>JALAZF010000369.1:2831250-5662500 GCA_022829125.1 Lathyrus tuberosus
GAAGTTCTCACGCCTTCTCTTGGGCTTAATACAAGGACCCTGAAGACCTCTTAAAAGGTATAGGACAGAACTTAGTCATCCTTTGTTAGAGTAGTCTTTCTAAATAGTCAAAACCTCAGACCAATTTAAGGGTTGATTCTCATCCCTTAAAGCACCAGCCTCCTCTTGGGCATCATACAAAGATAAACCCTTTCATACCAGTAGACTTGGACAATCTAATCTCCTCTTGGATCTCAAAGACATTCTCAAGTTCCCTACAGACACAGGAGAAACCCTAGTCATGAATCAATCTCCAATAGAGTTAAAACCTCTGTAGGTTCAAAAACTCAAAATTTCTTCCAAATATCCCCAGCTAGGGTCAAATCACTACCAATAAACCTTTATCAGAACCTCAAGGCATCTGATATCTCAACTCTTCTGTAAATCCTCAGCAAGAGTTGATCCCCCACTTTGGACCTGCCTCTAGATCTCAATAATCCTCAGCAGAAGCCAGCCTCCTCTTAGGCTTTGTATAATGATTTTCCTCAGCAGAGTTAATCTCAGAAACACTCTCTTGTTGAGTCAACCACCTTTTTAAAATCACTCTCTTGTTGAGTCAGTCTCTTTTCAGCCTCAATCTTGGGCTTTGTACAAGACACCTAAAAGCACTCTCTTGTTGAGTCAGTCTCTTTTCAGCCTCAAATTTGGGCTTTGTACAAGACACCTAAAAGCACTCTCTTGTTGAGTCAACCCTCATAAGCACTCTCTTGTTGTGTTAATAATCTCTTTCAGCCTCAATCTTGGGCTTTGTACAAGACACCATAAACACTCTCTTGTTGAGTCATTCTTTTTTTTAGCCTCAATCTTGGGCTTTGTACAAGACATATATAAAATTTCTCCAGCAAGGTCAAAATCTTCATAACCTTCTCTTATGCTCTGGAAAAATATCTTCCCAACGAAGTCAATTCCTCCCAGCCTTCTTTTAGGCTTTGGGAGTTAATCTCCTTAAGCAGAGTTAATTCTCTTTTCAGCCTCCTCTTAGGCTTTGTATAATGATTTTCCTCAGTAGATTTAGCCTCAATCTTGGGCTTTGTACAAAACAAATCATACTCTCCAGCCGAGTCAATCCCATTTTAGCCGCAATTTTGGGCTTTGTACAAGACAGATAAAACCTCTCACTAGTAGAGCCAGTTTCTTTTTTTAGCCTCAATCTTGGGCTTTGTACAAGACACCATATAAAATCTCCCTAAACACTCTCTTGTTTAGTCAGTCTCATTTTAACCTCAATCTTGGGTTTTGTACAAGACATACAAAATATTTCCTCCTCTTAGGCTTTATATAATGATGTCCCCAAAAGAGTCAATTCTCTTTTAGCCTTAATCTTGGGCTTTGTACAAGACAGATAAACACTCTCTCGTTGAGTCAGCCTTTTCTAGCCTCCTCTTAGGCTTGGTATAAAGGCTTCCCCAGTGGAGTCAATCAATCTATTAGCTTCAACCTTGGGCTTTGATCAAGGCACACAAAAATCAACATCCACTCAGAGGAAATCAAAATCTCTCTGTAGGAAGATACTTCTCTGTATATCACACATCAAAACAGAAAATCAAAACAAACCTTAATCGCAGATAATTGTTGTAAGTGGTACACTTGTTGATTCAAAATCCAAGCTTTAGTCCATCTCTTATCCTGGTAAAACTCCTCTTTCATCTAACAGCTGTAAGTGGCAAGCCTCTGGATTATTTACATCCACACCACTATCCCTCTTTTAGTATGAAAAACTCCTAGGGAAAAATGGCATTGCTCAACACTGAGTTAAAGTTTCCTCCTTCAGGATAAATCCCCTATAAAGTAAATTATGGCATTGCTGGATTCACATATCCTAGTTAAATTAATTCTCCTTTATAATCAGTCACCCAACAGTTGTGATAAACAGACAAGATGTCTCCCTTTAGAGATGACAAATTCTCTCTCAAATCAAACCTTTAGCTTCAATCTTGGGCTTTGAACAAGACATAAATACACCTTTAGCTTCAATTTTGGGTTTTGAACAAGACACTAAACATCTTTTCCTCCCATAGAATAGGAGGAACTATGATTGCTCTGATTTCCCTGTTTATCTTTAACGGGAATACGTAGGCATAAGATTGCAAAATCTTAGCGAGCATACCAATAAAAAACTTTAGGTCCAATACCTTCACATACCAATCAAAAACTTTAGGTCCAGTAACTTCACTCACCAATTAAAACTGAGGTCCATTACCTCACCAAAATCATCAAAAACTCTCTCTCTCTCTCTCTCTCTCTCAAAAACCTCCCAAAGGAGAAACTTTCCCAACCCACAACAGATAAACAACATCAAGTACAAAGCAGAACCTAATGTTAATCAACCTGTGGATAACCACATATAGGATGGGTAATTGACAACTCCCCATTGTATAACCTGACCCCGAACTCCCCGAATCTCTTAGCGTTTGTTCAGTTTAACATTCACGTGCAAGGTTGGTTTTAGATAGCTTCCATTTCCCTTCTAGCTTCACGGGATAAATAAGAAATCACAAAGTAGCACCCCACTCCCTACCATTTCGGTGAGGAGAAACCCATGGCGATAAGGTGGTCGCGTCACTGACAAAAATCGCACGCTACAGGAAAATGGCGACTCTGCTAGGGAGTCCCATTAGGATCTGTCTTACCTTAGTCATCATTCGTCACTATTTTCCAACAGGAAAATGGCGACTCTGCTGGGGAACCAGACTAGGGCTAGGAGTAGAATTCCTAATAGGTCTAGGTTGTTAGCAATCATACTACATACTATATATAAATATATATATACTGCTTTTCCTACTTGATATCCGTGTTTATTTTTCTGTCAATGGGAATGCGAGTGATGTCGCATCTGGAAAGTCTAAGAGAAACCTAAGATAATGGATGGCATAGACAGGGAAACTTGTAGGGAGTGAATCCCAAAAAAGAAAACCTGGTAGACCATCAAATCAGGCGAGGTCCCGTAGGATTCAGCCTGCTGATCATGATCGTTGTTGAAAGTAGAGTTTTCCTAATGCGGCGCCTGTGAACCTGAGGATTTAGTAGGCATTAACCTTATGACCACTTGGTAGTGCGGTGACTATCGTAAATAGTTGATACGCGATACTATACTCAAATGAGATTACCCTAGGATGCTACGGCTCACTCGGGTGAACCAGCCTGCTGTTGATATCTCTAGGGGGGTCAGTGATTTTTGGAACCTTAGGATCCGTTCTACAGGTACAAAAATTGACCAGAATACAACCTTTGGGGATGGGTAGAGCCATAACTCCATGCTCGTGACGTTGAACCTTTAAACCCATGTTTTTTCAATGTTTTTGTGTGGTGCATTCATGCATTCATTTTAAAAACTCTTAAACAAAGAAAAAAAATCTTCTTTTCTCCTCTCTCTTTTTTTCAAATTTAACTAAAACAATGATTGCAAATATCAGAGAGAAAGATTGCGTTGTGGATTTCGGTAGAAGAAAGACGCACAAGTACACCTTCAAGGCCCCAAAACTAGAGGATTTAAGGGGGTTGGCAAGGATGATCACCAACCCTGATGCTTTCTGAGCTAAGTACGGAGGGCTGTTATCTCTGTTAAAGGTCCATGTAATTGAAGGAATCCTGTCTACACTGATCCAGTTCAACGATCCAGTTTATCACTGCTTCACATTCCCAGATTACCAACTGGTACCAACGTTAGAAGAATACTCTCATCTGACTAATCTACCCATCACTGATCAAGCTCCTTTTTCTGGAGTGGAAGAAATTCCAAAGGATCGTGTCATCGCAAGAGCCATTTGTTTGGACGAGTCAGAAGTCAGGACTCACATGACCATCAAAAAAGGAATCCAAGGTTTACCATCCAAGTGTTTGTTGGAGAAAGCCCTGTACTTCTCCAGTATAGGGAACGTTACTGCTTTCGAGGATATCTTTGTCCTACTCACATACGGGTTGTTCCTTTTTCCCAACATAGAAAACTTCGTTAATACCAACACTGTTAAGATATTTCTGATTAGAAACCCCGTACCAACTTTGCTTGCAGATGCTTATCATTCTGTACACTTAAGAAATCTATACAATGGAGGAATGATCACATGTTGTGTACCCTTGCTTTACAAATGGTTCATTTCCTATTTACCCAAGTTTGCTGCTTTTTGGGATCACAAGAGTACTCTACGTTGGTCACAGAGAATCATGTCTCTTACCAACTCTGACATAGATTGGTATGATAGGATCTATGTGGGAATAGAGATCATTGATAAATGTGGAAATTTCCCTAATGTGCCCCTCATAGGAACTAAAGGAGGAATCAACTATCATCCAAATTTAGTTCGCCGTCAACTCGGATACCCGATGAGGCATATCCCGCATAATGCTCATCTGGAAGGTCTTTTCTTTAAGGAAGGGGAAAATGACAGGGCACTAAAGACAGAAATAGTGCATGCCTGTCAACATGTTCACAAAAAAGGAAGAGAGTCTCTAGGAAGACCAAGTTGTACCTGTGTGGAACCTTATCTACACCGGGTGCAAACTAGAGCTCTCAAGCTGAGGATGCCTTACCCTCGTCAAGAAGTTTTTCTGTTAAAGGAATTTGTCCTTTATTTCATGTCAGACACGTAAAAACTCCAAATAGCTCTTAACAAAGTTCAACGAGAGAAAAACTCTTGGAAAAACAAGTACCGTATCCTCAATGTAGAGTGTACCAAAATTCAGCAACTGTTAAAAGAAAACGGATGCTCTGATTAAGATATTAAAGCAACATGTTGTGGAGAATCAAGAAGACCGAAGGAATCTGCTCGCTCCTTTCACTTGGCAAAAGACTGACAACCTGACAACGGCTGAAGAGCCCCAGTCAAAGAAAAGGAAAGTACCCGAACCAGTATCTGAGATCTCTTCAGAAAGGACTCAGGATCCATAAGTTTAGACATTTCCTTTTACAACACTTTGTAAAATACTGTATTTTCCCTTTCTGCAATCTTTCAAATTCAATAAAACAGGGTCTCCCCCCTTTACTGTATGATATTTGCAATCTAATTATTGAATTTCTTTTTGAAAATAATAAATATATATAACTTTGCATATCATTCATCATTCTCACATAACACATTCTTCTTACCTTCGAATCTCACGTATGTGTCACAATTCTAGAGTAAAACTGTATCATTCGTACAATACTCAGGCTAATCGACAAAAGAAAATGGACGATCTCGAGGAAGAGAATAGAGAGCTAAGAGAAGAAACCGACGCTCTGAAGGAAGATCTGAAAAAACTTCATAGTGACTTGCAATCCTTGGCAACAGCTCAGAGACAACAACAAAGGACTGTGATTTCAGAGATCACATCTACACCCATAGTGGAAACATATGATCCTCGGTACAACATGCCTAAAGATCGCCCCTGGGGCATGCCTATCAACTTTGTCCCTGAAGGATACATTCCGCCGGTCACGGAAGACCCAGAAACTGCAGCAAGAACCGCTGGCTGAAGGTTACAAACTTCAGGAAAGCGAAGACGCATGAGTTATGATGGCAACTCCTAAAGGTTGCAAACTTTGCGGCACGGAAGCACCAAGAGTCACCGCCATAATGACTATACCGCAACCAACATTACACACTGTCCCGGAAGGAGAGATTCCACAAATGATTTCTGGTGGAAGAGAAAACATGTACGAAAGAATGAATGAGTTCCAGGAATAATTCCTGGAGATGCAGAAGGAACTGCATGCCATTCGCGGTCAGGATTTATTCGGAAAGGACGCCGCAGACCTCTGTCTAGTCCCTAATGTGAAAATACCGCACAAATTCAAGGTGCCTAACTTTGAAAAATACAAGGGCAACTCTTGCCCTCAAAGTCATTTGGTAATGTACGCTCAAAAGATGTTAACTCAGATAGAGAATCAACAGCTACTGATCCATTATTTCCAGGACAGTTTAATCGGTGCCGCACTCAAATGGTACATGGGTTTAAACCGCACCAAGATCAACACTTTCAGAGATCTCGGCGCTGCCTTAGTTCAGCAGTATAAGTATAACCTGGACATGGCACTAGACAAAGATCAACTCAGAGCAATGTCACAGAAGGACAAGGAAACTTTTAAGGAATATGCTCAGAGATGCCGTGAAATTGTCGCCCAGATCTGTCCCCCTCTAGAGGAAAAAGAAATGACTAAGATCTTTTTGAAAACCTTGAGCTCATTCTATTACGACCGAATGGCTGCCAGTGCGCCCATCGACTTCACTGAGATGGTGAACATGGGAGTACACCTTGAGGAAGCAGTCCGAGAGGGAAGTTTGGTCAAAAATACAGAATCATCAAGCAGTACCAAAAGATACGATGGTGCTTTCTCAAACAAAAAATAGAAAGATATTGGTAATATCTCTCTCAGAAAGCAAAGGCGAAGGTATCAACCAGTAGCAGCGGTAACTCCTGCTATCAACCATGCGCCTGCTCCAAAGTATCAACCTCAGGTTGCTCAGAGCCAACCAAATTAACAATAGTATCAACAAGGGACACAACAACCTCTTCAGCAGGCTCGTCCTCAGTACAACAACAATAATCGTACGACACGACCACCAGGGTTTGACCCTATACCAATGTTGTACGCAAAACTGCTTCCACTTCTACTGGTCAAGGGGTACGTCCAAACCAGGTCTCCTCTTACAGTACCAGAAAATCTGCCTTTTTGGTTCAAAGCAGATCAAACTTGCCCTTACCATCAAGGAGGATCGGGGCACAACATTGAAAACTGTCTTAGCTTCAAATCCGATGTACAGAAGCTTGTCAGGAACGGGGTCTTATCTTTCAAAGATACTAATCTAAATGTTCAGACGAACTCGTTGCCTCAACATGAAAAGACTGCCGTAAATTTGATAAAGGAGGAATTTAGCCGCAGTTATCTAATTCACGATGTACTTCTATTAGGAACTAATCTGGTTAGGATGTATTATAGACAGAGCGGGTACGGTCATGTGCCGTCTCACAATTATCACCAGTGTGATATCTGCTCAAAGAATAATCAAGGATGTTCCGTAGTGCAATCAGCTCTACAAGAACAGATGGATCTCGGATGGATCCAAGATCACCGAATCCGTGAAGTCAATATGGCTCACGCAAATCCCAACACTATTCAGAAACACAACATTCTGGCGATGAATTTCAACTTGGTGGCGATGCATTCAAGGCAAAGTCAATATCATAATCTGCCACGACACGATTACAATTATTGTCCAATCTGCTCAATAAGCAATCAGGGATGCTCTTTTGTACAAGAGGCCCTTCAACGTCAGATGTATCTCGGATGGATCCAGGATTACCGTGATAGAAATAACCATCAAGTCAATATGATTCAGATTTTTGACATACGCTTGATGAATACCAGTTTGGTAGAATTACACGTTAAGCAAGTCAGGCTCGATTTTCTGGCTTCACGTGAGTATCAAGACTGTAAAGTGTGTCATAAAGACGACAAAGGATGTGCACTTGTCCAAAGAACACTTCAACACTTGTTGGACCACTGGTGGCTTCCAATTTACTTGGATGAAGCTACACAGCAGATTAGTATGACTAATGGGAATCCTACTAGATATCAAAGTCAGGATGTCCGCTCAATGGAAACAGATCTAGTAAATTTGCACTGCATACAAAGCGGGCGTGGCCGGGTGCCACTTCACAACTACGAGCATTGTAGAGTTTGTTCAGAGAAAACCCAAGGATGCTACCTCGTGCGAGCGGCTCTTCAAAATTTGTTAGACCGGAAAGAGATTCGACCATGCTCAAGTTCTGGGCCGATCAACGCGATGCAAGACTATCTTCCTGATCAAAGCAAAGACGTTGTCATAATCTCCGATCATTGGAGGACCAAAGACATATGCGCCATAATCCCTCTACTCCATGAATCAAGAACTCTTCTTGATAGTAGAAAGATTATCAACCTCGAACCAATTGAAGCTACCTACGATGGTCAGGAAAATCAAAAGGCTCATGTGGTTATCTATCTTCCAGGACCAATACCGTACAAATCAGATAAGGCTATCCCTTACAAGTACGGTGCAACAACAATCGAAAATGGAAAGGAAACTCCATTACCATCCATCGTAAACATTGACGACATCATTCGAGTAACACGGAGTGACTGGATCTTCAACAGATGAGTTGGAGAACCCACCAAGGAGAAGGAACCTCAACCAGAAGTTCCCAATCAACTAGTCGGGAAATCCAGTAATCCCGACCTTTCAAAGAACAACGATGAGATGCTGAAGCTCATCCAGAAAAGCGAGTACAACATTGTAGACCAACTGTTGCAAACTCCATCAAGAATCCCTGTGATATCTCTCTTGCTCAGTTCCGAAGCTCACAAGGAAGCTTTGCAGAAAGTCTTAGAGCAAGCTTTCGTAAAACAAGATGTAACAATAAGACAGTTTGACAGCATCATTTCCAATATCACTTCCTGCAACAATTTAGGATTCAGGGATGAAGAACTGCCAGAAGAATGCAAAAATCACAACATGGCGCTTAACATTACAGTCAATTTCCAGGACGATGCTCTAGCCAGCATACTGGTAGATACCGGATCAGCTCTGAATGTTATGCCAAAATCTACTCTGATGCGACTATCATTTCAAGGATCTTCAATGAGAGGCAACGAGGTCATCGTCAAAGCCTTTGACGGATCCTAAAAAACAGTTATCGGCGAAGTCGATCTTCCCATAACCATCGGTCCTCGCACTTTCCAAGTCACTTTCCAGGTCATGGACATCCGGGCAGCATACAGCTGTTTATTAGGAAGACCTTGGATACACGAAGCTATGGCAGTCACTTCGACACTTCACCAGAAGCTGAAGTTCATCAAGAATGACAAGTTAGTCACAGTATGCGGAGATCAGGCCTTATTCGTGAGCAACTTATCATCATTTTCTTGTGTAGAACCAGAGGAGGTTGTTGGAACTCAGTTTCAAGCACTCTCGGTGAGCAATGAGAATCGATCAGAGAAAGGGACATCGATTTCCTCATACAATGATGCTCTCGAAGTGATCAAGAGTAATAGCGCAAAAGGATGGGGACAACTTGTCATTCCCACGGATAACAAGACAAATAAAGGTCTTGGTTTCTCCTCAACCTGTACCCAGACTGCTAAGAAAGATGAAAGTTTTCATCCTATTCAGGACTTCTTCCACATTGGAGATTTCCTTCACCCAGTGTCTCAAGAAGTACACACTATCAATGAGGGTGACTCCTCCGATACATATGAAGAGTGGAAGTCCTATCTCAAAGAGGAAGGTTACATGTCTCAGGAAGAAACGCATACGTCATTTTGCTATCCCACGCAGAGTCCGAGATATATACCAAGATCAGACGTCAAGATGATATACGGAGATTGTGATCCTAAAGGATGTCGTGCTCCACCAAACTCATTAGAGGAGGACACTCTGATGAAAGACAACTTTGACTACGATTATTATGACCCCATGGATGACTTGCCTATCTGGAAGCCGTACCCAGAAGACTTGGGGTAAAAGAGTCAGCCCAACGATGCATATCAGCTGAGCAATATTGAAAAGAATACCTGCGTCCCCACCAAATCATGGGATTATTACTCAGGACATTCCGAAAATATCCAGCACAACGACAAATCTGCAAAGATTACAGGATAAGAATTCATCAACTATGCTTTCCCTGAGGTCAACGTCATTGAGAAGGATGACTCCTCCATTCCCACAGAAGTATGGGATTCCTTAGGACAACCGAGTGGCAAGTACGACTTCTTGGTCAAGTACACCGCTCCTGAAAGCTCTCGTATCAGGCTCGAAGACATCCAGCCAACTAGATGGGGAGATCCATCTGAAAATGAAAGCACTGTGCAAGATACAACAGAAGAGTTCGTTATGACGACTCTGCCTGGGAGGAAGACTCAAATGATCCAGCTCCGCTAGAAATCAGCGTCATTTCTGAGGACAAACCAAGAAATAAGGTACCAGACTTTGTGATTCACCGAGGAGTTTGCCGCCAATGGGTTGTTGTCGATGTCCCGAAAGTCGTTCATAAGTCTAAGTAATTGCCAACTTTGTTTTAACCTTTCACCCTGCCCAGGTGAAACGAATGTTTTTATAGGGCTCACTTTCTGTAAATGTTCCTCTTCCCTTTGCCCGAAGTGACAGAGTTTTGTTTTATAGGGCTGTAGTTTCAAGAATCGATAAAATCATGAATAAATAAATGTCATTATGTAATTTCTGCATTCATTGCTGTTTTCACTTTTCGTTTTTCAGAAAATGGTAATCCTATAAACAACTCAAAAATAAAAATAAGCATTTTTCAGAAAATACACTGCACACACTCTTGCATTCTCTCTATCTCTTCTAAAATAAAAGAATCATCACGTCATGCAAATTGCTTGTTTTAAACCCCGTTGAAACATACGATCCAATGCCTTATCCCAACTTTGAATTCCCGGTATTTGAGGCCGAAGAAGAAGAAGACGCTGAAATTCCAGAAGAGATTTCACGACTACTCAGGCAAGAGGAAAGGTCCATTGAACCTCACAAAGAGCAGTTTGAAACGGTCAATTTAGGTTCAGATGAAGAGAGGAAAGAAGTCAAGATTGGGGCGCTGCTCAGTCCGACTGTCAAAGAAAGCTTGATAAAACTTCTCAAAGAATTTCCCGATGTGTTTGCTTGGTCCTACCAGGACATGCCAGGGTTGGATACCAGCATCTTGGAACATCATCTACCGCTGAAATCAGAATGTCCGCCGGTAAAACAGAGACTGAGACGGACTCATCCAAACATGGCCATCAAAATCAAAGAGGAAGTGCAGAAACCGATTGACGCAGGTTTCCTCGCCACCTCAGAATATCCTCAATGGTTAGCCAACATAGTGCCAATTCTGAAAAAGGACGGAAAAGTCAGAATGTGTGTAGATTACAGGGATCTGAACAAGGCCAGACCAAAGGATGAATTTCCCTTACCGCACATAGACATGCTGGTAGACAGTACAACAAATTTCAAAATCTTCTCCTTCATGGATGGATTCTCGGGCTATAATCGAATCAAAATGGCACCGAAAGACATGGAGAAAACTTCATTCATCACCCCATGGGGCACCTTTTGTTACAAGGTAATGTCGTTTGATTTGAAGAACGTCGGGGCAACCTATCAAAGGGCCATGACTACTCTGTTTCACAACATGATGCACAAAGAAATTGAAGTGTACGTCGATAACATGATTGCCAAATCTAAAATAGAAGAGGAGCATGTGACCCACCTGTCAAAGTTATTCGAGCGTCTGAGAAAGTACAAACTCCACTTGAATCCCAACAAATGCACATTCAGTGTCCGCTCAGGAAAAATTTTAGGGTTCATCGTCAGCCAAAAGGGAATTGAGGTTGATCCTGACAAGGTCAAGGCTATTCAAGAAATGCTTCAACAAAGAATGAGAAACAGGTCCGAGGATTTTTGGGACGTCTGAATTACACTTCCAGATTTATATTCCTCATGACCGCGGCATGCACGCCAATCTTCAAATTACTCAAAAAGAATTAGGACTGCGTATGGACAGAAGACTGCCAAAAAGCCTTCAACAATATCAAAGAGTATCTGTTGAATCCACCTATCCTGTCACCTCTAGTGGAGGGAAGACCATTGATCATATACCTAACAGTCTTGGAAGACTCAATGGTTTGTGTACTTGGCCAACAAGACGAAAGGAAAAGAAAAGAGTCTTCTATCTACTATTTGAGCAAGAAGTTTATCGACTATAAAACTCGGTACACTATGCTTGAGAAAACTTGCTGTGCTCTGGCTTTGGCAGCAAAATGTTTTCGCCAGTATATGATTCGTCACACTACTTGGTTAATCTCCAAAATGGATTCAATCAAGTACGTCTTTGAAAAGCCAGCTCTCACGGGAAGAATTTCCCGTTGGCAGATGTTGTTATCAGAATACGACATTGAGTACCATGCTTAGAAAGCCGTCAAAGGAAGTATTTTAGTCGATCATTTGGCTCATCAACCGATTGACGATCAAGAATCAGTTGGATTTGACTTCCCAGACGAACATGTCATGTATCTGAAAATGAAAGATTGCGATGAACCGCTACCCAGTGAAGGGCCAGAACCAAGTTCCTAATGGGGACTAATCTTTGACGGAGCCGTCAACAATTATGGAAATGGAATTGGGGCAATCATCATAACACCTAAGGGTACCCACATTCCTTTCACTGCCAGACTGACATTCAAATGCACAAACAACGAGGCCGAATACGAAGCTTGTATCATGGGTCTCGAAGAAGCAATTGACTTAAGGATTAAAAACTTGGATGTGTATGGGGACTCAGCCCTGGTTATCGATTAGATCAAAGGAGATTGGAACACGTACCAATTAGGACCGATTCCTTACAAAGACAACACGAGAAGGTTGTTACCATTCTTCAACCAAATCGAGTTTCATCATATCCCTCGTGAAGAGAATCACATGGCTGATGCACTAGCCACTCTCTCTTCCATGATTAGTGTAGGTTAATGGAATGGCGTACCTAAGATTGACATAATGCGCCTTGAATGACCCGCTTACATATTTATGATTGAAGCAGTCATAGACAACATACCTTGGTATCACGATATCAAATTCTTCCTTCAGAAACAAGAATACCCGCCTAGGGCATCAAGAAAAGACAGGAAGACCCTCAGAAGACTAGCTGGCAGCTTCTTCCTAAGTGGTGATACACTCTATAAGAGAAACTTTGACATGGTCTTGCTCCGATGCGTAGACAGACCAGAAGCGAACATGCTGATGAAAGAAATTCATGAAGGATCCTTTGGTACTCATGCCAACGGATACACAATGGTGAGAAAAATTCTGAGAGCAGGATACTATTGGTTGACCATGGAATCCGATTGCTATAAGTACATGAAAAGATGTCACAAGTGTCAAATATACGCTGACAAGATCCATGTACCACCAACACATCTCAAAGTTCTTTCTTCGTGTCATACCCCAAATTTTAACCACCAAGACTTCCCATCATTGTACAAATCATTATCACAATATGGATGAACCATCATGCCTCATAAATATCCTCAGGGATGTTTGAGCATTCAACACAATCAAAAGTTAGGGTTTCAAGCCCTCTCAGAGCACTTGGACAAAGGATAAATCAAGGAATGACATGATCTTCAACTTGTCTAACCTCTCAAAGACACATAAAGGATTAAGATGACTCCCACATCAAGAATCAAGCACAAGGTTGTAACATTCTAAGTGGATCAAGCCTCAAGATCGCTAGTGTCACCAAATTAGGGTTTTGGTCGACCAAGGTCTCCAGATGAAAATCTTCCTCTGAGCATGAGACAAGGCTTCAAAATACAACCCAAGATACTCCAAGGGACCTCATGGACCCAATCATTAAGTCAATTTAACCTCAGGGGATGCATTTATCCAAAAATCAGGAATTAGGGTTTCTTGACCTAATTCACCCCTAAGTTGACTTTTGGGACAAAACATGAGCCAAGACCTCAAGACATGATTTGACGGTCTTCAATACACTACATTGATCCATTTGCAACAAGGGCAACCAAGAAGCTTGATCCACAAGTTTAAATTTCATCTGGACCACAATTAGGGTTTTGAAGAAAAAGTCAACTGTACCTTTGACTTTTGACCAAGACATGCTCCCAAACCTTGGGACATGATTAAATACACCCTATAACACCTATGGAATATATCCATTAGGTTTGATTTAGGTCAAGGGCTTGATTTCACAAAGGATCGCACAGTTTGGATTCCGTCCGATAAAAAGTCAACTGTGCGCAAAATCAAGTTTGACTTTTTGGAAATTTTCACAATTATGGTTCCTTAACCCTAAAACAATGTTAATATGTGATTTGAATCATCATTCATCAAGAAAAATCAAATAAAGTGAGTTAACTTGTAAAAGGGGTAACCATAAAAAAAAACTTAGAATTTTTCTAAGTTATGGAACAAAGTGGCTAGGGTACCAACTTCCAAGGACCATAACTTGAGATCCAAGCAACCATTTTGGGTGATCCAAAGCTGGATTTGTAGGTCTTGCTACACTCTACAAAAGCTCCAACTACATCAAACTCCAATTCCTCATGGATTTTAAGTTATGGAGTGATCAAAATGGCTAAAAACATGAAAATGACATTTTTCCAACACTTAGTGAAATTTTCACTAAGTCAGAATCTGCCTTACTTTTTCCAAAATGTAGGGACATTTTTCACCTTGATCCAAGTCAAACCAGGTCTAGGGGTGGACATCAAAGTTAAAGTATGCCATAAGGGCTTTCCAACAAGTACCAGATCATCTCCAAATACCATTTGAGCAAGGAGATACAACCCTTGGAACATGGCATCATGAACTGGTTTTTACAAGGCAGAATTTGCGCATTTTGATCGATTTGTCCAAATCTGATAAATCCAAGCCTTGTCATCCATTTGGACACATCTGAGGATAAAACAAGAAGGGAATGATCTGATCCCCAAGCCTCCAAAGTCCAAGAATCTACAATAGCCATGCCAAACCTAAAAAGAGCTAAAAAGTGCCAAGACTCCAATTTTGTTTCCAAGCCTTTAATGAATGCATCAAGGTGGCATGAACTGGCCTATTCCAACTGAATTCAGTCCAAACCTATCTCTGAACCAAAGCTACAAAGCCAGTGCTCTAATCTCAAGTCAATGGCTAGAGGAGACTTGAGATTCCTTTTGCATAACATTGGCCAAAGGCCTGCTGCAACCTCCATTCACTATTGATGCCAAAACAAACTTGACACACTATAAATAGGCATCAATTATGATCAGTTTGAGTACACCAAACACCCAAACTGATGCTTTCCTCAAAATCCCTCTCTTTAGGCCAAAATGCATTCTTTTGCAAGGTACCTCTGAGTTTTTGAGTTAGAGAGCATTTCCATCACAAATCATGATCCAGACACCTCTAATATGTTGTATCTAAGCTGTTCAAACACAAACATGTGACCTGTAACACCAAAATCTCAAAGTCCACCTCCAAAACCTCAAAATTGGACTTTTTTGCATTTTCAAGCCATGTCTTGATTCAGTCACTTTCAAAACCAAATAAATCCTCAAACACACTCCAAATATCATCCTTGAACTGTTCCAAATGGTTCCCCACATCTAGAACACCATTTGAGAGAGTTGCCATATTAGTCACTTTTGCCCCTTTTGCAAGAAAGAGCTCAAACTTGTTCCTGAAGATTCCAGCTGGTGGTGATCATTCTAAAAGCTTCTAAGGGATCAATTGAGAGTGTCTAAAGCATCAAATTATTTTTGGCACAAGAAACTTGGTAGATAGCACAAAAAGCTCCTAAAGAGGTAAGCATCACAACTTGAACTCTTTGAATTATGCATTGCTTTGAAGTCCACTGCTCATAAACATCTCATACATGTTGTATATGTTGTGTTTGAATCAATTCATCATACAATTCTGGCCTATAACATGAGGTAGCATAGAAAATGCAAATCATTGCCTATTTCAAAACCACCATCGGGTTTTAAAATGGAGACCTCATTTGAAAAAACCAAGCGCACTAAATTTACAGCCTAAATTTTGTCCCAATCCATGGAGAAATGAGAAAGTTACAGCCTTTACGTTTTTGGCCCAAGAACTTGCCTTGCCTTGCCTTGCATTACCTTGCCTTGGACAGGCCTAACACAAGGCACCCCTTATGTATTTATGGGGTGGTTTTGATACACGGATGTATCACCACCCCAGTGGTAGAAGGCGCGCGCTGTAACTTGGAGGTCTGGGGTTCGAATCCCCTCGCCCCAGACCCTTTTTTTACCACTTTTTCTATTTTTGTAATATTTGTCATATTATTTTAAATGATTTGGAAAATTAATTTCTCTTTCAATTTTAATTATTTTTTATTGGTTCTTTTTGCAAAAAATCACAAAAATGTTAAAATATTTTATTTCACAAAAAAATAAAATTTATATTATTTATTTAATATAGTTGATATTTTTGTAAATAAATTCATTTTTATTGTTTTTAAACATCTCAAAAATGAATATTCATCTTGAAAATCAAAATCAAATGAGTACTAAATCATCTTGTGATTAAAACCTCATTTTTCAAACCTTAATAAAAAAATCACAAGTAGTTTATTTAGACTTATTTGGTATTTTTGTCATTTTTATTCATTTTATTAAAAGGATTACTTTTAAAAGAAAATGAAATTAGGGTTTCTTTGGTTTTTGATCTTTATCAAACCTTTCAAAACACTTTGGGCCTCTAATAGGGTGTAAGACCCAATACCTTTTGTAAATAAACAATTTTGGTCCTCACACATTGTATAAGTCCCTCTGTACATTTTCAAAAGTTCGGCGCGATCGTCGCGTTTTGAACAAAATCAACTGGGCCTCCCCTCGTTTCGTAAGCCCCGTCTTTCTTTGTCAAAACATCTTTGGGCCTCTCCGTGAGTTATAAGACCCACCCCTTGGTACAGAAAACCTCTTTGGGCCTCAGTCATTGTATAAGTCCCGATGCGATTTTCAAAACAACAGTGCGATCACTGTTAAACCTTGGGCCTCTCCTTGAGTATAAGCCCCAACAACCTTTTCAAAAAAAAACTTCCCTTTTGATTTAGATTCAAATATACATGTTGTTATCAAAACTTTCTTTAATTTCTTTGAACAACTAACAATACAGCATGGAAGCTTGCTCACCTATAAGTTTTAATAGCTTTTATTTACTCGCTTTCATATATATAATTGTATTGTGGAAAGCTGTGCACTGTAAGTCTTCTTTCATATCCTTTTAGATACTTTTCATATATCAACTGTATATATACTAGTATAGCTATTTAGAGTTTTCCCTGGCAACTAGGTCTAGAACTAGGTAAAGCCATGTTGGCCACTCTTTAAATACAGTCAAAACTAGATCCCCATAGGATTTCCAAATACAGTCTTGCCTTCTCTTGGGCTTAAACAATATGGAACAAAGAGAAAGGCAGTATTCTTTGTGAACCTTTTCTCAGGCTGTCACTGTTAAAAATTTTCAAAGAAATTCTTCTCCCCAGAGTTGATCTATTCTCGGTGAATAGCATCTCTTGAGTTTCTTCAAACCTCAGAACTTTCACTAAATGATCTATTTTGGGTGAATAGCATTTCTTGAACTTTTCTTGGTTTGGGACCCACAGGCTTCCTAAAAGCATCCCCGCCTCCTCTTGGGCTTTGTACAAGGACCCTCCGGCTTCTTAGAAGTTCTCATGCCTTTTCTTGGGCTTAATACAAGGACCCTGAAGACCTCTTAAAGGTATAAGACAGAACTTAGTCATCCTTTGCTAGAGCAGTCTCTCCAGTGTCAAATCTCAGACCAATTTAGGATTGACTCTCATCCCTTAAAATACCCGCCTCCTCTAGGGCATCATACAAAAGATAGAATTCTTCCACACCAGTAGACTTGGACAGTCTAACCTTGAGTCTCAAAGACATTCTTAAGTTCCATACAAACATAGGAGAAACCCTGGTCATTTTTTATCAAATCTCCAGTAGAGTTAAAACCCATGGGTTCTAAAATCCAGTCTCTCTCCTAAAAAATCCCCAAGCTAGGGTCAGTTTATCATCAGTATAACACTATCCCAAATCAGAACCTCAAGGCATCTGATACCTCAACTCTTCTGTAACCCTCAGCAAGAGTTGACTCCCAATTTGGACCTGCCTCGGGATCTCAATAATCCTCAGCAGAAGCTAGCCTCCTCTTAGGCTTTGTATAATGACCTTTCCTCAGCAAAGTTAGCCTCCTCTTGGGCTTTGTACAATGATTCTCCCCAGGAGAGCTAACCTTTTCAGACTCTCTTGTTGATTCAATCACTTTTCAGATTCTCTTGTTGAGTCAATCACCTTTTCAGACTCTCTTATTGAGTCAGCCCCTTTAGCCTCAATCTTGGACTTTGTACGAGACAGATAAAAAACACTCTCTTGTTGAGTCAATCTTTTCCAGCCTCCTCTTAGGTTTGGCATAAAGATTCCCCCTAGCAGGAGCTAGCCTCCTCTCAAGTTGCGTAGAATGATTTCTCCAGCTTGTTCAGTCACAATCCTGGGCTTTTTACAGGATAAATAAAAGCACTCTCTTGTTGAGTCAAACCATTTTAGCCTCAATCTTGGGCTTTGTACAAGACATAAATCTTCATAACCTTCTCTTAAGCTTGGGACAAATCTCTTCCCCAGGAGAGTTAGTTCCTCCCAGCCTTTTTTTAAGCTTTGAGAAATACTCTCCAGTAGTGTCAAACTCATTTTAGCCTCAATCTTGGGCTTTGTACAAGACACATAAAAATATCCGCACCAGAGTCAGTTAAATTTCCCATTTCAGCCTCAACCTTGGGCTTTGTACAAGACACATACAGACCCTCCCAAGCAGAGTCAAAATCCTTTTTAGCCTCAATCTTGGGCTTTATACAAGACAGACAGAATATTTTAAAAGTCAAACTTTTAGCCTCCTCTTAGGCTTTGTATAATGATATCCCCAAAGAGTCAGTCTCTTTTTTGCCTCAATCTTGGGCTTTGTACAAGACACCAATATGTACACTCTCTTGTTGAGTCGGTCTTATCTAGCCTCCTCTTAGGCTTTGTATAAGGACTTCCCTAGTAGAGTCAATCAACCTCTTAGCTTTAACATTGGGCTTTGATCAAGGCACACAAAAATCAACAATCCCCTCAGAGGAAGTCCAATCTCCCTTTAGAGATGACAAATTCTCTCTCAGTCAAAACCTTTTAGCTTCAATCTTGGGCTTTGAATAAGACACCAAAACATCTTTTTCCTCCCTTAGAATAGAAGGAACTACGATTGATCTGATTTCCATGTTTCATTTAAACGGGAATACGTAGGCATAACATTGCGAAATCTTAGCGAGCATACTAATCAAAAACTCTAGGTCCAGTACCTTCATACCAATCAAAACTTAGGTCTAGTACCTTACCAAAAACACCCGAAAATCAACAAAAACTTACTCACTCACTCATACTTCCCAAGAAACTTTCCCAACCCATTAACGGATAAACACCATCAAGTACAAAGTGAAACCTAAAGCTGTTATCATGTGGATAACCACATATAGGATGGGTAATTGACAACTCCCCATTGTATAACCTGACCCCGAACTCCCCGAATCTCTTTAAAGTGCCTGTTCAGTTAAACATTCGCGTGCAAGGTTAGTTTTAGATAGCTTCCCTTTCCTTTCCAGCTTCACGGGATAAATAAGAAATCAGAAAGTAGCACCCCCTCCTCATTGTGGGGAGAAACCCAAAAACCAGCGATAAGGTGGTCGCGTCACCGACAAAAATCGCTCACTACAGTAAAATGGCGACTCTGCTGGGGACTCATTTTATTTGTATAGGACTAAGATTAGCTCTTAAGAGGTCTAGGATGTTAGTTTTAGGAATATATGTGTATATATATATATATCGCTTTTCCTACTTGATATCCGTGTTTATTTTTCTGCTAATGGGACTGCGGGTGATGCCGGATATGGAAAGTTTGAGTGACACCTAAGATAAGTGATGGCATTAGACGGGTAATCTTACAGGGAGTGACTCCCAAATAAGGGACCCCGGTATACCATCGAATTAGTGGAGATACTCTTTGCAGATTCAATATCTAAACGACTTCGGTTGTTGAAGCAGATTGTTCGATTGTGGTATCCATGAAAGTGAGGATTTAGTAGGCTAAGACCATGTTATTATTTTTGTAGTGCGGAAGCTATCGGAAATAGTTGTCACGCGATACTACCCTCATTTGAGATTACTCTAAGATACTGTAGCTCGCTCGGGTGAACCAGCCTGCTGTTGTTATCCCAAGGGGGTTAATGATTTTGAGAACATGTACAAAAAATCACCAGTACAACCTTTGGGGATGGGTAGAGCCATGACTTCATGACACTGAACCTTTGACTCCATGTTTTTTCTATGTTTTTGTGTGTTGCATTCATGCATTTATTTCATCTAAAAAACTTTCAAACAAAGAAAAATTTTCTCTTCTAGTCTCTCTTTTCAAATTAAACTAAGACAATGATTGCAAATATTAGAGAGAAAGATTGCGTTATGGATTTTGGTAGAAGGAAGACTCACAAGTACACCTTCAAGGTTCCAAAATTAGAGGATTTAAGAGGGTTGGCAAGGATGATCACCAACCCTGATGCTTTCAGAGCTAAGTACGGAGGATTGCTGTCTCTGTTAAGGGTCCATGTAATTGAAGGAATCCTGGCTACGCTGATTAAGTTCTACGATCCGGTTTATCATTATTTCACATTCCCGGATTATCAACTAGCACCAACACTGGAGGAGTACTCTCACCTGACTGATATACCCATCACTGACCAAGCTCCCTTTTCTGGACTGGAAGAAATTCCAAAGGATCAAACCATTGCAAGAGCAATCTATTTGGATGAGTCAGAAGTCAGGACTCACATGACCATTAAGGGTGGAATCCAAGGTTTACCAGCCAAGTTTTTATAAAGAAGGCTCTGTACTTTGCTAGTATAAGGAACGTGACTGCTTTCAAGAGCATCTTTGTTCTGCTCACCTACGGGTTGTTTCTGTTTCCCAACATTGATGACTTCGTTAACTATACCACCACCCGTGGTACACACTGTCCCGGAAGGGAAAATTCCACAGATACCTTCTGGTGGAAATGAAAGTATGTATGACAGAATGAATGAGTTCCAAGAACAATTCCTGGAGATGCAGAAGGAACTGCATGCCATTCGCAGTCAGGATCTATTCGGAAAGGACGCCGCATACCTTTGTTTGGTCCCCAATGTGAAAGTTCCGAACAAATTCAAGGTGCTCGATTTTGAAAAGTACATGGGTAACTCTTGCCCTCAAAGTCATTTGGTGATGTACGCTCGGAGGATGTCAACTCAGACAGAGAACCAACAGCTACTAATCAACTATTTCCAAGATAGTTTAACCGGTGCCGCACTCAAATGGTACATGGGATTAAACCACACTAAGATCGTCACTTTAAGAGATCTTGGCACTGCCTTCGTTCAGCAGTATAAGTATAACCTGGACATGGCACCAGACATAGATCAACTCAGAGCAATGTCGCAGAAGGATAAGGAAACATTTAAGGAATATATGCTCAGAGATGGCGTGAAATTGCCGCCCAGATTTGTCCACCTCTTAAGGAAAAAGAGATGACAAAGATCTTCTTGAAAACCTTGAGCTCATTCTACTACGACCGAATGGTCGCCAGTGCGCCCAACGACTTTACTGAAATGGTGGGCATGGGAGTCCGTCTTGAAGAAGAGGTCTGAGAAAGACGTTTGGTCAAACATGCAAGACCATTAAGCAGTACCAAAAGATACGGAAGTGCTCTCCCTAAGAAAAAGGAGCGAGATATTGGTAATATCTCTCTCGAAAAGCAAAGGCGATAGTACCAACCAGTAGCAGATGTAACTCCTGCTATCAGCCCTGCGCCTGCTCCAACGTACCAACCTCAGGTTGCTCAGAGCCAACCGAATCAACAACAATATCAGTCAAGGACACAACAGCCTCTTCGGCAGGCTCGTCCTCAGTACAACAATAATTGTACAACGCGACCACCTGGGTTTGACCCTATACCGATGTTGTACGCAGAACTATTTCCACTCTTACTGGTCAAGGGGCACGTCCAAACCAGGTTTCCTCTTACGATACCGGAGAATCTGCCTTTTTGGTTCAAAGCGGATCAAACTTGCCCTTACCATCAAGGAGGACCAGGGTATAACATAGAAAATTGTCTCAGATTCAAATCCGATGTACAGAAGCATGTTAGGAGCAGGGTCCTATCCTTCAAGGATACGAATCCTAATGTTCAGATGAACCCGCTGCCTCAACACGAGAAGGCTGCGGTAAATTTGATAGAGGAAGAGTCTAAACACAGCTATCAAATTCGTGATGTGCTCTTATTGAGAACCAACCTGGTCAAGATGCATTGCAGACAGAGCGGATACGGACATATACCATCTCACAACTATCACCAGTGTGATATCTGCTCTAAAAACAATCAAGGATGTTCTGTGGTTCAATCCGCTCTACAGGAACAGATGGATCTCGGATGGATCCAAGATCACCGAATTCATGAAGTCAACATCACTTATACAAATTCCAACATCATTCAGAACCACAACATTCTGGTGATGAATGTCAACTTGGTGGCAATGCACTCAAGGCAAAGCCAACATCATGATCTGCCACGACAAGATTACGATTCCTGTCTGATCTGCTCGGTAAACAATCAGGGATGCTCTTTTGTACAAGAGGCCCTCCACTGTCAGATGGATCTTGGATGGATTTAGGATTACCATGATAGAAGTCAGTATCAAGTTAATATGATTCAAATCTTTGATATTCGGTTGATGAATATCAGCTTGGTGTAATTACACGCTAAGCAAGTCCAGCTCGGTTTTCTGACTTCGCATGAATATCAGAACTGTAAAGGGTGTCGTGAGAGTGACCAAGGATGTGCACTCATTCAAAGAACACTGCAACACTTGTTAAACCACTGGTGGCTTCCAATCTATCTAGATGAAGACACCCAACAAATCAGTATGACTGATGGGAACCCTACTAGGCATCAAAATCAGGATGTTCGGTCAATAGAAACGGATCTAGTGAGGTTACACTGCATACAAAGCGGACGTGGCCGGGTGCCACCACAGAACTATGAACGCTGTAGAGTCTGCTCAGAGAATAACCAAGGATGCTACCTTGTGCGAGCAGCCCTTCAAAGTCATTTGGACCACAAAGAGGTTCAACCATGGTCAAGCTCTGGTTCAATGTCATACTATCATCCTAATCAAGGAAAAGAAGTTGTCTTGATCCCTAAGCGAGAAATGGCCAAAGATGTATGCGCCATAATCCCTTTACTCCATGAATCGAGGGTTCCTCTTGACGGCGGAAGGGTTCTCAACCTTGAACCAATTGAGGCCAGCTATGATGGTCAGAAAAATCAAAAGGCCCCTGTAGTTATCTATCTGCCGGGACCAGTACCGTACAAATCCGATAAGGCTATCCCTTACGAATACGGTACAACAACAATTGAGAATGGAAAAGAAGTTCCATTACCCTCCGTTGTGAATATTGCAAACATCAGTCAAGTAACACGGAGCGGTCGAATCTTCAACCGAGGAGTTGGAGAACCTACCAGAGAAAAGGAACCTCAAACAGAAGTTCCTAATCAGCCAGTCGGTCAGTCCAGTGATCCCGACTTTTCAAAGAACAATGATGAGATACTGAAGCTCATCCAAAAGAGTGAGTACAACATTATTGATCAGCTGTTACAAACTCCTTCAAAAATATCTGTGTTATCTCTATTACTCAGTTCCGAAGCTCATAGGGAAGCTCTACATAAACCCTTAGAGCAAGCCTTTGTGGAAAAAGATGTAACAATAAGATAGTTCGCAACATCATCTCCAACATCACTTCCTGTAACAACTTGGGATTTAGTGAGGAGGAACTGCTGGAAGAGGGCCAAAATCATAACATGGCACTCAATATTACAGTTAACTGCCAGGATGATGCTTTAGCCAGCGTACTGGTAGATACCGGATCGGCTCTGAATGTTATGCCGAAGTCCACTCTGATGCGACTATCATTTAAAGGATCTCCGATGAGAGGCAGTGAGGTCATCGTCAAAGCATTTGACGGATCCCAAAAAACAGTTATCGGCGAAGTCGACCTTCCCATAACTATCGATCCTCACACTTTCCAAGTCACTTTCCAGGTCATGGACATCCGGGCAGCATACAACTATTTGTTAGCAAGACCTTGGATACACGAGGCTGGGGAAGTCACTTCGACACTTCACCAGAAGCTGAAGTTCGTCAAGAACGAAAAACTAGTCACAGTCTGCGGAGAGCAAGCTTTGATCGTGAACAACTTCTCGTCGTCCACTTGTGTAGAACCAGAGGAGGTTGTAGGAACCCAGTTCCAAGCACTTTCGATGAGCAATAGCAACCAATCAGAAAAAGGAACATCGATTTCCTCGTACAAAGATGCTCTCGAAGTAATCAAAAGTGACAATGCAAAAGGATGGGGACAACTTATCATTCCTACGGATAACAAGACAAAGAAAGGTCTTGGTTTTTCTTCAACCTGTACCCAGACTGCTACTAACAATGAAAGTCTTCATCCCATTCAAGACTTCCTCCACAGTGGAGGTTTCCTTCACCCAGTATCTCAAGAAGTACATACCATCAACGAGGGTGACTCCTCTGATATAGATGAAGAGTGGAAGTCCTATCTTAACGAAGATGGTTATATGTCTTAGGAAGAGGTGCCTACGCAATTTTGCTATCCCGCACAGAGTCCGAGATATATACCGAAACACCCCATTTTAATTCATTTAATCGTTGTGTGTTATTTCAATTATTTGGCCTTGTTTGGGGGTGTGTAGTGGAGCGCGTAGGCGTAGTGTCCTTAACGGAACGGAGAAAATAGAGATGTCGGGATAATAATAAGGTAGTAATGAATAATGTGGGGACATACTCAATAATAGTAGCAAGAGGTATATTATTATTATGTCTAATATTATTAACATTATTATTATTATTAATATGGGTAGTATTATTATTATTATTAATATTATCACTATTAATATTATTATTATTAAATAATATCAGATTTAATTAATAATATTGTTTAGTGGGAGGAAAATAGGGAGCCTAATTAATTAATTAGGATTAGGGACAAAATTAGTGATAACCTATTTTCACCAAGAAAGAGTTAGAGAAGGAAGAACAAGAGGAAGAACAAGAGGAAGAACTAGGGCTTTTGTATCATCAATTTTCGCAGGATTTTTGATCAAAAATTCGAGGTAAGGGGGAGAATGGGTTCAAAATAGGTGTTAATACCATGAAAGGGTAGTGAGGGTTCCTTCCCCTCTTATAATTTTCGTATTATGTTTGAATCTGAATGTCTGCTTGATTGTATGTGTATGATTGCTATGAAATTGTTGATATGATGTGGGTACAGATCTGAAATTCGTGCGATTATGATGATCGAACTTTTTTGTGTTGTTGTTGTATAACTGTGGTTGCAGATCTGGTTTTGTTGCAGGTTGAGAGTGACGAATTTAGATCTAGGAAACATTAAACTGATTAGTAATAATAGGAGAATGATGTAATGTGAGATTATAGGTCTTAAAATCAATGTAGCAACGCTTTTTAGGACAAATTTGAGTGTTAGAAGTGAGATCCTGGTGGTAGAATTCAGACTGATATGAAAAGTTAGGAATTTTCACAGTCTCTGCCTATACGCGTAACAGATAGGGCAATACGCGTATGGCATTGTGTGCCAGAGGGCCATTACGCGTATTGGCAAGGCGATACGCGTATGGCAAGGCAGTTTCGTGGCCATTACGCGTACGGAGATCTAGAAATGGAATTTTTGAGAAATCAGTCCTTGCTCATACGCGTAACACATAGGGCAATAGGCGTATGGCAAGGCAGCAGAGGGGCCTTACGTGTCTGGTACGAAACTGGATGGGCGAGCAAGATGGGCAATATGCGTATGGGTGTATGCAATACGCCTATGACCAGCGAGAGTGCAGAATTTTGCTGTTTCGCAATTTCTTTCCCGATTTCGTGTCCGATGCAGTTCCTTTTGGTCTAAGAGGTTGGGATAGGTTTCAGAACTTGTCGAACCTAGGATTGTTAGTGGAATAATTAAAAGTTGAATTTAGGTGCATTAATTAGACATTAGCTAATTAAGGCCGCGTGAGGTGTTGTCCTTGATTGTGTGTGTGTGGTTGAATTGATTGGACAGGTATGGTAATACTATGGTGTATTACGGTGAGTATGTATCTCACGTGTGATCAGGAGGATCGTGAAGATGTATAATTGTTATTATACATGTGATTTGTGCATAATCAGTGGCATGCATCTCATGATGTGTCTGGTGGAGACAAATCATTGCTCAGTGGGAGTGTATGTGATTTGTCCGGACTCCAATGTGGAGTTGTGATGGAGATAAATCATTGCCAAGTGGGGTGTATGTGATTTATCCGGATTCTAATGGGAATCGGGTTCGATTGAATGAACCATGGTGTGTTGGTACCACATGCATTATGTCAAGTCATTGAGTCACATTGCATTATTATGTGTTGATTGAATCATGATTGAAACGGACCAGTGGGTCGTGATGACGTGTTGTTTATGTGTGAATGTGTGATTACTACTCTTAACATGTATTATACACCGTTAATTATTGAATGTAGTTCTCACCCCTTTGTTGTTTTGTTGTGTCTGTGCTTCTCTGGAAGTACAGATAATCCAGGTACTTGAGTGGTGCGTGGAGTGCGTGTTACCTGATCGAGTCTTAGGAGTCGCTCTGATACGTAACACGGGATATTGGGGATTTTATCATTTGTTATTCTTTCATTTATTTTTTTATGTATCATTATTCATTTAAAATATTATGGACCACAAGTTTACGTGGATTTTGATTATGTTGGAAAATTGCCGTGATTTTGGATAATAAATTTATTTCCGTTGTTTTAATTTATTTATGAGAAAAGAAGAGAATGAATAATTGAGACTTCATGTTATGTTTTGAGTAATGTGACATCCTACTTGTAAGAGAACTCTGATTATTTTTGTATTATACACATATTTTCTAACATGGGAAAGTGGGGTGTTACAATTTGTATCAGAGTCTGGTCGGTCCATCCGACCAGATGTTGTAGTAGAGTCTGTCCTTAGAATAGGAGTAGATTTGCGTGTTCTTCTAACCGTGTTTTGATTGTTGAATAGTATGGCAGGGAGGAATGATGTTGCTCTTGCTACTGCACTACAGGTTATGGCACAGTCAGTGCAGAATAACAATCAGCTTACTGGAGATGCGCAGTTCCGCAACTTTGAGAGGTTCCAGAGCAATAAGCCACCTACATATGAGGGTGGTATTCTTGATCCTAATACTGCACATAAATGGCTGATGGCTATTGAGAAGATCTTCAGGACCATGGGGTGCAACGAGGCTCAGAAGGTATAATTTGGCACTCATATGTTGGAAGGCAAAGTTGAAGCTTGGTGGAATAATAGTCGTCAAAGGTTGGAAGTTGTAGGTACTGATATTACTTGGGCAGTGTTTCAGGCGGAGTTTCTGGAAAATTATTTTCCGGAAGATGTTCGCAGTGCGAGGGAAATTGAGTTCCTGGAACTGAAATAGGGTAGCATGACTGTTGTTGAGTATGCTGCTTGGTTTGAGGAGTTGGTGCAGTATTGTACTCACTACAATACTGATGAGGCTATGAATTTGAAATGCTTGAAGTTTGAGAATGGGCTGCGTCTCAAGATCAAACAGGGCATTGCTTGTCAGAAGATAAGGAATTATCCAGAACTGGTAAGCAGAAGCCGGATTTATGATAATGATAACAGGGCCCGAATTGCTCATTACAAGGCCTTGAGTGACCGGAAGGGTAAGCAGAGGTATGAGGGTACGCCTTATAGTGCTCCAGCTGAAAAAAGAAAACAGAAAGCTGCTATGGGAAAGAAGCCAAAAGAGGGAGGGGTGGTTCCCGATACTACCAAGTGTTTCAGATGTGGTGGCACGGGTCACCGTGCTAACAATTGTCCGAATGAGGTGAAGAAGTGCTTCAAGTGTGGACGACTAGGTCATGTTATGGCAGATTGTAGGACTAATATACCTACCTGTTACAACTGTGGAGAACAGGGTCATATCAGCATTCACTGTCAGAAGTCAAAGAAATCTCAAGCAAGTGGAAAGGTGTTCGCATTGGTAGGAGCCCAATCTACCAGTGAGGAGCGTTCCATCAAAGGTACTTGTTTTATTAATGACCTTCCTTTGATTTCTATCATTGACACGGGTGTAACCCACTCGTTCATTTCTGTTGATTGTGCGAAGAAATTAGGAATTGTGTCATCTACTCTAAATCGGAGGATGACTATTGAAACTCCATCTATTAGTTCGGTGGTTACTTCTTTAGCATACTTTAATTGTCCGTTGATTATTTTTGGTAGAGAATTCGGAGTGGACTTGATTTATTTGCCACTCAGTAATCTAGATATCATTTTGGGGACGAACTGGTTGGAATTCAACCGGGTGTACATTGATTGCTTTAGGAAGAGGTTGTTGTTCCTTACTCTTGAAGAGGAAGCATTGACTAATTCTTTGTCTACCAAAGAATTGAGAACCTTTCTAGAAGACGAAGCTAAGATGTTTGTTGTGTTTGCCTCGTTATCCTTTGAAAGCAAGACATCAGTTAATGAGTTACTGGTGGTGAGTGAATTTCCTGAAGTGTTTTCGGATGATATTACAGAGTTACCTCCGGCGAGAGAAGTTGAATTTACTATTGATCTTGTTTCGGGTACTAGACCTATATCTATGGCAACATACAGGATGTTTGCATCATAATTGGCAGAGTTGAAATCTCAGATTGGAGAATTGCTTGATAAGAAGTTTATTTCTAGTGATGGCATAGCAGTGGATCCATCTAAAGTAAGTGCAGTGCTTCAGTGGGAACCTCTGAAGACAGCAATGGAAATTAGAAGTTTCTTGGGTTTGGCAGGTTATTATCGGAGATTTATTGAAGGATTTTCTAATTTGGCGTTACCGTGACTCAGTTAACTAGAAAGAATCAAGCTTTTGTTTGGGATGCAGCATGTGAGGAAAGTTTCGAAGTGTTGAAGAAGAAATTGACTACAACACCAGTATTGATTCTACCTAGTCCAAGTGAACCTTTTATGGTATATTGTGATGCGTCTAAGATGGGACTAGGCGGAGTATTGATGCAAGATGGCAAGGTGGTGGCATATGCTTCGCGGAAATTGAAGGTGCATGAGAGGAATTATCCTACTCATGATCTTGAATTAGCTGCGGTGGTTTTTGTATTGAAAATTTGGAGGCATTATTTGTATGGATCGAGATTTAAAGTATTCAGTGATCACAAGAGTCTGAAGTATTTGTTTGATCAGAAGGAATTGAACATGAGGCAGAGAAGATGGTTAGAGTTCTTGAAAGACTATGATTTTAATTTGAGTTACCATTCGGGGAAAGCTAATGTTGTAGCAGATGCTCTGAGTCGGAAGACAATTCATATGTCAGCATTAATGGTAAAACAAATGGAATTAATTGAACAGTTCAGAGACTTGAGTATGGTTTGTGAAACTACACCTGAGAGTGTTAGATTGGGTATGCTTAAAGTGAATAATGACTTTTTGGATGTAATTAAGGAAAATCAGAGACTTGATGTGAAGCTAGTAGACTTGATTTCGGCAGGAGGAGATGATCCGGATAGTGATTTTAAAGTGGATAATGATGATGTATTGAGATTCCGGGGCAGAATTTGTGTATCGGATAATGATGGATTGAGGAAAACGATCTTAGAGGAGAGTCACCGGAGTAGCTTGAGTATTCATCCGGGAGCCACAAAAATGTATCAAGACTTGAAAAATTTATTTTGGTGGTCCGGTATGAGGAGAGATGTAGCTCAGTTTGTTTATGCTTGTTTGACATGTCAGAAGTCAAAAGTGGAGCATCAGAAACCTTCGGGGTTGATGCAACCGTTGGAAATCCCGGAATGAAAGTGGGATAGTATTACTATGGACTTTGTTACTGGTTTACCGAATATGGCGAGAGGCTTTGAAGCTATTTGGGTAGTTGTGGATCGGCTTACAAAATCTGCACATTTTATACCAATTAATATCAGTTTTCTGTTAGCAAAGCTGGCGGAGATTTATATCAAAATAATTGTGAAGCTGTATGGTGTTCCATCGAGCATAGTGTCGGATAGAGATCCGAGGTTTACTTCAGAATTTTGGAAGAGTTTGCAAGAGGCTTTAGGTTCTAAACTGAAGTTGAGTTCGACTTATCATCCACAGACCGATGGTCAGTCAGAATGGACTATTCAGTCGTTAGAGGATTATTTGAGAGCCTGTGTATTGGAGAAAGGTGGTGCGTGGGATACTCATTTGCCATTGATTGAGTTCACGTATAACAATAGTTACCATTCTAGTATTGGAATGGCACCTTTCGAAGCTTTGTATGGTAGGAGGTGTAGGACGCCTCTGTGTTGGTATGAAACTGGTGAGAATGTTGTGCTTGGGCCTGAGATTATGCAACAGACTACTGAGACAATTCATATGATCCATGAAAAGATGAAGGCGTCTCAGAGTAGACAGAAAAGTTATCATGATAATCGGAAGAAAGACTTGGAATTCAGCGAAGGTGATTATGTGTTCCTGAGAGTCAACCCTGTGACCGGCGTTGGACGTGCATTGAAATCAAAGAAGCTGGATCCTAAATTCATTGGTCCGTATCAGATCTTACAAAGAGTGGGTGTCGTTGCTTATATGGTAGTGTTACTGTAACACCCCAATTCCCATCGCGGATAAATAATACATAAATAAATCAGAGTAAATAAAAATTTATTCTTAGACAGAAACAAGGATGCCACATTTAAAGAAAGAAAACATAATCCCTGCTCATAAATTTGATACATAACACACAATGGAATAAACCTAAAAGGGAAACTTTTTCCAACAAAGGGAAAGTTCAATTATGGAATAAAGCGGAAAGATCCATAACTGACTTGTTTTACAAAATAAATTATTTTATAACATCAAAATATTCATACAAAGGTAATACAAAATAGATCCAATAAATGTATACATATATAACAAAAACGTTCCCCGACTCCCGTGTTACGTATCAGAGCAGACAGACCGACAAAAGGGTGGAGAACTAATCTTCACAAAAGCCTCCAAGATACTAATATGCAATTGCCTCATAGTGCAACAAACCAAAGCAGAAGGGTGAGAAATAACAACTAAATCAAGATTGCACAATAATATGCAAACACATATAAATTCACATGCATAATTATTCTCACCACAAGCATCACATACTAATACAGATAGCATGCCACAGATATATAACATATTTCTAATAATCCAACCACATAGCATATATCAATTATACCAACATAATCACATATTCACACATAAGGCATACCAAAGTTATGACATATGGAAACACACCACCACATCACATATATTCACATATAGCATATCATAGATAATTAATACAATCATTGTAATATACAACATCCCCACAAAACATAGCATATGTCTATATATAAAACATATCATCCATAACCAATGCATTTATCACAAATGCATATCAAATCACCAATGTTATCACGAGCTCAACACATAATCAATAAATTCACAATCTCCCACACATAATCAATCCATTCACAATTTCCCACACATAATCAATCCATTCATGATTTATACAAATGCACAGAGATCGACACAACGACTCTATGCATGCGGTACCAATCCATCCATCATTCTCATCATCATTAATTCACTCAGGAATTATTGGAATCATCGCTTGTTACTTAGTGTAACTCCCCGTCGGGCAAACGATGTTCCCCGTCGCTTTAGGTCCTCTTGGTATAAGGCTCACGACGTTTATGGCTCGCTTTAGGTCCTCTTTGTATAAGGCTCACGATCCGATCATTTTAGATCCTCTTTGTATAAGGCTCATGATCGTCTATAACGTCGCTTTAGGTCTTCTTTGTATAAGGCTCATGACCGTTACAGCAGATTCTCTCTGGAACCGTTTCGTCGCTCACACCCCACAAGGGCACACGACATCACAAGATGCATATCATGATGCTTGGCATACAAATGACTCATGACAATCAAATGCATCTTCACAAACCAACAATATGAATGATCTCATCGTCATTATTCATGCATTGGAAATCAATTCAAACAATGCATTTACTTGCTATAAGGCTACCAAATAACACACATTGAATTTCACATAAACAATGCATTTCATCATAATCCACAAACCACAACAATTAGCATTTTAGCATATACACTCATATCAATTCACATCAAGAATTACTCACCATCAACCACAACAATCCTGCAATCGTACAATGATACTCACAACACTAGGATTCACGCCACAAAGGCTACCCACAACAACATACATTAATACCATACATTTGTATTCAAGTCAACAAAGTATTTTGCCATAAGGCCACAACAACTACAACAACTTATCACATGCTTCAACATCATATAAACCACATAAAAGCTCCACGTCATATAACAATAGCACAACACACTGTAAAACACCGACCGCACGCATTTAACGCGATAAAAACCCGACAACCCAACACTTTTACACAACCACAACTTAAATAAATCATCTACTGTCCTCCAAACCATTTGTATAAGAAAGAACATCTCATTAGCTTTCCAACGCATCCGACCGTGCCTCAATCCGAGTTACGGATCAAAAGTTGTGAAGGAAACAAAATGGGAAATCTGTCACGTTCGCTTTCTTATTCGCAATGCGAACCCCCAACAAACCGTGGCAGAGAAAAAACAGCATAAAGTTCGCAATGCGAACTTCTGGGCGAACCTTCGCTTTCCCCTTCGCTGTGGTTGACAAAGCGAACCTGCGAACCCAGAAATTCTCAGCAGCGCTGTTATGGGTCATTTGGGGCCAAAATCCCTCATTTCTTCCACCCAAACACTTCCAAATCACAATATATCAACCAAAACATGTTCCAAACATAACAACAAGTATTCTACGCAGTTTATATCGAGTTTCAACCATGAAAACATCGATTTCTATCAATTGTTCATCAATTTATCAAATGTAAAAACAAGAAAACATTCACACAATCACACACACATATACATATACAATTGCAATATAATCGAAACTTCTCACCCTTACCTGATTAATCGATTATCCAAGCTTTGTTCTGATGATTTTCTCTTCTCTTCTCCTTCCCTTCCTTTCTCTTTCTCTTCTTTTCTCTTTCTCTTCTTTTCTCTTCTCTATTTCTCATAAACTCTCTCTTTTTCTCTCTTTCTTTTATAAACAAAATAACTTATATTTTCTAAAATATCTAACCCCTCAAAATGACCATTTTACCCCTCAGCTCAAATATCTCGCAAACGTTCTCAAAACGCGATAAAACATAAACAGCGATGAAATATATTTCGGGAAATAAAAGTTAAAAAGAAATTATAATTTATTGCAAATATTTTACCTATCAGGGAAATTAGCTAATTAACTCAATTAGCTGGTAAAATACAATAAATTCACACATTTCACAAAATTCACATAAATGAAATAAATAAATACAATTAAACAAATCGGGGCGTTACAACTCTCCCCCACTTAGACATTTTCGTCCTCGAAAGTATACTGATACGAACAACTCCGGATACGACTCTCGCACCCGACTAACAAACTATCATGCCAACAAAAGGCACACCATGAATAACACAACTGACAAACCACCTCGCTAACCGCAACTACTACAACGACACGACAACGACAAGATGCAATGCCCATACAATGCACTTGACGACCAACTCACAACTCAAAGAATACCCAAGTTACGAACACACAGGTTCACTCTTGAACCGAAACACAACAAGATCGTTACCCTCACCCTAGGTAACACTCCCCTAATTCCCCACATAGGAATTATCTACTCGCACTCGAACCATCATGATGGAAACGAGGCAACAACACAAACAAGAACATAAAGTTCCACGACCCAACATCGTTTCAACACAACAATATTACAATAATGCTACGATTCACCAATCGAACATATAACCAAAACATCCATCTACATAGTAGCCCATGAATAATATTTAAACCTTTCACCTAACACTTCCATTCTAAAACGTCCAATGGTCTCATCACTCCTACATGTTTCCAATGTTCAACCTATGAACTCTTACAAGTCACACATGCATATACGAAATATGCCACATCACACTTTCGCTGCGTACTCTGATTACTCGTAACCATCAAAACTATCAATCCCACGTCCAAAGTCTAACTCTTTCTCATATTCGCCAAAAATCACTGTTCACTTTTAGTATACCCAACCTCACATTATCAGATGTCAATTCACACACCAACTCAAATCTCTAAATTCTTCCAAAAGTTCCCACTCTTTAACCATCAAAGCAGACATATGTAAAAACTTTCGACTTAACTCATCAGGCACGACATTAACTTTACCAATAGGATAATTCGAGCCAAGGTCATAACTAATCAGGAATTCCAACCATCCTCGTTGTCTCCTACTTTATTCCTTCTGACCAAACAAGTACTCAATACTCTTGTGATTACCCAACACCTTGAACCTACAACCCTCAAAATAATTCCTCTAGAGTCTCAACACAAAAGTAACCGCAGCCATCTTGAAATCATGAATCCTCCATTGTCGTAAAGCATAAGAAATGACTTTACCCTCTCGCATTAACACACTAACTACACTCATCAATGACGTATCCCAATATTCCATAAACCGTTTATTAGGATCAGGCAGAATCAAAATTGGAGTCGTAGACAACTTCTACTTCAGCTCACCAAAACTTACTCACAACGAACATCCAAAAGAAATGACTCACCCTTTGCAAGTCAACTGAGATAACAGAAGTACTAACTTAGCAAAGTCTTCCATAACCTGCAGTAACAACCAACTAAGCCCAAAAGTTTCTAATCTCCTTAACCAACTTCTGAGCCTCTTATTGTAGAACTGCATCTATTTTGGATAGATACACAACAATACCATCATCGGAAATAATATAACCAAGAAACTAACCTCTTTCAATCAAAATTCTCACTCGATAATTTAGCAGAAAGTTCCCTCTCTTTCAGCCCTTGTAGCTCAATCCATAAATACACTACATACTCATCCTTTGATTTAAAATAAATCAGAATATCATCCAATAACCATCACTATAAACTTATCCAAACAAGTCTGGAAGATACGATTCATATACTCCACAACCATAACATATACAACCTTCAAAATTCATTCTGAGCTCGAAACAATTTATCCAAAATAGCTTAACAATCTCTGGTTACCACATTCCATATCAATTCTTCTTACGGGGTTCCAACTCACTCAAGTTTTCTGCTGACACGAGATCTCAACCCATAACAAAAGTAATACCATCAAGGAACTTCAAATCGTTCGTAATTCGTCACAATTCAAAACTCAAGTTATCCAGAACACAACCGTAAGTTTCCATACTACTCACTGATTAACACGCAACCTCATGCTATCATCATTTTCCTTACCAAACATGCTGGACCTCTTCAAGTCGACACACTAATGTTTCATCCAAAAACACATCTGAAAACCATGCACAACTGACGGCCCATCACTGTGGCTTCCTGCCAATTTCCAAAACACTATCATCACAAACCTGACAAACATATGAGTTTCACTTCCTAAAAGTTCTTCTACTTACTTAGCAGATCCAAACCTCAAATCTTCACCTTCGTCAAATTTGAGTTCACACTCTACTCTCTGAGAACAACCATTAACGATACCCAATCGTTCTCTCTCAATGACTTCCCAACTGGACCAACATACCAAAACCTCTAATTCGTCTCATCTTCCGACATTAGAATCTTCATCGACTCAACAAAACAATCCGTAATCATTTTCTTAATTCCAACAATTCATTGCACACACTATCAAAGCCGGAAAGACACATCTATTCCATCCAACATAATTTCGTCTACTATCAACAAGAGATTAAGGGTGATCAGTTCCTCAATTTGTCAATAGACAGCCGACAATCATGATGGGGCATAAACCGTCTTTACCAAACTATAATAACATTTCTTGCATCTTGTGCACAAAACTACCTAAGGCACAAATCCTTAGTTGACATAAACCTTACCTCCGCATTCCCTCTGGAACCAGGAACAACACTGTCCAAACAACACTTACAATCTTGCAATCTACAACACACTGAGCCAACGCTCCACACCTGAAGCAACTTGGAGAAGCACCAGCTTCTCCCCCACTTATCTCATTCTAAATCCTGCAGACAAGGGATTAGAAAAACCAGAAAGTACTGACAGTGTTTCACACACATATCACATACTAAGGAACAAACAACATCGACAATATTCAACTATCACACCAACTGAGTCAACAACTTGGCCGGACGGACCGACCTGCTCTGATACCACTAATGTAACACCCCAATTCCCATCGCGGATAAATAATACATAAATAAATCAGAGTAAATAAAAATTTATTCTTAGACAGAAACAAGGATGCCACATTTAAAGAAAGAAAACATAATCCCTGCTCATAAATTTGATACATAACACAAAATGGAATAAACCTAAAAGGGAAACTTTTTCCAACAAAGGGAAAGTTTAATTATGGAATAAAGCGGAAAGATCCATAACTGACTTGTTTTACAAAATAAATTATTTTATAACATCAAAATATTCATACAAAGGTAATACAAAATAGATCCAATAAATGTATACATATATAACAAAAATGTTCCCCGACTCCCGTGTTACGTATCAGAGCAGACAGACCGACAAAAGGGTGGAGAACTAATATTCACAAAAGCCTCCAAGATACTAATCTGCAATTTCCTCATAGAGCAACAAACCACAGTAGAAGGGTGAGAAATAACAACTAAATCAAGATTGCACAATAATATGCAAACACATATAAATTCACATGCATAATTATTCTCACCACAAGCATCATATACTAATACAGATAGCATGCCACAGATATATAACATATTTCTAATAATCCAACCACATAGCATATATCAATTATACCAACATAATCACATATTCACACATAAGGCATACCAAAGTTATGACATATGGAAACACACCACCACATCACATATATTCACATATAGCATATCATAGATAATTAATACAATCATTGTAATATACAACATCCCCAAAAAACATAGCATATGTCTATACATAAAAGATATCATCCATAACCAATGCATTTATCACAAATGCATATCAAATCACCAATGCTATCACGAGCTCAACACATAATCAATCAATTCACAATCTCCCACACATAATCAATCCATTCACAATTTCCCACACATAATCAATCCATTCATAATTTATGCAAATGCACAGAGACCGACACAACGACTCTATGCATGCGGTACTAATCCATCCATCATTCTCATCATCATTAATTCACTCAGGAATTATTGGAATCATCGCTTGTTACTTAGTGTAACTCCCCGTCGGGCAAACGATGTTCCCCGTCGCTTTAGGTCTTCTTGGTATAAGGCTCACGACGTTTATGGATCGCTTTAGGTCCTCTTTGTATAAGGCTCACGATCCGATCGCTTTAGGTCCTCTTTGTATAAGGCTCACGATCGTCTATAACGTCGCTTTAGGTCCTCTTTATATAAGGCTCACGACCGTTACAGCAGATTCCCTCTGGAATCGTTTCGTCGTTCACACCCCACAAGGGCACACGACATCACAAGATGCATATCATGATGCTTGGCATACAAATGACTCATGACAATCAAATTCATCTTCATAAATCAACAATATGAATTATCTCATCGTCATTATTCATGCATTGGAAATCAATTAAAACAATGCATTTACTTGCCATAATGCCACCGAATAACACACATTGAATTTCACATAAATAATACATTTCATCATAATCCACAAACCACAACAATTAGCATTTTAGCATATACACTCATATCAATTCACATCAAGAATTACTCACCATCAACCACAACAATCCTGCAATCATACAATGATACTCACAACACTAGGATTCACGCCACAAAGGCTACCCACAACAACATACATTAATACGATACATTTGTATTCAAGTCAACAAAGTATTTTGCCATAAGGCCACAACAATTACAACAACTTATCACATGCTTCAACATCATATAAACCACATAAAAGCTCCACGTCATATAACAATAGCACAACACACTGTAAAACACCGACCGCACGCATTTAACGCGATAAAAACCTGACAACCCAACACTTTTACACAACCACGACTTAAATAAATCATCTACTATCCTCCAAACCATTTTTATAAGAAAGAACATCTCATTAGCTTTCCAACGCATCCGACTGTGCCTCAATCCGAGTTACGGATCAAAAGTTATGAAGGAAACAAAATGGGAAATATGTCACGTTCGCTTTCCTATTCGCAATGTGAACCCCCAGCGAACCGTGGCAGAGAAAAAACAGCATAAAGTTCGCAATGCGAACTTCTGGGCGAACCTTCGCTTTCCCCTTCACTGTGGTTCGCAAAGCGAACCTGCGAACCCAGAAATTCTCAGCAGCGCTGTTATGGGTCATTTGGGGCCAAAATCCCTCATTTCTTCCACCCAAACACTTCCAAATCACAATATATCAACCAAAACATGTTCCAAACATAACAACAAGTATTCTATGCAGTTTATATCGAGTTTCAACCGTGAAAACATTGATTTCTATCAATTTTTCATCAATTTATCAAATGTAAAAACATTATAAAAATAAGAAAACATTCACACAATCACACACATATACATATACAATCGCAATATAATCAAAACTTCTCACCCTTACCCGATTAATCGATTATCCAAGCTTTGTTCTGATGATTTTCTCTTCTCCTCTCTTTCCCTTCCTTTCTCTTTCTCTTCTTTTCTCTTTCTCTTCTTTTCTCTTCTCTATTTCTCATAAACTCTCTCTTTTTCTCTCTTTCTCTTATAAATAAAATAACTTATATTTTCTAAAATATCTAACCCCTCAAAATGACCATTTTACCCCTCAACTCAAATATCTCGCAAACGTTCTCAAAACGCGATGAAACATAAACAGCGATGAAATATATTTCGGGAAATAAAAGTTGAAAAGAAATTATAATTTATTGCAAATATTTTACCTATCAGGGAAATTAGCCAATTAACTCAATTAGCAGGTAAAATACAATAAATTCACACATTTCACAAAATTCACATAAATGAAATAAATAAATACAATTAAACAAATCGGGGTGTTACAGTTACCGCCTGAACTTTTGAACTTGCATGACGTGTTTCATGTGTCGCAGCTTCGGAAGTATGTGCCAGAGCCATCTCATGTTATCCAGAGGGATGAAGTACAGATTCGAGATAATCTTATTATGGAAGCGATGCCGATAAGGATTGAGGATCGCAAGATGAAGCAACTTAGGGGAAAAGAGATTCCTCTGGTGAGAGTAGCTTAGGGAGGAATAGCTGGAGGAAGTGTGACCTGGGAATTGGAAAGCAAGATGCGAGAGTCGTATCCAGAGCTGTTTCCATCAGGTACATTTTCGAGGACGAAAATATTTTAAGTGGGGGAGAGTTGAAACACCCCATTTTAATTCATTTAATCGTTGTGTGTTATTTCAATTGTTTGGCCTTGTTTGGGGGGTGTGTAGTGGAGTGCGTAGGCGTAGTGTCCTTTACGGAACAGAGAAAATAGAGATGTCGGGATAATAATAAGGTAGTAATGAATAATGTGGGGACATATTCAATAATAGTAGCAAGAGGTATATTATTATTATGTCTAATATTATTAACATTATTATTATTATTAATATGGGTAGTATTATTATTATTATTATTAATATTATCACTATTAATATTATTATTATTAAATAATATCAGATTTAATTAATAATATTGTTTAGTGGGAGGAAAATAGGGAGTCTAATTAATTAATCAGGATTAGGGACAGAATTAGTGATAACCTATTTTCACCAAGAAAGAGTTAGAGAAGGAAGAATAAGAGGAAGAACTAGGGCTTTTGCATCATCAATTTTCGTAGGATTTTTGATCAAGAATTCGAGGTAAGGGGGGAGAATGGGTTCAAAATAGGTGTTAATACCATGAAAGGGTAGTGAGGGTTCCTTCCCCTCTTAGAATTTTTGTGTTATGTTTGAATCTGAATGTCTGCTTGATTGTATGTGTATGGTTGCTATGAAATTATAGATATGAAGTGGGTACAGATCTGAAATTCGTGTGATTATGATGATCGAACTCTGTTGTGTTGTTGTTGTATAACTGTGGTTACAAATCTGGTTTTGTTGCAGGTTGAGAGTGACAAATTTAGATCTAGGAAACATTAAACTGATTAGTAATAATAGGAGAATGATGTAATGTGAGATTATGGGTCTTAAAATAAATGTAGCAATGATTTTTAGGACAAATTTGAGTGTTAGAAGTGAGATCCTGGTGGTAGAATTCGGACTGATATGAAAAGTTTGGAATTTTCACAGTCTCTGCCCATACGCATAACATATAGGGCAATACACGTATGGCATTGTGTGCCAGAGGACCATTACGCGTATTGGCAAGGCGATACGCGTATGGCAAGGCTGTTTCGTGGGCATTACGCGTAACGGGGTGACAATATGCATACGGAGATCTGGAAATGGAATTTTTGAGAAATCAGTCCCTGCTCATACGCGTAACACATAGGGCAATACGCGTATGGCAAGGCAGCAGAGGTGCCTTATGCGTCTGGTACGCAACTGGATGGGCGAGCGAGCTGGGTAATACGCGTATGGGTGTGGGCAATACACGTATGACCAGCGAGAGTGCAGAATTTTGCTATTTCGCAATTTCTTTCCCGATTTCGCGTCCGATGCAGTTCCTTTTGGTCTGAGAGGTTGGGATAGGTGTCAGAACTTGTCGAACCTAGGATTGGTAGTGGAATAATTAAAAGTTGAATTTATGTGCATTAATTAGACATTAGCTAATTAAGGCTGCATGAGGTGTTGTCCTTGATTGTGTGTGTGTGGTTGAATTGATTGGACAGGTATGGTAATACTATGGTGTATTACGGTGAGTATGTATCTCACGTGTGATCAGGAGGATCGTGAAGATGTATAATTGTTATTATACATGTGTTTTGTGCATAATCTGTGGCATGCATCACATGATGTGTCTGGTGAAGACAAATCATTGCTCAGTGGGAGTGTATGTGATTTGTCTGGACTCCAATGTGGAGTTGTGATGGAGATAAATCATTTCCAAGTGGGGTGTATGTGATTTATCGGGATTCCAATGGGAATCGGGTTCGATTGAATGAACCATGGTGTATTGGTACCACATGCATTGTGTCAAGTCATTGAGTCACATTGCATTATTATGTGTTGATTGAATCATGGTTGAAACAGACCAGTGGGTCGTGATGACGTGTTGTGTATGTATGATTATGTGATTACTACTCTTAACATGTATTATACACCGTTAATTATTGAATGTAGTTCTCACCCCTTTGTTGTTTTGTTGTGTCTGTGCTTCTCTGGAAGTACAGATAATCCAGGTACTTGAGTAGTGCATGTGTTATATCCCAAATTTTAACCACTAAGATTTCCCATCATTATGCAAATCACCATCACAATATGGATGAACCATTAGTCTCCTCAAAGATGCTTGAGCATCCACTACAATCAGACTTAGGGTTTCAAGCCCTCTCAGAGCTCTTAGACAAGGATCAATCAATGAATGACATGATCTTCAACTTGTCTAGCCTCTCAAACATCCACAATGGATCAAGAGGACTCCCACATCAAGAATCAAGAACAATTTTGCATCATTCCAGGTGGATTAAGCCTCAAGATCGCCAGTGTCACCAAAATTAGGGTTTGGTCGACCAGGGCCTCCAGATGAAAATTTTAATCTGGGCATGAGCCAATGCTTCAAAGCATAACCTATGATGCTCCAAGGGACATCATGGACCCAATCATCAAGTCAATTTAACCTCAGGGAATGCATTCACAAAAAATCAGGAATTAGGGTTTCTTGACCTAATTCACCCCCTAAGTTGACTTTTGGGGCAAAGCATGAGCCAAGACCTCAAGACATGATTTGAGGGTCTCTAATACACCATATTGATCCATTTGCAATAATGGATTGATCCAAGAAGCTTGGCTCACAAGTTTCAATTTCGTCAGAACCACAGTTAGGGTTTCGCGAGAAAAGTCAACTGTATCTTTGACTTTTGACCAGGACATGCTCCCAAACCCTAGGACATGATTCAATACACCCTATAACACCTATGAAATCAATCCATCAAGTTTTATTTAGGTCAAGGACTTGATTTCATAGAGGATCACACAGTTTGGAATTCATCTGACAAAAAGTCAATTGTGCACAAAAGTCAAACTTTGACTTTTTGAGATTTTTCACAATTATGGTTCTTTGACCCTAAAATGATGTTAATGTGTGATTGGAATCATCATTCATCAAGAAAAATCAAGAAAAGTGAGATAACTTGTAAAAGGGGTAACCATAAAAAACTTAGAAATTTTTCTAAGTTATGGAACAAAGTGGCTAGGGTACCAACTTTGGAGGATCATAACTCCTAAACCACAAGGCCATTTTTTCCCATTCAAAGCTGGATTTGTAGCCCTCATGACCCTCTACAAAAGCTTCAATTACACCTCATTCCAATTCATCATGGATTTTGAGTTATGGAATGATCAAAATCAAAAAAAGTGAAAATGTCACTTTTTTCCAACACTTAGTGAAATTTTCACTAAGTCAGAATCTGCCTTACTTTTTTCCAAATGTAGGGGCATTTTTCACTTGGATCCAAAAAGTATCAAAACCAATTATGATCAAACAGTTGTTGTATCATATGAGGGCTTTCCAAAATGGCCAAGAACTCCATCAAATTCCACTTGAGCCATGAGATATGACAATGCCAATATGCCTTGCTACAAAGTGTCATGGCAAGGCAGATTTTGGAGTTTTGCTCGATTTGCTCAAATTTTGCAAAGGGCAAGCAACTCTATCCATCTGAACACCTTAAGGGGGGACCAAGGAGGAACCAACTCTGATCCCAAGCCTCCCAAGTCTTTGGAACCAAAAATAGCATGCCAAACCTAGGAATGCCTAAAAGAGGGACAAGACTCCAATTTTGGATTGGAGCATTCAATGCATACACCAAGGTGGCATAGACTGAGCCATTTCTAACTGAACTCAGTCAAGACTTATCCAAGACCAAGGGAACCAACAGACTGTGCCCTAACCTCTAGTCAATGGCTAGAGGAGACTTGGATTCTCATTGATCAACATTGGCCAAACCTATGCAGCAGTTGCCATTCACTATTCCTTGTAAAACAAACTTGCTCTACTATAAATAAAGCTCATTTGTGATCAGTTTGAGTACACCAAAGCCATCAAACAGATGCTTTCCTCAAAATCTCCTTCTTCACTCCAAAATTGCCTTCCAAAGCAAGTCACTATCGGGTTTTGAGTTTGAGAGCTATTCCAACCAAACCAATCACACACACACCTCATAAACATCATATAGAAGTGATCCAAACACTTAAACAACATCTGGAACACTGATTTCACAAAATCACTAGCCAACTGCTCAAGGTTTTAACCAAGTTGCAGTTGGGATACCATCTTCAGTTCCAGCTTGTTTCAAACCATTCCAAGCACCCAGACACACTCCATAGCACCTATGGAAGCTGTCCATAACCTTGGAACCAAGTTGTAACACCTCTAACACAAAACACAATCACCAGGTGCAAGAGGTAAGCATGAGCTCTTCTAACTCTATGATCCATGCATTTTTTGCTGCACAATAATTTGGCCATATGTTCATAATCATGCATAGAGTGTTTACCCTCAATCAATTGTTTTGTTTGAATCGTGTATGGAATTTCTGAACCTTCATGCAAATTTTAGGGTTCTTGAGGTTTCTTTTTTATTTCTTATTCCATGCTTAAAATAAATGAAATTAAAGACCATATACATGATCGTGAGGTTGAAACGAGTAGATTGATATGTAGATTGCATGATATAATCAAGTATTCAGTGAGATTGGATAGAAAATGCAAATTTGCAGAAACAGAGGGTGGCGCGTGTTCTTGCCCTTGGTCTTGGCGCCTTTTTTTTTTAAATTTGAATATTTGAATTTTGTGATTTTATTTAATTGATTCAAAAATTAATTTCTCTCTGAGTTTTAATGATTTTGAGTTGATTCTTTTTTTAATAATTCACAAAAATGTTAAAATATTTTATTTTCCCAAAAAAATACCAAAAATATTATTTATTTCGTATACTTGATATTTTTTGTGAAGAATTAATATTTTAATTGTTTTTTACATTTAAAATATTTTTTCTTTCTTGATTTTTCAAATTTTAGTGATTTCCAATCATTTTCTGGATTAAAACTTGATTTTTGAAACATTAATCCAAGATCACAATTTTTTTTCCACATGTTTAACAATTTTGATCATTTTAATTGAATTTTTATTCAATTAAAATACATTTTGGAAACAAATTAGGGTTTTTGATTAATTCAACCCTCATCAAACTTTTTTCAAACACTTTGGGCCTCTAATAGAGTGTAAGACCCAATCCCCTTTTAACCTAAACCTTTTTGGGCCTCAGATATTGTATAAGTCCCTCTGCGTTAAAAGAAAACCTCGGCGCGATCGCCAGTTAAAAAATCAAACCCTTGGGCCTACCCTCGTGTTATAAGCCCCATTCTTTAAAAATCATTGGGCCTTTAGTAGAGTGTAAGACCCAACCCTTTTTGAAAACCAAAATAATTTGGGCCTCAGTGTATTGTATAAGTCCCGATACCATCAAAAAGTTCGACGCGATCGTCGCCAGTTTAAAATAAACCTTTGGACCTCTTGAGAGAGTGTAAGACCCACCCCCTTGTACAAAAAACCTTTTTGGGCCTCAGTCACTTGTATAAGTCCCTCTGTACAAATTCAAAATAACAGTGCCATCACTGATAAAACTTTGGGCCTCTCCTTGAGCTGTAAGCCCCCAACAATCTTTTTAAAGCACTTTCTCCTTTAATTTTGAATATAATATTGTTTTCAAAGCTTTCTTTGTTGAACAAACTAACCAAACAGCATGGAAGCTCTACAACCGAGTAAGTGTTTACCCGCTTTCTTTATCCGCTTTCATATATATATATATATATATATATATAACTGTATTGTGGGGCTGCTCACTGTAAGTCTTCTTTCACAAACTTGTATATACTCGTCAAATATCCACTGTGTAATACTAGTATAGTTATTTAGAGTTTTCCCCGGCAACTACGTCTAGCACTAGGTAAAGCCCTGTTGGTCACTCTTAAATACAAACAAAACTAGATCCCCATAGGATTACCAGACACAGTCTTCCCTCCTCTTGGGGTTAAACAATATGGAGACGTGAAAGGCAGCATTCTCGGTGAACCCTTTCTCAGACTGTCACCCTTAGAAATCGTCAAAGAAACTCTAACTCCCCATAGATGATCTTTTCTCCGTGAATGGCATCTCTTGAGTTTCTTCCAAATTCTCGGACTTTCCTGGCTTGATCTATTCTCGGTGAATGGGTTGTCTTGAACTTCTCAGGGTTTGGGGACCCACAGGCTTCTTAAAAGCATCCCCGCCTCCTCTTGGGTGTTGTACAAGGACCCTTCGGCTTCTTAAAAGCTCTCATGCCATCTCTTGGGCTTAGTACAAGGACCCAGAGACCTCTACTGGTATAGGAACAGAACCTAGTCATCAATTTGCTAGAGCTGTCTTTCTGAGTCAAGTGTCAGGCCAGTTAACGGGTTGACCTTCATCCCTTAACATACCAGCCTTCTCTTGGCCTTAATACAAAGATCACTCACTATCTGAGAATCGATTTCTCAAAACACCAGTAGACTTGGACAGTCTCAATACCCTTTGGATTTTCCATTTCCTTAAAGAATAGGAAATCTCCCTGATCCTCTGATCAATCTCAAAGTACAACATTACCCATATAAGAACTGATTTTCTCTTTTATCTAACATACTGGACCTATCACTAAACTGAAACAGTTACCAGCACACTAGCCTCCTCTCGGGCTTTGTACAATGATTCTCCCCAACAGAGCTAACCCTTTCAGCCTCCATCTCGGGCTTCGTACGAGATACAAAATCACTCTCTTGTTGAGTATAAAAGACTCTCTTGTTGAGTCAAACACTTTTAGCCTCCATCTCGGGCTTCGTACGAGATACAAAAACACTCTCTTGTTGAGTATAAAAGACTCTCTTTTTGATTCAAGCACTTTCAGCCTCCATCTCGGGCTTCGTACGAGATACAAAGACTCTCTTGTTGAATCAAACACCTTTAGCCTCCGTCTTGGGCTTCGTATAAGACACATACAAAAGCACTCTCTTGTTGAGTCAACCATGTTAGCCTCTCTCTCTCTGGATTCGTACGAGACACATAAAAACACCCTCTTGTTGGGCCAATAGCCTCCTCTTAGGCTTTGTATAAGGAAACCCCGGTTGAGTCAATCAACCTTTTAGCATCAAAATATGTGCCTCGTTCACAGTATACAAACATCAACAACTCCTTTTCCCCCATCTAATTGCTGTAAGCAGCAAGCCTCTGAATTATTTACATCCACGCCATTGTCCCTCTTTTAGCATGAGAAATTCCTAAGGAAAGATGACATTGCTCTAAACTGAGTTAAAGTCTTCTCCTTCAGGTTAAAAATCCCCTATAAAGGAAATTATGGCATTGCTGGATTCACATATCCCAGTTAAAGTAATTCTCCTTTATAATCAGTCACCCAACAGTTGTGACAGACAGACCAAATATCCCCCTTTAGAGATGGCAAATTCTCTCTAAAGTCAAAACCCTTTAGCTTCACATCTTGGGCTTCGAACAAGATACAAATAGACCCTTCAGCTTCACATCTTGGGCTTTGAACAAGATATAAACCACTTTTAGCTTCACGTCTTGGGCTTTGAACAAGACACCAAAACAACCTTTTTCCTCCCATAGAATAGGAGGAACTACGATCGCTCTGATTTCCCTGTTTCGTTAAAACGGGAATACGTAGGCATAAGATTGAAAATTCTTAGCGAGCACACTAATAAAAAAACCCAAAATCTCGTGCCTTCATACATCAATCGAAAAGCATCAGTCCTAACATCCTCATAAATAATCCAGACATTTCACTCTTGGCAAAATAAGCAGAGAGAGGCCCCACTTCTATATAGCATCTGTAACCTAACAGACCGATGTTTAAACTCAGCATGCAAGCAGGGTTAATTGGAGACATCTATTTCCCTTCCTTCATCAGCTTCAATAGGATAAAAAATGAATCGACCTGTAGTACCCCAGAGCGACAGTGCTTAGAACCACGTCCAAAATCGTTCGCTACAACGTGGAGTGCGTGTTGCCTGATCGAGTCTTAGGAGTCGCTCTGATACGTAATACGGGATATTGGGGATTTTATCATTTGTTATTCTTTCATTTATTTTGTTACGTATCATTATTCGTTTAAAATATTGTGGACCACGAGTTTACGTGGATTTTGATTATGTTGGAAAATTGCCGTGATTTTGGATAATAAATTTATTTCCGCTGTTTTAATTTATTTATGAGAAATTAAGAGAATGAATAATTGAGACTTCATGTTATGTTTTGAGTAATGTGACATCCTACTTGTAATAGAACTCTGATTATTTTTGTATTATACATATATTTTCTAACTTGGGAAAGTGGGGTGTTACATCTACCAAGGTCAGATGTCAAGATGATATACGGAGATTATGATCCAGAGGGATGTCGTGCTCCACCAAACTCATTAGAGGAAGACACTCTGATTAAAGACAACTTTGACCATGACTATTATGGCCCAATGGATGGTCTACCTATCTGGCAGCCGTACCCAGGAGACTCGGGGCGAAAGAGTCAGCCGAACGATGCATATCAATTGAGCATCATTGAAAATAATACCTGCGTTCCCACCGAATCATGGGATCATTACTCAGGGCATTCAGAAGATATCCAGTACGATGGTGAATTTGCAAAAATTGCAGGACAACAGTTCCTTAACTATGCTTTTCCTGAGGTCAACGTCATCGAAAGGGATGACTCCTCCAGTTCCAAAGAAGTGTGGGACACTTTAGGACAACCAGGTGGAAAATTTGACTTCTTAGTCAAGTACACCGCTCCTGAAAGCTCTCGTATCAGGCTGAAGACAACCATCCCACTGGATGGGGAGATCCATCTGAGAGTGCAAACACTGTGCAAGATACAACAGAAGAGTTTGTCTACGACAACTCTGCCTGGAAAACAGATTCCAACGATCCTGCTCCACCAGAAATCAGCGTCATTTCTGAAGACAAGTCAAGATAAAAGGTACTAGACTTTGTGATTCACCGAGGAGTTCGCCGCCAATGGGTTGTTGTCGACGTTCCGAAAGTCATTCATAAGTCTAAGTAATTGTCGTCTTTGTCTTAACCTTTCACCTTGCCCAGGTGAAACGGATGTTTTGATATGGCTCACTTTCTGTAAATGTACCTCTTCGCTTTGCCCAAAGCAACAGAGTTTTGTTTTATAGGGCTGTAGTTTCAAGAATCGACCAAATCATAAATAAAATAACATCGTTCTCTAATTTCTGCATTTATTGTTGTTTTCTCTTTTCGCTTTTTCAGAAAATGGTAATCCTAAAAAATAACTCAAATAATAAAAACAAGCATTTTTCAGAAAATACACTGCACACACTCTTGCATTCTTTCTATCTCTTCTAAAAACAAATCATCACGTCATGCATATTTCTTGTTTAAAACCCCGTTGAAACATACGATCCAATGCCTTCCCCCAACTTGGAATTCCCGGTATTTGAGGCTGAAGAAGAAAATGACGAAGAAATTCCAAAAGAGATCTCCTGATTACTCAGACAAGAGGAAAGGTCCATTGAACCTCACAAAGAGCCGTTGGAAATGGTCAACTTCGGTTCAGAAGAAGAGAGAAAAGAAGTCAAGATTGGGGCACTTCTAAGAGAATTTCTCGATGTATTCGCTTGGTCCTATCAGGACATGCCAGGGTTGGACACCAGCATCGTGGAACATCATCTACCGTTAAGATCAGAATGTCCTCCGGTAAAACAAAGACTAAGACAGACTCATCCTGTAGCGGAAAAATCGTGAGTGTAAGCTATTGATTAACTTAACTCGAAAAGCAAGAGTCGCCACTGCACTTTTATTTTATCCAAAAGGGAAAGGGAAAAGAGCGAACAAAACCTACACAAATTCTACAACGAGAACAAGTGAAGAGAAACTAGGTAAGGGGGTTGGTTACGCAATGGGAAGGTGTTAGCACCCAAAACGTCTATAGTACTCTATAGGAGCCCTTTGAAATATCTACCAATTTTGGTCTGAAAAAGTTTACTTGTAAAGTGATTGAGGAGATGAGAAGAGAAATTGTTTTTAGTATTTTTGTGTTTGGAGAGACTTGTCGCCTCATGCCTACGTACCCACGATGTGCAATGTAGGATCAAAACCTCGTAGTTCGTGGTACAAAGAATGAAATTTGTTTGTTTTGGTTATTTTTAAATGTAAAGACAAGTCGTCATTTCCAAGCGAATAATCCCGCTTAAAGAAATGAATCATGTCTAAACTTATGAAAAAGTTAAAGGAAAAGAGTGCACGAGGGCACAAAAAGAGAGTTTGATGAGTTTGATGTTTTTCTTTAAGTCTTTTGAAAAAGGTGTCAATATGCTTATGTAGTTTAGCATTTGTTAAGAAATGAAAAGAAAAGAGTAAAATCACTTGACAAGGTCAAGGTTTGATTATGAAAGAGGTGGAAGTTTAAAATCAAGAATGTTTTGAAAAAGAGAGAGAGTTTTGAAAATTGAAGAATGGGGAGGAGAAGAAGTGACTATCCTAAAGCATAAAGTAAAAGCTAAGGATAAGAAACATCTAACCACAAAAGTAAGCTTCCAAGTCTTCAAACCATAATTCCAAAGCAAAGGGAAGAGGTCCTAAGTCTAAGTCCAAGGTTCCAAGAATTGCATTGGATGTCCAAGGTCTAAGTTCAAGGATTCAAGAATAGCATTGAAGTCCAAGGTATAGGTGCAAAACTCCATGTCCATTGCAAAGGATAGTAACCATAGTCCAAGATTAGAAGCAAAAGTTTTTTTTAGAGGTTTTGGCCTTTATTAATGTTTTTGGTCCAAGTGAACAAAGAGAAAAAGGCATAAGCATAAACATGTGTCCAACGGGCAAAAGAAAAATTGCGGAAGCATAAACATGAAATGAAATGATAAAAATGAAGCATAAAAGTAAAAGAGATAAGGAGCGAGAGTGAATTGTAAAGGATTAGTACAATAGTAATGTTAGAAAGTTAGTGATTAGTTGTTAGAGTTAGTGATCAATTATAATTGAATAATTGCACTTAGGTCAAGATTAATGAGAACTCATTAGAGGATTGATAAGACCAAAGCCTCCTAACAACAAGTTTCATAAGTTTTGAACCAAAAGACAAATAATCAACTATTCTTGATAGTTTTCCGATGCGGGACAAATATTGCGCTATGTTAAGCAATCGCCGAGTAATTTACGGAGTAATTACCCTATAATGAGGCCGGTCAATAGCTCTTTGTTCTAATGTATGCTAGATGAACGATATGTAGATCGTCATCCAAAAGCAATACCGCACGAAAAGAAAAGAAGGTAACGATCTCGTCTCGATCAAAATTCAACAAAAGAATTCCAAGATCTATAAGACTTTCATCGATCAAAAGAAAAGGGAAATAGATGAAGAGAAAGCCAAATTAAACCACACAATTATGTGATCTCAGGCTAAGAACAAAAGGAAAGGGAAGAAAATGGAAAAGGAACCAAAACAGTCCCAAAAACAAGCATTTTTCACATTCTGGATGTTGGTTAATCGATTAACCACTTCACAGTGTAATTAGGCTAATCGATTAACCAGTACAAACTTGCAGTTTTTTGCGCAGAATTCAACTGTTAATCGATTAACCAATTCATGCATGTTTTGGTTAATCGATTAACACTGTAAAAACAACAGAAAATCAGTTTGAAAATTGCATAATCCTTGACCAATCATTTATTCAAACACCTCATGATTAAGGATGCAATTGTGCACGAAACTTTGAGTAAAACAGCAGCAAAAACTAGCAATCAACACAAATTGCAAGATCCAAAGATCAAGCAAACAAGATCAGCAAAGGATCTACATTGTGAAAGATGAAATTGAACAACAATAGTGGAAAATGAGATTACCACTCCAAATCTAAAAATTGCTTCAAATTACTCCAAGATCCAAACTCTAAAGCCTTGATCTATAAGCATTTATGAAGAAAAAGTGAATGGATGAAGGTTTAGCTTAAAGTTGAACAAGAATCAATGTGAATTCTTGTTAACTTTCAAAAGAAGAAATGTGAGCTTTGGTGAATTTGGTAGTTGGGGAGAGAAATTGCAAGAGGTTTGTTGGCTATCAAAAGCTTGAAGAATGAATGAAATGAAGGCTCTATTTATAGAGTTTAGGCTTGGGAAAATTTGGTGGATTGGAGTTTGGTTTGGAAATGAAAATTAGGCTTGGAATTTGAATTTGGAGGGAAATTCATAAAAGAGTGGTGATTAGTGGAGGTGTATGGTAGGAAATGATCAAAGTGATGTAGGGAATTAAAATGAGATGGTCTAGAATATTCCACATGTGATCAAAATGGTGAAAATTGGTGCCAATTGCTGCAGAATTTGAATTTGGCACATTTTTTTTCAAAAATTGCACGTGTTAATCGATTAACCACTTCACAGTGCAATTAGGTTAATCGATTAACACAATGAAAAAATGAGAAAAATGGCTTTTTGATGTGCTGTCTTGACTCTGGCTCAATTTTTCTTGCTTGCCAAAGAAGGCATGTAAATAAACACATGAACCTTGGAGTCTCTTGAATAATAATCAATTAATCATGGAAACTCTTGATCAGATGAATTTGAATTATTTGCAGATCAACTTTGACTTTGTTCAGATGAATTTCATTCGAGCCGAGGGACTGTTTAATATCCTTGATTCTCTTCCTGAAAAAGTTAGTAAAAGGGAAACAAACATATTTTTGGATTTTAATTAAAGGTCAGTAAACATAAGCAAATGAAGGCAAGTAAGAAAGATATAGATGCTCGGTGATCCCTGCGAGGCATAAACCCAAAGAAGAGAGGGATAAAGGAACCAAAGCATGATCTTGTTTGTGGTAAAGATGCAAAATGAGATGCGAATGATATGTGGAATCTTAGGGGGTCAAAAATTAGGGTCGTACACATCCAGACATGGCCATCAAAATCAAAGAGGAAGTATAGAAACAGATTGACGCGGGTTTCCTCGCCGCATCAGAATATCCTCAATGGTTAGCCAACATAGTGCCAGTTCCGAAAAAGGACGAAAAAGTTAGAATGTGTGTAGACTACAGGGATCTGAACAAAGCCAATCCAAAGGATGACTTTCCCTTACCACACAGACATGCTGGTAGGCAGTATAGCAAAATTCAAAGTATTCTCCTTCATGGATGGATTCTCGGGCTATAATCAAATCAAAATGGCACCGAAAGACATGGAGAAAACTCCGTTCATCACCCCATGGGGCACCTTTTATTACAAGGTAATGCCATTCATCTTGAAGAACACCGAGGCAACCTATCAAAGGGCCATGACTACTATGTTCCACGACATGATACACAAAGAAATAGAGGTATATGTCGATGATATAATTGCCAAATCTAAAACAGAAGAGGAGCATGTGACCCGCCTGTCAAAGCTATTCAAGCGTCTGAGAAAGTACAAACTCTGCTTGACTCCCAATAAATGCACGTTCGGTGTCCGCTCAGGGAATTTGCTAGGGTTCATCGTCAGCCAGAAAGGAATTGAGGTTGATCCTGACAAGGTCAAGGCCATTCAAGAAATGCCTTTTCCAAAGACTGAGAAACAAGTCAGAGGGTTCCTGGGGCGTTTGAATTACATTTCCAGATTTATATTCCTCATGACACGACATGCGCGTCAATCTTTAAATTACTCAAAAATAATCAAGACTGCGTTTGGACAGAAGACTGCCATACCGCCTTCGACAGTATCAAGGAATACCTGTTGAACCCACCGATTCTATCACCTCCAGTGGAAGGAATACCACTGATCATCTACCTAACAGTCTTGGAAGACTCCATGGGTTGTGTACTTGGCCAACAAGACGAAACAAAAAGAAAAGAGTCTGCCATCTACTATTTGAGAAAGAAATTTACCGACTGTGAAACTCGGTACACTACGCTTGAGAAAACTTGTTGTGCTCTGGCTTGAGCAGCCAAACGTCTTCTCCAGTATATGATTTGCCACACTACTTGGTTAATCTCCGAAATGGATCCGATCAAGTACGTCTTTGAAAAACCTGCTCTCACGGGAAGGATCGGCCGTTGGCAGATGTTGCTATCAGAATACGACATCGAGTACCATGCTTAGAAAGCCGTTAAAGGAAGTATTTTAGCCGATCATTTGGCTCATCAACCGATTGACGATCAGGAATCAGTCGGATTTGACTTCCCAGACAAAGATGTTATGTATTTGAAAATGAAAGATTGCGATGAACCGCTGCCCAGTGAAGGGCCAGAACCAGGTTCCCAATGGGGACTAATCTTTGATGGAGCTGTCAATCATTATGGAAATGGAATTGGGGCAATCATTATAACACCTCAGGGTACCCACATTCCTTTCACTGCCAGACTAACATTTAAGTGCACAAACAACGAGGTCAAATACGAAGCTTGTATCATGGGTCTCGAAGACGCGATTGACTTGAGAATTAAGAACTTAGATGTGTATGACGACTCAGCCCTGGTTATCAATCAGATCAAAGGAGGTTGGAACACATACCAATCAGGACTGATTCCTTACAGAGACTACGCGAGAAGATTATTACCATTCTTCAACAGAGTCGAGTTTCATCACATCCCTCGTGAGGAGAATCACATGGCTGATGCATTAGCCACTCTCTCTTCCATGATTAGTGTAGGTCAATGGAAGGACATACCTAAGATTGACATAATGCGCCTTGAATGGCCCGCTTATATCTTCACGATTGAAGCAGACATAGACGACAAATCTTGGTATCATGATATCAAATGCTTCCTTTAGAAACAAGAGTACCCACATGGGGCATCCAGAAAAGACAGGAAGACCCTCAGAAGATTGGCAGGCAGCTTCTTCCTGAACGGTGATACACTCTATAAGAGAAACTTTGACATGGTCTTACTTTGATGTGCAGACAGGCCAGAAGCAAACATGGTGATAAAAGAAATTCACGAAGGATCCTTTGGCACTCATGCCAACGGACACACAATGGCGAGAAAAATTCTAAGAGCAGGGTACTATTGGTTGACCATGGAATCCGATTGCTACAAGTACATGAGAAGGTGTCACAAGTGTCAGATATACTCAAAAAAAATCCATGTACCGCCAAGTATCTCAAAGTTCTTTCTTCCCCATGGCATTTTTCCATATGGGGAATCGACATGATTGGCATGATCGAACCCAAGGCTTCGAACGGACATCGGTTCATCCTGGTAGCCATTGATTACTTCACCAAGTGGGTCGAAGCAGCATCATACACCAATGTAACCCGACAAGTCATGGTCCGATTGATCAAGAACAATCTCATCTGCCGTTATGGTGTTCCGAGCCAGACCATTACTGATAATGGATCTAACTTGAACAACAAGATGATAAAAGAGTTGTGTGTTGCGTTCAAAATCGAACACCATAACTCATCTCCCTACTGGCCAAAGATGAACAGAGCGGTAGAAGCGGCTAACAAGAACATCAAAAGGGTTGTTCAGAAGATGGTTGTAACCTATAAAGACTGGCAAGAGATGCTACCCTTTTCTCTTCACGGTTATAGCACATTTGTTTGCACTTCAACATGGGCAACCCCTTTCTCTCTAGTATATGGCATAGAGACAGTGTTTCCCATAGAAGTAGAGATCCCGTCAATCCGGGTATTGGCGGAAGCTAAGTTAACAGAAGCAGAATGATGTCAAAGTCGACACGACGAACTGAATCTAATCAAAGAAAAACGAATAATGGCTCTATGCCATGGTCAGTTGTATCAGCAAAGGATGAAGAAAGCGTTTGACAAAAAGGTACAACCTCGCGTCTTCAGGAAAGGAGACCTTGTGCTCAAGAAGATACAATCATTTCTCACTGATTCCCGGGGCAAATGGACTCCGAATTATGACGGCCCCTATGTGGTCAAGAAATCTTTCTCAGGCGGCGCCTTCCATGGATGGAGAGGAATTTGCCTACCCCAAAAATGTTGACGTAGTCAAGAAATACTTCGCCTAAATAATAAATAAAAAAAAACGTCTCGGTGGATTGAAAACCCGAAGGGGCGTCCAGGAAAAATTTAGAGACATAATCAGAAATCGTCCCGATGGATTGGAAATCTCATAGTACAATCCAGGCAAAAGTTAGGGACACGTGGCAAGTAACTACATCCAACAAAGGGGAAAATCCCCCAGCAGCAGTCATGCCATCCATCAGGAAAGCTCCAGTCAAGGTCATCTTCGACGGAAGCTCAGGATGCCCAGAATTCAAAGTTGGTAGAAGGATAGCGGTCGTTATGTTTCAATGTAGCCCTTTTCCCTTAAATTACCATTTTCTAACTTTGTAAATACTTTATGGAATCACGCGTTTGGCTGATTTCCATCCTATCAATAAAATTTGAGCCCTAGTGCTTTTGTTTGTAATTCTTATTTGTTTTAGCTTTACAGAACGACATTCTAACATGATTAAAGATTCTTGAAATAAAACAAAAATGAATTTACTTGTCAACATTTTTCTGCTTTCAATATAAAAATGGCAATTTCTTTTGACTGTTGAACATCGAAAGAACATCGATCGCTTCTCCAAAGGCGATTAAGCTTCAAAGTGCAGAATCAAAGTACTCCTTCTAAACCAGTGCGCCTGAATGAAGGATCAGTTATGTCAGATGCGAATATTCTGTCCGACATCCCCGGCAGAGTTCTTATCTCTTAAGCCCGACCAACGTTGTTCCCCACATGAACTTTTTCTCCTAAGCAAGGCAGAATTGCCATCTTGAACCGAAGATACTTCTTCGTCCCCTGCAGTGGCCGAGTATCCAGTCATGTTCATCTATTAGTCTGTATGTCGCGTCAGTTTTGTCAGCATATACATACATACATCATGCATTATTGATTTATACTTATATTCATATTGCATCACTATCACTCTAGTCGGTCTTGTTCCCAAGTGATAAAAGTCCTCTCACTCGAGTTGTTAGTTCTTTCCTCGTCAGGAAATGTTGCGTCTGAACGATCTCTCCTCTAGCCTATTTCTGGATTGGAGTTGGTCCCTTGACCACTTTGATAACTTGAACCTCTGAAAAGCAAGAAAACTTTCGACGAACGTCACTCTCCGCCATTGAAGATGATATCTTCGCTTTCCCGGATTAAGGAAAATCCCCAGAGAAAGCTTCTTAATCAAAAATTCGGCAATACAGCAGTTTTTCTCCGGAAAATTCGCTGACGAAAAGGTCATCAGCACCTCCAAATTGGATTACATCACATGGCATTTTTCTAAGAAGATCTTGAGGAAAAGTATGATGTAATATCCCCCAAGCAAGAAACAGTCTCTCAAGAGGTTCGTTTTCCCCAGTAGAGTCGACAAATGGCGTATCTAACAGAGAAGTTTATACACCTCTATAGCTCAGACAAATGGGTTTCCCCAACAAGTCTGACATCAAAACTGTTCCCATCAAATGGCATCTCCCCAGGAAAATTCGGCGAGAAGTTTGATGAAAATCGCTACAAATAGCGTCCCTTGTCAAGAAAGTTTATTGACAAAAGAAACTGAGACCAGTTCCTTGGCTGAAGACCAGGATCGAGGGGAAGTTTATATCAGAAACTGAGACTAGTTCCTTGGCTGAAGACTAGGATCGAGGGGAAGTTTATATCAGGAACTGAGACCAGTTCCTTGGATGAAGACCAGGATCGAGGGGAAGTTTATATCAGAAACAGAGACCAGTTCCATGGCTGAAGACCAGGATCAAGGGTAAGTTTTCCCTTTTCTAAGTGTTATTGTTTAGCAAAAGAAGATGGATGAGCGAACTGCCATTCATAACCACTATCAAAATTTCGGGTATTCTGATATTTAATCCGCTTGCACCCCGAATGCCCGAATACCTTCACCATTCACACCTTCGAGTCCAAGAAGATTAAATAGGGGCATCTGTCATACCCCAAATTTTGACCACCAAGATTTCCCATCTTTGTGCAAATCATTATCACAATATGGATGAACCATCATGCCTCATCAATATCCTCAGGGATGTTTGAGCATTCAACACCATTAAAAGTTAGGGTTTCAAGCCCTCTCAGAGCACTTAGACAAAGGATCAATCAAGGAATGACATGATCTTCAACTTGTGTAACCTCTAAACCACACATAAAGGATCAAGAGGACTCCCACATCAAGAACCAAGCACAAGGTTGAAACATTCTAAGTGGATCAAGCCTCAAGATCGCCAGTGTCACCAAATTAGGGTTTTGGTCAACCAAGGTCTCTAGATGAACATTTTCCTCTGAGCATGAGCCAAGGCTTCAAAACATAACCCAAGATACTTCAAGGGACCTCATGGACCCAATCATCAAGTCAATTTAACCTCAGTGGATGCATTTATCCAAAAATCAGGAATTAGGGTTTCTTGACCTAATTCACCCCTAAGTTGACTTTTGAGACAAAACATGAGCCAAGACCACAAGACATGATTTGAAGGTCTCCAATACACTACATTGATCCATTTGCAATAAGGGATTGATCCAAGAAGCTTGATCCGCAAGTTTAAATTTCATCTGGACCACAATTAGGGTTTTGAAGAAAAAGTCAACTGTACCTTTGACTTTTGACCAAGACATGCTCCCAAACCTTGGGACATGATTCAATACACCCTATAACACCTATGGAATATATCCATTAGGTTTGATTTAGGTCAAGGACTTGATTTCACAAAGGATCGCACAGTTTGGATTCCGTCCGATAAAAAGTCAATTGTGCACAAAATCAAGTTTGACTTTTTGGAATTTTTCACAATTATGGTTCCTTAACCATAAAACAATGTTAATATGTGATTTGAATCATCATTCATCAAGAAAAATCAAAGAAAGTGAGTTAACTTGTAAAAGGGATAAGCATAAAAAAACTTAGAATTTTTCTAAGTTATGGAACAAAGTGGCTAGGGTACCAACTTCCAAGGACCATAACTTGAGATCCAAGCAACCATTTTGGGTGATCCAAAGCTGGATTTGTAGGTCTTGCTACACTCTACAAAAGCTTCAACTACATCAAACTCCAATTCCTCATGGATTTTAAGTTATGGAGTGATCAAAATGGCTAAAAACATGAAAATGACATTCTTCCAACACTTAGTGAAATTTTCACTAAGTCAGAATCTGCCTTACTTTTTCCAAAATGTAGGGACATTTTTCACCTTGATCCAAGTCAAACCAGGTCTAGGGTGGACATAAAAGTTAAAGTATGCCATGAGGGATTTCCAACAAGTACCAGATCATCTCCAAATTCCATTTGAGCAAGGAGATACAACCCTTGGAACATGGCTTCATGAACTGGTTTTTACAAGGCAGAATTTGTGCATTTTGCTCGATATGTCCAAATCTGATAAATCTAAGCCTTGTCATCCATTTGGACACATCTGAGGATAAAACAAGAAGGGAATGATCTGATCCTCAAGCCTCCAAAGTCCAAGAATCTACAATAGCCATGCCAAACCTAAAAAGAGCTAAAAAGTGCCAAGACTCCAATTTTGTTTCCAAGCCTTTAATGAATGCATCAAGGAGGCATGAACTGAGCCTATTCCAACTGAATTCAGTCCAAACTTATCTCTGAACCAAAGCTACAAAGCCCGTGCTCTAATCTCAAGTTAATGGCTAGAGGAGACTTGAGATTCCTTTTGCATAACATTGGCCAAAGGCCTGCTGCAGCCTTCGTTCACTATTGATGCCAAAACAAACTTGACACACTATAAATAGGCATCAATTGTGATCAGTTTGAGTACACCAAACCACCCAAACTGGTGCTTTCCTCAAAATCCCTCTCTTTAGGCCAAAATGCCTTCTTTTACAAAGTATCTCTGAGTATTTAAGTTAGAGAGCATTTTCATCACAGCTCATGATCCAAACACCTCTAATATGTTGTATCAAGCTGTTCAAACACTGACATGTGACTTGTAACACCAAAATCTCAAAGTCCACCTCCAAAACCTCAAAATTGGACTTTTTTTCATTTTTCAAGCCATGTCTTGATTCAGTCACTTTCAAAACCAGATAAAACCCCAAACACACTCCAAATATCATCCTTGAACTATCCCAAATGGTTCCCCACATCTGGAACACCATTTGAGAGAGTTGCCATATTGTTCGCTTTTGCCCCTTTTGCAAGAAAGAGCTCAAACTTGTTCCTGAAGATTCCAGCTGGTGGTGATCATTCTAAAAGCTTCTAAGGGATCAATTGAGAGTGTCTAAAGCATCAAATTATTTCTGGCACAAGAAACTTGGTAGATAGCACAAAAAGCTCCTAAAGAGGTAAGCATCACAACTTGAACTCTTTGAATTATGCATTGCTTTGAAGTCCACTGCTCATAAACATCTCATACATGTTGTATATGTTGTGTTTGAATCAATTCATCATACAATTCTGGCCTATAACATGAGGTAGCATAGAAAATGCAAATCATGGCCTATTTCAAAACCACGATCGGGTTTTAAAATGGAGACCTCATCTGAAAAAACCAAGGGTACCATTGGATTCCTTGTGAAATTCTAGGCAGGATAGACCTAAATTTTGTCCCAATCCATGGAGAAATGAGAAAGTTACAGCCTTTACATTTTTGGCCCAAGAACTTGCCTTGCCTTGCCTTGGCCAGGCCTAACACAAGGCACCCCTTATGTATTTATGGGGTGGTTTTGATACACGGATGTATCACCACCATAGTAGTAGAAGGCGGGCACTGTAACTTGGAGGTCTGGGGTTCGAATCCCCCTTGCCCCAGACCCTTTTTTTTTACCAATTTTTCCATTTTTGTAATATTTGTCATATTATTTTAAATGACTTGGAAAATTAATTTCTCTTTCAATTTTAATTATTTTTTATTGGTTCTTTTTGCAAAAAATCACAAAAATGTTAAAATATTTTATTTCACAAAAAATTAAATTTATATTATTTATTTAATATAGTTGATATTTCTGTAAATAAATTCATTTTTATTATTTTTAAACATCTCAAAAATGAATATTCATCTTGAAAATCAAAATCAATGAGTCCTAAATCATCTTGTGATTAAAATCTCATTTTTCAAACCATAATCAAAAATCACAAGTAGTTTATTTAGACTTATTTGGTATTTTTGTCATTTTTATTCATTTTATTAAAAGGATTACTTTTAAAAGAAAATGAAATTAGGGTTTCTTTGGTTTTTGATCTTTATCAAACCTTTCAAAACATTTTGGGCCTCTAATAGAGTGTAATACCCAATACCTTTTGTAAATAAACAATTTTGGGCCTCACACATTGTATAAGTCCCTCTGTACATTTTCAAAAGTTCGGCGCGATCGTCGCCTTTTTAACAAAATCAACTGGGCCTCCCCTCGTGTTGTAAGTCCCATCTTTCTTTGTCAAAACATCTTTGGGCCTCTTCGTGAGTTATAAGACCCACCCCTTGGTACATAAAACCTCTTTGGGCCTCAGTCGTTGTATAAGTCCCGATGCGATTTTCAAAACAACGGTACGATCACTGTTAAACCTTGGGCCTCTCCTTGAGTATAAGCCCCAACAACCTTTTCAAAAAAAACTTCCCTTTTAATTTATATTCAAATATACATGTTGTTATCAAAAATTTCATTAATTTCTTTGAACAACTAATAATACAGCATGGAAGCTTGCTCACCTGTAAGTTTTAATAGCTTTTATTTACTCACTTTCATATATATAATTGTATTGTGGGAAGCTGCGCACTGTAAGTCTTCTTTCATATCCTTTTAGATACTTGTCATATATCAACTTTATATATACTAGTATAGATATTTAGAGTTTTCCCCGGCAACTAGGTCTAGAACTAGGTAAAACCATGTTGGTCACTCTTTAAATACAGTCAAAACTAGATCCCCATAGGATTTCCAGATATAGTCTTGCCTTTTCTTGGGCTTAAACAATATGGAACAAAGAGAAAGGCAGTATTCTTCGTGAACCTTTTCTCAGGCTGTCACTGTTAGAAATTGTCAAAGAAATTCTGCTCCCTAGAGTTGATCTATTCTCGGTGAATAGCATCTCTTGAGTTTCTTCAAACCTCAGAACTTTCACTAAATGATCTATTCTCGGTGAATAACATTTCTTGAACTTTTCTTGGTTTGGGACCCACAGGCTTCCTAAAAGCATCCCCGCCTCCTCTTGGGCTTTGTACAAGGGCCCTCTGTAATACCCTAAGTTTTCCCCTAAGATTCTCTGCTTGTCATGTGCATTCATGCATACAAACAAGATCACACATTGGTTCCCTCTTTTATAGGATTGTGCCTTGCAGGGATCTTTGAGTATGTGTGTGTTTGTTAGTTGTTTTATTGCTTAATTTGTTTATGTTTACTAACCATTAATTAAAATCCAAAAATATTTTATTTTCTTTCACTAACATTTTCAGGGGAAGAACAGGTTAAAAATACCAAAACAACAGTCCCGCAGCTCGAATGAATCTGAAGAAAGTCAAAGTTGATTCGTAATCATGTCAAATTTTATCCAATCAAGGATTCCTTAAGTTTTAATTGATTATTATCCAAGGAATTCCAAGGTTCATGTGTTTATTTCCATGCCTTCTTTGACAAGCAAAAGAAAATCGAGCCGAACCACAGCAGTGCACTCAAAAAAGCATTTTTTTTTTCAAATTTTGCATTGAGTAATCGGTTACTCAATCACCCTCGTGAAAATTTGAAAAATGGCAGCAAATTTAAATTCAGCAATTGGCACCATTTTTCACCATTTTGATCACATGTGGAATATTCTAGACCATCTCATTTTAATTCCCCTACATCATCATAATTAATTCCCACCATGTACCTCCACTAATCACCACTCTTTTGATAATTTCTCTCCAAATTCAAATTCCAAGCCTAATTTTCATTTCCAAACCACCAAACTTTCCAAGCCTAAATTCTATAAATAGATGCCTCATTTCATTCATTTTACAAGCTTTTGAGATCCAAATTCACCTTGCTAAAATTTCTCTTGAAGCTTTTGATAGCCAACAAACCTCTTGCAAATTCTCTTCCCAACCACAAAATTCACCAAAGCTCACTTTTCTTCTTTTGAAAGTTAATAAGACTTCACATTGAATATTGTTCAACTTTGAGCTAAACCTTCATCCAAACTTGTTTTCTTCATCAATTCTCATAGATCAAGGCTTTGGTGGTTGGATCTTGAAGCAATTTGAAGGAATTTTCAGATTTGAAGTGGTAATTCATCATTCACCATTGTTGAAGCTTCAATTTCATCTTCCATAATGTAGATCCTTGGAGATCTTTGTTACTTGATCCTTTGGATCTTGTAATTGTGTTTAATTGCTGGTTTTCACTGTTATTTTACTTAAAATTTCATGCAATTTCAGTTCCATGATCTCAAGGTGTTTGTAAAAAGTTTTGAAAGTTAATCATGCTGAATTTTGCACTATTTTTTGCTGCTGCGTGCAGAGTAATCGGTTACTCAATTAGAGTAACAGATTACTCAGAGACAGAGCAGAGTAACAGATTACTCACTTAGAGTAATCGATTACTCTAAGTCAGAATGCAGTTTTTGCCTTGTTTTTTGGGTTGTTTTGGTTTTTCTTCCTCCTTCTTCCCCTTTCTTCTTGTTTTAGCCTTGAAACACATTGTTGAGATTAATTTCCCTTCAATTTCAATGGACTTTGGATATGGTTAGAGTAATTAAACATTCATTAGTTCAAATCTATCTTTAAATGAATTGTTGAATTCATTTGAGGTGAAATTAGTGATGTGTTTTCACACTTAAACCTATCAATTAAAGGTGATTGAACTTGAAGATGAAAGGATCTTAAAAGTGTAATTCAATTTGGCTTTCTATTCATCTATTTCTTTTTTTTATTTTGATTGATGAAAGTCTTATGGATCTTAGAATTTCTTTGTTAAATTCTTGATCAAGACTAGATCTCTACCTATTTTCTTTTCGTGCGGTATTGCTTTCGGATGACGATCTGCATATCGTTCATCTAGAATGCATTAGCACAAAGATATATTGACCGGCCTCATTGTAGTGTAATTACTCCGTAAATTACTCGGCGATTTCTTAACATAGCGCAACATTTTTCCCTCTTTATCCAATTTGGAATTTGAACTTCCGTGGTCCGGACCTTGATTGGTCTCGTCAACCCAATGTTGATTAATTTTTTGCATTAGGTCCATAACTTTTGAAACTTGGCGTTGTAGAGGTTTTGGTTTTACCAATCTTCTATCAAGTTCATTAACCTTGGCCTAAGTGCATTGTTTAATCACTATAGTTCAAAACGAGAAACGGAATACTCGGTGAAGGCTTATGGCACTAGAGCCTTGTGCTACTAATTCACTAACTTCTAACTTCTTTATATTTCTTTCTCACTCCCTATCTCTCTTTATTTTTAAGCTTTATGTTATTTTATCATATCATGTTTATGTTTATGTCATTTTTCCTTTGTCCACTTGGACCATTTTATCTTGTGCTTTTGTTTTTCTTTTGTCCATTTTTTGCTCAAAAACATTAATAAAAGATTAAACCACTAAACATCTTGTGCTCTCAATTGTTGGACTATGGCCACTATCCTTTGCATTGGAGGACCTACGCTCTTGATTATGGACTTATGGACTTAGAATTAGGACTCTCTCCCTTGTGCTTTGGACCATTATGGAATTTGATATTCAAGCCTTTATTTAGTTTGTTTATTGGCTCAAGAGGATGGATTTCTATTCTTATTATACTTTGAAGAGTGCATCCATGTGGTTAGATCTTTCTTACCTTAGCTTTTATTTTTATGCACTAGGGTAGTCACTTCTTCTCCACCCCTTCTTCAATTTTCAAAATCTCCTCTCTTTTTCAAAATTTTCTTATTTTCAAACGTAAAACCGCTTTCATAATAAAACCTTGACTTCGGTCAAGTGATTTTTTAAACTTTGTTTTCTTTAATAAATGTCAATTCATGTTAATCATATTTTGACCATTTCAAAAAGACATAAAAAATACAAAACTCATCAAACTCTTTTTGTGCTTTGTTCACTTTTTCCCTTTAAAACTTTTTCATAAGTTTAGACATGATTCATTTCTTTAAGCGGAATTATTCACTTGGAAATGACGACTTGTCTTTACACTTAAAATCAATCATAACAAACAAATTTTTGTTATTTGTACCACGAACTACGAGGTTTTTATCCTACATTGCACTTTGTGGGTACGTAGGCATGAGGCGATAAGTCTCTCCAAACACAAAAATATTAAAAAAATAAATTTCTCTTCTCACCTCCACAATCTCTTTTCAAGCAAACCTTTTCAAACCAAAAAGCGGTAGATATTTCAAAGGGTTCCTATAGGGTACTATAGATGTATTGGGTGCGTAAAACCTTCCCTTTACATAACCAACCCCCTTACCCATTTCTCTTTGTCTTTTTTTAGCTTTTGCTTTTTTAGACTTCTTAGGATTTATTCGCTCTTTTTTCCTTTTCCTTTGTGGAATAAATAAAAGTGCGGTGGCGACTCTGTTTTCCTTGAGTTAAGTTAATCAATAGCTTACACTCATGAATTTCCCTGCCACAGAAAAGTGGTGAATCTGCTGGGGAATACATTCCTTGAGGGGTTTAGCCTACTTTGATTTATTTACTGCTTTTTGTCTGATTTGTTTGTTATTTGTTTGTTCTGTTTGGGAGTTCCTCTGTGTGTGAGATAGGTCCTATACCCGGACCAGAGTGCACTTTGAGATATGAGGATGGTATAGTCAAGGGAGCTTTGAGGGAGTCGAATCCCGAAAAAGCAGAACTTGAGAATCTATCCACTCGGTGGTTGCCTCTTTGGAATTACTGATGTCGATCGAGCGATCGTTGAAGGCATTACTTTTTCCATAGAAGCCTATAACACTGAGGACCATAGTAACCCTTAACCCATCTTAGCCTTTTTAGGATCGTAGCACAAAAGCTATGAGGATGCAAATTTGACTTAGCTCTCACGCAATGCTACACTCAGGTTAGATTATCTTGAGGATGACTACCAACCTCTGAGCAAATCGGTGCGCTGGTGTGTCTGATAGTGGATTGTGGACCCTGGGCACTCTGTTAAAACCATTGTTTTCTGCAGGTACAATGAAGACAAAACCTTAGTACACACCTTTGTGGGATTGGTTCTTACCCTTGGTTTCATGCTAGTGACTTGAACCTTGAACCGGGTGCTTTGTGTGATCTTGTTTGTGGTTGTTGCATCCATGCATCCATACATTCATCATCTTAGCCGTTTTCAAGGAAAACAACTCAGACTATTGCAAATATGGACAAGGCAAATGTCCCTTTGGCTAAAGTTTTGAATAAAAGTTGTGATACTCATATACTTGATGCTTCCCATGTTCGTAATAATCGGTTTGATTTCCTGAAAACATAAAATAAGATTTGCATTCATCATTTGCATACATGCAGTTCCCTAAACACAGACTCATTTGTCCTTCTGTCCTTGTACCAGTCAGCTGATTTTCTTGCATTCGTACCAAGTTTGAGGTAGTTACTGAAGGAACATGGAGAGAACAAAAGATGATGATCTCATGTCAGGCTTTACAGTGATGACCAATCCGATGTATGATTCTCCTCTAGACGACGATGTTCCACAAGTGGATGTTCCTACTCGATCCCGCCCAATGCAAAATGATCTGGTTGGTCAAGTTGTTGAAAAAGATTCTCGATTTTCGAGGTATATGCCAAATCCTCGGAATGTCCACCCTGTGACAGAGATGATTGACAGTGAGGTGTTGACCTTCAAGGAAGGAATCGCATTTCTGAATGGAACGCCTTTATGCTAATATTAGTAGAGTGACCCGCAGTGGTTGTATGTTTGCTTCTGTGTCTCCCAAGAAAGTTGATAATGTTCTTTCAAGCTCAAGCTAACACAATTTCCTCAGATCTTTAGTTCATTTACTGCATTTTCATTTGTAATCTTTTATGATTGTTATTGCTTTGTTTGCATATATAACTTGTTTGTTTTGAATATTAATCTTAATGCAATGAGTATGTTTATCTTGAAGTGATCCATTCACATTCGCTCGTAATTTGTTTTCTGCATTTGCAATACCAAATTCTTATTTAAACTCTTGGAGGGAGGATGATGAAGTGAAAACGCAAAATTCCTGGTTGTGTGCTTTTGAATAAGGCCATGCTGATGATGTAAGGCATTGTTTCAAATTCCCAAACACCGGAGATATAAGGAAGATAATCCCTTGTTAACCCCTTTGAGCCTTGAAGTAGGAGTTTCTTTTCTAAATAAGAAAACCCTCACATTTAACCTTGGGGCTGGGTAGTCTTCAGTTAATTTGACCAAGTGTCCAATTTTCAAAGGGAGTGTGCGTCTAAGGAAACCGCAATGGTTATACCTCATTACAAAGGAAAGAGGCAATCATAACCCTTTCAAATAAGCCAATGTCACGTGATTTGTTCAAAAAAAAGAAAGAAAAAAAATATAAAAAAAAGCCCGCTAAGTCGAAAACTTGAAAACAAGTGACTTAGGCAAAAATTGGGGCATCCCGCTAGACATCAAAAATTCAAAAAAATCAGTCCATGCAAAAGTTAGGGAAAAATAAAAAGAATGAAAATGTGAAAAGCAAGAATAAAAGAAAAATTCTCATCAAAAGAACAAATCTTTGTGTGACTACCAAGTCGAAGGACAAAAAGGATGACGGTTATCCCCGAATAACCTCATTGGTTCTTAAACCATCAGTTTCAGTAATCTTTTTAATGATGAACATTTGTGTTAAATTAGCTGAATAGAGGACTGAAGAACATCACGGAGATTGGGTGGGTACAAATAAATTTTGAGCCTAAAAATCCTTTTTCTGAAAACTGTGGACCAAGGCAATTTATAACCCTCAAAAGACCTAATTGAAGCAGGGTTTACTTTGAGAGCATACTCCAAACGAGATAGCGTTCCTGACTCCCATGAGTTGCGATAAAAGATCTTTGTTGGTATTGCATGTGCATTCAAAAATAAATGTCGTGTCTTAATTAGTGATTCATTCATAAAGTTTCGCGACATCTTTTCAGTAAAAACTTCAAGATTACATGTCTGTTGCATTAAAATTATCATTCTCAGAATTAACATTTTTCTGCTTGCATATATTTGTTTGACATCATAGAAGCTTACATTTGAGCATCAGTGATGAGTCTAATCTTTTGAGGCCTGAAACTCTGAGGAGTAATTGGCAAATCATTTCAAGGATGATCCTATCCAGGGGCATGTTGCCTGAAGGCTTTGTTGAGTATGAGCAAACTTGTTTTCCCAATTAATGCTTTCACAGGGGCAAAGCTTGAATACTCTATTGATCAAAGAGCGTGCCGAGTTCAGTAAATCTGGGGTAGTTACGTCGAGATTCGATGAATCTCTTAGAGTTTGAAGACACTAGGATAGATTATCTCAAGTCGTTATGGTACAAAGTTTCCTTTTGGTGTAAAATCCTTTGCAGACCATGCAGGCTAGGGCAAAAGTTAAATGGTGAATTCAATGCACATAAGCAAATTTATTCTTGTGGATGTAATCAAGTTGTTAATCAGATGATGGATTCCCTCAAGATTGTTGTGAGGTGTTGGACTCTTGAAATCCATTATTCCCCAATTGAGCGCCAGTTTGGGTATTTCCCGTCCAAGTACTATTTTGGGTATTCCTTTGGCTAAGTCTTGATTCAGATTTCCCCAACTGAGTATGATTCTATTCTCCAGCCAGGTTATGATTAAGCATTTGTGAAGCTTTAGGGTGATGTTTCCCCTTGATGTGGAATCCTCGCACAAGAGTTTTAGCTCTTGTTATGATTGCTTTGATAACTTCCCAAGCAAAGAGTAATGTTGACTTCTTATTCCCCTAATTGGTTGATATCCCCATTAGGGTTTGCTTTGTGTGTACTCCTTGATAGGATCTCTTTTGGTATCTCTATCTTGTTGAGATTAGCCGAGTATTCAACTGAGCTGTGGTGTTTATTCATCCTCTGTTCATTCGTATGTCTGTTTTGTCAGCATATTCATACTCATACGCATTGCATACGCATTATTTTGTTGTGCATAGCATTGTTGTTGTTGTATTATGCATTTTGCATCTGTTTTAGTGCTTCCCGGCTCTCTGGTGTTGTTATCCTCCGCAGAGTGTGTGTGTGTGTGTGTGTGTGTCCTCTCTCCAATAGAGTGTCGACCTTAAACAGAAAGTGTTTATCCTTTCTAATTCCCCACCGAGTTTGTTCCTCATGGAGGATTTTATTTCAGATTTCCTTTCCAGCTCATTATCTGGATGGAACCAATCCCCAGTTGAGTTATTTACTCCTTGGTACGAGTCTTGTTTGACCGTTTCTCTCCAGTTTCTTCCTGGATTGAACTTTGGTCACCGGCAGTGACTATTTTGAAACTCTCTAGGATGTGCAACCTAGATGACTGGGAGTGCATTTATTTTGCACCTTTGAGGATTTTGTATTCCTCAGCAGATTATCTTTTTATGGTTACCATTAGAAGATGAAGATTTTGTTTCCTCCAGCAGTGTTGTTGCAACACTCTTTTGGAATCCATTGCATGAAAACAAGCAAGCATCCTCTTTATTTGAGAAACTTGTGTGTCTCCAGTTATCAGACGTTATCTTTTCCATCAAATGGTATCTCTCAGGTTGTGCCTGTCAGAGAAGTTTGTTGTGAATTTCCAACAGATGGTTGTCTCTTTATTTGAGAAGTCTGTTGTGTGATCTAACTTGCCCATATCTCCTGTAAAGATCCCTGGTAGAGTTATTGATTCCTAGTTCCTGGCAAATCACGGCAGAAGATTTCCAATTGATCTCGACAGAAGGTATTTTCTTTCCAAGAATCTCGGCAGTAGATTTCTTGGATATTTTCAAAAGATTTTCAGCAAACCTCGGCAGAAGGTGGCTTTATTTCAGATTTCTTTGGTTGATCTTGGCAGTTTACAGCAACCTCGACAGAAGGTATTTTCTTTTTAGGATCTCGGCAGTAGAATCCTTAAAAGATTTTTCAGTAAAGCCTCGGCAGCAGGCATGTTTTCGATTATTCCTCGGCAGTAGGAATTACATATAAAATCTCGGCAGAAGGCGTTTCATTTGAAGGTTCTCTGGTTGATCTTGGCAATAGATTCCCCAGTAAATTTTTATGGTTGACACATTTCTCAAAAAAAAATTTTGGTAGAAAGTATTCCCAAAGGAAGTCCTAATTCTTAACATTAGACTCCTCCAGTTGATATCTTTTGAAATCCCCGCAGTGGACCTCGTCAGCAAGTTCTCCAAGTGGAATTTGTTAAAAGATCTCATTAGAATCTCTCCATTTGAGTTTATTACCCTCGTTGTAGTTAATATATCTCGTGTTCTCTTTGGTTCACCTACCATATGCCTGGTAGTAGGTGATCTCTACTCCAATGAATGGTAAGTCTCTTCGGTTAGACGGGACAGTTCGTTGTTGAGATTCTTCCACTCCAATGAATGGTAAGTCTCTTCGATTAGATGGGACTGTTCGTTGTTGATATTCTTCTACTTCAATGAATGGTAAGTCTCTTCGGTTAGATGGGACAGTTCGTTTTTGAGATTTTGTTACTCTGATGAATGGTAAGTCTCTTCGGTTAGATGGGACAGTTCGTTGTTGAGGTTTTCTATTCCGATGAATGATAAGTCTCTTCGGTTAGACGGGACAGTTCGTTGTTGAGATTTTGTTACTCCAATGAATGGTAAGTCTCTTTGATTAGACGGGATATTTCGTTGTTGAGATTTTGTTACTCTAATGAATGGTAAGTCTCTTCGGTTAGACGGGACAATTCGTTGTTGAGGTTTTCTACTCCGATGGATGGTTAGTCTCTTCGGTATGCTAGAGATAGTTCATTGTTGAGGTATTGATTTTCCCCAGTGGAGCCTTGCTATGCTAAGTCTTCCCTGTTGAGTTATATCCTTGTTGTGTTGTGGTTTATTTCCATATACAGTTATCCCCAGTTTGAATCTTTTCCTCAGCTGAGTCCCCGTAGTTGTGCGGTATATTCCCCGGCTAGTTAGTAATCCCTTTTTAGCTTATCACCTTTGTCGTCCTACCTGTCCAGTTGGTAGTAGGTGATATAGTTGGCTTGTTACCTTTGTCGTCCTGCCCTTTAGTTAGTAGTAGGTAACATATCCCGGTTTGGTTACCTTGTTATAGTTGTCACTTGGTTGATAACCGGTAATCTTTCCCTTGTTCGAGTTTATTACCTTTGTCGTCCTGCCCTCTGTTGGTAGTAGGTAATATTTCTCATATCCTTTTGATTGACAACCTTGTTTTAGCTATCACTTGGTTGGTAGTTGGCAATCTCTCCTTTTGATCATGCTATTACCGAATGTCGGGTAGTAGATGACCTTTTCCCCAGCGGAGATTTGTTCCCTCCTTTGTTGGGATGTGCTTTCCCTCTTTTATTTTCCCTTGTGGAGCTTTTTCTCTTTGCTCTCCAGCCGTTTTGTTTGTCTACTGTGGTGTTTCTCCCTACAGTGGTCTTGTGTCTGCATATCATTTGTACGATCATATCATTGTGTGGTCTCTTAGGGCCAAAAATTGGGTTTATTGTTATATTTAAGTCTCTTCTATCTCGTCGAGACAAAGATGTCCATCTTCATATCTCCGGATAGAAGAAACTTAAATAGGGGCAGCTGTAATACCCTAATTTTTTCCCTAATATTCTCTGCTTGTCATGTGCATTCATGCATACAAACAAGATCACACATTGGTTCCCTCTTTTATAGGATTGTGCCTTGCAGGGATCTTTGAGTATGTGTGTGTTTGTTAGTTGTTTTATTGTTTAATTTGTTTATATTTACTAACCATTAATTAAAATCCAAAAATATTTTGTTTTCTTTCACTAACATTTTCAGGGGAAGAACAGGTTAAAAATACCAAAACAATAGTCCCACAGCTCGAATGAATCTGAACAAAGTCAAAGTTGATCCGTAATCATGTCAAATTTTATCCGATCAAGGATTCCTCAAGTTTTAATTGATTATTATCCAAGGAATTCGAAGGTTCATGTGTTTATTTCCATGCCTTCTTTGACAAGCAAAAGAATCGAGCCGAACCACAACAGTGCACTCAAAAAAGCATTTTTTTCAAAATTTGCACTGAGTAATCGGTTACTCAATCAGGGTAATCGATTACCCTCGTGAAAATTTGAAAAATGGCAGCAAATTTAAATTCAACAATTGGCACCATTTTTCACCATTTTGATCACATGTGGAATATTCTAGACCATCTCATTTTAATTCCCCTACATCATCATAATTAATTCCCACCATGTACCTCAACTAATCACCACTCTTTCGATAATTTCCCTCCAAATTCAAATTCCAAGCCTAATTTTCATTTCAAAACCAAATTCCAAACCACCAAATTTTCCAATCCTAAATTCTATAAATAGAGGCCTCATTTCATTCATTTCACAAGCTTTTGAGAGCCAAATTCACCTTGCTAAAATTTCTCTTGAAGCTTTTGATAGCCAACAAACCTCTTGCAAATTCTCTTCCCAACCACAAAATTCACCAAAGCTCACTTTTCTTCTTTTGAAAGTTAACAAGAATTCACATTGAATCTTGTTCAACTTTGAGCTAAACCTTCATCCAAACTTGTTTTCTTCATCAATTCTCATAGATCAAGGCTTTGGTGGTTGGATCTTGAAGCAATTTGAAGGAATTTTCAGATTTGAAGTGGTAATTCATCATTCACCATTGTTGAAGCTTCAATTTCATCTTCCATAATGTAGATCCTTGGAGATCTTTGTTACTTGATCTTTTGGATCTTGTAATTGTGTTTAACTGCTGGTTTTCACTGTTATTTTACTTAAAATTTCATGCAATTTCAGTTCCATGATCTCAAGGTGTTTGTAAAAAGTTTTGAAAGTTGATCATGCTGAATTTTGCACTATTTTTTGCTACTGCGTGCAGAGTAATCGGTTACCTAATTAGAGTAACAGATTACTCAGAGACAGAGCAGAGTAACAGATTACTCACTTAGAGTAATCGATTACTCTAAGTCAGAATGTAGTTTTTGCCTTGTTTTTGGGGCTGTTTTGGTTTTTCTTCCTCCTTCTTCCCCTTTCTTCTTATTTTAGCCTGGAAACGCATTGTTGAGATTAATTTCTCTTCAATTTCAATGGAATTTGGATATGGTTAGAGTAATTAAACATTCATTAGTTCAAATCTATCTTTAAATGAATTGTTGAATTCATTTGAGGTGCTTTGAATTAGTGATATGTTTTCAAACTTAAACCTATCAATTAAAGGTGATTGAACTTGAAGATGAAAGGATCTTAAAAGTGTAATTAAATTTGGCTTTCTCTTCATCTATTTCTTTTTTTTATTTTGATTGATGAAAGTCTTATGGATCTTAGGATTTCTTTGTTAAATTCTTGATCAAGACTAGATCGCTACCTATTTTCTTTTCGTGCAGTATTGCTTTCGGATGACGATCTACATATCGTTCATCTAGCATGCATTAGCAGAAAGATCTATAGACCGGCCTCTTTGTAGGGTAATTACTCCGTAAATTACTCGGCGATTGCTTAACAAATCGCAACATTTGTCCCTCTTTATCCAATTCAAAATTTGAATTTTTGTGGTCCGGACCTTGATTAGTCGCGTCAACCCAATGTTGATTAATTTTTTGCATTAGGTCCATAACTTTTGAAACTTGGCGTTGTAGAGGTTTTGGTTTTACCAATCTTCTGTCAAGTTCATTAACCTTGGCCTAAGTGCATTGTTTAATCACTATAGTTCAAAACGCGAAACAAAATACTCGGTGAAGGCTTATGGCACTAGAGCCTTGTGCTACTAATTCACTAACTTCTAACTTCTTTATATTTCTTTCTCGCTCCCTATCTCTCTTTATTTTTATGCTTTATGTTATTTTATCATATCATGTTTATGTTTATGCCATTTTTCCTTTGTCCACTTGGACCATTTTATCTTGTGCTTTTGTTTTTCTTTTGTCCATTTTGGGCTTAAATACATTAATAAAGGATTAAATCACTAAAAGACTTGTGCTCTCAATTGTAGGACTATGGCAACTATCCTTTTCATTGGAGGACCTGTGCTCTTGATTATGGACTTATGGACTTAGAATTAGGACTCTCTCCCTTGTGCTTTAGACCATTATGGAGTTTGATATTCAAGCCTTTATTTAGTTTGCTTATTGGCTCAAGAGGATGGATTTCTATTCTTATTATGCTTTGAAGAGTGCATCCATGTGGTTAGATCTTTCTTACCTTAGCTTTTATTTTTATGCACTAGGGTAGTCACTTCTTCTCCACCCCTTCTTCAATTTTCAAAATCTCCTCTCTTTCTCAAAATTTTCTTGTTTTCAAACTTAAAACCGCTTTCATAATAAAACCTTGACTTCGGTCAAGTATTTTTTAAACTTTGTTTTCTTTAATAAATGTCAATCCATGTTAATCATATTTTGACCATTTCAAAAAGACATAAAAAATACAAAACTCATCAAACTCTTTTTGTGCTTTGTGCACTTTTTCCCTTTAAAACTTTTTCATAAGTTTAGACATGATTCATTTCTTTAAGCGGAATTATTCGCTTGAAAATGATGACTTGTCTTTACACTTAAAATCAATCATAATACACAAATTTTTGTTATTTGTACCACGAACTACGAGGTTTTGATCCTACATTGCACTTCGTGGGTACGTAGGCATGAGGCGATAAGTCTCTCCAAACACAAAAATATTAAAAAAGAATTTCTCTTCTCACCTCCACAATCTCTTTTCAAGCAAACCTTTTCAGACCAAAAAGGCAGTAGATATTTCAAAGGGTTCCTATAGGGTACTATAGATGTATTGGGTGCGTAAAACCTTCCCTTCACATAACCAACCCCCTTACCCATTTCTCTTTGTCTTTTTTTAGCTTTTACTTTTTTAGACTTCTTAGGATTTATTCGCTCTTTTTTCCTTTTCCTTTGTGGAATAAATAAAAGCGCGGTGGCGACTCTGTTTTCCTTGAGTTAAGTTAATCAATAGCTTACACTCACGAATTTCCCCGCTACACCCTCCAGCTTCTTAGAAGTTCTCATGCCTTCTCTTGGGCTTAATACAAGGACCCTAAAGACCTCTTAAAGGTATAAGACAGAACTTAGTCATCCTTTGCTAGAGCAGTCTCTCCAGTGTCAAATCTCAGACCAATTTAGTGTTGATTCTCATCCCTTAAAACACCCGCCTCCTCTTAGGCATCATACAAAAGATAAAACTCTTCCACACCAGTAGACTTGGACAGTCTAACCTTGAGTCTCAAAGACATTCTCAAGTTCCTTACAAATATTGGAGAAACCCTGGTCATTTTTTATCAAATCTCCAGTAGAGTTAAAATCCATGGGTTCTAAAATCCAGTCTCTTTCCTAAAAAATCCCCAAGCCAGGGTCAGTTTATCATCAGTATAAAACTATCCCAAATTAGAACCTCAAGGCATCTGATACCTCAACTCTTCTGTAACCCTCAGCAAGAGTTGATTCTCAATTTGGACCTGCCTCGGGATCTCAATAATCCTCAGCAGAAGCTAGCCTCCTCTTAGGCTTTGTATAATGACCTTTCCTTAGAAAAGTTAGCCTCCTCTTGGGCTTTGTACAATGATTCTCCCCAACGGAGCTAACCTTTTCAGACTCTCTTATTGAGTCAATCACTTTTCAGACTCTCTTGTTGAGTCAATCACCTTTTCAGACTTTCTTGTTGAGTCAACCCCTTTAGCCTCAATCTTGGGCTTTGTACGAGACAGATAAAAAACACTCTCTTGTTGAGTCAATCTTTTCCAGCCTCCTCTTAGGTTTGGCAAAAAGATTCCCCCTTGCAGGAGCTAGCCTCCTCTCAAGTTGCGTAGAATGATTTCTCCAGCTTATTCAGCCACAATCCTGGGCTTTGTACAGGACAAATAAAAAGACTCTCTTATTGAGTCAAACCATTTTAGCCTCAATCTTGGGCTTTGTACAAGACATAAATCTTCATAACCTTCTCTTAAGCTTGGGACAAATCTCTCACCCAGGAGAGTTAGTTCCTCCCAGCCTTCTTTTAAGCTTTGAGAAATACTCTCCAGCAGAGTCAAACTCATTTTAGCCTCAATCTTGGGCTTTGTACAAGACACATAAAAATATCCTCACCAGAGTCAGTTAAATTTCCCATTTCAGCCTCAACCTTGGGCTTTGTACAAGACACATACAAACCCTCCCCAGCGGAGTCAAAATCCTTTTTTGCCTCAATCTTGGGCTTTATACAAGACAGACATAATATTTTCCCCAGAAAAGTCAAACTTTTAGCCTCCTCTTAGGCTTTGTATAATGATATCCCCAAAGAGTCAGTCTTTTTTTTGCCTCAATCTTGGGCTTTGTACAAGACACCAATATGTACACTCTCTTGTTGAGTCGGTCTTATCTAGCCTCCTCTTAGGCTTTGTATAAGGACTTCCCTAGTAGAGTCAATCAACCTCTTAGCTTCAACCTTGGGCTTTGATCAAGGCACACAAAAATCAACAATCCCCTCAGAGGAAGTCCAAACTCTCTTTAGAGATGACAAATTCTCTCTCAGTCAAAACCTTTTAGCTTCAATCTTGGGCTTTGAACAAGACACCAAAACATCTTTTTCCTCCCTTAGAATAGGAGGAACTACGATTTCTCTGATTTCCCTATTTCATTTAAACGGGAATACGTAGGCATCAGATTGCGAAATCTTAGCGAGCATACTAATCAAAAACTCTAGGTCCAGTACCTTCATACCAATCAAAACTTAGGTCTAGTACCTTACCAAAAACACCCGAAAATCAACAAAAACTCACTCACTCACTCATACTTCCCAAGAAACTTTCCCAACCCATTAACGGATAAACACCATCAAGTACTAAACGAAACCTAATGCTATTATCCTTTGGATAACCACATATAGGATGGGTAATTGACAACTCCCCATTGTATAACCTGACCCCGAACTCCCCGAATCTCTTTAAAGCATCTGTTCAGTTAAACATTCGCGTGCAAGGTTAGTTTTAGATAGCTTCCCTTTCCCTTCCAGCTTCACGGGATAAATAAGAAATCAGAAAGTAGCACCCCTCCTCATTGTAAGGAGAAACTCAAAAACCAGCGATAAGGTGGTCGCGTCACCGACAAAAATCGCTCGCTACACTTCCCCGTGGCCTTTTTCCATATGGGGAATTGACATGATTGGCATGATCAAACCCAAGGCATCAAACGAACATCGGTTCATCCTGGTAGCCATTGACTACTTCACCAAGTGGGTCCAAGCAGCGTCATACACCAATGTAACCCGACAAGTCGTGGTCCGCTTTATCAAAAACAATCTCATCTGCCGTTATGGTGTTCCAAGCCAGATCATTACTGATAATGGATCTAACTTGAACAATAAGATGATGAAAGAGTTATGCGCTGAGTTCAAGATCGAACACCATAACTCATCCCCCTACCAGCCTAAGATGAACGGAGCGGTAGAAGCGGCCAACAAGAACATCAAGAAGAGTGTTCAAAAGATGGTTGTAACCTACAAAGACTGGCACGAGATGATACTCTTTGCTCTTCACGGTTATCGCACATCTGCCCGCACTTCAACAGGGGCAACCCCTTTCTCTCTAGAATATGGCATGGAAGTAGTGTTTCCCATAGAAGTAGAGATCCCATCAATCCGGGTATTGATGGAAGCTCAGCTAACAAAGGCTGAATGGTGTCAAAGTCGACACGATGAACTGAATCTGATCGAAGAAAAGCGAATAACGGCTCTATGCCACGGTCAGTTGTATCAGCAAAGAATGAAGAAAGTGTTTGACAAAAAGGTCCGACCCCGTGTCTTCAGAAAAGGAGACCTCGTGCTCAAGAAGATACAATCATTCCTCACTAATTCCAGGGGCAAATGGACTCCGAATTACGATGGCCCTTACGTTGTTAAGAAAGCCTTCTCAGGTGAAGCCTTGAGACTCGCAACCATGGACGGAGAAGAATTTTCCTATCCCACAAATGTTGATGTAGTCAAGAAATACTTCGCCTAAATAAAAAAAATGTCTCGGTGGATTGAAAACCCGAAAGGGCGGTCCAGGAAAAAATAAGAGACATAAGAAAAAAAAAAATCATCCCGATGGATTGAAATCTCAAAGTACAATCCAGGAAAAAGTTAGGGATTATTAGCAAGTAACTACGTATGATCAGTTCAACTCCTCAGAAGTAATGTCATCCATCAAGAAAACTTCAATCAAGGTCATCTTCGAAAGAAGCTCAGGATGTCCAGAATTCAAAATTGGTAGAAGGATAACGGTCGTTATGTTTCAATGTAGCCCTTTTCCCTTAAATTACCATTTTCTAAACTTTGTAATGATCTGTGGAATCACGCGCTTTGCTGATTTCCATCCAATCAATAAAATTTGAGCCCTAGTGCTTTTGTTTGCAATTCTCATTGGTTTTAGCTTTACAGAATGACATTTTAACATGGTCAACGATTCTTGAAATAAAACAAAAATGAATTTACTTGTCAAAATTTTTCTGCTTTGAAAATAAAGATGGCAATTCTTTTGAATGTTGAACATCGAAAAAACATCGATCGCTTCTCCGAAGGTGATTGAACCTCAAAGTGCAGAATCAAAGTGCTTCTTCTAAACCAGTGCACCTAAATGAAGGATCAACTGTTTCAGATGTGATTTTCCCGTCTGATATCTCCGGCAGAGTACGTATCTCTTAACACCGATTGAACAACTCTTTCTCCCCACGGGGACTACCTCTCCTAAGCAAGGCAGAATTGCTATTTTGAACTAATGATACTTTTCATCCCCTGCAGTGGCCGAGTATCCCTTCGTGTTCATTCACTAGTCTGTATGATGCGTCAGTTTTGTCAGCATAAACATACATACATCATGCATTATTGATTCACATTCATATTCATATTGCATCACTATCACTCTAGTCGGTCTTGTTCCCAAGTGATAAAAGTCCTCTCAATCGAGTTGTCAGTCCTTTCCTCGCCAGGAAATGTATTGCCTAAACAATCTCTCCCCCAGTTTATTTCTGGATTGGATACGGTCCTCGACCACTTTGATAACTTGAACCTCTGAAAGGCAAGAAGACATTCAACAAACGTCACTCTTCACCCTTGAAGATGATGATTCTCGCTTTCCCGAATTAAGGAAAATCCCCAGAGGAAGCCTTTTAACCAAAGATTCTCGGTAATACAACAGATTCTCTCTAAAATTTTGCTATCAAATGAGGTCATCAGCACCTCCAAATTGGATTACATCACATGGACTTTCTCCGAGAAGATCTCGAAGAAAAGTATGATGTAGTATCCCCAAACAAAAAATAGTCTCTCAAGAGACTCGTTTTCCCCAGTGGAGTCAACAAATGGCATCTCCAACAGAGAAGTTTGCACACCTCTACATCTCGGACGAATGGGTGTCCCCAGCTAGTCTGACCTCAAATTTTTTCCCATCAAATGGCATCTCCCCAGTATAGCTCGGTGAGAAGTTTGATGAAAACTGCTACACATAGCATCCCTTCTCAAGGAAGGAACTTGACAAGAAGAAACTGAGACCAGTTCCTTGGCTGAAGACCAGGATTTAGGGGAAGTTTATATATCAGAAACTGAGACCAGTTCCTTGGCTGAAGACCAGGATCGAGGGGAAGTTTATATCAGAATCTAAGACCAGTTCCTTGGCTGAAGACCAGGATCGAGGGTAAGTTTATTTCAAAAACTAAGACCAGTTCCTTGGCTGAAGACCAGGATCGAGGGGAAGTTTATATCAGAAACTAAGACCAGTTCCTTGACTAAAGACCAGGATCGAGGGGAAGTTTTTACCCTTTACTAAGTATCATTACTTAGCAAAAGAAGATGGATGAGAAAACTGCTGCCATTCATAACTACAGTCAAAATATTGGGTATTCCGATATTTAATCCTCTTACACCCTGAATACCCGAATACCTTCGCCATTCACACCTTCGGGTCCAAGAAAATTAAATAGGGGCATCTGTCATACCCCAAATTTTGACCACCAAGATTTCCCATCATTGTGAAAATTATTACCACAATATGGATGTACCTTCATGCCTCATCAATCTCCTCAAAGATAGTTGAGCTTTCACTACAACCAAGAATTAGGGTTTGAGCCCTCTCAGAGCCCTTAGACAAAGGATCAATCAAGGAATGACATAATCTTCAACTTGTCTAACCTCTTAAAACATCCACAAAGGATCAAGGGAAATCCCACGTCAAGAATCAAGCACAAAGTTGTGACATTCCAAGTGTTTTGAGCCTCGAAACACCCGGTGTCGCCTAATTAGGGTTTTGGACGACCGGGACCTCCAGAGTGAAATTTTCACAAGAGGATGAGCCAAGACTTCAATATGTGACTCAATATGCTCAAAATAACCCTAGGGATCCATTTTCAAAGATGAATTACCCTCAGAGGATGCATTCCTCAAAAGTCGGGAATTAGGGTTTTACGCGCCGAATCGCTCCGGAGCCAAAAGTCAAAACATGACTTTTTTGGCAAAAATGATCCTTATGATTCATATTTTCCTAATATGTGACTTATAATGTCATTTGAACAAGAATTGGTCAAGAAATAATGATAACTTGTAAAAGGGGTAACCTTGAAAAATTGAAATTTTTTCTAAGTTATTAAGTTTGAATGATTTTGGTACCAACTTCCAAGGATCATAACTTGTGATCCAAGCAGCCATTTTGGATGATCCAAAGCCTGATTTGTAGGTCTTCCTACATTCTACAAAAGCTTCAACTACCTCAAACTCCAATTCTTCATGGATTTTAAGTTATGGAGTGATCAAAATGACAAAAATGAAGAAAATGACACTTTTTCAACACTTAGTGAAAATCTGCCTAAGTTATCAACTTTGAACACCAATGTTCATGAGGATTTTTCAATGGGATCCAAATAGTTTCAAGACAAACTATGATCACACATGGATTGTATCATATGAGGGCTCTTTAAAAAGTACAAGAGCCTCCCATAACTCAACATGAGCAGGGAGATATGATCCCCTCAAAATCACCATTTCCAACTGTCTTGTACAAGGCAGAATTTGGTATTTTGCTCGATTTGGCAAATTTGGACAACTCCAAGCCTTGTCATCAATTTGGACACATCAGAGGATAAAATCAAAGGGGAATGATCTGATCCCCAAGCCTCCCAAGTCCAAGAATCTACATATAGCCATAACAAACCTAAAAGGCTAAAAAGTGCCAAGACTCCAATTTTGTTTCAATGCATTCAATGGATGCATCAAGGTGGCATGAACTGAGGCAAACTTAACTGAATGAGTCAAGCCTTATCTCTGAACCAAAAGACCATAGGCATGTGCTCTAACCTCAAGTCAATGGCTAGAGGAGACTTGAGATTCCATTTGATCCACATTGGCCACAGACCTGCTGCAGTTGTCACACACTATTGCTGCTAAAACAAACTTGACACACTATAAATATAGCTCATTTGTGATCAGTTTGAGTACACCAAAGCACCAAAACTGATGCTTTCTTCAAAATCTCCCTTTCACTCCAATTTTGTCTTCTAACTCAAGTCACTATCGGGTTTTGAGATTGAGAGTGATTCCAACCAAACCAATCACACACACACACACACCTCATAAACATCATGTATGAGTGATCCATAACACAAATCACATCTGGAACATCAAATTCACAAAATCAGCAGCCAATTGCTCAAGTTCTTGACAGAGTTGCAGTTGAGGTACCACAACCAGTTCCAGCTCATTTCAATCCACTCCAAGCATTCAAACACACTCCTTGGCGCCTAAGGAAGCTGTACAGATCATTGGAACCTAGCTGCAACACCTCCATCATCAAACTCGATCACCAGCTGCAAGAGGTAGGCCTGAACCCTTCAAACTCTATGATTCATGCATCATGAATGAATTTTTGAGTTACCATCTTGTTTATGCATGTTTGTAGAGTAATAACCCTCAATCAATTGCCATGAATCCATCGTGTATGGTATTTCATTGTGTTCATGCTGAAATTAGGGTTCTTGAGGTTTTCCATTGGTTTCTCACTCCATACTTAATATAAATGCAATTAATCTATATGGTTGTGATCCTTGTTCAAAAACGAACAAGATTGGTACTTGAATCGTGCAAAACCATTGAGAAATCATGGAGAAAAGTGAGAAAATGTAAATCTGCAGAAATAAGGTGCGCGCGTGTTCTTCCTTGACAGTTGGCGGCCTTTTTCAAAAATTTGAATTTTTTTGATATTTTTGTTAATTGATTTAAAAATTAATTTCTCTCTGAATATTTGTGTTTTTGAATTGATTCTTTTTCACAAAACTCACAAAAATATTTAAATATTTTATTTTACAAAAAAATCCAATTTATATTATTTTTCTAATATAGTTAGAATTTTTGTAATTAATTTCATTTTATTTGTTTTTAAACATTTTTAAATGAAATTCCCACTTTGATCTTTCAAAACCAATTGAATTCCAAACTTTTATGTGATTAAACATGATTTTTCAAAATATTTTTCAAAGTGTACAACTTGTTTTTGAATGTATTTGGTATTTTATATCATTTTTTTATTTAATTTCCTTTGAAAAATGACATTTTAATTTAAAATTAGGGTTTCCTCTTGATTTTAAATTTTCAAAACACATTTGGGCCTCTAATAGAGTGTAAGACCCATTCCTTGTAAATAAAAACCTTTTTGGGCCTCATTCATTGTATAAGTCCCACTGTGTTTTCAAAATCTCGGCGTGATCGTCGCTTTTCAAAACAAAATCATTTGGGCATACCCTTGTGTTGTAAGCCCCGTTTATTTTCTTTTTCAAACACATTTGGGCCTCTAATAGAGTGTAAGACCCAATCCTCTTTTGTACATAAATAATTTTGGGCCTCAATCATTGTATAAGTCCCGGTATAATTTTCAAAACAACGGTGCAATCACTGTTATTTCTGGGCCTCTCCTTGAGTTGTAAGCCCCATCCCTTGTACAAAAATAAACTTTTTTTGGGCCTCTAATAGAGTGTAAGACCCAACCTCTTTGTAAATATAATAATTTGGGACTCAGTCATTGTATAAGTCCCGATATAATTTCAGATCAACGATACGATTACTGTTTTTCATCTGGGCCTCTCCTTGAGTATAAGCCCCAACAATATTTTCAAAACAACTTCCTTTTGATTAAGGTTCAAATTTGTAGTTGTTATCAACACTTTCTTTAATTTCTTGAACAACTAACCATACAGTTGTTACGATGGAAGTTGGCTCGCCTGTAAGTTTTAAACAACATTCTTTTATATATATATTTGTTTGTGCTGGAAGCTTGCTCACCTGTAAGTCCTCCTACCCTCTTTTTACATACAGTATATATTTCATCTGTATATATATGCTTGTATATTATCTGCTTAGAGTTTTCCCTGGCAATTAGGTCTAGAACTAGATAAAGCCAGTGGTCACTCTTTCAACACATTCAAAACTAGTTCCCCGTAGGAATTCCAGATACAGTCTTGCCTTCTCTTGGGCTTATACAATATGGAACAAAGAGAAAGGCATTATTCCCGGTGAAACTTTTATCAGACTGTCACTATTAGATAATTGTCAAAATAAATTCATTTCCCCCTGAGAGGATTAATTCTCGGTGAAACCTCTCTTGAATTTCTTCAAACCCTAGAACTATTCATTAAAGAGAAGATTATTCCTGGTGAAACTTTTCTTGAACTTTTCTTAAGTTTGGACCCACAGGCTTCCTAAAAGCATCCCCGCCTCCTCTTGGGCTTTGTACAAGGACCCTCCGGCTTCTTAGAAGTTCTCATGCCTTCTCTTGGGTTTAATACAAGGACCCTGAAGACCTCTTAAAAGGTATAGGACAAAACTTAGTCATCCTTTGTTAGAGCAGTCTTTCTAAAGAGTCAAAACCTCAGACCAATTTAAGGGTTGATTCTCATCCCTTAAAGCAACAGCCTCCTCTTGGGCATCATACAAAGATAAACCCTTTCATACCAGTAGACTTGGACAGTCTAATCTCCTCTTGGATCTCAAAGACATTCTCAAGTTCCCTACAAACACAGGAGAAACCCTGGTCATGAATCAATCTCCAATAGAGTTAAAATCTCTGTAGGTTCAAAAACTCAAACTTTCTTCCAAATATCCCCAGCTAGGGTCAAATCACTACCAATAAACCTTTATCAGAACCTCAAGGCATCTGATATCTCAACTCTTCTGTAAATCCTCAGCAAGAGTTGATTCCCCACTTTGGACCTGCCTCTGGATCTCAATAATCCTCAGCAGAAGCCAGCCTCCTCTTAGGCCTTGTATAATGATTTAGAGTTAATCTCAGAAACACTCTCTTGTTGAGTTAACCACCTTTTGAAAAGCACTCTCTTATTGAGTCAGTCTCTTTTCAGCCTCAATCTTGGGCTTTGTACAAGACACCTAAAAGCACTCTCTTGTTGAGTCAGACTCTTTTCAGCCTCAATCTTGGGATTTGTACAAGACACCTAAAAGCACTCTCTTGTTGAGTCAACCCCCATAAGCACTCTCTTGTTGAGTTAATCATCTCTTTCAGCCTCAATCTTGGGCTTTGTACAAGACACCATAAACACTCTCTTGTTGAGTCATTCTTTTTTTTTAGCCTCAATCTCGGGCTTTGTACAAGACATATATAAACTTTCTCCAGCAAGGTCAAAATCTTCATAACCTTCTCTTAAGCTCTGGATAAATATCTTCCCAGCGAAGTCAATTCCTCCCAGCCTTATTTTAGGCTTTGGGAGTTAATCTCCTTAAGCAGAGTTAATTCTCTTTTCAGCCTCCTCTTAGGCTTTGTATAATGATTTTCCTCAGTAGAGTTAGCCTCAATCTTGGGTTTTGTACAAAATAAATCATACTCTCCAGCCGAGTCAATCCCATTTTAGCCGCAATCTTTGGCTTTGTACAAGACAATTAAAAAATCTCACTAGTAGAGTCAGTTTCTTTTTTTAGCCTCAATCTTAGGCTTTGTACAAGACACCATATAAAATCTCCCTAAACACTCTCTTGTTGAGTCAGTCTCATTTTAGACTCAATCTTGGGCTTTGTACAAGACAGACAAAATATTTCCCCGGAAAAGTCAACCTTTAGCCTCCTCTTAGGCTTTATATAATGATGTCCCCAAAAGAGTCAATTCTCTTTTAGCCTTAATCTTGGGCTTTGTACAAGACAGATAAACACTCTCTCGTTGAGTCAGCCTTTTCTAGCCTCCTCTTAGGCTTGGTATAAGGGCTTCCCCAGCGGAGTCAATCAATCTATTAACTTCAACCTTGGGCTTTGATCAAGGCACACAAAAATCAACATCCACTCAGAGGAAATCAAAATCTCTCTTTAGGAAGATACTTCTCTGTATATCACACATCAAAACAGAAAATCAAAACAAACCTTAATCCCAGATAATTGTTGTAAGTGGCACACTTGTTGATTCAAAATCCAAGCTGTAGTCCATCTCTTATCCTGGTAAAATTCCTCTTTCATCTAACAGCTGTAAGTGGCAAGCCTCTGGATTATTTACATCCACGCCACTGTCCCTCTTTTAGTATGAAAAACTCCTAAGGAAAAATGGCATTGCTCAACACTGAGTTAAAGTTTCCTCCTTCAGGATAAATCCCTATAAAGGAAATTATGGCATTGTTGGATTCACATATTCCAGTTAAAGTAATTCTCCTTTATAATCAGTCACCCAACAGTTGTGATAAACAGACAAGATGTCTCCCTTTAGAGATGACAAATTCTCTCTCAAATCAAACCTTTAGCTTCAATCTTGGGCTTTAAACAAGACACAAATACACCTTTAGCTTCAATCTTGGGCTTTGAACAAGACACTAAACATTTTTCCTCCCATAGAATAGGAGGAACTACGATTGCTCTAATTTCCCTGTTTATCATTAACGGGAATACGTAGGCATAAGATTACAAAATCTTAGCGAGCATACCAATCAAAAACTTTAGGTCCAGTACCTTCACATACCAATCAAAAACTTTAGGTCCAGTACCTTCACTCACCAATCAAAGCTGAGGTCCATTACCTCACCAAAATCATCAAAACTCTCTCTCTCTCTCTCAAAAACATCCCAAAGGAGAAACTTTCCCAACCCACAACAGATAAACACCATCAAGTATAAAGCATAACCTAATGCTAATCAACCTGTGGATAACCACATATAGGATGGGTAATTGACAACTCCCCATTGTATAACCTGACCCCAAACTCCCCGAATATCTTAGCGTTTGTTCAGTTAAATATTCGCGTGCAAGGTTAGTTTTAGATAGCTTCCCTTTCCCTTCCAGCTTCACGGGATAAATAAGAAATCAGAAAGTAGCACCCCATTCCTTACCATTGCGGTGAGGAGAAACCCATGGCGATAAGGTGGTCACGTCACTGACAAAAATCGCACGCTACAGAAAGTCGCCTAAGAAGGTTGTTTCTGCATCTGTGTCATCAGAAGAAACTTTGAGGAAGAAGAGATTAAGGAATGTGAGTGCAAATTTTCATTCGATTTGTTTTTGAATGATGTCAAAACTTGGATAGTTTAACGTTAATGTATATTGGACGATATCCTATCATTCTAGATGTGCATATTTGCATTCGGAAGCATTAAAATAGGTTGGAAAAGGTGCATACATAAATGTATTGAAAACAAAGTTTTTGTAAAAAAAACCTACAACATAGGTCGACACATGCATTTTTAGGTCGACCTATTGAAACTTTTGATTCAGCATAGGTCGAGACATATTCTTCTTAGGTCGACACCCATGCATCAATAATAAATCCTGCAGCCACTGTCTATAGGTGTGGACCAATTTCTGTGATCCCACCAATCCTGAGATGGTGAGATCCTTGTGAACCGTGTTTGTGCCACTTTCGGATTTCTAATATTTATCCTATGATTCTTAAAAGGAAGGGGAAGGAATCTAAACTAACCCTACACGCAAATGTTTTTCCTACAAATGCAAAGAGATCTGAAATCGGTTGTCGGTTATACTAAGGGAAGCTATTAACATCCTAAGTATATATAGTACTCTATAGGAACCTTTTGCGCATTTTTACTATTAGTTATCTTATCTACTTAATTTGTTTACTGTTGATTGGAAAAGTTTTAACCTATGGGTGAGAATGAGAATGCAAGATGTTTTATGGGAGTTTTTGTTTTATGAAAGGTACGAGGACCTAAGGGGTTTTATTTAAAGTTGTGCTCTCTTAGATATCGTGATCTTATGCCTACATATTCCCAAAAAAGAGACTTTGGGAAATCAGAGCATTTGTAGTTCCACCTAACTAAGGGTGGAATTTGTATCTTGTTCAAAGCCCAAGATGTTGAAGGCTAAAGGGTGTTTGTGTATCTTGTTCAAAGCCCAAGATGATGAAGCTAAAAAGTTTTGTTGGTTTTTAAAGAAAAGACAAATTTTCATTTTTAAGGGAGATATCCCACCTATTCATCACAAACATTTGAGAATAATATCATAAAGGAAGAAGCTTTGAACTTGGATGTTAAATAATCCTAAGCAATGCCACATATTCCTTTATGTGTCTTTGCATGCTAAGGGAAGGACCTTAACTTGGATTTAGTATCAACAAGTGTGCCACTTACATCACTTAGATGAAAGAAAAGTTTTGGACCATGATAAGAGAAGGATTCCAGCTTGGATTTTGAATCAACAAGTGTGCCACTTATATCACATATATGGAAAAAAGTTTTTAATGTTTGATTTTGAGTTGTGGTGTATAGAAGGGATATCTTCCTACAGAGATGACTCAATGTCCTATCTCTGAGGAGAAGTTGAATTATTTGAGTATCTTGTTCAAAGCCCAAGATGTGAAGCTAAAATTTTTGTTTGTATCTTGTTCAAAGCCCAAGATGTGAAGCTATAAATCTTGTATGTATCTTGTTCAAAGCCCAAGATGTGAAGCTAAAAAGTTTATTTGTATCTTGTTCAAAGCCCAAGATGTGAAGCTAAAAAGTTTGTTTGTATCTTGTTCAAAGCCCAAGATATGAAGCTAAAAAATTTGTTTTCATCCAAGGGAAACTAGGGTTTGAACTAAGTTGTAGTTAAGGGAACCCTAATGTCTGAGCTAAGTCTAAACTAAGGATGAGGTGTTATAAATGTCAAGAGAAACTTAACATGAATAAGTATATGACAAGTATTTGACAAGTATAGACATGAATTGAAAGTGGAGGGTCTTACACTCTTATATAGGCCCATGTCTAAGCATGGTTGAATTGAAAAGATGATGGGTCTTACACTCTCATAGAGGCACATGTCTAAGCATGGTTGACTTGAAAAGATGATGGGTCTTACACTCTTATAGAGGCCCATGTCTAAGCATGGTTTACTTGAAAACATGATGGGTCTTACACTATTATAGAGGCCCATGTCTAAGCATGGTTGAGTTGAAAAGATGATGTGTCTTACACTCTTATAGAGGCCCATGTCTAAGCATGGTTGACTTGAAAAGATGATGGGTCTTACACTCTTATAGAGGCCCATGTCTATGAGATTTGAATGCCACTAGGGTTGTGTTTGATGAGAGTTGAAGATTGAGGTTTGAAAGATTGAAAGCTTTGAGAAATTGAAGAAAGTTTTGAGAGGAGGGGAGGAACTTACACTCTAATAGAGGCCCAGAGAGTTTGTTTAAGAAGTTTGAAAAAGTTTTTAATCAAGATGAAACCCTAATGAAAGATTTAATCAAAGGTATTTTCAAAAAGGAAATGATTTAAACATAGTATAAATGATGTGTAAGTCAAGATAAATATGTTGTGATCTTGTATCAATGTTTTAAACAAAGTCTATTTATCCATATGAGAATCAAAATGAATTAGATTTGAAAAAATTAGAAAGAAAATCAATTTTTCAAAGTTTTAAACCTAAAAAAGAACTTCTTTTGAACTTAATAAAAAGTGATTAAATAAATTCTTTTTTTGGAATTTTTTGATGGATTAAAATAATAGAGTGTATGAGTGATATGTGTGAAAAAGATTGGGTCAAAAAGAATTAATTTGATAGGAGAAATAAATGTTTGAATTTTGAAAGAAAAATGTGAAAAATATGAAAAGTGGTAAAAAATATGGCGTGGGTGGGATTTGAACCCATGCCGCCAAGGATCCAACCAACAAAACACGCCCTTGCTAGCTGAGCCAACGTGCGTTGGTGATGATTGAACACAGCCATTTGAATAAATATAAAAATGTGGGCCAAATTCAAAAAATGCACGCCATGAACTTCATCTTCTTCCTCGGGCTCCAAATTTGCAGAAAGGGGTCTATCTCCCTCAATACGCAATGGTTTTGAAAGATGTAAACATGAAAATTATTCGTTTTTAAACAAGTATTTGAATGGTGGTATTTAATTTCATTTATTTTTAGTGTGGAGTGAATTATTAAGCACGAACCAGATGAACCCTAGTTTTGCAAAAACTATAATGAAATCCTATACACGTAATATAAATGACAATTGATTGAGGGTAAATGATCTATGAACTACCAGAAATATATAGGTAACTTGAAATAACATTTATGATGCATGAATCATAGATTTTGAAAAGTTCAAGCTTACCTTGCAAGAGGAAATCGAATCCTCAATTAGAGGTGTTACAAATGTGAAATGATGATCTTAACAGCTTCCCTGGACCTCAAGGATTGTGTTGAGATGCTTAGAACAAGTTGAAACCTCCTGGATTTCTTGGCTCGAATCCAACTGCAACTTGATCAAGGTTAGATGTGATCTTGATGAATTTGATGTTACAGAAAGTGTGTAAGGGTTTGGATCACTTATACATGATGTATATGAAGTGTTTGAATCAAAAGTTTGAGTGGAGAAACTCTGGTTTTGAAAACTCGATTCTCACTCTTTGAAATTTTGAAACTTTGAAGTGAAAGAAGAAGAATGAGAAAACAAGTGTTGTAATTGTTTTGGTGTACTCTAAATGATCAAATATGGCTTTTATTTATAGTGGAACAAATTTTTTTTAGAGGAATAGTGATGGTTGAAGGATGAGCTCAATGTTCAATGGTTTTGGCAATGCATCATTACTTCTATCTCAAGGTACATTATCTCTTCCACTAGCCTAGCTCTCCATTTGACCAATTCCACATTCTGCAGATGTTTTTATTGTTGTTTAAGAGTGCATCTTGACTGGTGAGAGTGGTTACTTTGACAATGCACTATTCCACATAAATGCCTCTTGAATTCAAGGCTTGAGTGATAATGTTTCATCATTTCAAATGAATTTTGACCACAGTTAACTTTTTGTATCAAATGAATTTTGAACTTTGTGATCCTTTATGAAATCAAATCCTTGGGCTAAATTAAACATCATGGATGGACTCCAAAGGTGTTTTTGAGTGTCTTGAATCATGTCCCAAGGTATGAGATCATGCCTTGTGTAAAAGTCAAAGGTACAGTTGACTTTTCATCAAAACCCTAGTTTGTGGCCCAAATGAATTTGAATTCTTGCATTGTTTATGAATCAAGTTCTTTGGATCAATCAAATCATATGAATGAACTAATATGAGGCATTTGATGTCCTTGAAACACATCTTGAGGTCTTGGATCATGCCTGCTCAAAAAGTCAACCTAGGGACTGAATTAGCTCAAAACCCTAATTTTGGTGCACTGAGGATCTTGAGGCTTGTTGATTTTGAAATGAGGCAATCTTGTATTTGATTATTGATGAATGAGAGTTCTTGATTATTGATGAATGAGAGTTCTTGATTATTGAGTCTATTTTGAGGCTCAAAAACCCTAATTTGTAATCAAATGAAACAAACAACAATCTTTGTATCTCCAAATGGGTTAGTGATGCATAAAAGTATACACACATATGATGCTAATGAAATGCAAATGATGTGGGATCTTAGGGTCAAAATTTAGGGTATGACAATAGGCTGACCAACATAGGTCGACACAAAACCTTTATAGGTCGACCTAAGACCTTCACATTCGACTCATTTGCCTTGATAGGTCGACCGATAGCTTTTATAGGTCGACATATTTGATGCTTTCTTTCAAAAATTCATATTTTCCTCCATCAATTTGCATTCCTTTTGCTTCAAAACTTGCATACTTATAAATATTTGATACATGCATCTTTTTCTAGTAAGGTTCTAGTGTAAAACCTATATGAAACCGAGATTTCAAAGCATACACATCATCTTCAACCTCTCTTCTAAGCACACACACAATCAAACTACACATAATCATTTTTTGATTGGGTGACCATCTAGATTAGGGTTGATAACTTCCAATTTGGTTGGTGTACCGAGAATATAGGGTTGAAATCTTTGAAGTATTCAAATAGAAAGCATAAATTTGTGCATAAGGATTTAAATAGCAAGGATTAATCTCATCACAACCTATGTTGTCATTATTGTTGTAAAAAGTGTCACACTATTGACAAGTTCAAATTTAGGGAACTCTTTGTCCCTAAAGGAGCCATTCAATGGTTGCCCAAATGCAACTTTCATTTCACTCACTCTCAAGGACCCAATGAAAATTGGGTACCTATTTCCTTTATTTAATTCCACATGTTGAATGTCTTGACTCTACCGAAAAGATGTGGTATCTTGATAGCGGATGCTCAAAACATATGTCAGGTGACATATCTCTCTTCATTGACTTTGTGCCAAAGAGAAAGGGGTTCGTCATTTTGGAGATAATAATAAAGGGGCTATACTTGGAAAAGGTAGCTTAATTAATCCCTCATCTACTACTATCTCTGATGTTATGCTTGTCGGTGGTCTTAAACATAACCTTCTTAGCATTAGTCAACTTTGTGACAAATACTTGTTGCTTATTTGTGCATGATGAAAAGAAGGAATGTATGTTTAAAGGCTTGAGGGTCAATAACACTTATATGCTTAACTTAGATGATGTATCCTTGGTTGGAACTAAGTGTCTAGATACCTTGAGTGAAAACTCTTGGCTATGGCATATTCGCTTAGCTCATATCAACTTTGACTTACTAAAAAAAGTAACCTCAAAAGATTTGGTTATTGGTCTACCAAAGATGAAGTTCACAAAAGACCATCTATGTGAAGCGTGTCAAATAGGGAAGCAAACTAGAATATCCTTTAAGTTGAAAAACATTGTTTCTACTTCGAGACCTCTAGAGCTTCTTTATATGGACCTCGTTGGTCCCTCAAGGACAAAAAGCATAGGTGAAAATTATTATGGCTTTGCTTTTGTCGATGATTAATAAATATTTTGTTGGGTTATGTTTTTGTCTAGTAAATATGAGACCTATCCGTCTTTTAAACAATTTGCTAAATTATTCCAAAATAAAATGAATTTGAAAATTGTTTCCATCCGAAGTGATCATGGAGGAGAATTTCAAAACCTCCTCTTTGAGAAGTATTGTGACAAACGTGGCATTGAGCATAACTTCTCCGCTCCTAGAGCTCCACAACAAAATAGTGTTGTGGAGCAGAAAAATTGTGTTTTAGAGGAGTTGGCGAGGACTATGTTTAATGAAGGTAATTTACCTAAATATTTATGGGCCGATGCCATTAACATGACTTGTTATGTCTTGAATAGGATTCTAATAAGTCCTATTTTAGACAAAAACCCCTATGAAATACTTAGAGGTAGAAAACCTAATGTTTCTCATCTTCATGTTTTCGAATGTAAATGCTATATTTTAAACAAAGGAAAGAACAATCTTGGAAAATTTGATGCAGAAGCCGATGAGGGTATATTCCTCGGATACTCACAATCTAGTAAAACCTATTGGGTTTATCATAATAGATTACTTATTGTTGAATAGTCCGTACATGTTATGTTTGATGAGTCTTACCCGAAAAATGTTGGGAAACGTGTTTCTTTTCATGATGTAGGTGTATCTTCGTAAGAAATTCTCCATGGAACCAAACAATGAATTGATTAACCTAAAGCGGTAGAACATGAGAAGGAATAAGATAACGATTGTGAAGAGAAGAAGGTTGAAAGTCCAACTGTAGTGGTAGATCTACCTTTGACTTGGAAAACATCCAAAGATCATCCTATAGATAACATACTTGGGGACATCACAAAAGGCGTGACAACACGCTCAAAGATAAGTAATTTTTTTTATCACTATGCATTCATTTCTCAAGTCGAACCTAAGAACGCTAAAGATGCATTACTTGATAAGCATTGGCTTATGGCTATGCAAGATGAACTAAATCAATTTAAAAGGAATGAAGTTTGGGACCTTGTCCCTCATCCTAAAAATCATCAAGTAATTCACACCCGATGGGTTTTTAGAAATAAGCTTGACGAAAATAGAGTGATAACCTGAAATAAAGCCCAGGTAGTTGCTCAAGGTTATAAGCATTAGGAGGGCATTGACTATGAGGAGACTTATGCTCCGGTTGCCCGCCTTGAGGCTATACTCATCTTCTATCCTATGCTTGCGCCAAAGAATTCAAATTATTTCAAATGGATGTGAAAAGATCATTATTAAATGGTTATATTAATGAAAAAGTGTATGTATCTCAACTCCCCGGTTTTGAAAGTTACAAGTATCCAAATCACGTATACAAGCTCAAAAGAGATTTGTATGGCCTCAAACAAGCCCATAGGGCTTGGTATGAGTGTCTAAGTAAATTTTTAATTGATCAAGGATACTCTAGGGGGAAGTGGATACTACACTTTTCATTAAGCGCCAAGGAGAGCACACTCTTCTAGTTCAAGTTTATGTCGATGATATTATTTTTCGATCTACTAACATGCAACTTGTAGACGAGTTTTCTAAGCTTATGCAGGGAGAGTTTGAAATGAGACTTATAGAGGAGTTGAATTATTTCCCTGGTCTTCAAATTAAACAACTCAATGAAGCAACTTTTGTGTGTCAATCCAAATATTGCAAAGAATTGCTAAAGAGGTTTGGCATGGAAGATACAAAATCCATTGATACTCCTATGGCTACAAATGATAACTTGGAAAAGAATGATAATGGTAAGGATGTAGATGTGAAGAAATATAGAGGTATTATTGGTTCTCTTCTATATCTTACTGCATCTAGGCCAGACATTATGTTTAGCGTGTGTATGTGCGCCCATTATCAATCGGCTCCTAAAGAATCTCACTTAAGAGCCGTAAAACGTATTCTTAGGTATTTTCATGGTACTTCTAGTTACAGGCTTTGGTATTCTAAGGGAAGAGATTGTAATTTGGTTGGTAACACCGATTCTGATTTTTCCGGTTGCAAATCGGATAGGAAGAGTACTAGTGTAACTTGCCACATGTTTTCAAATGCCTTAGTAAGTTGGCATAGTAAGAAATAATTTTTGTTGCTTTGTCAACTACCGAGGCAGAATACATTGCGGCCAGTAGTTGTTGTGCTCAAATTTTGTGGCTTAAATAATAACTACTTGATTTTGATATAAAACTCCAATGTATTCCTATTATGTGCGACAACACCAGTGCTATTAACCTAACCAAAAATTCGGTGTTACATTCTCGCACTAAGCATATTGAGATTCTTCACCACTTCCTACGTGACCATGTTGAAAATGGGGATATCTTATTTGAGCATGTTGATAGTAAAAATCAACTTGCGGATATTTTTACAAAACCTCTTGCGACCGATCCATTTTTCAACATTCGAAGGGAATTGGGGATACTTGATATCTCAAATCTTACCTAGCATATGATTTATTGCATGCACTTTATATATACTCTTGCTCTAACTTTCCTTGAAAGTTCTACTAAATATGAGTTCATTCTTCATCAATTCATACGAGATGTAATATTGTTCCTTTTTCTTTTTCCTTTGCTAGTAAGCTTTTACCTTTGCATGTTGCTAGTGTTCCAAATAATTGATATTCTTGATGTATGAAGTAGTTCAAGAATATTCACTTCCAAAAATTTCTATTGATGTAATTCAATTATATGTTTATATTGATGTTGTACTATTTCATCTATATGCTTGAAATATACTCTTGGTGCATTTGGCTTGTTATGTATTATTGCATGAAGTATGGTTGAACATGTTACAATGTTAGCAAAATTCTTGTTGTGTGTCATTTTTATGATAACGTCTCTATTTTTTGTTTGAGTGGTGATAAAATTGTATATCGCCTTGCTAGAGCACATGCGTATGCAACATTTCGGGAGCACCAAAGGCATATGTCACGTAATCGTGTCACTTTTGTAGCAAACTCAAGAGTTTTTTATTACATTGTATCCTTCATGTTTCATGTTTATGTTGTATTATTTGGCATAAAGTGTGACAATTATGTTCTATTGTTGCCTAATATGCCTGTATTTATTTTTAGGCATTCTTGTTCAATATTTGTATCATTCTATATGAGTGTTATCATGTTGATGCTCTTATCTTTGCAAATTTCCTCTGCATGGTATATTAGTTTGTATGTGTTATAAGATACTTCTCATAGTTTGCTTTGTCTCTTTTTGATGTTGTTAAAGGGGGAGAAGTATACAAATGAAGTTGGATGCATTTATTCAGAGGGATCCTTCATGAAGACACAAAACATCGCGAAACACATCGTCTCAAGTTTTTCCATCATAAAAAAGGGGGAGTATGTGAGTGCAACTTTCTGTTCGGTGTGTTTTTGAATGATGTCAAAACTAGGATAATGTAGCGTTAATATATATTGGACGGTATCCTCTGATTCTAGATGTGCATCTTTGTATTATGAAGCATTAAAATGGGCCGGAAAAGGTGCATACATCATAAATGAATTGAAAACAAAGTTTTTGTGAAAAACCTACAGCATAGGTCGACACATACATTTTTAGGTCGACCTATAGAAGCTTTTGCTTCAACATAGGTCGACACATATTCTTCTTAGGTCGACACCCATGCATCAATAATAAATCCTGTAGCCACTATCTATAGGTTGACCAACATAAGTCGACACATGGTCAAAACAAGACCTTTATAGGTCGACCTAAGACCTTCACAGGTCAACTCATTTTCCTTGATAGGTCGGCCTATAGCTTTTATAGGTCGACACATTCGATTCTTTTTTCAAAAATTCATATTTTCCTCCATCCATTTGCATTCCTTTTGCTTCAAAACTTGCATACTTATAAATACTTGATACATGCATCTTTTCTAGTAAGTTTATAGTGTAAAACCTATACGAAACAGGGATTTCAAAGCATACTCATCATCTTCAACCTCTCTTCTATGCATACACACAATCAAACTACACATAATTATTTTTTGATTGGATGACCATCTAGATTAGGGTTGATAATGTCTAATTAGGTTGGTGTACTAAGAATATTGGGCTGAGTTCTTTGATGGTTTCAAATAAGAAAACCGAGCTGGAGTTTTCCTTCAAGATCACTGAGGATTTGAAGGTTTTGGACAAGATTACACATTTTCGATCCGATCGAGTGAAATTCTTAGGACAAGGTGGTTCCTTCCAAGGGAGTAGCGTGAGATGGTGGATCGTGTTGGTAAATCTTGGGTTTCAACAAGTGTGCGCTTGGGATTAATTCGACCGTGTGAAAGCCTTAAGACAACTTGGTTCCTTGCAAGAAAGTAGCAAGAATTGGTGAATTGAAGCGACATTATTGGTGACTTGATCAATATTTGATCAAGGGTTTTAGAGGTGGTATAATCAACAATAAACCATAGGGTTTGTAAGGTTAGAGTTCTTTATCTCTTGTATATACACGTTTTGCAAAGTAAGATTAATTGCAAGTATCTTAATTCTATTTCGAATTGAAGGCAGACGTACCCATAGCAAGGCCGATTGAGGAGCTGCCTAAACAAGTCTCTCTCTCTCTCACTATCTCTATCTCTCTCTTTAATTTTGATTTGAAAATTATTGAATTCATTGGTTGTTTGATCAATTCGATTGAGAATTATTTTTTATCACATTTTTTAATTAGGTTTTGTTTATAGAATATTAATCCGATTGATTGTGATTTGTATGAAGATCAACAAAACAAAGTAAATTTCCAAACGATATCGATTGTACACAAGGTGTTCGATAAATTGTTATTTTGTGTTTTTGTTCATTGGAAAAAAGTTCTACATATAGCTTAGAATTTGATTGTGTTGTGATTAATCGTTGTTGAACAATTTGTGTTCATTATCATTCAATTGTGTAACTTCATGCATATCCGAGCTTTTCGATAGTAGGTTCAGTTATACGATTTAATTTGGGTTGTTTCCGCTTTGCCATAAAACTTTTGAAAACCATTTTTTCCAAAAGTTTGATTTTTAATTTGTGATCTATTCACCCCCTCTAGATCGAATTCTATCGTCTAACAAGGAAGTTATGTGAATTTGAAGAGAATGAGGAAGAAGAGGATGTTGGTGTATCCTTGGTCAGAAAAAAGAAATTTGCAGATGTTGTTACTCATGAGAGTGTGGTAGAGCTTATCTTCAGAAGTGCTCAATTGTTAGTATCTGTTATGTTGGATCAATAAAAAAAGCATCTAGAAACCTCTGATGCTTTGATTAAAGAGGTCATTGTTGTTGGTGATTTGGAATCTACTGAGTTTCAAGATGCTGAAGTGATTGTAGGGTTGAAGTCTATTGATGCTAAAGCCTCTAGTATTCTTGAAGAAGGTAGTTCAAAAGCCAGTGTTGCAGAGACTCTGACTACTTTGGAAGCCCTGAATACTGGTTTGACAGGTATTAATCTAAACTTTGTCTCTGAAGATGATTTTGATTACTCCACCCTAAACAAAAAAATTATCGACTCCCTCACCCAATCATTCCCCAAAACACCTTTCATCACCTACTGTTGAACCTATCACTGTTCATAATCAGTTAACTCTATGTACAGTTTCTGAACAACCATCACCTTTGAACACCATGCTCGAACCACCCATAGAAATTTCTAATGGTAAATGTTATTCTTATGAGTCAGAATATGATGAAGCTGGTTTCAAAGCTCACCTTTGCCTAAAATCTATAACCCCTAAACCTGTTTTCATTATACCTATTCAAGCCATTCCTATTCAAACATGTTATGATTTTGAAGCTAAACATGTAACCCATATCCAATCAGAAACTACTTCTCAACTAGAAAGTACTTCCCCACTAGAACATGTAACCATTAACCAAACATGTTTTCCTCAACAATCACCCCATAAAAACCTAGTGTTGTTCATACTCAACTTCAAGGTCTAGATGTATCTGAACTTCAGGTTGAAACTAAATAAATTATTCAGGATCTATCTCTGGTTCAATTTTCATCTAAACCTATAACTGAATCTGAACATATCTTTTTTGACTTCCTACACCCTAAAACCTCCTTAAACATATTTGTCCTAGAAAACCAATCCTATGGCCCTTCTCAGACTAACATTTCATCCCTTCCACATATTATCCAAACCAACATGGAGGTAATCAAATCTATCTTTTTGGATAAAGTACAGAGTATGATTGTTGAGAGAACATCTGTCTCTGATCCAGTAGCCTATACTGCTAAGTAGGATTCTCTTTAGACCTCTGTTGTATCAGTCATTCAGAATTTGTAGGATGTCACTTCAGAATCCGTCGCATCTTCAAGTTCAAGACAAGATCTTTTGGAAGAAAAATTGGCCTCTGTAGCTACTACTCAACAAGCCATGGATGTCAAGCAAAATGAAATGGATGAAAGGATGAAAACAATGGATGCTAGACAAGACATTATGGGTGCTGACCTTAGAGTTGTATTGGATCTTCTGAAGAAACCATATGCTTAGGATCTAGAACAATTTGTTTTGTGCTTTCTTTATTCATTCTTGTTAACTGGTTTTTTTTAATGAAAATATTTCTCTTCTTCCATCTGTTATGCTTAATATCTATTTTGTTTTATGTATTTACTTGCTTTTGTGTTCTTACTCTAAGCTATATTCTTTGGGAATCTTTATTTTATCTGGTAAAATTAAGAATAACTTTGCTACTTTGAGTTATTTTGGATGGATTGTTTCTACTATTTCTTGAATGTTTGTTCCATTCAAATGGAGATTAGCAACTATTTGGCAAAGTATCATTGCAAAAAGGATAAAAAACATTCATATTTCATTAATTCAAAAGAATGAGTACAAGATCATTGGTCTACATTATTTTTTCTAAACCTGAACAATATCCTCTAGCACTACACTATGTCTCCCAATCTACGTCTGACTCCTCCTCGTTAGAGTCAAAATAGACAATTTTCCTCGGCACCTTCTTTTTCTTCTTGTTCAACATCTTCTTCTTATTCTTAGCCTTCCTCACCCTAAGTGCATCTCTGAGTGTGGTCGACCCAAATGGCTGAGTTTCTTCAGTTGACAGCACCAAGGTGGTGGTCTTATTCTCAACAATGGTTTATGTTGCCTCGATGATCTCAGTTTTCTCCGAAGGAGTACTCATTGTTGTTAAGAAGTAAGAAGAGTTGCTTGAAGATGTTATAAGTCTCTCGGTCTCTCTGTCTCTATCTCTGTCTCTCTCTCTCTCTTTCTTTCTCTCTCTCTCTCTCTATATATATATATATATATATATATATATATATATAAGCTCTCGGTCTCTCTCTCTCTCTCTCTCTCTCTCTCTCTCTCTCTCTCTCTCTCTCTATATATATATATATATATATATATATATATATATATATATATATATATATATATATATATATATATATATATATATATATATATATATATATATATATATATATATATATATACACACACACACACACACACTAACATGTCCTAGTCCATTTTTTGTTGATGACAAAGGGGGAGAAATTCATGAGAGTATTTAAGAGGATAAAAGTATTTTTGAATGCTTTTATTTACCTGAACCCTAATCTTTATTGCTTTTTGAACATTATTTTATCAAAATAATTTTAATTAATTTGGATAAGACTTAGAGGAGCTTACAAAACTCAACCTTTGAACTATTAGACTCAGGGGGAGCTTACAAACCTCAGACTCTGATGTTGTCAAGTTAGTAAAAATGACCAACCAGTGTTCTTAAATACATTTGTTTGTCATCATAAAAAGGGAGATTTTTGGAACAAAGTTGTTCATATCCCTTGGGTTTTGATGATAACAAAGTACTTAAAGAACAAATGGGTATACTAAAATATGTTCAAGTGTGCAAGATCACAAGCTTAGAACTCAAATTTGAATTGACCTTGTTAAAAGCATATGTGGAGAAGCAATGTAACTCAGATCTGAATTGATCAAAATGTGATGACTATGAACGTGTTCATCAGCCTCTGAAGGATCAGACTCTAATCATGGTATTCCATCCTCTAGTGATAGATCAGACTCTAAAGACCTCAACTAAAGGTTCTCAGCCTCTGATTCGTACTCTGTACCAAAAGCATACCAGTTTTGTCAAAACGCCAAATTTTGAAGACAATCAACTAGGTTTTTGTTTTGCAAGGCTCAAGGAATGGTGATGTGACCTCTTCAGTGTGTTATACCTTTTGGTAGATACTTAACACTTAGAAAGATGTTGTGGACATTACTATTATTCATTGGACAATGTCTCTAACTAGATACATCCTCCAACGTCTCTCTTGGTATGCTTCTTCACGAAGAAAGTTCTTATGCTCATCCTTCCAACGACTCTTTCTATGCCTCTATAAAAGGAAACTGTAGATTTGAAAGAAGGTTAATAACAAAAACAAAAACAACAACAACAACAACGCTACACCCGAACAACTTCAGCACAACTTTGAGCTACTGTTTATAATTGTTATTGCATAAGGTCTTAAGATTTCTTATCTTTGTATATCTTAGAAATCTTAAGAGTTTTAAACCTTTGTGGTTGTTATACATTTACTATACTTTTTATTGTGTATCAAAGTATAGTTGTTATATTTTCTACGAAACTATTTATTTAAAGTATAGGAAGTCTCTTGCCCGCGTGCTTTAATAGTGAAGTCTCTTGCCTGTGTGCTTGAGCAGTGAAGACTCTTTCTAGTGTGATTGAGCAGAAGTCTTTTCCTGGGTTGCTTGAGTGGAAATGTCTTTCTGAATTGATTGAGCAGTGAAGTCTCTTTCTAGTTTGATTGAGCAAAGTAGTAATCAGTTTGATTATAAAGAAAAGCTCTTGTTGAGGCAAAGGACTGGACTACTCTCAGTTGAGGAATGGAACTAGGATAAACTTTGTGTGTTGCTTTGCCTATTGCTTCTGATTCATATTCTTTCCGCAACTAGTTTAAACTTTTATGTTAGACTCTGAACTTTGTTCAGACTCTTAAGTTGCTGATCAGAAGCGAAACGTTTTTGGTATACACAATTCAACCCCCCATTCTTGTATATTTTTCTCACCTTCACTTATATCAGGGGATGGAAAGTAAATAGAACAAACCTACATGATTGATAATACCCCACCTTAGGCTTTACGCCTAAGGGACTTCTACCAAGTCTTATACGAGGAAGTCCTCTAACACCCCCAATTGATTAAAACGATAACAGATAATCAGAGTATAACTAAAACATTCATGGCATAGACGGAGGCGTCACATCAATTGGAACAAAATACAACAACAACCTGCTCAAACAGATATGCAACAATCAGGTAGCACATAACAGAGGAACTCAGTTCCTAACACCCACTATTCAGATACAAAATAAAAGCGGAAAATCTGCAACTGAAATCTCATATATATATATATATAAGCATAAAGTTTGTCTGTCACATACAGAGTCATACATGTACAATCCAAAAAGATATATACATATTCACATAATCATACACGATCTCCCCGACTACCCGGTGCTACATATCAGAGCCGACTGACAAAAGAATGAAGACCTAAGCTTCACAAAAAGACCTCCAGCATCTAATCTGCAATGCCTCATAGAGCATTTAAAACAGCAGAAGGGTGAGAAACACAATTATAATATAGTTGCATACAATTATGTAATAACAGGAAATACGCACACAACAACGTTCTCACCACAACATACAACATAATTTAAACACAAACAACCCGATTCTTATCTCATACATCCATCACAAAAGCATATCAATCATGCTCAATACATTTATCACCAACATCTGTATATCTCAACTCATCAATTCCATTCACAATTCCACACATAATCAATCCATTCATGATTTATGCAAATGCACAGAGACCGACACAACGACTCTATGCAATGCAATGCGGTACCATTCCATCCATCATCTCATCATTAATTCACTCAGGAATTATTGGAATCATCGCTTGTTACTTAGTGTAACTCCCCGTCGGGCAAACGATGTTCCCCGTCGCTCACACCTCTTTGTATAAGGCACACGACGTTTATGGATCGCTCACACCTCTTTGTATAAGGCACACGACTCGATCGCTCACACCTCTTTATATAAGGCACACAATCGTCTATAATCATCGCTCACACCTCTTTGTATAAGGCACACGATGTTATAGCAGATTCCCTCAGGAACCGTTTCGTCGCTCACACCCACTAGGGCACACGACATAACAAGAATGCATAACATGATGCTTGGCATACAATGACTCATGACAATCAAATGCATCCACATATACAACCATATAAACCATTCCAACACCCATAATCATGCATATACAATCATTTATAACACAGTGCATTTACTTGCCCTTATGCCACAAACCATCATCACAACATTTCATCACATGCATTCACATCATATAACAGCACACAAGTCATACGTTATATATCAAAAGCGTATCGCATGATAACACATCAAATACACACAGTTAAGACGGTAAAAGTCGACAAAATGACACATTTCCAAATTCCCGACACAATTAAATCGGCCAACCGCCCTAAAACCATTCCTATAAGAAAAAACGTCTCATTAGCTTTCTAACGCACCCAGCCGCGCCTCAATCCGACTTACGGATCAAAAGTTATGAAGAAAACAAAATGGAACAATATGTCATGTTCGCTATGCGAATCTCCTAGCGAGCATTCGCTTTCCTCATTCGCCGTGCGAAGCCCCGGTGAACCGTGGCAGAGAAAAAATAGCATAAAGTTCACTTTGCGAACTGCTGGCGAACATTCGCCCACCCATTCGCACTGCGAAGCCCTGGTGAGCTTTCACTTTCCTCTTCGCTGCTTGTTCGCACTGCGAGCCTGCGAATTCTGGGATTCGCAGCAGCACTGTTACTCACCCCAAATCACCATTTTCCCCATCAAAACCCAACCAAACCATATCATAACAACAAGTATTCTACTGCATTTATACCGATTTTAAACCGATAAAACATCGATTTCTCTCGTTTCCTCTCAATCGACCTAGAATTGAAAAGCTAGGCAAAACCAACAAACACATACATGATCATACACAAACATAGCATAACCAATTTTCGCACCCTTACCCGATTAATCGCACTTCGAAGTGTCGGTTGAATCGATTACTTAAACTCCAAGTTTTTCCTCTTTTTCTTCTTCTCACTCTCCTTTTCTCTTCTCTTCTTTTTCTTTCTATTTTCTCTCTTTTCTTTCTATGTTTCTATTTTAAAGGAAAACAATATTTACCCAAGCCAAAAAGACCAAAATACCCCTACGCTCAATTTTCTCGCAAACGTTCCCAAAACGCGATAAAACATAATAACCAAGAATAAAATAATATAAAGACCAAAAATAATTAAATCGACTCGATTAAATAAAACTAACAAAAACCGGGGCATTATAACTCTCCCCCACTTAGAAATTTTCGTCCTCGAAAATGTTACTTGAGACGAACAATTCCGGATACGACTCCCGCATCCAACTCTCCAACTCCCAAGTCAAATTGCCCTCAGCAGCGCCTCCCCACGCTACTTTCACAAGCGCAATATCCTTGCCCCTTAACCGCTTCAACTCGCGATCCAACACTCTCACTGGTAATGCCTCAACCGTAAGGTTCTCCCTTACCTCTACCTCGTCCATTGGAATCACATGCGACGGATTCGAAAGATACTTCCGAAGCTGTGAAACATGGAACACATCATGCAAATTCGAAAGATTCGGCGGCAGTGCCACCCGATAAGCCACAGCACCCACTCTCGCAGTTATCTGATAAGGACCAATAAATCGAGAAGTATGTTTCTTCGACTTCAATACACGCCCAACACCCGTCACCGGTGTAACTCTCAAAAATACATGATCGCCTTCTTAAAACTCAAGATCCTTCCTCCTTCGATCATGATAACTCTTCTGCCTACTCTGAGAAGCCTTCATCTTCTCACGAATAAGTTTCACCTTTTCTGTAGTTTGTTGAATTAACTCCGGTCCAACCATCGAACTCTCACCAGATTCATGCCAACACAACGGCGTTCGACATCTTCCTCCATACAATGCTTCAAAAGGTGTCATTCCAATACTTGAATGGAAACTGTTGTTATACGTGAATTCCACCAACGAAAGATAACTATCCCAAACACCACCTTGCTCAAGAACACAAGCTCTCAACAAATCTTCCAATGACTGAATAGTTCTCTCGGTCTGACCATCCGTCTGAGGATGATAAGCAGAACTCAATCTCAACTTGGAACCTAACGCCTTTTGCAAACTTTCCCAAAATCTGGAAGTAAACCTCGGATCTCGATCTGAAACAATACACAACGGAACACCATGTAGCTTCACAATCACACGGATATAAATCTCAGCCAACCTCTCCAAAGAAAAACTGATGTCAATCGGAATGAAATGTGCCGATTTAGTCAGCCTATCCACAACCACCCAAATGGCATTATGTCCCCTCGGAGTATTCGGCAACCCTGTCACAAAATCCATAGAAATGTTGTCCCATTTCCACTCGGGAATATCCAACGGTTGCAATAATCCACTAGGCTTCTGATGTTTTACCTTCAACTTCTGACACGTCAAACACACATAAATAAACTGAGACACATCCCTCTTCAATCCGGACCACCAAAAGATCTTCTTCAAATCTTGGTACATCTTATTAGCTCCCGGATGTATACTCCAACTACTCCGGTGTCCTTCCTCTAAAGTCACCCTTTTCAGGTCCGAATCATCAGGAATACAAATTCTACCTCGGAATCTCAAAACACCCTTATCATCCACATTAAAGTCACCATTCGCACCTTTATCTCCAACCGTCAACAAATCAACAAATTTCACATCTAACTTCTGTTTCTCGCTAACGGTCAACAGAAACTCATTAGTAACCTTTAACATACCAAGCCTCACGCTATCAGATGTCAACTCACACATCAAACTCAAATCTCTAAATGCTTCCAAAAGTTCCCACTCTTTAACCATCAAAGCGGACATATGCAAAGATTTCTGGCTCAACGCATTGGCTACCACATTAGCTTTACCAGGATGGTAATTCAAGTCAAAATCGTAGTCCTTCAAAAATTCTAACCATCTCCGTTTCCTCATATTCAGCTCTTTCTGATCAAACAAGTATTTCAAACTCTTATGATCACTAAAGACTTCGAATCTTGCACCGTAGAGATAATGCCTCCAAATCTTCAACACAAAAACCACTGCCGCCAATTCCAAATCATGAGTAGGGTAGTTTCTCTCATGATCCCTCAATTTCCTCGAAGCATAAGCCACAACCTTACCTTCTTGCATCAACACTCCACCTAAACCACTCAAAGACGCATCACAATACACCACAAACGATTCACTAGGATCCAGTAAGATCAAAATTGGAGTTGTAGTCAATCTTATCTTCAGCTCACTAAAACTTTCCTCACACTGAATATCCCAAATGAACGCTTTACCTTTACAAGTCAATTGGGTCAAAGGAAGTGCTAACTTGGAAAAACCTTCAATGAATCTTCGATAATATCCTGCTAAACCCAAAAAGCTTCTAATTTCAGTAACAGATCTAGGAGCCTCCCATTGTAGAACTGCATCTACTTTAGATGGATCCACAGTAATACCATTACCTGAAATCACATGCCCAAGAAAACTCACTTCTGACAACCAGAACTCACACTTGGACAACTTGGCATAAAGTCTCTTCTCCTTCAAGATTTGCAATACATTACGCAAATGCTCCACATGCTCCTCCCGAGACTTAGAATAAATCAAGATATCATTGATAAACACAACACCAAATTGATCCAAATGCTCATGGAAAATGCGATTCATATACTCCATAAACACTCCCGGCGCATTAGAAACCCCGAACGGCATCACGGATTATTCGTAATGTCCGTATCGTGTCCTAAAAGTCATCTTCTGAATATCTTCCTCTTTCACTCTAATCTGATGATAACCTGACCTTAAATTAATTTTACTATACACACACGCACCTACCAACTGGTCCATCAAATCATCAATTCTTGGAAGAGGATACTTATTCTTAATCGTCACCTTATTCAGCTGGCGATAATCATTACACAATCGCATACTTCCATCTTTCTTTTTCACCAATAAAACTGGAGCACCCCAAGGAGACACATTCAGCCTCACAAACCTCTTCTCTAACAATTCATTCAACTGCTTCTTCAACTCAACCAACTCAGATGCCGACATACGATAAGGTGCCATAGACACAGGTCTAGTACCAGGAACTAGATCTACAGAAAACTCCACCTCTCTCTCTGGCGGCACATCAGAAATATCCTCCGAAAACACCTTTGGAAAATCACACACAACAGGAAACACACCAATTGCAACTTGACTATCCACGGTCAACGATGCAAACAACCCGAACAACTGAGCTTCATCCGCCAAAAGTTTCTTCAACTCTTTGGTAGATAAGAAACTCGATTCCTCGTCTTCTTCAAGAGAAGGAAATCTTACCAACTTATAATAACAATCGATATGAACTCGATTGAACTGCAACCAATTCATTCCCAGAACCACGTCTAAACCCTCCAACGGCAGACACACCAAATCCATCTCAAAATCCTTACCATAAATGGTCAAAAGACAACTTAAACAAACCAAAGAAGTAGTTATCGACCCCATTGCTGGAGTATCAATAACCATCTCTCCACCCATCGATGACAATAAAAGATTCAAACGCTTTGCACACTCAGGCGAAATAAACGAATGAGTCGCTCCGGTATCAATGATAGAAACTAAAGGCGTACTATTAATAAAACAAGTACCTCTAATCAGACGGTCTGCACTAGAAGTCTGAGTTCCTGCCAATGCAAATACTTTCCCTCAAGCCTGAGCTTACTTTGGTTTCGGACACTTCGTACTAACACGACCAGCTTCACCACAGTTGAAACACTTCACCACATTCCTCTTGCAATCAGCTGCGACATGTCCTAAAATTCCATAATTGGAACACTTCCTCATATCCTTTCTACATTCAAACTGACGATGTCCTATGTCACCACACATATAACATCTCAGAGGATTAGACATACCTCCCCCACTTGGCCTTTTATCAAAATTACCCCTTTGCTTACCCTTGTCAGCTGGTGACACATAAGGACCACCACGAAACGGTTGCTTTCCTTTCCCTTCGTTCACACTCTTATAATGAGTAGAACGAGCTTTGCTATCCTCCTCAAAAATTCTAAAACAATCCACCAAATCCGAAAACCTCCTAATCCTTTGATAACCAATTGCCTGCTTGATCTCAGGATGCAACTCGTTCTCAAACTTCACACATTTGGAAAACTCCACCGTTGCTTCAGCATAATGTGGATAAAACTGAACAAGCTCCACAAACTTAGCAGTGTAATCAATAACGGACATGTAACCCTGTTTCAACTCCAAGAACTCTATTTCCTTCTTTCCTCTAACATCTTCAGGAAAATACTTCCTCAAAAACTCCCTGCTAAACAAAGCCCAAGTGACCTCTTCACCTGCAGCTTCCCACACATGACGCGCACTAACCCACCAATCATCAGCCTCCTCCTGCAACATGTGAGTACCCAATCTCACCTTATGTTCCTCAGCACAGTCCATCACTCGAAATATTCTTTCAATCTCCTTCAGCCAAATCTGAGCACCATCAGGGTCATGCCTTCCTTTGAAGACATGCGGTTTGTTCTTCCTGAACTCATCATTCCCACCAGCATTAGGTGCACGCCGCACAGCCTGAGCCATAGCTTGCATCGCAACAGCAAGAGCAACATCATTCCTTCCAGCCATATTTTGTTCATATCCAATAACAGTAACTATGGTTAAACAATCAGCTCTCCAGAACACAACTAACGCACCACAAACAACTTGGTCAAAACGACCGACCCAGACTGACACAGACACAAACTGACACAACTGGCTCTGATACCCCTTAATGTAACACCCCCAATCTATAACCCCCAATTGATTAAAGCGATAACAGATAATCAGAGTATAACTAAAACATTCATGGCATAGACGGAGGCGTCACATCAATTGGAACAAAATACAACAACAACCTGTTCAAACAGATATGCAACAATCAGGTAGCACATAACAGAGGAACTCAGTTATTAACACCCACTATTCAGATACAGAATAAAAGCGGAAAATCTGCAAATGAAATCTAATATATATATATATATATATATATATATATATATATATATATATATATAAACATAAAGTTTATCTGTCACATACAGAGTCATACATGTACATTCCAAAAAGATATATACATATTCACATAATCATACACGATCTCTCCGACTACTCGGTGCAACATATCAGAGCCGACCGACAAAAGAATGAAGACCTAAGCTTCACAAAAAGACCTCCAGCATCTAATCTGCAATACCTCATAGAGCATTTAAAACTGCAGAAGGGTGAGAAACACAATTATAATATAGTTGCATACAATTATGTAATAACAGGAAATACGCACACAACAACGTTCTCACCATAACATACAACATAATTTAAACACAAACAACCCGATTCTTATCTCATACATCCATCACAAAAGCATATCAATCATGCTCAATACATTTATCACCAACATGTGTATATCTCAACTCATCAATTCCATTCACAATTCCACACATAATCAATCCATTCATGATTTATGCAAATGCACAGAGACCGACACAACGACTCTATGCAATGCAATGCGGTACCGTTCCATCCATCATCTCATCATTAATTCACTCAGGAATTATTGGAATCATCGTTTGTTACTTAGTGTAACTCCCCGTCGGCCAAACGATGTTCCCCGTCGCTCACAGCTCTTTGTATAAGGCACACGACTCGATCGCTCACACCTCTTTGTATAAGGCACACAATCGTCTATAATCATCGCTCACACCTCTTTGTATAAGGCACACGATGTTATAGCAGATTCCCTCAGGAACCGTTTCGTCGCTCACACCCACTAGGGCACACGACATAACAAGAATGCATAACATGATGGTTGGCATACAATGACTCATGACAATCAAATGCATCCACATATACAACCATATAAACCATTCCAACACCCATAATCATGCATATACAATCATTTATAACACAGTGCATTTACTTGCCCTTAGGCCACAAACCATCATCACAACATTTCATCACATGCATTCACATCATATAACAGCACACAAGTCATACGTTATATATCAAAAGTGTATCGCATGATAACACATCAAATACAGACAGTTAAGACGGTAAAAGTCGACAAAATGACACATTTCCAAATTCCTGACACAATTAAATCGGCCAACCGCCCCAAAACCAATCCTATAAGAAAGAACATCTCATTAGCTTTCTAACGCACCCAACCGCGCCTCAATCCGACTTACGGATCAAAAGTTATGAAGAAAACAAAATGGAACAATCTGTCATGTTCGCTATGCGAATCTCCTAGCGAGCATTCGCTTTCCTCATTCGCCGTGCGAAGCCCCAGCGAACTGTAGCAGAGAAAAAATAGCATAAAGTTCGCTTTGCGAACTGCTGGCGAACATTCGCCCACCCATTCGCACTGCGAAGCCCTGGCGAGCTTTCGCTTTCCTCTTCGCTGCTTGGTCGCACTGCGAGCCTGCGAATTCTGGGATTTGCAGCAGCGCTGTTACTCTCCCCAAATCACCATTTTCCCCATCAAAACCCAACCAAACCGTATCATAACAACCAGAACATATTACAATCATAACAACAAGTATTCTACCGCATTTATACCGATTTTCAACCGCTAAAACATCGATTTCTCTCGTTTCCTTTCAATCGACCTAGAATTGAAAAGCTAGGCAAAACCAACAATCACATACATGATCATACACAAACATAGCATAACCGAGTTTTGCACCCTTACCCGATTAATCGCGCTTCGAAGTGTCGGTTTTATCGATTACTTAAACTCCAAGTTTTTCCTCTTTTTCTTCTTCTCACTCTCCTTTTCTCTTCTCTTCTTTTTCTTTCTATTTTCTCTCTTTTCTTTCTATGTTTCTATTTTAAAGGAAAACAAAATTTACCCAAGCCCAAAAGACCAAAATACCCTTACACTCAATTTTCTAGCAAACGTTCCCATAACGAGATAAAACATAATAACCAAGAATGAAATAATATAAAGACCAAAAATAATTAAATCGACTCGATTAAATAAAACTAACAAAAATCGGGGCGTTACAACTCTCCCCCACTTAGAAATTTTCATCCTCGAAAATGTTACCTGAGACGAACAATTTCGGATACGACTCCCGCATCCGACTCTCCAACTCCCAAGTCAAATTGCCCTCAGCAGCGCCTCCCCACGCTACTTTCAAAAGCGCGATATCCTTGCCCCTTAACCGATTCAACTCGCGATCCAAAACTCTCACCGGTAATGCCTCAACCGTAAGGTTCTCCCTTACCTCTACCTCGTCCATTGGAATCACATGCGACGGATCCGGAACATACTTCCGAAGCTGTGAAACATGGAACACATCATGGAAATTCAAAAGATTCGGCGGCAGTGCCACCCGATAAGCCACAGCACCCACTCTCGCAGTTATCTGATAAGGACCAATAAACTGAGAAGTAAGTTTCTTCGACTCCAATGCACGCCCAACACCCGTCACCGCTGTAACTCTCAAAAATACATGATCGCCTTCTTGAAACTCAAGATCCTTCCTCCTTCGATCATGATAACTCTTCTTCCTACTCAAAAAAGCCTTCATCTTCTCACGAATAAGTTTCACCTTTTCCGTAGTTTGTTGAATTAACTCCGGTCCAACCACCGAACTCTCACCAGATTCATGCCAACACAACGATGTTCGACATCTTCCTCCAGACAACGCTTCAAAAGGTGCCATTCCAATACTTGAATGGAAACTGTTGTTATACGTGAATTCCACCAACGAAAGATAACTATCCCAAACACCACCTTGCTCAAGAACACAAGCTCTCAACAAATCTTCCAATTACTGAATAGTTCTCTCGGTCTGACCATCCGTCTGAGGATGATAAGCAGAACTCAATCTCAACTTGGAACCTAACGCCTTTTACAAACTTTCCCAAAATCTGGAAGTAAACCTCGGATCTCGATCTGAAACAATACACAACGGAACACCATGTAGCTTCACAATCACACGGATATAAATCTCAGCCAACCTCTCCAAAGAAAAACTGATGTCAATCAGAATGAAATGTGCCGATTTAGTCAGCTTATCCACAACCACCCAAATGGCATTATGTCCCCTCGGAGTATTCGGCAACCCTGTCACAAAATCCATAGAAATGTTGTCCCATTTCCACTCGGGAATATCCAACGGTTGCAATAATCCACTAGGCTTCTGATGTTCTACCTTCGACTTCTGACACGTCAAACACGCATAAACAAACTGAGCCACATCCCTCTTCAATCCAGACCACTAAAAGATCTTCTTCAAATCTTGGTACATCTTATTAGCTCCTAGATGTATACTTCAACTACTCCGGTGTCCTTCCTCTAAAATCATTCTTTTCAGGTCCGAATCATCAGGAATACAAATTCTACCTCGGAATCTCAAAACACCCTTATCATCCACTTTAAAGTCGCCATTAGCACCTTTATCTCCAACCGTCAACAAATCAATAAATTTCACATCCAACTTCTGTTTCTCGCTAACGGTCAACAGAAACTGAGTAACCTTGAACATACCAAGCCTCACGCTATCAGATGTCAACTCACACACCAAACTCAAATCTCTAAATGCTTCCAAAAGTTCCCACTCTTTAACCATCAAAGCGGACATATGCAAAGATTTCTGGCTCAACGCATCGGCTACCACATTAGCTTTACCAGGATGGTAATTCAAGTCAAAATCGTAGTCCTTCAAAAATTCCAACCATCTCTGTTTCCTCATATTCAGCTCTTTCTGATCAAACAAGTATTTCAAACTCTTATGATCACTAAAGACTTCGAATCTTGCACCGTAGAGATAATGCCTCCAAATCTTCAACACAAAAACCACTACCGCCAATTCCAAATCATGAGTAGGGTAGTTTCTTTCATGATCCCTCAATTTCCTCGAAGCATAAGCCACAACCTTACCTTCTTGCATCAACACTCCACCTAAACCACTCAAAGACGCATCACAATACACCACAAACGATTCACTAGGATCCAGTAAGATCAAAATTGGAGCTGTAGTTAATCTTCTCTTCAGCTCACTAAAACTTTCCTCACGCTGAATATCCCAAATGAACGCTTTACCTTTACAAGTCAATTGGGTCAAAGGAAGTGCTAACTTGGAAAAACCTTCAATGAATCTTCGATAATATCCAGCTAAACACAAAAAGCTTCTAATTTCAGTAACAGATCTAGGAGCCTCCCATTGTAGAACTGCATCTACTTTAGATGGATCCACAGTAATACCATTACCTGAAATCACATGCCCAAGAAAACTCACTTCTGACAACCAGAACTCACACTTGGACAACTTGGCATAAAGTCTCTTCTCCTTCAAGATTTGCAATACAGTACACAAATGCTCCACATGCTCCTCCCGAGACTTAGAATAAATCAAGATGTCATCGATAAACACAACAAAAAATTGATCCAAATGCTCATGGAAAATGCGATTCATATACTCCATAAACACTCCCGGCGCATTAGAAACCCCGAACGGCATCACGGATTATTCGTAATGTTCGTATCGTGTCCTAAAAGTCGTCTTCTGAATATCTTCCTCTTTCACTCTAATCTGATGATAACCTGACCTTAAATCAATTTTACTAAACACACACGCACCTACCAACTGGTCCATCAAATCATCAATTCTTGGAAGTGGATACTTATTCTTAATCGTCACCTTATTCAGCTGGCGATAATCAATACACAATCGCATACTTCCATCTTTCTATTTCACCAATAAAACTGGAGCACCCCAAGGCGACACACTCGGCCTCACAAACCTCTTCTCTAACAATTCATTCAACTGCTTCTTCAACTCAACCAACTCAGATGCCGACATACGATAAGGTGCCATAGACACAGGTCTAATACCAGGAACTAGATCTATAGAAAACTCAACCTCTCTCTCTGGCGGCACATCACAAATATCCTCCGAAAATACCTCTGGAAAATCACACACAACAGGAAACACACCAATTGCAACTTGACTATCCACGGTCAACGATGCAAACAACCCGAACAACTGAGCTTCATCTGCCAAAAGTTTCTTCAACTCTTTGGTAGATAAGAAACTCGATTCCTCGTCTTCTTCAAGAGAAGGAAATCTTACCAACTTATGATAACAATCGATATGAACTCGATTGAACTGCAACCAATTCATTCCCAGAACCACGTCTAAACCCTCCAACGGCAGACACGCCAAATCCATCTCAAAATCCTTACCATAAATGGTCAAAAGACAACTTAAACAAACCAAAGAAGTAGTTACCGACCCCATTGCTGGAGTATCAATAACCATCTCTCCACCCATCGATGACAATAAAAGATTCAAATGCTTCGCACACTCTGACGAAATAAATGAGTGAGTCGCTCCGGTATCAATGATAGCAACTAAAGGCGTACTATTAATAAAATAAGTACCTCTAATCAGACGGTCTGCACTAGAAGTCTGAGTTCCTGCCAATGCAAATACTTTCCCTCCAGCCTGAGCTTACTTTGGTTTCGGACACTTCGTACTAACATGACCAGCTTCACCATAGTTGAAACACTTCACCACATTCCTCTTGCAATCAGCTGCGACATGTCCTAAACTTCCACAATTGGAACACTTCCTCATATCCTTTCTACATTCAAACTGACGATGTCCTAAGTCACCACACCTATAACATCTCAGAGGATTAGACATACCTCCCCCACTTGACCTTTTATCAAAATTACCCTTTTGCTTACCCTTGTCAGCTGGTGACACATAAGGACCACCACGAAATGGTTGCTTTCCTTTCCCTTCGTTAACACTCTTATAATGAGTAGAACGAGCTTCGCTATCCTCCTCAAAAATTCGACAACAATCCACCAAATCCGAAAACCTCCTAATCCTTTGATAACCAATTGCCTGATTGATCTCAGGACGCAGCCCGTTCTCAAACTTCACACATTTGGAAAACTCCGCCGTTGCTTCAGCATAATTTGGATAAAACTAAACAAGCTCCACAAACTTAGCAGTGTAATCAATAACGGACATGTAACCCTGTTTCAACTCCAAGAACTCTATTTCCTTCTTTCCTCTAACATCTTCAGGAAAATACTTCCTCAAAAACTCCCTCCTAAACAAAGCCCAAGTGACCTCTTCACCTGCAGCTTCCCACACATGACGCGCACTAACCCACCAATCATCAGCCTCCTCCTGCAACATGTGAGTACCCAATCTCACCTTATGTTCCTCAGTACAGTCCATCACTCGAAATATTCTTTCAATCTCCTTCAGCCAAATCTGAGCACCATCAAGGTCATGCCTTCCTTTGAAGACAGGCGGTTTGTTCTTCCTGAACTCATCATTCCCACCAGCATTAGGTGCACCCCGCACAGCCTGAGCCATAGCTTGCATCGCAGCAGCAAGAGCAACATCATTCCTTCCAGCCATATTTTGTTCATATCCAATAACATTAACTATGGTTAAACAATCAGCTCTCTAGAACACAACTGACGCACCACAAACAACTTGGTCAAAACGACCGACCCAGACTGACACAGACACAAACTGACACAACTGGCTCTGATACCACTTAATGTAACACCACCAATCTATAACCCCCAATTGATTAAAGCGATAACAGATAATCAGAGTATAACTAAAACATTCATGGCATAGACGGAGGCGTCACATCAATTGGAACAAAATACAACAACAACCTGTTGAAACAGATATGCAACAATCAGGTAGCACATAACAGAGGAACTCAGTTCCTAACACCCACTATTCAGATACAAAATAAAAGCGGAAAATCTGCAACTGAAATCTAATATATATATATATATATATATATATATATATATATATATATATAAACATATAGTTTGTCTGTCACATACAGAGTCATACATGTACAATCCAAAAAGATATATACATATTCACATAATCATACACGATCTCCCCGACTACTCGGTGCAACATATCAGAGCCAACCGACAAAAGAATGAAGACCTAAGCTTCACAAAAAGACCTCCAGCATCTAATCTGCAATGCCTCATAGAGCATTTAAAACAACAGAAGGGTGAGAAACACAATTATAATATAGTTGCATACAATTATGTAATAACAGGAAATACACACACAACAACGTTCTCACCATAACATACAACATAATTTAAACACAAACAACCCGATTCTTATCTCATACATCTATCACAAAAGCATATCAATCATGCTCAATACATTTATCACCAACGTGTGTATATCTCAACTCGTCAATTCCATTCACAATTCCACACATAATCAATCCATTCATGATTTATGCAAATGCACAGAGACCGGCACAACGACTCTATGCAATGCAATGCAGTACCGTTCCATCCATCATCTCATCATTAATTCACTCAGGAATTATTGGAATCATCGCTTGTTACTTAGTGTAACTCCCCGTCGGGCAAACAATGTTCCCCGTCGCTCACACCTCTTTGTATAAGGCACACGACGTTTATGGATCGCTCACACCGCTTTGTATAAGGCACACGACTCGATCGCTCACACCTCTTTGTATAAGGCACACAATCGTCTATAATCATCGCTCACACCTCTTTGTATAAGGCACACGATGTTATAGCAGATTCCCTCAGGAACCGTTTCGTCGCTCACACCCACTAGGGCACACAACATCACAAGAATGCATAACATGATGCTTGGCATACAATGACTCATGACAATCAAATGCATCCACATATACAACCATATAAACCATTCCAACACCCATAATCATGCATATACAATCATTTATAACACAATGCATTTACTTGCCCTTAGGCCACAAACCATCATCACAACATTTCATCACATGCATTCAAATCATATAATAGCACACAAGTCATACGTTATATATCAAAAGTGTATCGCATGATAACACATCAAATACACACAATTAAGACGGTAAAAGTCGACAAAATGACACATTTCCAAATTCTCGACACAATTAAATCGGCCAACCGCCCCAAAACCATTCCTATAAGAAAGAACATCTCATTAGCTTGCTAACGCACCCAACCGCGCCTCAATCTGACTTACGGATCAAAAGTTATGAAGAAAACAAAATGGGACAATCTGTCATGTTGGCTATGCGAATCTCCTAGCGAGCATTCGCTTTCCTAATTTGCCGTGCGAAGCCCCAGCGAACCGTGGCAGAGAAAAAACAGCATAAAGTTCGCATTGCAAACTGCTGGCGAACGTTCGCACTGCGAAGCCCTAGCGAGCTTTCGCTTTCCTCTTCGCTGCTTGTTCGCATTGCGGGCCTGCGAATTCTGGGATTCGCAGCAGCGCTGTTACTCACCCCAAATCACCATTTTACCCATCAAAACCCAACCAAACCATATCATAACAACCAGAACATATTACAATCATAACAACAAGTATTCTACCGCATTTATACCGATTTTCAACCGCTAAAACATCGATTTCTCTTGTTTCCTCTCAATCGACCTAGAATTGAAAAGCTAGGCAAAACCAACAAACACATACATGATCATACACAAACATAGCATAACCGATTTTCGCACCCTTACCCGATTAATCGCGCTTCGAAGTGTCGGTTGAATCGATTACTTAAACTCCAAGTTTTTCCTCTTTTTCTTCTTCTCACTCTCCTTTTCTCTTCTCTTCTTTTTCTTTCTATTTTCTCTCTTTTCTTTCTATGTTTCTATTTTAAAGGAAAACAATATTTACCCAAGCCAAAAAGACCAAAATACACCTACGCTCAATTTTCTCGCAAACGTTCCCAAAACGCGATAAAACATAATAACCAAGAATAAAATAATATAAAGACCAAAAATAATTAAATCGACTCGATTAAATAAAACTAACAAAAATCGGGGCTTATAACTCTCCCCCACTTAGAAATTTTCGTCCTCGAAAATGTTACCTGAGACGAACAATTCTGGATACGACTCCCGCATCTGATTCTCCAACTCCCAAGTCAAATTGCCCTCAGCAGCGCCTCCCCACGCTACTTTCACAAGCGCAATATCCTCTCCCCTTAACCGCTTCAACTCGCGATCCAAAACTCTCACCGTTAATGCCTCAACCGTAAGGTTCTCCCTTACCTCTACCTCGTCCATTGGAATCACATGCGACGGATCCGGAACATACTTCCGAAGCTGTGAAACATGGAACACATCATGCAAATTCAAAAGATTCGGCGGCAACGCCACCCGATAAGCCACAACACACACTCTCGCAGTTATCTGATAAGGACCAATAAACCGAGAAGTAAATTTCTTCGACTTTAATGCACGCCCAACACCCGTCACCGGTGTAACTTTCAAAAATACATGATCGCCTTCTTGAAACTCAAGATCCTTCCTCCTTCGATCATGATAACTCTTCTGCCTACTCTGAGAAGCCTTCATCTTCTCAGAATAAGTTTGACCTTTTCTGTAGTTTGTTGAATTAACTCCGGTCCAACCACCGAACTCTCACCAGATTCATGCCAACACAAAGGCGCTCGACATCTACTTCCATACAACGCTTCAAAAGGTGCCATTCCAATACTTGAATGGAAACTGTTGTTATACGTGAATTCCACCAACGAAAGATAACTATCCCAAACACCACCTTGCTCAAGAACACAAGCTCTCAACAAATCTTCCAATGACTGAATAGTTCTCTCGGTCTGACTATCCGTCTGAGGATGATAAGCAGAACTCAATCTCAACTTGGAACCTAACGCCTTTTGCAAACTTTCCCAAAATCTGGAAGTAAACCTCGGATCTAGATCTGAAACAATACACAACGGAACACCATGTAGCTTCACAATCACACGGATATAAATCTCAGCCAACCTTTCCAAAGAAAAATTGATGTCAATCGGAATGAAATGCGTCGATTTAGTCAGCCTATCCACAACCACCCAAATGGAATTATGTCCCCTTGGAGTATTCGGCAACCCTGTCACAAAATCCATAGAAATGTTGTCCCATTTCCACTCGGGAATATCCAACGGTTGCAATAATCCACTAGGCTTCTGATGTTCTACCTTCGACTTCTGACACGTCAAACACGCATAAATAAACTGAGCCACATTCCTCTTCAATCCGGACCACCAAAATATCTTCTTCAAATCTTGGTACATCTTATTAGCTCCCGGATGTATACTCAAACTACTCCGGTGTCCTTCCTCTAAAATCACCCTTTTCAGGTCCGAATCATCAGGAATACAAATTCTACCTCGGAATCTCAAAACACCCTTATCATCCACTTTAAAGTCACTATTCGCACCTTTATCTCTAATCGTCAACAAATCAACAAATTTCACATCCAACTTCTGTTTCTCGCTAACGGTCAACAGAAACTCATTAGTAACCTTTAACATACCAAGCCTCACGCTATCAGATGTCAACTCGCACACTAGACTCAAATCTCTAAATGCTTCCAAAAGTTCCCACTCTTTAACTATCAAAGCGGACATATGCAAAGATTTTTGGCTCAACGCATCGGCTACCATATTAGCTTTACCAGGATGGTAATTCAAGTCAGAATCGTAGTCCTTCAAAAATTCCAACCATCTTCGTTGCCTCATATTCAGCTCTTTCTGATCAAACAAGCATTTCAAACTCTTATGATCACTAAAGACTTCGAATCTTGCACCGTAGAGATAATGCCTCCAAATCTTCAACACAAAAACCACTGCCGCTAATTCTAAATCATGAGTAGGGTAGTTTTCCTCATGATCCCTCAATTGCCTCAAAGCATAAGCCACAACCTTACCTTCTTGGATCAGCACTCCACCTAAACCACTCAAAGACGCATCACAATACACCACAAACGATTCACTAGGATCCGGTAAGATCAAAATTGGAGCTGTAGTCAATCTTCTCTTCAGCTCACTAAAACTTTCCTCACACTGAATATCCCAAATGAACGCTTTACCTTTACAAGTCAATTGGGTCAAAGGAAGTGCTAACTTGGAAAAACCTTCAATGAATCTTCGATAATATCCAGCTAAACCCAAAAAGCTTCTAATTTCAGTAAGAGATCTAGGAGTCTCCCATTGTAAAACTGCATCTACTTTAAATGGATCCACAGCAATACCATTACCTGAAATCACATGCCCAAGAAAAATCACTTCTGACAACCAGAACTCACACTTGGACAACTTGGCATAAAGTCTCTTCTCCTTCATGATTTGCAATACAATACGCAAATGCTCCACATGCTCCTCCCGAGACTTAGAATAAATCAAGATGTCATCGATAAACACAATAAATTGATCCAAATGCTCAATGGAAAATGCGATTCATATAGTCCATAAACACTCCCGGCGCATTTGAAACCCCGAACGGCATCACGGAATATTCGTAATGTCTGTATCGTGTCCTTAAAGCCGTCTTCTGAATATCTTCCTCTTTCACTCTAATCTGGTGATAACCTGACCTCAAATCAATTTTACTAAACACACACGCACCTACCAACTGGTCCATCAAATCATCAATTCTCGGAAGAGGATACTTATTCTTAATCGTCACCTTATTCAGCTGGCGATAATCAATACACAATCGCATACTTCCATCTTTCTTTTTCACCAATAAAACTGGAGCACCCCAAGGCGACACACTCGGTCTCACAAACCTCTTGTCTAACAATTCATTCAACTGCTTCTTCAACTCAACCAACTCAGATGCCGACATACGATAAGGTGCCATAGACACAGGTCTAGTACCAGGAACTAGATCTATAGAAAACTCCACCTCTCTCTTTGGCGGCACATCAGAAATATCTTTCGGAAACACCTCTGGAAAATCACACACAACAGGAAACACACCAATTGCAACTTGACTATCCACGGTCAACGATACAAACTGTCGCTCCCTGGATTTTCATCCAGGTACAAACGCAAGAGTGGCGCGAAAAACAGAGTCGTCAGCCGTGTAAATTTATCCCAATAGGGGGAAAGGGAACACCGCATAAACCTGAGGAAGAGGGAAAGGAATGGTCATCGCAACCATAGCCTGGGTTCGGGAGTCGGTTACGCGAGGGGAAGGTGCTAGCACCCCACACGTCCATCGTACTCGATGGGATCCATGCTTGTTGTCTATTCTAAGGGTGAGTTATCCTATCATCTATGGTTGTACTGACACGAGGAAGGGGAAAAACTAAGACAGACTCGGTAGGACGTCCACGTCCTAGGCCTACGTACTCCCTTTGTACAATGGGAAATTCAGAGTCAACGTAGTTCGGACCAAGTTCTTTTGTGTTTTTCATGAGCGACGTTAAGTTCGCGTCCGGCAGTTAGGGTCGATGCCTGTTTGCGACTCAGACGGAAAGTAACGTGCCCTTTTTGAAAATAGCCTTTAGTTTGACTATCCCGAAGGACAAAAAGGTTTGAAGTTTGTTTGTATTTTTTAAGACAGAAGTGACTTGAGTTAGTTCATAACTTGCATTGCACCAAAGTCTAGGGCACAGAGACGAACACTTAACGAATCGTCCCAAGACAGGACACTCGCTAAGCACTCTAGAAAGATGAGAGGAAGCCCCTCATTTCTCATTCCCCACGCTTAAGGCTCGTGCGCAATATACTTTATCCTTATTAAGTGTTTTCAAGAAGTTTTGAGATGAGAAGAGAGAAGACACGAAGGAAACTCTAAAGGGAAACTAAGAGTCCTAATGTTATCATGCATGGGTGACCTATGGTTAGTGAGGTTTGACGACGTCCTAAGCCTAAAGAAAAGAAAAGATGAGAGACAGAAAGAGTGAGAGTGGACATGGATAATTATCCACACCCTCAAATAACTTACCCCAGCCTCTGCATAAAAGGTTAGTAAAAAACGGACATAAGTAAAAGAAATGAGATAAATGAAATCCAGGCAATGACATATAATGGTAATCAAGTGACCTATAACAATCTAAACATGGTTTATGAAGTTAAAGACACAATCCCAAAACAATGGCACAAGTGCCTTTTCAAACAGGTAACCAGACATGATCAGAGATATGCATACAAGAAGACCTCAAATAAAAGCAATCAAACAATTAGCAAAACATCTTCTAAAATCACCAAATTAATTATCAACATATCTCAACCAGAAGAAAACAACATGTCCAAAATTCATGCCAAAATTCCCAAGATAGGTCACTCAAACAATTATGCAAATTCAGATGAGAGATATGGTTCAATATGCAAAAAAGGAGGACTAAAATGCAATATGAAATGATTTTAAAAATGAGAGAAAAATATTTTAATGCAATTCAAAGTATTGGTGAAAAAATGCAAAAAGAACGAGTTCAAAAGGTTTTGTATGCTATGAGAACAAAATTCCACAAGTTTAAGTGTGCATGATATGAATAATTCAAAAAGAAAATAAACAAATAATTATTTCAGACACCAAAAATAAAATAAAATAATAAAATAAAATTTGTGAAAATCTTATAAAATGCCAAATGTGATCCATGAATTTTCTGGGAATTTTTTAATGCAATTAACTATTTTTAAAAATTGAAAATGAAAATGCAATAATTAAAAAAATAAAAATAAGGAAATAAACATGGGGGTGTGTTTAGCAGCTAGAACACGTTCGAAAGGCTAATGGGCTCCTACAAGGGGTGCGAATAACAAGGCCCAGATCAAAAACCCATCAGAAAAAAATAAAATAAAAAAGAGTCCACGTGTGGACTTCAGTCAATGGGTTGACTCATCCTCACCTTCAGATTGATCATACGCTCCTTATTAAGTCAAACAAAGTCCAAGTAATAATGATCAACAGCCATGATTAAGAAGCACACCACAATTATCATGCACGCACACTTACACAATTGGTCAGAAATAAAAAAAAGAACACGTCCCTATCATGCTCCCTCATTAATGCGTTGGCTGCATAATGGCCATCAGATTCATCCTACGCGTGGCATTAAGTCAATAAAATAACAAGTAATTAAGATGAAAGGCAATGATATGGTGGCACACGGTAACAATCATGGGTGGGCAAACACACAAACACTAAATAAAAATCAAAAAAAAAATAAACGTGGCAAGCTTTGGACCACACGATCAATGCAACGGACGGCCAGGATTTCGTCCCTTACCTCTGAAACCCTAGCTTGCCGGAACTCACACCAGCCGCCGGAGCCCTAGCTCCGGCCGTCACCCACGGCCACCTGCAACTCAAAAAAACCCAGAAAACGCAAACGAATATACCATTTTGTCCAGATTTTCACCAGGATCACGAATATCCTATTATTTTTCACAAACGATCAACACAAGGAGCAAATCGAACGAAATAAAGTATGGTCCAAAACTTTAAAACTCGCCATATGCACACAATACACGTCTAAAATCAAAACAAATTATATCAGGGTGATCCATGGATGTCACACAACATTATGCCTATTTAAAAAGAGAGTTTTAAGATCATGAAAAACATCACTAACCTGAGATCAAGCAGCTTATTCCCTTGCTATTAGCTTCCAATGATGGATGGTTTGTACTCTATAGATGCCAAGGATGAAAGTTGAGAAAGAATTTTTGGAAAAGCTCTTCTTGCTTGAGAGATACGAATGATCCAAGTTTTAGGGTTCAAGCTCTTTTCCTCCTCCAAATCACGTGTTCTCTCTCTAACCCTAGCATGAGTTAGCTTAAATACATTAGGTCATCCCACTGATAATGATTTGGGCCTTACTAATTCTATGTTTAATGAGTTTTGGATGATTTTAGAAAATTGCATTATGTGAGATACACCCTCTTCCATGCATGTACACCCAAATATTTCATGATGGATCACTTAAGTTTCAATTGCTAATCACACCTGAATTTGATTTAGGCCTTGAAACATTTTGATTCATGAATTTCGATGCCTCTTGCAATTTTGAATAATGGAAAATAAGTGAAGAATAAACCATGGATCCACTTGATTCAAAGGCCAAAAATAGTCCTTATGGATTGTACTTTGATGTTAGAATGTGCCTTGAAGAAATGGAATTAATTATAGGTCACCATGTCCCAAAATGCAAAAGTTGTGAAAATGGAACCCTATAAACCACTTTGTCTTCTTTTGATCATAACTTGAGTTTCACAAATGATATGGAGACCCACTAGTACTTGTTGGAAAGGGGAGAAAAATATCTTCAACTTTCATGTTTAAGTAAAATTCATTTGAAGCTTCCTTGATGATGAAAAGTCAAGTTGAATGCAGTGTAAGAACTTGCACAAAAAGGAAACTTTCAAATTATAGGTCATTACCATATTTAGCAACTTTTGTACCAACCCTTGACTCCTGATAAATGGTATGAAATTTGACTTTTGAAGACCATATGAGGATGTGAGACCTTGAAAACCTTGAAGAGAACCTCAAGCTTTCACAGTTGACTCCCCTCTCACTGTTGACTTTTATCCAATTCTCCTAATTCCCAATCCATTGGCCAATTGAACTTCTCCTGAACCAAACTGATGGACAATATTCCATTCCTAGATACTTAGGGACCCAAGGAATACCATGGAATCAAGTCTTGCCCAAAAAATCATAAATAAACTGACTTTGTAGCAAACCCTAATTTTGGTGCCCTCAGTCTAGGAGGAAATAGCACAGTCTCCAAATCCAAATTCCTATGAATATGATGTGTATCCTTTCCAACAAAGATAAGATATGCCATTTGGTGATGATAAAAACCCAAGAAGCTTGCCCATTGGAGCAATAAACCCAAGAATCTCAAAACCCTAGTTTCTGCACTGGTTAGGAGAGAGTGATCCACTTGAACTCTCTTGCTTGACCCTTTGAAGAACATCTTCTCCTCTTGAACTTGCCTCAGGCACCTTGACCCCATGCTAAGAACCAATGATATGCACACATGATAATGCAAAATGAAATGAAACATAAGCCAGTTGGTACTAAAGGTAGGAGAGCAAATTTTGGGGTGCTACAACTGCCCCTATTCAATCAACTTGGTCCAGAAGGTATGATAGCGACGGCTTTCAGACATTCCAGGATACACGGGGATTGAATACCGAAAGAACCCAGAAATTTGCTAACAGTGGGAATAAAGAAATTGAGCGTGCTGAAAAATAAGGAATATGACCTCAACCATACCCTCAAAAATAAGACGAATACGACCTCAATCGCACCCACAAAGGAAATACGAATACGACCTCAACCGCATCCACAAAAACGAACACAACCTCAATTGTACCCTCAAAGGGAGACTGGCCTCAATCACTCCACCCACAAAGAAAATACGAATACGACCTCAATCGTACCCACAAAGGAAGACTGACCTCAATCACTCTGCCCACAAAGAAAATACGAATACGACCTCAATCGCACCCACAAAACGAATACAACCTCAATTGTACCCTCAAAGGAAGACTGACCTCAATCACTCTACCCACAAACAAAAGGATGAATACAACCTCAATTGTACCCATAAAACGAATACAACCTCAATTGTACCCACAAAGGAAGACTGACCTCAATCACTCTGCCCACAAACAAAAGGACGAATACAACCTCAATTGTACCCATAAAACGAATACAACCTCAATTGTACCCACAGAGGAAGACTGACCTCAATCACTCTACTCACAAAGAAAACACGAATACGACCTCAATCGCACCCACAAAACGAATACAACCTCAATTGTACCCTCAAAGGAAGACTGACCTCAATCATTCTACCCACAAACAAAAGGACGAATACAACCTCAATTGTACCCATAAAACGAATACAACCTCAATTGTACCCACAAAGGAAGACTGACCTCAATCACTCTGCCCACAAACAAAAGGACGAATACAACCTCAATTGTACCCATAAAACGAATACAACCTCAATTGCACCCGCAAAGGAAGACTGACCTCAATCACTCTACCCACAAGGAAAATAGGAATACGACCTCAATTGCACCCACAAAAAGGAACACAACCTCAATTGCACCCGCAAAGGAAGACTGACCTCAATCACTCTACCCACAAGGAAAATATGAATACGACCTCAATCGCACCCACAAAACGAATACAACCTCAATTGCATCCGCAAAGGAAGACTGACCTCAATCACTCTACCCACAAGGAAAATAGGAATACGACCTCAATCGTACCCACAAAAACGAACACAACCTCAATTGCACCCGCAAAGGAAGACTGACCTCAATCACTCTCCCCACAAGGAAAATAGGAATACGACCTCAATCGCACCCACAAAAATGAACACAACCTCAATTGCACCCGCAAAGGAAGACTGACCTCAATCACTCTACCCACAAGGAAAATAGGAATACGACCTCAATCGCACCCACAAAAACGAACACAACCTCAATTGCACCCGCAAAAGGATAATCAACATAAAGTGGACTTCGCCGGGGATAACGTGAAACAAAACTTCTAGTTTAAACCACCCCTACTGGGAAAGGGAAATTGGCAAACAAAATATGTCAGGCGAGAACTGACTACCAGGCGAGAACTGGATTTCACAAAAGAGAAAGGCCAAACAAAGGCAAACTTCTAACAGACTCACGATCCACAGATAAGATGACTCCGCCGGGGAAAGGAGAATTCTAAATAAAAGATTCTGCCGGGGAGCACAAGTATGAGGAACGCATCCCTCCAAAATCTCCTGAGTTATGCCCTCTCTGTCGGGGAAGAGAACTGGCAAGGAAAGTATCAAACCTGGCTTATGCTTCGAATGCAAATGTTTGAATTTTGCCGTAATGCTCCACACAAAGTGGAAATGCTACGCGTTTTGAGGATGCAATACCAATGCTTATGATATGCAAAAGGGGTCCCTCCAGCAAAATAAATGCTGGAGAGAAAAGAACAATTCAGCTGGGGATGACAAAAATAAATTGTCCTCTGAATCCAGGAACTCTGCTGAGAAGGGTCATACTGATCGACTCTTCGGATCAATAACTTCTGCTGGGGATGAAATCCCAAAAGAACATCCACACTACTGGGGATTACACCTGTCCTTTACTGAAGGTGACGTCGAACCTGAGACTCCTCCTCTGCTGGGGGAGTTGAGAATGAATGCCAAAAACAGAATCGGAAGTCTGTTACTGAGAATTTCCAATAACAGATGGGCTTGGGACCTGCTGGGGAATGCCAGCCCATAATACCATCCTGCTTGGGGATACTGCTGAACTTAGCCTGCTGATGGGGAGAATGACTTTACTCCCACCTTGCTGGGGACTAGAATATGACATCGTCGGTGAAAGCATGCTTCCTGACTGGATGGAGAAAGTGAACACTCTGATTCTGTGGGGAAATAACGTCTTGATCCAGAGAAAATACTTTCCAAGTCTCCTGCTGGGGAAGGTATGCTCTGCTGAGGAAAGTGAAATCTCGATGCTGGGGAGAGCAAACTGCTGGGGAAGTACAATCATGTTGCCATTCAACCTGACTTGTCTCTATGTTCATAAACGGCCCTTTGAACTCTCCACTTGCCCCAGACCACCAGGTCTAATGGAAGAAATCATCCCAAGAGGATTTTATAGAAGACCGGGCGTTCGCACTGCCCCGGGGTCTTCAAACTCTTTGGAGGGATTTATCATAACTTGACATAACTGCTCCAGTTTTCATAATCCATGAAGTACATTACCTCGAAAGGGGTCGTAATGACTTAGAAATACTCTGCTTTAGTGTCTTGAACCTTAAGGAGGTGTTTTCAATTAACCGTTTTTAGGAGTGGACAATCTCCCACGCTCTAGAGGTGGCCTGCTCGAATACGAGCTTTGAAGTGACTTTGCCCCTGATCTTAGAATGAATGCCCCAGAATAACTGAATTTTGGAGAGATTTCTCGACGTGACTGCCCCAGATTGGCTACATCTTAACACGACTTATTGGGGAGAGCCCACTCTACACTGAGTCTCTTGGCAGCATGCCCTTTGATATGATTGTCCTTCGGAATTTTCAAGCAACCCAACTTGGCAGGATCAAGCTTCTTGACTGACGTTCACTGTGTAAGTTGCATTGATGCTTAGGCACATGTATGCAAACAGAACAAGTTATTTATGAGAATGATAATTCTAATGCAACACTCATGTTAACCTTGAAGTTTTATTGAAAATGCGTCGCCAAGCCTTGTGAACGAATCACTAGCTGGGATGTGACCTTGATTTTTGAATGGAAAACAATGCGCACATGCAATACCAACCAATCTTATTAGCACAACTCATAGGAGTCAGGAACGTTATCCTGTCGAAGTACGCTTTAGGAAAAAACCCTGTTTCAATTTGGACTTTTAAGGGTTGTAACGTGGTCTGGTTTACGGTTTCAGAAAAAAAAGATTTATGGCTCAAAATTTATCTGTGCCCACCCACTCTTCGTGATGTTCTCCAGTCCTACGTTCAGTTAATCTGACACAAACGCTCATCTCTCAAAAGGTTTACAATCTTCAAGGAACCCATGCAACTAATGGTTTGACACCTAAGGAGGCTTTGGAGTGACAGTCATCCCTTTTGTGTCTGTAATCACACGAATTGGTTCTTATCGAGGATTTCCTCTTGTAATGCTTTTCGCTTTTTCTTTTTGATCCCTAACTTTTGCCTGGACTGACTCTTTTGAGCTTTTTGATTTTTAAGTCCAGCGGGATGCCCTAACTTTTGCCTAAGTCGCTTGTTTTCAAGTTTCGACTTAGCGGGCTTTCTTTTTTTATTCCCCTTTTTCGAACAAAGCGTGTGACACTGGTTGTCTTACTTGCTTGAAAGGGTTGTGACTGCCTCACTCCTTGGTTGTTGATGGATAACCATTGTGGTTTCACGCCCCTAGATCTCCTGGTGGTGGGATAGAAGGTAATGGATCCTCAGATGCACACTCTCCTCGAAATTTGAACGCTTGGTCAAACTAACTGACTCCTACCCTGCCCCTGGGTCAAGTATGAGGGTTTTTTCGTACGAAAGAAACTCCTACTTCAAGGCTCAAAAGGGGTTAGCGAGGGTCTATCTCCCTTATATCTCCAGTGTTTAGAGGTTTGAAACAATGTTTGTACATCCTCAACAGGGTTCTATCCTTGAACGTACAACCAGAGATTTTGCATTTTTACTTCATCATCCTCCCTCAAGAGTTCTAAACAAGAAAATTGGTATTGCAGTGCATATAAACGTTTAAGAGTGAAAACGAATGGATTACTTCAAGAAAAACATACTCATTGCATTAATATCATCATTAAAAAACAAACAAGTCTTACATGCATACGATGCTTTAAAATGAAAAACTACAAATGAAAATGCAGTAAAGATGCTGAAGATTGCCATTGCTGAGGAAGTTTAATTCCGTCTGGACGTACTTGCAGACTGAGTGTTCATTTGAGAAAGGAGGCTTCCATTGATGTACATATCATCTTCAGTGAATACAATGATCTCTGAGTCTACCAGGTCTTGCACCTTGTGCTTGAACACGTTGCAGTTTTCAATTAAATGACCCAGTGTGTCTGAGTGATATTCACATCTGGCATCCAGATTATAATCAGGAGGAATAGGGTCGGGGACAGGCTTGGCGTCCCTTAGTTGAACCAAAGAACTTTCAAGTAGACTGGCAAGAACATGGCTGTGAGGAACGGGGATTGGATCAAACCTTCTCTCAGGCCTTCGTGATCTTTGATGTTTCTTTCCAGAGCAATCCTCTTGTTGACCCCGATTCGAGCGCATAATCTTTTCAGGCACTTTTCTCTTCAGACTTGGTCGAGGCGTAGGCAGCATTTGCGGATGTGGGGATTCTAAGACCAAGGGCTGCAAGAAATGCCCCTGACCTGATGTGGCTTTGGGAGAAGCAACGGGGATACCCACTTCTTTTTCAACAGCTAGAGTGGGACCACCTTGTATGCTTACGCCGCTCGGTGTGAATTCAATTTTCCTCGAATCAATCAGATCCTGGACAGCGTGCTGAAGGGCCCTACATTTCTCCACAGTATGCCCTGGTGCCCTAGAATGGAAATCACAATGGGCTTTTGCATTGTAGTCTGGTGGGGGATTACCAGTGAGAGGAGCCAAAGTCCTTTTTTGTACCAGTTGCAACTGAAGGAGATGCTGCAATAGTTGAGAATATGGCATAGGGAGTGGATGAAAAACTCTTTCAAGCTGCTTCGGTCTCTGTGCACATTTTTTGTTCTTAGGCTTATCTTGGGAGACACGACCTGGTTGCGGTTGGGAAAGTCCTGGAACTTCAGCTTGTGGGAGAGATTCACGAGGCAATCCACGATCAAATCCCAAAGAGGTGGGAGGAGTAAGGATCTCTGTCGTGGAAGCGAGCACATGACTGTTTTCCTTCTTTAACACTGTTTTCAAAACTTCCGTGACCAGACCCAACTGAGCCTTCATCTGATTGACCTCCTCCTTCAGCATCTTCTACTCCTGGGACATGACCAGCATGTCTTCCTCAAATTGCCTCATCTGAACCTTCATTTCAAGCATCTCTGCCTGGAGCTGTTCCATGGCTATCTTCTGGTTATCGCAGACTGAGTAGAATACCGATGAACTGGCTGATCAATCCTGTACTGAGGAGGAGAACAAAATAAGAACACCAGAGATAAACACCTGTTATGCAAAATGATTATGCAAAATGGTTATGAATATGCAAATGCAAATGAATATGTTTGAATATTCGCAGCGCGATCCACCCCCTTGATTCCAGTTTAACAACAAGATAGAACGGAACTTCTGCTCATATATTAAGAAAACCAGAGGAAAACCAAATGTCAACAATCACAAATCCAAGATAACAAGTCTGAACACAATAATCATAGATCCCAACCAACAAGTCTGGCGGTGGTCCGAATAAGGAAAGAAAATAGAAAACTACGGCATGTCATCAAAGTCTACAAGTGTCAATCCCCCCCATCCATTATGCTTCCTGCTCCAGTCTTGAATTTCTTTGAACAGCTTTTTGGTGTCGGGATGCTTCGGTCTCTGAATTAGCTCTTAAATGAGAACGTCTCTCCTATGCATGATCCCTTCCAAGTATCGGCAATGTAACTCCCAAGCGTCTTCTCCAGAAACACCATTCATACTAGGTCCCTCATGTCTAGATCTCTTCATTTCAGCTTGGACCTTCAGTTCCTCTATGGAGGCTATGGCTTCATTGAGTCGACCCTCGACTGCTTGTCTCTGGAATACCCCTGATAGGATCTCAGCGTCTTTCTTCTTAAGCTGCGACCTCAATTGATCAATCTAAACTAGATAACCGTCTTCTTTTTGCTTATTCTCAGCCATTGCAGTTTCTCGGTGAGCATTGAACCTGTGAATTTTTAACAAAGCCTTGTCCAATTCCTCCTTCTTAGACTTGAGAACCTTACTGATACCATCTAAAGCTTGTTTCATCCTTTGTCTGGCCGCGACCTTGTCAGCTAGCTCCTTTTCTACTTCAGCAAGAAGCTCTGTCTTCAACTTGGCGATATGAACAGCTTTACCCCGCTCATGTTTCAACTGGTAAATCTCTCTTTATAGCTCACTGTTTTCTTCTCGCAGCTTTTCCTTTTCAGCCCACAACTTGTTAAACTTCTCTATCTCAACTGTGGTAGGAGGCTCAATCAGCAAGGGGTAAGATGGTGGTTCTACCGGGAAGGGAAAAAGCTCCTCTTCTGCTCTCTTCTTAATCCACTCTTCATAGGAAGGAAAAGCCCGGTTGTTACATTTCCCGAATGAAGTTTTTCCCCTCTTAGTCACCTGCTTCCAAGCATTCACAATCTTCCTTATCATCTCTTGATCCCCAGTACCATTGAAGAATAAGGACTCTCTGACATCTCGCTCTTCAGGTGGACCTTTCAAAGGATAACTAAACTGCCTGATAACAAGGGAAGGATTATAGTTAATTCCACCTCTTCTCCCTATCAAGGGTACATTAGGGAATTCTCCGCACTTGCAAATAATCTCTGTTCCTAGCAAGTCATGGTTGAACCAGACAATGTTGTCAGTTGTCAAGCCCATTAACCTCTTTGACCACTTCAGAGAATCTCTCGTATCAACGAAGGCGCCAGTTTCGGGGAGATGGCTCAGAAACCAAGTAGATAAGAGCGGGGGACAACAACTCACGGTTTTTCCACGCCTATTTTCATTCTTGTAGTGGACTGAGTGATACACATCACCTAGCAAGGTAGGTATAGGATTCTTTGAAATAAAGATTCTGACAGCATGCATATCCACCAGATCAGGAACATTGGGAAACAGGACAATCCCATAGATGCACATAGCCAGAATAGCTTGGAAAGCAATCCAATTCTTCTCTTTAACATGTATGCAATCTTGATCAAACAAGAACTTCAATAAGAAACCCTTAGCTCCTTGTTTCTCCTCAATATTACTGCTCAGAACGGATTCACCGATATGAAGAGCAATAGCCATTTCTTTTATCCCGGGGTGTTCTTCAGAAAAGAATACTATGTCATGCCTGATGGGGATTCCCAAAATAAATGAGAACTCCTCCAACGTTGGGGCCAAAATATAGTCTGGGAAAGTGAAGCAACGCAAAGACGGATCATAAAACTGAAGAAGTGTATGAATGGCATCCTTCTCATACTTGGAGATATTGTAGACAAACTTCAGAAGTTTCCCATACCCTCCACTGAACTCTGTACGAACTCCGGGACCAGCCATACTAATCATCTTGTGAATCAACGTCAAGGTCAGATCTGGGAATGAATAGGCAACAGTCTTCTTTCTCTGGACATCCATGCCAAGGTAACCTCAGAAAACCGGAATCAAGAGTAAGATGCAAGCCCTGAAAAATGTCAAACATGTCAGAATGCAAGAAAAATGATATGCTCATGCAAACATGGGATCAAGGCAACACTGCTGGATGTGCTGTGTTGTTAACTGAACGAGAACCACAACCCAGAAAACCAGAATTCCAAAATACCGAACCACTGAGATAACCAGGAACCTAGATAATCAAACATTGATGAGAAATCCAGAAAAACCGGGTAGGTTGAAGGTTTCAGTTACCTGCAAACCTGCAAACACCCATCCCCTCTCACGTGTGGGTACTAGGATGTTCAGTATTCCGGGCTCTCAGGTCGAGAAATGATGATACGTTCACCATTTCTGGTTTGGCATCATCATCAATCGAGGAGGCCTCAACTGATTCTCCAAAACGGAAGGTCCTCAGCTTCTGGCACTGAGGTCGAGAAACAACAGTACATTCATCCCTCGAGGTACAGTACTATCGTCAATCGAGGAGTGCCTCCACTGATTCTCTTCAAAAGATAGGGGCCATCCTATGCGAGTTCCAAAGTGGGCCCTCGAGTGCGAATGGGTTTGCCACAGAATGTGGTCTTCCACTGTCACCACTAAAGAGGGATGTTTCCACTAAGGTCCTCGATGATCAGTCACCAGAGTCGACAGCTCTCTAGATCGACATCCTAACATGCGCAAGACACACACGTTAGAATGCGTCCCAAGATAACCTCGTCTGGTTGTGAATTTCGTGAACACACAAACGTACCAAGCGGGCACGTAGGTCCCACTACTTTCCACTCTAGTCCTAGGGTGTACTCAAGCCTGGGTATTGGGCTTATCTCTCAGAACAACCCAACCTGCAAAACAGAAACAGCCAGCACAACACAACAATATCCAGTATGACAGTAATAAAAATAAAATGCAATGCGGTAAAAATAAAATACAACAAATAAAGCAAAACAAAAACAAAAACACCCAAAGAGAACAAAGATAAGCAAGCGCTAGGATTGACTCGCTTAGGGATGGACCAGCATAGGTCAACCACTGTCCCCAGCAGAGTCGCCAACTGTCGCTCCAAGGATTTTCATCCAGTGTACAAACGCGAGAGTGGCGCGGAAAACAGAGTCGCCAGCCGTGTAAATTTATCCCAAGAGGGGGAAAGGGAACACCGCATAAACCTGAGGAAGAGGGAAAGGAATGGTCATCGCAACCATAGCCTGGGTTTGGGAGTCGGTTACGCGAGGGGAAGGTGCTAGCACCCCACACGTCCATCGTACTCAATGGGATCCACGCTTGTTGTCTATTCTAAGGGTGAGTTATCCTATCATCTATGGACAGACTCGGTAGGACGTCGACGTCCTAGGCCTACGTACTCCCTTTGTGCAATGGGAAATTCAGAGTCAACGTAGTTCGGACCAAGTTCTTTTTGTGTTTTTTATGAGCGACGTTAAGTTCACGTCCGACAGTTACGGTCGATGCCTGTTTGCGACTCAGACGGAAAGTAACGTGCCCTTTTTGAAAATAGCCTTTAGTTTGACAATCTCGAAGGACAAAAAGGTTTGAAGTTTGTTTGTATTTTTTAAGACAGAAGTGACTTGAGTTAGTTCATAACTTGCATTGCACCAAAGTATAGGGCACAGGGATGAACACTTAACGAATCGTCCTAAGACAGGACGCTCGCTAAGCACTCTAGAAAGATGAGAGGAAGCCCCTCATTTCTCATTCCCCACGCTTAAGGCTCGTGCGCAATATACTTTATCCTTATTAAGTGTTTTCAAGAAGTTTTGAGATGAGAAGAGAGAAGACACGAAGGAAACTCTAAAAGGAAACTAAGAGTCCTAATGTTATCATGCATGGGTGACCTATGGTTAGTGAGGTTTGACGACGTCCTAATCCTAAAGAAAAGAAAAGATGAGAGACAGAAAGAGTGAGAGTGGACATGGATAACTATCCACACCCTCAAATAACTTACCTCAGCCTCTGCATAAAAGATTAGTAAAAAACGGACATAAGTAAAAGAAATGAGATAAATGAAATCCAGGCAATGACATATAATGGCAATCAAGTGACCTATAACAATCTAAACATGGTTTATGAAGTTAAAGACACAATCCCAAAACAATGGCACAAGTGCCTTTTCAAACAGGTAACCAGACATGATCAGAGATATGCATACAAGAAGACCTCAAATAAAAGCAATCAAACAATTAGTAAAACATCTTCTAAAATCACCAAATTAATTATCAACATATCTCAACCAGAAGCAAACAACATGTCCAAAATTCATGTGAAAATTCCCAAGATAGGTCACTCAAACAATTATGCAAATTCAGATGAGAGATATGGTTCAATATGCAAAAAAGGAGGACTAAAATGCAATATGAAATGATTTTAAAAATGAGAGAAAAATATTTTAATGCAATTCAAAGTATTGTTGAAAAAATGCAAAAAGAACGAGTTCAAAAGGTTTTGTATGCTATGAGAACAAAATTCCACAAGTTTAAGTGTGCATGATATGAATAATTCAAAAAGAAAATAAACAAATAATTATTTCAGACGCCAAAAATAAAATAAAATAATAAAATAAAATTTTTTAAAATCTTATAAAATGCCAAATGTGATCCATGAATTTTCTGGGAATTTTTTAATGCAATTAACTATTTTTAAAAATTGAAAATGAAAATGCAATAATTAAAAAAATAAAAATAAGGAAATAAACATGGGGGTGTGTTTAGCAGCTAGAACACGTTCGAAAGGCTAATGGGCTCCTACAAGGGGTGCGAATAACAAGCCCCAGATCAAAAACCCATCAGAAAAAAATAAAATAAAAAAGAGGCCACGTGTGGACTTCAGTCAATGGGTTGACTCATCCTCACCTTCAGATTGATCATACGCTCCTTATTAAGTCAAACAAAGTCCAAGTAATAATGATCAACAGCCATGATTAAGAAGCACACCACAATTATCATGCACGCACACTTACACAATTGGTCAGAAATAAAAAAAAAAGAACACGTGCCTATCATGCTCCCTCATTAATGTGTTGGCTGCGTAATGGCCATCAGATTCATCCTACGCGTGGCATTAAGTCAATAAAATAACAAGTAATTAAGATGAAAGGAAATGATATGGCGGCACACGGTAACAATCATGGGTGGGAAAACACACAAACACTAAATAAAAATCAGAAAAAAAAATAAACGTGGCAAGCTTTGGACCACACGATCAACGTAACGGACGGCCAGGATTTCGTCCCTTACCTCTGAAACCCTAGCTTGCCGGAACTCACACCAGCCGCCGGAGCCCTAGCTCCGGCCGTCACCCACGGCCACCTGCAACTCAAAAAAACCCAGAAAACGCAAACGAATATACCATTTTGTCCAGATTTTCACCAGGATCACGAATATCCTATTATTTTTCACAAACGATCAACACAAGGAGCAAATCGAACGAAATAAAGTATGGTCCAAAACTTTAAAACTCACCATATGCACACAATACACGTCTAAAATTAAAACAAATTATATCAGGGTGATCCATGGATGTCACACAACATTATGCCTATTTAAAAAGAGAGTTTTAAGATCATGAAAAACATCACTAACCTGAGATCAAGCAGCTTATTCCCTTGCTATTAGCTTCCAATGATGGATGGTTTGTACTCTATAGATGCCAAGGATGAAAGTTGAGAAAGAATTTTTGGAAAAGCTCTTCTTGCTTGAGAGATACGAATGATCCAAGTTTTAGGGTTCAAGCTCTTTTCCTCCTCCAAATCACGTGTTCTCTCTCTAACCCTAGCATGAGTTAGCTTAAATACATTAGGTCATCCCACTGATAATGATTTGGGCCTTACTAATTCTATGTTTAATGAGTTTTGGATGATTTTAGAAAATTGCATTATGTGAGATACACCCTCTTCCATGCATGTACACCCAAATATTTCATGATGGATCACTTAAGTTTCAATTGCTGATCACACCTGAATTTGATTTGGGCCTTGAAACATTTTGATTCATGAATTTCGATGCCTCTTGCAATTTTGAATAATGGAAAATAAGTGAAGAATAAACCATGGATCCACTTGATTCAAAGGCCAAAAATAGTCCTTATGGATTATACTTTGATGTTAGAATGTGCCTTGAAGCAATGGAATTAATTATAGGTCACCATGTCCCAAAATGCAAAAGTTGTGAAAAGGGAACCCTAGAAACCACTTTGTCTTCTTTTGATCATAACTTGAGTTTCACAAATGATATGGAGACCCACTAGTACTTGTTGGAAAGGGGAGAAAAAGATCTTCAACTTTTATGTTTGAGGAAAATTCATTTGAAGCTTCCTTGATGATGAAAAGTCAATTTGAATGCAGTGTAAGAACTTGCCCAAAAAGGAAACTTTCAAATTATAGGTCATTTCCATATTTAGCAACTTTTGTACCAACCCTTGACTCCTGATAAATGGTATGAAATTTGACTTTTGAAGACCATATGAGGATGTGAGACCTTGAAAACCATGAAGAGAACCTCAAGCTTTCATAGTTGACTCCCCTCTCACTGTTGACTTTTATCCAATTCTCCTAATTCCCAATCCATTGGCCAATTGAACTTCTCCTGAACCAAACTGATGGACAATCTTCCATTCCTAGATACTTAGGGACCCAAGGAATACCATGGAATCAAGTCTTTCCCAAAAAATCAGAAATAAACTGACTTTATAGCAAACCCTAATTTTGGTACCCTCAGTCTAGGAGGAAATAACACAGTCTCCAAATCCAAATTCCTCTGAATATGATGTGTATCCTTTCCAACAAAGATAAGATATGCCATTTGGTGATGATAAAAACCCAAGAAGCTTGCCCATTGGAGCAATAAACCCAAGAATCTCAAAACCCTAGTTTCTGCACTGGTTAGGAGAGAGTGATCCACTTGAACTCTCTTGCTTGACCCTTTGAAGAACATCTTCTCCTCTTGAACTTGCCTCAGGCACCTTGACCCCATGCTAAGAACCAATGATATGCACACATGATAATGCAAAATGAAATGAAACATAAGCCAGTTGATACTAAAGGTAGGAGAGCAAATTTTGGGGTGCTACACAAACAACCCGAACAACTGAGCTTCATCCGCCAAAAGTTTCTTCAACTCTTTGGTAGATAAAAAACTCGATTCCTCATCTTCTTCAAGAGAAGGAAATCTTACCAACTTATGATAACAATCGATATAAACTCGATTGAACTGCAACCAATTCATTCCCAGAACCACGTCTAAACCCTCAAACGGTAGACACACCAAATCCATCTCAAAATCCTTACCATAAATGGTCAAAGGACAACTTAAACAACCCAAAGAAGTAGTTACCGACCCCATTGCTAGAGTATCAATAACCATCTCTCCACCCATCGATGACAACAAAATATTCAAATGCTTCGCACACTCAGACGAAATAAACGAATGAGTCGCTCCGGTATCAATGATAGCAACTAAAGGCGTACTATTAATAAAACAAGTACCTCTGATCAGACGGTCTGCACTAGAAGTCTGAGTTCCTGCCAATGCAAATACTTTCCCTCTAGCCTGAGCTTGCTTTGGTTTCGGACACTTCGTACTAACATGACCAGCTTCACCACAGTTGAAATACTTCACCACATTCCTCTTGCAATCAGCTGCGACATGTCCTAAACTTCCACAATTGGAACACTTCCTCATATCCTTTCTACATTCAAACTGAGGATGTCCAAAGTCACCACATCTATAACATCTCAGAAGATTAGACATACCTCCCCCACTTGGCCTTTTATCAAAATTACCCCTTTGCTTACCCTTGTCAGCTGGTGACACATAAGGACCACCACGAAACGATTGCTTTCCTTTCCCTTCGTTCACACTCTTATAATGAGTAGAACGAGCTTTGCTATCCTCCTAAAAAATTCTACAACAATCCACCAAATCCGAAAACCTACTAATCCTTTGATAACCAATTGCCTGCTTGATCTCAGGACCCAGCCCGTTCTCAAACTTCACACATTTGGAAAACTCTGCCGTTGCTTCAGCATAATGTGGATAAAACTGAACAAGCTCCACAAACTTAGCAGTGTAATCAATAACGGACATGTAACCCTGTTTCAACTCCAAGAACTCTATTTCCTTCTTTCCTCTAACATCTTCAGGAAAATACTTCCTCAAAAACTCCCTGCTAAACAAAGCCCAAGTAACCTCTTCACCTGCAGCTTCCCACACATGACGCGTACTAACCCACCAATCATCAGCCTCCTCCTGCAACATGTGAGTACCCAATCTCACCTTATGTTCCTCAGCACAGCCCATCACTCGAAATATTTTTTCAATCTCCTTCAGCCAAATCTGAACACCATCAGGGTCATGCCTTCCTTTGAAGACAGGCGGTTTGTTCTTCCTGAACTCATCATTCCCACCAGCATTAGGTGCACCCCGCAAAGCCTGAGCCATAGCTTGCATCGCAGCAGCAAGAGCAGCATCATTCCTTCCAGCCATATTCTATTCATATCCAATAACGATAACTATGGTTAAACAATCATCTCTCCAGAACACAACTGACGCACCACAAACAACTTGGTCAAAACGACCGACCCAGACTGACACAGACAAAAACTGATACAACTGGCTCTGATACCAATTAATGTAACACCCCCAATCTATAACCCCAAATTGATTAAAGCGATAACAGATAATCAGAGTATAACTAAAACATTCATGGCATAGACGGAGGCGTCACATCAATTGGAACAAAATACAACAACAACCTGCTCAAACAGATATGCAACAATCAGGTAGCACATAACAGAGGAACTTAGTTCCTAACACCCACTATTCAGATACAGAATAAAAGCGGAAAATCTGCAACTAAAATCTCATATATATATATAAACATAAAGTTTGTCTGTCATATACAGATTCATACATGTACAATCCAAAAAGATATATACATATTCACATAATCATACACGATCTCCCAGACTACCCGATGCTACATATCAGAGCCGACCGACCAAAGAATGAAGATCTAAGCTTCACAAAAAGACCTCCAGCATCTAATCTGCAATGCCTCATAGAGCATTTAAAACAATAGAAGGGTGAGAAACACAATTATAATATAGTTGCATACAATTATGTAATAACAGGAAATACGCACAGAACAACGTTCTCACCACAACATACAACATAATTTAAATACAAACAACCTGATTCTTATCTCATACATCCATCACAAAAGCATATCAATCATGCTCAATACATTTATCACCAACATGTATATATCTCAACTCATCAATTCCATTCACAATTCCACACATAATCAATCCATTTATGATTTATGCAAATGCACAGAGACCGACACAACGACTCTATGCAATGCAATGCGGTACTGTTCCATCCATCATCTCATAATTAATTCACTCAAGAATTATTGGAATCATCGCTTGTTACTTAGTGTAACTCCCTGTCGGGCAAACGATGTTCCCCGTCGCTCACACCTCTTTGTATAAGGCACACGACGTTTATGGATCGCTCACACCTCTTTGTATAAGGCACACGACTCGATCGCTCACACCTCTTTGTATAAGGCACACAATCGTCTATAATCATCGCTCACACCTCTTTGTATAAGGCACACGATGTTATAGCGGATTCCCTCAGGAACCGTTTCGTCGCTCACACCCACTAGGGCACACGACATCACAAGAATGCATAACATGATGCTTGGCATACAATGACTCAACCATATAAACCATTCCAACACCCATAATCATGCATATACAATCATTTATAACACAATGCATTTACTTGCCCTTAGGCCACAAACCATCATCACAACATTTCATCACATGCATTCACATTATATAACAGCACATAAGTCATACGTTATATATCAAAAGCGTATCGCATGATAACACATCAAATACACACAGTTAAGACGGTAAAAGTCGACAAAATGACACATTTCCAAATTCCCGACACAATTAAATCGGCCAACCGACCTAAAACCATTCCTATAAGAAAGAACATCTCATTAACTTTCTAACGCACCCAACCGCGCCTCAATACGACTTACGGGTCAAAAGTTATGAAGAAAACAAAATGGAACAATCTGTCATGTTTGCTATGCGAATCTCCTAGCGAGCATTCACTTTCCTCATTCGCCGTGCGAAGCCCCAGCGAACCGTGGCATAGAAAAAACAGCATAAAGTTCGCTTTGCGAACTGCTGGCGAACATTCGCCCACCCATTCGCACTGCGAAGCCCTGGCGAGCTTTCGCTTTCCTCTTCGCTGCTTGTTCGCACTGCGAGCCTGCGAATTCTGGGATTCTCAGCAGCGCTGTTACTCACCCCAAATCACCATTTTCCCCATCAAAACCCAACCAAACCATATCATAACAACCAGAACATATTACAATCATAACAACAAGTATTCTACCGCATTTATACCGATTTTCAACCGCTAAAACATCGATTTTTCTCGTTTCCTCTCAATCGACCTAGAATTGAAAAGCTAGGCAAAACCAACAAACACATACATGATCATACACAAACATAGCATAACCGAGTTTCGCACCCTTACCCGATTAATCGCGCTTCGAAGTGTCGGTTGAATCGATTACTTAAACTCCATGTTTTTCCTCTTTTTCTTCTTCTCACTCTCCTTTTCTCTTATCTTCTTTTTCTTTCTATTTTCTCTCTTTTCTTTCTATGTTTCTATTTTAAAGGAAAACAATATTTACCCAAGCCAAAAAGACCAAAATACCCCTACACTCAATTTTCTCGCAAACGTTCCCAAAAAGCGATAAAACATAATAACCAAGAATACAATAATATAAAGACCAAAAATAATTAAATCGACTCGATTAAATAAAACTAACAAAAATCGGGGCGTTACAAGTCTCCCCTAGGCTTCACGTCTGAGGGACTATTCCTTAAGAGAGGTTTGAAATAATCATTGCAGAAAACTCTATTTTGAGCCGTTAAATTGGTTTGCTCTTTCCAAGACCTCGTGCTTAAGGGATTGTGGTCTGGGATGATTTTGTTGGGCCCTGAAAATGGTATTCATGAAGAAGCAACATAGAACTATAAGTCACTCAATTGTGCTTGGGCCTAGCCACCTCCGAACCATTTTCTTCTCCAGATTCAACTAGTAATATATGTGGCATTAGTGAAATCAATCGCGTATAGAGGGAAAAATCACCTCCTCCATTATTGAAAGAAGAATTATATCTTCCACTCACACATTTTTTGTAGAAAGAGAGGGAAATTACTCCTCTGGTTCTATAGCTAAAGCTCAAGTAGCCTTATATATACCCTAATCTTAAGATGGAGAAAGGGATCAAATTTTTTTTCTCAAAAATTGATACATGATCTCTCCACCACCCGCACGTAGGCGAGCTCTTAGCACATCCTAAACCTCAAAATCTCAGACAACTCTAAGAAACAAGGGGTTTTCCCTCATTTTAATTTTTTAGAAGGTACAAAAGTTTTCAAATATTTTGGGTTTAACTCTTCTTTTTACATATGCATATATGACAATCTTCACTCTGGAAAGCTATCCATTTCAATCAACAATTATCAAGAAGGTTACATTTCTTGTTCTTGAAGAGTTAGACAAGGTGATCCTCTTCCCCTTTTTCTCTTTTGTATTGATGAAGAAGTAGAGGCATTTTTAAGATGACCAACTCTAAACAACTCGAGCTCAGTAAAGGCACAAGATCCTTGCACATACTTTCCCACATTCTATAGGTAGAGGATGCAATGTTTTTATCCAAAGTTATTTCCTTCCATGTTGGAACATTATGTTAATATTCTAATATAGGGAGATAAATTTGAAAAAGTTCCTTAAGTCAAGTCCCACATTGTGTGTTAGTTGAAAAAACTCTTTAGTCCCACATTGCTTAAGTGAGATATATTTCCTTCCTCACTTCATTATATAGGGAAATTCTCTATTTCATTCCAAAACACACCAAATACTTATTTTAAGTTTTTCCTTCCTCACTCTAATAACTTTACGTCTTTTGAATTGTCGAAGCGCCAACTTCTTCAGCTTTCTTTCTACTCGTTGATTTTTCCGAGTATTTTCTTGAATTCTCTTTAGAGAATTATGTTAATTTCTCCTCGTTTGAGTTGAGAAATTACAAGTATTAATTTTATGATTCTCTTTGGAGAATTATTTGAACTTTTCTTTGTTTGAGAAATCATTTTTAGTGGTCAAATGACCATTACTAAATTCTCTTTGGAGAATTATTGGAATTTCTCTTGGTTTAAGAAATTATTATGAGTGGTCGTTATACCATATACTACGAGTGCTATTTATACCATATTTAAATGGTCTTTGTTTCATCAGATGGTGTATTTCTAGATCGATTATCTACCGTACAAATAGTAATCGTACAATATATAACTGGGTTGTTTTATCCTGGAGGCGGCGCAGTAGCTCCACTACTTTGCATAACTTTGAGTAGTAACGTGAAACGTCTTAAAGAGAGCGACCTAGTCTGCGACTCGACCCGGTAATTTCTTCCGTGGCTAATTTTCAAAACCGTGAAACAATAATTTTAAGACATTTCGAACTGCCATGGCTACCGAAGAAATTATTGGTACTTCTGCGGCTAATGTCTCTGACAAACCGTTCAAGTTTGAGGGAAGTCACTTCAAATGCTGGCAACAAAAATTTTCAATTTTTTTTTAAAAAGGTTGCCAACGTTCTGACCAATGATACTCCTGTTGCTCCTAATTGATTAACCGAGCAAATTAACGGTAAGAAATCTGTGGATTCAGATTGAACACTTAATAGTGTTGAAGCTGAATTTGCTGCACAGATTAAAGCGAGCGATTTCAAGCTCAGAAAAGAAATCGCCTTATGGGAAGAGAATGATTATCTCTATAAAATCATATTTTTAATGGACTCGGATATGATCTGCAATACTGCAAAACAGGTTTGGGAGGCTCTGCAAAAGAAGTATGACACTAAGGAAGCTGGAATAAAAAAGTATTTCGTTAGCCGCTACCTAAAGTATCATATGGTATAAATGAAAGGTGTGTGGAGGCTCAATGTTATTATTTACAAATTTCCTGCACAGATTTAGATGAACAACTTCAAATTGCTTTTATTATTTACAAATTACCGCTAGTTTAAAAGTTTTTAAAAGTTTCGCTTCACCACAAAACAAAAGAATTTTTAATTGAGAGTATGATTATTCGCCTTCGAGTTGAAGAAGAATCTCATAGAAAATATCAAAAAGAAAATTCTTGGTTGGTTCAAAAAACAAAAAGAAATTCGGTGTAGTTCTGAAGCCATTTGGCAAATTATTAAAGAATTAAAACTGCAATGTTGTGAACAGAATTAAGAATGAGAACCCTTAAAGGGCCCTAATTACTCCAATTGATAGGCAACAATTACCACGATAAAGAAATGAAACGGGTATTTTCTTTTGCTTCAATTGTGGAAAACCAAGTCATATGATTAAGAAATGAAAGATCAAGTTTAAACCTTGTGTTTCCCCTAATGGTTATTTTGATTAATGAGCAATTTATTGCTTTGATCACTAAAATCAACATGATTGGTGAATCTGATGGTTGGTGGATGGACATTGTCTCTTCTCGTCATGTCTGTTATGATCGTGCAATGTTTAAAACATACACGAATAAGAAAGTGTTGTTGGGAGTTGTCCACACCACTAATGTTGTCGGTATTGGAGAAATGGAATAGTGTCCACGTCTGAAAAAACTTTAATCTTGAAGAATGTCATGTATACTTCAGAGATTATAAAGAATCTTGTTTCTAGTTTTCTTCTAAATAAGGCAGGGTTTAGTCAGTCTATTGGGGTACGTTTGTACACAATCACTAAAAATGATATTTTTGTGAAATTACTATGTTTAAGACTTTTGTTAATGAAATTGAAATTCAATTTATATTAAGATTAAGATACTTCGTAGTGATAGGGGAACTAGATATTGTTTTAGTTTATTTAATGAATTTTATAAAAAACCATGGAATTGTACATGAAACGATTGCACCATACTCTCATGAAATGAATGGTAAAGCAGAAAGAAAAAATAGAACTTTTAGAGAACTTGTTGTTGCAATTATGTTGAATTCTGGTGTTGCTCCTCACTGATGGGGGGAAATTTTGTTGACTGTTTGCTATGTCCTGAATAGATTTCCCAAGTCAAAAAGTAAGATCTCTCCTTATGAGATATTAAAGAAAAAACAATCAAACTTTGTGAGAACAAGTTTTAGTTTTGCATCTGGCCTTTAGTTTTGATGATAACAATACATTGTTTCTTAAAGAACAATTTTGTACACTAATGATTTTTGTCTAGTATATAGATTTTGTTTAACATGTTCTGACTCAAAAGCTCTGACGTGCGACGTCATCAGATTCTGGAATAAACATACGTGACTCTAAAGATATACAAGTCATTTACAAGATGTTATCAAGTCGTAGAAAGCTCTTAGAAAATGGTTCTTAAGAAAGTTGGTGCTAAAGCTTCTGATGGTGACTCTGACTGTAGAGCCTCTGAAGGGTTGTCTACCTTAAAGATTTCGTGCTTAAGTTTTGTAGACTCTGAAGAGCAAATTGCTGAAGACTCTAAAGACCAAGTTTTGAGGAACAGTGTCAAGAGAAGACTTAAGTTCTGAAGACTCTCAACCAAGCCCTTGACTATTCTAAACATGCTTCAAATAACATTCATTCAGAAGCCTCTGAAGATTAAAAGATCAGATCAAACCATTTTACGTGAGATAAATAGTACACAGTACAAGATCAAAACATTCTTTAGAATACACGGATTTCATGGAGTAAGGACATTTATGCTGTACGATTTTGTATCCCACCATTGATGACAGTTATTCAAGGTGCCAGTTCATTCATGAAAATTCTCATTCTACCCTCCAACAGATCTTTCATTGGCTATATAAGGAAGACTTGGAAGAATGGAACAAGATTCTAATTTGCTGTTAATCGATACATTATTCACACTTTGCTGCTTTATTTTTCTATGATTATATTATTCTTGTGAATATTATGTAAACACATATAGAGCTTTTGTTCGTATTGTGTGAGTAATTCACCGTACTTAATCTTTGTGTTAAGCTGCTTACTAGAAGCAATCATTGTAAACACAGTCTGTAAATCTCAAATTTGTTTGAGTGAATTCCTTGAGTGACTAGGGTTTAGTCTGTATACTCGAGAAGACAAAGACGATTGTCTTTGTGGTGTCTATAATATGTTTGATTATAGTGAATTAAGTCCTTATTGATAAAGCGAAATCACCTTGGTAGAGTGGATTAGAGGTAGCTTAGTTAACTGCAAACCAGTATAAAAATAACAAGTTATTCTTTACTGATCATGTATTTGTGTATTGAATTGGTTTTGAAAAAGCTTTGATTTTTAGAAACCCAATTCAAACCCCCATTTCTTGTGTTTCTTATGACCTTTAATTGGCATCAGAGCTCCAGTTCTGGTGTTGATAAGATTAACAAACACTTAACAGTGTCAAATAAAGATCCAGTGTGAAACACAATGGTTGTCATTCCACCTCCAATTGTGCAAACAAATGATAGAGATCACTAGAATGCTTAACCTCCTGTTTTTTACGGAGACTGGTTTTACTATTGGAAGGACAGAATAGAAATCTTCCTTCTAGGTCACGATGTTGATCTATGGGACATGGTAGTCGATGGCTACATGCACCCAGTAGATGCAAGTGGCAACAAAATTAAAGGAAGAGTGATGACAGATCAACATAAAAAGGGTTATAAAAATCATCACAAAGCAAAACAATCTTGCTAAATGCTATTTCATAAACCGAGTATGAAAAGACCACCAAGGGAGATACTGCTTAATCCATATTTGACTTTCTAAGGATGACGCATGAAGGGAACACAAGAAGGGGGGTTGAATTGTGATTTAAAAACATTTCTACTTCTGAATGGAGTTCAGATTCTAAACACTAGTTCAAAATCTAAGCATAAATGCAGCAGAATAATAAATTAAAAATGGGGCCACCACCGTTGTCTTCTTCTTCCTCGAGCTCCAACTTCTTCTTCATTTTTCAAATTGCTAACTCTCTCAATACGCAACCAAATGACATGATGTAAACATTAAAGTTGTTGGAAATTTTACCAGGAATTGAATGATATCAACCAATTTCATTTATATTCAGTGCAATTTAAAATAACACACATGAACACATAAAGCCTAAAATTGGAAAATTGAATATGAAATCCTATCTAACACGGTTTGTGTACAATTAAGACAGGGAAATCATTCACTACATCATGACAAATAGATTGATAACTCAAATGATACAAAATGATGCATGAATCATAGAGTTCAGATTTTTAAAACTTACCTTGCAAGTGAGAATCTAATTCCTTGATAGAGGTGTTCCAGATGCAATTTTTTGATGCTAACAGCTTCCTTGACCTCCAAGGAGTGTGTCGATGTGCTCAAATTGGTTTGAAACCTTCTAGAACTATCAGCTCTAATTAATCTGCAGCTTGATGCAAGTGGGATATGGAGGATGTGATTCTGGTGTTACAGAAAATGTATGAGTGTTTAGATCACTTCTATATGATGTATGTGAAGTGTTTGGATGCTTGGTTTGAAGGGAAATTACATGAATTGAGAATTCAAGTTTTCACTTCTTTGAAACTTGGAATTTTTGGAAAGAAGAGGAATGTGAGAAAACAAGGTCTTTGCTATGTTTTGGTGTATTTTGAATTATGCAAATTGATCTCTATTTATAGAGAAACATTTCAGAATTTTGGAGAAAAGTTTGGATTAGGATACATGCTATTATCCAGTGGATGATGACATGTACCTATTACTTGAGTGCTAAGGTACACATAGCCTATCTCTCACATGGCTAGAATCTTCATATTTTGAGATTGAATTTATCAGATTGTAACTCATCCCTTGGTGTTTTGATCAATCCTTGACTTGTTGTGGTGGTTTCTTGGTCAATTCACTATTTCACTTAATGCAAGATGACAAAGCTTACGTTCATGGCTTTTGAATGATTTTTTTCACATGCAAAGGGATAGAACTTTGAAGATTTTGGTATAATCTTGTAGAGCACATGGGATATTACAATATTGATGTTGATCTTGTGAAGAGATGAGGCTAGCAAAGTCATCAAAAGCCATCCACAAAATCGTGTGGCACCAAAATGTGTAGAATTTGTCTTGCAAAATAGTTGCATCAATGCTTGTTGTGAAATTCATAACTTCTTGCTCAAGTAAGGTAAATGGACGTTCTTTGACATTTTGGAAAGCTGAGATAACATACTTCAAGTTTGATGTTCAAGGTTTGTCTTGAGTCAACGTGGATCATGGTGAAAAATGGCCCTAAAGTTGGCTCCTTTACAAGGCAGATTTGTATGAAAATTTTTCTAAGTGTCCAAACTCCAAAGGTGTGGAACCTCCTACTTCATCATGGCGTCATATCTCTCAATCTATGCATTTTTTGGGAATTCATCCTCTATGACAAAGTGGTAGTATGTAACAACCTCTTCAATTTGGTCTTTGGAGCAAAGAAAATGGTTACTTGGATTGGAAGTTTTGGCCTTGGCAAGATGAGAAAAAATCATTGTATTTCTTGACTTAGAAAAATTTCAATTTCTCCATTGTTTCCCTTTTTGCAAGTAACCCCACTTTTCTTGATTTCTCTTGATCAATCATGATCCAAATCACATATTATAATCATTCTTAACTTGTGGAACCCATGTTTGACCAAAAAAGTCAAAAGTCAAAGTTGACTTTGATCAGTCGTTGACTTTTCATCAGATGAACTTAAATTTTGTGATCTTCAATGAAATCAAACCCTTAGGCTATTTGAACATTATGGATGGACTCCAAAGGTACATTTAAGGTCCTTGAATCATATCTTGAAGCATAGAATCATCCTCAGATGAAAAAGTCAATTGTAAATTGAAATTCTAGTATGTCGATCTCAGATGCCCTAAGAGATGTCGAGACATTGATCTCTGCTTAACTAAACAAGGACAGAACAAGTGCATTCTGATATCTCAAAGTCATAACAGTGTCATGACAGATGTTTCAACATCGGTTAAGACACATTTTAGAGCACAAGACTAGACTGAATTATTCAAAGCAAAATGATAAATAACACCAAGATATGATGACCCAGTTCGGTGCAACTCACCTACATCTGGGGGCTACCAAGCCAGGAATGAATTCACTATCAGTAATATTAATTCTAAGTATACCACCTCCGGTAACTTATAACTTAATACTCTACCTAGTGCAATTCTACCTAGAAACCCATCTAGATAAGAGAAACCCATCTCAATTCCTAAATCACCTCAGTGATATCTAACAATCACAACCTCTGGTGACTGTATCAAACCGTTGAGTTGAAAGACAACCCTTTCAACACAATATTTAGTCAATACTCTTGACTAACATTAATAATTGAATTTGCTTAAAAGCTTCATCCAAGAACAATATACAATTCATTACCTACAGGTTTCTGAATATGAAAAACTATGTCTACCACAATGTATCAAACTGATACAAAGGGTGACTTACAATACAAGAAAGCACACGACTATCAAAACCCTAAACCCTTATTTTACTTTACAAAAGTATTAACAAGAATTCCCCTAAGCCCTAGGTCTTGATCTTCCTTTTATAATTTTCGGCTGTCCATTGGCTTCGAAATCTCTGTCCAATCAATCCTTGATCCATGTTCTGATTGTGCCTTAAATCTTGGTACAGATCTGCAACAAACCTGCTTTATCAGACCAAGATGTCGGGCCCTCAAGATAGGACATCTTGTCTGACAAGTTGTTCTTAACAAATTTCTTCAAGTTATGACATCTTGTTCAACATCATGTTTTACCCAAATTTAGTCAAATCTTAGAGCCTTCAATCTCCCCCTTTTGACAAATTTTAGCTAAAACTCCTTTTGCATAATAAACCTAGAAAATCAAGGAGAAGAAATAGTAGAAAGTCCTGAAGTCATTTAAGTCGGCCTATGACGAGTCTAGCAGAAAATAATGTGACTCCTGGAAGCTTTCATTCTTCCTGTCCAGCTGTTCGGAGGATTTACACAGCCTACACCACCTTTTGTATGATGTGTACCCTTTGCACTGGTGTACACAAGGAAGAAGATGCAAGACACTCCCCCTCAAAAACAGTCCCAATTTACCATCCTCCATTATCTAGATCAAGGCTCAGAGGACCAAACCCCAACTCCGGATAACTCAGAATACAAGACACAACTGTGTTCATAACTCATATCACGAGATACAAAAAGAAAACTCATAACAAAAAGAACTGAGACACAGGCAGGATGTTAGAACATCTTATCCAACATCCTTGCAAAACAACTGCAAGAATGGACTTAACAACAAAAGAAGATCAGTCATGTGTTGCAAGGAACAACACACAACTGAGATAGATACACAACCTATCTCCCCATTTTTAGCCAAAAATTGACAAAAGTATCCAACACAATTCCATACCCAAACAATACTCACCCAAACCTGGACAAATACCATAACTCACGACACAGTAAAAACACAACCTGAGACAAAAGAAGCAAAGACCCCCTTTAAATACCCGAGAAGTTTCCTTAGGAATTAACGGTCAATTGATGTTATCGAAGATCAATTCAATGAGGACATAAATTGAGGTAGATAACTTCAGCATAAATGAATGTACACCTCCCAACTCAGTTTTGATTGTTTCTTCTTTAATGAGAATCGTCCAAAGAATATGGTTTTCCACCATCCAAAGAACATTGTCCACAAAGAGCCACTTGTAAACAGACACGAGTCCTAAACAATGTCCTGACACCCAGTCAGACCTTGTCTACACTCTAAAGCATAGTCACAGTGCCTTCCAAAGAACTCTAAGCATACTTCTTTCATCCAGAATTAGAAAAAAAACAGACCATGATGGCAAGACATTATGTGTGACATCTTCCATTTATCAACAAAGGCTCCCATGAACCTTATCCCAATATGCAGAGAAAAATACATTCTCCCAGACAATATCCAATCTTATTTCTCAGGTCTCTCCTAAGAATTAAGAACATCGTTGACATAAGTCAATGGCCTTAATAATTCAAACTCCCAAGCAGAACTTACTAAGCTAAAGGATCAACACACCACAATGTCAAGACATCTTGTTTGACATCACAACCTCACATGAATCACATGAGCATCTTCATGCTCATAAGTGAGGAAATACCAGGTTCACACTCCTTATACCATAAAAACAAATACTCTTGGATTGAGACCAAATAACACCATTGATCACTCTCCCCCTGAACACATCCACACACTATACAAATCCATCTTGAATCTTACAGCCATAGACAACCTTGTTCTTTGAGAATAAATCCAATCAAACCTGGAATGCTCACATCCCCGAAAGAGACATACAGATTCTCTTAACTACTTGGTTGTCCAAGATGTCCTCCACACCTGAAAGACATCAAACCCTTTCTCCATATGAAGAGAGATACATCCTCAGCCTGCTTCCTTCTCAAGGTTTAGCCTGATACAATCTTTTCCAAAGATACTTCCAACAGAACTTACCATCGACTCGCAGATAATCAAAATCCACACAGTCTTGACCAGTAGCTCTACACCATACTCCACAATGAATAGGTATAGCTCTAAAGCTGAAAATCAAACTCAGTCATCCTCCAAGAATAACCAATAGTAGGAATGATGTTTCAACATCATTTAGGACATCAGTCTCAATCAGAGGAGCCATGTACTTTGATTCTTGAAACACCAATCACAAAACTTACCATTTGCATAGTAATTCTTACACCTTGTTAAGGTAAATATGAAGATCTTAATATGATATACACTTGTATAGGCTTAATCTTTACAAGACTCAAAAAACCACTGAGGGAAATAAACTCGAATGCATCACATGAAGCTTCTAGCAGAAACAGAATGTGTAAATAATCTATCTGATGTTAGAGACATCAATCATCCTTAAGCACCTTGGGATTTCTTCTATACCAACAAAACAAGAGTTTCATGTTCTCATAGACTTGAAACTTATATTCAAGTTTGAGTAAACAACCTTCATCCTGTGTTAAGAAAAACAACAACCAGTCTTTTGAAAGCAGTCTTGATTAATTGCTTCTTTAAGTTCCCTTCTTCAAGATAGTCATCCATACCAGAGACTATTCTATTTGAAAAGAGTATCTACAAGCAGGATCACAAGAATCTGGCTTCTTATGAGCAGAGGAATCTTCAAGATATTTGAAAAAAATCCTAAATATGTTATATTGACTTCCATATAGTCTGGCTGAGATGCCTTTGACAGTCCTCCACTAGGAATTAGAATAGATACCCCTATAGGAGATAATGGAACAAATATTTTGCACCCCTATGCGCTCAGATCAGAAATAAACTGACCCAAGGAATGTTTAACAAGATTATCATGTGTTAATCTTCACCTCCACCATCACACCTATCCATAACAAGTTTCTTGGATAGAGACCTCCTAGACTGCATACCAAATGTCTCTTCAAGTCCAATCTGAAGAAGATTCCCAACACTTTTGATCAACACACATTTGTTTAGCATCTAGAGCATATGCCACAACACTCATTTGTCCAAGGAGTTCATTCCTTGGATCAACAAGATTATGCACACACTCTTCTAGAATGACGTTTCAACATCTGGTTGAACATCAGTTCCTTTTCCAATGAATAGATAATTGAAATTGGTTCTGAGGCCATTATCAGAATTACATTTAAGGACAAGATAAGGACCTTTTGAGAACTTTGCAGATTATACCGACTATATTCATTCTTCAAGACACATCAGATACATAGAATATGTTCTTGAGATCTTACAACTGTCTGAACCTGCACCTTCTGGTGTGACATTTTGACATCATCTTTCTTGAACACCAAAAATAAATTAAACACTTGCTAAGGCCACAAATAGAAATTGATTTTAAATCCCAATCTTGTATTCTTCAGTCACCAACTGACATTAGACTCCCTTTTAGATAGAGAATCCTGATGATGATTACAATGTTGAGACATTAGGATTAACATTCATGACACAACCTCTTGACAGTCAGTGTTCTCTTTGGTGTTCAGACTAGGAAAACCATATCCTCCTGAATCTTCCAAACACAACTTCACTAGATGAGTCCTCTACAACTGTTTAGTCCTTAAAGACTCTTATTTCTTCAGGTTGACAACCCTCCTTACTCTAGCTACAAGATCAGAAATAAGACATCCAGCACAACATAGGATGAAATCTTCAAAGCATAAATCTTCCTTAGAAGACCATCTTCAGTAATATCCTTGGATAATCAGGATTACTTTCCAAAATTCAGAAACCTCATGTAGTTTCTTTTGAGATCAGTAGGAAAAATTTCTCCACAAAGATCCAATGTCTTCACTCATAAGACTGCTTTGACATTGATCAGCATTTACTCCAGTTCCATCCTAGTTGAATGTCAGTACAATAGTGCTGACATTTGAACAACCATATGTTACTTCTATAGACGGCCTTCCAAGAATTCTGATAGGGAATCCTCAAACATAGACAATCTCTTAGGGTTGGGAGCAAAAATAAATTGCTCTCTAATGGTATGACATTCCCATGTCACGCTTCTTAAATAAGTACCCTTGGAAATTCTTCTTTACCATCTTTCTCTTTTGAACTCTATTTATCAAACACATTCAGAAGTCCCTCTACAAGAAAATTGGCAAGTTGCGACAATTAATATTGGCAGATTACGGCGGTTTGAACGGCCACAATTTACTAGTCGCGGCGGTTTTCCTTCTGTCGCGAAAACGTGTGTCGCCAGGCTATATCGCGCGGTTCCTAAAACCGCCACTCCAACCGTCGTTCTATGTTGCGACGGGTAAGGAACTGTCGTAAATTGAAAATTACGGCGGTTAAAACCGCCATAAATAATTATTTTTGTTATCCAAAAATAAATAAAAAACCATAGGTATTACCAATACATTTCAATTCTGACAATACAAAATAGCATAAAATTTTGAAAAGACAAGTTACATCATCACCATTCCCCTCAACCTAACACAATTCAACATCAACCACATTACTAAAAAGATAAAAACGACTGAGCTAGAGAGATATAACAATGACTCTTAGTACAATCATCCCTTCATCTTTTGGAACTGTATCTTTGACTGAGATATCAGGCCCTAATGATGCTATATCCCACTTTGATAAAAGATCACCTTCTTCATCCTGGCCTCCCTCAACAATGGCCAAGAAATCTTCAGTCCTTTCATTGTTATATGTTGAACATTTAGATAACCTGCTTTTACCACCAACTATACAACAACATCTTAGTCATCATTTCTCCAACCACTGCAATTTGATCACTTAACTACATTGCTTTGGCACCGATGATACTATTAGCTGATAAGCATGAATTAACCCCTGAGGGGCACATAAATAAAGGTTAAGGAAGGTTATAATGAATAGAGTCAAATTCAATAATAATGTCATTAGAAAAACAGAGAAAATTCATTAAGATAAGAAGGAAAAACGCTAGAGGTTATGACATCTTTCAATAATAACATAAAATAGAAAAACAATAAATAAATTTAACATACCCTTTTGATGAAGTCACGTCTATTAGAATCTGTGTAGAATGTCTTGTTGGTCTTCATTGTAGTTGAAAATTGAGTGATAACTTCTTTCCCAATGCCATCATCCACAGGTATAGGCCCAATCTACAAATGTATAAATAGATGTAAGATGCAAATCCTCAACTGTTTGAGGCATATATAATAAGCAAAACTATCAGTTGTTTTGACAATCAGAAAACAAGGAAGATTACTTACAGTGAACTCAACTTCAACATGCTCCTTTGCCTTATATATTCTCATAATCTGTACAAGAAAGCAAAATAAGATTTCCATGCTTAAGTTTGATGGAAAAACAAGTTTTTAATTTACTAAAATTTGAGGAGCCAGGGGATGCAACCAAGAGACAGAGTGGTGTTAATATTAGTAGCAAAAACACTATTCACAATTAAATTAAACATAATTTACCAGAGATGCCCATGGATTGAGCTGTTGATGTACTTCATCCAATATCGGACCACGTAGGACAGTAAAAGATGCCTGAACAAGTCAGTGCATAAATTAAACATATACCAAGTCATAAACTAAAATTATCATTAGCTGTTGAATTTTTTAAAGGAAAAGTTTGTAACCTGCTGATCAGATTTAATGGGAAACGAGCCGTTTGGACGGAAGACGTAAGCCTCGGAAGCCTTAATAAAAAAAACACAGTTTGCAATCAAAAAATAACATAATTGGACTGTGGCAAGATGTATTTCACTACTGAATCTTTCTATGTGCATATGACTACTTGAGAATCTTTATCATCCCCAACATTTCCAGAATAAAAACTGTATGATTGTTCAACTGATGCTGTAACCTTCAGCCATAACCAAAACAAAATAATAAACTCCAGCATTACTAACTTTATGCTTCAATGCAAATTGAAATCCAAAACTGTTGGCATCACATATTCAGATAAAATTTAAACATGGAATGTATGTTTAGAAAAACTAATACATTGATAATGAAAACTTACTAGATTTCTATTGTTAACATAATGAATTAATTTTCCTTCATTTGCAGAATAGAGCAACTTTAGATTCCCCTGTCCAACTTCTATGCTGTTATTAGTACTTCCTTCTGATCTGAACTCCTTTGAGATAGTTGAAATATGACCATCATCATTTGAAGAGCCATAAAAGTTTGAGTTAATAAGTGTAATCTTTCAGTCCAATATTACCCATACAGAGAGAAGAAGAGATAATGTATCGAGTTATTGTTGATTATTCTATCCTTATTCACATATTGTACATGTTCATAACTTTGTTTCCTCTTTCAAAACAGATTTATTGCTTTATTCACTCCAAATCTACTATCAGCTGAAAGTTAAAAGAGAAAGCAATATCACTAACCTGTCTGTTTAGGCCTTGATACTACATAGGTACTGAAACCAATGGGGGCACTGATACCGGAAATGCAAGCCAGTACTTGAGTTCCCCGGCAGGAGCTGTTCCTATATATGCTTTGACATATTTTTTCCTTATGCTCGAAGTAATATTAGATATAGGCAAAAGCTGAGACTCAATTTCCTTCCCAACAGAGTCCTGGACAAAAATTTCTGCAGTTGAAACCTGTGGAAAGTATGTTCTGAAGTCAGTCGCCTACAAGTATAAATCAATGTCTAAATCAATGTCTAAAGACTTCAAAATTTGATCAACTTAACTTGTCAGAATGTCATATCTAATATGTGTTTTATCTTCATTAGCATGCTCATTGGACGATGGATGCATTAGTGCATAGATTTATGAGATAAGAGGGAAGGACGAAGTATATAAACTACTACCCAATGTTGCAAAGGTCAGGGAGGCATGACATGTGATTTGTTTTGCGGTTGTTTGGCCCATTTAGACAGGGAGATTTTGCTTTTGAATTGTTAATTTTTTCAACCGGGTTCACTCTGCTTGTAAATTTGCATAATAACTCAACACTTCTTGCGCTACACATTGATGTTCTAATAAAATTGTTTGGCGTATCAAAAACAAAATCAATAAGATCCTATAAGAATATATGAGATATCTCAAAACATCTTCGATATTATGTTAAAATATCTTATTGTATTTCCTAAGATTAGTTTTTAATATTAGAGTATCTTAGACTATCTCCATGGAAAAGTGTCTACTTAGTAACTATCATAATTTGTTTCCTGATTTCCTTATTTATTAAGGATTACGAGTATTATATTCCTTTAAATAAGAGTTACTATTTAGTCTTTTGTATCAATATCAAGCTGTATCTCATCATCCTCAAGTCTTCAACATCTCACTGCAAAGCTATTTAATACACAATAAATCTTGGGCTCCACCGAGGCAAACAAAAAGTTGGAAAGAACACATCCCACAACTATCAATGAATAGATATATGTTTCAAGATTTAAAGATTACAATCAATAAGAATATAATTATTCCCAACAATAAGAAAATGAACAATGATAACCAAGTGGCTAGCAAAGCATTCACTGTTGATTTTGAAATGATGAGGGAACGTATATCATTTAATATATACCCAATAAAAAAATCAAATAAAATACCATTAAAAATACCTACAGGAATTCGAATCACTTCCTCTATCTTCCAAGCAAGAGGATTATAAACAACAATCACCTACAAAAAGTAACAAAATTGAGAGAAGCGTGTTAAGATTCATATTTAATCATACGTTAGAGTGATTCATCTTTTGAATGATTAAATGATGCACTGGTAATATGACAAAATATCATCTCTACCATGCTTTTCCCATTAGCCAAGGTAGTTTCTGATGGAGGACAGTAGCTTATGTTAAGAAGAGGGCACTGCCAAGAAATTCACATGAGAGATTTAGAATAATATATCACAGATTCCTTTATATAAAAAATGGATACAATTTCACATTAGAGCAACAACCGGAATTCTATGGTCTTCAGGAAATAAGGCTAGGTCCTTGAAACACTCTTTGAGTATGGGATTATCTTCCAAAACATCTAATATCTTTTGGAGGAGAGAAAGTAATTCAGTGTTAGAATCAAGTATAGAATGACCTTGTGAGATGTCCTTCGCTATCTTTCGCCGAAAGTCATAAGGCCGATTTCTGAGTGACATTGCAGTCACTTTAATAGCAAGTGGTAAACCTTTGCAATTTTTCACAACCTACAATTGAGTGCAAGCAAATAAGAAGTTTCAAATGATCATGTAAAATCTTGTTGTGTCTATCTCAAATGAACAACTTTAAACTAGAAAACAAGTATAGATAACGGCTAAAAAACTATGAGCAAGTACCTTTTCGACAAGATCTTTGTCGAGAATATTTGAATTATTTTTTTCCATCTGAGCGTAGTGATGGAAAAGTATTACTGCATCTTCGTGAACTAGAGGTTCTAAGACACATGTTGTTCTATATTTTTGAAATGCAACCCTTGAAGTCACCAGAATTTTGAAATCTGATATCTGGAATTGAAGTTTGTCAATAAGGGTTTCTGAGTTTGGCCAAACATCATCCAGAACCAACAAAAGTGGACTTCCCTCAACTTTCTTGAGCAAAAGTCCCAATCTATTGACAGCATCTTCATCAGTTTAAAACTCAGGCACTGGATAATATCCACAATGTTCAAATAGTGTCTCTATAATAATCTTCAACATCGGTGTTTTTGAGAAAGTGAGAAATATCATATGGTTTTTCCCATTTTGTACTCACCCGATTCACCTCTTCATCAATAAGAATACGTTGAGTAATCTCCACCTGCAAAAAAACATGAATAATTATTTAGGAATTTCATCGAACAGTTGGTACCCATCGAACCAGTAGTTTGGAAATAAAAGAGACAAAACCTAAATCCCAAAATCAAAACAAACAAAATCGATAAATGATTCTATGGGCATTAAAACGAATAAACCCTAAATCCCCAATCGAAACAAATTTCTTCAGAGAAATAAAAAACATAAAAACACAAATAAAACATACCTTCATTGAGTTTTTTTGTACATGAAATGTCGGAGAAGAATGATTTTACAATTTTGAGATTAGATCGAATAAGAACTTTTTGCAATTTTAGGAAAATGGAGAACGATCGCAGAATTTCAGTGAGGTGGAATTCTCTTAACCGTCGAGGGATAGAAGATGAAGTTTCATCTGTACTTTTTCACCAAAAAGGTTTTATATAATTATCAATTAATATAGTATTTTTAAATTAACATTTTTTGCTAGGATTAATAAAATAGTTTATGTTGTTTAATAAAAAATTTCTAAACAATTTTTACTGCTATAACTAAAAGTTTTAATTATTAATTATAATATTTTTTATGTTTATTTAAATAAGCATATTATAAATTTTAAAGAAAATCAACTATTTAAAAATTTGATTATAATTATTTTTAAAATAAAAAACTATTTGATGTTTGTTTTATAAGAAATATATAATATTAAGTGAAATATATATTTATAATGTATTAAAAATTTTGAGTCAAATACCAAAATATAAAAAATTAGTAATTATTTAAAATTCAAAATTAAATAGAAGACAAATGTTATTTTGCATGGTAATATAAATTTAATTACTTTTTTATGGGACAAATTTAACTACTTGGTAGCCTAAATCACTCACATTAGCTTCTTCTCCACACACAGAAAAACACTTCACTACTCCCTCTCACTTTTTAAAACCTCCATTTCTCTTTCTTTCATACAACAAAAAACATTCAAGAACAACCTTTCAAACTCGTCATGCTCACACCCAAAACGATTCTTCACTTTTCCTCCAACGCCATCAAACACCAAAATCTCCATTAGCTCCCTCTCCATCCTCTACAAACTCAGCAACAATAAACAACAACAACCCAAGTGCACTGCGAACCTTCACCCTCTCCGTGTTGATCACGTTCGAGTTTCTCCACGATATCTCAGCAACTTACCATTTAACTTCGCTCAAAATAATAAGTCTTCCAAATTTGATGGAGGACTTGTCGTCCAAAATGGAGTAAACCACTCAAAGAAGCTAGAGAAGCTGTTGGTGTACAAGGTGAAAAATAATGGATGAACAAGAGAAGAATGTATTATAGAGAATGACGGCTACAAGGATTACAAATGGATTACTAAAAATACTCACTACCACTAGTCCATTTATAAGCTAAAACTAGGGCTACAAAGCAACAATAAAATACTAAAATACCCTCTAACAAACTTGGTCACCAAGTTTGTAAATATTAATTAAAATATAAATTATTTATTTTAATACCATCCTTTAATTTATATTTCCTCAAAACTAACAACTCCAATTCCATCCCTTAAGCGAAGGAATTGATCAGTCTTGATAGTCTTCGTCAGAACATCTGCCAACTGTTTCTGGGTGCTACAGTGCAGAACTTCTAACACTCCATTCTGAACTTGACTTCTCAGATAGTGATACTTGGTCTCAATATGCTTGCTTCTCCCATGCAACACTGGGTTTCTGGCAAGATTGGTTGCAGACTTGTTATCAATCATCAGCTTTAGAGGTTTGTCAACTTTGATCTTCAGATCCTCCAGCAAGTTCAGAATTCACACAGCTTGACATGCAGTAAAAGCACCTGCAATATATTCAGCTTCACAGGTTGATATTGCAACAACCGGTTGTTTCTTGGAACACCAAGAAATAGGGCCTCCTAGAAACTTAAACAAGTATCCAGAAGTACTTCTTCTATCAACTCTGTCTCCACACCAATCAGAATCTGAATAACTCAGAAGTTCTGATTCAGTCTTTCCTCCAAAAGGGAATAGCACTCCATACTTCAGAGTTCCCTTGATATACCTCAGAATCCTGACAGCAGCTTGGTAATGGGACCACTTAGGTTTACTCATGAATCTGCTAACCATTCCAACTGCATAGCAAATATCAGGTCTGGTATTACACAAATACCTCAGAGAACCAACCAACTGTTTGAAGGTTGTAGCATCCACATCCTCACCATCAGAATCAGAATCTAGTTTCTGATTTGTATCTGCAGGTGTGATAGAAACCTTACAATTCTGCAACTTAAATCTCTTCAGAAGTTCTCGTTCATACTTCAGCTGATGCAAAATGATACCTTTCTCAGAATATCTGAACTCCATCCCTAGAAAGTATGTCATTTTCCCGAGATCAGTCATTTCAAACTCATTCATCAGCACCTTCTTGAACTTAGCTAATTCTTGTTCAGAACTTCCGGTCAGCAATATGTCATCAACGTACAAACACACCACAATCATATTTCCTTCAGAAATATGCTGAACATAAACACCGTATTCCATCTCACATTTTTGAAAACCCTGCTTCTTGAAAAATGAATCAATCTTCTGATTCCAAGCTCTGGGCGCTTGCTTCAATCCATACAAAGCTTTATGTAATCTGTACACCATCCCTTCCTTATTCTCTTTCACAAATCCAGGAGGTTGTGACACATAAACTTCATCATCTAACGGACCGTTCAGAAATGCAGATTTCACATCTAAATGCATCAGAGGCCAATTCCTGTTAGCAGCTATTGCAATCACCAATCTGATTGTTTCATGTCTCGCTACAGGTGCAAACACTTCAGAATAATCCAACCCAGGTTTCTGCAGAAATCCTCTTGCTACCAACCTCGCTTTGTGTTTGCCAATTGATCCATCTGGCTTTAGCTTCTGCTTGAAAACCCATCTGACGCTGATGGCTTTCTTGTCCTTTGGAAGTTCTGTCAGCTTCCAAGTCTTGTTTCTTTCTATGGCCTCAAGTTCTTCTTTCATGGCCTTTAGCCAGAACTTCTGCTTGAGAGCCTCTTCTGTACTCACAGGTTCAGAGTCTACTAACATGGCACACTGAATAATCTCTCCCTCAGAATCTACTTCAGTGTCTTGCAACATGTCAAACTCTTCAAATCTTCTTGGAATGTTTCTGATTCTCTGTGGCCTCTGACCTCGTTCAGAACTTTCTCCGGATGCTTGAACCTCAGAAGTTCTGTCCTCAGAAGTTTCCCCTTCAAAAGCTCTTGCTCCAGAAGGTTGACTTCCTCCAGAACCTTGACCACCTTCAGAATCTGGCATATTCCCAGAATCTGAATCACCACCAGAATCTTGATCATCATCAGAATCTGGATCATCATAATCACCTTCATCTTCTGAGTCTCCTTCAGAGTCAGAATCACCATCAGTTTCAGAAATTCTTATTTCTGACCTTTCTTCAGAAGTTCTCACATCAGAATCAGATTGAGACTTATCCCAATTCCAAACTTCTGATTCCTTCACAATAACGTCTCTGCTAAACTCAACTTTATTAGTTTCTGGACAATAAAGCTTGTACGCACCCGTACTGTGGTACCCCACCAGTAACATTACTTTGCTTCTATCATCCAGCTTCTGTCTTCTAGCTTCTGGAACATGTTTGTAACAAACAGAACCAAACACCTTTAGATGACTAACACTTTGCTTTTCTCCCGTCCACTTCTGAATAGGAACTATTTCCTTCAGCTTCTTCGTTGGACATCTGTTAAGCACATATGTTGCGGTGGCAACAGCTTCTCCCCAGAAGTTCTGAGGAAGCTTCTTCTCCTTCAGCATGCTTCTCACCATATCAAGCAAAGTACGATTTCTTCTTTCAGCAAGACCATTGTGTTGAGAAGTGTAAGGAGCAGTAACCTCATGCTCAATTCCATTCTCCTCACAGAACTTCTGAAACTCTTTGGAGTTATATTCACCCCCACCATCGATTCTGAGAATCTTCAGATTCTGACCACTCTGATTCTGAACCTTCATTCGGAATTTCTTGAATTCAGCAAACACCTCGTGTTTGAACTTAATAAGGGATACCCATATAATTATCGTGAATTCATCAACAAATGACACGAAGTATTTATTCCCTCCGATCGATTCTACTGGAAATAGACCACACACATCAGAATGTACTACTCTCAAGGCATGTTTTGCTCTTGGAGCAACTTCTGACGCAAATGGCAATCTTGGTTGCTTTCCTTCCATGCACACTTTGCATGACTTCTCAGGCTTCTTAATTGTAGGAATTCCATGTACCAGCTTCTTCAAATTCAGATGTTCTAGGCTTCTGAAATTCAGATGACCAAATCTTCTGTGCCACAGCTCACTTTCTTTCACAACACTTGTTGCATTAAGACATTCAGAGTCAGAAGTTCTGACATTCACCTTGAATGTTCTATTCCTTCCCTGTTCTGACTCCATAATCAACTTCTGATTACAGTCATACAGCTTCAGAAGATTGTCCTTCATGGTAACTGAAAAACCTTTCTCAATTAATTGTCCCACGCTCATCAGATTGCTTTTTATGCCAGGTACATACCACACTTTCTGAATCAATGTTGTTTTCCCATTATTCAGAACAACTCTGACATTTCCCATACCTTCAACGTTAAGATATTTGTCATCAGCACATCTGATCTTTGTCCTCTTCTCAGAATCAAAATCAACCAGTCATTTCTTATTTCCAGTAAGATGATTCGAGCAGCCAGTGTCCATATACCACCAGTCTGTCAAATTCGTATCATCAGATTCAGAAGCCATCAGTAGCACAGATTCATCATCAGAACTTCTGGCTATATTTGCTTCTTCTGACTTCCTTTCTTTGTTTAACCAACAATCTCTAGCAAAGTGACCAAACTTCTTGCAACAGTAACATTGGATCTTCTTCTTGTCATACTTCTCTTTTCCCTTCTGAGCATTCTTTTGCCTATCAGAAGTTGAGGTTTCTGACTTCTGACCACCATCAGATCTTCTCTTCTTCTGATGCTTCTTATCAGAAACTGCTTTCAGAGCCTGCTGCTCTACTTCCCTTTCAGAAGTTCTCTCAGTCAGACGCAACTCTTGCGCTTCTAGACTGCTTTGCAGCTCTTCAATTCTCATGGTGCTCAGATCTTTAGAATGTTCTATTGCTACCACAATGTAATCAAATTGAGGAGTAAGGGATCTCAATACCTTCTCAATGATTACTTGTTCAGAAAGAGTTTCTCCACACGCCTTCATCTCATTAGTGATCAGAATCACTCTGGAGATGTACTCAGAAACTTTCTCATTGTTCTTCATGTTGAGATTCTCGTACTGCTTACGTAGAGACTGAAGCTTCACCTTCTTCACTGATGCGTCACCACCGTAACGTCTGACCAGTGTGTCCCACGCCGCCTTTGTCGTCGTTGAATCTGCAATCTTCTCAAACACATTCGCATCCACACACTGATGGATGTAGAACAATGCTTTCTGATATTTTTTCCTTGTATCCTTCTGCGCGTTCTTCTGCTCCTCCGTCGCATCTGCTGCTACCGAAACATAACCTTCAGTGACAAGATCTAGAACATCTTGAGCACCGAACAGTACACGCATCTGAATCATCCAACGATTCCAGTTTTTGCCATCAAATACTGGAAGCTTGGTGTTCATGCCGCCGTTGCCGTTCATTATCTTCAACCTTGTACAGTACACTCAGAACTTACCACGCACAGTGTTTCCCAACCCACAGAATCAAAAAATTATTATTCTGATCAGAATTTCGTTCAAGATTCAACACAAATCAAGAACCAAAATTCAATCACACAAGAAATCCTCACGTTTCACTCGTGTTTCCCGTGTTTTCCCGTTGATCCGAACCGGAGCGCTAGATACCAATTGTTGGTGTACAAGGTGAAAAATAATAGATGAACAAGAGAAGAATGTATTATAGAGAATGACAGCTACAAGGATTACAAAAGGATTACTAAAAATACTCACTACCACTAGTTTATTTATAAGCTAAAACTATGGCTACAAAGCAACAATAAAATACTAAAATACCCTCTAACAAACTTGGTCACCAAGTTTGTAAATATTAATTAAAATATAAATTATTTATTCTAATAGAAGCAAGTATATTTTGGAGTTGTGGCATCGGTTAGCTCTTGTGAAGATTGGATCATGATACTGATGAAGATGGACAGAAAGCAAGCAAAGAAGAGAGTCAACCACGAGAAGGAGCTCACGTTAAAAGGCATGTCGTTATCATAACATCATCACTGTATCACTTACCTTCATAATCCACCACAACCTACAATCACTGCTTCCACCAGAGACAACCTTCAACAACAAAGCCATCGCAAAACCGCACGCATCACCACGCCAATAAACCGACCATACTCCCTTTGGAAGCCGCGCACAACAATGTCACTCGCTCTGAATCTTTGTCACGCAATTCTCGGTAGTAGGTACATTTCCGGTCACGCATCGGTAATCTTCATTTGCTTATGATCATGTTTTCATTACACTTGTTGTTGTTATTAGTTTGGAATATCATTGCACTGTTATTGTTTACGATCAGGTAATACTTGTGCATGATTCAAAGTTTGCCATGTGAGTGTGTGTATGTTTACATATGAGTTTTGTGTGTTTATCGTAACATTGGCAAGGATATGTCGTGATGCTGGAATCATGTCCGTTTGTGGAGAGAGAGATGGATTTTATGGACTGTTTAAGTGAAAGTAACATGTTACTGAAATACATTGCTCTTGGTCTTTTCCTTTTTTTACGGAAACTGTGATACTTTTGGTGTTTTGAACGAAAAACTGTGTTACGGAAATAAGGGATGCCATGCATCAATGTTTTTTTCCTTCTTTTACTGTTTGGGTGAGACGCGATTCCAAGCATGGCTGGTGTTGAGGAGCATGAATTCTTTTTTTAATATGGCTGTTATTGTTATTATGAGTAGTGAAGGATTATTTTTTTGGTTTAATTTTTGGCTAGTATTTTAATAATCTTAGTTGACAGTATATATCATATTGATCATATACAAAAGGTGAATTCTTATCTACCCATCTTAAAAAGTTAGATAGAGTTACCCATAGAGTAAATTAGACTACATTGCATTGGAAATCTACAAAATTTAAATTATTATAAATAATTAAGTATAATAAAATGATATGGCATTACTGGATTTGTTGAAGGTACACTACAAAAAAAACTGGTATTTGCCACATGAAAATCACTTCACAACATGCAAAATCACTTCACAAACTGGTATTAGCGACGTGACTATTCACGTCGCAAGAGCACGTGTGGCAACTATGTTGCCACGTGAAAATCACTTCACAACTTTGCCACGTGATTTTCATGTCGCAACAAATAAAACAGAGTTGTGGCAGGCGTGTGTAAGAAGTTTGCCACGTGAAATTCATGTGGCAAGTTGTGAAGTGAAATTCACGTGGCAAGTTGTGAAGTGAATTTCATGTGGCAAGTTGTGAAGTGAACTTCACGTGGCAAGTTGCGAAGTGGAATTCACGTCGCAAGTTGCGAAGTGAATATCACGTGGCTACATGATTTTTTTTATAAAAAAAAATGATTAATTATGTGGTACGTTTTGTATTTTTATTTATAATTTAAAATTATAATTTAAAATTTTAATTATAGTTTGTTTTTTTAATTATTTTACAAAACAAAATGAATATTAATTTTTTTTAATAATAATTTAATTTGAAAATTTAATAAATTTAAATAACAAAAATTAATAATTATAAATAAATACCAAAATTTAGAATAAAATTTTTAAATAAAAAGTGTACAATATGCCAAAATGTAATAAATATTTTACAAAAATAAAAATTTAAAATTACAATAAATGCTTCGGATTAATCCGAATTGCGATAGGATTCAATGTTAATATCATCGTCATCCGAGCCAATATCATCGTTATCCATCTGTTGTTGACCACCAACTTCTTCATTTCCAACAACTGGATTACCGCCACCTTGCGATTGCATAAATTGGCGCATCATCGCCTCCATTTCAGCTTGCCTCTTCTTCATTGCCTCTATCTGACTTTGTTACGCCTCCAATTGGGCCTGTAATGTCGCCTCACGTTGCGCCGTTTCGCGTCTCGCTTCAGTTAGCGCCAGTTGTCTTACCGTTTCTATCATCTCAGGGGTCAATTGCGGCGGATTTGACGTTCCCTCACCATCTCTAACTCTTTAAAATAGAGTTTTGTCTCCTTTTCTCATACCACCGGCCAAAGCTCCAACACCAAATAAACATCCATTCGGTCCTTTTCCGCCAGTTACTAAATCCCAAATATAAAAATCCACACGTGGATTAAGCGGCTCAGAACCTCTTAGAATATACTGAGGATTCTCTATCAAAAATTGTGTGAGCAATACCTGGTAATCCTCCTACACATAAAAAAAAAAAATTAAGTTAAAGATAGATTAAACAATTTAAGTTAATATATAATCTTATAAGTTTTCTTACAAGATACAAACATCACTAACAATTCTATTTGAATAAATAATAAATTAATAAAATAATAAATTGCAAAAATTACTAATTAATAAATAAATAATTAATTAATTAATAAAAATCATCACTCAACCACATAAATACAAACATTACTAATTAATAAATAAAAAACTCCACTCACCCACTCTTTAAGACTTTTTAAAAAAACAGTAAATATTATTCTATTTGAATAAAAAGTAAATCTTATTAAATAATGAATAATATATAAATTAAATAATATCAAATTAATAAAAAAATCTTCACTCACCCAACAACCCCATATTTCCAATTAATTAATTAATAAACAACTAACAATTCTATCTGAAATTAAAGCTCACAATTTGCTTATAAAAAATAGCTCGCAATTCATTTTATTAATTTATCTAATAAATTTACATTAATAACTTTCCATTAAAAATGGCTAAAAAATAGCCATAATACTATAATAAATAATGAATTAATTAACTAAGGAAAATAAACATCATTTATTAACAAATATTTATGAATATTTATGAATATTTATGAATGAATTGGATATTAAATCGTTAGATTAATAAATCAAGACGAATAAAAGGTATGACATATCAATTTCGGATTAAAATTTTAAAATGATTAAAGTTTAAATTAAAAAGAAATTGTTATTTGTATTTATTTGGTAATTATTTTAAATTCTAATTTTACAAAATCATCATAAAAAATAAGTTATGAGTTTATTTTGTCTACCCATTACATACCAGCATGCTACTTTTCGCACTTTACAAATTAAAGTTTTTATTTTTATTTTTTTCCTATGTTGAAAATATATATTTTTTTTTCATTATAGATAAACTATTAAATTACTCATAATTATTAATAAAAAATACACTTAATAAAATATAAATACTCATATAAATATATTTTATATATTTTTAAAAATAATACTCATTAATAAGTATTCAATAAAACTTGCCCGTGAGATGCACGGGTAGATGTCTAGTTATTTCCAATTTTTATTAAGTTTTATTTTCTTTTTTTATATTCTGTTTTAAAAAATACATATAAATAAAATTAATAATTAAAAATTAAAATTTAATAAATATTTATATATTTACAAATATAATCTATTTTGAATATAAAAAATAACAAAATAAATATTTTTGTTTTAATATATTTCGGTTTTAATAAAAAAATATTATATAATCTATTTTATAAAATAAATATAGTCTGTTTTAATAAATAAATATTTAATAAATAAATTTAATATGTCTTAAATAAATATATAACATAATCAGTTTTAAATATGATTTTTTATTATAATCTGATTTTAAAAATAAAATCAGTTTTATTTAATAAATAAATATAATTTGTTTTAAATAAAGATATTATATTTAATAAATAAATATAATCTGTTTTAAATAAATATATTATATAATCTGTTTTATTTAATAAAATAATCTGTTTTAATAAATAAATATTTATATATCAATAAATATAATTCTTTTCTAATAAAAAAATATACATTTTTCGTGTTAAATAAATATATGAAAAAAATTTGAATAATACATTTTCGTTTTACATATATATTACAATACAAATATTTAACCAAAAAGCCATAATATTTAAAAAAACAACAACTAAATAATAAATTCAGAAAAAAAAATTAATGACAAAATTACCTCTTCTTCAATCTCCTTCACTCTTCTTGTTCCAAAATTATTTCTTCAATTTGTTCTTCAAATATCTCTTTCAATCTTCTAAACTTTAATATTTTGACATAAAAAAAATAAAAAATAAGGCACATCAGAATATATTATGTTTAAATCGAAATAATTAAAAAATAATAGAAGAAATAAAATTAAAAAACTTACCTGAACATTGAAGATGAAGAAAAATGAAAACTGAAAAATGGTGAGAAGATGGAAAATGAGAAGAAGGAAAAGGTTGGAGAAGGAGATGAAATGTTAATGAAAAGAGATTTAAATGGGTAAGGATAGGAAAGGATAGAAAATCTTGAATCGTGGGAACCGACTACCTGGAAAACACAATTGCGTGCTGCTATAAATGCCCCAGCTAGCGACGTGAATTTCACGTCGCAACCTTGCGAAGTGTGATTCACGTCGCAACACCCAATAGCTATTTTTCAAATTCCAATTTGCAAAGTGATTATCACGTTGCTAATTTACGAAGTGAAAAACACTTCACTTAATTTCAACGGTTAAATCTTTTGCAGGTCCCAACCTGCACATTCTGTAACCTATCAATTAAGTGTCATAAATTTTCCCCCCCTAAATCTTGCGACGTGAATAATACTTCACAAGTCAAATTTTGAATTTTTCAACTTTTCCCCTTGTTTACGCCATTGCCCTTTTAATTTTTTTTATTTAATTATAAATGTTGTGAAGTGAATTTCACGTCACAACATTTTTAAAAAAAAAATAGAAATTCCATAACGCACATGCTATCATTATACATCTTATTATAATAGATAATATGTTAGTGACGTGATTATCACTTCGCAAACGCTTTTTTTTTGTCACGTGAGTTTCACTTCACTAAATCATGTGGCTGGATACAATATTTCTTGTAGTGGTACACTACCCAATTTTTTGTGATGGGTAATGAAGTTGTTCTCATATAAAAAAGTTTTGGCTTAAATGCAGTTTTAGTCCCCATAGTATCATTTTTCTAAACTTTTGATCCCCCTTTAAAAAAATCCAGGTTTTGGGTCCCTTGTTTTGATTTTTTTTTGGATTATTTTGGTCCCCTCTCAAAATTAGGGTATGTGACATTTTTCTCGCTGATGTGAATTACTGACTAGGATTATTTATTATTTTATATTTATTTACATAATTAATTGATAATTTTAATAGAGTTTCTCTAAAACTTAATTAATAAATATTTTTTAGAAATTAGATAATTAATGAGCTAGATTTTTTAGAAATTAAATTTTTTTAAAACAGTTTGGGTCACTAACCCAATACACAAGTTTACACTTGGTAGTCTAAATGAGCTATATAAACACTAACCACTTTTGTTAAAAAATCAATGTGGGACTTTAATGGAAAACAAAACTCACACTACACCTGGTAGCCCAATACATTGATTGGTTCAGTTCATTTCTTTGTATGAGTTTTGTTCACTGATCCTTGGTGTGAGTATGTGAATTTTGTGGGAATTTTGTGATGCTGTGACACTCAATTTTTTTGTGTATGATGGAATGGATATTGAGGCTTTTTAATTTGTATATCTGAACTTGTTTCTATCGTTTCTTCCTCTCCACCCATCTTGCTGTGATGTATGTGATTTATAGGATGACATGTTAATCCTGAATTAAATGCGATAAATTCTCCTGTCGGTTCTTGTCTTGGTAAGCAATTGATACCATTCAAACTGTGTTTAGAAACTATTTTAGAAACAAAATATGTTTGTCTTTGTGATGAATTCATGACAATGTATTTCCTTTTTTGATATGCAGGTATCCTATTTTTCTTTCTTGGAAATTGCCTTAATTTCATTTCCTTTGGTTATGCCGCCCATGTTTGTTTCCATATACTTATTGATTTTTTTTTTAACTCATGTAATTTTATGATTGTATTGTGGAGTAGTATCTTATTTTTCTTCTGATTACGTATGTTTTTGTTTTCTTTCCTGTCACTTCTTGCAGCTTTGGGATCTGTTCAGTTTGTATCTAACCTTGCATTCGCTTACTTTGTGTTGAACAAAGTGGTGACAGCCAAGTATGCCAAATTTGAATTAAAATTACTGTTTCACTTTTGTCTTTTCACCAAAATGGTTCTACCTATGAAAATTCTTTTGGCTTAATAATTGTCCTTCAAAGAGGGTACTGGTTGCCACGATTTTCATTGTTCTTGGAAATGTTTTTCTAGTTGCTTTTGGCAATCACCAATCGCCTGGTATGTAACAAATTGCCTTGGTCAATTAAAGCATTGTGTTTCAGTTAAAATGTTCTGTATGCTATTAAATGTCAAGATTCATTTTTTCTATACATTTGAACGAATCATCGTGTCATTAAGAAAGAAATGTTAATTTTAATGGTGAAAACTAATTTTGTAATGAACTGCCTGTGTTTCAGTTTATACTCCAGAGCAGTTGACAGAGAAATATACCAATGATTTTGTATGAAAAAGTAGTGTTTATATAGCTCAAAATGTAAATGAGCTACCAGGTGTAGTGTGGGTTTTGTTTCCCATTAAAGTCCCACATTGATTTTTTAACAAAAGTGGTTAGTGTTTATATAGTTCATTAAGACTACCAAGTGTAAACTTGTCTATTGGGCTAGTGTTAAAATGAGTTGGGTTAGTGACCCAAACTGTTTTAAAAAAAATTAATTTCTAAAAAATATTTATTAATTAAGTTTTAGAGAAACTCTATTAAAATTATCAATTAATTATGTAAATAAATATAAAATAATAAATAATCCTAGTCAGCAATCCACATCAGCGAGAAAAATGCCACATACCCTAATTTTGAGAGGGGACCAAAATAATCCCAAAAAAAATCAAAACAAGGGACCTAAAATCTGAGTTTTTTTAAAGAGGGATCAAAAGTTTAGAAAAATGATACTATGGGGACCAAAACTGCATTGAAGCCAAAAGTTTTTTATATTTTAACTTTTTGTTTCTTTAGTTTTAATTTGGATATATTAAAGAAATCCCAAAATTCTTTTTCTTTTTTTTTTTCGTTAGTTTTTAGATACTAAAAAAAATAATAAAACAATCTTTAATCATTTTTAATACTAGTTTTAAATAGTTATTTGTAAAAATATAAAATATAAAAAAAATTGTTTAATTATTTTCATTTTTAGTTTTTGTTAGTTGTTAAATAATAAATATAAAAATAAGAAAACTATTTTGTTTAATTATTAATTAATTTAAATATTTTTATTTATTATTGATTAATTAAATTATTAGGTAATCTTAATAAATATTTATATTTAAATTTATTAATAATTCTCTGGTTGCCCGATTTTATTTTTGCGATTGTTTGCTTCCTTGTTTTGCGCCTGCTTTTCCCCGATTAATTTCTGATACTTTGTCCTGATTAGTTGATGATGTATATTCTTGATGTCTCGAGCTGACTACATGCCTTGATTTATGTCTTCTACATATGTTGTTATTTGTTCATACTCTTAACTTTGTTGTTTGCTCATTGCACATTACCTTCATGATGCCTGTCTTGTTTAACACTTGCTTGTGGCTATCGAATCTTTATGATCGCCCATGTTTGAAGTCTAAGGGAAAGACTTGTGGTTGACTATACAGTCATGTGCATTGCATTTTATTCATTTGCATTTTCTAACTCTTTGCATGATTCTTGTTTTCCCTATAGGTTGATCACCTTAGGATGTATATATCTAGATTGTTAGCTCTAGCTTAGACTGCTCATTCTCTTAGGATAGCTTCCTTTAGGATAGTTTCCCTTAGGATGTCAACTTTAGATAGTTTACAGTTAAGTTCCCCATCTCCTAAGAGAGATTAGACACTAGTCATCCTTGGTTAAGATGTAATTCTCCTACCCCATGACATAGTTGAGAAAAATGTTGATTTCTTTTCCACTTGAGAGATGTATGTGGCATACTCGTCGATTTTATATCCAAGTTGGAGCCCTTCTCTCAATGTGAAGCAAAAATCCATCTTCTGTATGTTTGTGGTGGATTAGTTGAGTATTCTCCTTAAGATAACAATTGTCTCTTTTCCTATCCAACCAACAAACATTGCTTTTATCCGTAGTAGTCCGAACTACGGACGCTTTGATTTCTCAAAGATTCTTTTGAGAACACGTAGGCACAAGGTCAATCCTTGGCGAGCAACCTCTTCTTTTTACTTCGTTTACCCTTATTGAGGGGAACTGCGAATGCTCTGATTCTTTTAGTCAAGATACGTAGGCACGAGATGCGATGTCTTGACGAGCATACTTAGGAATAACACCTTAGGTCTCCCTTTTTCTTTTCACCCTTAGCAAACAAATAACAAATAACACAATAAAACAAGAGGTTTATATAGAGTACTACGGATACTTTGGATGCTAGCACATTCCCTAGGTATAACCAACCCCCGAACCTTAGATTCTCTTTGGCTTTGCATTGTATTGCATACTCATGGGTTATTCGTTCTTTTTCCCTTCCCTTGAATAAATTAAAGATCGGTGGTGAATTATGATTTGTGATTCAAGTTAATTCAATAACTTGATATCCGATTCTCACCGCGACATCATGCAATCTCGTTCCTTGTTCAACAAGCCAAAAAGTATCTTCCCTATAACTCATCCAGAAACAGAACAGTATGACTGCTCTGATACCAATTGAAATTCTGGTATGCAGATCTCAGATGTCCTGAGAGATGTCGAGACATTGATCTCTGCTTAACTAAACAAGGACAGAACAAATGCATTCTGATATCTCAAAGTCATAACAGTGTCATGACAGATGTTTTAACATCGGTTAAGACACATATTTTAGAGCACAAGACTAGACTGAATTATTCAAAGTAGAATGATAAATAACACCAAGATATGATGACCCAGTTCGGTACAACTCACTTACATTTGGGGGATACCAATCCAGGAATGAATTCACTATCAGTAGTATTAATTCTAAGTATACAACCTCCAGTAACTTATCACTTAATTCCATACCCAATGCAATTCTACCTAGAAACCCATCTAGATGAGAGAAACCCATCTCAATTCCTAAATCACCTCAGTGATATCTAACAATCACAACCTTTGGTGACTGTATCAGACTGTTCAGTTGAAAGACAACTAATTCAATACTCTTGACTAACACTAATACTTGAATTTTCTTAAAAGCTTCATCCAAGAATAATATACAATTCATTACTTATAGGTTTCTGAATATGAAAAACTATGTCTACCACAATGTATTAAACCAATACAAAGGGTGACTTACAATACAAGAAAGCACATGACTTTCAAAACACTAAACCCTTATTTTACTTTACAAAAGTTTTAACAAGAATTCCCCTAAGCCCTAGGTCTTGGTCTTCCTTTTATAATCTTCAGGTGTCCATGGGCTTTGAAATCTCTGTCCAATCAATCCTTGATCCATGTTCTGATTACGCCTTAAATCTTGGAACATATCTGCAACAAACATGCTGTATCAGACCAAGATGTCGAGTCCTCAAGATAGGACATCTTGTTCAACATCATGTTTTACCAAAATTTAGTCAAATCTTAGAGCCTTCAGTAAGCCTGATTGGATAAAAACCCTAATTTTAATGCACTGAGGATCTTGAGGCTTGATGAGCTTGAAATGACGCAATCTTGCACTTGATTTTTGATGGAGGGAAACCCTTGATCATCATGAACGAATAAGAGGCTTGAGATGTTAAATATGATGCACATCCTTTGATAATTCATTTTCTTGATCTTTTGAAGGTCCAAACCCTACTTTGTGAACCAAGCAATCAAAGCACATATTTTTGTATTTTCAATGGGTTAGTGATGCATAAAGACACACACATGTGATGTTGAATTTTATGAAAATGATGTGGAATCTTAGGGGGTTAAAATTAGGGTATGACAGATGCCCCTATTTAAGTTTCTCCAATCTGGAGAGATGAAGATTGACATCTTAGTCTCGACCAGATGGGGGAGGCTTAAATACAACAATGCATAATTTTGTCCGCTAAGAAGCCACAAAAGGTGATATGATATGAATGCCCTTATGAATGCAAGATATGAGACATGTGGGAAATGATGCCACATGAGACTAAGAACAAACTAAACCACTGGGGTATAACAAAAGAATTATCCACTGGGGAAAGAAAAATTGGGGAAAATGTTGTAACTCTATTGGGAGAGAGATAACAACTCCACTGGGGAAAAGAATACAGCTCCACAGGGGATGAGATTATAACTTTGACAACTGAACTTCCAATATCGAAAAATGATTCAGCATCTTCTTTGACTAAGTAATCTCACTTAGAAATGGTAAAATAAACTTCCCTTCATTTCTGGACATAAGCCATGAAACTAGTCTTGGTTTCTGAAATAAACTCCCCCTCGTTTATGGACATAAGCCATGAAACTGGTCTTGGTTTCTTCTTTATCAAGTCTTTCACTTGAAAAGGGGTAAAACAGACAAGTTCCTAAAAGGGTAATCACTTGCTAAAATAATGACTTCACTAGGGATCTTCAAAGAGATGTGGGCCGGTTAATTTGCAAAACAAATTTCTCAAATAAAGAGGAAACAATTTGTAAGAGTCTTCATCAAACTTCCCACCGGGATTCACCGGGGAGATTCCATTTGATGGAAAATAAACTTTATCATACTTCTCTTCGAGACTTCTTCGGAGAGATGCCATATGTGACGAGAGAAAATTGGTAGCAGACTTACTGTGGGAATTACTATTGGCTGCAATTTTGCTTTGTATCGAGCAGATAAAACCACTTGTAGCAATTTATCTCAAATAAACACTGGTGATGATCTTCAATAAGTTTCTATGACGAAATCTTCCGGAGAGATAGCCATTTCTTCATCATACTTCTCTTCGAGACTTCTTCGGAGAGATGCCATGTGATGTGAAAATGAGGATTCAATAATCAAACTTCTCTGCGGGACTTGTCTGAAGAGATTCCATTTGATAGAGAATAAGGATTCACAACAAACTTCTCTAGAGAGATGCCATTTGCTGGAAAAATATCTTCATCATACTTCCCTTCGAGACTTCTTCGGAGAGATGCCATAAGATGAAAGAAAATTTGATATGCTGATAGCTTTAACGGGGATAGACAAACTGCTCGAAAAGAGACTGCCATTTGCCGATTCACTGGGAAATTCAGGGATAAAAACAAGCTTCTCAAATAAAGAGATTGCCACTTGCTGTCAGGTGTAGATTCCAAGGCGGAATAAATTTATCTTGCTGGGGAGCCTTCAACAGGTTCTTTCTGGGGATGTAAACCACCTAAAAGGCGTAAGATATATGCCCTTTTAATTTAGAGGTTCAAGTTATCAAAATAGTCAAAAGACCAACTCAATCCAGGAATAAGCTGGAGAGATACCATCAAACAAGATGCTAACCAGTGAGGAATGAACTCGAACTGGGGACTTATCCTATCAAAGTGTGGAATGACAGCAAGTGTATATCCAATTGTTGATATTCCTTCTTATGTTCACAAATCAAAGGAAAGTAAACACAAGCATTTAAAAAGCAAAAAGAAAAATTTTAACTTTTTGTTTCAAGAATTTTTATCAAAGTAAAAATGTCATTTTGCAAGATGTAAATAAAACAAGAGTTGCAAACAGATGGGCAAAAGCTCAAATTTTATTGATATAATGGTAATCCACAAATGGCGTGATTCCATGGATTATTACAAAGTGGAAAATGGTAATTAAAGGGAAAGGGCTACATTAAAATATAATGACCAAATTCTTCCTAACAAATTTGAATTTCCAATGTTCTTTGAGCTTCCGGAAAAGGTGATCTTGATTTAGGACTCTTTGATAGATGCAGCTTTTTCAGATGATCCAATCGGGTCCGATGTAGTTACTTGCCTTAATCCCTAAATTTTGCCTAGATTGCCCTTTCAGGTTTTCAATCTACCGGGAGGATTATTTTCTGTTTATGTCTCTAATTTTTTCCTGGACCGCCCTTTCAGGTATTCAACCCATTAAGACGCTCTTTTTTGCCTAAGCCGCCCTTTTGGGTTTTCAACTTAGCGAGTTGTTCTTTTCTTTTTGTCAGGCGAAGTATTTCTTGACTGCATCAACATTTGTAGGACGAGTGAATTCTTTCCCATCCATAGTTGCAAGGATTAAAGCACTGCCTAAGAAGGCTTTCTTAACAACATATGGGCCCTCATAATTAGGAGTTAACTTGCCCCTAGAATCAGTAAGGAATGATTATGTTCTTAAGCACAAGGTCACCCTCTCTGAATACACGAGGTTGAGCCTTTTTGTCGAAAGCTTTCTTCATTCTTTGTTGATATAGCTGACCACGACATAAAGTTGTCATTCTTTTTTCTTCGATCAAGTTTAGCTCATCATATCTGCTTTGACACCATTCAGCCTCTGTCAATTTAGCTTCCATCAAGACTCTCATTGACGGGATTTCAACCTCTATGGGGAGCACTGCTTCCATGACGTATACCAAAGAGAAAGGGGTTGCCCCTATTGAAGTAGGAACGGATGTACAATATCCATGAAGAGCAAATGGTAGCATGTCATGCCAATCTTTGTAGGTTACTACCATCTTCTAGACGATCGTTTTGATATTTTTGTTAGCTGCTTCAACAACTCCATTCATTTTAGGCCGGTAGGGAGAAAAGTTATGGTGTTCAATCTTGAATTCAGCACATAATTCCTTCATCATTTTGTTGTTCAAGTTCGATCCATTATCAGTAATAATCTTACTTGGAACACCATAACAATATATTAGATTATTCTTGATAAAACGGACCACCACTTGCTTGGTTACATTCGCATAAGATGCTGCTTCAACCCATTTGGTGAAGTAATCAATGGCCACTAGGATGAAACGATGCATGTTGGAAGATTTGGGCTCGATCATGCCAATCATGTCAACTCCCCACATAGAGAAGGGCCATGGAGAATAGAGAATATTGAGAAGAGTCAGCGATACATGAATTTTTTGGCATAAATCTGACATTTGTGACACTTCACATATTTTTAGCAATCAGATTCCATTGACAGCTAATAGTATTCTGCTCTTAATATTTTTTTGCCATTGCTTGCCCATTGACATGAGTACCAAAAGAGCCTTCATGAATTTCTTCCATCAACATGTCTGCTACGTGTCTATCCATGCATCTGAGCAAGACCATGTCGAAGTTTCTCTTGTATAACACACCATCATTCAGGAAGAAGTTGCCAGCCAATCTTTTGAGGGTCTTCCTATGTTTCTTTGACGCCCCAAGTGGGTATTCTTGTTTTTGATGGAAGCAGTTGATATCATGGTACCATGGTTTATCATCAACAATCTCTTCCATGGTAAACACGTGAACAGGTCTATCAAGGTGCATAACATCAATTTTAGGTAGACCGTTCCATCGATTCACAACAATCATGGAGGATAATGTAGCTAGTGCATCAGCCATGTTATTTTCTTCACGAGGAATATGATGAAAATTTTATTGAAAAAAGGTAACAATCTTCTTGCATAGTCTTTGTAAGGAATCAATCCGGGTTGACTTGTTTCCCATTCACCTTTGATCTGATTTATGACCAAAGCTGAGTCTCCATATACATCTAGAATTTTGATCCTTAAATCAATGGCTTCTTCAACTCCCATGATACAGGCTTCATATTCAACTTCATTATTTGTACATTTGAATGTCAACCTTGCGGTAAAAGGAATATGGGTACCTTGAGGTGTAACAATGATTTCCCCGATTCCGTTTCCATAAGCATTGACAGCTCCATCGAATATTAATCCCCATCGGGATCTTGGCTCTGGCCCTTCGTCTGGCAAGGGTTCATCACAGTTTTTCATCTTCAGATACATTACATCTTCATCTGGGAAGTCAAATTTGATAGATTCATAGTCATCAATTGGTTGGTGAGCCAAATGATTAGCTAGAATGCTCCCTTTGATGGCTTTTTATGCATGGTATTCAATATCATACTCTGACAACAACATTTGCTAGCGAGAAATCTTTCCTGTTAAAGTAGGTTTTTCAAAGATATACTTGATCGGTTCCATTTTGGAGATCAACCAAGTAGTGTGACAAATCATGTATTGAAGGAGATGCTTAGCAGCCCAAGCCAAGGCACAACAGGTTTTTTCAAGCACAGTGTAACGAGATTCACAGTCTATGAATTTCTTACTTAAGTAATAAATGACGCGCTCTTTTCTTTTAGTTTCATCCTACTGGCCAAGCATACAGCCCATGGAATCTTCCAATACGGTTAAGTATATGATCAAAGGTCTTCCTTCCACTGGAGGGATCGGTATAAGAGGCTCAAGTAGATAATTTTTGATGTTGTCAAAGGCCTTCTGGTAATCTTCTGTCCATATACATCTCTGATCTTTTCAAAGAAGTTTGAATATCGACCCATAAGTAGATGTCATATGAGAGATAAATCTAGAGATGTAGTTTAAATGGCCCAGAAATCCTCTTACTTGCTTCTCAGTTTTGGGTGCTGGCATTTCTTGAACGACTTTGACTTTATTAGGATCAACTTCAATTCCCTTTTGGCTGACAATGAAACCCAAGAGTTTCTCTGAATGAACACCAAAGGTACACTTGTTAGGATTCAAACGGAGTTTGTATTTCCTCAAACGCTGGAATAACTTCAACAAATACCCCAAATGTTCTTCTTCAGTTATGGACTTAGCAATCATGTCATCGACATATACTTCAATTTCTTTGTGTATCATGTTGTGGAAAAGAGTTGTCATGGCCATTTGGTAGGTTGCTCATGCATTCTTCAGACCAAAAGGCATCACTTTGTAGCAAAATGTTCCACATGGTGTAATAAATGAGGTTTTTTCCATGTCTTCAGGTGCCATTCTGACTTGATTATATCTGGATAATCCATCTATGAAAGAGAATACTTTGAATTTTGCAGTTCTGTCGACCAACATGTCAATATATGGTAATGGAAAGTCATCTTTTGGACTAGTTTTGTTTAAGTCTCGGTAGACCACACACATTCTGACTTTTCTGTCCTTTTTCTAAACAAGCATTATGTTGGCCAACCACTGAGGGTATTCTGACGTGGCAAGGAACCATGCGTCAATCTGCTTCTGCACTTCTTCTTTAATTTTGATGGCCATATCTGGGCGAGTTCTTCTCAACTTCTGCTTGATTGGCGGACATTCTGGCTTCAACGGTAAGTGTTGCTCCACAATATCGGTGTCCAACCCTGGCATATCTTGGTAGGACCAAGCAAACATATCTGGGAATTCTTTGAGAAGTTCTACCATTTTTATTTTAACAGCTGGACTAAGCAGTGCCCCAATCTTAACCTCTTTTTTGTCGTCATCGGAACCGAGGTTGATCACCTCTATCGGCTCTTTGTACGTCTGAATAGAGGCTTCTACTTGCTTAAGCAGTAGGGAAATTTCATCCAAAATTTCTTCCTCTTCTTTGTCTTCAACTTCAAATACTGGGAATTCAAAGTTGGGAGAGGGCATAGGGTCATATTTTTCAATGGGGTTTTTGATGTTTAATCTGCACATATGATTGATGCTGGATTTTAAAAAAACAGATAAATGCATAGTTTGTGCAGACATTGAAAGTGTTTATCATTTTTTTTGTTTCTTAGGTTACCATTTTTCGAAAAAGCAAAAAGTAAAAACAATAGCATGGAATTGAAAACAACATCTTTATTATTGATCGATTATTTCTTGAAACAAAAGCCCGATAAACAAATCTTTTGCATTGGGCAGAGCAAAGAGGAAATATTTTAAAAAGGGAGCCCTATAAAACATTTCTTGCCTTGGGCAGGGTGAGAGGACAAAACAAAGACAAAACATTACTTAGAGATGTGGACAACAGTTGGAACATCAACAACTATCCAATTTTGAGAAACCCTTTCATGCGTCACGAAACCTTGTGAATCCCTCTCAGGATTATCTTCAATAATGGTCTTGACTTCTAAAGTCGGGTCAGTAGCATCTTTAATCTTCTCGGATATATCAAAAAGGATGTCTTCAGCTGCCTTTTCGACTGATCGTAGGGTGTGGAATGGTACATATGCGTTCTCCGGTGACAGGTATCCGGGATCTTCCAAGTAAGGTTCCCATTCATCTATTTTTGGCATACGGAATGCAGCTTTATTTTTGGAAGACTTCTTCACTTTCTTAGGTTTTTCTTCGACAAGTAGATCAGTAGGAACTGTAGCAGCTCATATAAATTTGTGATACATGCCCCAAGGATGATCAGGTAGCCTTTGTAGAACTCTATAAGGTGTTATGTAAGTGGATGGATCCTTTTTAGAACCGTCTTCAGTTATGACATTCACTTTTCGTATAGTAGAATGAATAAAATCTCGTTCAAAAATCTTTGCAGATCTATCAAAAAGGTGGTCTTCAACTGCCTTCTCGACGGGTTGAGGAGTATGGAATGGTATGTAGGCCTCTTTCGGCTGACTATCATACTCAAGAGTTTCTGAGTAAGGCTCCCAGACTTTTGGAGGCATAGATGAATCATCCTCAGGGTTATCTAGGATGTAGCTAAAATTATCTCTCATAATAGTATCCTTTTTTGTTTGAACAGGGCGAGCAAGACATTTCTTAATGTTGTAATTTTCAACAACCATCTCGTCATCTGACTCAAGTACACCCTCGAATTTCTCCTAAGGAGAGTACAATGGAGTATGTGCCTCCTTTTGCAATATGTATCCAGAATCGTTAAGGTAAGACTTCCATTCTTCTTCAGGATCTGAGGGATCGTCTTCAGAGTCATCTCCATCAATGGCATCAACCTCTTGAGGAATAGGGTGGATAAAACCCCCGCTGCGGAAAATATATTGAAGGGGACGGATGACTTCATTCTTTCTTGCAGCTTTTGTGAATACTGGAGAAAAATTGAGGCCTCCTCTAGTCTTGTTATCAGTAGGAATCACAACCTGTCCCCACCCTTTAGTGGTACCACTTTCCACCACTCGAACTGCGTCTTTGTAAGAGGAAATAGATTCCCCTTTTCTCTTACTATCTTCGTTACTTACAGAAAGTGCCTGGAACTGAGTTCCAATGACCTCTTCGGGTTCCAAGTAAGAAAATGATGACAAATTGCTTATAATCAAAGCCCGTTCACCATATACGGTAACCAACTTGTCATTTTTCACAAACTTCAGCATTTGATGTAGCGTTGAAGTGACTGCTCTGGCTTCATGGATCCAAGGACGACACAACAAACAACTGTACGCCACTTGGATATCCATCACTTGGAAGATAATTTGAAATGTATGGGGGATAATAGTTATGGGGAGATCAACTTCACCAATAACTGTCTTCTTGAATCTATCAAAGGCTTTGATGACAATTCCACTGCCCCTCATATGAGCGCCTTGAAAGGATAACCTTGTAAGAGTTGATTTTGGCATGATATTCAGTGACGAACAAGTGTCCACCAATACACTTGACAAGGCGACATTCATGCAATTGATCGATATGTTTAGTGTCATGTTATGATTTCTACCATCTTCTGGGAGATCTTCATCGCAGAAGCTCAAGTTATTGCATGTGGTAATGTTAGCAACAATATTGCCGAATTGACCCATTGTTACATCGTGGTTTACAAAAGCTTGCTTCAAGACTTTCTATAAAGCTTCCCTGTGAGCCTCAGAACTCATTAAAAGGGACAATATGGATATTTTGAAAGGCGTGTTTAATAACTGATCCACAATGTTGTCCTCACTTTTTCTAATTATTTTTAAAACATCATCATTATCCTTCATCTGATTAGTGTCACTTGATTGACCAATCTGTTCAAAAGGATTCTCAACTTGCTTCTCCTTTCTTACAATCACATCCCCAACTTCTTTGCTAAACACACAACCACTTCTGGTGACCCGGCTCACATCAGCGATGTTGACAATTGATGGTAAGGGCACCTCCTTCCCATTTTGAAACATGTGTAGCTTGGTTTTAGTGACGCGGCCACTACCGTATTGAGTGCTACTTTCTGATTTCTATATTTATCCTACGAAGCTTAAAAGGAAGGGAAGATATCTCAAACTAACCCTGCATGCAAATGTTTTCCTTAACAAATGCGAAGAGATCGGGGATCGGGGGTTGGTTATACAAAGGGAAGTTATTAACACCCAGAGTATCTATAGTAATCTACATGAACCTTTATTTGCATATGTTTCTACTATTGAATTGCATGGTTGCTTAAATACATTTACTGTTGAATAGGGAAAGTTTCTCCTTTGTGAAGGTTGAGGAAATGTTTTTGTTGTTTTTGGGATTTCTATTATTTTTGGGAAGGTACTGGACCTAAGATTTTTTTTATTAGTGCGCTCGCTAAGATTTCGCAATCTTATGCCTACATATTCCTATAAAAAGACTTGGGGAAATCAGAGTGTTCGTAGTTCCTCCTATTCTATGGGAGGAAATTTGTTTGGTGTCTTGTTCAAAGCCCAAGATTGAAGCTAAAAGAGTATTTGTGTCTTGTTAAAAGCCCAAGATTGAAGCTAAAAGAGTATTTGTGTCTTGTTCAAAGCCCAAGATTGAAGCTAAAGGAGTGTTTGTGTCTTGTTCAAAACCTAAGATTGAAGCTAAAGTTTGACTGAGAGAGAATTTTTCATCTCTAAAGAGAGACATCTCACCTATTCATCACAAACATTGAGGAATTGATTATAAGGGAAGTTGCTTTAACTGGGATGTGTGGAATCCAACAATGCCACATCTTCCATTATAAGTCTTTGCATTCTAAGAGAGGGACATTGACTTGGATGTGTAGAATCCAGAGGTTTGCCACTTACATCACTTCTATGAAAGAGAAATTTTAGCCATGATAAAGGAGGGACTCCATCTTGGATTTTGAATCTACAAGTGTGCCACTTACATCAATTATTTGGAAAGGGTTTTAATTACTTGTTTTGAAATGTGATGTATAGAGGAAATATTTTCCTACAGAGAGGACTCATAGTCTCATCTGTGGGGATGATGGATTTTTTGCCTTGATCAAAGCCTAAGGTTGAAGCTGAAAAAGTTGAAAACTAACTCAACTGGAGGAGTATTATATTTGTCTTGTACAAACCCATGATTGAGGCTGACTGGGAAAATTATATGAAGCCTAAGAGGAGGCTGAAGGAATTTAAGTAGAGGTTGACTCTTGCTGAGGAAATTTAATTCCATGAGAAGGTCTAAACTATTTTGAGGAATCAAAAGGGAAGCTAACTCTTATTGGGGATTAAAAAAGAGTTAAATTATCAAATGCCATAAGGCTTTGATTCTTTTGGGGATTTGTTGATGGTGACATGGTTCTAGCTGGGGATTTTAAAGTGAATACCAAACCTTGTTGAGGGTCAGAAGAGACTTAAAAGGATAAGCTTGAATACCTTAGAGGCTTTGACTCTCCTGGGGACTGGTGTACTGTTTAAGATGATTAGGATCTATCCTATGCTTTTAGGAAACCTGAAGGTCCTTGTATGAAGCCCAAGAGGAGGCTAGCATTACTACAAAACGCGCTTACAACAACGCCAGGTTTACAACAGCTTGTCTATACACCGTTGTAATAGATGCACGCATTTTTTTAATCTCATTAAAAGGCTTTTAATGATGGTTAATATTCCAAGCGTGGTGAAATGTGAGGCCTTTCACCACTGATATTTTAAAAACTGTCATTATATGTAGCGTCTGGTCATGGGTTCAATTCCCAGCACCAACATTTATGGTTTTTTACATATTTTTTTCAAAATGCCCACAACTTTTCACCACGGTTATGTTTTTAACCGTCATTATAGCCTATAGTTTAGTTTTAGGTATTGCTCTTCAAAAAATCGGTTTTAGGGAAAATCGTCTCCTATTTGAGATCTGTTTCGTGCATCTGAAGCAGAAAAATCGCGCGGTCACCCTCAAAACCCCGAATTCATCTTTTTTCTATTTTTAATGAAATTTTTTAACTGTTTTCATAGTCTAAAAAAATTCCAAAAAAATTCTCAAAATTCTTATTTTACCTAATTAGATTAAATTTCATGTTTTTAGATTTTTCTGAATTTATTTTAATCATGTTACTTCTTTCTTATTTTTTCAAAATGCTGACAGACCTTTAACCACGAGTATTTAAACCAACAGTCATTATAGGTGGCGTTTTTTTACTTATTTTTACAAAATGCTTACAAACCTTTCACCATGGATAATTTAAACCAACCGTCATTATTGGTAGCGTCTTGTCATGGGTTCAAGTCCCAGCACCAACATTTTTGGTTTTTTTACTTTTTTTTTTTTAATTTCAAGTCTCAATACCAACATTATAGGTGGCGCGCATATTGAATTAGTTCACTATCCTTAAACAAATCTTGGCCATCCATTTAGTGATTATCAACGGCCAAGACACTACTATTAGTGATCCGCGTGAAACCTAAAACTTAGACATCTTCTACTTCCAAACATCATCTTTCTTACGATACTCTATTTCTCCACTAAACCAAATTTCAGAACAAATTTCAGAACTCGAGTTAGCAATGTTAGTTGTTGGTGTTCTCTTTTAATTCTTCTTCTTCTTCTTCTTCTTCTTCTTCTTCTTCTTCTTCTTCTTTCTTCTTCTTCTTTTTTCTTCTTCTTCTTCTTTCTTCTTCTTCTTCTTCTTCTTCTTCTTCTTCTTCTTCTTCTTCTTCTTCGTCTTCTTCTTCTTCTTCTTCTTCTTCTTCTTCTTCTTCTTCTTCTTCTTCTTCTTCTTCTTCTTCTTCTTCTTCTTCTTCTTCTTCTTCTTCTTCTTCTTCTTCTTCTTCTTCTTCTTCTTCTTCTTTACCAAACATGCGGAACTTTGCAACTCCGGTTAATTGGTTCGTTTCTCCCGGAGGGGTAATGTAGGTGAATGAGCTGAGAAACTCTAAAGTTAGGTCTTCGTAAGTGGGCATGCTTTGAGTGCAAAGTTGCCAAAGTCCGGTATTTTGTAACATCCATTGAACTCCCTCAAGCATTCCAAGTTCTTCTAAGCATGCAACGTCAATGTAGCGGGTCGGTTGAACGGAACGGCGATAGAAATCGATGTACCGAGCTCTTTGGCGTTCTCCTGCTTCTCCATCTCGGAAGTTCAATGTGGATAAATCTGGAATTTGACGTGCCATTGTTGGGTTAAAGAGGATTTTGGAAAGAAAGTAGGTTATGGAATTCGAGGGTTTGTAAAAAGCAATGGCGTATGGTGTGATTATATAGTGCAATGGTAAGTTGAATGGTTATGGAAATGATTAATGTGGGTCAAATGTGTGTATGTGGAATGGTTGTGGAAGTGCAGAAGGTAGTGGACGGCTGGGGTTTGAATGAGAGAAAGAAGAGGGAACGAGTGAAACAATTCTGTTTTAACGCAGAATCTGTTTCAAACCCGCGTGACGGTCGTCACGGGGTCGTCGCGATCGTGACGTTCACAAAATCTGGGTGGTTAAATTGTTTTATGACAGACACGATTCTAAACACAACAATTTAATAGCAGGTTATGGGAAGCATATGGGAATAGCAGTATATTGCATACACAGAGATAAGTAACATTACAACATAAATTAATATAGAATTAAAAGATTAGGAATGAAATTGAAATCACAAAGATTTAATAGCAGCAACAAATGAAATTATTCTTTAAAACCAGAAAGGTGCTAGTTAAATTACTAGCAATGTATCAAAACTGTATGAAATCAAATTATTCCCGACATGAAAAAAATGAAAACTGAAATAATGTAAAATTGTTCTAAAGTAAAATGCATAAAAAATCTTGAAAATAAGGTGCTTCATAAATCTAGCCAAGGCGTTTCTTCAAAGATGCGATGGCTTGATTTAAATGATCAAATTGTTCAACGGTCAAGTCCATAAGTCCAACAATATTTTGACGCACAGTGTTTAGCTCATCCTTTACTGAAGTGATTTCTTTATGATACTCATCCATAGTCTTTAAAATAGAATTCAGATTAGAAGCATAGCTAGTGGCATCAACTTTAGGAATGTCAATGTTCTCTTGGAATTCCATATAGTCAAGATCATGGTAATGAGGGGGTGTTTTTGGGTCGATCTCAGGTTCAGGAAAGGTTTCTTCTGGTTCAGGCACGGGTACATCAAGGTTATATAGCCAATTATGTTGATCGTGCACACTTGTGCGTTCATGATTTGGAAGTGTAAAGTGTGGCACGACAACATTGTTAATTAAAAGCTGGAAATGGTTCGGACCTTGGTCCCTAATCATAGCCCTATTGAAGCAAAAGGTGATATTCATGGGTCTAAATTCTCCAAAGGGGTTAATCTTAGAAAGTCGGGTTCTGAATCCCATAGCATCAGCTATTTTTGTTACTAGGCTACCTATCAAAATTGGACTGTTATCATTATTAATAATTTTGCAAAAGTTATTCAGCATAAAAGTGAGTCCATTAACCTCTCTAGACTGAGAAGCACAAAACATAATAAAAAGCTCATCCCTCGAAACTGTGTTATCATTCTCAGGTTTACCAAATAAGGTATAGGCCAGGATCATATGAAAGTAACGGAAAGCGGGGTTATGTATTTCTGTTGAAAGCATGGGGTCCATGTCAAAATCAGGTTTCCCTAAAATTCTACCCCAAAAATCACTCAGCTCTCCAACCAACACTAAGTCCTCTTGAACCATAGAGAAAACATGGGGTTCTTCAGGAAATCCTAAAAGATTCGACATTTCCTTTATGGAGAACTGGCAGCTGTATCCAAATAGTCTAAAGGTAATTCTTCCCCTGGTTAAACCTTTTCCACAGTGAGGGTTATAACTTAATGAGCTCAGGAATTCTAAAGTCAGCCTACGGTAGCACTTATGTTTCTTATTGGCAAAACCCTCCCAACCTAATTGGCTAAACAGAAAGTCTACGCTCTCACCTACACCTAAGGCGGTCTTGGTGGGTCTGTGGGTGAATTTTGTCATGGCAAAAGGTCTAAGAGACAAAGCCTCATAGCGATGCCACTGTGCTCCATCTCTGAATTCTACTGGCATGTTATCCTCGTTTGCCATTAGTTAGTACTTTTTGCAAAAATGTAAGCAGAAGAGGAGAACAAAAAGAGTAGAGAGACTTTAATATCCTGTAGTTTTTTCAATTTTAAGACCAGCACAATATTTTCAAATTAAATTTAAAACGATATAAATGAAACTAAAAATTTGTGAAATAGAAATAAAACATAGAAAACATAAAGAAATAACAAATATAAAGCAAGAAAAACAAGAATCATGGGTTGCCTCCCACTAAGCGCTGTTTTTAACGTCGAAAGCCCGACGAATTCAATTTGATGCTTAGTTAGGGGGTTCGGTGGGCAACTCTAAAAGTCTTAGGCAGTTCAAATAATCTCTATTTTCAATGTTGTGATAGTGTTTTAGACGTTGTCCATTAACTAAAAATGGATTACTATTCCTCCCCTTTATCTCTATCGCTCCACTTTGTAGAATTTTTGTAATCTCGAAAGGACCGGACCATCTAGACCTTAATTTCCCAGGAAAGAGTTTTAATCTTGAGTTAAATAGGAGTACAACGTCTCCCACACTAAATTCTTTTCTAGATAAGCGCTTATCGTGCCATCTTTTAGTTCGTTCTTTATATATTTTGGCATTTTCGTAAGCGTTTAATCTTAACTCTTCTAGTTCATGCAGATCTAGGATACGTTTTTCACCTGCGGAATCATACCTTAAGTTTAATGTTTTAATAGCCCAATAGGCTTTATGTTCTAATTCCACTGGTAGATGGCAAGATTTACCATAGACAATCTTGAAAGGTGTGGTTCCGATTGGTGTTTTGTAGGCCGTCCTATATGCCCATAAAGCTTCGTTGAGTTTTGATGACCAATCTTTCCTAGAGGTGGCTACGGTATTTTCTAGAATTTATTTTATTTCTCGATTCAAGACCTCAACCTGTCCACTTGTTTGTGGATGATATTGTGTTGCTACGCGGTGTCTTACTCCATACTTCGATAGTAATTTGTCAAATATTTTTGATATGAAATAAGAGCCACCGTCACTAATGACAAGTCTCGGCACACCAAATCTGGGAAAAATTGTGTTTTTAAAGAGCTTTATGACTACTCGTGCGTCATTTGTAGGAGAAGCTATTGCCTTAATCCATTTTGAAACATAATCGACAGCTACGAGTATATATTTATTTCCAAAGGATGACGGAAAGGGTCCCATAAAGTCAATCCCCCATACATCAAAGACTTCTACTTCTAATATACCCTTTTGAGGCATCTCATCGCGTCTTGATATGTTACCAGTGCGTTGGCACCAGTCGCAGTTTAGTATTGCAATGTGGACATCCTTCCAAAGGTTGGGCCAGAATAGGCCGGATTGCAGGATCTTAGCACATGTCTTTGAGGTACTAGCATGTCCTTCATAAGGAGCAGAATGACATTAAGAGATGATGTTTTCTATTTCTTCTTCTGGGACGCAACGACGGAAGATACCGTCGGCTCCTCTCTTAAACAACAAAGGTTCATCCCAATAATAGTGTTTTAGATCATGAAAGAATTTTTTCTTTTGTTGATAAGATAAGTCTGGTGGAAGTACTCCAGCTGCTAAGTAGTTGACTATGTCAGCATACCATGGCAGGGTTGTATGCATGTTAATTTCTTCCACGACTTCTTCCATCTTTGGGTCATTCAACTGTAGAGTAGACATATCACTTTCTAGTTGGGCTATGAGTCGTTCATATGGGAAATCTTCATTAATGGGTACTAGCTCTGGTTTAATGCCCTCTAATCGAGATAAGTGGTCTGCTACTACGTTTTCGGATCCTTTCTTGTCTTTGATCTCTAAATCAAATTCTTGTAAAAGTAGGATCCACCTTAGCAGTCTAGGTTTTGCATCCTTTTTATTAAGTAAATATCTAATAGCAGCGTGGTCTGTATAAATGATGATCTTAGCTCCCACTAGGTAGGAACGAAATTTGTCAAGGGCAAAGATCACGGCTAATAGTTCTTTTTCTGTGGTAGCGTAGTTCATTTGGGCGAAATCTAAGGTTCTGCTTGCATAGTAAATGGCATGAAGTTTTCTATCCCTCCTCTGTCCTAAAACTGCACCTACAGCATAATCACTTGCATCACACATGATTTCGAAAGGTAATCTCCAATCTGGTGGTTGCATGATAGGTGCGGTAATAAGAGCTATTTTCAGCTGTTCAAACGCTTTTAGGCATTTCTCATCAAAGATAAATTCAGCGTCTTTCATTAATAGACCGGTAAGAGGTTTAGTGATTTTCGAGAAATCCTTTATGAATCGTCGGTAGAAACCGGCGTGTCCTAAGAAACTTCGTATTTCTCGTACGGTTTTCGGAGGTTGAAGATCTTTTATAATTTCTATCTTGGCTTTATCAACTTCAATTCCTCTATCGGACACAACGTGTCCAAGTACAATTCCTTCATTTACCATAAAATGGCATTTCTCCAAGTTTAATACGAGATTAACTTTTATGCATCTTTCCAATACTATTTCTAGGTTCGATAGACATCCTTCGAAGCTCTGCCCACATACAGAAAAGTCATCCATAAACACTTCCATAATGTCATCTATAAAATCAGCAAAGATTGACATCATGCATCTTTGGAATGTGGCAGGTGCGTTACATAGTCCAAACGGCATCGTCGATAAGCAAATGTACCATAGGGACATGTGAAAGTCGTCTTTTCTTGGTCATCAGGATGAATAGGAATTTGAAAGAATCCTGAATAACCGTCTAAATAGCAGAAGTATGAGTGTTTAGCCAATCTTTCCAACATTTGGTAAATGAAAGGCAATGGGAAATGATCTTTACGAGTGGCTTTATTTAACTTCCTATAGTCGATGCACATTCTACTTCCAGTTACAACCCTTTTTGTTATAGATTCACCTTTTTCGTTCTTAACAACTGTAACACCTCCCTTCTTTGGAACGACATGTACTGGGCTAACCCATTTACTGTCTGATATCGGGTATATAATTCCTGCTTCTAAAAGTTTTTTCACTTCGTCCTTGACTACAGTACTCAAGATCGGGTTAATCCTTCTCTGATGTTCCCTAGAGGATTTACAGTCTTCCTCCAGCATAATGCGGTGCATACAAATAGAAGGACTTATTCCTTTAAGGTCGGCGATGTTATAGCCTAACGCAGTTGGGTATTTTCTTAAGACATCTAATAGTTTCTTGGTTTCGGTCTGTCCTAAGTCTGCATTGACTATTACAGGTCGTTCGAGAGCTTCGTCTAGGAATTCATACCTTAAATATTTGGGTAATGTTTTCAGTTCTAGGGCTGGGTTCTTCGGGCAAGGTAGATGATCTGGTGTAAGTGCTAAGCATTCGCTTAGGCTATCATCTTGATAAGGTTCACGCCAGTTATCATCTTTGAAAATCGGAGGTATAGGAATTTTTAGAATATCGGAATATGTGGTCGGTTCCATCTCTATTTCTCTTACGCACTCATCGATGACATCTAGTAAATAACATGTGTCGTCTATAGCTGGAGCTTGTAAGAATTGTGTCAAAATAAATTCAACCTTCTCTTCACCAACTTCAAAAGTTAGCCTGCCTCTCTTTACATCTATAATTGCTCCAGCGGTAGCTAGGAATGGCCTTCCTAGTATGATAGGAGTAGTAGAGTCTTCTGTAATATCCATGATTATGAAATCAGTAGGGATATAGAATTGTCCTATACGAACTGGAACATTTTCTAGTATACCAACCGGGTATTTAACAGAGCGGTCAGCTAATTGAACAGATATTTTAGTTGGTCTTAATTCTCCCATATCAAGCTTCTTGCATATGGATAAGGGCATAACACTAATACTGGCTCCTAAGTGGCATAGAGCTTTGTCTATGACGAACTTCCCAATTACACAAGGTATTGAGAAACTACCTGGGTCTTTCAGCTTAGGAGGCATTTTGTTTTGAATTATTGCGCTACACTCAGCAGTAAGTGTAACTGTTTCGTTTTCCTCAATCTTTTTCTTATTGGATAAGATTTCTTTTAGGAACTTAGCATATGAGGGCATCTGGGTTATGGCTTCTGTAAAAGGTATCGTGATGTTTAATTGTTTCAGAAGTTCAACAAATTTCTTAAATTGCCCTGCAGTTTTGGAAATTTTCAATCTTTGAGGGTACGGAATAGGTAGTTTATAAGGTGGTGGAGGCACATAAGGTTTTTCTTTGTTTACAGCCTCTTGGTCATTATCTTCCTTTTCCTTGGGTTCATTCTCCTTTTCAGTTGTTTGGTCGTTAGCAGAATTTTGGTACATGGCTGGATTTTGGAGTCTTGGATCAATGGGTCCATCTAATTCTTTTCCACTTCTTAATATGACAGCGTTCGCATGTCCTTTAGGATTAGGTTGTGGATGTCCAGGAAATGTTCCAGCAGGAGCAGCAGTAGGTGCTTGTTGTTGAGCCACTTGGGAAATCCGTGTTTCAAGCATTTTGTTGTGAGTGGTCAAAGCGTCTACTTTGTTTGCTAATTGCTTAATCTGTTCACTAGTGTGTACGTTTTGATTCAGGAACTCTTTGTTTGTCTGAGTCTGGGTAGCTATGAAGTTTTCTATCATCAGTTTAAGGTTAGACTTCCTAGGAACATTTGGAGCAGCTGTTGCAGCCTTTTGATAACCTGGTGGTGCAGCAGGTGCTTGACCAGGTGCATACAGTGCATTGTTGTTTTTGTAAGAGAAGTTTGGGTGATTCTTCCAACCAGGATTGTAGGTATTTGCATAAGGGTTTGCTTGAGCATAATTCACTTGATCTGTAGAGGCTCCTGCTAAAACTTGGCATTCAGGGGCAGCGTGTCCAGCTGTTCCACATAATTCGCAGTTTGGCGCTACAGCAGCCACGGTGGCTGTGGGTGTCATGGTCAAGTTGTCTATCTTTTGAGCGATTGCATCTACCTTAGCACGGACGTGATCTAGGCTAGAAACTTCGTACATTCCTCCTTTTGGTTGGGATTTCTCCACTTGAGTTCTTTCACCTCCCCATTGGTAGTGATTCTGAGCCATACTCTCGATGAGTTGTTGGGATTCATCATAGGGTTTATCCATGAGTGTACCACCAGCGGCGGCATCTATTGTCAACCTTGTATTGTACAAGAGACCATTGTAAAACATGTGGATAATTAACCAATCCTCAAGACCATGATGCAAGCATATCCTCCTCATATCTTTGTATCTTTCCCAAGCATCATATAAAGACTCGTTGTCTTTTTGTCTGAAGCTGTTGATTTGGGCTCTCAGCATAGCTGTTTTGCTTGGCGGAAAATATCGAGCCAAAAAGACCTTCTTTAAATCTTCCCAAGAAGTAATAGAATTTGATGGTAAGGATTGCAACCAAGCCCAAGCTCTATCTCTTAATGAGAAAGGGAAATGACGTAGTCTTATGGCGTCTACGGTTACACCATTCGCTTTCACTGTGTCTACGTACTGCACAAACTTGGTCAGATGTTCGTTCGGATCTTCTGTTGGGTTTCCATAAAATTGATTTTGTTGCACAGCGGATAACAGTGAGGGTTTCAACTCGAAATCGTTTCGGTTGATAGCTGGAGCGACAATGCTGTTGTGAGGTTCTTGTTGAGATGCGATAACATAATACTTAAGAGGTCGGTTTTGTGGTGGATCCTCCATATCTGGTTCTGATTCGGAATCTGATTCAGATTCAAGTTCAGGATCTGATTGAGATTCAGGTTCTGATAAAGGAAAAGGGATATCGTGAGTTAAGCAGTATTCTTGGATACGTCTTTTTACGGTAAGAAGACGTTCAGGTTCGTCTGTTGGTCGTACGAGGTCTTCGCCAGAAGAGCGAGTACTTGGCATACAATCAACAGAAAGGGAATTTTTGTTTTTTTTGCCTTAGTCTTTACGACGTAACAAAGGAATTACGATGTCGACTTAATTAATCCCCGACAACGGCGCCAAAAACTTGGTCGCTCTATTTAGTGTGCCTAAATAGGTCTAACTGCAAGTATACAATCGTATCGCGTAGTTTTAAAAGATTATCGATCCCACAGAGACTAGAAATCGAATGCACCGTTATCTATCATTACTATGTTTATCTAAGGCTAATCAGAATTTGGTTTTTAGTTTAAACGGGAAATTAAAGGGAAATTAAAATTTGGGAATACTAGTTATGAATAAGTTATCGGTATATAATTCAGTAACCTACGTGGAATTTATTAAACCTAAGCATATAAAGATTTATCCCCTTATTCATCTGTAGGAAAAACCGGTTTAAAAGCCCTCAGCTCACACTCCTGTGGTTATTGCTTCGAACTATACTTCTAAGTCAATACGTCTGCTCTCGCTAGCCCGTATGAGGTTAAAAATACTTTTTGAAAACTAATTAAGCCTAATTAACATTAAAGCGCTTCCGCTGTTTTTAAAACTAATGCCTGATTTCAGCTATCCGGGTAAAGCCTCACACTCCCGTGGTGTCGACTTTAACCTATGTTACTTTTTTACCCTCGTAATAAAAGTTGGGTTTTAAATTAAGAAATCGAAGCCAGAAGAAGGGTTGATTATTGGTTTTAGCTTAGAGAAAATTAATTCATTTTAGTTACTTCATTACATACCGATAAGATCGGTTTAGCTCGACATAATTAGGAAATTAAACGCAAAGGCAAGGAAATAAGTAAACACGGACATAATTAAGAAAGAAAGTAAACAATGCTTTGAATAAAATAATGGAAACCTGGAAATCAGTAATAACGGCACCAGCAATCCCTCCACAAGCCGGTAGGTTCTTGCTTGAATAAAATAAATTGCAAATGTTGAAGATAATGAAACAAAAAAAACTAAAACTAAGTTGTAATAGTCCCTCAGTGTGAGAAACTATTACTTTGTTCGGTAATGGTTAACAAGGAAATAGAAATGCAAAGTAAAAGAACGAAACTAAAGCTCTGGAAACAATTTGGCAGCAAGACAGTACACTTGAAAGGAAAATTTGGCTACCCTTTGTTCTTCGTAATGAGTTGTATTTATAGGCTCAGTTGAAGTAGAGGTTGGAGAGAATTTAGCCACTCACATTGACGGTTAGATCACTTGAACCTAGTAATCTTCGGGGAAATAATGTGATCGTGTGAAAACTATTCTCTAAAAATTCGTAGACACGTTTCTACTTCAGTGTGTAATATTGGGCGCATGACGATCGTGATAAAGTGTGACGGCGTGATACATTTTGAGGCTGCCACGGTCGTGGCATATCCATGACGAACGTGATATCAGCAATTTTTGGATTCTTCAGTTTTTCTTCTCTTTTCTTCTCTTTTCTTGCATGTTTTGGTTCTTTTCCACACTTAGCATACTTTGACTTGTAAAATGTAATTACCTGCAAAAACACTTTAATAATCTCAAGAAAATCGGATATTAAACGAAAATCAGAACAAGAAAATGACATAAATCGAAGTAAAAATATGATATAAATTTGTGTTATCAAACTCTCCCACACTTGAATCTTTGCTTGTCCTCAAGCAATCAATATATTAAAACGGACAAACTTCATCAAATGCACACACCTGGCATACCAATGGATTTGAAAAGTGTTTCTTGTTAGTTAGACCGGTACTAGTGTGAAACACTAAGGATACAGTGATGACACGAAGCAACAAGCTTGTCATAGACCTCTCTTTTGTACAATCCAGTCCAAATCATTATATTATAGTTCAACCATAAGTTTTCGTATCTATTTTACCCGGTTTCATTCTAACGCAATCACATTAAGCCCTTTGTCTTATTCACGCACGTAGTGGAGTAACCGGTTAGTGACTTTGATCCCATTTTCTCACGGGGCCTGATACACAAGAGTGGTAACCCTTTATACATCCCATTCGTAGATTGCGGGGGATTGAACACTAGTTCGCCCTACCAAGTTCAGAATCAGGTACCTCTGAACCAATGAACAACGAAATTTCTTTCTTTTCTTACACATTTTCACAACTGTGAGAGTTGTTGCATATTCTATTTTTTCTCGGCATATAGATAAGAAATATTTTTTTTTCTTTTCTTGATTGGGCATCAAACACTTATATTCATCGGTTCCCCACGTGGTTTGTGATTTAGACGGTGCTGACTGCTAATATAAACTACTAAGGGTTACTTTAGGACTGAACTCGAGGTATCGTATAATAAGTATCGAAACTGATATCGCATACACAAGAGGTCTAAGATGTCAAGACGACATCGATCTTGTTAGCACTTTCCCAGCTTCCTAACATAGTTTAAAGCTTGGTATGTCACAGATGTGCATTAATCGTAAAAAATTTTCGTTATGGATAAATAAAATGGGGGAATCGGATTACTGAACGAAAGTATTCATATATTACTTTGATAAGGAAAAAGAAAGTACAAGAAAGGGGAATAAAACAGAAATAAGCTAACTCTCCCACACTATATCAGACATTGTCCTCAATGTTGCGATATAAAGGGGATTAACAAGGAAAACTAAAAAGAAAAACAAAATAAAAAAACAAAATAAAATCAAGGTGGACCACGTCCTCTGCCTATATAGTGTCCTCTTCCATGCTGCGCTACGTGATCAGGAATGCCCACGTGATGGATGTACTCGTGTAAGCTCTGCACTCGCAGTGTCAATGCACCCATCTCCTCGACGACACCGTCAAGCCTTTGACCTTGGTCAACTTGCCCTTGTTGGATTTGACGCATAAGGGTCATCATTTCATTCTGTTGCTGGGTTTGTTGCCATATAGCCCTCAGGATTTCTTCATTGGTAACTGGGTCTTGGTCAAGGCGGCGACGACGTCTGGAGGTCGAAGGAGCATTATTGGCTGGCGGTGGTTGGTTTTCAGGGGCGTTATCCATTTCTTGCTCCATCTCATCAACAGGTCCACGTTCTTGATCATCAGGGGCAGGCGCATTATGCTCAGGAGCATTAAGATCAAAAAGCCAATTGGCCATATTCTGAGGGTCAATGCGACTCCTGCAGGGCATGATGATACTTCTTACGGTTTTGGTGCGGACCATAGGACGGTATTTCCCATCTTGTCGTAACTTGATGAGCTGAGAGTTTCTGCAATAATCTATGTCAAGGAACACTGGAGGCAAGGAGGGTAGTCTAGCAAGGTCGTTTTCCAAATTCAAACTGAGTGCAATAGAGGTGACAATCCCTCCAAAATAAAAGGGTTTGGAGCCTCTAGCACAGTTTGATTATATGTGTGCTAGTAAAAATGGTGCGGCATTGATTAGCTCTGGATGAAACATACAATGAAGGAAAAACAACTCTTTAGAATTCACCTTATGGTTACTATCTCTTGCAAAGATGGTGCTTCCAAGTGCGCGGTGGACGTATCTGACAGCTGGGTTGTGGATGAAAGTCGCGTTAAGGCTATCCCAACTGTTGACTGTTGTTCCCGTCAACTGATTCCATAATTGAAAAGCCGCTTGAAAGAAAGTTTCTTGTGGTACTCGGCGGTGCACATCCTCACCATGGTGGAAACCGAGCATTCTGGCAAGTCGCTCTTGTTCGATTGAGTACTCTTTACCAAACATGCGGAACTTTGCGACTCCGGTTAATTGGTTCGTTTCTCTCTGAGGGGTAATGTAGGTGAATGAGCTGAGAAACTCTAAAGTTAGGTCTTCGTAAGTGGGCCTGCTTTGAGTGCAAAGTTGCCAAAGTCCGGCATTTTGTAACATCCATTGAACTCCCTCAAGCATTCCAAGTTCTTCTAAGCATGCAACGTCAATGTAGCGGGTCGGTGGAACGGAACGGCGATAGAAATCGATGTACCGAGCTCTTTGGCGTTCTCCTGCTTCTCCATCTCGGAAGTTCAATATGGATAAATCTGGAATTTGACGTTCCATTATTGGGTTAAAGAGGATTTTGGAAAGAAAGTAGGTTATGGAATTCGAGGGTTTGTGAAAAGCAGTGGCGTATGGTGTGATTATATAGTGCAATGGTAAGTTGAATGGTTACGGAAATGATTAATGTGGGTCAAATGTGTGTATGTGGAATGGTTGTGGAAGTGCAGAAGGTAGTGGACGGCTGTGGTTTGAATGAGAGAAAGAAGAGGGAACGAGTGAAACAATTCTGTTTTAACGCAAAATCTATTTCAAACCCGCGTGACGGTCGTCACGGGGTCGTCACGATCGTGACGTTCACAAAATCTAGATGGCTAAATTGTTTTATGACAGACACGATTCCAAACACAACAGTTTAATAGCAGGTTATGGGAAGCATATGGGAATAGCAGTATATTGCATACACAGAGATAAGTAACATTAAAACATAAATTAATATAGAATTAAAAGAGTAGGAATGAAATTGAAATCACAAAGATTTAATAGCAGCATCAAATGAAATTATTCTTTAAAACCAGAAAGGTGCTAGTTAAATTACTAGCAATGTATCAAAACTGTGTGAAATCAAATTATTCCCGACATGAAAAAAATGAAAACTGAAATAATGTAAAATTGTTCTAAAGTAAAATGCATAAAAAATCTTGAAAATAAGGTGCTTCATAAATCTAGCCAAGGCGTTTCTTCAAAGATGCGATGGCTTGATTTAAATGATCAAATTGTTCAACGGTCAAGTCCATAAGTCCAACAATATTTTGACGCACAGTGTTTAGCTCATCCTTTACTGAAGTGATTTCTTTATGATACTCATCCATAGTCTTTAAAATAGAATTCAGATTAGAAGCATAGCTAGTGGCATCAACTTTAGGAATGTCAATGTTCTCTTGGAATTCCATATAGTCAAGATCATGGTAATGAGGGGGTGTTTTTTGGTCGATCTCAGGTTCAGGAAAGGTTTCTTCTAGTTCAGGCACGGGTTCATCAAGGTTATATAGCCAATTATGTTGATCGTGCACACTTGTGCGTTCATGATTTAGAAGTGTAAAGTGTGGCACGACAACATTGTTAATTAAAAGCTAGAAATGGTTAGGACCTTGGTCCCTAATCATAGCCCTATTGAAGCAAAAGGTGATATTCATGGGTCTAAATTCTCCAAAGGGGTTAATCTTAGAAAGTTGGGTTCTGAATCCCATAGCATCAGCTATTTTTATAACTAGGCTACCTATCAAAATTGGAGTGTTATCATTATTAATAATTTTACAAAAGTTATTCAGCATAAAAGTGAGTCCATTAACCTCTCTAGACTGAGAAGCACAAAACATAATAAAAAGCTCATCCCTCGAAACCGTGTTATCATTCTTAGGTTTACCAAATAAGGTATAGGCCAGGATCATATGAAAGTAACGGAAAACGGGGTTATGTATTTCTGTTGAAAGCATAGGGTCCATGTCAAAATCAGGTTTCCCTGAAATTCTACCCCAAAAATCACTCAGCTCTCCAATCAACACTAAGTCCTCTTGAACCACAGAGAAAACATGGGGTCCTTCAGGAAATCCTAAAAGATCCGACAGTTCCTTTATGGTGAACTGGCAGCTATATCCAAATAGTCTAAAGGTAATTCTTCCCCTGGTTAAACCTTTTCCACAGCGAGGGTTATAACTTAAAGAGCTCAGGAATTCTAAAGTCAGCCTACGGTCGCACTTATGTTTCTTATTGGCAAAACCCTCCCAACCTAATTGGCTAAACAGAAAGTCTACGCTCTCACCTACACCTAAGGCGGTCATGGTGGGTCTGTGGGCGAATTTTGTCAAGGCAAAAGGTCTAAGAGACAAAGCCTCATAGCGATGCCACTGTGCTCCATCTCTGAATTCTACTGGCATGTTATCCTCGTTTTCCATTAGTTAGTACTTTTTGCAAAAATGTAAGCAGAAGAGGAGAATAGAAAGAGTAGAGAGACTTTAATATCCTGTAATTTTTTCAATTTTAAGATCAGCACAATATTTTCAAATTAAATTTAAAACGATATAAATGAAACTAAAAATTTGCGAAATAGAAATAAAACATAGAAAACATATAGAAATAACAAATATAAAGCAAGAAAAACAAGAATCATGGGTTGCCTCCCACTAAGCGCTGTTTTTAACATCGAAAGCCCGACGAATTCAATTTGATGCTTAGTTAGGGGGTTCGGTGGGCAACTCTAAAAGTCTTAGGCAGTTCAAATAATCTCTATTTTCAATGCTGTGATAGTGTTTTAGACGTTGTCCATTAACTAAAAATCGATTACTATTCCTCCCCTTTATCTCTATCGCTCCACTTTGTAGAATTTTTGTAATCTCGAAAGGACCGGACCATTTAAACCTTAATTTCCCAGGAAAAAGTTTTAATATTGAGTTAAATAGGAGTACAATGTCTTCCACACTAAATTCTTTTCTAGATAAGCGCTTATCGTGCCATCTTTTAGTTCGTTCTTTATATATTTTGGCATTTTCGTAAGCGTCTAATCTTAACTCTTCTAGTTCATGCAGATCTAGGATACGTTTTTCACCTGCGGAATCATACCTTAAGTTTAATGTTTTAATAGCCCAATAGGCTTTATGTTCTAATTCCACTGGTAGATGGCAAGATTTACCATAGACAAGCTTGAAAGGTGTGGTTCCGATTGGTGTTTTGTAGGCCGTCCTATATGCCCATAAAGCTTCGTTGAGTTTTGATGACCAGTCTTTCCTAGAGGTGGCTACGGTCTTTTCTAGAATTTGTTTTATTTCTCGATTCGAGACCTCAACCTGTCCACTTATTTGTGGATGATATGGTGTTGCTACGCGGTGTCTTACTCCATACTTCGATAGTAATTTGTCAAATATTTTTGATATGAAATGAGAGCCACCGTCACTAATGACAAGTCTCGGCACACCAAATCTGGGAAAGATTGTGTTTTTAAAGAGCTTTATGACTACTCGTGCTTCATTTGTAGGAGAAGCTATTGTCTTAATCCATTTTGAAACATAATCGACAGCTACGAGTATATATTTATTTCCAAAGGATGGCGGAAAGGGTCCCATAAAGTCAATCCCCCATACATCAAAGACTTCTACTTCTAATATACCCTTTTGAGGCATCTCATCGCGTCTTGATATGTTACCAGTGCGTTGGCACCGGTCGCAGTTTAGTATTGCAATGTGGACATCCTTCCAAAGGTTGGGCCAGAATAGGCCGGATTGCAGGATCTTAGCACATGTCTTTGAGGTACTAACATGTCCTCCATAAGGAGCAGAATGACATTGAGAGATGATGTTTTCTATTTCTTCTTCTGGGACGCAACGATGGAAGATACCGTCGGCTCCTCTCTTAAACAACAAAGGTTCATCCCAATAATAGTGTTTTAGATCATGAAAGAATTTTTTCTTTTGTTGATAAGATAAGTCTGGTGGAAGTACTCCAGCTGCTAAGTAGTTGACTATGTCAGCATACCATGGCAGGGTTGTATGCATGTTAATTTCTTCCACGATTCTTCCATCTTTGGGTCATTCAACTGTAGAGTAGACATATCACTTTCTAGTTGGGCTATGAGTCGTTCATATGGGAAATCTTCATTAATGGGTACTGGCTCTGGTTTAATGCCCTCTAATCGAGATAAGTGGTATGCTACTACGTTTTTGGATCCTTTCTTATCTTTGATCTCTAAATTAAATTCTTGTAAAAGTAGGATCCACCTTAGCAGTCTAGGTTTTACATCCTTTTTGTTAAGTAAATATCTAATAGCAGCGTGGTCTGTATAAATGATGTTCTTAGCTCCCACTAGGTAGGAACGAAATTTGTCAAGGGCAAAGATCACGGCTAATAGTTCTTTTTCTGTGGTAGCGTAGTTCATTTGGGCGGAATCTAAGGTTCTGCTTGCATAGTAAATGGCATGAAGTTTTCTATCCCTCCTCTGTCCTAAAACTGCACCTACAGCATAATCACTTGCATCACACATGATTTCAAAAGGTAATCTCCAATCTGGTGGTTGCATGATAGGTGCGGTAATAAGAGTTGTTTTCAGCTGTTCAAATACTTTTAGGCATTTCTCATCAAAGATAAATTCAGCGTCTTTCATTAATAGGCCGGTAAGAGGTTTAGTGATTTTCGAGAAATCCTTTATGAATCGTCGGTAGAAACCGGCGTGTCCTAAGAAACTTCGTATTTCTCGTACGGTTTTCGGAGGTTGAAGATCTTTTATAATTTCTATCTTGGCTTTATCAACTTCAATTCCTCTATCGGACATCCAAGTACAATTCCTTCATTTACCATAAAATGGCATTTTTCCCATTTTAATACGAGATTAACTTTTACGCATCTTTCCAATACCATTTCTAGGTTCGATAGACATCCTTCGAAGCTCTGCCCACATACAGAAAAGTCATCCATAAACACTTCCATAATGTCATCTATAAAATCAGCAAAGATTGACATCATGCATCTTTGGAATGTGGCAGGTGCGTTACATAGTCCAAACGGCATTCGTCGATAAGAAAATGTACCATAGGGACATGTGAAGGTCGTCTTTTCTTGGTCATCAGGATGAATAGGAATTTGAAAGAATCCTGAATAACCGTCTAAATAGCAGAAGTATGAGTGTTTAGCCAATCTTTCCAACATTTGGTCAATGAAAGGCAATGGGAAATGGTCTTTACGAGTGGCTTTATTTAACTTCCTATAGTCGATGCACATTCTACTTCCAATTACAACCCTTTTTGTTATAGATCCACCTTTTTCGTTCTTAACAACTGTAACACCTCCCTTCTTTGGAACGACATGTACTGGGCTAACCCATTTACTGTCTGATATCGGGTATATAATTCCTGCTTCTAAAAGTTTTTTCACTTCGTCCTTGACTACAGTACTCAAGATCGAGTTAATCCTTCTCTGATGTTCCCTAGAGGATTTACAGTCTTCCTCCAGCATAATGCGGTGCATACAAATAGAAGGACTTATTCCTTTTAGGTCGGCGATGTTATAGCCTAACGCAGTTGGGTATTTTCTTAAGACATCTAATAGTTTCTTGGTTTCGGTCTGTCCTAAGTCTGCATTGACTATTACAAGTCGTTCGAGAGCTTCGTCTAGGAATTCATACCTTAAATTTTTGGGTAATGTTTTCAGTTCTAGGGCTGGGTTCTTCGGGCAAGGTAGATGATCTGGTGTAAGTGCTAAGAATTCGCTTAGGCTATCATCTTGATAAGGTTCACGCCAGTTATCATCTTCGAAAATCGGAGGTATAGGAATTTTTAGAATATCGGAATATGTGGTCGGTTCCATGTCTATTTCTCTTACGCACTCATCGATGACATCTAGTAAATAACATGTGTCGTCTATAGCTGAAGCTTGTTAGAATTGTGTCAAAATAAATTCAACCTTCTCTTCACCAACTTCAAAAGTTAGTCTGCCTCTCTTTACATCTATAATTGCTCCAGCGGTAGCTAGGAATGGCCTTCCTAGTATGATAGGAGTAGTAGAGTCTTCTGTATATCCATGATTATGAAATCAGTAGGGATATAGAATTGTCCTATACGAACTGAAACATTTTCTAGTATACCAACCGGGTATTTAACAGAGCGGTCAGCTAATTGAACAAACATTTTAGTTGGTCTTAATTCTCCCATATCAAGCTTCTTGCATATGGATAAGGGCATAACACTAATACTGGCTCCTAAGTCGGATAGAGCTTTGTCTATGACGAACTTCCCAATTACACAAGGTATTGAGAAACTACCTGGGTCTTTCAGCTTAGGAGGCATTTTGTTTTGAATTATTGCGCTACACTCAGCAGTAAGTGTAACTGTTTCATTTTCCTCAATCTTTTTCTTATTGGATAAGATTTCTTTTAGGAACTTAGCATATGAGGGCATCTGGGTTATGGCTTCTGTAAAAGGTATCGTGATGTTTAATTGTTTCAGAAGTTCAACAAATTTCTTAAATTGCCCTGCAGTTTTGGAATTTTTCAATCTTTGAGGGTACGGAATAGGTAGTTTATAAGGTGGTGGAGGCACATAAGGTTTTTCTTTGTTTACATCCTCTTGTTCATTATCTTCCTTTTCCTTGGGTTCATTCTCCTTTTCAGTTGTTTGGTCGTTAGCAGACTTTTGGTACATGGTTGGATTTTGGAGTCTTGGATCAATGGGTCCATCTAATTCTTTTCCACTTCTCAATATGACAGCGTTCGCATGTCCTTTAGGATTAGGTTGTAGCTGTCCAGGAAATGTTCCAGCAGGAGCAGCAGTAGGTGCTTATTGTTGAGCCACTTGGGAAATCTGTGTTTCAAGCATTTTGTTGTGAGTGGTCAAAGCGTCTACTTTGTTTGCTAACTGCTTAATCTATTCAGTAGTGTGTACGTTTTGATTCAGGAACTCTTTGTTTGTCTGAGTCTGGGTAGCTATGAAGTTTTCTATCATCAGTTTAAGGTTAGACTTCCTAGGAACATTTGGAGCAGCTGTTGCAGCCTTTTGATAACCTGGTGGTGCAGCAGGTGCTTGACCAGGTGCATACAGTGCATTGTTGATTTTGTAAGAGAAGTTTGGGTGATTCTTCCTACCAGGATTGTAGGCATTTACATAAGGGTTTGCTTGAGCATAATTCACTTGATCTGTAGAGGCTCCTGCTAAAACTTGGCATTCAGGGGCAGCGTGTCCAACTGTTCCACATAATTCGCAGTTTGGCGCTACAGCAGCCACGGTGGCTGTGGGTGTCATGGTCAAGTTGTCTATCTTTTGAGCGATTGCATCTACCTTAGCACGGACGTGATCTAGGCTAGAAACTTCGTACATTCCTCCTTTTGGTTGGGATTTCTCCACTTGAGTTCTTTCACCTCCCCATTGGTAGTGATTATGAGCCATACTCTCGATGAGTTGTTGGGCTTCATCATAGGGTTTATCCATGAGTGTACCACCAGCGGCGGCATCTATTGTCAACCTTGTATTGTACAAGAGACCATTGTAAAACGTGTGGATAATTAACCAATCCTCAAGACCATGATGCGGGCATATCCTCCTCATATCTTTGTATCTTTCCCAAGCATCATATAAAGACTCGTTGTCTTTTTGTCTGAAGCTGTTGATTTGGGCTCTTAGCATAGCTGTTTTGCTTGGCGGAAAATATCGAGCCAGAAAGACCTTCTTTAAATCTTCCCAAGAAGTAATAGAATTTGATGGCAAGGATTGCAACCAAGCCCAAGCTCTATCTCTTAATGAGAAAGGGAAAAGACGTAGTCTTATGGCGTCTGCAGTTACACCATTCGCTTTCACTGTGTCTACGTACTGCACAAATTTGGTCAGATGTTCGTTCGGATCTTCTGTTGGGTTTCCAGAAAATTGATTTTGTTGCACAGCGGATAACAGCGAGGGTTTCAACTCGAAATCGTTTCGGTTGATAGCTAGAGCGACAATGCTGTTGTGAGGTTCTTGTTGAGATGCGGCAGCATAATACTTAAGAGGTCGGTTTTGTGGTGGATCCTCCATATCTGGTTCTGATTCGGAATCTGATTCAGATTCAAGTTCAGGATCTGATTGAGATTCAGGTTCTGATAAAGGAAAAGGGATATCGTGAGCTAAGCAGTATTCTTGGTTACGTCTTTTTACTGTAAGAAGACGTTCAGGTTCGTCTGTTGGTCGTACGAGGTCTTCGCCAGAAGAGCGAGTACTTGACATACAATCAACAGAAAGGGAATTTTGGTTTTTTTTTGCCTTAGTCTATACGACGTAACAAAGGAATTATGATGTCGACTTAATTAGTCCCCGGCAACAGCGCCAAAAACTTGGTCGCTCTATTTAGTGTGCCTAAATAGGTCTAACTGCAAGTATACAGTCGTATCGCGTAGTTTTAAAAGATTATCGATCCCACAGAGACTAGAAATCGAATGCACCGTTATCTATCGTTACTATGTTTATCTAAGGCTAATCAGAATTTGGTTTTTAGTTCAAACGGGAAATTAAAGGAAAATTAAAATTTGGGAATACTAGTTATGAATAAGTTATTGGTATATAATTCGGTAACCTACGTGGAATTTATTAAACCTAAGCATATAAAGATTTATCCCCCTATTCATCTGTAGGAAAAACCGGTTTAAAAGCCCTCAGCTCACACTCCCGTGGTTATTGCTTCGGACTATACTTCTAAGTCAATACGTCTGCTCTCGCTAGCCCGTATGAGGTTAAAAATACTTTTTGAAAACTAATTAAGCCTAATTAACATTAAAGCGCTTCCGCTGTTTTTAAAACTAATGCCCGATTTCAGCTATCCGGGTAAAGCCTCACACTCCCGTGGTCTCGACTTTAACCTATGTTACTTTTTTACTCTCGTAATAAAAGTTGGGTTTTAAATTAAGAAATCGAAGCCAGAAGAAGGGTTGATTATTGGTTTTAGCTTAGAGAAAATTAATTCATTTTAGTTACTTCATTACATACCGATAAGATCGGTTTAGCTCGACATAATTAGGAAATTAAACGCAAAGGCAAGGAAATAAGTAAACACGGACATAATTAAGAAAGAAAGTAAACAATGCTTTGAATAAAATAATGGAAACCTGGAAATCAGTAATAACGGCAACAACAATCCCTCCACAAGCCGGTAGGTTCTTGCTTGAATAAAATAAATTGCAAATGTTGAAGGTAATGAAACAAAAAAAACTAAAACTAAGTTGTAATAGTCCCTCAGTGTGAGAAACTATTACTTTGTTCGGTAATGGTTAACAAGGAAATGGAAATGCAAAGTAAAAGAACGAAACTAAAGCTCTGGAAACAATTTGGCAGCAAGACAGTACACTTGAAAGGAAAATTTGGCTACCCTTTGTTCTTCGTAATGACTTGTATTTATAGGCTCAGTTGAAGTAGAGGTTGGAGAGAATTTAGCCACTCACATTGACGGTTACATCACTTGAACCTAGTAATCTTCGGGGAAATAATGTGATTGTGTGAAAACTGTTCTCTGAAAATTCGTAGACACGTTTCTGCTTCAGTGTGTAATATTGGGCGCATGACGATCGTGATAAAGTGTGACGGTCATGATACATTTTGAGGCTGCCACGGTCGTGGCATATCCATGACGATCGTGATATTAGCAATTTTTGGATTCTTCAGTTTTTCTTCTCTTTTCTGCTCTTTTCTTGCATGTTTTGGTTCTTTTCCACACTTAGCATACTTTGACTTGTAAAATGTGATTACCTGCAAAAACACTTAAATAATCTCGAGAAAATCGGATATTAGATGAAAATCGGAATAAGAAAATGACATAAATCGAAGTAAAAATATGATATAAATTCGTGTTATCACATTTCAAAAACAATTTAATATAATATTTTAAATATATTAAAAAATATATCAAATAAAATTATTTTTATGATTTTTTTGGTCAATAAAATATTTTAAATATGTGAGTGACATTTGTGCAAAAATTCATTTAAAAATAATTAAAATTGATTTATAAAAATAATTATTTAAAAATAATATGAAAAATGTCAAAAATATTAAAAATATGGGAAAAAGAGTGAAAAGGACCAAAAATGGCATGGGTGGGTGTTGAACCCACGCCTTAGCACACAAACACACTTGAAAACACACGTTGCAACCACTTGGGTGGTGATACATCCGCATATCAAACCAACCCCATAAATACATAAGGGTTAAATGGTTTTAGGCCTGACCAAAGGCGCCATGACCTGGTTCTTGTCCAAGGGAAGCCAGGTTTTGGTGGTTTTGCAAGAAGGCCATAACTTCTTCATTTCTCCATGAAAATGGATGAAATAAAGATGGATCCTACCTAGAATTTCATGAGGAATCCAATGGTGGTCTTAGATATTTCTGAAAATGCTTACATTTTAAAACCCGATAGTGGTTTCAAAATAGGCCATGTTTTGCAAGTTCTATGCTACAACTCTATACAAGAAATAATAGCATGACAAAATAGTTCAAACACAGCAAATATGATATGTATGACATGTTCATGATCAATGTACATCAAAGCAATATATATTTCATAAAGTTCAAGTTCTTATGCACTTACCTCTTGAAGCACCACTTGCTAACCTTCAAGATACTTGTGATAGAAGCAAACCAATGCCTTAGACACTTCTAATAGATCCCTTGGAAGCTTTTAGGATGATCAAAATCCAAAGAAAACCTCTAGAACAGAAACTAGCTCTTTCTTGCAAAGTTGGCAAAAGTGACTAAAATGGCAACTCCACCAAATGATGTTACAGTTGAGAAACTATGCTTGTAACACTTTAAGGATGTATATTAGAGTGTGTTTGAGGTGTTGTTTAGTTTTGAAAGGGATTGAATTAAGGCATGGCTTGAAAAATGCAAAAAAGTCAAAATATGAGGATTTGATGGTTGACTTTCTGATTTTGGTGATTTGAGATGAAGGTGAGGGCTTGGACACCTCCAATGGATGATTTGTGATGTGTTTAGATGGTTATTTGAGTGGTTTAGGCTCTGATTTTGAGAATTCCAAGTTTGCTCCTTTGAACTTTGAAATTTGAAGTAAGAGAGGGAGAATGAGAAAACAAGGCTTTGGTATTGTTTCAGTGTGGTTTAAATGATCAGAAATGACCTCTATTTATAAGAGAGCAAGTTTGTTTTGGGAGGAATAGTGTTGGATGAGGGATCACTCTATTATCCAATGGATTTTGTCATGTAGCCCTTTCTTAAATGCCAAGGTACCAATGTCTCCTCTTATCTTGACTTCAACCAAGTTTGCAGGTTTGAACACTCATGTTTTTTTGACTGATTTGTGACTGATTCATGCCACCTCTATGCATCATATTAATGCTTGATGCCAAAATTGAAAATCAAGGTTCATGTAATGATGGATTTGCACATGCTAAGTTGAATTCTTGACTCCTTGGTCCAAAGTTGAAGATATCAAGTGATTCATTAAGATTCCTTCTGATCTTAGATGATGACAAAGCTTGTAAGATGAAAAAATTGAAGATGAGAATCGTGTGGCACAAGAAATGCACAAAATCTGTCTTGAAAATCAGTTTGAGCAAGGCATGTTGTGAGGTTCATAACTCCTTGCTCAAGTTTAATTAATGGGAGTTCTTGTACTCTATGGAAAGCTTGTATATCATATTTCAACTTTGATGTTTACATTTGGTCTTGATTCCTCTTGGATCATAATGAAAAATACCTCCAAAGTTGGTCAAAACATGAGACAGATTCTGCCTAAAAAATTCTAAGTGTCAAAGTTCAAAATCTTATGAAACCCTAACTTCAATGCTTCATATCTCAAAATCCATGCATTTTTTTGGGGTACATCTGCTTTACAATCTTGTTGTATGTAAGAAGAGCTATCATTTGAGCTTTGGATGGAAGAAAATGGTTGCTTGGATCACAAGTTATGGCCTTGCAAAGTTGGGTAAAAACCATTATTTTCAATGACTTAGTGAACTTTCAAGTTTCTCAAGGTTGCCCTTTTTGCATGTAACCTCACTTTTCTTGATATTTCTTGATTGATCGTGATCTAAATCACAAGTTAACATTGTTTTTTACTTAAAGACACCATGTTTGCCAAAAAAAATCCCAAAAGTCAAACTTGGTTTTGATCACAGTTGACTTTTTGTATCAGATGAATCTTAAACCTTGTGATTCTTTATGAAACCAAGTCCTTGGGTAAATTTAACTTAATGGATGGATTCCAAAGGTGTTTTTGAGTGTCTTGAATCATGTACCAAGGTTTGAGATCATGCTTTGCTCAAAAGTCAAAGGTAAGGTTAACATTTTCTCAAAAACCCTAGTTTGTGGTCCAAATGAATTTGAATCCTTGTATTGCTTATGAATCAAGTTCTTTGAATCAATACAATCTTGTGAATATATTAATATGATGTATTTGAATTCCTTGAAACATATCTTGAGGCTTGGCTCATGCCTTGCTCCAAAAGTCAACTTAGTGACTGAATTAGGTAAAAACCCTAATTCCTGATTTTTGATAGATGCGTCCCCTAAGGCTATTTTGAACTTATGAATGGACTCATGAGGCTCTTTTTAGCTTATTGAATCATATATTGAGGTATTGGCTCATTCTTAGATGAAAATTTCTCTCTGGAGGCCTTGGTCGACTAAAACCCTAATTTGGTGACACTGATGATCTTGAGGCTTGATCAACTTGAAATGTTGCATTCTTGTGTTAGATTCTTGATGTAGGAGACCTCTTGATTCTTCATGGATGTTTGTGAGGCTTAACAAGTTGAAGATCATGTCAATTCTTGATTGATCATTTACCTGAATGCTCTGAGAGGGCTCAAAAACCCTAATCCTTGGTTGAGGTAAATACTTAACACTCTTTGAAAGGATTAGTGAGGTATGAAAATACATCCATATTATGGTGATGATTTGCACAATGATGTAATGTCTTATGGTCAAAATTTAGGGTATGACAACATGGTAGCACCGTACTTTTAAGGAATGGCTTTCTAAGATTGGTAAGTGTGACTTGAACCATCTGTACAACAAAGGTGCACAACACATGACTGTTCCACCACCCTTCATGGTCCTGTGATGAATTGAATGGTAAGTGTCCCCAAGTAAAGTAGGTACTGGGTTACCACTTAAAAATATCTGGATGGCATTAAGATCAACATAGTGGTTGATGTTTGGAAATAATACAAGACCATAGATGAGTAGTGAAAAGATAGCTTCAAAGGCACTCATACTATTTTCTTCAGTCAACTCTGTAGCTTTCTCTATCAGGAATTTGGAAGTTAACCCTTTGATTCCTCCTTTGGAAGTGAAGTTGTCTTTCATATCTGAAGTCTCCAAATGAAAGGCCTTTACAATAACTGGGTACTTAGGAATTTCCTCTGAGCCATTGAATGGAATCTTGTTTAATACTGGCAAACCAATCCAATATGAATACTCCTCCAAAGCAGGTGTAAGTTAATAATCTAGGAATATGAAATAGTGGTAGAGAGGATCATAGAATTGTACAAGGGTGTCAAGAATTCCTTCTTCAACATTGGTCTTTAGAATACCTAAGAGCCCTTCATAACTTCTTCTGAAATCCTCTGGACTAGAGATCATACGACCTAATTTTCTTAATTCTGTTGTATCAGGATCCTTGAAGTTGTACTTCTTGGTGTTTTTTTTCCAAAATCCATGTTTAAAACCTATGATATTTGCTATAAAGGTTTTAAGTTCCTTGAAAAATTTTGGTTAAAAATGATGTTTGAACGAATGTATGAATGTATGAATGTATGTATGCACACACATACAAAGTAACAAACATGGGTTCAAGGGTTCGACGTCATAGGCATGGAGTCATGGGTCTAACCAAACCAAGAGAATATGTACTATGGGTTCATTGTACCTGTAGAACATGTTCTAACATGGTTGCCAGAGTCATAGGTCCATCTTTCGGATATTATTGGCTTGCATGACTACTCATGCGGGCTAATAATATTCTCAAGAGAAATCATCTGAGTGTAGTATCGCATGACAACTACCTTTGGTCTACACCTGGATAATCACTGTCCTACATCCTAAAAAGGTCAAGTGGGGTAAAAGGATATTAAAGGTCCTCAGCTTCTTAGGCTCCCAGGTCGGAAAAAGTAATGACATTACGACTACTCGCAATGACATTAGTAATTACAAAGGGGCCTCCACTGAGTGTGATTATATCATATGTCACTCATGCGTAGGATTACTCCAGACATGTAACTTTTGATTATACCAACGTCCTATCTTATTTATGTACACTTAAATCCGGGTTAGGATTTGTCTCATTCATAGAGATAAAAAACCCAAACAAACATGATGAATACAAAAGTAAGCAAATAATATCAACAGTAAAAATCGCAAATATATACAAGATAGGCTTAACCCTTTTAGGGGGGATGAAATCCCTAATTCCCTAGTGAAGTCGCCATTTTTTCTGTCACACAATTTTTGAGGTCGCCCCACGTGTGAACTTTTAATTTATCCCAAAAGAGGGAAGGGGAAAAATCTAAATAAACCCGTGAGTGTACAATGTAAAACAATGCAATAAGAGATTGAAAGTTCGGGGGTTGGTTATACTAAGGGAAGGTACTAGCACCCTAAGTATTTATAGTATCCTATAGGAACCTCTTGTGTATATTTGTGTTACTGTTGATTAAGTCATCTGCTATGTATTGGGGATTTATTGACTGTTTTGAGTGAGTGATAATAGTGGGAAATGTTTTTGTTGTTTTTGTAGGGTATGTTGAAATAAACTAAGACAAAAAAGTGTAGGAACCTAAAGGTTTTGATTATTATTGTGCTCGCTAAGATCTCGCAATCTTATGCCTACGTATTCTCAAAAGGGAGTTGAGAAATCAGAGCGCTCATAGTTCCACCTACTAGTGGGTGGAATAAGGTTTGAGAGAAGAGACAAGTTTTCATCTTAAGGGAGATATCTCACTGTCATACCCTAAATTTTGACCATAAGATTTCCCATCATTGTACAAATCACCACCACAATATGAATGTACCTTCATGCCTCATCAATCCCCTCAAAGATTGTTGAGCATTCACTAAAATCAAGAATTAGGGTTTTGAGCCCTCTCAGAGTACTCAGACAGATGATCAATTAAGAATGGACATGATCCTCAACTTGTCAAGCCTCTCAAACATCCATTAAGGATCAAGTGGTTTCCCATATCAAGGATCAAGCATGAAAATGCAACATTTCAAGCTGATCAAGCCTCGAGATCATTAGTGTCACCAAATTAGGGTTTTGGTCGACCAAGGCCTCCAGAGGAAAATTTTCATCTGGGCATGAGCCAATACTTCAAAACATGATCCAAGAAGCTCAAAGGGACCTCATGGATCCAATCATAAGTTCAAAATGGCCTTAGGGGGTGCATTCATAAAAAATCAGGAATTAGGGTTTCTTGACCTAATTCACCCCTAAGTTGACTTTTGGAGCAATACATGAGCCAAAACCTCAAGAGATGTTTTAAAGACCTCAAATATCTTATATTGATCCTCTTACAAGTTCAAATACACCCAAAGAACTTGATTCATGATCAATATGAAGATCGAAATTCATTTGGACCTCAAACTAGGGTTTCTGAGGAAAAGTCAACCATGCCTTTGACTTTTGACCAAGACATCATCCCAAACCTTGGGACATGATTCAAAACACTCTAAAACACCTATGGAATCCATCCATTAGGTTTCAATTAGGTCAAGAACTTGATTTCATAGAGGATCACAAGGTTTGAAATTCATCTGACAAAAAGTCAACTGTGCCCAAAAATCAAGTTTGACTTTTTAGATTTCTTGACAAACATGGCTTCTCTAAGTCAAAAACAATGTTAAATTATGGTTTGGATTATCATCCAACAAGAAAAATCAAGAAAAGTGGGGTTACTTGCAAAAGGGGCAACCATAGGAAACTTGAAATTTTAGTAAGTCATGAAAAAAAAGTGATTTCTGCCCAACTTTACAAGACCATAACTTGTGATCCAAGTAACCTTTTTCTTCCATCCAAAGCTCAAATGAAAGCTCTCATAACATACTTCAAGATTGTCAACTACAACATATTCCAAATCCTCATGGATTTTGAGTTATGGATTGATCAAAATCACAAAAAGTGGAAAATGGACACTTTTTCAACACTTAGTGAAATTTTGGACAGAATCTGTTTTGGATTTTCACCAACTTTGAGGCCATTTTTCATTATGATCCAAGATGATTCAAGGCCAAAGTTAAACACCAAAGTTGAAGTATGATATAAGGGCTTTCCAAAAAGTACAAGAGCCTCTCATGATTCAACTTGACCAGGGAGTTATAAGCCTCCAAAAATGGCATTTTCACCCTGCCCACACAAAGGCATGAAAACATAACTTGGTTCCCACGATTTCTTGAGCCAATTTTGGACACTTGCATCATTTCATATCTGTCCAAAATCAACTTGAATGATGAAGAATCTGATCACAAGGCCACCAAGTCAAAAACCTCATCCTTTAGGCATGTGACATTTACAGTTCAAAATCTAAAACTTTCAAATTTGTCATGAAGCATTTAAGGGGTGCATAGACCTGGCATGTATCAGTCCACAACATTACAAATGAGTCAAGATGAACTCAAGCATCAGAAGACCATAGGCCTGCAAGATTGACCCAAGTCAATGGCTACATGATAAAGTTCAATGAATAATGGAGTGATCTAGCCTCCAATCACTATTGCTCCCAAAACAAAGTTGCTCTACTTTAAATAGAGGTTCTTTCTGATCAGTTTGGGTACACCAAAGCATAACAACACATGTTTTCCTCAAAATCACTCTCAAAAACCAGAATTTGCTTCTCTTTCAAGTAACATTCGAATTTTCAAATAGAGAGCAATTCCATCAAAACCAACCATCCTAACACCTCACATATGTCATATATAAGTAATCCATAACCTCAAAACATATATGGAACACCAAAATCACCAAGTCACCATCCATTTGCTCAAGCTTTTTGGCCTATTTGCAGTTGAGGTACCGCAACAAGATCTAGGTGCTTTCAATCCATTCTAAGCTTCTAAACACCTTACATTAGGTCCATTGAAGCTGTCCAGATCGTCACACAACATCTGTAACACCTCTACATCAAAATTCAATTTCTTCTTGCAAGAGGTAAGCCTGAACTCTCAAACTAAATGATCCATGCATCATAAATGTGTTTTCAAGTTACAAACATGTTTCTGCACTTATGTAGAGTGTTTCCCCTCAATCAATTTCTTTGTAGCTATCGTGTATAAGATTTCATAGTGTTCTTGCAGAAATTAGGGTTCATGTGTTCATTGTAACACCCCTAATCTATACCCCCAACTAATTAAAGCGATAAAAAATAATCAGAGTATAATGAAAACATTCACGGCATAGACTGAGGCATCACATCAATTGAGACAAAACACAATAAACCTGCTCATAAAGATATGCAACAATCAGGTAGTAATACAAACAGAGGAACTTAGTTCCTACTACCCACAATTCAGATACAGAATAAAAGTGGAAAATCTGCAACTGAATCTCATATATATATATATATATATATATATATATATATATATATATCACATAAAAGGTTTGTCTGTCATATACAGAGTCATACATGTACAATCCAAAAGATATATATATATATATACACACACACACATAAATCACAACGATCTCCCCGACTACCCGGTGCTACATATCAGAGCCGACCGACAAAAGAATGAAGACCTAAGCTTCACAAAAAGACCTCCAGCATCTAATCTGCAATGCCTCATAGAGCATTCAAAACAACAGAAAGGTGAGAAATACAATCATAATATAATTGCATACAACTATATAATAACACCAAAAATACACATGTAAAATATTCTCACCACAACTTACATCAGAATTCAAACACAAAACAACACAATGCATATCTCATATATCCATCACCAAGGCATATCAATCATGCTCGATGCATTTATCAACAACATATATATGTATCTCAACTCATCAATTCCATTCACAATGCCACACAAAATCAATCCATTCATGATTTATGCAAATGCTGTGAGACCGACACAACGACTCTATGCAAATGCGGTACCATCCATCCGTCAATCTCATCACTAGTTCACTCAGGAACTATTGGAACCATCGCTTGTTACTTAATGTAACTCCCCATCAGGAAAACGATGTTCCCCGTCGCTCACACCTCTTTGTATAAGGCACACGACGTTTATGGATCGCTCACACCTCTTTGTATAAGGCACACGACCCGATCGCTCACACCTCTTTGTATAAGGCACATATCGTCTATAATCATCGCTCACACCTCTTTGTATAAGGCACACGATGTTATAGCGGATTCCCTCTGGAATCGTTTCGTCGCTCACACCCACTAGGGCACACGACATCACAAGAATGCATATCATGATGCTTGACATACAATGACTCATGACATTCAAATGCACACATATACACATCCATAACCATGCATATATAATCAAATACAACACAATGCATTTCTTGCCCTTAGGCCACAAACCATCATCACAACATTTCATCACATGCATTTACATCACACAACAGCACACAAGTCATACGATATCCATATCCACAGGACATTGCATTATACACATCAATTTCACACAATTACAACGGAAAAAGTCGACAAAACAACACTATTTCCAATTCCCGACATAATTAAATTGGCCAATAATCTCAAAACCATTTTAATAAGAAAGAACATTTTATTAGCTTTCCAACGATACCAAGTATGTTCAAAACGGATAATCGGAACCCAAGTTACGGAAGTAAAACAAAAAGGAATCGCGAAAACACAACATTTTGCACCCTTGCTGGCCATACGCGTATTGCCATGAGCCATATGCATATTGCCCAAACTCATACGCGTACCATTACGCATTTCAGAAGATGGCCGAGAAAAATGGTTTTCATTACGCGTATTGCCTCACTTTGCACCTCCCATACGCGTATTGCCCAACCCAATACGCGTATAGACAAGCCTGATAGTCGTAACGGCAGAGGAAACCCACAATTTTTCTGCAGAATTTTTCTGCTACGGGATCACTCAAATTCAACTCCAAATCTCATCTAATAACCTGAAAATTACCAATAGATTGCATAACAACACCTATCTAACATGTATCAACAATTATGATCATTAAAACATGATTTCAGACACATTTTGAATCAATTTCCAACAATTTCAACATATTATGGTTTTTGTTCTATATCCCATTTCAATCCAAAAATAACCAATCACATACATACATAATAATACACAAGTATAAGATAATCGAGTTTCGCACCCTTACCCGATTTAATCGTGTTTTCAATAGTCGGTTGATCGATTTCTTAAATCCCAAGTTTTCTCTCTTTTTCTTCTCTTCTTTTCCTTCTTTCTCTTTTTCTTCTTCTCTTTTTCTTTCTCTCTAATTTTCTCTCTTTCTATTTCCTATTTTTACTAACTTAAGAAAAAAATAAAGTGAAATGACCAAATTACCCCTACACTCAAATATCTCGCAAACGTTCCCAAAACGCGATAAAACACAATCACGATGAAAAATAATATATTATCAAATAAAAGTCAAAAATAAAATAATATAATAATAAAAATAATTAAATCGACTCGATTAAATAAATCTAACAAAAACTGGGGCGTTACAACTCTCCCCCACTTAGAAATTTTCGTCCTCGAAAATATTACCTGAGACGAACAACTCTGGATACGACTCCCACATCCGACTCTCCAACTCCCAAGTCAAATTTCCCTCAGCAGCGCCTCCCCACGCTACTTTCACAAGCTCAATATCCTTGCCTCTTAACCGCTTCAACTCGCGATCCAAAATCCTCACTGGTAATGCCTCAACCGTAAGGTTCTCCCTTACCTCTACCTCATCCATCGGAATCACATGCGACGGACCCGGAACATACTTTCGAAGCTGTGAAACATGGAACACATCGTGCAAATTCGAAAGACTCGGCGGCAACGCCACCCGATAAGCCACAACACCCACTCTCGCGGATATCTGGTAAGGACCAATAAACCGAGAAGTAAGCTTCTTCGACTTCAATGCACGACCAACACCCGTCACCGGTGTAACTCTAAAAAATACATGAGCGACTTATTGTAACTCAAGATCTTTCCTCCTTCGATCATGATAACTCTTTTGCCTACTCTAAGAAGCCTTTATTTTCTCACGAATAAGTTTCACCTTTTCCGTAGTCTGTTGCACTAACTCCGGTCCAACCACCGAACTCTCACCAGATTCATGCCAACACAAAGGTGTTCGACATCTTCTTCCATACAACGCTTCAAAAGGTGCCATTCCAATACTCGAATGGAAACTATTGTTATACGTGAATTCCACCAACGCAAGATAACTATCCCAAGCACCACCTTGCTCAAGAACACAAGCTCGCAACAAATCTTCCAACGACTGAATAGTTCTCTCGGTCTGACCATCCGTCTGCGGATGATAAGCAGAACTCAATCTCAACTTGGAACCTAATACCTTTTGCAAACTTTCCCAAAATCTGGAAGTAAACCTCAGATCTCGATCTGAAACAATACTCAACGGAACACCATGCAATTTCACAATCACACTAATATAAATCTCAGCCAACCTCTCCAAAGAAAAGCTGATGTCAATTGGAATGAAATGCGCCGATTTAGTCAGCCTATCCACAACTACCCAAATGATATTATGTCCCCTCTGTGTATTCGGCAACCCTGTCACAAAATCCATAGAAATACTGTCCCATTTCCAGTCGGGAATATCCAACGGTTGCAACAATCCACTAGGCTTCTGATGTTTTACCTTAGACTTCTGACACGTCAAACACGCATAAACAAACTGAGCCACATCCCTCTTCAATCCAGACCACCAAAAGATCTTCTTCAAATCTTGATACATCTTATTAGCTCCCGGATGTATACTCAAATTACTCCGGTGTCCTTCCTCTAAAATAATCTTTTTCAAGTCCGAATCATCAGGAATACAAATCCTACCCCGAAATCTCAAAACACCATTATCATCCACTTTAAAGTCACCATTCACACTTTGATCTCTAACCATCAATAAATCAACAAATTTCACATCCAACTTCTGTTTCTCGCTAACGGTTAACAGAAAGTCGTTAGTGACCTTTAACATTCCAAGCCTCACGCTGTCAGATGTCAATTCACACACCAAACTCAAATCTCTAAACGCTTCCAAAAGTTCCCACTCTTTAACCATCAAAACAGACATATGCAAAGAATTCCGGCTTAACGCATCGGCTACCACATTAGCTTTACCAGGATGGTAATTCAAGCTAAAATCATAGTCCTTCAAAAATTCCAACCATCTTCGTTGCCTCATATTCAACTCTTTCTGATCAAACAAGTATTTCAAGTTTTTATGATCACTAAAGACTTCGAGTCTTGCACCATAGAGATAATGCCTCCAAAATTTCAACACAAAAACCACAGCCACTAATTCCAAATCATGAGTAGGATAATTCTTCTCATGAATCCTCAATTGCCTCGAAGCATAAGCCACAACCTTACCTTCTTGCATCAACACTCCACCTAAACCAATCAAATACGCATCACAATACACCACAAATGGTTCAGTAGGATTCGGTAAGACCAAAATCAGAGCTGTAGTCAATCTTCTCTTCAGCTCACTAAAACTTTCCTCACACTGAACATCCCAAATGAACGCTTTACCTTTACAAGTCAACTGGGTCAAAGGAAGTGCTAACTTGGAAAACCCTTCAATGAACCTTCGATAATATCCAGCTAAACCCAAAAAGCTTCTAATTTCAGTAACAGATCTAGGAGGCTCCCATTGTAGAACTGCATCTACTTTAGATGGATCCACAATAATACCATTACCTGAAATCACATGCCCAAGAAAACTCACTTCCGACAACCAGAACTCACACTTGGACAACTTGGCATAAAGTCTCCTTTCCTTCAAAATTTGCAACACAACACGCAAATGTTCCGTATGTTCCTCCCGGGACTTAGAATAAATCAAGATATCATCAATAAACACAACAACAAACCGATCCAAATGCTCATGGAAAATACGATTCATATACTCCATAAACACACCCGGTGCATTAGAAACCCCAAATGGCATCACAGAATATTCGTAATGACCGTATCGTGTCCAAAAAGCCGTCTTCTGAATATCTTCCTCTTTCACTCTAATCTGATGATACCCTGACCTCAAATAAATCTTACTAAACACACAAGCACCTACCAACTGATCCATCAAATCATCAATTCTCGGAAGAGGATACTTATTCTTAATCGTCACCTTATTCAGCTGGCGATAATCAATACACAATCGCATACTTCCATCTTTCTTTTTCACCAATAAAACTGGAGCACCCCAAGGTGATACACTTGGCCTTACAAACCTCTTCTCTAACAATTCATTCAACTGCTTCTTTAACTCAACCAACTCAGATGCCGACATACGATAAGGTGCCATAGACACAGGTCTAGTACCAGGAACTAGATCTATAGAAAACTCCACCTCTCTCTCTGGCGGCACATCTGAAATATCCTCTGGAAACACCTCTGGAAAATCACACACAACTGGAAACACATCAAGTACAACTTGACTCTCCACAGTCAGCGATGCAAACAACCCGAACAAGTGAGCTTCGTCCGCCAAAAGTTTCTTCAACTCTTTGGTAGATAAGAAACTAGATTCCTCGTCTTCCTCAAGAGAAGGAAATCTTACCAGCTTAAGATAACAATCAATATGCACTCGATTGAACTGCAACCAGTTCATTCCCAGAACCACATCTAAACCCTCCAACGGCAAACACACCAAATCCATCTCAAAATCTTTACCATAAATGGTCAAAGGACAACTTAAACAAACCAAATAAGTAGTTACTGACCCCATTGCTGGAGTATCAATAACCATCTCTCCACCCATCGAAGACAACAAAAGATTCAAATGCTTCGCGCACGCAGACGAAATAAACGAACGAGTCGCTTCGGTATCAATAATAGTAACTAAAGACGTACTATTAATAAAATAAGTACCTCTTATCAGACGGTATGCACTTGTAGTCTGAGTCCCTGCCAATGCAAATACTTTCCCACCAGCCTGAGCTTGCTTTGGTTTCGGACACTTCGTACTAATATGACTAGGTTCAACACAGTTGAAACACTTCACCACATTCCTTTTACAATCAGCTGCGACATGTCCTAAACCTCCACAATTGGAACACTTTCTCATATCCTTCCTACATTCAAACTGATGATGTCCTAAGTCACCACACCTATAACATCTCAGAGTATTAGACATACCTCCCCCACTTGGCCTTTTCTCAAAATTACCCCTTTGCTTACCCTTGTCAGCTGGTGTCACATAAGGACCACCACGAAACAGTTGCTTCCTTTTCCTTTCGTTCACACTGTTATAGTGAGTAGAACGAGCTTTGGCATCCTCCTCATAAATCCTACAACAATCCACCAAATCAGAAAACCTCCTAATTCTTTGATAACCGATTGCCTGCTTGATCTCAGGACGCAATCCGTTCTCAAACTTCACACACTTAGAAAACTCTGCAGTAGCTTCAGCATAATGTGGATAAAACTGAACCAGCTCCACAAACCTAGCAGTGTAATCAACAACATACATATTACCTTGTTTCAACTCCAAGAACTCAATCTCTTTCTTTCCTCTAACATCTTCAGGAAAATACTTCCTCAAGAACTCCCTGCTAAACAAAGCCCAAGTGACCTCTTCACCTGTAACTTCCCAAACATGACGCGCACTTACCCACCAATCATCAGCCTCTTCCTGCAACATGTGAGTACCCAGTCTCACCTTATGTTCCTCAGCACCGTCCATTACTCGAAAGATTCTTTCAATCTCTTTAAGCCAAATCTGTGCACCATCAGGATCATGTCTCCCTTTGAAGACATGCGGTTTGTTCTTCCTGAACTCATCATTCCCACCAGCATTAGGTGCACCCTGCACAGCCCGAGCCATAGCTTGCATAGCAGTAGCCAAAGCAGCATCATTCCTACCAGCCATATTCTGTTCATTTCCAATAACAACAACTATGGTTAAACAAATAGCTCACCCAAACACAAGGACTGACACAAACTGACACGGACTGGCTCTGATACCACTTAATTTAACACCCCCAATCTATACCCCCAACTAATTAAAGCGATAAAAAATAATCAGAGTGTAATGAAAACATTCACGGCATAGACTGAGGCATCACATCAATTGAGACAAAACACAATAAACCTGCTCATAAAGATATGCAACAATCAGGTAGTAATACAAACAGAGGAACTTAGTTCCTACTACCCACAATTCAGATACAGAATAAAAGAGGAAAATCTGCAACTGAATCTCATATATATATATATCACATAAAAGGTTTGTCTGTCATATACAGAGTCATACATGTACAATCCAAAAGATATATATACATATACACATAAATCACAACGATCTCCCCGACTACCCAGTGCTACATATCAGAGCCGACCGACAAAAGAATGAAGACCTAAGCTTCACAAAAAGACCTCCAGCATCTAATCTGCAATGCCTCATAGAGCATTCAAAACAACAGAAGGGTGAGAAACACAATCATAATATAATTGCATACAATTATATAATAACACCAAAAATACACATGTAAAATATTCTCACCACAACTTACATCAGAATTCAAACACAAAACAACACAATGCATATCTCATATATCCATCACCAAGGCATATCAATCATGCTCAATGCATTTATCAACAACATATATATGTATCTCAACTCATCAATTCCATTCACAATGCCACACAAAATCAATCCATTCATGATTTATGCAAATGCTGTGAGACCGACACAACGACTCTATGCAAATGCGGTACCATCCATCCGTCAATCTCATCACTAGTTCACTCAGGAACTATTGGAACCATCGCTTGTTACTTAATGTAACTCCCCATCAGGAAAACGATGTTCCCCGTCGCTCACACCTCTTTGTATAAGGCACACGACGTTTATGGATCGCTCACACCTCTTTGTATAAGGCACACAACCCGATCGCTCACACCTCTTTGTATAAGGCACAAATCGTCTATAATCATCGCTCACACCTCTTTGTATAAGGCACACGATGTTATAGCGGATTCCCTCTGGAATCGTTTCGTCGCTCACACCCACTAGGGCACACGACATCACAAGAATGCATATCATGATGCTTGACATACAATGACTCATGACATTCAAATGCACACATATACACATCCATAACCATGCATATATAATCAAATACAACACAATGAATTTTCTTGCCCTTAGGCCACAAACCATCATCACAACATTTCATCACATGCATTTACATCACACAACAACACACAATTCATACGATATCCATATCTATAGCACATTGCATTATACACATCAATTTCACACAATTACGACGGAAAAAGTCGACAAAACGACACTATTTCCAATTCCCGACATAATTAAATCGGCCAAAAATCTCAAAACCATTTTAATAAGAAAGAACATTTTATTAGCTTTCCAACGATACCAAGTATGTTCAAAACGGATAATCGGAACCCAAGTTACGGAAGTAAAACGAAAAGGAATCGCGAAATACAACATTTTGCACCCTTGCTGGCCATACGCGTATTGCCCTGAGCCATACGCGTATTGCCCAAACTCATACGCGTACCATTACGCGTTTCAGCATATGGCCGATAAAAATGGTTTTCATTACGCGTATTGCCTCACTTTGCACCTCCCATACGCGTATTACCCAACCCAATACGCGTATTGACATGCCTGATACACGTAACGGCAGAGGAAACCCATAATTTTTTTGCAGAATTTTTCTGCTATGGGATCACTCAAATTCAACTCCAAATCTCATCTAATCACCTGAAAATTACCAATAGATTGCACAACAACACCTATCTAACATGTATCAACAATTATGATCATTAAAACATGATTTCAGACACATTTTGAATCAATTTCCAACAATTTCAACATATTATGGTTTTTGTTCTATATCCCGTTTCAATCCAAAAACAACCAATTACATACATACATAATGATACACAAGTATAAGATAATCGAGTTTCGCACCCTTACCCGATTTAATCGTGTTTTCAATAGTCGGTTGATCGATTTCTTAAATCCCAAGTTTTCTCTCTTTTTCTTCTATTCTTTTCCTTCTTTCTATTTTTCTTCTTCTCTTTTTCTTTCTCTCTAATTTTCTCTCTTTCTATTTCCTATTTTTACTAACTTAAGAAAAAAATAAAGTGAAATGACCAAATTACCCCTACACTAAAATATCTCGCAAACGTTCCCAAAACGCTATAAAACACAATCACGGTGAAAAATAATATATTATCAAATAAAAGTCAAAAATAAAATAATATAATAATAAAAATAATTAAATCGACTCGATTAAATAAATCTAACAAAAACTGGGGCGTTACATTCATCACTTGATTTCTCACTCCACACTTAATATAAATGCAATTAATTGGTACCATTGGAATCCTTGTTCAAAAACGAGTGAGATTGATATTTGAATCGTGCAAAACCATTGAGTAATCAGAGAGAAAATTGAGGTTTTGCAAATCTGTAAGAACAGAGCTCGCGCGAACCACACAAGGTGTTCTTGGTGCCTTTTTCAAAATTTCAAAATTTTGAATATTTTGATATTTTATTAACTGATTTCAAAAATTAATTTCTCTCTCATTTTTAATCATTTTTTTATTGGTTCTTTTTTTAAGAGTTCACAAAAATATTAAAATATTTTATTTTACAAAAAATTAAATTTATATTATTTGTTTAATATAGCTTGAATTTTTGTAAATAATTTCATTTTATTTGTTTTTTTAACATTTTTAAAATGAAATTTCCACCTTGTTTTTTTAAATTCAAATGAATTCCAAGTTTTCATGTGAGTAAATGTGATTTTTTAAAACATTTTTCAAAGTTTACAACTTGTTTTTGAATATATTTGATATTTTTATCATTTTTTATTTAATTTCCTTTGAAAATTATGTTTTTAAATTAAAATTAGGTTTTTTTCTTAATTTTGATTTTGTCAAAATTCATTTGAAACACTTTTGGGCTTCTAATAGATTGTAAGACCCATCCCCTTTGTAAATACACAATTTTGGGTCTCAATCATTGTATAAGTCCCGATACGATAAACGGTTCGATTGCTGTTTTTCATCTGGGCATCTCCTTGAGCTATAAGCCCCAACTCTTGTATAAAAACATTTTTTTGGGCCTCTATTAGAGTGTAAGACCCATTCTTCCTTGTGCATAAATATTTTGGGCCTTAGTCATTGTATAAGTCCCTCTATGGTTTTCAAAACCGCGACGCGATCGTCACCTTTTCAAATAAATCATTCGGGCCTCTCCTTGAGTATAAGCCCCATTATTCTTTTTTCACAAACATTTTTGGGCCTCTGCATTGTATAAGTCCCACAACGTCTTTCGGTGTCACAGTGCGATCAATGTTTTCAAATAAGTCATCTGGGGCTCTCCTTGAGTTACAAGCCCCAATTTTTGTACATAAACTTTGTTTTAAACCATAAACAACTTCCATGGGCCTCTCCTTGAGTTGTAAGCCCCATACCTCTATTTTCAAAATCATCTATCTGTTTTAACTGGTACTAAGAGGAGCATTATTCCCGGTGAAAGTGCTCTTAGACCACTTGGGCCTCTCTTTGAGTTATAAGCCCCAAACACTCTTCTCTTTTAAACAACCTTTTAATTCAAATTCAAATTCAAAAGTTTTCTCAAAACTTTCTTCAATTTCTTAAAGCCCTAATCATACAATTGTAGTCAATATAACAGATCACCATACACTTGGGCCTCCTCTCAGAGTGTAAGTCCCAAGATCCTTTCAATTAAATGCATACTTGATTATATACTTGTCAATTTATTTGTATATACTTGTGTATATCTGTTTAGAGTTTCCCCAGCAGTGTGGTATACATTTAGGTCAAACCAGATGTTACTTTCTAACTTAGTCAAAACTAGTTCCCTCATAGGAAATTTCCTATACAGTATGCCTCCTCTTGGGCTTATTCAATATGGAACAGAGAAAGGCATTATTTCCGGTGAAACTTTTCTCAAGACTGTCAAAACTTAGAAATATATATATATATATATATATATATATATATATATATATATATATATATATATACACAAGAAATTCATTTCCCCATAGAGGATTAATTCTCGGTGAAACCTCTTTTGAATTTCTTCAAACCTTAGAACTGTTAAAGAAAGAAAGGATTATTCCCAGTGAAATCTCTCTTGAACTTTTCTTTGGCTTGGACCCACAGGCTTCCTAGAAGTATCCCTAGCCTCCTCTTGGGCTTAGTACAAGGACCAACAGGCTTCCTAGAAGTTCCCCAGCCTCCTCTTGGGCTTAGTACAAGGACCCAAAGGCTTCCTAAAAGCATAAGATAGAATTTAGTCATCAGTACTAGTTCAATCCCCAGGAAAGTCAAAATTCCAGAACATCATACCATTCAAGGGTTAGTCTACATCCCTTAAAACAACAACCTCCTCTTTGGCATCATACAAAGACCCCTCTTACACCAGAGCCTACCACTTTTTAAGAGACTTGGACAATCTCATCCTCCTCTTGGGCTTCATTCAAGTAGACTTAGAAAGTCTCATCTCCTCTTGGATCTCACACAGAAACCCTCAAGTTTCCTAAAAGCACAGGAAAAACCCTGATCATTATGCCAATACATTAGTCTCTAGCAGAGTTAAAAACCTCTAAGGTTTTCAAACTCATCTTTAAACTCCCCTGACACCCAACAAGGTTTAAACTTTCACCTTAAACATCCCAACCAGGGTCAATTAATCATCAACAAATCCTCAATGAAATCAGAGCCTCATGGTATCTGTTATTTCAGCTCTTACCTGATTCCCCAACAAGAGTAAATCCCTTGGATTCCCCAATACAATTTGGACCTGCTCCTAGATTTCAATAAATCCTCAGTAAGAGATAGCCTCCTCTTAGGATTCATATAAGAATTCCCTCAGTCAACCTCAATCTTGGGCTTTGTACAAGACAGATAAAACCCTCCCCAGTGGGGTCAGTTTCCTTTTAGCTTTAATCTCGGGCTTTAAATAAGACATAAATACTCTCCTAGCTTTAATCTTGGGCTTCAATCTTGGGCTTTGAACAAGACACCAAATATCTTTCCTCCCATAGAAATAGGAGGAACTACGATTGCTCTGATTTCCCAAATTTCTTTACGGGAATACGTAGGCATAAGATTGTGAAATCTTAGCAACCACACAAATAAAAAACTTTAGGTCCAGTACCTTCACAAAAACACCAGAAAACCCAAAAACAGCAAAAACATTCTCTCAATTCTCCCAAAGGAGAAACTTTCCCAAGCCATAGCAGATAAACACAAGAAAGCATTTTAGATTAACAGAAATACATGCAAAAAGAAGGTTCCTATGGATTACCATAGATACACTGGGTGTTAATAGCTTCCCTTTGTATAACTAGACCCCGTTCCCCGATCTCTCAACATTTGTTAAAGAAAACATTTGCGTGCAAGGTTAGTTTTAGATATCTTCCCTTTCCTTTCTAGCTTCATAGGATAAATACAGAAATCAGAAAGTAGTACCCAAATCCATTGCGGTAAGGTGGTCGCGTCACCGACAAAAATCGCACGCTACAGAAAAATGGCGACTCTGCTGGGGAATTTAGGATTAGAGTTCCTAAGAGGTCTAGGCCTTGCTTTGCATTTATTTTTCTATTTATTTACTTGCTTTCTCATTATATATATATATATATATATATATATATATATATATCATCTGCTATCACATTATTTGATACTCGTGTTTAAATTACTGTTATCTGGGAATGCGATTAATACGCATGTGGTGAGTCCGAGAGGATATTAAGATAAGTGGTGGCGTATTCGGGGAGGCTTATAGGGAGTGAATCCCGACCAAGTTGACTTGAGAGTCCTCCGAATCAGTGGAGGTGCCCGCGTGGATTTACCAATGTTGAGCGAGCATGTCGTGAAAGCATTGTTTTATCCCATTGGGTTACCCTTGAAGCTGAGGATTAGTAGACACTTAACCAATAAACCATTAGGTAGTGCGTTGACTATCGGGAATAGTTGATACGCAATACTACACTCAAAGGAGATTCATCTTAGGATATTACAACTCTCCTGAGTCAACCGGTTTGCTGTTAATATTCCTAAGAGGGGTCAATGATTTTGGGAACCTCTGGTAGAACCCGTTCTATAGGTACAAAAATTTGACTTATTAGTACACACCTTTGGGAATGGGTAGATCCATGGCTCCATGCTCGTGACGATGAACCCTTAAAACCATGTTTTCAAATGTTTTTGTTTGCTGTATCCATGCATCCATGCATTCATTAAAAAACCTTTTTCAAATAAGAAAAAATCTTTTTCTAAAAGAACTGAAACAATAATTGCAAATATCAGAGAATAGAGGTTGCGTTATGGATTTCGGAAGAAGAAAAACACACAAGTACACCTTCAAGGTTCCAAAACTGGAAGACCTAAGGAAATTGGGAAGGATGATTTCTAATCCCGAGGCTTTCAAAGCTAAGCACGAAGGACTATTGTCCCTTTTAAAAGTCAACATGGTTGAAGGGATCCTGTCTACACTGGTTCAGTTCTACGATTCGGTTTACCACTGCTTCACTTTCCCGGATTACTAGCTCACACCAACAATGGAAGAGTACTCTCACCTAATTGATTTACCTATCACTGATCAAGATCCATTTTCTGGGCTGGAAGAAATTCCAAAAGATCAAGCCATTGCAAGAGCAATCTCTTTGGATAAGTCAGAGATCAGGACTCACATGACCACCAAAGGAGGAATCCAGGGTTTACCAGCTAAATTCCTAATAGAGAAAGCCCTATATTTTGCTAGTATAGGAAATATAATTGCTTTTGAGGATGTCTTTGTTCTGCTCATATACGGGTTATTCCTCTTTCCCAACATCGATAACTTCGTCGACACCAATGCTGTTAAGATATTCCTAATTGGGAACCCAGTCCCAACCTTGCTCGCATATGCTTACCATTCTGTGCACCTAAGGAATTTGTATGGCAGAGGGATGATCACATGTTGTGTACCATTACTCTACAAATGGTTTATTTCCCACTTGCCCAAGTCTGCTGCTTTTTGGGATCACAAGAGTAATCTGCGATGGTCGCAGAAGATTATGTCTCTTACCAACTCCGACATAGATTAGTACAATCAGATCTATGACGGGATAAAAATCATCGACAAGTGTGGAAATTTCCCCAATGTACCCCTCATTGGTACTAAAGGAGGAATCAACTATCATCCAATTTTAGCTCGCCGCCAACTTAGATACCCGATGAAGAATATCCCACACAACGCTCATCTAGAAGGTATTTTCTTCAAGGAAGGAGAAAATGGCAGGGCACTAAAGAAAGAAATAGTGCATGTTTGGCAATATATTCACAGGAAAGAGAGAGAGTCCCTTGGGAGGCCAAACTGCATCTCTGCAGAGCCTTATCTCCAATGGGTACAAACTAGAGCCATCAAACTGAGGATGCCTTACCCTCATCAAGAAGTTTTTCCCTTAAAGGAATCTGTCCTTTATTTCATGTCTGATGCAGAAAAACTCCAGATAGCTCTCAATAAAGTTCAACGTGAGAAAAACTCTTGGAAGAACAAATACCGAATTCTTAATTTGGAATGTACCAAGATTCAAGAACTGCTAAAGGAAAAGGGTGTTCTGATTGAGATATTAGAACATCATGCCATAGAAAGTTAGGAGGAACGAAGAAATTTGCTCTCTCATTTCACTTGGCAGAAAATCGTCGACCCGATAACGGCTGAAGGAGCTCAATCAAAGAAAAGAAAAGCTAAGGAACCAGCATCTGAGCTCTCCTCAGAGAGAACTCAGGATCCATAGGCCTAATTTTCCTTCTCGCACTTTGTAAAATACTGTACTTTTTCTTGTAAAATACTGCAATCTTTCGAGTTCAATAAAAGGGTCTCCCCCCGCTGTGTGATATTTGCAATATAATTGTTAAGAGTTCTTTTGAAAAAAAAACTAAAAAAAAATATATCTAATTCTTTCCATATCATTCATCATTCTCACATAACACATCTTTGTCTTTGAGTCTCACATATGTGTTGCGCTCTAGAGTTAAACTGTCTCATTCGTACAATACTCGGGCCAATCGACAAAAGAAAATGGACGATCTAGAGGAAGAGAACATAGAGCTGAGAGAAGAAATCAACGCTCTAAAGGAGAGTTTAGAGAAACTCCACAGCAACATGCAATCCCTGGCAGCAGCCCAGGAACAACAACATCAAAGAATTGTGATCTCGGAGATTACACCCACACCAACATTTGAGACACCTGGCAGTCATCCTCAGTACAACATGCCTAAAGGTTTCCCCTGGGGTATGCCTCTCAACTTTTTACCTGAAGGATATATCCCACCGGTCACTAAAGACCCAAAAGCCGTAGCGGGGACCGCCAGACCTAAAGGTTACAAACTCCAGGTCAATGAAGATGTAAGGGTTATAACAGAAACTCCTGAAGGCTACAAATGCCAGGTCACTAAAGCGCCAAGAGTTACCACTGTAATGACTATACCACAACCAGTGGTACACACTATCCCGAAAGAACAGATTCTGTAGGTTGTTTCTGGCAGAAACGAAGACGTATACAAAAGGATGAATGGATTCCAGGAACAATTATTGGAAATGTAGAAGGAACTGCATGCCGTTCGCAGTCAAGACTTATTTGGTAAAGATGCCGTCAACCTCTGATTGGTCCCTAATGTAAAGATACCACAAAAATTCAAGGTACCCAACTTTAAAAAATACAAAGGCAAATCTTGCCCTCAAAGTCATTTGGTGATGTACGTTTGAAAAATGTCTACTCAGTCAGAAAATCAGCAGCTACAAATCCATTACTTCCAAGACAGTTTAACCGATGCCGCACTCAAATGGTACATGGGTTTAAACCGCACCAAGATCAGTACTTTCAGAGATCTTGGGGCAGCCTTCGTTCAGTAGTATAAATACAACTTGGGCATGGCACCAGATAGGGACCAGCTCAGAGAAATATGCTCAGAGATGGCGTGAAATCGCCGCCCAGATCTGTCCTCCTCTCGAGGAAAATAAAATGACAAAGATCTTCCTGAAAACATTAAGCTCATTTTATTATGACCGAATGGTCGCCAGTGCACCCAGCGACTTCACTAAAAGGGTGAACATGGGAGTACGCCTTGAAGAAGCGGTCCGAGAAGGACGATTGGTAAAAGATGCAGAGCCATCTAGCAATACTAAAAGATACGGTAGTGCATTCCAAAAGAAGAAAGAGCAAGACATCATTAATATCTCTATGGGAAAGCAAAGGTGAAGGTATCAACCAGTAGTAGCTGTAACTCCCGCTATCAACCCCGCACCAGCTCTGACACATCAACCTCAGATTGCTCTGAGCCAACCAAGTCAACAATAGTATCAGTAAAGGCAGCAACAGCCTCTTCAGTAGGCTCGCCCACAGTACAATAATAACAATCGTACTACACGACCATCAGGGTTCGACCCTATACGATGTTGTATGCAGAGTTATTTCCACTTCTACTGGCCAAGGGGCACGTTCAAACCAGGACTCCTCTTACAGTACCAAAAAATCCACCATTTTGGTTCAAAGCAGATCAAACTTGCCCTTACCATCAAGGAGGATCGGGACATAACATTGAGAATTATCTCAGATTCAAGTCTGATGTACAGAAGCTCATCAGGAATGGGGTTTTATCTTTCAAAGATACTAATCCGAATGTTCAGACGAACCCATTACCGCAACATGAGAAGACTACAGTGAATTTGATAAAAGGAGAACCTGGCAGCAGTTATCAAATTCACAATGTACGCTTACTAGGAACCAACCTGGTAAAGATGCATTTCAGACAGAGCGGGTAAGGCCATGTGCCATCTCACAACTATCATCAGTGTGATATCTTCTCCAAGGACAATCAAGGATGTGCCATAGTACAAGCAGTTCTTCAAGAGCAAATGGATCTGGGTTGGATTCAGGATCACAGGATTCGTGAAGTAAACATGGCCCATGCGCATCCCAATATTGTTCAGAACTATGACATTCGTGCAATGAATGTCAATTTAGTGGAAATGCATTCAAGACAAAGTCAGTATTACAATTTGCCGCGGCACGATTACAATGCTTGCCCAATCTGCTCGAAAGACAATCAGGGTTGCTCTTTTATACAAGAGGCCCTCCAACGTCAAATAGATCTCGGGTGGATCCAAGACTACCATGAAAGAAGTGATCATCAAGTCAATATGGTTCAGATCTTTGATATCTGCTTAATGAATACTAGCCTAGTGGAGTTACATGCCAAACAGGTCAGACTTGGTTTTCTGGCCTCGCACGATTATCAAGACTGTAAAGAATGTTATAAAAACGACCAAGGTGTGCGCTTGTGCAAAGGACTCTTCAACATCTATTGGACCACTGGTGGCTTCCGATTTACTTGGATTAAGACACACAACAAGTTAGCATAACTGATGGGAATCCTGGTAGACACCAAAGCTTTGATATCCGCTCATTAGAAACGGATCTAGTAAGGATGCACTACATACAAAGCGAATATGGTCGGGTACCACCTCACAATTATGAACGTTGTGGAATATGCTCGGAAAATAACCAAGGGTGCTATCTCGTACAAGCAGCTCTCCAGCATCAGTTAAACCGAAAGGAGATTCAACCATGCTTGAATTCTGAATCAATCAACATGATACAAAATTGCTTCCCTGTTCAAAATAAGGACCAAGGACTACTAGACAAAAGCATTGTCATAGTCTCCAATCATGGAATAACCAAGGACGTTTGCGCCATAATTCCTCTGCTCAATGAGTCAAAAGTTTCTCTTAACAGTAGGAAAATTACAAACTTAGAACTGATTGAGGTGGCCTACGATGGTCAAAAGTCCCGAAAGCCCATGTGGTTATCTACCTGCCAGGTCCAATACCATACAAGTTAGAAAAGGCTATCCCATACCAGTACGGTGCAACGACCATAGAAAATGGAAAAGAAACTCCATTACCCTCTGTTGTGAACATTGTCGACATCAGTTGAGTTACCCGGAGCGGTCGAATCTTCAACAGAGGAGTTGGAGAGCCTGCTAAAGAAAAGGAACCTCAAGTTGAAGTTCCAAACCAACAAGTCAATAAGGAACCTATGAAGAACAATGATGAAATGCTAAAGCCTATCCAGAAAAGCGAGTACAACATTGTGGATCAATTATTGCAAACTCCGTCTCGAATTTCCGTGTTATCTCTCCTGCTTAGTTCAGAAGCTCATAGAGAAGCTCTATAGAGAGTCTTGGAACAGGCCTTTGTAGAACAAGATGTGACCGTGGATCAATTTGACAGCATTATCTCCAACATCACTTCCTGCAATAATTTGGGATTCAGTGATGAAGAACTGCCGGAGGAAGGCAAGAACCATAATATGGCACTCAATATCAAAGTCAATTTCCAAGACGATGCTTTGGCCAGCATGCTGGTAGACACATGTTCACCCTTAAATGTCATGCTAAGATCAACTCTTGTACGACTATCTTTTCGAGGTACTCCGATAAGATGCAGTGAGATCATAGATAAAGCTTTTGATAGATCTAGGTAAATAGTTATCGACAAAGTCGACATTCCCATAACCATTGGTCCTCACACTTTCCAATTCACTTTCCAGGTCATGGACATCCGAGCAGCGTACAACTGTTTATTAGGAAGACCTTGGATACATGAAGCTGGGGCAGACACTTCGACACTTCACCAGAAGCTGAAGTTTGTCAAGAATGACAAATTAGTCACGGTATGCGGAGATCAAGCTTTAATCGTGAGCAACTTATCATCATTCTCCTGTGTAGAACCAGAGGAAGTCATTGGAACTCAATTTCAAGCACTCTCGGTGAGCAATGAGAATCACCCAGAAAAGGGAACATCGATTTCCTCATACAAGGACGCTCTCAAAGTAATGGAGAGTAGTGACATAAAAGGATGAGGACATATTGTAATTCCTACTGATAACAAGACTAGAAAAGGTCTTGGTTTCTCTCCGACCTGTACACATACTATGAAGAAGGACGAAAGTTTTCATCCCATTCAGGATTTCTTCCACAGCGGAGGCTTCCTCCACCCAGTATCTCAAGAAGTACACACCATCAATGGGAACGACTCCTCCGATTGGATGAGGAGTGGAAGTCTTATCTCAATGATGGAGGTTATATATCTCAGGGAGAAACGTACATGCCATTCTGCTCTCCAAAACAGAGCCCAAGATATATACCAAGATCAGACGTCAGAATGATCTATGGAGATTGTGATCCCAAAGGATGTCGTGCTTCACCCAACTCATTAGAGGAAGACAATCTGATGAAGGACAACTTTGACTACGATTATTATGATCCCCTAGATGACTTGCCTATCTGGAAGCCATACACGAAAGACTTGGGGCAAAAGAGTCAGTCGGACAATGCCTACCAGCTGGGTAATCTTGAAAAGAACACGCCTGTTCCCCCAGAGTCATGGAATCCTTACTCAGAACATTCCGAAAATGTCCAATACCATGTTGATGAATTTGCAAAGATTGCAGGACAAGATTTCATTAACTATGCATTTCCTGAAGTCAACGTCATTGAGGAAGATGACTCATCTATTCCCACAGAAACCTGGGATACCTTGGGGTAGCCAAGCGACAAATACGACTTTCTAGTTAAATACACTGCTCCCGAAAGCTCTCGCATCAGATACAAGGACATCCAGCCAACTGGATGGGGAGATCCTCTTGAGAGTGAAAATACTATGAAAGATGCGACAGAAGAGTCCTCTTATGATAACTCTGCATGGGAAGAAGACTCCAATGATCCCACTCTGCCAGAAATCAGTGTCATTTCTGAAGATAAACCAAGAAGGAAAGTACCAGACTTTGTGGTCCACAGAGGAGTTCGTCGCCATTGGGTTGCAGTCGATGTTCCAAAATTCGTTCATAAATCTAAGTAATTTCCACATCTTTGTTTTGACCTTTCACTTTTCTCGGGTGAAATGGATGTTTTATAGGGCTTTCTTTTCTGCAAATGTCCCTCTTCGCTTCGACCAAAGCGACAGAGTTTTGTTTTATAGGGTTGTGTTTCAAGGATCGACAAATCATGAATAAATAATATTATTCTGAATTCTCGCATTTATTGCTATTTTCACTTTTCGTTTTTCAGAAAATGGTAATCCTAAAAAACAACCCGAAATAAAAAAAAAACAAGCGTTTTTCAGAAAGTACACTGCACACACTTTTGCATTCTCTCTGTCTTTTCTAAAAAGGAATCATCACGTTATGCAGATTGCTTGTTTTAAACCCCATTGAAACATACAATCCAATGTCTTCTCCCAACTTTTAATTCCCGATATTTGAAGCTGAAGAAGAAGAGGACGGAGAAATTCCAGAAGAGATCTCTCGACTACTCAGACAAGAGGAAAGGTCCATTGAGCCTCACAAGGAGCCGTTGGAAATGGTCAATTTGGGTTTAGAAGAAGAAAGGAAAGAAGTTGAGATTGGAGCACTGCTCAGTCCAACTGTCAGAAAAGGCTTGATAAAACTTCTCAAAGAATTTCCAGATGTGTTTGCTTGGTCCTATCAGGACATGCCAGGGTTGGATACCAGTATCGTGGAACATCACTTACCACTGAAATCAGAATGTCCTCCGGTAAAACAAAGACTGAGAAGGACTCATCCAGATATGGCCATCAAAATTAAGGAGGAAGTGCAGAAACAGATCGATGCAGGTTTCCTTGCCACCTCAGAATATCCTCAATGGCTAGCTAACATGGTGCCAGTTCCGAAAAAGGACAAAAAAGTCAGAATGTGCATAGACTACAGGGATTTGAACAAAGCAAGTCCAAAGATTCTCTGACCTGTTTTTCAGTTTTTGGTGAAGGCATTTCTTGAATGGCCCTGACCTTGTCAGGATCAACCTCAATTCCTTTTTGGCTGACGATGAATCCCAAGAGTTTTCCCGAGCAGACATCGAATGTGCACTTATTGGGATTCTAGCGGAGTTTGTATTTTCTCAGACGCTCGAATAACTTTGATAGGTGTTTCACATGCTCCTCTTCTGTTTTAGATTTGGCAATCATGTCATCGACATACACTTCAATCTCTTGGTGCATCATGTCGTGAAACAGAGTTATCATGGCCCTTTGATAGGTTGCCCCCGCGTTCTTTAGACCGAACGACATTACCTTGTAATAAAAGGTGCCCCATGGGGTGATGAAGGAATTTTTCTCCATATCTTCCGGTGCCATTTTGATTTGATTATAGCTCGAGAATCCATCCATGAAGGAGAAGACTTTGAATTTTATTGTGCTGTCAACCAGCATTTCTATGTGTGGTAAGGGGACGTCGTCCTTTGGACTTGCTTTGTTCAGATCCCTGTAGTCTACACACATTTGAACCTTTTCGTCCTTTTTCGGAACTGGCGCTATGTTGGCCAACCATTGAGGAAATTCTGAGGTGGCAAGGAAACCTGCGTCGATTTGCTTCTACACTTCCTCCTTAATTTTGATGGCCATATCTGGATGAGTCCTTCTCAGTCTTTGTTTTACCGGAGGATGTAACACCCCAATTTAAATTATTTGATCGTCGTGTTATTTTCCATTGTTTGGCCTTGTTTAGGGAGTGTCTGAGTGCGAAGGGGTAAGGTTAATAGTGATAAGGTGGGGGTGTGTCCATTAATAGTAATATGAAACTTATTGTTATTAGTATTATTATTATTATTATTATTATTATTAGTATATTTCATATTATTATTATTATGGTTATTATTATTATTAATATTATTAGTAAATTAAAATCTAATTTAATAATTAGATAATGGGCTGATAGAAAATAGGAAGGGCAGTTTAGTCATTAAGCTGGTTTAGTGAGAATTAGTGAGGGGTTAACCATAATCAGAATTTTAGAGAGAGAAGGAGAAAGGCTAAGGAGAAGGGAAGAACAAGGGAGAGCTAGGGCACCCACCTTCATCAATTTTTGCGGGAATTTTCTTAGTAATTTCGAGGTAAGGGGGGAGAATGGGTTCAATACAGGTGATAATAACGTGAAAGGGTAGTGAGGGGTCCTTTCCCTCGTAGGATTTTGGATGCATAAATTTTGTTTGTGAATCTGTTGTGATATGGTCGAAATTATGATGAATGGTATAAATTGCTTTGCTCTGTCATGAGATATGTAATTGTATGGTGTTTGCTGCTGTATAGATGCATGTATTGCAGATATGGTTTTGATGCAGGTTGAGAGGACGAATTAGATCTAGAACCTGAAATTCTAATGTAGTAATGATAGGTGAAATTGTAAGATGAGATTATAGGTCCTAAAATTGATGTAGAAACAAGTTTAGGACTGAATTGGAGTGAAAAAGTGAGGATCCCTAGCAGAACCCAAACTGGTGTGGGGAAATTGCCTTTGCGTAATAGATCTGGCCATACGCGTATCAGGAAAGGCAATACGCGTACGACTATGGTCATTACGCGAATGGGAGGGCCAAAAAGGAGGATTGGCACGACCCTCTGCCCATACGCGTAACGATACGCTTATGGAGGTCTGGCCTTACGCGTATGAGGAGGGAATATGCGTATTGGGTTTGGAAATGGATGGAAAAACAGGTCTCGGCCCATACGCGTAATAGGTAGGGCATACGCGTATGGCAAGGTGGGAGGAGAGGCGGTACGCGTAGGATACGCGTATGGTTGGGCGAGCGAGCTAGATAATACGCGTATGGCACAAGGCAAAACGCGTATGTCCAGCGAGTGTACAAAATTTTACCGTTTCACGATTTCTTTCCCGTTTTCGCATCCGAAGTGGTTTCTTTTAGTTTGAGAGGTTGGGGGGTAGTTGTCAGACCTGGAGAAATGTAGGATTAGCAATAAAATAATTGATTTAGTAATTTTGGTGAATTAATTAGTAATTAGCTAATTAACATCATGTGAGGTGTTTCCTGTGGTGTTATGTATTGATTGTGATCAGGAGGATCGTGGAAATGTATGATTATGATTATACATGAATTATATGCATATTGATGTCATGCATGCATGGTGTGTCGGTGGTGATGAATCATTGCTCAGGAGGAGTGTATGTGATTCATCCGAACTCCAATATGGAGTGTGGTGGGATAAATCATTGCCAAGTAGGGGTGTATGTGATTTATCAGGGTTCGATTGAATGAACCATGGTGATTTTGGTACCACATGCATTGTGTCTGTTGTTGAGTCGCATTGCATTATTATTATATGTTAATTAAATTATGATTGAAAGTGACAAGTAGGTCGTGATTATGTGATTGTATGATTGTGTGTGAGTAACTACTCTTATCATGTGTTATTTACTGTTTATTATTGAATGTTGTTCTCACTCCTCTATTGTTGTTGTGTCTGTGCTTCTTCGAAAGTACAGATAATCCAGGTACTTGAGTTGCTTGGAGTGCGTATTTCCTGTTCGAGTCGTAAGAGTCGCTCTAATACGTAACACGGGAATTTTGGGGATTTTATTAGTTGTTATTTTGTATTGAATTTTTGTCACGTATCTCTTTTAAATTCAATATTTTGAGGACCACGAGTTTATGTGGAGTTTTGGAGTATTTTGGCAAGTGTGCCGTGAACTTATGAAATGTTTATTCCGCTGTTTTATTTCGTTTAATGAAAAGGAATTTTGATGTTGATTTTATTGGTGTAGCATCCTACTTGTAAAAGTTGGAAACTCTGATTTTATCCGTAATATTCTTATATTTTATAAAATGGGAAAGTGGGGTGTTACAATTGGTATCAGAGCATGTCAGTCCGTCCGGCCAGGTTGAGTAGTAGAGTCTGTCCTTAGAATAGGAGTGAGTTATTTGTTGAACAGTATGACAGGAAGGAATGATGCTGCTCTTGCTGCTGCTATACAAGCCATGGCACAAGCGGTAGAGAACACTAATCAGGCTGGAGGTGCGCAGTTTTGTGACTTAGCTCAGTTCCAGAGCAATAAGCCGCCTACATATGAGGGAGGTATTTTGGACCCAGAGGCTGCACAGAAATGGCTGGAGGCTGTTGAGAAGATCTTCAGGACCATGGGATGCAGTGATGCTCAGAAGGTACGGTTTGGCATTCATATGCTGGAATGAGAGGCTGAAGCCTGGTGGGACAATAGTCATCAGAGGTTGGAAGCTGCGGGGACTGAGATTACTTGGACAATGTTTCAGCCTGAGTTTCTGGAAAAGTACTTTCCGGAAGATATTCGTAGTGCAAAGGAGATTGAATTCCTAGAACTGAAACAGGGTAGCATGACTGTTGCTGAATATGCTGCTCGGTTTGAAGAGTTCGTACAGTATTGTGCTTATTACAATACAGAGGAGGCTATGAATTCGAAATGATTGAAGTTTGAGAATGGGATGCGTCCCGAGATCAAACTCGGCATTGCTTGTCAAAAGATAAGAAATTATCCAGAGCTGGTAAGCAGAAGCAGAATCTATGACAATGATAACAGAGCCAGAATTGCTCATTACAAGCCTGTGAATGAGAAAAAGGGTAAACAGAGGTTTGGAGGTACTCCTTACAGTGCTCCAGCTGATAAGGGGAAATAGAAAGCTGCAACAGGAAAGAAACCAAAGGAGGGAGGGGTGGCTCCTGATACTCTCAAGTGTTTCAGATGTGGTGGCGCGGGTCACTGTGCTAATAATTATCCTAATAAAGTGAAGAAGTGTTTCAAGTGTGGTCGACCAGGTCATGTGATAGCTGATTGTAAAGCCACTATGCTTACCTGTTATAACTATGGAGAGTAGCGTCATATCAGCACCCACTGTGAGAAGCCAAAGAAGTCTCAGGCCGGTGGGAAGGTGTTTGCCTTGGTGGGAGCCCAATCCACCGATGAGGAGCGTTCCGTCAAAGGTACTTATTTTATTAATGACATTCCTTTGATTGTTATCATTGACACGGGTGCAACCCACTCGTTTATTTCTGTTGACTGTGTGAAGAGATTAAGGATTGTGACGTCTACTCTAGATCAGAGGATGACGATTGAAACTCCATCTATTGGTTCTGTGGTTACTTCCTTGGTGTGTTTGAAGTGTCCGCTGACTATGTTTGGTAGAGATTTCAGAGTGGACTTGATTTGTTTGCCACTCAGTAATCTCAATGTTATTTTAGGAATGAACTGGTTGGAGTTCAACCGAGTTTATATTGATTGCTTTAGGAAGACGTTATTGTTTCTTACTCCTGAAGAGGAAGCATTAGCAGATTCGTTGTCTAGCAGGGAGTTGAGGACATTGTTGGAGGATGAAGCTAAGATGTTTGCAGTGTTTGCCTCGTTGTCTGTTGAAAGCAAGACTTCAGTTAATGAATTACCAGTGGTGAATGATTTTCCTGAAGCATTTCCAGATGACATTACAGAATTGCCTCCGACAAGGGAAGTTGAATTCACTATTGATCTGGTACCAGGTACCAGACCTATCTCTATGGCACCATACAGGATGTCTGCATCAGAGTTGGCAGAGTTGAAATCTCAGATTGGAGAGTTGCTCAATAAGAAGTTCATTAGACCGAGTGTGTCGCCGTGGGGAGCTCCAGTGTTGTTGGTGAAAAAGAAGGATGGTAGTATGCGTCTGTGCATTGATTACCGTCAGTTGAATAAAGTGACCATTAAGAATAAGTATCCACTTCTGAGGATTGATGACTTAATGGATCAGCTTGTAGGAGCTCGTGTGTTCAGCAAAATTGATTTGAGGTCGGGTTACCATTAGATTAGAGTAAAAGAAGGTGATATTCAGAAGACGGCGTTTAGGACCCGCTATGGACATTATGAATATGCAGTAATGCCTTTCGGAGTGTCTAATGCGCCGGGTATATTTATGGAGTATATGAACCGTATCTTTCACTCTTATTTGGATCAGTTTATTGTGGTATTTATTGATGATATACTGATTTATTCTAAGACTGACGAGGATTACGCAGAATATTTCAGGATTGCATTGCAGGTGTTGAAGGATAATAAATTGTTCGCAAAGTTCTCAAAATGTGAATTCTGGTTGAAGACTGTGAGTTTCTTGGGTCATGTTATTTCTGGTGATGGCATAGCGGTGGATCCATCTAAAGTAAGTGCAGTACTTCAGTGGGAAGCTCCGAAGACAACAACGGAGATTAGAAGCTTTTTGGGTTTGGCAGGTTACTATAGAAGATTCATTGAAGGGTTTTCTAATTTGGCATTACCATTGACTTAGCTAACCAGAAAGAATCAAGCTTTTGTTTGGGATGCTGCTTGTGAGGAAAGTTTTGAGGAACTGAAGAAGAAATTGACTACAGCTCCAGTGTTAATTCTACCAAGTCCAAATGATCCTTTTGTAGTGTATTGTGATGCGTCTAAGATGGGATTAGGCAGTGTGTTAATGCAAGATGGCAAAGTGGTGGCATATGCTTCGCGGCAGTTGAGGGTGCATGAGAGGAACTATCTTACTCATGATCTTGAATTAGCTGCAGTGGTTTTTGTATTAAAAATTTGGCGACATTATTTGTATGGATCGAGATTTGAAGTGTTTAGTGATCACAAAAGTTTGAAGTATCTATTCGATCAGAAGGAGTTGAATATGAGGCAGAGGAGGTGGTTAGAGTTCTTGAAGGATTATGATTTTAATTTGAGTTACCATCCGGGAAAAGCTAATGTTGTAGCAGGTGCTCTCAGTCGGAAGACAATTCATATGTCTTCATTGATGGTGAAAGAGATGGAGTTGATTGAACAGTTCAGAGAATTGAGTATGGTTTGTGAAACTACACCGGAGAGTGTTAGATTGGGTATGCTGAAGGTGAATAATGACTTTTTGGATGTAATTAAAGAAAATCATAAACTTGATGTGAAGCTGGTGGACTTGATGCCTACAGGAAGCAATGATTCTGATAGTGACTTTAAAGTGGATAATGTTGAGGTATTGAGGTTCCGGGGCAGAATTTGTGTACCGGATAATGCGAAAATAAAGAAAGCGATCTTAGAGGAGAGCCACCGGAGTAACTTGAGTATTCATCCGGGAGCTACGAAAATGCATCATGACTTGAAGAGGTTGTTTTGGTGGTCCGGTATGAAGAGGGACATAGCTCAGTTTGTCTATGCTTGTTTGACATGTCAGAAGTTAAAAGTGGAGCACCAGAAGCCTTCGGGATTAATGCAACCGTTAGAGATTCCGGAATGGAAGTGGGACAGTATTGCTATGGATTTTGTTACTGGTTTTCCAAATACGGCGAGAGGCTTTGATGCTATTTGGGTAGTGGTGGATCGACTTACGAAATCCGCACATTTTATACCAATTAACATCAGTTTCCCGTTGTCAAAGCTGGCGGAGATTTATATCAGGATAATTGTGAAGTTACATGGTGTTCCATCGAGCTTAGTGTCGGATAGAGATCCGAGGTCTACTTCGAAATTTTGGAAGAGCCTGCAGGAAGCCTTGGGTTCTAAATTGAAGTTGAGCTCGGCTTATCACCCACAGACTGATGGTCAGTCAGAGAGGACTATTCAGTCGTTGGAAGATTTGCTGAGGGCCTGTGTGTTGGAGAAAGGTGGTGCGTGGGATACTCATTTGTCATTAATCGAGTTCACGTATAACAATAGTTACCATTCTAGCATTGGAATGGCACCTTTCGAAGCTTTGTATGGTAGGAGGTGTAGGACGCCTCTGTGTTGGTACGAGACTGGTGAGAATGTGGTGCTTGGACCTTTGATTGTGCAACAGACTACTGAGACAATTCAGATGATCCGTGAGAAGATGAAAATGTCTCAAAGAAGGCAGAAAATCTATCATGATAATCGTAAGAAGGTGATCACGTGTTCCTGAGAGTTAACCCAGTGACTGGTGTTGGACGTGCATGGAAATCAAAGAAGCTGGATCCTAAGTTTATTGGACCGTATCAGATCTTGCAGAGAGTTGGTGCAGTTGCTTATAGGGTGGCGTTACCGCCTGAACTTTTGAACTTGCATGACGTGTTTCATGTGTCGTAACTTCGAAAGTATGTATCTGATCCATCTCATGTTATCCCGAGGGATGAGGTGCAAATCCGGGATAATCTTACTGTGGAGGCGATGCCGATAAGGATCAAGGATCGCAAGATGAAACAATTCAGAGGAAAGGAGATACCCCTGGTGAGAGTAGCTTGGGGAGGAGCTCCTGGCGGAAGTGTGACCTGGGAATTGGAGAGCAGGATGCGAGAGTCGTATCCGGAGCTTTTTCCATCAGGTACATTTTCGAGGACGAAAATAATTTAAGGGGGAGAGTTGTAACACCCCAATTTAAATTATTTGATCGTCGTGTTATTTTCCATTGTTTGGCCTTGTTTAGGGGGTGTCTGAGTGCGAAGGGGTAAGGTTATTAGTGATAAGGTGGGGGTGTGTCCATTAATAGTAATATGGAACTTATTGTTATTAGTATTATTATTATTATTATTAGTATATTTCATATTATTATTATTATGGTTATTATTATTAATATTATTAGTAAATTAAAATCTAATTTAATTAATTAGATAATGGGCTTATAGAAAATAGGAAGGGCAGTTTAGTCATTAAGCTGGTTTAGTGAGAATTAGTGAGGGGTTAACCATAATTAGAATTTTAGAGAGAGAAGGAGAAACGCTAAGGAGAAGGGAAGAACAAGGGAGAGCTAGGGCACCCACCTTCATCAATTTTCGCAGGAAATTTCTGAGTAATTTCGAGGTAAGGGGGGAGAATGGGTTCAATACAGGTGAAAATAACGTGAAAGGGTAGTGAGGGGTCCTTTCCCTCGTAGGATTTTGGATGCATGAATTCTATTTGTGAATCTGTTGTGATATGGTCGAAATTATGATGAATGATATGAATTGCTTTGCTCTGTCATGAGATATGTAATTGTATGGTGTTTGCTGCTGTATAGATGCATGTATTGCAGATATGGTTTTGATGCAGGTTGAGAGGACGAATTAGATCCAGAACCTGAAATTCTAATGTAGTAATGATAGGTGAAATTGTAAGATGAGATTATAGGTCCTAAAATTGATGTAGAAACAAGTTTAGGACTGAATTGAGTGGAAAATTGAGGATCCCGTAGCAGAACCCAAACTGGTGTGGGGAAATTGCATTTGCGTAATAGATCTAGCCATACGCGTATCAGGAAAGGCAATACGCGTACGACTATGGTCATTACGCGTGTGGGAGGGCCAAAAAGGAGGATTGGCATGACCCTCTGCCCATACGCGTAACGGTACGCGTATGGAGGTATGGCCTTACGCGTATGAGGAGGGAATACGCGTATTGGGTATGGAAATGGATGGAAAAATAGGTCTCTACCCATACGCGTAATAGGTAGGGCATACGCGTATGGCAGGGTGGGAGGAGAGGCGGTACGCGTAGGATACGCGTATGGTTGGGTGAGCGAGCTGGACAATACGCGTATGGCACAAGGAAAAATGCGTATGGCCAGCGAGTGTGCAGAATTTTACCGTTTCGCGATTTCTTTCCCGTTTTCGCATCCGAAGTGGTTTCTTTTAGTTTGAGAGGTTGGGGGTAGTTGTCAGACCTGGAGAAATGTAGGATTAGCAATAAAATAATTGATTTAGTAATTTTGGTGAATTAATTAGTAATTAGCTAATTAATGTCATGTGAGGTGTTTCCTGTGGTGTTATGTATTGATTGTGATCAGGAGGATCGTGGAAATGTATGATTATGATTATACATGAATTATATGCATATTGATGTCATGCATGCATGGTGTGTCGGTGGTGATGAATCATTGCTCAGGAGGAGTGTATGTGATTCATCCGAACTCCAATGTGGAGTGTGGTGGGATAAATCATTGCCAAGTAGGGGTGTATGTAATTTATCCATGTTCGATTGAATGAACCATGGTGATTTTGGTACCACATGCATTGTGTCTGTTGTTGAGTCGCATTGCATTATTATTATATGTTGATTGAATTATGATTGAAAGTGACAAGTAGGTCGTGATTATGTGATTGTATGATTATGTGTGAGTAACTACTCTTATCATGTGTTATTTTCCGTTTATTATTGAATGTAGTTCTCACCCCTCTATTGTTGTTGTGTCTGTGCTTCTTCGGAAGTACAGATAATCCAGGTACTTGAGTTGCTTGGAGTGTGTGTTGCCTTTTCGAGTCGTAGGAGTCGCTCTGATACGTAACACGGGACTTTTGGGGATTTTATTAGTTGTTATTTTGTATTGAATTTTTGTTACGTAACTCTTTTAAATTCAATATTTTGAGGACCACAAATTTATGTGGAGTTTGGGAGTATTTTGGTAAGTGTGCCGTGAACTTATGAAATGATTATTCCGCTGTTTTATCTCGTTTATTGAAAAGGAATTTTGATGTGGATTTTATTGGTGTAGCATCCTACTTGTAAAAGTTGAAAACTCTGATTTTATTCGTAATATTCTTATATTTTATAAAATGGGAAAGTGGGGTGTTATAGAGGACATTCTGTTTTAAGTGGTAAATGATGTTCCACGATGGTGGTATTCAACCCTGGCAAGTCCTGGTAGGACCAAGCAAACACATTTGGAAACTCTTTAAGAAGTTTTATCAAGTCTTCTCTAACAGTTGGACTGAGCAATGCTCCAATCTTAACTTCTTTCTTTTCTTCTCCTGAACCTAAATTGGCCGTTTCCAACGGCTCTTTGTGAGGGTCAATAGACCTTTCCTCTTGTCTGAGTAGTCGGGAGATTTCTTCAAGAATTTCTTCGTCCTCTTCTTCTTCAGCTTCAAATACCGGGAATTCAAAGTTGGGAGAAGGCATTGGATCGTATGTTTCAATGGGGTTTAAAACAATTAATCTGCATGACGTGATGATTCATTTTAGAAAAGACAGAGAGAATGCAAAAGTTTGTGCAGTGTATTTTCTGAAAAATGCTTGTTTTTATTTTGGGTTGTTTTTAGGATTACCATTTTCTGAAAAATGAAAAGCGAAAACAACAATAAATGCGAGAATTCAGAATGACATTATTTATTCATGATTTGTCGATTCTTGAAACACAATCCTATTAAACAAAACTCTGTCGCTTTGGGAGAAGCGAAGAGGGACATTTACAAAAAAGTGAGCCCTATAAAATAGCCATTTCACCTGGGCAAGGTGAAAGGTAAAAAAAAAGATGGTAATTACTTCGACTTATGGACGACTTTCGGGACATCGACTGCAACCCAGTGGCGAAGAACTCCTCTTTGAATCACAAAGTCTGGTACCTTCCTTCTTGGTTTGTCTTCAGAAACAACGCTGATTTCTGGTGGAGTAGGATCATTGGAGTCTTCCTCTCACGCAGAGTTGTCATAAATGAACTCTTCTACGGTATTTTCCATGGTGTTTTTACTCTTAAGGGAATCTCCCCATCCAGTCGGCTGGATGTCCTCAAGCCTGATACGAGAGCTTTCGGGAGCATTGTATTTGACTAGGAAGTCATACTTGCCGTTTGGCTATCCCAAAGTGTCCCATGTTTCTGTGGGAATGGATGAGTCATCTTCCTCAATGACGTTGATTTTAGGAAATGCATAATTAATTAACTCTCATCCTGTGACCCTTGCGAATTCATTAGCATGGTTTTGGACATTCTCGGAGTGTGTTGGGTGTAGCTTGCGATTTTTGTCGGTGACGCGACCACCTTACCGCAATGGTTGGAATTGGGTGCTACTTTGTGATTTCTTATTTATCCTATGAAGCTGGAAAGGAAAGGGAAGCTATCTAAAACTAACCTTGCATGCAAATGTTTTCTTTAACAAATGCTAAGAGATTGGGGGGTCCGGGGTCAGGTTATACAAAGGGAAGTTATTAATTACCCAGTGTATATATGGTTATCCATAGACTTTGTGTGGCATGTTTAAATACTTTTTGGTGTTTACTGTTATAGGTTGGGAATATTGAGAAAGTGTTTTTTATTGTTTTTGGTTTTCTGTTGTTTTTGGTAAGGTACTGGACCTAAAGTTTTTGATTTGTGTGCTCGCTAAGATTTCGCAATCTTATGCCTACGTATTCCCGTAAAGATAATAGGGAAATCAGAGCAATCGTAGTTCCTCCTATTCTATGGGAGGAAACGATGTTTGGTGTCTTGTTCAAAGCCTAAGATTGAAGCTAGAGGTTATTTGTGTCTTGTTCAAAGCTAAAGATTGAAGCTAAAGGGGTGACTGAGAGAGAATTTGTCATCTCTAAAGGGAGATATATCAACTATTCATCACAAGTGTTGGGTAACTGATTATAAAGGGGAACTACTTTAACTGGAATGTATGGGATCCAGCAATGCCATAATTTACTTTATAAGGGAGATGTCCTGAAGGATGAAACTTTAACTTAGTATTGAGCAATGCCATTTTTCCTTAGGAGTCTTTACATGCTAAGAGAGGGACATGGGCTTGGATGTAAATAATCCAGAGGCTTGCCACTTACAGCAATTAGATGAAAGAGGAAGTTTACCAGGATAAAAGAGGGACTACAGCTTGGATTTTTGAATCAACAAGTGTGCCACTTACAGCAGTTATCTAGGATTAGGGTTTTTTGATTGTCTGTTTTGATGTGTGATGTACAGATAATTGTCTTCCTACAGAGAGAACTCTTGATATCCTCTGAGGGGATGTTGGTTTTATGTGCCTTGACCAAAGCCCAAGATTTGAAGCTAAAAGGTTGACTCTATTAGGGAGTTCCATATCTGTCTTGTACAAAGCCCAAGATTGAGGCTGAAAGAGATGACTCTTCCGGGGAAAGTTTTGTCTGTCTTGTACAAAGCCCAAGATTGAGGCTAAAAGAATTGACTCCACTGGGGAGAGGTTTTATCTGTCTTGTACAAAGCCCAAGGTTGAGGCTAAAAGATTTGATTGACTCAGCTGGAGAATATGATCGGTAAAGCCCAAGATTGAGGCTCGTTCAGCTGAGGAAAAATAATTATACAAAGCCTAAGAGGAGGCTGGTTGGGGAATTTCTTATATAAAGCCTAAGAGGAGGCTAACTTCTGCTGAGGATTATTGAGATCCAGAGACAGGTCCAAATTGGGGAATAAACTCTTGCTGAGGATTACAGAAGAGTTGAAATATTAGAGACCATGAGGTTCTGATTCTGTTAGTGTTGTATTGATGGTAAGTTGACCCTAGCTGGGGAACTTAGAATGAAAGTTTAAAGATTGAGTTTTAAAACCTATGGAGGTTCTAACTCTGCTGGAGATTGATGAAGTCATCAGGGTTTTTACCATACTTTTAGGAAACTTGAGGGTTTCTTTGAGATCCAAGAGGAGATGAGACTTTCCAAGTTTACTAGTATGAAGAGGTTTATCTTTGTACGATGCCCAAGAGGAGGCTGATGTTTTAAGGCTGATCTTTGAAAAGGCGATGATCGTGTCTTAGTTTTAAAAATCACAGAGGGACTTATACAATGACTGAGGCCCAAATTATTATTTTTACAAAAAAGGAAGGGTCTTATACTTTATTAGAGGCCCAAAAGTTTATTTTTGTATAAGAAATGGAGCTTATAGCTCAAGGAGATGCCCAGATGAAAAACAACGATCGCACCGTTATTTTGAAAATCGTATCGGGACTTATACAATGGCTGAGGCCCAAAAAGGTTTATTTCCAAAGGGATGGGACTTACACTCTATAAAGAGGCCCAAAATTGTTTCAAATGAAGTTTGAAAAATTAAAATTGAGGGAAACCCTAATTTTAATTAATATAATAATATTTTCAAAGGAAATTAAATATAAAATATCAAATATATTTAAAAACAAGTGGTAAGCTTTGAAAAATATTTTGAAAAATCATTGTTAATCACATGAAGGCTTGAAATTCAATTTATTTTGAAAGATCAAGGTGGAAATCTCATTTTAAAATGTTTGAAAATAAATAAAATGAAATTAATTACAAAAATTTAAACTATATTAAATAAATATTATAAATTCAATTTTTTTGTGGAATAAAATATTTTAACATTTTTGTGATTTTTCAAAAAAAGAACCAATAAAAAATAATTAAAATTGAGAGAGAAATTAATTTTGGAATTAATTAATAAAAACCATAAAAAATATGAAAAATAGCAAAATATGAGAGGAATAACAAAATGGTTTGGGTGGGTCTTGAAACCATGACCTCCAACTAAACACAAGCGCGCTTCTACCATTGGGGTAGTGATACATTCGTGTATCAAAACCACCCCACAAACATATATGGGTGGCCTGAATTCTAGTCCCGTCCAAGGCAAAAAAACCAAGTTTCGGCGGATTTGCAAGAAGGCCATAACTTCCTCAATTCTCCATGAAATTGGATGAAATTTAGATGGATCCTGCCTAGAATTTCATGAGGAATCTAATAGTGCTTTTAGAATTTTCTAAAGATGCTTCTATTTTAAAACCCGATAGTGGTTTCAAAATAGGCCAAAATTTGCAAGTTCTATGCTATATTATCATACAAGCAACAATAACATGGTTCAAACTCAACACATTTGATATATATGACATGTTTATGATCAATGGACATCAAAGCAATGCATATTTTAAGAGGTCAAGTTGTGATGCACTTACCTCTTGAAGCTCCTTATGCTAACTGTCAAGATCCTTGTGCCAGAAGTAATCTAATGCTTTAGACACTCTTGATTGATCCCTTAGAAGCTTTTAGGATGATCAAAACCAGCTGGAAACCCCAGGAACAAGAATTGGCTCTTTCTTGCAAAAGTGGCAAAAGTGACCAAAATGGTAACTCACTCAAATGGTGTTATAGTTGAGGGACACCTGTTGGGAAAGTTTGAGGACAATATTTGGAGTGTGTTTGAAGTTTTGTTTGGTTTTGAAAGTGACTGAATCAAGACATGGCTTGTAAAATGCAGAAAAGTTAAAATTTGAGGTTTTGGAGGTTGACTTTTTGATTTTGAGGTTGTACAATGTGGATGAAGGTTTGAACACCTCCAATGAATGATTTATGATGTGTTTGGTTGGTTATTTGAGTGGTTTTTGCTCTGGTTTCAAGAATTCCCAAATTGCTCCAATGTGACTTGAAAATGAAGTAAGAGAGGGAGAGTGAGAAAACAAGGCTTTGGTATTGTTTTGGTGTGGTTTGAAACATTAGAAATGACCTCTATTTATAGGAGAGGAGTTTTGTTTTTGAAGGAATAGTGTTGGATGAGGGATCACTCTATTATCCAATGTATATGCCCATGTATCACTCCCTTAATTGCCAAGGTACCGAGTCTTCACTTGGCCATTGACTAGAGCTGATCTTTGTAGCTCTAGGTCTTCTGAGTTTTGAGTTAATCTTGACTCAATTGGACTGATATGGCTTGGTTCATGACAGCTTAATGCACTACATCAATTCCAAATGACAAAGCTTAGTTTTGGATTTCCAACATTGATGATCACATGCCAAAGGGATTGGATTCTTGCCTTTGGGTCCAAGCTTGCAGGTTTTTCATGATTGACTGAGATTCTTGTTGAATTTGGATGAGGATCAGTCTTGCATAGTTGTAATACCCCAAAATTTGCTCTCCCCTTTTGTCATCATAGCATGGCATTATCATTTATCATATCATATCCACCTCATTAACATTACATTGCATTTAACATAGAAAAATGAAGCATGGCATCCTTCTTACCATCAGGGCATGTGATCAGGTGGAAGGTGGACAATCAAGGAATCATTCAAAGCACAAAAAGGTCAATCAAGTTGGCTCTAGGCAAGCCAAGAGGTCTCTCATGTCTCATACTATCTCAATTGATCTTCCAAAACCTCAAGGAAGTGAGATTCAATGGGAGATTGAAGCACTACATCTTTCACTATGCAAGAGGTTCAAAAATTGAAGGAAAACCCTCAAAAGAGATAGCTCATTGATTCAAAATCATTCTCAAGTGGCATTTCTCATCATCCTTTAAGAGGATACACAACATACTCTGAGGAATTTGGATTTGGAAGATGTGCAATTTCCTCCTAACCAGAGAGGGTCAAAATTAGGGTTTCTAATAAAATCAGGATATCTCTGATTTTTTGGACAAAGCTTGTTGTCATGATATTCTACATGTTCTTAAGTGTATGTGTATGGAAAATTGCCTCTCAATTGGTTTTAGAAGTGGTTCAATTGGAAGAAAGATCAAGAATCAGAGAAATTGGGGCAAAGTCAAATAATCAGAGGAAAAAGTCAACTCTTGACTTTTTGAGCCCAAAATCATGAAATTCATGTTACATATGTCCAATGTACAAAATTTGGTCAAGAAATTCCAAAGGAATCATAAAAAAATCAAGATGTAAAAAGTTGCCATTTTTGGATGAAGTAGGGTTGCTAAAAATAGCAAGTTTTGGCCATTTTGCATCAGAATTTGAACCAAGGCCATTCAAATTTGGAGTACCAAATGAAAATTCCACTCTGCCTCAATGAAAGGCCTTGCTTTAAGCTTCAAATCCATATGTGGAACATCTCCATTGGATAAAAAATGAGGGAGATATGATTGATCAAAGTTGGAGGAAAGTAGGCCAAAAACCATGTCATGACCAAGTTTGGCCAGGTCTGCGCGCAGTCATTTTCTCAAACAGTTGGTGGGCAAAATGAAGGGATCAATTACTCATGGTTAAAGGCTTCAAATGGAAAATCTTGCAACATCAAAGTTGTTCCCCTATGTGAGATCTTCAAGATTGATGTTCATGATTTTTTCATTTGATCAAAGGATAAGGAATTATGATAGCTCAAAGATTGGTCAACACAACTGAATTTCCATAGGCACCAAGGCCTTGCCTGCAGACCAAGTCACATGCCCATACACCAATTTGGTTCCTTCTGTTGCAAGCTATTTTTGATCATGTTCCAAACTTCCATTCAATCTAATTCCAACACTAAACATGTTCTCTTATGTCTCCTCTTTCTAATGACACCAAATGCTCTTCATTTCATCCATTGTACACCAAGAACTCCATCTCCAAATCTCCATGTTTTCACTAATGAGAGGCTGCCAAAACGTAATGTTGTGACTTGGCATTTGTTTGGTCCATGACAGTCCACGCGTATGCTACACACCATCCACCCTTACTTCATTAAGACCAACATTCCCTTACACACATGAATACCATGCTGCTATCATACACTAAAAGGGAAAACAGAAGCTTGCCCTGCAAGTCATAATGCAAACATCAGTACCATCATCACCATTCTCCATTATCCTCACCATAAGTGACCATGAGCTTTTCCACACTCTAACCAAGCTCTCCAACTCGTGCCAATAACTAACAAGACTCAGTTAGTTAACTCAAACTCAGTTAACTAACTCACTCTAACTAGAGTTCTAACCATCAACCACCAGAGTTAAACCATAACCACACCTATATAAACAATTCTAACAGATTTGGAAAGGGAGATTCTCATTGTTTCACTCTCACTCCAAAAGCACTCTCAACTTTCTCTCTGAATTTTCTCTCTACCTGCACGAATTCCTCAAGTTCTTCTTCAATCTTCACAATCAAGCAAGAAGACATCACTGAAGCATGGAATAGCATAGTTATCTCCAATTTCAGATTCAGATTTCCTCTTATTCTCAAGATCAAATAGCATTTATTTTGCTCAAATTGAAGTTCTAGAAGTTCAAGAGTTCAAGTTCTCACCTCTGGTTTTCTCAAAAATCCAAAGATCTTCAAGTTTCAGGTTCCAAAAGTTCTCAAACTTTGCTTGCACGATTTGATGTTATTTTAACTGGTTGATGTGTTATTTGAGCTTATTAGAAGCTATATGAAACCGGTTAGTTGATAGAGCTCCTTAGGAGTTTAGAACTGAAACTTAGGGCAAATTTCTCTTCTTCGATTCTCTGTATCCATGCTTGATCTTTGAATTTTGTTGTTGGATTTGTGTTCCTCATGAGCTTAGCTTTCGTTTGGTATATGGCTTGTGAATTTCTGGAGAAAATGTGAGTTGCAGGTGATGGCTGCTGGCCGGAGAAGATGACCGGAGGTCATCTCCGGCCGGTGACTTTAACTATTAGGGTTTGTGTGCGTTTTAATCTCAGCCGTGTGTTTTTCATGATCGTACGCTCCAAAATGTGACAGCACATTAAAAATCACATGCCACTCACGTGCATTTTTCTGAATTTTATTTAAACCTTGTGTGGCCTGGTACATGGTAAGTGGCATGTGTCCTCACGTGCATGCGTTGATTTTGAGTACTTTGACTCTGGTTTGACTTGGACTTGATCTAATGGTTGTGAGTGAGTCAAGATTGTTGACTGAGGGTTCATGTTTGTTAGTATGTTCTGCGTGCTTAATGGACATATGCAGATTGATAATTACACCCCCATGTATTGAAGCCCAATGATTTTGAACTGTGACTTTGCTATGTTCATACCCCCCTTCATTTTGCATTTATTTTTCATTTTTATTTCTTTCTACACGTTTGATTTTTAATTTTTAAAAATACCAAAACATATTGGAAAATTCTACAAAAATTCATGTGTATTCTTAAAACATTTAGGAAATTTTTCATGATTTTATTTTCTGATTTTATGACCTTTTTGCTCCTGTTCCATAATTTTCTTTGAATTTCCACTTAGATGCATTCTAAGCATGATACATGAATTTGTTTAATTTTGTTCTTGCTCATTACCAACTATTTTGACATGACTCTTTTTGCATTGATTCACTAATACATTGAATCATGTTATATGATTTTTGTTTGATTTTTTAGGTCACTTTATTACATGTCTTGATGCCTATATTTGTACCTCTTTGCATGATGTTTCAATTTGACCTAATTGCTTTGTTTGAAGTCGTTTTGCTTTGAATTTTGATATGCTATTTTGATATGTGATTCCTCTCTGATTAGTGAACTCTAATACCATGTTTTCATATTTTTCATGAGGCCATTTGATTTTTGTTTGATGCATTTCATTTAAAGCATTATAACATGTCATATCATTGTAATCTTTGGTGCATGTTTTCTTTGGTGTATACTTGCATGATCATTTGCATATTTGGTGAACCATTCACTTGACATTATAGGTCATTGGTACATATTATATGTCATCCTTGCATGTTGACTTTCATTTAAACCTTGTGCACCTTTAACATGTTGTGTTTGTACTTGTGTTTTCTTTTTGAGTTTTCATCTCACTTCTTCTTCTATTACTTCTTGAATGTCTTGATGGTTGATTCATAAATACTTTTGAGATGTTTATAAACCATTTTTCATTTATTTTCAATTCTGGTTGTTGATTTACATTTTCCATTTATGCATGTCCTCTTCATTTCTTTCCATCTTTCATCTATCCCTTCTTCTTGTAACATGTTTAAATGCTAATGGATGATGATTGTTGCTTATTCACTTGCACTTGCATGATGATATTCACTTGGTGTCCATATGATGCCCATTCTGGTTGTGGTTCTAGGATTTGTTTTCTCATTTAATTCTTTTGAGTTTTATGATGCATTACATGTTCTTTTACTTCTTATACTTCTTATACATGTTTACTAACCATGTAGGGGCTTTGTTAAGTTTCAATTGAGTGTGGATAAGGAATCCACATTCAACTTCTATCCTTTCTCTTTTACAATTCCATTTTGTGTTTTGCTAAGCACTTATGTGCTTTCTTTTAATAACTCATTACTTTCCCTTTTTGAATTACAATTCATCTTCTACTTTGGAAGTGAATTGTTTATTTCTTTCTTTCTTTAGACTTTAGGTTGAAGCCTCACAAACCTTAGGATCACTCCCTTAACTAATCAATTAGGATTGAGTCTTAGTCCATATAGATTTTTACCTTTATCCTCCCTTGAGTCTCTTTTCTCATCTCAAAGAAAATTCAAAATATCTAATAAAGGTAGGCATTTATTGCATTTAGGCCTTTCATATAAAGAAAAGATTATAAGGGGTCTTCTCTTATAATCTTAAGATGTGTAGCATATGGCCCATCTTAGGTCAATGTGTTACATATTTGATCTTGTATGAGGGACTTAAATGCAATACTTGTTGAAGGTGCAAATAATAAAAAAACACTTCTTCACTTCATAATCAACAAAACACTTAATAAACATAAGTATGCTAGTGTGTTTGAACCTTGATAATTGGAACTAAGTGTGAGGGTCTTCTTCACCCTTAGTGTGCTTTCTTACCCATTCCATCTTGGAATGTGAGAAGGTACACATTCCAATGACTAAGATCCAGATACACTGTCGTATGCAAACAAATCCAAAACACTTCCTTCTAAAAGACAAAAACAAACAATAACGTCTTTCCTTCAGGAATTCTTTTCTCATCTCATTCATTCTCAACGCACGAACGCGCTTCTACTCGTTCTCTTGCAAGATGGTAACGCACTCGGACCAGCGAGCCTGCAACACCTGAGCTAGGACGTAAGCCGTTCTCTAAAAAACACAATCCATCCCTAGTGAGGGGAACTACGTCGCTCTGATTCTCATGTTCCCGATGAGATACGTAGGCAGTGGGGTAGGGCCCATGCGAGCACTTCTTTTATTTTCCCTACATTTGTTTCTCGTTCCTTTTCCAGTTCTCTTTTCGTTCCTTTTCCAGTATTCTTTTCTATCACCCTTTGATCGAGACAAGCAAGCGTGGATCCCATCGGGTACGATGGACGCGAGGGGGTGCTAATACCTTCCTCTCGCGTAACCGACTCCCGAACCCAGTTCTCTTGGTCGCGAGACCATGCTCTTTCCTTTCCTTCAGGTTTACGCGGTGTTTCCTTTCCCTCTCTTGGGATAAATACACATTGCTGGCGACTCTGTTTCGGTGCCACTTTCGCGTTTGTACTAGGATGAAAATCCCGGGAGCGACAGCTGGCGACTCTGCTGGGGACTATACCCAGAATCTCTGGTTTCCTTAGCGAGTCCATCCTAGCGCTTGTTTGTTTTTCTTTCGTTGGGTGTTTACTGTTGTGCTATATTTACCATTTTATTGTATGGTTACTTACTACTTTACTGACATTACTGTATTTATCGCATTTACTGCATTACATATCATTATTGTGCTGGACTGTGCTGTTGTTTTCTGTTTGGCGGGCGGGGTGTTCTGAGAGATAAGCTCACTACACAGGCTTGAGTACACACATAGGTATTAGAGTGGATAGTCATGACGCTTGCGTGGTGGTGACCACGTATTGTTGTTCATGAGACCCACAACCAGACGAGGTTCTATCAGGAGCTTTCTGCTACTGCATGTTATGCAGGCCAGTAGTTATTCTCTTGAGGAACTGTCGACTCTGGTGACCATTCCCGAGGACTTAGTTGCGGCACTCCTCCCGAGATGTGACCGTGGCAGACCACATTATGTGGCAAACCCATTGCACATTCTCGATCCGAGGACCCAATGCTGGGAACTTGCTATAGGACATCCCTTTTTGAAAGAGAATCAGTGGAGGCACTCCTCGATTGGCGATAGTACTGTACCCCGAGGGATGAATGTACTATTGCTTCTCGACCTCAGTGTCAGAAGCTGAGGACCTTTCGTCTCGGAGAATCAGTTGAGGCCTCCTCGATTGATGATGATGCCAAACCAAAAATGGTGAAAGTATCATCATTTCTCGACCTGAGAGCCCAGGATACTGAACATCCTAGTACCCACATGTGAGAGGGGCGGGTTGTTTACAGGTTTGCAGGTAACCTTGACCTTCAACATACCCGGTATTTTGGATTTCCTATCAGTGTGGACTCATCAGCTTGGTATTATGGTATTCTGATTATTCCGACACCCTGATTATGCCGATATTCTGGCATCCCCATATTCTGATTATGCCGATATTCTGGCCTTCTGGTATTCCGATTATGCCGATATCCCGACATCCTGGCATTCTGATTATTCGGATATTCCGGTATTCCGGTATTTTCTTCAGAGCAGACTTATGAGCTTATTCAGCCGTCAGCACAGCAGTTATCCAGATTGTATGGAAGCTTTGATCCCATGTCTGTTGCATCTGCATCATCATTTGCGCATACATGTTCTCGTATTTCCAAGGGATATTAACTTTGAGACTTGCCATTGAGCATTTCCATTCATTTCTTATGTTTTTTTCAAAAAAAAATTTCGTATTAAAGCATAATGATCCCTTGGAAATATTCGAACATGGCATTCTGCATGGCATCCTCATACTCATATGCATAACAGGTGTTCCGGAGCGGATTTCTCATTCTGATTGGGTATTCTCTGCTGAAACGGCCAACATGACTTCTTCCAACTACTCGATTCACCACAATCAATGTTCAGATATGGAACAACTTCGAGCGGAGGTGATTGAGATGAAGGCCCGACTGGGGCATTTTATGGTGGACATTCAGGCGTTGTCCCGAGGTCGGGAACTGCTGAGAGAAGAAGTCAACTGGGTGAAGACTCAGATGGGCTTAATTACAGAAATCCAGAATGCGGTGTTAAGGAAACAAAGAAATCCTCATCCTCATTGAGGGGAACTACGTCGCTCTGATTCTTCATTAGTCAATGGAGATACGTAGGCAGGAGATCGTGTAAGATCTTTGCGAGCAACCTTATCTATCAACCTTATTTATTAATTTCTTTCCTCCAGATATCTCTTGTCAGCTTCCAACTCCATCTCCCCAAGAGAGTCCTAGGGGCAGAGCATATGGGCAAAGGCCAGAACAACTTGAGAAGAAGTTTGATCCCATTCCGATGCCGTATGCGCAACGGGTCTCCTTGTTTGCTCAAATTCAAACTGGTTGAGCTAGTCGCATCAGGATCATCTTCGACAAAGCTTCCTTTGGGGTTTCAATGCCAAATGCCGGGTATGACTACCATTCTGGAGCACCTGACCATTTAATTGACGATTGCAAGTCTTCCAGAGGTAAAGGTAAAGACAAGGTGCAGAACTTGATTGACTCAAAGGTTATCACACCAGACGGGTGGCCCATAAATTGAACTTTCTTCATCAGATTGAGCACCCAGTTTGCAAAAACATCATCAGAAGCAACAAGTCCAGACGGAGTCAAGCCTCCTCAACAAGGACAATCATTTAGCTTCTTTACTGCATTCTCGTGTGTAGCTTTTTATGTTTGTCAAAACATTTGTATGCATGCATAAAATCTGTTTTTCTTTTTATGTTAATCATAATACAATAAGCATGTTTTTCTTGAAGTGATCCATTCGTATTCACTCATAAGTTTGTATATGTGCATTGCAATACCAACTGTCGTGCTTAAACTCTTGAAGGAGGATGATGAATTGAAAACGCAAAAATCTCTAATTGTGTGCTTTTGGATAAAACCATGTTGAGGATGTACAGGCATTGATTCAAATCCCCAAACACTGGAGATATAAGGGAGATAGACCCTCGTTAACCCCTTTGAGCCTTGAAGTAGGAGTTTCTTTCGTACGAAAAAACCCTCACATTTAACCCAGGGGCAGGGCAGACGTCAGTTAATTTGACCGAGCGTTCAAATTTCAAAAGGAGTGTGCATCTGAGGATCCATTACCTTCTATTCCACCATCAAGAGGTCAAGAGATGTGAAACCACAATGGTTATCCATCAACAATCAAAGAGTGAGGCAGTCACAACCCTTTCAACAAAGTCAAGACAGGCCAGTGTCACACGACGTGTTCAAGGAAAAAGAAAATGAATAAAAAAAATGAAAAAAAGCCCGCTAAGTTGAAACTTGAAAACAAGCAACTTAGGCAAAAGTTAGGGCATCCCGCTGGACTCTGAAATTAAAGATTCAAAAGAATCAGTCCAGGCAAAAATTAGGGATCAAAAAGCAAAAGAATGTGAAAGCGAAAAACAAAAGGATTACAAAAGAAAATCCTCGAGCAAGAACAAAGTCGTGTGACTATGGACAAAAGACAAAGGGGTGACTGTCAATCCAAAGCCTCATTAGGTGTCAAACCAGCAGTATCATGGTTTCCTTAAAGATCACAAAATCTTTTTGAGAGGCGAACGCTTGGGCAAATTAACTGAACGTAGGACTGGAGAACATCACGAAGAGTGGGTGGGCACCAATAAACTTTGAGCCATAAATCCTTTTTTCTCAAAATCGTGAACCAGGCCCCGTTACAACCCTCAAAAGTCCTAATTGAAATAGGGTTATTTCAAGGGCATACTACCAAGAGATAGCGTTCCTGACTCCTATCAGTTGTGCTAAAAGACCTTTGTTGGTGTTGCATGTGCATTGCATTATTTCTTTCAAAAATTAATGTCGTATCCTAACCCGTGATTCGCTCACAAAAGGGTTTGCTACATCTTTTTAGTAAAACTTCGAGATTAACATGTTGTGTTGCATTAGAATTTTCATTCTCAGAATAAAACATTTTCTGCTTGCATACATTTGTTTGACATCAAAAGAAGTTTACATATGGAAATTCAGTCCAGAAGTTTAATCTTGCCGAGTTGAGAATCCTGAAACTCCCGAAGGGCAGTCACGCCCAGTGGCACCTCCTCAGGAAACTTTGTTGAGCAGGAGCTTTCCCAACAAGTTGTGCTAAGACGTAGCCAATCTGAGCCAATCACGTCGAACCATCTCTTTAAGGTGTAGCCAATCTGAGCCAATCACGTCGAGAAATCTCTTTAGAGTTCAGTTAAACTGAGGCAATTAATTCGAGATTCAAATCCCTACAAATGCAGGCATTCTTGGTTCAGTAGTCAGGGGAAAAAACCACTTCAAGGGTCATACTGGGGCAGGTCATCCCAAGAGCACGAGAATTGGTCCATCCAGACGACTGGTCAGCCTATCCAGGGTTCAGAATGCTGGGACAGAATATCTCACGAGATTGCTCATGAATCTTCTCAGGGCGAAATCCTCTGAAAACCATATGGTCCGGGGCAGTTACGTCGAGATCCGACGAATCTCTACAAGAGTTTGAGGACATTGAGGCATTTTGAATGTCAAGTCTTCTGTAAAATCCTCTTGGGACAATTTCTTCCGGTGGACCATGTTGGTTTGGGACAAGTGAAGAAAAACAGTTGGTCACGCATATGCAGTCAATCAGCCAAAAGGAGCGAAACTAAGGGGCATTCCAACCCAAGGCATTTTTGGTCCCCGTCTTCAGTAGGCTTCATTAATAATGTTCTCCAGCAAGAGATTGCATGCAAACCTTTCTCCCCAACAAGTGGTGGTTCAGAGTTAGATTTTCTCAGTTGCAGAAGTCATATCTCGCACGGGGTATACGTGCATATCCTTTGCTTGCAGGTAGCAGCCTCATACTAGGCTCAAAGGCAAAATTGAAGCCTTCGCGAGATCACGGGATCATGTCTTCTAGACGAGTAATCACTTACTTCCATGCAGAAGACTGGGGCAATCATGTTCGAGAAAGGTGGTCACCCTTTTGTCACAATGTTCACTGATTAAGTCCATCATTCGGTCGACGGTCGGTCACAATGATTCGATATCAACGAATTGAGCTCAACTGGGTATCGTGGTATCTTATTAAGTCGATTCTCTTATTCAGTCCTTCCAACAGCTACAAGCTTTTCTGTGTCGATAACGGTCACAGGTTCCCCAAAAGAAGGGTCTCGTCGACACCGAAACTGATGGTCATTATCCCCAGCGAAGTCGCAGGAGTTTGAAGAAGCTAAATCTTCTGTAAGATCCTCTTATGACATCCTCTTCGGGGACAAATTGTTTGGTTCCCCAGCATGAAGTGTTGATCATCCCCAGTAGAGTTTGAGGACAGTTGGTCTTCTGTAAAATCCTCTCAAAAGGCATTCCCCAACACGAGACGCTTTAAAGCAGTTTTCTCCAGCAGAGTTTGTTATAAAACCCGTCATCCCTAACGGAATTGTCTAAAGGGAAGCTCGCCTAACATGGGGCATTGTAGTACTTATCCTAAGCTCGACAGTCACATTCTTCAGCAGACTACTGTGGATTTGCTTTGGGTTTCCCCAACAGATCTCTAAGGACTCTTTCTAGCAAGTTGCAGTGGAATGTTCTAACCAGGATTTGCATATCCCTGGCAGAGTAGCCCTGATACCCAGCAAGATCGTATCTCTGGTCATGGTATCCCCACAGAGGTCAGCATCGAATCTTGTCAGCAACTTCTAGCTGAGTTGTTGTTCTCTCCGCAGAGGTTTATCAGATCGACAGAATCTATTCCTCAACAAGGATGGTACAGCCTTTCCCCAGCCGGGTCAGAAGGTTGATAATCCCTATAAAGGATCTTGGGTTGAATAAATCCCCAAGCAGAGTTTTAATGGCTCATTTCCCCAGCAGGACGTCATTTAAAAATTCTCATCCCCAGCGGAATCGCTGTGACCAGAATTCATTCCCCCAAACAGATGGAATAATTCCTGGCAGAGTCATCATTCCCTCATATCTTAAAGTCCAACAGTGGATTGGCAAAAGTCCGTCTTCGGGTGGCAAAAGTCCAACAGTGGATTGGCAAAAGTCCGTCTTCGGGTGGCAAAAGTCCAACAGTGGATTGGCAAAAGTCCGTCTTCGGGTGGCAAAAGTCCAACAGTGGATTGGCAAAAGTCCGTCTTCGGGTGGCAAAAGTCCAACAGTGGATTGGCAAAAGTCCATCTTCGGGTGGCAAAGCAGCTAAAAGTCCAACAGTGGATTGGCAAAAGTCCGTCTTCGGGTGGCAAAAGTCCAACAGTGGATTGGCGAAAGGTCCATCTAAGGGTGGCAAATTCTAAAAGTCCAACAGTGGATTGGCGAAAGTCCATCTTCGGGTGGCAAAGCAGCTAAAAGTCCAACAGTGGATTGGCAAAAGTCCGTCTTCGGGTGGCAAAAGTCCAACAGTGGATTGGCAAAAGTCCGTCTTCGGGTGGCAAAAGTCCAACAGTGGATTGGCGAAAGGTCCATCTAAGGGTGGCAAATTCTAAAAGTCCAACAGTGGATTGGCGAAAGTCCATCTTCGGGTGGCAAAGCAGCTAAAAGTCCAACAGTGGATTGGCAAAAGTCCGTCTTCGGGTGGCAAAAGTCCAACAGTGGATTGGCAAAAGTCCGTCTTCGGGTGGCAAAAGTCCAACAGTGGATTGGCAAAAGTCCGTCTTCGGGTGGCAAAAGTCCAACAGTGGATTGGCAAAAGTCCGTCTTCGGGTGGCAAAAGTCCAACAGTGGATTGGCAAAAGTCCGTCTTCGGGTGGCAAAAGTCCAACAGTGGATTGGCAGAAGTCCATCTTCGGGTGGCACGAAGCTGCAAAGTCCACCAGTAGCGTGGCAGGCCAGTAGTCGTCTGGAATTGCATAAAAGACATTATCAAAGTCCACCGGTAGTGTGGCAGGCCAGTAGTCGTCTGGAATTGCATAAAAGACATTATTAAAGTCCACCAGTAGCGTGGCAAGCCAGTAGTCGTCTGGCATCGTTCAAAAGACAGATCTCTCCGACGTTTCGTCAAAGATTCAATCCAGCAGTCTCGTTGGGTTTATATCCCTTTTCTTCTTCACCATCCAGAGCAAATTTTTGGTTATATTTGGTATTCAATCACTATATACCTTGAAAGTCCGAAAGCTATTGCTTTCAGGCATTCAGGTCTACAGCGCTTGAATAGGGGCAGCTGTAATACCCCAAAATTTGCTCTCCCCTTTTGTCATCATAGCATGGCATTATCATTTATCATATCATATCCACCTCATTAACATTACATTGCATTTAACATAGAAAAATGAAGCATGGCATCCTTCTTACCATCAGGGCATGTGATCAGGTGGAAGGTGGACAATCAAGGAATCATTCAAAGCACAAAAAGGTCAGTCAAGTTGGCTCTAGGCAAGCCAAGAGGTCTCTCATGTCTCATACTATCTCAATTGATCTTCCAAAACCTCAAGGAAGTGAGATTCAATGGGAGATTGAAGCACTACATCTTTCACTATGCAAGAGGTTCAAAAATTGAAGGAAAACCCTCAAAAGAGATAGCTCATTGATTCAAAATCATTCTCAAGTGGCATTTCTCATCATCCTTTAAGAGGATACACAACATACTCTGAGGAATTTGGATTTGGAAGATGTGCAATTTCCTCCTAACCAGAGAGGGTCAAAATTAGGGTTTCTAATAAAATCAGGATATCTCTGATTTTTTGGACAAAGCTTGTTGTCATGATATTCTACATGTTCTTAAGTGTATGTGTATGGAAAATTGCCTCTCAATTGGTTTTAGAAGTGGTTCAATTGGAAGAAAGATCAAGAATCAGAGAAATTGGGGCAAAGTCAAATAATCAGAGGAAAAAGTCAACTCTTGACTTTTTGAGCCCAAAATCATGAAATTCATGTTACATATGTCCAATGTACAAAATTTGGTCAAGAAATTCCAAAGGAATCATAAAAAAATCAAGATGTAAAAAGTTGCCATTTTTGGATGAAGTAGGGTTGCTAAAAATAGCAAGTTTTGGCCATTTTGCATCAGAATTTGAACCAAGGCCATTCAAATTTGGAGTACCAAATGAAAATTCCACTCTGCCTCAATGAAAGGCCTTGCTTTAAGCTTCAAATCCATATGTGGAACATCTCCATTGGATAAAAAATGAGGGAGATATGATTGATCAAAGTTGGAGGAAAGTAGGCCAAAAACCATGTCATGACCAAGTTTGGCCAGGTCTGCGCGCAGTCATTTTCTCAAACAGTTGGTGGGCAAAATGAAGGGATCAATTACTCATGGTTAAAGGCTTCAAATGGAAAATCTTGCAACATCAAAGTTGTTCCCCTATGTGAGATCTTCAAGATTGATGTTCATGATTTTTTCATTTGATCAAAGGATAAGGAATTATGATAGCTCAAAGATTGGTCAACACAACTGAATTTCCATAGGCACCAAGGCCTTGCCTGCAGACCAAGTCACATGCCCATACACCAATTTGGTTCCTTCTGTTGCAAGCTATTTTTGATCATGTTCCAAACTTCCATTCAATCTAATTCCAACACTAAACATGTTCTCTTATGTCTCCTCTTTCTAATGACACCAAATGCTCTTCATTTCATCCATTGTACACCAAGAACTCCATCTCCAAATCTCCATGTTTTCACTAATGAGAGGCTGCCAAAACGTAATGTTGTGACTTGGCATTTGTTTGGTCCATGACAGTCCACGCGTATGCTACACACCATCCACCCTTACTTCATTAAGACCAACATTCCCTTACACACATGAATACCATGCTGCTATCATACACTAAAAGGGAAAACAGAAGCTTGCCCTGCAAGTCATAATGCAAACATCAGTACCATCATCACCATTCTCCATTATCCTCACCATAAGTGACCATGAGCTTTTCCACACTCTAACCAAGCTCTCCAACTCGTGCCAATAACTAACAAGACTCAGTTAGTTAACTCAAACTCAGTTAACTAACTCACTCTAACTAGAGTTCTAACCATCAACCACCAGAGTTAAACCATAACCACACCTATATAAACAATTCTAACAGATTTGGAAAGGGAGATTCTCATTGTTTCACTCTCACTCCAAAAGCACTCTCAACTTTCTCTCTGAATTTTCTCTCTACCTGCACGAATTCCTCAAGTTCTTCTTCAATCTTCACAATCAAGCAAGAAGACATCACTGAAGCATGGAATAGCATAGTTATCTCCAATTTCAGATTCAGATTTCCTCTTATTCTCAAGATCAAATAGCATTTATTTTGCTCAAATTGAAGTTCTAGAAGTTCAAGAGTTCAAGTTCTCACCTCTGGTTTTCTCAAAAATCCAAAGATCTTCAAGTTTCAGGTTCCAAAAGTTCTCAAACTTTGCTTGCACGATTTGATGTTATTTTAACTGGTTGATGTGTTATTTGAGCTTATTAGAAGCTATATGAAACCGGTTAGTTGATAGAGCTCCTTAGGAGTTTAGAACTGAAACTTAGGGCAAATTTCTCTTCTTCGATTCTCTGTATCCATGCTTGATCTTTGAATTTTGTTGTTGGATTTGTGTTCCTCATGAGCTTAGCTTTCGTTTGGTATATGGCTTGTGAATTTCTGGAGAAATGTGAGTTGCAGGTGATGGCTGCTGGCCGGAGAAGATGACCGGAGGTCATCTCCGGCCGGTGACTTTAACTATTAGGGTTTGTGTGCGTTTTAATCTCAGCCGTGTGTTTTTCATGATCGTACGCTCCAAAATGTGACAGCACATTAAAAATCACATGCCACTCACGTGCATTTTTCTGAATTTTATTTAAACCTTGTGTGGCCTGGTACATGGTAAGTGGCATGTGTCCTCACGTGCATGCGTTGATTTTGAGTACTTTGACTCTGGTTTGACTTGGACTTGATCTAATGGTTGTGAGTGAGTCAAGATTGTTGACTGAGGGTTCATGTTTGTTAGTATGTTCTGCGTGCTTAATGGACATATGCAGATTGATAATTACACCCCCATGTATTGAAGCCCAATGATTTTGAACTGTGACTTTGCTATGTTCATACCCCCCTTCATTTTGCATTTATTTTTCATTTTTATTTCTTTCTACACGTTTGATTTTTAATTTTTAAAAATACCAAAACATATTGGAAAATTCTACAAAAATTCATGTGTATTATTAAAACATTTAGGAAATTTTTCATAATTTTATTTTCTGATTTTATGACCTTTTTGCCCCTGTTCCATAATTTTCTTTGAATTTCCACTTAGATGCATTCTAAGCATGATACATGAATTTGTTTAATTTTGTTCTTGCTCATTACCAACTATTTTGACATGACTCTTTTTGCATTGATTCAATAATACATTGAAGCATGTTATATGATTTTTGTTTGATTTTTTAGGTCACTTTATTACATGTCTTGATGCCTATATTTGTACCTCTTTGCATGATGTTTCAATTTGACCTAATTGCTTTGTTTGAAGTCATTTTGCTTTGAATTTTGATATGCTATTTTGATATGTGATTCCTCTCTGATTAGTGAACTCTAATACCATGTTTTCATATTTTTCATGAGGCCATTTGATTTTTGTTTGATGCATTTCATTTAAAGCATTATAACATGTCATATCATTGTAATCTTTGGTGCATGTTTTCTTTGGTGTATACTTGCATGATCATTTGCATATTTGGTGAACCATTCACTTGACATTATAGGTCATTGGTACATATTATATGTCATCCTTGCATGTTGACTTTCATTTAAACCTTGTGCACCTTTAACATGTTGTGTTTGTACTTGTGTTTTCTTTTTGAGTTTTCATCTCACTTCTTCTTCTATTACTTCTTGAATGTCTTGATGGTTGATTCATAAATACTTTTGAGATGTTTATAAACCATTTTTCATTTATTTTCAATTCTGGTTGTTGAATTACATGTTCCATTTATGCATGTCCTCTTCATTTCTTTCCATCTTTCATCTATCCCTTCTTCTTGTAACATGTTTAAATGCTAATGGATGATGATTGTTGCTTATTCACTTGCACTTGCATGATGATATTCACTTGGTGTCCATATGATGCCCATTCTGGTTGTGGTTCTAGGATTTGTTTTCTCATTTAATTCTTTTGAGTTTTATGATGCATTACATGTTCTTTTACTTCTTATACTTCTTATACATGTTTACTAACCATGTAGGGGCTTTGGTAAGTTTCAATTGAGTGTGGATAAGGAATCCACATTCAACTTCTATCCTTTCTCTTTTACAATTCCATTTTGTGTTTTGCTAAGCACTTATGTGCTTTCTTTTAATAACTCATTACTTTCCCTTTTTGAATTACAATTCATCTTCTACTTTGGAAGTGAATTGTTTATTTCTTTCTTTCTTTAGACTTTAGGTTGAAGCCTCACAAACCTTAGGATCACTCCCTTAACTAATCAATTAGGATTGAGTCTTAGTCCATATAGATTTTTACCTTTATCCTCCCTTGAGTCTCTTTTCTCATCTCAAAGAAAATTCAAAATATCTAATAAAGGTAGGCATTTATTGCATTTAGGCCTTTCATATAAAGAAAAGATTATAAGGGGTCTTCTCTTATAATCTTAAGATGTGTAGCATATGGCCCATCTTAGGTCAATGTGTTACATATTTGATCTTGTATGAGGGACTTAAATGCAATACTTGTTGAAGGTGCAAATAATAAAAAAACACTTCTTCACTTCATAATCAACAAAACACTTAATAAACATAAGTATGCTAGTGTGTTTGAACCTTGATAATTGGAACTAAGTGTGAGGGTCTTCTTCACCCTTAGTGTGCTTTCTTACCCATTCCATCTTGGAATGTGAGAAGGTACACATTCCAATGACTAAGATCCAGATACACTGTCGTATGCAAACAAATCCAAAACACTTCCTTCTAAAAGACAAAAACAAACAATAACGTCTTTCCTTCGGGAATTCTTTTCTCATCTCATTCATTCTCAACGCACGAACGCGCTTCTACTTGTTCTCTTGCAAGATGGTAACGCACTCGGACCAGCGAGCCTGCAACACCTGAGCTAGGACGTAAGCCGTTCTCTAAAAAACACAATCCATCCCTAGTGAGGGGAACTACGTCGCTCTGATTCTCATGTTCCCGATGAGATACGTAGGCAGTGGGGTAGGGCCCATGCGAGCACTTCTTTTATTTTCCCTACATTTGTTTCTCGTTCCTTTTCCAGTTCTCTTTTCGTTCCTTTTCCAGTATTCTTTTCTATCACCCTTTGATCGAGACAAGCAAGCGTGGATCCCATCGGGTACGATGGACGCGAGGGGGTGCTAATACCTTCCTCTCGCGTAACCGACTCCCGAACCCAGTTCTCTTGGTCGCGAGACCATGCTCTTTCCTTTCCTTCAGGTTTACGCGGTGTTTCCTTTCCCTCTCTTGGGATAAATACACATTGCTGGCGACTCTGTTTCGGTGCCACTTTCGCGTTTGTACTAGGATGAAAATCCCGGGAGCGACAATAGTCACCAAAATTGGACTCAAGAATCGTGTGCCACAAGTAATGCACAAAATATGTCTTGGAATTCAGTTTGAGCAAGGCATGTTATGAGGTTCATAACTCCTTGATTAAGTTGAATCAATGGGAGTTCTTGTATTCTTTGGAAAGCTCTCATGATATACTTTAACTTTGATTTCTATAAATGGACCTGGCTCAGCTTGGTTCAAGGTGAAAAATGACCTCAAAGTTGGTAAAAAATGAAACAGATTTTGACTTTTTTTGAAAATTTCACTAAGTGTTGGAAAAAGTGGTCATTTTCACTTTTTGTGATTCTGATCAATCAATAACTCAAAATCCATGAGGATTTGGAATTTGATGTAGTTGACACTTTTGAAGTATGTCATGTGAACTTTCATTTGAGCTTTGAATGGAAGAAAAAGGCCTTAGGGTTTGGGAGTTATGACCTTGCAAAGTTGGTACCAAATCCATTTTGTTCCATAACTTAGAAAAATTTAAGTTTCTTATGGTTGCCCCTTTTGCAAGAAACCTCACTTTTTTTGATTTTTCTTGATGAATGATGATCAAAACCATACATTAACATTGTTTTTGACTTAGGGGAGCCATATTTGTGAAAAAATTCAAAAAGTCAAACTTGATTTTGGGCACAATTGACTTTTTGTCAGATGAATTCCAAACTGTGTGATCCTCTATGAAATCAAGTTCTTGACCTAATTCAAACCTAATAGATGGATTCCATAGGTGTTTTAGTGTGTCTTGGATCATGTCCCAAGGTTTGGGGACATGGCTTAGACAAAAGTCAAAGGTACAATTGACTTTTTCATCAAGAAACCCTAATTGTGGTCCAGATGAAATTGAAACTTGTGAATCAAGCTTCTTGGATTAATCCATTGTTGTAAATGGATTAATGTGGTGTATTTAAGGCCCTAAAATCATGTCTTGAGGTCTTGGCTCATGTCTTGTCTCAAAAGTCAACTTAGGGGTGAATTAGGTCAAGAAACCCTAATTCCTGATTTTTTATGAATGCTTCCCCTGAAGCTACTTTGACTTAATGATTGGATTCATGAGGTCCCTTGGAGTATTTTGGATCATGTTTTGAAGTATTGGCTCATGCCCTGATGAAAATTTTCATTTGGAGGCCTTGGTCGACCAAAACCCTAATTTGGTGACACTGGCGATCTTGAGGCTCGATCCACTTGGAATGTTGCAACCTTGTGCTTGATTCTTGATGTGGGAGACCTCTTGATCCTTTGTGGGTGTTTGAGAGGCTAGACAAGTTGAAGATCATGTCATTTCTTGATTAACCCTTTATCTAAGTGCTCTGAGAGGGCTCAAAACCCTAATTCTTGATTGTAGTGAATGCTCAACAATCCTTGAGAGGATTGATGAGGCATGAAGGTACATCCGTATTGTGGTAATGATCCTCACAATGATGGGAAATCTTGTGGTCAAAATTTGGGGTATGAAAGATGCCCATATTTAATCTTCTTGGACCCGAAGGTGTGAATGGAGAAGGTATTCGAACATTCAGGGTGCAAGAGGATTAAATATCGGAATACCCGAAATTTTGACGGTGGTTATGAATAGCAGTTTGCTCATCCATCTTCTTTTGCTAAGCAATGTTACTTAGAAAAGGGTAAAACTTCCTCTCGATCCTGGTTTTCAGCCACGGAACTGGTATCAGTTTCCTTTGAAATAAACTTCCCCTCGATCCTGGTCTTCAGCCACGGAACTGGTCTATGTTTCTTCTTGAAATAAACTTCCCCTCGATCATGGCTTTTAGCCATAGAGCTGGTATCAGTTTCTTCTTAAATAAACTTCCCCTCGATCCTGGTTTTTAGCCACGGAACTGGTCTCAGTTTCTTCTCGTCAAGTTTCTTCCTCGACAAGGGACGCTATATGTAGAGGTCTTCATCAAACTTCTCATCGAGCTATACTAGGGAGATGCCATTTGACGGAAAAAGTTTGATGTCAGACTTGCTGGGGGAACCCATTTGTATGAACTGCAGAGGTGTGCAAACTTCTCTGTTGGAGATGCCATTTGTCGACCTACTGGGGAAAAATGAGTCTCTTGAGAGACTGCTTTTCACTTGGGGATATTTTATCATACTTTTTTTAGACCTTTTCGGAGAAATGCCATGTGATGTAATCCAATTTTGAGGTGCTGATGACTTCTTTGAAGGCAATTTTTCGGGGAGAAACGACTGTATTGCCAAAAGTCTTCGGTTGAGAAGCCTTCTTTGGGGATTTTCTTTAATCTGGGAAAGCAAAAATATTATCTTCAATGGTGAAGAGTGATGTTCCAAAGGTGTCTGTCGAATGTTTTCTCGTCTTTCAGAGGGCCGAGGACCGGCTCCAATCCAGAAATAAACTGGGGAGAAATGGCTCAGACGATACATTTCCTGACGAGGAAAGAACTGACAACCTTATCCGTGAGAGGAGTTTATCACTTGGGGACGAACATGACCAGAGTAATATTAATGCAACATGTGTATGAATATGAATCAATTAAGCATGATGTATGTATGTTTATGCTGACAAAACAGACACGACATATGGATTGGTGAATGAAAACGAAGGGATACTCAGCCACTGCGGGGGATAAGAAGTATCATTGGCTCAAGATAGCGATCCTTTCCTGCTTAGGAGGGGTAGACCCTACTGGGGGTGAAAGAACCATCAATTAGTCTTAAGAGGTAAGAACTCTACCGTGGATATCAGATGGGACATTACATCTGAAACAGTTGATCCTTTATTCAGGCGTACTGGTTTAGAAGGAGTACTTTGATTCTGCACTTGAATTTTAATCACTTCCGGAGAAGCCATCGATGTTCCTTTTGTGTTCAGTAGTAAAAAAGAATTGCCATCTTTATTTTAAAAGCAGAAGCAAATTTGACAAGTAAATTCATTTTTGTTTTATTTCAAGAATCGTTGATCATGTTAAAAATGTCATTCTGTAAAGCAAAATAAATGAGAATTGCGAACAAAAGCACTAGGGTTCAAATTTTATTGATAGAATGGAAATCAGCTAAGTGCGTGATCCCATAGAGCATTTACAAAGTTTAGAAAATGGTAATTTACGGGAAAAGGGGCTACATTGAAACATAACGACCGTTATCCTTCTACCAACTTTGAATTCTAGACATCCTGAGCTTCTGTCGAAGATGACCTTGACTGAAGTCTTTCGCCGGATGGTGTTACCGCTGGGGATTTAACCTTGTCGGACGTAGTTACTTGCCATGAATCCCTAACTTTTGCCTGGATTCTCTTTTGAGGTTTCCAATCCATCGGGATGATTTTCGCTTATGTCTCTAATTTTTGCCTAGACCGCCTTTTCAGGTTTTCAATCCACCGAGACATTTTTTTTTTATTTAGGCGAAGTATTTCTTGACTACATCAACATTCGTGGGGTAGGTGAACTCCTCTCCATCCATGGTTGCGATTTTCAAGGCACCGCCTGAGAAGGCTTTCTTGACCACGTAGGGGCCGTCATAGTTTGGAGTCCATTTGCCCCGGGAATCAGTGAGAAATGATTGTATCTTCTTGAGCACGAGGTCTCCTTTTCTGAAGACACGGGGTCGGACTTTTTTGTCAAATGCTTACTTCATTCTTTGCTGATACAACTGACCATGGCATAGAGATGTTATTCGCTTTTCTTCGATTAGATTCAGTTCATCGTGTCGATTTTGACACCATTCAACTTCTGTTTGCTTAGCTTCCATTAATACCCAGATTGATGGGATCTCTACTTCTACGGGGAGTACGGCCTCCATTCTAATTACTAGAGAGAAAGGGGTTGCCCTTGTTGAAGTGCGAATAGATGTGCGATAACCATGAAGGGAAAAGGGTAGCATCTCATGCCAATCTTTGTAGGTTATAACCATCTTTTGAATGATCTTCTTGATGTTCTTGTTAGCCGCTTCTACCGCTCCGTTCATCTTAGGCTGGTAGGGAGATGAGTTAGGTGTTCGATCTTGAACTCAACACACAACTCTTTCATCATCTTGTTGTTCAAGTTGGATCCATTATCCGTAATAATCTGGCTTGGAACACCATAACGACAGATGAGATTGTTCTTAATAAATCGGACCACAACTTGTCTAGTTACATTGGCGTATGATACTGCTTCAGCCCATTTGGTGAAGTAGTCAATGGCTACCTGGATGAACCGATGTCCGTTTGAAGCTTTGGGTTCAATCATGCCAATCATGTCGATTCCCCATATAGAAAAAGGCCACGGAGAAGAAAGAACTTTGAGATGCGTTGGCGGTACATGAATTTTGTCTGCGTATATTTGACACTTGTGACACTTCCTTATGTACTTGTAGTAATCAGATTCATTTATCAGCCAATAATATCCTGCTCTCAGAATTTTTCTCTCCATTGTGTATCCGTTGGCATAAGTGCCAAAGGATCCTTCGTGAATCTCTTTCATCAACATGTTTGCTTCTTGTCTGTCTAGGCATCTGATCAAAACCATGTCGAAGTTTCTCTTATAGAGTGTATGACCGCTCAGGAAGAAGTTGCCAGCCAGTCTTTTGAGGGTCTTCTTGTCTTTTCTTGATGCCTCAGGCGGGTATTCTTGTTTTTAAAGGAAGCATTTGATATCATGATACCAAGGTTTGTCATATATGACTGCTTCAATTGCGAAGATGTAAGCGGGCCTTTCAAGGCGCATTATGTCGATCTTAGGTACGTCGTTCCATTGACCTACACTAATCATGGAGGAGAGAGTGGCTAGTGCATCAGCCATGTGATTTTCTTCACGAGGGATATGATGAAACTCAATTCTGTTGAAGAATGGTAACAACCTTCTCGCGTAATCTTTGTAGGGAATCAAACCCGATTGGTATGTGTTCCACTCTCCTTTGATCTGATTGATAACCAGGGCTAAGTCTCCACACACATCCATGTTCTTTATCCTTAAGTTGATAGCTTCTTCGAGACCCATGATACAAGCTTCGTATTCGGCATCGTTGTTTCTGCATTTGAAAGTTAGTCGGGCAGTGAAAGGAATGTGGGTACCCTTACCCCGAGGTGTTACGATGATTGCCCCAATTCCGTTTCAATAATTGTTGACATCTCCATCAAAAATTAGTCCCCATTGAGAACCTGGTTCTGGCCCTTCACTGGGTAGCGGTTCATCGCAATCTTTCATTTTCAAGTACATGACATCTTCGTCTGGGAAGTCAAATTCGACTGATTCCTGATCGTCAATCGGTTGATGAGCCAAATGATCAGCTAAAATACTTCCTTTGATGGCTTTCTGAGCATGGTATTCAATGTCGTATTATGATAACAACATCTGCCAACGGGCAATCCTTCCCCGTGAGAGCAAGTTTTTCAAAGACGTACTTGATCGGATCCATTTCAGAGATTAACCAAGTAGTGTGACAAATCATGTACTGGCGAAGATGTTTGGCTGCCCAAGCCAGAGCACAATGAGTTTTCTCGAGTATAGTATATCGAGTTTCACAGTCTGTGAACTTCTTGCTTAAGTAGTAAATGGCATACTCTTGTCTTTTTGTCTCGTCTTGCTGGCCAAGTACACAACCCATGGAGTCTTCCAAGGTAAATGATCAGTGGTATTTCCTCCACTGGAGGAGACATAATAGGTGGATTCAACAGATATTCTTTGATGCTGTCGAAAGCTTTTTGGAAATCTTCCGTCCATACGCAACTTTGATTCTTTCTGAGTAGTTTGAAGATTGGCGCGCATGTCGCGGTCATAAGGGATATGAACCTTGAGATGTAATTTAGACGTCCCAAAAATCCTCTGACCTGTTTTTCAGTCCTTGGTGAAGGCATTTCTTGAATGGCCTTGACCTTTTCAGGATCAATCTCAATTCATTTTTGGCTAACAATGAATCCTAAGAGCTTTCCTGAGCGAACACCGAACGTGAACTTATTAGGATTCAAGCGGAGTTTGTATTTTCTCAGATGCTCGAATAACTTTGATAGATGTTTTACATGCTCTTCTTTTGATCTAGATTTGGCAATCATGTCATCGACGTACACTTTAATCTCTTTGTGCATCATCTCGTGAAATAAAGTTGTCATGGCCCTTTAATAGGTTGCCCCAGCATTCTTCAGACCGAACGACATTACCTTGTAACAAAAGGTGCCCCATGGGGTGATGAATGAAGTTTTCACTATATCTTCCGGCGCCATTTTGATTTGTTTATAGCCCGAGAATCCATCCATGAAGGAGAAGACTTTGAATTTTGCTGTACTGTCAACCAGCATGTCAATGTGTGGCAGGGGGAAGTCATCCTTTGGACTTGGTTTATTCAGATCTCTATAGTCTACACACATTCTGACTTTTTCGTCCTTTTTTTGAACTGGTACTATGTTGGCTAGCCATTAAGGATATTCTGAGGTGGCAAGGAAACCTACGTCGATCTGTTTCTGCGATTCCTCTTTAATTTTGATGGCCATATCAGGATGAGTCCTTCTCAGTCTTTGTTTTACTGGAAGACATTCCGTTTTCAACGGTAAGTGATGTTCCACAATGCTGGTATCCAACCCTGGCATGTCCTGATAGGACCAAGCAAATACATTTGGAAACTCTTTGAGAAGTTTTATCAAGTCTTCTCTGATAGTTGAGCTAAGCAGTGCTCCAATCTTAACTTCTTTCTTCTCTTCTCCTGAACCCAAATTAACTGTTTCTAACAGCTCTTTGTGAGGCTCAATAGACCTTTCCTCTTGCCTGAGTAGTCGGGAGATCTCTTCTGGAATTTCTTCGTCCTCTTCTTCTTCAGCCTCAAATATCGGGAATTCAAAGTTGGGAAAAGGCATTAGATCGTACGTTTCAATGGGGTTTAAAACAAGCAATTTGCATGACGTGATGATTCATTTTTTAGAAAAGACAGAGAGAATGCAAGAGTGTGTGCAGTGCATTTTTTGAAAAATGCTTGTTTTTATTTTGGGTTGTTTTAGAATTACCATTTTCTGAAAAACGAAAAGTGAAAACAACAATAAATGCGAGAATGACAGAATGACATTATTTATTTATGATTTGTCGATTCTTGAAATACAGCCCTATAAAATAAAACCCTGTCACTTTGGGCTAAGCGAAGAGGGACATTTACAGAAAAGTAAGCCCTATAAAACATCCACTTCACCTGGGCAAGGTGAAAGGTTAAAGCAGAGATGGCAATTACTTAGATTTATGGACGACTTTCGGGACATCGACGACAACCCAGTGGTGACGAACTCCTCTGTGAATCACAAAGTCTGGTACTTTCCTTCTTGGTTTATCTTCAGAAATGACGCTGATTTCTGGTGGAGCAGGATCGTTGGAGTCTTCCTCCCATGCAAAGTTGTCATAAATGAACTCTTCTGTTGTCTCTTCCCTAGTGTTTTTACTCTTAAACGGATTTCCCCATCTAGTTGGCTGAATATCGTCGTATCTGATATGAGAAATTTCGGGAGTAGTGTATTTAACTAGGAAGTCATACTTACCGCTTGGCTATCCCAAGGTGTCCCACGTTTCTGTGGGAATGAAGGAGTCATCCTCCTCAATGACGTTGACCTCAGGAAAAGCATAGTTAATGAACTCTTGTCCTGCAATCTTTGCAGATTCATCACCATGGTGTCAGACATTTTTGGAATGTCCTGAGTAATGATTTCATGACTCGGTGGGGACATGGGTATTCTTTTCAATGTTTCTCATCTGATAGGCATCGTCCGACTGACTCTTTTACCCCAAGTCTTTCGTGTATGGATTCCAGATAGGCAAGTCATCTAGGGGATCATAATAATCGTAGTCAAAGTTGTCTTTCATCAGAGTGTCTTCCTCTAATGAATTGGGCGGAGCATGACTTCCTTCAGGATCACAATCTCCATAGATCATCCTAACGTCCGACCTTGGTATATATCTTGGGCTCTGCTTGGAAAAATAGAATGGCATGCGTGCTTCTTCTGGAGATATAAAACCGTCATGGTTAAGGTAAGATTTCCACTCCTCCTCTGTATCGGAGGAATTGCTTTCATTGATGGTGTGTACTTCTTGAGACACCGGGTGGAAGAAACCTCCGTCGTGGAAGAAATCCGGAATGGGAAGAAAATTTTCATCTTTCTTAGTAGTCTGGGTACAAGTTGGAGAGAAACCAAGACCTTTTCTTGTCTTGTTATCCGTAGGAATTACAATCTGTCCCCATCCTTTTATGTCATTACTCCCGATCACTTTGAGAGCATCCTTGTATGAGGAAATTGACGTCCCTCTTTCTTGTTGATTCTATTTGCTCACCGAGAGTGCTTGGAACTAGGTTTCAACAACCTCCTCGGGTTCTAAACATGAGAACGATGATAAGTTGCTCACGATTAAGGCTTGCTCTCCACACACTGTGACTAACTTGTCATTCTTGACAAACTTCAGCTTCTGGTGAAGTGTCGAAGTGACTGCCGCAGCTTCGTGTATCCAAGGCCTTCCTAATAAATAGCTGTATGCTGCCCGGATGTCCATGACCTAGAAAGTGACTTGGAAAGTGTGAGTACCGATGGTTATGGGAAGATCGACTTCGCCGATAACTGTTTTTCTAGATCCGTCAAAGGCTTTGACGATGACCTCACTGCCTCTCATCGGAGCTCCTTGAAACGATAGTCGTATCAGAGTTGACTTTGGTATAACATTCAAAGATGATCCTGTGTCCACTATAATGCTGGCTAAAGCATCGTCTTGGCAGTTGACTGTAATGTTAAGCGCCATATTATGGTTTTTGCCTTCTTCCGGCAGTTCTTCATCACTGAATCCTAAGTTGTTGCAGGAAGTGATATTGGATATGATGTTGTCAAACTGTCCTACCGTCACATCTTGTTCCACAAAGGCTTGCTCTAAGACTTTCTGTAGAGTTTCGCTGTGAGCTTCTGAACTAAGCAGGAGAGATAACACAGAGATTCGAGAAGGATTTTGCAACAATTGGTCCACAATGTTGTACTCGCTTTTCTGGATGAGCTTCAGCATCTCATCGTTGTTCTTTACAAGTTCTGGATTACTAGATTGACCGACTTGTTGATTAGGAACTTCCGTTTGAGGTTCCTTTTCTTTGGTAGGTTCTCCAACTCCTCTGTTGAATCCGACCGCTGCGTGTGACCTGACTGCTGTCGGAAATGTTTATGATGGAGGGTAATGGAGTTTCCTTTCCATTTTCGATGGTCGTTGCACCGTACTTGTAAGGGAAAGCCTTTTCTGATTTGTACGGTATTGGTCTTGGCAGATAGATAACCACAAGAGCCTTTTAGTTTTTCTAACCGTCATAAGCAGCCTCAATTGGTTCAAGGTTAAGGATTCTTCTACTGTCAAGAGAGACTTTCTACTCGTTGAGCAGAGGGATTATGGCGCAAATTTCCTCGGTTTTTCCGTGATTGGAGATTACAACGGCACTTTCGCTTTGACCAGGGAGGTACTCTTGTATCATGTTGATCGACCCAGAACTTGAACATGGTCGAACCTCCTTCCAGTTTAACTGATTTTGGGGGCTGCTCATACGGGATAACATCCTTGGTTATTTTTTGAGCATACTCTGCAGTGCTCATAATTGTGCGGTGGTACCCGACCATATCCGCTTTGTACACAGTGCATCTTTACCAAATCTTCTTTGTTGAGCGGATATCACAACTTTGATGTCTACTAGGATCTCCATCAGTCATGCTAATCCATTGTGTGACTTCATCCAGGTAAATTGGAAGCCACCAGTGGTCCAACAGATGTTGAAGGGTTCTTTACACAAGCGCACACCCTCGGTTGTCTTCACAACATTGTTTACAGTCTAGGTAATCATGTGAAGCCAGAAAACCGAGCTTGACTTGCTTAGCATGCAACTCTACTAGACTGGTATTCATCAAGTGTATGTCAAAGATCTGAACCATATTGACTTAATGGTCATTTCTTTCACGGTAGTCTTGGATCCATTTGAGATCCATCTGACGTTGGAGGGCCTTTTGTATAAAAGAGCATCCCTGATTGTCTGTTGAGCAGAGTGGACAAGCGTTATAATCGTGCCATGGCAGATTATAATACTGATTTTGCCTTGAATGCATCGCCACTAAGTTGACGTTCATTACACGAATGACGTGGTTATGAATAATGTTGTGATGTGCACGGGCCATGTTTACTTCACTAATCCTGTGATCCTAAATCTAGCCCTGATCCATTTGTTCTTGCAGAGCTGCTTGAACTACGGAACACCCTTGATTGTTCTTGGAACATATATCACACTGATGATAGTTGTGAGATGGCACATGACCTTACCTGCTCTGTCTGCAATGCATTTTCACCAGATTGGTTTCTAATAGGATCACATTGTGAATTTGATAACTGTTGACAGGTTCTCCTTCTATCAAATTCACTACAGTCTTTTTATGTTACGGTAATGGGTTCGTCTGAACATTTGGATTTGTATCTTTGAAAGATAAGATCCCATTCTTGACAAGTTTTTGTACGTCAGACTTGAAGCTGATACAATTCTTAAGGTTATGTCCCGATCCTCCTTGATGGTAAGGGCAAGTTTGATCTGCTTTAAACCAAAAGGGTGGATTTTTTGGTACTGCAAGATGAGTCCTGGTTTGGACATGCCCCTTGGCCAGTAGAAGTGGAAATAACTCTGCGTACAACATTGGTATAGGGTCAAAACCTGAGGGTTATGTAGTACGATTGCTATTGTTGTACTGTGGGCGAGCCTGTTAAAAAGGCTTATGCGGCCTTTGCTGATACTGTTGTTGACTTAGTTGGCTCTGAGCAACCTGAGGTTGATAAGTCAGAGCTGGCGCTGGGTTGATAGCGGGAGTTACCGCCGCTACTGGTTGATACCTTTTGCCTTTGCTTTCCCAGAGAGATATTACTGATATCTTGCTCTTTCTTCTTTTGGAAAGCACTATTGTATCTCTTAGTAATGCTAGATGGCTCTGCATATTTGACCAATCGTCCTTCTCGTACTGCTTCTTCAAGGCGTACTCCCATGTTCACCATTTCAGTGAAGTCACTGGGCGCACTGGCAACCATTTGGTTGCAATAGAACGAGCTTAAGGTTTTCAAAAAGATCTTGGTCATCTCCTTTTCCTCAAGAGGGGGACAGATCTGAGCGAAAATTTCACGCCATCTCTGAGCATATTCTTCAAAGGTTTCCTTATCCTTTTGTGACATTGCTCTGAGTTGATCCCTATCCGGTGCCATGTCCAAGTTGTATTTATACTGCTGAACAAAGGCAGCCCCGAGATCTCTGAAAGTACTGATCTTGGTACGGTTTAAACCCATGTACCATTTGAGTGCAGAATCGATTAAACTGTCTTGGAAGTAATGGATCAGTAACTGTTGACTTTCTGTCGGAGTAGACATTTTTCGAGCGTACATCACCAGATGACTTTGAGGGAAAGAGTTGCCTTTGTATTTTTCAAAGTCAGGCACCTTGAATTTGTGCGGTATCTTTACATTAGGGACTAAATAGAGGTCGGCGGCGAATGGCATGCAGTTCCTTCTGTATTTTCAAGAATTGTTCCTGAAACTCATTCATCCTTTCGTACATGTCTTCGTTTCCACCAGAAATTGTTTGCGGAATCTGTCCTTCCCGGACAGTGTGTACCACTGGTTGTGGTATAGACATTATAGCGGTGACCCTTGGCATTTCAGTGTCCTAAAGTTTGTAACCTTCAGGAGTTGCTGTCATAACCCTTGTATCTTCATTTTCTTGAAGTTTGTAACCTTCAGGTCCAGCGGTTCCTGCTACGGTTTCTGGGGCTTCAGTGACCAGTGGGATATATCCTTCAGGTATAAAATTGAAAGGCATGCCCCAGGGGTGCCCTTTAGGCATTTTGTACCGAGGATGATTATCATGTGTCTCCAATATGGGTGTAGATGTACTCTCTGAGATCACAGTCCTTTGATGTTGCTGCTCCTGAGCTGCGGCCAGGGTTTGCAGGTTGCTGTGAAGTTTTTCCAAACTTTCCTTTAGAGCGTCGATTTCTTCTCTCAGCTCTCTGTACTCTTCCTCGAGATCGTCCATTTTCTTTTGTCGATTGGCCCGAGTATTGTACGAATGAGACAATTTGACTCTAGGATTGTGACACATACGTGAGACTCAAAGACAAAAAATGCGTTATGTGAGAATGATAAATGATATGCAAAGACATATTTTTTCAGTTTTTGTTTTCAAAAAGAAACTTTAACAAATAGATTGCAAATATCACACAGTGGGGGAAGACCCCTTTTATTGAATTCGAAAGATTACAGTATTTTACAAAGAAAAGTACAGTATTTTACAAAGTGTTGTAAGGAGAATGTCTGAGCTCACGGATCCTGAGTCCTCTCTGAAGAGAGCTCAGATGCTGGTTCCTATATTTTCCTTTTCTTTGATCGGGGCTCTTCAGCCGTTGTCGGGTCGATGATCCTTTGCCAAGTGAAAGGAGTGAGTAAATTTCTTCGGTCTTCCTGACTTTCTATAGCATGCTGCTCTAATATCTCAATCAGAGCATCCTTCTCCTTTAACAGTTCCTGAATCTTGGTACATTCCAAATTAAGGATTTGGTATTTGTTCTTCCAAGAGCTCTTCTCACGTTGAACTTTGTTGAGAGCGACCTGGAGTTTTTCTGCATCAGACATGAAATAAAGGACATATTCCTTTAATGGAAAAACTTCTTGGCGAGGGTAAGGCATCCCCAGCTTGAGGGCTCTGGTTTGTACCCAGTGGAGATAAGGCTCCATGGAGGTACAATTTGGTCTTCCTAGAGACTCTCTGCCTTTCCTGTGAATATGTTGCCAGGCATGCACTATTTCTTTCTTCAGTGCCCTATCATTTTCTACTTCCTTGAAGAAAAGACCTTTCAGATGAACGTTATGTGGGATGTTCTTCATCGGGTATCCGAGTTAACGGAGAGCTAAAATTGGATGATAGTTGATTCCTCTTTTAGTTCCAATGAGGGGTACATTGGGGAAATTTCCACATCTGTCGATGATCTCTATCCCTTCGTAAATCCAATTGCACCAATCTATGTCAGAATTAGTAAGAGACATAATCCTCTGTGACCAACGTAGAGTACTCTTGTGATTCCAAAAAGCAGCAGACTTGGGCAAGTGGGAAATAAACCATTTGTAGAGTAAAGGTATGCAGCACGTGATCATCCCTCCGCTGTACGAATTCCTTAAATGTACAGAATGATAAGCATCCGCGGGCAAGGTTGGTACGGGATTTCCTATTAAGAATATCTTAACAGCATTGGTATCGACGAAGTTGTCAATGTTGGGAAAGAGGAATAACCCATATATGAGCAGAACAAAGACGTCTTCAAAGGCAGTTATGTTTCCTACACTAACAAAGTATATAGCTTTCTCCATTAGGAATTTAGCCGGTAAACCCTGGATTCCTCCTTTAGTGGTCATGTGAGTCCTAACTTCTGACTCGTCCAAAGAGATTGCTCTTACAATGGCCATATCCTTTGGAATTTCTTCCAGTCCAGAAAATGGAGCTTGATCAGTGATAGGTAAATCAATCATGTGGGAGTACTCTTCTAATGTTGGTGCAAGTTGGTAATTCGGGAAAGTGAAGCAGTGGTAAATCGGATCGTAGAACTGTACCAGTGTAGACAGAATTCCTTCAACCACGCTGACCCTTAACAGAGACAACAGTCCTCCGAGCTTAGCTCTGAAAGCCTCGGGATTGGTAATCATCCTTCCCAATTTCCTTAAGTCATCTAGTTTCTGAGCCTTGAAGGTGTACTTGTGCGTTTTCCTTATACCGAAATCCATAACGCAACCTCTGATATTTGCAATTATTGTTTTAGTTCTTTTGAAAAAAAGATTTTTTTCTTGTTTGAAAAGAGTTTTTTTTTAACGAATGCATGAATGCAGCAAACAAACACATTTGAAAACACGGGTTTAGGGGATTCAACGTTACGAGCATGGAGTCATGGCTCTACCCATCCCCAAAGGTTGTACTATTTTGGTCAATTTTTGTACCTGTAGAACGGGTTCTAAAAGGTTCCCAAAGTCATTGACCCCTCCTAGGGATATTAACAGCAAGCTGATCCACTCGAGCGAGATGTAATACCATAGGATGAATCTCTTTTGAGTGTAGTATCGCGTGTCAACTATTCCCGATAGTCACCGTACTACCAAATGGCCATATGGTTAAATGTCTACTAAATCCTCAGGGTCATGGGTACCGCACTGGGATAAACGATGCTTCCACGACAATCGGTCATTCAACATCAATATTTCCACACGGGTACCTCGCCTGATTCGGTGGACTGCCAAGTTAGCTTGGTCGGGATTCACTCCCTATAAGCGTTTCCTAGATATGCCACCACTTATCATAATGTTCTCTCAAACTTTCCACATGCGTATTAATCGCATTCCCAGTTAACAGAAATTTAAACACGGGTGTCAAGTAGTATAATAGTAAATGATATATATATATATATATATATATATATATATATATATATATATATATATATATATATATATAGTAGAAAGTATAGAAAAATAAATGCCAAGCAAAGCCTAGACCTCTTAGGAACTCTAATCCTAGGAATCCCCAGCAGAGTCGCCATTTTTCTGTAGCGTGCGGTTTTTGTCGGTGACGCGACCACCTTACCGCAATGGTTGGAATTGGGTGTTACTTTCTGATTTCTTATTTATCCTATGAAGCAGGAAAGGAAAGGGAAGCTATCTAAAACTAACAAAGGGAAGTTGTCAATCACCCAATGTATATATGGTTATCCATAGACCTTTCATGACATGTTTTTCTATTGGTTTAAATACTTTCTGGTGTTTATCTATTATGGGTTGGGAAAGTTTCTCCTTTGGGAGAGTTGAGAGAGTGTTTTTGTTGTTTTTGGGTTTTCTGATGTTTGTGGAAAGGTACTGGTCCTAAAGTTTTTGATTTGTGTGCTCGCTAAGGTTTCGAAATCTTATGCCTACGTATTCCTGTAAAGAAAACCGGGAAATCATAGCAATCGTAGTTCCTCCTACTTCTATGGGAGGAAAGATGATTGGTGTCTTGTTTAAAACCCAAGATTAAAGTTAGATAAGTATTTGTGTCTTGTTCAAGGCCCAAGATTGAAGCTAAAAGTTTGACTGAGAGAGAATTTGTCATCTCTAAAGGGAGATATCTCACCTGTTTATCACAAAAATGTTGGGTAACAGATTATAAAGGGGAATTACTTTAACTGGAATGTATGGAATCCAGCAACGCCATAATTTCCTTTATAAGGTAGATGTCCTGAAGGAAGAAACTTTAACTCAGTGTAGAGCAATGCCATTTTTCCTTAGGATCTTCCATGCTAAGAGAGGGACATTGGTTTGGATGTAAATAATCCAGAGGCTTTCCACTTACAGCAATTAGATGAAAGAGGAAGTTTTACCAGGATAAAAGAGGGATTACAACTTGGACTTTGAATCAACAAGTGTGCCACTTACAACAGTTATCTGGAATTAGGGTTCTTTTGATTGTTTGTTTTGATATGTGATGTACAGAGAAATGTCTTCCAACAGAGAGAACTCTTGATATCCTCTAAGGGGATGTTGATTTTTGTGTGCCGTGATCAAAGCCCAAGGTTGAAGCTAAAAGGTTGATTTTGTTTAGGGGAGTTTTACATCTGTCTTGTACAAAGCCCAAGATTGAGGCTCAAAAGAGATTGACTCTACTGGGGAGATTTTATCTGTCTTGTACAAAGCCCAAGATTGAGGCTAAAAAGAGATTGGCTCAACTAGAGAGTATGATCTGTCTTGTACAAAGCCCAAGATTGAGGCTGACTCTACTGAGGAAAATTATTATACAAAGCCTAAGAGGAGGCTGGTGGGGAAATTCTTATATGAAGCCTAAGAGGAGGCTGGCTTGTGCTGAGGATTATTGAAATCCAAGAGCAAGTCCAAATTATATGTGGTGGGGAATCCAAAGGTTTTACTCTTTCTGGGGATTTGAAGAAGAGTTGAAATATCAGAGATTGTGAGGCTCTGATTCTACTGAGGATTTATTAGTGGTAATTTGTCCCAAGCTGGGGAATTTCTTAAAATGAAAGCTTAAAGATTGATTTTGAAAACCTATGGAGGTTTTAACTCTGCTGAAGATTGGTATGTTGATGAAATGATCAGGGTTTTTCCTGTGTTTTTAGGAAACTTGAGGGTCTCTGTGAGATCCAAAAAGAGATGAGACTTTCTAAGTCTTACTTGTATGAAACACAAGAGGAGGCTGTTGGTTTTAAGGGATGAAAAACAACCCTAGAATGGTTTGATGTTTTGGAACTCTGACTCTCTTGAGGATTGAACTAGTAGAGATGATTAAGTTCTGACCTATACTTGTAGGAGGCCTTTGGGTCCTTGTACTAAGCCCAAGAGGAGGCTGAGAACTTCTAGGAAGCCTGTGGGTCCTTGTACAAAGCCTAAGAGGAGGCTGGGGATGCTTTTAGGAAGCCTGTGGGTCCAAACCTAAGAAAAGTTCAAGAAAGGTTTCACCGGGAATTAATCCTTTCTTTGCAGAACAGTTCTAGGGTTTGAAGAAATTCAAAAGAGGTTTCACCGGGAATTAGTCCTCTTAGGGGAAATGAATTTCTTGTACACATATATTTCTAAGTTAGGACAGTCTTGAGAAAAGTTTCACCGGGAATAATGCCTTTCTATGTTCCATATTGTATAAGCCCAAGAGGAGGCAAGACTGTATCTGGAATTTCCTATGGGGAACTAGTTTTGATTGTGTTGAAAGAGTAACCACTGGTTTGACCTAAATCTAGACCTAATTGCTGGGGAAAACTCTAAGCTAATATATACAAGCATATACAGATGAAATATATAAACAAGCATATATTGAAAAGAGGGTGAAACTTACAGTTGTGCAAGCCCAAGCATAGTAACTATAGCTGTATGGTTAGTCATTCAAGAAATTGAAGAAAGTTTTGATGATACTTTGAATTTGAATTTGAATCAAAAACAAATTTGTTTTTAAAAGGAAGTTTGGGGCTTATACTCAAGGAGAGGCCTAGATGATCTCTTTTGAAAAGGCGGCAATCACGTCATAGTTTTGAAAACTACAGAGGGACTTATACAATGATTGAGGCCCAAATTATTGTATTTATAAAGAGGATGGGTCTTACACTCTATTAGAGGCCCTGTTATACCCCAAATTTTACCCCTTAGATGTCATGACACTTTGCACTTGCATTAGGGTTCAATCATCTATGCATTGTTAGCTAACTATCATATTTTGCTAGTTTACTCTTCTATTTGAAAAGCTAGGGTTTTGCACAAGAAAGAGGACAAGATCAATAAGCCAAACTCTCATATTTTTCAAGGTCTCCTAAGACACTTCTTGACTCCATACATCCATCCCAAGTGTTCACTAGGTGTTTGAGAAAGGTGTTTGAAGTCATTTAGTCAAGAAAGTCAACTGAGGCTCCAAGAGCTCAATATTTGACCTTGAGCGTTGATCATGAAGTTTTCAAATTATATTCCATGATCTCATGTGATTGGATCAAGAGAAATCAAAGAGAAACCATAAGATCAAGGGTTGTGGAATTAGGGTTTTGACCTAAAGAATTACAAGGGAATCTTGGTGTGATCAGTCAATGTTTTGATTGGTTCATCAACCAATTAAACTTACATACATTCAAGAGGCCTTATTCATCAAGAAATCAAGTGTGTTTGGCTCCCATCACAAGTGTAATGAGCCCCAAGTTCATCTGGCCCCAGATTAGGGTTTTGTCAGGAAAAGTCAACCATACCTTGACTTTTGGTCAAGGCCTGATCCCAAGCCTTGGGACATGATTCCATATGTTTATATACATCCTTAGAGGCCATCTATTGGTATTTGAAGAGATTGAGAAAGCAAGATCACCAAGGATCACCCAGTTGAATTCATGAAGAAATTAAAGTTTTGCCTGAAAAGTCAAACCTTTGACTTTTGATATTTTGATCCAAGATGAAGTATTCAAGCCATATTCCATCAAGACATGCTTGATTTTTAATTTAGAGCATGATAAATCAACGTTTGAGAGGTTTCTTGCAAAAAGGGCAAAGTTTGGTTCTTGAAATTTTCTGTGTGGAAGAATTCACTCCTTGTGTGAATTTTGAAGAGTCATAACTTTCAAACCACACATCCAATTTTTGTGGTCCAAAGCTCAAATTGAAGCTCTCATCATGAAACTTAAAATGTATTATAGGGTTCTTCTCCAAAAAAGGCTTGGTTTTTAAGTTAGGAAGCTTGGAAGTTCAAGACAACTTAAGACTTAGTGAAATTTCACTCTTTTTGCCCTAATTTTCAGCCAACTTCACCTCCATTTTTCATCATGATCCCTTTGGATTCAGAACTTGGAGTGAACATGAACATTGTAGAGGATACTTGGGGCTTTCCAAAAAGTACAAGAACACCCCAATCAGATGTGTGAGCTGTGAGTTTTGAATCCATGAAGTTAAATGTTTGAAACTTGATTTTCATGCATTTCCACTTGTTGTACTTGGAGCAAAACCATTCCAATGTAGCAAATATTTGTATTTCAGTTAAGATTACTTGCAAATCTCCATTTAATCAGAAGTTAACACAAATTTGGGAGTGTTATCCAAGTGGTAGAAGCTTTATCTCATGAACCTTTCCATTTATGGCACAAAGTGAACATTGCCATTTACATAAAGCCACTTTTGGCAAGGTCAACTTGTCTTGAGCTGTGTAATGGTTCCTCTACACTCAAAAGGTTTGTACTGATCAGCCAAAAGACTCTTAACATCTCCAACCACCCAATAGCAGCATGGTACTTGGCTTGGGGAATGACAAATTATGTGAAACTTCAAGTTGAGTTGCAACCGAGCCAAAAGGTGGGAAACTCAACCATCTGGTTGGCTTCAAATATCCACACCTTGCCTATAAATAAAGGGGTTCAAACAAGCCTCAAAACACACAAGAAATTACTCTGAAAACCTTTCTATCTCTCTCTCCCATAGTTTTTGCAAGAACTCTCCAAACTTGCAAAACCACTGCCCAGAACCAATCCACTCGTGCAAATCACAAAAAAACTTCACAAACCTTCCATAAACACTCCATAGAACTTGTTTAAACCATCAAACAAGTTCTGTAACACCTCATTCACTATCCACCATTTTCAAACTTCCATTTGCAAGAGGACACATGTTTGAAGTTTGAAGCAGTTTCCATACACTTCAAGCACTCCAGTCATCTTTCCTAGTGTCAACAAGGCAAAAGGGAAGCTCATTTGATCTTTGCAACACCATTTGAAGAGGCCTTGGACCTGCTCCAAGAGGTAATCATTTTTGCAACTCTGACCTAGTTTCCCTGTATGTTTTTGTTCCATGTTTGAAGCAAATTTATGGACTTCGGTGTGCTTAATATGTTGGAAGCTTTGCTTGCATTGTTTGTGTTGAATATGTGTTGTTTTGTTCAAGTTTTATTTGGTGATGTTGCACTGTTAGGGTTAGTTTTATGAAGCACATGGTTAGTTTTAGGACAAGCCAGTATGACCATTAGATTCCTTTTAGAAAATGCTTCAACTTTGGTTTTTATAAATTGTAAAATGGTTGAGAAATGAGTGAGTTGTGTTGTGTGGAAAACCTTGGTACAACTTGAACTAGGGCACGAGCTAGAGAGAGAAAGAAAGAAAAGAAAAGGAAGAAGAAGGATCTGAGTCGGAGTTGAGCTGGAATGATATGGCGCTGAGGTGGCCATTGTTATGTGAGTGTGGAATATATATTATTGATGTTGGTTATGTTAACGGATGAGGGCGTAGCACCGCTGGTCAATGGAGGTTTGTGTGTTTGCTTGCCATGCTGAAAGACTGGGGTTCGAATCCCCCTCGCCCCAGTCTTTTGTTTTATTTTTCTGAAAAAGGCTAGGTTTCATATATAATATCCATAAGCCATTCCTTATCACAACGCGCGCGCTGGTAGAGTTGGTAAACCTTTTAGGTTGTGAGGTTGGGTGCGTGGGTTCAACACCAAGCTAAGACATTTCCTTATTTTTTACCACTTAGTTTTTATGTTTCATTCACAAACTTTCAAAATTCATAACTCACTCAATTTTTATGATTTTAAGTCCATTCATTTTGCATTATTTTCCTTTCATTGTGTATTTTATGTTGACATTTAAAAATCTCAAAAATATTAATTTTTAGGGCTTTTATTCATATGTGAAACATAGTTGTCTTTTAGGTTATTTATATTGGTTTTAAGGTCATAACCTTTGATCTCCTTTACCTCTTAGAACTTGTATAGGCTTGTCTTAACATATTAAGATCAATCCCCCCATGACTTAGACTTGTGTATAATTGTAAGTTTTGTTTTTAGGTGCACTTATAAGTGTATATGTTTACCTTAGAATGTATGAACTCTTATCATCCCCTTTGAAGTCTTAGATAGGTCTTTACCTTCAAATTAAGACTTCCCCCTCATCTATATGCCATCAATGTAGATACAAAACATCCACTTAGGTTATACCATATCATTTGTGCTTAGACTTCCCTTTCATAAAAGTGAACTTTAGGATAACATAAGTGATACTTTCCCTTTGACACAAAGATTAGGTCAAAGACTTTCCCCTTTGTAGGTCATCACCTACTTGTTTAAAGATGTTTATCATGCTCCCTTTAGGTGTTTACCTTGTTCATTAATGAATGATCCTTGTGTGTTAAAATAATACTTGTATACCTTTTTAAAGTGTTTACCTTGAATGTCATCACATTCACCATCATTATCCATGTGTTATATCCATATGCTTTTGCTATCATTAAATGTGAATATCATTGTTAACTTCATTAAGTTATCCCCTTAAGTGAGGCTAGCACTTTAGCTCCTCTCCTTAACCCTCTTTCTTCCCCTCCTTCCAAAGGAAAGTCTCTCTATTGACCTCAAAGTCATAGATAGCTCATTACCCTCTTGGCCTCATTAGAGCCATCTTTCCCCTTGGCCTCATTAGAGCCACTCCTATCCTTGACCTCATTAGGATCAATCCCTTGGCCTCATTAGAGCCACTTCTCCCTTGACCTAGTTAGGTTTTTCCCTCTTGTAAGCACTATCATTATAGATGCTTACTTCCCTCCTTGGCCTCATTAGAGCCACTTATCTTACACTTAGGATCAACCTAGAGTTCTTCAACTCTATGAGAGCATCATCATAATGATGTTCCATTTCTCTTTGGCCTTATTAGAGCCATTCACCCCTCAAACTTAGAATTAGGATAGAGTTCTTAAACTCTATGTGATTCTCATCATTATGAGTATTCACTTACCCTTTACAACTTAGACTTAGAGAGTTCTTTAACTCTATATGAGTATCATACTCATTCCCCCTTGGAACTTTGACCATAGTCAAGGGTTGAGGTGAACTACGAATGTTATGATTCCATCCTTATTAGGATACGTAGGCATGAGATGCGACGTCTTGGCGAGCATACTTAGTGTGCATACCATTAGGTCTTTACCTTTAGCACTTTGGTCTTTACCATAAGTCTTTACCTTACCTTAGCAGAACCCATAGCAAGCAAACATAACTTAACACAAATACAAACAAGAGGTTCCTGTAGAGTACTATAGATACTTAGGGTGCTAATATCTTCCCTTTATATAACCAACCCCTGAACCTTAGATCTCTTAGTTGTGTCTTTACATAGCACAATTAGGGTTTTCTTTGATCTTTACCCTTTCCTTTGGATAAATCAAAGCTCGGTGGTGAATTTCAAAGTTTTGTGATTCAAGTTAATTAATAGCTTGATATCCGATTCTCACAGCAACAGAAATGGCGACTTCACTAGGGATTGAAGGTTTGAGGGTTAAGCCTACCTTGTTTTATTTGTGTTATTTATTTGATTTGCTTGCTTGTTTGTACATATACCTGTATATCTGTATATTTGCTTGGGTTCTTCTGTTTGGCAGGGTTGCTACTTTTGAGTGGTGAGATATGTCCTAACCCGGACTTGAGAGCACACATATGATAGGATTGTGGTGTAATCAATAGTCGACTGTTGGGAGTAGTCCTAACATGTTTGGCATATGATGGCCATGCTCAGTAGAGGCCCCTTTGGGATTATTGATGTATGATGCGAGTAGTCGTATTGATGTCACTCTTTCCGACCTGGGAGTCCGTGATACTGAGGACCTTTAGTTACCCTTTACCCCCACTTGGCCTTTTTAGGACGTCGTGCAGTAATTATCCAGGTGTAGACCTGTGATGGTTGTCATGCGATACTACACTCAGACGATTTTATCTTGAGAATATTATTAACCCGCACGAGTAGTCATGTAGGCCGATAATATTCGAAAGATTTATCCATGACTCTGAGAACTTTTTAGAACCCTACTCTACAGTTGATAAACCCATAGTACACACCTCTTGGGATAGGTAGACCATGGCTCCATGCATGTGACCCCTAACCTAGGCCTTGTGTGTTTTTGTTGTGTGTATATATGTTTGTGTTTATGTGTGTTTGTGTGTTTTGTGCATTGCATACATCTCATTGCATCCATTGTTGGTTTTAAGGAACTCAGCCGTCTTTTCCTTTGCAAATCATAGGTATCATGGATCTTGAGAAAAGGAACACTAAGAAGTACAATTTCAAGAAGCCCAATTTGGTAGAGTTGAAAAAGCTAGCAGCTTTGGTGTCTTGTCCCGAAGACTTCAGAAAGCGTTATGGAAGATTGATTGGTATCCTTAGGACTAAGATGGAGGATGGAGTTCTTGACACGTTGGTGCAGTTTTATGACCCTCTTTACCATTGCTTCACCTTTCCCAACTACCAACTTGTTCCAACAATGGAGGAGTATTCTTATTGGTTTAGTCTACCTGTGAAGGAACAAGAGCCTTTCAGTGGTCAAGAGAAGATTCCTTCACTAAAGGATATTGCTGATGCTATTCACTTGGAGATGTCTGAAGTCAAGGCTAACCTCACCACCAAGAATGGAATCAAGGGCCTACCTTCCAAGTTCTTGATGGACAAGGCTTCTACCTAGCTAAGATGAATAATATGGATGCCTTTGAAGCAGTCTTCGCATTACTTGTCTATGGTTTAGTTTTGTTTGCTAATATTGAGGAGTTCGTTGATATCAATGCCATTTAGATCTTCTTAAGTGGAAACCCTGTACCCACATTGCTTGGTGATACTTATCACTCCATCCATCACAGAACTCTCAATGGAAATGGTACTATCTTGTGTTGTGCACCTTTGCTTTACAAGTGGTTTGTTACACATTTGCCTTAAACATCACACTTTAAAGATAATCCAAATAAGCTCCGTTGGTCTCAGAGAATCATATCTCTCACCCACATCGATGTGTTTTGGTACGATCCAGCTTATGACAAAGGAGTCATCATTGATAGTTGTGGCCCATTCCCCAATGTGCCACTCCTTGGTATCAGAGGTGGGATTAGCTAGAACCCTATTCTTGCTAGACGTCAGTTTAGATACCCTATGGAAAACAAACCTAAGAACATCCTTTTGTCCGGTTTCTTTTATCTTAACGAGGAAGCCAGTACAGAAACTAAGGATAGAGTTTTGCATGTTTGGGGAATGCTCCACAAGACAACTAAAAATGACTTGGGAAAGAGAAACTGTGTGGCCTTGGAGCCATTCCTTCAATGGGTTCGATCCCGAGCTCGTGATCTTAAGATGCCATACCTCCCCGAGAGACCTCCGCAACCTACTGTTGCATCTCCCCCTATCATTCCCATTGAGCGCATGGAAGAATATCAGGAAACTCTGGCAAGGATGAAGCTTGAGAGAGACACTTGGGAAGGGAAGTACCATGCCATCTATGTTGAACAGATGGAGATGAAGAAGCAGATGAAAGAGAAGGATGATTTGATTGAGTTACTTGAGAGACGTGTAATAGACAGACATGTGACGTGAGAGAATTTATTTTCCTCTAGCGTGCAATCAACTTCTAGTACTCACGAGTATTCAAGTATTCCTCCTTCATCTGGTGCTTGGAAAGGAATTGTTGACAAGCTGATTTCAGAAAACGACAAGCTGAAAAGACAGAAGAGGATGCGTGGAGTGGAGCCTTTCTAGATAGGGTTACTTTTTAGGCCTAGCTGTTGTTTTCTCTCTTTGTATTTTGAGCTTCTTGAAATGTACTTTGAAAGCTGTAACTTTTCTCAATATTAATGAATGGAAGCTTATTTTGAAAATGTCTCTGATGTGTTCCTTAAAACCAACTGCATTTGCATTGCATCTTGCATTTTTGCTAACCCTATCAAGGAACTGAAATTCTATTTTGCAGACTTTGTGAGATGGATTTTGGAAAGAAAGGAACTTGGTCGTACAGCTTCATGGTTCCCAATGTTGAGCAACTAAAGGAGCTAGGAGAATTGATTGAAGACCCATTGGCTTTCTCAGAAAGGTATGGAAGGATTCTCCCACTGTTGAAGCTTCGAAGGACTGAAGGACTGCTAGAGACGTTGGTTCAACTCTACCATCCCCTTTATCATTGCTTCGTGTTTCCTGATTACCAGTTGATGCCGACTGTAGCACCCCAAAATTTGCTCTCCTTACTTTAGTATTAACTAGCTTATATTTCATTTCATTTTTGCATTATCATGTGTGCATATCATTGGTTCTTAGCATGGGGTCAAGGTGCTTGAGGCAGTTCAAGAGGAGAAGGTGTTCTTCAAGGGTCAAGTTTCATACCATTTATCAAGAATCAAGGGTTGGTACAAAAGTTCCTAAATTTGGAAAAGGACCTATAATGAGAAGTTTCCATTTTTGGCAAGTTTTTACACTACATTCAAATTGAATTTTCATCATCAAAGAAGCTTCAAGTGAATTTTCCTCAAACATGAAAGTTGAAGATCTTTTTCTCCCCTTTCCAACAAGTACTAGATAGTCTCCATATCATTTGTGAAACTCAAGTTATGATCAAAAGAAGGCAAAGTGGTTTTTAGGGTTTTCTCATGGTTCCATTTTCACAACTTTTGCATTTTGGGACATAGTGACCTATAATTGGTCCCATTGCTTCAAGGCACATTCTAACATCAAAGTACATTCCATAAGAATCATTTTCTGTCCTTTGAACCAAGGGATTCCATGACAAATTCATCACTTATTTCACATTATGCAAAATTGCAAGAAGCATCAAAGCTCATGAATCAAGATGTTTCAAGGCCCAAATCCAATTCAGGTGTGATTAGCAATTGACAAATAAGTGATCCATCATAGAATGCATGGGTGTACACGCATGGAGGGGGGGTGTGTGATTCAAAATGCAAATTTGCCAAATCACCCAAAGCTCATTAACCAAGGAATGAATAAGGCCCAAATGATTATCAGTGGAATGACCTAATGTATTTAAGCTAACTCATGCACTGATTAGAGAGGAGGCACGTTATTTTGAGGAGAATTCAAGTTTCAACCCTAATCCTTCTCTCCTTCGAATCTCTCAATCCACAAGAGCTTTTCCAAAAATTCCTTCACGATCTTCATCCTTGGTATCCATAGAACACAAATCACCCATCACTTTAAGCTAACAGCAAGGATACAAATTGCACAATCTCAGGTTAGTGATAATTTGCATGCTTTTAAAACTCATTTTTTTTGATGTGCACAATGATCTATGATATCCACTGATAATTCTGGTATGTTTTATTTTGAGATTGGACGTGTATTATGTGCATACTGTGATTTTGAAAGTTTTGAACCCTAACTTGTTCCATTCGATTCTCCTTATGTGTTGGTTATTTGTGATTTTTAATGGCATATTATTGATCCTCATTAAATTCTGGTCAAGATAGTGTACCCTTTTGCATTTTCTGGGAAGTTTTTGGTTGCAGGTTGCCGGAGAAGACGACCAGAGCTAGGGCTCCGGCGTCTGGTCTGATCTCCGGTGAGGCTAGGGTTTGGAGGAAGATGACACAATCTCAGCCGTCCATGGCTTTGATCCCACGGTCCATGCGTTGCCACATCATTTAAAAAAATCTATTTTATTTATTAGTTGTATGCGTGCCACACCATGTTTGCTACCATGCACCTCTAATCTGAGCCATTCATTCTATTTAATTGTTGAGTTGATGATTGGTTTATGGACGTTGATTGAATCTGGTGGCTATTACAATGCCAACGCATTAATGATATGATGTGCTTACCACGTGCGCTTTGTTTTAAATTTCTGAGTAATTGTGTGTGGGTGCGTGCTTCATTGTTATGGTGTGTGTGTGGATCTGAAGCGTTGATCACGTTTACTTCATTGATTTGTTGACTGATTATATGCGTTGGATCAATCCAAGGGTTGATATTGAGTCTGACCGTTGACTGGATCCTTATGCTCTTTTTCTATTTTCGCTGGTGTTTTTGTGTGGATTGGGCCTTCTATTTGTACCCTCCTTTAAGCCCACTTATCATTTTCAACGTGTTGTGGTTGCTGTATACACCCCCCACTTGCTTTATTTTCTAATTTATTTTATTTAATTGCATTATTTTCATTTTTAATTTTTAAAAATAGATACTTGCATCTGAAAATTACAAAAAAAATCATGAATCATATTTAGAGTTTTATAAAATTTCCTCAAATTTTATTTTATCATTTTATTTTATTTCTAGCATCTGAATTAATTATTTGAGTAATTTCTTTTTTGAATTGTTCATCTTATGCATACCCTAACTTGTAGAATTTATTTCTCATAGCATACAAAACATTTTGAGTCCATTCTTTTTGCATTGCTTCATCAACATCTTGAAGTTCATTAAAAAATTTTTATAATATTTTTAAAATCATTTTATATTGAATTTTAGTCCCTTTTCTTTTGCATATTGAACCATGTTTCCTACTTGATCTTTGCATGATTGTTTGAGTGACTTATCTGGTGAATTTTTGCATGAGTTTTTAACATGATGTTTACCCCTGGTTGAGGTGTTTTGAGAATTAATTTGGTATTTGTTAAAGTTGTTTTTCTAATTATTTGGTTGCTCTTTGTTTGAGGTCTCTTTTATGCACATCTATGATCATGTCTGATTACTTGTTTGAGAAGGCACTTGTGCCATTGTTTGGGGATTGTTTCTTTGACTTCATGAACCATGTTTGAATTATTATAGGTCATTTGATTGCAATTATATGTCTTTGGTATGAGGTTGTTGCATACTTTGTGCATATGTTCAATGCTTGGTTTACATGCCTCTTTTTGACTTATCTTCTCACCTCTTCTCATCTATGCTTATTCATGATTTATGTTTGGTTTATGTATGCCATGCCATATCATTCATTTACATTTCATTTGATGTATGTTTATGACTTTGGAGCTCTGCATTCATATCATATGTCATTCATGTTTCATCTTGCATACTTGAACATGTTTCACTTATATGCTTCCTTCTCCTTCTATTGATGTTTGATGCTTGGATATCTGCTTGCATGTCTCATGTGACATTTGCATAGCATGTTTAGGCACATGTTTAGGTCATCCAAATTCTGACTTGGACGAGTTTCATTTGGTTTATAACCATTTCTCTTTGGTTTGTGACTTGCTTGGGTTTCATTTGTCTTATTGTCACTTATGTCTGTTTTGTACTAACCTTTTATTCAGAGCCTGAGGTAAGTTATTTGAGGGTGTGGATAGTTATTCATGTTCACCCTCACTCTCTCTTTCTCATCTTCATCTCATTTCTTTTCCTTTAAGTGTTGGATTTCACTTTGTATGTGATTGAACTAGTTAATGTTTACTTGTGTTTGTTCACATGATCCCCTTAGGATTCCTAGCTCCACTTAATTTCTGATTAAGTTGGAGGTAGGAGAGACATTAGGCTTTCAATCCTTTGCATGATAACATTAGGACTAAGTTCCATAGGATAGTCTCCCTCCAAACCTCCCCTTAAGGCCACCATTGCATGATAACATTAGGACTAAGTTCCATAGGATAGTCTCCCTCCAAACCTCCCCTTAAGGCCACCTTTGCATGATAACATTAGGATAACATCCCCTTAGTGTTTTTTCTTTTCTTTTGAGTCCCTCTTCTCATCCCATAACAATTTCTAAGATACTTAATAAGGTCAACTTGCCTTGCACACAAGCCTTAAACATAGGAAATGAAGATTGAGGGGTCCCCCTTCTCTCTTCTAGAGTGTTGAGCATACGTCCCATTGGGGACGACCATGCGACGCATTCGTTCCCGTGTCATAGACTTTGGTTCAAGTTGCGTTATGAACTAACTCAAGTCACTTCTGTCCTAAAAAACACAAACAAACTTCAAACCTTTTTATCCTGCGGGATTGTCAAACTAAAGGTTATTTTCGAAAAGGGCACGTTACTTTCCGTCTGAGTCGCAAACAGGCATCGACCCTAACTGCCGGACGCGAACTTAACGTCGCTCATAAAAAACACAAAAAGAACTTGGTCCGAACTACGTTGACTCTGAATTTCCCATTGTACAAAGGGAGCACATAGGCCTAGGACGACGATGTCCTACCGAGTCTGTCTTTGTTTTCCCTTTCCCCGTTTCAGTACAGCCATAGATTTTAGGATAACTCACCCTTAGATAGACAACAAGCGTGGATCCCATCGAGTACGATGGACGCGTGGGGTGCTAACACCTTCCCCTCACGTAACCGACTCCCGAACCCAGGCTATGGTTGCGAAGACCATTCCTTTCCCTCTTCCTCAGGTTTATGCGGTGTTTCCTTTCCCTCTCTAGGGATAAATATACATTGCTGGCGACTCTGTGTTCCGCGCCACTTTCGCGTTTGTACCTGGATGAAAATTCTGGGAGCGACACCGACCTTGGAAGAATACTCTACTTTGATGGGTCTCCCTGTCAATGATTTCCCTCCATTCTCTCGATTAGAAGATGAGCTCAGTGAGAAGGACATTGCAAGAGGAACGAGACTAAGGTTATCTGAAATTCGAGCCCACATGACTATAAAGGGGGGACTTTCTGGATTTCCCACTCAGTTCTTGTTCGAGAAGGCTCGTTACTTCGCTGATAGGAAAAACACTATGCTTTTTGAGTCCACCTTCGCTTTGTTGGCTTATGGACTGTTCCTGTTTCCCGACATTGAAGACTTTGTCGATGTCAATGCTATCCTGATTTTTATGCTCAAGAATCCGGTTCCCACTCTGTTGGCTGATACTTATCATGCCATCCACTCGAAGAATCAGTAAGATGGAGGACAAATTGTTTGTTGTGTTGCTCTCCTTTATAGGTGGTTTATTTCACACCTACCAAGGACCGCAACCTTTTGGGATGTGAAAGACAGTACCATTTGGTCCAAAAGACTCATGGAGCTTACCCATTTAGACATCGAGTGGTATCACCCAATCTATGGGGGGATTCTTATGATTCACAGTTGTGGCGATTTCCCCAATGTACCTCTTGTTGGCAGGAAGAGATGCATCAGTTATAACCCCGTTCTCGCTCGCCGACAACTTGGTCACCCAATGGAGGAAGAACCTGATCCTAGCAATCTGAAGAGACTTTTTCTTGAAGAAGGGGAAAATCATGAGTTTATAGTCAAAGTTACACGTGCTTGGCGTTGCATAAACAGACAGAGATGAACTGCATTGGGAAATCCTGATTGCACTGTCACCAAAGCTTGTTTGGAATGGGCCCGTGAAAGAGCTCTTGTGATGAGGATGCCTTATCCGCGTCATAATCCACCTGTAGTCCCTACAAATGAAGAGTTAAAGATGAAGAAAGCGCTGAAAGAGCTGACCCTCGACAAAGCGAAGATGCAAGAACAAATCAACAACCTCATGAAGGAGCTCCATGGAGGGGAAGGACCGTCATCAAGTGGATTAGATTTCTAGTTCCTTTTATGTTGTATTTCTATTTGCTTATGTAATGAACTGTGAAGGTGTACCGCCTATGTTGTAATATTTGCAAATTTGCTAATAAAAGAGCTTGTTTTAAGAAGTATCCTCAATATCTACAATGTTTGCAAAAATTTTAGTTCCTTGATAGTTTTGCTTGCATCTGCATTTGCATTTTGCATTCTTTCATGTCATAACATTTGCATTCTTTCTTGTCATGTCTCATCTCGTCGTCTTGTCTTCAGAAACTGTCACATTAAATCTTCGACGCCGATACAACACTAGAGGCCAAGCTCGCCAAAGGATGTCTGAACACAACTTTGAACTGGATAGGGTCAACAACGAGTTGAATGATTTACGAGGGAACATGGGGCAGATCATGGAAGCCCTACAGGTTATCAAAGCAAAGATGGATACTCAGACCACCGTGGTCTCTGAGATTGTCACTCCAACTGTGGAGCCTTCTACAAATGTCAACAGTGCTCTCTTGCCACCATATGGGTTGCCCCCTGGTTTTGTGCCACCACCAATTGCCGTGACTACTCAACAGGTTGTTCCCGTGGGAAATGAGAATCCCCAAGCTATCCCAACCTTTTCTCCACCAGCTGTGCAAACTCAAGTGCACCCCATTTTCCACAATCATCAGCCGGTCTATGATTACCCCGAAGCATCTGAAGAAGGGGACAAGCGCCATGAAAGGCTGAAAGAAAGTGTGGAAACTATCCAAAGAAAGATGAGAGCGATGGAAGGCAGCAACGTCTTTAGTACTGATGCTAGAGATATGTGTTTGGTTTCTGGTTTAGTGATTCCACCAAAGTTCAAGACTCCAAGCTTCAACCAGTATTCAGGCGCGACGTGCCCAAAGTCACACTTGATTATGTATTACAGAAGAATGGAAGCATATGTGGATAATGACAAACTAATGATCCACTGTTTTCAGAATAGTTTGAAAGGAGCCTCTGCTAAATGGTATATGGGTTTGGACCAATCCAGAATTCACAATTTTCAAGATTTGACAGATGCTTTTGTGAAACATTACAAGTATAATATGGATTTGGCCCCTGATCGTAGGCAGCTTTTGTGTATGTCTCAGAACAATTCAGAGTCTTTTAAAGAATACGCTCAACGCTGGAGGGAGATTGCTTCCCAGGTAGAACCTCCATTGTCTGAGAAGGAACTAGCTGATTAGTTTGTAGACACTGTGAAGCCTGAGTTTTATGAAAGAATGATTAGCAGTGTTAGCGCCAAATTTCCTAACATTGTGGCCATGGGTGTGAAAGTTGAAGCTGGTTTAAAGAGTGGAAAGGTGATTAGTTCTTCAAACAACTCAAGCAGTACCAACAACAAGAAACCTCCCAGTAGTTTCCATAAAAAGAAAGAAGGGGAGACAAATGCAGTCATGACAGGCAGGAAAAAGAATCAAGTTCGGAAACAGCCAGTTTATCAACAGGAGTCTAACCCAATTTTTGTTCAACAACCAATATATCCTGTGCAGTTTTCCCCACAACCTTATGTGGCAGCTGTGACTCCAACTTTCAATCACCAGCCCACGCAGTAGGTGTCTGTTTATCAACAACAACCCAACTATCAGCAAGCACCCAGTGCTCCAGCTTACCAACAACAACAAAGGCCACAGGCTCCTCAATCAAATGCTCCCTATCGAAGACAAGGGGCAAAGCCTTCATTTCCTCCAATTCCAATGACTTACACAGAGCTTTACCCCTCTTTGGTCCAACAAGGTTTGATCGTCACTAGACCCTTGGGCCCACCTACAGAAAAGTCCATACAATTCCATAATCCTAATGCCCACTGTGCATTCCACCAAGGCGCTGCCGGTCATGACCTAGAAGGATGCCTTGCACTGAAATATGTTGTGAAGGGGTTGCTGGAAAAGAAGATTATGTCCTTTGCGGATAATCAGCCAAATATGTAGAATAATTCGTTGCCTACACATGGGACTGTAAACGCTATTGAAGATGAAAGTGATTAGGTGTTGATAATGGATGCATCTAAGATCAAGACTCCCGTCAAGGTTTTTCATGCAAAATTATTTGAAGCTGGTTTAGTGAAGGTTTGCCACAATGATTATGAAGATTGTGATGCCAGTGTCCGAGGATGCCAATTGGTTCAAGATGACATTCAAAGTTTGATTGATGAAGGTTTTCTGCAAGTGATTAGTAAAGTGAAGAAAGAGGAAGTTGCGGTAATTGAGGCCATATTCAATTTACCAGAATCAAGAGAGAAGGTGTCTGTTTTCAATGTGCCAAAGCCTGGTTCTGTGGTCCCTATTTTCAATAAACCAAAGCCAATATTCAACACATCAGAATCTGTTGTTGCTTCTGCTGCCAATCAACTAAGGCCAAAAATCCTCAGAGAACCTGTTCCGTTCCGTTTCAGAAATTCTAAAGCTGTGCCGTGGAGGTATGAAGATACTGCAACTAGCAAAGAGTCTGGAAGTGTGGTTCCAAGGAAAGAGGTGGGAACTACTAGTGAAAAAGTAACCAATATAGCTGGGGCTGGAAAGATGACAGGAAGTGGTCGGATTTATACTCCCCTCTTTAAAGGGAATGTGCCCAAGGAAACTGTTGCTCCTGTGCTTGTCAAGGACAAAGAAAAGGAAGTGGTTACAAGTGACAAAGATGCCGAGTTTCTGAGGATCATCAAAATAAGTGACTACAAAGTGGTGGTAAGCTTCACCAAACTCCCTCTAAGATCTCAATCTTGTCTCTGCTGTTGAATTCACATACTCATCGAGCTTCCTTGCAAAATATATTGGCCCAAGCCCATGTTGCTCGAGATATTACTGCCAGCCAGTTTGATAGTGTAATTGTAAATATTACTGCTTGCAATACCCTCAGCTTTAGCCAAGAAGAATTACCTAGGGAGGGTCAAAATCAAAATCTTGCTTTACACGTATCCGTCAAATTCCAAGAAGACACTTTGGCAAGAGTCCTCGTGGACACTGGTTCCTCTCTGAATGTCTTACCTAAGAGGACACTTGAAAAATTGGCTTACAAGGGGGCTGAAATGAAACCTACATCCTAATTGTCAAAGCTTTTGATGGCTCACGAAGATCTGTAATGGGTGAAGTTGAGCTACCAATCTTAATTGGCCTGCATGTTTTCAACATCACATTCCAAGTGTTGGATATTAATCCTACCTATAGCTGCCTACTTGGAAGGCCATGGATCCATGAAGCTAGTGTTGTAACTTCAACGTTACACCAAAAGATGAAATTCGTAGTTGATGAAAAGTTGGTTATCATACATGGTGAAGAGGACTTGATGGTAAGCAATTTGTCTTCCTTCCGCTATATAGAGGCTGACGAGGATGCTTTGGAAACTTCTTTCTAAGCTCTTTAAATAGTCAATGCTGTCATGATGGACATTGAAGAACTGGTGGTCCCGAGTACTCCATCTTTTGTTTCCTTCAAGAGTATGCAATCTTCCCTGAAAGGAGGTGTTCCCGAAGGCTGGGGCAAGGTTATTGAAGTTCAAGAGATGAAGAAGTACCAAGGGTTGGGTTACAAACCAACTCGTGGTAAAGCAACTGCTTCTACAACAATGCGACCAAAGACAATCCAGGAAGTGTTCGTCAGCAAAGGATATCAGGTCAATGCCGTGATAGGAGACGAATAAGATGATGACATCAGTCATTTGGTATTTCATTGTGACACCGCACTAGATAATTGGGAAGCTATTGAGATCCCTGTGTTGTTCCCTGTGCCAGAGTAATATGATTGTTTTTTGTCGTTTGTTTTCATTTCCATAGTCGTGCCCAAGGCTATCAGACTATTTTGTATGGGCCACCGCTTTCAACTTTTAATTAATCAATGGAGATGTTTTGTTAAACTCGTTTGCTTTCATTTACTGTTTTTGCTTTTAAGGAAAAATGGAAATCTTTTTCAAAACTACCAAAAACATTTCTTCTTGCATTTAATTATGTGCATTTTAATTAAATAAGTCCCTCCACCATGCAGAATAATCCACAAACTTGTTGTATTCGATGACCCTACTTTCACCATTGACTTTGATTCACCCATCTATTAAGCTGAGAATGAGGGAGAAGAAGATTACGAGGTCCCGGATGACTTGGCAGAAATGGGTGAGTACGAGTACACGGATCTTCAACCACATGAGGAATAAGTTAACATCATCAATCTTGGTACCGATAAGGACAAGAAGGAAGTCAAGATTGGAGCAATGCTTAGGGAAGAAATCAGACAACGTTTGGTAAAGCTTCTTGAAGAGTATGTGGAAGTGTTTGCATGGTCTTATCAGGACATGCCTGGTTTAGATACAGACATAGTAGTTCATAAACTACCACTCAAGCCCTAATGCCCGCCAGTGAAATAGAAACTTTGAAGAAGTAGACCCGACATGGCACTCAAGATCAGAGATGAGGTCAAGCGACAACTTGATGCAGGATTTCTGGCAGTCTCAAAATATCCTGAATGGGTGGCCAGCAGTGTGCCTGTGATAAAAAAGAACGGTAAAGTGCGAATGTGTGTGGATTATATGGATCTTAATAAAGCAAGTCCAAAAGACAATTTCCCTCTACCGCATATCGACACTCTCATGGATAACACGAACCGTTTTGCAGTTTTCTCCTTTATGGATGGTTACTCTGATTACAACCAGATTAGAATGGATCTCGCTGATATGGACAAAACTACGTTCATCACTCCTTGGAGAACTTATTGCTACAAAGTCATGCCCTTCGGTTTGTAAAATGCATGGGCAACCTATCAGAGAGTTATGGTGACTCTTTTCAATGACATGATACATAAAGAGATTGAGGTGTATGTTGATGATATGATTGCTAAATCCCAGAATGAGGAGGACCATTTGGATCACCTTCTGAAATTGTTCAAAAGACTCCGGAAATACCAATTGAGGTTGAACCCTGCCAAATGTACCTTCGGTGTTAGATCAGGAAGGTTTCTCGGTTTTATCGTTAGTCAACGAGGAATTGAGGTAGACCCTGACAAAGTGCAAGCTATTCAAGAGATGCCAGCTCCGCAAACTGAGTCTCAAGTAAGAGGTTTTCTTGGCTGTTTGAATTACATCTCCATGTTTATCTCTAATATGACTCCTACTTGTGAGCCAATCTTCAAGCTGCTTCGCAAAGACCAGATTGTAGAGTGGAATTCCGACTGCCAGCAGGCCTTTGACAAGATCAAGAGTCATTTGTAAGAACCACCGATCTTGGTCCCGCCTGTTCTAGGGAGACCCCTCTTCATGTATATGACTATGTTAGAAGGATCAATGGGTTGTGTTTTGGGCCAACATGATGAATATGGGTGTAAAGGACATGCCATCTACTACTTGAGCAAGAATTTTACTGATTGCGAAAGTCGTTATTCACTTTTGGGAAAGACTTACTGTGCTTTAGCATGGGCCGCCAGGCGTTTGAGGCAGTACCAAATATGTCATACTACTTTATTGATCTCAAAAATGGACCCAATAAAGTATATCTTTGAAAAGCCTGCTCAAACAGGAAGATTTGCCCGTTGGCACATGCTCCTTATCATAATATGATATTCAGTACATCACTCAGAAGTCTATCAAGGGAAGTGTCTTATCAGATTACCTTGCAGATCAGCCTGTGGAAGACTATGAGCCCCTCAAGTTTGATTTCCCAGATGAACACATTATGGCGGTCAAGGATTGTGAAGAGCCAGGCCCTGATGAAGGTCCTGAACTTGGTTTGCGGTGGAAAATGGTGTTTGATGGTTCTTCTAACTACAGTGGACATGGTGTAGGTGCTGTGTTGATGAACCCTGATGGTGGTTACACCCCGTTTACAGCAAGATTATGTTTTGAATGCACAAACGACATTGCTGAATATGAAGCGTGCATTCTAGGTATAGAAGCAGCTATTGATCTCAGAATCAAGATTTTGGAGGTCAGTGGAGATTCTGCTCTGGTTATCTATCAAGTCAGACGTGAATGGGAAACTAGAGATGAGAAGTTGATCCCGTACCGCGCTTATATTGTGGAAATGATCCAATACTTTGATGAAATCACTTTCCGTCATGTTCCGCTATCAGAAAACCATATAGCTGATGCTTTAGCCATGTTAGCTTCAATGTGGAAGGTTAATTTTGTTAATGAGGCACCACTCATCAGTATCGAGCGCAAGACTGAACCAGCCTACTTCTAGTTGGTTGAAGAAGAAGAGGATGGGAAACCATGGTTTCATGACATCAGAAATTATCTAAAGAACCAAGAATATCCTGCCAATGCTTCCACTCTTGACAAGAAGACTTTGAGAAGGTTGTCGTCCAAGTTTTTCCTCAGTAATGATGTACTCTACAAAAGGAATAATGACATGGTTTTGCTAAGATGTGTTGACAAACGAGAAGCAGACCTGTTGATTCACGACATTCACGAAGGAGCATTTAGCACTCACGCCAATGGGCATGCCATGGTTAAGAAGATCTTGAGGGCTGGATATTATTGGTTGACTATGGAGACTGATTGCATCCAATACGCCAAAAAATGCCACAGATGCCAAGTTTATGCTGACAAGGTGCATGTACCTCAAACATTGTTGAATATGTTGTCGTCACCTTGGTCGTTCTCTATGTGGGGCATTGACATGATTGGGGCAATTGAGCCAAAAGCTTCTAATGGTCATCGGTTCATCTTAGTGGCTATTGATTACTTCACAAATTGGGCTGAAGCTGCCTCCTACACCAACGTGACTAAGCAAGTGGTTGCCCGTTTTATCAAGAATCAAATTATCTATCGTTATGGAATTCCAAACAGAATCCTAACAGATAATGGAATAAATTTGAACAATAAGACAATGAAGGAGTTGTGTGATAGTTTCAAGATTAAACATCACGAATTTTCACCTTACCGTCCCAAGATGAATGGAGCTGTCGAAGCTGCTAACAAAAACATTAAAAAGATCCTGCAGAAAATGGTCAAGACTTATAAGGATTGGCATGAGATGTTACCGTTTGCCTTGCATGGGTACAAAACTTCGGTTCGGACTTCAACATGGGCAACTCCCTTTTCTTTGGTGTATGGGATAGATGTCGTTCCTCCCATTGAAGTAGAGATACCGGCTTTGAGAATTCTGATGGAGACCAAGCTTGATGAAGTAGAGTAGATCCAAGAAAGATATGACCAGCTGAACCTTATCAATGAGAAATGACTGACTGCGATGTGTCATGGTCATTTGTATCAGAAGAAGATGAAAAGGGCATTTGATAAGAAGGTCCATGTTCGTGAATTCCGTGAAGGAGAACTCGTACTCAAAAAGATCTTGCCATCTCAAAGGGATGTACGTGGAAAATGGGCACCTAATTATGAAGGCCCATTTGTGGTAAAGACAGTATTCTCAGGAGGTTCCCTAATTCTTACAACGATGGATGGTGAACAACTCTCACACCCTGTAAATGCTGACTCAGTAAGAAAATAATACGCCTAAAAAAGCCCGCTAAGTCGAAAACCAGAAATTGCGACTTAGGCAAGAAAAGGGTATCCTGGTGGGTCATAACCTATAAAGGAGACTCAGGCAAAAGTTAGGGATTAAATAAAAAAAGAAGAGCTCGCTAGGTTGTAAACCCGAAAGGGCGACCTAGGCAAAAAAGGAGCGTCCTGGTGGATTGAAAACCCAAAAGGGTGATCCAGGAAAAAGTTAGGGACAAAAGGCGTTTCACTGTGTCAAGAAGGGTTGTCACCAATACCAAGGAATTCAAGCAAAAGTTCGAGCTCATTCGCTCTTATCAGCTGCGAGGTTTTGAAGGATTCTTAGTCACTAGGGATAGTAGTGGTCATTGAGTACAATATAACCTTTTTCCTATTGCCTATTCCTAATTGTAATGTTCCATGGAACTTTGCCATTGGCGAGTTGCCATTCTAATGAAATCAGATTTTGAACCATTCTTTGTTTGATATTTATCATTTCTCTACTCTTTTCTTGTTATGCAAAACTTCATTTATTTATTAATAATAATTTTGAAAGCGGAATTTTTTTGAAAAAAAAAAAAATCTTTTGTGAAAACACAATGGAAAGATAATCTACTTTGACTTTTGGGACGATTTAGTAAAATCACTTGCTCCCCCAGTGGTTCTTGTTGCGACAAAAGCACTGTTAAACCATCTGGCATGTAATTCCCCAATGAAACAAGTTTAGCTGGCAATGCCTCCTGGATTAGACACTTCAGTAATGACTGATTACCATGATACAAAGGATTTCTCCCTGGTATCTTCCACAGATGTTTGTTGAAAGTGGAAAGTTGTACCTCCTCAGGTGAAAGAAGAACAATCCCTATTTGACTTCTGAGCGGCTGTTCTCTTCAGATTCAGTGTGGCTCTTCACAGTGGATGTGTTATCCACTCCCCTTTTCCCCTCAGTCTTTCGCCTCTCGTCAGAGTCGTCTTTTTCTATCATTGTGCATTCGCATCATACCATATCATGTGCATTTTTGCTTTTGGTGTGTTTTTCTTGTGGGTCTTTACCTCCTTTACCTTAACCTGCTCAGGTTAAGTATCCTTTTGAGTTCGTGGATCTTCATCCGTGTCCTATTTGTGTTCGGTTATCACATGCGTGCATCAAATTTGATTATTGCACTTATTCCCCAGGAAGCTTAGTTATCACTATGCAACCCCGGTGAAGTCCCATTTGTTGTTTAATCTCTGTCATCAGGGCAATCATTATTGGTGTTTAAAAATTCCAGTATTCACTGGCATATTTTTAATATCAATCATCATCGGTATCGTGAAGTCCAGTATTCACTGGCATGTTTTAAAAAATCCAATCATTATTGGTATTGAAAGTCCAGTATTTACTGGCATTGTCCCAAATATTGATCATCATCGGTATCGTGAAGTCCAGTTTTCATTGGCGTATTTTGAAAAATCCAATCATTATTGGTATTGAAAGCTCAGTATTTACTGGCATTGTTTGAAAATCCAATCATTATTGGTATTGTGAAGTCCAGTGTTTACTGGCATTGTCTAAAGCCTTGTTTTCTTTGGTACCCAAAGTCCAGTCATTATTGGCAATTGTTTAAATCCAATCATAAATGGTCAGTCATAACTGTATGAGCTTGTTCAAAAAATCCAATCTTAATTGGTCAGTTTTAACTGTATGTCTCTTTGTTCAAAATCCAATCTTAATTGGTCAGTCTTAACTGTATGTCTTAAGTCCAGTAATTACTGGCATTGTTATGATATCGATCATTATCGGTACCGTAAAAGTACACTGTTCACTGGCATGTTTTTCATCCAATAATTATTGGTATACAAGTCCAGTGATTACTGGCATGCTTTTCAAAGTCCAATCATTATTTGCATCTTACAATTTACCCCCAGCAGAGGTTTTGGTCATCACCAATATCCCCGTGAAAGTCCAGTGTTCACTGGCATTTATTGAAAGTCTGACCATTATCAACATCCTGAGTCCAATAATTACTGGCATGTTTCCTAAGTCCAATCATTATTGGCATTTTAAGATTGTTCATTACCAATATCCTTTGAAAATCCTTGTGATTATCATCATTTGGCGCTCACAGAGTTTGTGTTTGTCTCTGTCTTTTCTGGTTTTTCTTGAAGATCCCGTTTGAACTCTTCAGTATAAGAAATCCCCAGAAAATATCTTCTTGGGTGTCTATCCTTTTGTTCAAATTGATCCCCAGTGGAGATCATGTCTTCTTTCTGGCTTCATCCCCAGTAAATAGTTTTGTTTGCCTCCCTTCTCATTGTCCCCGATGTCGTTCGGTCATATCTGAACCTGTCGGCCATCTCCCTGGATCTTTCCCCAGTGTCATCTTAGTCACTCCCAGTGAGTTTCTTTTGTTGGTTGTTAACCTTCATCCCCAGTAAGTCTTATCTGTGGGTGTTTAATCTTTGTCCCTTTGGTGTCTTATTTTGTCTGCATTTTTGCACCATCATGTCATCATATCATCATATTAGAAGTCCATGACATGTCAGCATTTTCATGTTTTTGCCTGTCCTTAGCATATGCATTCCATCTAAGGGCAAAATTTTCGGTTTGCTATATTTAAATACCTTTTCACCTTGATTCCACGAGGATTATCATCGCTTGTGCCATCCGGTAAAGCTATTTAAATAGGGGCAACTGTTATACCCCAAATTTTACCCCTTAGATGTCATGACATTTTACACTTGCATTAGGGTTCAATCATCTATGCATTGTTAGCTAACCATCATATTTGCTAGTTTGATCTTCTATTTGAAAAGCTAGGGTTTTGCACAAGAAAGTGGACAAGATCAATAAGCCAAGCTCTCATATGTTTCAAGGTCTCCTAAGACACTTCTTGGCTCCATACATCCATCCCAAGTGTTCACTAGGTGCTTGAGAAAGGTGTTTGAAGTCATCTGGTCAAGAAAGTCAAATGAGGCTCCAAGAGCTCAATCTTTGACCTTGAGGGTTGATCATGAAGTTTTCAAATCATATTCCATGATCTCATGTGATTGGATCAAGAGAAATCAAAGAGAAACCATAAGATCAAGGGTTGTGGAATTAGGGTTTTGACCTGAAGAATTACAAGGGAATCATGGTGTGATCAGTCAATGCTTTGATTGGTTCATCAACTAATTATACTTACATACATTCAAGAGGCATTATTCATCAAGAAATCAAGTGTGTTTGGCTCCCATCACAAGTGCAATGAGCCCCGAGTTCATCTAGCCCCAGATTAGGGTTTTGTCAGGAAAAGTCAACCATGCCTTGACTTTTGGTCAAAGCATGATCCCAAGCCTTGGGACATGATTCCATATGTTCATATACATCCTTGGAGGCCTTTTATTAGTATTTGAAGAGATTGATAAAGCAAGATCATCAAGGATCACCCAGTTGAATTCATGAAGAAATTAGAGTTTTGCCTGAAAAGCCAACCTTTGACTTTTGATATTTTGATCCAAGATGAAGTATTCAAGCCATATTCCATCAAGACATGTTTGATTTTTGATTTAGAGCATGATAAATCAATGTTTGAGAGGTTTCTTGCAAAAAGGGCAAAGTTTGGTTCTTGAAATTTTCTGTGTGGAAGAATTCACTCCTTGTGTGAATTTTGAAGAGTCATAACTTTCAAACCACACATCCAATTTTTGTGGTCCAAAGCTCAAATTGAAGCTCTCATCATGAAACTTAAAATGTATTATAGGGTTCTTCTCCAAAAAAGGCTTGGTTTTTAAGTTAGGAAGCTTGGAAGTTCAAGACAACTTAAGACTTAGTGAAATTTCACTCTTTTTGCCCTAATTTTCAGCCAACTTCACCTCCATTTTTCATCATGATCCCTTTGGATTCAGAACTTGGAGTGAACATGAACATTGTAGAGGATACTTGGGGCTTTCCAAAAAGTACAAGAACACCCCAATCAGATGTGTGAGCTGTGAGTTTCGAATCCATGAAGTTAGATGTTTGAAACTTGATTTTCATGCATTTCCACTTGTTGTACTTGGAGCAAAACCATTCCAATGTAGCAAATATTTGCATTTCAGTTAAGATTACTTGCAAATCTCCATTTAATCAGAAGTTAACACAAATTTGGGAGTGTTATCCAAGTGGTAGAAGCTTTATCTCATGAACCTTTCCATTTATGGCACAAAGTGAACATTGCCATTTACATAAAGCCACTTTTGGCAATGTCAACTTGTCTTGAGCTGTGTAATGGTTCCTCTTCACTCAAAAGGTTTGTACTGATCAGCCAAAAGACTCTAAACATATCCAACCATGCTAGAGCAACATGGTACTTGGCTTGGGGAATGACAAATTATGTGAAACTTTAAGTTGAGTTGCAACTGAGCCAAAAGGTGGGAAAATCAACCATCTGGTTAGCTTCAAATCTCCACACCTTGCCTATAAATAGAGGGTTCAAACAAGCCTCAAAACACACAAGAACTTACTCTGAAAACCTTCCTATCTCTCTCTCCCATAGTTTTTGTAAGAACTCTCCAAACTTGCAAAACCACTGCCTAGAACCAATCCACTCGTGCAACTCACAAACAAACTTCATAAACCTTCCATAAACACTCCATAGAACTTGTTTAAACCATCAAACAAGTTTTGTAACACCTCATTCACTATCCACCATTTTCAAACTTCCATTTGCAAGAGGACACGGGTTTGAAGTTTGAGGCAGTTTCCATACACTTCAAGCACTCCAGTCATTTTTCCTAGTGTCAACAAGGCAAAAGGGAAGTTCATTTCATCTCTGCAACACCATTTAAAGAGGCATTGGACCTTCTCCAAGAGGTAATCATTTTTGCAACTCTGACCTAGTTTCCCTGCATGTTTTTGTTCCATGTTTGAAGCAAATTTATGGACTTCAGTGTGCTTAATATGTTGGAAGCTTTGCTTGCATTGTTTGTGTTGAATATGTGTTGTTTTGTTCAAGTTTTATTTGGTGATGTTGCACTGTTAGGGTTAGTTTTATGAAGCACATAGTTAGTTTTAGGACAAGCCAATATAACCATTAGATTCCTTGTAGAAAATGCTTCAACTTTGGTTTTTACAAATTGTAAAATGGTTAGAAATGAGTGAGTCGTGTTGTGTGGAAAACCTGGGTACAACTTGAACTCGGGGACGAGCGAGAGAGAGAAAGAAAGAAAAGAAAAGGAAGAAGAAAGATTTGAGTTGGAGTTGAGCTGGCATGACATGGCGCTGAGGTGGCCATTGTTACGTGAGTATGGAATATATATTATTAATGTTGGTTATGTTAACGGATGAGGGCATAGCACCGCAGGTCAATGGAGGTTTGTGTGTTTGCTTGCCATGCTAAAAGACTGGGGTTCGAATCCCCCTCGCCCCAGTCTTTTGTTTTATTTTTCTGAAAAAGGCTAGGTTTCATATATAATATCCATAATCCATTCCATGTCACAACGCGCACGTTGGTTGAGTTGGTAAACCTTTTAGGTTGTGAGGTTGGGTGCGTAGGTTCAACACCAAGCTAAGACATTTCCTTATTTTTTTACCACTTAGTTTTTATGTTTCATTCACAAACTTTCAAAATTCATAACTCACTCATTTTTTATGATTTTAAGTCCATTCTTTTTGTATTATTTTCCTTTCATTGTGTATTTTATGTTGACATTTAAAAATCTCCAAAATATTAATTTTTAAGGATTTTATTCATATGTGAAACATAGTTGTCTTTTAGGTTATTTAGATTGGTTTTAAGGTCATAACCTTTGATCTCCTTTACCTCTTAGAACTTGTATAGGCTTGTCTAACATATTAAGACCAATCCCCCATGACTTAGACTTATGCATAGTTGTAAGTTTTGTTTTTAGGTGCACTTATAAGTGTATATGTTTACCTTAGAATGTATGAACTCTTATCATCCCCTTTGAAGTCTTAGATAGGTCCTTACCTTCAAATTAAGACTTCCCCATCATCTATATGCCATCAATGTAGATACAAACCATCCACTTAGGTTATACCATATCATTTGTGCTTAGACTTCCCTTTCATAAAATTGAACTTTAGGATAACATATGTGATACTTTCCCCTTGACACAAAGATTAGGTCAAAGACTTTCCCCTTTATAGGTCATCACCTACTTGTTTAAAGATGTTTATCATGCTCCCTTAAGGTGTTTACCTTGTTCATTAATAAATGATCCTTGTGTGTTAACATAATACTTGTATACCTTTTTAAATTGTTTACCTTGAATGTCATCACATTCACCCTCATTATCCATGTGTTATATCCATATGCTTTTGCTATCATTAAATGTGAATATCATTGTTAACTTCATTAAGTTATCCCCTTAAGTGAGGCTAGCTCTTTAGCTCCTCTCCTTAACCCTCTTTCTTTCCCCCTTCCAAAGGAAAGTCTCTCTATTGACCTTAAAGTCATAGATAGCTCATTACCCTCTTGGCCTCATTAGAGCCATCTTTCCCCTTGGCCTCATTAGAGCCACTCCTTTCCTTGACCTCATTAGGATCAATCCCTTGGCCTCATTAGAGCCACTTCTCCCTTGACCTAGTTACGGCTTTCCCTCTTATAAGCACTATCATCATAGATGCTTACTTCCCCCCTTGGTCTCATTAGAACCACTTACCTTACAACTTAGGATCCACCTAGAGTTCTTCAACTCCATGAGAGCATCATTATAATGATGTTCCATTTCTCTTTGGCCTTATTATAGCCATTCACCCCTCAAACTTAGATTTAGGATAGAGTTCTTAAACTCTATGTGATTCTCATCATCATGAGTATTCACTTACCCTTTACAACTTAGACTTAGAGAGTTCTTTAACTCTATATGAGTATCATACTCATTCCCCCTTGGAACTTTGACATAGTAAATGGTTCCTCAACCCTTGTTGAGGTGAACTATAAATGCTCTGATTCCATCCTTATTAGAATACGTAGGCACGGGATGCGACGTCTTGGCGAGCATACTTAGTGTGCATATCATTAGGTCTTCACCTTTAGCACTTTGGTCTTTATCATAGGTGTTTACCTTACCTTAGCAGATCCCATAGCAAGCAAACATAAATTAACAAAAATACAAACAAGAGGTTCCTGTAGAGTACTATAGATACTTAGTGTGCTAATACATTCCCTTTGTATAACTAACCCCCGAATCTTAGATCTCTTAGCTGTGTGCGTAATTAGGGTTTTCTTCGATCTTTACCCTTTCATTTGGATAAATCAAAGCTCGGTGGTTGTAACGAGCGATTTTGGATGCGGTTCTTAAGCGCTGGTCGCTCTCTGCGGTTGAGCTTAAAACTACAGGTCGATTCATTTTTTATCCTATTGTGAGCTGATGAAGGAAGGGAAATATATGTCTCCAATTAACCCTGCTTTGCATACTGAGTTTAAACAGCGGTCTGTTAGGTTACAGATGCTATCAATGTGGGGGGGGCCTTTGTACTGGTTATTTGTATTTTCGCCAATACTAGTTTTTATCTAGACAGAAGGTTTCTGGCGGGGAACAAGGATTAGGATGTTAGGACTGGTGTTTTTGAATTACTGCTTTTGATTGATGGAGATATGGGATTTTGGGTTTTTGTTTAGTGTGCCCGCTAAGATTTTTCTTTCAATCTTATGCCTACGTATTCCCGTTTATCGAAACAAGGAAATCAGAGCGTTCGTAGTTCCTCCTATTCTATGGGAGGAAATGATTGTTTTTGGTGTCTTGTTCAAAGCCCAAGACGTGAAACGAAAGGTAGTTTGTATCTTGTTCAAAGCCCAAGATGTGAAGCTAAAAGGGTTTGACTTTAGAGAGAATTTGTCGTCTCTAAAGAGGGGTTTGTCTGTTACGACTGTTTTATAAAGGAGAATTACTTTAACCGGGATACGTGGATCCTAGCAATGCCATAATTTCCTTTATAGGGGGTTTTAACCTAAAGGGGAAGACTTTAACTCAGTGTAGAGCAATGCTATCTTTCCTTAGGAATTTCTCATGCTAAAAGAGGGACAGTGGCATGGATGTAGATGATTCAGAGGCTTGCCGCTTACAGCGATTAGATGAAGGGAGTTGTTTGTGTACTGTGAACGAGGCACAGGTTTGATGCTAAAAGGTTGATTGGATCAACCAGTGGTTTTCTTATACAAAGCCTAAGAGGAGGCTAGTATGTGTCTCGTACAAAGCCCGAGAGAGAGGCTAAAATGGTTGACTCAACAAGGGAATCTTTTTTGTATCTTGTACGAAGCCCGAGATAGAGGCAAAAATTTGTTTGGTTCAATAAGAACCTTTTTGTATCTCGTATAAAGCCCGAGATGGAGGCGAGAGAGGTAATTGACTCAATGAGGGAGTCTCTTTATGTGTCTCGTACAAAGCCTGAGAGAGAGGCTAAACATTGTTTGACTCCGCTGGGGAGGATCATTGTACAAAGCCCAAGAGGAGGCTATGGTGACTGTTTCAGTTGAGTGACAGATCCAATATACTGATTTTTAAAGAGAAAATCAGTTCTTATATGAGCAACACTGTACTCAGGGATTTGATTCAAAGATTCGGGATATTTCCTTTTCTTTGAGGAAATGGGAAATCCGAAGGGTATTGAGACTGTCCGAGTCTGCGGGTTTCCTTCCTACTTAACGAAGGGGTCACTTGAGAATGTCTTTGAGACTCAAGGATATTAGACTGTCCGTGTCCAGAGTTTCATCTTTTGTACTATGCTTTGAGAAACAGTAGTAGACTCTACGAAAGGACTGTTCTATGCGAATGATTAAGTTCTATTCCTATACCTCTAGGAGGTCGTCGGGACAATTTGTACGAAGCCCAAGAGGACGCTGGAAACTTTTAAGAAGCCGATCGGTCCTTGTACGAAGCCCAAGAGGAGGCTATCATTCTCGGAGGAAGAGATCATTATACGAAGCCTAAGAGGAGGCTGTGAATACTTCTAAGAAGCCGTAGGGTCCTTGTACTAAGCCCAAGAGGAGACGGGGTTGCTTTTAGGAAGCCTGTGGGTCCTTGTACGATGCCCAAGAGGAGGCCGATACGAGAGCTTTCGGGAGCGGTGTACTTGACCATATAGTCAAATTTTCCACTTGGTTCTCCCAGAGTGTCCCAAAATTCTTTGGAACTGGAGGAGTCATCTCTCTCAATGACGTTGACCTCGGGAAAAGCATAGTTGATGAACTCAAGTCCTGCAAACGTTGCAAATTCATCTTCATGTTGAGTAATTTCTAAATGACCTGAGTGTTGATCCCATGGCATGGTGGGGACACAGGTATTCCGTTCAATGACGGTCAGCTGATTTTCATTGTTCGGCTGACTTTCTTTCCCCAAGTTTCCTGGGTAAGGTTGCCACATTGGCGGACCATCCATTGGGCCATAGTAGGTGTAGTCAAAATTATCTTTCATCGGAGTGTCTTCCTCTAATGAATTTGGTGGAGCGCGGCATCCTTCCGAATCTCAATCCCCGTAGATCATTTCGACATCTGATCTTGGTATAAATCTCAGACTTTCTGTAGGAAAGCAAAAAGGCATAGGCACCTCTTCTTGAGACATATAACCGTCCTTGTTAAGGTAGGACTTCCATTCTTCATCTGTGTCAGAGGGATCTTCCTCATTGATAGCATGAACTGTCTGAGACACTGGGTGAAGGAAACCTCCACTGTGGAATAAGTTTTGAAGGGGATGAAGACTTTCATCGTTGGCAGCTGTCCGGGTACAGGTTGTAGAAAAACCAAGACCCTTCTCTGTTTTATTGTCAATGGGAATGACAAGCTGTCCCCATCCTGTCGTATCGGTACTCTTGACCGCTTTAATAGCATCTTTGTATGAGGAAATCGAGGTTCCTCCTTTGAAATAATTGTTCTCGCTTACCGACAGTGCTTGGAACTAAGTTCCAATAACCTCCTCGGGTTCTATTCCAGTAGATGATGACAAGTTACTCACAAGCAAGGCTTGTTCCCCACAAACCGTGATAAGTTGATCGTTCTTGACGAATTTTAGCTTTTGGTGGAGGGTCGAAGTGACCGCTCCAGCCTGGTGTATCCAAGGTCTTCCTAATAAACAACTGTATGCTGCCCGGATGTCCATGACCTGGAAAGTGACTTGGAAAGTGTGAGGACCAATAGTTATGGGAAGATCAACTTCGTCGATAACTGTTTTTCTGGATCCGTCGAATGCTTTGACGACAACCTTGCTAACCCTCATCGGAGGTCCTTTGAATGATAATTGCATCAAAGTGGACTTCAGCATAACATTCAGGGCTGACCCTGTGTCTACCAGTACGCTGGCTAAAGCATCGTCCTGGCAGTTAACTGTGATATTGAGCGCCATGTTATGACGACGACCCTCTTCAGGTAATTCTTCATCACTAAATCCCAAATTGTTGCAGGAAGTGATGTTAGAGACAATGTTATCGAACTGTCTGATTGTTACATCCTGTTCCACAAAGGCTTGCTCCAAGACTTTCTGTAGAGCCTCCATGTGGGCTTCTGAACTGAGTAACAGTGATAATACCGAGATCTTTGAAGCAGTTTGTAACAGTTGATCAACAATGTTATATTCACTCCTTTGGATGAGCTTCAGCATCTCATCATAATTTTTCGAAAGGTCGGGATTACTGGATTGACCGACTGGGGGATCGGGAGCTTCTGTCTGAAGTTCCTTTTCCTTGTTAAGTTCTCCAACCCCTCGGTTGAAGATTCTACCACTCCGTGTTACTCGACTGATGTCTGCAATGTTCACAACGGAGGGTAATGGAATTTCCTTTCCATTTTAAATTATTGTTGCACCGTATTTGTAAGGGATCGCCTTAGCTGATTCATACGGTAGCGGTCCTGGTAGATAGATGACTACAGGAGCCTTATGATTTTTCTGACCATCATAATTAATCTCGATCCGTTCCCGGTTGGGAACTTTAGATTCGTCAAGTAGAGGGTTAATGGCAAAAACATCCCCGGTCCTGTGATGACCAGAGATCGTGACAACATCCTCAACTTGCTCGGCAAGGTAGTTCGGCGTCCAGTTGATGGGTCCAGAACCCGGATAGGGACGAATTTCTCCACGATCGACCTGACCCTGAAGAGCTGCTCTCATAAGGTAACACCCTTGGTTACTTTCCGAACAGACGCTACAACTGTCATAGTTGTGTGGTGGCACCTGGCCACGCCCACTTTGAATACAATGTAACCTCACTAGGTTAGCTTCCACCGATCGGACATCCTGACTCTGACGCCGAGTGGGGTTTCTATTACTGATACTAATCTGTTGAGTATCTTCATCCATGTAGATTGGCATCCACCAATGATTTAACAAGTGCTGAAGTGCCTCCTGGACAAGGGTACAACCTCGATCTTTTTTGCAACCCGCTTTACAGCTTTGATAGTCATGTGATATTAAGAATCCAAGTCGGATCTGCTCAGCATTTAACTTTACCAGGTTGGTATTCATCACGCGAATATCGAAGATCTGAACCATGTTGATTTGATAGGAGTTCCTATCATGGTAGTCTTGGATCCATCCAAGATCCATCTGACGCTGGAGGGCCTCCTGTATGAAAGAGCATCCCTGTTTGTTTACCGAGCAAGTCAGACAGGAACTATAATCGTGCCGCGGCAGATTATGATACTGGCTTTGCGTTGAGTGCATCGCCACCAAGTTGACATTCATTGCACGGATATCGTGGTTCTGAATGACGTTAGAATTCGTACAAACCATGTTAACTTCATGAGCTCGGTGCTTCTGGATCCATCCGAGATCCATTTGTTCCTGTAGAGCTGCTTGCACCACAGAACATCCTTGATTGTTTTTAGAGCAGATATCACACTGATGATAGTTATGAGGTGGCACATGGCCATATCCACTCTGTCTACAATGCATCTTAACCAGATTGGTTTTCAAAAAGAGTACATCGTGAATTTGATAGACATTGTTAGTCTCTCCTTCTATCAAATTGACTGCAGCTTTCTCATGTTGAGGCAGCGGGTTCGTAAGAACATTAGGATTTGTATCTTTGAAAGACAAGACCCCGCTCCTAACAAGCTTTTTCACGTCAGATTTGAAATTGAGACAGTTCGCTATGTTATGCCCTGATCCTCCTTGATGATAAGGGCATGTTTGATCCACCTTAAACCAAAAAGGCGGATTTTCCGGTACTGTAAGAGGAGATTTAGTCTGAATGTGCCCCTTAGCCAGTAGTAATGGGAACAGTTTTGCGTACGATACGGGTATAGGATCAAATCCTGGCGGCCGTGTTGTACAGTTGTTGTTATATGGAGGACGAGCCTGCTGAAGAGGCTGTTGTGTCCTTTGCTGGTCAGGTTGGCTCTGCGCAACCTGAGGTTGATACGTAGGAATAGACGCAGGGCTGATAGCAGGAGTCACAGCTGCTACCGGTTGATAACGTCGTCTTTGCTTTCCGAGAGAGATATTCCCAATATCTTGCTCTTTTTTCTTAGGGAGAGCACTACCGTATTTTTTAGTACCGCTCGTCAATCCAGTGTCTTTTACCAAACGTCCTTCTCGGACGGATTCCTCAAGACGTACACCCATGACGACCATTTCGGTGAAATCACTGGGCGCACTGGCAACCATTCGGTCATAGTAAAATGAGCTTAAGGTCTTTAAGAAGATCTTTGTCATCTCTTTTTCCTCAAGAGGTGGACAAATTTGAGCGGCAATTTGACGCCACCTTTGAGCATACTCCTTAAAGGTTTCCTTGTCCTTTTGCGACATCGATCTGAGTTGATCTCTGTCGGGTGCCATGTCCAAATTGTATTTGTATTGTTGGACGAAGGAAGTACCAAGATCTCTGAATGTACTGATCGTAGTACAGTTTAAACCCATGTACCATTTGAGTGCGGCACCGGTTAAACTATCCTGGAAGTAGTGAATCAATAGGTCCTGATTCTCCGTCTGAGCTGACATCCGCCGAGCGTACATCACCAGATGGCTTTGAGGACAAGAGTTACCCTTATATTTTTCAAAGTCGGGCACTTGGAACTTGTGCGGGACTTTCACATTTGGGACCAAGCAGAGATCTGCGGCGTCCTTTCCAAATAAATCCTGACTGCGAATGGCCTGCAGTTCCTTCTGCATTTCCAAGAACTATTCCTGGAATTCATCCATTCTGTCAAACATAGTTTCCTTCTTACCAGAAGGTGTTGGTGGAATCTGTCCTTCCGGGACAGTGTGCACCACAGGGGGTGGTACCGTGACTACGGCAGTGAGTCTTGGCGTTTCCCAAAGTTTGTAACCTTCAGGAGTCTTCAACATGACCCTGGTATCTTCGCTTTCCCGAAGTTTGTAACCTTCAGGCCCAGCGGCTTCTGTTGTGATTCCCTGATCCTCAGTGATCGGCGGAACATATCCTTCCGGGATATAGTTAACAGGCATGCCCCAAGGACGATCTTTCGGTATCTGATACCTAGGATCATACCTCTCCACTACGGGCGTTGAGGTGATCTCTGAGATCACAGTTCTTTGTAGCTGAGCTTTTGCCATGGCTTGCATGTCGTTACGAAGCTTTCTCATATCCTCTCTTAGAGCGTCGATCTCTTCTTTCAACTCTCTGTTTTCTTCCTCAAGATCATCCATCTTTTTCTGATGATTGGCCCGAGTATTATACGAATAAGACAGTTTGACTCTAGAATCGAGACACAAACATGAGATTCGTAGGGAAGAAGAATACGCAATGTGAGAATGATGAATGCAATGATTATATTAATTGTTTTTTGGTTTAATCAAAATAAACTTCGACAATTAGATTGCAAATATCAAACGGTGGGGAAACCCCTTTTTATTGAAATTCAAAGGATTACAGAAATGGAAATACAGTAGATTACAAGGTGCAGAAACAGAAACCTAAACTAATGGGTCCCTAGTCCTCTCTGAAGAGAAACCGGGTGCTGATTCTGGTATCTTCCTTTTCTTTGACCGGGGCTCTTGGGCCGTTGTCGGGTTGTCATTCCTTTTCCAGGTGAAAGGAGCGAGCAAATTCCTTTGGTCATCTTGATTCTCTATTGTATGTTGCTCCAAAATTTCAATCAGAGCATCTTTTTCTTTCAGTAATTGCTGTATTTTGATGCACTATACTTGTTCTTCCAAGACCTTCTCTCCTTTTGAATTTTGTTGAGAGTAACCTGAAGCTTTTCAGTTTTCGTCATGAAGTACATGACAGATTCCTTTGGCGGAAGAATTTCGTAACGAGGATAAGGCATCTTTACCTTGAGAGCTCTAGTTTGTACCCAATGGAGATAAGGTTCCACCGAGACACAGTCCGGTTTTCCCAGATACTCTCGTCCTTTCTTATGAACATGCTTCCAAACGTGCACTATTTCCATCTTTAGTGCCTTGTCGTTTTCTCCTTCTTTGAAGAAAAGACCTTCCAGATGAACACCCAGTGGGATGTGTCTTATCGGGTATCCAAATTGACGGCGAACCAATACCGGATGGTAGTTGATTCCTCCTTTAGTTCCTATGAGGGGTACGTTGGGGAAGTTTCCACAACGGTCAATGATCCTGATTCCCTCATAAATCCTATTACACCAATCTATATCAGAGTTGGTAAGAGACATGATCTTCTGCAACCAACGTAAGGCACTCTTGCAATCCCAAAAAGTAGCAGACTTGGGCAAGTGAGAGATAAACCATTTGTAAAGCAAAGGTACATAGCATGTGATCTCCCTTCCGCTGTACAAATTTCCCAGGTGTACAAAATGATACGCATCTGCGAGCAAAGTCGGCACAGGATTTCCAATGAGAAAAACCTTAATAGAGTTAATATCGACGAAGTTATTGATGTTAGGAAACAAAAATAACCCGTAGATGAGAAAGACAAAGATGCTTTCAAAAGCAGTCACGTTTCCTATACTGGCGAAGTACAGGGCCTTCTTTGTCAAGAACTGGGCTGGCAAACCTTGGATGCCACCCTTAGCGGACATGTGAGCCCTGACCTCAGACTCGTCCAAATGAATTGCTCTTGCAATAGTCTGATTCTTTGGAATTTTTTCCAGTCCAGAAAATGGAGCTCGATCCGTAATGTGTAGATCGATCAGGTGAGAATACTTCTCCAGCGTTGGTGCAAGCTGGTAATCCGGGAATGTGAAACAGTGATAAATCGGATCATAAAACTAAATGAGTGCATCCATGATTCCCTCAATCACATGGACTCTTAATAGTGGTAGCACACCTCCGTGCTTGGCTCTGAAAGCCTCTGGGTTAGTGATCATCCTCGCTAACCTTCTCAAATCCTCTAGTTTTGGAACCTTGAAGGTATACTGGTGAGTTCTCCTTCTACCAAAATCCATTAGTGCAATCCTTTTCTGTAATATTTTCAATCACAGTCTTAGTTTATTTTGAAAGAACAGAGAGACTAGAAGAGAAGATTTTTTGAATGTTTTAATGTTTTTTAAATGAATGCATGAATGCAGCACACAAAAACATAGAAAAAACATGGGGTCAAAGGGTCGTTGTCATGAAGTCAAGGCTCTACCCATCCCCAAAGGTTTATACTAGGGTGATTTTTGTACCTGTACTCATTATCATTAGCTCCTCCCAGGAAAGCAAAACAACCAGCGGATTGCCAGCGAGTTGTAGAGCAATCTTAGAGTAAGTGCCATTCACCAAGAATAGATCACCAGCCTCAAATGAGGGTAGTATCGCGTAACAACTATTTCCGATAGTTTCCGAACTACGAAAGGGTTTGGCTCCTCAGCTTCTCAGACTTAACAACCGGCCCATTGTCTAGGTGAGAGAATGGGTTGCGTTGGTTAGCCTCCATTGAGGTTGATGGTCGACCCCGTCGCCATCACTTATCTTAGGTGTATACTCATTCTTTCCACATACGGCATTACCCGCATTCCCATTAGCAGAAAAATAAACACGTATAGCAATTAGGAAAAGCAGTATATATATTTGTCCTAATCATCCTAGACCTATGAAGCTAAGAATCCTAAGTTCCTGACAGAGAATGGGTTCCCCGGTGGAAGCCCCAATCTGTGGTTTTCTCACAAGTGAAGAGAAAAAAAGACCGTGCCTAGATCTAACTTTAGATTGCCCCACGGTGGGCGCCATTTTTCTGTAGCGAGCGATTTTGGACGCGGTTCTTAAGCGCTGGTCGCTCTCTGCGGTTGAGCTTAAAACTATAGGTCGATTCATTTTTTATCCTATTGTGAGCTGATGAAGGAAGGGAAATAGATGTCTCCAATTAACCCTGCTTTGCATACTGAGTTTAAACAGTGGTCTGTTAGGTTACGAATGCTATCAATGTGGGGGGGCTTTGTACTGGTTATTTGTATTTTCGCCAATACTAGTTTTTATCTAGACAGAAGGTTTCTGGCGGGGAACAAGGATTAGGATGTTAGGACTGGTGTTTTTGAATTACTGCTTTTGATTGATGGAGATATGGGATTTTGGGTTTTTGTTTAGTGTGCTCGCTAAGATTTTTCTTTCAATCTTATGCCTACGTATTCCCGTTTACCGAAACAGGGAAATCAGAGCGTTCGTAGTTCCTCCTATTCTATGGGAGGAAATGATTGTTTTTGGTGTCTTGTTCAAAGCCCAAGACGTGAAACGAAAGGTAGTTTGTATCTTGTTCAAAGCCCAAGATGTGAAGCTAAAAGGGTTTGACTTTAGAGAGAATTTGTCGTCTCTAAAGAGGGGTTTGTCTGTTACGACTGTTTTATAAAGGAGAATTACTTTAACCGGGATACGCGGATCCTAGCAATGCCATAATTTCCTTTATAGGGGTTTTAACCTAAAGGGGAAGACTTTAACTCAGTGTAGAGCAATGCTATCTTTCCTTAGGAATTTCTCATGCTAAAAGAGGGACAGTGGCATGGATGTAGATGATCCGGAGGCTTGCCGCTTACAGCGATTAGATGAAGGGAGTTGTTTGTGTACTGTGAACGAGGCACAGGTTTGATGCTAAAAGGTTGATTGGATCAACCAATGGTTTTCTTATACAAAGCCTAAGAGGGGGCTAGTATGTGTCTCGTAAAAGCCCGAGAGAGAGGCTAAAATGGTTGACTCAACAAGGGAATCTTTTTTGTATCTCGTACGAAGCCCGAGATGGAGGCAAAAATTTGTTTGGTTCAATAAGAAACTTTTTGTATCTCGTATAAAGCCCGAGATGGAGGCGAAAGAGGTAATTGACTCAATGAGGGAGTCTCTTTATGTGTCTCGTACAAAGCCCGAGAGAGAGGCTAAACATTGTTTGACTCCGCTGGGGAGGATCATTGTACAAAGCCCAAGAGGAGGCTATGGTGACTGTTTCAGTTGAGTGACAGATCCAATATACTGATTTTTAAAGAGAAAACCAGTTCTTATATGAGCAACACTGTACTCAGGGATTTGATTCAAAGATTCGGGATATTTCCTTTTCTTTGCGGAAACGGGAAATCCGAAGGGTATTGAGACTGTCCGAGTCTGCGGGTTTCCTTCCTACTTAACGAAGGGGTCACTTGAGAATGTCTTTGAGACTCAAGGATATTAGACTGTCCGTGTCCAGAGTTTCATCTTTTGTACTATGCTTTGAGAAACAGTAGTAGACTCTACGAAAGGACTGTTCTATGCGGATGATTAAGTTCTGTTCCTATACCTCTAGGAGGTCGTCGGGACAATTTGTACGAAGCCCAAGAGGAGGCTGGAAACTTTTAAGAAGCCGATCGGTCCTTGTACGAAGCCCAAGAGGAGGCTATCATTCTCGGAGGAAGAGATCATTATACGAAGCCTAAGAGGAGGCTGTGAATACTTCTAAGAAGCCGTAGGGTCCTTGTACTAAGCCCAAGAGGAGGCGGGGTTGCTTTTAGGAAGCCTGTGGGTCCTTGTACGATGCCCAAGAGGAGGCCGATGCTTTTAAGAAGCCCGTGGGTCCCCAAACCCTGAGAAATTCAAGGCAATGCTATTCACCGAGAATAGATCAAAGTCAGGAAAATTCGAGAATTTGGAAGAAACTCAAAGATGCCATTCACGGAGAATACATTCATCTCTGGGAGTAGAGTTTCTTGACAATTCCTAATGAGGACAGCCGAAGAGAAGACTGTATCTGGTGATTCTATTGGGGATCTAGTTGTCTATTTCTATGAATAAACGAAACGGCGTCACCTAGTTCTAGACGTAGTTGCCGGGGAAACTCTAAATATCTATACTATTATTACACAGTCGATATGAGTTTATGAAAGAAGACTTACAGTGAAACAGCCCCACAATACAGTTATATGTATATGACAGCGGTAAATGAAAGCGGATAAACACTTACTCGGTTGTAGAGCTTCCATGCTGTTTGGTTAGTTGTTCAACAAAGAAAGATTGAAAACAACAGTATATTCAAAATCAAAGGAGAAAGTGCTTTGAAAAAGAAAGTTTTGGGGCTTACAACTCAAGGAGAGGCTCAAGGTTTTATCAGTGAGCGCACTGTTGAATTTGTACAGAGGGACTTATACAAGTGACTGAGGCCCAAAATGTTTTCTGTACAAAGGGATGTGTCTTACACTCTCTCAAGAGGCCCAAAAAGTTTAAAGAAAAAGAATGGGGCTTATAACACGAGGGTAGGCCCAATTGATTTTTCCGTTTAAAATGGCGATCGCGCCGAGATTTTCTTTTAACGCAGAGGGACTTATACAATAAGTGAGGCCCAAATGATTTTGGTTAAAAGGGGATTGGGTCTTACACTCTATTAGAGGCCCAAAGTGTTTTTGAATGGGTCTTATAGCTCAAGGAGAGGCCCAATTGATTCTTTGAATAGGCGACGATCGCGCCGTTTGTTTTTTACGGTATCGGGACTTATACAATACACTGAGGCCCAAAATGTTTTGGTCAAGAAAGGATTGGGTCTTACACTCTATTAGAGGCCCAAAAGTGTTAAATGGGTCTTATAGCTCGAGGAGAGGCCCAAGGTGATTTTTCAAAAGGCGATGATCGTGCCGTTTATTTGAAAATGTACAGAGGGACTTATACAACGAATGAGGCCCAAAATATTTCTGTACAAGTGGGTTGGGTCTTACACTCTCTCAAGAGGCCCAAAAAGTTTTGAAAATGATTTATGAGGGTTGAATTAATCCAAAAACCCTAATTTGTTTTCAAAAATGTATTTAATTGGATAAAAATTCAATTAAAATGATAAAAATTGTTTAACATGTGAAAAACAAATTGTGATTTTGGATTAATGCTTCAAAAATTAAGTATTGACCTACAAAATAATTAGAAAGCATTAAAAGTTGCAAAATCAATGTGGAAAAAATATATAAAATGTCAAAAACAATTAAAATATTAATTCTTTGCAAAAATATCAATTATATGAAATAAATAATATTTTTGGGATTTTTTGATAAAATAAAATATTTTAACATTTTTGTGAATTATTAAAAAAAGAATCAACTCAAAATCATTAAAACTCAGAGAGAAATTAATTTTTGAATCAATTAAATAAAATCACAAAATTCAAATATTTGAATTTTTCAAAAATGGCGCCAAGAACACACCAAGAACACGCACGTGTTCTGGGTTTGGCTGATTTGCATTTTCTCCTCAATCTCACTGAATACTTGGTTATATCATGCAATCCACATATCATTATGCTCGTCTCAACCTCACGATCATGTCTATAACACTTAATTTCATTTAAATTAAACATATAACAAGAAATCATGAAAAATCCTCAAGAACCCTAATTTCTGCATGAAGGCTAGGATTTTTGATACACGATTCAAACAATGCAATTAATTGAGGGAAAACATTCCACGCATGATTATGAACATATGGCCAAATTATTGTGCGAGGAAATATGCATAGATTGAGAGATGACCAAGTATATGCTTACCTCTAAGCCGTGACAGCAAGTGCAATGTATTTTTGAATTGGAGATGTTACAGATGAGTGGTGATGATCTGAACAGCTTCCCTACACCCTATGGAGTGTGTTTGAATGGTTGGACTTGATTGAAATTGGCTGGATCACTTTGTGGTACCTCAGTTGCAACTTGATTGAAAATTTGAGCAACCAGCTGGTGATTTTGTGAAATTGGTGTTTCAGAAGTGATCTAAGTGTTTGATCAGCTCATATGTGATGTATGTGAGGTGTGTGAGTGATTGGTTTGATTGGAAAAGCTCTCAAACTCAAAACCCGATAGTGACTTGCCTTAGAAGGCAAAATTGGAGTGAAAGAAGAGATTTTGAGGAAAGCATCTGTTTGATGGCTTTGGTGTACTCAAACTGATCACAATTGAGCTCTATTTATTGTAGAGCAAGTTTGTTTTGCAAGGAATAGTGAATGGCAGCTGGTAAGTAGGTTTGGCCAATGTTGACAAATGAAAATCCAAGTCTCCTCTAGCCATTGACTAGAGGTTAGGGCACAGAGCTTTGGATTCCTTGGTCTTGGATAAGTCTTGACTGATTTCAGATGAGAATGGCTCAGTCCATGCCACCTTGATGCTTCCATTGAATGCTTCAATCCAAATTTGGAGTCTTGTCCCTATTTTGGCCATTCTAGGTTCAACATGCTATTTCTTGTTCCATGGACTTTGGAGGCTTGGCTCAGTGATTGTCCCCTTTAGATTCAATCCTATGAGGTGCCCAAGTGGATAGGAGCATTTGAATTTGGCTGATTTTGGCAAATCGAGCCAAAATGCAAAATCTGCCTTGCCTTTGACAGATTTCAGCAAGGCAACTTGACAATGTCATATCTCATGGGGTAAGTTGAATTTGGCAATGTTCTTGGCCATTTTGGAAAGCCCTTACATGATACAACAACTGTTTAACAAGTTTGGTTTTGATCTCTTTTGATTCCAAGTGAAAAATCCCTCTACATTTGGCAAAAAGTGAAGCAAAATCTGACTTAGTGAAATTTTCACTAAGTGTTGGAACAAAGTGTGATTTCTTGATTTTGATCACTCCATAACTCAAAATCCTTAATGAATTGGACTTAGGTCTAGTTGAAGTTTTTGTAGAGGGTAATGGGGGATACAAATCCATCTTTGGATGAGAAAAAATGGCCATGTGGTTTAGGAGTTATGGTCCTCCAAAGTTAGTGTATTAGTGGTACTTTTTCCATAACTTAGAAAAATTTCTAAGTTTTATGGTTACCCCTTTTACAAGTTATCCAACATTCTTTGATTTTTCTTGATGAATGATGATTCAAATCATACATTAACATCATTTTAGGGTTAAAAATCCATTTTGATGAAAAATCTCAAAAAGTCAAAGTTGACTTTTGTGCACAGTTGACTTTTTATCAGATGAATTCCAAATTGTGCAATTCTTCACGAAATCATGTCCTTGACCTAAATCAAACTTGATGGACATGTTCCATGGGTGTCATAGGGTATATTGGGGCATGTCCTAGGGTTTGGGAGCATGTCCTGGTCAAAAGTCAAAGTTACAGTTGACTTTCCTCGCGAAACCCTAATTGTGGTGCAGATGAAAATGAGACTTGTTGCTCAAGCTTCTTGGATTAATCCATTGTTCCAAATGGATCAATATAGTTCATTATATACCCTCAAATCATGTCTTGAGGTCTTGGCTCTTGATTTGTCCCAAAAGTCAACTTAGGGGTGAATTAGGTCAAGAAACCCTAATTCCTGATTTTTTATGTATGCATCCCCTGAGGTCAAATTGACTTGATGCTTGGGTCCATGAGGTTCCATGGAGTACATTAGGTTGTGTTTTGGATCTTTGGCTTATGTCTAGATGAAACTTTCCATCTAGAGGCCCTGGTCGACCAAAACCCTAATTTGGTGATACTGGCGATCTTGAGACTTGATCCACCTACAAGGGAGCAACCTTGTGCTTAATCCTTGAAGTGGGAGTCCTTTTTGATCCATTGTGGATGTTTGAGAGGTTAGACAAGTTGAAGATCATGTCATTCCTTGATTGATCCTTTGTCTAAGACTCTGAGAGGGCTTAAAACCCTAATTTTGATTGTAGTGAATGCTCAACAATCCTTAAGGCATTTGGTGAGGCATGATGGTTCATCCATATTGTGATGATGATTTGCACAATGATGGGAAATCTTAGTGGTCAAAATTTGGGGTATGACAGTGGTGAATTTCAAAGTTTTGTGATTGAAGTTAATTAATAGCTTGATATCCGATTCTCACCGCAATAGGCCCAAAAGTTTATTTTTATACAAGAGATGGGACTTACAACTCAAGGGGAGGCCCAGATAAAAAAAAAAGCGATTGCGCTGTTATTTTGAAAATCGCGTAGGGATTTAATTTATACAATGACTGAGGCCCAAATTATTTATGTACAAAGGGGGTTGGGTCTTACACTCTATTAGAGGCCCAAAAGTGTTTGAAAAAAGAAGAAAAATGGGACTTACGACTAAAGGGAGGCCCAGATGAAAATTGTTTTAAAAATGGTGATCGCGCTGAGATTTTTAAAATTGTATCGGGACTTACACAACGACTGAGGCCCAAAATGGTTTATTTACAAAGGGATGGGACTTACACTCTATCAAGAGGCCCAAAAATGTTTTGAAAAATGTTTGTGAGGGTGAAAACAATTAAAACCCTAATTTGATTTCAAAATGCATTTTAATTTGAATAAAAATTAATTAAAATGATCAAAATTATCAAACATGTATGAAAAACAAGTTGTGATCTTGGATTAATGTTTGAAAAATTGTGTTTTATCCATAGAATGATTTGAAAATCATTTGAATTTGAAAAATCAAGAGAAAGAAATATTTTTAAATGCTTTAAAACAAATAAAAATAAATTCTTTACAAAAATATTAAATATATAAAATAAATAAGATTTTTGTGAAATTTTTGTAGAATAAAATATTTTAACATTTTTGTGAATTTTGAAAAAAAGAATCAATTCAAAAACATTAAAATTCAGAGAGAAATTAATTTTTGAATCAATTAATAAAAATATCAAAATATTCAAATATTCAAAAATTTGAAAAAGGCGCCAAGAACACCTTGTGTGGTTCGCGCGAGCTCTGTTCTTGCATATTTTGCAAAACCTCTCATATCTCTCTGATTACTCAATGAAAATGACTTTTGTAAACATGAAACTTGCTCGTTTTTTAACAAGGATTACAACCATATAAATTAATTGCATTTATATTAAGTGTGAGTGAGAAATCAGAAGATGAATTCAAGAATCCTAATTTCTGCAAGAACACCATGAAATCCTATACACGATCCATACATAGCAATTGATTGAGGGGAAACACTCTATATATGTGCAGAAACATGTTTGTAACTTGAAAATACATTTATGATGCATGAATCATAGAGTTTGAGAGTGTCAGGCTTACCTCTTGCAGCTGGTGATCGAATTCTATGTTGGAGGTGTTACAGATGTTGTGTAATGATTTGGACAGCTTCAATGGACCTCAAGTAATGTGTTTAAAGGCTTGGAATGGATTGAATCATCTCAGAACTTGTTGTGGCACCTCAACTGTAAACAGGCAAAAAAGCTTGAGTAAATGGGGGGTGACTTTGTGATTCAGGTGTTCCATATGAGTTTTATGGTCATGGATCACTCATATATGATGTATGTGAGGTGTTGGCATGATTGGTTTTGATAGAATTGCTCTCAAATGGAAAATTCAAATGTTACTTGAATGAGAAGCAAAATATGGTTTTTTTAGAGTGATTTTGAGGAAAGCATGTGTTATGGTGCTTTGGTGTACTCAAACTGACCATAAATGAGCTCTATTTATAGTGTGTCAAGTTTGTTTTGGCAGCAATAGTGAATGGTGGCTGGTACAGTCCATTGTCCATTGGTTTGCAAAAGGAATCTCAAGTCTCCTTTAGCCATTGACTTGGGTCAATCTTGTAGGCCTATGGTCTTCTGTTACAGGGATAAGGCTTAACTCATCCAGTTGTATTTGCTTCAGTCCATGCCACCTTGATGCATCCATTGAATCCTCCATGACAACTTTGAAGTTTTTGGCTTTTGCATCATTAGATATCACATGTATACATGATGATCTTCTGTCTTGGGAGGCTTGTGGCTCAGAGATCTTTTGCTTTGATCTGATCCTTAATGTTTCTAGAAGGATTACAAGACTTGTAATTGTACAAATTAGCCAATTCGAGCAAATGACCTATAATCTGCCTTAGGAAGAAATCAGCTTTTGGTGCCATGTTCCAAGGGTTGTAACTCCTTGCTCAAATTGAATTTGGAGATGATCTTGGACTTTTTGGAAAGCTCTCATGACATACTTTAACTTTGATGTCCAATAATGGTCTTGGATCAAGGTGAAAAATGACCTAAAACTTGTGATTTTGATCAATCCATAACTCAAAATCCATGAGGATTTGGAATCTTTTGTAGTTGACACTTTTGAAGTATGTCATGTGAGCTTTCATTTGAGCTTTGGATGGAAGAAAAAGGCATTGGGGGTTTGGGAGTTATGACCTTGCAAAGTTGGTACCAAATCCATTTTGTTCCATAACTTAGAAAAATTTAAGTTTCTTAAGGTTGCCCCTTTTCCAAGTAACCATATTTTCCTTGGTTTTTTCTTGATGGATGATGTTCAAAACCATGCATTAACATTGTTTTTGACTTAGGGGAGCCATATTTGTGAAAATTTTCAAAAAGTCAAACTTGATTTTGGGCACAGTTGACTTTTTGTCAGATGAATTCCAAATTGTGTGATCTTCTATGCAATCAAGTTCTTCACCTAATTAAAACCTAATGGATGGATTCCATAGGTGTTTTAGGGTGTCTTTAATCATGTCCAAGGTTTGGGAACATGTCTTGGTCCAAAGTTAAAGGTACAGTTGACTTTTTCTTCAAAACGCTAATTGTGGTCCAGATGAATTTGAAACTTGTGAATCAAACTTCTTGGATCAATCCATTGTTGTAAATGGATCAATGTGGTGTATTTGAGGCCCTCAAATCATTTCTTGATGTCTTGGTTCATGTCTTGCCTCAAAAGTCAACTTAGGGGTGAATTCGGTCAAGGAACCCTAATTCCTGATTTTTTATGAATGCTTCCTCTGAGGCCATTTTGATTTGATGATGGGGTTCATAAGGTTCCTTTGAGCATTTTGGATCATGTTTTGAAGTATTGGCTCATACCTAGAGGAAAATTTTCATCTGGAGGCCTTGGTCGACCAAAACCCTAATTTGGTGACACTAGCGATCTTGAGATTTGATCCACTTGGAATGTTGCAACCTTGTGCTTGATTATTGATATGGGAGACCTTTTGATCCTTCATGGGTGTGAGAGGTTAGACAAGTTGAAGAACATGTCAATTCTTGATTGATCCTTTGTCTAAGTGCTCTGAGAGGGATCAAAACCCTAATTCTTGATTGTAGTGATAGCTCAACAATCCATGAGGAGATAGAAGAGGCATGAAGGTACATCCATATTGTGGTGATGATTTGCACAATTATGGGAAATCTTGTGGTCAAAATTTGGGGTATGACACGATGAACCGCTACCAAGCGAAGGGTCAGAGCCAGGATCTCAATGGGGACTAATTTTTGACGGAGCCGTCAATGCTTATGGAAACGGAATTGGGACAATCATCGTAACACCTCAGGGTACCCATATTCCTTTCACCACCAGGTTAACATTCAAATGTACAAATAATGAGGCCGAATACGAAGCTTGTATCATGGGTCTCGAAGAAGCTATTGACTTAAGAATAAAGAACTTGGATGTGTATGGCGACTCAGCCCTGGTTATAAATAAGATCAAAGGAGAGTGGAACACATATCAATTAGGATTGATTCCTTACAAAGACTACGCAAGAAGGTTGTTACCATTCTTCAATAGAATCGAGTTTCATCATATCCCTCGTAAAGAAAATCATATTGCAGATGCATTAGCCACCCTATCCTCCATGATTAGTGTAAGTCAATGGAACGACGTACCTAGGATTGACATAATACGCCTTGAAAGGCCCGCTTACATCTTCGCGATTGAAGCAGTCATATATGACAAACCATGGTATCACGATATCAAATGCTTCCTTCAAAGACAGGAATACCCGCTTAGGGCATTGAGAAAAGATAGGAAGACTCTCAGAAGACTGGCTGGCAACTTCTTCCTGAAAAATGATATACTCTACAAGAGAAACTTCGACATGGTCTTGCTCAGATTCCTAGACAAATAAAAGCAAACATGTTGATGAAAGAGATTCATAAAGGATCCTTTGGCACTCATGCCAATGGGCACACAATGGCAAGAAATATTCAAAGAGCAGGATATTATTGGCTGACAATGGAATCCGATTGCTACAAGTACATGAGGAGGTGTCACAAGTGTTAGATATACGCTGACAAAATTCATGTACTGCCAACGCATCTCAAAGTCCTTTCTTCTCCTTGGCCTTTTTCTATATGGGAATCGACATGATTGGCATGATTGAACCCAAAGCTTCAAACGGACATCGGTTCATCCTGGTAGCCATTGATTACTTCACCAAATGGGTCGAAGCTGTATCATACACCAATGTAACCCGACAAGTGGTGGTCCGATTTATCAAGAACAATCTCATCTGCCGTTATGGTGTTCCAAGCCAGATCATTACGGATAATGGATCCAACTTGAACAACAAGATGATAAAAGAGTTGTGTGCTGAGTTTAAGATCGAACACCATAACTCATCTCCCTACCGCCTTAAAATGATTGGAGCGGTAGAAGCGGCTAACAAGAATATCAAGAAGATCATTCAGAAGATGGTTGTAACCTACAAAGATTGGCATGAGATGCTACCCTTTGCTCTTCATGGTTATTGCACATCTGTCCACACCTCAATAGGGGAAACCCCTTTCTCTCTGGTGTATGTCATGGATGCAGTGCTCCCCATTGAAGTGGAGATCCCTTCAATAAGAATATTGATAGAAACCAAGCTAACAGAAGCTGAATGGTGTCAAAGGCGACACGATGAACTGAATCTGATCGAAGAAAAGAGAATGACGGCTTTGTGCCATGGTCAGTTATATCAGCAAAGAATGAAGAAGGCCTTTGACAAAAAGGTCCGACCCCGTGTCTTTAGAGGAGGAGACCTCGTGCTCAAGAAGATACAATCATTTCTCACTGATTCTGTAGCATGCGATTTTTGTCGGTGACGCGACCACCTTACTATAATGGTTGGAATTGGGTGCTACTTTCTGATTTCTTATTTATCCTATGAAGCTGGAAAGGAAAGGGAAGATATCTAAAACTAACCTTGCACGCAAATGTTTTTTTTAACAAATGCTAAGAGATTGGGGGGTCCGGGGTCAGGTTATACAAAGGGAAGTTGTTAATTACCTAGTGTATATATGGTTATCCATAGATCTTGTTTCTCGCATGTTTCTCTATTATCTACTTACTGGTGTTTATCTGTTATGAATTGGGAAAGTTTCTCCTTTGGGAGTGTTGAGAGAGTATTTTTGTTGTTTTCGGGTTTTTTGATGTTTTTGGTAAGGTACTGGACCTAAGGTTTTTGATATGTGTGCTCGCTAAGGTTTCGCAATCTTATGCCTACATATTCCCTAAAGATAACAGGGAAATCAGAGCAATCGTAGTTCCTCCTATTCTATGGAAGGAAAGATGATGTTTGGTGTCTTGTTCAAAGACCAAGATTGAAGCTAAAGGTTTGACTGAGAGAGAATTTGTCATCTCTAAAGGGAGATATCTCACATGTTTATCACAGTTGTTAGGTAATTGGTTATAAAGGAGAATTACTTTAACTGGAATGTGTGGAATCCAGCAATGCTATAATTTCCATTAAGGGAGATGTCCTGAAGGAGGAAACTTTAACTCAGTGTAGAGCAATGCCATTTTTCCTTAGGATTCTTCCATGCTAAGAGAGGGACATAGGCTTGGATGTAAATAATCCAGAGGCTTGCCACTTACAGCTGTTAGATGAAAGAGAAAGTTTACCAGGATAAAAGAGGGACCACAACTTGGATTTTTGAATCAATAAGTGTGCCACTTATAACAGTTATCTGGATTTAGGGTTTTTTATTGTCTGTGTGATGTACAGAGAAATGTCTTCCTACAGAGAGAACTTTTGATTTCCTCTGAGGGGATGTTGACTTTTGTGTGCCTTGATGAAAGCCCAAGGTTGAAGCTAAAAGGTTGACTCTACTAGGGAGTTTTGTCTGTCTTGTACAAAGCCCAAGATTGAGGCTGAAAAGAATTGACTCTTTCGAGGAAAGTTTGGTCTGTCTTGTACAAAGCCCAAGATTGAGGCTAAAGAATTGGCTCCACTAGGAAGAGGTTTTATCTATCTTGTACAAAGCCCAAGATTAAGGCTAAAAGAATTGACTCAGCTAGAAAATATGATCTGAAAAGCCCAAGATTGAGGCTAACTTTGCTGAAGGAAAATCATTATACAAAGCCTAAGAGGAGGCAAGTTGGGAAATTTCTTATAAGAAGCCTAAGAGGAGGCTATATTCTGCTGAGGATTATTGAGATCCAGAGACAGGTCCAAATTGGGGAGTCAACTCTTGCTGAGTGATTACAGAAGAGTTGAAATATCAGAGACCATGAGGTTCTGATTTTTCTGATGGTTCATTGGTTGTAATTTTACCCTAGCTGGGGAATTTAGATTGACAGTTTGAAGATTGAGTTTGAAAACCTATGGAGGTTTTAACTCTGCTAGAAATTGATGAAGTCATCAGGGTTTTTCCTGTACTTTTAGGAAACTTGAGGGTTTCCTTGAGATCTAAGAGGAGATGAGACTTTCCAAGTCTACTGGTATGAAGAGTTTGATCTTTGTATGATGCCCAAGAGGAGGTTGATGTTTTAAGGGATGAGAATCAACTCTAAACTGGTCTGATGTTCTGACTCTCTAGAAGATTAAACTAGTAGAGATGACTAAGTTATGTCGTATACCTGTAGGAGGTCTTTTGGGTCCTTGTACTAAGCCCAAGAGGAGGCTGAGAACTTATAAGAAGCCTGAGGGTCCTTGTACAAAGCCCAAGAGGAGGCTGGGGATGCTTTTAGGAAGCCTGTGGGTCCAAACCTAAGAAAAGTTCAAGAAAGGTTTCACCAGGAATAATCCTTTCTTTAGTGAACAGTTCTAGGGTTTGAAGAAATTCAAAAGAGGTCTCACAGGGAATTAATCCTCTTTGGGGAAGTGAATTTCTTGTACAAATATTTCTAAGTTGTGACAGTCTTGAGAAAAGTTTCACCGGGAATAATGCCTTTCTCTGTTCCATATTGTATAAGCCCAAGAGGAGGCAAGACTGTATCTGGAATTTCCTATGGGGAACTAGTTTTGACTTTGTTAAAAGAGTAACCACTGGTTTGATCTAAAACCTAGACCTAATTGCTGGGGAAAACTCTAAGCAAGTATATACAGGCATACATATACAGATGAAATATATAAGCAAGTATGTATAGAAGAAAAAGGTAGAACTTACAGGTGTGCAAGCTCCAGCATTGTAACCATAGCTGTATGGTTAGTTATTCAAGAAATTGAAGAAAGTTTTGATAACACTTTGAATTTGAATCTAAATAAAAAAGAAAGTTTGTTGTGAACAGAAGTTAGGGCTTATTACTCAAGGGGAGGCCCAGATGATCTCTTTTGAAAAGGCGACGATCGCGTCGTAGTTTTAAAAACCACAGAGGGACTTATTCAATGATTGAGGCCCAAAAATGTTTATGTACAAAGCGGGTTGGGTCTTACACTCTATTAGAGGCCCAAAAGTGTTTGAAAAAGAAGGAAAATAGGACTTACAACTCAAAGGGGAAGCCCAGATTAAAAACACTGATCGCACTATTGTTTTTGAAAATCGCGTAGGGACTTATACAATGACTGAGGCCTAAATTATTTATGTGTGACAAGGGATGGGTCTTACACTCTATTAGAGGCCCAAAAGTGTTTTGAAAAATGTTTGTGAGGGTGAAAATGATCAAAACCCTAATTTGATTGAAAAGTACATTTTAATTTTGAACAAAAATCAATTAAAATGATCAAATTTATCCAACATGTGTGAAAAACAAGTTGTGATATTGGATAAATGTTTAAAAAACATATTTCATTCATAGAATGATTTGAAAATCAATTGAATTTGAAAGATCCAGAGAAAGAATTTATTTAAAATGTTTAAAAATAATTAAAAGGAATTCTTTTCAAAAAATTCAAAATATATTAAATAAATAATATCCTTTTGATTTTTTTGTGGAATAAAATATTCTAACATATTTGTGAATTTTGAAAAAAAAAAGAATCATTCAAAAATGATTGAAATTGAAAGAGAAATTAATTTTTGAAGTTATTAAGAAATTGTGAAAAATGTGAAAAGAATAAGTGGTAAAAACAAGGGATGGTCCTCCCAAGGTTTGAACTCACGCCCTTGGGGTGGAGGGCTTAAAACTTTACCAACTGAGTCAGGCGCGTTGGCTAATAGAGAATGGGATGGGTAAATAATATGTGAAACTCTCTTTTGAAAATGGTTCCAAAAAAAATACCAAAATGGTCTGGGGCGAGGGGGATTCGAACCCCAGACCTCTCGCTCGCTACACATACACACACACACACACACACACACACACACACACACACACACACACACAAATACTAGTGTTTCCACTAGGGCGCAATGCCAATTCAAGCATATATTGGCAAGTGAATAATATATACTATGGTTCTAAAAACCTGAAAAATGACGCCATGGTCATCTTCTTCCTTGGACCAACATCAGATTTGCATGAAGCATGCTATCTCTCTCGGTTCTCAATCATTTTGAAACATGTAAAAATGAAAATTGTACGTTTTTTAACAAGGAACATGATGGCTCTTTTCAATTTTATTTTAATTAAGTGAATCAAGAGATAACATGTTATAATCAGATGAACCCTAAAAAATGCAAGAGCTATATGAAATCTTATACATGCAAGATAAACATCAATTGATTGAGGGAAAATGATCTATGAACATCCATAAACACATTGGTAACTTAAAAACATGTTTATGATGCATGCATTAACGAGTTTGAAAGTTCAAGGCTTACCACTGCAAGAAGGAATCAAATTCTGTTGTAGAGGTGTTACAAAAGTGAAACAATGATTTGGATAGCTTCCTTAGGTCTCAAGGATTATGTTGCAATTATTGGAATGACTTGAATCCCTCTGAATTGAGTAGCTCGAATCCAACTGCAACTTGATCAAGTGAACTATGGAGATGATGATTTGGATGTTACAGATGTGATTTAAAGGTTTAGATCACTCCTATATGTTGTACATGAGGTGTGTGAACCATTGGTTTGAGTTGCATTGGTCTCCAACTCAAAATCCGATAGTGCCTTCTCAAGAGAATGAAGTTTTTATGTTTAAGAAGGAAATGAGAGAAAGCTATGTTGTAAGTTGCTTTGGTGTGTTTGTAAACATCAGAAGTGAGCTCTATTTATAGGTGAATAGATTTGTCAAGCATGAACAGTTGGAACTTGAAGGATAAGAACTGAATTTAATGGTCTTGGCTTGGCATAATTGCTTCTTACACAAGGTACAATAGCAGTCCCAAATAGCTCAGCTATGTATTGACTCAATCCATATTCTGCAGTCCTTTTAAATGTTGTTTATTAGAGCATCTTGACTACAAGGGATAGGAATCTTGAATATGCACTATTTGCTCATAATTGCCCTTGAATTTTAAGGCTTCCATGACAAAACTTCATCATTCTCATGAGATTTTTCCTTGGCTCTTTGGCACTATCCTGTAGGTTTATGAGGAGTCACTCTGATCACATTGAATTGGCTTGGCATAGTGATCATTGAATTTGACTCAAAAATCGTGGCTTGCAAGAAAACATCCAAACTGTCATGAAAACAGTTGTAACAATGCCTCTTGGGGCAGCCATAACTCTTGGCTCAAGTTAAGTTGTTTCATGCCAATGATCTCTTTGGATTGTTGGCAACATGTATAACAACTTTGATGTTTACAATTGAGATTGATTCTTCTTGTAACTAGGTGTAAACATCTCCCAAGTTTTGGTGTTTCACCTAAAATCTGTCTCGGACAGAATTTTTTCTAAGTGTTGGAAAAAGAAGCATTTTCATGTTTTAGTGATTTTGATTCAACCATAACTCAGAATCCATGATGATTTGGAATGAGATGTAGTTGACATATTTGAAGTATGTCATGAGAGCTTTCATTTGAACTTTGGATTGAAGTAAATGGCTTTGTGGTTTGGGAGTTATGACCTTGCAAAGTTCGTACCAAATCACTTTTGTTCCATAACTTAGAAAATTTTAAGTTTTCTATGGTTGCCCCTTTTGCAAGAAACCTCACTTTTCTTGATTTTTCTTGATGAATGATGATCAAAACCATACATTAACATTGTTTTGACTTAGGGGAGCCATATTTGTGAGAAAATTCAAAAAGTCAAACTTGATTTTGGGCACAGTTGACTTTTTGTCAGATGAATTCCAAACTGTGTGATCCTCCATACAATCAAGTTTTTGACCTAATTCAAACCTAATGGATGGATTCCATTGGTGTTTTAGGGTGTCTTGAATCATGTCCCAAGGTTTGGGAGGATGTCTTGGTCCAAAGTCAAAGGTACAGTTGACTTTTTCTTCAAAACCTTAATTGATGAATTTGAAACTTGTGAATCAAGCTTCTTGGATCAATCCATTGTTGTAAATGGATCAATGTGGTGTATTTGAGGCCCTCAAATCATGTCTTGAGGTCTTGGTTCATGTCTTGTCTCAAAAGTCAACTTAAGGGTGAATTAGGTCAAGAAACCATAATTCCTGATTTTTGATGAATGCTTCCCCTGAGGTTGTTTTGACTTGATGATTGGGTCCGTCAGGTCCCTTTGAGTATCTTGGGTCATGCTTTGAAGCATTGGCTCATGCCCAGATGAAAATTTTCATCTAGAGGCTTTGGTCGACCAAAACCCTAATTTGGTGACACTGTCGATCCTGAGGCTTGATCCACTTGGAATGTTACAACCTTGTGCTTGATTCTTGATGTGGGAGACCTCTTGGTCCTTTATGGGTATTTGAGAGGCTAGAAAAGTTTGAGGATCATGCCCATTCTTGATTAATCCTTTGTCTGAGTACTCTAAGAGAGCTTAAAACCCTAATTCTTGGTTGAGGTGAGTGCTCAACAATCCTTGAGGAGATTGATGAGGTATGATGGCACATCCATATTGTGGTAATGATTTGCACAATGATGGGAAATATTGGTGGTCAAAACATGGGGTATGACAGATTCCCCTATTTAATCTTCTTGGACCCGAATGTGTGAATGGCAGAGATATTCGGGGTGCAAGAGGATTAAATATCGGAATACCCAAAATTTTGACTGTGGTTACGAATGGCAGTTTGCTCATCCATCTTCTTTTGCTAAGCAATGTTACTTAGAAAAGGGTAAAACTTCCCCTCGATCCTGGTTTTCAACCACTAAATTGGTCTTAGTTTCTTCTTGAAATAAACTTCCCCTCGATCCTGGTCTTCAGCCACGGAACTGGTCTCAGTTTCTCCTGAAATAAACTTCCCCTCGATCCTAGTCTTCAGCCACAGAACTGGTCTCTGTAACACCCCGATTTATTTTAATTAATTTTTCATAATTAAGTTGAATGATGTTGTGTATTTGTGTATGATTATGTGTGTTTTGGTTGACGTTGAGTTACCTTAGTATGAGGTAGAAATATGTGGTGTGAATAGTAAGTAATTACTAATTTAAATAATTTTAGTTGAAATTAAATTGGATCTAAAAATAATTAGTTTAATTATTTTATTTAATTAAAATTTGATAAAATGAGTGGAAAGGTGATGAGGGAAAGATGGTCCATTAATAAGGATTAGTAGGGATAAGAAGGGAAAGGCATATTTGGGGTCTAAGGGTCATAAGAGGAAAAAGGAAGAAATTGGAAAGGGAGAGACTCATTGGGAATCGATCGAATTCTGAAGAAAGGAGAAAAGGGAACGGGAAGCAAAGCTAGGACCTAGAGACATCAGAAGAATCTTCATCTAAGGTAAGGGTGGGAATTCTTTAATCTCTCAAGGGTTGGATGATGTATGTATTTGGGTAGGAATCAGTAGGTTAAATTCATGTGGATGTTGAATTTTGTTGATAGGTAGTTTGGGGTTTTGATGGGGTCCTAATGAGTTAGGATGTTGATATTTGCTTATGATGTTGTCTATAAAATAATGCATGTTGTTGTTGCTAAGTATTGATGAGATTGGATGTGATTTTCGTGCACTATGAGGACTTTTTGGGGAGGAAATTAGGTCTGGTGTAGCAGAGAATTGGATTGCAGAAAATCTGCTACGCGCTCGTAGCGCCGGGCGGTGGAACAGTAGCACCGGACGGTGTTGTGTCGGGTGGTGATCAGGAGGCGTTGTATGGAACGCTACTGGAAGTGTTAGAATTGAGGGGGGGAAGCTACGCCTGTGCACCGTCGGACGGTGCGAAGAGGTGCAGCGATGCTGCTTGCACGATTTTTGTTGTTTCTTTGCTGTTTTCTTGTTGTTTCGCGTGGTTTCATGTTGCTTCGTTGATGATTTCTTTAGATGATGTATTGTGGAGGATTGCTATGAATATACATGCTCGAATAGGTGTATGTGTGTTGTTGTGAAACAGTAAGTTGAGTAATGATGATATGCCATATTTATGCATTTGTTTCGTTGTTGCATGTTGTCGTTGAAGGTGGATAGTATGACGCATGAGTTGAGGGATGACCTGTGCCCATGTGGGGTGTGAGGGTCTATCCGGATTCATTTTAGTGGAATCGATGTTGTTGTTGTTGTTGAGGTGATTGTGTGCCCATGTGGGGTGTGAGCAATCACGATTGTCGTGTGCCCATGTGGGGTGTGAACGACTAGATAGACTTTCCGACGAGAATTGTGATCATGAAACAGGGATCAAAATTGGTACCACATGCATTGAGTCTAGTTGGTGTCTCATTGCATTACTCTTGTTAGTTGTGTTGCATTATGCTTTGATTGATGATCTGTGGTTGTGTTAAGGTGTGTGATTCGTGATGGAAGTTGTGATATAGATGAATGACTTGGTGATTTATTCTTTTATATTTATATCATTTTCTTCGTTTGTTGATTTGAGAATCTCACCCCTTCTGTTTGAATGTTGCCTCTACGTGGGTAACGTGCATATATTCCGCTGTAGGAGCTCAGGTGTGAGTGGAAGTTGAAGTCTTCCGCTTATTCTTTTAGTTTGGCGTCAGTTCTGATATGTAACATTGGGAGTCGGGAACGCTTTTATATGATTTTATTTTTTGAAGAATTATTAGTTGTTTTTCTGATATGAAAACTAGTTCTTTAGTTGATTGGAATCATTATATTTTATTGATTGAAATGAATAATTTTCCGTTGTGCAATAAAGAGTATTTTGGATTAAAGTATGCTTTAATTTATGTTACATGTCTACTTATGAGCAAGTATTTGATGAAAGTAATGCCCTTTATTTATGAGTTGTATTATTTTACTCTGATTATTCAATTAATTTATGCGGGGGAATTTAGGGTGTTACAAAGTGGTATCAGAGCAGGTCGGTCCGTCCGGCCAGGTTGTCTAATTATGTTGTTCCCTAGTATGCGACATGTGTGTGAAGACACTGTCAGTGCTTGTTTTGTTTTCCATTTGCAGGTTGGGAATGAAACAAGTGGGGGAGAAATGTCTGCTTCTCTTGGATATTCCAGTTGTTGAGGAATTGGATATCATGTTGCTACATGAGGGAGTGCAGTGTTGGATTGTCCAACTGTTTGAGAATAGTGTGATCCTTGAGGGAAGACGGCCAGGTGTTCTCGTTGTTCGCTTCCTTGTGAGGGGGAAGGTGATGTGGTGGCTAGAGATGGGCCGGTGATGTGTGGAGTATCCTGACGTATTTCCTAAGGATGGGCACAGGTTGTCTTTAGTCGGAACAAGATGATGTTATTGTTGGGACGAATTGGTGGAGTTAAACCATGTGTTTACCAATCATTTAGATGAGTGGTGTAGTATGCTGTTGAGACAAGTGTAGCTCCAGTGTTATGAGTTAAGAAGAAAGAAGGTAGTACGAGATTGTGTGTGGATTACCGACAGTGGTATAAGGTAATGATTGAAAATAAATATCCACTTCAACGGGATTGATGATTTGATGGACCAACTGTTATGCTAGTGTGTCATCAGTATAATTGAATTGAGGTCGGATTACCTTCAGATTTGGGTGAAGAGTGAGGATAGTTGGGGGATCTTAGAAATAAGGGAAAAGGGTGGAACTCATGTTCACCATTTCCAATCTTCATTTTCGCACTTATGGAACAGTCTTCACTAAACAGGTGATAACTTTTCGCTGGTAACTCCGATGGGAGCGATTCTGGACTTTTTGGAAAGTTTGTGAAATTCACTACATTTTTCATATAAACTATGTCTTCTGCATGTTTTTGCTGAAAGAGAAAAATGCATTTGAAGATTTGGGTCAGAAGATGATTTTGGAGAAGGCAGGTATACGGGATTTCTTGACCAGCCTCCATTACACAGGTGATAACTTTTTACTTGTAACTCGGATTTAAGTGATTCTTGAATTTCTTGAATCTACAGGAAATTCCCTTCATTTTGGAATATAATTTTGTATCAAGAAGGTCTGTATTGAAGGAGATACTCGTGTTTGAAGTTGAGCGAGCCTCGCGGAAAATGGGTAAGATGAGGTCAGGTATAAAATGTTTAGTAATAGGACGAAGGTGAGGGTATCAGAGAAGCACATGGAGGTGCGGCGTATGCCAATTGAGGATGATCAGAGTGGATCGATTCTTGAGGAAGGGAGAAGGTTAAAAAGTAAAGTGGATTGTGTGTCATTGATGGCATGATGTCGACATGTGTTGGGAAGATTTTGGATAGTTTCTATCACCACCCAGATGATGAGATGGTACTGTTGAGATTGTGATTAGAATAAGACCCAAATGTGCAACTATATGGATCATCGAGATGATGAAATTAAAGGGAAGACGGAGTATTTATTAGTGTTGTTAAATTTCTCTACTTGGATAAATGTTTCATTTGGAGCAGACTGATTTGAATTGTACTTGGTGTAGTAGCATTTCCGGTATCGGGAGAATATTTAAAAATTGTGTTGTGCTACGAGTGTGTATAGGAGAATATGTAATGGACTTTGGGCACAAAGTAAGGACGCTATTGTAGTTAGGTAAGGATGATTTATGCTACCGATGTGGTTGCCGGCTACCTATTGACAAATTGAGGAACTGATCACCCTTAATCTCTTGTCGATAGTAGACAGGATCATGTTGGATGGAATAGACGTGTCTTGCTAGATGGGATGGTATGTACAGTGAATTATTTGGAGTTAAGCCAAGTGCTTACGGATTGTTTTGATTAGTCGATGCAGATTCCTATATCTGAAGATGAGGCGGATTCGAGGCTTTTATATTTTTATCAAATGTTGTTGATAGTTACTTATCAGGAGTAGAGAACAATGTGCTGACTAGTAATATGCCAAGGGTGTCTCCTTGGAGAGCTTCATTATTATTGGTAAAGAAAAGGATGGTAGCATGAGGTTGCGTGTTGATCGGTGAGCAGTATAGAAACTCACAGTTGTGTTCTGGATAGCTTGAGTTTTGATTTGTGATGAATCGAGAATCCGATTGACATGGGACTTGAAGCATTGGAAAGATAATCCAAAGAGGAAGTAAATGGGAATGTGAGACCATGATTTGACCAAGGATGTCGGGTAGAGGATGGTAGTGGCTAGTATGCCTTAAAGTGTATATAGAGAGTATGAATCGTATCTTCCATACTTATTTGGATAAGTTCGAAGTGGTGTTCGTTGTGGATGTTCTGATCTATTATAAAATCAGAAGAAGAACGTGTATAGTATTTGAGAATTGAGTTACAAGTATTGAAAGAGATAAAGTTATATGCTAAGTTATCAAAGTGTGACTTTTGGTTAGTAGAGGTGAGTTTTCTTGGTTATGTTAATTCAGACGAGGGTATTATTGTGGATCTATCAGAAGTAGATGTAGTTCTACAACGAGAAAGCCCCAAAGTGGGTTAAGGAGATTATAATATTTTTGAACTTAGTTGGTTATTACCGCAGGTTATGGAAGGTTTTTCCAAGTTAGCATTTCTGTTATCTCAGTTGACTTGCGAAGGGTAAGTCGGTTGCTTGGGGGATGTTTGTGGTGAGGAAAGTTATAGAGAGATGAAGTAGAAGTTAACCACATCTCCAGTTTTGGTTCTGCCTGATCTTAATGAACCATTTGTGGGGTATTAGAATGTGTTTAAGATGAGTTTAGACAGTGTGTTAATACAAGAGGGCAAAGTCGCAACTTATGTTTTACGACCATTGAGGAGTCACAAAAGTATCTATCCTGTTCAAGATTTGGAATTGGCTGCAGTCGTATTTGTGTTGAACATCTGGAGATATTATTTTTATGGATCTAGGTCCGAAGTGTTTAGTAATCAAATGAGTGTAGAATACCTGTTGGGTCGGAAGGAATGGAGTATGAGACGACAGAGATGGTTGGAATTCTTGATGAGTTAAGTCGAAAGTCTTTTCATATGTCTGCTTTGATGGTCAGAGAATTAGAATTGAGTTGGCAGTTCAGAGATTGGTGTCTGGTGTGAGAGATAATGCAGTGGAGTGTGAGGTTGGGCATATTAAAAGTGAACAACGATTTTATGGTGATTGTTAAGGAGAGTCAGAAGTTGGATGTGAACTCGGTAGATTCGATAGTTGCGAGTAATCAGAGTGCGCAGTTGAAGCATGATGTAGCGCAGTTCTTACATGCGTGTGTGTGACTTGTAAGAGTGCAAGGGTTGGACGATAGAGCCTGCAAGGCTTATGCAAACCATTGGACATTCCAGGACAGAAGTGATAGGTGAAATGTCTAAATATTGTTCATGTATTACTATACAGATGGATGTATTAGTTTACATGTTTAATTGGTGGATCGTAGCACTATTGCATCAGTGTAATGTGGCAGCGATATTGGTAATAAAGTTATGTTGATGTGGTTAAGATGATGTGTGTTATGGAACTTTATGTTCTTATCTTTGTTGTTACCTGGGTACCAATGGTGATGATAACAATCGTGTTATGTTCCAGTTCTAGAGTGAACCTGTGTGTTCGTAACTTGGTTATTCTTTGCGTCTTGAGTTAGTCGTCGAGTGCATTGCGTGAGCATTGCATCTTGTTGTTGTTGTCGTTGGTAAAGTGTATTGTTTCGTTGTGTTATTCATGGTGTTGCCTTTCATGGCATGTGGGTTGGCTATTTGGATACGAGGACGTATTCGGGGTAGTTCGTATGAGGTAAATTTTCGAGGAGGAAAATATTCTAAGTGGGGGAGAGTTGTAACACCTCGATTTATTTTAATTAATTTTTCATAATTAAATTGAATGATGTTGTGTATTTGTGTATGATTATGTGTGCTTTGGTTGAGGTTGAGTTACCTTAGTATGAGGTAGAAATACGTGGTGTGAATAGTAAGTAATTACTAATTTAAATAATTTTAGTTGGAATTAAATTGGATCTAAAGATAATTAGTTTAATTATTTTATTTAATTAAAATTTGATAAAATGAGTGGAAAGGTGATGAGGGCAAGATGGTCCATTCATGAGGATTAGTAGGGATAAGAATGGAAAGATATATTTGGGGTCTAAGGGTCATAAGAGGAAAAGGAAGAAATTGGAAAGGGAGAGAATCATTGGGAATCGATCGAATTCTTAAGAAAGGAGAAAAGGAAACAGGAAGCAGAGCTAGGACCTAGAGACATCGGAAGAATCTTCATCTAAGGTAAGGGTGGGAATTCTTTAATCTCTCAAGGGTTAGATGATGTATGTATTTGGGTAGGAATCATTAGGTTGAATTCATGTGGATGTTGAATTTTGTTGATAGGTAGTTTGGGGTTTTGATGGGGTCCTAATGAGTTAGGATGTTGATATTTGCTTATGATGTTGTCTATAAAATAATGCATGTTGTTGTTGCTAAGTATTGCTGAGATTGGATGTGATTTTCATGCACTATGAGGGCTTTTTGGGGAGGAAATTAGGTCTGGTGTAGCAGAGAATTGGATTGTAGAAAATCTGCTACACGCTCGTAGAGCATGGCGGTGGAACAGTAGCACCGGGCGGTGTTGTGTTGGGCGGTGACCAGGAGGCGTTGTATGGAACGCTATTGGAAGTGTTAGAATTGAGGGGGGGAAGCTACGCCTGTGCGCTGCCGGGCGGTGCGAAGAGGCGCAGCAATGCTGCTTGTGCGATTTTTATTGTTTCTTTGCTGTTTTCTTGTTGTTTCGCGTGGTTTCCTGTTGCTTCATTGATGATTTCTTTAGATGATGTATTGTGGAGGATTGCTATGAATATACATGCTCGAATAGGTGTATGTGTGTTGTTGTGAAATAGTGAGTTGAGTAATGATGATATGCTATGTTTATGCATTTATTTCGTTGTTGCATGTTGTCGTTGAAGGTGCGTAGCATGATGGATGAGTTGAGGGATGGCGTGTGCCCATGTGGGGTGTGGGCGTCTATTCGGATTCCTTTTAATGGATTCGATGTTGTTGTTGTTGTTGAGGTGACTGTATGCCCATGTGGGGTGTGAGCAATCACGATTGTCGAGTGCCCATTTGGGGTGTGAGCGACTAGTTAGACGTTCCGACGGGAATTGTGATGATGAAACAGGGATCAAAATTGGTACCACATGCATTGAGTCTAGTTGGTGTCTCATTGCATTACTCTTGTTAGTTGTGTTGCATTATGCTTTGATTGATGATTTGTGGTTGTGTTTAGGTGTGTGATTCGTGTTGGTAGTTGTGATATGGATGAATGACTTGGTGATTTATGCTTTTATATTTATATCATCTTCTTCTTTTGTTGATTTGAGAATCTCACCCCTTCTGTTTGAATGTTGCCTCTACGTGGGTAACATGCAGATATTCCGCTGTAGGAGCTCAGGCATGAGTGGAAGTTGAAGTCTTCTGTTTATTCTTTTAGTTTGGCGTCAGCTCTGATATGTAACATTGGGAGTCGGGAATGCTTTTATATGATTTTATTTATTGAAGAATTATTAGTTGTTTTTCTGATATGAAAACTAATTCTTTAGTTGACTGGAATCATTATATTTTATTGATTGAAATGAATAATTTTCCACTGTGCAATAAAGAGTATTTTGGATTAAAGTATGCTTTAATTTATATTACATGTCTACTTATGAGCAAGTATTTGATGAAAGTAATGCCCTTTATTTCTGAGTTGTATTATTTTACTCTGATTATTCAATTAAATTATGCGGGGGAATTTAGGGTGTTACAGTCTCAGTTTCTCCTGAAATAAACTTCCCCTCGATCTTGGTCTTCATCCACGGAACTGGTCTCAGTTTCTCCTGAAATAAACTTCCCCTCGATCCTGGTCTTCAGCCACGGAACTGGTCTCAGTTTCTCCTTGTCGAGTTTCTTTATTAACAATGGACGTTATTTGTAGTGGTCTTTATCAAACTTCTCACCGGGTTTTACTGGGGAGATGCCATTTGATGGAAAAAAAAATTTTGATTTCAAACTTGTTGGGGAAACCCATTTGTATGAACTGCAGAGGTGTGCAAACTTCTATATTGGAGATGCCATTTGTCGACCTACTGGGGAAAAATGAATCTCTTGAGAGACAGCTTTTTGCTTGGGGATATTACATCATAATTTCCTTCGAGATCCTTTCGGAGAAATGCCATGTGATGTAATCCAATTTTGAGGTGATGATGACTTCACTAACATCGAATATCTTGGGAGAAAATCCGACGTATTACCGAGAGTCTCCGGTTAAGAGGCTTTCTCTGGGGATTTTCTTTAATCTGGGAAAACAAAAATATCATCTTCGATGGTGAAGAGTGACGTTCCTGAGGTATCCGTCGAATGTCTTCTTGCCTTTCAGAGGTTCAAGTTATCAAAGTGGTTAAGGACAGGCTCCAAATCAGAAATAAACTGGGGAGAAATTGCTCGGACAATACATTTCCGGATAAGGAAAGAACTGACAACCTTATTGGCGGGAGGACGTTATCACTTGGGGATGAGACTGACCAGAGTGATATTAATACAACATATGTATGAATATGAATCAATTATGCATGATGTATGCATGTTTATGCTGACAAAATAGACGCGACATACGGACTGGTGAAGAGATACTCTGCCACTGTGAGGGATAAGAAGTATCATTGGTTCAAGATAGTGATCCTTTCTTGCTTAGGAGGGGTAGACCTTTCTGGGGGTGAAAGAACCATCAACTGGTCTTCAGAGGTAAGAACTCTGTTGGGGATGATAGATGGATCATTGCATCTAAAACAGTTGATCCTTCATTCAGGTCTACTGGCTAAAAGGAGTACTTTGACTCTGTATTTTGAGGTTTAATCACTTTCGAAGAAGCCATCGATTTTCCTTTTGTGTTAAGTAGTCAAAAGAATTGCCATCTTTATTTTAAAAGTAGAAGAAAATTTGACAAGTAAATTCATTTTTGTTTTGTTTTAAGAATCATTGATCATGTTAAAAATGTCATTCTATAAAGCAAAATAAATGAGAATTGAAAACAAAAGCACTAGGGCTCAAATTTTATTGATAGAATGGAAATCGGCCGAACGCGTGATCCCATAAAGCGTTACAAAGTTTAGAAAATGGTAATTTAAGGGAAAATGGGCTACATTGAAACATAACGACCGCTATCCTTCTACCAACTTTGAATTCTAGACATTCTGAGCTTCTGTCGAAGATGACCTTGGCTGAAGTCTTTTGACGGATGGTGTTACCGCTGGGGATTTAACCTTGTCAGACGTAGTTACTTGCCATGAATCCTTAACTTTTACCTGGATTGCCTTTTAAGGTTTTCAATCCATCGGGATGACTTTTGCTTATGTCTCTAATTTTTTGCCTGGACCGCCCTTTCGGGTTTTCAATCCACCAAGACGTTTTTCTTATTATTAGGTGAAGTATTTCTTGACTACATCAACATTCGTGGGGTAGGTAAATTCCTCTCCTTCCATGGTTGCAAGCCTCAAGGCGCCGCCTGAAAAGGCTTTCTTGACCACATAGGGGCCGTCATAATTCGGAGGCCATTTGCCCCGGGAATCAGTGAGGAATGATTGTATCTTCTTGAGCACGAGGTCTCCTTTTCTGAAGACACGGGGCTGGACTTTTTTGTCGAACGCCTTCTTCATTCTTTGTTGATATAATTGACCATGGCATAGAGCCGTTATTCTCTTTTCTTTGATTAGGTTCAGTTCATCGTGCCGAATTTGACATCATTCAGCTTCTGTTAGCTTGGCTTCCATCAATACTCTCAACGATGGGATCTCTACTTCTATGGGGAGCACTGACTCCATGCCATATACTAGAGAGAAAGGGGTTACCCCTATTGAAGTACGGATAGATGTGCGATAACCGTGAAGAGCAAAGGGTAGCATCTCGTGCCAGTCTTTGTAGGTTACAACAATCTTTTGAATAATCTTCTTGATGTTCTTGTTAGCCGCCTCTACCACTTCGTTCATCTTAGGTCGGTAGGGAGACAAGTTATGGTGTTCGATCTTGAACTCAGCACACAACTCTTTCATCATCTTGTTGTTTAAGTTGGATCCATTATCCGTAATGATCTAGCTTGGAACACCATAACGACAGATAAGATTGTTTTTTATAAATCGGACCACCACTTGTCTGGTCACATTGGTGTATAACGTTACTTCGACCCACTTGGTGAAGTAGTAAATGGCTACCAGGGTGAACCGATGTCCGTTCGAAGCCTTGGGTTCGATTATGCCAATCATGTCGATTCCCCATTAAGAAAAAGGCCATGGAGAAGAGAGAAATTTGAGATGCGTTGGCGGTACATGGATTTTGTCAGCGTATATCCTGCTCTCAGAATTTTCCTTGCTATTGTATGTCCATTGGCATGAGTGCCAAAGGATCCTTTGTGAATCTCTTTCATCAACAAGTTTGCTTCTTGTCTGTCTAAGCATCTGAGCAAAACCATGTCGAAGTTTCTCTTATAGAGTGTATCACCGTTCAGGAAGAAGTTGCTAGCCAGTCTTCTGAGAGTCTTCCTGTCTTTTCTGGATGCCTCAAGCGGGTATTCTTGTCTTTGAAGAAAGCACTTGATATCGTGATACCAGGGTTTTTCATCTATGACTGCTTCAATTGGGAAAATGTAAGCGGGCCTCTCAAGGCGCATTATGTCAATCTTAGGTACTTCGTTCCATTGACCTACACTAATCATGGAAGAGAGTGTGGCTAGTGCATCAGCCATGTGGTTTTCTTCACGAGGGATATGATGAAACTCAATTCTGTTGAAGAATGGTAATAACCTTCTCGCGTAATCTTTGTAAGGAATCAGTCCCGATTGGTATGTATTCCACTCTCCTTTGATCTGATTGATAACCAGGGCTGAGTCTCCATACACATCCAAGTTCGTAATCCTTAAGTCAATTGCTTCTTTGAGACCCATGATGCAAGCTTCGTATTCGGTCTCGTTGTTTGTGCATTTGAATGTCAATCTGACAGTGAAAGGAATATGGGTACCCTGAGGTGTTACGATGCTTTCCCCAATTCCGTTTCTATAATTGTTGACAACTCCGTCAAAAATTAGTCCCCATTGGGAACCTGGTTCTGGCCCTTCACTGGGTAGCGGTTCATCGCAATCTTTCATTTTCAAATACATGACATCTTCGTCTGGGAAGTCAAATCCAACTGATTCTTGATCGTCAATCGGTTGGTGAACCAAATGATCGGCTAAAATACTTCCTTTGACGGCTTTCTGGGCATGGTACTCGATGTCGTTTTCTGATAACAACGTCTGCCAACGGGCAATCCTTCCCGTGAGAGCAGACTTTTCAAAGACGTACTTGATCAGATCCATTTCGGAGATTAACCAAGTAGTGTGACAAATCATGTACTGGCGAAGACGTTTGGCTGCCCAAGCCCGAGCGCAACAAGTTTTCTCGAGCATAGTGTACCGAATTTCACAATCTATGAATTTCTTGCATAAGTAGTAAATGGCAGACTCTTTTATTTTTGTTTCATCTTGTTGGCCAAGTACACAACCCATAGAGTCTTCCAAGACTGTTAGGTAGATGATTAGTGGTCTTTCCTCCACTGGAGGAGACAGAATAGGTGGATTTGACAGATATTCCTTGATACTGTCGAAAGCTTTTTGGCAATCTTCTGTCCATACACAACTTTGATTCTTTCTGAGTAGTTTGAAGATCGGTGTGCATGTCGCGGTCATGAGGGATATGAACCTTGAGATGTAATTCAGATGTCCCAAAAATCCTCTGACCTATTTCTCAGTCTTTGGTGAAGGCATTTCTTGAATGGCCTTGACCATGTCAGGATCAACGTCAATTCCTTTCTGGCTGACGATAAACCCTAAGAACTTTCCTGAGCGGACACAGAATGTGCATTTATTGGGATTCAAGCGGAGTTTGTATTTTCTCAGACGCTCGAACAACTTTGACAGGTGTGTCACATGCTCTTCTTCTGTTCTAGATTTGCTAATCATGTCATCAACGTACACTTCAATCTCTCTGTGCATCATGTCGTGAAACATAGTTGTCATGGCCCTTTGATAAGTTGCCCCCGCGTTCTTTAGACCGAACGGTATTACCTTATAACAAAAGGTTCCCCATGAGGTGATGAATGAAGTTTTCTCCATATCTTCTGACGCCATTTTGATTTGATTATAGCCCGAGAATCCATCCATGAAGGAGAAGACTTTGAATTTTGCTGTGCTGTCTACCAGCATATCAATGTGTGGTAGGGGTAAGTCATCCTTTGGACATGCTTTGTTCAGATCCCTATAGTCTACACACATTTTGACTTTTCCGTATTTTTTCGGAACTGACACTATGTTAGCTAGCCATTGAGTATATTCTGAGGTGGCGAGCAAACCTACGTCGATCTGCTTCTGCACTTCCTCCTTAATATTGATAGCCATATATGGATGAGTCCTTCTCAGTCTTTGTTTTACTGGCAGACATTCTGTTTTTAGCGGTAAATGATGTTCCACGATGCTGGTATCCAACCCTGGCATGTCCTAATAGGACCAAGCAAATACATCTGGAAACTCTTTGAGAAGTTTGATCAAACTTTCTTTGACAGTCAAACTGAGCAGTGCTCAAATCTTAACTTCTTTCTTTTCTTCCTCTGAACCCAAATTGACCGTTTCCAACGGCTCCTTGGGAGGCTCAATAGACATTTCCTCTTGTCTGAGAAGTCGGGAGTTCTCTTCTGGAATTTCTTCGTCCTCTTCTTCTTCAGCTTCAAATACTGGGAATTCAAAGTTGGGAGAAGGCATTGGATCGTACGTTTCAATGGGGTGTAAAACAAGCAATCTGCATGACGTGATAATTCGTTTTTTAGCAAAGACAGAGAGAATGCAAGAGTGTGTGAAGTGTATTTTCTAAAAAATGCTTGTTTTTATTTTGGGTTGTTTTAGGATTACCATTTTCTAAAAAATCGAAAAGTGAAAACAGCAATAAATGTGGGAATTCAGAATGACATTACTTATTTATGGTTTTGTCGATTCTTGAAATACAACCCTATAAAACAAAACTCTATCGCTTTGGGCGAAGCGAAGAGGGACATTTACAGAAAAGTGAGCCCTATAAAACATCTACTTCACCCGGGCAAGGTGAAAGGTTAAAATAAAGATGGCAATTACTTAGACTTATGGATGACTTTCGGGACATCGACAGCAACCCAATGGCGACGAACTTCTCTATGAATCACAAAGTCTGGTACTTTAATTCTTGGTTTGTCTTCAGAAGTGACGCTGATTTCTAGCGGAGTATGATCATTGGAGTCTTCTTCCCAAGCAGAATTGTCATAAACGAACTCTTCTGTTGTATCCTCCCTAGTGTTTTTACTCTCAAGAGGATCTCCCCATCCAGTTGGCTAGATGTCCTCGTATCGGATGCGAGAGCTTTCGGGAGCAGTGTATTTGACTAGGAAGTCATACTTGCCACTCGGCTGTCCCAAGGTGTCCCATGTTCCTGTGGTAAAGGATGAGTCATCTTCCTCAATGATGTTAACCTCAGGAAAAGCATAGTTAATGAATTCTTGTCCTACAATCTTTGCAGATTCATCACCATGGTGTTGGACATTTTCGGAATGTCCTGAGTAATGATTCCATGACTCAGTGGGGACATGGGTATTCTTTTCAATATTACTCAGCTGATAGGCATCGTCCGACTGACTCTTTTGCCCCAAGTCTTCCGTGTATGGCTTCCAGATAGACAAGTCATCTAGGTGATCATAATAATCACAGTTGTCTTTCATTAGATTGCCTTCCTCTAATGAATTGGGTGGAGCACGACATCCCTCAGGATCACAATCTCCATAGATTATTCTGACGTCTGATCTTGGTATATATCTTGGGCTCTGTTTTGGAAAACAGAATGGCACGTGCGCTTCTTTCTGAGATATATAACCGTCATTATTGAGATAAGATTTCCACTCTTCATCCGTATCGGAGGAGTCACTTTTATTGATGGTGTGTACCTCTTGAGACACTGGGTGGAGGAAACCTCCACTGCTGAAGAAATCCTGAATGGGACAAAAACTTTCGTCTTTTTTTACAGTATGGGTACAGGTTGAAGGGAAACCAAGACCTTTCTTTGTCTTGTTATCAGTAGGAATTACAATCTGTCCCCATCCTTTTGTGTCATTACTCTTGATTACCTCAAGAGCATCTTTGTATGAGGAAATCGATGTCCCTCTTTCTGGTCGATTCTTATTGCTTACCGAGAGTGCTTGGAACTGAGTTCCAACAACCTCTTCCAGTTTTACACAGGAGAATAATGATAGGTTGCTCACGATTAAGGCTTGCTCTCTGTAGACTGTAACTAACTTGTCGTTCTTGATGAACTTCAGCTTCTAGTGAAGTGTCAAAGTGATTGCCCCAACTTCGTGTATCCAAGGTCTTCCTAATAAACAGCTGTATGCTGCCCGAATATCCATGACCTGGAAAGTGACTTGGAAAGTGTGAGGACCGATGGTTATGGGAAGATCGACTTCCCCGATAACTTTTTTTCTAGATTCGTCAAAGGCTTTGATGATGATCTCACTACCTCTCATCGGGGCTCCTTGAAATGATAGTCGTATCACAGTTGATTTTGGCATAACATTCAAAGATGATATTGTGTCCACCAGTACGCTGGCTAAAGCATCGTCTTGGCAGTTGATCGTGATGTTAAGCGCCATATTATGATTTTTGCCTTCTTCCGGCAGTTCTTCATCACTGAATCCTAAGTTGTTGCAGGAAGTGATGTTGGAGATGATGCTGTCAAATTGTCCTACCATCATGTCTTGTTCCACAAAGGCTTGCTCTAAGACTTTTTGTAGAGCTTCCCTGTGAGCTTCTGAACTAAGCAGGAGAGAAAGTACAAAGATTCGAGACGGAGTTTGCAACAACTGGTCCACAATGTTGTACTCGCTTTTCTGGATGAGCTTCAGCATCTCATCATTGTTCTTTATAAGTTATGAATTACCAGATTGACTGGCTTATTGATTTGGAACTTCCGTTTGAGGTTCCTTTTCTTTGGTAGGTTCTCCAACTCCTCTACTAAAGATCCGACCACTCTGGATAACTTGACTGATGTCGGCAATGTTCACGACGGAGGGTAATGGAGTTTCCTTTCCATTTTCGATGGTCGTTGCACCATACTTGTAAGGGATAGCCTTTTCCGATTTGTACGTGGCAGGTAGATAACCACAGGAGCCCTTTGATTTCTCTGACCATTATAGGTGACCTCAATCAGTTCCTGGTTGGGAACTTTTCTACCATCAAGAAGGATTCTTGATTAATTGAGTAGAGGGATTATGGCACAAACTTTTTGGTTATTCCATGATCGGAGGTTACGACAACGCTTTTGCTTTGACCAGGGAGGTGATCTTGTATCACGTTGATCGACCCAGAACTTGAACATGGTCGAATCTCTTTTCAGTCTAACTGATTTTAGAGAGCTGCTCGTACCAGATAACATCCTTGGTTATTTTTTGAACATACTCTACAACGCTCATAATTGTGCGGTGGTACCCGAGTGTACCCGCTTTGTATGCAGTGCATCTTCACTAGATTTGTTTCTATTGACCAGATGTCACGACTTTGATATCTACCAAGATTCCCATCAGTCATGCTAATCTATTATGTGTTAAGTAAATCGGAAGCCACCCGTGGTCCAACAGATTTTGAAGAGTCCTTTGCACAAGCGCACACCCTTGGTCGTTTTCGTAGCATTCTTTACAGTCTAGATAATCATGTGAAGCCAGAAAACTAAGTATGGCCTGTTTAGCATGTAATTCTACTAGACTGATATTCATCAAGCGTATGTAAAATATCTGAACTATATTGACTTGATGGTCAATCCTTTCACAGTAGTCATGGATCCATCCGAGATCCATCTGTCGCTGGAGGGCCTCTTGTACAAAAGAGCATCCCCGATTGTCCTTGGAGCAGATATCACACCGATGATAGTTATTATATGGTACATGGTCGTACCTGCTCTGTTTGCAATGCATCTTTACCAGGTTGATTCCCAGTAAGCGTACATTGTGAAGTTGATAATTGTTGACGGGTTCTCCTTCTATCAAATTCACCGTGGTCTTTTCGTGTTGCGGTAACGGGTTCGTCTGAACATTTGGATTAGTATCTTTGAAAGATAGGACCCCGTTCCTAACAAGCTTCTGTACATCGGATTTGAAGCTGAGATAGTTCTCAATGTTATGTTCTGTTCCTCCTTGATGGTAAGGGCAAGTTTAATCTGCTTTGAACCAAAAAGGTGGATTTTCTGGTACTGTAAGAGGAGTCCTGGTTTGAACATGCCCCTTGGTCAGTAGAAGTGGAAATAACTCTGCTTACAACATCGGTATAGGGTCGAACCCTGATGGTCGTGTAGTACGATTGTTATTATTGTACGGCAGGCGAGCCTGCTGAAGAGGCTGTTGCTGCCTTTGCTGATACTGTTGCTGATTTGGTTGGCTCTGAGTAACCTGAGGTTGATATGTCGAAGCTGGTGTCGGGTTGATAGCAGGATTTATTGCTGATATCGATTGATACCTTCGCCTTTGCTTTCCCAGAGAGATATTACTGATATCTTGCTCTTTCTTATTTTGGAGAGCAGTACCATATCTCTTAGTGTTGCTAGATGGCTCTGCATCTTTGACCAATCGTCCTTCTCGGACTGCTTCTTCAAGGCGTACTCCCATGTTTACCATTTCAGTGAAGTCACTGGGCGCACTGGCGACCATTCGGTCGTAATACAACGGGCTTAAGGTTTTCAAGAAGATCTTGGTCATCTCCTTTTCCTCAAGAGGGGGACAGATCTGAGCGGCAATTTCACGCCATCTCTGGGCATATTCTTTAAAAGTTTCTTTGTCCTTTTGCGGCATTGCCCTGAGCTGATCCTTATCTGGTGCCATGTCCAAATTGTATTTATACTACTGAACAAAGGCAGCGCTGATATCTCCGAAAGTACTGATCTTGGTGCAATTTAAACCCATGTTCCATTTGAGTGCGGATCTAGTTAAACTGTCTTGGAATTAATGGATCAGTAGCTGTTGATTTTCTGTCTGAGTTGACATTTTTTGAGCGTACATCACCAGATGAATTTGAGGGCAAGAGTTGCCTTTGTATTTTTCAAAGTCGGGCACCTTAAATTTGTGTCATATCTTTACATTAGGGACCAAACAAAGGTCTGCGCGTCCTTTCCGAATAAGTCTTGACCACGAATGGCATGCAGTTCCTTCTGCATTTCCAAGAATTATTCCTGGAACTCATTCAATCTTTCGTACATGTCTTCGTTTCCACCAGAAATTGCTTGTGGAATCTGTCCTTCCAGGACAGTGTGTACCACTGGTTGTGGTATAGACATTATAGCGGTGATTCTTGGCGCTTCCCTGCCCTGAAGTTTGTAACCTTCAGGAGTTGCTGTTGTAACCCTTGCATCTTCATTTTCCTGAAGTTTGTAACCTTTAGGTCCAGCGGTTCCTACTACGGTTTCTGGGTCTTCAGTGACCGGTGGGATATATCCTTCAGGTATAAAGTTTAGAGGCATGCCCCAGGGGCGACCTTTAGGCATGTTGTGCCGAGGATGATTCTCATGTGTCTCCATTATGGGCGTAGATGTAATCTCTGAGATTACAGTCTTTTGATGCCGCTGCTCCTGAGCTGCTTCCAGGGATTGCATGTCACTGTGAAGTTTTTCCAAACATTCCTTTAGAGTGTCGATTTCTTCTCTCAGCTCTCTGTTCTCTTCCTCGAGATCGTCCATTTTCTTTTGTCGATTGGCCCGAGTATTGTATGAGTGAGACAATTTGACTCTAGAATTGTGACACATACGTGAGACTCAAAGATAAGAAAAATGCGTTATGTGAGAATGATGAATGATATGTAATGACATATTTTTTAGTTTTTGTTTTAATCAAAAAGAAACATCAACAAATAGATTGCAAATATCACACAGTGAGGGGGAGGGGTGACCCCTTTTATTGAATTCGAAAGATTGTCGTATTTTACAAGGAAAAGTACAGTATTTTACAAAGTGCTGTAAGGAAAATGTCTAAGCTCGTGGATCCCGAGTCCTCTCTGAAGAGAGCTCAGATTCCGGTTCCAATATTTTCCTTTTCTTTGACCGGGGCTCTTCAGCTGCTGTCGGGTTATCAGTCCTTTGCCAAGTGAAAGGAGCGAGCAAATTTCTTCGGTCTTCCTAACCCTCTATAGCATACTGTTCTAATATCTCAATTAGAGCATCCTTTTCCTTTAACATTCCTGAATCTTGGTACATTCCAAATTGAGGATTCAGTATTTGTTTTTCCAAGAGCTCTTTTCACGTTGAACTTTGTTAAGAGCGACCTGGAGTTATTCCACATCAGACATGAAATAAAGGACATATTCCTTTAAGGGGAAAACTTCTTGACAAGGGTAAGGCATCCTCAGCTTGAGGGCTCTAGTTTGCACCCAGTGGAGATAAGTTTCCATGGAGGTACAATTTGGTATTCACAAAGACTCTCTGCCTTTCCTGTGAATATGTTGCCAGACATGCACTATTTCTTTCTTTAGTGCCCTGTCATTTTCTCCTTCCTTGAAGATAAGACCTTCCAGATGAACGTTATGTGGGATATTCTTCATCGGGTATCCGAGTTGACGGCGAGCTAAAATTGGATGATAGTTGATTCCTCCTTTAGTTCCAATGAGAGGTACGTTAGGGAAATTTTCGCATTTGTCTATGATCTCTATTCCTTCGTAAATCCTATTGTACCAATCTATGTCAGAGTTGGTAAGAGACATAATCCTTTGTGACCAACGTAGAGTACTCTTGTGATCCCAAAAAGCAGCAGACTTGGGCAAATGGGAAATGAACCATTTGTAGAGTAAGGGTACACAACATGTCATCATTCCTCCGCTGTACAAATTCCTCAAGTGTACAGAATGATAAGCATCTGCGAGCAAGGTTGGTACGGGGCTTCCAATCAAGAATATCTTAACGGCATTGGTATCGACGAAGTTGTCAATGTTGGGAAAAAGGAATAACCCATTTATGAGCAGAATAAAGACATCCTCGAAAGCAGTTATGTTTCCTATACTAGCAAAGTACAGAGCTTTCTCCATCAAGAATTTAGCTGGTAAACCTTGGATTCCTCCTTTAGTGGTCATGTGAGTCCTAACTTCTTACTCGTCTAAAGAGATTGCTCTTGCAATGACCTGATCCTTTGGAATTTCTTCCAGTCTAGAAAATGGAGTTTGATCAGTGATAGGTAAATCAATCAGGTGGGAGTACTCTTCCAGTGTTGGTGCCAGTTGGTAATCTGGAAATGTGAAGCAGTGGTAAACCGGATCGTAGAACTGAATCAGCATAGACATGATTTCTTCAACCACGTGGACCCTTAACAAAGATAACAGCACCCCGTGCTTAGCTTTGAAAGCCTTTGGATTGGTAATCATCCTCGCCAATTTCCTTAAGTCCTCTAGTTTTGGAGCCTTGAAGGTGTACTTGTGCGTTTTTCTTCTACCGAAATCCATAACGCAACCTCTGATATTTGCAATTATTATTTTAGTTCTTTTGAAAAAAAGATTTTTTCTTGTTTGAAAAGAGTTTTTTAAATGAATGCATGAATGCAGCACACAAAAACATTTGAAAACATGGGTTCAAGGGTTCAACGTCACGAGCATGAAGTTATGGATCTACCCATCCCCAAAGGTTGTACTATTTTGGTCAATTTTTGTACATGTAGAACGGGTTCTAAGGTTCCCAAAGTCATTGACCCCTCCTAGGGATATTAACAGCAAGCTGATTCACTCGAGCAAGCTGTAACATCCTAGGGTGAATCTCATTTAAGTGTAGTATCGCGTATCAACTATTCCCGATAGTCACCGCACTACCAAATGGTCATATGGTTAATGTCTACTAAATCCTCAGGGTCATGGGTACCACACTAGGAAAGACAATGCTTTCACGACAATCAATCGTTCAACATCGATACTTCCGCACGAGTACCTCGACTGATTCGGTGGACTGCCAAGTTAGCTTGGTCGGGATTCACTCCCTATAAGCGTTCCCTGGATATGCCACCACTTATCTTAACATTCTCACAAACTTTCCACATGCGTATTAATCGCATTCCCAGTTGACGGAAAATTAAACACGGGTATCAAGTAGTAATAATGATATATATATATATATATATATATATATATATATATATATATATATATATATATAGTATAGAATAGAGAATGCTAACAAAGTCTAGACCTCTTAGGAACTCTAATCCTAGGACTCCCCGACAGAGTCGCCATTCTTCTGTAGCGTGCAATTTTTGTCGGTGACGCGACCACCTTACCGCAATGGTTGGAATTGTGTGCTACTTTCTGATTTCTTATTTATCCTATGAAGCTGGAAAGAAAAGGGAAGATATCTAAAACTAACCTTGCACACAAATGTTTTTTTTAACAAATGCTTAGAGATTGGGGGGTTCGGGGTTAGGTTATACAAAGGGAAGTTGTTAATTATCCAGTGCATATATGGTTATCCATAGATCTTGTTTCTGGCATGTTTCTCTATTATCTACTTACTGGTGTTTATCTATTATGAATTGGTAAAGTTTCTCCTTTGGGAGTGTTGAGAGAGTATTTTTGTTTTTTTCGGGTTTTTTGATGTTTTTGGTAACGTACTGGACCTAAGGTTTTTGATATGTGTGCTCGCTAAGATTTCGTAATCTTATGCCTACGTATTCCCGTAAAGATAACAAGGAAATCAGAGCAATCGTAGTTCCTCCTATTCTATGGGAGGAAAGATGATGTTTGGTGTCTTGTTCAAAGCCCAAGATTGAAGCTAAAGGTTTAACTGAGAGAGAATTTGTCATCTCTAAAGGAAGATATCTCACCTGTTCATCACAGTTGTTGGGTAATTGGTTATAATGGAGAATTACTTTAACTGGAATGTGTGGAATCCAGCAATGCTATAATTTCCTTTAAGGGAGATGTCCTGAAGGAGGAAACTTTAACTCAGTGTAGAGCAATGCCATTTTTCCTTAGGATTCTTCCATGCCAAGAGAGGGACATGGGCTTGGATGTAAATAATCCAGAAGCTTGCCACTTACAGCTGTTAGATGAAAGAGGAAGTTTACCAGGATAAAAGAGGGACCACATCTTGGATTTTTGAATCAACAAGTGTGCCACTTACAGCAGTTATCTGGATTTAGGGTTTTTTTATTGTCCGTGTGATGTACAGAGAAATGTCTTCCTACAGAGAGAACTTGTGATTTCCTCTGAGGGGATGTTGATTTTTGTGTGCCTTGATCAAAGCCCAAGGTTGAAGCTAAAAGGTTGACTCTACTAGGGAGTTTTGTCTGTCTTGTACAAAGCCCAAGATTGAGGCTGAAAATAATTGACTCTTCCGAGAAAAGTTTGGTCTGTCTTGTACAAAGCCCAAGATTGAGGCTAAAGAATTGAATCCAATGGGGAGATGTTTTATCTGTCTTGTACAAAGCCCAAGATTGAGGCTAAAAGAATTGACTCAGCTGGAAAATATGATTTGTAAAGCCCAAGATTGAGGCTAACTTTGCTGAGGTAAAATCATTATGCAAAGCCTAAGAGGAGGCTGGTTGGGGAATTTCTTATATGAAGCCTAAGAGGAGGCTATCTTCTGCTGAGGATTATTGAGATCCAGAGACATGTCCAAATTGGGGAATCAACTCTTGCTGAGTGATTACAGAAGAGTTGAAATATCAGAGACCATGAGGTTCTGATTTTTCTGATGATTCATTGGTTGTAATTTTAACCTAGCGGGGGAATTTAGATTGACAATTTGAAAATCTATGGAGGTTTTAACTCTGCTAGAAATTGATGAAGTGATCAGGGTTTTTCCTGTACATTTAGGAAACTTGAGGGTTTCCTTGAGATCTAAGAGGAGATGAGACTTTCCAAGTCTACTAGTATGAAGATCTTGATCTTTGTATGATGCCCAAGAGGAGGCTGATGCTTTAAGGGATGAGAATCAACCCTAAACGGGTCTGATGTTCTAACTCACTGGAAGATTAAACTAGTAGATCGGTGGTTTTCTATGTTTTATTTTACCATGATTTTAGTCAAGTAACTCATGTTTTTGTTTATGTTTTAAGTATGTGTTTCATATTTTATGCCTGGTATCGTTATTTGCATGTTTTCAGGTACAAGAGAATAGTCGAGCCAAAATCGAGAAAAAAAACGTCATAAATTCGAAGAGAAGCACTCTTGAAGCAGTGGCCTGCTACGGGTGCCCGTAGAACCTACTGCCCGTAGCAGGCAAGCCAACAAAGTTGTTTTTTGGAAGCATGGAGGCAGTGAGCTGCTACGGGTGCCCGTAGCACCCGCTACGGCCCGTAGCAGGCAACACGCCCAAAGTTGATTTTTGGAAGGAGGGAGTAGTGAGTTGCTACGGGTACCCGTAGCACTTGCTACTGCCCGTAGCAGGCGAGCGTGGCAAAATCCAATCTTTCCTTTTTGGGTGATCTGCAGAATTATTGCGCTTTGAGTACAGCTTTTCAGAGATCGTTTTTGGGGATATATTAGGATTGTTTGGTGAGATTAGGGGGGCACGAAGTTTTTACGATAAAAATTGAGAGTTTGAGAATCATGGAGTGAAGGAGAAGATGAAGATTTTCATGATTAACCAAGATTGAAGATCAACGTTCATCCATTATTTTTGTAATGTTCATAGTCTTATCTCAAATTTATTGTATTACTATAGTAGCTAAACCCTCCAATGCTAGGGGGTGTCCCTGATTCAATCTTGTAATGATTATGAACCCTTATTTGCAATAACAGTTTATCTTTCAATTAATTAATTGATTCTCTTGCTTGTTCTTAATGCGTGCTCTGTCGGACAAACAAAGTCCGATATTTTATCATGATAGGCTGGACCTCCGTTATGCTTGTTTGGTTAGAGAATTTATTCTAGGGGTTATCACCTAGGACTAGGGAAACCCTAGCACAACCATATAATTCTTGATTTTTTATGCTTAACTCCAACAATAATTTATCTATGGACATGGATAGACGTTTGATTGATTAATGGTTATCTCATTAAGGACTTATGAGTGACATTCTTAAGAATTGGTACTCAATTGACTGATTGATGTTGTTGCATAATTCGTTCAGAATCATTACATAATTGAATCACACACTACCCCTAGCATGCCTGTTATTTCTGAATTTAACTTCATTGCATATTCGTATTTTTCTTAATAGAACTGATAATCGAATCAACTATTTTTCAAAACCCCCAATTACTTTTTATTCAATTGAATTAGGATAGAGCTTGTATTTCCGACGCAGTCCTTGAGATCGATACAGGGAATAACACCCCCTTTTATTACTACATCGGTAAAACTAGTACACTTGTTATTTTCCGATCAAGTTTTTGGTGTCGTTGCTGGGGACTGCCAAATTATAAGTTTTTGTTAATTCAATTAAAATTTTGTTGCTCTGCAACCAAAATTTTATTTTTCTGTCATTTTTATTTATTTATTTATTTTTATAATTGCTAATATTTGTCTAACCTGTGTATGCGAGGTAAGCCTTCAGCGGAATTTTCTTTTGACGCAGAACCCGAAAGACTGTTGCACGCTAGACGCCGTCAAGCCAAGCGAGAAAGACTGGAAGCGTCTGCTTCGGGAACGATAATTTCAGAACAAGAAAAAGAAGAAGAAGTTTCGGTTCACTCCGAGCATACTGATTCAGGCACAGATACAGAGTCAGAGACAATGCTCATGACTGCAGATCCACCTCAAGGAGAGAGACTTCTGGGGGATTATGGAAGAGAAAATACTCCAACAGGCCGGCTGACCATCGTAAACCAACCGGTTAATGTTGACCACTTTCAGTTGAACCCATCCACCATCCGACAACTCTAGAGGAGACCTTTCTCTGGAAGAATTAATGAAGATGCCAATAAGCACCTCCAAAGGTTTCTAACTATGAGCACGTCACTGAAAATTGAGGGACATTCTGAAGAAGTCAAAAAGCTGGTTATGTTCCCTTTTACCTTGTCAGATGATGCAGAAGAGTGGTTTTATTCCTTACTTGCCGGGAGTATCACCACTTGGTAAGAGATGGAAACAACATTTTTGAATGAGTACTTTCCCGCCTCTGTGTACATTCGAAAGAGGTATGATATAGTAAATTTTAAGCAGAAGGATGGAGAGTCACTCGGAAATGCATATAAGAGATTTAAGAGGTTGTTGGTTGCATGTCCTACTCATAATATGGATGCAACCGAACAGATGTAAAACTTTGTCAATGGCCTCCAGTTGAAGACTAAGCAACTAATTGATACAGCTGTCGGTGGTCCATCTAATTTATAACAGCCACTGGTGTCAAAAAGATCATTGAAGCCATAGCCGCAAACGAGCATTTGGAGTTGTATGATCACAGTGTGAGCCAACCAGAAAAGATGATTGATTTGAAGCTTACTGAGCAAGTGGTAAAGATGGAAGACCAGATTGCAGCTGAGGTAGAGAGAAGACTTAAGAAAACGAATCTTGGTACTCAGACTGTGGCACAGGTTCAACCGGTTCAAGTGGTAAATTGTGAAATTTGTGGAGGACCTCACTTCGCCATGCACTATGTTGCTACTGCACAACAGATAGAAGAAATTAATTTTCTAAAGCAAAACAATCCTTATTCTAATACGTACAATCCGGGTTGGAAGAATTACCCAAATATTTCCTGGAAGGATCAGCAAGGGAATGTTCATAAGCAAGGACCCACTCAATATCAGAACCAACCACAGCAACAACAATACCAACCCCAACAGCAACAACCATATCAGTAACAATACCAACAACCTCAGCAACAGGTACCGAGAAAAGCGGATTGGGAAATTACCATTGAAAAGATGGCCGCTCAAAGTTCCCAATTTCAAGAAGAGATAAGAAACAATCTAAGGAACACACGTGCTTCTATTAAAAATCTTGAAGTACAGATGAGCCAGATAGCACAACAAATAGCAAGCTCTCAAGCACAAGGTGCTCTTCCTAGTGCAACTGTGACGAATCCAAGAGATCACAATAATGTTAGTGCAGTTACCACTAGGAGCGGTAAATCTCATGAAGCTCCTGAGAGAAATCCTGAAAATGAGGACAAGTTGCTTGAAGTAGACTTAGAAATCAAAGAGAATGAAGTTGTGAACGAAGAGGTTGTGAGAACGGAACCGGTGGTTGAACAAAAAATCATTGAACCAAAACCGGTAATCAAGCTCCCTTTTCCAACAAGAAACAAAAAGAAGGGGCGGCAAGAAAAAAAATTTGAAAAATTCTTGGAGATGTTCAAAAAGCTTGAAATCAACATCCCGTTCTTGTAGGCGCTTGAGTAAATGCTTACCTATGCAAAATTCAGGAAGGACATCATCTCAAAGAAGCGGACCGTTGACACCGATCTGATTATTCTAACCGAAACTTGTAGTGCTATTTTGCAGGGTATGAAGATTTCGGTGAAGTAGAAAAATCGAGGCCCAGTCACCATTCCTTGCACAAATGGAGATAGATCCTTTAAAAAGGCTCTGATTGACTTGGGGGCAAGTGTGAGTCTAATGCCCTTATCCATCTACAAGAAATTAGGGATAGGAAAAGTGCAGGATACTAGGATGACACTCCAGTTCGCGGATCATTCAGTGAAGAGGCCTTATGGGGTAGTTGAGGATGTTATTGTGAAAATTGAGAAGTTTATGTTCCCGGTAGATTTCGTTATTCTTGAAATACTGGAGGATGAAGATATTCCTCTTATTCTAGGGAGGCCCTTTTTAGTGACAGGTAGATATCTGATAGATATAGAGGAAGAAACTATGACTCTGAAAGTTTACGATGAAGAATTAAAGATTGATGTGCGCAACACCAGGAAGTTCAAGGATGATATTGGCACTAGTTTATAGAGGTGATAAATCAAGTGGTCACAAATGAAAATCTTTTGAATGCACCACAATCACCTTTGGAAAAAGTGTTAAGCTTGTCAATTTTTGAGAATGATCAAGAAGTGAATGAACAGGAATTGGAGGTGCTAGCTATGATGGAAGCACAACCTCCATTGAAAGGATCGAGACCATGTCGTTGGGAAGATCTAAGGCAACCTCAGTTAGTAGAAGGAAATGAAGAGATACAAAAAGGAACAGAGTTGAAGAAGTTACCTGAAAACCTCAAATATGTCTTTCTCGATACTGAAGGAAAATACCCAGCTATAATAAGTTCTAGCCTCAAAAGTACTCAGGAGGATGAGCTCGTCCAAGTTCTAAAAAATTACAAAAATGCTATGGGATGGGCTATTGAGGATTTGAAGGGTATTAGTCATACAGTTTGCTTGCACAAAATTCTCATGGAAGATGGTCATAAACCGGTTGTCTAACCACAAAGAAGGCTTAATCCCGCTATGAAAGTAGTGGTAAGAAAAGAAGTAGTAAAGTTGTTAGATGTAGGACTTATCTATCCTATATCTGACAGCTCTTGGGTGAGCCCGGGTCATGTGGTTCCTAAGAAAGGAGGAACGACCGTAATCAGAAATGAGAAGAATGAGTTGATTCCTACAAGGACAGTTACAGGGTGGCGAGTATGTATTGACTATCGAAGGTTGAACTTAGCAACGAGGAAGGATCATTTTCCTCTGTCATTCATTGATCAGATGTTTGAAAGATTGGCCGGTCATGCTTACTATTGCTTCCTCGATGGTTACTCAGGTTACAATCAGATTGCTGTCGCCCCGGAAGATCAGGAGAAGACCGCGTTCATATGCCCTTATGGTGTTTTTGCTTACAGAAGAATGCCATTTGGGTTGTGTAATGCGCCAGCCACATTTCAAAGATGCATGACTTCCATTTTTGCTGATATGCTTGAAAGGCATATGGAAGTCTTCATGGATGATTTTTCTGTTTTTGGTTCTTCTTTTGATAATTGTTTGACTAACCTCTCTCTTGTTTTAGAAAGATGCCAGGAGACCAATTTGATTCTCAATTGGGAGAAGTGTCACTTCATGGTGCGTGAAGGAATAGCTTTGGGCCACAAAATTTCTCATAAGGGAATAGAAGTGGATCAAGCGAAAATTGAGGTGATATCAAAACTCCCATCACCGATAAATGAAAAAGGTATAAGAAGTTTCTTAGGACATGCGGGTTTTTACCGCAGATTCATAAGAGAGTTTTCTAAGATAGCCAAACCTCTAAATACTCTATTGGTTAAGGATAAGGCTTTTGTGTTCGGTAAAGAGTGTGCCGAGGCTTTTGAGACACTAAAGAGTAAATTAGTGTCGGCACCAATTGTTATTGCCCCTGATTGGTCTTTACCATTTGAGATTATGTGTGATGCGAATGATATTGGAGTGGGGGCTGTGTTAGGACAGCGAAAAAAAAATTATTACATGTTATCTATTACGCTAGTCATGTTTTGAACCCTGCACATATGAATTACGCAACTATTGAAAAGGAGTTGTTAGCGGTAGTGTATGCCTTCGACAAATTCAGGCAATATCTGTTGGGTTATAAAGTCATTGTGTATACTGACCATGCTGTTTTGAAGTATTTTTTTTGCTAAGTAGGATTCTAAGCCAAGACTGCTGAGATGGATCTTGCTCCTGCAGGAGTTCGATGTGGAGATTCGTGACAAGAGAGGGTGTGAAAACACTGTTGCAGATCACCTCTCTCGAATGTCACCAATTGAAGAAACAGAGGAAAAACGCCCAAAAAAGGATGAGTTCGCCGACGAACACATCCTAGCTGTTATTGGTGTTCCATGGTTCGCAGACTATGCGAACTATTTGGTAGGTGGTGTTATTCCTGAGGATTTTGACTCTAACAGGAAGAAAAAGTTTTTGCATGATTGCAGGTGTCATACCCCAAATTTGTCCTACCTGTGTATTTTCCATCTGTACATCCACCCACTGACAATTATTCAGAAAAATCTAAAAAATATGTTGTCTTCAGCTTCACCCCTCTTTTATTTTTTATCCATTTTCATTTTAAGTCATATCTATCTTTTAACATTTTTTATCCATTTTTATATCAATATCCATTTAAAACCAATTTCATCCCAATATCCATTATTCATTATCCAATTCAAGTCCATCTATTATCCATTCACAAACCACTTTCTTAATCCATTTCTATCATATTCTATCCATTTTATTTTTATTGTTATCAAGACCATTTACTATTTATTTATTTATTTATATTATCCATTACTATATTCCACAAAAACCATTTTATTCAAAATTAGATTTCAATATCCAAACCAAGTAATCCACGTCCAAGTTACAAGGCCCAAGTCCAACTTCCAAATAAAAAAAAGAGAGTAAAAATCTCATCTGGTCAAATGCACCCTGCGCTACAATCTGAACCATCACAAGCATCCAAAACTTTGCAACAAAACCATACACCTTGCCAAGTCTGCTATCAAACGTACAGCCTGCTACATGGACAAAAACAACAGCAATGCTTCACAAAAGATATACACCAAAATGGATTAAAAATTCTACAATTTCCAAAAGACTTCCTGCAAACCGCATCTGCACATAAAAATTGCACAATACTGCTCCCAAGTCCTGCTATGTTACACACAACAACCAACAACAGTCTGTCATGAAAAAGACAACACTAAAAAATTCAAAAAAAAAAGAAGTTTTGGTTTTAAAAGGAGGGAGAGAACGAATAAAAGAGGGAGGACGAACCACCCTTCACTCCGAACCCCAACGTCCTTCCAAATTAAATCATCACCTGAAACCTTCCATCAATAACCATCAACAACAATACTTGTGAAACCCTCAACCAAAACCTGAAATCACAAATTAACCCAAACTTGAACCTTGAATAGATACAGAACAACAAGGAACTCAAAAAACAAACCTCTTACAAAAGAAGCAGTCGTCTCATCTTTCCCATTCCGCTGAATTTCATCTCCACTGCCCACTCCAATTTATCTCCTTTTCGCCATATTTTCCTTCATTCTATGCAATCATGAGCAACTCCATATCATCTTCAAATTGAAATTGTGTTTCAATAAGCAACTCCAACCGATCTACAACAACACGAAGACAACAAATCCCCACCGGCAGGAGAAACCATTAACCGTCGTGTTCTCATTCTTCCTCGCCATTCACGCACAACTCACCACAACGAAACTGTGCATACATCATCTGATATCTTCACACTTTCTGATCTTTTGCTTTGATGTGGATTTGCTGCTGTTTGTTTATGCCGAGTGTAGCGAGCGATTTTGGACGTGGTTGCGAAGCACTACCGCTCTTTGGTATCTACAGCTCGATTCATTTTTTATCCTATTAAAGCTGATGAAGGAAGGGAAATAGATGTCTCCAATTAACCCTGCTTGCAAACTGAGTTTGAACAGATGATTGTTGGTTTACAGATGCTACAAAGATTGTGGGTCTCTTTTAGGTGTATTTTGTTAAAAAATAGTGTCCGGTCAATTGGTGGGAGGTTAAGACTGATGCTTTTCGATTGATATGTGGAGGTATGGGATTTTGGGTTTTGGATTAGTGGGCTCGCTAAGATTTTTCTTTCAATCTTATGCCTACGTATTCCCGTTTTTCTGAAACAGGGAATTCAGAGCGATAGTAGTTCAATGGTGTTTTGGTGTCTTGTTCAAAGCCCAAGACGTGAAGCGAAAGGTAGTTTGTATCTTGTTCAAAGCCCAAGATGTGAAGCTAAAAGGGTTTGACTTTAGAGAGAATTTGTCATCTCTAAAGAGGGGTTTGTCTGTCACAACTGTTTATAAAGGAGAATTACTTTAACCGGGATTTGTGAATCCGGCAATGCCATAATTTCCTTTATAAGGGATTTCCAACCTGAAGGAAAAGACTTTAACTCAGTGTAGAGCAATGCTATCTTTCCTTAGGAATTTCTCATGCTAAAAGAGGGACAGTGGCATGGATGTAGATGATCCAGAGGCTTGCCGCTTACAGCGATTAGATGAAGGGGAAGGAGTTGTTGATGTTTGTGTACTGTGAACGAGGCACAGCTTTGATGCTAAAAGGTTGATTGGATCAACCAGTGGTTTTCTTATACACGGCCTAAGAGGAGGCTAGTGGCCCAACAAGAGGGTATTTTTGATCTGTCTCGTACAAAGCCCGAGATAGAGGCTAAAAGGGAAGTGACTCGACAAGAGAGTCCTCTATGGTATCTCGTACGAAGCCCGAGATGGAGGCCAAGGGTTTTATACTCAACGAGTGATTTGTGTCTTGTACAAAGCCCAAGACGGAGGCTAAAAGGTGTTTGACTCTGCTGGGGAGAATTATTGTATAAAGCCCAAGAGAGAGGCTATGGTGCTGTTTTAGTTGAGTGACAGGTCCAGTATATTGGTTCAAAGAGAAAATCAGTTCTTATATGAGTAATGTTATACTCATGGATTTGTTCCAAGGATCGGGGTTATTTCCTGTTCTTTAAGGAAATGGGAAATCCAATGGGTATTGAGACTGTCCGAGTCTACGGGGTTCCTTCCTATTCTTGAAGGGTGCTTGAGAATATCTTTGAGACTCAAGGAATTTAGACTGTCCAAGTCTAGAGTTTCATCTTTTGTACTATGCTTTGAGAAACAATGGTAGACTCTTGGAAAGACTATTCTATTAAGATGACTGATTTCTGTTCCTATACCTTTAGGAGGTCATCGGGATAATTTGTACGAAGCCCAAGAGGAGGCTATCATTCCCGGAGGAAGAAATCATTTATACGAAGCCTAAGGGGAGGCTGTGAATACTTCTAAGAAGCCGACGAGTCCTTGTACAACGCCCAAGAGGAGGCGGGGATGCTTTTAGGAAGCCTGTGGGTCCCCAAACCCTGAGAAATTCAAGACAGGCTATTCACAAAGAATAGATCAAGCCAGGAAAGTTCGAGAATTTGGAAGAAACTCAAGAGATGCAATTCACGGAGAAGAGATCATCTATGGGGAGTAGAGTTTCTTGACAATTCCTGAGGGTGCTTTTAAGAAGCCTGTGGATCCCCAAACCCCGAGAAATTCAAGACAGGCTATTCACAAAGAATAGATCAAGCCAGGAAAGTTTGAGAATTTGGAAGAAACTCAAGAGATGCAATTCACGGAGAAGAGATCATCTCTGGGGAGTAGAGTTTCTTGACAATTCCTGAGGGTGCTTTTAAGAAGCCTGTGGGTCCCCAAACCCCGAGAAATTCAAGACAGGCTATTCACAAAGAATAGATCAAGCCAGGAAAGTTCGAGAATTTGGAAGAAACTCAAGAGATGCAATTCACGGAGAAGAGATCATCTCTGGGGAATAGAGTTTCTTGACAACTTCTACGAGTGACAGTCTGAGAAAGGGTTAAAAAAGAATCTGCCTTTCACATCTCCATATTGTTTAACCCCAAGAGGAGGGAAGACTCTGTCTGGTAATCCTATGGGGATCTAGTTTAGTCTATTCAAGAGTGATCAACGGACTTAATGCTAGACGTAGTTGCCGGGAAACTATAAATATCTATACTATTATTACACAGTTGATATGAGTTTATGAAATAAGACTTACCGCGAAACAGCCCCACAATACAGTTATATGTATATGAAAGCGGTAAATGAAAGCATATAAACACTTACTCGGTTGTAGAGCTTCCATGCTGTTTGGTTAGTTGTTCAACAAAGAAAGATTGAAAACAACAGTATATTTCAAAATCAAAGGAGAAAGTGCTTTAAAAAAGAAAGATTTGGGGCTTACAACTCAAGGAGAGGCCCAGGGTTTTATCAGTGATCGCACTGTTGAATTTGTACAGAGGGACTTATACAAGTGACTGAGGCCCAAAAATGTTTTGTTGTACAAAGGGATTTGGGTATTACACTCTCTCAAGAGGCCTAAAAGGTTTAAAGAAAAAGAGTGGGGCTTAAAACACGAGGGTAGGCCCAGATGATTTTCGTTTGAAATGGCGATCGCGCCGAGATTTTCTTTTAACGCGAAGGGGATTATACAATATCTGAGGCCCAAAGATTGTTTTTGGTTAAAAGGGGATTGGGTCTTACACTCTATTAGAGGCCCAAAAGTTTTGAATGGATCTTATAGCTCGAGGAGAGGCCCAATTGATTTTTTAAAAGGCGACGATCGCACCGTTCACTTGTACAGAGGGACTTATACAATAAGTGAGGCCCAAAAATGGTTTGTACAAAGGGGGGTTTGGGTCTTACACTCTATTAAGAGGCCCAAAGAGTTTTAAAGAAAAGAAATGGGTCTTACTACTCGAGGGTAGGCCCAAGGTTTATTTTTTTTCAACGGATGACGATCGCGTCGAACTTTTTGAAATACAACGTGACTTATACAATAAGTGAGGCCCAAAATAGGTTGTATTTACAAAGGGTTGGGTCTTATACTCTATTAGAGGCCCAAAGTGTTTTGAAAATGATTTATGAGGATTGAATTAATCAAAAACCCTAATTTGTTTTCAAAATGTGTTTTAATTGAATAAAATATTCAATTAAAATGATCAAAATTGTTTAACATGTGGAAAACAAATTTTAATCTTGGATTAATGCTTCATAAATCAAGTTTTGCCCTACAAAATAATTAGAAGTCATAAAAATCTGAAAAATCAGGAAGGAAAAAATATTTTAAATGTCAAAAACAATTAAAACATTAATTCTTTGCAAAAATATCAATTATATGAAATAAATAATATTTTTGGGATTTTTTCATAAAATAAAATATTTTAACATTTTTGTGAATTATTAAAAAAAGAATCAACTCAAAATCATTAAAACTCAGAGAGAAATTAATTTTTGAATCAATTAAATAAAATCACAAAATTCAAATATTTGAATTTGAGAGAAATGGCGCCAAGAACAGCTGAAGAACACGCGCGTTTTTCAGCTTTGCCCAGATTTGCATTTTCTATCCAATCTCACTGAATACTTGATTATATCATGCAATCCACATATCAATCTGCTCGTTTTCACCTCACGATCATGTTTATGACAATTAATTTCATTTAAATTAAGCATAAAACAAGAAATCACGATAAATCCTCAAGAACCCTAAATTTTACATGAAGGCTGGGATTTTTGATACACGATTCAAATAAAGCAATTACTTTAGGGGAAACATTCCATGCATGATTATGAACATTTGACAAAAGTATTGTGCGAGGAAATATGCATAGATTGAGAGATGACCAAGTTTAGGCTTACCTTTAGGTCGTGACAGCAAGAGCAAATTGATTTCTGAGTTGGAGGTGTTACAGATGAATTGTGATGATCTGAACAGCTTCCCTACACCTTATGGAGTGTGTTTGAATGCTTGGACTTGATGAAAATTGGCTGGATCACTTCATGGCATCTCAACTGCAACTTGGTTAAAACCTTGAGTAATTGACTGGTGATTCTGAGAAATCAGTGTTCCAGATGTTGTTTAAGTGTTTGATCAGCTCACATATGATGTATATGAGGTGTGCGTGTGATTGGTTTGAGTGGAATTGCTCTCTAATGAAAAGCCCGATAGTGACTTGCTAAGAAAGGCATTTTTTAGAGTGAGAAGTGGATTTTGAGAAAGGCAAGTGTTGTAGGCCTTTGGTGTACTTAAACTGATCACAATTTAGCTCTATTTATAGTAGAGCAAGTTTGTTTTGCAAGGAATAGTGAATGGCAACTGCTGAGTAGGGTTGGCCAATGTTGGCAAATGAAAATCCAAGTCTCCTCTAGCCATTGACTAGAGGTTAGGGCACATGCTGTTGGTCCCCTTGGTCTTGGATAAGTCTTGACTGAATTCAGTTGGTAATGGCTCAGTCCATGCCACCTTGGTGCTTCCATTGAATGCTCCAATCCAAAATTGGAGTCTTGCCCTATTTTGGGCAATTCTAGGTTTAACATGCTATTTCTTGTTCCGAGGACTTTGGAGGCTTGGCTCAGTGATTGTCCCCTTTAGATTAAATCCTTAGATGTGTCTAAAGTGATGACAAGGCTTGGAATTGGCTGATTTTGGCAAATCGAGCAAAAGTGCAAAATTCTGCCTTGCCTTGGCAGATTTCAGCAAGGCAACTTGCCAATGTCATATCTCATGGCCCAAATTGAATTTGGTGATGTTCTTGGCCATTTTGGAAAGCCCTTATATGATACAACAACTGTTTGATCATATTTGGTTTTGATACCTTTTGGATCCAAGTGAAAAATCCCCCTACATTTGGAAAAAAATAAGGCAAATTCTGACTTAGTGAAATTTTCACTAAGTGTTGGAACAAAGTGACTTTTCTTGATTTTGATCACTCCATAACTCAAAATCCATGAGGAATTTGGACACAGGTCAATATGAAGCTTTTGTAGAGGGCAATGAGATCTACAAATCAAGCTTTGGATGGGAAAAAATGGTTTTGTGGTTTAGGAGTTATGATCCTCCAAAGTTGGTACATTTGTCACTTTATTTCATAACTTAGAAAATTTTCTAAGTTTTTATGGTTACCCCTTTTACAAGTTATCCCACTTTCTTTGATTTTTCTTGATGAATGATGATTCAAATCATACATTAACATCATTTTAGGGTTAAAAATCCATTTTTGTGAAAAATCTCAAAAAGTCAAAGTTGACTTTTGTGCACAGTTGACTTTTTATCCGATGAATTCCAAACTGTGCAATTCTTCAGGAAATCATGTCCTTGACCTAAATCAAACTTGATAGACATGTTCCATGGGTGTTATAGGGTGTATTGAATCATGTCCTAGGGTTTGGGAGCATGTCCTGGTCAAAAGTCAAAGTTACAGTTGACTTTTCTCGCAAAACCCTAATTGTGGTTCAAATGAAATTGAAACTTGTTGCTCAAGCTTCTTGGATCAATCCATTGTTCCAAATGGATCAATATGGTATATTAGAGACCCTCAAATCATGTCTTGAGGTCTTGGTTCATGATTTGTCCCAAAAGTCAACTTAGGGGTGAATTAGATCAAGAAACCCTAATTCCTGATTTTTGATGTATGCATCCCTTGAGGCCAAATTGACTTGATGATTGGGTCCATGAGGTTCCATGGGGTATATTAGGATATGCTTTGAAGCATTGGCTCATGCCCAGATGAAAATCTCCATCTGGAGGCCCTGGTCGACCAAAACCCTAATTTGGTGACACTGGCGATCTTGAAGCTTGATCCACCTAAAAGGGAGCAACCTTGTGCTTAATCCTTGATGTGGGAGTCCTCTTGATCCATTGTGGATGTTTGAGAGGTTAGACAAGTTGAAGATCATGTCATTCCTTGATTGATCCTTTGTCTAAGAACTCTGGGAGGGCTTGAAACCCTAATTTTGACAGTAGTGAATGCTCACCCATCTTTGGGGAGACTGATGAAGCATAATGATACACCCATATTGTGATGATGACTTGCACAATGATGGGAAATCTTAGTGGTCAAAATTTGGGGTATGACAGATGCCCCTATTTAATTTTCTTGGACACGAAGGTGTGAATGACGAAGGTATTTGGGCATTCGGGGTGCAAGAGGATTAAATATCGGAATACCCAAAATTTTGATGGTGGTTATGAATGGCAGATCGCATTCATCTTCTTTTGATAAGCAATGATGCTTTGAAAAGGTAAGCTTCCCCTCGATCCTGGTCTTCAGCCAAGGAACTGGTCTCAGTTTTCTTTTGAGATGAACTTCCCCTCGATCCTGGTTTTCTACCAAGGAACTGGTCTTAGTTTCTGATTTAAACTTCCCCTCGATCCTGGTTTCCTACCAAGGAACTGGTCTTAGTTTCTGATTTAAACTTCCCCTCGATCCTGGTTTCCTACCAAGGAACTGGTCTTAGTTTCTGATTTAAACTTCCCCTCGATCCTGGTTTCCAACCAAGGAACTGGTCTTAGTTTCTTTTGTCAATAAACTTTATTGACAAGGGACGCTATTCGTAGCGGTGTTCCTCAAACTTCTCGCCGAATTTTCCTGGGGAGATGCCATTTGACCGAAAAAGTTGACGTCAGACTTGCTGGGGAATCCAGTCGTCTGAGTTGTAGAGGTGCATAAACTTCTCTGTTGGAGACGCCATTTGTTTCTACTGGGGAAGACGAGTCTCCTGAAAGACTGCCTTCATTTGGGGTCTTACATCATACTTTTCTCTGGATCTTCCCGGAGAAATGCCATATGATGGGATCCAATTTGAGGTGCCGATGACCTTTTCATCAGTGGTTTTTTCGGAGAAACTGTTGTACCACCGAATCTCTGATTAGGAGGCTTTCTCTCAGGATTTTCCTTAATCCGGGAAAGCAAGGATATCATCTTCAATGGCGAAGAGTGATGTTGACTGAGGGTTCTCTAGTTTTTCAGAGGTTCAAGTTATCAAAGTGGTCGAGGGCCAATTCTGATCCAGAACTAAACTGAAAGAGAGATATTGTTCAGACGCAGCATTTCCTGACGAGGAAAAATGGATAACTCGATTGAGAAAATTGTTATAACTAGGGGACAAGACCGACCAGAGTGATTCAATATGAAATGTGAATGCAAATCAATAATGCATGATGTATGTATGTATATACTAAAAAAACTGACGCGACATACAAACTAATGGATGAACGCAACTGGATACTCGGCCATCGCGGGGCGAAGAAGTACCGTTGGTCCAAAAAGTAGCAATTCTACCTTGCTTAGGAGAAGTAGTCCTCGCGGGGAACTATGTTGGTCGGTCTTAGGAGATAAGAACTTGGCCGAGGGCATCAGATGGGAAAGCCGCATCTGATACAGCTGATCCTTCGTTCAGGCGTACCGGTTTAGAAGGAGTACTTTGATTCTGCACTTTGAGGCTCGAACACCTTTAGAGAAGCGACCGATGTTCTTTCGATGTTCAACAGTCAAAAGAAATTGCCGTCTTTATTTTAAAGCAGAAAAATTTTTACAAGTAAATTCATTTTTGTTTTATTTCAAGAATCGTTAATCATATTAAAATTTCGTTCTGTAAAGCTAAAACAAATGAGAATTACAAACAAAAGCACAAGGGCTCAAATTTTATTGATAAGATGGAGATCAGCCAAACGTGTGATTCCAAAGAGTCTTTACAAAGTTAGAAAATGGTAATTTACAGGGAAAATGGATCCTTGCCCATGAGGGTGTAACATGCCCAAAGAAGCAAACCCTAATTTGAGGATCAAGAGATAAGAGGAGGTGATTTTCTTCAAGTTCCTTGCCAATTTCAATCACTTAATGACTGGTGAACCAAATTTGATGCCTTGGGGCATGAGAAGCCTTTTTAGCTTGAGTGCTTGAGTATACCTCATTCTCTTTGCTTTGAACAATCAATGACATAGAAACCTCTGATCCCATGCCTTGGGAAAACCAATGATACATGTATGATGCTTATGACCTAAATGCACATGTATGTGAAGCATAAGCCACTTATTGATTATATAAATAGGAGGGAAAATTTTGGGGTGTTTCAGAAGGTCCAGATGCCTGTTGCTGACTTCTTTTTTGCCTCTTTGATCGGGTTTCTTCAACCGTTTGTGGGCCGATGATCCTTTTCCAGGTGAAAGGAGAGTGTAAACTTTTCCGTTCCTCTTGACTTTCTACAGCATGCTGCTCCAGTATCTCAATCAGAGCATCTTTTTCCTTCAGTAGCTCTTGAATCTTTGTGCACTCCAAGCTGACAATTTGATTCTTGTTCCTCCAAGAGTTCTTTTCAGGTTAAGTTTTATTAAAAGCGACCTGAAGTTTCTCTATGTCGTTCATAAAGTTGAGGATAGATTCTTTTAGGGGAAATACTTCTTGACGAGGGTAAGGCATCTTTAACTTGAAGGCTCTAGCTTGTACCCATTAGAGATAAGGCTCCGTAGAGATGCAGTTTGATTTCCCCAGAGACTCTCTTCCTTTCCTATGAATATGATGCCAGACATGCACAATTTCTTCCTTAAGTACTCTGTCATTTTCTCCTTCCTTGAAGAAAAGACCGTCCAAATGAATGTTATATGGTATGTCCTTCATAGGGTACCCCAGCTGACGACGGGCCAAAACTGGGTGGTAGTTGACCCCTCCTTTAGTACCAATGAGGGGTACATTGGGGAAATTTCCACAACTGTCAATGATTTTTATTCCGTCATAGATTCGATTGTACCAATCTATGCCAGAGTGAGTGGGGGACATAATCTTTTGCGACCATCGCATACCACTCTTCAGATCCCAAAAAGCAACAGATTTGGGCAAGTGAGAAATAAACCATTTATAAAGTAATGGTACACAACATGTAATCATCCCTCCGTTATACAAATTCCTCAGATGTACTGAGTGGTAAGCATCTGCCAGCGGAGTTGGGACTGGATTCCTGATTAATAATATCTTGATAGCATTAGTGTCAACGAAGTTGTCAATCTTGGGAAAAAGGAATAACCCATAGATGAGTAGAACAAAGATATCCTCGAAAGCAACCATGTTCCCTATGCTAGCAAAGTATAGGACTTTTTCCATCAGAAACTTAGCTGGTAGACCTTGAATTCCTCCCTTGGTGGTCATGTGAGTTTTTATATCTGATACTTCCAAGGAGGTAGCTCTTGCAATGGTTTGATCTTTGGGAATCTCTTCCAACCCAGAGTATGGGTCTTGATCAGAAATGGACAAATCAATCAGCTGAGTATTCTTCCAATGTTGGTGTGAGCTGATAATCTGGAAATATGAAGTAGTGGTACACCGTATCATAGAACTGAACCAATGTAGATAAGACTCCTTCCACCATGTTGACTTTTAAAAGGGACAAAAGCCCTCCATATTTAGCTCTAAAAGCTTCAGGATTGGTAATCAACCTTCCCAATCTTCTCAGGTCTTCAAGTCTTGGACTTCTGAAGGTGTACTTCTGAGTTTTTCTTCTACCAAAATCTATAGCACAATTTCTAATATTTGCAACAATCTGTTTTTTTAGTTCTTGAAAAACTTTGATATTTTTTTATGAATGCATGGATTCATGTATGCACAAACACATATATTTACAGACATGGGTTTAAGAGTTTATCGTCACGAGCATCGAGCAATGGATCTACACATCCCAAAGGTATGTACTAGGGGTTCATTTTGTACTTGTAGAACGGGTTTTAACAAGGTTCCCAAAATCATTGACCCCTCTTTTAGGATATTACCAACAAATCGATTGACTCATGAGAGCTGTAATATCCCCATGATGGATCTCATTCGAGTGTAGTATCGCGTATCAACTATTCCTGATAGTTGTAACACCCCAATTTTAGTGGTTATTTATATATATTAATTAATTGGGTGATTTTATGAATTAATTGATTTATGTGATTTATTTAATTTATTTGAATTATTTGATTTAAATGAATTATTTGATTTATTTAATTTATATGAATTGTTTGATTTATATAATTTATTGAGTTTATATAAATTAATTGGTTTATTTAATTTATGTGAATTAATTGATTTAATTGATTAAATTGAAATGTGTGATTTATTTAACTATTTGAAAATAATTGAATTATTAGATATATCTAATTATTTGATTTAATTAGATTATTGGAATTAAGTAAATTATTTAATTTAATTCAATTTGGTGGATTCATATAGTTGCTAGACTTTAGTTGGGTTAGTGTAAGGTGTGAATAGTGATTGGGTTGGTTTAGGCCCATTAACCTTAAGACAAGTTAGGGTTTTAGAGAAAACAAAGTTAGTAAGAAAAATTGGAAAAGAGAAAAATAGAAGAGAAGAGAAGAAAGAGTAGAAAAGAAGAAGAAGAATGGAGAAGAAGAAGAGAAAACTAAGAAGAAGCTCAAAAACTCAAGAAAACCAAGGTAAGGGTGGATTTTTACTCATTATTGGGATTATTGGGTGATGATTATTGGGTAGAAATAGGGTTAGATTAAAATCCCCAAAAATTTTCTATGAGATTGAAATTATTAGGTTATTATGAAATTCTGAAAATTATTAATTTTTGGTGTGTTTAGAATTGATTTTGGTAATATTTTAGAGACCCATTTAATATTTAGAGTACTCATTTGAGTTGAAAAATTAGAATATATGTGTGTTATTAATTGATTAAATTCTTATGGTTTATGAGTATAAAATGATGGAATATATCATGCAAATGTTAGATTATGGTTGGGGTTGATGGAGTATGGATTGGAGGTGTTTTGGTTGATGAAAAACAGAGTTTATTTAGTTTTGCAACAGTGGTAAATGATTACCTATATGGATTAATCGATTACCATGAGAAAAATGATGTTTCGCCACTGGAATTGGTCAAGTAATCGATTACCAAGATAGGGTAACCGATTACCACTGACAGTTTGTGAAAAATGAAAATTGAATTGGTCATAACTTGAGTTTAGTAACCCCGTTTGACGCGTGGTCGGAAGCGTTGGAAAGATAATTTTATGCTCTAGGTGATGGTGAGGTAGAAACATAGTTATATGCCATGGATGGTTAAGATGAATTTGAGAAAGTAATATATGTGATTATATTGATATATATGTGTTTGAAAATCACCATGTTTGGTTATATCGATGTGAGAGGCTGTTATATGTGATACATGTATGCTATTATGTTATGCCATATATGTATGTTATTAAATGTGATTATGTGATAACATGCTTAAAATGAATTATTTATCCTATATTTAATCGGTGATTTGGTTTTGTGAATTGTGATTGGATCGAGCCGACCCTTGTGCATTATTGGCTAATTGCAGTGACGATGTTTAAAGTATAAGTACTTGATTATGGGAATATATTTGTGTGTGCAATTGTGTGATAATTCAAGTGTGATGAATTATTTGAGATATGCATGATATTAAGATTATGGAATGGTCTTAATTGCATATGATTGTTGATTGCATACGCATCATTTGTGTCAAGAGGCAATGCTTGTTAGTTCCGTGGGAGCTAGTGACTTGTCCCAAACCTAGAGTGGGGTTTGAAAGCTTAGGGGACGGGATTTTGTTTGTTATTGGTCTAGGGGATGGACCCAGTTTAAATGTAAAAACCAAAAAATAATAACAAGTGTTTGTACCATATGGCATGAGTTACATCGAGTCTTGCATCGAGTCACATAGCATATATAATTGTTATATGAAAGTATGTGAATGTATATGACTTGTTGAATTGGAAAGAATTGTGAATGGATGGTTACTTGGGTGATACTTGTTGATGAAACTTGGAAGTGTGAGAATGACTATAATTATGTTGTATGCCTTTAAATTAATTATTATCTTATGATTTCAATATTGATGTGAATTCTCACCCTTCTGTTGGAATGATGTTTTGTACGACATCGCTCAGGTACCGAGGAGTAGAGTTGCTTGTAGCGCGAGGTAACCGCTAGAGTAGCTTATTAGTTTCTTTATTATGTTGGGTCGAGTCATGCTCTGATCATGTAACACTGGGATCGTTTGATTTATGTTTTAGAGATACATTATGTACTCTACCTTATGCTTTTATGTTTATTTGAATATTATGAAGTTTGGCTTTTATGCCTAAGTATTGTTTATTAATGTGTTGAGCATGAAACTTTCTTTTATGACAATTATGATTAATTTGAATCTGTTGCTACATGCTAAGTGAAGTTTTTGAAAAGCATGAAATTATTTAAGTGTTAATGAGCATGACAGGTGTTGTATGATGTTTTATAATTATGTGTGACACCCTTTTGTGAAAGGTATTATTATTTACTCTAATTTATTATACGTTTGCCGCGGGGATTAGAAGGGTGTTATATTAGTGGTATCAGAGCAGGTCGATCCATCCGGCCAGGTTGTCTAATGTTGTTTATTCCCTAGTATACGACATGTGTGTGAAAACACTGTCGGTACGCGTTTGTCTTTCTAACCTTTGTCTGCAGGAGTGGGATTGAAACAAGTGGGGGGAGTTTGTGCTTCTTCAAGATGCTTTAAGTGTGGAGTGGTGGCTCAGTGTATCATTGAACGCTATTAAAGTTTGGTAGACATGGTTTATGCCCCATCATGATTGTCGACTTTCTATTGACAAATTGAGGAATTGATCACCCTTAATCTCTTGTTGATAGTAGAAGGGGTCGTGTTGGATGGAATAGACGTGTCTTGCGAGCTTAGATGGTGTGTGCAGTGAATTGTTTGGAGCTAAGCCAAGTGCTTACAGATTATGTGATAAGACGGTTGTTTTTCTTGAACCTGAGAATGAAGGAGACTTGTTTATGTCTGCTAAGCAAGTGAATGAGTCGGTGCAAGATGGTTCCAAGGTGTTTATGTTGATGGAAACTTTGAGTATTGGTGAAAATGGAGCAATTGATGCTTTACCAATTGTTCGTGACTTTCCGGAAGTTTTTCCTGATGAGATAAGTGATTTACCGCCGGAACGTGAAGTGGAGTTTTTGATCGACTTAGTTCCTGGAACTAGTCCGATATCGATGGCTCCATATCGTATATCCGCATCGGAATTGGAAGAGTTGAAGAGTCAACTTGAGGATTTGCTTGAGAAGAGGTTTATTCGTCCAAGTGTGTCACTGTGGGGTGCACCAGTTTTGTTGGTAAAGAAGAAAGAAGGTTCTATGAGACTTTGTGTGGATTATAGACAATTGAACAAGGTGACTATCAATAATAAGTATCCACTTCCTAGGATTGATGATTTGATGGATCAGTTGGTTGGTGCAAGTGTGTTCAGTAAGATAGATTTGAGATCTGGGTATCATCAGATTCGTGTGAAGGCTGAAAATATTCAGAAGACTGCTTTTAGAACAAGGTACGGACATTATGAGTATTCTGTGATGCCATTTGGTGTGACTAATGCACCAGGTGTATTTATGGAGTACATGAACATGATTTTCCACCCTTATTTAGATAAGTTTGTGGTTGTGTTTATTGATGATATTTTGATATATTCGAAGAGCGAAGAAGATCATGTCGAGCATCTGAAGATTGTGTTATCTGTGTTGAAAGAGAAGCAGTTGTATGCTAAACTTTCTAAGTGCGAGTTTTGGTTTAAGGAAGTGAGTTTCCTTGGCCATGTGATCTCGAGTAGAGGTATTGCAGTTGATCCGTCGAAGGTTGAAGCAGTGTCGCAAAAGGAGACTCCGAAATCGGTTTTTGAGATTATAAGTTTTCTGGGTTTAGCAGGTTATTATCGGAAATTTATTGAAGGATTTGCTAAGTTGTCTTTGTCGTTGACGTAGTTGACTAGGAAGGGTCAAGCTTTTGTTTGGAATGCAAAGTGTGAAGAAAGTTTTCAAGAGCTTAATAGAAGATTGACGACAACTCCTATTTTGATTTTGCCGAATCCGTTAGAACCATTTGTTGTGTATTGTGATGCTTCTTTGATGGGTTTGGGAGGTGTGTTGATGCAAAATCGACAAGTTTTAGCTTATGCTTCAAGGCAACTTAAAGTGCATGAGAGGAATTATCCGACGCATGACTTAGAGTTGGCCGTTGTTGTGTTTGTGTTGAAGCTTTGGAGGCATTATTTGTTTGGCACGAGATTTGAGGTGTATAATGATCATAAGAGTTTGAAGTATCTCTTTGACCAGAAGGAATTAAATGCGAGGCAAAGGAGATGGTTGGAACTTTTGAAAGATTACGATTTTGGTTTGAATTACCATCCGGGTAAAGAAAACGTGGTAGCTGATGCATTGAGTAAGAAATCTTTGCATATATCGATGATGATGGTAAAAGAGTTGGAAATGATTGAAAAAATTTGTGATTTGAGTTTGGTGTGTGAGAAGACTTCTCATGGAGTTAAGCTTGGTATGTTGAAGCTGACTAGTGGCATTCTTGATGAGATTCGAGAAGGACAGAAATCTGATTTGAGTTTAGTTGATCCGTTGACTTTGATCAATCAAGGTCAAGGTGGTGATTTTCGGATTGATGAGGACGGTATCATGAGATGCCGTGATAGAGTTTGTGTTCTGGATATTGTTGAGCTGAAAAAGAGTATTCTTGAAGAAGGGCATCGTAGTGGATTGAGTATTCATCCCGGTGCTACTAAGATGTATCAAGATTTGAGGAAAGTATTTTGGTTGCCTCGTATGAAGAAGGATATTGTTGAGTTTATGTATTCTTGTTTGACTTGCCAGAAGTCGAAGATTGAGCATCAGAAACTGTCGGGTTTGATGCAACCGTTATCTATTCCTGAGTGGAAATGGGATAACATATCTATGGATTTTGTGTCTGGTTTACCTAGAACACCGAGTAACTTTAAAGCTATTTGGGTTATTGTGGATAGATTGACGAAATCTGCTCACTTTATTCCAATGCGAATGGATTCCCGTTGGAGAGATTAGAAAAGTTGTACATTGAGAGGATTGTCAGTTTGCATGGTATTCCATCTAGCATTGTGTCAGATAGAGATCCGAGGTTTACTTCGAGATTTTGGGAGAGTTTGCAAGGTGCCTTGGGTACGAAGTTATGTTTGAGTTCTGCTTATCATCCGCAGACCGATGGTCAGACTGAGAGGACTATTGAGTCACTTGAGGATCTTTTGAGAGCTTGTGTGTTGGAAAAAGGAGGAGCTTGGGATAGCTACTTGCCTTTGATTGAGTTCACTTACAACAACAACTTTCATTCGAGTATTGGGATGGCCCCGTTTGAGGCACTGTATGGTAGATGGTGTAGGACGCCCTTATGTTGATATGAGTCGGGAGAGAGTGTCGTGGTTGGACCTGAGATAGTCCAACAGACTACTAATAAGATTAAGATGATTCAGGAGAAGATGAAGATTTCTCAGAGTCGTCAGAAGAGTTATCATGACAAGAGGAGGAAAGCACTTGAATTCCAAGAGGAAGATCACGTGTTTCTTCGAGTTACTTCGATAACTGGTGTTGGTAGAGCGTTGAAGTCGCGTAAGTTGACACCACATTTCATTGGTCCTTATCAGATCTTGTAGTGGATAGGAGAGGTAGCCTATCGGATTACTTTGCCGCCGTCGCTTGCTAATCTCCATGATGTGTTCCATGTATCTCAGCTGAGGAAATACATTACGGATCCATCTCATGTAGTCCAAGTAGATGATGTGCAGGTGAGAGATAACCTGACTGTGGAGACATCACCTATGCGGATTGAGGATCGGGAGTTGAAGCAACTTCGAGGTAAAGAGATTGCTTTGGTGAAGGTCGCTTGGGGAGGACCAGCCGTTGGAAACGTGACTTGGGAGCTTGAGAGTCAGATGAGGGAGTCTTATCCCGAGTTATTCGTTTGAGGTAATTTTCGAGGGCAAAAATCTTTTAAGTGGGGGAGGGTTGTAACACCCCAATTTTAGTAATTATTTATTTATATTAATTAATTGGGTGATTTTATGAATTAATTGATTTATGTGATTTATTTAATTTATTTGAATTATTTGATTTAAATGAATTATTTGATTTATTTAATTTATTTGAATTGTTTGATTTATATATTTTATTGAGTTTATATAAATTAATTGTTTATTCAATTTATGTGAATTAATTGATTAAATTGAAATGTGTGGTTTATTTAACTATTTGAAAATAATTGAATTGTTAGATATATCTAATTATTTGATTTAATTAGATTATTGGAATTAAGTAAATTATTTAATTTAATTCAATTTGGTGGATTAATATAGTTGCTAGACTTTAGTTGGGTTAGTGTAAGGTGTGAATAGTGATTGGGTTCGTTTAGGCCCGTTAACCTTAAGACAAGTTAGGGTTTTAGAGAAAACAAAGTTAGTAAGAAAAATTGGAAAAGAGAAAAATACAAAAGAAGAGAAGAAAGAGTAGAAAAGAAGAAGAGTGGAGAAGAAGAAGAGAAAACTATGAGGAAGCTAAAAAATTCAAGAAAACCAAGGTAAGGGTGGATTTTTACTCATTATTGGGATTATTGGGCGATGACTATTGGGTAGAAATAGGGTTAGATTAAAATTCCCAAAAAATTTCTATGAGATTGAAATTATTAGGTTATTATGAAATTCTGAAAATTATTAATTTTTGGTGTGTTTAGAATTGATTTTGGTAATATTTGTGAGACCCATTTAATATTTAGAGTACTCATTTGAGTTGAAAATTAGAATATATGTGTGTTGTTAATTGATTAAATTCTTATGGTTTATGAGTATAAAATAATGGAATATATGGTGCAAATGTTAGATTATGGTTAGGGTTGATGGAGTGTGGATTTGAGGTGTTTTGGTTGATGAAAAATAGAGTTTTTTTAGTTCTGCAACAGTGGTAACCGATTACCCATATGGAGTAATCGATTACCATAAGAAAAATGTTGTTTCGCCACTGGAATTGGTTAAGTAATCAATTACCAAGATAGGATAACCAATTACCACTGACAGTTTGTGAAAAATGAAAATTGAATCGGTCATAACTTGAGTTTCGTAACTCCGTTTGACGCACGGTCAGAAGCGTTGGAAGGCTAATTTTATTCTCTATGTGATGATGAGGTAGAAACATAGTTATATACCATGGATGGTTAAGATAAATTTGAGAAATTAATATATGTGATTATATTGATATATATGTGTTTGAAAATCACCATGTTTGGTTATATCGATGTGAGAGGCTGTTATATGTGATACATGTATGATATTATGTTATGCCATATATGTATGTTATTAAATGTGATTGTGTGATAACATGCTTAAAATGAATTATTTATCCTATATTTAATCGGTGATTTGGTTTTGTGAATTGTGATTGGATCGAGCCGACCCTTGTGCATTATTGGCTAATTGTAGTGATGATGTTTAAAGTATGAGTACTTGATTATGGGAATGTATTTGTGTGTGCAATTGTGTGATAATTCAAGTGTGATGAATTATTTGAGATATGCATGATATTAAGATTAGGGAATGGTCTTAATTGCATATGATTGTTGATTGCATACGCATCATTTGTGTCAAGAGGCAATGCTTGCTAGTTCCGTGGGAGCTAGTGACTTGTCCCAAACCTAGAGTGGGGTTTGAAAGCTTAGGGGACGGGCTTTTGTTTATTATTTGTCTAGGGGACGGACCCAGTTTAAGTGTAAAAACCGAAATATAATAACAAGTGTTGGTACCGCATGGCATGAGTTGCATTGAGTCTTGCATCGAGTCACATAGCATATATAATTGTTATATGAAAGTATGTGAATGTATATGACTTGTTGAATTGGAAAGAATTGTGAATGGATGGTTACTTGGGTGATACTTGTTGATGAAACTTGGAAGTGTGAGAATGACTATAATTATGTTGTATGCCTTTAAATTAATTATTATCTTATGATTTCAATATTGATGTGAATTCTCACCCTTCTGTTGGAATGATGTTTTGTACGACATCGCTCAGGTACCGAGGAGTAGAGTTGCTTGTAGAGCGAGGTAGCCGCTGGAGTAGCTGATTAGTTTCTTTATTATGTTGGGTCGAGTCATGCTCTGATCATGTAACACTGGGATCGATTGATTTATGTTTTAGAGATACATTATGTACTCTACCTTATGCTTTTATGTTTATTTGAATATTATGAAGTTTGGCTTTTATGCCTAAGTATTGTTTATTAATGTGATGAGCATGAAACTTTCTTTATGACAATTATGCTTAATTTGAATCCGCTGCTACATGCTAAGTGAAGTTTTTGAAAAGCATGAAATTATTTAAGTGTTAATGAGCATGACAGGTGTTGTATGATGTTTTATAATTAAGTGTGACACCCTTTTGTGAAAGGCATTATTATTTACTCTGATTTATTATATGTTTGTCGTGACGATTAGAAGGGTGTTACAATAGTCACTGCACTATGTCCTTAAATGGATGAATGGTTAAATGTTTACTAATCCTCAGTTTCACAGGTTCCTAGTGGAAAAAGTAATGTATTCGCGGATGTCCCGCTCAACATCAGTAATTCCAAAAAGGTACCTCTACTGATTTGGTGGACTTTCAAGTTAGCTTGGTCGGGACTCACTCCCTATAAGCTTTCTTGATTTTGCCACGTCCTATCTTAAAATATGCTCTCAAGTCCACTGAGGACTTTTTGACTTACCACATGTGTATTAATCACATTCCCAGATAAAAGTAATTTAAACAAGTATGGCAAATAAGCAGATATTATGATAAAAAACAGCAGATGATATCAAATGAGAAAGCAAATAAGCAAATGAAACAGTAAAATATATGAAATGCAAGGCTTAACCCTCTTAGGAGAATAGATGAAAATTCCACAGTGAAGTCGCCATTTTTCTGTAGCTCCGGTTTTCGTGACGCGACCACTACCGTATTTGGTGCAACTTTCTGATTTCTAATATTTATTCTATGAAGCTTAAAAGGAAGGGGAAGATATCTCAAACTAACCCTACGCGCAAGTGTTTTCCCTACAAATGCGAAGAGATCTAGATTCGGGGGTTGGTTATACAAAGGGAAGCTATTAACACCCTAAATATCTATAGTAACCTATAGGAACCTTTCTTGTATATATTTCTACTGTTGAATTATTTACTTGCTTAAATTTGTTTGCTGTTTAATTGGGAAAGTTTCTCCTTTGTGAAAACTGAGGAAATGTTTTTGTTATTTTTAAATGGTTTTCTATTGTTTTTGGAAGGTACCTAAACCTAAGGTTTTTTTATTAGTTTGCTCACTAAGATCTTACAACCTTATGCCTACGTATTCCCAAAAAGAGAAATGGGAAATCAGAGCGTTCGTAGTTCCTCCTAGTCTTTGGGAGGAAAAAAACTTATTTTGTATCTTGTTCAAAGCCCAAGATGATGAAGCTACAAGAGTGTTTGAAAGATTTGACAAATTATCATCTTTAAGGGAGATACCTCACATATTCACTACAATCATTTGAGAGTGATGTCATAAGGGAAAGAGCTTTAAACTTACTGTGTTAAGCAATGCCACTTTTTCCTTTATGAATTCCTTACATACTAATAAAAGGACTTTAACTTGGATATAGAATCGACAAGTGTGCCACTTACATCAGTTAGATGAAAGAAAAGTTTTTGAACCATGATAAAGGATGGACTCCAACTTGGATTTTGAATCAACAAGAGTGCCACTTACATCAATTATCTGGAAAAAGTTTTGATTATTTGATTTGAATTGTAGTGATTAGAAGATATATCTTCCTATAGAGATGACTCAAAGTCTCATCTGTGAGGAGATGGATTTATTTAGATATCTTGATTGAAGCCCAAAATATGAAGCTGGAAAAGATTGAAAATTGACTCAAATGTGGAGTTTTATCTGTCTTGTACAAAGCCCAAGATTAAAGTTGGCTGACTGGGGAAATTATTTGTATAAAAGCCTGAGAGAAGGCTAATGATTGTTGAGTAAATTTCAAGAGACTGACTCAATACTGAGGATTTGACTGTCCTTTGGGAATTTTTTTTTTGTATCCTGTACAAAGCCCGAGATGAATGAGGCTTAAAGAATTTATTGTATCCTGTACAAAGCCCAAGATGGTGAGGCTAAAAGATTTATTGTATCATGTACAAAGCCCAGGATGAATGAGGCTTAAAGAATTTATTGTATCATGTACAAAGCCCAGGATGGTGAGGCCAAAAGATTTATTGTATAGATGACCAAGACTTCAATTATGCTTTTAAGAAGCCTGAGGGTCCTTGCATGAAGCCCAAGAGGAGGTTGTGGGGAATTGAATGAGACTTCCCAAGTCTCCTTGTATGAAGTCCAAAAGGAGGATATCTTGCTGGGGATATTCCTTGTATTAGGCCATGAGGAGGCAATGATGCTTGTATAAGGCCCAAGAGGAGGTCAGGGAACTAGTTGTTTGAACTAAGTTTTGATTTGAAGGGATCCTATTGTTTGACCTATGTCTAAACTAAGGATGATATAAATGTCAAGAGAAACTTAACAAAATACGAACAAACATGATTGAAGATTAACAAGTATAGACATTGATATGACATGTTTGAATTCATGGAGGATTTTGCATCTTTAGGGTTTGATGTGTTAAATGTTTTATTTGTGTGTTTTATTCTATTCACAAAGGTGTTGGGTTTTACACCCTAAGTAGAGGCCCATGACTTTATTGAAAAGAAAAAAAAAAGGTGGTGGGTCTTACACTCTAAGAAGAGGCCCATGACTTATATTGAAAAGAAAAGAAAAGGTGGTGAGTCGTACACTCTAAGCAGAGACACATGACTTATTGAAAAGAAAAGAAAAGGTGGTGGGTGTTACACTCTAAGCAGAGGCTCATGACTTATTGAAAAGAAAAGAAAAGGTGGTGGGTCTTACACTCTAAGAAGAGGCCCATGACTTATATTGAATGTAATGCCACTAGGGTTGTGTTTAATGAAAGTTGAAGATAGAGATTTGAGAGATTGAAAACTCTGAGAAATTGAAGAATGTTTTGAGAAAGAGGGGAGGGACTTACACTCTAATAGAGGCCCAAAGAGTTAAAACAATTGAAAATGTGAAAAGATATTTCTTCACCATGGTAAGAGTTTATGAAGGAAATACTTGAACATGTAAGCAAAGATTTAATCCATGGGATCAATTACAGAGAGATTCAAGTAAATATGTTTTGTTTTTCAAGATGATTAAGGATCAAATGGACAATGGAAGAGGGTAATAAATAAATAACCCCTAATGGAAGTTTTAAACAGGAAAGTTCCTGAGCAAGATACTCAAACATGGTTGAATCAAGGGCCTTGGGGAATCCAAACTTAAGTTGAGACCCAAGTTAGGCATCAAGGAATTTTCAAAATAGGAGAACGAAGATATTTGAAATGAAACCCTAAGTATATTTTTTTAAAAGAAAACAATACCTAATCAAAGTATGGATGGAGTATAAGTTCAAATAACCAAGTTAAATGTTTTGAACAAGGTTTACACAATGTGTACTTTGATCCTAAGGACATGTATGTACAATTAGATCAAGGAAAAATCAAAAGAGATTATGAAAAAGGCATGAAAAATATCTTGAAAAGTCATGATTTTCATTTAAGAGAAAATGGTAAAAATAAATATTATTTTTGGAATTTTACAAAGGATTCTCAAAATATACAAGATAAATGAAGAGTGTGCAAAAAATTGGCTCAAAATAACAATTTTTGCTATGTGAAATAATTTGATGAAGTTGTGAAGAAAAACAAGAAAAATAGTGTTAAAAAATTAAGGAAAGGTCCTACCAAGGGTTGAACCCACGTCCTTATGCTGGAAGGCTTAAAACATAACCAACTGAGCCACGCACGTGTGGTTGATTCATAATGGAAGGAGGAAATAATATAGAGAGTTTGAGTTGAAAATGACTGGAAAAAAATAAAGGCCAAATGGTCTGGGGCGAGGGGGATTCGAACCCCAGACGTTGGACTTGCTCACACACAAATACTAGTTTTTCCACTAGGGCGCAATGCCAATTCAAGTTTTAAGTTGGAATCCAAATAATATATACTAAAACTCTTTTTTATTTTGAAAAATTGCGCCATGGCCTTCTTCTTCCTCGTGTTCATCTTCAGACTTGCAAAACCAACCCTATCTCACTCAATTCGTAACCATTTTGCAAAGTGTAGACATGAAAGTTGTGTGTTTTTCAACAAGGAATTGAATGGTTCTTTTTAATTTCATTTATTTTTAGTGTGGCACGAGTAATCATGTATGAACAAAGAAACCCTATAATTTTCAAAAACTAATATGAAATTCCATACATGAATTATAAACAACAATAGATTAAGGGTAAACAATCTAAGAACCACCAGAAGCATGTTGGTAACTTAAAATAACATTTAGGATGCACGTTTCATGGATTTTGAAAAGCTTCAGGGTTACCTTGCAAGAGGAAATCGAATCCTCAGTTGTAGGTGTTACAGATGTGAAATGATGATCTGGACAGCTTCCCTATACCTCAAGGAATGTGTTGATGTGCTTGGAATGGATGGAAACCTTCTGGATTGATGGGCTCGAATCCAACTGCTTCTAAGTTAAGTGAGGTTGTGATCTTGGTGAATTTGATGTTACAGATGATGTTTAAGTGTTTGGATCACTCATACATGATATATGTGAGGTGTGTGGATGATTGGTTTGAGTGGAATTGCTCTGGTTTTGAAAACACGATTCTCACTCTTGAAAATTTTGAAACTTGGAGTGAAAGAAAGAAATTAGAGAAAACAAGTTTTGTAGTTATTTTGGTGTATTTGAATTGATGCAAAATGACCTCTATTTATAGGAGAACTAATTTGTTTTGGATGAATAGTGTTGGATGAGGGAGCATGTTATTGTCCAATGGATATAGCCATGTAGCCTTTAACTTAAATGCTAAGGTATCAAAAGTCTTTTATAGCATGACTAGAATCTTGACTCAATTGCCATTTGCAGGTTTGAACACTCATTATTTTTGAACTGATCTGAACTGGTATGGCTCATTTCATGCCAATTCAATATTTCATATAAATGCCAAATAACAAACTTCACTACATGTCTTTGTAATGATGATTCTCACATAGAATTCTTGACTTATGGTTCAAAGTTGAAGATATTATGTGATACAACAAGATTCTTTCTAATCTTAGAGGATGACAAGGCTTGTAGAGTGACAAAATTTGAAGGTGAAAATCGTGTGACACAAGTAATGCACCAATGCTGTCTTGAAAATAAGTTTGATCAAGGCATGTTGTGAGGATCATATCTCCTTGCTCAGGTAGCATCAATGGATGTTCTTGTACTTTTTGGAAAGCTGAGATATCCTACTTTAACTTTTATGTTTGCATTTGGTCTTGATTCATCTTGGATTTTGGAGAAATATGGCCTTAAAGTTGGTTAAAACATAAAACAGTTTCTGCCTAAAAATTTTCTAGTGTCAAAGTTCAGAAAGTCTTGAAACCCTAACTTCATGGCTTCATATCTCAAAATCTACGCATTTTTTGGAGATGATTCAGCCCAACAATCTTGTTGTATGGAAGAAGATCTATCATTTGAGCTTTGGAGTACAAAAAATGGTTGCTTGCATCACAAGTTATGGCCTTGTAAAGTTAGGTACTTGAACATGAATTTCCATAACTTAGTGAAATTTTCAATTCCTCCAATTTTGCTTCTTTTGCAAGTAACCTTGATTTCTTGATTAATCCTTGATTAAATGCAACTATGGATCATATTTTCTTGAATAATGGTCCTTGATGATCAATTTTGCTCAAAAATTGAAACTTTGACTTTAGTATCAGATGAATTTTGTGTAGAGAAACCCTAATTCCTGATTTTTAATGGATGCATCCTCTGAGGCAATTTTGAACTTATGAATGGACTTCAAGGGTATCGTCGTAACCCAAAATTTGACCTCTCTCTTTTGGTTTTTGTATAAGCATGTGCATTAGCATCGTTGACATACGCATTCACACTTTTCTTTTTGTGTTTCTTGTTGCAGGATCCGCAGGTTTTCCAAGCCTGACTAATTGCATCCTCTTAAGATTATTTCATCACCAAAAAAGCTCAAAAAAAAGGTTTCCATGTTTATTCACCAAGACAAGAGGTGGAAAATCGAAATCGGGACTTCAACATCATTTTTTGGTAAATTTGTGGAAGTTTGGATGAATAACCGGTTATCACATATGCAGTAACCGATTACTTAGTGCATTTTTCACCAAAAAACGCAGTTTTCCAATCAAGTAACCGGTTAGAACATATGTTGTAACCGGTTACTCTGTGCAAAATTTCAGTTTCTGCTGCATTTTTTGGGACAACACCTTGCATACTCTTTGGTCTTTGGTTCTACTTGATTCTAGCTGCATGTGGAACATTCTAGACATCTCTAGACATTTCAAGACTATTCAATTCAATCCAAGTGCATTTACTCTAATGCTTTACTCTAAATTAAGTGCACCATGTTCCTTGTTTTGCAAGCATGTCAACCTTTGGATGTTGGAGTTCACTTTGGGATTGTTACCGAGTTTGAAATTCTGGTTAAGCAGATCACGAAGATGTCAGACAGGATGTCGTGACACTTGATCTCTGCTTCTCACAAGGATCTAAGGAAGAACAAAAGAAAATTGCAGAAAGTAAATAACACCAGAGATTGTTAACCCAGTTCAGTGAACAACAACACCTACGTCAGGGGGCTACCAAACCAGGAATAAAATCACTAAGTAGAATTGGTTCTAAGATAAACTCAATCGTTTACAGCTTATCACCTAGAAACTACCCTTCCTAGATTTCTACCTAAGACTCTCCTAGGTATGAGACCCTTCTCAATTCCCTTTCAACCACAGTAGTGACTGCAAATATTACAACTCAATAAGAACGTCCTTCTCAAGTATTCACACAATACACGAGAGGCTCATAAGTTCAAACCCTAGTACTTCTAAAGCAGCTGCAACAACCAACCACAAACTAGGTTAACTCTAACCTATTTATATTGTAAACCACAGCTGGACTTGGGCTTCTAAACCGCAGTAGAAATCTTCCTCAGAATTAGCGACCTAATTCTTTCTTCAATCCCAAGTTACCAAAAATGTCTCCTTCACAAGGAAACCGCAAATCCATTTAGAATCAAAATCTCTGATTCCACAATCTCATATGCCACCTGGAATCCTAGTCATATTCCAATCACACTTGCTGACAAAAGCAGTTAGTTCAAAACTATAACAGACAAAGATGTCGAATCCTCCTGATAGGACATCTTGTCCAACAACTCAACCTGCAGTTAGTCTAACATGTTAGGACATCTTGTCCAACATCTTTCTGCTAAGTTAGTTTTACCAAAATTAATGCCAACCTCAAAAGCAGGGACTCAAAAATCTCCCCCTTTGGCAGATTTTGGCTAAAACTAACTTCCATTCACCTGGAGCAACATATCAGGGAGAGACCATTATCAGAGCAGCAGCGGAATCAACAACAAAACATGCCTCCCCCTCAAACAGTTCAGATCTATTCCCCCTTAGTAGTTAGTAGATCATCAGCAGTCAGCAGTGGTTAGTGATGTTAGTAATTCTCCCCCTTTTTAGCCATAATATGACAAAGGTAGAAAGACTAACTTAATAACCAATAAACAAGTTCAAAGTAAAAAGTTTACACACCCAACAAAAACAAAATATCCTGGGCATTCAGCCCTTACAAAACCAGAAAGAAAACAACAAAACAGTAAAGAAAACAGAGAGAGAAGAATGAAAAATCCTCTCGCTATGGTGAGAATACATATTCAGAGAGCAGAATATTATTCCCACCCCAACCTTCTGAAAGTTATGCCTCATCAGAAAGGCAAACTCCAAGCTTGCCTCTCAACGTCTCAAATTAATTTGCATCCAGAGCTTTAGTGAAGATGTCAGCTAATTGATTTTCTGTGGCCACATGTTCCAGAGTGATAACTTTATCTTCTACGAGATCTCGAATGAAGTGATGCCTGATGTCAATGTGTTTAGTTCGGCTGTGCTGAATGGGATTCTTAGAAATATTTATAGCACTTAAGTTGTCACAGAAGAGTGTCATAACATCTTGTCGGACATTGTATTCAGTCATCATTTGTTTCATCCACGTCATTTGAGAACAGCTACTCCCCGCAGCAATGTACTCAGCTTCAGCTGTGAACAGGGAAACACAGTTTTGCTTTTTGCTAAACCAGGAAATTAGATTGTTTCCTAAGAAGAAGCATCCCCCTGAGGTAATTTTTCTATCATATGCAATTCCAACCCAGTCAGCATCACAGTATCCTATTAATACAGAGTCAGAGCTATGTGTGTAGAGTAAACCATAGTTGTATGTACCATTCACATACTTCAAAATTCTCTTAACTTGATTAATATGACTTGCTTTGGGTTCAGCCTGATACCTTTCACAGACTCCTACAACGAACGTTATATCAGGTCTACTGGATGTAAGGTATAGGAGACTTCCAATCATGCTTCTATAGAGACTTTGATCAATGCTTACACCATTCTCATCTCTTGTAAATTTCAAGTGTGTGGGGCAGGAGTCCTCTTGTGTTTTGCATTTTCCAAGACAAACTTCTTGACGATATTCTTAGCATATTTCCCTTGATAGAGGAAAATGGAGTCTTCCATTTGTTTGACTTGGAGACCAAGAAAGTAGGTTAATTCTCCGACCAAACTCATTTCAAACTCTGACTGCATTTGCTTGACAAAATGTTGGACCATTTCTTCTAACATTCCACCAAAAACAATGTCATCAACGTAGATTTGAGCTATCATAAGGTTACCTTCCTTTTCTCTGATGAAGAGAGTTTTATCAATTCCTCCCTTTCTGTAGCCATTTGTAACAAGGAACTCAGTCAGCCTTTCATACCAGGCCCTTGGTACTTGTTTCAACCCGTATTAGGCTTTCTTTAGCTTCTAAACATGATCTGGAAATGTTGGATCAATAAAGCCTTTGGGTTGTTCCATATAGACTTCTTCGCTGAGATATCCATTCAAAAAGGCACTTTTAACATCCATTTGAAAGAGTTTGAACTTCAAAAGACAAGCTATTCCAAGGAGCAGTCGTACAGATTCCAGTCTAGCAACAGGTACAAAAGTCTCATCAAAGTTCACTCCCTCTATCTTGGGTATATCCCTGTGCTACGAGTCTGGCCTTGTTTCTTGTGACAACTCCATGTTCATCAGACTTGTTCTTAGAAACCCACTTAGTGCCGATCACATTTGATCCTTCGGGCCTGGGTACCAGATCCCAAACATCATGTCTCTTGAACTGCTTAAACTCTTCTTGCATTGCATTAATCCAAAATTCATCTGTCAAGGTTTCCTTAACATTCTTTGGTTCCATCTTTGACACAAAGCAGACACTTGCCACCACATCCCGTGATCTAGTCATCCTACCTCCATTTGGATCCCCTATTATGAGTTCCTTGGGATGATCCTTTTGTATTCTGAGTGAAGGTCCTTTGTTGACTCTCTCAGATACAGTAGATTCACGATTATCATCGTTGGGTACTGCACTATCTTCAGAGTTGTCTTGAGGTGTTTCAACATCCTCTGTGACATCTTCCTCCTCCATTGGGAAGAATGCTCCAATGTCATTTGTAGCTTCAACCTCCATAGGAGAGTCATCAACCACAACATTTATGGATTCCAATACAACTTGAGTTCTTGGATTGTAGACACGGTATGCTCTACTGTTTGTGGAGTAACCTAGGAAGATTCCTTCCTCACTCTTGGGATCCATCTTTCTCCTCTGCTCACGGTCTGCCAGAATGTAGCATTTGTTGCCGAAGACATGGAAGTATTTCACCATTGGTTTTCTACCCTTCCATAATTCATACAAGGTAGCAGAAGTTCCCGACCTGATGGTTACCCTGTTTAGAATGTAGCAAGCTGTGTTCATTTCTTCTGCCCAAAAATGATAAGGAAGTTTCTTAGCATGAAGCATGACCCTTGTACACTCTTGAATAGTTCTATTTTTTCTTTCTACCACACCATTCTGTTGAGGAGTGATGGGTGAAGAGAACTCTTGACTAATTCCTTCTGAGGAGCAGAACTCATCAAACTTACTATTTTCAAATTCCCTCCCATGATCACTTCTGATTCTGATTATACCACATTCCTTCTCTCTTTGAAGTCTCTGGCACAATCCCTTAAAAAATTCAAAAACCTCTGATTTCTCCTTGATAAAGTGCACCCAAGTGTATCTAGAAAAATCATCAACAACTACGTAGGTATACCTTTTTCCTCCAAGACTTTCAACTTGCATAGGTCCCATTAAATCCATATGAAGAAGCTCTAATTTCCTTGATGTGGTTTACTGTTGAAGCCTTTTGTGTGACATTCTAGTTTGTTTCCCAATCTGGCATTCTCCACATATCTTTCCCTCATTTATCTTAAGATTTGGAATCTCTCTAACAGCTTCCTTGGATATGACTTCTTTCATTCCCTTTAGGTGTAAATGCCCCAGTTTCTAATGCCACAGCTTTACTTTATCCTCCCTAGACACTAAACAGGTGGAAGAACTCTGAGTTTCGTGAGGAGCCCACAAATAGCAGTTATCCTTGGATCTGGCACCTTTCATAATAAGTTCTTCTTTATCATTTGTAACCAGGCACTCAGATTCAGAAAAGTTTACCTTAAGACCTTGGTCACAAAGTTGGCTGATGCTTATTAGATTAGCAGTCAATCCCTTAACATACAAAACTTTATCAAGACAAGGCTGACCTTCATACTTCAGTTTTCCAACACCTTTGATTTCTCCTTTTGAGCCATCTCCAAAGGTGACATGACCAGTGGGATGAGGTTTAATATCAGCCAGGAACTTCTTTACACCAGTCATGTGTCTTGAGCACCCACTGTCAAAGTACCAGTCTTCTTTGGCTGAGGCTCTAAGCGAGGTATGGGCAATGAAAGCTACAGTTTGGCCCTTAGGTATCCATTTCTTCTTTCCTTTGGGAGTCTTCCTTCTTCTTCTTCTGGATTTCTTTGAAGATTTAGGATATCCATTCAACTTGTAGCAGTGAGCCTGTATATGACCGACCTTCCCGCAGTAGTAACACTGTTTGTCCTATTTTTGTTTTCCTGGAGAGTTGTTCTGAGGCCTTTGATGCTGTTGAGACATCCTTCTTGACATCACTTGGGCTGAGTTTCCTCCAGTCTATGTCCTTTGATCTCAACTTGATCACTATAGCCCATACCCTTTCCACTTCTGACATTTCTTCCTGACATAAGGATTTCATCTAGCATGTCTGAACCTTTGTTCATCATCCTTATATACTTGGTCAGGTTATTGAGTTTGGAGTTTAACCACTCCACTTTATCCTCCAATTCTGAGATCGTTTCCTGATGGTTCCGTCTTTCATCACATAGTTGTGAGATAGATTCTGCTGATTTTGTCCTAGTTGAAACAATTCAGCCAGGCCATTTGAATTGAGCGATACATTATCTGACTCCTTGTCAGAATCATATACTCCAGTCATTGCAGACACCTTCTTAGTAGTCTCTCCATCACTTGAGGAGTCATCCTCTGACCATGAAGTAGACAGACATTTCTTCTCTTTCTTGTGATATGTGGGACACTCACCTCTTGTGTTTCCAAAACCTCCACACTCAAAGTACTGAACTCCCTTCCCTCGGTCCAGTTTCTTGTCATAGTTGGGTCTTCTCCCAAAGTTTCTAGATCTGTAGATGTATGAAGTCTGTGCCTTGACATTTATCTTAGACTTCTCATCCAATTGCTTTGCCAGTTGATGATACTATTTTTCCAAGAACCCTACAACTTTGGACAAATCCTCTTTGGTGTCTCCCTCTTCTTGGTTGGTCACCAAAGCAAGACTTTTTTTTTTCTTTTCTTCCTTTTCACTAATTGCCATCTCAAAGGTTTGGAGTGATCCCATAAGCTTATCTACCTTCATGGTGTTAATGTCCTGAGCTTCTTCAATAGCTGTCACTTTCATATCAAACCTCTTGGGGAGAGACCTCAGAATCTTCCTGACTAACTTGGCTTCAGGAATTTTCTCTCCAAGATCATTAGATGTGTTGGCAATATCAACAATATTCATATGAAAGTCATGTATACTTTCATCTTCTCTCATTCTCAGGTTCTCAAATTTAGTAGTGAGAAGTTGAAGCCTTGAGGATTTGACACGAGAGGTCCCTTCATGAGCAGTCTTCAGAATTTCCCACGCATCCTTTGCAACAGTACAATTCTTTATGAGTTTGAAGATGCTCTTGTCCACCCCATTGAACAAGGTATTCAAGGCTTTCGAGTTTCCTATAGCAAGCTTATCATCTTCATCGTCCCAATCTTCTTCTGGTTTTAGCTCCTCAGTGAGCTTCCCATCTTTGTCTTTGATCTTTGGTGGATCCCACCCCTTGACCACAGACTTCGAAGCCTTTCCATCCATAGACTTGATAAACGCCACCATACAAACTTTCCAAAAATAATAATTGGAACCATCTAGTATTAGTGGTCTATTTAGAATTCCTCCTTCTTTATCCATCGTACCAGAAAGTATCGTCCCTAAATCTCACCCAGATACAGAGCAGGATGCTTGCTCTGATACCAATTAAAATTCTGATTAAGCAGATCACGAAGATGTCAGACAGGATGTCGTGACACTTGATCTCTGCTTCTCACAAGGATCTAAGGAAGAACAAAAGAAAATTGCAGAAAGTAAATAACACCAGAGATTGTTAACCCAGTTCGGTGAACAACAACACCTACGTCTGGGGGCTACCAAGCCAGGAATGAAATCACTAAGTAGAATTGGTTCTAAGCTAAACTCAAACGTTTACAGCTTATCACCTAGAAATTACCCTTCCTAGATTTCTACCTAAGACTCTCCTAGGTATGAGACCCTTCTCAATTCCCTTTCAACCACAGTAGTGACTGAAAATATTACAACTCAATAAGAACGTCCTTCTCAAGTATTCACACAATACACGAGAGGCTCACAAGTACAAACCCTAGTAATTCTAAAACAGCTGCAACAACCAACCACAAACTAGGTTAACTCTAACCTATTTATATTGTAAACCACAGCTGGACTTAGGCTTCTAAACCGCAGCAGAAATCTTCCTCAGAATTAGCGACCTAATTCTTTCTTCAATCCCAAGTTACCAAAAATGTCTCCTTCACAAGGAAACCGCAAATCCATTTAGAATCAGAATCTCTGATTCCACAATCTCAGATGCCATCTGGAATCCTAGTCATATTCCAATCACACCTGCTGACAAAAGCAGTTAGTTCAAAACTATAACAGCCAAAGATGTCGAATCCTCCTAATAGGACATCTTGTCAAACAACTCAACCTGCAGTTAGTCTAACATGTTAGGACATCTTGTCCAACATCTTTCTGCTAAGTTAGTTTTACCAAAATTAATGCCAACGTCAAAAGTAGGGACTCAACAGAGTTGATCCTAACTAACCGAGTTAACTACCTTAACTCGGTGAGTCAAGTGTAACTAACTCCTAGCCTAGTTCCAAACCCAAAGCTAAGTCCAAAGCTAGCTCCAAACCTCTCACATTCCAAACCAAAAGTCTATATAAACAATGCTTCACTCATTTTTCAAGGACCCCTCAATCATTTCTCAAATTTATCACATTTCACTCTCAATTCTCTCTCATTTCTCTCCCCATTTTCTGCAACTTCTACATCTTCATCTTAATTTTCTTCCCAAAACTTCTCCAAAAGCTCTTAATTCTTGAAGGATAATCACTTTTCACATTGAAAGTGATTATTTCTTGAGCTTAAATTCCATCAATCTTGCAATTCTACTTGGATTTCTGGAGTTATTTTAGCCCGTGGATTAGTCTCAAGTATTTGCTTCAACATTCAACGGTTTGAATTCGTATTTCGGAGTTTCAACGTATTTTTCTCGGTTTCGATACGGTTCGTCTACGAATTGAAGATTCCTCTGGTTTTCTTTGATTTTCTGCATCGAGATCACTTTGCAACATTCACCAAGCCAAATCTCCGGTTTGTAGGTTGGTGGATCTCACTAATTTTACTGTTTCGAGCATTTTAGTATCATTCGCGATGTAGTCGATAATTTTTGTGTGTGGATTGATTTTGCATTGTTTGATCCATGATCTTGATGTGTTAATTGATTCTATCACTGCTTATTTGCTGTTTTCAAGTTCAATTTTCGTGCACAAATTCATTTCCTAACATGTGATGATTGGCATAAGTGATTAAGTGTTGCAAATCACTTTTGAAAAGCTGTTTTTGCTGTGATTTTTGCCCCTATTACAGTGGTAACCGGTTACTCAGTGCTTTTTTCACTAAAAACGCAGGTTTTCAAGCAAGTAATCGGTTAGCACATATGCTGTAACCGGTTACTCAGTGCATTTTTTACTAAAAGCGCAGGTTTTCAAGCAAGTAACTAGTTAGCACATATGCTGTAACCAGTTACCACTGTACAGAATGGCCAATTTCTTGTTTTTTCAAGTGTGTTTGTCATGCTTTCTTTTTCTAATTTCCATGGATTGATCTACTTGATTTTTATGGATGTTTTTAGCATCATTTAACATTTGATTGAAGCGTGTTCATGAAATTTCGATGCACTTTTCGATTATTCAATGTGTTCATATTTTTTGCATCATGTGAATATAATCCTTCTTGCATTTCTATTTGATCACCTAACATGGCTTTGTGTTGCATATTTGTTGATCATTTGCCACTGTTTTGTACTCCCTTTCTTTGTTTTGCATTAGGTTCATTCTTCATGGATGAGCTTAATCATGTATAATCACTAATTCACACCCTTTGCTTTAATGATTTTCCATTCTCTTTGGAAAGTTATTAGCATAGTTTCCCCTTGATTAATTGATCGAAACCATGTTTTGATTAGTTGGTCCTTCCCTTTCCCTCTCATTAGGCTTCCTTTAGAGATTTTTCTCTCTTTCCCCCCGCGGAGTTGAAGATTCATACGACGTCCAACGCGCGACACTGGAGCACTGTACAACTTGGAGCTGCATTGTTGTCTGTTTCAATTTCTGCACTACACTCTATGTGTTAAAGAAGGAATGAGAAGGGAGAATTCCTACTCTCATTCTGACTACTTCAGGTAGGGGACGAATGACCCTGTCCTTGGCTTAGTCACCTCTATCTCCAGACTGTAGCGTATCTTCTTCCCCAGTCGAGTCAATTTTTGAATACTCCTATCTCTTTCAATCTATTCTTTTGATCAATCACCATCCTTCTTAGTTAAGATCATTGTTCTTGTGCTAGAAAACTCTCTTTGTTACAACACTCTACCTTCTCTTTTGTATTCAATCATTTCCTTTTGATTCCCTTGGGGGATCTCAATCTCTTTTCTGTGGGTAATCACAGTCTGTCGGTTAAAATCGTAAATCCCCAGCAGTTGGCAACCTCCTCTTGGTTCGAATACTTGCACTCTTGGGTTAATCACCTTCTCTTGGTTAATCACCCTTTTCTTCAGTTAACCACAGTCTATCTGTTAAAATACTGAGCACCTTTTTGGGTTAATCACCTTCTCTTGGTTAATCACCATTTTCTTCGGTTAACCACAGTCTATCTGTTAAAATACTGAACCTTTTCGGCTTAATAACCTTCTCTTGGTTAATCACCCACTTTTCTTTTCGGTTAATCACAGTTTTCTGTTAAAACCAACGCTTCTCTATCCCCACCAGAGTTGCAATCTTTTCTTTCTTTGGTTAACCACTGTTAATACACCGAAATATACTTAGAGTCAAACACCTTCTCTTGGTTCAGTACTCTTTCCTTTTGGTTCATCATAGTCTGTCTGTTGACACCAATTTCTTTCCCACACTAGATTTGTTTATCTCTTTTTCTTCGGTTAACCACTGTCAGTCAGTTAACATACCGAAACTTTTTCTGTTAATCCCCAGTAGGGTCACTACCCTCTATTCCGTAGCATTGTCGTTTTGCTTCCCTCCCCAGTGGAGTCTCTATTTTTCCTTTTGCTCTTTTATTTTCTTGGTTTTGACACCACTTTCTCTCTTTTCCCTTGTTTTTTTTCCGTCTTAGTTCCACGAACTACGGAAACTCTGATTATGCATTCTTTTGAATGTATGATACGTAGGCACGAGATCGCGATGATCTTGGCGAGCAAACTTCCACCCTTCTTTCCTTCTCCATTTCTTCCTTCTTCTCTGTCCCCTGGTTCCATGAACTACGACGCTCTGATTTCCTCATTGCACTATGAGGGTACGTAGGCACGAGGGCCCCAATCCTCCGCGAGAACTTTCTTTTCTTTCTTTCTCCCTTCTCTTCTCACTCCTCTTCTTTTAGCTAGAAGCCTTTAGATAGATAACCCATCCAAGCCTAGAAGTAAGTGAAATGGTTCTCGTCGAGTACGACGGATGCGTAAGGTGCTAGTACCTTCGTTTCGCATAACCGACCCCCGTTCCCGTTTCTCTCCCCCTTGGGTTTTATCGATATTTTCCCTGTCCTCCGGGACTAAATAAAGTTCGGTGGCGACTCTGTGTTATCTTTGAGTGTGCGATTCACTCAGGATGTAAACCAACAATCTTCAGCTGGCGACTCTGCTGGGGAGTTCTTGCACTCGCAAGTTGGGGTCTCGCCTAGTTTTGTTTGTTTTCTTGCTTGCTTGGGTGTTTATCTTTCGCGCTTTACTTGCTTTATGCTTATGCTTTATGTTTAATTATTTAATTTCTTTACTGCTTTGAATATTCATATGTTGTATATTCTGGATATCTGCTATTTTCTGCTGTTGTTGGGATGGGAAGATATTATTGGAGAGAAAGGTCCTAACACTGGGCCTAGTATACACATAGGCTAGAACGTGGATAGTCGTGAGGCCTGCGTTTTGCACATTGGGCGACCTTTCTAGGGACCACCTTGTTGTGTCTAGATCACACCTGTGAGGGGGATGGGTTTTTGCAGGAAAACAAGCCACTTCATACCTTTGTTCTCTCACACATATCAGATTCTTCACCGACACAGAATTATATGCTGATATCCGGAGTGTTTAGACTTGATTGTTCAGACAGTGCTGGCTTCTTATTGTTGTGTTGCATATCATATCATCGTGTAAATAAATTTTTGCATATGCATTTCCAGGTATTCGAGGACTTATCATTTGTTGACATTATCATAGAGATGAGTACTGGTTGTCGTGGCATCTTCAGTTACAAGTTTATGGAGCCTAAGCTGGGTATTTTGGGAGGTTTGGCATCTTTGTTGGTGGGAGATCACAGAGGGTTTTCATAGATACTTATGGTAGTCTGTTGTCCATCCTCAACACTGAAGTCAACATCACTGCTATTAACACTCTGGTTCAGTTCTATGATCCGCCGTATAGGTGCTTCACGTTTCAGGAGTATCAGCTAGCACCTACACTTGAGGAGTATGCTTACATTCTGGGGGTTGAGATTAAGAAGCAAGTTCCCTATATTTACACTAGTGGTTGTCCGAAGTTTCCCCTTATTGCTGATGCGCTTTGCATTAGTAAGAAGGATGTGGAGGATAATCTCAAGACCAAAGGGAAAGGTATTCGAGGGTTTGCTTTGAAGTTCTTGGTTGACAAGGCCACTACTTTTGCTAAGGATAGAAACTGGAAGGCTTTTAACGCCGTTTTTGCTTTGCTGATATATGGGATTGTCTTGTTTCTGGACATGGAGGATTTCGTAGATCAGGCTGCCATTAGCATATTCTTGTCCAGGAACCCTGTTCCAACACTTCTTGCTGATACCTACCATTCTATTCATTCCAGGAATGAAAAGAAAAAGGGAACCATTGTCTGTTATGTTCCTCTGCTGTACCGATGGTTCATGTCTCACCTTCCACAAAAGGGTCCTTTTGTTGAGAATAAGGGTAATCTCAAGTGGTCTCAACGAATCATGTCTCTCACTGCTGATGACATTTCTTAGTATTCTCGAGTCTTCGACGAGACTATGATCATTCTTCATTGTGGGAAATTCTCCAATGTGCCTCTCTTGGGTACAAAGGGCGGAATTAACTACAATCCGAGGATGGCCTTCCGGCAGTTGGGATATCCTATGGTTGCCAAGCCAAATCCTGAGGTAGTGGAAGAGTTCATCTTTCATGAAGGGATTGATGACATGGGTTTGCTGAAGAGGTTTAGTGCCGCTTGGACTCAGATTCATCTCGAAGGAAGAGCCGATTTGGGTAAGAAGAATTGCGTATCCAAGGAAGCTTACACACTTTGGGTCAAAGAGCGCGTCAAAGAGATCTGTTTTCTATTTTCTTTCGTGCCTTCCATGAGTGCCAAGCCTCCTGAATTTGTAATTGTTCCTCCATCTGAAGTCGATCAACTCAAGCTGACCATTGAGAAGTTGAAGAAGGAGAACGCTGATCTTCGTCTCAACCTTGGTAGAGTCACTTCCGAGAAGAATAGCCTACAGATTAAGCTCCATCAGGAGCGCGAGCGCATGCTCAAAGAGGTGGAGGTTGAACAGAACAAGCGAAGGAAGGTGGGTGATGCTTTGAAGAGTACCTATGAGGGACTTGCTTCAAAGAAAAGACAACTTGCCGATGCCCATTATCAAGCCTACAAAGATGAGTTAAGCTACAACAATCAACTTGAAGAGCTCCGAGGGAAGTTATCTGAGTTCAAGACAAAGTGGAAAAGTGAGCAAGACCGTGCTAGTGAGTTGGGAAAGGACTTTTCTCAGTGTCAAGCAAGCTTGACAAAGTCTTTGGTGAGATTCAAAAGCTGCAAGATCAAGCACATCAGAGTAGAGAACAGATCAGTCAGCTCAACACAGAGAGCACTTATTGGGAGCATTAAGCCGTCATCTGCAGAACCTCCTGGATCAGAAAGAGGCCTTTCTTCAGGATATGCTTCAGGGACCCAACCATTCTTTGCTGCGTAACCTCATGAACGATGCGAAGTATTGGAGTGAGAGGCACGACCGTCTAGCCCGATTTGCTGAGCATGCATTTGAGGACTTACCAGGGTTGTTGAGAGATGCATATGATGATGTATTGCCACACCAGCTGCCTTGGGCTGTTTTCCATTTTTTGTCTGTTTGTAGGGTGGTATTTGATAGGATCCGTGCGGATTTTGTTGTAGCCCAAAAGGCAGATATTTGACTTGTACTCGACTTGTACTTCTTGCTTTTATGGTTGAATGAATGAATGAAGTTGCTTGCCAATTTTATCTTTCGCACCTTTACTTATATGCTTTATGATTATTGTCAACAAAGATAAGTTTAAGAATTCCTGGAATTTAAAACATTATTTTTGCTTGCATATCACACATTCATTTGCACACATATGCACGTCCCTTCATCCGAAACTGTTGCTCATCCTTGTCCGCCTTCTTTGTAGAAAGATGACGACTCGACATCGGTATTTCACTCGATCAAACAAATCTAGAATCATGGCTGACTTCGAAGTTGAGAATGCTACTTACAAGGAAACTCTGGCTCAATTCCAAGGCCGGATGGATCAGTTACAGACTAACATGTATGTAATCATGGAACTCCTTTGTGCTCAGAGGGATGTTGCTGCTGCTGCTGTTGTTGTTGCGACTGTAACTGATGCAACCATTGTCACTCCGGTTGTGACTGCTTCTCCTGCCGTTGTTGTTCCTTCTCCCGCTACAGTTGAAGTGCCAGTTGAGCCTGTGAAGCAGCCTGCTATTCATCCTTCGAATCCTCAGTCTGGTTTGAACCAGATGCCTGCTGGTTTTCTATGGGGCATGCCTCTGAATTACACTCCTCAGATTGCAAACAATAGTGCCTTTGTACCATATCATCCTTATGTTATGCCCATGCCTAATGGGAATGCTGCTACATATCCGTGGGGTATGTCTACTTCGGTTCCACCTCCAGTGGTGAGTGATGATCATGAGAATCTTCATGTTCAGACTTGTCAGACTCCTGGGTCTGTTGACGTTGAAATTACTGATGAAGAAGAGCATCTGTATAGGGGTCCTCCTATTAATGTTCTGGTTTCTTCTCAAGCTGCTCAACCTGTTGTTCAGAATGTTCATCCTAGGGTGTTCTATCCTGGGGCATCTTCCTCAGCTGTTGTGGTACTGCCTCTGAATTATTTGTTTGGTGTTCAGATGGGTCAGAATGCTGGTCAAATGGTTAATCCGGGATTGGTATATCCTTCTCAGTTTGCTACTCCACAAGTGCACGCTCCGGCCGCATCTCAGCTGCCAAATCCTCAGATGCTTGTCAGACCCACTAATCAGAATAGACCTACTGACTACAAGTTGTTAGAAGACCGTATCAGAGCTATTGAAGGGTTTTCTGCTTTTGGCATGGAGGCCAAGGACTTGTGTTTGGTCCCAAATGTTGTGTTGTCGCAGAAATTCAAGATACCTGAGCTTCCTAAGTATAAAGGTTTGAGTTGCCTGCGTAGTCACATTACTATGTACTGTAGGAAGATGGCATCCTATATTGATAATGATGAATTGCTAGTTCATTGTTTTCAAGATAGTTTGTCTGGTGCTTCATTGGATTGGTACATGGGCTTGGAGCGCAACAAAATCCGTACTTGGAGGGATTTATCTGAAGCGTTCGTGAAATAATACAAATACAATCTTGATCTGGCGCCAACTAGATTGCAGTTGCAGAATCAGTTCCAACGCTCAGCTGAAACATTCAAGGAGTATGCACAAAGATGGTGTGAGATGGCATCTCGTGTGCGGCCTACTCTCTCTGATAATGAGTTGGTTGACATCTTTATGGGTACCTTGCAAGGGTCATACTACGAGAAAATGGTGGGTAGTTCTTCATCGAACTTCGCTGATGTTGTAACCATTGGTGAACGGATTGAGAACGGGTTAAAGACTGGAAAGATTCCTGGAGCTGTTTCCCAACAGCCAACTACTAGAAAGTCTCAGAACAGTCAGTCAAAGAAGAAAGAAGGTGAAGCCAACGCTATGACAACTCAAGTTTCTCCTCAGTATCAAGCTCTCATGACTCTCATGCCATACTATCTGTATCCGTACATTGCTGCTGCACAATATCAACAACTTCCATATCAATATCATCGGCAATAATCAGTTCAGAATGCTCAGAATCAGCAACAGAATCAACAGAATAACAAAAATCAGCAGAATCAGAACCATCATAACAACAACAATCAAGGGAATCGTAAGCGTCCGAACTTTGACAGAATTCCAGTGTCGTATACTGAGTTATTCCCTTATTTGGTTCATCAGGGAGCAATTGTTCCTAAAGAGATTACGCCTGCAATTCCTCCATTTGGCCCGAAGCATAATCCGAACGCATCTTGTACTTATCATGCTGGATACATAGGACATGCAACAGAGGATTGCTTTGTTTTCAAAACCTAGGTTCAGGAACTCATTGATAAGAAGGTTTTGACTTTTCCTGAGGAAGGTCCTAACATTCAGAACAATCCGTTGCCCAATCACAGTGGACCTGCAGTGAACATGATTAAGGATAGTTCAAGGGCTGAATTGATCATGGATGCTGACCAGGTAAGAACTCCGATGACTGTGGTTTTCAAGAGATTGAATGAACATGGGCTGTTGAAAGGACTGCATGGTAAATGTCAGATTTGTGACGATAATCCCAACCAGTGTCGAAAGCTAAAAGGTTGTGTCCAGATTTTGATGAACCGAGGTGAGGTCCAGTTTTCCAGAGCTAAGCCTGTCGAAGAGATTGCTACTATCGAGCCGTTCACCATCGTCTATAGGAAGGTTCCCGTGGAATCTCCTAAGCAGAAAAAAGTACAACCTATTGTTGTTTGCCCGCCAAAACTGTTTCCGTATCAAAATTCTAAGGAGGTACCTTGGAGATATGGGTCGACCGTGTTTTCTGGAGGTCAAGAGATAAGGTTTGCTGAATCTGAGATCGTAAATGTTACAGCCATTGGAGGTATGACTCGTAGTGCACGGGTGTTCGCTCCAAAGGTCATTACAAAGCCTGTTCAAGTTCCAACCGTTGTTCCTCCCAAGGAAATGCATGTATCTGTAACCCCTGTTGTTCAGCAAAGGGCATCTACTGCCATTCCAGCTATCCCGTTTGAGGATGTTTCAAAGAGCAAGGAACCATTTGATGATCAAGAGTTCCTTAAGTTGATAAAAAAGAGTGAGTTTAAAATTGTGGATCAGCTGGGGCAGACTCCCTCGAGGATCTCAATCTTGTCCTTACTCATGAGTTCGCCTGCACACAGATCAGCTTTGTTGAAGGTCTTGAATAGTGCTCGTGTTATGCATGATATATCTGACGTCGAGTTTGATGATGTAGTGGCTAACATAACCGCAAGTTGGTACTTGGTCTTTAATGAATCAGAATTGCCTCCTGAAGGAGCTGCCCACAACAAGGCACTACATATTTCCGTAACTTGTACAGACATTCTGTTATCTCGTGTTCTAGTGGATACCGGTTCTTCCTTCAATGTGATGCCTAAGGGCACATTGAGTCAATTACTAGTAAAAGGAAACGAGATGAGTCCAAGCACCTTAGTTGTCAGAGCCTTTGACGGTTCTCGAAGGCAGGTCATGGAAGAAGTGGATTTACCCATCAAAGTTGGGCCGCACTTATTCACCATTACTTTCCAGGTGATGGATATCAATCCTGCATATAGTTGCCTACTGGGTCGTCCGTGGATCCACACCGCAGGGGCAGTTACCTCCACTTTACATCAAAAGTTGAAATTCATGTTTGACGATAAGCTGGTCATCGTCTGTGGTGAAAAGGATCTGATTGTAAGCGAGTTATCATCTTTTCGATATGTCGAGACCGAGAAAGGCATAGCTGAGGTGCCGTTGCAGTGTCTCAAATTCGAAGATGTCAGCTCTGCTTCAACTAGTCAAATTAGATCACCACAGATAACATTAGCTTCTGCTAAAAGTGCTAAAGAAATCGTCGAGAGAGGTTCTTTGCCAGACTGGGGGCATGTGATTGAGGTGGTTGAAAAGTATAATCGTTTTGGATTGGGTTATCGTCCGAGTCGACGGTCTCGTGGTCAGAATCATTACAGTCTAATCCAGTTCAGTAGCGCGGGTTTCCAGAATGGTGACATTGTGGCAGCCATTGATGATGCTGGTCCTAGCAATCAGACTTCAAGCTTTGTGCGCAAGTGTCCGCCGGGTTTCAAGCTCAACAACTGGACATCTATCGTGATTCCTGTGGTTTTCCCATATAACATGTAATGCATTTTGCTTTCTCATTCCCTCATCCTCGCCCGAGACGAGTGGATAGCTTGTAAAGGGCCTCACGGTTTTGCAATATTATGTGATCAATAAATAAAGGTTTTTGCATTCAAAATCATGCTCTATTTTCTTTCTTTATTTTTTTTTTCACAAACAAATGGCAAAAGTTTCTTTTACCTTTTCACTTTTCAAATAGCTCATTCTAAACATATTCATAAACATGCAGAACTAATAAAAACATTGATAACAACATGGTAAACATCCATTGTAATTCTGGGATTTCAATTAACCAAGCCGAAGAAGATGGTGAGGAAGATTGTTAATTACCGGCTGAACTAGCAAGGCTCCTTGAGCATGAGCATAAAGAGATTCAGCCGCACAAAGAACCGGTGGAAGTTGTCAATCTTGGTACTGATGAGGTCAGAAGAGAAGTCAAGGTTGGTGTGTCCCTCGCTAAGCATGTACACTCCGAGTTGGTCAAGTTATTGAAAGAGTATGTTGATATCTTCGCCTGGTCTTATCAAGATATGCCTGGGTTGGATACCAACATCGTTGAACATCACTTGCCACTCAAGCCCGGATGTCCTCCTGTCAAGCAGAAACTCAGAAGGACTAGACCCGACATGGCACTCAAAATCAGAGAAGAGGTAAAGAAGCAGCTTGATGCTGGGTTCCTAGCCACTTTTAAATATCCTAAATGGATTGCCAACATTGTCCCAGTTCCAAAGAAAGACGGTAAAGTCAGAATGTGTGTGGATTATCGAGATCTCAACAAGGCAAGCCCGAAAGATGATTTTCCCCTGCCGCACATTGATGTCTTTGTAGACAACACGACACAGTTCTCTGTCTTTTCGTTTATGGACGGCTTCTCAGGATATAATCAGATCAAGATGTCCCCAACTGATATGGAAAATACTACTTTTATCACGCCTTAGGGTACGTATTGCTACAAAGTCATGCCATTCGGTCTAAAGAATGTAGGGGCAATATACCAACGTGCCATGACAACCCTCTTTCACGATATGATCCATAAAGAGATTGAGGTTTACGTGGACGATATGATTGCCAAATCCAAAATTGAATATGATCACCTGGTCCATCTCAAGAAACTGTTTGACAGACTCCGAAAGTTTAGACTGCGGTTGAATCCTGTGAAGTGTACCTTCGGAGTTCGATCTGGTAAATTGTTGGGCTTTATTGTGAGTCAGAAGGACATTGAAGTTGATCCTGACAAGGTTAGGGTAATTCAGAACATGCCGCCTCCCAGAACAGAAAAAGAAGTTCGTGGCTTTCTGGGCAGACTTAATTACATCTCAAGATTCATTTCTCACTTGACGGCTACCTGTGAATCGATATTCAAATTACTAAGGAAAAATTAATCGGTTGAATGGAACAATAAGTGTCAAGAAGCATTTGACAAAATAAAACAATACTTGCAAGAACCACCGATCTTAGTACCGCCGGTTCCGGGAAGGCCTTTAATCATGTATCTCACTGTTCTCTATGAATCAATGGGATGTGTATTAGGTCAACATGATGACACTGGCAGAAAAGAACATGCAATTTACTATCTGAGCAAGAAGTTCACTGATTGTGAGACCAGATACTCACTCTTGGAGAAAACTTGTTGTGCTCTGGTCTGGGCTGCTCGACGCCTACGACAATACATGATTTGCTATACTACTTTGTTGATATCCAAAATGGATCCGATAAAGTACATATTTGAAAAGCCTGCTGTCTCTGGAAGGATTGCTCGGTGGCAGATGCTGTTGACTGAGTATGATATCCAACATGTTACCCAGAAAGCAATAAAAGGGAGTGTCTTGTCCGACTACCTTGCTCATCAACCTGTAGAGGGTTATCAATAAATGAAGTTTGACTTTCCCGATGAGGATGTTCTATTTATCAGAGACTATGAGACACCAGGCCCTGACATAGGACCCGAACCAGGGGTGCGATGGACGCTCGTGTTTGACGGGGCCTCTAATTCTAAAGGTCGTGGAATCGGTGCTATCCTCATCTCTCCAATAGGTTTTCACCTTCCTTTCACTGCCAGATTATGCTTTGCATGCACCAACAATATGGCTGAATATGAAGCATGTATCTATGGTATCGAAGCGACAATTGACATGAGAATCAAGATTCTTGAGGTCTATGGAGATTCTGCCTTGGTCATCGGTCAAGTCAGAGGGAATTTTGTGACTCGGGATTCCAAGCTGGTTCCGTACCAACAATACATAGAGAAATTGATTCCTTACTTTGATGAGATCACTTTTCATCATATTCCCAGAGAGGAAAATAAATTAGCTTATGCTCTTGCAACTTTAGCATCCATGTTCAAGGTCAAGTGGAAGAATGAAGCTCCTCATATCCGCATTGATCACTTGAACGAACCAGCACACTGTTTAGTAATCGAGGATGAGTCTGATGACAAGCCTTGGTTCTACGACATTAAAAGGTATCTGGAAAAACAGGAATATCCCGAGGGTATTACTATCACTGATAAGAAAGCTCTTAGGCGGCTTTGCGCCAAATTCTTCTTAAGTGGTGGTATACTGTACAAGAGGAATTATGATTCCGTGTTGCTCATATGCGTGGATAGACACGAAGCAAACACGATAATAAGGTCCATACATGAGGGCTGCGAGGGTGTACATGCTAAAGGTCCTGCTATGGCCAAGAAGATCCTTCGGGCTGGATATTACTGGACAACAATAGAGGTAGATTGTCACAACTTTGCCAAAAGATGTCACAAGTGCCAAATTTACAGAGACAAGATCCATGTGCCTCCAACTCCATTGAATGTTTTGACTTCACCTTGGCCATTCTCCATGTGGGGTATAGATATGATTGGAATGATTAAACCGAAGGCTTCTAACAGTCATCGATTCATTCTGGTTGCTATCGACTACTTCACCAAGTGGGTTGAAGCCGCTTCCTATGCAAACATTGCACGACAAGTGGTTGCCAGATTTATCAAGAAAGAGATAATTTGTCGCTACGGAATTCCTAGAAACATTATCACTGACAATGCAAGCAACCTTAACAACAAGATGATGAAGGAGTTGTGTCAAGAATTTAAGATCGAGCATCACAACTCTTCACCATATCGGCCCAAGATGAATGGCGCCGTTGAAGCAGCAAACAAAAACATCAAGAGAATTGTCCAGAAAATGGTCAAGACATACAAGGATTGGCATGAAATGCTTCCTTTTGCACTGCATGGATACAGAACTTCAGTCCGCACTTCTACTAGGGAAACTCCGTATTCACTTGTGTATGGTATGGAGGCTGCTCTTCCTATTGAAGTCGAGATTCCTTTGCTCAGAGTTATCATGGAAGCAGGTCTTGACGAAGCAGAATGGGTTCAATCCATATATGATCAGCTGAATCTCATCAAAGAGAAGCGCCTTACAGTCGTTTGTCATGGTCAATTGTATCAGAGACGCCTCAAGCGAGCTTTTAACAAGAAAGTTCTCCCTCAAACGTTCTGTGAAGGCGAACTCGTGGTTAAGAGGTATTCACTTGTTCACTCGGATCCACGTGGTAAGTGGACTCCCAATTATGAAGGACCCTTTGTTGTCAAGAAGGCCTTCTCAGGTGGAGCCCTGATCCTCACCACTATGGATGGGGAGGAGTTGCCATCGCCCGTGAATTCCGATACAGTCAAAAAATATTATGCCTGAAAAAATGGATAAGAGTTCGCTAGATTGACATCCGCAAGGACAATCTTGGCAAAAATGGACGTCCTGATGGACCAAAAAAAGAGATGTCCATGCAAAAGTTAGGGACAATGAAAAAAAAGTAATAATAGCCCGCTAAGTTGAAAACCCGAAAGGGCGACTTAGGCAAAAATGGGTATCCCGGTGTACGAAAAAAAAATGAAACATGTCCAGGCTAAAATTAGGGATATAGGCATTGACTGTGAACATTTGAGCCTCTTTTCCTTATTGCTAGACCTCAGACGGTAACAGAGCAGTTGAATCATCATCAACTGGCGCAAGGCGTTGGAACCTAGACTTTCAGTGGATGGTAGCCAATGTTGTAATCAATGCAAAACATAATTTCCCTTTGCCATTTACTATTGTTTTTCAATTTTATTGCAAATTTCCTCATCAAGGATTTTTGCATCCTAGTACACATCTTATGTACATACTTTTCACATTCAATAAATTTGCATCATTCAATTTCTCAATTATTTTCTTTTCAGTATTTTCTTTGCAAATTAAACGATTATTTGTGATCACATAATACTATAAAGCGTTAAGAACAATAAAAAGCTAAATCAAACGGGAAAGCATTATACATTGCATATTTTACTGGTTATACCCATAGGATAATCGGTAATATTCTTTTGCAAGACTTAATACCCGGCTTACATTATGATGGTCTCCCCACTAAAGCCATCATTTCTCCATCGGGTGCCGTTATGGTTCTTTGGAAAGGTTGGTCATTTCCTATTTCACCAGCAGATCCATAACGTTCCCAGTAGAGCAGCCGAATGATGTACTTCAACCAGAGACGTGGTTGTTCTTTTCCCTAGCATGGGTTGTGCATCATTCCCAACATTTATGCACCAGCAACGGTACGACTTAATTCCTCGTCTTCCCCAGGCAGGGAAGATTCTTTGACCCTTTTGAGTTCCCCAGACAGAGGCAATCAAAACGTCCACAGCAGAGTCGGCGGAAGCTTGGAACTAGGATTTTCCTGGTTTCATCTCCCCGGCAAAATCAGTCATAATGTGAAGATTGTCATGATTCTCTTATCCTCGGTAGCACCAATGGTAATAATCTAGAAGTTTGAGACTTCTCAGTTTCTTCCCAGTGGAGTTGTCGCCATTCAGGGGCCTTTCTCCATCAGGATCAGTACTCTGTGGGTTCCCTCCCCAGTTGAGGATGTCGAGCTCGTTTTGCTACATTCTCTACCTAACCGCCGCACATTACCTCAACCTGCACTTTTACATTGCATAATGTCAAGAATCATGTAGATCGACGCATATATAGCATATGCATCGAGCATACCTCTCTTTCTTTTGGCCTGATTCATTTCCCCTGCTGATATTCAGTCTCTGAACACTTTTCTTTTGTCGCCGTCGGCCAAATTTTTGAGCTACTCTTTTATTTAATCCCCTTTTACCCCGAATCATCAAAAAGCTAGCGCAATTCGTAGATTCAGGTCCAAGTGGATTAAATAGGGGCAGCTATCATAACCTAAAATTTGACCTCTCTCTTTTGCATTTTGCATAAGCATGTGCATTAGCATCGTCGACATACGCATTCGTACTTTTCTTTTTGTATTTCTTGTTGCAGAATCCGCAGGTTGTCTAAGCCTGACTAATTTCATCCTCTTAAGATTATTTCATCACCAAAACAAGCTCAAAATAATGGTTTCCATGTTTATTCATCATGACAAGAGGTGGAAAATCAAAATCGGGACTTCAGCATCATTTTTTGGCAAATTTATGGAAGTTTGGCTGAAGTAACTGGTTACTCAGTGCATTTTTCACCAAAAAACGCAGTTTTCCAAGCAAGTAACCGGTTAGCACATATGCTGTAACCGGTTACTCTGTGCAAAATTTCAGTTTCTGCTGCATTTTTTGGGACAGCACCTTGCACACTCTTTGGTCTTTGGTTCTACTTGATTCTAGCTGCATGTGGAACATTCTAGACATCTCTAGACATTTCAAGACTATTTAATTCAATCCAAGGGCATTTACTCTAATGCTTCACTCTAAATTAAGTGCACCATGTTCCTTGTTTTGCAAGCATGTAAACCTTTGGATGTTGGAGTTCACTTTGGGATTGTTACCGAGTTAATCCTAACTAACCGAGTTAACTACCTTGACTCGGTGAGTCAAGTGTAACTAACTCCTAGCCTAGTTCCAAACCCAAAGCTAAGTCCAAAGCTAGCTCCAAACCTCTCACATTCCAAACCAAAAGTCTATATAAATAATGCGTCACTCATTTTTCAAGGACCCCTCAATCATTTCTCACATTTCTCACATTTCACTCTCAATTCTCTCTCATTTCTCTCCCCGTTTTCTGCAACTTCTACATCTTCATCTTAATTTTCTTTCCAAAACCTCACCAAAAGCTCTTAATTCTTGAAGGATAATCACTTTTCACATTGAAATTGATTATTTCTTGAGCTTAAATTCCATCAATCTTGCAATTCTACTTGGATTTCTGGAGTTATTTTAGCATGTGGATTAATCTTAAGTATTTGCTTCAACATTCAACGGTTCGAATTTGTATTTCAGAGTTTCAACGTATTTTGCTTGGTTTCGATACGGTTCGTCTACGAATTGAAGATTCCTCTGGTTTTCTTTGATTTTCTACATCAAGATCACTTTGCAACATTCACCAAGCCAAATCTCCGGCTTGTAGGTTGGTCGATCTCACTAATTTTACAGTTTCGAGCATTTTCGCATCATTCGCGATGTAGTCGATAATTTTTGTGTGTGGATTGATTTTGCATTGTTTGATCCATGATCTTGATGTGTTAATTGATTCTATCACTGCTTATTTGCTGTTTTCAAGTTCAATTTTTGTGCACAAATTCATTTCCTAACATGTGATGATTGGCATAAGTGATTAAGTGTTGCAAATCACTTTTGAAAAGCTGTTTTTGCTGTTATTTTTGCCCCTGTTACAGTGGTAACCGGTTAGCATATATGTTGTAACCGGTTACTCAGTACTTTTTTCACTAAAAACGCAGGTTTTCAAGCAAGTAACCGATTAGCACATATGCTGTAACCGGTTACTCAATGCATTTTTTTACTAAAAACGCAGGTTTTCAGGCAAGTAACCGGTTAGCACATATGCTGTAACCGGTTACCACTGTACAGAATGGTCAATTTCTTGTTTTTTCAAGTGTGTTTGCCATGCTTTCTTCTTCTAACTTCCATGGATTGATCTACTTGATTTTTATGGATGTTTTTAGCATCATTTAACATTTGATTGAAGCATGTTCATGAAATTTCGATGCACTTTTCGATTATTCAATGTGTTCATATTTTTTGCATCATGTGAATATAATCCTTCTTGCATTTCTCTTTGATCACCTAACATGGCTTTGTGTTGCATATTTGTTGATCGTTTGGCACTGTTTTGTACTCCCTTTCTTTGTTTTGCATTAGGTTCATTCTTCATGGATGAGCTTAATCTTGTATAATTACTAATTCACACCTTTAGCTTTAATGATTTTCCATTCTCTTTGGAAAGTTATTATCATAGTTTCCCCTTGATTAATTGATCGAAACCATGTTTTGATTAGTTGGTCCTTCCCTTTCCCTCTCTTTAGGCTTCCTTTAGAGCTTTTTCTCTCTTTCCCCCCGCAGAGTTGAAGATTCATACGACGTCCAACGCACGACACTGGAGCACTGTACAACTTGGAGTTGCATTGTTGTCTATTTCAATTTCTGCACTACACTATGTGTGTTAGAGAAGGAATGAGAAGGGAGAATTCCTACTCTCATTCTGACTACTTTAGGTAGGGGACGAATGACCATGTGCTTGGCTTAGTCACCTCTATCTCCAAACTGTAGCGTATCTTCTTCCCCATTCGAGTCGATTTTTTATCACTCCTATCTCTTTCAATCTATTCTTTTGATCAATCACCATCCTTCTTGGTTAAGATCATTGTTCTTGTGCTGGCAAACTCTCTTTGTTACAACACTCTACCTTCTCTTTTGTGTTCAATCATTTCCTTTTGATTCCCTTGGGGAATCTCAATCTCTTTTCTGCAGGTAATCATAGTCTGTCTGTTAAAATAGTAAATCCCCAGTAGTTGGCAACCTCCTCTTGGTTCGAATACTTGCACTCTTGGGTTAATCACCTTCTCTTGGTTAATCACCCTTTTCTTCAGTTAACCACAGTCTATCTGTTAAAATACTGAGCACCTTTTTGGGTTAATCACCTTCTCTTGGTTAATCACCCTATTCTTCGGTTAACCATACTCTATCTATTAAAATACTGAACCTTTTCGGGTTAATCACCTTCTCTTGGTTAATCACCCGCTTTTGTTTTCGGTTAATCACAATTTTCTGTTAAAACCAATGCTTCTCTATCCCCACCAGAGTTACAATCTTTTCTTTCTTCGGTTAACCACTGTTTACCAGTTAATACATTGAAATCTCCTTAGAGTCAAACACCTTCTCTTAGTTTAGTACTCTTTCCTTTTGGTTCATCACAGTCTATCTGTTGACACCGATTTCTTTCCCACACCAGATTTGTTTATCTCTTTTTCTTCGGTTAACCACTGCCAGTCAGTTAACATACCGAACCTTTTTTCTGTTAATCCCCAGTAGGGTCACTACCCTTTATTCCCTAGCATTTTCGTTTTGCTTTCCTCCCCAGTGGAGTCTCTGTTTTTCCTTTTGCTCTTTTATTTTCTTGGTTTTGACACCACTTTCTCTCTTTTCCCTTTTTTTTCGTCTTAGTTCCACGAACTACGGAAGCTCTAATTCTGCATTATTTTGAATGTATGATACATAGGCACGAGATCACGATGATCTTGGCGAGCACACTTCCACCCTTATTTCCTTCTCCCTTTCTTCCTTCTTCTCTGTCCCCTGGTTCCATGAACTACGACGCTCTGATTTCCTCATTGCACTATGAGGGTACGTAGGCACGAGGGCCCCAATCCTCCGCGAGCACTTTCTTTTCTTTCTTTCTTTCTCCCTTCTCATCTCTCTCCTCTTATTTTAGCTAGAAGCCTTTAGATAGATAACCCATCTAAGCCAAGAAGCAAGCGAAATGGTTCTCGTCGAGTACGACGGATGCGTAAGGTGCTAGTACCTTCCTTTCACATAAACGACCCCCGTTCCCGTTTCTCTTCCCCTTGGGTTTTATCGATATTTTCCCTGTCCTCCGGGACTAAATAAAGTTAGGTGGTGACTCTGTGTTATCTTTGAGTGTGCGATTCACTCAGGATGTAAACCCGCCATCTTCGGGTATATATGAGTGTCTTGAATCATATCTCAAGGTATTGTCATATGGTCAGATGAAAATTTCTCTCTGGAGGCCTTGATCAACCAAAACACTAATCGGTGCACCAGATGAATTTGGGACTTGATTAACTTGTAATGATGCATACTTGTGCCTGATTATTGATGATGGAGACCTCTTGATCTTTATGGATGAATGAGAGACTTGATAGGTTGAAAATCAAGCCAATTTTTTATTGATCCTTTGCTTGAATATTTTTATGAGGCTTAAAACCCTATTTTGCACTCAAAATGAAACAAGCAACAAACTTTGTGTTCTCTAATGGTTAGTGATCCATGAAAGTATATTCATATGATATGCAAAATGATATGGGATCTTAGGGTCAAAATTTAGGGTATGACAACAAGGCTGGGGTAACTATTTCGATCGTATCTACGACCTTGTCTACTCAAATCTGGTAAAGGAATTCTGTTGATTTGCAGATGCTGATGATAAATACATTCTATCCTATGTTCTGGGAGTTAAATGTGTTATCGTGGAGAAGTCTATTGCGACCTTGCTCGGAATGGAGAACGCAATATGAAAGTTGATTTACAACATGAACCCTAGGTCAAAAGCTCTGACCCAGGAAGCAATCCATGCAATCTTTACACAAGTATCTGAAGGCAAACCGTCTCCTAAGAATCAGGAACTACATAAGAACCTCCGTGTGTGGCTCAAGATCATTCTAGGATGTATTCACTACAGACGCCATCTAGCTTATCTGACTATGTTAACACATATCAGAAATACATGATGTATTATCTGATGAATGGAGAAAAGATACACCTTTCATTTATTCTCTTTAAATATCTTAGAGATTCTGTTAAAGAGATCAGAAATCATGGAAAACCTAGAAACTACATCCCTCTGGGCTGACTCATCTCAAATATTATAATTGAAAATGCTCTTATGGATCATTTAATTAGTTTAAATCTGATGAAAGACATTGTTGTGGATACTGGAAAACCCCTGAACGGTAAGAATCTCAAAAGCATGGGCATTATTGATAAGGTTTTGGTTAAACCAAACATTCCAACAGACTAGGCTGTTTAAAGGATCGAAGGATGCTTGTTGATGGATATCCTCTCTTCACAAAGATTGATCCACCAGAAGTTCTAGAGGAGTATATTAGAGGCCTTGAAGCTGAAGTTTAGAATCTGTTTGAATTTTCTTATGATTCTCTTTTGGATGCACCTCATGTTCTACAGAAAAGGAAGCATGACACATCTCAGAAGAAGAAGACTGAGAAGAATAAGCAAAAACTTTTGCATTTGGGAGAACCTAAAAATTCTCAGAAAAACACTGTACTTACCTCCTATCCAGCTCCATCAGGTAAGTCTTCTTGCTCTCTAAACATGGTTAATTCTGGTTCTGATACTAGAACCATTACTTCATCTATTCCTCCACCTCCTCCACTAAATTCAACCACAGTTACAACTACCTTCATCCCACCTTCATCCTCTACTTTTTAGCTCCTCCTGCAAAATCCAAAGTGACACCAACTCCACCTCAAACAACTTCAGAAACCATCCCCCAAACAACACCAATTTCTGAAACCTTCATCCCCACAACCACTTCCACCCCAGTAGCTTCTACATCGCTATTTTCCTTTGCCTTCTCATCTGCCGCTAGAACTACATCCACATCTCTCCCAAATACCATCTCCATCATCACCTCTCTACCAATCTTTAAAGATATTTCTTCAGAACCTATACCTACTTCTACCAGTCCTCTTTCAGCCATTATCTCCATCTCTATAACCAACACCACTCCAGCATTCCAAGTTCTCACCAACATCTCTGACCATTCTGACCCTACCTCACCTAATCTAAGCATAGACCAACCCTTGACCAATGCTTCCTCAGACTTTGACAAAACCCTTTCTGATGAAACTGACTCTGATGAAGAAACTCGTCCTGATCATCAGACCTCTTTCCTTCAAACTCTTATCCCAAACCTTGATGAAGTAATGTCTAGTTTCAAGGATAATGCAGAAAGGAGAGTAAAGAAGCTCTACGAGGAGTCCAGCTCTAGCAATGATCCTTCTCATCTGGGTTCCAGCTAGAATCGGTTTAACAGGTTGATGGCTGTTGAGTTCCTCATAATCAAGAATCTCTCGGTCCAAGCCAGAGATAATTTTGTTAAGGAAGCAGAAGAAAGGTTAGAAGCTCAGAAGGCTGCTGAGAGAGAAACTGCTAAGAGAGAAGCCACTGAGAGACAAATTGCTGAGAAAGAAGTTACAGAAAAAGAAGCTGCAAAAAGAGAAGCTACTAGAAATGCAACTGCTGAGAAAGACGCTGCAGAAAAATCTAATCAGTCACTCGCTTCTGAATTTGAGTTTTTTTTCCTCTAATGATGAAAATTCTTGAAGACATGCCGAAAGAACAGTTGTTGGTCAGAACAAGACTCGATAAGCAAGATGAAATCAACAACAACATTCAGAATTTGCTAGCTCAACTTGTTCAGATGATCCCTCCTCCTTCTCAACCTTAGACACTTTAGGCTTCCCCTTTATCTTCTTTTATGTTTTGTTCTATGTTTTTCTCATTTGTATTGTTTATGCTTCATTTATAATATCAATTTAACTTTTTGATTACGACAAAAAGGGGGAGTAAAATAAGTGATGATTTTGATACATATCTAATTATCTAAATTTCATTGCTTACATTCTAACATAATATATATGTAAAGTATGTGAATGCCTTTCAGGAAAACTCTGAAAGTAGCTTATGGATCAAGCTATGATAAAGTGTTGCAAAAGGATTTGATAATCCAAGCTCTGACAAGTCGTTATGACAAGTCAACCAGGTTCTGATATCCCTTATCATTTAATATTTTTTAAGTCGTACACTCAGGGGGAGCTTGTTTATATCAGAGGGAGTTTTCTAACTAAACTCTGATAATTTTTGCATATAATCTCGTACACATTGTTCCATCAAAATACATGATTTTGTCATCATCAAAAGGGGGAGATTTTTAGAACACGATTTTGGTTCTGCATATAATCTCTAGTTTTGATGATAACAATGCATATATTATATATATATATATATATATATATAATTTTTACTCTAATATTTTTCTTAATTGTGCAGATATAAAGTTTAATTTTATTATGGATAGCTCTCTAGAAATCTCATCAGAATTAATTCTGGCACGCCTCAAGAAACTACTTCAACCGCATTTGGAGAAACATCAGCAGTTTTGATGAATGTTAAATCTCTCTGGATAAGGAAAGTTGTGTGCTTCTCAGATAAACTTTGCTTCTAGCTCTGAAGTCAAGGCTCTGGGTTCTGAAGACTTGTTCACTCTCAACTGAAAATCAAGATGTTGGTTCTGACAGAATCACTCTAAGACTTAAGTGAAGACAACTTCTGACTTTGAAGACTCTGATACTTCTCAATACATTTATCTTCTGGACTCATCATCACTTCACATCAGAAGAATTCCATCAGAAGATAAGACCAAGAAAGAACTTGCGCTGAAAAAATTCAAACAACAGTACAATCCCAAATTGGTAAAAACTGACTGTGCGCCAAAATTGTTAAGGAATATTTGTGAGACTTTACTACTCCTGTCTCCCAAGATCTTCGGTTTACCGCTATGGCAGCTGGCACTGATAGTGACATTTCTACCCTCCAACGTTCTATCATTGAGCCTTTATAAAGGAGTCAGTACTTCATTGCAAAAACAACGAACAACATTGCAAGAGTGAAAACGGAAAGTCTCAAAATTCTATCAAGAGAGTATTCTCAAACACAAAGAGTTGTTGCTCATATTTGTGTATAAAGTTTGTTCTTTGTTTTGTTTCATTCGCTTATCAGAAGCACTATTGTAAACACTTTCTATTGTAATCTCTTTGAAATTATTTTTCCTTAATTGACTAAGTGTTTGTCTGTATACTTGAGAGGGCTAAGGTGTTTTCTAACACTTAGACGAACTTTTGTAATCTTTCAAGATTAGTGGATTAAGTCCTTATTGAAGGCGAAATCACCTTGGTCGGGTGGACAAGACGTAGCCTCGTTATAGGAAAACTTGTATAAACCAAATCTGACACTCTCTTTCTTAGTTTGTATATCTTGTTGTTTGTGTTAAGCCTTTTTGTCGAAAAGTTTTGAAAATCCCAAATTCAAACCCCCTTTCTTGTGTTTTTCTCTACCTTCAAAGTGTTGGAATTAAACCAAAACTTTGAGAATTTTGAATCAATCTTGATAAACAAGATTCAATCAACCGATTGAAATCCCTTGTTCTTCACTCTTCACTCGAGTAAATCAATCACATCTTGATTGCAAGAATGATTCTGCGCAACAATTGTTAATGGAAGGAGAAAGAAAATTTAATAAGAAAGTAGATTAGGGTTTGACACAAATTGATGAAGAAGAAGATGATTTCTCCAAAGTTTCTCTCTGCACACAACCTGTGGAAAACTTATTAATTTTACAACTGCAAGTGATTACACGATTATCTATATTCATTGTGTCTAAGCTATCTATATTCATCATAGCTCTTAGTCTTTTGAACACTTCGACCTGCACTCCCTTCGTCATGATATCTGCAATCTGATTCTCAATTATACAGTGTTTTAAGTTCATGTTCCCTTCTCCTACCTGCTCACAAAGATAGTGGAACCTCATTTCAGTGTGCTTGCTACATCCATGTTCTATCAGATTCTTCGCCAGATTGATAGCAGACATGCTCTCGATCTTCATGGTAATTGCTCCATGACTCTTCACTGTAATCTCTTCGACCAAGTTCACCATCCACTTTGCTTGACATGCACAGAGAGAAGTAGCTATGTACTTTGCTTCACACGACGACAATGTCACTACTGTCTTCTTTCTTGAACACCAAGCAACTGGTGCACCACCTAGCATAAACACATAGTCAGCTGTGGATTTTTTATCCTCAGCATCACTACACCAACTTGAGTCAGTACATCCTACTAACTTGCATTGTTTTCCTTCATAGCGTCTTTATTGTGATCGTGTACTATATATTCGTTAAGAGTGAATATCAGTAAAGCATGTTAACTCTTCTTGAGCCATGTGAACACAAAATCTAGTTGACAAACTGATTTGACATTGTAGCTAGCTTTCTATATTATCAGACTTCACTTAGAGATTGTTCTTCAGTTCTAAACCACCAGAAGCCAATAACTTGACTTCTCTCAAATGCGCCCTTTTATCAGATTCTTAATGGATTCTTCTTAAGCTTTGGAACCTGCATACTTAGTTCACACATTAAATAACACCATTGTCTTTCAATACTTTTGTTATCATCAAAACCTTAAGGAATAATTCTCATGAACAAATCTTGTTCTAACAATCTCCACCTTTTTTATGATGACAAACATAAGTATTTAAGAACAATGTTGGGCTATTTTAATTTACTTGACAACATCAGAGTCTAAGGTTTGTAAGCTCCCCCTGAGTCTAATAGTTCAAAGGTTGAGGTTTGTAAGCTCTCCCTAAGTTCTATATTCAAGAAAAATAAAATATATCTCTCGGGTAAAACAAATAACCAAAAAAATAGAAATTTAAAATAAAAATAAATGAACAACATTTAAAATCAGAATGGGTTCAAATTATCATTAAATACTTCTATATCTTTCTCCCCTTTTTGTCACATAAAAAAGAAAAAAATAATTAAAAAGAGAAGAAAACGAAAAGAAATACTTTCATAAATGCAAAGCAGACCATCATTACTTGATCAGTTCCCAAGGAAGCGAAAATGATTCAAGCAACAAAGAGCATTAAAAGCATGTACAATGCATCCTTAATAATTATTGGTCGTAACACTTCCAAGATCAAGAAAAGGATATTTATCTTATGGTTTGGGTTACCCAGACTCTAATATAAAAGTAACTGAAGCATAAGTCTTTTTCATCAACATCATTCAGAACAACATGGAAGCAACATCTGAAAGTACCAACATCTCTACCATAACATAGATTTCAGAGAATGCTACGAGTCTGGAGACGCAAAGTCCACAAACACCAGCAGGTTCTGAAGCTTTTGAAACTGGTTCTTTGTCCATAATACTGAAACCTTCTGAGACAGGTTCATCGTCAGCTGTAATGAAACCTTCTGAAGCAGGTCCATCAACAACTGCTTTGAAGCCTAAGAAGAAGTCAATTAAGAAGAAGAATAAGAGGTCTAGAGATAGGGTGGCGTTTCAGATTGTTATCTCCGACTGTGAAGATGAAGATGAGGCATACTACACTTGGTAAAATCATATGAGTCTTATAGATTTAAAAGAATTAGATTAAGGTAATATTAATGTCTTCATCCTTTTGTAATCTACCTTTTCTGATCAATGAAAATTATTTTTTCCTATATTAATTATGTCGTACATTCCTTTTACTTTCTTTTGATTTTCTGACATATGCAAGAACGAAGTAAGAAGGAAGATAAAATAAAATAACAGATAGTTAATAGCTTATTAAATAACATTTACAATTGTTCAAGATAATCTTTATTAGAGGATAATAGACATCACTTCTTAAGAATCAAAAGTTAAAAGATTGATTAGACTAATCAATATTAAAACAATAGACTCAAGGTAACCTACGAATAAGCTCTATAAAACGTTTAGCAGACTACCTCTCTAAATCACTTAATCTTTAGAACACAGATATGTATAAGCAAAAACAAATCTAGGTTCCAAAGAGAGGCTTTAGAAAGACAGCACTGCTAAGAGCAGCAACTCAAGCAAATGAGAAAAAAGTAGCAACTAAAGAGTCTTCAAGAAAGCAGATTTCTTCAGAGGCATAATCAACAACAACATCCTTTGTTGAGACATATAGAAGGAGAAGAACTTATAAGTCACAACGCAGAAATCTCTAGAGGAAGGAGATTGTTGAGTTTTCAATGGAAGATTGGGAGGATTATTTGAACAGTCTAGATATGTCAGATGAGCCTAGGGAATTCCTTAGAACATATCCAAATGTCTAGAAAGTCATTGATAAAATAATGTAATAACTTCCAATCTTTCAATGAGAATGTTACTAATTTTTTAGAGTTTTAATCCTAATTTTTATTCTCTGAACAACATAAGAAACGCACATAACAGTTAAGACCACACAATAACATAAACAATTCCTATTGAAACATAATGATTGTTTAATAACATATATGAGTAGCTTTTGCTTTTCCATCATTTAAATTCAGCAGAGTCACTGTGACGCCCCCGATCTATACCCCCAAATAAACATGCATTTAAAGCGGTAAAAAGAAAGTTCGAAAATTTTATCAGAGTATAATTAAAAACATGGCATAGAGAGGGAGAATCACATCAAATTGAAACCAAACACATAACATGCAACACCTGCTCATTTAGATATGCAACGTGGGGTAGCATACATACAGAGGAAACTCCGTTCCTTACACCCACATTCCAGAAATTAGAATTAAAGCGGAAAATCTAAAATCCGAATAACATGTGCACATATATACATATAAACAGTTTGTCATACATCAAGTATCATATGTACAAGCCAAAAGATAATATATACATAATACATAATAATAGCCAACGGCCTCCCTAACTACCCGGTGTCACATATCAGAGCCGACCGACAAAAAGGGTGAAGACACAAAGCTTCACGAAAGACCTCCAGCACCACTAATCTGCAATGCCTCATAGAGCATTATAAAACGAGCAGAAGGGTGAGAAAGACAACCATAATATAAATGAATATAATTATATATATCAACATAAAAATACACATGTTCAATTATCTCACCACAATTATCACCTGCCAACACATAAGGCATATACAGATTATATTCACATAATCACATATTCACGCATCAAGCATATGTTTATACACCAAAACATAGCATTCATAACCCAATGCATATAACACAATTGCACAACAATTCACAATCACATATGTCAATCAAACATATACCATTCATTACAATTGCACATATTTCATCTCGTCAATCACAATCACTTTGCCATGCACAATTAATTCATGATTCATGCAAATGCACAGAGACCGACACAACGACTCTATGCACATGCCATGCGGTACCGACTTCCAACCTTGTAATTCATTAGTCCCCCAGGAACTACTGGAATCATCGCTCGTTACTGGGACGTAGCCAATAACACCCCGTCGGGTCTACGATGTTCACCCGTCGCTTTAAGTCCTCAGGCATCGCCTCGTATTTTCGAGGCCCACGACGTTAAGGATTGCTTTAAGTCTCCAAAGGAGCCCACAATCGTCTATAACCACCGCTTTAAGTCCTCAGGCAGCGCCTCATGTTTTCGAGGCCCACGGTGTTATAGCAGATTCCCTCTGGAATCAAACCGTCACTCAGGACGTTCAACAATGCACGATGATGCTTGGCATACAATGACTCATGACATTCACATTGCATGCTCACACACATCAATAATCATGCATATCTAAACAATTGCCACACTTAGCATTTTCTTGCCTCTCGGCCACAAATCATCATCACAGCAGCACATAAGGCATACACATTAATATCAATGCCACATGGTATGTTACACAACCAATATACACATCAATTATGCACACATCACACACAATCCATCATGTATATTCACATCATATAAACCACATAAAAGCTTCACGTTACATAACAAAAGCACAACACACGGTAAAACCTCAACCGTGCGCATTTAACGCGATAAAAACCCGACAACTCGACTATTTTTCCAAAAACACGAATTAATTAAATCATCCACTGACCTCCAACCTAATTTTAAAAGAAAGAACATTTCGTAAGCTTTCCAACGGTATAAAGAACGTCCCAATCCGAGTTACGGATCAAAAGATATGAATTTCCGAAGTTTCCCCGAAAAACAGAATTTTCTGGTGCAGCACAGTAGGTATCGATCCCTAACTCGCATGTATCGATCCCTGCTGTAGTAAAAATTCCATTTTTCCCAATTTTCACAGTAGGGATCGATCCCTGGGATTATGTATCGATCCCTAACCCTGTTTTTCACAAAAAACCAGATTTTTCAAATTACAACCTTGCTGTCCTTTTCCCGAATCCCCGAAAACTCGACTAAATCGAACATTTTCACCGAAACAAACATATACTCATAAACACCAAATACATAAGAACAATTTAGAACACTTAAACGAAATTTCTACGACGTTCAATTTTTCGATTAAATTTCTATCGTTCAAAAACCAGAATTTTCGAACGTCACCAAATCGAATGAAAAACACGACATACGACGACCTAACCTTCCTCGATACAACTACGTAATTTATTTCGAATTCTAACCGTGAAAACATCGTTTTCTATCAATTTCCTATAATTCGACCTAAACGGAAACAACAACGGAACCATACCGAAAACTAACCGAAACATAACCAAACTTAATGAAACTTCAAACAGCAGCTCACATACATATAACCAACCAACACATGTATTCATACGACTTTTCGACCGTAAAAACATTGGTTTCTATCGATTTCGTCAAATATGGCATAAACGGAAACATATGGAAAAACCAACCAAAACATCCACACAAAACATACATAATCATACACATGTATAAGATAATTGAATTTCACACCCTTACCCGATAAATTCGCGTTTGAAAAGTCGGTTGAATCGGTTCCTAAATCCCCAAGTTTTTCCTCTTTTTCTTCTTCTCTTTCTCTTCTCTTCTTTCTCTCTATTTTTCTGTTTTTCTTTCTTTTCTCTCTTTCTTACTACTTTTCTATTTTTATACAAAATCAAAATATCTAGCCACCCAAAAAGACCAAAATACCCCTACACTCAAATATCTCGCAAACGCTCTCAAAACGCGATAAAACATAAACAACGATGAAAAATAATATATTGTCAAATAAAAGTCAATAATAAAATAATATAAAAACAAAAATAATTAAATCGACTCGATTAAATAAATCGGACAAAACGGGGCGTTACAATTCTCCCCCACTTGGAAATTTTCGTCCTCGAAAATATAACCGAGACAAACAACTCTGGATACGACTCGCGCATCCGACCAACAAACATCAGTCCTACCAAAAGGCACACCACAAACAACACAACCGACAAACCACCTTGCTAACCGCAAACATAACGACACAACAACGACAAGCTGCAAAGCCCATACAATGCACTTGACGAACAACTTACAACTCAAGGAAAACCACGATACCAACACACAGGTTCACTCTAGAACCGAAACACAACAAGATCGTTACCCTACCCTAGGTAACACTCCCCTAATTCCCACACAGGAATTAGCTCTTCGCACTCGAACCAACACAATGGAAACGAGACAACAACCCAAACAAGAACATAAAGTTCCCCGACACTACAGCATCAACAAAACCAGAACACCAACATCATTGTTACACAACCTTACCACAACCCTGCTACGATTCTCCAATCGAACATATAACCAAAACATCCCTCAACTTAGCAGCACACGGATACTATTAGAACCTTTCTCCTAACACATCCACTCTGAAACATTCAATGGTTTCTTCATTCCTATAGATTTCCAATGTTCAACCTAAAAACTCTTACAAGTCGCACACACATATACGAAATGTGCTACATCACATCTCCGCTGCGCACTCTGATGACTCGTAACCATCAAAACTACCAATCTCTCTCCCAAAATCTAATTCTTTCACGAACCTTCCAAAAACCACTGTTCACTTTTAATATTCCACCTTGCATTCTCTCGTGTTATCTCGCACACCAGACACAAGCCTCTGAACTGTTCAAACAATTCTAATCCTCGGACCACCCAAAACAGCCATACATAGAAACTTTCAACTTACCTCCTTAGACACAACAATAACTCTACTCAACTTCTAACCAATCTCGTTGTCTCTATTCCTTCAGACCAAACCAGTACTCAATATTCTTGTAATTACCAAACACTTCAAATCTAGAATCATAAAGATAATACTCCCAATATTCCAACGCAATTACAACTGCAAACCATTCCAATTCCCACCATAATACTGATCCTTTCATGAATCCTCGAATGTCGCAAAACATAAGCCACAACTTTACCCTCTCATATCAACACACCAACTATCCTCATCAAAGATGCATCCCAAACAATCGACTTCACCTTTGTAAGTCAACTGAAGTCACAAAACGCTAATCTTGGAAAAGTCTTCCATATCCTTCGATAATAACCAACAAAATCCAAAAAGTTTCTAATCACTTTAACCAACTTCGGAGCCTCTCATAGTAACACCGCATCTACTTCCGATGACAACAAATATAACCCGTCACACAAGTCGATCAAAGCCTCAACTCAAGCAAATCACTACTCTTATCAAACATCCCAACAATTGTAATTCTAATCAACTCAACCAAACCATCATAGTTACCTAATCCCGAAAATGAATACTTATCCTCAATCGTCATCTTATACCACTGTCCGTAATCCATACACAATTCCTTCTCTTGATAATCCAAATTCCAACCTATTACAACAACCAACCAAAAAGGACTCTCAACGACTTCTCAAGTTACCCACCATACAAAACCTTAATTCCCCATCATCGTCAGATATAAAATCTTCTTCAACTTGACAAAACAATCCGCAACATTTCCTTAAATTTCAAGTAATCCAATCCACACCACTATCAAAGCCGGAAAGACACGTCCATGCATCCAACATAATGCCCGTCTGCTATCAACAAGAGATTAAGGGTGATCAGTTCCTCAATTTGTCAATAGACAGTCGACAATCATGATGAAGCATAAACCGTCTCCACCAAACCATAATAGCATTCCTTACATCCTAAACACAAAACCACCTAAGGCACAATTCCTTAGTTAACCTAAACCTTACTTCTGCATCCCTTCTTGATCCAGAAATCACACTTATAATCCTGTAATTCACAACCCACTGAGCCAGCGCTTTACACCTGAAGCCACATGGAGAAGTACCAGCTTCTCCCCCACTTATCTCATTCTAATCTCTCTAATTATAAACACACTAAAACCATCCCAAGCCTTTACCACAAATGGTCAAAGAACAATTTAAACAAACCAAAAAAGTAATTACTGACCCCATTGCTGGAGTATCAATAACCATCTTACTACCCCAAGAAGACAACAACAAATTCAAACACTTCACGCACTCACACGAAATAAACGAATGAGTCGTCCCAATATCCACAATAGCAATTAAAGGCATACTATTAATAAACAAGTACCTTGAGTCAAACGATCCGCACTAGCAGTCTCATCTCCTGCCAATGCAACAACTTTCCTACCAGTCTGAGCTTTCTTCAGTTCCATACATCCCGTGCTAATATGACCTGTTTCACCGCAGTTGAAACATCGCACCTTAATCCTCCTACAATTCTCTGCGACATGTCCCGAACTTCAACAATTGGAACAATTCAGTTTATCCCTTCTACAATTCATCCGTAGATGTCCTACTTCTCCACACTTGTAACACTTAATGTAACACTTCGGAGGACCAGACATTCCTTCCTCACTTGCCTTTCTCTCAAAGTTACCCCTCGTCACATAAGGCCCACTACGAGACTGTTGTTTCCCTTTTCTATCATTCACACTCATATCGCGAGTGGCACGCGCCTTACGATCCTCTTCATACATTCTACAATTGTCCACCAATTCAGAAAACCTTCTAATCCTCTGATAACCGATTTCCTGTTTAATCTCCGGACGCAATCCGTTCTCATATTTCACACACTTAGAAAATTCAGCAGTTGCCGCCGAATAATGAGGATAAAACTGCACCAGTTCCACAAACTTAGTCGTATACTCAACAACGGACATATTGCCTTGTTTTAATCCCAAAAACTCAATCTCTTTCTTTTCCTTCACTCCCTCAGGATAATACACCCTCCGAAACTCTCGGCCAAATAAATTCCAAGTAACCTCTTCCTTATCCTCTTCCAACACTCGGCGCAAACTAACCCACCAATCAGCTGCTTCTTCCACCAGCATGCAAGTACCCAATCTCACCTTATGCTCTTCAGCACAATCCATCAGACGAAAGATTCTTTCAACCTCTTCAAACCAAAATTGAGCACCATCTGGATCATACCTTCCCTTGAAGATAGGCAGCTTATTCCTTCCGAACTCATCATTACCCATAACATCCACTACATCCTGCACAGCTCGGGCCATATTCTGTTCATCCAAATACAGAAACTATGGTTAACCAACAACCCACCAGCACACGACTGCTGCACAACAGCAACTCGCCTAACACGACAGACACAACAGACACAACTGACACAAACTGGCACGAACTGGCTCTGATACCACTTAATGTGACGCCCCCGATCTATACCCCCAAATAAACATGCATTTAAAGCGGTAAAAAGAAAGTTCGAAAATTTTATCAGAGTATAATTAAAAACATGGCATAGAGAGGGAAAATCACATCAAATTGAAACCAAACACATAACATGCAACACCTGCTCATTTAGATATGCAACGTGGGGTAGCATACATACAGAGGAAACTCCGTTCCTTACACCCACATTCCAGAAATTAGAATTAAAGCGGAAAATCTAAAATCCGAATAACATGTGCACATATATACATATAAACAGTTTGTCATACATCAAGTATCATATGTACAAGCCAAAAGATAATATATACATAATACATAATAATAGCCAACGGCCTCCCTAACTACCCGGTGTCACATATCAGAGCCGACCGACAAAAAGGGTGAAGACACAAAGCTTCACGAAAGACCTCCAGCACCACTAATCTGCAATGCCTCATAGAGCATTATAAAACGAGCAGAAGGGTGAGAAAGACAACCATAATATAAATGAATATAATTATATATATCAACATAAAAATACACATGTTCAATTATCTCACCACAATTATCACCTGCCAACACATAAGGCATATACAGATTATATTCACATAATCACATATTCACGCATCAAGCATATGTTTATACACCAAAACATAGCATTCATAACCCAATGCATATAACACAATTGCACAACAATTCACAATCACATATGTCAATCAAACATATACCATTCATTACAATTGCACATATTTCATCTCGTCAATCACAATCACTTTGCCATGCACAATTAATTCATGATTCATGCAAATGCACAGAGACCGACACAACGACTCTATGCACATGCCATGCGGTACCGACTTCCAACCTTGTAATTCATTAGTCCCCCAGGAACTACTGGAATCATCGCTCGTTACTGGGACGTAGCCAATAACACCCCGTCGGGTCTACGATGTTCACCCGTCGCTTTAAGTCCTCAGGCATCGCCTCGTATTTTCGAGGCCCACGACGTTAAGGATTGCTTTAAGTCTCCAAAGGAGCCCACAATCGTCTATAACCACCGCTTTAAGTCCTCAGGCAGCGCCTCATGTTTTCGAGGCCCACGGTGTTATAGCAGATTCCCTCTGGAATCAAACCGTCACTCAGGACGTTCAACAATGCACGATGATGCTTGGCATACAATGACTCATGACATTCACATTGCATGCTCACACACATCAATAATCATGCATATCTAAACAATTGCCACACTTAGCATTTTCTTGCCTCTCGGCCACAAATCATCATCACAGCAGCACATAAGGCATACACATTAATATCAATGCCACATGGTATGTTACACAACCAATATACACATCAATTATGCACACATCACACACAATCCATCATGTATATTCACATCATATAAACCACATAAAAGCTTCACGTTACATAACAAAAGCACAACACACGGTAAAACCTCAACCGTGCGCATTTAACGCGATAAAAACCCGACAACTCGACTATTTTTCCAAAAACACGAATTAATTAAATCATCCACTGACCTCCAACCTAATTTTAAAAGAAAGAACATTTCGTAAGCTTTCCAACGGTATAAAGAACGTCCCAATCCGAGTTACGGATCAAAAGATATGAATTTCCGAAGTTTCCCCGAAAAACAGAATTTTCTGGTGCAGCACAGTAGGTATCGATCCCTAACTCGCATGTATCGATCCCTGCTGTAGTAAAAATTCCATTTTTCCCAATTTTCACAGTAGGGATCGATCCCTGGGATTATGTATCGATCCCTAACCCTGTTTTTCACAAAAAACCAGATTTTTCAAATTACAACCTTGCTGTCCTTTTCCCGAATCCCCGAAAACTCGACTAAATCGAACATTTTCACCGAAACAAACATATACTCATAAACACCAAATACATAAGAACAATTTAGAACACTTAAACGAAATTTCTACGACGTTCGATTTTTCGATTAAATTTCTATCGTTCAAAAACCAGAATTTTCGAACGTCACCAAATCGAATGAAAAGCACGACATACGACGACCTAACCTTCCTCGATACAACTACGTAATTTATTTCGAATTCTAACCGTGAAAACATCGTTTTCTATCAATTTCCTATAATTCGACCTAAACGGAAACAACAACGGAACCATACCGAAAACTAACCGAAACATAACCAAACTTAATGAAACTTCAAACAGCAGCTCACATACATATAACCAACCAACACATGTATTCATACGACTTTTCGACCGTAAAAACATTGGTTTCTATCGATTTCGTCAAATATGGCATAAACGGAAACATATGGAAAAACCAACCAAAACATCCACACAAAACATACATAATCATACACATGTATAAGATAATTGAATTTCACACCCTTACCCGATAAATTCGCGTTTGAAAAGTCGGTTGAATCGGTTCCTAAATCCCCAAGTTTTTCCTCTTTTTCTTCTTCTCTTTCTCTTCTCTTCTTTCTCTCTATTTTTCTGTTTTTCTTTCTTTTCTCTCTTTCTTACTACTTTTCTATTTTTATACAAAATCAAAATATCTAGCCACCCAAAAAGACCAAAATACCCCTACACTCAAATATCTCGCAAACGCTCTCAAAACGCGATAAAACATAAACAACGATGAAAAATAATATATTGTCAAATAAAAGTCAATAATAAAATAATATAAAAACAAAAATAATTAAATCGACTCGATTAAATAAATCGGACAAAACGGGGCGTTACAGTCACCACTGAATATGGGAGGATTAGCAAAGAAAAATATTTTTCATATGGTACTTGATTCCTTCATGAAAAAAATCTTCAGCAGACATATTTTCTCTTTGGATCTATATCTGCACCACTGTTAAGTGTTATGCACAGACCAGGCTCTGATACCAACTGAAGGTGAGAAAAATACACAAGAAGAGGGGTTGAATTGTGTTCCCCGTTTTTTATTTGCTTCTGAACAAAGTTCGGATTCTAAACCATGTTCAGATTTTGATTATAAGTTGCAGCGGAATAATAACATAAGCAAATAAATAACAACAGAACACACAAAGATTTATCTTAGTTCCTCCCAAACTGAGAGTAGTCCAGTCCTCTTGTAGCATAAGAGATTTTCCAATATAATCAAATCATGATTGTAATTGCTTATGCCCTCGAGCATAAGACTTTTCTGCTCAGACCCTCATCCCGAGACTTCCTGCTTAAACCCCTCAGGTTCAAGACTTCCTGCTTAAATCCCACTGATTCAAGACTTCCTTCTTAGACCCTTAGCCCAAGACTTCCTGCTTAAACCCCTCAGGTTGAAGACTTTCTGCTTAGATTCCACAAATCCAAGACTTCCTTGCTTAAATCCCACATATTCAAGACTTTTGCTCATACCCTCAAGTATAAGACTTCCCTGCTCAGATTCCATGAATTCAAGACTTCTGCTTAGATCTTCAGTCCGTGACTTTATGCTTAATCAACAACTGATCAAGACTTCAATGCTCAAGCACATAGCAAAAGACTTACTTGGCTCAAGCTTACAGCAAGAGACTTTGATGCTCAAGCACATAGCAATATACTTTCTTTCTAAACTACTAAACAAAATCTGTTTAGCAGAATATACAACAAGGTGTACTTGATACAATCAAAGGTACAGGGAAATAACCATAACAAAGATCATAGCTCTTAAGATTTCTGAGATATTGAATCTTTAAGAAATCTTAAGGCTTTATTCAATTTATAACAAGTAACAGAATTTTGTCATACTCGATAGTGTTGCCATTGTTGATCTTGTTATTCTTCCATTCTGATAGAAGCGTGAAACGCTTCTTTCTTCTTGGCTCTCTTTCTTTATTTTCCTTGTTGCTGATTTCAGATTGAATTTTCAGCTACTTATATAGCAGTTGCAGAATGATAGCCATTGGAAGAGATAACTTGTACAAGTGTCTTTGTTACTCCATAGTACAAGAGACGTTGAAGATAGATACACCAAAAGATCTTTATCCAGTGTGTAACTCTTTTAACCATTGCGTCTTTATTGTGCTTTTGTACTGTAGATCCGTTGAGAGTGGATATCCACAAAGTATTTCAACTATTCTTGAGCCATGTGAACACATACTCTAGCTGACAAACTGATTAGACATTCTAGCTTGCTTTCTATATTACCAGACTCCACTTAGAGAACGTTCTTTAGTTCTGAACCACCAGAAGCCAATAACTCAACTTCTCTCAATTGCGTCCTTTTATCAGATTTTGAGTGGATTCTTCTTAAGCTTTGGAACCTGTATACTTAGAACACGCATTAGATAACACCATTGTTCTTTCAATACTTTTGTTACATAAAAATCTTAAGGAATACTTGTCATGAACAAATCTTGTTATAACAATCTCCCCCTTTTTGATGATGACAAACATGAGTATTTAAGAACAATGTTGGGCTATTTTAATTTACTTGGTAACATTAGAGTCTGAGGTTTGTAAGCTCCCCCTGAGTCTAATATTCCAAAGGTTGAGGTTTGTAAGCTCCCCCTAAGTTTTATATTCAAGAAAACTAAAATATATCTCCCGAGTAAAACAAATAACCGAAATAACAGAAATTTAATGGGCGACTTGTCCCCAAGGCTTGGAGTTCAATCCGTTTAAAATATTATTATAGTTAAGTTATTTACGAATGTTCAAAGTGGTGTGTTACCCACCTATGTAAGAATTTCTGAATGTTTAAGAGCAAGAAGAATATTTTGGTTTTACTGTTATGCATGTTATCTTCCATAAGAAGATACTTGCCACCTCTTATGGCTATACAAGAATGTTGGACTTCCATAGGACGATCCTTGTCTCCCTTTAGGGCAACAAAGTACATTGGACTTCCACAAGAAGATTCTTGCATCCTTTTAAGGCAATGTGAGTATGCTGACTGAAGTCTGGCCCGAGTGACTCAACCCTAGACACGCTTGAGGTATTTAACCAAAGTCTTACCCAAGATATGAAAATCCAAATGCCTCGCGGAAGGACTTCGAGTCTCATCAGTCAGCCTCTTCTAAATGCCTCGCCTGAGGTACTTAGAGTCTCATATGACAGGATCCTCTAAATACCTTGCTTGAGGGACTTATTGTCTCATTAGATAGGCTCCTATAAAATTCTCGCCTGACGAGCTTAGAGTCTCATTAGACAGGCTCCTCTTAGCACCTCTCATGAGGGACTTATAGTCTCATCAGACATGATCCTTTAACATCTCGCATGAGGGACTTAGGGTCTTATCATACATGAATAACCTAAAGTTTTGCCCAAGGGACTCGAATAAAGTCATGTCTGAGAGAATCAATATCAAGTATCTCCTAAGGGATTCGAACAAAGTTTTTCCCAATAGACTCGCCTCCAAATGCCTTGCCTGAGAGACTTAGAGTCTCATGAGACATACTCCTCTACACGTCTTACATGAAGGAATTAGGGTTTCATCAAATAGGATAAACTTAAAACCTCGCCTAGGGGGATTGACTTAGAGTCTCATCAGACAAACTCCTCTAAATGCCTCGCCAAAGGGGCTTAGAGTCTCACTAGGCAGGCTCATCTAAAAATCCTCTCCTAATGGACTTAGAGTCTCATCAAACATACTAATCTAAATGTCTCGCCTAAGCGACTTAGGGTCTCATCAAACATACTAATCTAAATTTCTCGCCTAAGCGACTTAGGGTCTCATCAAACAAGCTCAACGTAAAACCTCCACTAGGGGTCTTGACTTAGAGGCTCATCATGGGCTCTTCTAAACACCTTGCCCGAGGGAGTTAGAGTCTCATTAGACAAACTCCTCTAAATTTCTCGCTTGAGGAACTTAGGGTCTCATCAGGCAGGCTCAACTTAAAGTCTCACCCTAGGAACTCGACTGAATTATGGCCAAATAGACTCAACCTAAAGTCTTTCTTGAGGGATTCAACTGAAGTCTTACCTAAGAGACTCGACTCAAAATGCCTCGTCTAAGGGACTTAGAGTCTCATTAGACAGGCTCTTTTATACGCCTTACCTAAGGGAATTAGGGTCTTATCAAATAGGTTAAACTTAAAATGTCGCCAAGGGGCGTGACTTAGAGTCTCATCAGATAGGATCCCCGACATAATCATTCCAGTATATAATCTTTGAAAGAAAATGGTGTCAAGCTAATGATGTTAAATAATCGCTTATTGGGAAGAACCTCAAATTTTTAACATTAGATTGTCTTTATTATATATTTTATTGTTCTAAACTATCAAAGGTACTACAACAGGTGTTTTAGGTTATGCAGGAAATCTAAGCGAACACCTTCTAATACAAGCTCACCCAGTAGGAAATCTATGGCTAAGCAAAGTTCTCTACATATCAGCTCTATTTTAATGGTATGAGGACATACCAAGATTTTATGCATGGGGTGGAATGCAAGGGAAAGCAAAGGAAATCAAAGCTGAGCATGAAAAAACCTGTGATTTTTTTTTTTTTACTAATGATAATGCATGAGTACTTATTTTAAAATTTTAAAATTTTTTTAATTTTTTTACGAACAATTACATGATAAAATGTTTATTATTTTAAATGCTTCATTCATTGATTAATATTGTGATTATATTCAAAATATAGCATGACCATGAACAATTTATTTGCTTTAAAGTTTGATTTTACCACTTGTTTGGTGAAAATATTTCAATGTAAACCAAGAATCTTACAAAGTCTAAACCAAGTGAGATTAGTGCATACCTTGTGTTTTACATAAATAAATGAGAGTATGCATGCATTCTAACTTTGTTGATTTTGGCATCATTTTTGCTATTACTTGGTATGTATGATATCATGGATATGATTCAGGCATCAATTGTTTATTTGAGTGAAAACTATTTTAACATAAATCCTGACTTGCGAAAGTGTGATCCTTTAACAAACCCTTTAAGCCTAAACATGGAAATTTTAGTTCTTGAAAAGTTAGAATCTTTGGCCAATTTTAAAAGGAAAACAACACTACTACAAATAATACATTTCATGATGATAAATTCACCTCACGTAATGAAAAATCGAGGTCAAATACCTGGACGCTGTCGTAACCCAAAATTTGACCTCCCCTTTTCTCTTTTGCATAAGCATGTGCACTTTCATTCCCAGCATACGCATCAGCATTTTTATCTGAGGATTTATCGCAGGTATATCCAAATTCCCAGAGAGTCTCGAGGCTGTGATTAATTGTATCCCAGAAAAGTCGTCAAAGCATCAATACAGGCAGAACAAAGGATTTTTATGTCTATTTATCCAAGCACTGGGTCGAAGCACGGAACCACGACCAAAACACCTCATTCCAAGCCAAAAAAGAGGATTTTTTACTGTGGTAACCGGTTACCCAAATCAGTGTAACCGGTTACACCATCTTCACCAGCCCAAGGAAAGCGCATTTTGGCACTGGTAACCGGTTACGAGGATTCCTGTAACCGGTTACACCTGTTGAAAACTGGCTATGATAGTAGCTTCTCCACACTGCAGAAACTTTTGTCCCATTCCTTTGGCATACTTCATTCTAGCATCTTGTAGAAGGTTCTAGATATACCAGAATATCAGCTACATTTGTTCCACTACCTCACTATCAATAAGGATTACCATGCACCCTCACTTTCACTCATTTTGGACCAAGTGATCTTGGAAGTTGCATTGGGATTCCTCAACCGAGTTAACTAATAACTAACTGAGTTAGACCCCAACTCAGTGAGTTGGGTCTAACTAACTCCAAGCTAAATGCCAAGCCTCATTTAACTCTTCCATACCAAATTCCAAGCCTCCACTCACTCCAAACCTATGGTCTATATAAGAAACCCCTCACATTGATGAAAAGGACCTTGGCCATAATTTCATACTCTCATTTTGCTCTGAGTTTTCACTCTCTATTATCTGAATCCTCTACAGCATCTTCTCTCAATCATCATCTTCTTCTTCCCTAAACCTCGCAAAAGCTCATTCACCATTAAAGCTTAACAAGCTTTTCATTGAAGCTTGCTATTCTTTGAGCTAAACCTTCATTCATCTCCATTTCATCACTGAATTCTACAGCAACAACAACATTCACTTCATTTCAAGCTCTGGAAGCCGATTATTGAAGTATTTTTGGTGCAAATTCGAATTCGAAGCAATTATCGCATTATTCTCGGTTTTCTCACAACAGATTCCTAAAGATCTATGGATTTTCTGGTTTTCTAAGCTACTCTTCATCACCTTTTGATCACAATAATTACCAAGGAAAATCTCAGCCTTGTAGGTTGGTGATTTTCGCTTAATTTACCGCTTTCGATCGATTTCGTGTTTTCTCAATGTAGTGCATAATTGATGCTTCGCTACATGAATAATTGCTTTGCATGCTTGATTCTATTAGTTCTTTATTGCTCTGAATTAACATGAATTTTGTATCTACTTCCATGTTATGTTACACCATGATTACATGCGATAAGTGATTCCGAAAAGTGCTTTTCGAAATTCCATTTTTGCTGTTTTTGCCGGTGTAACCAGTAACTGCTTTTGGTGTAACATGTTACACCCCTTGCCTATGCCCAGGGAGTTATTTTGTGCATGGTGTAACCAGTTACACCATTTCAGGTAACTGGTTATGTCATACCCCAAATTTTGACCACAAGATTTCCCATCATTATGCAAATCATCACCACAATATGGATGTACCTTCATACCTCATCAATCTTCTCAAGGATTGTTGAACATTCACTACAACCAAGAATTAGGGTTTGAGCCCTCTCAGAGTACTCAGGAAAATGATAAATCAAGGATGGACATGATCCTTAACTTTTCATAAAGGATCAAGAGGTCTCCCACATCAAGAATCAAGAACAAGTTTGCAACATTCCAAGTGGATCAAGCCTCAAGATCATTAGTGTCACCAAATTAGGGTTTTGGCCGACCAAGGCCTCCAGAGGGAAATCTTCCTCTGTGCATGATCCAATACTTCAAAACATGATTCAAGAAGTTCAAAGGGACCTCATGGACCCAATCATCAATTCAAAATAGCCTAAGGGGATGCATTCATAAAAAATCAGGAATTAGAGTTTCTTGACCTAATTCACCCCTAAGTTGACTTTTGGAGCATGACATGAGCCAAGACCTCAAGAAGTGTTTTGAAGACCTCCAATACATCATATTGATTCATTTACAAGATTTTATTGATTCAAAGAGCTTGGTTCATGAGCAGGCATTCAAATTCATCTGGACCAGTTAGGGTTTCCTGATGAAAAGTCAACTGTGTCTTTGACTTTTGACCAAGACATGATCCCAAACCTTGAGACATGATTCAAGACACTCTATAACACCTATGGAATCCATCCATTAGGTTTTAATTAGGTTAAGGACTTGATTTCATAGAGGATCACATAGTTTGAAATTCATCTGATAAAAAAGTTAGTTGTGCCAAAAACCAAGTTTGACTTTTTGAATTTCTTGACAAACAAGGCTTTCCTAAGTAAAAAACAATGATAATTCATGGTTTGGATCATCATCCATCAATTAAAATCAAGAAAAGTAAGGTTACTTGCAAAAAGGGCAACCTTAAGAAACTTAGAATTTTCTAAGTTATGGAAGAAAAGTGATTTAGTACCAACTTTGCAAGGTCATAACTTCTAAACCACAAGGCCTTTTTCTTCCATCCAAAGCTCAAATGAAAGCTCTCATTACATACTTCAAAATTGTCAACTACAAGAGATTCCAAATCCTCATGGATTTTGAATTATAAATTGATCAAAATCACAAAACAATGAAAATGGACACTTTTTCCAACACTTTGTGAAAATTTTAGACAGAATCTGTCTTGAATTTTCACCAACTTTGAGGCCATTTTTTATTATGATCCAATTTGATTCAAGACCAAAGTTGGACATCAAAATTGAAGTATGTTATTAGGGCTTTCCAAAAAGTACAATAACTCATCCTAACTCCACTTGAGTAGGGAGTTAAAAGCCTTGAAACATGGCCTAAAAACCTGATTTTTTAAGACAGCATGAAAACCAAACTTGTGCCACACGATTTTGCCCTTCAAATCGTGTCAATTTGCCAACTTTGTCATCTTCCAAAAACACAAAATATCTTATGACTCACTTGGTTCATGATCAAAGAGGCAAGGAATTCAATTTGGCATGTGAAAACCATCATGACATGAAGTTTGAAATTCAACTTTGGCAAGGTAACATCAATGCAATACATTGAGGTGTCATGAACCAGATCACAACACTCCAAGCCAGTCAAGAATCCAGTCCAAACTCTGAGCATTCAAACCTGCAAAGATTAAATGGAGTTAAGATAAGAAGAGTTGACTTGGCACTTTTGGATTATCCAAGTCAATGGCTACAAGCTACAACCATGATCAGCCTCCAAACACTATTGCTTCCAAAACAAACTTCCTCTACTATAAATATAGGTCTTGTGTGACTGATCAAGCCACCCCAAAACATCTGAATTCATGTTTTCTTTCACTTCACTCTCAAAAACCAGATTTTTGCTTCTTCTTGAAGTAACATTTGAATTTTCAATTTGAGAGAAATTCAATCAAAACCAATCATGCCAACACCTCACATACATCATATATGAGTGATCCATAACCTTAAAATACATCTGGAACATCAGAATCACAAAGTCACCCCCATTTGCTCAAGCTTTTTGGCCTACTTGCAGTTGAGGTGGCACAACAAGTTCCAGGTTGTTTCAATCCATTCCAAGCTTTCAAACACACTACTTAAGGTCCAAGGAAGCTGTCCAGATCATCACACAACATCTGTAACACCTACAACTGAGGATTCGATTTACTCTTGCAGAGGTAAGCCTGACACTGTCAAACTCTATAATCTATGCATCATAAATGTGTTTTCAAGTTACAAACATGTTTATGCACTTATGTAGAGTGATTCCCCTCAATCAATTGCTTTGTAGCTTTCGTGTATAAGATTTCATAGTGTTCTTGCAGAAATTAGGGTTCTTGAGTTCACCACTTGATTTCTCACTCCACACTTAATATAAATGCAATTAATTTATATGATTGAAATCCTTGTTCAAAAACACACAATTTGCATGTTTACAAAAGTCATTTTCATTTAGTAATCAGAGAGATGTGAGAGGTTTTGCAAAACGCCCATGGCGGCTAGTCGTGAGGAAGACGAAGATGGCCTTGGCGCCATTTTCAAATATTTGAATTTTTGAATATTTGATATTTTTATTAAATGATTTCAAAAATTAATTTCTCTCTCATTTTTAATCATTTTTTATTGGTTCTTTTTTTAAAAAGTCACAAAAATGTTAAATTATTTTATTCTACAAAAAATTAAATTTATATTTTTATTTAATATATCTTGAATTTTTGTAAATAATTTCATTTTTATTGTTTTAAACATTTTTTAAATGAAATTCTCACCTTGATTTTTCAAAACCAATTGGATTTCAAGCTTTCATGTAATTAAAAATGATTTTTCAAAATATTTTTCAAAGCTTACCACTTATTTTTAAATATATTTTATATTTTATATTTAATTTCCTTTGAAAAAATATATTTTTAATTAAAATTAGGTTTTCTCTTAATTTTAATTTTTCAAACTTCTTTTCAAAACACTTTTGGGCCTCTGATAGAGTGTAAGACTCATCCCTTGTCACATAAATAATTTTGGGCTTCAGTCACTGAATGAGTCCCACTGTGTTTTCCAAAATCGCGGCGCGATCGTCTCCTTTTAAACAAAAATCATATGGGCCTCCCCTTGAGTTGTAAGTCCCATCTTTCTTCTTTTCAACACTTTTTTGGGCCTCTTTGTAGAGTGTAAGTCCCATCCCTTTGTAAATAATAAATTTTGGGCCTCAGTCATTGTATAAGTCCCTTTGTGGTTTAAAAAATCTCGGCGCGATCACCATTTTCAAAACAATTTCATCTGGGCCTCTCCTTGAGTTGTAAGCCCCATTTTTCTTCTTTTTCAAACACTTTTGGGCCTCTAATAGAGTGTAAGACCCATCCCCTTTGTACATAAATAAATTTGGGTCTCATTCGTTGTATAAGTCCCTCTGTGGTTTTCAAAATCACGGCACGATCGTCGCCTTTTCAAATAAAACTTCTGGGCCTCTCCTTGAGAATAAGTCCCATTTTCTCCTTTAAAAAACACTTTTGGGCCTCTAAATAGAGTGTAAGACCCAACCTCTCTTTGTACAAAAACAATTTTGGGCCTCTGCTGTAGTATAATTCCCACAATGTCTTTCGGAATCGCACTGCGATCAATGTTTTCATATAAGTCACCTGGGCCTCTCCTTGAGCTATAAGCCCCAAACAAATATTTTTAAAACAATTTTCTTTTAATTAAATTCAAATTCAATGTGTTTTTTCAAAACTTTCTTCAAATTCTTGTAACCCTAAAAGAGGGAATACAGTTGTAATCAATATTACAGATCACAATATGATTGGGCTTCTTCTCAGAAGGTAAGTCCCCTTATCTGTTTCAATGCTTATTTCTTATATATATCTATCAATATAATTGTCTGTATATATGCTTGTACATATTTGCTTAGAGTTTTCCCCAACAGTTAGGTCTAAGTTTAGATCAAACCAGAGGTTACTTTACAACATAGTCAAAACTAGTTCCCCATAGGAAATTCCCTATACAGTCTTGCCTCCTTTTGGGCTTATACAATATGGAACAGAGAAAGACATTATTCTCGGTGAAACTTTTCTCAAGACTGTCAAACTTAGAAATTATATTTTGTACAAGAAATTCATTTCCCCAGAGAGGACTAATTCTGGGTGAAACCTCTTTTGAATTTCTTCAAACCTTAGAACTGTTCAGTAGAGAAAGGATTAATTCTCGGTGAAACCTTTCTTGAACTTTTCATTGGTTTGGACCTACAGGCTTCCTAAAAGCATCCCTAGCCTCCTCTTGGGCTTTGTACAAGGACTCACAGGCTTCCTAAAAGCATCCCCAGCCTCCTCTTGGGCTTAGTACAAGGACCCTCAGGCTTCTTAGAAGTTCCTCTGCCTCCTCTTGGGCTTAGTACAAGGACCCAAAGGCCTCCTACAGGTATAGGACAGAAATTAGACATCTTTGCTAGTTCAACCCTCAGGAGAGTCAAGAACTCCAAAACATCAGATCATCATAGGGTTGATCTTCATCCCTTAAACCTTCAGCCTCCTCTTGGACATCATACAAAGACCTATCTCTACACTCAAGCCTACTACTTCTTGAGAGACTTGGACAGTCTCAGCCTTCTCTTGGGCATCATACAAAGATCATTCTCAAGCTAAGAGACAACCTCTTTATGTAATTAGACTTGGAAAGTCTCATATCCTTTTGAATCTCACACAGAGACCCTCAAGTTTCCTAAAAGCACCGGAAAAAACCTTGATCATTTCAACAATACACTAAATCTCCAGCAGAGTTAAAACCTCCATAGGTTTTCAAACTCAATCTTTAAACTTTCACCTTAAAAATCCCCAGACAGGGTCAATTTACCATCACCAAATCCCCAACAGTATCAGAACCTTATGGCATATGATACTCCAACTCTTCCCTGATTCCCAGAAAGAGTAAAGCCTTTGGATTCCCCAACACAATATGGACCTGCTCCTGGATTCCCAATAATCCTCAGCAAGAGATAGCCTCCTCTTAGGCTTCATATAAGAACTCCCCCTAGTGGAGTCAGTCAGCCTCAATCTTGGGCTTTGTACAAGATAGATAAAACCCTCCTCAGTGGAGTCAATCTCTTTTCAGCCTCAATCTTGGGCTTTGTAGAAGACAGACATAAAACTCCCCTAGTAGAGTCAACCTTTTAGCTTCAACCTTGGGCTTTGATCAAGGCACACAAAAATCAACATCCCCTCAGAGGAGACCATGAGTCCACTCTGCAGGAGGATATTTCCTCTATACATCACATTATCAAAACAAACAATTAAAACCTTTTCCAGATAATTGTTGTAAGTGGCACACTTGTTGATTCAAAATCCAAGCTGGAGTCCTTCTCTTATCCTGGTCAAAAATCATGTTTCATCTAACAGCTATAAGTGGCAAGCCTCTGGATTATTTACATCCAAGCCAATGTCCCTCTTTTAGCATGAAAGATTCATAAGGAAAAATGGCATTGCTCAACACTGAGTTAAAGTTTCTTCCTTCATGACATCACCCTTTATAAAGGAAATTATGGCATTACTGGATTCACATATCCCCGTTAAAGTAATTTCCCTTATAATCAATTTCTCAACTTTTGTGATGAATAGGTGATATATCTCCCTTTAGAGATGACAAATTCTCTCTCACTCACCCTTTAGCTTCAATCTTGGGCTTTGAACAAGACACAAATACTCAAACAGCTTCAATCTTAGGCTTTAAACAAGACACCAAACATTTTTCCTCCTATTCTATTACTCTGATTTCCCAGTTTTCTTTACGGGAATACATAGGCATAAGATCGCGAAATCTTAGCGAGCACACAAATAAAACACTTTAGGTCCAGTACCTTCCCAAAAAATAACGGAAAACCCGAAAACAACAAAAACACTCTCTCAACACTCCCAAAGGAGAAACTTTCCCAAACCACAGCAAATAAACACCAGAAAGCACTTAAATCAATAGAGAAACATGTAATAAAAAGCCTATGGATAACCATATATACACTGGGTGTTAATAGCTTCCCTTTGTATAACCTGACCCCGAACCCCCAATCTCTTAGCATTTGATAAAGAAAACATTTGCGTGCAAGGTTAGTTTTAGATATCTTCCCTTTCCTTTCTAGCTTCATAGGATAAATAAGAAATCAGAAAGTAGCACCCAATTCCAATCATTGCGGTAAGATGGCCGCGTCACCGACAAAAATCGCACGCTACAGGTTACACCTGACATTTTTTGCCAAATTCTTGCTGTTTTGGGACTGTTTTGCATGACTTTCTTGTATACTTTCCCATGTTTGCCTATATTGATGCCAATGTCATTGTTTTAGGCCAGTACCTCTTTGCAATAGCTTTTGCTTAGTTAATTGCATAATTTTCCTTGATTATTTTGCAATTTTGCTACATGTTTGAAACACTTTTTGCACTTTTTTGCTTATGCGTCAACATGAAAATGCCTAGAAATGCATGTTAGCTTGTCTTTGTTAAGGCTTTGCAATTCAAATTGATGCATTAGATTTGTTCTTGCTTGAGCAAATTTAATCTTGTTCAACATCATTTCCTACACTTGCTTTGATAATCTTCCAACTCGCTTGAAAGATTGTCGACATTTTCTCCCCTTTGATTAATTGATCAAGACCTTGTTTTGATCGATTAATTGCCTCTACCTCTCTTTAGGATCTCTTTAGAGTCCCTTCTTTCTTGATCCTGTTTCGAGATGGATGACTGAACAAGTGAGCTGGAGCACTGTACAAATTGCATCGTCAATCCTGTCAATCTCAGTTTTCTCACTACACTTTGGGTGCTAGAGAAGGAATGAGAATGGAGAATTCCTACCCTCATTCTGACTATTCTTGGTAGGGGACGAATGACCCTGAGCCTGGAATAGTCATCTCTATCCCCAGACTGTGGTGTATCTTGAGTCGATCCTTGGCATAGTCACTCATTCCTGCTTCATTCTTTTCACCATTTCGTTGGTCAACCATTGCCTGTCAGTTAAAAGACCAACTTCCTCTTTTCTTCGGTTAACCATTACCCGTCAGTTAAAATACCAATCCTTGTTTGGTTAATCACCTTTTGGATAAAACACCCATTTCGTAGGTTAACAACTTCCTATCAGTTAAAAGACCAACTTCCTCTTTTCTTCGGTTAACCACTACACGTCTGTTAAAATACCGATCCTTGTTGGGTTAATCAACTTTTGGTTAAAACACCCATTTCGTATGTTAACCACTGCCTGTCAGTTAAAAGACCAACTTCCTCTTTTCTTCGGTTAACCACTGCTCGTCAATTAAAATACCGATCCTTGTTGGGTTAATCACCTTTTGGTTAAAACACCCATTTCATTGGTTAACCATTGCTTGTCAGTTAAAAGACCAACTTCCTCTTTTCTTCGGTTAACCACTGCCCTTTTAGTTAACATACTGAATCCCCAGCGGGTTAAACACCTTTTCTTGGTTCAACACCCTTTCCTTCGGTTAACCACTACCCGTCAGTTAAAATACCGAGTCATGTTGGGTTAATCACCTTTTGGTTAAAACACCCATTTCATTGGTTAATCATCGTTCCTCGGTTAAAAGACCATTTTTTTCATGTTGGGTTAATCACCTTTTGGTTAAAATACCCATTTCCTTGGTTAGTCACCGTTCCTCGGTTAAAAGACCATTCTTTTCCTATCGGGTTAATCACCTTTTGGTTCAAACACCCATTTCCTTGATTAATCATCGTTCCTCAGTTAAAAGACCATTTTTTTCCTATTCGGTTAATCACCTTTTGTTTAAAACATCAATTTCCTTGGTTAATCACCATTCCTTGGTTAAAAGACCATTCTTTTCCTGTTGGGTTAATCACCTTTTTAGTTAAAACACTCATTTCTTTGGTTAATCCTTGTTCCTCGGTTAAAAGACCATTATTTTCCGGTTGGGTTAATCACCTTTTGGTTCAAAAACCCAGCTCTTTTGTTTAATCATTGTTTGTCAGTTAAAAGACCAATTTCCAATTTTCATCCTCAGTGGAGTCATCCCTTTTTCCTTGGTCAATCACTGTCTATCGGTTAAAAGACTATACATTTCCTTTTCTTGGGTTAATCATCGGGTCTCGTTTAAAATACCCCTGCTCTTACTTCCTTCTTCTCTTGGTTTAGACACCACTTTCTTCTTCTCTTTGTTTTGACACCACTTCCTTCTTCTCTTGGTTTTGACACCACTTTCTTGCTTCTCTTGGTTTTGACACCGCTTCCTTACTTCTCTCTCTTGGTTTTGACACAACTTCCTTGATTCTCTCTCTTGGTTTTGACACCACCTCCTTACTCTTCTTCCTTAGTTCCTAAGGAGCTCTGATTTCCTCATTGCACTATGAGGATACGTAGGCACAAGATTGCAAAATCTTGGCGAGCTACCCTTTCCTTTCTTTTCCTTGGTTCCATGAACTACGGAGCTCTGAATTCCTCATTGCACTATGAGGATACGTAGGCACGAGGGCCCCAATCCTCCACGAGCACTCTCTTTGTCCCTTTTCCTTCCCTCTTTCGCAAGTAACCTTTAGATAGAAAACCCATCCGAGCCTAGAAGCCTTCAGAATGGTTCCCGCCGAGTATGACGGATGCGTGGGATGCTAACTGTAACACTCTAAAATTTGCGTCATCCTTTCTTAACCTTTTGGCTTATGTTTCATATCATTTGCATCATCATTTTTGCATAGCATTGTTCTAAACATGGGATCAAGGTATCATATTTGGCTCTCAAGAGGAGGGTATGTTCCTCAAAGGTTCAAGCAAGGGATTATACTCAATCTCATGGCATTCTCAAGTTTCAAAGTTCATGTCATCAAGTGGTTAAATGTGTTGTAACTTAGAATTTTCTCAACATGGCTTGACAATTTTATGGACATCCTTTCAAGATCATTTTTCACCTTAATCCAAACCTCAAATCAAAATCATGCCAACATGAATTTAGTTCTCTATTCTTCATACTTTCTTTTGATTACAAGAGTGCATTAGAAGCATACTTGTTTCTCATTCTTGTACTACAACATCATCACCATATTGCATCATCATGCTTTTACCTAAAATAACCAAATATCACATATATTCCATACACTCCATGCACCATATTTCTTTTTTTATGACAAAGCTTGAAAATTGAAATCACAACAAAACTTGTCCACCACTTTTCCCACTCTTCCTTAATTACATTCCACTCATATACCCTCCATTCTACTCATTAGAAACCATTAATAACACCACTACACACACAAATCCAGTATGCACTATTCACCCTATTTTTGGCCAAATTTTTAAACAACTTATTCATTGGTTTGAGCCTCTAAAAACTACCACAGTCCATCATATATAATCAAAGAACAAACCCTAAAGGAGAGGAGGCTTCATTCTACTGTTTTCATATAAAAAACCCTACTTCTCTCTTAAGAATCTCTCTCTTCATTTTGTGGTTTCTACTCCAAGTTTTCTCCCACTTTTGGTGTTGTTCATCATCACAAAGGTATCTAGAGGCAAGGAGAGGAGTTTTCTTTAAGCTTTGCTCAAGATTCAAGGTGCAACGGACATAACTCCGTTTGGTAAGCTTACTTTTCTCCATTCTTTCGTGCTAGCTATTCATGCGAAAATAGGATCATTCATGTGCATCTGAAGTCCTGCACTATGTAGGCATTGGTTTAGATCTTGTTTGTGTGTGATTTGTTGATGTTTTATTTTTTAGGTCTTACTTTGATGCATGTTTTCTTGAGGTTTTGATAGTTATTTTTGGAAACTAATATGATATTTGGAATCTCCATGAAAAATTCTACAAGATAGTACCCATATTGTCTTGATTTGTTGATGTTTATTTTTTAGGGCTTACTTTGATGCATGTTTTCTTGAGGTTTTAATGGTTATTTTTGGAAACTAATATGATATTTGGAATCTCCATGAAAAATGCTACAAGATAGTACCCATGTTGTCTTGATTTGTTGAAGTTGAAAATTATGTATCTTACTTTGAAAATTATGCTACAAGATGTTTATTTTTTAGGGCTTACTTTGATGCATGTTTTCTTGAGGTTTTAATGGTTATTTTTGGAAACTAATATGATATTTGGAATCTCCATGAAAAATGCTACAAGATAGTACCCCTGTTGTCTTGATTTGTTGAAGTTGAAAATTATGTATCTTACTTTCATGGCTTGATTTAGTGGTGTTAGACTGAGTTTTTGTGAAAAATAATGTCGGATTCACGATCTACGCGAAAAATCGGGTAGGATAGGTCCCCCCCCCACGTTTTTCCGACGACGGGACCACCTCCGGCGGTGGCCGGCAACCGACTAGCCAGACCCGCGGCGGTCGAAGCTGAGCTCCGGCGGGCTGCACATCTTCATGAAGAAGATGACGTGTGTTGGCTTCTGATTGGTTGGTTTGATTTTTGTCTCTTATGTTTTTGTCTTTTAGTCACTTAAATGAAAGTTGTCCAATTGATATTTGTTACATGATATTTTGTTACATGCTTTGCTATTTTCTTTTTTCTTTTTTTATTTTGCTGATTTATTTATTTGAATTGGTAGTAATGGGCCCAGTTTTGCTCTTGACACCGCCTGCGTTTGGGCCCAGCTCTATTTTAAACTAGTATTTTCTGCTACTACACCCCTGCTTTATTTTTTCTTATTTTCTTTCTATTTTCATTCTAATTTATTTTTAATGGTTTCAAGTATAATAAAAATTCACAAAAATATATTTTAATTACTTTGAGGTCTTATTTAATTTTCCATATTTTTTTATTTTTATTTTCAATTTATTTTAATATTTTATTTGGATTTATTTGTGTAGTGTGTCTAAGTGACCTAATTTTGAAACAATGCCTTGATTCATGATCTTTCCAATTGATTATTGATCAATAATTTTGCACACACTTAGACACATGTATGTAGGGGATTTGTATGTTCATTTGAAGTCTTGATCACACATTTTGGTTCATGTTTGATTTTATTCTGGAGTTTAATTTGTATGATCACTAGTTTGTGTACTTGCCTAATGTTTGAGATGATTTGAGCATTCTTTGTACACATATTTAGGAATTCCTTTTAGGGAACATTGAGCTACTGCCTCCTTGGTATCATGATCATTTTTACTTGATTTTTAAAGGCTTTTACCTATTTTTCATGTGTGATACACTACATACCCGATTGTTTGGATGTGCTTGAACTTTGTGATTTGTTTAGGGGTGCACTTGGGCAACCGCTTAGGGTTTGATCCTATCTCATGTTCTTGATTGAAATACCATGTGGTAGAGCCTTATTTTTAGTTTCACTTGGCTTTTATCCTATCTTTAATTGATGCATCAATGTGATCTTGCTTTGAGATGGATATGCATGCTTACTTGACCTAGTTTTGATCTTGGTTGATTACATGTGATTGATTAATGTTGTGGATGCTTAGAGGACATGAATATTTGTTTGTCAATGCTATCTTGACTTGTCTTTGTTTCTTAATGACATGTTTCTCACTTCTTGAATTTCATATAAATCTTTGTTTCCTTTTATTAAAACTTGGATTTATGCATGCTTGTTTGCGTGAGTTTGTTATGATGTGATGCTCATGTTTCTTGCTTGACATGTTGAATTTAATTTTGAATTGATCTTCACATACACACTACTGCCCCTACTTGGATTCATACCTTGATCTTACATGATTACTTCTTTGAGGTGTGTTTTGCATGACTATTTGTTTGACAATTGATGGAATTTGGATATGATGCATGGCTTGAACTTTTGTGCTTTCTTCTTGATCCATAGCATGAGTTGAATGCATCTTGACATAGCTACTTCCCTACTTTGGTTCTAACATCATTTTACTTCATTTCACTTTTCTTGATGATTAATATTGCTTCTTGGTTGATCTTAAGTCATTTGTGTATGCATTGGTGCCTAGTTTTGCCTAACTATTTTGACTTCCAATCTTTGGTTATGGTTTGACATGTGTGCACACTTTGGTTACCTTAACATGATGTTGATGTTTATTTTGTGTCATTGAACCTTATGCTTGCATTTGCTTGATGTTTATGTCTAATGGTATGAACTTCCTTGATTGTTTGCATGATGTTGCATCTTCCTCTCATGAGACTTCTTCTTTCTCACTTAACTCATTCCTTATTCATCTCTCTTTCTTATTTTAGAAGACTTGGTTAAGTCTTATGAGCTTACCCTTTGTGATTGATTAGTATAATGTTTACTTATGTTTGCTCACATGATCCCTTAGGATTCCTAGCTCAACTTAATTTCTGATTAAGTTAGAGGTAGGAGAGACATTAGGCTTTCAATCCTTTGCATGATAACAATTAGGATAGTCCCTTTTAAACCTTAACCGTAGGTCTATCTCTTTGCATGCTAACATTAGGTAAAGTTCCCTTTCTATCCCAACTTTAGGACCATTGTGCATGATAACATTAGGAGTCAGTTTCCCTTAGTTGTTTTCTTTTCAACCTTTGAGTCCTCTTTCTTCTCATCTCAAAACAAAAATCAAAATACTTAATGAATACGATAAGTATTGTGCGCCACGAGCCTTAAGTACATGGGAAGTGATAAGCGGGAGTCTCTCCTTACCTTGTCTAGGGTGCTTTGCATACGTCTCGTCTTGGGTCGATCTTGCGAAGCATTCGATCCTGCGTCATAGACTTTAGTACGATATGAGCCTCAAATAAAGTCAGTTCACTTCTGTCTAAAACTCACAAACCAAATGCAAATCTTTTTATCCTTCGGGATTGGTGTTAAATCATTTTCAGAAAGAGTACGTTACTTCCGTTCTACCGCAAACAGGCATCGACCCTAACTGCTGGAACACGAACTTAACATCGCTCATAAAAAACATTTAACCAATCTGTGGTCGTAACCATGAACTACGAACGCTCTGATTTCCTCATTCTCGTCCGAATGAGGATACGTAGGCACAAGACGATGAAGTCTTGGCGAGCAACCTTCCCCTATTCACCTGTAGTCCTCCGAACTACGTGGACTCTGACTTTCCCATTGCACGAGGGAATACGTAGGCATAGGACGGCGATGTCCTATCGAGTCTCTTTTTGTCCTTTTCCTTTTTGTTTCCATTTAGTAGTAGGCCATAGATAACACACCCTTTGATTAGACAACAAGCGTGGATCCCGTTGAGTACAAAAGACGCGAGGGGGTGTTAATACCTTCCTCTCGTGTAATCGACTCCCGAACTCGGGTCTTTGGTTGCGATGACCATGTCTTCTCCCTTTTGAGGTTTCTTCGATCATTCCCTTTCCCCCGACGGGATAAATTGGGTTTGGTGGCGACTTTGTTTTTCCGCCGGTTATTTTTCGCGTTGCGGCAGTTGGCGACTCTGTTGGGGACCGAACCCAAAATCTCTGGTTCTCAATGCGAGTCAATCCTAGTGCTTGTTTATTTCTCGTTATTGGGTGTTTATTTTTGTGCATTTATATATTGTATCTGTTGTACATTATCTGTTGTATATTACTGTATTTTGCTGGCATTTTACTGCACTTGATTGTTGTTATCCTATTATGCTGTTGCTGCTGCGCTGTTGGATGGGTTGGTTCCATGAGAGATAAGCCCACTACCCAGGCTCGAGTACATACTTAGGATTAGAGTGGATAGTCGTGTGGCCTGCGTAGCGTCTTGGTACGTTTGGTTGAAACGAGACCCACATTTAGACGAGGTTTTCTTAGGAGATATTCTGACCTGCGCGTCTTGTGCATATGTCAAGGTGCTGACTTAGAGAGTTTATGACTCTAGAGACCGTTCATTTGAAATCGGTTGAGGCCTCCTTGATTGATGATGATGCCAAACTAGAAATGGTGAACATATCATCATTTCTCGACCTGAGAGTCTGTGATACTGAAGACCTGCTAGGATGCCTCTGTCCAAGACTATAACCCACATGTGAGAGGGGATGGGTTTTGCAGGAAACCTTGACCTTCAACCTAACTGGATTTCTGGTTTTTCTTATTAGTGTGGACTTATGAACCTGGTATTCTGATTATTCCGGTACCCTGGTATTCTGGTTTTCTAGTCATAGTGAACTTGTGGTCTTATTCAGTCAGCAGCACAACAGTTATGCAGAATTTATGGAAGCTTTGATCCCATGTCTAGTGCATTCATAACATTGCATAACATAAACATTTATGCATCATTGTGCATATCATTCTTCAACCATCCAGAACTCTCATTCAACCTTTGTCCATGACCAGCCAGTTGATTCCCTGGTACTCGTTCTGAACAAGTGGTGACTGTTGAAAGACGAAAAAGTGTTTGAAGCAAGATTAAGAAGTAAGTTCAAATTATAAGATGTTGGTAGCTATGTCAAGGAACAACCTCCAGAATGTTGATCCCCCACCAGGTTTTACTGTGATGACTAACCCATTGTACAGTTTTCTGCCTGACGAAGATCCCCCATAAGTGAACAATCTTACTCAAGCTCAGTCTGTGAAGATCTCTATTGAGAATCAGGATTTACATGAACAGTATGTTGTCCGAAGTGGACATTCCTCTCCTCTTGATACTACGGACTATCGTAATTTTGCATTCTCTATTGTCGAATTCCCAAAGGGAGGTCCCGATGATGAAAACCAAGGACCCGAGAGCTCTTAGATTGGCTGAAAGATATCATGCGTTGGATGAGAAACTCAAAGCCATAGAAGGTCAGGATGCTTTTGGTCTCGATGCTTCAGACATGTGCCTCGTAACCGGCCTAGTGTTACCTTCAAGTTTCAAAGCACTGAGGTTTGAGAAGTACAAGGGGGATAGTTGCCCAGGGCAACATTTGGTGATGTTTTGCAGAAGAATTACCTCATTTGTTCACAAAGATAAGCTAATGATTCATTGTTTTCAAGACAGTTTGAGTGGGACATCTTTGAGTTGGTACATGCAGTTAGAGAGTGGCCGCATCCAATCATGGTTGGACTTAGCTAAGTTTCATACCCTAAATTTTAACCACAAGACTTTACATAATTGTGCAAATCATCATCACAATATGGATGTACTTTCATACCCCATCAATCCTCTCAAATATTGGTGAGTATTCACCTCAACCAAGGATTAGGGTTTTTGATCCTTCTCAGAACATTCAGAAAAAGGATCAATCTAGAATTGACATGATCTTCAACTTTCCAAGCCTCTCAAACAACTATGAAGGATCAAGAGGTCTCCTACATCTAGAATCAAGCACAAGAATGCAACATTCCAAGTTGATCAAGCCTCAAGATCACTAGTGTCACCAAATTAGGGTTTTGGTCGACAAAGGCCTCCAGAGAGAAATTTTCATCTGGGCATGAGCCAATACTTCAATATATTATTCAAGAAACACAAAATAACCTTATGAGTCCATTCATAAGTTCAAAATTTCCCCAGGGGATGCATTCATCAAAAATCAAGAATTAGGGTTTTGACCTAATTCAATCCCCAAGTTGACTTTTGGATCAAAGCATGAGCCAAGACCTCAAGACATGCTTTAAGGACCTCAAATACATCATATTGATCCATTCACAAGATTGAATTGATTCAAAGAACTTGGTTCACAAGCAATGCAAGGATTCAAATTCATCTGGACCACAAACTAGGGTTTCTGAGAAAAAGTCAATCATGCCTTTGACTTTTGACCAAGACATGATCTCAAACCTTGGGAAATGATTCAAGACACTCTAAAACACCTATGGAATCCATCCATTAGGTTTAATTTAGCCCAAAGACTTGATTTCTTAAAGGATCACAGAGTTCAAAATTCATCTAGTACAAAAAGTCAACTGTGATCAAAACCAAGTTTGAATTTTGGAATTTTTTGACAAACATGGCTTCTTTAAGCCAAGAACAATTTCAACTTATGATTTGGATCATCATCCATCAAGAAAAATCAAGAAAAGTGAGGTTACATGCAAAAGGGGCAACCTTAAGAAACTTAAAATTTCAATAAGTTAAGGAAAAAAGTGATTTTTACCTAACTTTGCAAGACCATAACTTGTGATCCAAGTAACCATTTTCTCCCATTCAAAGCTCTCGCTACATACTACAAGATTGTCAATTACACACATTCCAAATCTTCATGGATTTTAAGTTATGGATTGATCAAAATCACAAATATTAATAAATGAACTTTTTCTTGACACTTAAAAATTTTTTATGCAGAATCTGTCTCATGTTTTGCCCAACTTTGGAGGGATTTTTCATTATGATCCAAGATGAATCAAGACCAGATGCAAACATCAAAGTTGAAGTATGATATGTGGGCTTTTTAAAAAGTACAAGAGCCTCCCATGATTCAATTTGAGCAAGAAGTTATAAGCCTTACAAAATGGAAAATTTCATCCTGGTTTTCCAAGGCAGATTTAACAACAACACTTGATTTTGTCATTTTTATGACTTGGCAAGCCTTGTCACCATGCAAGACAAGTTTCTAAGATGCAATGCACCTGTTATCTGCAGAGCTACAACATCATAGAGCCTTGCAAGTCAAGACACTATCCCTTTGGCAGGTGGCATTCAAGTTTCAAAACCAAAAACTTCAATTTTGTCATGAAGCATTGAAAGGATGCATAGAGGTGGCATGTATCAGTCCATGACAGTCCAATTGAGTCAAGATTGGTTCAAAAATCAAAAGACCTAAAGCTACAAAGATCAGCTCAAGTCAATGGCTAGAGGAGACTTGGTACCTTAGCATTCAAGGCATGATACATGGGCATATTCATTGGATAATAGAGTGATCCCTCATCCATTCACTATTCCTTGCAAAACAAACTTCCTCTACTATAAATAGAGGTCATTTGTGACTAATTTCAACACACACCAAAATAATACCAAAGCCTTGTTTTCTCACTTCCTTTCTCTTGCTCCAAATTTCAAGTTTCAAGGATCAAACTTGGAATTCTCAAAACCAGAGCTTGAACTACTCAAGCAACCATCCAAACACTTCACAAATAATCCCTTGGAGGTTTTCAAACCTTCATCTTCAACTCACAACACCAAAATCAGAAAGTCAACCATCAAAACCTCAAAATTTGACTTTTCTGCATTTTTCAAGCCATGTCTTGATCCAATCACTTTCAAAACCAAATAAAACCTCAAACACTCTCCAAATATCACCCTTAAGTTGTTCCAATAAGTGTCCCTCAACTGTAACACCAATTGAGGGAGTTACCATTTTGGTCACTTTTACCACTTTTGCAAGAAAGAGCCAATTTCTGTTCCAGAGCTTTCTAGTTGATTTTGATCATCCTAAAAGCTTATAAAGAGTCTATTAAGAGTGTCCAAAGCATTGGATTACTTCTAGCACAAGCATCTTGAAAGTTAGCAAGTGGAGCTTCATGAGGTAAGTGCATAATAACTTGAACTTTGTGAAATATGCATTGCTTTGATGTACATTGATCATAAAAATGTCATACATATCATATGTGTTGTATTTGAACCAATTTACCATGCTATTATTGCTTGTATGAAGTTGTAGCATAGAACTTGCAAATTTTGACCTATTTTGAAACCACTATCGGGTTTTAAAATATATGCATTTTTAGAAAATTCCAAGACCACCATTTGAATCATCATGAAATTCTAGGTAGGATCCATCTTTGTTTCATCCATTTTCATGGAGAAATGAAGAAGTTATGACCTTCTTGCAAATGCCCCAAAATCTGGTTTTTGCCTTGGCTTGGCCTAAAAAATTATGCTACCCATATGTATTCATGAGGTGGTTTTGATACACGGATGTATCACCACCCCAGTGGTAGCAGCATGTGTTTTCAAGTATGTTTGGCTGGAGGGCATGGATTCAACACCCACCCATGCCATTTAGCCCAATTTCCACTATTTTTCATATTTTTGTTATTTTTTGTTATTTCTTAATTAATTTCAAAAATTCATATCTCTCTCATTTTTAATCTTTTTTAAATGATTTTTTAAACATAAATCCTTCATATATTTAAATATTTTATTCCACAAAAAAATCAAAAAAATATTTTATATTTGATATTTTTTGAATTTTTTGAAGAATTTCCTTTTAATTGTTTTTAAACATTTTAAATAAATTCTTTCTCTTGATTTTTAAAAACTAATTGAATTTCAAAACCTCGTGTGAATAAAAAATCTATTTTCAAATATTAATCAAAGTTTATAACATGTTTATTAAATATATTTTATATTTTATATCATTTTTTATTTAGTTTTTCTTTGAAAAAATGTATCAACTATCTACCTATTACTATCAAGTTGCCCAAACTGTCAAAATTGCCCTTTCCCCAACAAAAAATTACACTACCACAAGGTTATTTAAGTAATTAAGTAATTCAACCAAAATCAATAGTTGCTTTTCACAATTTCTTGCCAAGTGTTGAGTATGCATTGGTCCCAATTAAAATATTACTTTTCCCTTCTTACCAACAAAACCAACATCACACGCCTCATTTGAAATTCAAATCACAAATCTCCCTTCCTCTTTCTTAACCTAACACAAATCTCACCTTCTTTATTAAAAAAACTCCCTCATTTTCTTCTCAAAATCAATTGTCTCCATACTTCAAGTGCATAAAACTCCTTTTTTTCTTCAACTACAACAAAAACCTTATACTGCTACAACCGCCTCTTCACCTCATATTTTTTTCCACTGAAAATCCTTCTTTTATTTTATGTTTTATATTTTGATATTTTGTTGATTTTATTACTTATTATATGATATACTTATTGGTTTGTATATTGTTGCTTTCTGATATATATATATATATATATATATATATATATATTATTTGGGTTGATTTTGTTGCAGAATGGAACTACCGAAGAGGTGAAGAAAATTGTGGGTACTTCGAATGAAGATACTAAAGTCCCCGGAGAAGAAGTTGTCGGTGAGTCTTAGCAGGATTCTGATGATTTTTATTCTCTTTTTATGTTTAAACATTTGATTCTTAGATCCCTCTTGGTAATGATCTATTTTGCTAAGTAAGTTTGAGTATTAATTTGGATTGTGCAACCATGGAATTTTTTTGTAGTTGCCTTACTGGTATTGTAATGTCTATTTTTTGTATATCTTCATTTATGTGTTTCTCATATTAGTTCATTTCATTCAACCTTATAGTTTTTATTGATGTTATGGTGATGATGTTTCTGGTATTGGCATGTGCCAACTGCTAACAAATGTGTTTTTGGTTTTACGGAAGTTGTTGTGAGCCCCCTTATGTGTTCCTTACCTTTGTGAAAAATTTACTTCACTCTGACTTCCATTTTGCTGCTCAAAACAGTTGGGTTTGCAAAGGTGGTGCTTATACCAGGGAGATTAGGTATTTTATTCGTACTTGGCTCTTCAATTCATTTTGATGCTTTGTTTTTAGTTTTCATGACCAATGAATGACATAAGGGTTTTGGTTTTTACATGTTCGGTAGAACTAGAATCATGTTTTTGAGCGAAGGCAACTTCTAAATGAAACAAATGAGGTACATAGCTTTTAGTTTCCTTTGGCTTATATTGTGCTGCCATTGTCACTATCAAGTCCTGTCGCGTATATTTTTAATTGCAAGCTGCTAGGAAAATAGTTGCGGGTACGATAAACCTTAAGTTCATCGATGATCAAGTTAACAATGCAGTGATCGCTGTTACAATTTGTGTTGCTGCTGTTACAATTTGAAACTTAAAATATTTTGTTGTTGCTGTCACAATTTAATCTACTTTTTCATCTTTTGTTTCTATAGTAAAGATTAATGCGTTAATTGAATTGTTTTTATTTCCCCTTTGCAGAACCAGTTACAATGAAGATGTTATTATGGTTAAGATGCAATTGAATTTTTGGTATTTAAGATTGTCAAAGAACAAAATAGCAGATGATGATGGATGACACTTTTGTGAGTTTTAGTAGAATCTTGTACCTTAGAATTTCATGTTCATATCATGAGAGAAAATTATATTTTTTCTTTCCCTTAATCCAACTACTCTGCAATAGACTGTACCATGTGAAAGTTGCAAGATCCACACAGAAAAATACACTTACTAGCACCTTGTGGATGAAAAATGTACTAACTTTGTCTCTTCTTAATTCTTCCATTGTTTTAATCTAAGCAAATCTCTGGTCTTTGTTGATCCAGTATATTAAAAATGTGAAACATATGCTATATTTTAATTTATTTGTTCCTTCTATTGCTATTATGCTAGAACAAAAATCAAATGTGTCTCGAAAACACTCTAATGCAGGTTATTTATTCTCAATTTTCATGTATTTAATTTTGATTCTTCAAGAAGTATATATATGTTTATGAAACTATTTTTTTATGAAGACCAACTGTATGAAACAAGGACTACTTTAGATATCTATGTTCTGCGTGACGAGTCATATTCATGCGCAGGAACCCATGTTCCTTTAAAAAAATGTGATGGAATTCCATGAGTTATATATATTAATTATGCAATAATTTAAGTGGCTAGCCTTTAATGAATAAGTGATATGAAATCTTGTAAGTGATCCCACCCTCTCTTATAAGTCTTGCGCAGAAAAAGAAATAGATTGATGTGGTGGAGTAGTCCAAGTACTACATACATGATATATATAATAATTAGGCTAGAAGTATTATTATATAAGTAGCATTCATGTAGCCTTTAATTAATAGAAATAATGTTATGCATTAAATGGCTACTTTGAGATATGCCCCTCTATACTTCTCTGAACCATGCATTGGGCTTTATGGCAAATATGTATCTTATCTAATTAATAATTCAAGTGACCACTTTCTCTATTATTTATCATGTGTAGCCTTAATTTATTGGTGTAGAATGGCTCACCTTTTCATATAACTGATGCGCAGGGCATCAACTATCTACCCATTTTCTAAAACAAAGCAGACACAGTTCAATGCTTCTACCATATTTTTAGGCTTGACTACTATTATTCAATCCTTAGACTTTATCCTCATTGATTTAAAGCTCGGGTTTGCAAGCTTTGACGACATAGATGCAATTTATAAGGACGGATTTCAGTTACCAACTCTTGAATCCAATGACTCAACAATTCTCCAACGATTCATTCCAATGTTCATTAAGGATGCTGATGATAGTAAAGATATTTTGTGCTTTGATACCCCAGAATCGTTAAAAAGTAAGTTTAATCATATATTTGAGATGTTGTTCGTTATGTACTTAAATTTGATATTACTAAACATGCTTATGACATTGCCTTGATACCTCGAAACTGTAGGAGATATATTTTGGTTTTCGGATGTCGAGTTTTCCCAAGAGACTTTGGCAGGTGCCAACCCATATGGCATTGAATTGCTTAAGGTATGAATATATTGCTACGAATATTCACTTTATTCCTTTCACAATATTTATATATGTCTGCAATAAATTTCGGAGTGTCCAAATCTATGGTCCACCAGAATCTGCACTTACTAGAGAAATCACTGAGTCACAAATAACTTATAGTACAGTTGAAGAGGTACCAAAAGTATCAATATTTTTTTACTAAATTTATCATGTATAGTGCTGAAAAATTTATTTAATTCAATACTATAGGCTATTAAAGAAAGGAAGTTGTTTGTGCTAGACTATCATGATTTGTACTTACCATATCTAAGTAAAGTGAGAGAGATTGAGGGCACAACACTATATGGATCAAGAACAATATTCTTCCTCACCAATCAAGGCATATTGAAGCCATTAGCTATTGAGCTCATTAGACTGATTATCGACTGCAAGCCACAATAGAAGCAAGTCTTCACACTTGCTTCTCATTCTACCAATCTCTGGCTTTGGAGGCTTGTCAAAGATCATGTTCTTACTCATGATTCTGGTCACCATGAACTTATAAGCCATTGGTGAGGACTAACTTAGGTTGTTTAAGATGTTTTGTTACGAACAAGAGAATTTATGTTTTTGTTACAAACGATGAGTTACAGGCGCGAAGGGAGAAGAAATGGATTGCTCCACCATAGAAAGCTAACCAGGGTGTTCTTTACAAGGTATGAGACCAAAAAGTCCAAAAAATTATGTTTAAATATTTTCTAACATTTTTTTACGTTTTGTTTCTTATGCTATAATGAAATACCACTGGTATTGGGAAAAATGGGAAAAATTTAGTTCTCCGAGTTATTTGATAATTGAGAATGGATCATTTGCATTGGATGTATGGTTGAATTAAATGAGAGAAAAATATATTTTTTCTTCCCCTTAATCCAACTGCTCTGCAATAGACTGTACCATGTGAAAGTTGCAAGATCCACACAGAAAAATACACGTACTAGCACCTTGTGGATGAAATATGTACTAACTTTGTCTCTTCTTAATTCTTCCATTGTTTTAATCTAAGCAAATCTCTAGTCTTTGTTGACCCAGTATATTAAAAATGTGAAACATATAAATAGTTTGAATATTTTTTTCATTCCTCAAAATAATGCATGTTATGAATTGTTATCTAACACAACTATTTTTTTATTTTACAGGCCAAATCATTGATTCACACTCTTGATGCACACTCTTTCTGTCACAGATGATGATGATGCTGAAAACATAGATACAAAGTATTTGTTGACTTACTGTCATGTAGTGGATTTATCTTCAAATAGATATATACATGTTAGTTTAGATTTGTGTTTGAAATATTGGGTTTGTTCAACTCTCCCATTAATATCCATTGGAATTCATGTTCATCATAATTGAATCCAAAGTTTCCTCTTATGATTATGAAATAAATCATAATTGATGTCAAGGTTCCTCTTCCTCTTCTGAGATCAATTTTTAAGATATTTGAGTTCAATAACTGCTGAAGAGTATTTGTTCTATAACAAAAAGGCCCATCTGCTTAGTTTTATTAGCCAATTAACTTGCAGTTGCAACATATTTGAGTCTTTTCTACTTAAAAATCATTTTATGTATCTATCAATATTCATTTCTGTTGTTCCTCTTCTATATAATTTGTATTGCTAAAACTTAATTTGTTAACTTCTTGTTGGTCCAGATGTTGTATATGCCATAAATTGCATTTACACTACTTTTAACTTCCTTTAATTATTGATGTTTTATATGTCAGTTGATGAGCTGGAACAGTGCAATAAGATTGTAGGCAAGAATATTAGCCAACTTTACATAGACGACATGCATTCCCACACTTCAAGACAAATATCAGCTGCTGAAGAGCAATCAATTAAGAGAAAATATTTTAAATGCTACGAGTATTACTACTATTTTAAATACATTTGTATATGTGTAACAACTCTAAAGTTTAAAATTAACTTAATAGCCATTCTATTCACTCTCTAAATAAAATTTTATTTTCTAAAATTTTATTTTTCATTTTATTTATATTAAATTTCTTTAAATTGTTTATTTTTTTATTAAATATTTTTTAATAATTTTGTATATAAGAATTTTAAATTTTATTTTCTCTTTTGAAAATTAATAGGAACATTACAAAGAATAAAACAATTAAATTATAAGACTAATAATTAAAAAATAATTTTAGAAAAATAATGTACTCTATTTATATATTTATTATTATCATCAATTAAATTAACAAATTTTCTTCTTCTTTTGATAAATATTATGAACCCTTTTTAATACTCATATACTGCATAAACTATTTTAACTCACGGATTACTATTAATACAATATCTAATTTATTTTAATCAATTAAAATCATATGATCATGATTCATTTTACAATTAATAAATTCATTATCTAAAGTACGTGTAATGTTGAAAATAAAATTGAATTAATATTATTGTCGCACGGAACAACCAATTATATCTCACTGTATAAATATTACTTTCAATGTGCATTTACTTTCAATGTACTATAAATTGAATTTTACCACTGAAAATCACTATTTTCACGGGTCACTATCACCACAATACTTTTTTAATCAACTAAATATTTATAAATATTTATAGTTATTAGACATATTGAATTTATAATGTTGATGATTTGTTACGTATTTATTTTTTAATATTTGCCGTTATTAGTAATTTTATAATATCAATTATATATCAAAACAACAACCAAGCCTTATCAAATGATCTTAAGATATGAATGAATTTACCCGTGCGGACGCACGGGTCTTCTACTAGTTTTAAAATAAAATTAAGGCTTCTTCCTTGATTTTAAATCTTCAAACTTTCAAAAATCACTTGGGCCTCTAATAGAGTGTAAGACCCAACCCCTTTGTAAATAAATAATTTCTTGGGCCTCTGCTATAGTATAAGTCCCAGTGTGATTTTCAAAATAATGGTGTGTCTACTGTTTTTCAAATGGGCCTCTCCTTGAGTATAAGCCCCACCTTTTTTATTTCAATAATCACTTGGGCCTCTAAATAGAGTGTAAGACCTAACCCCCTATGTACATAAATAATTTTGGGCCTCTACTATGGTATAAGTCCCACAACGTCTTTCGGTATCGCAGTGCGATCTTTGTTTTCAAATATATCACCTCTTTTGTACATAAACTTTGTTTTAAACAAAAACAACCTCCATGGGCCTCTCCTTGAGTTGTAAGCTCCATACCTTTTTTTCAAAATCATTTGCCTATTTTAAACTGGTACTAAGAGGATCATTATTCCCGGTGAAATTGCTCTTAGACCACTTGGGCCTCTCTTTGAGTTATAAGCCTCAAACATTCTTTTCTTTTCAACAACTTTCTCTTAATTCAAATTCAAATTTAAAGTTTTCTCAAAACTTTCTTCAATTTCTTAAAACCCTAATCATACAGTGGTAATCAATACAACCAATCACAATACACTTGGGCCTCTAATAGAGTGTAAGACCCAACCCATTTGTAAATAAATAATTTCTTGGACCTCTGTTATAGTATAAGTCCCAGTGCGATTTTCAAAATAACGGTGCGTCTACTATTTTTCAAATGGGCCTCTCCTTGAGTATAAGCCCCACCTTTTTTATTTCAATAATCACTTGGGCCTCTCCTTGAGTTGTAAGCCCCATACCTCTGTTTTCAAAATCATCTGTCTGTTTTAAACTGGTACTAAGAGGAGTATTATTCCCAGCGAAACTGCTCTTAGACCATTTGGGCCTCTCTTTGAGTTATAAGCCCCAAACATTCTTTTCTTTTCAACAAATTTCTCTTAATTCAAATTCAAATTCAAAGTTTTCTCAAAACTTTCTTCAATTTCTTAAAACCCTAATCATACAGTGGTAATCAATACAACAATCACAATACACTTGGACCCCTATTTAGAGTGTAAGACCTAATATCTGTTAAATTCAATGCACCCTTATTTATATACTTGTTAATTCATACATCTGTATATACTTGTGCATAATTGTTTAAGTTTCCCTCAACAGTTAGGTCATTCTCAGTTCACCCGTTTAGGTCAAACAGTAAGGATCCTTTTCAATACAACTTAGTTCAATAACTAGTTCCCTCATAAGAAACTTCCCCAATACAGTTTTCCTCCTCTTGGGCTTTATTCAATATGGAACTAAGAAAGGCATTATTCCCAGTGAAACTTTTCTTAAGACTGTCAAAACTTAGAAACATATAAAAGAAATTCATTTCCCCAGAGAGGATTAATTCCCGGTGCAACCTCTTTTGAATTTCTTCAAACCTTAGAATTGTTTAACAAAGAAAGGATTGTTTCTCGGTGAAACCTTTCTTGAACTTTTCTCAGGCTTGGACCCACAGGCTTCCTAGAAGCACCCCCACAGCCTCCTCTTGGGCTTCATACAAGGACCCACAGGCTTCCTAGAAGCATCCCCATGGCCTCCTCTTGGGCTTCATACAAGGACCCTCAGGCTTCCTAAAAGCATAAGATAGATTCTAGTCATCTTCTCAATACTCAAATCCCCAGGAGAATTCAAATTCTATAGGACATACAGACTTACCCTTCTAAGTCTCTCCTGATCCTCAAACAAGGTGTAACTTTCATCTTTAAAATCCCCATCCAGGGTCAGATCATCACCAACAAATCCCCAAAAGTATCAGAGCCTCATGGCATTTGATAAATCAACTCTTCTTTAATCCCCAGCAAGAGTTGGTTCCCTTTTTGATTCCTCAACATAGTATAAACCTTCCACTGGATTTAAACAATCCTCAGCAAGAGTCAGCCTCCTCTTAGGCTTCGTATAATGATTTTCCCAGTCAGCCTCGATCTTGGGCTTTATGCAAGACATATATAATACTCTTCAGTTGAGTCAGTTTTCAACTCTTTTTAGGTTCAACCTTGGGCTTTGATCAAGGCACACAATTTTCATCCCCACAGATGAAATCAGGAGTCCTCTCTGTAGGAGGATATTTCCTCTATACATTACAAAACAGAAAAACAATCAAAAAACTTTTTCCCAGATAAACTGCTGTAAGTGGCACACTTGTTGATTCAAAATCCAAGTTGTATTCCCTCCTTTATCCTGGTTAAATTTTCTCTTTCATGTAAATGCTGTAAGTGGCAAGCCTCTGAATTATATACATCCATGCCAATGTCTCTCTCTTAGCATGCAGAGACTTATAAAGGAAGATGTGGCATTGATGGATTCTACGTATCTCAGTTAAAGTAACTTCCCTTATAACCAATTACTCAATGTTTGTGACGAATAGGTGAGATATCTCCCTTTAGAGATAACAAATTCTTTCTCAGACAAACTTTAGCTTCAATCTTGGGCTTTGAACAAGACACACACAAAACTTTAGCTTCAATCTTGGGCTTTGAACAAGACACCAAACTTTTTTTTCCTCCTTCTATAGAATATGAGGAACTACGATTGCTCTGATTTCCCCGAATCTCTTTACGGGAATACGAAGGCATAAGATTTCGAAATCTTAGCGAGCACATTAATAAAAAATGTTTAGGTCCAGTACCTTCCCAAAACAACAAAAAATCAACTCCTCAACCTTCCCAAGATAGAAACTTTCACTGCTCAACAGTAAATGAATCCAAACAACTAAGCAATTCAATAGTAAAACATATATAAATTAAGGTTCCTATAGATTACTATATATACACTGGGTGTTAACAGCTTCCCTTTGTATAACCAACCCCTGATTCCAGATCTCTTCGCATTTGTAAGGGAAAACACTTGTGTGCAGGGTTAGTTTGAGATATTTTCCCCATCCTTTTAAGCTTCATAGGATAAATATTAGAAATCAGAAAGTAGCACCAACAAGGGGTAGTGGTCGCGTCACAAAAACTGATCTACAGAAAAATGGCGACTCTGTTGGGGAGTTTCCCATCCCCTAAGAGGGTTAAGCCTTGCTTTACATTTTTTACTGTTTTATTTGCTTTCTCATTTGATGTCATTTACTGTTTTCCATCATAGTATCTGTTTATTTTCCATACTTGTTTAATTTACCGTTATCTGGAAATGTGATTAATACACGTGTGGTGAGTCAAAAAGTCCTCAGTGGGCTTGAGAGAATACTTTAAGATAAGAGGTGGCAGATTCAAGGAGGCTTATAGGGAGTGAATCTCGACCAAGCTAATCTGAAAGTCCACCAAATCAGTGGAGGTATTCTTTTGGAATTACTGATGTTGAACGAGCAAGTCGTGAAAACATTAATTTTCCACTGGGCACCCACGAAGCTGAGGATTAGTAAATTTTCAACCTTAAACATTTTTTAGGATGTAGTGCGGTGACTATCAGGAATAGTTGACACGTGATACTATGCTCGAATGAGATTCATCTAAAGTGAAATTCTGGTTAAGCAGATCACTAAGATGTCGGACAGGATGTCGTGACACTTGATCTCTGCTTCTCACACAAGGATAATTGATGACTGAATGCAAACAGCAGAAAGAAAACAACACACCAGAATTGTTAACCCAGTTCGGTGATCAACAAAACCTACATCTGGGGGCTACCAAGCCAGGAATGAAATCAACTAAGTAGAATTGGTTCTAAGCTAAACTCCAACATTTACAACTTAGCACGTAGAAACTACCCTTCCTAGATTTCTACCTAAGACACTCCTAGGTATGAGACCCTTCTCAATTCCCTTTCAACCACATGAGTGACTGAAAAATTACAACTCAATAAACTGTCCAACTCAAGTATTCACGCAATACAAGAGAAGCTCACAAAAGTACAAACCCTAGTACTTTATAACAGTTGTAAACTTCCACACCTATTCTAGGTTAAATCCATCCTATTTATATTGCAAAATAGAACTGGATTTGGGCTTCAAAATCACTGCAATTTAGCTCCACAGAATCTGCGACCTATTCTTCTTTAGAATAGTTTCTTCAATCCTAAGTTTCCACAAATGTCTCCTTACATGGAAACCGCATATTCTTTTTAGAATCAGAATCTCTGATTCCTCAATCTCAGATGCCACGTATGACCAACTCATATTCCAATCACACCTGGAAAAGAGACACAGTTATTCCAAATTGTAACAGACAAAGATGTCGAATCAACATGATATGACATCTTGTCTAACACCTTAACCTGCAGTTAGTTCATCATGTCGGGACATCTTGTCCAACATCTTTCTGTTAAGTTAGTTTTACCAAAATTGATGCCAACCTCAAAGACTTGGACTCATCAATCTCTCCCTTTGGCAGATTTTGGCTAAAACTAACTTCAATTATCCTGCAGACAGAATTAATCAGAACAGGGAGACCAAATCATCATCAGAACAACAGCGAAACAAACACAACTTTGTCTCCCCCTCAACCAATACCACAAACACAACGTTGTCTCCCCCTCAACCAATACCTTCTTCTGCAAGCAGCACCAACACCACTCCCCCTCAATGGTTAGTAGCAGTCAGCAGTGGTTAGTGATGTTAGTATTACTCCCCCCTTTTTAGCCATAATATGACAAATGCAGAAAGACTAACTCAAAAACCAATTAACTAGTATATAGAAATTAAAGTACACACCCAAACAAAATTAAATTATCCTGGGTATTAAGCCCTTACAAAACCAAAAACAAAAAGCATAAAACATAAAAACATAAAGTAAAGAAAAGACAACTCTCAGAAGTCATCTTCTGTTTCCTCATCATCCTCTTCTTCTACACTCTCACTAGAACTATCATCAGCAGGAGCATCAACGTTCTCACTGTTTTCTTCAGCATCCTTCTCAGCATCTCCAGGGTTTGATCCAATGTCCTTGTTATGTCCAGCAGACAAAGCTTGAATCAGTTGTTCTAGTTTTTCCTTCCTGGCTGTACTGGTCTTGATAATGCCATCAAGCTCCCTACAGGTGCTCTTGAGTTGGGCTATAGTTTCCTCTTTTGTAGTTGTTACAGCAGATGTTGGTGTAGATGTTGAAACAATATCTGGGACATGGTTTCCAGTAAACAATTTATAGTGCAGAGTCAAGGGAGATGCCCTTTTCATTACATGATCTGCAGAGACTAGGATGCTTTGATTGAAGATGTGAGTTCCAAAGTCGAACTTTCTTCCTTTGCCAATCATATAGATGAATCTACCTTGACTAGCAGAGATGGTTGAAGTATGATTGGTGGGTACCCAGTTGACAATACCAATTTTATGCAGAATTGCATACTTCACACTAAGTTTCACAGCTGAAAGTTTCCCATTACTAGGCCACTGTTTCACAGTGTTGCAGGTGAGCTCTGGACATACTTGATCATCAGTGTCTCCACATTCAGACTGAGATTCTTCAGCTCATTCCAGAAACCTATTAATCATAGTGTGAGAAAATGTCACAGCATTTCCTCAGACATACACTATCCTGCTGGTTGCATCATTACAGTTGTCATGAATGTTTACAATAAATTCCTTCACCAGCCTTTCATAAAAATTTCCAAGATTAGTAATTGTTCTTATTAGCCCTGTGTCATTGATCAATTTCATCACTTCATGACATTCTAATGCATCCTTCCCTAGTTCCCTTTCCAATGCTACTCTTCTTTAGTACACATATGGCCATCTGTTTACATACTCAGGAGCATGGAAGGAGATATTATCCAAGGGAGCTTTGGGAATACTGACAGTTATTTTCTTCACAACTGGATCCTTTGGACGTATAATGTCCTGGACATCATCTGTGACATCATAGTTTGGCTCAGTGTCAGACTCAGCCTTTCTTTTCTTGGATACAACCGCAACCTTGCTCTAAGGTTTCTGAGGTCCAACCACAGATTTAATGTTTCTTCTGATAGTAGTGTTTTCAGTATCCATAGTTTTTCTTTTTCTTTTCTTCAATCTTTTGACCACACTAGCAATGATCTCATCACCAGAAGGTGAATCCTCAATGTTGATTACCTTGTCAGTTACCTCTTCAGCAGTATTCTCTAATGTCTGTTCATGTGATTCCTCTAGAGATAAGGAAGTTCCATTATCTGGTCCACCATTTTTCTTAATATATTCAACACAGGTGTGAGGGTTCTCTTCTGACATTATATTACCATCTCCTTCATTGGTATCTCTAACACCTTCTTGTTCAGTCACCTCCTCCAGTTTCTTAACAAGAGCCGAGGTGGTTGGCATAGCCCCATCAGTAATCAGTCTACTTCCTATATTTAATTGCTCAGCTACTATTTTCCTTATTCTCTTATCCGTTTCAACAATTTCTTTCTTACTTCTAGGATCAAGAGAGGCATTAATAGGTTCAGAAGTATTACCTGCAAGGAGATTTCTAGCCCTTCATGCAGGGAATTTCTCATGCTTGCATGGCACCATAGAAAGGGGAACGTCATTGATCGCATCTCAGTAGACACCTTCCCTGGTTTTGCCCTAATAGTGGAAGATGTAGAGGTCTCCTTCACTCCTCCTCCTGTTGAGGATTGTTGTTGAGACATCATAGAAGGAAAAAGATTGGATTTTTTTTTGCACCGGGAGAACGAGGTTATTGTGGAGTAGAGAATAGATTGAGAGCGGTTTAAGTTAATTTGAAATGGTCGCTTTTGAAACCTTCCTTTCTTTTGTTGAAAAAAAAAACACCTTTCTGACCAGTATCCTTACAAATTAATCTCTTTAGGCCCCTAGTTATGTAAAGCCCTAATTTACCCTTCAGTTTCCAAAATTGACTTTTAAGGAGATCAAGAGTGCTCAGGTTATCATGGGACAATGTCACGACATCTTGTGTGACATTTTCCCTTATTGACATCTATTTTATTCCTGTGTATTGAAGGTAACTGGTCATGGTGACATGGTACTCACTCTCGGTAGTTGGGTTCACAATGGCCACCAAGACACATCTTCTTCCTTCAAGATCTTCTATCATAGAAGCCTTATGGAGAAGGTCCTGAATCCTTGAGATGGTCTTTCTGTGTGTCATCTTAGTTAATCTTCCAATTTCCCATTTATCAACGCTCAATTCTGAGAAAGATTTCTGATGTTTCCTAAGTGACATTGAAGAGCACTCTGTTTGTAATGGGGTCTATACATAGCAATAATTTTTTGATCTGACACCCCTCATGATGACTTTATTTTTATCATTAACAACCAAACATTCAGATTTTGTAAAGTTAACCTTTAGGCCTTGGTCACAAAGTTGGCTGATACTGATTAGATTGGCAATTAGTCCTTTGACATACAGTACTTTGTCAAGTCTAGGTTTCCCAGCATGATCCACTTTTCCAATCCCTTTGATATTTCCTTTGGATCCATCTCCAACGGTAACACAGTTGGAGGCATGGGGTTCTATATTTACCAAATATTCCTTGACTCCAGTCATGTGTCTCGAACAGCCACTATCGAAGTACCACTTTTCTTCAGTAGATTCTTTTAGAGATGAGTGGACTATCTGAGACATATACTAACTCTTTGGATTCCACTTCTTTCCATTCACATCTTCTTCCTTCAAGATCTTCTATCATATAAGCCTTATGGAGAAGGTCCTGAATCCTTGAGATGGTCTTTCTGTGTGTCATCTTAGTTAATCTTCCAATTTCCCATTTATCAACGCTCAATTCTGAGAAAGATTTCTGATGTTTCCTAAGTAACATTGAAGAGCACTCTGTCTGTAATGGGGTCCATACATAGCAATTATTTTTTGATCTGACACCCCTCATGATGACTTTATTTTTATCATTGACAACCAAACATTCAAATTTTGTAAAGTTAACCTTCAGGCCTTGGTCACAAAGTTGGTTGATACTGATTAGATTGGCAGTTAGTCCTTTGACATACAACACTTTGTCAAGTCTAGGTTTCCCAGCATGATCCACTTTTCCAATCCCTTTGATCTTTCCTTTTGATCCTTCCCCAACGGTAACACAGTTGGAGGCATGGGGTTCTATATTTACCAAATATTCCTTGACTCCAGTCATGTGTCTTGAACAACCACTATCGAAGTACCACTTTTCTTCAGTAGATTCTTTTAGAGATGAATGGACTATCAGAGCCATAGACTCACTCTTTGGATTCCACTTCTTTCCATTGATGCCAGTTTGCATCCTTTTGCCTTGAGAACCAGACTTGGGATAACCATGTAGCTGGTAACAATATGATTTAATGTGCCTATATCTACCACAATGATGGCACTTCCAGTCTTGTTTCTTTTTTCCTGTAGGTTGTCTTTGATGTCTACGCTGACGTTGGGACACCCCCTGTGACATTTTCTGTTTCTGCCTATTCCTATTTTGCTGAGGTGAACTAAATCATGTATTTCTTCTTTTGCTCACCACACCTTGGTCATCATATCCCAGTCCTCTGACATCTCCAGCATCCCTGCCAGACTGAAGTATCTCATCAAACACATCAGAACTGCTGTTGAGCATCCTGACAGTCTTGGTTACATAGTCGAGTTTGGAGTTGAGTAAATCAACTTCCTCTTGAAGATCAAATATGATACCAAGATGCTTCAATCTTTCAACCTCAAGAAGCATGATAATCTTATGTTGATCTTCTCCTAGATGACATATTTCTGCGCTTTTTGTGTACAGTTCCCTGTAAGAATTGACAAGAGCATCATGAGAGAGATCCCCAATGTCTGATTCTATATCAGAGTCAAATACTCCTGTGAGAGCAGAGACCTGCTAAGGTGATCCTCCATCACTTGCAGAATCATCTTCTGACCAGGATGTACAAAGACCTTTCGTTTCTTTCTTGAGAAATGCAGGACACTCATATTTATTGTGTCCAAATCCCTCACATTCAAGACACTTGATCCCCTTTCCTTTGCCGATTTTATCTTTGTAATTTGAATTCATTCCAAAGTTGTTGAGAGACTGAGTCTTGACATTAGCTCTTGACTCTCCCTCTATCTTCTTAAGTAATTGTCTGTACTGTTTTCCTAGAAACACAACAGACTTGGACATCTCCTCCTTGGAGTTTCCTTTTTCTCTATTCCCCTTAGACACCAAGGCTAGACTTTTCTTTTTCTCAGTATTTTCATTCAGTGCCATTTCAAAAGTTTGTAGAGAACCCAAGAGTTCATCTACTTTTAAGGTGTTTATATCTTGAGCCTCATCGATGGCTGTCACCTTCATGTCAAACTTCTTAGGAAGAGACCTAAAAATTTTCTGGACAAGCTTTGCTTCTGGAATCTTTTCTCCAAGATCACTTGAAGTATTGGCAATGTCCACAATATTCATATGAAATTCCTGAATACTCTCATCCTCCTTCATTCTCAAGTTCTCAAACTTGGAGGTGAGAAGTTGAAGTCTTGAGGATTTAACACGAGAGGTTCCTTCATGAGCAGTCTTCAGGATTTCCCAGTCATCCTTTGCAACAGTGCAGTTCTTGATGAGCCTGAAGATGTTCTTGTCCACACCATTGAACAAGGCATTCAAGGCTTTAGTGTTACCTTGAGCAAGCTTATCATCTTCATCATCCCACTCTTCTTCAGGTTTCAACTCATCAGTGAGCTTCCCATCTTTGTCTTTGGTCTTTGGTGGATCCCACCCTTTCACCACAGACTTCCAAGCTTTACCATCCATGGACTTGATAAACGCCACCATGAGCACTTTCCAATATTCATAATTGGAACCTTCAGGTATGGGTGGCCTATTTAGAATTCCTCCTTCTTTATCCACCGAACCAGAAAGTATCATCCCTGAATCTCACCCAGATACAGAGCATGATGCTTTCTCTGATACCAATTGAAATTCTGGTTAAGCAGATCACTAAGATGTCGGACAGGATGTCGTGATACTTGATCTCTGCTTCTCACACAAGGATAATGAATGATTGAATGCAAACAGCAGAAAGAAAACAACACACCAAAATTGTTAACCCAGTTCGGTGATCAACAACACCTACGTCTGGGGGCTACCAAGCCAGGAATAAAATCAACTAAGTAGAATTGGTTCTAAGCTAAACTCCATCGTTTACAACTTAGCACCTAGAAACTACCTTTCCTAGATTTCTACATAAAACACTCCTAGGTATGAGACCCTTCTCAATTCCCTTTCAACCATAGCAGTGACTGAAAAATTACAACTCAATAAACTGTCCTACTTAGGTATTCACGCAATACAAGAGAGGCTCACAAAAGTACAAACCTTAGTACTCTATAACAGCTGTAAACTTCCACACCTATTCTAGGTTAAATCCATCCTATTTATATTGCAAAACAAAACTGGATTTAGGCTTCAAAATCGCAGCAATTCAACTCCACAGAATCTGTGACCTATTCTTCTTTAGAATAGTTTCTTCAATCCTAAGTTTCCACAAATGTCTCCTTACATGGAAACCACATATTCATTTTAGAATCAGAATCTCTGATTCCTCAATCTCAGATGCCACCTAGGACCAACTCATATTCCAATCACACCTGGAAAACAGACACAGTTATTCCAAACTGTAACAGACAAAGATGTCGAATCAACATGATAGAACATCTTGTCTAACACCTTAACCTGCAGTTAGTTCATCATGTCAGGACATCTTGTCCAACATCTTTCTGTTAAGTTAGTTTTACCAAAATTGATGCCAACCTCAAAGGCTTGGACTCATCATAAAGGATATTACAGCTCTCATGAGTCAATCGGTTTGCTGGTAATATTTTTAAGAGAGTCAATGATTTTGAGAACCTTGTTAGAACTCGTTCTACAGGTACAAAAAACAAAACCCTTAGCACATACTCTTTTGGGGATTGGGTAGATCCATGGCTCTATCCACGCTCAATGAACCCTTAAACCCATGTTTTCATATACTTGTGTTTGCTGCATTCATGCATTCATGCATTCATAAAAAAATCTTCTTCTCTAAAAAAAATTCAAAAAAGAACTAAACTAAGAGGTTGTTGCAAATATCAGAAACCGCGTTATGGATTTCGGTAGAAGAAAAACTTAGAAGTACACCTTCAAAATTCCAAGACTTGAGGACCTGAGGAAATTGGGAAGATTGATTACCAATCCAGAAGCTTTCAGAGCTAAGTACAGAGGACTTTTGTCTCTTTTGAAAGTCAACATGGTGGAAGGAGTCCTAGCTACATTGGTTCGGTTTTATGATCCGGTGTACCACTAATTCACATTCCTCGACTATCAGCTCACACCAACATTGGAAGAATACTCTCATCTAATTTATTTACCTATCACTAACCAAGATCCATTTTCTGGATTGGAAGAAATCCCTAAGGATTAGGTCATTACAAGGGTCACCTCTTTAGAAATATCTGATATCAAAGCTCACATGACCACCAAAGGAGGAATATGAGGTTTACCAGCTAGGTTTCTATTGGAGAAAGCCTTATATTTCACCAGCGTAGGAAACATAGTTGCTTTTGAGGATAACTTTGTTTTACTCACGTATGGACTATTCCTCTTCCCTAACATTGACAATTTCGTCGATATAAATGCTATCAAGATTTTCTTAATTGGGAACCCAGTCCCAACTTTGCTGGAAGATGCTTACCACTCAGTATATTTAAGGAACTTGTACGGCGGAGGAATGATTACCTGCTGTGTACCATTACTCTACAGACGGTTTATTTCCCACTTACCCAAATCTCCTGCTTTTTAGGATCTCAAAAGTAGTATGCGATGGCCGCAGAGGATTATGTCTCTCACCCACTCCTACATAGATTGGTACAATCGAGTCTATGACGGAATAAAGATCATTGACAGATGTGGAAATTTCCCCAATGTACCCCTCATTGGTACCAAGGGAGGGATCAACTATCACCCAGTTTTAGCTCGTCAACAACTTAGTTACTCTATGAAGAATGTACCTTACAATGTTCATCTGAAAGGTATTTTCTTCAAGGAATGAGAAAATGACAGAGCACTCAAGGAAGAAATTTTGCATGCCTGGCATCATGTTCATAAGAAAGGAAAAGAATCTTTGGGAAAACCAAACTGTATCTCTGTAAAGCCTTATCTCCGATGGGTACAAACTAGGGCCCTCAAGTTAAAAATGCCTTACCCTCTCCAAGAGGTGTTTCCCTTAAAAGAAATTGTCCTCTATTTTATGAGTGGCACCGAGAAACTACAAGTCACTTTTAACAAAACTCAACGCGAAAAAAACTTTTGGAAGAACAAATACCAGACTATCAGCTTGGAATGCACCAAGATGCAAGAGTTACTAAAGGAGAAAGATGCTCTAATTAAAATACTAGAGCAACATGCTGTGGAAAGTCAAGAGGAACGGAAGAGTTTACTCTCTCCTTTCACATGGCAAAGGATCATTGACCCGACGACTGTTGAGAAAACCCGGTCAAAGAAGAGGAAAGTGAACGAGTAGCCAGCCTCTGGATCTTTGTCGGAGGTTCCTTAGGATTTATAAACCTAGTTTTCTTTCCTGTACTTTGTAAAATAATGTACTTTTCCCTATAAGATACAGTACCCTTTTGAATTTAATAAAAGGTTTCCACCGCTATTTGATATTTACAATACAATTGTTAAAAGTTCTTTTGAAAAATAAAAATATCATTCTCATCCTTTGCATATCATTCATCATTCTTGCATTGCACATCTTTGTCATAATGTCTCACACATGTGTCACACTTTAGAGTCAAACTGTCTCATTCGTACAATACTCGGACTAATCGCCAAATGAAAATGGACGATCTTGAGGAGGAAAATAAAGAACTAAGAGAGGAAGTCAACACTCTGAAAGAAAGTCTGGAAAGACTCAACAACATGATTGAATCCCTGGCAGTAGCTCAGGATCAACCACCTCAAAAGACTGCGATCTCAGAGATTGTGTCTACACCAGCATTTGAGATACCTGTCAATCTTCCGCAGTACAACATGCCTAAAGGTTTTCCCTGGGGCATGCCTTTCAATTTCATACCTGAGGGTTACATCCCACTAGTCACTGAAGACCTGGGAGCCACAGCTGGAACCTCCAGATCTGAAGGTTACAAACTTCAGGTAAACGAAGATGCAAGGGTTACGACAAAGACTCCTGAAGGTTACAAACATTAAGTCACTGAAGCACCAAGAGTAACTGCAGTAATGTCTATACCGCAACCTGTGATACATATTATCCCAGAGGAACATATCCTTCATGCCACCCCGGGAAAGGACGAAGAAGCATACGAGAGAATGAACAAATTCCAAGAACGGTTCTTGGAAATGCAAAAGGAACTGCATGCCATTCGCGAACAGGACTTGTTTGACAAAGATGTCGTTGACCTCTGTTTGGTCCCAAATGTCAAAATACCGCACAAGTTTAAGGTGCCCGACTTTGAAAAATACAAAGGCAACTCTTGCCCACAAAGTCATTTGGTAATGTACGCTCGAAAAATGTCTACTCAGACGGAGAATCAACAACTGTTAATCCATTACTTTCAAGACATCTTAACCGGTACCGTGCTCAAGTGGTACATGGGTTTAAACCGTACCAAGATCAGTACTTTCAGAGATCTTAGGGAAGCTTTTGTTCAGCAGTACAAGTATAATTTGGACATGGCACCCGACAGAGATCAACTCAGAGCCATGTCCCAAAGAGATAAAGAAACCTTCAAGGAATACGCTCAAAGATGGTGTGGAATTGCCGCCCAGATTACACCTCCTCTTGAGGAGAAAGAAATGAAGAAATCTTTTTGAAGACCTTAAGCTCATTTTATTATGATAGGATGGTCGCTAGTGCACCCAGTGACTTTACCGAAATGGTAAACATGGGGATACGCCTTGAGGAGGCAGTCAGAGAAGGCCGATTGGTTAAGAAATCAGAACCATCTAGCAGTACTAAGAAATATGGGAGTGCATTCCAAAAGAAAAAAGAACAGGACATCAGTAATATCTCGCAGGATAAGGAAAGGCGAAGGTATCAACCTCGACAGGTATCAACGGTATCTCCTGTTGTCAGTCCCGCGCCGATTCCGGCATATCAACCACAGGTTGCTCAGCAGCAACCAAATCAACAACCGTATCAGGAAAAGCCGCAACAGCCTCTTCAGCAGGCTTGCCCGTAATACAATAACAACAATTGTTTTCCACGATCAACAGGGTTTTACCTATACCAATGTTATATGCAGAGCTATTCCCACTTTTAATAGCCAAGTGGCAGTTCGGACCAGAACTCCTCTCACAGTGTCGGACAATTCACCTTATTGGTTCAAAGCTGACTAGTCTTGCCCTTATCATCAAGGAGGATCGGGGCATAACATTGAGAACTGCCTTAGCTTCAAATCTGATGTACAAAATCTCGTCCGAAACGGAGTTCTATCTTTCAAAGATACGAATCCGAATGTTCAAACGAACCCGTTGCCGCAACATGAAAAAGCTTCAGTAAACTTGATAGAAGAAGAACCTAGCGGCAATTATCAAATTCATGATATACGCCTGATGGGAACAAATCTGGTAAAAATTCATTGCAAGCAAAACGGGTATGGCCATGTACCATCCCACAACTATCACTAGTGCAAAGTTTGTTCCGAGATCATTCAAGGGCGCATCATTATACAAACAACTCTTCAAGAGCAGATGGATCTAGGCTGGATTTAAGATCACAGAGTTTATGGAATAAATATGGCCTATCAACATCCAGACATTATTCAAAATCATGATATCCGTGCAATGAATATCAATCTTGTAGTAATGCACTCAAGACAAAGTCAGTATCACAATTTTCCGCTGCACGACTACAACGCTTGCCCAATTTTCTCAAAAGACAATCAGGGATGTTCTTTTGTACAAGATGCGCTTCAGCGTCAAATGGATCTTGGATGGATTCAGGACTACCATGGAGGTAGTAATCACCAGGTCAATATGGTTCAGATTTTCGACATTCGTTTAATGAATACCAGCTTGGTAGAATTACATACCAAGCAAGTCAGGCTCGGATATCTGTCACCACATAATTATCCAGACTGCAAAGACTACTCTGCAAACGATCAAGGTTGTGCGCGTGTACAAAGAACTCTTCAGCATTTGTTGGACCACTGGTGGCTTCCCGTCTATCAGAATGAAAACACACATCAAATCAGCATAACCAATGGAAATCCGGGTAGTCACCAAAGCTGTGACGTCCGCTTGATAGAAATGGATTTGGTAAAAATGCATTGCATACAGAGTGGATACGGTCGGCTTCCACCTCACAATTATGAACGCTATCAAATATGTTCAGAAAATAGCCAAGGATGCGACATCGTGCGAGCAGCTCTCCAGAATCAAGTGGACCATGGAGAAATCTAACTATGTCTAAATTCTCTATCAATCAACATGGTACAAGGTTTTCCATGGCAGTACGCAGTTTATGACATCAAAAACATTGAAACGTCATTGGTCAAATTTCACTAATGCCTTTGCGAACATGATTATTTTGGCCCGACTCACCACAATCATTTGGCTTGCAGCAAATGTCGCAAAAGCCGACATGGTTGTCTCCTTGTTCAAAATGAGATTCAAGAGTTGTTGGACAAAAGAACCATCACAGTCTTCAATGAAAGAGAGTCTGTTAATTATGGAATTAACGAGGATGTTTTCACCATTATCCTGATGCTCAAAGAGCCTAGCACTCGGGAATTCCTTTCAACAGTGGAAAATTTTCCAACAATCCCGAGCTGAAACCAATTGAGGCTATTTTTGACAGTCAAAATACCCAAATAACCCCTTTGGTCATCTACCTGCCAGGCTCGATGCCATATGAGTCAGAGAAAGTTATTCTGTACAAGTACGGTGCAACTATAATAGAAAATGGAAAAGAAATTCCACTACCATCCGTTGTCTACATTGTTGATATCAGTCGAGTCACTTGAAGTGGTCGAATCTTCAACAGAGGAGTTGGAGAACCTGCAAAAGAAAAGGAAACTCAAGCTGAAGTTCCCTATCAACAAATTGGTTAATCCAGTAGCACAGAGCATGTGAAAAATAACGATGAAATGTTAAAACTTATCCAGAGAAGTGAATACAACATTGTAGATCAACTATTACAAACTCCTTTTTGAATATCTGTTTTATCTCTCCTGCTCAGTTCAGAAGCTCACAGAGAAACTCTACAGAAAGTCTTGGAACAGGCCTTTGTAGAACAAGATGTGACAGTGGGTCAGTTTGACAGCATTATTTCCAACATCACTTCCTGCAACAATTTGGGTTTCAGTGATGAAGAACTTCCAGAGGAAGGCAAGAATCATAACATGGCACTTCATATCACAGTCAATTGCCAGAACATTGCTTTAGCTAGCGTACTAGTAGACACAGGATCATCCTTGAACGTCATGCCAAGATCAACTCTTGTACGGTTATCTTTTCAAGGTACTTCGATGAGAGGCTGTGAGATCATAGTCAAAGCTTTTGACGGATCCAAGAAAACAATTATCGGTGAAGTTGACCTTCCCATAACCATTGGTCCCCACACTTTCCAAGTCACTTTCTAGGTTATGGACATCCAAGCATCATACAGTTGTTTATTAGGAAGACCTTGGATACATGAAGCAGGACAGTCACTTTGACACTTCACCAAAAGTTGAAGTTTGTTAAGAAAAATAAATTGGTCACGGTATGCGGAGAACAAACTTTAATTGTGAGCAACCTATCATCGTTCTCTTATTTAGAACCAGAGGAGGCTGTTGGAACTCAATTTCAAGCACTCTCTGTGAGCAATGAGAATCACCAAGAAAAAGGAACGTCGATTTCCTCATACAAAGATGCTCCCCAAGTAATGGAAAGCAGTGACATAAAAGGATCGGGGAAAGTTGTGATTCCTGTTGATAACAAGACAAGAAAAGGTCTCGGTTTTTCTCCAGCAGTTGCCAAAACTACAAAAAAGGATGAAAGTTTTCGTCCTATTCAAGATTTCTTCCACAGTGGAGGCTTCCACCACCCGATGTCTTAGGAAGTCCATACCATCGAGGATAATAACTCTTCTGATACATATGAAGAGTGGAAATCCTATTTCAACTATGAAGGATACATATCTCAGGAAGAAACATACCTTTCATTTTGCTCTCCGAAGCAAAGTCCCAGATATATACCAATATTGGATATGAGAATGATCTACGGAGATTATGATCCTGAAGGATGTCGTGCTCCACCCAACTCATTAGAGGAAGACACACCGATGAAAGAAAACTTCGATTATGACTCATATGATCCTATGGACGAGTTGCCCATTTGGAAACCTTACATGGAAGATTCACGGCAAAAGAATCAGCCAGATAATGCATATCCGCTGAGTGGCCTTGAGAAAAATCCACCTATTCTCCCAGAGTCGTGGGAACCTTACCAAGAAAATTTCGAAAGTATCAAACGTCACGTTGATGAGTTTGGAAAGATCGCAGGACGAGAATTTATCAACTTTGCATTTTCTGAGGTCAATATCATTGAAGAAGATGACTCATCTATCCCCTCAGAAATTTAGGATACCTTGGGGCAGCCAAGTGGCAAGTACGATTTTTAGTGAAGTACACTGCTCCCGAAAGCTCTCATATCAAATACGAAGACATCAAGCCAATAGGGTGGGGGAGATCCTCCTGAAAATAAAAATACTATTGAAGATACAATAGAAGAGTCCTCTTATGATAATGCTGCATGGAAAGAATACTCTAGTAATCCGACTCCGCCGGAGATCAGTGCCATTACTGAAGACAATCCTGGAAGAAAATACCGGACTTTGTGATCCACAGAGAAGTTCTTCGCAATTGGGTCGCGGTCGATGTCCCGAATATCATTCATAAATCAAAGTAATTGTCTCGTCTTGGTTATGACCTTTCACTTTGCCCGGGTGAAAGGATGTATTATAGGGATTGCTTTTCTGTAAATGTCCCTCTTCGCTTCGCCCAGAGCGAAAGAGTTTTGTTTTATAGGGTTGTGTTTCAAGAATCGACAAATTATGAATAAATAATGTCATTCTGAATTCCTGCATTTATTGCTATTCTCACTTTACGCTTTTCCAGAAATGGTAATCCTAAAAAAAACAAAATAAAAGCAAGCGCCTTTAAAAATAAACACTGCACACACCTTTGCATTCTCTCTGTCTTTTCTAAAAAGAATCATCACGTCGCAGAGATTACTTGTTTTAAACCCCATTGAAACATATGATCCAATGCCTTCTCCCAACTTTGAATTCGCGGTATTTGAAGCCGAAGAAGAAGAGGACGAAGAAATTCCCGATGAGATCTCTCGATTACTTAAAAATGAGGAGAAATCCATTCGACTTTACAAAGAACCATTGGAAATAGTCAAATTGGGTTCAGAAGAAGAGAGAAAAGAAGTCAAAATTGGAGCACTATTTAGTCCAACTGTCAAAGAATGCTTGATTGAGTTACTTAAAGAGTTTCAAATGTGTTTTCTAGGTCCCACCAAGACACGCCAGGATTAGATACCAACATCGTGAAACATCACTTACCACTAAAACCAAAATTTCCTCCAGTTAAAAAAAAATTAAGAAGGACTCACCCTGATATGGCCATCAAAATTAAGGAAGAAGTGCAGAAACAGATCGACGCAGGTTTCCTTGCCACATCAGAGTATCCTCAATGGCTAGCCAACATAGTGCCAGTTCCCAAGAAGGACGGAAAAGTCAGAATGTGTGTAGACTATAGGGATTTAAACAAAGCAAGTCCAAAGGATGATTTTCCCCTACCACACATTGACATGCTAGTTGAAAACCTCGTTCATCACCCCATGGGGCACCTTTTGCTATAAAGTAATGTTGTTCGGTCTAAATAACGCAGGAGCGACTTATCAAAGGGCTATGACAACTCTGTTTCACGACATGATGCACAGAGAAATTAAAGTGTATGTCAATGACATGATTTCCAAATCTAAAACAGAAGAAGAACATATAGAACACTTATTGAAGTTATTCCAGCGTCTGAGAAAGTACAAACTCCGCTTGAATCCCAATAAATGCACATTCGGTGTTTGTTTAGTAAAAATTTTAGGATTCAATGTTAGCCAGAAAAGAATTGAGGTTGATCCCGACAAAGTCATGGCCATTCAAGAAATGCCTGTTCCAAAGACTGAAAAACAAGTAAGAGGATTTTTGGGGCGTCTGAATTACCTCTCGAGATTCATATTCCTCATGACCGCGACATGCGAGCCAATTTTCAAACTACTCAAAAAGAACCAAAGTTGTATATGGACAGAAGACTGCCAAAAAGCTTTTGACAACATCAAAGAGTATCTGTTAAAACCACCTATTATGTCTCCTCTAGTGGAAGGAAGACCATTGATCATCTACTTAACAGTCTTGGAAAACTCCATGGGATGTGTGTTAGACCAACAAGACGAAACAAAAATAAAAGAGTCTGCCATTTACTATTTAAGTAAGAAGTTCACAGACTGTGAAAATCGATACACTATGCTTGAGAAAACTTGTTGCGCTCTAGCTTGGGCAGCTAAGCGTCTTCGCCAGTACATGATTTGTCACACTACTTGGTTAATTTCTGAGATGGATCTAATCAAGTACGTCTTTGAAAAGACTGCTTTAACAGGAAGGATTGCCCGTTGGCAGATGTTGTTATGAGAATACGACATCGAGTACCATGCTCAGAAAGTCGTCAAAGGAAGTGTTTTAGCCGATAATTTGGCTCATCAACCGATTAACGATCAGGAAATGATCAAATTTGACTTCCCAGACGAAGATGTAATGTACCTGAAAATGAAAGATTGCGATGAATCGCTGTCTGTAACACCCCCAATCTATACCCCCAAGCTATTAAAGCGATAAATAAAATACAAAATTTCATCAGAGTATATTTACAAATTCACGGCATAGACCGAGGGGATCACATCAATTTGAAACAAAACATACAACACCTATTCATAAAGATATGCAACAATTCAGGTAGTATGACACCCACAATTCAATTACCGAATAAAAGCGGAAAATCCGTAACTGAATCTCATATATATATATATATATATCATAGAAGCGTATCTGTCACATACAACCATACATGTATAATTCAAAAGATACATATACATAACCCAAATAATCACAAACGGCCTCCCTAACTACCCAGTGTCACATATCTGAGCCGACCGACAAAAGAGTGAAGACCTAAGCTTCACAAAAAGACCTCCGGCAACTCTAATCTGCAATGCCTCATAGAGCATTATAAAACAGCAGAAGGGTGAGAAAAACAATCATATTACAGTTGCATATAACTATATATTAACACAGAAATGCACAAGTAAAACATTCTCACCACAAATGCACCACAATCAAATACAACACAACACAGTACAATTCTCAAGTATCAAATACCACTACACTTCAATCATACACAATACACTCATCATTAATACAATTACACATATTCCATCTCATCAATCACATTCACAAATCCATACCCAATTAATCCATGATTTATGCAAATGCACAGAGACCGACACAACGACTCTTATGCAATGCACATGCGGTACCGACTTCCAAAATTTCTCATTACTAGTTCACTCAGGAACTCTGCTAGAATCATCGCTCGTTACTTAGTGTAACTCCCCGTCGGGCATACGATGTTCCCCGTCGCTCACACCTCTTTGTATAAGGCACACGACGTTTATGGATCGCTCACACCTCTTTGTATAAGGCACACGACCCGATCGCTCACACCTCTTTGTATAAGGCACACGATCGTCTATAATCATCGCTCACACCTCTTATTTTTAAGGCACACAATCCATCTGATCGCTCACACCTCTTATTTTTAAGGCACACGATGTTATAGCGGATTCCCTCTGGAATCAATCTGTCACTCAAGACGTTACCAGAATGCATATCATGATGCTCAGCATACAATGACTCATGGCATTCAAATGCACACATATACACATTCCATAATCATGCATATATCAACAAATACCACACATTTCATTTTCTTTCCCTAAGGCCAACAATCATTATCACCATATGTATTTCATGCAATTACATCACACAACAGTACACAAGTCATAAAATATCCACACCAACAACATATTGCACATAAACATCAAGTTCACCCAATTAAACGGCAAAAGTCGGCAACAAAATAGCACATTTCCTAATTCCTGACATAATTTAATTGGCCAACAATCTCAAAACCATCAACATAAGAAAGTACATGCTACAAGCTTTCTAACGCATCAAACCACGCCTCAAACCGTACCACGGATCAAAAGTTATAAAGAAAACAAATTCGGAAAACTGCCACATTCGCAGTGCGAAGCTCCTAGCGAGTCCTTCACTACTTCATTCGCAATTCGAATGTCCCAGCGAACAAAGGCAGTAGCCAAAAAGCCCAGAAAATTTCCACCGTTCGCAGTGCGAACGTCCCAGCTACCCTATTCGCAATGCGAATCCTCCAGCGAACAGTGGCAGAATGAAAAAATAATACAACGTTCGCAGTGCGAACATCACGCGAACGCTCGCCACTCATTCGTTGGCCATTCGCAGTGCGAACCTGCGATTTCATCAAAACCCAGCAGCGCACCAGATCACCCAAAAATGATATTTTCTCAAACCAAACATTTCCAAACCAACATATGACAATCAGAACCTAGTCTAATCATGATAACAAGTATTCTACCGCATTTACATCGATTTCTAACCGCGAAAACATCGATCTCTCACAAAATTCTCATTTCCAACCTAGAACTCAAAGCTATGGAAACACAAGAAAACATCCAAGTAAACCCATAGATAATCATACACAAACATAGTATAATCGTGTTTCACACCCTTACCCGATTTAATCGCGTGTAGAAAAGTCGGGAGATTGATTTCCAAGTTTTCCAAATTCTCTCTTTTTCTTCTCTTTTCCTTTTCTTTTCTTCTTCTCTTCTTTTTCTTTCTCTTACTATTTTCTCTCTTTCTACTTCTATTATATTCTATCTTAACAAAATGAATCAAAATGCCCAAAATACCCCTACACTCAAATATCTCGCAATTGTTCCCAAAACGCGACAAAATGTATTCACGATGAAAAATAACATATTTTCACATAAAAGTCAGAAATAAAATAATATAATAATAAAATTCTCAAAACGACTCAAATAAATAAAACTAACAAAACTGGGGTGTTACAACTCTCCCCCACTTAGAAATTTTCGTCCTCGAAAATCTTACCTGAGACGAACAACTCTGGATACGACTCTCGCATCCGACTCTCCAACTCCCAAGTCAAATTGCCCTCAGCAGCGCCTCCCCACGCCACTTTCACAAGTGCAATATCCTTGCCTCTCAACCGCTTCACCTCGCGATCCAAAATTCTAACTGGTAATGCCTCAACCGTAAGGTTCTCCCTTACCTCAACCTCATCCATCGGAATCACATGCGACGGATCCGGAACATACTTTCGAAGCTGTGAAACATGGAACACATCATGCAAATTCTACAGATTCGGCGGCAACGCCACCCTATAAGCCACAACACCCACTCTCACGAATATCTGGTAAGGACCAATAAATCGAGAAGTAAGCTTCTTCGATTTCAATGCACGACCCACACCCGTTACCGGCGTAACTCTCAAAAATACATGATCGCCCTCTTGGAACTCAAGATCTTTTCATCTCTGATCATGATAACTCTTTTGCCTACTCTGAGAAGCCTTCATTTTCTCACGAATAAGCTTCACTTTGTTTGTAGTTTGTTGCACCAACTCTGGTCCAACCACCGAACTCTCACCAGATTCGTGCCAACACAACGGTGTTCGACATCTTCGTCCATATAATGCTTCAAACGGTGCCATTCCAATACTAGAATAGAAATTGTTATTATACGTGAATTCAATCAACACAAGATAACTATCCCACGCACCACCTTGTTCCAAAACACACGCTCGCAACAAATCCTCTAAAGACTGAATCGTTCTCTCTGTCTGCCCATCCGTCTGCGGATGATAAGCCGAACTCAATCTCAATTTAGAACCCAACGCCTTCTGTAAACTTTCCCAAAATCTCGAAGTAAACCTCGGATCTCGATCCGAAACAATACTCAATGGAACCCCATGCAACTTCACAATCACACTGATGTAAATCTCAGCTAACCTCTCCAAAGAAAAACTTATGTCAATCGGAATGAAATGAGCCGATTTAGTCAGCCTATCAACAACCACCCAAATAGCATTATGCCCTCGCTGTGTATTCGCAACCCTGTTACAAAATCCATGGAAATGCTATCCCACTTCCACTCCGTAATATCCAACGGTTGCAACAAACCACTAGGCCTCAGATGTTCTACCTTCGATTTCTGACACATCAAACAAGTATAAACAAACTGAGCCACATCTCCCTTCAATCCAGACCACCAGAAAATATTCTTCAAATCTTGGTACATCTTATTCGCTCCCGGATGTATACTCAAATTACTCCGGTGTCCTTCTTCCAAAATCATCCTTTTCAAATCCGAATCGTCCGGAATACAAATTCGCCCACGGAACCTCAACACACCATTAACATCCACTTGAAAATCACTACTCGCATCTTTTCCACCAACCAACATCAAATCCACTAATTTTACATCCAACTTCTGCTTCTCACTTACCGTCATCAGGAAATCATTAGTAATCGTTAACATTCCAAGCCTCACGCTATCCGACGTCACTTCACATACCAAACTCAAGTCTCTAAATGATTCCAAAAGTTCCCACTCCTTAACCATTAAAGTGGACATATGCAACGATTTCCGGCTCAATGAATCGGCTACCACATTAGCTTTACCAGGATGGTAATTCAGACCAAAGTCGTAGTCCTTCAAAAATTCCAACCATCTACGTTGCCTCATATTCAATTCCTTATGATCAAACAAATATTTCAAACTCTTGTGATCACTAAAGACTTCAAACCTCGCACCAAAAAGATAATGCCTCCAAATTTTCAACACAAAAACCACAACCGCTAATTCCAAATCATGCGTAGGGTAATTCTTCTCATGCACTCTTAATTGCCTTGAAGCATATGCCACGACCTTACCGTCTTGCATTAGCACACCACCTAGACCAATCAAAGACGCATCACAATACACTACAAACGGTTCATTAGGATTTGGCAAAATCAAAATCGGAGCTATCGTCAATCTTCTCTTTAGCTTATTAAAACTTTCCTCGCACCGAATATCCCAAATGAATGCTTGCCCTTTACAAGTCAACTGGGTCAAAGGAAGTGCTAGCTTAGAAAAACCTTCAATAAACATTCGATAATATCCGGCCAAACCTAAAAAGCTTCGAATTTCAGTAACACATCTCGGAGCCTCCCATTGTAGAACTGCTTCTACTTTAGATGAATCCACAACAATACCATTACCTGAAATTACATGTCCAAGAAAAATCACTTCCGACAACCAGAATTCACACTTGGATAATTTGGCAAAAAGCTTCTTTTCCTTCAAAACCTGCAAAACAATACGCAAATGCTCCGCGTGCTCCTCTCGAGACTTAGAATAAATTAATATGACATCAATAAACACAACAAAAAATCGATCCAAATGCTCGTGAAAAATACGATTCATGTACTCCATGAACACACCTGGCGCATTATAGACCCCGAACGGCATCACAGAATATTCATAATGACAGTAACGTGTCCTAAAGGCCGTCTTCTGAATATCTTCCTCTTTCACCCTAATCTGATGATACCCTGACCTCAAGTCAATCTTACTGAACACACACGCACCCACTAACTGATCCATCAGATCATCAATTCTTGGAAGAGGATACTTATTCTTAATCGTCACCTTATTCAACTGGCAATAATCAATACATAACCGCATACTTCCATCTTTCTTTTTCACCAACAAAACTGGAGCACCCCAAGGAGAAACGCTTGGTCTCACAAACCTCTTTTCTAACAATTCATTCAACTGCTTCTTCAACTCAACCAACTCAGATGCCGACATACGATATGGTGCCATCGATACAGGTCTAGTACCAGGAACTAGATCTATCGAAAACTCCCCCTCCCTCTCTGGCGGCAAGTTCAAAATATCCTCAGGAAACACTTCAGGAAAATCACACACAACCGGAAACACATCAAGTGAAACTTAACTATCCACCGTCAACGACGCAAATAACCCAAACAACTGAGCTTCATCCGCCAAAAGTCTCTTCAACTCTTTGGTAGATAAGAAACTCGAGTCTTCATCTTCCTCAAGAGAAGGAAACCTGACTAGCTTATGATAACAATCAATATGAACTCGATTGAATTGCAACCAATTCATTCCCAGAACCACATCTAAACCCTCCAACGGTAAACACACAAAATCCATCTCAAAGTCTTTACCATAAATGGTCAAAGGACAACTTAAACAAACCAAAGAAGTAGTTACTGACCCCATTGCTGGAGTATCAATAACCATCTCACCACCCATCAAAGACAACACAAGATTCAAACGCTTAGCGAACTCAGACGAAATAAACGAATGAGTCGCTCCAGTATCAATAATAGCAACTAAAGGAGTACTATTAATAAAACAAGTACCTCGGATCAGACGATCTGCACTTGAAGTCTGAGTTCCTGCCAAGGCAAACACTTTCCCACCAGATTGAGCCTGCTTCGGTTTCGGACACTTCGTACTAATATGACCAGGTTCACCACAGTTGAAACACTTCACCACATTCTTCCTTGCACAATCAGCTGCAACATGTCCTAAACCTCCACAATTAGTACACTTCCTCATATCTTTCCTGCACTCAAACTGACGATGCCCCAACTCACCACATTTACAACACCTCAGAGGACCAGACATTCCTCCTCCACTTGACCTTTTCTCAAAATTCCCCATTTGTTTACCCTTATCAGCTGGTGTTACATACGAACCACATATCAGAGCCGACCGACAAAAGAATGAAGACCTAAGCTTCACAAAAAGACCTCCGGCAACTCTAATCTGCAATGCCTCATAGAGCATTATAAAACAGCAGAAGGGTGAGAAAAACAATCATATTACAGTTGCATATAACTATATATTAACACAGAAATGCACAAGTAAAACATTCTTACCACAAATGCACCACAATCAAATACAACACAACACAGTACAATTCTCAAGTATCAAATACCACTACACTTCAATCATACACAATACACTCATCATCAATACAATTACACATATTCCATCTCATCAATCACATTCACAAATCCATACCCAATTAATCCATGATTTATGCAAATGCACAGAGACCGACACAACGACTCTTATGCAATGCACATGCGGTACCGACTTCTAATATTTCTCATCACTAGTTCACTCAGGAACTCTGCTGGAATCATCGCTCGTTACTTAGTGTAACTCCCCGTCGGGCATATGATGTTCCCCGTCGCTCACACCTCTTTGTATAAGGCACACGACGTTTATGGATCACTCACACCTCTTTGTATAAGGCACACGACCCGATCGCTCACACCTCTTTGTATAAGGCACACGATCGTCTATAATCATCGCTCACACCTCTTATTTTTAAGGCACACGATCCATCCGATCGCTCACACCTCTTATTTTTAAGGCACACGATGTTATAGTGGATTCCCTCTGGAATCAATCTGTCACTCAGGATGTTACCAGAATGCATATCATGATGCTCAGCATACAATGACTCATGACATTCAAATGCACACATATACACATTCCATAATCATGCATATATCAACAAATACCACACATTTCATTTTCTTGCCCGAAGGCCACCAATCATTATCACCATATGTATTTCATGCAATTACATCACACAACAGTACACAAGTCATAAAATATCCACACCAACAGCATATTGCACATACACATCAAGTTCACCCAATTAAATGGCAAAAGTCGACAACAAAACAACACATTTCCTAATTCCCGACATAATTTAATCGGCCAACAATCTCAAAACCATCAACATAAGAAAGTACATGCTACAAGCTTTCTAACGTATCAAACCACGCCTCAAACCGAACCACGGATCAAAAGTTATAAAGAAAACAAATTGGGAAAACTGCCACATTCGCAGTGCGAAGCTCCTAGCGAGTCCTTCGCTACTTCATTCGCAGTGCGAATGTCCCAGCGAACCAAGGCAGTAGCCAAAAAACCTAGAAAATTTCCACTGTTCGCAGTGCGAACGTCCCAGCAAATGCTCGCTACCCCATTCGAAATGCGAATCCTCCAGCGAACAGTGGCAGAATGAAAAAATAATACAACGTTCGCAGTGCGAACATCACGCGAACGCTCGCCACTCATTCGCTGGCCATTCGCATTGTGAACCTGCGATTTCATCAAAATCCAACAGCGCACCAGATCACCCAAAAATGATATTTTCTCAAATCAAACATTTCCAAACCAACATATGACAATCAGAACCTAGTCTAATCATGATAACAAGTATTCTACCGCATTTACATATATTTCTAACCGCGAAAACATCGATCTCTCACAAAATTCTCATTTCCAACCTAGAACTCAAAGCTATGGAAACACAAGAAAACATCTAAGCAAACCCATACATAATCATACACAAATATAGTATAATCGAGTTTCACACCCTTACCCGATTTAATCGCGTGTAGAAAAGTCAGGAGATTGATTTCCAAGTTTTCCAAATTCTCTCTCTTTCTTCTCTTCTCCTTTTCTTTTCTTCTTCTCTTCTTTTTCTTTCTCTTACTATTTTTCTCTCTTTCTACTTCTATTATATTCTATCTTAACAAAATGAATCAAAATGCCCAAAATACCCCTACACTCAAATATCTCGCAATTGTTCCCAAAACGCGACAAAATGTATTCACGATGAAAAATAACATATTTTCACATAAAAGTCAGAAATAAAATAATATAATAATAAAATACTCAAAACGACTCAAATAAATAAAACTGACAAAACTGGGGTGTTACACTGTCATACCCCAAATTTTGACCACTAAGATTTCCCATCATTGTGCAAATCATCATCACAATATGGATGTACCTTCATGCCTCATCAGTCTCCTCAAGGATTGTTGAGCATTCCCTACAATTAAGCATTAGGGTTTTAAGCCCTCTTAGAGCTTAGACAAAGGATCAATCGAGGAATGACATGATCTTCAACTTGTCTAACCTCTCAAAACATACATAAAGGATCAAGAGGACTCCCACATCAAGAATCAAGCACAAAGTTGCAACATTCCAAGTGGATCAAGCCTCAAGATCGCCAGTGTCACCAAATTAGGGTTTTGGTCGACCTAGGGCCTCCAGATGGAATTTTCCCTCTGGGCATGAGCCAATGCTTCAAAGCACAACCACTCTAAGGGACCTCATAAACCCAATCATCAAGTCAATTTGACCTCAGGGGATGCATTCACCAAAAATCAGGAATTAGGGTTTCTTGACCTAATTCACCCCTAAGTTGACTTTTGGGACAAAACATGAGCCAAGACCTCAAGACATGATTTCAGGGTCTCTAATAAACCAAATTGATCCATTTGCAACAATGGATTGATCCAAGAAGCTTGATCCACAAGTTTCAATTTTATCAGGTGTTAGTTCTTGGATTGGCTGGAATTTTGGTAAAACAAAGTATGTTCAATGTTGATGTCAAGGTGGTGATGTTGCAACATTGAGTCTTAACACTGGGCTGTGTTAAGTATTTAAATTGCTGAAGTTGGATGTCTGATGTCACATGCGATGTTGTGACATTAGATCTGCAGAATTAATAACATCAGGATGTGATGTTGTTAGGGTTTGCGTGTTAGCTGGAATTGTGGAGAGCAAGTTGTCTCATTGGATGCGACTATCTTGGGATAGATATTTCCTGCTGCATAGGAGATCTGGTGTAGATTTGTAGGAGATTTAAAAGGTTGAAGATTTGAAAAGATTTTAGGAGAAAATCTGTTTTGAAGATTCAGTTTTAAATAACAAATCAAGTTAGATATTGTAGCAGTCCAAAGCCCAATTCAGGTGGCTATATAAAGTGCACAAAACCAAAGGAAAAAGTGCAGAAATACAGAGAGAAGATTAAGAGCAATAGGCTGAGTGCCTTGAGTATATTGTACGAGTTTTGTATACACCATTCTAGGTTGAATTGGTGAGTCGTTTTCTGTCCTCTCTTAGAAGCTGTGAAGCAATAGAGAGTTATTACTTGATCAAAGTTGTGAAGTAAGATCAAGGTTACTCAAAGAGGTTGTTCCTTGAGTATTGTTTTACGGATTGAGTAGTGTTCTCATATCTAAGTGGTTTCTTAGGTAGAAAGTCACTAGTAGGAATTAAGTTTAGGAGATTGTTAACTGGGTTGTTAAGTCTGTAAATTAATTCTACAAGTAGTGAATTTCATCCCTGGCTTGGTAGCCCCCAGACGTAGGTAGTTAGACCGAACTGGGTGAACAATTCTTTGTGTTGATTTGTTACTATTATTACTGTCCATTTGCAGAGTGTGTTATTGTGACATCGCACCTTAACATCACATGTCTGATACCAGAATTTCAATTGGTATCAGAGCAGGCATCCTGTCTGTCTCTGGGTGAGATCTAGGGAAGTTACTTTCTGGTGTAAAGATGGACAAAGAAGTTGGAGGATTTGTCAACAGACTCCCTATCTTGGATGGCTCGAATTATGATTATTGGAAGCCAAGGATGATCACCTTTTTGAAATCGTTGGACAGCAGAGCTTGGAAAGCTATAATTAAAGAATGGAAAGCACCTGTTGTGTTTGAAAAAGATGATGCTGGGAAAGATAAAGAGGGCACCTCAAAGCCGAAGCCTGAAGAAGAATGGACCAAGGAAGAAGATGAGCTTGCCCTTGGAAATTCCAAAGCTTTAAATGCAATTTTCAATGGGGTGGATAAGAACATATTCAGGCTAATCAATACCTGTGAGGTTGCAAAGGAAGCGTGGGATATTTTGAAGGCTACACATGAAGGAACATCTAGAGTTAAGATGTCAAGACTTCAGCTTCTAACATCGAAGTTTGAAAGTCTGAAGATGAAGGAAGATGAGACTATTCATGACTTCCACATGAGTGTTCTTGAGCTGGCTAATGCATCCAGTGCTCTTGGTGAAAAGATGTCAGATGAAAAGCTTGTAAGGAAGATTCTTAGGTCCCTTCCTAAGAGGTACAAGATGAAGGTGACTGCTATTGAAGAAGCTCAAGACATCAGCAAGATGAGAGTTGATGAGCTCATTGGATCTCTTCAAACTTTTGAGCTTGGATTGAATGAGGAAGAACCAGAAAAGAAGCCAAAGAATATAGCCTTGGTGTCAAATGATCAAGAAGAAAAAGGAAATAGTTCTGAATCCCAGGAGGATATATCTCAGGCCATAGTTATGTTGGGAAGACAGTTCAACAAAGTGTTCAAGAGGATGAACAATAACTCCAGGCCTAATGTCAAGAACATATCTTCTGACATCAGCAAGTCAAAAGAGAAGGATGAAGAAAAAACTGCCCAAGATAAAGGAGTTCAGTGCTTTGAGTGTGAAGGGTATGAACATGTCAAGAAAGAGTGTCCCACCTTCTTGAAAAACTAGAAGAAGGGCATGACAGTTTCCTGGTCTGACTCTGATAGTGAACGTGAAGGTGAGTCAGCAAAGCATGTTAGAGCTTTGACAGGAACTGTTGTCTCTGATGATGATTCTAGTGATGGAGAAATAACCTTTGAGGAACTAGCCTCTACTTATCAAGAGCTTTGCCTAAAGAGTGCTGAAATCTGTCAAGAAAACAAGAGTCAAAAGGAACAGTTTGCTCAGCTTTAGACTGCTAAAGCTGATTTGGAAAATGAAGTCTCACTGGTCAAAGCTCATCTTGAGCATATGACCAAATCTGTTAGGATGCTGAGCTATGGTACAGACACACTTGATAAGATCCTTCAAACAGAAAAAGTGGCTGGTGATAAGTCAGGTATAGGATTTGTGGCTGAGAAAAAGGTTTCTGCTGAAGCAAGCTCTTCAGGAACAAAGATGGAGGTATCTCAACCATTGTCTCAACATCAAACTAAGAGACATGGTCCTACACCAAAGAAGGTTGTTCGGCCCCAGAATGTTGAGAAGAAGAATGGTCCTCATCAGAGGAAGTTGCAGCCCCAAGGAGCTAGTCAGTATATGCCTCCCCAATATCACAAGAGCATAGAGGCTGCTAGGTTCAAACAGAACATGTCTCATCTGATACCTCAACATCAGGAAAACTGGTATGGATATGGATACAACAATGTTGTGCCTCATCACTATGGAAGAAGAAAGCCTCATCACCATAGGAGACAGCCTAAGAGACAGGGTCCTCAATACAGAAGAAGACAATCCAGCTATGGAAGAAGGAGACAACATTATGGGTGGCAGCCACAGCATTATCATCAAAGTGGCAGAAGATTTAACCACTTCAGAGATGACAGAGTCAGATGCTTCTATTGTGGCAGGTCTGGACATATGCAGTCCTCGTGCTTCAAGCTTCATGGTTATCCAAATTCAGTTCCTCAAACCAGACAGAAGGAGGTCAGATCCAAAGTTGCTAAATAATGGGTTCCTAAAGCTCAGGTCACGTGTCTATTGGCTCATACCTCAGATAGACATTTTGCCATGGATGCATGGTACTTTGACAATGGATGTTCTATGTACATGACTGGATCAAAGGAGCAGTTGGGGGAGTTCAATCCTTGCCATGCAAGTAAGGTTGTGTTTGGCAATGGAGAAAAAGGAGTAGTAGAAGGAGTTGGAAGAGTGAAGAATCATGATGGTCTAACTCTTGATAGTGTGATCCTTGTCCAAGATTTGAATGCAAATCTGATTAGCATAAGTCAGTTATGTGATGAAGGTTACAAAGTTAACTACACCAAAGATAAGTGTGAGGTATCTAATGATCATAATCAGGTTATTATGAAGGGTGCCAGATCCAAAGATAACTGCTATCAGTGGATTCCTCTTGAAGTTAATTCAACTGATGATGTACAAGTTGATGTTATAACATCAGACTATGACATCAGGTGTGAAAGGATGCTGAAAGGTCATTCAGAGTTAATGAGTTCTGGTGTGAATCCTTTTAAAATTTTAAAAGGAAAGTCTCTATGGAGGGAGAAAATTAGTAATTGGTCTTTAAGAGGTACTCAAAATCAGGCCCCTTACCATATTGATTCTATATCAAGATTCATCAAAGCGTTCTCTTCTCAACGGTTCATCTCCCTTAATCTCAACAGAATAGAAAAATCTTCTCTAAACCTAGTCTGTTACAAAGGAACGATGTCTTCCCCATCCAAGAACTCTGATCATCAAAGACCTGCGCATGTACGAACTAGGGTTTCTTCGGAAAAAAAACTTGCTGACAAAGAACACATTCGTATGGTGTGACGCCCCCGATCTATACCCCCAAAACACGCAATTAAGGCGGTAAAAGAAAATTCGAAAATTGATCAGAGTATAATGGAATTATCATGGCATAGAAAGGGAGAATCACATCAAAGTAACCAAACAACTAACATGCAACACCTGCTCATTTAGATATGCAACGTGGGGTAACAATCATACAGAGGAAACTTCGTTCCTTACACCCACTTTTCAGAAATTAGAATTAAAGCGGAAAGATCTAAAATCTGAATAACACATATACATATATACATATAAACTTGTCCGTCATACATCAAGTTATACATGTACAGCCAAAATATATCATCAGATAAACAAAACAATCACACACGGCCACCCTATGCTACCCGGAGTCACATATCAGAGCCGACCGACCAAAATAATGAAGACGCAAGTCTTCACAAAAGAATACCTCCAGCAACTCTAATCTGCAACGCCTCATAGAGCGTTATAAAACAGCAGAAGGGTGAGAAAAACAACCATAATATAATTACATAAGATTATATATTAACACCAAAAAAATGCACAATAACGTATTCTCACCACCAAAACACACAGATCAATTATAACAACACACAGTACAATTCACAAGTGTCAAATACCACTACCCATCAATCATTCACAATACAATCACACATATTCCATCTCATTAAGTCACATTCACAAATTCATGCACAAATGACTCATAATTTAATGCAATGCACATAGACCGACACAACGACTCTATGCACATGCCATGCGGTACCGACTTCCAATGTCTCATGTCTCATCATCAGTTCACTCAGGAACTATTGGAACCATCGCTCGTTACTGAGAATCTCAAGTAACTCCCCGTCGGGCCTACGATGTTCACCCGTCGCTTTAAGTCCTCAGGCAACGCCTCATATTTTCGAGGCACACGACGTTAAGGATTGCTTTAAGTCTCCAAAGGAGCCCACAATCGTCTATACATATCGCTTTAAGTCCTCAGGCAACGCCTCGTATTTTTGAGGCACACGATGGTATAGTGGATTCCCTCAAGAATCAAATCGTCACTCAGGACGTTTCAACAATGCACAATATGATGCTTGGCATACAACGACTCATGACTTTCACATTGCATGCTCACACACATCAACAATCATGCATATATCATCAAATATCACACATAGCATTTTCTTGCCTTTCGGCCACAAATCATCATCACAACATCTCATCAAAAACAACTATTCACGATTAATCGGTAAAGTCGGCCAAAAGTCGGCTAAAAATAATATATTTCTTCACCAAATCATAGAACGTATTTTTAGCTTCACATCCATATAAAGAACACTTAAATCGGATAACCAACGAAGAAGATATGAATATTTCAAAATAACGTAAAAACATAAACCGTACACCCGACACTACGATACGATTCGAAAATACTGTACCAATTGGACTAGATTCAGACCTCAAAACTATTTTTCCTAGAAAGAACATCTCGTTAGCTTCCCAACGCTTCGAACGGGGACCAAAACCGACTTACGGTTCAAGAGATATGAATTTCCGAAGTTTCCCGACAAACCAGAATTTTATGGTTCAGCACAGTATGTATCGATACATAGGCTTTATGTATCGATACAAAAAGACCTTATGTATCGATACATAGCACGCATGTGTCGACACATGCTGTAGTGAAAATGCTGTTTTTCCCAATTTTCACAGTACGTATCGATGCATAGGGGTTATGTATCGATACATAAGCCATTTCGTATCGATACATAGCTGTTATGTATCGATTCATACTCTGTTTTTCCCTAAAAAACCAGAATTTCTCAAAATGCACCTTTGCTGTCATTTTTCCAAAATGCCCGGAAACTCGACTAAATCGAACATTTTCACCGAAACAAACATATACGCCCAACCACCAAATACATAAGAACAATTTAGAACACATAAACGAAATTTCTACGACGTTCGATTTTTCGATTAAATTTCCACCTTTCAAAAACCAGATTTTCAAACCTCACCGAATCGAATAAAAAGCACGCTATACGACGACCTAACCTTGCTCGATACAACTACGTAATTTATTTCGAATTCTAACCGTGAAAACATCGGTTTCTATCGATTTCCTATAATTCGACCTAAACGGACAAAACAACGGAAACATAACGAAAACTAACCAAAACATAACCGAACTTCATGAAACTTTAAACAGCAGCTCACATACATATAACCAACCAACACATGTATTTATACGACTTTTCGACCGTAAAAACATTGGTTTCTATCGATTCCGTCAAATACGGCATAAACGGAAACATATGGAAAAACCAACCAAAACATCCACACAAAACATACATAATCATACACAATCATAGTATAATCGAGTTTCGCACCCTTACCCGATAAATTCGCGTTCAAGAAAGTCGGGAGATTGATTTCTTCCTTCACAAGTTTTTTTCTCTCTTTTCTTCTTTCTCTTCTCTTTTCTTCTTCTCTATTTTTCTGATTTTTCTTTCTTTTTCTTTCTATACTTTCTATTTATTCTAACTTAATCAAAATACACCCAAATGCCCAAAATACCCCTACACTCAAATTTCTCGCAAACGATCCCAAAATGCGATAAAATATATTCACGACGAAAAATAACATATTTTCACATAAAAGTCGAAAATACAATAAAATAATAATAAAATAATCAAAACGACTCAATAAACAAAATTGGCAAAACGGGGCGTTACAATTCTCCCCCACTTAGAAATTTTCGTCCTCGAAAATCTTACCTGATACAAATAACTCCGGATACGACTCCCGCATCCTACTCTCCAATTCCCACGTCAGATTACCATCAGCAGCGCCTCCCCACGCCACTTTCACAAGTGCAATCTCTTTACCCCTCAACCGCTTCACCTCGCGATCCAAAATACTAACTGGTAATGCCTCGATCGTAAGGTTATCCCTTACTTCAACCTCGTCCATAGGAATCACATGTGAAGGGTCCGGAACATACTTCCGAAGCTGTGAAACATGAAAAACGTCATGCAAATTCGACAGATTCGGCGGTAACGCCACACGATACGCTACAACACCAACTCTCACAGATATCTGGTAAGGACCAATAAATCGAGAAGTAAGCTTCTTAGATTTCAAAGCACGACCAACACCCGTTACCGGCGTAACCCTCAGAAATACGTGATCACCCTCTTGAAACTCAAGATCCTTTCGTCTCCGATCATGATAACTCTTTTGTCTACTCTGAGAAGCTTTCATTTTCTCACGAATAAACTTTACCTTTTCCGTCGTCTGTTGCACCAATTCTGGTCCAACTACAGAACTCTCACCAGTTTCGTGCCAACACAACGGCGTTCTACATCTTCGTCCATATAAAGCCTCAAAAGGTGCCATTCCAATACTAGAATGGAAACTGTTATTATACGTGAACTCAACCAAAGCAAGATAACTGTCCCACGCACCACCTTGTTCCAAAACACACGACCTCAACAAATCCTCCAACGACTGAATCGTTCTTTCGGTCTGACCATCTGTCTGCGGATGATAAGCCGAACTCAACCTCAATTTAGAACCCAAAGCCTTCTGTAAACTTTCCCAAAATCTCGATGTAAACCTAGGATCTCGATCAGAAACAATACTCAAAGGAACTCCATGCAATTTCACCACCACACTGATATAGATCTCAGCTAACCGTTCCAAAGAAAAACTGATGTCAATCGGAATAAAATGCGCCGATTTAGTCAGCCTGTCCACAATCACCCAAATAGCATTATGCCCTCGCTGAGTATTCGGTAACCCCGTTACAAAATCCATCGAAATGCTATCCCATTTCCACTCAGGAATATCCAACGGTTGCAACAAACCACTAGGTCTCAAATGTTCCACTTTCGATTTCTGACAAGTCAAACATGCATACACAAACTGAGCCACATCTCTTTTCAAACCAGACCACCAGAAAATCTTCTTCAAATCTTGGTACATCTTATTCGCTCCCGGATGAATACTTAAGTTACTTCGGTGTCCTTCCTCCAAAATCATTCTTTTCCACTCCGCATCATCAGGAATACAAATACGACCACGAAATCTCAAAACACCAAAATTATCCACCTTGAAATCCACATTCTCATTCCTCATCAAATCAACAAATTTCAAATCCAGCTTTTGTTTCTCACTAACCGACAACAAAAATTCATTAGTAACTTTCAACATTCCAAGCCTCACACTAACCGATGTCACTTCACATACCAAACTCAAATCTCTAAACGATTCCAAAAGTTCCAACTCTTTCACCATCAATGCGGACATATGCAACGATTTCCGGCTCAATGCATCGGCTACCACATTAGCTTTACCAGGATGGTAATTCAAGCCAAAGTCGTAGTCTTTCAAGAATTCCAACCATCTCCGCTGCCTCATGTTCAACTCTTTCTGATCAAATAAATATTTCAAGCTTTTATGATCACTAAAGACCTCGAACCTCGCACCATAGAGATAGTGCCTCCAAATCTTCAACACAAAAACTACAGCCGCTAATTCAAGATCATGAGTAGGATAGTTTTTCTCATGAACTCTTAATTGCCTCGAAGCATAAGCTACAACCTTACCTTCCTGCATCAGCACACCACCCAAACCAATTAAGGACGCATCACAATATACCACAAATGGTTCATTAGGATTAGGTAAAATAAGAATCGGAGCTGTCGTCAATCTTCTCTTCAGCTCACAAAAACTCTCTTCACATTGAATATCCCAAATGAACGCTTTGCCCTTACAAGTCAACTGCGTCAAAGGAAGAGCTAGCTTAGAAAAACCTTCAATGAACCTCCGATAATAACCAGCCAAACCTAGAAAACTTCGAATTTCAGTAACGGATCTAGGAGCCTCCCATTGTAGAACTGCTTCTACTTTAGATGGATCCACAGCAATACCATTACCTGAAATTACGTGCCCAAGAAAACTCACCTCAGACAACCAGAATTCACACTTGGACAATTTGGCAAAAAGCTTCCTTTCCTTCAAAACCTGCAAAACAATACGCAAATGCTCTGCATGTTCTTCCCGAGACTTAGAATAGATTAAAATATCATCAATAAACATCACCACAAAACGATCCAAATGCTCGTGGAAAATCCGATTCATGTATTCCATAAACACACCAGGCGCATTAGAAACCCCGAACGGCATCACCGAATATTCATAATGACCGTACCGTGTTCTAAAGGCCGTCTTCTGAATATCCTCTTCTTTCACTCTTATCTGATGGTACCCCGATCTCAAATCGATCTTACTAAATACACAAGCACCAACCAACTGATCCATCAGATCATCAATCCTTGGAAGCGGATACTTATTCTTAATCGTCACTTTATTCAACTGGCGATAATCAATACATAATCGCATACTCCCATCTTTCTTTTTCACTAACAAAACTGGAGCACCCCAAGGAGAAACACTTGGTCTCACGAACCTCTTTTCCAACAACTCATTCAACTGCTTTTTCAACTCCACCAATTCAGATGCCGACATTCTATAAGGTGCCATAGAAACAGGTCTAGTACCAGGAACTAGATCTATCGAAAATTCCACCTCTCTCACCGGCGGCACATCTGAAATATCCTCAGGAAACACCTCAGGAAATTCGCACACAACAGGAAACACATCAAGTGAAACTTGACTATCCACCGATAACGATGTAAACACTCCAAACAACTGAGCTTCATCCGCTAAAAGTTTCTTCAACTCTTTAGTAGACAAGAAACTCGAGTCTTCATCTTCCTCAAGAGAAGGAAACCTTACAAGCTTATGATAACAATCAATGTGCACCCTGTTAAATTGCAACCAGTTCATTCCCAACACCACATCTAATCCTTCCAACGGTAAACACACTAAATCCATCACAAAATCTTTGCCATAAATGGCCAAAGGACAACTTAGACACACCAAAGAAGTAGTTACTGACCCCATCGCTGGAGTATCGATAACCATCTCAAAATCCATTACGGACAACACAAGATTCAAACTCTTCGCGCACTCAGACGAAACAAACGAATGAGTCGCTCCAGTATCAATAATAGCAATTAAAGGCATATTATTAATAAAGCAAGTACCTCTTATCAGACGATCTGCCTTTGAAGTCTGAGTCCCTGCCAACGAAAACACTTTCCCACTAGTCTGAGCCTTCTTCGGATTAGGACACTTCGAACTAATGTGACCAGGTTCTCCACAATTGTAACACTTCACGACATTCTTCCTTTTACAATCCGCTATAACATGTCCGATACCACCACAATTAGAACACTTATTCACTTTCTTCCTACATTCATGCTGGCGATGACCCAATTCACCACATTTAAAACACCTAGGAGAATTAGACATACCACCTCCACCTGACCTACGATCAAAAGTACTCCTTTGTTTACCTTTATCAGCCGGTGACACATACGGTCCACCACGGAACTGTTGCTTCCCTTTCCTGTCACTTACACTTTTATAGTGAGCAGAACGAGCCTTACTGTCTTCATCATAGATCCTACAGCATTCCACCAAATCAGCAAACCTTCGAATCCTCTGATAACCAATCGCCTGCTTTATCTCAGGACGCAAGCCACTTTCATACTTTACACACTTAGAAAATTCAGCAGTCGCTTCCACATAGTGAGGATAAAACTGCACAAGCTCCACAAACTTAGCAGTATACTCAACAACAGATAAATTACCTTGTTTCAGTTCCAAAAACTCAATCTCCTTCTTTCCTCGGACATCTTCCGGAAAATACTTCCTTAGGAACTCTCGACTAAACACCTCCCAAGTAATCTCTTCTTCCTCCTCCTCAGCTTCCAACACTTGACGAGTATTGATCCACCAGTCGTCAGCCTCTTCATGTAACATATGAGTGCCCAGCCTCACCTTATCCTCCTCGTCATAATCCATTACCCTGAAAATCCTCTCAATCTCCTTTAACCACAATTGTGCACCATCCGGATCATGTTTCCCTTTAAAGACCGGCGGCTTATTCTTTCTAAACTCATCATTTCCTGCCGCATTCGGTGCACCCTGCACAGCTCGTGCCATTGCCTCCATCGCAGCAGCCAGAGCAGCATCATTACGACCAGCCATATTCTGTTCGTCCAAATACAGAACTATGGTTAACAACAACTCGCTCAACACAACTCGCCCAATATGCCAGACACAACAGCCACAAACGACACAACTGACACGGACTAGCTCTGATACCACTTAATGTGACGCCCCCGATCTATACCCCCAAAACACGCAATTAAGGCGGTAAAAGAAAATTCGAAAATTGATCAGAGTATAATGGAATTATCATGGCATAGAAAGGGAGAATCACATCAAAGTAACCAAACAACTAACATGCAACACCTGCTCATTTAGATATGCAACGTGGGGTAACAATCATACAGAGGAAACTTCGTTCCTTACACCCACTTTTCAGAAATTAGAATTAAAGCGGAAAGATCTAAAATCTGAATAACACATATACATATATACATATAAACTTGTCCGTCATACATCAAGTTATACATGTACAGCCAAAATATATCATCAGATAAACAAAACAATCACACACGGCCACCCTATGCTACCCGGAGTCACATATCAGAGCCGACCGACCAAAATAATGAAGACGCAAGTCTTCACAAAAGAATACCTCCAGCAACTCTAATCTGCAACGCCTCATAGAGCGTTATAAAACAGCAGAAGGGTGAGAAAAACAACCATAATATAATTACATAAGATTATATATTAACACCAAAAAAATGCACAATAACGTATTCTCACCACCAAAACACACAGATCAATTATAACAACACACAGTACAATTCACAAGTGTCAAATACCACTACCCATCAATCATTCACAATACAATCACACATATTCCATCTCATTAAGTCACATTCACAAATTCATGCACAAATGACTCATAATTTAATGCAATGCACATAGACCGACACAACGACTCTATGCACATGCCATGCGGTACCAACTTCCAATGTCTCATGTCTCATCATCAGTTCACTCAGGAACTATTGGAACCATCGCTCGTTACTGAGAATCTCAAGTAACTCCCCGTCGGGCCTACGATGTTCACCCGTCGCTTTAAGTCCTCAGGCAACGCCTCATATTTTCGAGGCACACGACGTTAAGGATTGCTTTAAGTCTCCAAAGGAGCCCACAATCGTCTATACATATCGCTTTAAGTCCTCAGGCAACGCCTCGTATTTTTGAGGCACACGATGGTATAGTGGATTCCCTCAAGAATCAAATCGTCACTCAGGACGTTTCAACAATGCACAATATGATGCTTGGCATACAACGACTCATGACTTTCACATTGCATGCTCACACACATCAACAATCATGCATATATCATCAAATATCACACATAGCATTTTCTTGCCTTTCGGCCACAAATCATCATCACAACATCTCATCAAAAACAACTATTCACGATTAATCGGTAAAGTCGGCCAAAAGTCGGCTAAAAATAATATATTTCTTCACCAAATCATAGAACGTATTTTTAGCTTCACATCCATATAAAGAACACTTAAATCGGATAACCAACGAAGAAGATATGAATATTTCAAAATAACGTAAAAACATAAACCGTACACCCGACACTACGATACGATTCGAAAATACTGTACCAATTGGACTAGATTCAGACCTCAAAACTATTTTTCCTAGAAAGAACATCTCGTTAGCTTCCCAACGCTTCGAACGGGGACCAAAACCGACTTACGGTTCAAGAGATATGAATTTCCGAAGTTTCCCGACAAACCAGAATTTTATGGTTCAGCACAGTATGTATCGATACATAGGCTTTATGTATCGATACAAAAAGACCTTATGTATCGATACATAGCACGCATGTGTCGACACATGCTGTAGTGAAAATGCTGTTTTTCCCAATTTTCACAGTACGTATCGATGCATAGGGGTTATGTATCGATACATAAGCCATTTCGTATCGATACATAGCTGTTATGTATCGATTCATACTCTGTTTTTCCCTAAAAAACCAAAATTTCTCAAAATGCACCTTTGCTGTCATTTTTCCAAAATGCCCGGAAACTCGACTAAATCGAACATTTTCACCGAAACAAACATATACGCCCAACCACCAAATACATAAGAACAATTTAGAACACATAAACGAAATTTCTACGACGTTCGATTTTTCGATTAAATTTCCACCTTTCAAAAACCAGATTTTTCAAACCTCACCGAATCGAATAAAAAGCACGCTATACGACGACCTAACCTTGCTCGATACAACTACGTAATTTATTTCGAATTCTAACCGTGAAAACATCGGTTTCTATCGATTTCCTATAATTCGACCTAAACGGACAAAACAACGGAAACATAACGAAAACTAACCAAAACATAACCGAACTTCATGAAACTTTAAACAGCAGCTCACATACATATAACCAACCAACACATGTATTTATACGACTTTTCGACCGTAAAAACATTGGTTTCTATCGATTCCGTCAAATACGGCATAAACGGAAACATATGGAAAAACCAACCAAAACATCCACACAAAACATACATAATCATACACAATCATAGTATAATCGAGTTTCGCACCCTTACCCGATAAATTCGCGTTCAAGAAAGTCGGGAGATTGATTTCTTCCTTCACAAGTTTTTTTCTCTCTTTTCTTCTTTCTCTTCTCTTTTCTTCTTCTCTATTTTTCTGATTTTTCTTTCTTTTTCTTTCTATACTTTCTATTTATTCTAACTTAATCAAAATACACCCAAATGCCCAAAATACCCCTACACTCAAATTTCTCGCAAACGATCCCAAAATGCGATAAAATATATTCACGACGAAAAATAACATATTTTCACATAAAAGTCGAAAATACAATAAAATAATAATAAAATAATCAAAACGACTCAATAAACAAAATTGGCAAAACGGGGCGTTACATATGGCACTCCCAGATTCAGGTATCTCTAAACCTTCAACCAAGTTGAATAAAACTGAAACTAGGTAATCATCTTCTCAAGCTGTTGAGGAGAAGTATGATGTGGACATGCATTTGGAGCAGATTGCCGCCAAAATTCTTGAGAAGGGAATACGTGTGAAAGGGATTTCTGTCCCTTTAAGGCAAATGCCTGCTGAACAGGTGGAATCTCAAAGTGAGGACACAAATCTTCAAACACTGGCCTTGTCTGTGATTCAAGACACTGAAGGTGGTAGTAAAGAAAAAGATCGTGAAGATACTGATGTCCTCTCTGATGTCAGAAAATCGTCCCCTAGGAATGAAAGTCACATGAGTAAAGGGAAGGATCAGGTTGAGGTTATAGATGTTGAGGACTCATCGGATAGTGATATCATTGGTAATGCAAGAAGAAGGAAGGATAGGAAAGGGAAACGAGTAGAGTCACTTCCTAATGAAAATATGGTCAAGAAAAGGACTTCAGTTGCAGACTCTCCCAAGTCGTGGAGCAAAGTTGCCAGGTCTGGCAAGAAGAGGAGAATCAGGGAAGAATCAGATTCAGAGTGTGATGTTCAAGACATCAACCCTGTGATGAACAGAGCTGCTGATCAAGTGCCTGATAACATCTCATTTCACTGTGCCAGAAGTGCATCCATGTGGAATTGTGTGAGCCAAAGAAGGATAGCTCTGGAAAGAGAGCTAGTAGCAGATGACTTAGAGTCTACTAGACTTGTAGATCTAATTAAGTTTGCTGGTCTCATAAGGACTGTGTCAGGATTGACTAGTTGCTATGATAGACTGGTCAGAGAATTTATAGTGAATATCCCTGAGTCTATTAATGACAGCAAAAGCCTAACCTTCAGAAGAGTTACCGTCAGGGGTAAGTGTATTTGGTTCTCTCCTAAGGTGATCAATACCTACGTAGGAAGAAGTGAGGAAGATTATGGGGAATTAGGAGTTTCTAATAATGTTATCTGCAAAGAAATCACAGCTGGTCAGGTAGAAGTTTGGCCTTCAAAAGGAAAGTTATCAGCAAGTTTATTAAGTGTGAAATATGCTCTTCTTCATAGAATAGGTGCGGTTAACTAGGTTCCTACTAACCACAAGACCTCTGTTTCTGCTGGGTTGGGCAAATTAATTTATGCCATTGGAACAAAGAGACTAATTGATTATGGCCCTTAAATCTATAATCAGACTATCAAGCACGCTGCAACAAGAGCTGTGAAATTGCCTCTTGCATTTCCATCCCTCATTTGTGGGATAATCCTGTCTCAGCATCCTGGGATTCTTCACCAGGATGAGAGTGTGTGTAGAAGGAAGCCTGAATTGTCTTTTCATCAGAAGCTGTTTAAAGGAAAACATGTTGCTGATAATGTCAAGGCAGCTACCTCAACATCTACTAATCATACTCATGTCAAGACTGATATGATTTCTGAACAGGAGGAAGCCTGTAAAGAACTAGATGAAGTCATCAGAGTAAACATTGAAAGGAAGGACAAGTTTAAAAAATTACTTATGAATCTGAAGATGAAAGAAAAAGAAAGTGGAAAAGTAGTTGCTGATAAGAAAGACGAGTCTGACAGTCCAAAAGAAGATGAAGAAGAAGATGATCTCAGCTCAGATGATTAAAGCTTTTATTGTTTTTCTTAGCTAGTAGTTTTAATTTTGATTTTGTTGTTTTTGTTTCTGCACTGTTGTGCATGGTTTGTATCATGAATATTGTGCTGTTATATGCACCTTTTATGTTTTTCTATTCTATGATTTGTTTTGCCTGGTTACTAACTGTGAGGCTAACAATGAGAGCTAGGGTAGTACTAACTGGAGTGAGTAGGGCTCCTGGTTGAAGGTTGTCAAATTGTGGCTAAAAAAGGGGAGAAGTAGCCAAGAGAGCCTAGAGTATCAAAGGGTACAAAGGTCAGTGCCAAGACTACAAATGTCAAATACTGTCAAAAGAGGAGTTGTTTGTTGCTGTTAAGGAATGGAGTCAAGAAATATGCAGCTGAGGATATAGCTGATTGCTGATGTTATAGTTCAGAAGTGCAGATATTAAGGGGGAGTAATTGCTGAACATCTGCTATGCTGGTTGTTACATTGAGGGGGAGTGCTTATTGCTGCTAATGTTGAAATATGTGCAGCTGCTGCAGCAGAGTTTTGTGAAGTCTTTATTGAAGATGATGCTGCTTGGAGTTTAAAAATCATTGTTTGATGTTTTTTCCGCTGCTGAAGTCTCTGAAGGTGCAGAGATTGTTTTAGCCAAAATTAGCCAAAGGGGGAGATTGTTAGTTCTTGGATTGGCTGGAATTTTGGTAAAACAAAGTATGTTCAATGTTGATGACAAGGTGGTGATGTTGCAACATTGAGTCTTAACACTGGGCTGTGTTAAGTATTTAAATTGCTGAAGTTGGATGTCTGATGTCACATGCGATGTTGTGACATTAGATCTGCAGAATTAATAACATCAGGATGTGACGTTGTTAGGGTTTGCGTGTTAGATGGAATTGTGGAAAGCAAGTTGTCTCATTGGATGCGAATATCTTGGGATAGATATTTCCTGCTGCATAGGAGGTCTGGTGCAGATTTGTAGGAGATTTAAAAGGTTGAAGATTTGAAAAGATTTTAGGAGAAAATCTGTTTTGAAGATTCAGTTTTAAATAACAAATCAAGTCAGATATTGTAGCAGTCCAAAGGCCAATTCAGGTGGCTATATAAAGCACACAAAACCAAAGGAAAAAGTACAGAAATACAGAGAGAAGATCAAGAGCAATAGGCTGAGTGTCTTGAGTATATTGTACGAGTTTTGTATACACCATTCAAGGTTGAATTGGTGAGTCGTTTTATGTCCTCTCTTAGAAGCTGTGAAGCAATAAAGAGTTATTACTTGATCAAAGCTGTGAAGTAAGATCAAGGTTGCTCAAAGAGGTTGTTCCTTGAGTATTGTTTTAGGGATTGAGTAGTGTTCTCATATCTAAGTGGTTTCTTAGGTAGAAAGTCACTAGTAGGAATTAAGTTTAGGAGATTGTCAACTGGGTTGTTGAGTCTGTAAATTAATTCTACAAGTAGTGAATTTCATCCCTGGCTTGGTAGCCCCCAGACGTAGGTAGTTAGACCGAACTGGGTGAACAATTCTTTGTGTTGATTTGTTACTGTTATTGCTGTCCATTTGCAGAGTGTGTTGTCGTGACATCGCACCTTAACATCACACGTCTGATACCAGAATTTCATCAGGATTACAATTAGGGTTTCGAGGAAAAAGTCAAATGTACCTTTGACTTTTGACCTGGACATGCTCCCAAACCTTGGGACATGATTCAATACACCCTACAACCCCTATGGAACATATCCATTAGGTTTAATTTAAGTCAAGGACTTGATTTCACAAAGGATCGCACAGTTTGGAATTCATCTAATAAAAAGTTAACTGTGCACAAAAGTCAAGTTTGACATTTTGATATTTTTCACAATTATGGTTCCTTAACCCTAAAATGATGTTAATATGTGATTTGAATCATCATTCATCAAGAAAAATCAAAGAAAGTGGGATAACTTGTAAAAGGGGTAACCATAAAAACTTAGAATTTTTCTAAGTTATGGAACAAATTGGCTAGGGTACCAACTTCCAAGGATCATAACTTGAGATCCAAGCAACCATTTTGGATGGTCCAAACATGGATTTGTAGCTCTCATGGCATAATTTAAAAGTGTCAACTACACCTCATTCCAATTCCTCACGGATTTTGAGTTATGGAGTGATCAAAATGGCTGAAAACACAAAAGTGACATTTTTCCCACACTTAGTGAAATTTTCACTAAGTCAGAATTTGCCTTATATTTTCCAAAATGTAGAGGCATTTTTCATTGTAATTCAAGTTGGATCAAAACCAAAGTTAGACATCATGTTGAAATAGGATATGTCAGCTTTCCAAAATGTCCAAGAACTCCATCAAATTTCATCTGAGCTAGGAGTTATGACAGCTGCAATATGCCTTGATGCAAACTGTCTTGCAAGACAGATTTGTGCATTATGGCTTGATTTGATCAAATTGTGCAACTCCAAGCATGGTTATCCATCTGCACACCTCAAGGGGGAACAACCAAGGGACAATCGCTGATATATCAGCCTCCAAAGTCCTAAAATCTACCATAGCCATGCCAAACCTAATAAGCCTAAAGGAGGCCAAGACTCCAATTTTATTTTGGAACATTTAATGGATGCTTAGAGGTGGCATGTATCAGAGCAAAGATGAACACTTCAGTCAAGCCTTATCCTTTAATCAAAGAACCATAGGCCTATGGTCTAATCTCAAGTCAATGGCTAGAGGAGACTTGATATTCCAAAATGATCCAATTGGCCACAGACCTGTACCAGTTGCCATACACTATTGCAGCCAAAACAAACTTAGTGCACTATAAATAGACCTCATTTGTGATCAGTTTGAGTACACCAAAGCACCCAAACTGATGCTTTCCTTAAAATCACCTCTTTCACTCCAATTTTACCTTCCAAAGCAAGTCACTATCGGGTTTTGAGCTTGAGGGCAATTCCAACCAAACCAATCACACACACACCTCATAAACATCATATAGAAGTGATCCAAACACTTAAACAATATCTGGAACACAAATTTCACAAAATCACCATCCAACTGCTCAAGCTTTTAGCAGACTTGCAGTTGGGGTACCAGTTTAAGTTCCAGCTTGTTTCCAACCACTCCAAGCATTCAGACACACTCCATAGCACCTAGGGAAGCTGTCTACATCATTGGAACCAAGTTGAAACACCTCTAACTCAAAACACGATCACCAGCTACAAGAGGTAAGCCTCAACTTGGTCATCTCATGATTCATGCATATTTCCTCGCACAATAATTTTGCCATATGTTCATAATCATGTATGGAATGTTTCCCCTCAATTAATTGCTTTGTATGAATCGTGTGTGGAATTTCTTAGCCTTCATGCATAATTTAGGGTTCTTGAGGTTTCTCTTTGAATTCTTATTCCATGCTTAAAATAAATGAAATTAAAGATCATAGACATGATCGTGAGGTGAAAACGAGTAGATTGATATGTGGATTGTGTGATTTCATCAAGTATTTAGTGAGATTGATGAGAAAATGTAAATTTGGGCAAAACTCAAAACACGTGCGTGTTCTTGGCGCCCTTTTTCATAAATTCAAATATTTGAATTTTGTGATTTTATTTAATTGATTCAAAAATTAATTTCTCTCTGAATTTTAATGATTTTGAGTTGATTCTTTTTTTAATAATTCACAAAAACGTTAAAATAATTTATTTTACAAAAATTTCCCAAAAATATTATTTATTTCCTATAATTGACATTTTTGCAAAGAATTAATTTTTTTCTTTACATTTAAAATACTTATTCCCTCTTGATTTTCCAAACTTAATTGGTTTTCAATCATTTTATGGATGAAAACATGATTTTTGAAACATTGATCCAAGATCACCACTCATCTTTCACATGTTTTCAATAATTTTTATTAATTTTCAAACAAAATTAATTCCATTTTAGACAAAATTAGGGTTTTGATTAATTCCACCTTCATCAATCTTTTTCAAACACTCATGGGCCTCTAATAGAGTGTAAGACCCAATCCCTCTTTGAAACCAAAATAGTTTGGGCCTCATTCATTGTATAAGACCCACGGTGTTTTAAAAAATCTCGGCGCGATCGCCAGTTTAAAATAAAACCACTTGGGCCTCTCCCTGAGTTGTAAGCCCCATTCTTTTTCTTAATATTACTCATGGGGCTCTAATAGAGTGTAAGACCCAACCCCTTTTTGTATATAAACATTTTTTGGCCTCACATATTGTATAAGTCCCTCTGTATATTTTCAAAACAACGACGCGATCGTCGCCTTTTCAAAATCATCAGGGCATCTCCCTGAGTTGTAAGCCCCATCTCTTGTACAAAAATAAACTTTGGGCCTCTAATAGAGTGTAAGACCCAATCCCCTTTTAAACTTTTTGGGCCTCAGTGTATTGTATAAGTCCCGATACAGTTTCAGAAACTCTGACGAGATTGTCGCTTTCAAAATATTTTTAACTAGGCCTACCCTTGTGTTGTAAGTCCCATTTCTTTTCTTTAAATAACCTTTGGGCTTCTCTTTGGGTTATAAGAACCATCCCTTTGTACAGAAAACTTTTTGGGCCTCAGTCGTTGTATAAGTCCCGATACGATATTCAAAACAACAGTACAATCACTGTTCAAACCTTGGTCCTCTCCTTGAGTATAAGCCCCAAAAAAATTTTCACAAACAACTCACTTTTGATTTAGGTTCAAATATACAGTTGTTATCAAAACTTTCTTTAATTTCTCTGAACAACTAACAATACAGCATGGAAGCTCGCTCACCTGTAAGTTTTAACAACTTTCGTTTACTCGCTTTAATATACATAACTGTATTGTGGGAAGCTGCGCATGGTTAGTGTAACGCCCCGGTCAGTTTTGTCCGTTTTTCCGTTTTATCTATTTGAGTCGTTTTGATTATTTTATTATTATTTTATTTTATTTCTGACTTTTATGTGAAAATATGTTATTTTTCGTCGTGGATATATTTTATCGCGTTTTGGGAACATTTGCGAGATATTTGAGTGTAGGGGTAATTTGGGCATTTTGATTTATTTTGGTAAGTTAGAATATAATAGAAATAGAAAGAGAGAAAAATAGTAAGAGAAAGAAAAAGAAGAGAAGAAGAAAAGAAAAGGAGAAGAGAAGAAAAGAAAGAATTTGAGAAAACTTGGAAACCAATCAACCGACTTTCTAGAACACGATTAAGTCGGGTAAAGGTGCGAAACTCGATTATACTATGTTTGTGTATGATTATGTATGTGTTTGCTTGGATGTTTTCTTGCTTTTCCATAGCTTTGAGTTCTAGGTTGAAATGAGAGATATGATGAAAAATCGATGGTTTTGCGGTTGAAAATCGGTGTAAACGTAGTAGAATACTTGTTATCATGATTAGAATAGGTTCCGATTGTTATATGTTGTTTTGGAAATGTTTGATTTAAGAAAATATCATTTTTGGATGAATTGGTGCACTGCTGGGTTTTGCTGAAATCGCAGGTTCGCACTGCGAATGGCCAGCGAATGGGTGGCGAGCGTTCGCGTGATGTTCGCACTGCGAACCGTTGTAGTATTTTTCATTCTGCCACTGTTCGCTGGAGGGTTCGCACTACGAATGGGGTAGCGAGCATTCGCTGGATGGTTCGCACTGCGAATGGTGGGAATTTTCTAGGCTATTTTTGCTTCTGCCTTGGTTCGCTGGGACATTCGCACTGCGAATGGAGTAGCGAAGGACTCGCTAGGGGCTTCGCACTGCGAATGTATCAGTTTTTCCCAATTTGTTTTCTTTGCAACTTTTGATCTGTGTTTCGGTTTGAGGTGTGGTTTGATGTGTTAGAAAGCTTGTGAAATGTACTTTCTTATGATGATGGTTTTGAGATTGTTGGCCGATTAAATTATGTTGGGAATCAGAAAATGTGTTGTTTTTGTTGTCGACTTTTTCCGTTTAATTGTGTGGACTTGATGTGTACGTGCAATATGTTGTTGGTGTGGATATTGTATGACATGTGTACTGTTGAGTGATGAAATTGCATGAAATACATATTGTGATGATGGTTGGTGGCCTTACGGCAAGAAAATGCGATGTATGGTAATTGTTGATATATGCATGATTATGGATGTGTATATGTGTGCATATTAACTATCATGAGTCATTGTATGCCAAGCATCATGATATGCATTGTTGTGACGTCCTGAGTGACGGATTGATTCCAGAGGGAATCTGCTATAACATTGTGCGCCTTAAAAATAAGAGGACCTAAAGCGATTTGATATATCGTGCGCCTTAAAAATAAGAGGACCTAAAGTGATGGTTATAGACGATCGTGTGCCCATGTGGGGTGTGAGCGATCGGATTGTGCGCCTTATACCAAGAGGACTTAAAGCAATCCATAAACGTTGTGCGCCTTATACCAAGAGGACCTAAAGCGACGGGGAACATCGTAGGCCCGACGGGGTGTTACTTGAGTGATCCTCAGTAACGAGCGATGATTCCAGCAGAGTTCTTGAGTGAACTAGTGATGAGAAATATTGGAAGTCGGTACCTCATGGCATGTGCATAGAGTCGTTGTGTCAGTCTCTGTGCATTTCCATAAATCATGGATTAATTGTGCATGGAATTGCGAATGTGATTGATGAGATGGAATATGTGTAATTCTATTGATGATGAGTGTATTGTGTATGATTGAGGTGTATGGGTATTTGATACTTGAGAATTGTACTGTGTTGTGTTGTATTTGATTGTGGTGCATTTGTGGTGAGAATGTTTTACCTGTGTATTTCTGTGTTAATATATAATTATATGCAACTGTAATATGATTGTTTTTCTCACCCTTCTACTGTTTTATAATGCTCTATGAGGCATTACAGATTAGAGTTGCTGGAGGTCTTTTTGTGAAGCTTTGCGTCTTCATTCTTTTGTCGGTCGGCTCTGATATGTGACACCAGGTAGTTAGGGTGGCTGTTTGTGATTATTTTGTACTATGTATATGTATCTTTTGGATTGTACATGTATGATGTTGTATATGACAAACAAACCTTCATGAGCTATATATATGTTGATATTCAGTTACGGATTTTCCGCTTATATTTTGTGTGCTGCATTCATGCATTCATTTTATTAAAAAACATTAAAACATTCGGTAGAAGGAAGACTCACAAGTACACCTTCAAGGTTCCAAAACTAGAGGATTTGAGAGGTCTGGCAAGGATGATCACTAACCCTGATGCTTTTAGAGCCAAGTACCGAGGACTGCTATCTCTGTTAAGGGTCCATGTAATTGAAGGAATACTGGCTACGCTCATTCAGTTCTATCATCCGGTCTATCACTGTTTCATATTCCCGGATTATCAGCTAGCACCAATGCTGGAGGAGTACTCTCGCCTGACTGATTTACATATCACTGACCAAGCTCCCTTTTCTGGACTGGAAGAAATTCCAAAGGACCAAACCAATGCAAGAGCAATCTATTTGGACGAGTCAGAAGTCAGGACTCACATGACCACTAAGGGTGGAATCCAAGGTTTGCCAGCCCAGTTTTTGATAAAGAAAGCCCTGTACTTTGCCAGTATAAGGAACGTGGCCGCTTTCGAGAGCATCTTTGTTTTGATCACCTACAGGTTATTTTTGTTTCCCAACATCGATAACTTCGTAGATATCAATGCCATTAAGATATTTTTGATAGGAAACCCTGTACCAACCTTGCTCGCAGAGGCTTATCATTCTGTACATTTAAGGAATTTGTATAACGGAGGAATGATCACATGCTGTGTACCCCTACTATACAAATGGTTCATTTCCCACTTACCCAAGTCTGTTGCATTTTGGGATCCTAAGAATACTTTACATTGGTCGCAGAGAATCATGTCCCTTACCAACTCTCACATAGACTGGTACAATCGAATCTATACCGGGATCAGAATCATTGACCGTTGTGGAAACTTCCCTAATGTACCCCTCATAGGAACTAAAGGAGGAATAAACTATCATCCAATTTTAGTTCGTCGTCAATTTGGATACCCGATGAAGCATGTCCCGTGTAATGCTCATCTGGAAGGTCTTTTCTTCAAGGAAGGAGAAAATGACAGAGCACTAAAGACAGAAATAGTGCATGCCTGGAAACATGTTCACAGGAATGGAAGAGAGTCTCTAGGAAAACCAGACCGTGTCTCGGTGGAACCTTATCTCCACTGGGTACAAACTAGAGCTCTCAAACTGAGGATGCCTTACCCTCGTCAAGAAGTTCTTCCGTTAAGGGAACCTGTCCTTTATTTTATGTCAGACACGACAAAACTTCAGGTTACTCTCAATAGAGTTCAACGGGAGAAGAAGTCTTGGAAGAACAAGTACCGTATTCTCAATGTGGAGTGTAAGAAAATACAGTAACTGTTAAAAGAAAAAGACGCTCTGATCGAGATTTTAGAGTAACATGCTGTAGAAAACCAAGATGACCAAAGGAATTTGCTCGCTCATTTCACTTGGCAAAGGAATGACGACCCGACAACGGCTCGAGAGCCCCAGTCAAAGAAAAGGAAAATACCAGAACCAGCACCTGAGCCTTCCTCAGAGAGGACTCAGGATTCATTAGCTTAGACATTTCCTTTTACAACACTATGTAAATTACTGTATTTCCATTTCCGCAATCTTTGAATTTAATAAAACGGGGTTTCCCCATTGTTTGATATTTTCAATCCAATTGTTGAGGTTTCTTTTGATTAAACAAAATATATATATATATATATATATATATATATATATATATATATATATATATATATATATATAAAATATAATCATTGCATATCATTCATCATTCTCACATAAACACATTCTTCTTCTCTGCGAATCTCACGTTTGTGTCTCGATTCTAGAGTCAAACTGTCTCATTCGTACAATACTCGGGCCAGTCAACAGAAAAAGATGGATAATCTCGAGGAAGAGAACAGAGAGTTGAGAGAAGAACTCGACGCTCTGAAAGAAGATCCGAGGAAACTTCATAATGACATGCAAGCTCTGGCAGCAGCTCAGATACAAAGGACTGTGATCTCAGAGATCACATCGACGCCCATCGTGGAAAAGTATGATCCTCGATATACCATGCCTAAAGATCGTCCCTGGGGCATGCCACTCAACTATATCCCCGAAGGATATATTCTGTCGACCTCGGAAGATCCGAAAACTGCAGCAGGAACCGCTGGGCCTGAAGGTTACAAACTTAGGGAAAGTGAAGATGCCAGGGGCATGACAACAACTCCTGAAGGTTACAAACTTCGGGCTAGGGAAGTACCAAGAGTCACTGCCGTAATGACTATACCACAACCCGTGGTACACACTGTCCCAGAAGGGCAGATTCCACAGATACCTTCTGTTGGAAATGAAAGTATGGACGAGAGAATGAGGGAATTCCAGGAACAGTTCCTGGAGATGCAGAAAAAACTGCAAGCTATTCGCGGTCAGGATTTATTTGGAAAGGACATCGCAGACCTTTGTTTGGTCCCCAATGTGAAAGTTCCGCACAAATTCAAGGTGTCCGAATTTGAAAAGTACAAGGGTATCTCTTGCCCTCAAAGCCATTTGGTGATGTACGTTCGGAGAATGTCAACTCAGACAGAGAACCAACAGCTACTGATCCACTATTTTCAAGATAGTTTAACCGGTGTCGCACTCAAATGGTACATGGATTAAACCGCACTAAGATCGTCACTTTCTGAGATCTTGGCGCTGCTTTCGTTTAACAATATAAGTATAACCTGGACATGGCACCGGACAGAGATCAACTCAGAGCCATGTCACAGAAGGATAAGGAAACCTTCAAGGAATATGCTCAGAGATGGCGTGAAATTGCCGCCCAGATTTGTCCACCTCTTGAGGAAAAAGAAATGACAAAGATCTTTTTGAAAACCTTGAGCTCATTTTACTACGACAGAATGGTTGCCAGTGCGCCCAGTGACTTCACTGAAATGGTAGGTGTGGGAGTTCGTCTTGAAGAAGTAGTTCGAGAAGGACGTCTGGTCAAAGATGTCGGACCATCAAGCAGTACCAAAAGATACAGTAGTGCTCTCCCTAAGAAAAAAGAGCAAGATATTGGTAATATCTCTCTCGGAAAGCAAAGGCGACGGTACCAACCAGTAGCAGCTGTAACTCCTGCTATCAACCCTGCGCCTGTTCCTACGTATCAACCTCAAGTTGCTCAGAGCCAACCTAATCAACAACAATATCAACAAAGGACACAACAGCCTCTTCAGCAGGCTTGTCCTCTGTACAACAACAATCGTGCAACGCGACCACCAGGGTTTGACCCTATACCAATGTTATACGCATAACTGTTTCCACTATTACTCGACAAGGGGCATGTCCAAACCAGGGCTCCTTTTACAGTATCGGAGAATAAGCCTTTTTGGTTCAAAGCGGATCAGACTTGCCCTTACCACCAAGGAGGACCAGGGCATAACATAGAAAACTGTCTCAGCTTCAAATCTGATGTACAGAAGCTTGTTAGGAGCGGGGTCTTATCCTTCAAGGATACAAATCCAAATGTTCAGACGAACCCGCTGCCTCAACACGAGAAAGCTGCAATAAATTTGATAGAGGGAGATTCTAACCACAACTATCAAATTCATGATGTAATCTTATTGAGGGCCAACCTGGTCAAAATGCATCGGAAATAGAGCGGATATGGGCATGTACCATCTCATAACTATCACCAGTGTGATATCTACTCTAAAAACAATCAAGGATGTGATGTGGTGCAATCAGCTCTACAGGAACAGTTAGATCTCGGATGGATCCAGGATCACCGAATTCGTGAAGTCAACATGACTTATACAAATTCTAACATCATTCAGAATCATGATATTCTGGCAATGAATGTCAACTTGGTGGCAATGCACTCAAGGCCAAGCCAACATCACAATCTGCCTCGGCACGATTACGATTCCTATCCTATTTACTCAATAAACAATCAGGGATGCTCTTTTGTATAAGAGACCCTTCAGCGTCAGATGGATCTTGGATGGATTCAGGATTACCGCGATAGAAATCAGTATCAAGTGAATATGATTCAAATCTTTGATATTCGCTTGATGAATACCAGCTTGGTGGAGTTACATGCTACACAAGTCCAGCTCGGTTTTCTGACTTCGAATAATTATAAAAAATGTACAGTATGCCGTAAGAGTGACCAGGGATGCGCTCTCATTCAAAGAACTTTGCAACACTTGTTAAACCACTGGTGGCTTCTGATCTATTTAGACGAAGACACACAACAAGTCAGTATGATTAATGGGAACCCTACTAGGCATCAAAGTTAGGATGTTCGATCAATGGAAACAGATCTAGTGAGGTTACACTGCATACAAAGCAGACGTGGCCTGGTTCCACCACACAACTATGAACGCTGTAGAGTTTGATCTGAAGATAATCAAGGATGTTACCTCGTGCGAGCAGCCCTTTAGAGTCAGTTGGACCACGAGGAGATTCGACCGTGTCCAAGTTCTGGGTCAACCAATTCGATGCCAGACTATTTCGCTAATCGAATCAAAGATGTTGTCGTAATCTCTGATCATAAGAGGACTAAAGATGTTTGTACCATCATCCCTTTACTTGACGAATCGAAAGTTCCCAACCAGGAGCTAATTGAAATTACTTACAATGGTCAGAAGAATCAGAAGGCTCCTGTAGTTATCTATCTACCGGGACCATTACCGTATGAATCAACTAAGGTTATCCCTTACAAATACGGTGCAACGACAATTGAGAATGGAAAGGAAATTCCATTACCCTCCGTCGTGAATATTGCAGACATCAGTCGAGTAACACGGAACGGTCGAATCTTCAACCGAGGAGTTGGAGAACCTACCAGAGAAAAGGAACCTCAAACGGAAGTTCCCGATCAACCAGTCGGTCAATCCAGTGATCCCGACCATTCAAAGAACAACGATGAGATGCTGAAGCTCATCTAGAGGAGTGAATACAACATTGTTGATCAGCTATTGCAAACTCCTTCAAAAATCTCAGTGCTATCACTTTTACTCAGTTCTGAAGCTCACGGGGAAACTCTACAGAAAGTCTTAGAGCAAGCCTTTGTGGAACAAGATGTGTCAATAAGACAATTTGACAGCATCATCGCCAATATCACTTCCTGCAACAACTTGGGATTTAGTGATGAGGAACTGCCGGAAGAGGGCCCAAGTCATAACACGACACTCAATATTACTGTCAACTGCCAGGACGATGCTTTAGCCAGCGTACTGGTAGACACCGGATCAGCTCTAAACGTGATGCCAAAATCCACTCTAATGCGACTATCATTCAAAGGATCTCCGATGAGAGGCAGTGAGGTCATCGTCAAAGCATTTGACGGATCCCGAAAAACAGTTATCGGCAAAGTCGACCTTCCCATAACTATCGGTCCCCACACTTTCCTAGTCACTTTCCAGGTCATGGACATCCAAGCAACATACAGCTGTTTGTTAGGAAGACCTTGGATACACAAGGCTGGGACGGTCACTTTGACACTTCACCAAAAGCTGAAGTTTGTCAAGAATGACCAACTCGTCACAGTCTGCGGAGAGCAAGCCTTGATCGTGAGTAACTTATCGACGTCTACTTGTGTAGAACCAGAAGAAGTTGTTGGAACCCAGTTCCAAGCACTTTCAGTGAGCAATGACAACCAATCAGAAAGAGGAACATCGATTTCCTCGTACAGAAATGCTTTCGAAATGATCAAAAGTAACAATGCAAAGGGATGGGGACAGCTTGTCATTCCTACTGATAACAAAACAAAGAAGGGTCTTAGTTTTTCTTCAACCTGTGCCCGGACAGCCACTAACAATAAGAGTCTTCATCCCATTCAGAACTTCTTCCATAGTGGAGGTTTCCTTCACCTAGTGTCTCAAAAAGTACATACCATCAACGAGGGAGATTCCTCCGATACAGAGGAAGAATGGAAGTCCTATCTTAACGAGGACGGTTATATGTCTCAGGAAGAGGTGCCTACACCATTTTGCTTTCTCGTACAAAGTCCTAGATTTATACCGAGGTAAGATGTCAAAATGATATACGGAGATTGTGATCCAGAAGGATGTCGTGCTCCACCCAACTCATTAGAGGAGGGCACTTTGATGAAAGACAACTTTGACCACGACTATTATGGCCCAATGGATGGCCTGCCTATCTGGCAGCCGTACCCAGGAGACTCAGGACAATAGAGTCAGCCGAACGATGCATATCAGCTGAGCATCATTGAAAAGAATACCTGCATCCCAACAGAATCATGGGATCATTACTCGGGGAATTTAGAAAATATCCAGTATAACGATGAATTTGTAAAGATTGCAGGACAAGAGTTCCTTAACTACGCTTTTCCCGAGGTCAACGTCATCGAGATAGATGACTCCTTCAGTTCCAAAGAAGTGTGGGACACCTTAGGACAACCAGGTGGCAAATTCGATTACTTGGTTAAGTACACCGCTCCCGAAAGCTCTCGTATCAGGCTCAAAGACGTCCAACCAACTGGATGAGGAGATCTACCTGAGAGTACAAACATTGTGCAAGATACAGCTGAGGAATCCTCCTACGATAACTCTGCATGGGAGACAGATTCCAACGATCCTGCTCCACCAGAAATCAGCGTTATTTCTGAAGACAAATCAAGAAGGAAAGTACCAGACTTTGTGGTTCACCAAGGAGTTCGCTGCCAATGGGTTGCTGCCAACGTTTCGAAAGTTGTTCATAAGTCTAAGTAATTGCCGTCTTTACTTTATCCTTTCACCCTGCCCAGGTGAAACGGATGTTTTGATAGGACTCACTTTCTGTAAATGTCCCTCTTCGCTTTGCCCAAAGCGACAAAGTTTTGTTTTATAGGGCTATAGTTTCAAGAATCGACAAGATCATAAATAAAATAACGTCGTTCTATAATTTCGGCATTTTTTGCTGTTTTCTCTTTTCGCTTTTTCAGAAAATGGTAATCCTAAAAAACAACTCAAATAATAAAAACAAGCTGTTTTCAAAAAATTACACTGCACGCACTCTTGCATTCTCTCTATCTCTTCTAAAAACAATCATCACGTTATGCAGATTGCTTGTTTTAAACCCCATTGAAACATACGGTCCAATGCCTTCTCCCAACTTTGAATTCCCGGTATTTGAGGCTGAAGAAGAAAATGACGAAGAAATTCCAGAAGAGATCTCCCGATTACTCAGACAAGAGGAAAGGTCCATTAAACCTCACAAAGAGCCGTTGGAACAGTCAACTTGGGTTCAGAGGAGGAGAAAAAAGAGGTCAAGATTGGGGCACTGCTCAGTCCGACTGTCAAAGAAAGTTTGACAAAGCTTCTCAAAGAGTTCCCTGATGTATTCGCTTGGTCCTATCAGGACATGCCAGGGTTGGATACCAGCATCGTGGAACATCATCTACCGTTGAGATCAGAATGTCTGCCGGTAAAACAAAGACTTAGACGGACTCACCCAGACATTGCCATCAAAATCAAAGAGGAAGTACAGAAACAAATTGACGCGGGTTTCCTCGCCACATCAGAATATCCTCAATGGTTAGCCAACATAGTACCAGTTCCGAAAAAGGACAGAAAGGTACGAATGTGTGTAGACTACAGGGTTCTAAACAAAGCAAGTCCAAAGGATGACTTTCCCTTACCGCACATTGACATGTTGGTAGATAATACAGCAAAGTTCAAAGTTTTCTCCTTCATGGATGGATTCTTGGGCTATAACCAAATCAAAATGGCGCCGAAAGATATGGAGAAAACTTCCTTCATTACCCCATGGGGCACGTTTTGCTACAAGGTAATGCCATTCGGTTTAAAGAACGTCGGGGCAACCTATCGAAGGGCCATGACTACTCTGTTTCATGACATGATGCACAAAGAAATCGAGGTATATGTCGATGATATGATTGCCAAATCTAAAACAGAAGAGGAGCATGTGACCCACTTGTCAAAGTTATTCGAGCGTCTAAGGAAGTACAAACTCCTCTTGAATCCCAATAAGTGCACATTCGGTGTCCGCTCGGGGAAACTGCTAGTGTTCATCGTCAGCCAGAAAGGAATTGAGGTTGATCCTGACAAAGTCAAGGCCATTCAAGAAATGCCTTCTCCAAAGACTGAAAAACAAGTCAGGGGATTCCTGGGACGTTTGAATTACATTTCCAGATTTATATTCCTCATGACAGTAACATGTGCGCCAATTTTCAAATTACTCAAAAAGAATCAGGATTGCGTTTGGACAGAAGACTGTCAAACCGCCTTCGACAGTATTAAGGAATACCTATTAAACCCACCGATTCTATCACCTCCAATGGAAGTAAGACCACTGATCATTTACTTAACAGTCTTGGAAGACTCCATGGGGTGTGTACTTGACCAACAAGATGAAACAAAAAGAAAAGAGTCTGCCATTTACTATTTGAGCAAGAAATTCATCGACTGCGAGACTCGGTACACTATGCTTGAGAAAACTTGTTGTGCTCTAGCTTGGGCAGCCAAACGTCTTCGCCAGTACATGATTTGTCACACTACTTGGTTAATCTCCAAAATGGATCCAATCAAGTACGTCTTTGAAAAGCCTACTCACACGGGAAGGATTGCCCGTTGGCAGATGTTGTTGTCAGAATACTACATTGAGTACCATACTCAGAAAGCCGTCAAAGGGAGTATTTTAGCCGATCATTTGGCTCATCAAACGATTAACGATCAGGAATCAGTCGGATTTGATTTCCCAGACGAAGATGTCATGTACTTGAAAATGAAAGATTGCGATGAACCGCTACCTAGTGAAGGGCCAGAACCAGGTTCCCAGTGGGGACTAATCTTTGATGGAGCTGTCAATCATTATGGAAACGGAATTAAGGCAATCATTATAACACCTCAGGGTACCCACATTTCTTTCACCTCCTGACTGACATTCAAGTGTACAAACAACGAGGTCGAATATGAAGCTTGTATCACGGGTCTCGAAGAAGCGATCGACTTGAGGATCAAAAACTTGGATGTATATGGCGACTCAACCCTGGTTATCAATCAGATCAAAGGAGATTAGAACACATACCAATCAGGATTGATTCCTTACAAAGATTATGCGAGAAGGTTGTTACCCTTCTTCAACACAATCGAGTTTCATCACATCCCTCGTGAAGAGAATCACATGGCTGATGCATTAACCACTCTCTCTTCCATGATTAGTGTAGGTCAATGGAACGACATACCTAAGATTGACATAATGCGCCTTGAACGACCCGCCTACATCTTCACGATTGAAGCAGACATATACGACAAACCTTGGTATTACGATATCAAGTGCTTCCTTCAGAAACAAGAATACCCACCTGGGGCATTAAGAAAAGACAGAAATACCCTCAGAAGATTGGCAGACAGCTTCTTCCTGAGCGGTGATACACTCTATAAGAGAAACTTTGACATGGTCTTGCTCCGATGCGTAGACAGACCAGAGGCAAACATGTTGATAAAAGAAATTCATGAAGGATCCTTTGGCACTCATGCCAACGGACACATAATGGCGAGAAAAATTATGAGAGCAGGGTACTATTGGTTGAAAATGGAATCCGATTGCTACAAGTACATGAGGAGGTGTCAAAAGTGTCAGATATACTCAGACAAAATCCATGTACCGCCAACGCATCTCAAAGTTCTTTCTTCCCCATGGCCTTTTTCCATATGGGGAATCGACATGATTGGCATGATTGAACCCAAAGCTTCGAACGGACATCGATTCATCCTGGTAGCCATTGACTACTTCACCAAGTAGGTCGAAGCAGCATCATACACCAATGTAACCCGCAAGTGGTGGTGTAACACCCCAATTCTACCCATCGAATATTAATAAAAATCAGAGTACTTTAAAATTTCCAACAAAATCAGGATGTCACATTTTTCAACTTAAAAACAACAAACTACTTGTATTTCACTTATCATTTGATACATAGCATTCGGCATACAACTGTCAACTTAAACTTCACTCACAACTTTATTCAGTTATTACAATTTTCAAATTAATATTATTCAACATTTAGTAATAACAACAACTTAGGAACAACTTCAAACAACTAGTAATCACAACTATTCATCAACTTATAATAACAACGACATGAACAAAACACCCCCCCCCCCCAAGTGCTACGTATCAGAGCATGACACCAACTCGAACTAACAGCGACTAAAGACTTCATAAAGCTACTTCGAACATCCAACTGCAAATCTTGAGTACCTGCTCAATTACCCATAATAGGTAACATCATTACAGAAGGGGTGAGATATCGAATAATATAACAAAAGTATGATAATTAATATGTCAGATAGAATCATACAATTTCACTACTATCCAACAACAACCACTTACCAATCACCCGCAATTTATAAACATACTTTATCAACTTATTACACACATCAACATTTACGACATAATCACATAATCAACATAATCAACTTCTTCAACATCAACATAGTCAACTTTATCAACATAATCATATAAGCAACTTCATCGACATAATCCACATAAACAACTTAATCGACTTAATCAACATAAAACAACTTCATCAACTTGCTCAACATAAATAACATAAATAATACGACACAGGATGCGACTCGACTATGCACATGCATGTGGTACCATTTCGGAGTAGAACTCCCAACTTAAACATATGCCAGGTTATCGAGGCATTTTCAACTTAAACAGGTGCCCTCAAAGGCCAACTTAATCAATGCCATCAAGGCCAACTTAAACAATGCAATGTATGCGACATATGAACGACATACAATTAACAACATCAACACAACAATTACAACTCAGCACAACATAAACAACTTTCAATTTTTGCTATTTAAGCTTCCAACAAAAATATGTCCATATTTGGAACCAAGAACCAACTCAATCGACTGTACCGGCAATTCCACGCATTCAACTTAATTTAACAAAAATAATTACCATTCACGTATCTACTCGTATATACAAACCTCCCCATAAATTTTCATTCGATTCCGGACAACTAAATATACCGCTTAATTTTTACCGAACGACTAAAACTCCTACTGTTGTCAACTTCCAGCATCTTTTCAACAAAATAAATCAACCACACTGCCTACTAATTATTACGAACTTCCCCAAAAATTTTCATTCGATTCCGGGCAACTAAATATACCGCTTAATTTTGCTCCCGGCACTGTTTTCTGTCCTGTTCTGCCACTAATTATTTTTCTGCTACAATATATTATTTTTCTGCTACAATAGATTATTTTTCTGCTACAATATATATGCTGCTAATTTTTACTGTCTTTTAAAATCAACTCTGCTACCAAATTATCACTACCTGCTAGGGACCTGCTACCTGTTATTTGTAATTAACTATAAAGAAAATTAGCCAGAACCATACTACTGATGTGTGTATAGCGCATGAAAAAGATTCCAAGGTGGAGTTCCACCATACCACTGGCGGGCCCCACGCCTCCATATATAATTATAAAAATGTGCTAGTTTCCTTCTTCTTCTAATCTTACAGTAACGCATGGAAAGAAAAAGAGGGTGAAGTACCTCTACACTAACCGCCCCACCCCACTTCCATTATATATATTTATAAAAATCAATTGTTTTCTCCTATTCTTGGGTATGTTCATGCGCTGCCATGAATATATATACATATATTATCAAATCAACTAACATATGTCCTAACTTTAATTAAACTAAATTCTCCACTTTTCAATTATTATATAAAAAAAAATCACAAAGCCAATTAGAAAAAGTGCTTCAAAGATTGACTCAAAAGTCCAAAACCGCTACAGTACCAGAAAGAAGAACAAAACACATCGCTACAATGGCTATGGGATAGAGATATGGTTTCTAATTACTCTATCAAATGATAATGGGTCTTTATAATATACCAATTTCAATCCAATAAATACCACATAGTGAAAAATTATAAAATTCCCAATTCCTACATACTAACTATCATTCTCCCGATTATAAAATTCGAACCCCACCCTTACTTGATTGGATCGAAGGTAGCTCGAATTTCTTGATTTTTCCACCGGTAGCAGTTTTCTCCTCTTCTCCTCCCTAAATCTGTCGCAGCTTTTTCTCTCCTTTCCTCCAATGCTCATGTTCTCCATTTTTTTCCTCTAACTGATATACCACTTCCTATTATTCTTTTCTATTATTTTAATTTAATAGAATTATAAGCATTAGTTTCTAATTGGGCTTAAGTTCTCACACACCCTTAATTGCTACTAAAAACCCCAATGTAGGCCCAATAGTACTATTTCCCAAAAAATCAATTTAATAAAAATACAATATTAATCCTAGTGCTAATTTCTCGGCTAATTTTACCCGACTATCAACTTAACGACTTAAACCATATATTCGACATATCCATCAATTATTCGGGAATTGCTTAATAATATTTTAATTATATTATTTCTAATATAATTCTACGACTAAACCAACTTAAATACCAACTTATCAATTAAATCTCCTCAACACAAAATTAACCGAATAATCACAAATAATTAATTAAATATTTAATTAAATAAATAATTAAATATTCGGGGCATTACAACTCTCCCCTACTTAGAATATTTTCGTCCTAAAAAATTCATCCGATTCAACTACTCCAACTACTTATTCCATCCGACTAATCAACTCTCATCTCCGAAAGGCAACCCCACATATAATACAACAATTCATAACCTCAACGGCAACAATAACACGAATACTACTCAAGTGTTACACTTGGCAACTATCATCACAACACAAGGAGTAGCCAACTTAAGAATTCACCGGTTTAAGAACTAGAACACAACCACATAGGAACACCGACTTAAACACAACATTAGTACAACCAAACCACCAACATCGTTGTTACTCACGTATGAACAACTGCACTACACCATGCGTTCGCTGCGCACTCTGATTACTTGCAGTGCAACAGGCCTACCAAGTTTACCTCCAACTTCCAATCACCAAAACTGACATAATAAAGACTTTCGACTTAACTCTTCGGAAATTCCGTTCCAACAGGTATTCTATGCTCTCGTAGTTACCGAATACTTCAAACTTAGATCCGTAAGACAACCCCTCGGAACATTCAACATAATTACAACGACGACTACTTCCAAATCTTGGATGAGATATTCATATACTCCCATGAATTCCCAATTGTCATAAGACATAACTACAACTTTACCATCTCTTAATAACACATTCTCCAAAATCGTCTTAAACACATAACAACATTACAACTATATATGGTGCATGGGTCCAACTAAATCCAACAAGATAATTCATCTTCTTCACTTCCAACTAATTCAACATACCAAACCATCGATTCCTACTTATATTGACATAGTGCTCCATAAATTCTTGTCCTAAACAACACAACCGAGTAACTCCTCTTTTTCCAACCAAAATCGCACCTTAATAAACCAACTTATAATTCCACTTCTTTTAATAATCACAACTCAACTTTCAAATATTCTACACGTTCTTCTTCTGATTTTATAACAGCTCAAAACATTTGCAACAAACACCAGTTCCAACTCATCCAAACAAATATGGAAGATATGCTTCATACTCCATACATACACCTTAAGGCATACTAGCCATTTGCTTCATCACAAACAACGACTCAAGTTATCTAGAACTCGACTGTGAGTCTCCATACTACTCATTAATCCAATCGCAACCTCATGCTATCATTCTTAAATTCAACTAATATGCTTACATGAATCTTCATCGACAAAATAAATAATGCTCAAGCGCTCGGCTTGACCTCAACCAATTCAACGTACATACTATACTAGTTGGCACGACACATCTATCCATCAATTATGATTCCGTCTACTATCAACAATAGATTAAGGGTGATCAGTTCCTCAATTTGTCAATAGACAGTCGACAACCATAACAGTGGCATAAATCTTCATTACCCAACACAATAGCGTACTTCAACTTGTGCCCAAAGTTCGTAAGCATAATGCCCCGCCAACTCTCTAAGGCTTACCAACGTCTTCTTAGTCCCCTTAATTTCAACTTCTTCAACGATACAAAATGTCCAAAATCCAATACACATTCTCTTATACATGCTCATAGCACAAGCACAACTATTAAATATTCTTCTAACATCGGAATTGCTACTACTTCAATTACTATCCAAATTGGTTCGCTCCAATTACAACTTTCATCCAAGTCAAGATTTCAACAACGCTAACCAACCAATCGTCTTTCGTTTATTCTCAGAACCTTTATAACCCCCTAGTTTCACACTTGGCCTCATTCAATCCACAACTCAACAATATTATCGCGGTCTCTCTTGAATTCGTTCTTCTCTCAACATCACCGTCTCATAACATCGCCACTATAATCATTCTCATCCGACATAAATTGCAGCTCTATGCATTTTCCAACACCGTCACATCCTTTCTAATACCAACATTTTATTCCTTATCAATATATCGCACTCGGCTTCATCTTTCTTAATTTTCAGCAATAGTCGCTCAACTTCGAACACATTTCTCTCATCCAATACAGACCTCCCAAACACAAAATCATATTCCAAAATGAAGAGAATTTCGTGTAGATTCCATAACTTCAAGAATCGCTCAAATCTGATTTACGAGTAAAGAGTTATCATCCTCACAATGGGACTGGTCCAGAATTCCCGTATGCAGAATTTTCCAAAAATCAGCATCAGACCTAAACATTAAAACGCACTTTTCTCCCTCCTCACAAACTTCCTGAAGACAAATCTTATATGCAAACTGTAGGGAATTTCGTAACCTTTCTAAAAAGTCCAGAATCGCTTCAATCTGAATCACGAGTAAAAAGTTATGCCTCTTTTACTGACAGCTGCTCCAAAATTGCAAAAATCAGAATTTGAGATCGATGAACATAAGTTCCATCTTTCTCTCTTGCTTCCAAAATTCACCAACATCCTTTCTTTTCATCCCACTACGAGAATCACTCGACTTTAATCCAACTATACTCAAGGCATATTAATCTACCGACTTGATCCACCAACTTAACATTTCCTTTGGGATAATTCCTTAATCTCAATCGATTCACCCTCCATAATATACACACATCTCGAACTCGACCGATACGAATTCATGAGTCCATACTCTCGCCGGTTCGCAACAACATCGCTTCGACAACATTTGCACTCTTACAATCAACATCACCTTGAACCAACTTCTACATACTAACAACACGTCCGGGAGACAAGCCTCTCCCCCACTTGTTTCAAACCAACACCTGCAGACAATAACTAGAAACTAACAAACAAGTACCGACAGTGTTTCACACACATGTCGAGTACTAAGGGACGAACAGCATTAGACAACATTGGCCGGACAGACCGACCTGCTCTGATACCACTTATGTAACACCCCAATTCTACCCATCGAATATTAATAAAAATCAGAGTACTTTAAAATTTCCAACAAAATCAGGATGTCACATTTTTCAACTTAAAAACAACAAACTACTTGTATTTCACTTATCATTTGATACATAGCATTCGGCATACAACTGCCAACTTAAACTTCACTCACAGCTTTATTCAGTTATTACAATTTTCAAATTAATATTATTCAACATTTAGTAATAACAACAACTTAGGAACAACTTCAAACAACTAGTAATCACAACTATTCATCAACTTATAATAACAACGACATGAACAAAACATCCCCCCCGAGTGCTACGTATCAGAGCATGACACCAACTCGAACTAACAGCGACTAAAGACTTCATAAAGCTACTTCGAACATCCAACTGCAAATCTTGAGTACCTGCTCAATTACCCATAATAGGTAACATCATTACAGAAGGGGTGAGATATCGAATAATATAACAAAAGTATGATAATTAATATGTCAGATAGAATCATACAATTTCACTACTATCCAACAACAACCACTTACCAATCACCCGCAATTTATAAACATACTTTATCAACTTATTACACACATCAACATTTACGACATAATCACATAATCAACATAATCAACTTCTTCAACATCAACATAGTCAACTTTATCAACATAATCATATAAGCAACTTCATCGACATAATCCACATAAACAACTTAATCGACTTAATCAACATAAAACAACTTCATCAACTTGCTCAACATAAACAACATAAATAATACGACACAGGATGCGACTCGACTATGCACATGCATGTGGTACCATTTCGGAGTAGAACTCCCAACTTAAACATATGACAGGTTATCGAGGCATTTTCAACTTAAACAGGTGCCCTCAAAGGCCAACTTAATCAATGCCATCAAGGCCAACTTAAACAATGCAATGTATGCTACATATGAACGACATACAATTAACAACATCAACACAACAATTACAACTCAGCACAACATAAACAACTTTCAATTTTTGCTATTTAAGCTTCCAACAAAAATATGTCCATATTTGGGACCAAGAACCAACTCAATCGACTGTACCGGCAATTCCACGCATTCAACTTAATTTAACAAAAATAATTACCATTCACGTATCTACTCGTATATACGAACCTCCCCATAAATTTTCATTCGATTCCGGACAACTAAATATACCGCTTAATTTTTATCGGGCGACTAAAACTCCTACTGTTGTCAACTTCCAGCATCATTTCAACAAAATAAATCAACCACACTGCCTACTAATTATTACGAACTTCCCCAAAAATTTTCATTCGATTCCGGGCAACTAAATATACCGCTTAATTTTGCTCCCGGCACTGTTTTTTGTCCTGTTCTGCCACTAATTATTTTTCTGCTACAATATATTATTTTTCTGCTACAATAGATTATTTTTCTGCTACAATATATATGCTGCTAATTTTTACTGTCATTTAAAATCAACTCTGCTACCAAATTATCACTACCTGCTAGGGACCTGCTACCTGTTATTTGTAATTAACTATAAAGAAAATTAGCCAGAACCATACTACTGATGTGTGTATAGCGCATGAAAAAGATTCCAAGGTGGAGTTCCACCATACCACTGGCGGGCCCCACGCCTCCATATATAATTATAAAAATGTGCTAGTTTCCTTCTTCTTCTAATCTTACAGTAACGCATGGAAAGAAAAAGAGGGTGAAGTACCTCTACACTAACCGCCCCACCCCACTTCCATTATATATATTTATAAAAATCAATTGTTTTCTCCTATTCTTGGGTATGTTCATGCGCTGCCATGAATATATATACATATATTATCAAATCAACTAACATATGTCCTAACTTTAATTAAACTAAATTCTCCACTTTTCAATTATTATATAAAAAAAACATCACAAATCCAATTAGAAAAAGTGCTTCAAAGATTGACTCAAAAGTCCAAAACCGCTACAGTACCAGAAAGAAGAACAAAACGCATCGCTACAGTGGCTATGGGATAGAGATATGGTTTCTAATTACTCTATCAAATGATATTGGGTCTCTATAATATACAAATTTCAATCCAATAAATACCACATAGTGAAAAATTATAAAATTCTCAATTCCTACATGCTAACTATCATTCTCCCGATTATAAAATTCGAACCCCACCCTTACTTGATTGGATTGAAGGTAGCTCGAATTTCTTGATTTTTCCACCGGTAGCAGTTTTCTCCTCTTCTCATCCCTAAATCTGTCGCAGCTTTTTCTCTCTTTTCCTCCAATGCTCACGTTCTCCATTTTTTTCCTCTAACTGATATCCCACTTCCTATTATTCTTTTCTATTATTTTAATTTAATAGAATTATAAGCATTAGTTTCTAATTGGGCTTAAGTTCTCACACACCCTTAATTGCTACTAAAAACCCCAATGTAGGCCCAATATTACTATTTCCCACAAAATCAACTTAATAAAAATACAATATTAATCCTAGTGTTAATTTCTCGGCTAATTTTACCCGACTATCAACTTAACGACTTAAACCATATATTCGACATATCCATCAATTATTCGGGAATTGCTTAATAATATTTTAATTATATTATTTCTAATATAATTCTACGACTAAACCAACTTAAATACCAACTTATCGATTAAATCTCCTCAACACAAAATTAACGGAATAATCACAAATAATTAATTAAATATTTAATTAAATAAATAATTAAATATTCGGGGCGTTACAGGTGGTCTAATTTATCAAAAACAATATCATCTGCCGTTATGGTGTTCCAAGCCAGATCATTACCGATAATGGATCCAACTTGACCAATAAGATGATGAAAGAGTTGTGTGCTGAGTTCAATATCGAACATCATAACTCATCTCCCTACCGACCCAAGATGAACTGAGCGGTAGAAGCAGCTAACAAAAATATCAAAAAGATTGTTCAAAAAATGGTTGTAACCTACAAAGACTGGCACGAGATGTTACCTTTTGATCTTCACGGTTGTCCCACATCTGTTCGCACTTCAATAGGGGAAACCCCTTTCTCTCTAGTATATGGCATGGAGGCAGTCCTGCCTGTAGAAGTAGAGATCCCATCAATCCGAGTATTGATGGAAGCTAAGCTAACAGAAGTTGAGTGGTGTCAAAGTCGACACGATGAACTGAACCTAATCGAAGAATAGCGAATAACGGCTCTATGCCACGGTCAGTTGTTTCAGCAAAGAATGAAGAAGGCGTTTGACAAAAAGGTCCAACCTCGCGTCTTCAGGAAAGGAGACCTCTTGCTCAAGAAGATACAATCATTTCTCACTGATTCCCGGGGCAAATGGACTCCGAATTATGACGGCCCCTATGTGGTCAAGAAAGCCTTCTCAGGCGGTGCCTTGAGACTCGCAACCATGGATGGAGAAGAATTTGCCTACCCCACAAATGTTGATGTAGTCAAGAAATACTTCACCTAGATAAAATTTAAAAAAAACGTCTCGGTGGATTGAAAACCCGAAAGGGCGGTCCAGGCAAAAATTAGAGACATGATCAAAAATCATCCCGGTGGATTGGAAATCTCAAAGTACAATCCAGGCAAAAATTAGGGATTAATGGCAAGTAACTATGTCTGATCAGTTCAACTCCTCAGCAGTCATGCCATCCATCAAGAAAACTCCAGTCAAGGTTATCTTCGACAGAAGCTCAGGATGTCTAGAATTCAAAGTTGGTAGAAGGATAGTGGTCGTTGTGTTTCAATGCATCCCTTTTCCCTTAAATTACCATTTTCTAAACTTTGTAAATACTCTATGGAATCACGCGCTTGGCTGATCTCCATCCTATCAATAAAATTTGAGCCTTAGTGCTTTTGTTTGAAATTCTCATTTGTTTTAGCTTTACAGAATGATGTTTTTAATATGATTTACGGTTCTTAAAATAAAACAAAAACGAATTTACTTGTCAAAATTTTTCTGCTTTTCAAAATAAAGATGGAAATTTCTTTTGACTATTGAACATCGAAAGAACATCGATCGCTTCTCCAGAAGTAATCGAGCTTCAAAGTACATAATCAAAGTACTCCTTCTAAAGCCTGTACGCCAGAATGAAGGATCAGCTATGTCAGATGCGAACATTCCATCCGACACTACCGATAGAGTTCTTATCTCCTAAGCCTGACCAATGGTTGTTCCCCACAGGGACTATCTCTCCTAAGCAAGGCAGAATTGCTATCTTGAACAAATGGTGCTTCTTCGTCCCCTGCAGTGGCCGAGTATCCTGTCGTGTTCATCCACTAGTCTACATGTCGCGTCAGTTTGTCAGCATATACATACATACATCATGCATTATTGCTTTACATTCATATTCATATTGCATCACTATCACTCTAGTCTGTCTTACCCCCTGGTGATAAAAGTCCTTTCAATCGAGTTGTTAGTTATTTTCTCGTCTGGAAACCCCTCATCTGAGCGATCTCTACTCCAGTTTATTTCTGGGATGGAGAAGGCCCTTGACCACTTTGATAACTTGAACCTCTTAAAAATAAAAAAACTCTCGACAAACGTCACTCTTCTCCATTGAAGATGATATCTTTGCTTTCCCGGATTAAGGAAAATCCCAGAGAGAGCCTCGCAACTAAAGACTCTCAGCAACACAGTGGTTCTTCTCTCCAGAAAATCAATGTTAATGAAGTCATCAACACCTCAAAATTAGGGTACATTGTATGGCATTTCTCCGAGAAGGTCTCAAAGAAAAGTATGATGTAGTATCCCCAAGCAGGAAGCAATCTCTCAAGAGACTCGTTTCCCCAGTAGAGTCGACAAATGGCGTCTCCAACCAGAGAAGTTTGAACACCTCTACATTTCAGACTAATGAGTTTCCCCGACGAGTCTGACTTTAACCCTTTTCTGTCAAATGGCATCTCCCTAGGAAAATTCGGCGAGAAGTTTGGGGAAAAACCGCTATGAATAGCGTTTCTTGTCAAGAAAGTTTATTGACAAAAGAAACTGAGACCAGTTATTTGGTAGGAAACATATCTCAGGAAGAAACATACCTGTCATTTTGCTCTCTGAAGCAAAGTCCCAGATATATACCAAGATTGGATGTCAGAATGATCTACGGAGATTATGTTCCTGAAGGATGTCGTGCTCCACCCAACTCATTAGAGGAAGACACACCGATGAAAGAAAACTTCGATTACGACTCATATGATCCTATGGACGAGTTTCCTATTTGGAAACCTTACATGGAAGTCTCGCGGCAAAAGAATCAGCCAGATAATGCATATCCGCTGGGTGACCTTGCGAAAAATGTACCTATTCTACCAGAGTCGTGGGAACCTTACTAAGAAAATTTTGAAAGTATCAAACGCCACGTTGATGAGTTTGCAAAGATCGCAGGACGAGAATTTATCAACTTTGCATCTTTTGAGGTCAATGTCATTGAAGAAGATGACTCATCTATCCCCTCAGAAATTTAGGATACCTTGGGGCAGCCAAGTGGCAAGTACGATTTTTAGTGAAGTACACTGCTCCCGAAATCTCTCATATCAAATACGAAGACATCAAGCCAACAGGGTGGGGAGATCCTCCTGAAAATAAAAATACTATTGAAGATACAATATAAGAGTCCTCTTATGATAATGCTGCACGGGAAGAATACTCTAGTAATCCGACTCCGCCGGAGATCAGTGCCATTACTGAAGAAATCCTGGAAGAAAAATACCGGACTTTATGATCCACAGAGGAGTTCATCACAATTGGGTCGCGGTCGATGTCTCGAATATCGTTCATAAATCAAAGTAATTGTCTCGTCTTGGTTTTGACCTTTCACTTTGCCCAGGTGAAAGGATGTTTTATAGGGCTTGCTTTCCTGTAAATGTCCCTCTTCGCTTCGCCCAGAGCGAAATAGTTTTGTTTTATAGGGTTGTGTTTCAAGAATCAACAAATTATGAATAAATATTGTCATTCTGAATTCCTGCATTTATTGCTATTTTCACTTTTCGCTTTTCCAGAAAATGGTAATCCTAAAAAAAACAAAATAAAAGCAAGCGCCTTTCAAAAAAAACACTGCACACACCTTTGCATTCTCTCTGTCTTTTCTAAAAAGAATCATCACGTCGTGCAGATTACTTGTTTTAAACCCCATTGAAACATATGATCCAATGCCTTCTCCCAACTTTGAATTCCCGGTATTTGAAGCCGAAGAAGAAGAGGACGAAGAAATTCCCGATGAGATCTCTCGATTACTCAAAAATGAGGAGAAATCCATTCAACCTTACAAAGAACCGTTGGAAACAGTCAATTTGGGTTCAGAAGAAGAGAGAAAAGAAGTCAAAATCGGAGCACTATTCAGTCCAACTGTCAAAGAAGGCTTGATTGAGTTACTTAAAGAGTTTCCAAATGTGTTTTCTTGGTCCCACCAAGACATGCCAAGATTGGATACCAACATCGTGAAACATCACTTACCACTAAAACCAGAATTTCCTCTGGTTAAACAAAAATTAAGAAGGACTCACCCTGATATGGCCATTAAAATTAAGGAAGAAGTGCAGAAACAGATCGACGCAGGTTTCCTTGCCACATCAGAGTATCCTCAATGGCTAGCCAACATAGTGCCAGCTCCCAAGAAGGACGGAAAAGTCAGAATGTGTGTAGACTACAGGGATTTAAACAAAGCAAGTCCAAAGGATGATTTTCCCCTACCACACATTGACATGCTAGTTGAAAGTACAACAAAATTCAAAGTATTTTCCTTCATGGATGGATTCTCGGGCTATAATTAAATCAGAATGGCTCTGGAAGACATGTAGAAACCTCGTTCATCACCCCATGGGGCACCTTTTGCTATAAAGTAATGTTGTTCGGTCTGAAGAACGCAGGAGCGACTTATCAAAGGGGTACGACAACTCTGTTTCACGGCATGATGCATAAAGAAATTAAAGTGTATGTTGATGACATGATTACCAAATCTAAAATAGAAGAAGAACATGTAGAACACTTATCGAAGTTATTCCAGCGTCTGAGAAAGTACAAATTCCACTTGAATCCCAATAAATGCACATTCGGTGTTTGTTCAGGAAAACTTTTGGGATTCATTGTTAGCCAGAAAAGAATTGAGGTTGATCCCGACAAAGTCATGGCCATTCAAGAAATGCCTGCTCCAAAGACTGAAAAACAAGTAAGAGGATTTTTGGGGGGTCTGAATTACATCTCAAGATTCATATTCCTCATGAACGCGACATGCGCGCCAATTTTCAAACTACTCAAAAAGAACCAAAGCTGTATATGGACAGAAGACTGCCAAAAAGCTTTTGACAACATCAAAGAGTATCTGTTAAAACCACCTATTATGTCTCCTCTAGTGGAAGAAAGACCATTGATCATCTACTTAACAGTCTTGGAAAACTCCATGGGACGTGTGTTAGGCCAACAAGACGAAACAAAAAGAAAAGAGTTTGCCATTTACTACTTAAGCAAGAAGTTCACAGACTGTGAAACTAGATACACTATGCTCGAGAAAACTTGTTGCGCTCTAGCTTGGGCAGCTAAACGTCTTCGCCAGTACATGATTTGTCACACTACTTGGTTAATTTCCGAGATGGATCCAATCAAGTACGTCTTTGAAAAGACTGCTTTAACAGGAAGGATTGCCCGTTGGCAGATGTTGTTATCAGAATACGACATCGAGTACCATGCTCAGAAAGTCGTCAAAGGAAGTGTTTTAGCTGATAATTTGGCTCATCAATCGATTAACGATCAGGAAATGATCAAATTTGACTTCCCAGACGAAGATGTAATGTACCTGAAAATGAAAGATTGCGATGAACCGCTGTCATACCCCAAATTTTGACCACTAAGTGTCATACCCTAAATTTTGACCACTAAGATTTCCCATCATTGTGCAAATCATCATCCCAATATAGATGAACCATCATGCCTCATCAGTCTCCCCAAAGATGGGTGAGCATCCACTACAATCAAATTTAGGGTTTCCAGCACTCTCAGAGCTTTTAGACAAAGGATCAATCAAGAAATGACATGATCTTTAACTTGTCTAGCCTCTCAAATATCCACATGGGATCAAGAAGACTCCCACTTTAAGGATTAAGCACAAGGTTGCTCCCTTCTAGGTGGATCAAGCCTCAAGATCGCCAATGTCACCAAATTAGGGTTTGGTCGACCAGGGCCTCCAGATGAAAATTTTCCTCTGGGCATGAGCCAATGCTTCAAAGCATATCCTAAAATACTCCATGGAACCTCATGGGCCCAAGCATCAAGTCAATTTGACCTCAGGGGATGCATACATCAAAAATCAGGAATTAGGGTTTCTTGACCTAATTTACCCCTAAGTTGACTTTTGGGACAAATCATGAGCCAAGACCTCAAGAGAGGATTTTAGGGTCTCCAACACACTACATTGATCCATTTGCAACAATGGATTAATCCAAGAAGCTTGAGCAGCAAGTCTCAATTTCATCAGTACCACAGTTAGGGTTTCGCGAGAAAAGTCAACTGTATCTTTGACTTTTGACCAGGACATGCTCCCAAACCCTAGGATATGATTCAATATACCCTATAACACCCATGGAACGTGTCCATCAAGTTTGATTTAGGTCAAGGACATGATTTCCTAAAGGATCGCACAGTTTGGAATTCATCTGACAAAAAGTCAACTGTGCACAAAAGTCAACTTTGACTTTTTGAGATTTTTCACAAAAATGGTTTTTTAACCCTAAAATGATGTTAATGTATGATTTGAATCATCATTCATCAAGAAAAATCAAGAAAAGTGGGATAACTTGTAAAAGGGGTAACCAGAAAAACTTAGAAAATTTTCTAAGTTATGAACAAAGTGGCAAGGGTACCAACTTTGGAGGATCATAACTCCTAAACCACAAAGCCATTTTCCCATCCAAAGCTTGATTTGTAGATCTCATTACCCTCTACAAAAGCTTAAAACTGACCTCCCTCCAAATTCCTCATGGATTTTGAGTTATGGAATGATCAAAATCACAAAAAGTGAAAATGTCACTTTTTTCCAACACTTAGTGAAATTTTCACTAAGTCAGAATCTGCCTTCACTTTTTTCCAAATGTAGGGGCATTTTTCATTTGGATCCAAAAAGTATCAAGACCAAATATGATCAAACAGTTGTTGTATCATACGAGGGCTTTCCAAAATGGCCAAGAACATCACCAAATTCCACTTGGGCCAAGATATATGACAATGGCAATATGCCTTGCTGAAAACTGCCAAGGCTAGGCAGAATTTTGCATTTTTGCTCGATTTGGAAAAATCAGATAATTCCAAGCCTTGTCATCACTTTGGACATATCTGAGGATCAAATCTAAAGGGGGCAAACACTGAGCCAAGCCTCCAAAGTCCTTGGAACAAGAAGTAGCACGCCAAACCTAGAATTGCCTAAAAGAGGGACAAGACTCCAATTTTGGATTGGAGCATTCAATGCATACACCAAGGTGGCATGGACTGAGCCATTTGTAACTGAATTCAGTCAAGACTTATCCAAGACCAAGGGAACCACAACCCTGTGCCCTAACCTCTAGTCAATGGCTAGAGGAGACTTGGATTCCAAAGTGCAACCATTGGCCAAACCTCTACTGCAGTTGCCATTCACTATTGCTTGCAAAAACAACTTGCTCTACTTTAAATAGAGCTCAATTGTGATCAGTTTGAGTACACCAAAGCCATCAAACAGATGCTTTCCTCAAAATCTCTTCTTTCACTCCAATTTTTCCTTCTAAGGCAAGTCACTATTGGGTTTTGAGTTTGAGAGCTTTTCCAATCAAACCAATCACTCACACACCTCACATACATCACATAGAAGTGATCCAAACACTCACATAACATCTGGAACACCAAAATCACAAAATCACCAGCCAGTAGCTCAAGTTCTTGACAGATTTGCAGTTGGGGTACCATCTCAAGTTCTAGATCATTTCAATCCATTCCAAGCATCCAAACACACTCCATGGCACCTAGGAAAGCTATCCAGATCATTGGAACCTAGCTGTAACACCTCTAACACAAAACACGATCACCAGCTGTAAGAGGTAAGCATGAGCTCTTCTAACTCTATGATCCATGCAATTTTTGCTGCACAATAATTTGGCCATATGTTCATAATCATGCATGGAATGTTTTCCCTCAATCAATTGCATTGTTTGAATCGTGTGTGGAATTTCTGAACCTTCATGCAAAAATTAGGGTTCTTGAGGTTTCTCTTTGATTTCTTATTCCATGTTAAAAATAAATGAAATTAAAGACCATAGACATGATCGTGAGGTTAAAACGAGTAGATTGATATGTAGATTGCATGATATAATCAAGTATTCAGTGAGATTGGATAGAAAACGCAAATCTGCAGAAACAAAGGGTGGCGCGTGTTCTTGCCCTTGTTCTTGGCGCCATTTTTTTGAAAATTTGAATATTTGAATTTTGTGATTTTATTTAATTGATTCAATAATTAATTTCTCTCTGAGTTTTAATGATTTTGAGTTGATTCTGTTTTTAATAATTCACAAAAATGTTAAAATATTTTATTTTACCAAAAATCCCAAAAATATTATTTATTTCATATAATTGATATTTTTGCAAATAATTAGTATTTTAATTGTTTTTGACATTTAAAATATTTTTTCCTTCTTGATTTTGCAAATTTTAATGACTTCTAATTATTTTGTAGGTCAAAACATGATTTTTGAAACATTAATCCAAGATCACAATTTGTTTTCCACATGTTAAACAATTTTGGTCATTTTAATTGAATTTATTATTCAATTAAAATACATTTTGAAAACAAATTAGGATTTTTTATTAATTCAACCCTCATCAAACTTTTTCAAACACTTTTGGGCCTCTAATAGAGTGTAAGACCCAATCCTTTGTAAATACAAACCTTTTTTGGGCCTCACTTATTGTATAAGTCCCGTTGTATTTCCAAAAGTTCGACGCAATCATCGTCCGTTGGAAAAAAAACCCTGGGCCTCTCCTCGAGCTATAAGACCCATTCAAAATCTTTTGGGCCTCTATTAGAGAGTAAGACCCAACCCCCTTTGAAAACCAAACCATTTTGGGCCTCAATGCATTGTATAAGACCCACCGCGTTTTCAAAAATCTCGGCGCGATCGCCATTTTTAAACAAATGACCCTGGGCCTCTCCTTGAGCTGTAAGCCCCACCACTTGTACAAAAATAAATCTCTTGGGCCTCTATTAGAGTGTAAGACCCAATCCCCTTTTAACTAAAACTTTTTGGGCCTCAGACATTGTATAAGCCCCCCTGCGTTAAAAGAAAACCTCGGCGCTATCGCCAATAAAAAAATAATCATCTGGGCCTACCCTCGTGTTGTAATCCTCGTTCTTTTTCTTTAAACACTTGGGCCTCTTGAGAGAGTGTAAGACCCATCGCCTTGTATAGAAAACCTTTCGTGGGCCTCAGTCACTTGTATAAGTCCCTCTGTACAAAACGATAGTGCGATCACTGATAAACCTTGGGCCTCTCCTTGAGCTATAAGCCCCAACATCTTTTCAAAATACTTTCTCCTTTAATTGTGAATATACTGTTGTTTTCAATCTTTCTTTATTGAACAACTAACCAAACAGCATGGAAGCTCTACAACCGAGTAAGTGTTTATATGCTTTCTTTATCCGCTTTCATATACATATAAATTGTATTGTGGGGCTGTTTCACTGTAAGTCTTCTTTCATAAACGCATATCAACTGTGTAATACTAGTATAGATATTTAGAGTTTCCTCGAAAACTACGTCTAGCACTAAGCCCTGTTGGTCACTCTTAAATAAACAAAACTAGATCCCCATAGGGTTACCAGACACAGTCTTCCCTCCTCTTGGGGTTAAACAATATGGAGACGTGAAAGGCAGCATTCTCGGTGAACCCTTTTTCAGACTGTCACCCTTAAAAATTGTCAAAGAAACTCTACTCCCCAGAGATGATATTTTCTCTGTGAATGGCATCTCTTAAGATTCTTCCAAATTCTCAGACTTTCCTGGCTCGATCTATTCTCTGTGAATAGTCTGTCTTGAATTTCTCAGGATTTAGGGACCCACAGGCTTCCTAAAAGCATCCCCGCCTCCTCTTGGACGTTGTACAAGGACCCTACGGCTTCTTAGAAGTATTCACAGCCTCCTCTTAGGCTTCGTATAAGGATTCTTCCTTCGGGAAGAGAGCCTCCTCTTGGGCTTCGTTCAAATTGTCCCTCGGCTTCTTAAAAGTTTCCAGCCTCCTCTTGGGCTTCATACAAATTGTCCCGACGACCTCCTAGAGGTATAGGAACAGAAATTAGTCATCTTAATAGAACAGTCTTTCAAAGACTCTAGATCTTTCTACCGTGAACGTACTACTACTGTTTCTTTAAGCATAGTACAAAAGATAAAACTCTAGACTTGGACAGTCTAATCTCCTTGAGTCTCGAAGGCATTCTCAAGTAGGGAAAAACACCAGTAGACTCGGACAGTCTCTAATACCCTATGGATTCCCCATTTCATTAAAGAACAGGAAACAACCCTGATCCTCTAATCAATCCCAAAGCATAGCCTTACCTTTAATCAGTCTCTTTATAAGAACTAATTTTCTCTTTTAACCAACCTACTGGACCTGTCACTCAACAGAAACAACACTCCTTTTAGCCTCTATCTCGGGCTTCGTACGAGATACAAAAAGACTCTCTTGTTGAGTCAATCCTCATTTAGCCTCCATCTCGGGCTTTGTAGGAGATACAAAACACTCTCTTGTTGAGTATAAAAGGTTCTCTTATTAATTCAACCCACTTTCAGCCTCCATCTCGGGCTTTGTACGAGATACAAAACACTCTCTTGTTGAGTATAAAAAGACTCTCTTGTTGAGTCGATCACCTTTAGCCTCCATCTCGAGCTTCGTACGAGATACAAAACACTCTCTTGTTGAGTATAAAAGACTTTCTTGTTGAGTCAACCTTTAGCCTCTGTCTTGGGCTTCGTACAAGACACATCTAAAAACATTCTCTTGTTGAGTCAACTCCTTTTAGCCTCCCTCTCGGGCTTCGTACGAGACACAAAAGCATCCTCTTGTTGGGTCAATAGCCTCCTCTTAGGCTTTGTATAAGAAAACCCTGGTTGAGTCAATCAACCTTTTAGCATCAAAATTGTGCCTCGTTCACAGGATACAAACATCAACAACTCCTTTCATCTAATTGATGTAAGCAGCAAGCCTCTGGATTATTTACATCCACGCCACTGTCCCTCTTTTAGCATGAGAAATTCCTAAGGAAAGATAACATTGCTCTACACTAAGTTAAAGTCTTCTCCTTTAGGTTAAAACCCCTATAAAGGAAATTATGGCATTGCTAGGATTCACATATCCCGGTTAAAGTAATCCTCCTTTATATTCAGTCACCCAACAGTTGTGACAAACATACCCCCTTTAGAGATGACAAATTCTGTCTAAAGACAACACCCTTCAGCTTCACATCTTGGGCTTTGAACAAGATATAAACCACCTTTAGCTTCACATCTTGGGCTTTGAACAAGACACCAAAACACCATTTCCTCCCATTAACTACGATCGCTCTGATTTCCCTGTTTCGGTAAACGGGAATACGTAGGCATAAGATTGAAAGAAAAATCTTAGCGAGCACACCACATCAAAAAACCTCAAGTCCCAAATCCCATACCTTCACATATCAATCGAAAAGCATCAGTCCTAAACTCCCACCAATCGCCCAGGCACTATTTTAACAAAATAACTTAAGAGAGACCCACAATCTCAATAGCATCTGTAAACCAACAGTCATCTGTTTAAACTCAGTATGCAAGCAGGGTTAATTAGAGACATATATTTCCCTTCCTTCATCAGCTTCAATAGGATAAAAAATGAATCGAGCTGTAGTACCCCAAAAGCGATAGTACTTCGCAACCACGTCCAAAAAATCGCGCTACACTAAGATTTCCCATCATTGTGCAGATCATCATCACAATATGGATGTACCTTCATGCCTCTTCAGTCTCCTCAAGGATTGTTGAGCATTCCCTACAATTAAGCATTAGGGTTTTAAGCCCTCTTAGAGCTTAGACAAAGGATCAATCAAGGAATGACATGATCTTCAACTTGTCTAACCTCTCAAAACATCCATAAAGGATCAATAGGACTCCCACATCAAGAATCAAGCACAAAGTTGCAACATTCCAAGTGGATCAAGCCTCAAGATCGCCAGTGTCACCAAATTAGGGTTTTGGTCGACCCAGGGCCTCCAGATGGAATTTTTCCTCTGGGAGTGAGCCAATGCTTCAAAGCACAACCACTCTAAGGGACCTCATAAACCCAATCATCAAGTCAATTTGACCTCAGGGAATGCATTCACCAAAAATCAGGAATTAGGGTTTCCTGACCTAATTCACCCCTAAGTTGACTTTTGGGACAAAACATGAGCTAAGACCTCAAGACATGATTTGAGGGTCTCTAATAAACCATATTGATCTATTTTCAACAATGGATTGATCCAAGAAGCTTGATCCACAAGTTTTAATTTCATCAGGATTACAATTAGGATTTCGAGAAAAAATCAACAGTACCTTTGACTTTTGACCTGGACATGCTCCCAAACCTTGGGACATGATTCAATACACCCTACAACCCCTATGAAACATATCCATTAGGTTTGATTTAGGTCAAGTACTTGATTTCACCAAGGATCACACAAGTTGGAATTCATTTGATAAAAAGTCAACTGTGAACAAAAATCAAGTTTGATTTTAGAGATTTTTCACAATTATGGTTCCTTAACCCTAAAATGATGTTAATATGTGATTTGAATCATCATTCATAAAGAAAAATCAAAGAAAGTGGGATAACTTGTAAAAGGGGTAACCATAAAAACTTAGAATTTTTCTAAGTTATGGAACAAAGTGACTGGGGTACCAACTTCCAAGGGTCATAACTTGAGATCCAAGCAACCATTTTGGATGGTCCAAACATGGATTTGTAGCTCTCATGGCATACTTTAAAAGTGTAAACTACACCTCATTCCAATTCCTCATGGATTTTGAGTTGTGGAGTGATCAAAATGGCTGAAAACACAAAAGTGACATTTTTCCAACACTTAGTGAAATTTTCACTAAGTCAGAATCTGCCTTATTTTTTCCAAAATTTAGAGGCATTTTTCATTGTAATTCAAGTTGTATCAAAACCAAAGTTGGACATCATGTTGAAATAGGATATGTCAGCTTTCCAAAATGTCCAAGAACTCCATCAAATTCCATATGAGCTAGGAGTTAGGACAGCTGCAATATGCCTTGATGTAAACTGTCTTGCAAGACAGATTTGTGCATTATGGCTCGATTTGATCAAATTGTGCAACTCCAAGCATGGTTATCCATCTGCACACCTCAAGGGGGAACAACCAAGGGACAATCATTGATCTATCAGCCTCCAAAGTCCCAAAGTCTACCATAGCCATGCCAAACCTAATAAGCCTAAAGGAGGCCAAGACTCAAATTTTGTTTTGGAACATTTAATGGATGCTTAAAGGTGGCATGTTGTCATACCCCAAATTTTGACCACTAAGATTTCTCATCATTGTGCAAACCATCATCACAATATGGATGAACCATCATACCTCATTAGTCTCCCCAAAGATAGGTGAGCATCCACTACAGTCGAACTTAGGGTTTGAAGCCCTCTCAGAGCTCTTAGACAAAGGATCAATCAAGGAATGACGTGATCTTCAACTTGTCTAAACCTCTCAAACATCCACAATGGATCAAGAGGACTCCTACATCAAGAATCAAGCACAATGCTGCAACATTCCAAGTGGATTAAGCCTCAAGATCGCTAGTGTCACCAAATTAGGGTTTTGGTCGACTAGGGCCTCCAGATGGAAATTTGCCTCTGGGCATGAGCCAATGCTTCAAAGCATAACCCAAAATACTCTAAGGGACATCATAAACCCAATCATCAAGTCAATTTGGCCTCAGGGGATGCATTCATAAAAAATCAGGAATTAGGGTTTCTTGACCTAATTCACCCCTAAGTTAACTTTTGGGACAAAGCATGAGCCAAAACCTCAAGAAATGATTTTAGGGTCTCTAATACACTACATTGATCCATTTGCAACAATGGATTGATCCAAGAAGCTTGATTCACAAGTTTCAAGTTCATCAGAACCACAGTTAGGGTTTCGCGAAAAAAGTCAACTGTACCTTTGACTTTTGACCAAGACATGCTCCCAAGCCTTGGGACATGATTCAATACACCCTATAACACCTATGAAATCAAACCATCAAGTTTTATTTAGGTCAAGGACTTGATTTCATAGAGGATCGCACAGTTTGGAATTCATCTGATAAAAAGTCAACTGTGCCCAAAAGTCAAAGTTTGACTTTTTGTTTTTTTGATCAATTTTGGTCCCCTAACCCTAAAATGATGTTAATGTGTGATTGGAATCATCATTCATCAAGAAAAATCAAGAAAAGTGGGATAACTTGTAAAAGGGGTAACCTTAAAAAAAACTTAGAAATTTTCTAAGTTATGGAACAAAGTGGCTAGGGTACCAACTTCCAAGGATCATAACTTGAGATCCAAGCACCCATTTTGGCTGATCCAAAGATGGATTTGTAGCTCTCATGGCATACTTTAGAATTGTCAACTACACCTCACTCCAATTCTTCATGGATTTTTAGTTATGGAGTGACCAAAATGACAAAAACATGAAAATGCCACTTTTTCCAACACTTAGTGAAATTTTCACTAAGTCAGAATCTGTTTCACTTTTTTCAAAATGTAAGGGCATTTTTCACTTAGATCCAAAAAGTGTCAAGCCAAAATATGATCACACATATGTTGTATCATATGAGAGCTTTCCAAAATGGCAAAGAACTCCATCAAATTCCATTTGCTGCAACTGTCATGGCAAGGCAGATTTGTGCATTTTGATCGATTTGATCAATTTGTTCAAATGACAAACAAGTTTATACATCTAAACACCTCAAGGGGAGACCAAGGAGGAACAAACACTGATCCATAAGCCTCCCAAGTCTTTGGAACTAAAAATAGCATGCCAAACCTAAAAAACCCTAAAGAGGGGACAAGACTCCAATTTTGTTTTGGAGCATTCAATGGATGCACCAAGGTGGCATGAACTGAGCCATTTCCAACTGAATGAGTCAAGGATGATCTCTGAACTAGGGAACCAAAGGCCTGTGCTCTAACCTCTAGTCAATGGCTAAAGGAGACTTGAGATTCCAAAATGATCCAATTGGCCAAAGGTCTGCTGCATTTGCCATTCACTATTGCTTGCAAAACAAACTTGCTCTACTATAGATAGAGCTCGTTTGTGCTCAGTTTAAGTACACCAAAGCCATCAAACTGATGCTTTCCTCAAAATCTCTTCTTTCACTCCAAAATTGCCTTCCAAAGCAAGTCACTATCGGGTTTTGAGTTTGAGAGCCATTCCAACCAAACCAATCACACACACATACCTCATAAACATCATATGTGAGCTGATCAAACACTTAAACCACATCTGGAACACCAATTTCACGAAATCACTAGCCAATTGCTCAAGGTTTTAACCAAGTTGCAGCTGAGGTGCCATACTTTGTTCCAGTCCATTTCAGATCACTCCAAGCATTCAAACACATTCCATATGGTGCAGGGAAGCTGTTCAGATCATCACAACTCATCTGTAACACCTCCAACTCAAAAATCACTTTGCTCTTGCTGTCACGACCTTCAAGTAAGCCTAAACTTAGTCATCTCTTAATCTATGCATATTTCCTCGCACAATACTTTTGCCAAATGTTCATAATCATGCATAAAATGTTTTCCCTCAATTAATTGCTTTGTTTGAATCGTGTATCAAAATTCTCAGCCTTCATCCAAATTTTAGGGTTCTTGAGGTTTTGTCTTGACTTCTTATTCCATGCTTAAAATAAATGAAATTAAAGACCATAGACATGATCGTAAGGTGAAAACGAGTAGATTGATATGTGGATTGTGTGATTTCATCAAGTATTCAGTGAGATTGGTGAGAAAATACAAATCTGCAGAAACATAGGGGTGGCACGTGTTCTTGGTGTGTTCTTGGCGCCATTTTTTGAATATTTGAATATCTGAATTTTGTGATTTTATTTAATTGATTCAAAAATTAATTTCTCTCCGAGTTTTAATGATTTTGAGTTGATTCTTTTTTTAATAATTCACAAAAATGTTAAAATATTTTATTTTTCCAAAAATTCCCAAAAATATTATTTATTTCATATACTTGATATTTTTGCAATGAATTAATCTTTTATTTGTTTTTTAACATTTAAAATATTTTTTCCTCCTTGAGTTTCCAAATTTAATTGGTTTCCAATCATTTTTTGGATATAAACGTGATTTTTCAAACATCAATCCAAGATCACAACTTGTTTTTTCACAACATGTTTGATAATTTTGATCATTTTAATTAAATTCTTATTTAATTAAAATACATTTTGAAATTAATTTAGGGTTTTGATTTTAATCACCCTAAACAAATCATTTTCAAACACTCATGGGCCTCTAATAGAGTCTAAGACCCAACCCCTCTTGAAAACCAAAATATTTTGGGCCTCAGTGTATTGTATAAGTCCCGATACCGTCAAAAAGTTCAGCACGATCATCGCCTTTTTAACAAAAATATTTGGGCTTCTCCTTGAGCTATAAGACCCATCTTTATTCATTTTCAAACTTTTTGGGCCTCTAATAGAGTGTAAGACCCAATCCCCTTTTAACCAAAACAATTTTGGGCCTCAGATATTGTATAAGTCCCTCCGCGTTAAAAGAAAAATCTTGGCACAATCGCCAGTTCAAAAATCAAATCATCTGGGCCAACCCTCGTGTTATAAGCCCCATATCTTTTCTTTTAAAAATCTTTGGGCCTCTAATAGAGTGCAAGACCCATCCCCTTGTACATAAAAACAATTTTGGGCCTCACGTATTGTATAAGTCCCTCTATACAGTTTTTAAAACAACGGTGCGATCATCGTCAAAAATTGGGCCTCTCCTTGAGCTGTAAGCCCCAACAATCTTTTCAAAGCACTTTCTCCTTTGATTTTGAATTCAAATATATGTTGTTATCAAAACTTTCTTTGTTGAACAACTAACAATACAGTATGGAAGCTCTACAACGGGTAACTGTTTATCCGCTTTCATTCACCGCTTTCATATGTATATAACTGTATTATGGGGCTGCTTCACTGTAAGTCTTCTTTCACATCATTTAATATACTTGTCATATATCCACTGTGTAATACTAGTATAGTTATTTAGATTTTTCGCCGGCAACTACGTCTAGCACTAGGTAAAGCTTTGTTGGTCACTCTTAAATACAAACAAAACTAGATCCCCATAGGATTTCCAGATACAGTCTTCCCTTCTCTTGGGGATAAACAATATGGAATAAAGAGAAAGGCAGTATTCTCGATGAACCTTTTCTCAGAATGTCACCCTTAGAAATTGTAAAAGAAACTCTAACTCCCCAGAGATGATCTTTTCTCTGTGAATGACATCTCTTGAGTTTCTTCCAAATTCTCGAACTTTCCTGGAATGATCTCTTCTCTGTGAATTGCATTTCTTGAATTTCTCTTGGTTTGGGGACCCACAAGCTTCCTAAAAGCATCCCCGCCTCCTCTTGGGCGTTGTACAATGACCCTTCAGCTTCTTAGAAGTTCTCATGCCTTCTGTTAGTTCTTGTGTTGGCTGGAATTTTGGTAAAACAAAGTTGAACAATGTTGATGTCATATGTCTGATGTCATAACATTGGTTCTTATCATTAGTTGTTGCAGGGTTGGAAGTTTTGTTTGCTGATGTTATAAGTGATGTCTTGACATCACTATACCAGAACATCAGAACATCAGTTTGTGATGTTTTAGGGCTGCGCGTGTTAGTGAGTGTTGAGGAGATCTGTTAGACAGATTGGATGCAAATTTCTTAGAGAAGATATTGGCAATCAGATATGGGGCAGATCATAGAGCAAATCATATAACTAACATGAGGGCTGATTTGAAAAGATTCAGGAGATCAAATCTGCATTAATTTCTGATTTCAAAAACAAATCAGATCAGAATCTTGGGAGCAGGTCCAAGCCCAAGTCAGAAGGGTATAAAAGCAGCCTCAACCCTTATTGGAAGAGAACGAAGAAAGAGAGCTAAAGACTGAGTGTCGTTTGTGTCTTCGTGTGTATTTTGTAAACCATTCATGTTGAATTGGTGTTATTATTTTTGAGTTGTAATTGATATCTCTAGAGCTGTTAAGCAAGAGAGTTTATGTTCTTGATCAAAGCTGTGAAGCAGAATCAAGGTGTGTTTGAATTGTATCACTGAGGTGATTTAGGGAGTGAGTGGTTTCTCATATCTAAGTGGTTTCTTAGGTAGAAGGTTCATTGGGTAGTGATTAAGTTTAGTAGATGTCAACTGGGATTGTTGAGTCTATAAATTAATACTACTAATAGTGAAATTCCTCCCTGGCTTGGTAGCCCCCAGACGTAGGTAGTTAGACCGAACTGGGTGAATAATTCTTTGTGTCCTTTAATGATTGTTATTGCATTGTCCATAGCAGATTGTGTTGTTGTGACATCACACTTAACATCAGACATCTGATACTAGAATTTCAATTGGTATCAGAGCAGGCATCCTGTTCTGCATCTAGGTGAGATCTAGGGCTGATACTTTCTGGTAAGATGGACAAGGAAGTTGGTGGATTTGTGAATAGACCCCCTATTCTGGATGGTTCTAATTATGATTATTGGAAACCAAGGATGGTTACCTTCTTGAAGTCCTTGGACAGTAGGGCTTGGAAGGTTGTGTTAAAAGAGTGGAAGCACCCTGTTATTACTGATAAAGAAGGAAACACCAAGCTGAAACCTGAAGAAGAGTGGACAAAGGAAGAGGATGAGCTAACACTTGGCAATTCTAAGGCCTTGAATGCCATCTTTAATGGGATTGATAAAAACATCTTCAGACTGGTAAACACTTGTGAAGTGGCAAAGGATGCTTGGGACATTTTAAAGACTACTCATGAAGGAACTCCAAGGGTTAAGATGTCAAGACTTCAACTTCTGACATCAAAGTTTGAAAGTCTAAAGATGAAGGAAGATGAAACTATTCATGATTTTCACATGAATATTCTTGAGCTGTCAAATGCATCTAGTGCTCTTGGAGAGAAGATGACTGAAGAAAAGCTGGTGAGGAAAATTCTTAGATCCCTTCCCAAGAGATATAAGATGAAGGTGACTGCAATTGAAGAAGCTCAAAACATCAGCAAAATGAGGGTTGATGAGCTGATTGGATCTCTTCAAAATTTTGAGTTAGGGTTGAGTGAAGAGGAACCTAAAAAGAAGACCAAGAGTATAGCTTTGGTATCTAATATTCAAGAAGAGAAGAAAGGGAATGGTGCTGAGTCTCAGGAGGAGCTGTCTCAGGCTATTGTTCTGATGGGAAGACAGTTTAACAAGGTGTTTAAGAGGATGAATAAAAACTACAAACCTAATGTTAAGAACATCTCCTCTGACATCAAAAAGTCAAAAGAGAAGGATGAAGAGAAGAATGTTCAAGACAAAGGAGTTCAATGCTTTGAGTGTGAAGGTTATGGCATGTCAAGAAAGAATGTCCTACATTCCTTAAGAAGCAAAAAAAGGTCATGGCTGTTTCCTGGTCTGATACTGACAGTGAAAGTGAAGAAGAGTATGCCAAGCATGTTAGGGCATTGACAGGAACATGTATTTCTGATGGAGAATCTAGTGATGAGGAATTGACTTTTGAGGAGTTAGCAGCATCCTATCAAGAGTTATGTCTGAGGAGTGCAGAAGTTTGTCAAGAAAGTGAGAAACAAAAGAAAAGAATAGTCCAGCTTGAGACTGTTAAAGCTGATCTTGAAAATGAAGTCTTGTTAGTTAAATCTCAACTTGATCAAATGACCAAGTCTGTCAGAATGTTGAACAGTGGGTCTGATACTCTTGATAAGATTCTTCAGGCTGAAAAGGTTGCAGGAGACAAGACTGGCTTAGGATTTGTTATTGAGGAGAAGGTCTCTGGTGAAGCTAGTACTTCTGGAACCAAAAAGGACATGTCTCAACCAATGTCTCAACATAACAGAAGAAGACATAATCCTAAACCTAAGCAGATTGTTCATCAACTTCCTCAAAATGTTGGGAAAGGGAATGCTCATGGTCCTCATCATGGGAAGGCACAGGCTTCTGGAGCTGGGCAGTATATGCCTCCACAATATCATAGGAGTATGCAGGCTTCTATGTTTAACATGTTCCATCAGATGTCTCAACATCAAGGGAATATGTATGGCTTTGGACCTAATAATGCAGTGCCTCATGATTATGGTAGAAGAAAGCCACATCATCGTGGTAGAATACAACCTAAGAGACAGAATCATCACTACAGAAGACAGGCTAACTATGGAAGAAGACAGCCCCAGTACTTTGGATGGCAGCCACAGCAGTTTCATCATCAAGGAGGCAGGAAGTTTACTCACTTTAGAGAAGAGGATAAAAGAGTTAGGTGTTTCTATTGCGGAAGTTTTGGCCATATGCAATATTCTTGCTTTAAATTGCATGGCTATCCCAAATCTGTCCATCAACCTAGACAGAATCAGAACAGGTCTAAGCCTGTTAAAAAATGGGTTCCTAAAGCTGCTGTTACATGTCTATTGGCCCACACATCTGATAGACATTCTGTTAAGGATGGTTGGTACTTTGATAGTGGCTGTTCAAAGCATATGACAGGGTTCAAAAATCAGTTGGTGGATATCAGGACTTACTCCACAAATGATGTAACTTTTGGTAATGGTGTCAAAGGAGAAGTCAAGGGTATGGGAAAACTGAATTGTGCAGGTGCTCCTAGACTAGATGATGTGTTATTGGTCAAAGGATTGAAAGCCAACTTGATCAGTATTAGTCAACTATGTGAGAAAGGACTTAAAGTTCACTTTACTAAAGCTGAATGTGTTGTCACTAATGAGAAAGGTGAAGTTGTCATGAAGGGTGTGAAGTCCAAAGACAACTGCTATCTATGGGTATCCCTAGACTCAGGCTCTCACACATGTGGTGATACTAAAGAAGATGAAAATAGAGTATGGGATCAAAAGGTGGAATATCTAGAGGAAGGAAGAATTTATGAAGACTGCCAAAGTGGGAAGGAAACTAAGAGTAAAATGTTACACCAGAAGTTTCAACATCCCACTACAACAACAGGGCTGGATTCACCTCACCTGGACCTAATGAAATCCAAAGGTGTTGTCATGACCAAACAGGGTATTCAACAAAAGCAATCAGAATCTAAGATGTGCCTTGGTGATAAGATGGACATTTATAAACTCCTAGCTCAGAGTAAGCTAACTAAGTACAATGTCAAGCAGGATGTCATGACATTATACTGTGACAACCTGAGTGCTATCAATATATCCAAGAATCCTATACGTCATCACTTCCTCAGAGACCTAATGGAAGACAAAGTGGTTACCTTGGAACATGTTGCCACTGAAAGAAAACTGGCTGACATTTTTACTATGGCTGTAGATGCAAATCAGTTTGAAAATTTAAGGGGAAAACTAGGTATTTGCATATATAAGGATTTGTAGCAATTAATGAATTTATGGAATGTTGCACTAAAGTACAGGATTATGATGATTTGTCTTGAAGGAGAATCTGCAGATGTATTATGTGTGCAAGTTTATTTCTCTCTATGGTATGGTAACCTGAACAAACTGCTCTGGCTGTGGTTTATTGGGAGCCTCTTGAAGGACTTCTATGCATAATGAGTCCTTTGTATGGTGATGGAAAGCTGATGTCTCAAGTGAGGTTGTAACATCATGATCGTTGATGGTTATATTTGGAAGATGATTGAGATTGTGCATGTGGTGTTTCTGAATATGTGGATTAGAATGTGGAGATTTTGACCTTGTTTTTAGTAGTATGTTCTGCCAAAGCATGACTACTAATTTTGAAGACTTCACTAGTATCAACAACTACTAGTGATTGTAATTGTAGAGGTATTGTGTTCTGTTCAGAACGTTTTTTTTTGAAGAGCTGTTCTTTCTTCTGCTGCAAGTATCTCTTGAAGGGATTAGATCTCATTAAAGTCTTGAAGTAAGCTGAGAATTCATGGAGTGTGTGAGCAGTGTCACACTGGTCAGGGTACTTGGAGGTGTTCTCCAGGAGTGATAGTACAGTATGTGCATGTGCTCAGCAAGTGTGTAAAGATCTGGTGCTCAAATGTTCATCTCCATCAAGAGCATTGGTTATCCATGACAGGGGGAGTACTTGTTTATGGATTTTGGTGTGTATATTGTGAAGATTGTGTGCTGATCAAGCTTGTGGAGATTGGTTGCCTCTACAGTTTTTGGAAGAACTCTGTGAGGGTCTTTGTTGATGGGAGATGTCACACTTATCTTGGTGTGCGTTATTAATTCTAAGTAAGAGGAGTTTACTTAGAGTTTAGTGGAAGCATTCCTGACCGGAAGGTTGAAGATGTGTTCTCCTTAAGCCATACAAGGAAGTATTGTGGACGGTGCTGTCAGGAGGATGTATAAAATGGAATGTGTGTCTTTCGCTGTGCCTATGCCTCTGATGTGAGAGTTAAAACAGTTCAGGGTTGCTTGGAGTTATCATCAAGGAACAAGGTTGTTTGTGTCTGAGAGAATCTAGTTGTGTTTCTCTGTAGTGAGTATATGGGGGAGTTTTGATTATGTGTGACAGAGAGAGTTGTGTACTTGTTTGAGGTGGTGCTGCATTGGTGCAGCCTGTACAAGGTTGGCTTAGTTCTTAGGCAGCTTGTGTTCTTGTACCTCTGGGGAGGTTGTGATGTCAGACAAGATGTCTTGACTTTGTGGTCTTGGAAGTATGGGTATGGTTCTGGATGTTCTGGCCTTGTGAGGCTGATGGTTGAACTAGTTTTTTTTCATACTTCTTAGGATGGATATAGTCTGGGAGAATTTATGCTGAACCTAGCTGAAAGAAGTAAGGTTTGTCCAATTGTGGCTAAAAAGGGGGAGAGTTAGCCTTTGTGCCTCTAGGCTTGAGGGAGAGGGTATGAACAGCATGAACAGATGTGAACTGGTTCTTGTTTTAAGGGGGAGTTTGCCCTATATGCTACTGTGAAGGCGATTTCTGCAGCTTGTTGTTTCTACATCTTGGTGGTTTTTGTTGCTGCTAGTTAGTGAGTTTGTGCAGGTGCTGCTAGGTGCTTTGAAAGTTTAAAATTTATCATTTTTTTCCGCTGTTGGGTTCTCTGATGATGGCAAAGTTTGTTTTAGCCAAAATTAGCCAAATGGGGAGATTTTTAGTTCTTATGTTGGCTGGAATTTTGGTAAAACAAAGTTGAACAATGTTGATGTCATATGTCTGATGTCATAACATTGGTTCTTATCATTAGCTGTTGTAGGGTTGGAAGTTTTGTTTGCTAATGTTATAAGTGATGTCTTGACATCACTATACCAGAACATCAGAACATCAGTTTGTGATGTTTTAGGGCTGCGCGTGTTAGTGAGTGTTGAGGAGATCTGTTAGAGAGATTGGATGCAAATTTCTTGGAGAAGATATTGGCAATCAGATATGGAGCAGATCATGGAGCAAATCATATAACTAACATGAGGGCTAATTTGAAAAGATTCAGGAGATCAAATATGCATTAATTTCTGATTTCAAAAACAGATCAGATCAAAATCTTGGGAGCAGGTCCAAGCCCAAGTCAGAAGGGTATAAAAGCAGCCTCAACCCTTATTGGAAGAGAACGAAGAAAGAGAGCTAAAGACTGAGTGTCGTTTGTGTCTTCGTGTGTATTTTGTAAACCATTCATGTTGAATTGGTGTTATTGTTTTTGAGTTGTAATTGATATATCTAGAGCTGTTAAGCAAGAGAGTTTCTGTTCTTGATCAAAGCTGTGAAGCAGAATCAAGGTGTGTTTGAATTATATCACTGAGGTGATTTAGGGAGTGAGTGGTTTCTCATATCTAAGTAGTTTCTTAGGTAGAAGGTTCATTGGGTAGTGATTAAGTTTAGTAGATGTCAACTGGGATTGTTGAGTCTGTAAATTAATAGTTCTAATAGTGAAATTCCTCCCTGGCTTGGTAGCCCCCAGAAGTAGGTAGTTAGACCGAACTGGGTGAATAATTCTTTGTGTCCTTTACTGATTGTTATTGCATTGTCCATAGCAGATTGTGTTGTTGTGACATCACACTTAACATCACACATCTGATACCAGAATTTCACCTTCCCTTGGGCTTAATACAAGGACCCTGACAACCTCTTAAAGGTATAAGACAAAAATTAGTCATCCTTTGCTAGAGCGGTCTTTCCCGCGTCAAAAACTCCGGCCATTTTAGGGTTGATACTCATCCCTTAATGCCCGTGCCTCCTCTTGGGCATTGTAAAAAAGATAAAACTCTAGACTTGGACAGTCTAAACCTCTTGAGTCTCAAAGACATTCTCAAGTTCCTTTCAAACATAGGAAAAAAATCCAATCACCCTGGATCAATCTCCAGCATAAACCCGGTCTCCCTCATGAGAGTTCCCCACACTTGGACACGCTTCAGGATCTCAATAATCCTCAGCAGTAAGACAACCTCCTCTTGGGCTTTGTACAAATGATTCTCCCCAATAGAGCTAACCTTTTAAGACTCTCTTGTTTAGTCAATCTCTTTTTAGCCTCAATCTCGGGCTTTGTACGAGATAGAAAAACACTCTCTGGTTGAGTATAAAAGACTCTCTTATTGAGTCAATCTCTTTTTAGCCTCAATCTCGGGCTTTGTACGAGATAGAAAAACACTCTCTTGTTGAGTATAAAAGACTCTCTTGTTGAGTCAATCTCTTTTTATCCTCAATCTCGGGCTTTGTACGAGATAGAAAAACACTCTCTTGTTGAGTATAAAAGACTCTCTTGTTGAGTCAATCTCCTTTTAGCCTCAATCTCGGACTTCGTACGAGACAGCAAATCACTCTCCCATTGAGTATAAAAGACTCTCTCGTTGAGTCAATCAACCTTCAGACTCTCTTGTTGAGTCAAACTTTTTAGCCTCCGTCTTGGGCTTTATACAGAACAGATAAAAGCACTCTCTTGTTGAGTCAAACCATTCCAACCTCCATCTTGGGCTTTATACCAGATACATTCTCCCCAACGGAGTCAAAATTCCTTTTAGCCTCAATCTTGGGCTTTGTACAAGACATAAAGAACATTTTCCCCTGAAAAGTCAAACTTCCAGCCTCCTCTTAGGCTTTGTATAAAGAAACCCCCGGTTGAGTCAATCAACCTTTTAGCATCAAATTTTTGCTTTGCTCACAACATACAAACATCAACAATTTCTCTTTAGAGATGACAAATTCTCTCTCAGCCAAATCCCTTTAGCTTCACATCTTGGGCTTTGAACAAGATATAAATCACCTTTTGCTTCATGTCTTGGGCTTTGAAACAAGACACCAAAACACATCTTTCCTCCCATAGAATAGGAGGAACTACGATCGCTCTGATTTCCCTGTTTCATTAAACGGGAATACGTAGGCATAAGATTGCAAAATCTTAGCGAACATACTAATCAAAAGCTTAGGTCCAGTACCTTACCCAAAACATAAACAAAACTCACTCTCCCTGTCATACTTTCCCAAGAAACTTTCCCAACCCATCAGCAGATAAACACTATCAATTACAAAGCGAAATTTAAAAGCTAACATCCTGTGGATAACCATATATAGGATGGATAATTGACAACTACCCATTGTATAACCTGACCCCAGACCCCCAATCTCTTTTAAAGCGTTTGTTCAATTAAACATTCGCGTGCAAGGTTAATTTTAGATACCTTCCCTTTCCCTTCCAGCTTCAGGGGATAAATAAGAAATCAGAAAGTAGCACCCTTTCTCCACGAGGAGGAAAACCCAAACTCCAGCGATAAGGTGGTCGCGTCACCGACAAATGGCGACTCTGTTGGGGAGTCATTGTTTAATCTATTTTTACCTTGGGGCATTGTCCCCATTCGCTACAGTAAAATGGCGACTCTTCTGGGGAGTCATTGTCTATATAGGATCATAAGACTAGATGTCTAGGATGTTAGGACAAATATATATACTGCTATTCCTAATTGATATCCATGTTTATTTTTCTGCTAATGGGAATACGTGTGATGCCGCATGTGGAAAGATTGAGTGTAAACCTAAAATAAGTTATGGCATTATACGGGTAATCTTACGGGGAGTGAATCCCAGATAAGAGGTCCCGGTCGACCATCAAATCAGTGGAGATGCCCTTTGCCGATACAATGCCTATGCGACTTCGGTTGTTGAAAGCAGATTGTTCAATTGGGTTATTTGAGAAGCTGAGGATTTTAGTAGACTGAAACCATTTTGTAGTGCGGAAGCTATCAGAAATAGTTGTCACGCGATACTACCCTCATTTAAGATTACTCTAAGATACTACAGCTCGCTGGCGATTCGCTTGCTGTCGTTATCCCAAGAGGGGTCAGTGATTTTGAGGATAGGTACAAAAATCACCAGTATAAACCTTTGGGGATGGGTAGAGCCTTGACTTCTTGACACCGAACCTTTGACCCCATGTTTTTTCTATGTTTTTGTGTGCTGCATTCATGCATTCATTTCATTAAAAAACTTTAAACAAAGAAAAATCTTCTCTCCTAGTCTCTCTTTTTCAAATTAAACTAAGACAATGATTGCAAATGTCAAATAAAGAGATTGCTAATGGATTTCGGTAGAAGGAAGACTCACAAGTATACCTTCAAGGTTCCAAAACTAGAGGATTTAAGAGGTCTGGCGAGGATGATAACCAACCCTGAGGCTTTCAAAGCTAAGTATGGAGGACTGCTGTCTCTGTTAAGGGTCCATGTAATTGAAGGAATCCTGTCCAAACTAATCCAGTTCTACGATCTGGTCTATCACTGTTTCACATTCCCGGATTATCAACTAGCACCAACACTGGAGGAGTACTCTCACCTGACTGATTTGCATATTACTGACCAAGCTCCCTTTTCCAGACTGGAAGAAATTCCAAAGGATCAAACCATTGCAAGAGCAATCTATTTGGACGAGTCAAAAGTTAGGACTCACATGATCATTAAGGGTGGTATCCAGGGTTTGCCAGCCCAGTTCTTAATAAAGAAAGCTCTGTACTTTGCTAGTATAGGGAACGTGGCCGCTTTCGAAAGCATTTTTGTTTTGCTCACCTACGGGTTATTTTTGTTTCCCAACATCGATAACTTTGTAGATATCAATGCCATTAAGATTTTTTTGATTGGAAACGCTGTACCGACCTTGCTCGCAGATGCTTATCATTCTGTACACCTAAGGAATTTGTACAGCGGAGGAATGATCACCTGCTATGTACCCCTGCTGTACAAATGGTTCATTTCTATATGCCAAAGTCTGCTGCATTTTGGGATCAAAAGAATACTTTACGTTGGTCGCAGAGAATCATGTCTCTTACCAACTCTGACACCGATTGGTACAATCGAATCTATGACGAGATCAGAATCATTGACCGTTGTGGAAATTTCCCAAATGTACCCCTTATAGGAATTAAAGGAGGAATCAATTATCATCTAGTTTTGGTTCGTCGTCAATTTGGATACCCGATGAGGCATGTCCCGCGTAATGCTCATCTGGAAGGTCTTTTCTTCAAGGAAGGAGAAAATGACAGGGCACTAAAGACAGAAATAGTGCATGTCTGGAAACACTTTCATAGGAAAGGAAGAGAGTCTCTAGAAAACCAGATTGTGTCTCGGTGGAACCTTATCTCCACTGGGTACAAACTAGAGCTCTCAAGTTGAGGATGCCTTACCCTCGTCAGGAAGTTCTTCCATTAAGGGACCTTATCCTTTATTTTATGTCCGATACGGAAAAACTTCAGGTTACTCTCAACAAAGTTTAACAGGAGAAGAAGTCTTGGAAGAACAAGTACCATATTCTCAATGTGGAGTGCAAGAAAATACAACAACTGTTAAAAGAAAAAGATGCTCTGATTGAGATTTTAGAGAAACATGTTGTAGAAAATCAGGATGACCAAAGGAATTTGCTCGCTCCTTTCACTTGGCAAAGGAATGACAACCCGACAACGGCTCAAGAGCCCCGGTCAAAGAAAAGGAAAGTACCAGAACCAGCACCTGAGCTCTCCTAAGAGAGGGCTCGGGACCCATAAGTTTAGATTTCCTTTTACAGCACTATATAAATTACTGCATTCCCATTCCGCAATCTTTGAATTCAATAAAACGTGGTTTCCCCAATGTTTGATATTTGCAATCCAATTGTCAAAGTTTATTTTGATTAAACAAAAAACATAATTAATATAATCATTGCATATCACTCATTATTATCACGTAACACATTCTTCTTACCTATGAATCTCAAGTTTGCGTCTCGATTCTAGAGTCAAACTGTCTCATTCGAACAATACTCGGGCCAATTGACAAAAAAAGATGGATGATCTCGAGGAAGAGAACAGAGAGTTGAGGGAAGAGATCGACACTCTGAAAGAGGATCTGAGAAAGCTTCATAACGACATGCAAGCTCTAGCAGAAGCTCAGATGCAACAACAAAGGACTGTGATCTCAGAGATCACATCAACGCCCATAGTAGAAAAGTATGATCCTCGGTATAACATGCCTAAAGATCGTCCATGGGGCATGCCTATTAACTATATCCCAGAAGGATATGTTCCGCCGATCACTGAAGATCAGGGAACTACGGCAGGGACCGCTGGGACTGAAGGTTAAAAACTTCGGGAAAGCGAAGATGCCAGGGGCATGACGGCAACTCCTAGAGGTTACAAACTTCGGGAGAGGAAGGACCTAGAGTCACTGCCATGATGACCATACCACCGCCCATGGTACACACTGTCCCGGAAGGACAGATTCCACATATACCTTCTGGTGGAAACGAAAGTATGTTTGATAGAATGAATGAGTTCCATGATCAGTTCCTAGAGATGCAGAAAGAGCTGCAAGCCCTTCGCGGTCAGGATCTATTTGGAAAGGACGCCGCAGACCTTTGTTTGGTCCCCAATGTAAAAGTTTCGCACAAATTCAAAGTGCCCGAATTTGAATAGTACAAGGGTAACTCTTGCCCTCAAAGCCATTTGGTGATGTACGCTCGACGAATGTTAACTCAGACAAAGAACCAAGAGCTACTGATTCATTATTTTCAGGATAGTTTAACCGGTGCCGCACTCAAATGGTACATGGGTTTAAACCGTACTAAGATCGACACTTTTAGAGATCTTGGCGCTGCTTTCGTTCAACAATATAAGTATAACCTGGACATGGCACCAGACAGAGATCAACTCAGAGCCATGTCACAAAAGGACAAGGAAACCTTTAAGGAGTACGCTCAGAGATGGCATGAAATTTCCGCCCAGATTTGTCCACCTCTTGAGGAAAAAGAGATGACAAAGATCTTCTTAAAGACCTTGAGCTCATTCTACTACGACCGAATGGTCGCCAGTGCGCCCAGTGACTTTACTGAAATGGTAGGCATGAGAGTTCGTCTTGAGGAAGCAGTCCGAGAAGGACGTTTAGTTAAAGACGCTGGATCATCAAGCAGTACCAAAAGATACGGTAGTGTTCTGCCTAAGAAAAAAGAGAAAGATATTGACAATATCTCTCTCGGAAAGCAAAGGCGACGGTACCAACCAGTAGCAGCTGTAAATCCTACTATCAACTCTGCGCCTGTTCCCATGTATCAACCTCATGTTGCGCAAAGCCAACCTAATCAACTACAATATCAGCAAAGGACACAACAACCTCTTCAGCAGGCTCGTCCTCAGTACAACAACAACCGTACAACACGACCACCAGGGTTCGACCCTATACCGATGTTGTACGCATAATTGTTTTCATTATTACTGGTCAAGGGGCACGTCCAAACCAGGTCCCCTCTTACATACCGGAAAATCTGCCTTTTTGGTTCAAATCGGATCAGACTTGCCCTTACCATCAAGGAGGACCAGGGCATAACATAGAAAACTGTCTCAGTTTCAAATCCGATGTGCAAAAGCTTGTTAGGAGCGGGGTCTTATCTTTCAAAGATACGAATCTGAATGTTCTCACGAACCCGCTGCCTCAACACGAGAAAGCTGCGGTAAATTTGATAGAAGGAGAGTCTAACAACAGCTATCAAATTCATGATGTACTCTTATTGAGGGCCAACTTGGTCAATATGCATTGTAGATAGAGTGGATACGGCCATATGCCACCTCATAATTATCACCAGTGTGATATCTTCTCTAAAAATAATCAAGGATGTTCTGTGGTGCAATCAGCTCTACAGGAACAATTGGATCTCGGGTGGATCCAAGAGCGTCGCGTTCGTGGAGTTAACATGACTCATGCAAGTTCTAACATCATTCAGAACCACGACATCCGTGCAATGAATGTCAACTTAGTGGCAATGCACTCAAGGCAAAGCCAGTATCATAATCTGCCGCGGCACGACTATAATTCCTGTCTGACTTGCTCGGTAAACAAATAGGGATGCTCTTTTATACAAGAAGCCCTCTAGCGTCAGATGGATCTTGGGTGGATCCAGGACTACCATGATAGAAATCCTTATCAAGTTAACATGATTCAAATCTTCGATATTCGTTTGATGAATACCAGCTTGGTGGAGTTACACGCCAAGCAAGTCCAACTCTGTTTTCTCACTTCACATAATTATCAGAACTGTAAAGTATGTTCTGAGAGTAACCAATGGTACGCTCTCGTTTAAATAACTTTGCATCACTTGTTAAACCATTGGTGGCTTCCGATCTATCTAGACGAAGACATGTAACAAATCAGTGTGACAAACGGGAACCCTACTAGACATATACCTAGTAAGGTTGCACTGCATTCAAAGTGGACGTGGCCAGGTGCCACCACACAATTACGAGCACTGTAGAGTCTACTCGGAAAATAATCAAGGATGTTACCTCGTGCGAGCATCCCTTCAAAGTCAGTTGGCTCCCAAGGAGATTCAACCGTGTCCAAGTTCTGGATCAATTAACTAGATGCCAGACTATTTCGCTGATCAGATTAAGGATGTTGTCGTGATCTCTAATCGCGAAAGGACCAAAGATGTTTGTACCATCATCCTTCTACTTGACGAATCGAAGGTTCTTAACCAGGAATTAATTGAAGTTACTTACGACAGTCAGAGAAACCAGAAGGCTCTTGTAGTTATCTATCTACCAGGACCAGTGCCGTACAAATTCGATAAGGCGGTCGCTTAAAAATACGGTGCAACAACAATTGAGAATGGAAAGGAAATTCCATTACCCTCCTTCTTGAATATTGCAGACATCAGTCGAGTAACACGGAGCAGTCGAATCTTCAACAGAGGAGTTGGAGAACCTAACAGAGAAAAGGAACCTCAAACAGAAGTTCCCAATCCACCAGTCGGTCAATCCAGTGATCCCGACCTTTCAAAGAACGATGATGAGATGCTGAAGCTCATCAAAAGGAGTGAATACAACATTGTTGATAAGCTGTTACAAACTTCTTCAAAGATCTCTGTGTTATCTCTTTTACTCAGTTTCGAAGCCCACAGAGAGGCTCTACAGAAAGTCTTAGAGCAGGCCTTTGTGGAATAGGATGTGTCGATAAGGCAATTTGACAGTATCGTCTCTAACATCACTTCCTGTAATAACTTGGGGTTTAGTGATGAGGAATTGCCAGAAGAAGGAAAAAGCCACAACATGGCACTCAATATCACAGTTAACTGCCACGACGATGCCTTAGCCAGCGTACTGGTAGACACCGGATCAGCTCTCAACGTTATGCCGAAGTTCACTCTAATACGACTATCATTTAAAGGATCTCTGATGAGAGGCAGTGAGGTCATCGTCAAACCATTTGACGGATCCCGAAAAACGGTTATCGACGAAGTCGACCTTCCCATAACTATTGGTCCTCACACTTTCCAAGTCACTTTCCAGGTCATGGAGATCCGAACAACATACAGTTGTTTGTTGGGAAGACCTTGGATACACCAGGCTGGGGCAGTCACTTGGACACTTCACCAGAAGCTGAAGTTTGTCAAGAATGACCAACTCGTCACGGTCTGTGGAGAACAAGCCTTGATCGTGAGTAACCTATCATTGTCCACTTCTGTAGAACCCAAGGAGGTTGTTGGAACTCAGTTCTAGGCACTTTTGGTAAGCAGTGAGAATCAATTAGAGAAGGGAACATCAATATACTTTTACAAAGAGGCTCTTGAAGTAATCAAAGGTAACAATGCAAAAGGATGGGGACAGCTTGTCATTCCTACTGACAATAAAACAAAGAAGGGTCTTGGTTTTTCTGCAACCTGTACCCAGACTGCCGCTAACGGTGAATGTCTTCATCCCATTCAGAACTTCTTCCATAGTGGAGGTTTCCTTCACCCAGTGTCTCAAGAAGTACATACCATCAACGAGGGAGATTCCTCCGACACAGATGAGGAATGGAAGTCCTATCTTAACAAGGACGGTTATATGTCTCAGGAAGAGGTGCCTACGCCATTTTTCTATCCCGCACAGAGTCCGAGATTTATACCGAGGTCAGATGTCGAAATGATATACGGATATTGTGATCCGGAAGGATGACGTGCTCCACCAAACTCATTAGAGGAAGACACTCTGATGAAAGATAACTTTGACCACGACTATTATGGCCCAATGGATGGCCTGCCTATCTGGCAGCCGTACCCAGGAGACTTGGGACAAGAAAATAAGCCGAACAATGAAAATCAGCTGAGCATCATTGAAAATAATACCTACAGCCCCACCATGTCATGGGATCATTACTCGAGGCATTCTAAAAATATCCAGCACGATGATGAATTTGCAAAGCTCGCAGGGTTAGAGTTCATCAACTATGCTTTTCCCGAGGTCAACGTCATCGAGAGGGATGACTCCTCCAATTCCAAAGAAGTGTGGGACACCTTAGGACAACCGAGTGGCAAGTACGACTTCTTGGTCAAGTACACTACTCCTGAAAGCTCTCGTATCAGGCTCAAGGACATCCAGCCAACTGGATGGGGGGATTTTCCTGAGAGCACAAATACTATGCAAAATACAACTGAGGAATCCTCCTACGACAACTCTGCTTGGGAGACAGATTCCAACGATCCTGCTCCACCAAAAATCAACGTTATTTCTGAAGACAAATCAAGGAAGGTACCAGACTTTGTGATTCACCGAGGAGTTCGCCACCAATGGGTTGCAGTCGATGTTCCGAAAATCATTCATAATTCGAAGTAATTGTCGTCTTTGCTTTAACCTTTCACCCTGCCCAGGTGAAACAAATGTTTTGATAGGGCTCAATTTCTGTAAATGTCTCTCTTCGCTTCGCCCAAAGCGACCGAATTTTGTTTTATAGGGCTGTAGTTTCAAGAATCGACAAGTTCATAAATAAAATAAACATCGTTCTGTAATTTCCGCATTAATTGCTGTTTTCTCTTTTCGCTTTTTCAGAAAATGGTAATCCTAAAAAACAATTCAAATAAAAAAAACAAGCAGTTTTCAAAAAATACACTGCACACACTCTTGCATTCTCTCTATCTCTTCTAAAAAACAATCATAACGTCATGCAGATTGCTTGTTTTAAACCTCATTGAAACGTACGATCCGATGCCTTCTCCCAACTTTGAATTCCCGGTATTTGAGACTGATGAAGAAGATGGCGAAGAAGTTCCAGAGGAGATCTCCCGATTACTCAAACAAGAGGAAAGGTCCATTAAACTTCACAAAGAACCGTTGGAAACGGCCAACTTGGGTTTAGAGGAAGAGAGAAAAGAGGTCAAGATTGGAGCATTGCTCAGTCCAACCGTCAAAGAAAGTTTGACAAAGCTTCTCAAAGAATTTCCCGATGTATTCGCTTGGTCCTATCAGGATATACCAGGGTTGGATACCAGCATCGTGGAAAATCATTTACCGTTGAAATCAGAATGTCCGCCGGTGAAACAAAGGCTGAGACGGACTCACCCGGATATGGCTATCAAAATCAAAGAGGAAGTACAGAAACAGATTGACGCGGGTTTCCTCGCCACATCAGAATATCCTCAATGGTTAGCCAACATAGTACCAGTTCTGAAAAAGGACGGAAAGGTCAGAATGTGTGTGGATTACAGAGATCTAAACAAGGCAAGTCCAAAGGACGACTTTCCTTTACCACACATTGACATACTGGTTGACAGTACATCAAAGTTCAAAGTCTTCTCCTTCATGGATGGATTCTCGGGCTATAATCAGATAAAAATGGCGCCGGAAGATATGGAGAATAATTCGTTCATCACCCCATGGGGTACTTTTTGTTACAAGGTAATGCCGTTCGGGTTGAAGAATGCTGGGGCAACCTATCAAAGGGCCATGACTACTCTGTTCCACGACATGATACACAAAGAAATAGAGGTATATGTTGATGACATGATTGCCAAATCTAAGACAGAGGAGGAGCATGTGACCCACCTGTCAAAACTATTTGAGCGTCTGAGAAAGTACAAGCTCCGCTTGAATCCCAACAAATGCACGTTCGGTGTTCGCTCAGGGAAACTTTTAGGGTTCATCGTCAACCAAAAGGGAATTGAGGTTGATCTTGACAAGGTCAAGGCCATTCAAGAAATGCCTTCTCCAAAGACTGAAAAACAAGTCAGGGGATTCCTAGGACGTTTAAACTACATCTCCAGATTCATATTCCTCATGACCGCGACATGCGCGCCGATCTTCAAATTACTCAAAAAGAATCAGGACTATGTTTGGATGGAAGACTGCCAAACTGCCTTCGACAGTATCAAGGAATACCTGTTGAACCCGCCGATTCTATCACCTCCAGTGGAGGGGAGACCGTTGATCATATACTTAACAGTCTTGGAGGACTCAATGGGTTGTGTACTTGGCCAACAAGACGAAACGAAAAGGAAAGAGTCTGCCATTTACTATTTGAGCAAGAAATTCACCGACTGCGAGACTCGGTAGACTATGCTTGAGAAGACTTGTTTCTCTTTGGCTTGGACAGCCAAACATCTTCGCCAATATATGATTCGTCACACTACTTGGTTAATCTCCGAAATGAATCCAATCAAGTATGTCTTTGAAAAACCTGCTCTCATGAAAAGGATTGCCCGTTGGCAGATGTTGTTATCAAAATACGACATAGAGTACCATGCTCAGAAAGTCGTTAAAGGAAGTGTTTTAGCCGATCATTTGGCTCATCAACCGATTGACGATCAAGAATCAGTCAGATTTGACTACCCAGATGAAGATGTCATGTACATGAAAATGAAAGATTGCGATGAACCGCTACCCAGTGAAGGGCCAGAATCAGGTTCCCAATGGGGAGTTATCTTTGACAGAGCTATTAATCATTACGGAAACGGAATTGGGGCAATCATCATAACACCTCAGGGTACCCATATTCCTTTCACCGCCCGACTGACATTCAAGTGTACAAACAATGAGCACGAATACGAAGCTTGTATCATGGGTCTCGAAGAAGCGATCGACTTAAGGATCAATAACTTGGATGTATATGGCGACTCATCCCAGGTTATCAATCAGATCAAAGGAGACTGGAACACATACCAATCAGGACTGATTCCTTACAAAGATTACGCGAGAAGGTTGTTACCATTCTTCGACAGAATCGAGTTTCAACATATCCCTCGTAAAGAGAATCACATGGCTGATACAATAGCCACTCTCTCTTCCATGATTAGTGTAGGTCAATGGAATGACTTACCTAAGATTGACATAATGCGCCTTGAATGGCCCGCTTACATCTTCGCGATTGAAGCAGTCATAGACGATAAACCTTGGTATCACGATATCAAATGCTTCCTTCAGAAACAAAAGTATCCACCTGGGGCATTAAGAAAGGACAGAAAAACCCTCAGAAGGCTGGCAGGAAGTTTCTTCCTGAGCGGTGATACACTCTATAAGAGAAACTTCGACATGGTCTTGCTCCGCTGCGTAGACGGACCAGAAGCAAACATGCTGATAAAAGAAACTCATGAAGGATCCTTTGGCACTCATGCCAACGGACACACAATGGCCAGAAAAATTTTGAGAGCAGGGTACAATTGGCTGACAATGGAATCCGATTGCTACAAGTACATGAGGAAGTGTCACAAGTGTCAGATATACTCAGACATAATCCATGTACCACCAACGCATCTCAAAGTCGTCTCTTCCCCATGGCCTTTTTCCATATGGGGAATCGACATGATTGGCATAATCGAACCCAAAGCTTCAAACGGACATCGGTTCATCCTGGTAGCCATTGACTACTTCACCAAGTGGGTCGAAGCAGCGCCATACGCCAATGTAACCCGACAAGTGGTGGTCCGATTCATAAAAAAAAATCTCATCTGCCATTATGGTGTTCCAAGCCAGATCAATACTGATAATGGATCCAACTTGAATAATAAGATGATGAAAGAGTTATGCGGTGAGTTCAAGATCGAACACCATAACTCATCTCCCTACCGACCTAAGATGAATGGGGTGGTAGAAGACGCTAACAAGAACATCAAGAGGATCGTTCAGAAGATGGTTGTAACCTACAAAGACTGGCATGAAATGCTACCTTTTTCTCTTCACGGTTATCACACATCTATCCACACTTCAACAGGGGCAACCCCTTTCTCTCTAGTATATGGTATGGAAGCAGTGCTCCCCATAGAAGTAGAGATCCCATCAATCCGGGTATTGATGGAAGCTAAGTTAACAGAGGCTGAATGGTGTCAAAGTCGACGCGATGAACTGAATCTGATCGAAGAAAAGCGAATTATGGAACTATGCCATGGTCAATTGTATCAGCAAAGAATGAAGAAGGCGTTTGACAAAAAGGTCTGACCTCGCGTCTTCAGGAAAGGAGACCTTGTGCTAAAAAAGATACAATCATTTCTCACTGATTCCCGGGGCAAATGGACTCCGAATTACGACGGCCCCTATGTGGTCAAGAAAGCCTTCTCAGGCGGCGCCTTGAGACTCGCAACCATGGATGGAGAGGAATTTTCCTACCCCACAAATGTTGACGTATTCAAGAAATACTTTGCCTAAATAAATAAAAACGTCTCGTGGATTGAAAACCCAAAAGGGCGGTCCAGGCAAAAATTAGAGACATAAGCAAAAATCATCCCGGTGGATTGGAAGTATCAAAGTACAATCCAGGTAAAAGTTAGGGATTCATGGCAAGTAACTACGTCTGATCAGTTCGACTCCTCAGCAGTCGCACCATCCATCAGAGGAAACACCAGTCAAGGTCATCTTCGACAGAAGCTCAGGATGTCCAGAATTCAAAGTTGGTAGAAGGATAGCAGTCGTTATATTTCAATGTAGCCCTTTTCCCTTAAATTACCATTTTCTAACTTTGTAAATACTCTATGGAATCACGCGCTTGGCTGATTTCCATCCTATCAATAAAATTTGAGCCCTAGTGCTTTTGTTTTCAATTCTCATTTGTTTTAGCTTTACAGAATGACGTTTTGATGTGATTACCAATTCTTGAAATAAAACAAAAATGAATTTACTTGTAAAAAATTTTTCTGCTTTTAAAATAAAGATGGCAATTCTTTTGACTGTTGAACATCGAAAGAAAATCGATCGCTTCTCCAGAAGTAATCGAACCTCAAAGTGCAGAATCAAAGTACTTCTTCTAAACCAGTGCGCCTGAATGAAGGGTCAGCTGTGTCGAATGCGAATATTTCGTCCGACATCCCCGGCAGAATTCTTATCTCCTAAGCTCGACCAATGTTGTTCCCCGCAGGGACTATCTCTCCTAAGCAAGGCAAAATTGTTATCTTGAACAAATGATACTTTTCATCCCCCGCAGTGGCCGAGTATCCAGTCATGTTCATCCACTAGTCTGTATGTCGCGTCACTGTTGTCAGCATAAACATACATACATCATGCATTATTGATTTACATTCATATTCATAGTGCATCACTATCACTCTAGTCGGTCTTGTTCCCTAGTGATAAAAGTCCTCCCAGTCGAGTTGTCAGTTCTTTCCTTGTCAGAAAACGTCGTGTCTGAACAACCTCTCCTCCAGTTTATTTCTGGATTGAAGTTGGTCCCTTGACCACTTTGATAACTTGAGCCTCTGAAAAATAAGAGAATTGTCGACAAACGTCAGTCTTCACCATTGAAGATGATATCTTTGCTTTCCTGGATTAAGGAAAATCCCCAGAGAAAGCCTCTTAATCAAAGATTCGGCAATACAACAGTTCTTCTTCGGAAAGTTCGTTGATAAAAAGGTCATCAGCATCTCCAAATTGGATTACATCACATGGCATTTCCTCTGAGAAGATCTCGAGGAAAAGTATGATGTAATATCCCCAAGCGAAAGCAGTTTCTCAAGAGACTCATTTTCCCCGGTAGGGTCAACAAATGGCGTCTCCAACCAGAGAAGTTTGAACACCTCTGCAGCTCAGACGACTGGGTTCCCCAGTAAGACTGACATCAAAAGTTTTTCTATCAAATGGCATTTCCCCAGGAAAATTCGGCGAGAAGTTTAAGGAAAACCGCTACAAATAGCGTCCCTTGTCAAGAAAGTTTATTGACAAAAGAAACTGAGACCAGTTCCTTGGTAGGAAACCATGACCAAGGGGAAGTTTACATTAGAAACTGAGACCAGTTCCTTGGTAGGAAACCAGGATCGAGGGGAAGTTTATATAAGAAACTGAGACCAGTTCCTTGGTAGGAAACCAGGATCGAGGGGAAGTTTATATCAGAAACTTAGACTAGTTCCTTGGTAGGAAACCAGGATCGAGGGGAAGTTTTACCTTTTCTAAACATCATCGCTTAGCAAAAGAAGATGAATGCGTAAGCTACCATTCATGACCACCATCAAAATTTTGGATATTCCGATATTTGAATCATCTTGCACCCTGAATGCCCGAATACCTTCGCCATTCACACCTTCAGGTCCAAGAAGATTAAATAGGGGCTTCTGTCATACCCCAAATTTTGACCACTAATATTTCCCATCATTGTACAAACCATCATCCCAATATGGATGAACCATCATACCTCATTAGTCTCCCCAAAGATGGGTGAGCATCCACTATAGTCGAACTTAGGGTGTCAAGCCCTCTCAGAGCTCTTAGACAAAGGATCAATCAAGGAATGACAAGATCTTCAACTTTTCTAAACCTCTCAAACATCCACAATGGATCAAGAGGACTCCCACATCAATAATCAATCACAAGGCTGCAACATTCCAAGTGGATTAAGCCTCAAGATCGCCAGTGTCACCAAATTAGGGTTTTGGTCGACCAGGGCCTCCAGATGGAAATTTTCCTCTGGGCATGAGCCAACGCTTTAAATCATAACCCAAAATACTCTAAGGGACATCATAAACCCAATCATCAAGTCAATTTGGCCTCAGGGGATGCATTGATAAAAAATCAGGAATTAGGGTTTCTTGACCTAATTCACCCCTAAGTTGACTTTTGGGGCAAAGCATGAGCCAAAACCTCAAGACATGATTTGAGGATCCCTAATACAGTACATTAATCCATTTGCAATAATGGATTGATCCAAGAAGCTTGATTCACAAGTTTCAAGTTCATCAGAACCACAGTTAGGGTTTCGCGGAAAAAGTCAACTGTACCTTTGACTTTTGACCAAGACATGCTCCCAAGCCTTGGGACATGATTCAATACACCCTATAACACCTATGAAATCAATCCATCAAGTTTGATTTAGGTCAAGGACTTGATTTCATAGAGGATCGCACAGTTTGGAATTCATTTGATAAAAAGGCAATTGTGCCCCAAAGTCAAAGTTTGACTTTTTGATTTTTTATCAATTATTGTCCCCTAACCCTAAAAGGATATTAATGTGTGATTGGAATCATCATTCATCAAGAAAAATCAAGAAAACTGGAATAACTTGTAAAAGGGGTAACCATAAAAAAAACTTAGAAATTTTCTAAGTTATGGAACAAAGTGGCTAGGGTACCAACTTCCAAGGATCATAACCTAAGATCCAAGCAACCATTTTGGCTGATCCAAAGATGGATTTGTAGCTCTCATGGCATACTTTAAAAGTTTCAACTACACCTCACTCCAATTCTTCATGGATTTTTAGTTATGGAGTAACCAAAATGACAAAAACATGAAAATGCCACTATTTCCAATACTTAGTGAAATTTTCACTAAGTCAGAATTTGTTTCACTTTTTTCAAAATGTAAGGGCATTTTTCACTTAGATCCAAAAAGTTTCAAGCCAAACTATGATCACACATATGTTGTATCATATGAGAGCTTTCCAAAATGGCCAAGAACTCCATCAAATCCCATTTGAGCTAAGAGTTATGACAATGGCAATATGTCTTGTTGCAACTGTCATGGCAAGGCAGATTTGTGCATTTTGCTCGATTTGATCAATTTGTGCAAATGATAAATAAGTTTATCCATCTGAACACCTTAGGGGGAGACCAAGGAGGAACAAACACTGATCCATAAGCCTCCCAAGTCTTTGGAACTAAAAATAGCATGCCAAACCAAAAAAAACCCTAAAGAGGGGACAAGATTCCAATTTTGTTTTGGAGCATTCAATGGATGCACCAAGGTGGCATGAACTGAGCCATTTCCAACTGAATGAGTCAAGGATGATCTCTTGACTAGGTAACCAAAGGCCTGTGCTCTAACCTCTAGTCAATGGCTAGAGGAGACTTGAGAATCCAAAATGATCCAATTGGCCAAAGGTCTGCTGCAGTTGCCATTCACTATTGCTTGCAAAACAAACTTGCTCTACTATAGATAGAGCTCGTTTGTGCTCAGTTTAAGTACACCAAAGCCATCAAACTGATGCTTTCCTCAAAATCTCTTCTTTCACTCCAAAATTCCCTTCCAAAGTAAGTCACTATCGGGTTTTGAGTTTGAGAGCCATTCCAACCAAACCAATCATACACACACCTCATAAACATCATATGTGAGCTGATCAAACACTTAAACCACCTCTGGAACCCCAATTTCACGAAATCACCAGCCAATTGCTCAAGGTTTTAACTAAGTTGCAGCTAAGGTGCCATACTTTGTTCCAGTCCATTTCAGATCACTCCAAGCATTCAAACACATTCCATATGGTGCAGGGAAGCTGTTCAGATCATCACAACTCATCTGTAACACCTCCAACTCAAAAATCACTTTGCTCTTGCTGTCACGACCTTCAAGTAAGCCTAAACTTGGTCATCTCTTAATCTATGCATATTTCCTCGCACAATACTTTTGCCAAATGTTCATAATCATGCATAGAATGTTTCCCCTCAATTAATTGCTTTGTTTGAATCGTGTATCAAAATTCTCAGCCTTCATGCAAATTTTAGGGTTCTTGAGGTTTTGTCTTGATTTCTTATTCCATGCTTAAAATAAATGAAATTAATGACCATAGACATGATCGTAAGGTGAAAACAAGTAGATTGATATGTGGATTGTGTGATTTCATAAAGTATTCAGTGAGATTGGTGAGAAAATGCAAATTTGCAGAAACAGAAGGGTGGCGCGTGTTCTTGGTGTGTTCTTGGCGCCATTTTTTGAATATTTGAATATCTGAATTTTGTGATTTTATTTAATTGATTCAAAAATTAATTTCTCTCCGAGTTTTAATGATTTTGAGTTGATTCTTTTTTTAATAATTCACAAAAATGTTAAAATATTTTATTTTGCCAAAAATTCCCAAAAATATTATTTATTTCATATACTTGATATTTTTGCAATGAATTAATCTTTTATTTGTTTTTTAACATTTAAAATATTTTTTCCTCCTTGATTTTCCAAATTTAATTGGTTTCCAATCATTTTTTGGATATAAACGTGATTTTTCAAACATCAATCCAAGATCACAACTTGTTTTTTCACAACATGTTTGATAATTTTGATCATTTTAATTAAATTCTTATTTAATTAAAATACATTTTGAAATTAATTTAGGGTTTTGATTTTAATCACCCTAAACAAATCATTTTCAAACACTCATGGGCCTCTAATAGAGTCTAAGACCCAACCCCTCTTGAAAACCAAAATATTTTGGGCCTCAGTGTATTGTATAAGTCCCGATACCGTCAAAAAGTTCGGCATGATCGTCGCCTTTTTAACAAAAATCTTTGGGCTTTTCCTTGAGCTATAAGACCCATATTTATTCATTTTTAAACTTTTTGGGCCTCTAATAGAGTGTAAGACCCAATCCCCTTTTAACCAAAACAATTTTGGGCCTCATATATTGTATAAGTCCCTCCGCGTTAAAAGAAAAATCTCGGCGCAATCGCCAGTTCAAAAATCAAATCATCTGGGCCTACCCTCGTGTTATAAGCCCCATCTCTTTTCTTTTCAAAATCTTTGGGCCTCTAATAGAGTGTAAGACCCATCCCCTTGTACATAAAAACAATTTTGGGCCTCACGTATTGTATATGTCCCTCTGTACAGTTTTTAAAACAACGGTGCGATCATCGTCAAAAATTGGGCCTCTCCTTGAGCTGTAAGCCCCAACAATCTATTTAAAGCACTTTCTCCTTTGATTTTGAATTCAAATATATGTTGTTATCAAAACTTTCTTTGTTGAACAACTAACAAAACAGTATGGAAGCTCTACAACGGGTAACTGTTTATCCGCTTTCATTTACCGCTTTCATATGTATATAACTGTATTGTGGGGCTGCTTCACTGTAAGTCTTCTTTCACATTATTTAATATACTTGTCACATATCCACTGTGTAATACTAGTATAGTTATTTAGATTTTTCGCCGGCAACTACGTCTAGCACTAGGTAAAGCCTTGTTGGTCACTCTTAAATACAAACAAAACTAGATCCCCATAGGATTTCCAAATACAGTCTTCCCTTCTCTTGGGGTTAAACAATATGGAAGAAAGAGAAAGGCAGTATTCTCAGTGAACCTTTTCTCAGACTGCCACCCTTAGAAATTGTCAAAGAAACTCTAACTCCCCATAGATGATCTTTTATCCGTGAATGGCATCTCTTGAGTTTCTTCCAAATTCTCAAACTTTCCTGGAATGATTTCTTCTCTGTGAATTGCATTTCTTGAATTTCTCTTGGTTTAGGGACCCACAGGCTTCCTATAAGCATCCTCGACTCCTCTTGGGCGTTGTACAAGAACACTTCGGCTTCTTAGAAGTTCTCATGCCTTCTCTTGGGTTTAATACAAGGACCCTGACGACCTCTTAAAGGTATAAGACAGAACTTAGTCATCCTTTGCTAGAGCGGTCTTTCCCGCATCAAAAACACCAGCCATTTTAGGGTTGATACTAATCCCTTAATGCATGTGCCTCCTCTTGGGCATTGTACAAAAGATAAAACTCTAGACTTGGACAGTCTAAACCTCTTGAGTTTCAAAGACATTCTCAAGTTCCTTTCAAACATAGGAAAAAACACTGATCACCCTAGATCAATCTCCAGCATAAACCCAGTCTCTCTCGTGAGAGTTCCCCACACATGGACACACTTCAGGATCTCAATAATCCTCAATAGTAAGACAGCCTCCTCTTGGGCTTTGTACAAATGATTCTCCCCAGCGGAGCTAACCTTTTAAGACTCTCTTGTTGAGTCAATCTCTTTTTAGCCTCAATCTCGGGCTTTGTATGAGATAGAAAAACACTCTCTAGTTGAGTATAAAAGACTCTCTTGTTGAGTCAATCTCTTTTTAGCCTCATCTTGGGCTTTGTACGAGATAGCATAACACTCTCTTGTTGAGTATAAAAGACTCTCTTGTTGATTCAATCTCATTTTAGCCTCAATCTCGGGCTTCGTACGAGATAGAAAAACACTCTCTTGTTGAGTATAAAAGACTCTCTTGTTGAGTTAATCTCCTTTTAGCCTCAATCTCGGGCTTCGTACGAGACAACAAATCACTCTCCCATTGAGTATAAAAGACTCTCTCGTTAAGTCAATCATCCTTTAGACTCTCTTGTTGAGTCACCCTTTTTAGCCTCCGTCTTGGGCTTTATACAGGACAGATAAAAGCACTCTCTTGTTGAGTCAAACCATTTCAGCCTCTATCTTGGGCTTTATACAAGATACATTCTACCCAACGGAGTCAAAATCCCTTTTAGCCTAAATCTTGGGCTTTGTACAAGACAGAAAGAACATTTTCCCCGAAAATGTCAAACTTCCAGCCTCCTCTTAGGCTTTGTATAAAGAAACCCCCGATTGAGTCAATCAACCTTTTAGCATCAAATTTGTGCTTTGCTCACAGCACACAAACATCAACAATTCCTCTTTAGAGATGACAAATTCTCTCTCAGCCAAAACCCTTTAGCTTCACATCTTGGGCTTTGAAAAAGATACAAATCACCTTTAGCTTCATGTCTTGGGCTTTGAACAAGACACCAAAACATCTCTTTCCTCCCATAGAATTGGAGGAATTATGATCGCTCTGATTTCCCTGTTTCGTTAAATAGGAATACGTAGGCATAAGTTTGCAAAATCTTAGCGAGCATACTAATCAAAAGCTTAGGTTCAGTACCTTACCCAAAACATAAACAAAACTCACTCTCCCTGTGATACTTTCCCAAGAAACTTTCCCAACCCATCAGCAGATAAACACTATCAATTACAAAACTAAACCAAAAAGCTAACATCCTGTGGATAACCACATATATGATGGGTAATTGGCAACTACCCATTGTATAACCTGACCCCGGACCCCCCAATCTCTTTTAAAGCATTTGTTCAGTTAAACATTTGCGTGCAAGGTTAGTTTAAGATACCTTCCCTTTCCCTTCCAGCTTCACGGGATAAATAAGAAATCAGAAAGTAGCACCCTTTCTCCACAAGGAGGAAAACCCAAACTCCAGTGACAAGGTGGTCGCATCACCGACAAAAATCGCTCGCTACACATGTATCAGAGCAAAGATGAACACTTCAGTCAAGCATTATCCTTGAATCAAAGAACCATAGGCCTGTGCTCTAATCTCAAGTCAATGGCTAGAGGAGACTTGATATTCCAAAATGATCCAATTGGCCACAGACCTGTACCAGTTGCCATACACTTTTGCAGCCAAAACAAACTTGGTGCACTATAAATAGACCTCATTTGTGATCAGTTTGAGTACACCAAAGCACCCAAACTGATGCTTTCCTCAAAATCACCTCTTTCACTCCAATTTTACCTTCCAAAGCAAGTCACTATCGGGTTTTGAGCTTGAGAGCAATTCCAACCAAACCAATCACATACACACCTCATAAACATCATATAGAAGTGATCCAAACACTTAAACAGCATCTGGAACACAAATTTCACAAAATCACCATCCAACTGCTCAAGCTTTTAGCAGACTTGCAGTTGGGGTACCAGTTTAAGTTCCAGCTTGTTTCCAACCACTCCAAGCATTCAGACACACTCCATAGCACCTAGGGAAGCTGTCTACATCATTGGAACCAAGTTGAAACACCTCTAACTCAAAACACGATCACCAGCTACAAGAGGTAAGCCTCAACTTGGTCATCTCATGATTCATGCATATTTCCTCGCACAATAATTTTGCCATATGTTCATAATCATGTTTGGAATGTTTCCCCTCAATTAATTGCTTTGTATGAATCGTGTGTGGAATTTCCGAGCCTTCATGCAGAATTTAGGGTTCTTGAGGTTTCTCTTTGATTTCTTATTCCATGCTTAAAATAAATGAAATTAAAGACCATAGACACGATCATGAGGTGAAAACGAGTAGATTGATATGTGGATTGTGTGATTTCATCAAGTATTCTATGAGATTGATGAGAAAAATGCAAATCTGGGCAAAACTCAGAACACGCGTGTGTCCTTGGGTGTTCTTGGCGCCCTTTTTCAAAAATTCAAATATTTGAATTTTGTGATTTTATTTAATTGATTAAAAAATTAATTTCTCTCTGAATTTTAATAATTTTGAGTTGATTCTTTTTTTAATAATTCACAAAAATGTTAAAATATTTTATTTTACAAAAATTTCCCAAAAATATTATTTATTTCCTATACTTGACTTTTTTGCAAAGAATTAATTTTTATTTGTTTTTTAACATATAAAATACTTATTCCCTCTTGATTTTCCAAACTTAATTGGGTTTCAATCATTTTGTGGATGAAAACATGATTTTTGAAACATTGATCCAAGATCACCACTCATTTTTCACATGTTTTCATTAATTTTTATTTATTTTCAAACAAAATTAATTCCATTTTAGACAAAATTAGGGTTTTGATTAATTCCACCCTCATCAATCTTTTTCAAACACTCATGGGCCTCTAATAGAGTGTAATACATAATCCCTCTTTGAAACCAAAATAGTTTGGGCCTCAGTCATTGTATAAGACCCACGGTGTTTTCAAAATAAAACCAGTTTAAAATAAAACCAACTGGGTCTCTCCCTGAGTTGTAAGCCCCATTATTTTTCTTAAAATTACTCATGGGCCTCTAATAGAGTGTAAGACCCAACCCCTTTTTGTAAATAAACATTTTTGGGCCTCACATAATGTATAAGTCCCTCTGTATATTTTCAAAACAACGGCGCGATCGTCGCCTTTTCAAAATCATCCGGGCATCTCCCTGAGTTGTAAGCCCCATCTCCTGTACAAAAATAAACTTTGGGCCTCTAATAGAGTGTAAGACCCAATCCCCTTTTAAACTTTTTGGGCCTCAGTGTATTGTATAAGTCCCGATACAGTTTTAGAAACTCCGACGAGATTGTCGTTTTTAAACTATTTTTAAATGGGCCTACCCTTGTGTTGTAAGTCCCATTTCTTTTCTTTAAATAACCTTTGGGTTTCTCGTTGGGTTATAAGACCCATCCCTTTGTACAGAAAACTTTTTGGGCCTCAATCGTTGTATAAGTCCCGATACGATATTCAAAACAATAGTACAATCACTGTTTAAACCTTGGGCCTCTCCTTGAGTATAAGCCCCAACATTTTTTTCACAAACAACTCCATTTTGATTTAGGTTCAAATATATATACATTTGTTATCAAAACTTTCTTTAATTTCTCTGAACAACTAACAATACGGCATGGAAGCTCGCTCACCTGTAAGTTTTAACAACTTTCATTTACTCGCTTTAATATATATAACTGTATTGTGGGAAGCTGCGCATGGTTAGTCTTCTTTCATCTCTTTTAAATACATGTCAAATATATATATATATATATAACTGTATTGTGGGAAGCTGCGCATGGTTAGTCTTCTTTCATACCTTTTAAAATACTTGTCATATATCAATTGTATATATACTAGTATAGTTATTTAGAGTTTTCCCCGGCAACTAGGTCTAGAACTAGGTAAAGCCTGTTGGTAACTCTTAAATACAAACAAAACTAGATCCCCCATAGGATTTCCAGACACAGTCTTTCCTTCTCTTGGGGTTAAACAATATGGAACAAAGAGAAAGGCAGTATTCTCGGTGAATTTTTTCTCAGACTGTCACCCCTAGAAATTGTTAGAGAAATTCTACTCCCTGGAGTTGATCTATTCTCTATGAATAGCATCTCTTAAGTTTCTTCGAACCTCGAACTTTCCTGAAATGATCTCTTCTCTGTGAATTGCATTTCTTGAACTTCTCTTGGTTCGGGACCTACAAGCTTCCTAAAAGCATCCCCACCTCCTCTTGGGCTTTGTACAAGGACCCTTCGGCTTCTTAGAAGTTCTCATGCCTTCTCTTGGGCTTAATACAAGGACCCTGACGACCTCTTAAAGGTATAGGACAAAACTTAGTCATCCTTTGCTAGAGCAGTCTTTCCAGTGACAGACCTCAGGCCACTCTAGGGTTGATTATCATCCCTTAATGTCCCGGCCTCTTGGAGGCATCATACAAAAGATAAAACTCTTCCACACCAGTAGACTTGGACAGTTTAATCCCCTTGATTCTCAAAGACATTCTCAAGTTCCTTACAACTATAGGAAAAAACCCCGGGCATTCTGGATCGATCTCCAGCAGAAACCCAACCTCTCTCATGAGAGTTCCCCGACCAGGGTCAACACTATCTCAAATCAGAACCTCAAGGTATCTGACATCTCAACTCTTTTGTAACCCTCAGTAAGAGTTGATTCCCCACTTGGACCTGCATGGGGATCTCAATTATCCCTGGCAAAAGCTAGCCTCCTCTTAGGCTTTTTATAAAGACCTTTCCTCAGCAGAAAGCTAGCATCCTCTTAGGCTTTGTATAATGATCCTTCCTCAGCGATGTCAGCCTCCTCTTGGGCTCTGTACAATGATTATCCCCAAAGGAGCTAACCTTTTCAGACTCTCTTGTTGAGTCAATACCCCTTTAACCTCAATCTCGGGCTTCGTACGAGATAACAAATCACTCTCTTGTTGAGTATAAAAGACTCTTTTGTTGAGTCAATCAACTTTCAGACTCTCTTGTTGAGTCAATCACCTTTTCAGACCCTCTTGTTGAGTCAACTCTCTTAGACTCAATCTTGGGCTTTGTACAAGACAGATAAAAATACTCTCTTGTTAAGTCGATCTTTATCCAAAGCTTGGTATAAAGATTCCCCCCTTAGTAGGAGCTAGCCTGCTTTCAAGTTCTCCAGCTTGTTCAGCCACAATCCTGAGCTTTGTACAAGACAGATAAAAACACTCTCTTGTTGAGTCAGAACCCTTTAGCCTCAATCTTGGGCTTTATACAAGACATAAATTTCCATCTCTTAAACTAGGGACGGATATCTTCTCCAGCCAGGTCATTTCCTCCCAGCCTTCGTTTAGGCTTGGAGGAATAATTTCCCCAAGCAGAGTCAAACTCATTGCAGCCTCAATCTTGGGCTTTGTACAAGACACATAAAGAAATATCCTCACCAGAGTCAGTTAATTTCCCCTTTTCAGCCTCAATCTTGGGCTTTGTACAAGACGGATAATTCTCCCCAGTGGAGTCAAAACCCCTTTCAGCCTCAATCTCGGGCTTTATGGAAGACAGACATAATATTTTCCCCGGAAAAGTCAAACTTATAGCCTCCTCTTAGGCTTTGTATAATGATATCCCCAAAGAGTCAGTCTCTTTTTTGTCTCAATCTTGGGCTTTGTACAAGACAGATAAAACACTCTCTTGTTGAGTTGGTCACTTCTAGCCTCCTCTTAGGCTTTGTATAAAAGAAATCCCCTAGCTGAGTCAATTAACCTTTTAGCATCAACCTTGTGCTTTGATCAAGGTACACAAAAATCAACAATCCTTCTTTAGAGATGACAAATTCTCTCTCAATCAAACCTTTAGCTTCAATCTTGGGCTTTGAACAAGACACAAATACTTAACCTTTTAGCTTCAATCTTGGGCTTTGAACAAGACACCAAAACCTCATTTTCCTCCCTTAGAATAGGAGGAACTACGATTGCTCTGATTTCCCTGTTTCGTTTAAACGGGAATACGTAGGCATAAGATTTCGAAATCTTAGCGAGCATACTAATCAAAAACTCTAGGTCCTGTACCTTCATATCTATTAAAACTTAGGTCTTGTACCTTACCAAAAACATCGGGAGTAACCCGAACACAAACAAAATCTCACTCGCTCACTCATACTTCCCAAGAAACTTTCCCAACCCATTACCAGATAAACACCATCAATTACAAAGTGAAACCCTAAAGCTAATATCTTGTGGATAACCATATATAGGATGGTTAAATGACAACTACCCATTGTATAACCTGACCCCGGACTCCCCAATCTCTTTTAAGCGTTTGTTCAGTTAAACATTCGCATGCAAGGTTAGTTTTAGATAGCTTCCCTTTCCCTTCCAGCTTCACGGGCTAAATAAGAAATCATAAAGTAACACCCTTTCTCCTCGAGGAGGAAAACCTAAACTTCAGCGACAAGGTGGTCGCGTCACCGACAAAAATCGCTCGCTACAACCGCTACTAAGCGAAGGGCCAGAGCCAGGTTCGCAATGGGGACTAATATTCGACGGAGCTGTCAACACTTATGGAAATGTGCCATACCCCAAATTTTGACCACAATATTTCCCATAATTGTGTAAATCATCACCACAATATGGATGTACCTTCATGTCTCATCAATCCTCTCAAAATTATTGAGCATTCACTACAATCAAGAATTAGGGTTTTGAGCCCTCTTAGAGTACTAAGACAAAGGATCAATCAAAGATGGACATGATCCTCAACTTGTCAAGTCCCTCAAACATCATGAAGGATTAAGAGGTCTTCCATATCAAGAATCAAGCACAAAAGTGCAATATTTCAAGTGGGTCAAGCCTCAAAATCATTAGTGTCACCAAATAAGGGTTTTGGTCGACCAAGGCCTCCAGAGAGAAATTTTCATCTGGGCATGAGTCAATACTTCAAAACATGACTCAAGAAGCTAAAAGGGACCTCATGGACCCAATCACAAGTTCAAAATAGCCTCAGGGGATGCATTCATAAAAAATCAGGAATTAGGGTTTCTTGACCTAATTCACCCCTAAGTTGACTTTTGGAACAATGCATGAGCCAAAACCTCAAGAAGTGTTTTGAAGACCTCCAATGCATCATATTGATCCATTTACAAGATTGGATTGATCCAAAGAACTTGGTTCAAAAGCAATACAAAGATTCAAATTCATTTGGACCAATTAGGGTTTTCTGATGAAAAGTCAACTGTATCTTTGACTTTTGACCAAGACATGATCCCAAACCTTGGACATGATTCAAGACACTCTAAAACACCTATGGAACCCATCCATTAGGTTTGAATTAGGTCAAGAACTTGATTTCATAGAGGATTACAAAGTTTGAAATTCTTTTGATAAAAAGTCAACTGTGCCTAAAAACCAAGTTTGACTTTTTGAATTTCTTGACAAACAAGGCTTCCTTGAGTCAAAAATAATGTTAACATATGGTTTGGACCATCATCCATCAAGAAAAATCAAGAAAAGGGGGGTTACTTGCAAAAGGGGCAATCTTAAGAAACTTGAAATTTCACTAAGTTATGAAAAAAATTGATTTCTACCCAACTTTGCATGACCATAACTTGTGATCCAAGCAACCTTTTTCTTCCATCCAAAGCTCAAATAAAAGTTTTCATTACATACTTCAAGATTGTCAACTACATCAGATTCCAAATCCTCATCGATTTTGAGTTATGGATTGATCAAAATCACAAAAATATGAAAATGGACATTTTTCCAACACTTAATGAAATTTTATACAGAATCTGTTTTGGATTTTCACCAACTTTGAGGCCATTTTTCAAAATGATCCATGATGATTTAAGACCATAGTTGGACATCAAAGTTAAAGTAGGATATACAAGCTTTCCAAAGAGTACAAGAACTCCCATTAATTCAACTTGAGCAAGAAATTACAAGCATTGAAACATGCCTTGCTCAAACTGATTTCCAAGACAGATTTTGTGCATTACTTGTGGCACACGATTTTTTAGTCCAAATTTGGTGACAATGCAAAACTGATCCTCATCCAAATTCAACAAGAATCTTAGTTAATCATGAAGAACCTGCAAACTTGGACCCTAAGGTAAGGATTCTATCCTTTGGCATGTGATCATTCAAGTTTGCAAATCCAAAAATCAAGTTTTGTCATTTGGCATTGATTTGGAACATAGAGCTATCATGAACCAAGCCCTATCAGTCCAATTGAGTCAATATTGACTCAAAATTCAGAAGACTTAAAGCTACAAAGACCAGATCAAGTCAATGGCTAAGAGGAGACTTAGTACCTTGGCATTTAAGAAAGTGATACATGGGCATATCCATTGGATAATAGAGTGAACCAGTGGTCATTCACTATTCCTTCAAAAACAAACTTCCTCTACTATAAATAGAGGTCATTTTTTATGTTTTAAACCACACCAAAACAATACCAAAGCCTTATTTTCTCACTCTCCCTCTCTTACTTCAATTTCAAGTCACAATGGAGCAATTTGGGGATTCTTGAAACCAGGGCAAAAACCACTCAAATAACTATCCAAACACATCATAAATCATCTATTGGAGGTGTCCAAACCTTCATCCTCATTGTACAACACCAAAATCAGAAATTCAACCTCCAAAACAACAAATTTTGACTTTTCTGCATTTTTTAAGCCAGGTCTTAATCCAATCACTTTCAAAGGCCAGTAACCCTTCACATACTCTCCAAATATCATCCTTAAGTTGTTCCAACAATTGTCCCTCAACTGTAACACCATTTGAGTGAGTTACCATTTTGGTCACTTTTGCCACTTTTGCAAGAAAGAGCCAGTTCTTGTTCCTGAGGTTTCCAGCTAGTTTTGATCATCCTAAAAGCTTCTAAGGGATCTATCAAGAGTGTCTAAGGCATTAGATTACTTCTGGCACAAGTATTTTGCAAGATAGCACAAGGAGCTTAAGAGGTAAGTGCATAACAACTTGAACTCTTTAAAATATGCATTGCTTTGTTGTCCATTTATCATGAGCATGTCATACATATCATATGTGTTGTGTTTGAACCAATTTACCATGCTATTATTACTTGTATGAAATGGTAGCATAGAACTTACAAATTTTGGCCTATTTTGAAACCACTATCAGGTTTTAAAATGTAGGCATCTTTAGAAAATTCTAAGACCACCATTGGATTCCTCATGAAATTCTAAGTAGGATCCATCTAAATTTCATCCATTTTCATGGAGAAATGAAGAAGTTATGGCCTTCTTGCAAAATACCCCAAAACCTGATTATTGTCTTGGCCTGACCTGAAAATAAGGCTACCCTTATGTATTTATGGGGTGGTTTTGATACACGAATGTATCACCACCCTAGTGGTAGCAGCGTGTGTTTGTTTGGTTAGAGGGCGTGGGTTCAACACCCACCCAGACCATTTTTGGTTCCTTCTCCTTTTTGCTATTTTTCTTATTTTTCATTATTTTCTTAATTAATCTCAAAATTAATTTCTCTTTCAATTTTAAATATTTTTTATTGATTCTTTTTTTGAAAATTCACAAAAATGTTGAAATATTTTATTCTACAAAAAAAAAATTATATTATTTATTTAATATAGCTTGAATTTTTGTAATTAATTTCATTTTTATTTGTTTTCAAACATTTTTAAAATGAGACTTCCACCTTGAATTTTCAAATTCAATTGGATTCCAAGCTTTCATGTGATTAAACATGATTTTTCAAAACATTTTTCAAAGTTGACAACTTGTTTTTAAATATATTTGATATTATTTATTATTTATTTTTCTTTGAAAAATTATATTTTTAAAGAAATTAGGGTTTTCTCTAGATTCAAACTTCATTTGAAACACTTTTGGGCCTCTAATAGAGTGTAAGACCCATCTCCTTTGTAAATATGCCATTTTGAGCCTCAGTCATTATATAAGTCCCGATACGATTTTCAAAATTAATGGTGCGATCACTGTTTTTCATATGGGCATCTCCTTAAGCTATAAGCCCCATCTCTTGTATAAAAATAACTTTTTGGGCCTCTATTAGAGTGTAAGACCCATCCCTTTTATACATAAATAATTTTGGGCCTCAGTCATTGTATAAGCCCCTCTGTGGTTTTCAAAACCACGGCGCGATCGTCGCCTTTTCAAAATAAAACTTCTAGGCCTCTCTTTGAGCTATAAGCCCCAAACATTATTCCAAACAAATTTTCACTTAATTCAAATTCAATGTTGTTTCTTTCAAAACTTTCTTCAATTTCTTGAAATTCTAAAAGAAGCAATACAGTTGTAGTCAATATAACAGATCACAATATGCTTGGGCTTCTTCTCAACAGGTAAGTCCCAACATCTTTTTCAATGCATATTTGTTTATATATATATATATATATATATATATATATATATATAATTGTCTGTATATACTTGTGCATATCTTGCTTAGAGTTTTCCCCAACAGTTAGGTCTATGTTTAGGTCAAACCAGAGGTTACTTTATAACATAGTCAAAACTAGTTCCCCATAGGAAATTCCTTATACAGTCTTGCCTCCTCTTGGGCTTGTACAATATGGAATAGAGAAAGGCATTATTCTCGGTGAAACTTTTCTCAAGACTGTCAAACTTAGAAATATATATGTATATAAGAAATTCATTTCCCCAGAGAGGATTAATTCCCGGTGAAACCTCTTTTGAATTTCTTCAAACTTTAGAAATGTTCAACAGAGAAAGGACTTATTCCCGGTGAAACCTTTCTTGAACTTTTCTTAGGCTTGGACCCACAGACTTCCTAAAAGCATCCCCATCCTCCTCTTGGGCTTAGTACAAGGACCAACAGGCTGCTTAGAAGTTCCTCTCAGCCTCCTATTGGGCTTAGTACAAGGACCCAAAGGCTTCCTAAAGGCATAGGACAGTGTAGCATGCGATTTTTGTCGGTGACGCGACCACCTTACCGCAATGGTTGGAATTGGGTGCTACTTTCTGATTTCTTATTTATCCTATGAAGCTGGAAAGGAAATGTAAGGTATCTAAAACTAACCTTGCACGCAAATGTTTTCTTTAACAAACGCAAAGAGATTGGGGGTTCGTGGTCAGGTTATACAAAGGGAAGTTATAAACACCCAGTGTATATATGGCTATCCATAGACCTTTTATTGCATGTTTCTCTGTTAATTTGAATTGCTTTCTTGTGTTTATCTGCTGTGGCTTTTGGAAAGTTTCTCCTTTAGGAGTGTTGAGAGGGTGTTTTTGTTGTTTTCGGGTTTTCCGTTGTTTTTGGGAAAGTACTGGACCTAAAGTTTTTTATTTGTGTGCTCGCTAAGATTTCGCAATCTTATGCCTACGTATTCCCGTAAAGAAAACTGGGAAATCAGAGCAATCGTAGTTCCTCCTATTCTATGGGAGGAAAGATATTTGGTGTCTTGTTCAAAGCCCAAGATTGAAGCTAGCTAAGTATTTGTGTCTTGTTCAAAGCCCAAGATTGAAGCTAAAAGGGTGACTGGGAGAGAATTTGTCATCTCTAAAAGGAGAATATCTCACCTATTCATCACAAATTATTGAGAAATTGATTATGAAGGAAGTTACTTTAACTGGGATATATGAATCCAGCAATGCCATGATTTCCTTTATAAGATGGATGTCATGAAAGAAGAAACTTTAACTCAGTATTGAGCAATTCCATTTTTCCTTACGAATCTTTCATGCTAAGAGATGGACATTGGCTTGGATGTTAGGAATCCAGAGGCTTGCCACTTACAGCTGTTAGATGAAAGATGAATTTTAGCCAGGATAAAGGAAGGACTCCAGCTTGGATTTTGAATGAACAAGTGTGCCACTTACAACAATTATCTGGGAAAAAAGATTTTGATTGTTTGTTTTGATATGTGAAGTATAGAGGAAATATCCTCCTACAGAGTGGACTCGTGGTCTCATCTGAGGGGATGATGATGATTTTGTATGCCTTGATCAAAGCCCAAGGTTGAAGAAAAAAGGTTGACTCTACTAGGGGAGTTTTATGTCTGTCTTGTACAAATCCCAAGATTGAGGCTGAAGGAAGCTGACTCCACTGAGGAGGGTTTTATCTGTCTTGTACAAAGCCCAATATTGAGGTTGACTTACTCCACTGGGGGAAGTTCTTATATGAAGCCTAAGAGGAGGTTATCTCTTGCTGAGGATTATTGAAATCCAAGAGCAGGTCCAAATTGTATTGGGGAATCCAGAGGGGTCTACTCTTGCTGAGCATTAGGGAAGAGTTGGAGTATCATATGCCATGAGGTTCTGATACTGTTAGGGATTTATTGATGGTAAATTGACCCTAGTTGGGGATTTTTAAGGCAAGGCTTAAAGATTGAGTTTGAAAACCTATGGAGGTTTTAACTCTACTGAAGATTAGTATGTTGATGAAAATGATCAGGGTTTTTCCTGTGCTTTTAGGAAACTTGAGGGTCTCTGTGATATCCAAGAGGAGATGAGACTTTCCAAGTCTACTTGAATGAAGAGGTTTACTCTTAGCTAGAGAATGATCTTTGTATGATGCCCAAGAGAAGGCTGAAATTGTCCAAGTCTGCTTGTATGAAGCCCAAGAGGAGGTTGTGGTTTTAAGGGATGAAGATCAACCCTAAAAATGGTTTGATGTTTTGGAAATCTGACTCTCCTGAGGATTGAACTAGCAAAGATGACTAATTTATGTCCTATACCTGTAGGAGGCCTTTGGGTCCTTGTACTAAGCCCAAGAGGAGGCTGAAGAACTTCTAAGAAGCCTGAGGGTCCTTGTACTAAGCCCAAGAGGAGGCTGGGGAACTTCTAGGAAGCTTGTGAGTCCTTTTACAAAGCCCAAGAGGAGGCTGGGGAACTTCTAGGAAGCTTGTGGGTCCAAGCCTAAGAAAAGTTCAAGAAAGGTTTCACTGGGAATTAATCCTTTCTTTGCTGAACAGTTCTAAAGTTTGAAGAAATTCAAAAGAGGTTTTACCGGGAATTAATCCTCTCTGGGGAAATGAATTTCTCATATACATATATATTTCTAAGTTCTGACAGTCTTGAGAAAAGTTTCACCAGGAATAATGTCTTTCTCTGTTCCATATTGTATAAGCCCAAGAGGAGGCAAGACTGTATAAGGAATTTCCTATGGGGGAACTATTTTTGATTATGTTGAAAGTAACCTCTGGTTTGATCTAAACCTAGACCTAACTACTGGGGAAAACTCTAAGCAAATATGCACAAATATATATACAGACAATTATATTGACAGATATATATATAAGTAATAAGCATTGAAACAGATATGGGGACTTACCTTCTGAGAAGAAGCCTAAGCATATTGTGATCTGTAGTATTGACTACAACTGTATTCCCTCTTTTAGGGTTTCAAGAAATTGAAGAAAGTTTTGAAAACACATTGAATTTGAATTTGAATTAAAAGAAAGTTGTTAAAAAAGATTTGTTTGGGGCTTATAACTCAAGGAGAAGCCCAGATGACTTATTTGATAACATTGATCGCACTGCGATACCGAAAGACATTGTGGGACTTATACTACAGCGGAGGCCCAAAAATTGTTTTTGTACAAAAGGAGTTAGTGCTTACACTCTAATAAAGGCCCAAAAGTGTTTGTGAAAAGAGAAAAGGGGGCTTATACTCAAGGAGAGGCCCAAAAGTTTTATTTGACAAGGCGACGATCGCGCCGTAATTTTGAAAACCACTGAGGGACTTATACAATGACTGAGGCCCACATTTATTTTTGTACAAGAAGGAATGGGTCTTACACTCTAATAGAGGCCCAAAAAATGTTTGAAAAGAAGAAAGATGGGGGGCTTACAACTCAAGAAGAGGCCCAAATGAAAATTGTTTTGAAAATGGCGATCGCGTCGAGATTTTTAAAATTGAATCGGGACTTATACAACGACTAAGGCCCAAAATCAATTATTTACAAAGGGATGGGACTTACACTCTACAAAGAGGCCCAAAAAGTGTTCGAAAAGAAGTTTGAAAAATTAAAATTAAGAAAAACCCTAATTTTAATTAAAAATATAATTTTCAAAGGAAATTAAATATAAAATGTCAAATATATTTAAAAACAAGTGGTAAGCTTTGAAAAATCATGTTTAATCACATGAAAGCTTAAAATCCAATTGGTTTTGAAAAATCAAGGTGAGATTTTCATTTAAAAAATGTTAAAAATGATAAAAATGAAATTATTTATAAAAATTCAAGATATATTAAATAAATAATATAAATTTAATTTTTTTTGTAGAATAAAATAATTTAACATTTTTGTGACTTTTTTTATAAAAAAAAGAACCAATAAAAAATGAGAGAGAAATTAATTTTTGAAATCATTTAATAAAAATATCAAATATTCAAAAATTCAAATATTTGAAAATGGCGCCAAGGCCATCTTCTTCTTCCTCGCGATTACCCGCCATAGCCAATTTGCAAAACCTCTCATATCTCTTTGATTACTCAATGAAAATGACTTTTGTAAACATGAAAGTTGTGTGTTTTTGAACAAGGATTTCAGTCATATAAATTAATTGTATTTATATTAAGTGTGGAGTGAGAAATCAAGTGATGAACTCAAGAACCCTAATTTCTGCAAGAACACTATGAAATCTTATACACGAAAGCTACAAAGCAATTGATTGAGGGGAATCACTCTATATAAGTGCAGAAACATGTTTGTAACTTGAAACATATTTATGATGCATGGATTACAGAGTTTGAGAGTGTCAGGCTTACCTCTTGCAAGAAGAATTTGAATTCTATGTTGGAGGTGTTACAGATGTTGTGTAATGATCTGGACAGCTTCAATGGACCTCAAGTAATGTGTTTGAAAGCTTGGAATAGATTGAAACACCTTGGAACTTGTTGTGGCACCTCAACTGCAAATAGGCCAAAAAACTTGAGCAAATGGGGGGTGACCTTGTGATTCTGATGTTCCAGATGTGTTTTAAGGTTATGGATCACTCATATATGATGTATGTGAGGTGTTGGCATGACTGGTTTTGATGGAATTGCTCTCACATTGAAAATTCGATAGTGACTTAAAAGAGAAGCAAAATCTGATTTTTTGAGAGTGATTGGAAGGAAAACATGAATTCAGATGTTTTGGGGTGGTTTGACCAGTCACACATGACCTTTATTTATAGTAGAGGAAGTTTGTTTTAGAAGCAATAGTGTTTAGAGGCTGATCATGGTTGTAGCTTGTAGCCATTGACTCGGATAATCCAAAAGTGCCAAGTTAACTCTTCTTATCTTGACTCCATTAATCTTTGCCAGTTTGAATGCTCAGAGTTTGGGTTGAAATCTTGACTGGATTGAAGTGTTGTGATCTGGTTCATGACACCTCAATGTATAGCATTGATGTTACCTTGCCAAATTTGAATTCCAAGTTTCATGCCATGATGATTTTCACATGCCAAGTTGAATTCCTTGCCTCTATGATCATGAACCAAGTGAGTCATCAGATATTTTTTGTTTTTGGAAGATGACAAAGTTAGCAAAGTAACAAGATTTGAAGGGCAAAATCGTGTGGCACAAATTTGGTTTCCATGTTGTCTTGAAAAATCAGGTTTTTAGGCCATGTTTCAAGGCTTGTAACTCCCTACTCAAGTGGAGTTAGGATGAGTTCTTGTACTTTTTAGAAAGCTCTAATAACATACTTCAACTTTGATATCCAACATTGGTCTTGAATCAACTTGGATCATAATGAAAAATGGCCCCAAAGTTGGTGAAAATTCAAGACAGATTATGTCCAAAATTTTCACTAAGTGTTGGAAAAAGTGTCAATTTTCATGTTTTTGTGATTTTGATCAATATATAACTCAAAATTCATGAGGATTTGGAATCTGATGTAGTTGAAAATTTTAAAGTATGTAGTGAGAGCTTTCATTTGAGCTTTGGATGTAAGAAAAAGGCCTTGTGGTTTAGGAGTTATGACCTTGCAAAGTTGGTACCAAATCATTTTTCTTCCATAACTTAGAAAATTTTAAGTTTCCTAAGGTTGCCCTTTTTGCAAGTAACCTCATTTTTCTTGATTTTTATTGATGAATGATGATCCAAACCATGAATTAACATTGTTTTTGACTTAGGGAATCCTTGTTTCTCAAGAAATTCAAAAAGTCAAACTTGATTCTTGGCACAGTTAACTTTTTGTTAGATGAATTCCAAACTGTGTGATCCTCTATGAAATCAAGTCCTTGACCTAATTCAAACCTAAGGTATGGATTCCATAGGTGTTATAGAGTGTCTTGAATCATGTCCCAAGGTTTGGGAACATGTCTTGGTCAAAAGTCAAAGATACAGTTGACTTTTCATCAGGAAACCCTAATTGGTCTAGATGAATTTGAATCCTTGTACTGCTTATGAACCAAGTTATTTGAATCAATCCAACCTTGTAAATGGATCAATATGATGTATTGGAGGTATTCAAAACACTTCTTGAGGTCTTGGCTCATGTCTTGCTCCAAAAGTCAACTTAGGGGTGAATTAGGTCAAGAAACCCTAATTCCTGAGTTTTGATGAGTGCATCCCCTGAGGCCCAGTTTGACTTGATGATTGGACTCATAAGGCCCCTTTGAACTTCTTGGATCATGTTTTGAGGTATTAGCCCATGCCTAGATGAAAACTTCCATCTGGAGGCCTTAGTCGACCAAAACCCTAATTTGGTGACACTGGCGATCTTGAGGCTTGATCCACTTAGAATGTTGCAACCATGTGCTTGATTCTTGATGTGGGAGACCTCTTGATAATTTATGGGTGTTTGAGAGACTTGACAAGTTGAAGATCATGTCCATTCTTGATTGATCCTTTGTCGAGTGCTCTGAGAGGGCTCAAAACCCAAATTCTTGGTTGTAGTGAATGTTCAACAATCCTTGAGAAGATTGATGAGGTATGAAGGTACATCCATATTGTGGTGATGATTTGCACAATGATGGGAAATCTTGTGGTCAAATTTTGGGGTATGACAGACAGAAATTAGTCATCTCCACTAGTTCAATCCTCAGGAGAGTCAGATTTCCAAAACATCAAACCATTTTTAGGGTATTGGGCTTCATACAAGCAGACTTGGACAGTCTCAGCCTCCTCTTGGGCATCATACAAAGATCATTCTCCAGCTAAAAGTCAACCTCTTTATGTAAATGGACTTGGAAAGTCTCATCTCCTCTTAGGTCACACAGAAACCCTCAAGTTTCCTAAAAACACAGGAAAAACCCTGATCATTTCATCAATATACTAATCTCCAGCAAAGTTAAAATCTCTAAGGTTTTCAAACTCATCTTTATACCCATCTGCCCCCCAATAAGGTGTAAACTTTTACCTTAAAAAATCCCCAACCAGGGTTAATGTACCATCAACAAATCCCCAATAGAATCAGAGCCTCATGGCCTCTGATACCCCAACTCTTCCCTGATTCCCTGCAAGAGTAATTTCCCCTTGGATTCCCCAACACAATGCATACCTGCTCTTGGATTTCAAGTCCTCAGCAAAAGATAGATTCCTCTTAGGCTTCATATAAGAATTTTCCCCAGTCAGCCTCAATCTTGGGCTTTGTACAAGACAGATAAAACATTTCCCAGTGGAGTCATTTTCCTTCAGCCTCAATCTTGGGCTTTGTACAAGACAGATAAAACCATCTCCAGTGGAGTCAGTTTCTTTTAACTTCAACCTTGGGCTTCGATCAAGGCACAAAAAAATCAACATCCCTTCATATAAGACCATTGAGTCCTCTTTGCAGGAGGATGTTTCCTCTATACATCACATCTCAAAAACAAACAATCAAAACCTTTTGTCCAGATAATTGATGTAAGTGGCACACTTGTTGATTCAAAATCCAAGCTGGAGTCCTTATTTTATCCTAGCTAAAATCTCATCTTTCATCTAACAGCTATAAGTGGCAAGCCTCTGGATTCCATACATCCAAGCCAATGTCCATCTCTTAGCATGAAAGATTCATTAGGAAAAAGTGGCATTGCTCTACACTGAGTTAAAACTTTCTTCCTTCATGACATCTCCCTTATAAAGGAAATTATGGCATTGCTAGATTCACATATCCCAGTTAAAGTAATTTCCCTCATAATCAATTTCTCAACAATTGTGATGAATAGGTGAGATATTCTCCCTTTAGAGATGACAAATTCTCTCTCAGTCACCCCTTTAGCTTCAATCTTGGGCTTTGAACAAGACACAAATACTCAGCTAGCTTCAATCTTGGGCTTTAAACAAGACACAAAACACTTTCCTCCCATAGAAATAGGAGGAACTACGATTGCTCTGATTTCCCAAATCTCTTTACGGGAATACGTAGGCATAAGATTGTGAAATTTTAGCGAGCACATAAATCAAAAACTTTAGGTCAAGTACTTTCCCAAAAACAACGGAAAACCCAAAAACCACAAAAACAGTCTCTCAATTCTCCCAAAGGAGAAAATTTCCCAAGCCACAGCAGATAAACATAAGAAAGCATTTAAATTAATAGAGAAACATGCAATAACAGGCCTATGGATAAGCATATAAACATTGGGTGTTAATAGCTTCCCTTTGTATAACCCGACCCCGTTCCCCGATCTCTTAGCATTTGTTAAAGAAATCATTTGTGTGCAAGGTTAGTTTTATATATCTTCCCTTTCCTTTCCAGCTTCATAGGATAAATAAGAAATCAGAAAGTAGCACCCAATTCCAACCATTGCGGTAAGGTGGTCGCGTCACCGACAAAAATCGCACGCTACAAAACGGAATTGGGGCAATCATTGTTACACCTCAGGGTACCCATATTCCTTTCACTGCCAAATTGGCATTCAAATGTACGAACAACGAGGCTGAATATGAGGCTTGCATCATGGGTCTCTAAGAAGCTATCAACTTAAGGATAAAGAACTTAGATGTATATAGAGACTCATCCCTGGTTATAAATCAGATCAAAGGAGAATGGAACACATATCAACCAGGATTGATTCCTTACAAACACTACGCAAGAAGGTTGTTTCCCTTCTTCAACAAGATGGAGTTTCATCACATTCCTCGTGAAGAAAACCACATGGATGATGCACTAGTTACTCTATCCTCCATGATTAGTGTGAGTCGATGGAACGACATACCCAAGATTGACATAGCGCCTTGATAGGCCTGCTTACATATTTGCAGTTGAAGTAGTCATAGATGACAAACTCTGGTATCACGATATCAAATGCTTCCTTCAAAGATGGGAATACCAGCCTAGGACATCAAGAAAAGATAGGAAGACTCTCAAAAGACTGTCTGGCAACTTTTTCCTAAACAATGATATACTCTACAAGAGAAACTTTGACATGGTTTTGCTCAGATGCGTAGACAAACACGAAGCAAACATGTTGATGAAAGAAATTCATGAAGGCTCCTTTAGCACTCATGCTATGGACATATATACAATGGCAAGAAAAATTCTGTGAGCAGGATATTATTGGCTGATAATAGAATCTGGTTGCTATAAGTACATAAGGAAGTGTCACAAATGTCAGATATACGCCAACAAAATTCATGTACCGCCAACGTATCTCAAAGTTCTTTCTTCTCCCTGGCCCCATATGGGGAATCGACATGATTGGCATGATCGAACCCAAAGCCTCAAACGGACATCGGTTCATCCTGGTAGCCATTGATTACTTCACCAAGTGGGTTGAAGTAGTATCATATACCAATGTGACCAGACAAGTGGTGGTCCGATTTATCAAAAACAATCTCATCTGCTATTATGGCGTTCCAAGTCAGATCATTACTGATAATGGATTAAACCTGAACAACAAGATGATGAAAGAATTATGTGTTGGGTTCAAGATTGAACACCATAACTCATCTCCCTACCAGCCTAAAATGAATGGAACGGTAGAATCGGCTAACAAAAATATCAAGAAGATCATTCAGAAGATGGTTGTAACCTACAAGGATTGGCATGAGATGCTACCATTTGCTCTTCACGGTTATCGAACATCTATCTACACTTCAATAGGGGAAACCCCTTTCTCTCTAGTATATGGCATGGAAGCAGTGCTCCCCATAGAAGTAGAAATCCCATCAATGAGAGTATTGATGGAAGCCCGGCTAACGGAAGCTGAATGGTGTCAGAGTAAATACGACGAACTGAACCTAATCGAAGAAAAGAGAATGACGGCTTTATGCCATGGTCAGTTATATCAACAAAGAATGAAGAAAGCGTTCGACAAAAAGGTCTGACCTCGTGTCTTCAAAGAAGGAGACCTCGTACTCAAGAAGATACAATCCTTTCTCACTAATCCCAGGGGCAAATGAACTCCGAATTACGATGGCCCCTATATTGTAAAGAAAGCCTTTTCAGGCGGTGCCTTAAGACTCGCAACCATGGACGGAGAAGATTTTACTTACCCCACAAATGTTGATGTAGTCAAGAAATACTTCGCCTAAATAAAAAATAAATAAATAAAAATGTCTCGTTGGATTGAAAACCCGAAAGGGTGGTCTAGGAAAAAATTAGAGGCATAAACCAATGAATATGCCGATAGATTGAAGACCTGAAAAGTCAATCTAGGCAAAAGTAAGTGATTTATGGCAAGTAAATGCATCCTACAAGATTGGCTCCCCAGCGATAACGTCATCTATCAGGAAAACTTCAATCAGAAGTCACCTTCAGCAGAAGCTCAGGATATTCAGAATTCAAAGTTGGTAAAGGATAGTGGTCATTATGTTTCAATGTAACCCCTTTCCCATTAAATTGCCATTTTCTAACTTTGTAATGCTCTATGGAATCCCGTATTTGGCTGATTACCATTCTATCCATGAAAACTTGAGCCCTTGTGCCCTTTATTTGCAATTCTCATTTATTTCTACTTTGCAAAATGACATTTTAACATGACTAACATTCTTGAAACACAAAAATGAATTTACTTTTGTTTTCAAATTTACTCCTGCTTTCAAAATAAAGATGGCAATCACCTTTTGATTAATGAACACAAGAGGAACATCAACAGTTGCTCCAAGAGCATTCCAACTTCAAAATACAGAATCAAAATACTCCTTGAGATCAGTACACCCTGAATGAAGGATCAATTACTTTAGATGGAATGTCTCATCTATCATCCCGGGTAGAATTTTACTTATGAGAACCAATGTTTGGTTTTTCTCCCCAGTAGAGTCTACCCTTTGAAAAGCAAGAACGGGTTCCTATCCCTAGCGGATTTGTACCTCCGAAAACCGGAACAAACACAAGATTCCCTATTCTTAGGCAAAGGTACTACCTTCAATATCTCCAGTGATACCCCCATCTCTCAGAGTGCCCGAGTATCTAATTGAACTCATCGTCAATCTGTATGTCGTGTCTGTTTTGTCAGCATAAGCATTTCATACATACATCATGCATAATTGATTCATATTCATATTTATATTCATATTCATATTGCATATCATATTTCGATCGCTTTGGTCACGTTTATCTCCAAGTGATAAATGTTCTCTCCATTAAGAGTTGTCAGTCTTCCTTTCCACACTTGGATAGGATAAAATCCCTGTTGGAGTTATTTCCTCATCAGGAAAATGTACCGTCTAAATAAGCTCTCTCCAGTGTATTCCTGGATTAAAATTGGCCCTCGACCACTTTGATAACTTGAACCTCTGAAAGGCAAGAAGGCATTTGGTTATACACCTTTGGAACTTCACTCTTAGCTATTGAAGATGATATTTTGCTTTCCCGGATTAAAGAAAATTCCCCGTGAAAGCTTTTCAACAAAAGACTCTTGGCAACATGTACATCGTATCTTCCAAGAAATCTCTACCAATCGGCAAACAAAGAGTTTGTTCTTGCCCTCGTAGATTTCCCAAATAAAGTCGACAAATGGCAGTCTCTCCCCGAGAAGTTTGTCCTACTTTCAAGGAATTCATTAGCACCTCAAAATTGAATTACATCATATGGCATCTCTCCGAAAAAATCTCGAAGGGAAGTATGATATAATTTCTCCAGCAAATGGCATCTCCAATAGAGAAGTTTGCACACCTCTACAGTTCAGACAAATGGATTTAAGTAAATCCTCAGCAAGTCTGAAATTAAATCTTTTTCTATCAAATGGCATCTCCCCAGTGAATCTCGATGAGAAGTTTGATAAAAATCCGCACAGATACACTACAAGAAAAATAGTGTTTTGTGACACATTGATTGCGACAGTTCCATAAAAACCGTCGCCATTTGTAAGTTACGGCGGTTGCCGCGACGGTTTTAGACAACTGTCGTTAAATTTTTTAAAAATTTAAAACATATTACGACGGTTTTGGATAACTGCCGTTAAATTTTTTAAAAATTTAAAACATATTACGACGGTTTTGGATAACCGCCGTTAAATTTGTAAAGCAATTAATTTTATATATTATATTAATAATATTTTATTTAATTATTTTTAACTATAAATTAAAAAGAAAACTATAAATTATAAATAAAATTTAAATCATAAAATAAAATTTAGAAACTAATAACATAAAATCAAAACTATATTAAACTCAAATTTATAAAATAAAATCAATAATATAAATTAGTAAAATAAAATAAAATTTAAACTAAATTAATAAAAATAAATTAAAATTTAAGTAAAATTAAGTTTATAAAATAATATTTAAAAAGTAATCTTTAAAAATTTATTAAAAACCTATAAATCATTAAAAATATTGGTTTGCACGTAATGTTGTGAAATTTTTTTTTTTTTTTTTCCAAATTCTCTTGTATCCTCATCAGAATCATCGTCACTCTCGGATTAAGAAAACGACGAAATGGTTCACCGTTCCATTTCCTTTCCTACGTACCATGTCTTTACAAAATCTTTGACGAGATTCTCGTTAACGCTGCTGATAACAAACAAAGAGATCCTGAAGGGAACACGGTTTCGGTTTACAATAACGGAGACGGTGTTCCGGTTGAGATTCATCAGGAAGAGAAGGTTTATGTTCCGGAGTTGATCTTCGGTCACCTTCTTACTAGCAGTAACTATGATGATAATGTCAAGAAAACTACTGGTGGTCGAAATGGTTATGGTGCTAAGCTCACCAATATTTTTTCTACTGAGTTCATCATTGAGACTGCTGATGGACGTCGTCTGAAGAAGTATAAGCAGGTAGTGATTTGTATCTTGATTTAGGGTTAGATTTGTGGTTCAAATTCTTAATCATTCTGTTTTTTGTTTTCTTTTTGTTTGAATTTGATTGATTATTTATTTATTTAGGGTTCTGCTAGGGTTTTTGATGTTTAATGTTTTGATTTGAAATTGAATTTGTTGGAATGTTTGTTTGTTTGTAAATCATAATAATACCTGATTTTCTGTTTCTTGAATTTCACCATGATTTGGGTTGATTGGTTTTGTTATGTAGGTTTTCTGAAACAATATGGGGACAAAGTCTGAGCCAGTGATAACCAAATGCAAAGCTAGTGAGAATTGGACCAAGGTGACCTTTAAGCCTGACTTGGAGAAGTTCAAAATGACCTATCTGGAAGAGGATGTTGTTGCTTTGATGAAAAAGCGTGTGTTGGACATGGCAGGATGCCTTGGAAAGACTGTTAAGGTTGAACTCAATGGAACTGTGATTCGTTTTAAGTCTTTTCGGGATTACGCTGATCTCTTTGTGAAATGTGTCGAGAAGTCTAAACCCACACCCCTGCCAAGGTTTGTTTCTACAAGCCTTTTAATTGCTTTTAAGAATGTCAGCAACAAATAATACAACTATCATGTTGATTTTCAAACTGACCCAGTACACAACTTTGTGGAGGTTCCTGTTTTATATTCTCTCTACAAGTAGTTTATTAATTTTTCCTACCAACGTCCTTTTATGCTATATTTGTTGTTTTTGAAGGTGTTGCTGGTTTAGTTGTAGCGTATGGCATTAACCTAAACACTATACAAATATGGATGATATGGGAGCTTTGCAACTTAGAGACCAAAATTATATCAGTAGAAAGAATACTTCAGTATACTTGCATTCCTAGTGAGTATCCTTTTGTTGTAGACGAAAATCGGCCACATGCTTCTTGGCCATTATATGGCACAGTTGATATTCACAACTTGCAGGTAGTATGGGTCATTATTATTTTTATCGTTTGCTAACTTTAGTTTTGTTGGCACCTTCTGAAATCTTGAACTAACATGATTCGTAAGCCTCAAGGAACTTTTTGGATTGCCCATCTTTAGTTGAAGCTCTAAATACATAGCTGGAGTTAGCTTCATAAATATATCAAATACGTCAAACTACAACACATATCAGTTTAGCAGTTCTAGAACTATGTTGATCTACATCACAGCTGTAAGACACTAATTTTAGAACTGCGACTGCAATTAGTTATTTAACAGGAAGTGTTCGGTGAAATGTGACATTGGATCAAAGGTATTATTACTAGTGGCAATGCATAGATATGCTAGTCTGTAGTTGGTACCATTTAGCAGCATTTCCTTGGTTGGTTTGTTTTGCTATATGTTTAGTGAATCTATTTTATTCTATTCTATTCTATTCTATTCTATGCAAATTTAGTTTTTGTTGCTTCTGTTATTAGATTTTTAAGTTATAACTCATCAATCTTGAGGATCATGCTAGAGTTCTTTGCAATTTGAACAAAGATTCTGCTGGAGATGAAGATTCTGTTATGACATGTAATAACTGTAAACGTAGAATGCAGCTTGATGGCAGTACGGTTGACAATAACTCAAAGATGCAGTTAGTAGCTGTTGATTGCCCTGAGTCTGCTGACAAACCAAAGAAGCAAGTTCTTAAAGTGAGTGTAAAAATCCTAGATGCATTTTCTGGTATAGCTAAGTTTCAATCTATTAATTATAGTTTCTTTCTCATGTGATATAGGATGCACAGAAGGTTTTGGCAGGATCCATAAGGAGAGAAATGGCACTGGAAGAGTTATGTGCAAAGCAGGCTTCTGAGATATCGCAGCTCAATTGCTTAGTAAGCTTATGTTTGTTTCATAACAATAATCCGCGACCATTTTATCATCATCTGTTGTGACTATTGTCAATCATACTTGTATTAGAATAGTACAAGCATGAGACAAAATTCAATGCCATAACAGGACAGGCAAGATAAGGTAAAATTCAGCACCTTCAGAGTCTTATGGATGGTGTTTACCCACCGACGAATTCATGAACAAAGATCTAGTTTCCCGCGCACATGAACATGAGAGTAAGTTATTTTTAAGGTTTCTTTAAGGTTTCTTTTTCATGATTACTATATTGCATGCTTAAGGTTCAACTCTTCCTCTCCAACTCCTTCAACGAAAAAAACTCACCGTTTCAGCTCTCCCTCTCCAACTCACCGTTTCAGAAATCGATAGGGTTCTCTCTCTCACTCATTCTGCCAATTTTCTTGTAGTCGATTTTGTTAAATCTTACTCACTATAACTACGTTAGATTTTACTCAATTGAGGTGCTTAAACTTGTTTCCTTCTATTGTTAGTGATTAAATTAAATATTTTGATTAGTGATTAAATTAGATATTTTAAATTCTGAAATATCATCCAAATCAGAATCAATGGTTCATTCAATTAAAAGGTGTGTCCTGCATTAGAATATTGGTTTCAAATGTGGAACTTGAGGTCAATAACCAAACTGTTTAGCATTTAACATGTGTTTCTTTTGAGGTTGAAGTAGATTTGTATCAGAGTCCTTAATTGATTTGGGTGTTGGGGAAGCAAATCGCTGAAGCAATGGTATCAAATATCGGCCATGGCGGCACAATGTTTAATATGTTAGATTATACATTAGTTGATATTGAAATTGATATGATATATTCTGTGTGATATCAAAAAGTTTGTATCGATTGCAACTCATTGTTCTGTATTACTTTGACTGTTGATTCAAAAATGTTACCCGTTGAAACTACTGTTTGCTCCATCGAATTCTCTTTCGAAGATACTGTTTATTGTTCTTTATTGTTTTCTTCCTGCACATGTTTGATTCCTACTGTGTCTTTGACTTCACCGTCACAGGATAATCATTTGGATTCTTCCTGCACATATTCTTGAGCTGAATACAGTTAGTGAACTTTGTTTGAAATTAACAAATGTGTACAATGTTATTCATTATATCTATCAGGACAATGCTTTCTTGAGTTGCTAACTTTGTTTCCATATAATATAAAGAAACTTACTTTAATTAGAAAACTCAATAAGACAATGCTACGTTTAAAAGTTCTCTTAAATTTAAGAGAAACATGTTGGTTCAATTGGTACCGTACCGGTTCAGTTCGGTTCAATACATATCACAACAGTTCAGCTAAATACATGACACAAAGTGCAATTTCTATTTTGAATATACCAAACATAAATGTGACGCTTTTCTGTATGTTTTCATTTATGATTTGGTATGCTTTATTTTTCCGAAATATTATTCATGATCATACTCAAATTTATGGCAGAATTTATTGTTAATGCTGGACCAACAGATTACATTTCCCCATCAGGATTGAATTCTAGTGGTCAGGTTTGTCAATTTTGATATATACACATTATTATCTCTAATGATTAATGAAGTGGATAAATACATGAAATAATGTGCAAAGTTGATATTTCAAAACTAGGACGATGTTCTCTATGTTTTCATTATTTTCATTTGTGATCTGGTCTATTTTCTTTTGCCAAAACACCGATCGTGATCATATTCAAATTTTAGGCAAAATTTGTTGTTAATGTTGGGCCAATAGTTTAAATTTCTCCATCAGAACTTAATCCTACAGTGGTGCAAGTATGTCAATTTTAATTACCAAAATCTTGCTTAAATAAATTATTAGATTTAATTGTTTTCTTTTTCCACATAGGTAGTTATGTGCCAGCTGATGCAGCAAATATTAGACTGACAGATCATTCTTTAATTGTGCATACTTGCTGTGTTAACCATATAATTTATTGATGAATTTGATCTCTAATTTGTGTCTTAATAGTAGTTTTCATATGTTTTGTAATTAACATATCTGGACTTGGACTTGTTAATGAAGTTTTCTTAATGTGTTTTTATGTATTGTGACAATGATGATAAATGTGATCCCAGCTCTATGAGACCTCAAGGTCCGGGAATACAATTAGTTCCAACACACATTTGTCTGAGCATCTTAATGCATTTCTCACCCTTTCTCATTCACTTGTTATATTATAATTATTTTTGAATCATGCATTTGAAATACAATTTTACATTTGTTTAAATTTATTCAGACTTTGGTTCCCAATGATGTTACTTATTACCATGCTAATGCTGATAATCCGTGATTATAATTGATATCAATTGACTGAGGGAACTAGATCTTTAATCTTTGTTTGTTAGATGTTTCAAATGTTTTATACTGTTTCGAAATCTTTTTATTAAACTTTATGTATAATATTTACTTGTGTATGTTTATTTGTATAAATGTTTTATTTTTAGTTTGTCTAAAGATTCTGATTTCATGCGATCACAGCTATATCGCTTCCTAGTCAGACGGTCTGATAGCAAATTCAATGTTGTTGTACTCAAGCGCTTGATCATGAGCAAAGTCAACCAGCCTCCGATTTCTCTGAAAAGGTTGATTGCCGCCTTGAAAGGGAAGGTTTGTTTCTGTCTCTGTATTCTTAGTTTATGCCAGAAATTGTGTTGTTTTTAGCTTTGATTAATTCTCGCTATGATCTTATTTTCTTTTGGATTGTTTTCTCATAACAGGAGGGTAGAATTGGTGTTGTTGTAGGTGTTGTCTCTGATGATATCAGAGAATATGAAGTACCGGCAATAAAAGTTACAGCTCTAAGGTTTACAGAGATGGCACGGGCCCGTATTCAAAGTGCCGGTGGTGAATGCCAAACATTTGATCAACTTGCCATGAGGGCTCCTTTTGTAGGGATGGATCATTCTTTCTGACACAGTGGGAACAATTGAAATGGTTCGCACGCTTGCAACTCAAGTACGCTGGGAAGCAAGGATAATTGATCTTCAGAATGGCAGTGAATAACTAAAGAAGCATTTCAGAGAGTTCAAACAAGTATATATTTTGTATTCATATAGTTAAGTTTGATTTTTACTTACGAAATGTACTTAATTTTTCTTCTTGATGTTATAATATGACACCAAAGGTTATACCTACTTTATGGTATTTTGTATTGTCAGAATTGAAATGTATTAGCTTTCTACAGGAGTTAATGTAGCGATTTTTAAATTTTTTTTCTAAAAAATATTACAATTACGGCGGTTATAACCGTCACTATTTTTAATTAAATATATTTGATATAATTATGGCGGTTAGAACCGTCGCAACTTTTAATTAAATATATATTATAAAATTATGGCGGTTAGAACCGTCGTAATAAAATATTAGAGACAGTTTTAAAACCGTCACAGAATGTTACGGCGGTTGGAGCGACAGTTTTACAAACCGTCGCAAAACAGCCTCGCGACACACCTTTCTGCGACAGTAGTGGAACCGTCGTGACTTGCAATTTGCGTCGGTTCTAACCGCCGTAATCAGCCAAAATTAACCGTCATAATTTGCAAATTTTCTTGTAGTGATAGCATTCCTTGTCAAGAAAAGAGCTCGACAAGAAGAAACTGAGACCAGTTCCATGGCTAAAGACCAGGATCGAGGGGAGTTTTATTTCAAAAGAAACTGAGACCAGTTCCATATTTGAAGACCGGGGTCGAGGGGAGGTTTTATGACAAGAAGAGAACTGAGACCAGTTCCATGGCTGAAGACCAGGATCGAGGGGAGGTTTATTTCAAAAGAAACTGAGACAAGTTCCATGGCTGAAGACCAGGATCGAGGGGAGGTTTATTTCAAAAAAGAAACTGAGACCAGTTCCATGGCAAAAAACCAAGATCGAGGGGAGGTTTATTTCAAAAGAACTTCGTTGGGGACCGAACCCAGAATCTCTGGTTCCCAATGTGAGTCAATCCTAGTGCTTGTCTGTTTCTCATTATTGGGTGTTTATTTTAGTGCATTTATATGTTGTATCTATTGTATATTATTGTATTTTGCTGGCATTTTACTACACTTGATTATTGTTATCCTATTATGCTGCTGCTGCGCTGTTGGGTGGGTTGGTTCCATGAGAGATAAGCCTACTACCAAGGCTCGAGTACATACTTAGGATTAGAGTGGACAGTCGTGTGGCCTGTGTAGCATCTTGGTACGTTTGGTTGACACGAGACCCACATTCAGATGAGGTTTTCTTAGGAGATATTCTGACCTGTGCGTCTTGTGCATATGTCAGGGTGTTGACTTAGAGAGCTTATGACTTTGGAGACCGTTCATTGGAAATCGGTTGAGGCCTCCTTGATTGATGATGATGCCAAACTAGAAATGGTGAACGTATCATCATTTCTCGACCTGAGAGTCCGTGATACTGAGGACCTGCTAGGATGCCTTTGTCCATGACTAGAACCCACATGTGAGAGGGGATGGGTTTTGCAGGAAACCTTGACCTACAACCTACCCAGATTTTTGGTTTTTCTTATCAGTGTGGACTTATGAACCTGGTATTCTGATTATTCTGGTACCCTGGTATTTTGGTTTTCTCGTCAGAGTGAACTTGTGGTCTTATTCAGTCAGCAGCACAACAGTTATGCAGAATTTATGGAAGCTTTGATCCCATGTCTAGTGCATTCATAACATTGCATAACATAAACATTTATGCATCATTGTGCATATCATTCTTCAACCAGCCAGAACTCTCATTCAACCTTTGTCCATGACCAGCCAGTTGATTCCCCGGTACTCGTTCTAAACAAGTGGTGACTGTTGAAAGACGAAAAAGTGTTTGAAGCAAGATCAAGAAGTAAGGTCACATTAGAAGATGGTAGCTATGTCAAGGAACAACCTCCAGAATGTTGATACCCCACCAGGTTTTACTGTGATGACTAACCCATTGTACGGTTTTCTGCCTGATAAAGATCCCCCACAAGTGAACAATCTTACTCAAGCTCAGCCTGTGAAGATGTCTGTTGAGAATCAGGATTTACATGAACAGTATGTTGTCCAAAGTGGACATTCCTCTCCTCTTGATACTACGGAGTATCGTAATTTTGCATTCTCTATGTCGAATTCCCAAAGGGAGGTCCCGATGATGAAAACCAAGGACCCGAGAGCTCTTGGATTTGCTGAAAGATATCGTGTGTTAGATGAGAAACTCAAAGCCATAGAAGGCCAAGATGCTTTTGGTCTCGATGCTTCAGACATGTGCCTGGTAACCGGCCTAGTGTTACCTCCAAGTTTCAAAGCACCGAGGTTTAAGAAATACAAGGGGGGTAGTTTCCCAAGGCAATATTTGGTGATGTTTTGTAGAAGAATTACCTCATTTGTTCACAACGATAAGCTAATGATTCACTGTTTTCAAGAGAGTTTGAGTGGGATATCTTTGAGTTGGTACATGCAGTTAGAGAGTGGCCGCATCCAATCATGGTTGGACTTAGCTAAGTGGCATACCCTAAATTTTAACCACAAGACTTTACATAATTGTGCAAATCATCATCACAATATGGATGTACTTTCATACCCCGTCAATCCTCTCAAATATTGTTGAGTATTCACCTCAACCAAGGATTAGGGTTTTTGAGCCCTCTCATAACATTCAGGCAAAGGATCAATCAAGAATTGACATGATCTTCAACTTGCCAAGCCTCTCAAACAACTATGAAGGATCAAGAGGTCTCCTACATCTAGAATCAAGCACAAGAATGCAACATTCCAAATTGATCAAGCCTCAAGATCACCAGTGTCACCAAATTATGGTTTTGGACGACCAAGGCATCCAGAGAGAAATTTACATCTAGGAATGAGCCAATACTTCAATATATGATTCAAGAAGCACAAAAGAACCTTATGATTCCATTCATAAGTTCAAAATATCCCCAGGGGATGCATTCATTAAAAATCAAGAATTAGGGTTTTGACCTAATTCAATCCTCAAGTTGACTTTTGGATCAAAGCTTGAGCAAAGATCTCAAGACATGCTTTAAGGACCTCAAATACATCATATTGATCCATTCACAAGATTGAATTGATTCAAAGAACTTGGTTCACAAGCAATGCAAGGATTCAAATTCATCTGGACCACAAACTAGGGTTTTTGAGAAAAAGTCAACCATGCCTTTGACTTTTGACCAAGACATGATCTCAAACCTTGGGAAATGATTCAAGACACTCTAAAACACCTATGGAATCCATCCATTATGTTTAATTTAGCCCAAGGACTTGATTTCATAAAGGATCACAAAGTTCAAAATTCATCTGGTACAAAAAGTCAATTGTGATCAAAACCAAGTTTGACTTTTGGAAATTTTTTGACAAACATGGCTTCTTTAAGCCAAGAACAATGTCAACTTATGATTTGGATCATCATCCATCAAGAAAAATCAAGAAAAGTGAGGTTACTTGCAAAAGGGGCAACCTTAAGAAACTTAAAATTTCACTAAGTTATGGAAAAAAGTGACTTTTACCCAACTTTGCAAGACCATAACTTGTGATCCAAGTAACAATTTTCTCCCATCCAAAGCTCAAATGAAAGCTCTCACTACATACTACAAGATTGTCAACTACACCACATTCCAAATCTTCATGGATTTTAAGTTATGAACTGATCAAAATCACAAAAATTAAGATAACTTTTTCTTGACACTTAGAAAAATTTTAGGCAGAATCTGTCTCATGTTTTGCCCAACTTTGGAGGGATTTTTCATTATGATCCAAGATGAATCAAGACCAGATGCAAACATCAAAATTGAAGTATGATATGTGGGCTTTTTAAAAAGTACAAGAGCCTCCCATGATTCAATTTGAGCAAGAAGTTATAAGCCTTACAAAATGGAAATTTTCATCCTAGTTTTCCAAGGAAGATTTAGAAACAACACTTGATTTTGTCATATTTATGACTTGGCAAGCCTTGTCACCATGCAAGACAGGTTTCTAAGATGCAATGCACCTGTTATCTGCAGAGCTACAACATCATAGAGCCTTGCAAGTCAAGACATTATCCCTTTGGCATGAGGCATTCAAGTTTCAAAACCAAAAACTTCAATTTTGTCATGAAGCATTGAAAGGATGCATAGAGGTGGCATGTATCAGTCCATGACAGTCCAATTGAGTCAAGATTGGTTCAAAAATCAAAAGACCTAAAGCTACAAAGATTAGCTCAAGTCCATGGCTAGAGGAGACTTGGTACCTTAGCATTCAAGGCATGATACATGGGCATATCCATTGGATAATAGAGTGATCCCTCATCCATTCACTGTTCCTTGCAAAACAAACCTCCTCTACTATAAATAGAGGTCATTTGTGACTGATTTCAACACACCAAAACAATACCAAAGCCTTGTTTTCTCACTTCCTTTCTCTTGCTCCAAATTTCAAGTTTCAAGGATCAAACTTGGAATTCTCAAAACCAGAGCTTGAACCACTCAAGCAACCATCCAAACAGTTCACAAATCATCCCTTGGAGGTGTTCAAACCTTCATCTTCAACTCACAACACCAAAATCAGAAAGTCAACCATCAAAACCTCAAAATTTGACTTTTCTGCATTTTTCAAGCCATGTCTTGATCCAATCACTTTCAAAGCCAAATAAAACCTCAAACACTCTCCAAATATCACCCATAAGTTGTTCCAACAAGTGTCCCTTAACTGTAACACCAATTGAGGGAGTTACCATTTTGGTCATTTTGCCACTTTTGCAAGAAAGAGCCAATTTCTGTTCCAGAGCTTTCCAGTTGATTTTGATCATCCTAAAATCTTCTAAGGGGTATATTAAGAGTGTCCAAAGCATTGGGTTACTTCTGGCACAAGCATCTTGAAAGTTAGCAAGTGGAGCTTCAAGAGGTAAGTGCATAACAACTTGAACTTTGTGAATTATGCATTGCTTTGATGTACATTGATCATGAACATGTCATACATATCATATGTGTTGTGTTTGAACGAATTTACCATGCTATTATTGCTTATGTGAAGTTTTAGCATAGAACTTGTAAATTTTGACCTATTTCGAAACCACTATCGGGTTTTAAAATGTAGGCATTTTTAGAAAATTCTAAGACCACTATTGGATTCATCATGAAATTCTAGATAGGATCCATCTTTGTTTCATCCATTTTCATGGAGAAATGAAGAAGTTATGACCTTCTTGCAAATGCCCCAAAATCTGGTTTTTGCCTTGGCTTGGCCTCAAAACTCATGCTACCCATATGTATTCATGGGGTGGTTTTGATACACGGATGTATCACCACCCCAGTGGTAGCAGCATGTGTTTTCAAGTATGTTTGGCTGGAGGGCGTGGGTTCAACACCAACCCATGCCATTTTTCCCAATTTCCACTATTTTTCATTTTTTGTTATTTTTTTATTATTTCTTAATTAATTCCAAAAATTCATATCTCTCTCATTTTTAATCTTTTTCAAATGAGTTTTTAAACATAAATCCTTCACATATTTAAATATTTTATTCCACAAAAAAATCAAAAAAATATTTTATATTTGATATATTTTTGAATTTTTTGAAGAATTTCCTTTTAATTGTTTTAAAACATTTTAAATAAATTTTTTCTCTTAATTTTTCAAAACCAATTGAATTTCAAACCCTCATGTGAATAAAACATCTATTTTAAAACATTAATCAAAGTTCTTAACATGTTTATTAAATATATTTGATATTTTATATCATTTTTTATTTAATTTTTCTTTGAAAAAAAGCATTTTAAAATAAAATTAGGGTTTCTTCCTTGATTTTAAATCTTCAAACTTTCAAAAATCACTTGGGCCTCTAATAGAGTGTAAGACCCAACCCCTTTGTAAATAAATAATTTCTTGGGCCTCTGTTATAGTATAAGTCCCAGTGCGATTTTCAAAATAACGGTGTGTGTACTGTTTTTCAAATGGGCCTCTCCTTAATTATAAGCCCCACCTTTTTTATTTCAATAATCACTTGGGCCTCTAAATAAAGTGTAAGACTTAACTCCCTTATGTACATAAATAATTTTGGGCCTCTACTATGATATAGTCCCACAACGTCTTTCGGTATCGCTGTGCGATCTTTGTTTTCAAATAAATCACCTGAGCCTCCTTGAGTATAAGCCCCAATCTTTTGTACATAAACTTTGTTTTAAACAAAAACAACCTCCATTGGCCTCTCCTTGAGTTGTAAGCCCCATACCTCTATTTTCAAAATCATCTGTCTCTTTTAAACTAGTACTAAGAGGAGCATTATTCCCGATGAAACTGCTCTTAGACCACTTGGGCCTCTCTTTGAGTTATAAGCCCTAAACATTCTTTTCTTTTCAACAACTTTCTCTTAATTCAAATTCAAATTCAAAGTTTTCTCAAAACTTTCTTCAATTTCTTAAAACCCTAATCATACAGTGGTAATCAATACAACCAATCACAATACACTTGGGCATCTAATAGAGTGTAAGACCCAAACCCTTTGTAAATAAATAATTTCTTGGGCCTCTGTTATAGTATAAGTCCTAGTGCGATTTTCAAAATAAAAGTGTGTCTACTATTTTTCAAATGGACCTCTCCTTGAGTATAAGCCCCACCTTTTTTATTTCAATAATCACTTGGGCCTCTCCTTGAGTTGTAAGTGTGACACCCCCAATCTATACCCCGAGTAATTAAAGCGATAACAAATAATCAGAGTATAATTAAAACATGCATGGCATAGACGGGAGCGTCACATCAAAGTAATGAAATATAACAACTTGCTCATATAGATATGCAACAATCAGGTAGCAACATAAACAGAGGACCTCAGTTCCTAACACCCACAATTCCGATATAGAATAAAAGCGGAAAATCTGCAACTGAAATCTCATATATAAACATAAAAGTTTGTCTGTCATATACAGAGTCATACATGTACAATCCAAAAAGATATATATACACATAATCACATAACGATCTCCCCGACTACCCGGTGCCACATATCATAGCCGACCGACAAAAGAATGAAGACATAATCTTCACAAAAAGACCTCCAGCATCTAATCTGCAATGCCTCATAGAGCATTCAAAACAGCAGAAGGGTGAGAAACACAATTATAATATATTGCATACAATTATGTAATAACATGAAATACGCATGCAAAACATTCTCACCACAACGTATACCATGGTTCAAATACAAAACAAAATAATGCATAATTCATGCATCTATCACAAAGGCATATCAATCATGCTCAATACATTTATCACCAATATATATATATATATATATATATATATATATATATATATATATATATATATATATATATATATATATATATATATATATATATATATCAACTCATCAATCTCATTCACAATTTCCCACACATAATCAATCCATTCATGACTTATGAAAATGCACAGAGACCGACACAACGACTCTATGCATGCGGTACCATTCCATCCTTCATTCTCAACATCATTAATTCACTCAGGAATTATTGGAATCATCGCTTGTTACTTAGTGTAACTCCCCGTCGGGCAAACGATGTTCCCCGTCGCTTTAGGTCCTCTTTGTATAAGGCACACGATGTTTATGGATCACTTTAGGTCCTCTTTGTATAAGGCACACGATCCGATCGCTTTAGGTCCTCTTTGCATAAGGCACACGATCGTCTATAACGTCGCTTTAGGTCCTCTTTGTATAAGGCACACGATCGTTATAGCAGATTCCCTCTGGAATCGTTTTGTCGCTCACACCCCACAAGGGCACAAGACATCACAAGATGCATATCATGATGCATGGCATACTAATGACTCATGACAATCAAATGCATATACATATATAACCATGTGAACCATCTCAACATCCATATTCATGCATTACAATCAAACCCAAAATAATGCATTTATTTGCCATAAGGCCACAAACCATCATCACAACATTTCATCACATGCATTCACATCATATAACAGCACACAAGCTATACGTTATATATCAAAAGCATATCGCATGATAACACATCAATCGCACACCATTACAGCGGTAAAAGTCGACAAAATGACATGTTTCCAAATTCCCAACACAATTAAATCGGCCACTAACCTCAAACCCATTTTTATAAGAAAGAACATCTCATTAGCTTTCCAACGTACTAAGAACGTCTCGATCTGAGTTACGGATCAAAAGTTATGAATTTTCAAAGAAAATAATTTATTGAGAAACAGCCAGATTCGCCTGGCGACTTAGGATTTCGCCTGGCGGATCCCCTTTCGCCAGCACTTCGCCTGGCGAACTAGTGGCGAACCACAATTTTAGAAAAACCCCAAGAGTTCCAGTAGCTAACACATTTCTGTCTCCCCGTTTTCTCCTGACGACTTATGATTTCGCCTGGCGAATCCCTCTTCGCCAGCACTTCGCCTGGCGAACTAGTGGCGAGACCTAATTCGCCTGGAGAATCCCCAATTCGCCTGGCGAATCGCACCAGAACCATAATTTTCTGCTGCAGGCTACATGGTTCCAAACCCGAAAATCCAAATTTCTCCAACCAAAACATTTCCAATCAATCAAAACAAGTATCAACAATGTTCATACATATAATACGATCATACCACGTGATTCGTATCGATTTCCGACCGTGAAAACATCAATTTCTATTCATTTTACTCATTTCAACCTAGAATTGAAAAACTATGAAAAGCAAGTGAACATTCAAACACACACATACATATTCATACACAAGCATATAATAACCGAGTTTCGCACCCTTACCCGATTAATCGTGCTTTGAAGTGTCGGTTGAATCGATTTCTTAAACCTCAAGTTTTCCTCTTTTTCTTCTTCTCACTCTCTTTTTATCTTCTCTTTCTTTTCTCTCTTTCTAATCTCTATGTTTCTATTTTATGAAAAACAATAATATTCAACCAAGCAAAATGACCAAAATACCCCTACACTCAATTCCTCGTAAACGTTCCCAAAACGCGATAAAACATAATAACGATAAACATAACATATTTACCAAATAAAAACCAAGAATAAAATAATATAAAAACAAAAATAATTAAATCGACTTGATTAAATAAATCTAACAAAAACCGGGGCGTTACAGTAAGCCCCATACCTCTATTTTCAAAATAATCTGTCTGTTTTAAACTGGTACTAAGAGGAGCATTATTCCCGGTGAAACTGCTCTTAGACCACTTGGGCATCTCTTTGTGTTATAAGCCCCAAGCATTCTTTTCTTTTCAACAACTTTCTCTTAATTCCAATTCAAATTCAAAGTTTTCTCAAAACTTTCTTCAATTTTTTAAAACCCTAATCATACAGGGGTAATCAATACAACCAATCACAGTACACTTGGACCCCTATTCATAGTGTAAGACCCAATATCTGTTAAATTCAATGCACCCTTGTTTATATACCTGTTAATTCATACATCTGTATATACTTGTTCATATCTGTTTAAGTTTCCCTCAGCAGTTAGGGCATCCTCAGCTCACCATTTTAGGTCAAACAGTAAGGATCCTTTTCAATACAACTTAGTTCAATAACTAGTTCTCTCATAAGAAACTTCCCCAATACAGTCTGCCTCATCTTGGGCTTTATTTAATATGAAACTAAGAAAGGCATTATTCCCGGTGAAACTTTTCTTAAGACTGTCAAAACTTAGAAACATATAAAAGAAATTCATTTCCCCGGAAAGGATTAATTCCTGGTGAAACCTCTTTTGAATTTCTTCAAACCTTAGAACTGTTCAACAAAGAAAGGATTGTTTCTCGGTGAAACCTTTCTTGAACTTTTCTCAGGCTTGGACCTACAGGCTTCCTAGAAGCACCCCCACAGCCTCCTCTTGGGCTTCATACAAGGACCCACAGGCTTCCTAGAAGCATCCCCATGGCCTCCTCTTGGGCTTCATACAAGGACCCTCAGGCTTCCTAAAAGCATAAGATAGATTCTAGTCATCTTCTCAATACTCAAATCCCCAGGAGAACTCAAAGTCTATAGGACATACAGACTTACCCTTCTAAGTCTCTCCTGATCCTCAAACAGGGTGTAACTTTCATCTTTAAAATCCCCAGCCAGGGTCAGATCATTACCAACAAATCCCAAAAATTATCAGAGCCTTATGGCATTTGATAAATCAACTCTTCTTCAATCCCCATCAAGAGTTGGTTCCCCTTTTGATTCCTCAACATAGTATAGACCTTCCACTGGATTTAAACAATCCTCAGCAAGAGTCATCCTCCTCTTAGGCTTCATATAATGATTTTCCCAGTCAGCCTCGATCTTGGGCTTTATACAAGACATATATAATACTCTTCAGTTGAGTCAGTTTTCAACCCTTTTTAGCTAAGGCACAAAATTTTCATCCCCACATATGAGATCAGGAGTCCTCTTTGTAGGAGGATATTTCCTCTATACATTACAAAACAGACAAACAATCAAAAAACCTTTTCCCAGATAAACTGTTGTAAGTGGCACACTTGTTGATTCAAAATTCAAGCTGGAGTCCCTTCTTTATCCTGGTTAAATTTTCTCTTTCATCTAAGTGATGTAAGTGGCAAGCCTCTGGATTATATACATCCATGCCAATGTCCCTCTCTTAGCATGCAGAGACTTATAAAGGAAGACGTGGCATTGATGGATTCTACGTATCTCAGTTAAAGCAACTTTCCTTATAACCAATTACTCAATGTTTGTGATGAATAGGTGAGATATCTCCCTTTAGAGATGACAAATTCTCTCTCAGTCAAAGTTTAGCTTCAATCTTGGGCTTTGAACATGGCACACACAAAACTTTAGCTTCAATCTTGGGCTTTGAACAAGACACCGAACTTTTTTCCTCCTTCCATAGAATAGGAGGAACTACGATTGCTCTGATTTCCCTGAATGTCTTTATGGGAATACGTAGGCATAAGATTGCGAAATCTTAGCGAACACATTAATAAAAAAACTTTAGGTCCAGTACCTTCCCAAAACAACAAAAAAGCAACTCCTCAGTCTTCCCAAGATAGAAACTTTCACTGCCCAACAGTAAATGAATCCAAACAACTAAGAAATTCAATAGTAAAACATATGTAAATTAAGGTTCCTATAGATTACTATAGATACACTGGGTGTTAACAGCTTCCCTTTGTATAACCAACCCCCGATTCCATATCTCTTCGCATTTGTAAGGGAAAACAATTGCGTGCAGGGTTAGTTTGAGATATTTTCCCCTTCCTTTTAAGCTTCATAGGATAAATATTAGAAATTAGAAAGTAGCACCAAAAAGCGGTAGTGGCCGCGTCACAAAAACTGAGCTACACTAAGGCCTTTTTTGAAGCAGTACGAATACAATTTTGACATGGCTCTCAGCCGCATACAGTTGCAAGGCTTGTCTCAAGAGAACAACGAATCCTTCAAAGAGTATGCACAACGGTGGAGAGAATTGGCATCCAGAGTGCAACCACTACTTCTAGACAGAGAGTTAGCTGACATGTTCATGGACGCCTTACAGAGCCCATACTTTGAAAGGATGGTTGGAAGTACGTCAAACTTCTTCGGCCTGGTAATAGTTGGAGAACGCATTGAATATTCTCAGGATGCACCGGTAAAATCTTTTGGTCCTTCATCTTCTCAGCAGACATTATTTCCAGTGCCATGTCATCCTTATGGGCAGCCAACCATGCTTAAAGCTTCTTCCCAGATGTAGCGCACGATTTTTGTCGGTGACGCGACCACCTTATTGCGGAATTTGAGTTTTCTCCTCAATGAAGAGGAGGGGGTGGTACTTTATGATTTCTTATTTATCCCGTGAAGCTGGAAGGGAAAGGGAAGCTATCTAAAACTAACCTTGAACGCGAATGCTTAACTGAACAAACGCTTAAAAGAGATTGGGGGGTCTGGGGTCAGGTTATACAATGGGTAGTTGTCAATTACCCATCCTATATGTGGTTATCCACAGGATATTAGCTTTAGGTTTTGCTTTGTAATTGATGGTGTTTATCTGGTAATGGGTAGTATGAGTGAGTGAGTGAGATTTTGTTTGTGTTCGGGTTACTCCCGATGTTTTTGGTAAGGTATTAGACCTAAGTTTTGATTGATATGAAGGTACTGGACCTAGAGTTTTTTATTAGTATGCTCGCTAATATTTCATAATCTTATGCCTACGTATTCCCGTTTAAACGAAATAGTGAAAACAGAGCAATCGTAGTTCCTCCTATTCTAAGGGAGGAAAATGAGGTTTTGGTGTCTTGTTCAAAGCCCAAGAATGAAGCTAAAGGGGTATTTGTGTCTTGTTCAAAGCCCAAGACTGAAGCTAAAAAAGTTATGACTGAGAGAGAATTTGTCATCTCTAAAGAAGGATTGTTGATTTTTTTGTGCCTTGATCAAAGCACAAGGTTGACGCTAAAAGGTTAATTGACTTGGCTAGGGGATTTCTTTATACAAAGCCTAAGAGGAGGCTAGAAGTGACCGACTCAACAAGAGAGTGTTTTATCTAACTTGTACAAAGCCCAAGATTGAGGCTAAAAGGGATTTTGACTCCGCTGGGGAGGGTTTGTAGGTGTCTTGTACAAAGCCCAAGATTTGAGACTGACCTTACTGGGAAAATCATTATACAAAGCCTAAGAGGAGGCTGGAAATGGGTTTGACTCTTCTTGGGGGAAAAATCATTCCTCAAAGCCTAGAAGGAGACTGGGAGGAAATGACTCTGCTAGGGAAGATATTTGTCCCAAGCTCAAGAGAGGGAAATTTATGTCTTGTACAAAGCCCAAGATTGAGGCTAAAGGGGTTTGACTAAACAAGAGAGTGCTTTTGTCTGTCCTGTATAAAGCCCGGGATGGAGGCTGGACAAGCTGGAGAAGTTTTTCTACACAACTTGAGAAGAGGCTAGCTCCTGCTAGGAGAAATATTTATACCAAGTTTGGATAAAGATCGACTCAACGAGAGAGTTTTTTTATCTGTCTTGTACAAAGCCCAAGATTGAGGCTAAAAAGGTTGACTCAACAAGAGAGTCCGAGAAGGTAATTGGCTCAACAAGAGAGTCTAAAAAGTGATTGACTCAACAAGAGAGTCGGGAAAGGTGGTTGACTCAACAAGAGAGCCCGAAAAGGTGATTGACTCAACAAGAGAGTCTGAAAAAGTGATTGACTCAACGAGAGAGTCTGAAAAGGTTAGCTCCACTGGGGAGAATCATTTGTACAAAGCCCAAGAGAATGATGGCTTCTGCGGGGGAAGGATCATTATAGAAAGTCTAAGAGGAGGCTAGCTTTCTGCTGAGGAAAGGTCTTTATATAATGCCTAAGAGGAGGCTATCTTTTGCCAGGGATAATTGAGATCCCCAGGCAGGTCCAAGTGGGGAATTAACTCTCACTGAGGATTACAGAAGAGTTGAGATGTCAGATACCTTAAGGTTCTAATTTGAGATAGTGTTGACCCTGGTCGGGGAACTCTCACGAGAGAGGCTGGGTTTCTGCTGGAGATCGATCCAGAATGCCTGGGGTTTTTTCCTATAGTTGTATGGAACTTGAGAATGTCTTTGAGACTCAAGGGGATTAGACTGTCCAAGTCTACTGGTGTGGAAGAGTTTTATCTTTTGTATGATACCTCCAAGAGGGGGTAAGGGCATTAAGGGATGAGAATCAACCCTAAAGTGGCCTTAGGTCTGACACTGGAAAGACTGCTCTAGCAAAGGAATGACTAAGTTCTGTCTTATACCTTTAAGAGGTAGCCAGGGTCCTTATATTAAGCCCAAGAGAAGGCATGAGAACTTCTAAGAAGCCGAAGGGTCCTTGTACAAAGCCCAAGAGGAGGCACGGATGCTTTTAGGAAGCCCGTGGATCCCAAACCAAGAGAAGTTCAAGAAATGCAATTCACATAGAAGAGATCATTTCAGGAAAGTTCGAGGTTCGAAGAAACTCAAGAGATGCTATTCACAGAGAATAGATCAACTCTGGGGAGTAGAATTTCTTTGACAATTTCTAAGGGTGACAGTCTGAGAAAAGGTTCACCGAGAATACTGCCTTTCTCTTTGTTCCATATTGTTTAACCCCAAGAGAAGGGAAGACTGTATCTGGAAGTCCTATGGGGGATCTAGTTTTGTTTGTGCTTAAGAGTGACCAACGTGGCTTTACCTAGTTCTAGACCTAGTTGCCGGGGAAAACTCTAAATAACTATACTAGTATATATACAGTTGATATATGACAAGTATTTTAAAAGGTATGAAAGAAGACTAACCATGCGCATCTTCCCACAATATAGTAATATATATATATATATATATATATATATATTTGACGTATATTTAAAAGAATGAAAGAAGACTAACCATGCGCAGCTTCCCACAATACAGTTATATATATATATATATTTAAGCAAGTAAATGAAAGCGGATAAAAACTTACAGGTGAGCAAGCTTCCATGCTGTATTGTTAGTTGTTCAAAGAAATTAAAGAAAGTTTTGATGATAATTGTATATTTGAATCTAAATTAAAAGGGAATTGTTTTGAAAAGATTGTTGGGGATTATACTCAAGGAGAGGCCCAAGGTTTGAACAGTGATTGTACTGTTGTTTTGAATATCGTATCGGGACTTATACAACGACTGAGGCCCAAAAAGTTTTCTGTACAAAGGGATGTGCCTTATAACTCAAAGAGAAGCCCAAAGGTTATTTAAAGAAAAGAAATGGGACTTCCAACACAAGGGTAGGGCAAGTTAAAAATAGTTTGAACACGGCGATCTCGTCGGAGTTTTTGAAGTTGTATCGGGACTTATACAATACACTGAGGCCCAAAAATGGTTTTTTACAAAAAGGGGTTGGGTCTTACATTCTATTAAAGGTCCAAAGTTTATTTTTGTACAGGAGATGGGGCTTACAACTCAGGGAGATGCCCTGATGATTTTGAAAAGGCGACGATCGCACCGTTGTTTTGAAAATATACAGAGGGACTTATACAATATGTGAGGCCCAAAAATGTTTATTTACAAAAAGGGGTTGGGTCTTACACTCTATTAGAGGCCCATGAGTGTTTGAAAAAGATTGATGAGGGTGGAATTAATCAAAACCCTAATTTTGTCTAAAATGGAATTAATTTTGTTTAAAAATTAATAAAAATTATTGAAAACATGTGAAAAATGAGTGGTGATCTTGGATCAATGTTTCAAAAATCATGTTTTTATCCACAAAATGATTGAAAATCAATAAAGTTTGGAAAATCAAGAAGGAAAAAATATTTTAAATGTTAAAAAACAAATAAAAATTAATTCTTTGCAAAAATATCAAATATATGAGATAAATAATATTTTTGGGAAATTTTTGTAAAATAAAATAATTTAACATTTTTGTGAATTATTAAAAAAAGAATCAACTCAAAATCATTAAAATTCAGAGAGAAATTAATTTTTGAATCAATTAAATAAAATCACAAAATTCAAATATTAGAATTTTTGAAAAAGGGCACCAAGAACACCCAAGAACACACGTGTTTTCTGAGTTTTGCCTAGATTTTCATTTTCTCATCAATCTCACTGAATACTTGATGAAATCACACAATCCACATATCAATATACTCGTTTTCACCTCACGATCATGTTTATGGTCTTTAATTTCATTTATTTTAAGCATGGAATAAGAAATCAAAGAGAAACCTCAAGAACCCTAAATTCTGCATGAAGGCTCAGAAATTCCATACACGATTCATACAAAGCAATTAATTGAGGGGAAACATTCTGTAACACCCCAATTCCCATCGAAAATAAATAATACATAATTAAATCAGAGTAAATAAAAATTTATTTTTTTCCGACAGAAAAAAGGATGCCACATTTAAAGAAAGAAAACACATCCCCTGCTCGTAATTTTTTATACATAACACAAAAGTGGAATAAACATACATGGGAAACTTTTTTCATATAAAAGGAAAGATCAATTATGGAATAAAGCGGAAAGACCCATAACCGACTTGTTTTACAAAATAAATTGTTTTATAACGTCAAAATATTCATACAAAAGTATTACAAAATATATTCAACAAATGTACACATATATAACATAATCGTTCTCTGACTCCCATGCTACGTATCAGAGCAGACACCAAGACCAACAAAAGAATGGAGAACTAATCTTCACAAAAGCCTCCAAGACACAAATCTGCAATTGCCTCATAGAGCAATAAACCACAGTAGAAGGGTGAGAAATAACAACTAAACCAAGATTGCATAATAATATGCAAACACATAAAAATTCACATGCATAGTTATTCTCACCACAAGCATCACATATTAATACACATAGCATATATCAATTACCAACATAATCACATATTCTCACATAAGGCACACCAAAGTCATAACATATGGAAACACCCCACCACATCACATAGCATATATTTATGCATAAAACATATTATCCACGACCAACGCATTTATCACATATGCACATCAATTCACCAATTCAAACATAAATCTCAACACATACTCAATCAATTCACAAGTCTCACACATAATGCATCCATTCACAATTCTCACACATAATGCATTCATTCACAATTCTCACACATAATAAATCCATTCATGATTCATGTAAATGTACAGAGACCGGCACAACGACTATATGCAATGCATATGCGGTACCATTCATCCATCATCTCATCACTAGTTCACTTAGGAACTATTGGAATCATCGCTTGTTACTTAGGATTACTCATGTAACACCCCGTCGGGCAAAAGATGTTCCCCGTCGCTTTAGGTCCTCTTATTTTTTTAAGGCACACGATGTTTATGGATCGCTTTAGGTCCTCTTTGTATAAGGAACATGATCCGATCGCTTTAGGTCCTCTTTGTATAAGGCACACGATCGTCTATAATCATCGCTTTAGGTCCTCTTATTTTTTTAAGGCACACGATGTTATAGCGGATCCCCTCTGGAATCGATTCGTCGCTCACACCCAACAAGGGCACACGACATCACAAGATGCATATCATGATGCTTGACATACAAGAACTCATGACAATCAAATACATCACGATAATTCAACAATATGAATTATCTCATCATCATTATTCATGCATTGGAAATCAATTCAAACAATGCACTTACTTGCCATAAGGCCACCAATTAACACACATTGCATTTCACATAAACAATGCATTTCATCATAATCCACAAACCATAACATTTAGCATGTTAGCATATACACTCATATCAATTCACATCAAGAATTACTCACAATCAACCACAACAATCCTACAATCATACAATGATACTCACAACACTAGGATTCACGCCACAAGGCTACCCACAACAACGTTCATAATAACATACATTTGTAATTCAATTCAACAAGGTACTTTGCCATTAGGCCACAAGCAACCACGACAATTATCACATGCTTCAACATCATATAAGCCACATAACAGTTCCACGTTATACAATAATAGCACAACACACGGTAAAACACCAACCGCACGCATTTAACGCGATAAAAACCCGACAACCCCACACTTTTGCAAAACCATGACTTAAATAAATAATATCCTACCCTCCAAACCATTTTAAATAGAAATAATATTTTATTAGCTTTCCAACGCTTCGAACGGCGACCAAAACGGACTTACGGTTTGAAAATTATGAAGAAAACAAAATAGAAAAATATCACGTTCGCTCCAGTATTCGCTAGGAGAACCCTATCGAACCAAGGCTGTGGAAAACCAAGATAAAGTTCGCTAGGCGAACCTCTAGGCGAACATTTGCCCGTTCCTTCGCTGCGGTTCACTAGGCGAACCTGCGAAACCCATAATTCGCAGCAGCATCAATATAGGTCATTTGGGGTCAAAATACATCATTTCTACCACCCAAACCCTTCCAATTCATACCAAAATAACCAAAACATGTTAAGATATGATCAACAAGTATTCTACGCAGTTTATATCGAATTTCATCAGTGAAAACATCAATTTCTATCAATTACTCCTAATTTCAATCGATAAGAAAAGTCGCGTAACAACCAAAACAATTACAACAAATAACACATATACATACACAAGCAAGATATAATTGAAACTTCTCACCCTTACCCGATTATTCGCGCTCGAAACGGAGTTCCCGCGATTTTCCTCTTTCTCCCCTTTTCTTTCCTCTTCCTTTCTATCTTCTCTTTTCTTTCTCCCTATTTTCTTTTCTCTCTATTTCCTCTCAAATCTCTATTTATATAAAATATCTAAACTCCTAAAAAAACTATTTTGCCCTTACGCTCAAATATCTCTCAAACGCTCTCAAAATGTGATAAAACATAATAACGATGAAAAATAATATATTGTCAAATAAAATTCAAGAATAAAATAATATTAAAACGAAAATAATTAAATCGACTCGATTAAATAAATCGGACAAAATGGGGCGTTACAATTCTCCCCCACTTAGACATTTTCGTCCTCGAAAGTATAACTGAGAGGAACAACTCCGGATACGACTCTCGCATCCGACTAACCAACTAACATGCCAACAAAAGGCACACCACGAATAACATAAACTGACAAACCACCTTGCTAACAGCAACTACAACAACGACACGGCAAAGACGACAACTACAACGACAAGATGCAAAGCCCATACGATGCACTTGACGACTAACTCACGACTCAAAGAATACTCAAGTTACGAACACACACAGGAATTATCTACTCGCACTCGAACCATCACGATGGAAATGAGGCAACAACACAAATAAGAACATAAAGTTCCATAACCCAACATCGTTCAACAACCTCGTCAAAATCAGAATACCAAACATCCTTGTCACACAACAATATTACAACAATGCTACGCACCCTGATTACTCGTAACCATCAAAACTACCAATTTCACGTCCAAAGTCTAACTCTTTCTCATATTCACCAAAAATCACTGTTCACTTTTAATATGTCCAACTTCACACTCTACTGTGTTATCTCACACACCAGACACAAGTCTCTGAACTGCTCAAATAATTTTAATTCTCTGACCATCAAAACAAAAATATGCAAGGCTATCGACTTAACTCTTCAGGAACAACATTCACTTTACCAATAGGATAATTCGAGCCAAGGTCATAACTAATCAGGAATTCCAACCATCTGACCGTGCCTTAATCCGAGTTACCAATCAAAAGTTATGAAGGAAACAAAACGGGACAACCTGCCATGTTCGCTAGGCGAACCTTCTAGCGAGCATTCGCTACCACTTTTGCTAGGCGAACGTCCAAGCGAAGCCACAATCAGAACAAAACAGACACAAAGTTCGCCAGGCAAACTCCTTGGCGAACCCTCGCCTTGCCGTTCGCTCCGCGAATCCCTTGGCGAACCAAGGCAGCAACAACCATAACCAAAAATATACAAAGTTCGCTAGGCGAACAACGTTAGCGAACATTCGCTGACCCTCGCTAACTGGCTCTCTAGGCGAACCCGCGAAAAATCATTCGCTTCTGCTTTGCCCCAGGTTCGCTAGGCGAACCATGGAAAACTCAGAATTCCAGCAGTGTTGTTACTCATCCAAAACCATCATTTTCTCCGTCCAACCACCTTGAACCTAAAACCCTCAAAATAATACCTCCAGATTCTCAACACAAAAGTAGCTGCAGCCATCTTGAAATCATGAATCCTCAATTGTCGTAAAGCATAAGCCACGACTTTACCCTCTTGCATTAACACACTGACTAAACTCATCAAAGACACATCCCAATACCTCACAAACAGTTTATTAGGATCAAACAGAATCAAAACTAGAGCCGTAGACAACTTCTACTTCAGCTCACCAAAACTTACTCACAACGAACATCCAAAACAAACGACTCACCCTTTGCAAGTCAACCGAAGTAACGGAAACACTAACTTGGAAAAGCCTTCCCTAACCTCCGGTGATAACCAACTAAAGTCCAAAAAGATTCTAATCTCCTCAACCAACTTCAGAGCCTCTCATTGTAGAACTGCCTCTACTTTCGATGGATCCATAACCATACTCTCATCTAAAATAACAAATCCAAGAAAACTAACCTTTTTCAACCCAAGTTCTCACTTGAATAACTTAGCATAAAACTTCGTCTCTTGCCAACACTTGCAATTCAAATCTCAAACACTCTACCTGTTCTTCCTCTGAGTTTATAACAGATCTGAATATCCTCAATCAAAGCCACTACGAACTTATCCAATTAAATACGGAAGATACGATTCCTCCACTCCACCAACATTCCAGACACATTACTAACACCGAACAACATCACTATACGTTGTAATGCCCAACCAAATTCCAAAAGATATAAATCCTTAAAGCTTTTGCAAAAATTTTCACTGGGTAACTGGTTACTCACATACAAGCTTAACCGAGTAAATAACAGCCTATCCCGATGATAACAAACATAACCGGTCTCATTAAATCGATCAAAGCCTCAACTCATACAATTCACCACTCTTATCAAACATCCCAAACAATTGTAATTTCACTCAAACTCAACCAAACAATTCCGATCATCTATTCTTGAAAGTGGACACTTGTTCTCAATTGTTACCTTATTCAACTAATAGTAATCCATACACAATTTCTTCTCTTGACAGTCCAAACTCCATAAATCCCAACATGTAGCAACAACCAAACAAAAAGAACTCTCAATATTACATCCACACCTAAGGGTTCTCTCAAGATTTCCATTAATGCTCTAAAACTCCAAAGACTCCAAACCTCACCAGAACTCTAAGTTTTGCTTTCCATAGCCTCAACTCCATTATACACCTCATGCTTGTTATTCCGTTCAATCATCCATCCTTGTTGTTACCAACAATACTAGAGCTCTCCAAGAAGACAAACTCTGAGTTTCACTTCCTAAAAGTTCTTCTACTTACTTAGCAGATCCAAACCTCAAATCCTCACCTTCGTCCAATTTGAGTTCACACTCTACTCTCTGAGAACAACCATTAACGATACCCAATCTTTCTCTCTCAACGACTTCCCAACGGAACCAACATACCAAAACCTCCAATCCGTCTCATCTTCCGGTATTAGAATCTTCATCGATTTAACAAAACAATTCGTAAACACTTTACTTAATTCCAAACAATTCATTGCACACACTATTAAAGTCGGAAAGACACGTCTATTCCATCCCACATTATTCCCGTCTATTATCAACAAGAGATTAAGGGTGATCAGTTCCTCAATTTATCAATAGACAGCCGACAATCATGATGGGGCATAAACCATCTTTACCAAACCATAATAGCATTTCTTGCATCTCATGCACACAACTACCTAAGGCACAAATCCTTAGTCAACATAAGCCTTGCCTCCGCCTTCCCTCTGGAATCGGGAACAACACTGTCCAAACAACACTTACAATCTTGCAACCAACGGCACACTGAGCCAATGCTCCACACCTGAAGCAACTTGGAGAAGCACTAGCTTCTCCCCCACTTATCTTATTCTCACACCTGAAGACAAAGGATTAGGAAACCAGAAAGTACTGACAGTGTTTCACACACATATCACATACTAAGGAACAAACAACATCGACAGTATTCAACTGTCACACCAACTGACTCAACAACTTGGTCGGACGGACCGACCTGCTCTGATACAACTAATGTAACACCCCAATTCCCATCGCGAATAAATAATACATAATTAAATCAGAGTAAATAAAAATTTATTTTTTTCCGACAGAAACAAGGATGCCACATTTAAAGAAAGAAAACACATCCCCTGCTCATAATTTTTGATACATAACACAAAAGTGGAATAAACATACATGGGAAACTTTTTTCATATAAAAGGAAAGATCAATTATGGAATAAAGCAGAAAGATCCAAAACCGACTTGTTTTACAAAATAAATTGTTTTATAACGTCAAAATATTCATACAAAAGTATTACAAAATATATTCAACAAATGTACACATATATAACATAATCGTTCTCTGACTCCCGTGCTACGTATCAGAGCAGACACCAAGACCAACAAAAGAATGGAGAACTAATCTTCACAAAATCCTCCAAGACACAAATCTGCAATTGCGTCATAGAGCAATAAACCACAGCAGAAGGGTGAGAAATAACAACTAAACCAAGATTGCATAATAATATGCAAACACATAAAAATTCACATCCATAGTTATTCTCACCACAAGCATCACATATTAATACACATAGCATATATCAATTACCAACATAATCACATATTCTCACATAAGGCACACCAAAGTCATAACATATGGAAACACCCCACCACATCACATAGCATATATCTATGCATAAAACATATTATCCACGACCAACGCATTTATCACATATGCACATCAATTCACCAATTCAAACATAAATCTCAACACATACTCAATCAATTCACAAATCTCACACATAATGCATCCATTCACAATTCTCACACATAATGCATTCATTCACAATTCTCACACATAATCAATCCATTCATGATTCATGCAAATGCATAGAGACCGACACAACGACTCTATGCAATGCATATGCGGTACCATCCATCCATCATCTCATCACTAGTTCACTCAGGAACTATTGGAATCATCGCTTGTTACTTAGGATTACTCATGTAACACCCCGTCGGGCAAACGATGTTCCCCGTCGCTTTAGGTCCTCTTATTTTTTTAAGGCACACGACGTTTATGGATCACTTTAGGTCCTCTTTGTATAAGGCACACGATCCGATCGCTTTAGGTCCTCTTTGTATAAGGTACACGATCATCTATAATCATCGCTTTAGGTCCTCTTATTTTTTTAAGGCAACGATGTTATAGCGGATCCCCTCTGGAATCGATTCGTCGCTCACACCCCACAAGGGCACACGACATCACAAGATGCATATCATGATGCTTGACATACAAGAACTCATGACAATCAAATGCATCACGGCAATTCAACAATATGAATTATCTCATCATCATTATTCATGCATTGGAAATCAATTCAAACAATGCACTTACTTGCCATAAGGCCACCAATTAACACACATTGCATTTCACATAAACAATGCATTTCATCATAATCCACAAACCATAACATTTAGCATGTTAGCATATACAATCATATCAATTCACATCAAGAATTACTCACAAGCAACCACAACAATCCTACAATCATACAATGATACTCACAACACTAGGATTCACGCCACACGGCTACCCACAACAACGTTCATAATAACATACATTTGTAATTCAATTCAACAAGGTACTTTTCCATTAGGCCACAAGCAACCACAACAATTATCACATGCTTCAACATCATATAAGCCACATAACAGTTCCACGTTATACAACAATAGCACAACACACGGTAAAACACCAACCGCACGCATTTAACGCGATAAAAACCCGACAACCCCACACTTTTGCAAAACCACGACTTAAATAAATCATCTCCTACCCTCCAAACCATTTTAAATAGAAATAATATTTTATTAGCTTTCCAACGCTTCGACGGCGACCAAAACAGACTTACGGTTTGAAAATTATGAAGAAAACAAAATAGAAAAATATCACGTTCGCTCCAGTATTCGCTAGGCGAACCCTAGCGAACCAAGGCAGTGGAAAACCAACATAAAGTTTTCTAGGCGAACATTCGCCCGTTCCTTCGCTGGGGTTCGCTAGGCGAACCCGCGAAACCCAGAATTCGCACCAGCGTCAATATAGGTCATTTGGGGCCAAAATACATCATTTCTACCACCCAAACCCTTCCAATTCATACCAGAACAACTAAAACATGTTCAGACATGATCAACAAGTATTCAACGCAGTTTATATCAAATTTCATCCGTGAAAACATCGATTTCTATCAATTACTCCTAATTTCAATCGATAAGAAAAGTCGCGAAACAACCAAAACAATTACAACAAATAACACATATACATACACAAGCAAGATATAATTGAAACTTCTCACCCTTACCCGATTATTCGCGCTCGAAATGGAGTTCCCGCGATTTTCCTCTTTCTCCCCTTTTCTTTCCTCTTCCTTTATATAAAATATCTAAACTCCTAAAAAGACTATTTTGCCCTTACGCTCAAATATCTCTCAAACACTCTCAAAATGTGATAAAACATAATAACGATGAAAAATAATATATTGTCAAATAAAAGTCAAGAATAAAATAATATTAAAACGAAAATAATTAAATCGACTCGATTAAATAAATCAGACAAAACGGGGCGTTAAACATTCCATACAAGATTATGAACATATGGCAAAATTATTGTGCAAGGAAATATGCATGAATCATGAGATGACCAAGTTGAGGCTTACCTCTTGCTGCTGGTGATCGTGTTTTGAGTTAGAGGTGTTACAACTTGGTTCCAATGATGTGGACAGCTTCCCTAGGTGCTATGGAGTGTATCTGAATGCTTGAAGTGAATTAAATTGAGCTGGAACTTGATTTGGCACCTCAACTGCAAATCTGTCAAAGGCTTGTGCAGATGGCTGGTGATTTTGAGAATCTGGTGTTCCAGATGTTTATGAGGTGTGTGTGTGTGTGTGTGATTGGTTTGGTTGGAATTGTTCTCAAACTCAAAACCCGATAGTGACTTGGTTTAGAAGGCAAAATTGGAAGTGAGAGTGTGATTTTGAGGAAAGCATCAGTTTGGGTGCTTTGGTGTACTCAAACTGATCACAAATGAGGTCTATTTATAGTGCAACAAGTTTTTTTTTGCTGCAATAGTGTATGGCAACTGGTACAGGTCTGTGGCCAATTGTGATCAAATGGAATCTCAACTCTCCTCTAGCCATTGACTTGAGATTAGAGCACATGCCTATGGTTCTTTGATTCAAGGATAAGGCTTGACTGAAGTGTTCATCTTTTCTCTGATACATGCCACCTCTAAGCATCCATTAAATGTTCCAAAACAAAATTGGAGTCTTGGCCTCCTTTAGGCTTTTTAGGTTTGGCATGGCTATGGTAGATTTTGAGACTTTGGAGGCTGATAGATCAGTGCTTGTCCCTTTGTTGTTCCCCCTTGAGGTGTGCAGATGGATAACCATTCATGAAGTTGCACAATTTGAGCAATTCGAGCACTAATGCATAAATCTGCCTTGCCAAGACAGTTTGCATCAAGGCATATTGCAGCTGTCATAACTCCTAGCTCAGATGGAATTTGATGGAGTTCTTGTACATTTTGGAAAGCTGACATATCCTATTTTAACATGAAGTCCAAATTTTGTTTTGATCTAACTTGAATTACAATTAAAAATGCCTCTACATTTTGGAAAAAATAAGGCAGATTCTGACTTAGTGAAAATTTCACTAAGTGTTGGAAAAATGTCACTTTTGTGTTTTCAGCCATTTTGATCACTCCATAACTTAAAATCTATGAGGAATTGGAATGAGGTGTAGTTTACACTTTTAAAGTATTCCATGAGAGCTACAAATCCATCTTTGGACCATCCAAAATGGTTGCTTGGATCTCAAGTTATGATCCTTGGAAGTTGGTACCCTAGCCACTTTGTTCCATAACTTAGAAAAATTCTAAGTTTTTATGGTTACCCCTTTTACAAGTTATCCCACTTTCTTTGATTTTTCTTGATGAATGATGATTCAAATCACATATTAATATTTTTTTAGGGTCAAGGAACCATAATTGTGAAAAATCTCAAAAAGTCAAACTTGACTTTTGTGCACAGTTGACTTTTTATCAAATGAATTCCAAACTATGCGATCCTTGGTGAAATCAAGTCCTTGACCTAAATCAAACCTAATGGATGTGTTCCATAGGGGTTGTAGGGTGTATTGAATCATGTCCCAAGGTTTGGGAGCATGTCCAGGTCAAAAGTCAAAGGTACAGTTGACTTTTTCCTCAAAACCCTAATTGTGGTCCTGATGAAAATGAAACTTGTGAGTCAAGCTTCGTGGATTAATCCATTATTGCAAATGGATCAATGTGGTTTATTAGAGACCCTCAAATCATGTCTTGAGGTCTTGGCTCATGTTTTGTCCCAAAAGTTAACTTAGGGGTGAATTAGGTCAAGAAACCCTAATTCCTGATTTTTTTTGTAAATGCATCCCCTGAGGCTAAATTGACTTGATGATTGGGTCCATGAGGTCCCTTGGAGTATCTTGAGTTATATTGTGAAGCATTGGCTCATGCCCAGATTAATATTTTCATCTGGAGGCCCTGGTCAACCAAAACCCTAATTTGGTGACACTGGCGATCTTGAGGCTTAATCTACTTGGAATGCTGCAACCTTGTGCCTGATTCCTGATTTGGGAGTCCTCTTGATCATTTATGTGTGTTTGAGAGGTTAGACAAGTTGAAGATCATGTCATTCCTTGATTGATCCTTTGTCTAAGAGCTCTGAGAGGGCTGGAAACCCTTATTCTTAGCTGTAGTGAATGCTCACCCATCTTTGAGGAGATTGATGAGGCATGAAGGTACATCCATATTGTGATGATAATTTTCACAATGATGGGAAATGTTAGTGGTCAAAATTTGGGGTATGACAGATGCCCCTATTTAATCTTCTTGGACTCAAAGGTGTGAATGGCGAAGGTATTCGGGCATTCGGGGTGCAAGATGATTAAATATCGGAATACCCAAAATTTTGATGGTGGTTATGAATGGTTGCTTGCCCATCCATCTTCTTTTGCTAAGCAATGATACTTAGAAAAGGTAAAAATTTCCCCCCGATCCTGGTCTTCAGCCAAGGAACTGGTCTCAGTTTCTGATATAAACTTCCCCTCGATCCTGGTTTCCTACCAAGGAACTGGTCTTAGTTTCTGATATAAACTTCCCCTCGATCCTGGTTTCCTACCAAGGAACTGATCTCAGTTTCTGATATAAACTTCCCCTCGATCCTGGTTTCCTACCAAGGAACTGGTCTTAGTTTCTGATATAAACTTCCCCTCGATCCTGGTTTCCTACCAAGGAACTGGTCTTAGTTTCTGATATAAACTTCCCCTCGATCCCGATTTCCTACCAAGGAACTGGTCTCAGTTTCTTTCGTCAATAAACTTTCTTGCCAAGAAACGCTATTCGTAGCGGTTTTTACTCAAACTTCTCACCAAATTTCTTTTACTAGGGAGATGACATTTGACGGAAAAGGGTTGAGGTCAGATTCGTCGGGGAAACCCATTGGTATGAAATGTAGAGGTGTTCAAACTTCTCTGGTTGGAGATGCCATTTGTCGACTCTACTGGGGAAAAACAAGTCTCTTGAGATACTGCTTTCTGCTTAGGGATACTACATCATACTTTTCTTCGATACCTTCTCGGAGAAATGCCATACAATGTACCCCAATTTTGAGGTGTTGGTGACTTCATTAACATTGATTTTCTGGAGAGAAGAACCACTGTGTTGCTGAGATTCTTTAGTTACGAGGCTCTCTCCGGGATTGTCCTTAATCCGGGAAAGCAAAGATATCATCTTCAATGGAGAAGAGTGACATTTGTCGAGAGCTTTCTTGTTTTTCAGAGGTTCAACTTATCAAAGTGGTCAAGGGCCTTCTCCATCCCAGAAATAAACTGGAGGAGAGATCGCTCATATGAGGTGTTTCCTGACGAGAAAATAACTGACAACTCGATTGAGAGGACTTTTATCACTAGGGGGTAAGATCGACTAGAGTGATAGTGATGCAATATGAATATGAACGTAAATCAATAATGCATGATGTATGTATGTATATGCTGACGAAATTGACGCGACATACAGACTAGTGGATGAACACGACTAGATACTCGGCCACTGCTGGGGACGAAGAAGCACCCTTCGTTCAAGATAGCAATTCTGCCTTGCTTAGGAGAGATAGTCCCCGTGGGGAACAACCGTTGGTCGGGCATAGGAGATAAGAACTCTGTCGGGGGTGTCGGATGGAATGTTCGCATCCGACACAGTTAATCCTTCATTCCGGTGTACTGGTTTAGAAGGAGTACTTTGATTCTGCACCTTGAAGCTCAATTGCTTCTGGAGAAGCGATCGATGTTCTTTCGATGTTCAACAGTCAAAAGAAATTGCCATCTTTATTTTGAAAACCAGAAAAAAATTTGACAAGTAAATTCATTTTTGTTTCATTTCAAGAACCGTAAATCATGTTAAAATGTTGTTTTGTAAAGCTAAAGCAAATAAGAATTGTAAACAAAAGCACTAGGGCTCAAATTTTATTGATAGGATGGAAATCAGCCAAACGTGTGATTCCATGGAGTATTTACAAAGTTTAGAAGATGGTAATTTAAGGGAAAAGGGCTACATTGAAACATAACGACCACCATCCTTCTACCAACTTTGAGTTGTGGACATCCTGAGCTTCCGTCGAAGATGACTTTGACTGGAGTTTTCCTGACGGATGACATGACTGCTGAGGGATTTAACCTTGTCAGACGTAGTTACTTGCCATTAATCCCTAACTTTTGCCTGGATTGTACTTTGATATTTCCAATCCACCGGGATGATTTTTGATTATATCTCTAATTTTTGCCTGGACCGCCCTTTCGGGTTTTCAATCCACCGAGACGTTTTTTTTCGTTTAGGCGAAGTATTTCTTGACTACGTCAATGTTTGTGGGGTAGGAAAATTCCTCTGCATCCATGGTTGCGAGTCTCAAGGCACCTCCTGAGAAGGCTTTCTTGACCACATATGGGCTGTCATAATTTGAAGTCCATTTGCCCCGGGAATCAGTGAGAAATGATTGTATCTTCTTGAGAAAGAGGTCTCCTTTCCTGAAGACGCGAGGTCGAACCTTTTTGTCAAATGCCTTCTTCATTCTTTACTGATACAACTGACCATGGCATAGAGCCGTTATCCGCTTTTCTTCTATCAGATTCAGTTCGTCGAGTCGACTTTGACACCATTCAGCCTCTGTTAGCTTAGCTTCCATCAATACCCAGATTGATGGGATCTCTACTTCTATGGGGAGCACTGCCTCCATGCCATATACTAGAGAGAAAGGGGTTGCCCCTGTTGAAGTTCGGACAGATGTGCGATAACCGTGAAGAGCTTAGGGCAGCATCTCGTGCCAATCTTTGTAGGTTACAACTATCTTCTGAATAATCTTATTGATATTTTTGTTAGCCGCTTCTACCGCTCCGTTCATCTTGGGTCGGTAGGGAGATGAGTTACGATGTTCGATCTTGAACTCAGCACACAACTCTTTCATCATCTTATTGTTCAAGTTGGATCCATTATCGGCAGTGATCTGGCTTGGAATACCATAACGGCATATGAGATTGTTCTTGTTAAATCGGACCACCACTTGTCGAGTTACATTGGCGAATGATGCTGCTTCGACCCACTTGGTGAAATAGTCAATGGCTACCAGGATGAACCGATGTCCATTTGAAGCTTTGGGTTCAATCATGCCAATCATGTCGATCCACCATATGGAAAAAGGCCATGGGGAAGAAAAAACTTTGAGATGCGTTGGCGGTACATGGATTTTGTCTGATTATATCTGACACTTGTGACACTTCCTCATGTACTTATAGCAATTGGATTCCATTGTCAACCAATAGTACCCTGCTCTTAGAATTTTTCTCGCCATTGTGTGTCTGTTGGCATGAGTGCCAAAGGATCCTTCATGAATTTCTTTTAGTAACATGTCTGCTTCTGGTCTGTCTACACATTAAAGCAAGACCATGTCAAAGTTTCTCTTATAGAGTGTATCACCGCTCAGGAAGAAGCTGCCAGCTAGCCTCCTGAGAGTCTTTCTGTCTTTTCTGGATGCCCCGGGTGGGTACTCTTGTTTCTGAAGGAAGCATTTGATATCGTGATACCAAGGTTTGTCGTCTATGACTGCTTCGATCGTGAAGATGTAGGCGGGCCTCTCAAGCCGCATTGTGTCAATCTTAGGTATGTCATTCCATTGACCTACACTAATCATGGAAGAGAGAGTGGCTAATGCATCAGCCATGTGATTCTCTTCACGAGGGATGTGGTGAAACTCGATTCTGTTAAAGAATGGTAATAACCTTCTCGCATAGTATTTGTAAGGAATCAGTCCTGATTGGTATGTGTTCCAATCTCCTTTGATTTGATTAACAACCAGGGCTGAGTTGCCATATACATCCAAGTTCTTAATCCTTAAATCAATCGCTTCTCCGAGACCCATGATATAAGCTTTGTATTCAGCCTCGTTGTTTGTACACTTAAATGTCAGTCTGGCAGTGAAAGAAATGTGGGTACCCTGAGGTGTTATGATGATTGCCCTAATTCTGATTCCGTAATGATTGACAACTCCGTCAAAGATTAGTCTCCATCGGGAACCTGGTTCCGGCCCTTCACTGGGTAGTGGTTCATCGCAATCTTTCATTTTCTAGTACATGACATCTTCATCTGGGAAGTCAAATCCGACTGATTCCTGATCATCAATCAGTTGATGAGCTAAATGATCAGCTAAAACACTTCCTTTTAGGGCTTTTTGAGCATGGTACTCAATGTCGTATTCTGATAAAAACATCTGCCAACGGGTTATCCTTCCCGTGAGAGCAGGTATTTCAAAGACGTACTTGATTGGATCCATTTCGGAGATTAACCAAGTAGTGTGACAAATAATTTACTGGCGAAGACGTTTGGCTGCCCAAGCCAGAGCACAGCAAGTTTTCTCAAGCATAGTGTACCGAGTCTCACAGTCGCTGAATTTCTTGCTCAGATAGTAAATGGCAGACTCTTTCCTTTTCGTTTCATCTTGTTTGCCAAGTACACAACCCATTAAGTCTTCCAAGACTGTTAAGTATATGATCAGTGGTCTTCCTTCCACTGGAGGTGATAGAATCGGTGGGTTCAATAAGTATTCCTTGATAATGTCGAAGGCGGTTTGGCAATCTTCCGTCCAAACGTCGTCCTGATTCTTTTTGAGTAATTTGAAAATTGGCGCACATGTCGCGGTCATGAGGAATATGAATCTGGAAATGTAGTTCAGACGTCCCAGGAATCCTTTGACGTGTTTTTCAGTTTTTGGAGAAGGCATTTCTTGAATGGCCTTGACTTTGTCAGGATCAACCTCAATTCCTTTCTGGCTGACGATGAACCTTAGCAGTTTTCCTGAACGGACACCGAATGTGCATTTATTAGGATTCAAGCAGAGTTTGTACTTTCTCAGACGCTCGAATAGTTTTGACAGGTGGGTCACATGCTCCTCTTCTGTCCTAGATTTGGCAATCATATCATCGACATATACCTCGATTTCTTTGTGTATCATGTCATGAAACAGAGTAGTCATGGCCCTTTGATAGGTTGCCCCAGCGTTCTTCAAACCGAACGGCATTACCTTGTAACAAAAGGTACCCCATGGGGTAATGAATGGAGTTTTCTCTATGTCTTTCGGCGCCATTTTAATTTGGTTATAGCCCGAGAAACCATCCATGAAGGAGAATACTTGGAACTTTGTTGTACTGTCTACCAGCATGTCAATGTGTGGTAAGGGAAAGTCGTCCTTTGGATTTGCTTTCTTCAGATCCCTGTAGTCTACACACATTCTGACCTTTTCATCCTTTTTCAGAACTGGTACTATGTTGGCTAACCATTGAGGATATTCTGATGTAGCGAGGAAACCCGCGTCGATCTGTTTTTGTACCTCTTCTTTGATTTTGATGGCCATGTCTGGATGAGTCCGTCTTAGTCTTTGTTTTACCGACGGACATTCTGATCTCAACGGTAGATGATGTTCCACGATGCTGGTATCCAGCCCTGGCATATCCTGATATGACCAAGGGAATACATCGGGAAACTCTTTGAGAATCTTCATCAAACTTTCCTTGACAGCTGGACTGAGCATCGCCCCAATCTTGACTTCTTTTCTCTCTTCCTCTGAACCCAAGTTGATTATTTCCAACGGCTCTCTGTAAGGTTTAATGGACCTTTCCTCTTGTATGAGTAATCGGGAGATCTCTTCTGGAATTTCTTCATCATTTTCTTCTTCAGCCTCAAATACCGGGAATTCATAGTTAGGAGAAGGCATTGGATCATATGTTTCAATGGGGTTTAAAATAAGCAATCTGCATGACGTGGTGATTTATTTTTAGAAGAGATAGAGAGAATGCAAGAGTGTGTGCAGTGTATTTTTTTTACTGCTTGTTTTTATTATTTGAGTTGTTTTTTAGGATTACCATTTTCTGAAAAAGAGAAAAGGGAAAACGGCAATAAAATGCAGAAATTACAGAATGACATTATTTTATTTACGATCTTATCGATTCTTGAAACTACAGCCCTATAAAACAAAACTCAGTCGCTTTGGGCAAAGCGAAGAGAGACATTTACATAAAGTGAGCTATATAAAAACATATGTTTCACCTGGGCAGGATGAAAGGTTAAAGTAAAGACGACAATTACTTCGACTTCTAAAAAACTTTCGGAACGTTGACTGCAACCCATTGGCGGAGAACTCCTCGGTGAATCACAAAGTCCGGTACTTTCCTTCTTGATTTGTCTTCAGAAATAACGCTGATTTCTGGTGGAGCAGGATCCTTGGAATCTGTCTCCCAGGCAGAGTTATCGTAGGAGGATTCTTCAATTGTATCTTGCACAGTGTTTGTACTCTCAGGTGTATCTCCCCATCCAGTTGGCTGGATATCTTCGAGCCTGATATGAGAGCTTTCGGGAGTGGTGTACTTGACCATGAAGTCGTATTTACCACTCGGTTATCCTAAAGTGTCCCACACTTCTTTGGAACTGGAGGAGTCATCCCTTTCGATGACGTTGACCTCAGGAAAGGCATAGTTAAGGAACTCTTGTCCTAAAATCTTTGCAAAGTCATCGTTGTATTGGATATTTTATGAATGCCCTGAGTAACGATCCCATGATTCAGTGGGGACGCATGTATTCTTTTCAATGATGCTCAGCTGATATGTATCGTTTGGCTGACTCTCTTGTCCCGAGTCTCCTGGGTACGGCTGCCAGATAGGCAGGCCATCCATTGGGCTATAATAGTCGTGGTCAAAGTTGTCTTTCATCAGAGTGTCCTCCTCTAATGAATTTGGTGGAGCACGACATCCTTTCGGATCACAATCTCTGTATATCATTTTGAGATCTGATCTTGGTATATATCTCGGACTCTGTGCGGGATAGAAAAATGGTATAGGCACCTCTTCCTGAGACATATAACTGTCCTCATTAAGATAGGACTTCCACTCTTCATCTGTATCGGAGGAATCTCACTCAGTGATGGTATGTACTTCTTGAGATACTGGGTGAAGGAAACCTCCACTATGGAAGAAGTTCTTAATGGGATGAAGACTCTCATTGTTAGTAGCAGTCTGGGCACAATTTGAAGAAAAACCAAGACCTTTCTTCGCTTTGTTATCAGTAGGAATGACAAGTTGTCCCCATCCTTTTGCATTGTTACTTTTAATTACTTCGAGATCATCTTTGTACGAGGAAATCGGCATTCCTCTTTTTGATTGACTGTCATTGCTCACCGAAAGTGCTTGGAACTGGGTTCCAACAACCTCTTCTGGTTCTACACAAGTGGACGACGATAAGTTTCTCACAATCAAGACTCCCTCTTCGTAGACTGTGACGAGTTGGTCGTTCTTGACAAACTTCAGCTTCTGGTGAAGTGTCGAAGTGACTGCCTAGCCTCGTTTATCCAAGGTCTTCCTAACAAATAGCTGTATGCTGCCCGGATGTCCATGACCTGGAAAGTGACTAGGAAATTGTGGGGACTGATAGTTATGGGAAGGTCAACTTCGCCGATAACTATTTTCCGGGATCCGTCAAATGCTTTGACGATGACCTCACTGCCTCTCATCGGAGATCCTTTGAATGATAGTCATATTAGAGTGGACTTTGGCATCACATTTAGAGTTGATCTGGTGTCTACCAGTACGCCGGCTAAAGCATCGTCCTGGCAGTTGATTGTAATATTGAGCGCCATGTTGTGACTTGGACCCTCTTCCGGCAGTTCCTCATCACTAAATCCCAAGTTGTTGCAGGAAGTGATGTTGGCGATGATGTTGTCAAATTGTCTTATTGACACATCTTGTTCCACACAGGCATGCTCTAAGACTTTCTGTAGAGCTTCCCTGTGAGCTTCAGAACTGAGTAAATATGATAGCATTGAGATTTTTGAAGGAGTTTGCAACAGTTGATCAATAATGTTGTACTCACTCTTCTAGATGAGCTTTAGCATCTCATCATTGTTCTTTGAAAGGTCGGGATCACTGGATTGACCGACTAGTTGGCTAGGAACTTCCGTTTGAGGTTCCTTTTCTCTGGTAGGTTCTCCAACTCCTCAGTTGAAGATTTGACCGCTCCGTTACCCGATTGATGTCGGCAATATTCACGACGGAGGGTAATGGAATTTCCTTTCCATTCTCAATTGTTGTTACACCGTACTTGTAAGGGATAGCCTTAGTTGATCCACACGGTAACGGTCCCGGTAGATAGATAACTACAGGAGCCATCTGATTCTTCTGACCATTGTAAGTAATTTTAATCAGTTCCTAGTCGGGAACTTTCGATTCGTCAAGTAAAGGGATGACGGTACAAACATATTTGGTCCTCTTATGATTAGAGATTACGACAACGTCCTTGATTCGATCAGCGAAATAGTCTGGCATCGAATTGGTTGACCCAGAACTTGGACACAATCGAATCTCCTTGTGGTCCAACTGAGTCTGAAGGGCTGGTCGCACGAGGTAATATCCTTGATTATCTTTAGATCAAACTCTACAGCGTTCATAGTTGTGTGGTGGCACCCGGCCCCGTCCCCTTTGTATGCAGTGTAACCTCACTAGGTCTGTTTCCATTGATCAAACATCCGGGCTTTGATAACTAGTAGGGTTCCTATTAATCATACTGACTTGTTGTGTGTCTTCGTCTAAATAGATCGGATGCCACCAGTGTTTTAACAAGTGTTGTAAAGTTCTTTGAATGAGAGCGCATCCTTGGTCGCTCTCACAACATCCCTTACAGTTCTGATAATTATGCGAAGTCAGAAAACCGAGCTGGACTTGCTTAGCGTGTAATTCCACCAAGCTGGTATTCATCAAGTGAATATCGAAAAGTTTAATCATATTAACTTGATACTGACTTCTATCACAGTAATCCTGAATCCATCCAAGATCCATCTGACGCTGGAGGGTCTCTTGTACAAAAGAGCATCCCTGATTGTTTACCGAGCAAATTAGACAGGAATCGTAATCGTGCCGAGGCAGATTGTGATGTTGGCCTTGCCTTGAGTGCATTGCCACCAAGTTGACATTCATTGCCAGAATGTTATGGTTCTGAATGATGTTGGAATTTGCATAAGTCATGTTGACTTCACGAATTCGGTGATCCTGGATCCATCCGAGATCCAACTGTTCCTGTAGAGCTGATTGCACCACATAATATCCTTGATTATTTTTAGAGCAGATATCACATTGGTGATAGTTATGAGATGGTACATGCACATATCCGCTCTGTTTGCGATGCATTTTGATCAGGTTGGCCCTCAATAAGAGTACATCATAAATTTGATAGCTGTGGTTAGACTCTCCCTCTATCAAATTTACCGCAGCTTTCTCGTGCTGAGGCAGCGGGTTTGTCTGAACGTTTGGATTTGTATCCTTGAAGGATAATACCCCGCTCCTAACAAGTTTATGTACGTCGGATTTGAAGCTAAGACGGTTTTCTATGTTATGCCCTGGTCCTCCTTGGTGGTAAGGGCAAGTCTGATCCGCTTTGAACCAAAAAGGCAGATTCTCCGGTATTGCAAGAGGAGACCTGGTTTGGACGTGCCCCTTGGCCAGTAGTAGTGGAAACAGTTCTGCGTACAACATTGGTATAGGGTCGAACCCTGGTGGTCGCGTTGTACGGTTGTTGTTGTTGTATGGAGAATGAGCCTGCTGAAGAGGTTGTTGTGTCCTTTGATGATATTGTTGTTGATTCGGTTGGCTTTGAGCAACCTGGGGTTGATACGTAGGAACAGGCGCAGGGTTGATAGCAGGAGTTACAGCTGCTACTGGTTGGTACCGTCGCCTTTGCTTTCCGAGAGAGATATTACCGATATCTTGCTATTTTTTCTTAGGGAGAGCACTACTGTATCTTTTGGTACTGCTTGATGGTCTGGCATCTTTGACCAGACGTCCTTCTCGAACTGGTTCTTCAAGACGAACTCCCATGCCTACCATTTCAGTGAAGTCACTTGGCGCACTGGCGACCATTCTGTCGTAGTAAAATGAGCTCAAGGTTTTCAAGAAGATCTTTGTCATCTCTTTTTCCTCAAGAGGTGGACAAATCTGGGCAGCAATTTCACGCCATCTCTGAGCGTATTCCTTGAAGGTTTCCTTATCCTTCTGCGACATGGCTCTGAGTTGATCTCTGTCTGGTGCCATGTTCAGGTTATACTTATATTGTTGAACGAAGGCAGCGCCAAGATCTCGGAAAGTGACGATCTTAGTGTAGTTTAACCCCAGGTACCATTTGAGTGCGGCACCAGTTAAACTATCTTGGAAATAGTGGATCAGTAGCTGTTGGTTCTCTGTCTGAGTTGACATCCTCCGAGCGTACATCACCAAATGGCTTTGAGGGAAAGAGTTACCCTTGTACTTTTCAAATTCGGGCACCTTGAATTTGTGCAGAACTTTCACATTGGGGACCAAACAAAGGTCTGCGGCGTCCTTTCTGAATAGATCTTGACGGCGAATGGCTTGTAGTTCCTTCTGCTTCTCCAAGAACTGTTCCTGGAATTCTCTTATTTTCTCGTCCATACTTTTGTTTCCACCAGACAGTATCTGGGAAATCTGTCCTTCCGGGACAGTGTGTACCACGAGTGGTGGTATAGTCATTACGGCAGTGACTCTTGGTACTTACCTCTCCCGAAGTTTGTAACCTTCAAGAGTTACTGTCATGCCCCTGGCATCTTCGCTTTCCCGAAGTTTGTAACCTTCAGGCCGAGCGGTTCTGGCTGTAGTTTCCGGATCTTCCGTGATCAGTGGAATATATCCTTCCGGGATATAGTTGAGTGGCATGCCCCAGGGACAATCTTTAGGCATGGTATATCGAGGATCATACTTTTCCGCTATGAATGTCGATGTGATCTCTGAGATCACGGTCCTTTACAGTTGCATCTGGGCTGCTTCCTGAGCTTGCATATCATTGTGAAGCTTTCTCAAGTCTTCTTTCAAAGCGTCGAGTTCTTCTCTCAACTCTCTGTTCTCTTCCTTGAGATTATCCATTTTCTTTTGTTGACTGGCCCGTGTATTGTACGAATGAGATAGTTTGACTCTAGAATTGAGACACAAACGTGAGATTCGTAGGTAAGAAGAATGTGTTATGTGAGAATGATGAATGATATGCAATGATTATATTAATTTAATTTTTTTTGTTTAATTAAAAGAAACTTCAACAATTAGATTGCAAATGTCAAACAGTGGGGAAACCCCGTTTTATTGAATTCAAAGATTGTGGACATGGAAATACAGTAATTTACATAGTGCTGTAAAAGGAAATGTCTAAGCTAATGGATCCTGAGTCCTCTCTGAGGAGGGCTCAGGTGTTGGTTCTGGTATTTTCCTTTTCTTTGACCGGGACTCTTGAGCCGTTGTCGGGTTGTCATTCCTTTACCAAGTGAAAGGAGCGAGCAAATTCCTTTGGTCTTCCTGATTTTTACAGCATGTTGTTCTAAAATCTCGATCAGAGCGTCTTTTTCTTTTAACAGTTGCTATATTTTCTTACACTCCACATTGAGAATACGGTACTTGTTCTTCCAAGACTTTTTCTCCTGTTGAACTCTGTTGAGAGTAACCTGAAGTTTTTCCGTATCACACATAAAATAAAGGGCAGATTCCTTTAACAGAAGAACTTCTTGATGAGGGTAAGGCATCCTCAGTTTGAGAGCTCTAGTTTGTACCCAGTGGAGATAAGGTTCCACAGAGACACAGTCCGGTTTTCCTAGAGACTCTCCTCCTTTCCTGTGAACATGTTTCCAAGCATGCACTATTTCTGTTTTTAGTGCTCTGTCATTTTCTCCTTCCTTGAAGAAAAGACCTTCCAGATGAGCATTACGCGGGACATGCCTCATCGGGTATCCAAATTGACGACGAACTAAAATTGGATGATAGTTGATTCCTCCTTTAGTTCCTATGAGGGGTACATTAGGGAAGTTTCCACAACGGTCAATGATTCTGATCCCGTCATAGATTCGATTGTACCAGTCTATGTCAGAGTTGGTAAGAGACATGATTCTCTGCGACCAACGTAAAGTATTCTTAGGATCCCAAAATACAGCAGACTTGGGCAAGTGGGAAATGAACCATTTGTACAGCAGGGGTACACAGCAGGTGATCATTCCTCCGCTGTACAAATTCCTTAAATGTACGAAATGATAAGCATCTGCGAGCAAGGTTGGTACAGGGTTTCCAATCAAAAATATCTTAATGGCATTGGTATCTAAGAAGTTATCGATGTTGGGAAACAAAAATAACCCGTAGGTGAGCAAAACAAAGATGCTTTCAAAAGCGGCCACGTTCCCTATACTGGCAAAGTACAGGGCTTTCTTTATCAAAAACTGGGCTGGAAAACCTTGGATTCCACCCTTAGTGGTCATGTGAGTCCTGACTTCTGACTCGTCCAAATAGATTGCTCTTGCAATGGTTTGATCCTTTGGAATTTCTTCCAGTCCAGAAAAGGGAGCTCGGTCAGTGATATGTAAATCAGTCAGGTGAGAGTACTCCTCCAGCGTTGGTGCTAGTTGATAATCCAGGAATGTGAAACAGTGATAGACTGGATCGTAGAACTGAATGAGCATAGCCAGTATTCCTTCAATTACATGGACCCTTAACAGAGACAGCAGTCCTCCGTACTTTGCTCTAAAAGCATCAGGGTTGCTAATCATCCTGGCCAGACCTCTCAAATCCTCTAGTTTTGGAACCTTGAAGGTGTACTTGTGAGTCTTCCTTCTACCGAAATCCATAACGCATTCTCCTTTCTCTGATATTTGAAATCATTGTCTTAGTTTAATTTGAAAAAAGAGAGAGTAAAAGAGAAGATTTTTTTGTTTTAATGTTTTTTAATGAAATGAATGCATGAATGCAGCACACAAAAACATAGAAAAAACAAAGGTTCGGTGTCATGAAGTCATGGCTCTACCCATCCCCAAAGGTTATACTGGTGATTTTTTGTACCTGTCCTCACAGTCATTGACCCCTCTTGGGATAACAACAGCAGGATGATTCACCCGAGCGAGCTGATGTATCTTAGAGTAATCTCAAATGAGGGTAGTATCGCATGACAACTATTTCCGATAGCTTCCGCACTATAAAATAGTAACACGGTTTCAGTCTACTAAAATCCTCAGCTTCTTAGATAACCCAATCGAACAATCTGATTTCAACAACCGAAGTCGTATAGGCATTGAATCCGCAAAGGGTATCTCCACTGATTCGATGGTCGACCGGGACCTCTTATTTGAGAGTCACTCCCTGTAAGATTACCTGTCTAGTGCCATCACTTATCTTAGGTGTATACTCAATCTTTCCAGATGCGGCATCACCCACAGTCCCATTAGTAGAAAAATAAACACAGATATCAATTAGGAAAAGTGATATATATATTCATCCTAACATCCTAGACCTCTATAATCCTATTCCTATACAGCCAATGGTTCCCCAGCAGAGTCGCCATTTTTCTGTAGCGCACGATTTTTGTCTGTGACGCGACCACCTTATCGCGGAATTTGGGTTTTCTCCTCAATGAAGAGGTGGGGGGTGCTACTTTCTGATTTCTTATTTATCCCGTAAAGCTGGAAGGGAAAGGAAAGATATCTAAAACTAACCTTGCACGTGAAAGCTTAACTGAAAAAATGCTTAAAAGAGATTGGGGGGTCTGAGGTCAGGTTATACAATGGGTAGTTGTCAATTACCCATCCTATATGTGGTTATCCACAGGATATTAGCTTTAGGTTTCGCTTTGTAATTAATGGTGTTTATCTGGTAATGGGTTGGGAAAGTTTCTTGGGAAGTATGAGTGAGTGAGTGAGATTTTGTTTGTGTTCGAGTTACTCCCGATGTTTTTGGTAAGGTATTAGACCTAAGTTTTGATTGATATGAAGGTACTGGACCTAGAGTTTTTGATTAGTATGCTCGCTAAGATTTCGCAATCTTATGCCTACGTATTCCTGTTTAAACGAAACAGGGAAATCAGAGCAATCGTAGTTCCTCCTATTCTAAGGGAGGAAAATGAGGTTTTGGTGTCTTTTTCAAAGCCCAAGTTGAAGCTAAAGGGGTATTTGTGTCTTGTTCAAAGCCCAAGATTGAAGCTAAAAAAGTTATGACTGAGAGAGAATTTGTCATCTCTAAAGAAGGATTGTTGATTTTTGTGTGCCTTGATCAAAGCACAAGGTTGATGCTAAAAGGTTAATTGACTCGGCTAGGGGATTTCTTTATACAAAGCCTAAGAGGAGGCTAGAAGTGACTGACTCAACAAGAGAGTGTTTTATCTATCTTGTACAAAGCCCAAGATTGAGGCTAAAAGGGATTTTGACTCCGCTGGGGAGGGTTTATAGGTGTCTTGTACAAAGCCCAATATTTGAGGCTAAACTTACTGGGAAAATCATTATACAAAATCTAAGAGGAGGCTGGAAATGGGTTTGACTCTTCTTGGGGGAAAAATCATTCCTCAAAGCCTAGAAGAAGACTGGGAGGAAATGACTCTGCTAGGGAAGATATTCGTCCCAAGCTCAAGAGAGGAAAATTTATATCTTTTACAAAGCCCAAGTTTGAGGCTAAAGGGGTTTGACTCAATAAGAGAGTACTTTTATATGTCCTGTATAAAGCCTAGGATGGAGGCCGGACAAGCTGGAGAAGTTTTTCTACACAACTTGAGAAGAGGCTAGCTCCTGCTAGGGGAAATCTTTATACCAAGTTTGGATAAAGATCGACTCAATGAGAGAGTTTTTTTATCTGTCTTGTACAAGGCCTAAGATTGAGGCTAAAAAGGTTGACTCAACAAGAGAGTCCGAGAAGGTGATTGACTCAACAAGAGAGTCTAAAAAGTGATTGACTCAACAAGAGAGTCAGGAAAGTTGGTTGACTCAACATGAGAGTCCGAAAAGGTAATTGACTCAACAAGAGAGTCTGGAAAAGTGATTGACTCAATGAGAGAGTCTGAAAAGGTTAGCTCTGCTGGGGAGAATCATTTGTATAAAGCCCAAGAGAAGGCTGGCTTCTGCAGAGGAAGGATCATTATACAAAGCCTGAGAGGAGGCTAGCTTTCTGCTGAGGAAAGGTCTTTATACAAAGCCTAAGAGGAGGCAATCTTTTGCCGGGGATAATTGAGATCCCCAGGCAGGTCCAAGTGGGGAATCAAATATCGCTGAGGATTACAGAAGATTTGAGATGTCAAATACCTTGAGGTTCTGATTTGAGATAATGTTGACCCTGGTTGGGGAACTCTCATGAGAGAGACTGGGTTTCTGCTGGAGATTGATCCAGGATGCCCGGGGTTTTTTCCTATAGTTGTAAGGAACTTGAGAATGTCTTTGAGACTCAAGGGGATTAGACTGTCCAAGTCTACTGGTGTGGAAGAGTTTTATCTTTTGTATGATGCCTCCAAGAGGGGGCAGGGGCATTAAGGGATGAGAATCAACCCTAAAGTGGCCTTAGGTCTGACACTGGAAAGACTGCTCTAGCAAAGGATGACGAAGTTCTATCTTATACCTTTAAGAGGTCATCAGGGTCCTTGTATTAAGCCCAAGAGAAGGCATGAGAACTTCTAAGAAGCCGAAGGGTCCTTGTACAAAGCCCAAGAGGAGGCGGGGATGCTTTTAAGAAGCCCGTGGGTCCCAAACCAAGAGAAGTTCAAGAAATGCAATTCACAGAGAAGAGATCATTTCAGGAAAGTTTGAGGTTCGAAGAAACTCAAGAGATGCTATTCACAGAGAATAGATCAACTTCGGGGAGTAGAATTTCTTTGACAATTTCTAGGTGTGACAGTCTGAGAAAAGGTTCACCGAGAATACTGCCTTTCTCTTTGTTCCATATTGTTTAACCCCAAGAGAAGGGAAGACTGTATCTGGAAGTCCTATGGGGGATCTAGTTTTGTTTGTATTTAAGAGTGGCCAACATGGCTTTACCTAGTTCTAGATCTAGTTGCCGGGGAAAACTCTAAATAACTATACTAGTATATATACAGTTAATATATGACAAGTATTTTAAAAGGTATGAAAAAAGACTCACCTTGCGCAGCTTCCCACAATACAATTATATATATATTTAAGCAAGTAAATGAAAGCGGATAAAAACTTACAGGTGAGCAAGCTTCCATGCTGTATTGTTAGTTGTTCAAAGAAATTAAAGAAAGTTTTGATGATAACTGTATATTTGAATCTAAATCAAAAGGGAATTGTTTTGAAAAGATTGTTGGGGCTTATACTCAAGGAGAGGCCCAAGGTTTGGACAGTGATTGTACTGTTGTTTTGAATATCTTATCGGGACTTATACAACGACTAAGGCCCAAAAAGTTTTCTGTACAAAGGGATGGGTCTTATAACTCAAAGAGAAGCCCAAAGGTTATTTAAAGAAAAGAAATGGAACTTACAGCACATGGGTAGACCCAGTTAAAAATAGTTTGAACACTAGGATCTCGTCGGAGTTTCTGAAGCTGTATCGGGACTTATACAATACACTGAGGCTTAAAAATGGGTTTTTTACAAAAAGGGGTTGGGTCTTACACTCTATTAGAGGCCCAAAGTTTATTTTTATATAGGAGATGTGGCTTACAACTCAGGGAGATGCCCAGATGATTTTGAAAAGCCGACGATCGCGCCGTTGTTTTGAAAATATACAGAGGGAATTATACAATATGTGAGGCCCAAAAATGTTTATTTACCAAAAGGGGTTGGGTCTTACACTCTATTGGAGGCCCATGAGTGTTTGAAAAAGATTGATGAGGGTGGAATTAATCAAAACCCTAATTTTGTCTAAAATGGAATTAATTTTGTTTAAAAATTAATAAAAATTATTGAAAACATGTGAAAAATGAGTGGTGATCTTGGATCAATGTTTCAAATATCATGTTTTTATCCACAAAATGATTGAAAATAAATTAAGTTTGGAAAATCAAGAAGGAAAAAATATTTTAAATGTTAAAAAATAAATAAAAATTAATTCTTTGCAAAAATATCAAATATATGAGATAAATGATATTTTTGGGAAATTTTTGTAAAATAAAATATTTTAACATTTTTGTGAATTATTTAAAAAAAAATCAACTCAAAATCATTAAAATTCAGAGAGAAATTAATTTTTGAATCAATTAAATAAAATCATAAAATTCAATTATTTGAATTTTTGAAAAAGGGCGCCAAGAACACCCAAGAACACGCGCGTGTTCTGAGTTTTTCCCGGATTTGCATTTTCTCATCAATCTCACTGAATACTTGATGAAATCACACAATCCACATATCAATCTACTCGTTTTCACCTCATGTTCATGTCTATAGTCTTTAATTTCATTTATTTTAAGCATGGAATAAGAAATCAAAGAGAAACCTCAAGAACCCTAAATTCTGCATGAAGGCTCAGAAATTCCACACATGATTCATACAAAGCAATTAATTAAGGGGAAACATTCCATACATGATTATGAACATATGGCAAAATTATTGTGCGAGGAAATATGCATGAATCATGAGATTACCAAGTTGAGGCTTACCTATTGCAGCTGGTGATCGTGTTTTGAGTTAGAGGTGTTACAACTTAGTTCCAATGATATGGACTGCTTCCCTAGGTGCTATGGATTATGTCTGAATGCTTGGAGTTGATTGAATTGAGCTGGAACTTGATTTGGCACCTCAACTGCAAATCTGTCAAAGGCTTGTGCAGATGGCTGGTGATTTTGAGAATCTGGTGTTCCAGATGTTGTTTAAGTGTTTGGATCACTTCTATATGATGTTTATGAGGTGTGCGTGTGTGATTGGTTTGGTTGGAATTGTTCTCAAACTCAAAACCCGATAGTGACTTGCTTTAGAAGGCAAAATTGGAAGTGAGAGTGTGATTTTGAGGAAAGCATTAGTTTGGGTGCTTTGGTATACTCAAACTTATCACAAATGAGGTCTATTTATAGTGCAACAAGTTTGTTTTGGCTACAATAGTGTATGGCAACTGGTACAGGTCTGTGGCCAATTGTGATCAAATGGAATCTCAAGTCTCCTCTTGCCATTAACTTGAGATTAGAGCACAGACCTATGGTTCTTTGATTCAAGGATAAGGCTTGACTGAAGTGTTCATCTTTGCTCTGATACATGCCACCTCTAAGCATACATTAAATGTTCCAAAACAAAATTGGAGTCTTGGCCTCCTTTAGGCTTTTTAGGTTTGGCATGGCTATGGTAGATTTTGGGACTTTGGAGGCTAATAGATCAGTGCTTGTCCCTTGGTTGTTCCCCCTTGAGGTGTGCAGATGGATAACCATGCTTGAAGATGCACAATTTGAGCAATTCGAGCACTAATGCACAAATCTGCCTTGCCAAGAGAGTTTGCATCAAGGCATATTGCAGCTGTCATAACTCCTAGCTCAGATGGAATTTGATGGAGTTCTTGGACATTTTGGAAAGCTGACATATCATATTTTAACATGATGTCCAACGTTGGTTTTGATCCAACTTGAATTACAATGAAAAATACCTCTATATTTTGGAAAAAAATAAGGCAGATTCTGACTTAGTGAATATTTCACTAAGTGTTGGAAAAATGTCACTTTTGTGTTTTCAGCCATTTTGATCACTCCATAACTTAAAATTCATGAGGAATTGGAATGAGGTGTAGTTTACACTTTTAAAGTATACCATGAGAGCTACAAATCCATCTTTGGACCATCCAAAATAGTTGCTTGGATCTCAAGTTATGATCCTTGGAAGTTGGTACCCAAACCACTTTGTTCCATAACTTAGAAAAATTCTAAGTTTTTATGGTTACCCCTTTTACAAGTTATCCCACTTTCTTTGATTTTTCTTGATGAATGATGATTCAAATCACATATTAACATTGTTTTAGGGTCAAGGAACCATAATTGTGAAAAATCTCAAAAAGTCAAACTTGACTTTTGTGCGCAGTTGACTTTTTATCAGATGAATTCCAAACTGTGTGATCCTTGGTGAAATCAAGTCCTTGACCTAAATCAAACCTAATGGATATGTTCCATAGGGGTTGTAGGGTGTATTGAATCATGTCCCAAAGTTTGGGAGCATGTCCAGGTCAAAAGTCAAAGGTACAGTTGACTTTTTCCTCAAAACCCTAATTGTGGTCCTGATGAAAATGAAACTTGTGAGTCAAGCTTCTTGGATCAATCAACTGTTGAAAATGGATCAATGTAGTTTATTAGAGACCCTCAAATCATTTCTTGAGGTCTTGGCTCATGTTTTGTCCCTAATGTCAACTTAGGGGTGAATTAGGTCAAGAAACCCGAATTCTTGATTTTTTTTTTGTAAATGCATCCCCTGAGGCTAAATTGACTTGATGATTGGGTCCATGAGGTCCCTTGGAGTATCTTGAGTTATATTATGAAGCATTGGCTCATGCCCATATGAATATTTTCATCTGGAGGCCCTGGTCAACCAAAACCCTAATTTGGTGACACCGGCGATCTTGAGGCTTAATCCACATGGAATGCTGCAACCTTGTGCCTGATTCTTGATTTGGGAGTCCTCTTGATCATTTATGTGTGTTTGATATGTTAGACAAGTTGAATATCATGTCATTCCTTGATTGATCCTTTGTCTAAGAGCTCTGAGAGGGCTGGAAACCCTAATTCTTAGCTGTAGTGAATGCTCACCCATCTTTGAGGAGATTGATGAGGCATGAAGGTACATCCATATTGTGATGATGATTTTCACAATGATGGGAAATGTTAGTGTTCAAAATTTTGGGTATGACACCAGAAACCATCGATTGCTCCTCATGCAAATCAACGAGCCCATGGCCGAAGATGTCAGAATCCACGCTGTAACACCCCAAATTTATTAGAATATTTATTTAATTTATTTAATTTATTTAAATATAATATTTGTGAATTTTCTGTGAATTTTGGTGGTTTGTGTTGACGTTGGCATTTTCGTGGAGTTTCGGTTATTTAATTAAATAATAGTATATAATATGAATATATTAGTATTATTATTAATTTAAATAATATTAGAAGAATTAAGGGTAAGATGGACTTTTGAGGAGGATTAGTGAGGGTATTATGGGGAAAGCCCATTTTGGAAGCCCAAGAGTTTAACAAAAAGGAATTGGGAAGAATATGATTCACTTTGTTAGACCGTGAAAATAAGGAGAAAGGTGCAGAGCTCTGAGGAAAGAAGGAAAAGGTGAGGATTCGAGAATGTTTCCGAAGAATCGATAGAGAAAGCTCCGAATCGACAATCTAAGGTATGAGGAGTATTGCCTTTCATTGTTTTCAATATAGGAAGTGATGCGTTTAAAATGGATCTTGAGGTTTTTGGGGTTTTTGAAGGGTTTATGAGTTATTGATGATTTAGGGGATTTCTGAGGATCGATGATGGATTATTAAGGGTTGAATTGATTCAGGTAAAAATAAGCCTTCGAGGCAAAACATTCTTTGATGATATGTGGGATCTTGTATGAGAAAGAGATTTATGGGGTTTATGGGAATCTTGAGAATTTGTGAAGGTTTACGTATTTCGAGTTAGAATAGTGAAATTAACCGACCTAATAGTCGTAGGTTTTATGCCTTTGATTGCCTTGATGTTTCAGGACTGTTTTGGGAGTGTTTTGGGGTGATTTGAGGTTGGAATCATAAAGGTTTTTGGGGCTGGGATACTACTGGTGTGTAGCAGCGATTACAGGAATCGCTAGTTTGCAAATCGAACAAATCATTTGCAAGGCGGATGTTCGCCCAGACTCGCAAAGCGAGCAGCGCATCGAATGCGCGATGATTGTGTGATGATAATGAGATGAATCCTGGGAAGTGAATTTTGGGGCTCGCAAAGCGAATGTCCCAGCGAAGGGCTTCGCTAAGCTAATAGAGATAGCGAGGAGAGACAGAAGGGGGAACCCTCTGGTTTTTGTATGGGATTGGGGATTCGCTGGAAGCTTCGCAAAGCGAACGCCAAAGCGAATAGGTTCGCACAGCGAACTCCTGCTGTTCGCGAAATTTTGTTTATGATTTCTGTGATGTTCTGATGTTTGACGCTGTGATCTTTCTGATGGTTTACTGTGATGTTACTGATGATTATGAGATGATGATTTGTGATGTTTTGATGAATATATGATGACATGATTAACATGATGTTTTGGGTGAATGATGATGCACATAATGATATTTTTGATGATGATGATTATTGACGTTGTGTATCATGCATTCATAGCATATTCTGGTGATGATGTTAGGACTTCGGTCTAGTGATGATGATGTTAGACTTCGGTCTATTTGTGGCTTTCATCCCATTGTGTGGATGTGAAGTGGTTTATGACGTGCTCCGGTTCTTGTGTGAAACCGATCCTATTGACGAGGATCTTTGGAGGGTGATGGCCTAAGTGTCCATCGATTGTGATGATAGGTACCACATGCATGAGTCCTATTGTGCATTGCATTTATGTGGCATTTGTTGTGATTTATGATGACGTGTTTTGGTCTTTTCCTTGTGATGACTCTGATGATGTTGTATATGATGATGACGCCATTTTTATGCATATCTTATTTTATGTTGATTATAATGAATTGTATTACTCACCCTGGCTGTTTGAATGTTTCCTCGACATTGGTAACGTGCAGGTGATCAGGATTAGCCGTGGATGCTTCGAGGAACTTTTGAAGTATTATTTGCTTTTGGTCGATGCTCTGATAGTGTAACATCGGGTTGGGTCGTTGAGTCGAACCATGTTGAGTTTTATTTGGCCATTATTTTATTAATTATTTGATGACTATGGTTTATTTTAATAAACCCTTTTGTGGGATTTTTGTGGTTATGGTGGTTCTACTGCCCTTTGAAGGCATTTTGAGTTATTTTGAGGAAAACTCGTTGTTTACGAAGCAATTTTGTTGATTTGAATTTATTGAGAAATGTGCACCCTTAAGGTGATTCTGAATTTACTATGAATTTATGTTTATTCCGCTGCGATAATTGTGGGGTAGAAAAGGGTGTTACATAAGTGGTATCAGAGCAAGTCGGTCCGTCCGGCCAGGTTTTTACGTGATGTCAGTCCCCTGTCGGTCGACAAGTGCATGTACACTGTCGATGTTTTAGTTCTTATAACCTTGTTGGTGGTGTGCAGGATGGCTGGAAGAAATGATCGTGCTATTGCTGATGCTTTGGAATCACATGCTAATGTGGTGGCGCAACTCAATCCGAATGGTGGAGTCCCAGATGAGTTTCGTGCTTTGGGGGAGTTCAAGAGGAACAATCCACCAGAGTTTGAGGGTACTCATGATCCAGCAAGTGCACACAAGTGGCTGAAGGCGATCGAGAAGATTTTCAGAGGAATGGGATGTACTGATGCGCAACAAGTTCAATTTGGAACTCATATATTGTCAGAAGAGGCCGAGGATTGGTGGGATAACACCCGTCAGAGGCTGAAAGATGTTGGCACTGTGATAACATGGGCTGTGTTCAAGCAGGAATTTTTGGGACAGTATTATCCAGAGGATGCTCGTGGTAAGAGGGAGGTGCAATTCCTTGAGCTGAAGCAAGGAGATATAACTGTTGTAGAGTATGCTACGAAGTTCGAGAAGCTGGTGAAGTTCTGTCCTCACTACAACCGTGTTGATGCTGAGATGTCCAAATGCCTCAAGTTCGAGAATGGGCTGAGACCAGAGATTAAGCAGGGTATTGGGTATCAACAGATCCGCAGGTATGCTGAGTTGGTGGACAAGAGCAGAATCTACGATGAGGATAGTCGAGCTCGATCTGCTCACTACAAGTAGTTGAGTGAGAAGAAAGGGCAGTATAGAGGTAAACCTTATACAATTTCAGCCGACAAAGGGAAGCAGAAGGCTTCAGAGGGGAAAAAGATAAATGGGGGAGTAGCTCCCGCTTCTAGGAAGTGTTATAGGTGTGGCGAGCAAGGTCACCGTGCTGATGTTTGTACTAATAGTGTGGTGAGGTGCTACATGTGTGGTAAGAAGGGTCATAGAGCTACTGATTGCAAGGATGAGGGTCTAACTTGTTTCAATTTCTGTGAGAAGGGGCACATTAGTACTAAGTGTCAGAAACCGAAGAAGACGACTACAGCTGCTCAGACCAGTGGAAGAGTGTTTGCTTTGAGTGGTGCAGAAGTGTCAGAGAAGGACAACCTGATTCGAGGTACTTGTTTTATTAATGATATTGAGTTGGTTGCTATGATTAATACTGCTGCCACTCATTCTTTTATCTCGCTTGAGTGTGCTAATAGACTGGGTTTGAAGTTGTCTAATATGAATGGTAGTATGCTAATAGAGACTCCTGCTAATGGTTCTGTTACTACTACTTTTGTGTGTTTGAGATGTCCTTTGACGATTTTTGGAAAGAGTTTTGTGATGGATTTGGTGTGTTTACCCTTGCCCCAAATCGATGTAATCCTTAGAATGAACTGGTTGGAGTTCATCCATGTTCATATCAATTGTTATACTAAGACTGTGGAGTTTCCTGAGTTTGGTGATAGTGGAGAGTTGATGTTCCTGTCTGCTAGGCAAGTAGACGAGCTTATGGAAGATGAAGCCTTAGTGATTGCAATGTTTGCACCATTGCAGATTGATCGTGAAGCTGCAAGTGTCGACTTACCTGTTGTGTGTGAATTTCCAGATGTGTTTCCAGATGACATCAGTGATTTGCCTCCAGAACGGGAAGTAGAGTTTGCGGTGGACTTAATACCAGGTACGAGTCCAATGTCGATGGCTCCTTATCGGATGTCAGCTTCTGAATTAAGTGAATTGAAGAAACAGTTGGAAGAATTGCTTGAGAAGAGGTTTGTTCGACCAAGTGTTTCTCCGTGGGGTGCTCCTGTGATGTTAGTGAAGAAGAAGGACGACAATATGAGGTTGTATGTTGATTATCGGCAGTTGAATAAAGTGACTATCAAGAATAAATATCCACTTCTGAGAATCGACGACTTGATGGATCAGTTAGTAGGTGCTTGTGTGTTTAGTAAGATTGATTTGAGGTCTGGTTATCATCAAATTCGTGTTAAGCTTGATAACATTCTGAAGACAGCTTTCAGAACGAGGTATGGTCACTATGAATACACTGTGATGCCGTTTGGTGTGTCCAATGCACCTGGTGTGTTCATGGAGTATATGAACCAGATTTTTCATGAGTATTTGGATCAGTTCGTGGTGGTTTTCATTGATGATATTCTGATATATTCTAAGTCTGGAAAAGAGCATGCTGAGCATTTGAGAACTGTGTTGTAAGTATTGAAAGAAAAGAAGTTGTATGCGAAGCTGTCAAAGTGTGAATTCTGGTTGAAGGAAGTGAGTTTTCTTGGCCATGTGATTTCAAGTGGTGGAATTGTTGTAGATCCTTCCAAGATTGATGTTGTGTTACAGTGGGAGACTCTGAAGTCTGCCACTGAGATACGAAGTTTTCTAGGATTGGCGGGTTATTACTGCAAGTTTATCGAGGGCTTTTCTAAGTTGGCATTACCTTTGACTCAGTTGACTCGAAAGGGCTAATCGTTTGTGTGAGATGTAGCTTGCGAAGAGAGTTTTGTGGAATTGAAGAAGAAGTTGACGTCCGCTCCAGTGATGATTTTGCCTAATCTGACCGAATCTTTTGTGGTGTATTATGATGCGTCAAAGATGGGTCTTAGTGGAGTATTGATGTAGAATGGACAAGTTGTTGCCTATGCTTCGAGACAATTGCGAGTTCATGAGAGGAATTATCCTACACATGACTTGGAATTGGCCGTCGTGGTGTTTGTGCTGAAAATTTGGAGACATTATCTGTTTGGCTCTAAGTTTGAAGTGTTCAGTGATCATAAAAGTATGAAGTACTTATTCGATCAGAAAGAGTTGAATATGAGGCAGAGAAGGTGGTTAGAGCTATTGAAGGATTTCAATTTTGATTTGAGTTATCATCCGGACAAAGCAAATGTAGTGGCCGATGCATTTAGCAGAAAGTCATTGCATATGTCGAGGCTTATGGTGAAAGAGTTGGAATTAATTGAGCAATTCATAGATTTGAGTTTAGTATGTGAAGAGACTCCTGACAGTGTGAAGTTGGGAATGTTGAAGTTGACTAGTGGCATTCTGGAAGAGATCAGAGTGGGACAACAATCTGACTTGAAGTTAGTGGACCAGTTGACTTTGATCAACCAAGGTAACGGAGGAGAATTCCGAATTGGTGAGACTGGTGTGATGATGTTCAGAGAGAGGGTGTGTGTTCCAGATGTCCCAGATATTAAGAAGAGCATTCTTGAAGAAGGACACTGAAGTAGGTTGAGTAATCATCCCGGTGCTACGAAGATGTACCAGGATTTAAAAAAGTTATTTTGGTGGCCAGGTATAAAGAAGGATATTGCAGAGTTTGTTTATGCGTGTTTGACTTGTCAGAAATTGAAGATTGAGCATCAGAAGCCTTTAGGTATGATGCAGCCGTTGAGAATTCCAGAATGGAAGTGGGATAGTATTTCCATGGATTTTGTGGTGAGATTGCCGAAGACTGCTAAGGGAAATGATTCCATTTGGGTGATTGTGGATAGATTAACTAAATCGGCTCATTTCTTACAGATGAAGATTAATCATTCTATGCAAAAGTTAGCCGAGATGTACATTGAGGAGATTGTGAAGTTGCATGGGATACCTTCGAGTATTGTGTCGGATAGAGATCCGAGATTTACATCGAGGTTCTGGAAGAGTTTGCAAGATGCGTTGGGTACTAAGTTGATGATGAGTTCTGCCTATCATCCGCAGAAGGACGGTCAGGCAGAAAGGACTATCCAATCTTTAGAGGATTTGCTGAAAGCTTGTGTGTTGGATCATGGAGGATCTTGGGATAGCCATTTACCGTTGATTGAGTTCACGTACAATAATAGTTTTCATGCTAGTATTGGGATGGCGCCCTATAAAGCTTTGTATGGGAGGAGGTGTAGGACTCCTTTGTGTTGGTATGAGTCAGGAGAGAGTGTTGTACTCGGACCTGAGATTGTGCAAGAGACGACCGAAAATATTAAGATGATCCAAGAAAGGATGAAAGCGTCGCAGAGCCGTCAGAAGAGCTACCATGATAAGAGAAGGAAGACACTTGAATTCCAAGAGGGAGATCACGTGTTTTTGAAGGTGACGCCAGTGACTGGTATGGGTCGAGCTTTGAAGTCCAGGAAGCTCACTCCACGTTTTTTTGGTCCATACCAAATCTCGTAGAGGATAGGAGAGGTAGCCTATCCAGTTGCTTTACCGCCGTCACTTGCGAAATTGCATGACATGTTCCATATGTCTCATTGAGGAAGTATATTCCAGATCCGTCGCATGTGATTCAGATGGATGATGTACAAGTGAGGGATAACCTGACAGTGGAAGCATTACCAGTGTGGATTGACGATCGAGGGATGAAGCAACTGCGGGATAAAGACATAACTTTGATGAAGGTGTTGTGGGGCGGACCAGCTGGCGAAAGTTGGACTTGGGAACGTGAAGATCAGATGAGGGAGTCATATCCGACTCTATTTCTTTGAGGTAATTTTCGAGGGCAAAAATTCTTTAAGTAGGGGAGAGTTGTAACACCCCAAATTTCTTAGAATATTTATTTAATTTATTTAAATATAATATTTGTGAATTTTCGGTGAATTTTGGTGGTTTGTGTTGACGTTGGCAATTTCGTGGAGTTTCGGTTATTTAATTAAATAATAGTATATAATATGAATATATTAGTATTATTATTAATTTAAATAATATTAGAGGAATTAAGGGTAAGATGGACTTTTGAGGAGGATTAGTGAGGGTATTATGGGGAAAGCCCATTTTGGAACCCCAAGGGTTTAACAAAAAGGAATTAGGAAGAATAGGATTCATTTTGTTAGACCATGAAAATAAGGAGAAAGGTGCAGAGCTCTGAGGAAAGAAGGAAAAGGCGAGGATTCGAGAAGGTTTCCGAAGAATCGATAAAGAAAGCTCCAAATCGACAATCTAATGTATGTGGAGTATTGCCTTTCATTGTTCTCAATATAGGAAGTGATGTGTTTAAAATGGATCTTGAGGTTTTTGGGGTTTTTGAAGGGTTTATGAGTTATTGATGATTTAGGGGTATTTCGGAGGATCGATGATGGATTATTAAGGGTTGAATTGATTCGGGTAAAAATAAGCCTTCGAGGCAAAACCTTCTTTGATGATATGTGGGATATTGTATGAGAAAGGGATTTATGGGGTTTATGGGAATCTTGAGAATTTGTGAAGGTTTAGGTATTTCGAGTTAGAATAGTGAAATTAACCGACCTAATAGTCGTACGTTTTATGCCTTTGATTGCCTTGATGTTTCAGGACTGTATTAGAAGTGTTTTGGGGTGATTTGAGGTTGGAATCGTAAAGGTTTTTGGGGCTGGGATGCTACTGGTGCGTAGCAGCGATTGCAGGAATCGCTAATTCGCAAAGCGAACAAATCATTCGCAAGGCGAATGTTCGCCAGACTCGCAAACCGAGCAGCGCATCAAATGCGGGTTGATTATGTGATGATACTGAGATGAATCCTGGGAAGTGACTTTTGGGGCTCGCAAAGCAAATGTCCCAACGAAGGGCTTCGCTAAGCAAATAGAGGTAGCGAGGAGAGATAGAAGGGGGAACTCTCTGGTTTTTGTATGGGGTTGGGGATTCGCCGGAAGCTTCGCAAAGCGAACGCCAAAGCGAATAGGTTCGCCCAGCGAACTTCTGTTGTTCGCAAAATTTTGTTTATGATTTCTATGATGTTCTGATGTTTGATGCTGTGATCTTTCTGATGGTTTACTGTGATGTTACTGATGATTATGAGATGATGATTTGTGATGTTTCGATGAATATATGATGACATGATTAACATGATGTTTTGGGTGAATGGTGATGCACATAATGATATTTTTGATGATGATGATGATTATTGACGTTGTGTATCATGCATTCATAGCATATTCTGGTGATGATGTTAGGACTTCGGTCCAGTGATAATGATGTTAGACATCGGTCTATTTGTGGCTTCCATCCCATTATGTGGATGTGAAGTGGTTTATGACGTGCTCCGTTTCTTGTGTGGAATCGATCCTATTGACGGGGATCTTTGGAGGGTGATGACCTAAGTGTCCATCGATTGTGATGATAGGTACCACATGCATGAGTCCTATTGTGCATTGCATTTATGTGGCATTTGTTGTGATTTATGATGACGTGTTTTGGTCTTTTCCTTGTGATGACTCTGATGATGTTGTATATGATGATGACGCCATTTTTATGCATATCTTATTTTATGTTGATTATAATGAATTGTATTACTCACCCTGGCTGTTTGAATGTTTCCTCGACATTGGTAACGTGCAGGTGATCAGGATTAGCCGTGGATGCTTCGAGGAACTTTTGAAGTATTATTTGCTTTTGGTCGATGCTCTGATAGTGTAACATCGGGTTGGGTCGTTGAGTCGAACCATGTTGAGTTTTATTTGGCCATTATTTTATTAATTATTTGATGACTATGGTTTATTTTAATAAACGCTTTTGTGGGATTTTTGTGGTTATGGTGGTTCTACTGCCCTTTGAAGGCATTTTGAGTTATTTTGAGGAAAACTCGTTGTTTACGAAGCAATTTTGTTGATTTGAATTTATTGAGAAATGTGCACCCTTGAGGTGATTCTGAATTTACTATGAATTTATGTTTATTCCGCTGCGATAATTGTGGGGTAGAAAAGGGTGTTACATAAGTGGTATCAGAGCAAGTCGGTCCGTCCGGCCAGGTTTTTACGTGATGTCAGTCCCCTGTCGGTCGACAAGTGCATGTACACTGTCGATGTTTTAGTTCTTATAACCTTGTTGGTGGTGTGCAGGATGGCTGGAAGAAATGATCGTGCTATTGCTGATGCTTTGGAATCACATGCTAATGTGGTGGCGCAACTCAATCCGAATGGTGGAGTCCCAGATGAGTTTCGTGCTTTGGGGGAGTTCAAGAGGAACAATCCACCAGAGTTTGAGGGTACTCATGATCCAGCAAGTGCACACAAGTGGCTGAAGGCGATCGAGAAGATTTTCAGAGGAATGGGATGTACTGATGCGCAACAAGTTCAATTTGGAACTCATATATTGTCAGAAGAGGCCGAGGATTGGTGGGATAACACCCGTCAGAGGCTGAAAGATGTTGGCACTGTGATAACATGGGCTGTGTTCAAGCAGGAATTTTTGGGACAGTATTATCCAGAGGATGCTCGTGGTAAGAGGGAGGTGCAATTCCTTGAGCTGAAGCAAGGAGATATAACTGTTGTAGAGTATGCTACGAAGTTCGAGAAGCTGGTGAAGTTCTGTCCTCACTACAACCGTGCTGATGCTGAGATGTCCAAATGCCTCAAGTTCGAGAATGGGCTGAGACCAGAGATTAAGCAGGGTATTGGGTATCAACAGATCCGCAGGTATACTGAGTTGGTGGACAAGAGCAGAATCTACGATGAGGATAGTCGAGCTCGATCTGCTCACTACAAGTAGTTGAGTGAGAAGAAAGGGCAGTATAGAGGTAAACCTTATACAACTTCAGCCGACAAAGGGAAGCAGAAGGCTTCAGAGGGGAAAAAGATAAATGGGGGAGTAGCTCCCGCTTCTAGGAAGTGTTATAGGTGTGGCGAGCAAGGTCACCGTGCTGATGTTTGTACTAATAGTGTGTTGAGGTGCTACATGTGTGGTAAGAAGGGTCATAGAGCTACTGATTGCAAGGATGAGGGTCTAACTTGTTTCAATTGCTGTGAGAAGGGGCACATTAGTACTAAGTGTCAGAAACCGAAGAAGACGACTATAGCTGCTCAGACCAGTGGAAGAGTGTTTGCTTTGAGTGGTGCAGAAGTGTCAGAGAAGGACAACCTGATTCGAGGTACTTGTTTTATTAATGATATTGAGTTGGTTGCTATGATTGATACTGCTGCCACTCATTCTTTTATCTCGCTTGAGTGTGCTAATAGACTGGGTTTGAAGTTGTCTAATATGAATGGTAGTATGCTAATAGAGACTCCTGCTAATGGTTCTGTTACTACTACTTTTGTGTGTTTGAGATGTCCTTTGACGATTTTTGGAAAGAGTTTTGTGATGGATTTGGTGTGTTTACCCTTGCCCCAAATCGATGTAATCCTTAGAATGAACTGGTTGGAGTTCATCCATGTTCATATCAATTGTTATACTAAGACTGTGGAGTTTCCTGAGTTTGGTGATAGTGGAGAGTTGATGTTCTTGTCTGCTAGGCAAGTAGACGAGCTTATGGAAGATGAAGCCTTAGTGATTGCAATGTTTGCACCATTGCAGATTGATCGTGAAGCTGCAAGTGTCGACTTACCTGTTGTGTGTGAATTTCCAGATGTGTTTCCAGATGACATCAGTGATTTGCCTCCAGAACGGGAAGTAGAGTTTGCGGTGGACTTAATACCAGGTACGAGTCCAATGTCGATGGCTCCTTATCGGATGTCAGCTTCTGAATTAAGTGAATTGAAGAAACAGTTGGAAGAATTGCTTGAGAAGAGGTTTGTTCGACCAAGTGTTTCTCCGTGGGGTGCTCCTGTGATGTTAGTGAAGAAGAAGGACGACAATATGAGGTTGTATGTTGATTATCGGCAGTTGAATAAAGTGACTATCAAGAATAAATATCCACTTCTGAGAATCGACGACTTGATGGATCAGTTAGTAGGTGCTTGTGTGTTTAGTAAGATTGATTTGAGGTCTGGTTATCATCAAATTCGTGTTAAGCTTGATAACATTCTGAAGACAGCTTTCAGAACGAGGTATGGTCACTATGAATACACTGTGATGCCGTTTGGTGTGTCCAATGCACCTGGTGTGTTCATGGAGTATATGAACCAGATTTTTCATGAGTATTTGGATCAGTTCGTGGTGGTTTTCATTGATGATATTCTGATATATTCTAAGTCTGGAAAAGAGCATGCTGAGCATTTGAGAACTGTGTTGTAAGTATTGAAAGAAAAGAAGTTGTATGCGAAGCTGTCAAAGTGTGAATTCTGGTTGAAGGAAGTGAGTTTTCTTGGCCATGTGATTTCAAGTGGTGGAATTGTTGTAGATCCTTCCAAGATTGATGCTGTGTTACAGTGGGAGACTCTGAAGTCTGCCACTGAGATACGAAGTTTTCTAGGATTGGCGGGTTATTACTGCAAGTTTATCGAGGGCTTTTCTAAGTTGGCATTACCTTTGACTCAGTTGACTCGAAAGGGCTAATCGTTTGTGTGAGATGTAGCTTGCGAAGAGAGTTTTGTGGAATTGAAGAAGAAGTTGACGTCCGCTCCAGTGATGATTTTGCCTAATCTGAGCGAATCTTTTGTGGTGTATTATGATGCGTCAAAGATGGGTCTTAGTGGAGTATTGATGTAGAATGGACAAGTTGTTGCCTATGCTTCGAGACAATTGCGAGTTCATGAGAGGAATTATCCTACACATGACTTGGAATTGGCCGCCGTGGTGTTTGTGCTGAAAATTTGGAGACATTATCTGTTTGGCTCTAAGTTTGAAGTGTTCAGTGATCATAAAAGTATGAAGTACTTATTCGATCAGAAAGAGTTGAATATGGGGCAGAGAAGGTGGTTAGAGCTATTGAAGGATTTCGATTTTGATTTGAGTTATCATCCGGACAAAGCAAATGTAGTGGCCGATGCATTGAGCAGAAAGTCATTGCATATGTCGAGGCTTATGGTGAAAGAGTTGGAATTAATTGAGCAATTCATAGATTTGAGTTTAGTATGTGAAGAGACTCCTGACAGTGTGAAGTTGGGAATGTTGAAGTTGACTAGTGGCATTCTGGAAGAGATCAGAGTGGGACAACAATCTGACTTGAAGTTAGTGGACCAGTTGACTTTGATCAACCAAGGTAACGGAGGAGAATTCCGAATTGGTGAGACTGGTGTGATGATGTTCAGAGAGAGGGTGTGTGTTCCAGATGTCCCAGATATTAAGAAGAGCATTCTTGAAGAAGGACACTGAAGTAGGTTGAGTAATCATCCCGGTGCTACGAAGATGTACCAGGATTTAAAAAAGTTATTTTGGTGGCCAGGTATAAAGAAGGATATTGCAGAGTTTGTTTATGCGTGTTTGACTTGTCAGAAATTGAAGATTGAGCATCAGAAGCCTTTAGGTATGATGCAGCCGTTGAGAATTCCAGAATGGAAGTGGGATAGTATTTCCATGGATTTTGTGGTGAGATTGCCGAAGACTGCTAAGGGAAATGATTCCATTTGGGTGATTGTGGATAGATTAACTAAATCGGCTCATTTCTTACAGATGAAGATTAATCATTCTATGCAAAAGTTAGCCGAGATGTACATTGAGGAGATTGTGAAGTTGCATGGGATACCTTCGAGTATTGTGTCGGATAGAGATCCGAGATTTACATCGAGGTTCTGGAAGAGTTTGCAAGATGCGTTGGGTACTAAGTTGATGATGAGTTCTGCCTATCATCCGCAGAAGGACGGTCAGGCAGAAAGGACTATCCAATCTTTAGAGGATTTGCTGAAAGCTTGTGTGTTGGATCATGGAGGATCTTGGGATAGCCATTTACCGTTGATTGAGTTCACGTACAATAATAGTTTTCATGCTAGTATTGGGATGGCGCCCTATAAAGCTTTGTATGGGAGGAGGTGTAGGACTCCTTTGTGTTGGTATGAGTCAGGAGAGAGTGTTGTACTCGGACCTGAGATTGTGCAAGAGACGACCGAAAATATTAAGATGATCCAAGAAAGGATGAAAGCGTCGCAGAGCCGTCAGAAGAGCTACCATGATAAGAGAAGGAAGACACTTGAATTCCAAGAGGGAGATCACGTGTTTTTGAAGGTGACGCCAGTGACTGGTATGGGTCAAGCTTTGAAGTCTAGGAAGCTCACTCCACGTTTTTTTGGTCCATACCAAATCTCGTAGAGGATAGGAGAGGTAGCCTATCCAGTTGCTTTACCGCCGTCACTTGCGAAATTGCATGACGTGTTCCATATGTCTCATTGAGGAAGTACATTCCAGATCCGTCGCATGTGATTCAGATGGATGATGTACAAGTGAGGGATAACCTGACAGTGGAAGCATTACCGGTGCGGATTGACGATCGAGGGATGAAGCAACTGCGGGATAAAGACATAATTTTGATGAAGGTGTTGTGGGGCGGACCAGCTGGTGAAAGTTGGACTTGGGAACGTGAAGATCAGATGAGGGAGTCATATCCGACTCTATTTCTTTGAGGTAATTTTCGAGGGCAAAAATTCTTTAAGTAGGGGAGAGTTGTAACACCCCAAATTTCTTAGAATATTTATTTAATTTATTTAAATATAATATTTGTGAATTTTCGGTGAATTTTGGTGGTTTGTGTTGACGTTGGCAATTTCGTGGAGTTTCGGTTATTTAATTAAATAATAGTATATAATATGAATATATTAGTATTATTATTAATTTAAATAATATTAGAGGAATTAAGGGTAAGATGGACTTTTGAGGAGGATTAGTGAGGGTATTATGGGGAAAGCCCATTTTGGAACCCCAAGGGTTTAACAAAAAGGAATTAGGAAGAATAGGATTCATTTTGTTAGACCGTGAAAATAAGGAGAAAGGTGCAGAGCTCTGAGGAAAGAAGGAAAAGGCGAGGATTCGAGAAGGTTTCTGAAGAATCGATAAAGAAAGCTCTAAATCGACAATCTAATGTATGTGGAGTATTTCCTTTCATTGTTCTCAATATAGGAAGTGATGTGTTTAAAATGGATCTTGAGGTTTTTGGGGTTTTTGAAGGGTTTATGAGTTATTGATGATTTAGGGGTATTTCGGAGGATCGATGATGGATTATTAAGGGTTGAATTGATTCGGGTAAAAATAAGCCTTCGAGGCAAAACCTTCTTTGATGATATGTGGGATATTGTATGAGAAAGGGATTTATGGGGTTTATGGGAATCTTGAGAATTTGTGAAGGTTTAGGTATTTTGAGTTAGAATAGTGAAATTAACCGACCTAATAGTCGTAGGTTTTATGCCTTTGATTGCCTTGATGTTTCAGGACTGTATTGGAAGTGTTTTGGGGTGATTTGAGGTTGGAATCGTAAAGGTTTTTGGGGCTGGGATGCTACTGGTGCGTAGCAGCGATTGCAGGAATCGTTAATTCGCAAAGCGAACAAATCATTCGCAAGGCGAATGTTCGCCAGACTCGTAAACCGAGCAGCGCATCGAATGCGGGTTGATTATGTGATGATACTGAGATGAATCCTGGGAAGTGACTTTTGGGGCTCGCAAAACAAATGTCCCAACGAAGGGCTTCGCTAAGCAAATAGAGGTAGCGAGGAGAGATAGAAGGGGGAACTCTCTGGTTTTTGTATGGGGTTGGGGATTCGCTGGAAGCTTCGCAAAGCAAACGCCAAAGCGAATAGGTTCGCCCAGCGAACTTCTGTTGTTCGCAAAATTTTGTTTATGATTTCTGTGATGTTCTGATGTTTGATGCTGTGATCTTTCTGATGGTTTACTATGATGTTACTGATGATTATGGGATGATGATTTGTGATGTTTCGATGAATATATGATGACATGATTAACATGATGTTTTGGGTGAATGGTGATGCACATAATGATATTTTTGATGATGATGATGATTATTGACGTTGTGTATCATGCATTCATAGCATATTCTGGTGATGATGTTAGGACTTCGGTCCAGTGATAATGATGTTAGACTTCGGTCTATTTGTGGCATCCATCCCATTATGTGGATGTGAAGTGGTTTATGACGTGCTCCGTTTCTTGTGTGGAATCGATCCTATTGACGGGGATCTTTGAGGGTGATGACCTAAGTGTCCATCGATTGTGACGATTGGTACCACATGCATGAGTCCTATTGTGCATTGCATTTATGTGGCATTTGTTGTGATTTATGATGACGTGTTTTGATGTTTGTTTTGTGATGACTCTGATGATGTTATATATGATGATGATGTCATTTTTATGCATATCTTATTTTATATTGATTATAATGAATTGTATTACTCACCCTGCCTATTTGAATGTTGCCTCCACGTGGGTAACATGCAGGTGATCAGGATTAGCCATGGATGCTTCGAGGAACTTTTGAAGTATTATTTGCTTTTGGTCGATGTAGAGGGTCTTGCTTTGATAGTGTAACATCGGGTTGGGTCGTTGAGTCGAACCATGTTGAGTTTTATTTTCCTGTTATTTTATTGATTATTTGATGACTATGGTTTATTTTAATAAACCCTTTTGTGGGATTTTTGTGGTTATGGTGGTTCTGCTGCCCTTTGAAGGCATTTTGAGTTATTTTGAGGAAAACCTGTTGTTTACGGAGCAATTTTGTTGATTTGAATTTATTGAGAAATTTGCATCCTTGAGGTGATTCTAATTTTACTATGAATTTATGTTTATTCCGCTGCGATAATTGTGGGGTAGAAAAGGGTGTTACACACGCCATAATCAGAATAGGCCTCGCAACAACTTGGAAAGAAGGAATGTTCATCTTCATCTGGTTCCTATGTCGTACAATTTACTTCTGCCACATTTGGTTCGAAACTTATTGGTGGAGCCCAAGACTCTCAAACCGTTTCCAGAACCATACCCTCCTAGGTACAATCCCCGTGTGCAGTGTGGATATCATGAAGGATCCATGGGGCACTCAACTAAAGATTGCAAAGCCTTTCAAGCCAAAGTGCAATAGTTGATTGACAAAGGGTACATATCCTTTCCAGAAGGAAATTTAGTTGTGCACGTCAACCTTTCATCTGTTTGAGCCCGAAGATTTCAAGGGTCATCTCCTAAAGCCAGTGGTCCAGGCAGAAGGTATCCTCAACATTGGCAATCCTTGGGCACTTTTATCATTTGCATTTGTAGTTTCGTTCATGTTAATTGCTACTTGTCCCTAAACTTTGTTGTTTTGAATGGTAATATTAATGAAGTAATCATGCATTTCCTGAATTAATCATGTCGCATTCGTTCATTTGTTTTCTCATTTATTGCAAAGCACAGACACATACACCTCTTGTCCACTTTCTTTATCATTGTTGTTTTAGCAAAGACTTGAGGGAGGAGGACGAAAACTGAATACCCATAATTGTTGATGGTGTGCTTTCGAATAAGACCTTGTTGATGATGTACATGCATTGATTAAAATTCTCAAACACTGGAGAGATAAGGAGTTAGTCCCTAGTTAACCACTTGGAGCCTAGAAGTAGGAGTTTCCTTCGGATTTCTAAACCCTCAATCTTAACCTGGGGCAAGGTAGTCGTCAGTTAATTTGACCATGCGTTCAGATTTCAAAAAATGAAAGAGATGAGTGTCCCCATTCGAGGATTAACCACATTCTATCCCTCTCAAGAGGTCATACCTCACCAATCACAATGGTCATCCCTCACCGCGAGGAAATCAAGACAGCCAGTGTCACACGACTTGTTTCAAAGAGAAAAAGAAAAATAAAAAAGAAAGAAAGTCCGCTAAGTCGAAAAACTTGAAAACAAGTGACTTAGGCAAAAGTTAGGGCATCCCGCTGGGCATGCAAAATAAAAAAAAAATCAGTTCAGGCAAAAATTAGGGAAAAAACAAACAAAAAAAAGAATGCAAAAAGCGAAAAGGATGACAAAAGGAAAATCCTCGATCAAAAGCAAGTCGTGTGACTACAGAAACCAAAGACTAAAGGGGTGACTGTCACTCCGATAACCTTGTGGGTTCCTTAACCATCACTCATACCATTCAATAAACTTTTGAAAGGTGAGCGCTTGTGCCAAGTTAGCTGAACGTAGGACTGGAGATCATCACAAAGAAGAGGTGGGTAATAGTCAAACTTTGAGCCTTTTATCCTTTGTTTCAATAACCATGAACCAGACCACGATTTAACCCTTAAAAGACCTAATTGAAGCAGGGTTTATTCTGAGGGCATACTACATCAAGGTTACGCAAACTGACTCTTACCAGATTTTCTAACCATGTCTTTCACTAGCTAAATCAGCACTGCGTCTGGACTAATGGTCCATTCGTCACACATTATCACATCATTCTAATGATGATTGATTTTTCAAAACTTGCATGAGCATCGCATTAAGATTACCATTCGCAAATGAACGAGTTTTAATTGCAAGTCAGTAATTGACATTGAGGAAATTCCAACAGAGATCAATCGAAGAGGACTGGATTGTTCAGCAGTTGATCAGAATCAAGTGTACTTTGTAGCCCTATGGATCTGGGGCGTTGACATCTAGTGATTATGGAATCAATCAGTCTAAAGCAAGTTCCCAAGCATCAGTTGATTATAGGGCAGATCATTCAAGATTCGGCTGATCAGAAGTGAATCATCTCGAGACTCTATCAACCAGGGACAGGTCGCCCAAAGGTTATTTTGATTAAGGGAAAATCCCTCCAGTGTTCAATCAACACAAGTTAAGTTGCTTCAACGCTCATCCTGGGGCAAGGTATCTTAAGAGATACGTAGGTACAAGGACCCTAATCCTTGGCGAGCTACCTTTTTCTTTTCTTGCATCTACCTTTTTCTTTTCCACCATTTTCTACCTTTTCTTTTCCTTATCTAAACCTTTTCCCCGTAGTCTAAACTACGGATGCTCTGATTTTTCATTCTCGTCCGAATGAAAATACGTAGACACAAGAGCCCCAATCCTTGGCGAGCACCCTAACATAAAACAACTCATTCCCCCTTAGCAATCAAATCATTTTCTGTTACCCATTTCGCATCACTCGCTTAGAAGAAAACAAACAACATTAGCTAGCATTCATCACAAATCGAACTAAGAGGTTCCCGTTGAGTACAACGGGCGTGAGGGGTGCTAATACGTTCCCCTTACGTAACTGACTCCCGAACCTAGAACTTGGTTGCGATGACCATGTTTTTATCTCTCCAAGGTTTTCTCGATATTTTCCTTTCTGTCTTTGGGATAAATAAAAATCGGTGGCGACTCAGTTCGAACCATTCTTCCGCGCCTTTTGCTCGAAGGTCATATTTTTCGAGGTGCGACAACAGGCCAGTGTGGAACCTTTCTTTATTAGGAGGTTGTTTACTGGTATTTTTAGTAAACAATCACGAGTTTGGTTCACTTAAAAGAATAAACTCGAAAAAATCTCAAGGACAATTTGTACAGAAAAATACAACGAAAAGTGTTTGTGATCAGATCTTAAATGTTTGGATATTGGCAAACTAAACATAAACTTTTATTATAACAATGTAAATTTTCTTTGAAATAATAAAACAGATGAAAAGCATAATAAATGTCATAAAAGTAAATGCTTTAATTAAAAAGACTTCAAGAATTTTAAAGAATGGATGCAGACTCGTACATTTCTCACAAAATGTTTCTGTTTGTGACTTGGATACATTAGTTCTACAAAGAATAAATGAAATTAGCGTCCCTTGATCACAATAATGATATCAACTTATATACTAATACAATGTTAACCATCAACAACAATTATGTATCATGTTACGTGGACTTTAGCCTAATAGTTTGCTTCCACGCGTCTTCAATGTTGAAACTGCTGCAAACCATCCACCGTGCTAATAACTACCTCTGAACCCTCTAACTTCCTCTATCGAGATTCAGTGGTCGACTCCTATTGTGACATCAAAATATCTTAAAATTGCCTAATCTTCGAACTTAAGAATATCTTATGTCCCCAACAATCATGTGAACGCTTCGAACCAGACACCTCTACAACCCATTTCCACGTCGAAGTGTTGATTAGTGAAATTTTTTCAAGATTATGTACATGTTTTGAAGAGAGATATAGAGGGAGAGGGATCCTAATCTTGTGGATATATTCCTGAGACTCTTTCAGACCAAGCTTCGTGGGCATTAAAATACACTATGTCCTATATCATCTAACAAGGTGGTCAAACAATCTTTAGACGACATGGTTAATATGTTGAAGCTATGTTTTAGACTTTTGACACGTAGTATTTTCAAACATGGTTATTACCATTCTTTGTTAAATTCTTTCATTTAAAATTTCCAGGCTAACAGATGCCCCCCAAAAATGCCACTTTCAATCATGTACAAAATATGGAAGAAAGGTGGAGTTTTTAGTAACTACTCGACATTGTTCAAGATAGCCCATACACGTCATAGTAATAAGACATTTTTAGTCATCATGATCAATTTTCACCAAACTGTCACGTCAAGGACGTGCGTGCAGATTGTCATCATCACCATGATTTCCTAGGACAATCATGGGCCATAAAATTAAATCATATTAAAAGAAATCATTTAATTTATTTTTTTTTTTCAATTTTTAAGAGGGAAATTGAAAACGTTTCTCTTTGTGTCTATATATATATATATATATATATATATATATATGCACCTTCCTCGTTTCTTTTCCCTTTGTCTACCTTCTTTTCTCCAAAGCCCTAGAAACAATTAAAACCTTCTGTAGTGTTTGTTCTCACTCATTCAATAAGCTTTTTCACTAAAAATTTCTTAAGAAAAGAATGGCTTCCAGTTCTCTTACTAAGCACCAGCCACAAGTTCCCTCTGCTGTAAAACAAAGCTCCCATTTTCAGAGATGGACGCACCTACGTCCCAAAACCTCCCATGCAAGAATAAAAATATGTAATTTGGTTTTCTCAAGTACTAATCCCTTACTCTATTGCTAGTATTGTTCATGCTTTTATGGGTCCTCTTCCCAGGTTAAACAAGAAACCCCGGAACTTAGAGAGTTTCTTTCCTTGTCATCATGCAAATCCCTTGTGTTTGAAGATGAACATTTTGATTTCATTTTCATGAGAAACTGTGTATTTCGTTCCGTTCCCTCAATCAAAAATGCTTCCTATGTTAGTTGGCTGGAGAGGGTTTAGCAAAATAGAGAAAGAACATGGAAAGATTAAGGTATATTTGATTTGATAGAGATCTCACGAGTTTCCCCTAAGTGTATCACTTATATGTTGGTTGTTACTATTTTCCACCAAGAAACTTCGACCAACACATTTCACCTACCATGTAGGATGGTTACCCCTACATTAATTGACCTAGCAGCAATTGTTGGCCTTCGACCAAATAGGGAAACCTTTAAACCCATTATGAAAACCAAAACTAAGTGCAACTTCACCTTCTTACATGCTAGTTTTAATGCTTTCATCAAATAGCATCATACCTCCACCGACAACATCAGCGGTCAGGAACACATAGCCTTTTTGACCCTCTGACTTTCCCACTTTTTCTTTTGCTCCAGTTCCTTTCAAATAGCCAAGAACTTTATCCCTTTGGCCACCCAGCTTCATGAGAAGATTAGTTTTTGCCTGGGCAAACTAATTTTGAGTAACTTGTACAAATCCTTGGGAACTGCCTCTCGTGACCTCAAGGCACAGGAAGATCTTGAGGAAAATTATCTGGTTTCTGGACCATCTGGCTTTTGCAGTTGTAGCCTTATACCACTTTCGAACCTTCTCTTAAAACTAAAATTTCACCTAGTCAAGATAGGAGAGTCGAGGGCTTAAGGCTTGACATGGTCACACCAAATGATGGCAACGCTCCATCAAAAGACGTCTTTGAAAAGTACTTATACATGTTCCACCACAGCAAAGTATTTATCTTAACTATGGCAGCTTTTGTTCATTGAAGCTACGAATCAGATTGTTTCAGATGGAATTCCCAACCTCCTTTCTTAAAAACCAAAGAGAAGTTTGTAACACCCCAAAATAATTATAATATTATTTAATTGATTTATTATGATTATTCGGTGTTTCAGTGAATTTTGATGAGTATTGTGACGCATGGTGAATTTGTGTGGTGTTGTGGGGTAGTATGGAGTTAAGGGAATATTGAGGCATTTAGAAATTAGTAATTTATTAGGATTATTTTACTAGTAATAATAATAGAATAATTTTTATTATTTAGATTATTATTATTATTATTATTAGTATTATTTAAAATAATTAAGAGGACCATTAAGGGTAAGACGGTATTATTGGTGAGGTTAAGTGAGGGTAATATGGGGAAGTCATAATTGGGGTCCAATGGGTATGTTTGAAAAAAAGAAAAGTGGGAATTAGGAAAGTTATTTTATGCAATCGTAGAAAGTGAAGAGAACGGAGAAATGAGGCTAGGGCACAGAAAACGAGGGAGAATCAACTGTAGAACCCCGAAGAAGAATCTTTTTGCTGAGAAATTCGAGGTATGGGGATTAATCTGGGTTAATATGTCTGATATAGGTTTAAGGTAGAGGTAGTTATGTGTTTTGTGTCTTTGACAAATTTTTATGGTGGATCTGTGATGAACTTTGTGATGATTTTATGTGAATTTGTGTGTGTTTGATTTCTGTCATGAATTTGTATGAGTTGCTGAAATTTTTGTGAAATTCGTGTGAATGATTGTTGTTACTGTGATGAAGGTGAAAACAAACCCAGATCTGAGATTGAGGGTGGGGATTAACGAAATAGGACTCGATAATTAAAAAGAAATTGATGAAAATAATGAAGTAGGATAAGGACTTAGATCTGTGATGAATCGAAACAGTTTTTGGTCTAATTTTGGAAGATCGAAGGTGATGGAATGGGAAGTTTTTCGTTCAGATGCGAAATATGAGTTTTGGAGTGGTTTCTGGCCATACGCGTAACGGGGGGAGTATTACGCGTATGAAGGGGACATCCCCAGGGTGCTACGCGTAACATATGCACCCGTCCCAAGGGCCAGCATGACCCTTTGCCAGTACGCGTAGGGTACGCGTAAGGGGATGGTGGCCATACGCGTATGGGGAGCCATTACGCGTGTGGGGATCTTGGGAAATGGGTATTACGCGTATGGGCTAGCCATTACGCGTAATGGGAGTTTGAAGGGGATTTTGAGAGGGAAACCTCTCTGGTGATACGCGTATGGGGGGCCTGGGCAGGTGATACGCGTATGGGATCAAGGTATTCTCTAGCAGCTCACAGCGCCATCAGTTCCAGTATGATTTTTAACAATGTTCAAAGCCAAGCAGATAGCTTTCCAAGTCTTTTTGAGCATTTATTTTGCTCATTAAATGTTTTGATGATCAGAAACTCCGGCAGTCAATTTTTGATCAGCTATTCAGCACCAGACAGTTGTTATCAGCAGTTTAATCCGAGTGTGAAAAAACATTTCACAGCATATTTCAAGTGTATTCCCGTGGTAATATCAAATGGCAAGTTTCAGAGGGCTATCGTGATTCAGAACGGGTAGGACCAGACGAATATCCAAGTTTCCCTCCTTTTGGCGCAAAAATTCAAAATTTGAATGTGTTAATCGATTAACCAATTCCAGTGCAATTAGGTTAATTGATAAACCATAGTGAATTTCGCCCAAATGCTGCATTTTAAGAGCTGTTTCTTTTTAATCCAATTTTTAATCACCCATTTTAATTCTACACATCAGTAGAAGGGTCTAGAGAGTTGATTTTCCATTCAAAAAATTCAAATTCTTTCCACTCCAATTCCACATTTCCTTTCCTAATTCACATTTCATCCCAATTTCCACTCACTTAACCTCACTCTCAACCCAAGCTTAACTCCTAACCTAGGGGTTATTTAAACCAATTCATTCCAAACCTCTAGGACCTAGATCATATTTTCACTCCCAATTTTCAGAATTCTCTCAATTCTCTCTCACTCTTTCATTCTCCAACTCCATTTTCAACCACACTCAACGCTCTTCTTCAAAGATTAACAAGTTCTTCATTGGAACTTGTTAATTCTTGACCTAAGACCTCTCATCATCACTACATTTCAGCTTTTTAATTTGGATTTTCTTTTGGATCTGGTTCTGAATTTTCAGAAGTGATTTTTGGAAGTGCTTTTGGAGCTTTGGTTGCTTATTGCTTGGATCTTCAACTTTTGAGTACAAGAAGCTTATGGATCTCGGATTTCTCTACTTGAATTCATCCATTTCTGTTTACAACACTTACCAAAGCAAATCTCAGCTTTGTAGGTTGGTTAATTTCAGATCCATACTCATTTTAGCTTAATTACAACTTGTACAATGTAGATCCATGAATTTTGATGTGTTTTGATTCATTTGGTTGATCTTGATTGTGAATGTTGATGATTATTGAATTTAAGTGATGTTTGAATGTTGTTTCTGAACTTAATTTTCGTGCATTGTTGATTACATGATCATTGAAGATGATTGCATAAGTGCTTTTGTTGTTGGAAGTGATTTTTCAAACTGATTTGTGCTGATTTTACAGTGTTAATTGATTAACCAGTGCAAAATGTGCGTAATAAGAGTTGTTAATCGATTAACACAATTGCACTGCAATTGGTTAATCGATTAACACTGATGCAGAGTGTGTTTTTTGTGCATTTTTTAGCATGTTTCGATCCCGTTTCATTTCTAATCTTCATGGATTGATATGATACATGTTTAATGACTGTTTTGATGCTGTTGCACCTCACACCATCGTATGTGCACAATTTTCCGACACGCGGCTCTTGTTTTTTTCATCGTTTATGAACATGCTTACATTGTTGCATTCTTGATGCCATAAACACATAGCATATACTCCTTGAGCATGATAATTGTTGATTGATGCTTATGTTGCTGGAATTGCTTTGTGTTTGTTTGTTCACCTAATTTTGTGAGATGCATGCTTCACTTGATTTGTTCATATGCTTAATGATATGCTTCCTCATGATATGCATGCTTTCACGATGATTTCAAGAGTTATTTACCTTGGTTGGTGGTGTGATTGTAATCATGTTTGATTAAAGAATATGTAATGCTTGATGCATGTTTGCTATGCCATGATTGAGTTGTATTCAAGCGAATCATATGCTGCCCTGTTTCTACTGTTGTCTATGTGCATATGTGTTGTTATATGTGCTGCTGTTTGGCTTTTTTACACCTCCTTTTGTGCTAGATTGTGTGCTGTTGAAAGCTGTTTTGCTTGTGTGTTGTCTTTAACTGCTGTATTGGTGCAGATGCACTGTTGTAGTTGCTGTTTTTGCTCTTTTCTTCTTTCCTTCTTCGTCTCTTTCACTCTTTTTCTTCCCTTGAGTCTCAAGACTTGTTTAAGCCTTGGATTCACTCCCTTAGAGCTACCTAGTCCAACTTAATTTCCGATTAAGCCTGGAGTAGGATTAGCATTAGGATTCCCTTTGCATGCTAACTTAGGTAGACGTTTCCCTTTCAACCTCAACTATAGGGCCATCTTTTGCATGACAACATTAGGATAGAATTCTGCTTAGTGTTTTCTTTTTCCTTGGAGTCTTCTCTTCTCATCTCATAACACATCTAAAACACTTAATAAATATAACAAATATTGCGCTCGAGCCTTAAGTGTAGGAAATGAAGAACTATGGGTCTCCCCTCCTCTTCTAGAGTGTTTAGCATACGTCCCATTTGGGGACGACCATGCGATTCACTCGTTCCTGCATGGTAGACTTTAGTGCAGTGTAAGTTACGAATTAACTTCAATCCACTTCTGTCTAAAAAACACAAAAAAACAAATTCAAACCTTTTCATCCTTTGGGATTCTTCAAGTTCAAGCCATTTTCAGAAAAGGGCACGTTACTTCCGTCTCGTCGCAAACAGGCATCGACCCTAACTGCCGGACGCGAACTTAACGCCGCTCATAAAAAACACTAACCGACCTTGTTAGGTCGAACTACGACTGCTCTGATTTCCTCTCTCTAGTCCGATTGAGGATACGTAGGCACAAGACGGCGATGTCTTGGCGAGCAACCTCCCCCCTTAGCTCGTGTTCGAACTACGTTGACTCTGACTTTCCCATTGCATGAGGGAATACGTAGGCATAGGACGAGAGGTGTCCTATCGAGTCATTTCTTTTTCTTTCCCCCCCCCCCCCCCGTTTCTTCATTCTCTTCCGTTCCCGTTCCTCTTCCTTTCCAGTAGCAGCGGAGCTCCAGACGACGATGCCCTTTGATCGAGACAACAAGCGTGATCCCGTCGAGTACGATGGACGTGTGGGGTGCTAACACCTTCCCTTCATGTAACCGACTCCCTTACCCGTTTCTCTTGGTCGCGAGACCATGCTCTTTCCCTTCCCTCAGGTTTACACAACGTTTCCTTTCCCTCGCTTGGGATAAATACACATTGCTGGCGAATCTGTTTTCCGCGCCACTTTCGCGTTTGTACCATGGATGCAAATCCTCGGGAGCGACAGCTGGCGACTCTGCTGGGGACTGGTTGACCTCTTGCTGGTCCATCCCCTTCGCGAGTCAATCCTAGAGCTTGGTTGTTTTTATTTCATTGGGTGTTTATTTTATTGTGCTTTATTTTGTTGTATATTATTGTATTATTGTATTTACCACATTTATTGCATTTCATTTCATCACTGTCATATGTTGTGCTGTTCTGCTGCTGGATTTTCTGTTTGTAGGGTGGTTGGGATCATGAGAGAAAAGCCCAATACCCAGGCTTGAGCATACACTTATGATTAGCATGGAAAGTAGTGTGACTTGTTTGGCATTTGGCCAGACTTAAACTCCACATCCAGGCGGGGTTTTCTTTGGTAATATTTTATCCTGCGCATTTGGGGCAGACGATGGAGTATAACCTGGAAAACTGTCGACTTTGGCGACCGTCTCCCGAGGACTCAGCAATGCCTCTCCTCCTGACATGTGATAATGGCAGACCAGAAATGGCAAACCCATTACACTTGTCGATCCGAGGACCCAATGCTGGGAACTTACTATAGGATGACCTTATTTTTTAGGGGAATCAATTGAGGACTCCTCGATTGATGATGATGCCAAACCAGAAATGGTGAACGTATCATCATTTCTCGACTTGAGAGCCCGTGATATTGAGGATCCTCGATTTTCTAGAACCCACATGTGAGAGGGGATGGGTGTTTGCAGGTTTACAGGTGACTTTGACCTTCAACCTACCTGGTTTCCTGGATTTATCATCAGTGTACTGTTGTCATCCTGATATTCTAGCAGTTTGAATGGGCCGTTATTCTGGATTTCTGGGTTTCTGGTATTTGGGGTCTTATTCAGTCAGCAGAACAACAGCAGTTTTGAGCATCGTGGATACCTTGATCCCATGTTTGCATTTGCATCATCATTTTGCATTCTAACATATTTGTTCATTTGTAGGGTTGCATCCTAACTTTGATTCCAGTTTTCCGAAGACTGTCCAAGATGAATACTAGCCCTGAAAAGAGAAAGAATATCATCCCGTACAAGTTCCCGGAGCTTCACGTAGATGCTGTTTAGAAAATATCGGCTATGGCAAAACCCGGGGTACTGGCAGACTTTAGAGGAGAATATGGGAGGATTCTGAGTTTCGCCCGAGATGTTACCAACTATGAGTTTAGGGCTCTGCACACTCTGGTACAGTTCTATGACCCTCACCTGCGGTGTTTTCTGTTCGCGGATTATCTTTTAGCTCTGACATTGGAAGAGTATGCTCTCATTTTGGATGTTTATGTCAAAGAAGAAGCTCCCTTCTATCCTTCTAAGGAGTTTCCCGATCTGGAAAAGGTTTTTGCTGCTTTACGTTTGGATCAGTCTTTGCTGAAGAAAAATGTTGCTAGTAAAGGAGGGTGTAAAGGCTTTCACACGAAGTTTTCGATCGAGCAGGCTGCTATTTGTGCTAAGGCTAACTGTTGGTCGGTGTTCAATGCAATCCTGGCTATATGTGTTTATGGAACGGCGTTGTTCCCTAATGTGAAGGATTTTGTAGATGTGCATGCTGTCTGGATATTCACCACGAAGAATCCAGTACCCACCTTTCTTGGGGATCTGTACTATTCGATGCACTATAAGAATGAGAAGAGGAGAGGAGGACCTCTTTACTTTTGCGCTCCAATTTTCTACAAGTGGTTTGCCGATCGCCTTCCCAAATATGGGGCATTCGTAGACACCAAAGAAACATTGGATTGGTCAAGGAGATTCATGGGATTAAGAGCTGACAACTTGATTTGGATCAGTCGTGATTTGTTAGGCCAAGAGATCCTGATCAGCTGTGGAGGTTACCCAAACGTACCTCTTATAGGAAGGAAATGGGGATTTAATTACAACCCTATTCTTGCTATTAGGAAATTTGGGTATGCTTTGAAAGAGCCGCCAAAGGACCAAGATGTTCAAGAGTCTCTATATGTGAGTGAGGAAGCCAATCTGGAAGTGTTAAAAGAAGCTGCAAATGCTTGGAGAGACCGCCACAAGAAGGGAAAGACTTCTTTTGGAAAGTGTAACAACAAAGCCTTCCCTGCATATGAGGACCGGATTCATAGGAGAGTAGAGAATGTACTTCTACCGTTCTGCAGAGAACCTACATCTTACCCCCTGCTGATTGAATCTCCAACCACAATTGAGATAGAGAAGTATAAAAAGCTGTGGACTGAAAAAGAGAAGCTTCGAGAGGAGAACAGTGAGCTGCAAAGAGAAATCTACCAGTTGAAGCATGAGCGAGGTGAAGCTGTTCACGTTGCCAAGTTGAAAACAGAGTTGCTCGCCAAGAAATAAAAGGAGTTGGCCGATGAAATCGTAGCTAGACAGAAGGTAGGACAAGCCTTAAAGGGTGTTACCAGGGTTCTAAAGTCAAAGAAGGAAGACTTGGCCAAAGCTTCACTAAGAATTCACAGGTTCAATGCTTGTCGAAACACAGCAATCGCAACCAATAAGTAGAAAAAGGATAAGTATTTGGAGCAGATTGAGAGTCTGAAGTTGAAGCTCAGGAAGAAAGACGAGGAGATCTTATCAGGGACGTTCCAAAGACACGCAGTTGAGGAACGACTGAACGAGGCCATATCAACCATAGAAGAGCTGAAGATACGAGCTGAAGTGAAAAGGACTAGGGGTGAAGGCTCTAGCTTAGGCAGTGGGTGATACTCTGTAGTTTGCTCTTTCTTTGTTGTATTTTGGGTCACCACCAAAATTGTTGGCTGGGGTCTTTCTTTTTCTTGTTTCAGACTTTTTATCTTGGATTGTAATCTCTGACAGTGATTTTCTCTGATGTATGGGCAGAAGTTTTATTCCATCTTGCCTTTAAACTGGAATCAAGGGGTGGATCGCCCTGCAAATATCCAAACATGTTCATTAGCATTTACATAATCATAATCATTTTTGCATCGCAGGTGCTCGTCCCGGGTTTTTCTGACCTTTATTTTGTTACAGGCAGGATTGATAGCCAGGCAATTCACCGGTATTCTACTAGATCAAATCAGAAGAGAATTATGGAGAAGATGCAGGCTGATATGGCTGCCATGCAGGCCCGTATAGACCAATTCATGGAGCTGATGCAAGGTGTTGTCCAAGGGCAAGAGCAACTGAGGACTCTGGTCTAACCCTTAGTGGCAAAAGTGGATGAAGACGGGGTTCTTCATGGAGGAATCCATAATGGAGTCGCTGGTAACGGTATTCAGGGAAGTCATGTGGGTGTAGAGATCCCTATTCCTGGTGTTGTGATCCCTCCGGGCGGAGGAGAGCAACTTGTGATTCCTACTGTTGTGGAAGGAGGAAGTGTTTGTGCTGTTCATGGTCGTCATTTCGAAGACCAAAAAGATGACGTTTTCTTTATGCCAGGCAGGGATGCTGGTCCTCAGGCCGACAATGATCAAAGGTTTAGACTGATTGAAGAACAACTAAGGGGTGTGGTGAATCAGAATTCTGTAGGTATGGATCTGGAGGATTTGGGGCTGGTTCCCGGTGTTGTAATTCCGCACAAATTTCAGGTGCCCACTTTTGAGAAATACAATGGTACCACCTGTCCCAAGACGCATGTCAGGGCATACGCAAGGAAGATGACCGCGTACTCTAAACATGAGAAATTGTTGATGCATTTCTTTCAGGACAGCCTGTCTAGGGCATCCTTAGAATGGTATATGCAATTGGAGAGATGCCACGTCCGTAATTGGAGGGAGCTGGTGGAAGCGTTTGTCAAACATTATCAATATAACACTGATATGGCTCCCAATCGGACCCAGCTATAGAATATGTCTCAAAAGGGCAGTGAAACCTTTAAGGAATACGCACAGAGATGGCGCGAGCTAGCGACAAGGGTGCAGCCGCCCATGTTGGAGAAGGAGATGTTGAATCTGTTTATGGATACTTTGCCGGGACATTATTATGAAAAACTGTTACCTTGCATGTTAGGCAAGTTTGCTGATTTGATCATGGTTGGGGAGATATTAGAGGGTGGAATCAAAGTTGGGAAAGTACCAGGTAAGGATGGGTCGTCTTCTGGTCAGGAGAAGAAACCTTATGGGAATTATAAGAAGAAGGAGGAAGCAAATTCTGTGTCGTCTTACCGAGGTAAGGAGAAGCAACGCCAGAACTATAATCAGCAGGTGGCCTCAGTAACCATCCCTGCAGCACTTCCACCTCAAGCAGCGCCCCAGTATCAAAGAAGGCCTAAGCAGAATATGCACTTTGATACTCCACCATTGCCTTACTCCCAGTTATTTCAGCATTTGATGCAATTGCAGTTAATTCAGAAGTGGACTCTAGCTCATGTTGTTGGTGATCCACCTCTGGGTTACAATCCCAACGCCCACTGTGACTTTCATTCCGAGGCACCCGGACACTATATTGAGAACTGCAAAGCTTTTAAGCATAAAGTCCAAGACTTGGTGGATTCAAAGGCCATTAACTTTTCAAATGATGTGCCAAATGTCATCCAAAATCCAATGCCGAACCATGGTGGGCCGAGGGTTAATGTGGTGTTAGAGGAGAATGAATCTTTGAATCTGGTTATGGATATTAATGAATCAAGGACTCCTTTGATGGTGGTAAAGGAGAGGTTATTGAGGGGTAGGGTGTCCCCCTGATGTGATGATAATTGTTCAGATTGTATATCGCAAATGAATGGGTGTGGTTTGTTGAAGTCAGGAATTCAAAAGTTGATAGATGAAGGTCAATTGCAGTTTGACCGGTGTGACCAACAGAAAGAAGTTGTTAGCAGAAAAAATGAGGTTGCTACCATTACTATCCCCTTCAAAACAATCACTATTTCAGGGCCGGTAAGACCAGCACCGGTTATTATTACAGCTCCCGGACCCGTGCCATATGAGAGCACCAAGGCCATTCCTTGGAGCTATGGAGACGAAGTGTTCGTTAATGGACAGAAACAAGAACTGTTGGGAACTTCTGTAGTGAACTCTTGTGTTGAAAACAAAAATGAGGCAGGGGCTATCACGAGAAGTGGTAGAGTCTTTATCCCTTCAGATGATCAAGATGGTAGTTCCAGACAAGACAAAGGGAAGTAGGTTGTAGATAATTTTGTACAAGCGCCAGTAGTGAATGATTCCACGACAAAACCGATTGATAATTCTTTCTCCAAGAATGTAGAAGAGTTTATGATACTGATTCAGAAAAGTGATTATAAAATTGTGGATCAATTACATCAGACGCCGTCTAAGATTTCTATCTTGTCTCTGTTATTGTGTTCCGAGGCACACCGAAATGCACTGCTGAAAGTACTGAATGCTACTTACATACCCCAGGAGATCTCAGTTAATCAGTTGGAGGGGGTAGTGGCCCATGTTAATCCAGGCAATGGTTTGGGTTTTACTGATGTTGACTTGACTCCAGCTGGGAGAAACCATAATAATTCCTTGCATATTTCAGTTGAGTGTCGTGGATCGTTGATGTCTCATGTGCTTGTGGATACTGGATCCTCTTTAAATGTTCTTCCTAAGAAAGACTTGATGAAACTGGACACCCGAGGGTTGATATGCACACCTAGTGACTTGGTGGTGCGCGCATTCGACGGCTCAAAGAGATCTGTTTTTGGAGAGATTGTACTACCAATTAAGGTTGGGCCAGAGGTTTTCGATGCTACCTTCTATATCATGGACATCCAGCCTGCTTACAGCTGTCTATTGGGTCGTCCATGGATTCACAGTGCTGGGGCTGTGACGTCTACATTGCATCAGAAGTTAAAGTACATGGTAAACGGACATGTGGTGACGGTTTGTGGAGAAGAGGATATCATGATAAGCCAGCTATCTACTTTCAAGTATGTGGAGGTAGATGGTGAAATACATGAAACTTTATGTCAGGCTTTTGAAGCAGTAAAGATCCCTGAGGAATCTCTCAAGGAAGTCAGTCAACCTAAAGTGGTAGAACAGCCTACAGTGGTACATCAGCCGGAGATTTCTATGTCTTCCTTCAAGGATGCTCGGGCCGTGGTTGAAGCCGGCGGTTCACAAAAGTGGGGTCAGATTATTGATGTCCAGGAAAAGCGAAATACTCATGGACTGGGTTATAAGCCACCCAGGCGTCCTGAAGAGCCTCTCAAGTTCTATGGTCCAGTTCGTTTCACCAGTGCCGGTGTGTTCTTTGATAGAATCAATGCTATTGGTGAAGATGGGGATAATGATTGTGATATGGATAGTTGGATCCGCCCCTGTGTTCCAGGTCAAAGTCTTCGCAACTGGTCATCAGAGAGAGCCATTCAAGTGACCGGACCAGAGTAATTGCTCATGTTTGTCATCTATGTTAATCCTACGTTCTGCCCAAGACGTAGTGATTCTTGTTTGTAGGGCTTGAATGTTTTGTATGCTTTTTCTTTATCATTAATAAAGGACGTTTTCGCATTCAAATGTTTTGATCCTTTTTTTTTCTGTTTTTTATTTTATTTTTGCATTAAACCCACAGCAAAATGGCAATGTGTTTTTGTTTGATGCATCCATATTAAACATAAATCATCAATCATGCAGGTTTCTTGTTCAGATTCCACCCATCATGATTCAGCTATGGCTTGATATGACTTCGATAATCCCATATATCAGGCCGAAGAGGGGACTGATGAAGATTGTGAATTACCCAAGGAATTGGCCAGGCTGTTGAAATAGGAGGAAAAGATCATTCTGCCTCATCAGGAGGAAATCGAGGTTGTTAACTTGGGAACCAAGGACGCAAAGAAAGAGGTACAGATTGGGGCTGCTTTGGAAGACATTGTCAAGGGAAGATTGATTGAAATGCTCTGAGAGTGTGTGGATATCCTCGCCTGGTCTTACCAAGACATGCCTGGGCTCGACACTGACATCGTGGTACACCGGCTGCCACTCAAAGAAGGATGTGCTCCGGTTAAGCAGAAGCTGAGAAGGACGAAACTGGATATGGCTGTCAAGATTAAAGAAGAGGTTCAGAAACAGTTAGATGTTGGGTTTCTTACTGTAACAAATTATCCTCCGTGGGTTGCTAATATTGTGCCTGTACCTAAGAAGGATGGAAAGGTCAGGATGTGCGTTGATTACAGAGATCTGAATAGAGCAAGCCCAAAAGACGACTTCCCGCTTCCTCACATTGACGTGTTAGTGGACAACACTGCTCAATATTCTGTGTTTTCTTTCATGGATGGCTTTTCTGGGTATAACCAAATCAAGATGGCCCTAGAGGACATGGAGAAAACGACGTTCATAACACCGTGGGGAACATTCTGTTACAAAGTGAAGCCCTTCGGATTGAAAAATGCTGGGGCAACCTATCAGCGGGCTATGGTGACTCTCTTTCATGATATGATTCATAAAGAGATCGAGGTCTATGTTGATGACATGATTGCGAAGTCACAAACAGAGGAAGAGCATCTGGTGAATCTCTAGAAACTGTTTGAAAGGTTGAGAAAGTTCAGGCTGAGGTTGAATCCAAACAAGTGCACATTCGGGGTGAGATCTGGAAAGTTACTGGGTTTTATTGTCAGCGAAAAATGTATCGAGGTTGATCCTGCTAAAGTAAAAGCTATACAAGAAATGCCTGAACCAAGAACAGAAAAAGAGGTTCGTGGTTTCTTAGGGAGGTTGAACTACATTACTAGATTCATCTCTCATCTTACAGCCACGTGTGAACCAATATTCAAGTTGCTAAGAAAAGATCAAGAGGTCAGTTGGAACGAGAATTGTCAACAAAGCGTTTGAAAAAATAAAAGAATATTTGCAGGAACCTCCGGTCCTTATGCCGCCAGTGCCAGGAAGGCCATTGATTATGTATCTTATGGTTCTTGAGAACTCAATAGGGTGTGTGCTCGGTCAACATGACGAGTCTGGTAGAAAAGAGCATGCCATCTACTACCTGAGTAACAAATTTACTGATTGTGAGTCAAGGTACTCGATGCAGGAGAAAACATGTTGTGCACTCGCTTGGGTAGCTAAGCGTTTGAGGCAGTATATGTTAAACCACACAACCCTCTTGATTTCGAAGATGGATCCGATCAAGTATGTGTTTGAAAAGCATACGCTTTCTGGAAGAATAGCCCGTTGGCAGATGGTTCTGACAGAATACGATATTCAATATGTTTCCCAAAAGGCCATCAAGGGAAGTGTTTTGTCAGAGTATCTTGCTGAACAACCAATCGAGGATTATCAACCAATGAAGTTTGAATTTCCTGATGAGCACATTATGTATCTGAAGATGAAAGATCGTGAAGAGCCTTTGCATGATGAAGGACCAGAAATTGGGTCCCAGTGGAAGCTGGTCTTCGATGGGGCTGTTAATTCATACGGTAATGGAATCGGGGCGATCATTACAACTCCACAAGGGTCTCATATACCCTTCACTGCCCGGTTAGTGTTCATATGCACCAATAATGAGGCAGAGTATGAGGCATGCATCATGGGGTTAGAAGAAGCAATTGATTTGAGAATCAAGAATCTCGATGTCTATGGTGATTTCGCGTTGGTAGTTAATCAGATTACAGGTGAATGGGAAACTCGTCAAGTGAATTTGGTGCCTTATAACAACTATGCCAGAAGGTTGTTACCGTTCTTTGACAGATTCGATTTCCATCATATAGCTCGGGTGGAGAATCAGATGGCAGATGCGTTGGCAACGTTATCTTCAATGTATCAGGTGAATCGTTGGAATGAAACTCCTTTGATCAGAATCATGCGTCCGGATAGACCATCTTTTGTGTTTGCAATTGAAGATGTGTCAGATGGTAAACCTTTGTATCATGATATTAAGGTTTTTCTGAAGAGTCATGAATATCCAGATGGTGCATCCACCAAAGATAAGAAGACTCTGAGGAGGTTGGCAGGAAATTTCTTTTTGAATAGAGATGATGTGTTATACAAGAGGAATTTTGACATGGTCTTGCTACGTTGTGTTGATGAACACGAGGCAAACCTGTTAATAGAGGAAGTTCATGAAGGATCTTTCGGTACCCATGCCAATGGGCATGCTATGGCCAGAAAACTATTGAGAGCGGGGTATTACTGGATGACTATGGAGTCTGATTGTTTTAAATACGCCCGGAGATGTCACAAATGCCAGATTTATGCAGATAAGGTGCACATACCGCATACTCCTCTGAATGTGTTGTCATCGCCTTGGCCCTTTGCTATGTGGGGCATTGATATGATCAGAAAGATTGAACCTACTGCTTCCAATGTCCATCGTTTCATTTTGGTTGCCATCGATTACTTCACGAAGTGGGTGGAAGCAGCCTCATATGCCAACATCACCAGACAAGTGGTAGCCAGATTTATCAAGAAGGACATCATCTGCCGGTATGGAGTCCCGGAGAGAATCATTACTGATAACGGTTCAAATTTGAATAACAAGATGATGAAGGAGCTATATCAGAGCTTTAAGATTGAACATCACAATTCTTCTCCCTATCGTCCGAAGATGAATGGGGCAGTTGAAGCAACAAATAAGAACATCAAGAAGATTGTGCAGAAGATGGTTGTAACATATAAAGACTGGCATGAGATGCTGCCCTATGCTTTACACGGTTATCGTACTTCGGTACGTACATCGACTGGGGAAACTCCTTTCTCACTGGTATATGGTATGGAAGCAGTTCTACCATTAGAGGTTGAGATTCCGTCTTTAAGAATTCTAGCAGACGTGAAGCTTGATGAAGCTGAGTGGGTGCGTTCCAGACTGAATCAACTGAACCTTATTGAAGAGAAAAGATTGGCAGCCATTGCACATGGTCGGTTGTATTAGAGCAGGATGAAGAAAGCCTTTGATCAGAAAGTGCGTCCTCGATGTTTTCAGGCTGGTGAATTGGTTTTGAAAAGGATCCTTCCTCCTCAAACAGATCACATGGGCAAATGGACTCCAAACTACGAAGGGACATATGTAGTAAGACAGGTTTTCTCTGGTGGAGCCTTATTACTCTCAACTATGGATGGCAAAGATTTTACGTCCCCTGTGAACGCAGACGTAGTCAAAAAATACTTTTCATAAAAGAGACCCGCTGGACACAAAAAGAAAGTTCAGGCAAAAAAGGGGCATCCCGTCGAACCGTAAAAAGAAAAGGTTCGGGCAAAAGTTAGGGATAAAAAAAAATAAAAAGAAAAAGAAAAAGAATAAACCCGCAAGGTTGAAAACCTGGAAAGGCAACTTTGGCAAAAATGGGTATCCCGGTGGATTGAAAACCCGAAAAGGGCGATCCAGGCAAAAGTTAGGGATTTAAAAGCAAACGGCTACGATCTGTGCTCGATCTGTGAGCACTTTGGATACATGGAAATTTCGAGGGAAAGGAATCAATCCAGTCAGTCTTTTCGAAGGCCAAAACATCTGTGGATAAGCAAGGCATATTGGGTCATAGCTGAATTGAATCATGGTGGATGTCTGTTCCCCACATTGCCGACATGTGTATTTTCTTTTATTTTTAGTGCAATTACCTCTTTTCAGGAATTGCTTCCGAATGTAAACGCCTATTTACAGGCCAATTCATTCAATAGAATTTTCATTTCACTCAAAAGCTTTCCATTTGAGTTTTTACTTTTGTTGTTTTGTTTATGAAAACGTCCGATATTTTGATAAAACATTGCATGCGAAAATGTTAAGCTTTACGAAGCATATCAGAAAACAGTGGAAATTGCTTAGGCAACGGTCATTGTGATAGTAATCAGAGTAACCTTTTTGCATATAGAACTTTCTGTTGATTTTGTTTGCAGGGCAACAAGTTTGTTCTTCCCCGGTAGAGTTACTCTCCTCGACATTGAAAAGTTCATCCTCCTTAGTAGATTGTTATTTTCCCCAGCCAGGGTGTCGAGGATTATCTTCCTCAGCAGAGCATAAAAGATTAATTCCCCACCTGTTGTCGTGATTGATTTATCACTTTCTCAACAAACAATCAGAAGTTGACGTTGTTGCATCCCCAACAAGAGACTTATGGAATATCTTCTTGGGACAAAGATGTTATTTTCCCCACAGGTTCTGGACACCCATTCTCCTCATCCAGTCAGGAGATATTTTTCTCATCAGCAATGGTATGATTTAATCCCCACAGATGAGTAAGTTGGATGTTGTCCTCTAGCAGAGTCGATGCCGTCAGTTACCGTCTTCCAAGCAGATTGCTAGTAATGGCAGGTACTCCCCAGCAGGTGAAGAAACAGATGACTCATACCGGCAGGTTAAGCCCAGTAATATCCCCAAGCAGGTTCGGAACTATCGATTTATTTCCCCAAGCAGAGCTTGGTGGTGATCTTCTCAGTGGATTGTTCAACAGAGATTGATACCCCCAGCAGGTCTTAAAGTCCAGTTGTTATTGGCATTTTTTCAGAACCAGGTTTTGGATTCTATCTTTGGCAGAAGTCATTGGTGATCCTAGCAGAGAGAGATTCTCTTTGGGGTTCCACTCCCATTTTCGTTTTATCCCCCCAACAGAGTGGATTTTCTCTCGGAGTTTTCATCTCCAGCAGAGTTTGTGATCAGGACCTTCCTCAGTAGAGTGAAATCTTCCTCAGCAGGGTCTCTCATTTCAGAAGCTAATTTAGTTTGTCATCCCGGTGGAGTTGCCTTCCTCTTCGGCATTTATTTTGCTGGGGCGCCTCTTTTGCATTGCATAAGCATTCTTGCATGGCATCCTCCCAAACGCGTAGCATTTCCATTTCATATGGAGCATTACGCCATAAAAATTCAAACATATGCATTCGAAGCATAAGTCAAGTTTGATATCTTTTACCAGTTTCTTTCCCTAGCAGAAAGTGATAAACTCAGGAGTTTTTGTTTGGCATTACACCGCAACTAGTGGATTCGTCCTTCTTACTCCTTCTTACACTCCCCTACAGAGTTGTCTGTCTAGATTTCTCTTTTCCCCAGCAGAGTCATCTTGGTAGATCCGTTGATTCTACTAATCTTTGGAGACCCCCTTCGGCCGGTCCTTCCATTTTGAGTTCCCCTTCGGTCGTTCTCGTATTCTTTTGTTGGTTAGACCCCCTTCGGTCGGTCTTCCTTTTCGAGTTCCCCTTCGACCGTTCTCGATGTATTTTGTTGGAGTCCCCCTTCGGCCGGTCTCCCTTTACGAGTTCCCCTTCGGCAGTTATCATTTTCTTTTGTTGGCTAGACCCCTTTCGGCCGGTCTTCCTTTCCGAGTTCACCTTCGGTCGTCCTCGTATCTTTGTTTGAAAGACCACCTTCAGCCAGTCTTTCATTTTTGAGTTTGCCTTCGGCCGTTCTCGTATCCTTTGGTTGATTAGCTCGCCTTCAGCTGGTCTTGTCTTCCTCCCCAGTGTAGCTTGCCTTCGGCCGGTCTACCTTTGTGGGAAATTCCTCCTTAGGCTGGTATTCCTTTTCGAGTTCCCCTTCGGCCATTCTCGTATCCTTTTGTTGGTTAGACCCCCTTCGGTCGGTCTTCCTTTTCAAGTTCCCCTTCGGTCGTTCTCGATGTATTTTGTTGGAGTCCCCCTTCGGCCGGTCTCCCTTTACGAGTTCCCCTTCGGCCGTTCTCGTTTTCTTTTGTTGGCTAGACCCCCTTCGGTCTGTCTTCCTTTCCGATTTCGCCTTCGGCCGTCCTCGTATCTTTGTTTGAAAGACCACCTTCGGCCAGTCTTTCATTTTTGAGTTCGCCTTCGGCCGTTCTCGTATCCTTTGGTTGATTAGCTCGCCTTCGACCGGCCTTGTCTTCCTCCCCAGCTTAGCTTGCCTTCGGCCGGCCTACCTTTGTTGGAAACTCCTCCTTAGGCTGGTATTCCTTTTCGAGTTCGCCTTCGGCTGGTCTTCCTTTTCAAGTTCACCTTCGGCCGCCCTCGTGATTGCCTTATTTCATATTCCCCACAGGGTGCAAATTTTCAGGTTATTTTGGTATTCAACCTCCATGTATCCCGATTGCCTGAAAGCCTTTGCTTCCATACCCTCGGATCCAAGAAAGTTTGAATAGGGGCAGCTGTAACACCTCAAATTCGATCTAGTGTTTCTAACCCTTTTGGCTTATGCTTCATTTCATTTGCATTGTCATTTTTGCATTTGCATATTTCTCTTGGACATGGGATCAAGGTATTCTCTAGCAGCTCACGGCGTCATCAGTTCCAGTATGATTTTTAACAGTGTTCAAGGCCAAGCAAATAGCTTTCCAAGTCTTTTTGAGCATTTATTTTGCTCATTAAATGACTTGATGATCAGAAACTCCGACAGTCAATTTTTGATCAGCTATTCAGCACCAGACAGTTTTTATCAGCAGTTTAATTCGAGTGCGAAAAAACATTTCACAGCATATTTCAAGTGTATTCCAGTGCTAATATCAAATGGCAAGTTTCAGAGGGCTATCGTGGTTCAGAACGGGTAGGACCAGACGAATATCCAAGTTTCCCTCCTTTTGTGGCAAAAATTCAAAATTTGAATGTGTTAATCGATTAACCAATTGCAGTACAATTAGGTTAATCGATTAATCATAGTGAATTTTGCCCAAATGTTGCATTTTCAAAGCTGTTTCTTTTTAATCCAATTTTTAATCACCCATTTTAATTCTACACATCAGTGGAAGGGTCTAGAGAGTTAATTTTCCATTCAAAAAATTCAAATTCTTTCCACTCCAATTCCACATTTCCTTTCCTAATTCACATTTCATCCCAATTTCCACTCACTTAACCTCACTCCCAACCCAAACTTAACTCCTAACCTAGGGGTTATTTAAACCAATTCATTCTAAACCTCTAGGACCTAGATCATATTTTCACTCCCAATTTTCAGAATTCTCTCAATTCTCTCTCACTCTTTCATTCTCCAACTCCATTTTCAACCACACTCAAAGCTCTTCTTCAAAGATTAACAAGTTCTTCATTGGAACTTGTTAATTCTTGAGCTAAGACCTCTAATCATCACTACATTTCAGCTTTTCAATTTGGATTTTCGTTTGGATCTGGTTCTGAATTTTCAGAAGTGATTTTTGGAAGTGCTTTTGGAGCTTTGGTTGCTTATTGCTTGGATCTTCAACTTTTGAGTGCAAGAAGCTTGTGGATCTTGGATTTCTCTACTTGAATTCATCCATTTTTGTTTACAACACTTACCAAAGCAAATCTCAGCTTTGTAGGTTGGTTAATTTCAGATCCATACTCATTTTAGCTTAATTGCAACTTGTACAATGTAGATCCATGAATTTTGATGTGTTTTGATTCATTTGGTTGATCTTGATTGTGAATGTTGATGATTATTGAATTTAAGTGATGTTTGAATGTTGTTTCTGAACTTAATTTTCGTGCATTGTTGATTACATGATCATTGAAGATGATTGTATAAGTGCTTTTACAGCTGGAAGTGATTTTTCAAACTGATTTTGTGTTGATTTTACAGTGTTAATCGATTAACCAATTGCAGTGCAATTAGGTTAATCGATTAACCAGTGCAAAATATGCGTAATAAGAGCTGTTAATCGATTAACACAATTGCACTGCAATTGGTTAATCGATTAACACTGATGCAGTGTATGTTTTTTGTGCATTTTTGAGCATGTTTCGATCTCGTTTCATTTCTAATCTTCATGGATTGATATGATACATGTTTTATGACTGTTTTGATGCTGTTGCACCTCACACCATCGTATGTGCACAATTTTCCGACACGTGGCTCTTGTTTTTTTCATCGTTTATGAACATGTTTACATTGTTGCATTCTTGATGCCATGAACACATAGCACACACTCCTTGAGCATGATAATTATTGATTGATGCTTATGTTGCTATAATTGCTTTGTGTTTGTTTGTTCACCTAATTTTGTGACATGCATGCTTGACTTGATTTGTTCATATGCTTAATGATATGCTTCCTCATGATATGCATACTTTCATGATGATTTCAAGAGTTATTTACCTTGGTTGGTGGTGTGATTGTAATCATGTTTGATTGAAGAATATGTAATGCTTGATGCACGTTTTCTATGCCATGATTGAGTTGTATTCAAGCGAATCACATGCTGCCCTGTTTCTACTGCTGTCTATGTGCATATGTGTTGTTATATGTGCTGCTGTTTGGATTTTTTACACCTCCTTTTGTTCTGGATTGTGTGCTATTGAAAGCTGTTTTGCATGTGTGATGTCTTTAACTGCTATATTGGTGCAGATGCGCTGTTGTAGTTGCTGTTTTTGCTCTTTTCTTCTTTCCTTCTTCGCCTCTTTCACTCTTTTTCTTCCCTTGAGTCTCAAGACTTGTTTAAGTCTTGGATTCACTCCTTTAGAGCTACCTAGTCCAACTTAATTTTCGATTAAGCTTGGAGTAGGATTAGCATTAGGATTCCCTTTGCATGCTAACTTAGGTAGACGTTTCCCTTTCACCCTCAACTATAGGGCCATCTTTTGCATGACAACATTAGGATAGAATTCCCCTTAGTGTTTTCTTTTTCCTTGGAGTCTTCTCTTCTCATCTCATAACACTTCTAAAACACTTAATAAATATAACGAATATTGGGCTCGAGCCTTAAGTGTAGGAAATGAAGAACGAGGGGTCTCCCCTCCTCTTCTAGAGTGTTTAGCATACGTCCCATTTGGGGACGACCATGCGATTCACTCGTTCCCGCATGGTAGACTTTAGTGCAGTGTAAGTTACGAATTAACTTCAATCCACTTCTGTCTAAAAAACACAAAAAAACAAATTCAAACCTTTTCATCCTTCGGGATTCTTCAAGTTCAAGCCATTTTCAGAAAAGGGCACGTTACTTCCATCTCGTCGCAAACAGGCATCGACCCTAACTGCCGGACGCGAACTTAACGTCGCTTATAAAAAACACTAACCGACCTTGTTAGGTCGAACTACGACTGCTCTGATTTCCTCTCTCTAGTCCGATTGAGGATACGTAGGCACAAGACGGCGATGTCTTGGCGAGCAACCTCCCCCTTAGTTCGTGTCCGAACTACGTTGACTCTGACTTTCCCATTGCATAAGGGAATACGTAGGCATAGGACGAGAGTTGTCCTATCGAGTCATTTCTTTTTCTTTCCCCCCCCCCCCCCCATTTCTTCGTTCTCTTCCGTTCTCGTTCCTCTTCCTTTCCAGTAGCAGTGGAGCTCCAGACGACAACGCCCTTTGATCGAGACAACAAGCGTGGATCTCGTCGAGTACGATGGACGTGTGGGGTGCTAACACCTTCCCTTCGCGTAACCGACTCCCTTACCCGTTTCCCTTGGTCGCGAGACCATGCTTTTTTCCTTCCCTCAGGTTTACGCAGTGTTTCCTTTCCCTCGCTTGGGATAAATACACATTGCTGGCGACTCTGTTTTCCGCGCAACTTTCGCGTTTGTACCATGGATGCAAATCCTTGGGAGCGACAGCTGGCGACTCTGCTGGGGACTGGTTGACCTCTTGCTGGTCCATCCCCTTCGCGAGTCAATCCTAGCGCTTGGTTGTTTTTATTTCATTGGGTGTTTATTTTGTTGTGCTTTATTTTGTTGTATATTACTGTATTACTGTATTACTGTATTTACCGCATTTATTACATTTCATTTCGTCACTGTCATATGCTGTACTGTTCTGCTGCTGGATTTTCTGTTTGTAGGGTGGGTTGGATTCATGAGAGAAAAGCCCGATACCCAGGCTTGAGCATACACTTATGATTAGCGTGGAAAGTAGTGTGACTTATTTGGCATTTGGCCAGACTTAGTATACATGAAAACTCCACATCCATACGAGGTTTTCTTTGGTAATATTATATCCTGCGCATTTGGAGCAGACGATGGAGTATAACCTGGAAAACTGTCGACTCTGGCGACCGTCTCCCGAGGACTCAGCAACGCCTCTCCCCCCGACATGTGATAATGGCAGACCAGAAATGGCAAACCCATTACACTTGTCGATCCGAGGACCCAATGCTGGGAACTTACTATAGGATGACCTTATTTTTTAGGGGAATCAATTGAGGCCTCCTCGATTGATGATGATGCCAAACCAGAAATGGTGAACGTATCATTATTTCTCGACCTGAGAGCCCGTGATATTGAGGATCCTTGGTTTTCTAGAACCCACATGTGAGAGGGGATGGGTGTTTGCAGGTTTGCAGGTGACTTTGACCTTCAACCTACCTGGTTTTCTGGATTTATCATCAGTGTACTGTTGTCATCTTGATATTCTAGCAGTTTGAATGGGCCGTTATTCTGGATTTCTGGGTTTCTGGTATTTGGGGTCTTATTCAGTCAGCAGAACAACATCAGTTTTGAGCATCATGGATACCTTGATCCCATGTTTGCATTTGCATCATCATTTTGCATTCTAACATGTTTGTTCATTTGTAGGGTTGCATCCTAACTTTGATTCCAGTTTTCCGAAGACTGTCCAAGATGAATACTAGCCCTGAAAAGAGAAAGAATATCATCGCGTACATGTTCCCGGAGCTTCACCTAGATGTTGTTCACGAGATCTCGGCTATGGCAAAACTCGGGGTACTGGCAGACTTTAGAGGAGAATATGGGAGGATTCTGAGTTTCGCCCGAGATGTTACCAACTATGAGTTCAGGGCTCTGCACACTCTGGTGCAGTTCTATGACCCTCACCTGCGGTGTTTTCTGTTCGCGGATTATCTTTTAGCTCCGACATTGGAAGAGTATGCTCTCATTTTGGATGTTTCTGTCAAAGAAGAAGCTCCCTTCTATCCTTCTAAGGAGTTTCCCGATCTGGAAAAGGTTTCTGCTGCTTTACGTTTGGATCAGTCTTTGCTGAAGAAAAATGTTGCTAGTAAAGGAGGGTGTAAAGGCTTTCACACGAAGTTTTTGATCGAGCAGGCTGCTATTTGTGCTAAGGCTAAGTGTTGGTCGGTGTTCAATGCAATTCTGGCTATATGTGTTTATGGAACGGCGTTGTTCCCTAATGTGAAGGATTTTGTAGACGTGCACACTGTCCAAATATTCACCACGAAGAATCCAATACCCACCTTGCTTGGGGATCTGTACTATTCGATGCACTATAAGAATGAGAAAAAGAGAGGAGGACCTCTTTACTTTTGCGCTCCAATTTTCTACAAGTGGTTTGCCGATCGCCTTCCTAAATCTGGGGGATTCGTAGACACCAAAGAAACATTGGATTGGTCAAGGAGATTGATGGGATTAAGAGCTGACAACTTGATTTGGATCAGTCGTGATTTATTAGGCCAAGAGATCCTGATCAGCTGTGGACGTTACCCAAACGTACCTCTAATAGGAAGGAAATGGGGAATTAATTACAACCCTATTCTTGCTATTAGGCAATTTGGGTATGCTTTGAAAGAGCCGCCAAAGAACCAAGATGTTCAAGAGTCTCTATATGTGAGTGAGGAAGCCAATCTGGAAGTGTTAAAAGAAGCTGCAAATGCTTGGAGAGACCGCCACAAGAAGGGAAAGACTTCTTTTGGAAAGTGTAACAACAAAGTCTTCCTTGCATATGAGGACTGGATTCAGAGGAGAGTAGAGAATGTACTTCTACCGTTCTGCAGAGAACCTCCATCTTACCCCCTGCTGATTGAATCTCCAACCACAATTGAGATAGAGAAGTATAATAAGCTGTGGGCTGAAAAGGAGAAGCTTCAGAGGAGAACAATGAGCTGCAAAGAGAAATCTACCAGTTGAAGCATGAGCGAGGTGAAGCTGTTCACGTTGCCAAGTTGAAAACAGAATTGCTCGCCAAGAAAGAAAAGGAGTTGGCCGATGAAATCGCAGCTAGACAGAAGGTAGGACAATCCTTAAAGGGTGTTAGCAGGGTTCTAAAGTCAAAGAAGGAAGACTTGGCCAAAGCTTCACTAAGAATTCACAGGTTCAATGCTTGTCGAAACACAGCAATCGCAGCCAATAAGCAGAAAGAGGATAAGTATTTGGAGCAGATTGAGAGTCTAAAGTTGAAGCTCAGGAAGAAAGACGAGGAGATCTTATCAGGGACGTTCCAAAGACACGCAGTTGAGGAACGACTGAACGAGGCCATATCAACCATAGAAGAGCTGAAGATACGAGCTGAAGTGAAGAGGCCTAGGGGTGAAGGCTCTAGCTTAGGCAGTGGGTGATACTCTATAGTTTGCTCTTTCTTTGTTGTATTTTGGGTCACCACCAGAATTGTTGGCTGGGGTCTTTGTTTTTCTTGTTTCAGACTTTTTATCTTGGATTTTAATCTCTGACAGTGATTTTCTCTTATGTATGAGCACAAGTTTTATTCCATCTTGTCTTTAAACTGGAATCAAGGGGTGGATCGCCCTGTAAATATCCAAACATGTTCATTAGCGTTTGCATAATCATAATCATTTTTGCATCGTAGGTGCTCGTCCCGGGTTTTTCTGACCTTTATTTGGTTGCAGGCAAGATTGATAGCCAGCCAATTCACCAGTATTCTACTAGATCAAATCAGAAGAGAATTATGGAGAAGATGCTGGCTGATATGGCTGCCATGCAGGCCCGTATAGACCAATTCATGGAGCTGATGCAAGGTGATGCCCAAGGGCAAGAGCAACTGAGGACTCTGGTCCAACCCTTAGTGGCAGAGTGGATGAAGACGGGGTTCTTCATGGCGGAATCCATAATGGAGTCACTGGTAACGGTATTCAGGGAGGTCCTGTGGGCGTAGAGATCCCTATTCCTGGTGTTGTGATTTCTCCGGGTGGAGGAGAGCAGCTTGTGATTCCTACTGTTGTGGGAGGAGGAAGTGTTTGTGCTGTTCATGGTCGTTGTTTCGAAGACCAACAAGATGACGTTTTCTCTATGCCAGGCGGGGATGCTGGTCCTCAGGCCGACAATGATCAAAGGTTCAGACTGATTGAAGAACAACTAAGGGGTATGGTGAATCAAAATTCTGTCGGCATGGATCCGGAGGATTTGGGGCTGGTTCCCGGTGTTGTAATTCCGCACAAATTTTAGGTGCCCACTTTTGAGAAATACAATGGTACCACCTGTCCCAAGACGCATGTCAGGGCATACGCAAGGAAGATGACCGCGTACTCCAAAGATGAGAAATTGCTGATGCATTTCTTTCAGGACAGCCTGTCTGGGGCATCCTTAGAATGGTATATGAAATTGGAGAGATGCCACGTCTGTAATTGGAGGGAGGTGGTGGAAGCGTTTGTCAAACATTATCAATATAACACTGATATGGCTCCCAATCGGACCCAGCTACAGAATATGTCTCAAAAGGGCAGTGAAAACTTTAAGGAATACGCGCAGAGATGGCGTGAGCTAGCGGCAAGGGTGCAGCCGCCCATGTTGGAGAATGAGGTGTTGAATCTGTTTATGGATACTTTGCCGGGACATTATTATGAAAAACTGTTACCTTGCATGTCAGGCAAGTTTGCTGATTTGATCATGGTTGGGGAGATGTTAGAGGGTGGAATCAAAGCTGGGAAAGTACCAGGTAAGGATGGTCGTCTTCTGGTCAGGGGAAGAAACCTTATGGGAATTATAAGAAGAAGGAGGAAGCAAATTCTGAAGTAAAGAAAAACACAAGAAAGGGGGTTTGAATTGGGGTATTTAAAAAAATTAATGCAAAAGGACACGTTTGGTTATCCTGGTTCGTTTGAACTCAAACTACTCCAGTCCACCCGCCAAGGTGATTTTGCCTCTCTCAAGCGAGGTCTTAATCCACTAATAAAAAATGATTACAAGATCACAGTGACAACCGTCAATGTCTTCTTGAGATTTGAACCACAACTTGGTTTCTCAAGGAATAAAGAGTTTACAGAGAAAAGGTGTATGAAAAATTGCTTCTAGAAAGCAGTATCGCCACTGTGATAGTTTACAAGATTTAAAGCAATAAAAAGATTGAGGATGAATTATATGATCGCAAGTTGTATCTTCATCATTCCATGATCCCCTTTATATAGATGAGGATATTGATCCGTTGGAGTTTATTTTTGGATGTTGATAAAAGCCTTTTAATGTACTTTCCAAAAATACAGATCTCGTCTTTACTCCATGATTCTTGAATTGTAACGTATCAGAACATACGTTGAGATTCTGGATCATCAGAGTTTAATCAAGCAGCTTTGGTGCTGAGAGCGTGATACTAGAGTTTCGTTGGATCAGATCTTTCAATTAGATATACGTTTGCCAACGTCCTTTGCTTCAGAACTTCTTCAAATCTTGTTGGTGCAGATATTTTCCAAGATATATGCTTTGTAGTCAGAACTTCTCTACAAATCAAAAGAGAAAATTTAGGGAGCATATTTGTTCTATATAAAAGAATATGTTTGTTATCATCAAAATAATTAGAGGATGTAGAATCAAACTCTTGTTCTAACAATCTTCCCCTTTTTGATGATGACAAAAACTTATATATTTTGATGACAAAAAAAAGAGAGTATAGAGTATGAGAAACTCCCCCTGAGTTGAAGACTTCCCTGAAGATGTTTGGTTGGAGCTTTGGAAGGAAGTTCTGATGGTCATTTTCCTGCTTGCTTGACAATACGTGAAAACAGAAATTGTTAAAATGTTTGAGACATAGTCCTGATGCACTGTTATATTTCAAAATATTTTACGTTCTCCCCCTTTTTTTCATTAATAAAAAAGCAACACAAAAACACATAAAAAGATCAAAATAGATTCATTGAATATAAGCAGATAACAGCAGAAACAACAGAAGCAGAACTACAAAAAAAACTAAGGTTGAGGTGCAGGTGGAAGTCGTGTGAACAATGCTTCCAGAAGACTTTTGATCTGATTGGTTGATTCTTCTTGCTTGCCAAGCATCCCCTTAATTTCTGCATTTGTTTCATCTGTTTATCCAAACGTTTCTTGACAGCCTCATTTTCTTTCTTCAACTCATCCAGAGTTTTCAGCACTAGAGAGGATGGAGTCGAATCAGAAGATACCAAATCCTCAGAGCTTTTTGTAGAATCTTTCTTTGGAGAAACTTCAGCTGACTTTCCTTCGACTTTAACCATTACCAGAGTTTGATGTTCAGAGGCTTCTTCCTGAAGTTCTGAAACCATAGGAGTTTTCCAGCCTAGATGAAGAACGGGTTTCTTTTCCCAGAACTTTAGAACTTGCTCCTTGAAGATCTTCAGATGATCACAGAAGTTCTGTTGAGCTATTTCATAGCTGAGTTCCTCCATCTTTTGGGATTCAGTATTAAACCATTTTCTGAACTTAGTCCAGAGATAGTCAGAAGCAGTTGGATTCAGATTCTCCACACAGCCTTGCTTCAGAGAATTGACCCATTCCTGCATTTCTGCCTCGAATGTCAATAGAGAGTTACCAACATCTGTTTTGGATGTTTTTGGTTTTGGTTTGGGAATGGCTATTTTATGAGAAGTTGAGGCAAGTTTGTCTAGAGCTTCTAAGTCAACTATGGTTCTAAGGGGCTCTTCTGAGAGGTTTGTTGAAGAATGAGAGGCAAAAATGAGAATGGGAGAGGTAGGTGATGTATTTTCTGGAGTGGTGACATCTTGTGTGGGACTGGTGAGGATATGTGATGGTTGAAGGGTGTTGAGAGGACAGTTGATACCAGGGATAGAGGTGTTTGGGAATTGTTCAGGGTTTTGATTTGGATTTTCTGGTTGAGGAGCTTCAAGATTTTGTTTTGGATTTTCTGGTTGGGGAGCAGTAAAGAGAGGTTGAAAATGATCAATGTCAGACAGAACTTGTGCAAGTTTTGGTTGTGTGTCAACAAAATTGGTAGGAGTGGGGTCAATTTCAATGTCAAAAGCGTCAAGAATTTGTGGTGATGGTGGTGGATTTTCAGATGGTTTGGGAGAAGATGAGGTTTCAGATGTGGATACCGATATGGACTCGACAACAGAAATGAAAGATGAGTTGCCTTTCTTTTTAGCAGCTTTGGGAGTTTTCTGAGAAGTTCCTTCAGAAGCTTTCCTTTTTCTTGATATTCTGGTGGCAACTTCTAGAGGTGGTTGCCTGAGATCTCGCAAGGAAACCTCTGGAATGGTTCCATCACTTTTACACGCATCCAGATATCTGAGAACAATTTCTGGATGAGTATCTGCTGAGAAGAGAGGAAAATCTTTCAGAGGTATTTTCCTGGTGGTGATGACTTCCTTTGTGTGTTGAGTTGGATCCTTCTTGATGGTCTCAATGATCTTCATCTTCTTGAGGTTCTTGGCATTGAGAGGTTTTCCAACACTAGTCTCCAGATCAGAAATTTTCTGAGCTTCAGTCAGATGTTCTATCAGCTTATTCTCTATTAGAATATCTGAGATTAGTCTACCCAGAGGGATCCAATCTCTCTTGGTTCTTTCGTCTTCTCTTGTTTCCTTGACGCTGTTCTTCAGATGATTGAATAGACTGTGAGGAAGATTTACTCTTGTATTGGTGGAGATGAAGTACAGCAGGTACTGTTGATCGATGTTGTTGTAGTCAGAAGAGCTTGTAGGTTTCCTATGATAGATGCAACCCAGAATGATTCTAGCCCAAATTTTGTGACGCTCCTTTAGATCTTTGATTTTGTTGGAGTGTTGTCCGGAAGTGAAGATTTCCTTTGATACAGTTTTTAGGTCAGAACTCTTTTCCATCTCACTGCATCTGATTCCTGATCCATCATGATCAATCAGTTTACCAATGAGTTCTTCAGTGATGACAATCTTCTTTCCCATTACATAAGACGTTACTTGATGATTTGAGGCAGATGCAAAAATCCAGAATTCTTTAACCAGTTGTGGGAAAACCGGACCCATTAAACGATCAAAATACTTGGTCCATCCTTGAAACTCAACTTCAGGGGTAAGATCATACCCATTTTCTTTCATACTTTCAAAATCTATGATGAGTTCACAGAGAACTTCCAGAGAAACAATGGGAGTAAGAAGAGTTCTTGAAGGTTCAACGTACCTTTCTTCGTTGGTTTGAACAGCGGATTCTTGAGATTGCATTTGATGAGAGGCAAAAGCCATTGTTCACAGACTAGGGTTTTAGAGAGCAAAAAAAAGGAAATGCAAACGAGAAAGACAAAGCGAGAGAGCAAAGTGAGTGAAAGTGAAAGTGTGAGAGTGTTAGGAGTGACAAATATATATATATAGGAGTGAACATGGAAAGTAATTAAAGAGCAATTAAAAAACTAGACATAATGATTAAAAGCTTTAATGATTTCTGACAAGGGAGATGGCGTGAAAATTTCAGAACAGTTACCGAGGTGACTGGCGCCTCAACTTGTCAACTCAAACGTTTCAGTTCCCTAGAGTTTGAACACGTGTTCAACTTCTGATGGAACCTTAGGGTTTAGGTTGACAGATGTTGATATAGTGAACTGCATGATCTATCCTTGAAATGAACGGAGTCCAGATCTTCTGAATAGATTCTGAACCAATTTTCCTTCTTACTTCTGAAGAACTATTGGTCAGATGTTCACACAACAAAATAATAAATTCTAAAAAATTAAATATACAGAAATAACATTTTCATTCTGGACATAATTCCATACTGAGGTGTTTCAGAATAGAATTAAATCTATCTTCAGCAAGGGGTTTTGTAAAGATATCAGCCCATTGATGGTCTGTATCTATAAATTTTAAAGAAAAAATCCCCTTCTGAGTATAGTCCCTAATGAAGTGATGTTTAATTTCTATATGTTTAGCCCTAGAATGTAAAATAGGATTTTTAGAAAGACAGATAGCAGAAGTATTGTCACAGAGGATAGGGATGTTACTCTCGTAAATGTGAAAATCTTCAAGCTGATTCTTCATCCAGAGCATCTGAGTACTACATCCAGCTGCAGCTATATATTCAGCTTCAGTAGTTGATAGTGCAATGGTGGATTGTCTTTTGCTGGACCAAGAGATTAAATTGTCTCCCAGAAACTGGCAGCTTCGAGAGGTACTTTTTCTTTATATTCTATCTCCAGTAAAGTCAGCGTCGCAGTATCCTACCAATTTGTATTCTCTGGACTTTCTATAGCAAAGACCAAGGTTAGTAGTACCTTTCAGATATCTGAAAATTCGCTTAACTGCTGTTAAGTGGGATTCTCTAGGATCTGATTGGAATCTAGCACAAAGACAGCCGCTATAGAGAACATCAGGTCTTGAAGTAGTTAAATAAAGGAGAGAACCTATCTTACCTCTGTAGAGCTTCTGTTCTACTTTCTTACTTACCTCTTCCTTTTCCAGAATGCATGTGGGATGCATAGGAGTTTTGGAAGGCTTACTTTCTGACGTGTCGGATTTCTTCAGAAGATCTCTGACATACTTGCTTTGATGTATGTAAGTTCCTTCTGGAGTTTGATTGATTTGAATTCCCAGAAAGAACTTGAGTTCTCCCATTAGGCTCATTTCAAATTCTGTCTGCATAGTCTTAGCAAATTCTTGCGACTGGAGCAAAGGTTTATGTATAGTCGATCCCTTCTTGCTGACTATAACCTTGTGCAACCAGTCGTGCTTTGTTTCTGACAACTTCTCCTTGTTCATTCAGCTTGTTTCTGAAGACCCATTTGGTTCCAATGATGTTGAAGCCTTTGGGTTTAGGAACTAGATCCCATACGTCGTTTCTGGTGAACTGATTCAATTCTTCCTGCATTACGAGTATCCAATCATTGTCTGAGAGTGCTTCGTCAATAGAAGTGGGTTCAATCAGAGATACTAATCCCATGAGAAATTCTTCAGTTTTCTTGAATGAGGATCTTGTTCTGATTGGATCATCTTTCTTTCCCAGAATTTTGTCTTCGGGATGTGCTAGTGTACTTCTGGATTGTCTTTTCAGGATGGGTTCTTTAGAAATTGTTGTGACATTTGAATTTCCTTCTTCTGTGTTTGACTATTTTTCTGATGATCTGGTTTCAGTGCCTGTAATTTGAACTTCTATTTCTGCAAGAGATTCATCATGCTTTAGCTTTTGAAGGCCAAACTTATCATCAAATTTGACACAAATGGATTCTACCACATTTCGTGTTTCTGTATTATATACTCTGTATCCTTTTAAACGTTCAGAGTATCCTAACATGAGACATTTTTGTGCCTTAGAATCAAAACTTGTTCAGAGGATCATTAGTGTTTAAAATAAAGCAAGTACATCCAAATGGATGAAAGTATGAAATGTTGGGCTTTTTGTTCTTCCACAATTCATATGGAGTCTTTTCCAGAATAGGTCTTATAGAGATTCTATTCTAAATGTAACACGTTGTATTAACTGCTTCTGCCCAAAAGTGTTTAGCCATGTTAGTCTCATTGATCATGGTTCTGGCCATTTCTTGTAGAGTTCTATTCATGCGTTCTACAACTCCATTTTGTTGTGGAGTTCTAGGACAAGAGAAATCATGAGAAATGCCATTTTCATTAAAAAATATTTCCATTTTCTTGTTTTCAAATTCCCCACCATGATCACTTCTGACTTTTACAATTCTAAACTCTTTTTCATTTTGAACTTGGTTATAGAAAGTAGAGAATACAGAGAGTGACTCGTCCTTGTGTTTTAAGAACTTTACCCATGTCCATCTGCTACAGTCATCTACGATCACTAATCCATACTTCTTACCACTGATGGATGCAGTTTTCACTGGTCCAAACAGATCTATATGTAGAATTCTAATGGTCTGGAGGTAGAAACAACATTTTTTGATTTAAAAGAGGGTTTAGAAAACTTGCCTTTTTGACATGCTTCACACAGAACATATGATCTGAACTTCAGGTTAGGAAGTCCTCTGACCAGATTGAGTTTGTTAATCTGATATATTCTTCTCATACTAACATGTCCCAATCTTCTGTGCCAGACCCATTGCTCGTCGTCAATAGACAAAAGACATTTTACATTCTGACTTTTTAGTTCAGAAAGTTTTATTTTATAATGTTGTTCTTTCTCTTTCCATTAAAGAGGATTGTTCCATCTTTCTGACTAACTGCCTTGCAGGACTTTTGATTGAAGATTATATCATAACCATTATCACTTAATTGACTTATGGATAACAAGTTATGCATTAATCCATCAACTAATAAAACATTAGATATAGAAGGTAGAGTGTCGTTACCCATGGTTCCCGAGCCAATGATCTTCCCTTTCTGATTGCCTCTGAAACCTACATAACCTCCAGCTTTAAGTTCCAGACTTTGGAACATATGCTTTCTTCCCGTCATGTGTCGAGAGCATCCAGAGTCCAGGTACCATGATTGGTGTTTCAATCTTGCTGTTAAAGACATCTGCAACGTATAGGATTTTATCCTTAGGTACCCATATCTTTTTGGGCCCTTGTTTGTTAGTGTTCACAGAATTCTGATTGAGTTTTGGTTTCTCAATAGAATTTGAAGAGTAAGATTCACTTGTATATTTTATATCATGTTTGTGTCCATATGTGAAGTGAGAGTTTAAAGGTGTGTATTTTATGATCATATCATCAACTTGTTTTGGTTTATATGGTGCTTCTCCTCTAGGATTCACATATCCTATACCTTTTCTCCCGTTTCTGCTAACTCCATAGATCATTGAAGCCATTTTGCTTCTGTCTATGTTTTTAGCTAAAAAATTTTGAAAATCATAGTCATAATTTTTTAAAATGTTATCAGAACTAGTAGAAACTTCTGAGTCAGATTCTTTCTGAGATTTTTGAGATTCAAAAGAATTCTTGAGTTTTGAAATGGTTTCTTTTAACTCAGAATTTTCTGCTTTCAGTTTTCTGTTCTCTTCAGACTCAGATATCAGACCATTTTTCAGGTTCTTGTATTTGAGTTGAAGTTTCTGATATTTTTCAAGGATTTCAGATAAACTATCTTCTAATTGAGATCTATAAAATTTAGAGAATACCTCTTTAGTTTCTGAGTCAAATTCTGATTCTGATGAGTTGGAGTCACCTGATATGTTAGCCATTAAGGCAATGTTGGCGTGTTCATTTTCTTATTCGGATTCTGCTTCAGAAGATTCCGAGTCATCCCAGGTAGCCATAAGACTTTTCTTTCTTTCTTTGTTAAACCTCTTCTTTGGCTTTTCTTTCTGCAGCTTAGGACAATCACTTTTGTAGTGTCCAGGTTCCTTGCATTCGTAACAGACCACCTCTTTGCTTCTTGGCTTTTTGTAGCCAGAGGATGGTTCAGAATAACTGCTTGATCTTCTAGAGTTTTTGAATTTCTTTTGTCTATTCTTTCAGAGTTGTTGGACCCTTCTGGAGAGGAGTGATAGTTCATCTTCTTCTGAGGAGCCACCAGAGCTTTCTTCTTCTGCCTGAAAAGCTTTAGTTTCATATTTATTATTAGATTTAAGAGCAACAGACTTACCTTTCTTCTGGGGTTCATCTTCTTCTAGTTCTATCTCGTGACTTCTTAGAGAGCTGATTAGTTCTTCAAGAGATATTTCGTTGAGGTTCTTGGAAAGCTTTAATGTTGTGACCATGGGTCTCCACACCTTTGGTACGCTTCTGATGATCTTCTTGACATGATCTACTGTTGAGTACCCTTTGTTCAGAACTTTTAATCCAGCAACCAGAATTTGAAACCTTGAGAACATTTTCTCAATTGTTTCATCTTCTTCCATTTTGAAGGCTTCATACTTCTGGATGAGTGCCAGAGCTTTAGTCTCTTTGACTTGAGTGTTGCCTTCATGCGTCATTCTTAGAGAATCAAACATGTGTTTGGCTGATTCTCTGTTTGTGATCTTCTCATATTCTGTGTGTGAGACCGCACTTAGGAGAATTGTTCAGGCCTTGTGATGATTTCTGAACTCTTTCTTTTGTTGATCTGTCATATTTCTTCTTTCAATCTTCTGACCGTCTTTTCCAACAGGATGAGTGTAGCCATCAGTCACCATATCCCTGAGATCACCATCATGAGCCAGAAAAAAACTTTCGATTACATCTTTCCAGTAATCAAAGTTTTCACCATTGAACACTGGGGGTTTGCCATTGATTTTGTCATTCTGGTTGTCATTGTTGTTCTGAACTGGATCCGCCATAGTGTTTTTCTTGTAGGATCTTTTTCTGACACGGTTAAGTGTTTGCACCCAGAACCAGACGCTCTGATGCCAATTGAAGTAAAGAAAAACACAAGAAAGGGGGTTTGAATTGGGGTTTTTTAAAAAATTAATGCAAAAGGACACGTTTGGTTATCCTGGTTCGTTTGAACTTAAACTACTCCAGTCCACCCGCCAAGGTGATTTTGCCTCTCTCAAGCGAGGTCTTAATCCACTAATAAAAAATGATTACAAGATCACAGTGACAACCGTCAATGTCTTCTTGAGATTTGAACCACAACTTGGTTTCTCAAGGAATAAAGAGTTTACAGAGAAAAGGTGTATGAAAAATTGCTTCTAGAAAGCAGTATCACCACTGTGATAGTTTACAAGATTTAAAGCAATAAAAAGATTGAGGATGAATTGTATGATCGCAAGTTGTATCTTCATCATTCCACGATCCCCTTTATATAGATGAGGATATTGATCCGTTGGAGTTTATTTTTGGATGTTGATAAAAGCCTTTTAATGTACTTTCCAAAAATACAGATCTCGTCTTTACTCCATGATTCTTGAATTGTAACGTATCAGCACATGCGTTGAGATTCTGGATCATCAGAGTTTAATCAAGCAGCTTTGGTGCTGAGAGCGTGATACAAGAGTTTCGTTGGATCAGATCTTTCAATTAGATATACGTTTGCCAACGTCCTTTGCTTCAGAACTTCTTCAAATCTTCTTGTTGGTGCAGATATATGCTTTGTAGTCAGAACTTCTCTGTAAATTGTCATACCCCAAATTTTGACCACTAAGATTCCCATCATTGTGGAAATCATCATCACAATATGGATGAACCATCATACCTCATTAGTCTCCCCAAAGATGGGTGAGCATCCACTACAATCAAAATTAGGGTTTCAAGCCCTCTCTGAGTGCTTAGACAAAGGGTCAATCAAGGAATGACATGATCTTCAACTTGTCTAACCTCTCAAACATCCGCAATGGATCAAGAGGACTCCCACTTCAAGGATTAAGCACAAGGTTGCTCCCTTCTAGGTGGATCAAGTCTCAAGATCGACAGTGTCACCAAATTAGGGTTTTGGTCGACCAGGGCCTCCAGATGGAAATTTTCCTCTGGGCACAAGCCAATGATCCAAAACATAACCTAATATACTCCATGGAACCTCATGGACCCAATCATTAAGTCAATCTTGCCTCAGGGAATGCATTCATCAAAAATCAGGAATTAGGGTTTCTTGACCTAATTCACCCCTAAGTTGGCTTTTGGGACAAATTATGAACCAAGACCTAAAAGGAGGATTTGAGGGTCTCTAATACACTACATTGATCCATTTGCAACAATGGATTGATCCAAGAAACTTGAGCAACAAGTTTCAATTTCATCTGCACCACAGTTAGGGTTTTAAGGAAAAAGTCAACTGTAACTTTGACTTTTGACCAGGACATGCTCCCAAGCCCTATGACATGCATCAATATACTCTATACCACCCATGGAACATGTCCATCAAGTTTGATTTAGGTCAAGGACATGATTTCATGAAGAATTGCACAGTTTGGAATTCATCTAATAAAAAGTCAACTATGCACAAAAGTCAACTTTGACTTTTTGAGATTTTTCACAAAAATGGATTTTTAACCCTAAAATGATGTTAATGTATGATTTGAATCATCATTCATCAAGAAAAATCAAGAAAAGTGGATAACTTGTAAAAGGGGTAACCATAAAAACTTAGAAAATTTTCTAAGTTAAAAATAAAGTGGCTAGGGTACCAACTTTGGAGGGTCATAACTCCTAAACCACAAAGCCATTTTCTCCCATCCAAGGCTTGATTTGTAGATCTCATTGCCCTCTACAAAAACTTCAACTGGACCTAATTCCAATTCATTGGTGATTTTGAGTTATGGAGTGATCAAAGTCACTAAAAACATGAAAGTACAACTTTTTCAACACTTAGAAAAATTCTGGGCAAGGCAGATTTTGTGTTGAAACACCAAAACTTGTGAGATCTTTTCACATAGTTGCAAGCTGAATCAAGTCCAAAGATAAACATCAATGTTGTTGCAAATGTTGCTAAGAATTCAAAGAGCTTAACAGCATGAATTGATTCAACTTGAGCCAAGAGAAATCCATGCCCAAAGCCATGCTGCTGCAAGCTGTTTTGGGAATAATTAGTTTGCATGTTTGCTTGCCACATACGATTTTGAACCAAAAACTGAGGATCAACATGTCACATGTACTCAAACCAATCACAATGCATCTGATCCAACTGATAAGGCTGAGTCAAAAAGCCAAGGAATCTTCCAACTTGAAATTCATCCACTTTGGCACATTTTGCCTTGAATTCAAAGGGGCATTAATGTGGAATAGTGAATTTTCAACAAAGCCACTCTACTCAGTCAATTTCTGTGATTAAACAACAATAAAAACATCTGAAGAATGTGATTTTGGTCAAGGCATAGCCCTGCTCTTGGGAATGGCTAGTTTGCCTTGCTTGAGAAGAAATCCTCCAAGCCAATCCATGCAAATGTGATCTGATCCAGCAGCCATTCACTATTCCTCCAAGACAAAAGTTGATCACCTATAAATAGAGGTTCCAATGGATCATTCAACTCACACGAAAGCCAGTTACAGCACTGCTTTCTCTCATTCTTCCTTAAACCTCAAGTTTCTTGGTTTTTGAGTAACCACTATCGGGTTTTGAGTTGCAGCCTTAAGCAATCAATTCCAATTGCTCAAACACATCACATATGATGTATTTGAGGTGTCCAAACACTTAAACACTGACTGTAACACCTCAGGCTCAAAATCACCCTTCAACCAAGCCATTATGCCTCAATTATGCAGGTGGAGGTCTCCAGCTTGATCCAAAGAGTTTCAAAGTGTTCCAAAGCTTGCAACACACTCCATAATATCCATTAAAGCTGTAGGGATCATTAATTCACAACTGGAACAAGGTTTGTGCAGAGTTCCATTTCAGCTTGCATCAAGGTAAGCCTCAAAACTCCAACTCCATGATCCATGCATATTTCCTCGCATGATATTTTTGCCAATTGCTTGCCATCATATGTTGATTGTTTTCCCTCAAAAAATTTGATCATAGCACTCATAATCATGCCTACTCGATTGCTTTTGCAAAATTAGGGTTCATACGACCATAATGATATAATTTGCTATACACTGAAAATGAATGAAATTGGGTATTGCCATCTTCTTCCTTGTGAAAAAACGCATGAGTTTGGTGTTTGAATCATGTCAAATGGTTGAGAAACGAGGGAGATGGAGGGCTTCATGCACGAGCTAGAGGAAGAAGATGGCCATGGCGCCATTTTCAGAAAATCCAACTAGTTTGATATATATTTTTCACTTGCCATGTTATTAATAAATTGGCATTGCGCCCCAGTGGTTGATCAGCTGGTTTGTATGTATTGGCAAGCGAAAGGTCTGGGGTTCGAATCCCCCTCGCCCCAGACCTTTTTTTTTTATCACTTTTTCCTATTTTCCTATTTTTCACATTATTTTGTTAATGATTTGAAAAATTAATAACTCACTCAATTTTAATTATTTTTTACTGATTCTTTTTGCAAAAAATCATAAAAATGTTGAAATATTTTATTCCACAAAAAAATTAGATTTATATTATGTATTTAATATAATTAGTATTTTTGTGAATAAATTCATTTTTATTTGTTTTTAAACATTTTAAAATGAACATCCATCTTGAAAAATCAAGACCAAATGAGTTTTAATATCTCTTGTGATTTATACCTCATTTTTCAAACCTTAAACCAAAATCACAAGTGGTTTATTCAAATCTATTTGGTATTTTTCATTGATTTTCTTTAAATATTTATTATTTAAAGATTAAAATTAGGGTTTCTTTGATTTTCACCCTCATCAAACAATTACACTTGGGTCTTTATTAGAGTGTAAGACCCAACCCTTTTTTTTGTAAAATACAAAACATTTTGGGCCTCACTTATTGTATAAGTCCCACTGTATTTTCAAAAACCTCGGCGCGCTCGCCAATTCAAAAATCAAACCTTGGGCCTCTCCTTGAGCTATAAGACCCATTCAAAAACTTTTGGGCCTCTAATAGAGTGTAAGACCCAATCCCCTTTTAACCAAAACTTTGGGCCTCACTTATTGTATAAGTCCCTCTGCGTTAAAAGAAAATAAACGGCGCGATCGTCGCCTTTTCAGAACAAACCTGGACCTACCCTCGTGTTATAAGCCCCACTCTTTTTCTTTAAAAAATTTTGGGCCTCTTAAGAGAGTGTAAGACCCAACCCCCTTGTACAGAAAACATTTTGGGCCTCAGTCACTTGTATAAGTCCCTTTGTACAAATTTAACAGTGTGCTCACTGATAAAACCTTGGGCCTCTCCTTGAGCTGTAAGCCCCAAATCTTTCTTTTTCAAAGTACTTTCTCCTTTGATTTTGAAATATACTGTTGTTTTCAATCTTTCTTTGTTGAACAACTAACCAAACAGCATGGAAGCTCTACAACCGAGTAAGTGGTTATTGCTTTCATATACATATAATTGTATTGTGGGACTGTTTCACTGTAAGTCTTCTTTCATAAACTCATATCAACTGTGTAATAATAGTATAGATATTTCGAGTTTCCCCGGCAACTACGTCTAGAACTAGGTGACGCCGTTTACTCATAGAAATAGACAACTAGATCCCCAATAGGATCACCAGATACAGTCTTCTCTTCGGCTTTCCTCATTAGGAATTGTCAAGAAATTCTACTCCCAGAGATGAATGTATTCTCCGTGAATGGCATCTTTGAGTTTCTTCCAAATTCTCGAACTTTCCTGACTTGATCTATTCCTTGTGAATAGCTTTCCTTGAATTTCTCGGGGTTTGGGGACCCACGGGCTTCTTAAAAGAATCGACCTCCTCTTGGGCATCATACAAGGACCCACAGGCTTCCTAAAAGCAACCCCGCCTCCTCTTGGGCTTAGTACAAGGACCCTACGACTTCTTAGAAGTATTCACAGCCTCCTCTTAGGCTTCGTATAATGATCTCTTCCTCCGGGAATCATAGCCTCCTCTTGGGCTTCGTGCAAGGACCCGTCGGCTTCTTAAAAGTTTCTAGCCTCGTCTTGGGCTTCGTACAAATTGTCCCGACGACCTCCTAGAGGTATAGGAACAGAACTTAATCATCTGCATAGAACAGTCCTTTCATAGAGTCTACTACTGTTTCTTAAAATATAGTACAAAAGATGAAACTCTAGACTTGGACAGTCTAATATCCTTGAGTCTCAAAGACATTCTCAAGCACCCTTCAAGAATAGGAAGAAAAACCCGCAGACTCGGACAGTCTCAATACCCTTCGGATTTCTCACTTCCTTAAAGAACAGGAATAACCCGGATCCTCGAATCAAATCCTCGAGTACAGTGTTGCTCATATAAGAACTGATTTTCTCTTTAAAATCAGTATACTGGACCTGTCACTCAACTGAAACAGTAACCATAGCCTCCTCTTAGGCTTTGTATAATGATCCTTCTCTAGTGAAGTTAGCCTCCTGCGGAGTCAAACAACGTTTAGCCTCTCTCTCGGGCTTTGTACGAGACACATAAGAGACTCCCTCGTTGAGTCAATTACCCCTTTCGCCTCCATCTCGGGCTTTATACGAGATACAAAAAGGTTCTTATTAAGCCAAACAAATTTTAGCCTCCATCTTGGGCTTCGTACGAGATACAAAAAACTCTCTTGTTGAGTCAAATAGCCTTCATCTCGGGCTTCATACGAGATGCCAAAAGACTCCATCGTCGAGTCAAAACCTTTTAGCCTCTCTCTTGGGCTTTGTACGAGACACATAATAGCCTCCTCTTAGGCTTTGTATAAGAAAACCACTGGCTGATCCAATCAACCTTTCAGCATCAAAGTTGTGCCTCGTTCACAGTACACAAACATCAACAACTCCTTCCCCTTCATCTAATCGCTGTAAGCGGCAAGCCTCTGGATTATTTACATCTACGCCACTGTCCCTCTTTTAGCATGAAAAATTCCTAAGGAAAGATAGCATTGCTCTACAATGAGTTAAAGTCTTCTCCTTCAGGTTAAAATCCCCTATAAAGGAAATTATGGCATTGCCGGATTCACACATCCCGGTTAAAGTAATTCTCCTTTATAAACAGTTGTGACATACAACCCCCTCTTTAGAGATGACAAATTCTCTCTAAAGTCAATATCTTTCAGCTTCACATCTTGGGCTTTGAACAAGATACAAATCACCTTTCGCTTCACGTCTTGGGCTTTGAACAAGACACCAAAACACCCATTTCCTCCCGTAGAATAGGAGGAACTACGAACGCTCTGATTTCCCTATTTCGGTAAACGGGAATACGTAGGCATAAGATTGAAAGAAAAATCTTAGCGAGCACACTAAACAAAAACCTTAAATCCCATATACCATAATCTGAAGCAGTATCCAAACAAAATCCCAGAGAGAAATCAGTATTGGCGAAAATACAAATAACCAATACAAAGGCCCCCACCACATTGATCGCATCCGTAACCTAACAGACCGCTGTTTAAACTCAGTATGCAAGCAGGGTTAATTGAAGACATCTATTTCCCTTCCTTCATCAGCTTTAATAGGATAAAAAATGAATTGACCTGTAGTAAACTCAACCGCAGTGAGAGCGACCAGCGCTTAAGAACCGCGTCCAAAATCGCTCGCTACAGAAAAAATGGCGCCCACCGTGGGGCCGAATTTCTAAACCTTTTTCTCTTCAATTATGTGAAAACCACAGATTGGGGCTTCCGCCGGGGAACCCATTTCTGTCAGGAACTTAGGAATCATAGCTTTAAAGGTCTAGGATGATTAGGACAAATATATATACTGCTTTTCCAAATTGCTATACGTGTTTATTTTTCTGCTAATGGGAATGCGTGTGATGCCGCATGTAGAAAGATTGAGTATACACTTAAGATAAGTGATGGCGACGAGGTCAACCATCAACCTCAGTGGAGGCTGACCAATGCAACCAATTCTCTCACCTAGACAATGGGCCGATTGTGATGTCTGAGAAGCTGAGGAGCCAAACCCTTTTGTAGTGCGGAAACTATCAGGAATAGTTGTTACGCGATACTACCCTCATTTGAGGCTGGTGATCTATTCTCAGTGAATGGCACTTACTCTAAGATTGCTCTACAACTCGCTGGCGATCCGCTTGTTGTTTTGCTTTCCTGGGAGTAGCTGATGATAATGAGTACAGGTACAAAAATCACCGCAGTATAAACCTTTGGGGATGGGTAGAGCCTTGACTTCATGACAACGACCCTTTGACCCCATGTTTTTTCTATGTTTTTGTGTGCTGCATTCATGCATTCATTTAAAAAACATTAAAACATTAAAAAAATTTCTCTTCTAGTCTCTCTGTTTTCAAATTAAACTAAGACTGTGATTGCAAATATCAGAGAAAAGGATTGTGCTAATGGATTTCGGTAGAAGGAGAACTCATAGTTATACCTTCAAGGTTCCAAAGCTAGAGGATTTGAGAAGGTTAGTAGGAATGATCACTAACCCAGAGGCTTTCAGAGCCAAGCACGGAGGTCTGCTACCACTGTTAAGAGTCCATGTATTGAGGGAATCATGGATGCGCTCATTCAGTTTTATGATCCGGTTTATCACTGTTTCACATTCCCGGATTACCAGCTCGCACCAACGCTGGAGGAGTATTCTCATCTGATTGATCTACACATCACAGATCGAGCTCCATTTTCTGGACTGGAAGAAATTCCAAAGAATCAGACCATTGCAAGAGCAATTCATTTGGACGAGTCTGAGGTTAGGACTCGCCTAACTACCAAGGGTGGCATCCAAGGTTTTCCAGCCCAGTTCTTGACAAAGAAAGCCCTGTATTTTGCCAGTATAGGAAACGTGACTGCTTTTGAAAGCATCTTTGTTTTACTCACCTACGGATTATTTTTGTTGCCCAACATTAATAATTTCGTCGATATTAACTCCATTAAGGTTTTTCTCATTGGAAACCCTGTACCGACTTTGCTCGCAGATGCGTATCATTCTATACACTTGGAAAATTTGTACAGCGGAGGGGAGATCATATGCTGTGTACCTCTGATTTACAAATGGTTTATCTCTCACTTGCCCAAGTCTACTGTTTTTTGGGATTGCAAGAGTGCCTTACGTTGGTCGCAGAAGATCATGTCTCTCACCAACTCTGATATAGATTGGTGTAATAGGATTTCTGAGGGAATCAGAATCATTGACCGTTCTGGAGACTTCCCCAACATACCCCTTATAGGAACTAAGGGAGGAATCAATTACCATCCAGTTCTCGTTCAGCGTCAATTTGGATACCCGATGAGACACATCCCACGGGGTGTTCATCGGAAGGTCTTTACTTCAAAGAAGGAGAAAATGACAGAGCACTAAAGACGGAAATAGTGCACGCTTGGAAGCATGTTCATAAGAAAGGACGAGAGTCTCTGGGAAAACCAGACTGTGTCTCTGTGGAGCCTTATCTCCATTGGGTACAAACTAGAGCTCTCAAGCTAAAAATGCCTTATCCTAGTTACGGAATTCTTCCGCCGAGGGAATCTGTCATGTACTTCATGATGGAAACTGAAAAGCTTCAGGTTACTCTCAACAAAGTTTAAAAGGAGAGAAGGTCTTGGAAGAACAAGTACCGCACCCTCGACGTGGAGTGCATCAAAATACAGCAACTACTGAAAGATAAGGATGCTCTGATTGAAATTTTGGAGCAACATGCTGTAGAGAATCAAGATGACCAAAGGAATTTGCTCGCTCCTTTCACCTGGAAAAGGAATGACAACCCGACAACGGCCCAAGAGCCCCGGTCAAAGAAAAGGAAGATACCAGAATCAGCACCCGATTTCTCTTTAGAGAGGACTCGGGACCCATTAGCTTAGGTTTCTATTTCCGCACCTTGTAATCTACTGTATTTTCATTTCTGTAATCCTTTGAATTTCAATAAAAAGGGGTTTCCCCACTGTTTGATATTTGCAATCTAATTGTCGAAGTTTATTTTGATTAAACCAAAGAAATAATTAATATAATCATTGCATTCATCATTCTCACATCGCGTATTCTTCTTCCCTACGAATCTCACGTTTATGTCTTGGTTCTAGAGTCAAACTGTCTCATTCGTATAATACTCGGGCCAATCGTCAGAAAAAGATGGATGATCTTGAGGAAGAAAACAGAGAGTTGAAGGAAGAGATCGACGCTCTGAGAGAGGATATGAGAAAGCTTCGTAACGACATGCAAGCCATGGAAGAAGCTCAACTTCAAAGAACTGTGATCTCAGAGATCACCTCAACGCCCATTGTGGAGAAGTATGATCCTAGGTATCAGATGCCGAAAGATCGTCCCTGGGGCATGCCTGTTAACTATATCCCGGAAGGATATGTTCCGCCGATCACTAAAGATCAGGGAATCACAACAGAAGCCGCTGGGCCTGAAGGTTACAAACTTCGGTAAAGCGAAGATGCCAGGGGCATACTGAAGACTCCTGAAGGTTACAAACTTCGGGAAACGCCAAGATTCGCTGCCGTAGTCACGGTACCACCCCCTGTGGTGCACACTGTCCTGGAAGGACAGATTCCACAGACACCTTCTGGTAAAAAGGAAACTATGTTCGATAGAATGGATGAATTCCAGGAACAGTTCCTGGAAATGCAAAAAGAACTGCAAGCCATTCGCGGTCAGGATTTATTTGGAAAGGACGCCGCAGACCTCTGCTTGGTCCCCAATGTAAAAGTTCCGCACAAATTTCAAGTGGCCGACTTTGAAAAATACAAGGGTAACTCTTGCCCTCAAAGCCATCTGGTGATGTACGCTTGGCAGATGTCAACTCAGATGGAGAATCAGGACCTACTGATTCACTACTTCCAGGATAGTTTAACCGGTGCCGCACTCAAATGGTACATGGGTTTAAACTGTGCCACGATCAGCACATTCAGAGATCTTGGCACTGCCTTCGTCCAACAATACAAATACAATTTGGACATGGCACCCGACAGAGATCAACTCAGATCGATGTCGCAAAAGGACAAGGAAACCTTTAAGGAGTATGCTCAAAGGTGGCGTGAAATTGCCGCTCAGATTTGTCCACCTCTTGAGGAAAAAGAGATGACAAAGATCTTCTTAAAAACCTTAAGCTCATTTTACTATGACCGAATGGTTGCCAGTGCACCCAGTGATTTCACCGAGATGGTGGGCATAGGAGTAAGTCTTGAGGAAGCCGTCCGAGAAGGACGTTTGGTAAAAAACACTGGATCGACGAACAGTACAAAAAAATACGGTAGTGCTCTCCCTAAGAAAAAAGAGCAAGATATTGGGAATATCTCTCTCAGAAAGCAAAGGCGACGGTACCAACCAGTAGCAGCTGTAACTCCTGCTATCGGCCCTGTGCCTATTCCTACGTATCAACCTCAGGTTACGCAGAGCCGACCTGATCAGCAAAGGACACAACAGCCTCTTCAGCAGGCTCGTCCTCCATACAACAACAACCGTACAACACGGCCACCAGGATTTGATCCTATACCTGTGTCATACGCAGAGATGTTTCCATTATTACTGCCTAACGGGTACATTCAGACTAAATCTCCTCTTACAGTACCAGAAAATCTGCCTTTTTGGTTTAAGGTGGATCAAACTTGCCCTTACCATCAAGGAGGATCAGGGCATAACATAGAGACTTGTCTCAATTTCAAGTCTGACGTGCAAAAACTTGTTAGGAGCGGGGTCTTATCCTTCAAGGATACAAATCCTAATGTTCTCATAAACCCGATGCCTCAACATGAGAAGGCTGCAGTCAATTTGATAGAAGGAGGGACTAACGATGTCTATCAAATTCACGATGTACTCTTATTGAAAACCAATTTGGTCAAGATGCATTGTAGACAGAGTGGATATGGCCATGTGCCACCTCATAATTATCACCAGTGTGATGTCTGCTCTAAAAACAATCAAGGATGTTCTGTGGTGCAAGCAGCCCTACAGGAACAAATGGATCTCAGATGGATCCAAGAGCACCGAGTTAGTGGAGTTAACATGGTCTATACGAATTCCAACATCATGCAGAACCACGATATCCGTGCAATGAATGCCAACTTGGTGGCAATGCATTCAAGGCAAAGCCAGTATCATAATCTCCGCGGCACGATTACAGTTCTTGTCTGACTTGCTCGGTAAACAAACAGGGATGCTCTTTCATATAGGAGGCCCTCCAGCGTCAGATGGATCTTGGATGGATCCAAGACTACCATGATAGGAATTCCTATCAGATCAACATGGTTCAGATCTTCGATATTCATGTGATGAATACCAACCTGGTAGAGTTACATGCTGAGTAGGTCCAACTCGGATTCTTAATATCACACGACTATCAAAGTTGTAAAGCAGGTTGCGAAAACGATCAGGGTTGTACCCTCGTCTAGGAGGCACTTCAGCACTTGTTAAATCACTGGTGGATGCCAATTTATATGGATGAAGATACTCAGCAAATTAGTATCAGTAACAGGAATCCTACTCGACGTCAGAGTCAGGATGTCCGATCTGTGGAAGCTAACCTAGTGAGGTTACATTGTATTCAAAGTGGGCGTGGCCAGGTGCCACCACACAATTATGACCGTTGTAGCGTTTGTTCAGAAAGTAACCAAGGGTGTTACCTTGTGAGAGCAGCTCTTCAGGGTCAGGTGGATCGTGGAGAAATTTGTCCGTATCCGAGTTCTGGACCCATCAACTGGGCGCTGGACTACCTTGCCAATCAAGTTGAGGGTGTTGTCACAATCTCTGGTCGTCACCAGACCAGGGATGTTTTTGCCATTATCCCTCTACTTGACGAATCTAGAATTCCCAACCGGGACCGGATCGAGATTACTTATGATGGTCAGAAAAATCAGAAAGTTCCCGTAGTCATCTATCTTCCAGGACCATTACCGTATGAATCAGCTAAGGCAATCCCTTACAAATACGGTGCAACGACAATTGAAAATGGAAAGGAAATTCCATTACCCTCCGTCGTGAATATTGCAGACATCAGTCGTGTAACTCAGAGTGGTAGAATCTTCAACTGAGGGGTTGGAGAACCTAACAAGGAAAAGGAACTTCAGACAGAAGCTCCCGATCCATCAGTCGGTCAGTCCAGTAATCCCGACCTTTCGAAAAATAATGATGAGATGTTGAAGCTCATCCAAAGGAGTGAATATAACATTGTGGATCAGTTGTTACAAACTCCTTCAAAGATCTCGGTGTTATCACTTTTACTCAGTTCAGAAGCGCACAGGGAGGCTCTACAGAAAGTCTTGGAGCAAGCCTTTGTGGAACAGAATGTAACAATCAGACAGTTCGATAGCATTGTCTCTAACATCACTTCCTGCAACAATTTGGGATTTAGTGATGAGGAATTACCCGAAGAGGGTCGTCGTCATAACATGGCGCTCAATATCACAGTCAACTGCCAGGATAATGCTTTAGCCAGCGTACTGGTAGACACAGGGTCAGCCCTGAATGTTATGTCAAAGTCCACTTTGATGCAATTATCATTCAAAGGCCCTCCGATGAGAATCAGTGAGGTGGTCGTCAAAGCATTTGACGGATCCAGAAAAACAGTTATCGGCGAAGTCGACCTTCCCAAAACTATCGGTCCTCACACTTTCCAAGTCACTTTCCAGGTCATGGATATCCGAGCAACGTACAGTTGTTTATTAGGAAGACCTTGGATACATCAGACTGGAGCGGTCACTTCGACCCTCCACCAAAAGCTAAAGTTCGTTCAGAACGATCGACTTGTCACAGTCTGTGGAGAACAGGCCTTGCTCGTGAGTAGTTCATCATCATCTACTGGTATAGAACCCGAGGAGGTTATTGGAACGCAGTTCCAAGCACTGTCGGTAAGCAAGAACAATCAGTTCAAAGAAGGAACTTCCATTTCTTCATACAACGATGCTATCAAAGTGGTCGAGAGTACCGATACAACAGGATGGGGACAGCTTGTCATTCCTACTGGCAATACAACAAAGAAGGGTCTTGGTTTTTCTGCAACCTGTACCCAGACAGCTGCCAACGATGAAAGTCTTCATCCCCTTCAAAAATTCTTCTACAGTGGAGGTTTCCTTCACCCAGTGTCTCAAGCAATACATGCTATCAATGAGGAAGATCCCTCTGACACAGATGAATATGTCTCAGGAAGAGGTGCCTACGCCATTTTGCTATCCCACACAGAGTCCGAGATTTATACCAAGGTCAGACGTCGAAATGATATACGGAGATTGTGATCCGGAAGGATGTCGTGCTCCGCCAAATTTATTAGAGGGGGGGGACACTCTGATGAAAGACAACTTTGACCACAACTACTATGGCCCAATGGATGGTCTGCCAATGTGGCAACCTTATCCAGGAGATTTGGGGCAAGAAAGTCAGCCGAACAATGAAAATCAGCTGACCGTCATTGAACAGAATACCTGTGTCCCCACCATGTCATGGGATCAATACTCAGGTCATTCAGAAACTACTCAACATGACAATGAATTCGCAACGTTCGCAGGACTTGAATTCATCAATTATGCTTTTCCCGAGGTCAACGTCATCAAGAAAGATGACTCCTCCAAAGAAGTTTGGGACACCTTGGGACAACTGAGTGGAAAATATGACTATATGGTCAGGTACACCGCTCCCAAAAGCTCTCGTATCAGGCTCGAAGATATCCAACCTACTGGATGGGGAGATACAGCTAAGAGCACAAATGCTATGCAAAATGCAACTGAGGAATTCTCCTACGACAATTCTGCCTGGGAGACAGATTCCAATGATCCCGCTCCACCAGAAATCAGTGTCATTTCTGAAGACAAATCAAGGAAGGTGCCAGACTTTGTGATTCACCGAGGAGTTCGCCGCCAATGGGTTGTTGTCGATGTTCCGAAGGTCGTTCTCCAATCTAAGTAATTGCCATCTTTAACCTTTCACCTTGCCCAGGTGAAACAGATGTTTTGATAGGGCTCACTTTCTGTAAATTATCCCTCTTCGCTTCGCCCAAAGCGACAGAGTTTTGTTTTATAGGGTTGTAGTTTCAAGATTTGACTTATTCATTAATAAATTAACGCCGTTCTGTAATTTCCGCATTAATTACTGTTTTCTCTTTTTGCAAACGGTAATCCTAAAAAACAAATCAATAATAAAAACAAGCAGTAAAATAAAACACTGCACACACTTGCATTCTTCTTTATCTCTTCTAAACACGAATCATCACGTCATGCAGATTTCTTGTTTTAAACCAAGTTGAAACATACGATCCGATGCCTTCTCCCGACTTTGAGTTCCCGATATTTGGGGCTGAAGAAGAAGTTGACAACGAAATTCCAGAAGAGATCTCTCGACTACTCAGACAGGAGGAAAGGTCCATTGAACCTCACAAAGAGCCGTTGGAAACGGTAAACTTGGGTTCGGAAAAAGAGAGAAAAGAAATCAGGATTGGGGCACTGCTCAGTCCAACTGCCAGAGAGGGTTTGATAAAGCTTCTCAAAGAATTTCCCGATGTATTCGCTTGGTCCTATCAGGACATGCCAGGGTTGGATACCAGCATCGTGGAACATCGCTTACCGTTAAGATCGGAATGTCCGCTAGTAAAGCAGAGGTTGAGACGGACTCACCCGGACATGGCCATCAAAATCAAAGAGGAGGTACAGAAACAAATCGACGCAGGTTTCCTCGCTACATCTGAATATCCTCAATGGTTAGCCAACATCGTACCCGTTCCCAAAAAGGACTGAAAGGTCAGGAGGTGTGTCGACTACCGAGATCTGAACAAGGCTAGTCCAAAGGATGACTTTCCTTTAGCACACATTGACATGCTGGTGGACAGTACAGCAAAATTCAAAATTTTCTCCTTCATGGATGGATTCTCGGGCTATAACCAGATCAAAATGGCGCCGAAAGACATGGCGAAAACTTCATTCATTACCCCATGGGGTAACTTTTGTTACAAGGTAATGTCGTTCGGTTTAAAGAACGTCGGGGCAACCTATCAAAGGGCCATGACAACTCTTTTTCATGACATGATACACAAGGAAATCGAGGTATATGTCGATGATATGATTGTAAAATCAAAAACAAAGAGTGAGCACGTTGAACATCTATCAAAATTGTTCGAACGTCTAAGAAAATTCAAGCTCCGCTTGAATCCCAACAAGTGCACCTTCGGTGTCCGTTCAGGGAAACTACTAGGGTTCATCGTCAGCCAGAAAGGAATTGAGGTTGATCCTGACAAGGTCAAGGCCATTCAAGAAATGCCTTCTCTGAAAACTGAAAAACAAGTCAGGGGATTCCTGGGACGTTTGAGCTACATCTCCAGATTCATATTCCTCATGACCGCGACATGTGCGCCGATTTTCAAGTTACTCAAAAAGAACCAGGATTGCGTTTGGACAGAAGATTGTCAAACCGCCTTCGACAGTATCAAGGAATATCTGTTGAATCCTCCGATTCTATCACCTCCAGTGGAAGGAAGGCCACTGATCATTTACTTCACAGTCCTAGAGGACTCAATGGGTTGTGTACTTGGCCAACAGGACGAAACCAAACAGAAAGAGTCTGCCATCTACTATTTGAGTAAGAAATTCACCGACTGCGAAACTCAGTACACGATGCTCGAGAAAACTTGTTGTGCTTTGGCTTGGGCAGCCAAACGTCTACGTCAATACATGATTCATCATACTACTTGGTTAGTCTCCGAAATGGATCCAATCAAGTACGTTTTCGAAAAGCCTGCTCTCACGTGAAAAATCGCCCATTGGCAGATGTTATTATCAGAATATGACATAGAGTACCATGCTCAAAAAGCCGTTAAGGGAAGTATTTTAGCCGATCATTTGGCTCATCAACCAATTGACAATCAAGAATCAATCGGGTTTGACTTCCCAGACGAAGATGTCATGTATCTAAAAATGAAAGATTGCGATGAACTGTTACCCAGTGAAGGGCCAGAACCAGGTTCCCAATGGGGACTAATCTTTGACGGAGCAGTTAATCATTATGGAAACGGAATTGGGGCAATCATTGTTACCCCTCAGGGTACCCACATTCCTTTCACCGCTCGACTTACGTTCAAGTATACGAACAACGAGGCAGAGTACGAAGCTTGTATTATGGGTCTCGAAGGAGCAATTGATTGAAGGATCAAAAACTTGGACGTATACGGCGATTCAGCCCTGGTTATCAATCAGATAAAAGGAGATTGGAACACATACCAATCAGGATTAATTCCTTACAAAGACTACGCAAGAAGGTTGCTACCTTTCTTCAACAGAATTGAGTTTCATCATATCCCTCGTGAGGAGAATCACATGGCTGATGCATTAGCCACCATCTCTTCCATGATTAGTGTAGTTCAATGGAACGACTTACCTAAGATCGACATAATGCACCTTGAAAGGCCCGCTTACATCTTCACGATTGAAGCAGTCATAGACGACAAACCTTGGTATCATGATATCAAATGCTTCCTTCAGAAACAAGAGTACCCACTTGGGGCACTCAGAAAAGACAGGAAAGCCCTCAGAAGATTGGCAGGAAACTTCTTCCTGAGCAGTGATACACTCTATAAGAGAAATTTTGACATGGTCTTGCTCCGATGCGTCGACAGACCAGAAGCAGACATGCTTATGAAAGAAATTCATGAAGGATCCTTTGGCACTCATGCCAACGGACACACAATGGCTAGAAAAATTCTCAGAGCAGGGTACTATTGGTTGACAATGGAATCCGACTGCTACAAGTACATGAGGAGGTGTCACAAGTGTCAGATATACTCCGACAAAATTCATGTACCACCATCACATCTCAAAGTTCTTTCTTCCCCGTGGCCTTTCTCGATATGGGGAATCGACATGATTGGCATGATTGAGTCCAAGGCTTCAAACGGACATCGGTTCATCCTGGTAGCCATTGACTATTTCACCAAGTGGGTCGAAGCAGCATCATTCGCCAATGTAACCCGACAAGTGGTGGTCCGATTTATCAAAAACAATATCATCTACCGTTATGGTGTTCCAAGCGAGATCATTACTGATAATGGATCTAACTTGAACAATAAGATGATGAAGGAGTTGTGCGCAGAGTTCAAGATTGAACATCATAACTCATCTCCCTACCGACCCAAGATGAACGGAGCGGTGGAAGCGACTAACAAGAACATCAAGAAGATTGTTCAGAAGATCGTTGTAACCTACAAAGATTGGCACGAAATGCTACCCATTGCTCTTCACGGTTATCGCAGATCTGTTCGCACTTCTACAGGGGCAACCCCTTTCTCTCTAGTGTATGGCATGGAAGAAGTGCTCCCCATAGAAGTAGAGATCCCGTCAATCTGAGTATTGATGGAAGTTAAGCTCACCGAAGCTGAATGGTGTCAAAGCCGACACGACGAATTAAACTTGATCGAAGAGAAACGAATCACGGCACTATGCCATGGTCAGCTATATCAACAGAGAATGAAGAAGGCGTTCGACAAAAAGGTCTGACCTCGCGTCTTCAGGAAAGGAGACCTCGTGCTCAAGAAGATACAATCATTTCTCACTGACTCCCGGGGCAAGTGGACTCCGAATTATGATGGCCCCTATGTGGTCACGAAAGCTTTCTCAGGCGGCGCCTTGAGACTTGCAACCATGGACGGAGAGGAATTTGCCTACCCTACGAATGTTGATGTAGTCAAGAAATACTTCTCCTAAACTAAAAAAACATCTCGGTGGATTGAAAACCCGAAAGAGCGGTCCAGGCAAAAGTTAGAGACATGAAAAAAAATCATCCCGATGGATTGGAAACATCACAGTACAATCCAGGCAAAAATTAGGGATAATGGCAAGTAACTATGTTCAACAGAGGCAAGTCCCTCAGCAGCAGTTACATCATCCGTCAGAAAACTCCAGTCAAGGTCATCTTCGACAGAAGCTCAGGATGTCCCGAATTCAAAGTTGGTAGAAGGATAGTGGTCGTTATGTTTCAATGTAGCCCTTTTCCCTGTAAATTACCATTTTCAAACTTTGTATATACTCTTTGGAATCACGCGTTTGGCTGATCTCCATCTTATCAATAAAATTTGAGCCCTTGTGCTTTTGTTTGTAATTCTTATTTGTTTTAGCTTTACAGAATGATGTTTTAACATGATTAATGATTCTTGAAATAAAACAAAAATGAATTTACTTGTTAAAACTTTTTCTGCTTTAAAATAAAGACGGCAATTTCTTTTGACTGTTGAACATCAAAAGAGCATCAACCGCTTCTCTAGAAGTAAGCGAACTTCAAAGTGCAGAATCAAAGTACTCCTTCTAACTCAGTACCCCTGAATGAAGGGATCAACTATGTCAGAGACCTTGTTTCGTCTGACACGTCACGGCCGAGTTCTTATCTCCTAAGCCCGACCAACATAGTTCCCCGCGAGGACTACTTTTCCTAAGCAAGGTGGAATTGCTATCTTGAACTCGCGATATTTCTACACGCCCCACGATGGCCGAGTATCCAGTCGTATTCATCTTTCAGTTTGTGTGTCGCATCAGTTTTGTCAGCATATACATACACACATCATGCATTATTGATTTGCATTCACATTTCATATTGCATCACTATCACTCTAGTCGGTCTTGTCCCCTAGTGATAGAAGTTCTCTCAATCAAGTCGTCAGTTCTTGCCTCGTCAGGAAACGCTGTGTCTGAACAGCCTAGCCTCCAGTTTATTTCTGGAAGGAAGTTGGCCCTTGACCACTTTGATAACTTGAACCTCTGAAAAACCAGAGGAACTTTCAGTCAGCATCACTCTTCGCCATTGAAGATGATATCCTTGCTTTCCCGGATTAAGGAAAATCCACAGAGAAAGCCTCGTAATCAGAGATTTGGCAGCATGCCAGTTTCTCTCCGAAAAGATCGCTGATGAAAAGGTCCTCGGCACCTCAAAATTGGACCCCATCATATGGCGTTTCTTCGGAAAGATCCCAAGAAAAGTATGATGTAAGATCCCACGCAGAAGCAGCCTCTCAAGAGACTCGCTTCCCCCAGTAGAAACAAATGGCGTCTCCAACAGAGAAGTTTGTGCAACTCTACAACTCAGACGACTGGGTTCCCCAGCAATTCTGGCATCAAAACTTTTTCCATCAAATGGCATCTCCCCAGGAAAATTCGGCGAGAAGTTTGAGGAAAACCGCTACGCATAGTGTCCCTTGTCAATAAAGTTTATTGACAAAAGAAACTTAGACCAGTTCCTTGGTAGGAAACCAGGATCGAGGGGAAGTTTACTTCAGAAACTTAGACCAGTTCCCTGGTAGGAAACCATGATCGAGGGGAAGTTTACAAAAGAAACTGAGACCAGTTCCTTGGTAGGAAACCAGGATCGAGGGGAAGTTTAAATCAGAAACTAAGACCAGCTCCTTGGCTGAAGACCAGGATCGAGGGGAAGTTTACCTTTTCTAAGCATCATTGCTTAGCAAAAGAAGATGAATGTGTGAATTACCATTCATAGACGCCGTCAAAATTTTGGGTATTCCGATATTTAATCCTCTTGCACTCTGAATGCCCGAATACCTTCGTCATTCACACCTTCGTGTCCAAGAAGATTAAATAGGGGCATCTGTCATACCACAAATTTTGACCACTAAGATTCCCATCATTGTGGAAATCATCATCACAATATGGATGAACCATCATACCTCATTAGTCTCCCCAAAGATGGGTGAGCATCCACTACAATCAAAATTAGGGTTTCAAGCCCTCTCTGAGTGCTTAGACAAAGGGTCAATCAAGGAATGACATGATCTTCAACTTGTCTAACCTCTCAAACATCCACAATGGATCAAGAGGACTCCCACTTCAAGGATTAAGCACAAGGTTGCTCCCTTCTAGGTGGATCAAGTCTCAAGATCGACAGTGTCACCAAATTAGGGTTTTGGTCGACCAGGGCATCCAGATGGAAATTTTCCTCTGGGCACAAGCCAATGATCCAAAACATAACCTAATATACTCCATGGAACCTCATGGACCCAATCATTAAGTCAACCTTGCCTCAGGGGATGCATTCATCAAAAATCAGGAATTAGGGTTTCTTGACCTAATTCACCCCTAAGTTGGCTTTTGGGACAAATTATGAACCAAGACCTCAAAGGAGGATTTGAGGGTCTCTAATACACTACATTGATCCATTTGCAACAATGGATTGATCCAAGAAACTTGAGCAACAAGTTTCAATTTCATCTGCACCACAGTTAGGGTTTTAAGGAAAAAGTCAACTATAACTTTGACTTTTGACCAGGACATGCTCCCAAGCCCTATGACATGCATCAATATACTCTATACCACCCATGGAACATGTCCATCTAGTTTGATTTAGGTCAAGGACATGATTTCATGAAGAATTGCACAGTTTGGAATTCATCTGATAAAAATTCAACTGTGCGCAAAAGTCAACTTTGACTTTTTGAGATTTTTCACAAAAATGGATTTTTAACCCTAAAATGATGTTAATGTATAATTTGAATCATCATTCATCAAGAAAAATCAAGAAAAGTTGGATAACTTGTAAAAGGGGTAACCATAAAAACTTAGAAAATTTTCTAAGTTAAAAATAAAGTGGCTAAGGTACCAACTTTGGAGGGTTATAACTCCTAAACCACAAAGCCATTTTCTCCCATCCAAGGCTTGATTTGTAGATCTCATTTCCCTCTACAAAAACTTCAACTGGACCTAATTCCAATTCATTGGGGATTTTGAGTTATGGAGTGATCAAAGTCACTAAAAACATGAAAGTACAACTTTTTCAACACTTAGAAAAATTCTGGGCAAGGCAGATTTTGTGTTGAAACACCAAAACTTGTGAGATCTTTTCACATAGTTGCAAGCTGAATCAAGTCCAAATATAAACATCAATGTTCTTGCAAATGTTGCCAAGAATTCAAAGAGCTTAACAGCATGAATTGATTCAACTTGAGCCAAGAGAAATCCATGCCCAAAGCCATGCTGCTGCAAGCTGTTTTGGGAAAAATCAGTTTGCATGTTTACTTGCCACATAGATTTTGAACCAAAAACTGAGGATCAGCATGTCACATGTACTCAAACCAATCACAATGCATCTGATCCAACTGATAAGGCTGAGTCAAAAAGCCAAGGAATCTTCCAACTTGAAATTCATCCACTTTGGCACATTTTGCCTTGAATTCAAAGGGGCATTAATGTGGAATAGTGCATTTTCAACAAAGCCACTCTACTCAGTCAAGTTCTCTGATTAAACAACAATAAAAACATCTGAAGAATGTGATTTTGGTCAAGGCATAGCCCTGCTCTTGGGAATGGCTAGTTTGCCTTGCTTGAGAAGAAATCCTCCAAGCCAATCCATGCAAATGTGATCTGATCCAGCAGCCATTCACTATTCCTCCAAGACAAAAGTTGATCACCTATAAATAGAGGTTCCAATGGATCATTCAACTCACACCAAAGCCAGTTACAGCACTGCTTTCTCTCATTCTTCCTTAAACCTCAAGTTTCTTGGTTTTTGAGTAACCACTATCGGGTTTTGAGTTGCAGCCTTAAGCAATCAATTCCAATTGCTCAAACACATCACATATGATGTATTTGAGGTGTCCAAACACTTAAACACTGACTGTAACACCTCAGGCTCAAAATCACCCTTCAACCAAGCCATTATGCCTCAATTATGCAGGTGGAGGTCTCCAACTTGATCCAAAGAGTTTCAAAGTGTTCCAAAGCTTGCAACACACTATATAATATCCATTAAAGCTGTAGGGATCATTAATTCACAACTGGAACAAGGTTTGTGTAGAGTTCCATTTCAGCTTGCATCAAGGTAAGCCTCAAAACTCCAACTCCATGATCCATGCATATTTCCTCGCATGATATTTTTGCCAATTGCTTACCATCATATGTTGATTGTTTTCCCTCAAAAAATTTGATCATAGCACTCATAATCATGCCTACTCGATTGCTTTTGCAAAATTAGGGTTCATACGACCACAATGATATAATTTGCTATACACTGAAAATGAATGAAATTGGGTATTGCCATCTTCTTCCTTGTGAAAAAACGCATGAGTTTGGTGTTTGAATCATGTCAAATGGTTGAGAAACGAGGGAGATGGAGGGCTTCATGCACGAGCTAGAGGAAGAACATGGCCATGGCGCCATTTTCAGAAAATCCAACTAGTTTGATATATATTTTTCACTTTCCATGTTATTAATGAATTGGCATTGTGCCCCAGTGGTTGATCAGCTGGTTTGTATGTATTGGCAAGCGAAAGGTCTGGGGTTCGAATCCCCCTCGCCCCAGACCTTTTTTTTTATCACTTTTTCCTATTTTCCTATTTTTCACATTATTTTGTTAATGATTTGAAAAATTAATAACTCACTCAATTTTAATTATTTTTGACTGATTCTTTTTGCAAAAAATCATAAAAATGTTGAAATATTTTATTCCACAAAAAAATTAGATTTATATTATGTATTTAATATAATTAGTATTTTTGTGAATAAACTCATTTTTATTTGTTTTTAAACATTTTAAAATGAACATCCATCTTGAAAAATCAAGACCAAATGAGTTTTAATATCTCTTGTGATTTATACCTCATTTTTCAAACCTTAAACCAAAATCACAAGTGGTTTATTCAAATCTATTTGGTATTTTTCATTGATTTTCTTTAAATATTTATTATTTAAAGATTAAAATTAGGGTTTCTTTGATTTTCACCCTCATCAAACAATTACACTTGGGCCTCTATTAGAGTGTAAGACCCAACCCTTTTTTTAGTAAAATACAAAACATTTTGGGCCTCACTTATTGTATAAGTCCCACTGTATTTTCAAAAACCTCGGCGCGCTCGCCAATTCAAAAATCAAACCTTGGGCCTCTCCTTGAGCTATAAGACCCATTCAAAAACTTTTGGGCCTCTAATAGAGTGTAAGACCCAATCCCCTTTTAACCAAAACTTTGGGCCTCACTTATTGTATAAGTCCCTCTGCGTTAAAAGAAAATAAACGGCGCGATCGTCGCCTTTTCAGAACAAACCTGGGCCTACCCTCGTGTTATAAGCCCCACTCTTTTTCTTTAAAAACTTTTTGGGCCTCTTGAGAGAGTGTAAGACCCAACCCCCTTGTACAGAAAACATTTTGGGCCTCAGTCACTTGTATAAGTCCCTCTGTACAAATTTAACAGTGCGCTCACTAATAAAACCTTGGGCCTCTCCTTGAGCTGTAAGCCCCAAATCTTTCTTTTTCAAAGCACTTTCTCCTTTGATTTTGAAATATACTGTTGTTTTCAATCTTTCTTTGTTGAACAACTAACCAAACAGCATGGAAGCTCTACAACCGAGTAAGTGGTTATTGCTTTCATTTACCGCTTTCATATACATATAACTGTATTGTGGGGCTGTTTCACTGTAAGTCTTCTTTCATAAACTCATATCAACTGTGTAATAATAGTATAGATATTTTGAGTTTCCCCGGCAACTACGTCTATAACTAGGTGACGCCGTTTACTGATAGAAATAGACAACTAGATCCCCAATAGGATCACCAGATACAGTCTTCTCTTCGGCTGTCCTCATTAGGAATTGTCAAGAAATTCTACTCCCAGAGATGAATGTATTCTCCGTGAATGGCATCTTTGAGTTTCTTCCAAATTCTCGAACTTTCCTGACTTGATCTATTCCTTGTGAATAGCTTGCCTTGAATTTCTCGGGGTTTGGGGACCCACGGGCTTCTTAAAAGTATCGGCCTCCTCTTGGGCATCATACAAGGACCCACATGCTTCCTAAAAGCAACCCCGCCTCCTCTTGGGCTTAGTACAAGGACCCTACGACTTCTTAGAAGTATTCACAGCCTCCTCTTAGGCTTCGTATAATGATCTCTTCCTCCAGGAACGATAGCCTCCTCTTAGGCTTCGTGCAAGGACCCGTCGACTTCTTAAAAGTTGTCAGCCTCCTCTTGGGCTTCGTACAAATTGTCCCGACGACCTCCTAGAGGTATAGGAACAGAACTTAATCATCTGCATAGAACAGTCCTTTCATAGAGCCTACTACTGTTTCTCAAAACATAGTACAAAAGATGAAACTCTAGACTTGGACAGTCTAATATCCTTGAGTCTTAAAGACATTCTCAAGCACCCTTCAAGAATAGGAAGAAAAACCCGCAGACTCGGACAGTCTCAATACCCTTCGGATTTCCTACTTCCTTAAAGAACAGGAATAACCCGGATCCTCGAATCAAATCCTCGAGTACAGTGTTGCTCATATAAGAACTGATTTTCTCTTAAAAATCAGTATACTGGACCTGTCACTCAACTCAAACATTAACCATAGCCTCCTCTTAGGCTTTGTATAATGATCCTTCTCTAGTGAAGTTAGCCTCCTCTTGGGCTTTGTACAATGATTCTCCCCAGCGGAGTCAAACAACGTTTAGCCTCTCTCTCGGGCTTTGTACGAGACACATAAGAGACTCCCTCGTTGAGTCAATTACCTTTTTTGCCTCCATCTCGGGCTTTATACGAGATACAAAAAGGTTCTTATTAAGCCAAACAAATTTTAGCCTCCATCTCGGGCTTCGTACGAGATACAAAAAAACTCTCGTTGAGTCAAATAGCCTTCATCTCGGGCTTCATACGAGATACCAAAAGACTCCATCGTCGAGTCAAAACCTTTTAGCCTCTCTCTCGGGCTTTGTACGAGACACATAATAGCCTCCTCTTAGGCTTTGTATAAGAAAACTACTGGCTGATCCAATAAACCTTTCAGCATCAAAGTTGTGCCTCATTCACAGTACACAAACATCAACAACTCCTTCCCCTTTATCTAATCGTTGTAAGCGGCAAGCCTCTGGATTATTTACATCCACGCCACTGTCCCTCTTTTAGCATGAAAAATTCCTAAGGAAAGATAACATTGCTCTACACTGAGTTAAAGTCTTCTCCTTCAGGTTAAAATCCCCTATAAAGGAAATTATGGCATTGTCGGATTCACACATCCCGGTTAAAGTAATTCTCATTTATAAACAGTTGTGACATACAACCCCCTCTTTAGAGATGACAAATTCTCTCTAAAGTCAACATCTTTCAGCTTCACATCTTGGGCTTTGAACAAGATACAAATCACCTTTCGCTTCACGTCTTGGGCTTTGAACAAGACACCAAAATACCCATTTCCTCCCGTAGAATAGGAGGAACTACGAACGCTCTGATTTCCCTGTTTCGGTAAATGGGAATACGTAGGCATAAGATTGAAAGAAAAATCTTAGCGAGCACACTAAACAAAAACCTTAAATCCCATATACCATAATCTGAAGCAGTATCCTAACAAAATCCCAGAGAGAAATCAGTATTGGCAAAAATACAAATAACCAATACAAAGGCCCCCACCACATTGATCACATCCGTAACCTAACAGACCGCTGTTTAAACTCAGTATGCAAGCAGGGTTAATTGGAGACATCTATTTCCCTTCCTTCATCAGCTTTAATAGGATAAAAAATGAATCTACCTGTAGTAAACTCAACCGTAGTGAGAGCGACCAGCGCTTAAGAACCGCGTCCAAAATCGCTCGCTACACAAATCAAAAGAGATAATTTAGGGAGCATATTTGTTCTATATAAAAGAATATGTTTGTTATCATCAAAATAATTAGAGGATGTAGAATCAAACTCTTGTTCTAACAAATTCTGTGTCGTCTTACCGAGGTAAGGAGAAGCAACGCCAGAACTATAATCAGCAGGTGGCCTCAGTAACCATCCCTGCAGCACTTCCACCTCAAGCAGCGCCCCAGTATCAAAGAAGGCCTAAGCAGAATAGGCACTTAGATACTCCATCATTGCCTTACTCCCAGTTATTTCAGCATTTGTTGCAATTTCAGTTAATTCAGAAGAGGACTCTAGCTCCTGTTGTTGGTGATCCACCTCCGGGTTACAATCCCAACGCCCACTGTGACTTTCATTCCGGGGCACCCGGACACTATATTGAGGACTGCAAAGCTTTTAAGCATAAAGTCCAAGACTTGGTGGATTCAAAGGCCATTAACTTTTCAAATGATGTGCCAAATGTCATCCAAAATCCAATGTCGAACCATGGTGGGCAGAGGGTTAATGCGGTGTTAGAGGAGAATGAATCTTTGAATCTGGTTATGGATGTTAATAAATTAAGGACTCCTTTGATGGTGGTAAAGGAGAGGTTATTGAGGGGTGGGGTGTCCCTCAGATGTGATGAGAATTGTTCAGATTGTATGTCGCAAATGAATGGGTGTGGTTTGTTGAAGTCAGGAATTCAAAAGTTGATAGATGAAGGTCAATTGCAGTTTGACCGGTGTGACCAACAGAAAGAAGTTGTTAGCAGAAAAAATGAGGTTGCTACCATTACTATCCCCTTCAAAACAATCATTATTTCAGGGCCGGTAAGACCAGCACCAGTTATTATTACAGCTCCCGGACCCGTGCCATATGAGAGCACCAAGGCCATTCCTTGGAACTATGGAGCCGAAGTGTTCGTTAATGGACAGAAACAAGAACTGGTGGTAACTTCTGTAGTGAACTCTTGTGTTGAAAACAAAAATGAGGCAGGGGATATCACGAGAAGTGGTAGAGTCTTTATCCCTTCAGATGATCAAGATGGTAGTTCTAGACAAGACAAAGGGAAGCAGGTTGTAGATAATTATGTGCAAGCGCCAGTAGTGAATGATTCCACGGCAAAACCGATTGATAATTCTTTCTCCGAGAATGTAGAAGAGTTTATGAGACTGATTCGGAAAAGTGATTATAAAATTATGGATCAATTACATCAGACGTCGTCTAAGATTTCTATCTTGTCTCTGTTATTGTGTTCCGAGGCACACCAAAACGCACGGCTGAAAGTACTGAATGCTGCTTACATACCCCAGGAGATCTCAGTTAATTAGTTTGAGGGGGTAGTGGCCCATGTTAATGTAGGCAATGGTTTGGGTTTTACTGATGTTGACTTGACTCCAGCTGGGAGAAACTATAATAATTCCTTGCATATTTCTGTTGAGTGTCGTGGATTGTTGATGTCTCATGTGCTTGTGGATATTGGATCCTCTTTGAATGTTCTGCCTAAGAAAGCCTTGATGAAGTTAGACACCTGAGGGTTGATATGCACACCTAGTGACTTGGTGGTGCGCGCATTCGACGGCTCGAAGAGATCTATTTTTGGAGAGATTGTACTACCAATTAAGGTTGGGCCAGAGGTTTTCGATGCTACCTTCTATATCATGGACATCCAGCCTGCTTACAGCTGTCTGCTGGGTCGTCCATGGATTCACATTGCTGGGGCTATGACGTCTACATTGCATCAGAAGTTAAAGTACATGGTAGACGGACATGTGGTGACGGTTTGTGGAGAAGAGGATATCATGATAAGCCAACTATCTACTTTCAAGTATGTGGAGGTAGATGGCGAAATACATGAAACTTTATGTCAGGCTTTTGAAGCAGTAAAGATCCCTGAGGAATCTCTCAAGGAAGTCAGCCAACCTAAAGTGGTAGAACAGCCTACAGTGGTACATCAGTCGAAGATTTCTATGTCTTCCTTCAAGGATGCTCGGGTCATGGTTGAAGCCGGCGGTTCACAAAAGTGGGGTCAGATTATTGATGTCCAGGAAAAGTGGAATACTCATGGATTGGGTTATAAGCCCCCCAGGCGTCCTGAAGAGCCTCTCAAGTTCTATGGTCCAGTTCGTTTCACCAGTGTCGGTGTGTTCTTTGATATAATCAATGCTATTGGTGAAGACGGGGATAGTGATTGTGATATGGATAGTTGGATCCGCCCCTGTGTTCCAGGTCAAAGTCTTCGCAACTGGTCGTCAGAAAGAGCCATTCAAGTGACCGGACCAGAGTAATTGCTCATGTTTGTCATCTATGTTAATCCTACGTTCTGCCCAAGACGTAGTGATTCTTGTTTGTAGGGCTTGAATGTTTTGTATTCTTTTTCTTTATCATTAATAAAGGACGTTTTCGCATTCAAATGTTTTGATCCCTGTTTTTCTGTTTTTTATTTTATTTTTGAATTAAAACCACAGCAAAATGGCAATGTGTTTTTGTTTGATGCATCCATATTAAACATAAATCATCAATCATGCAGGTTTTCTTGTTCAGATTCCACCCATCATGATTCAGCTATGGCTCGATATGACTTCGATAATCCCATATATCAGGCCGAAGAGGGGACTGATGAAGATTGTGAATTACCCGAGGAATTGGCCAGGCTGTTGAAACAGGAGGAAAAGGTCATTCTGCCTCATCAGGAGGAAATCGAGGTTGTTAACTTGGGAACCGAGGACGCAAAGAAAGAGGTACGGATTGGGGCTGCTTTGGAAAACACTGTCAAGGGAAGATTGATTGAAATGCTCCGAGAGTATGTGGATATCTTCGCCTGGTCATACCAAGACATGCCTGGGCTCGACACTGACATCGTGGTACACCGGCTGCCACTCAAAGAAGCATGTGCTCCGGTTAAGCAGAAGCTGAGAAGGACGAAACCGAATATGGCTGTCAAGATTAAAGAAGAGGTTCAGAAACAGTTAGATGATGGGTTTCTTGCTGTAACAAATTATCCTCTGTGGGTTGCTAATATTGTGCCTGTACCTAAGAAGGATGGAAAGGTTTGGATGTGCGTTGATTACAGAGATCTGAATAGAGCAAGCCCAAAAGACGACTTCCCGCTTCCTTACATTGAAGTGTTAGTGGACAACACTGCTCAATATTCTGTGTTTTCTTTCATGGATGGCTTTTCTGGGTATAACCAAATCAAGATGGCCCTAGAGGACATGGAGAAAACGACGTTCATAACACCGTGGGGAACATTCTGTTACAAAGTGATGCCCTTCGGATTGAAAAATGTTGGGGCAACCTATCAGCGGGCGATGGTGACTCTCTTTCATGATATGATTCACAAAGAGATCGAGGTCTATGTTAATGACATGATTGCGAAGTCACAAACAGAGGAAGAGCATCTGGTGAATCTCCAGAAACTATTTGAAAGGTTGAGAAAGTTCAGGCTAAGGTTGAATCCGAACAAGTGCACCTTCGGGGTGAGATATGGAAAGTTACTGGGTTTTATTGTCAGCGAAAAAGGTATCGAGGTTGATCCTGCTAAAGTAAAAGCTATACAAGAAATGCCTGAACCAAGAACAGAAAAAGAGGTTCGTGGTTTCTTAGGGAGGTTGAACTATATTGCTAGATTCATCTCTCATCTTACAGCCACGTGTGAACCAATATTCAAGTTGCTAAGAAAAGATCAAGAGGTCAGTTGGAACGAGAATTGTCAAAAAGCGTTTGAAAAAATAAAAGAATATTTGCAGGAACCTCCGGTCCTTATGCCGCCAGTGCCAGGAAGGCCATTGATTATGTATCTTACGGTTCTTGAGAACTCAATGGGGTGTGTGCTCGGTCAACATGACAAGTCAGGTAGAAAAGAGCATGCCATCTACTACCCGAGTAAGAAATTTACTGATTGTGAGTCAAGGTACTCGATGCTGGAGAAAACATGTTGTGCACTCGCTTGGGCAGCTAAGCGTTTGAAGCAGTATATGTTAAACCACACAACCCTCTTGATTTCGAAGATGGATCCGATCAAGTATGTGTTTGAAAAGCAGGCGCTTTCTGGAAGAATAGCCCGTTGGCAGATGGTTCTGACAGAATACGATATTCAATATGTTTCCCAAAAGGTCATCAAGGGAAGTGTTTTGTCAGAGTATCTTGCTGAACAACCAATCGAGGATTATCAACCAATGAAGTTTGAATTTCCTGATGAGCACATTATGTATCTGAAGATGAAAGATTGTGAAGAGCCTTTGCATGATGAAGGGTCCCAGTGGAAGCTGGTCTTCGATGGGGCTGTTAATTCATATGGTAATGGAATCAGGGCGATTATTACAACTCCACAAGGGTCTCATATACCCTTCACTGCCCGATTAGCGTTCATATGCACCAACAATGAGGCGGAGTATGAAGCATGCATCATGGGGTTAGAAGAAGCAATTGATTTGAGAATCAAGAATCTCGATGTCTATGGTGATTCCGCGTTGGTAGTTAATCAGATTACAGGTGAATGGGAAACTCGTCAAGCGAATTTGGTGCCTTATAATAACTATGCCAGAAGGTTGTTACCGTTCTTTGACATAGTCGATTTCCATCATATAGCTCGGGTGGAGAATCAAATGGAAGATGCGTTGGCAACATTATCTTCAATGTATCAGGTGAATCGTTGGAATGAAACTCCTTCGATCAGAATCATGCGTCTAGATAGACCAGCTTTTGTGTTTGCAATTGAAGATGTATCAGATGGTAAACCTTGGTATCATGATATTAAGGTTTTTCTGAAGAGTCAGGAATATCCAGAGGGTGCATCCACCAAAGATAAGAAGACTCTGAGGAGGTTGGAAGGAAATTTCTTTTTGAATAGAGATGATGTGTTATACAAGAGGAATTTTGACATGGTCTTGCTACGTTGTGTTGATGAACACGAGGCAAACCTGTTAATGGAGGAAGTTCATGAAGGATCTTTCAGTACCCATGCCAATGGGCATGCTATGGCCAGAAAACTGTTGAGAGCGGGGTATTACTGGATGACAATGGAGTCTGATTGTTTTAAATACGCCCGGAGATGTCACAAATGCCAGATTTATGCAGATAAGGTGCACATATCGCCTACTCCTCTGAATGTGTTGTCATCGCCTTGGCCCTTTGCTATGTGGGGCATTGATATGATCAGAAATATTGAACTTACTGCTTCCAATGGCCATCGTTTCATTTTAGTTGCCATCGATTACTTCATAAAGTGGGTGGAAGCAGCCTCATATGCCAACGTCACCAGACAAGTGGTAGCCAGATTTATCAAGAAGGACATCATCTGCCGGTATAGAGTCCCGGAGAGAATCATTACTGATAACGGTTCAAATTTGAATAACAAGATGATGAAGGAGCTATGTCAGAGCTTTAAGATTGAACATCACAATTCTTCTCCCTATCGTCCGAATATGAATGGGGCAGTTGAAGCAGCAAATAAGAACATCAAGAAGACTGTGCAGAAGATGGTTGTAACATATAAAGACTGGCATGAGATGATGCCCTATGCTTTACACGGTTATCGTACTTCGGTACGTACATCGACTGGGGCAACTCCTTTCTCACTGGTATATGGTATGGAAGCAGTTCTACCATTAGAGGTTGAGATTCCTTCTTTAAGAATTCTGGCAGACGTGAAGCTTGATGAAGCTGAGTGGGTGCGTTCCAGACTGAATCAGCTGAACCTTATTGAAGAGAAAAGATTGGCAGCCATTGCACATGGTCGGTTGTATCAGAGTAGGATGAAGAAAGCCTTTGATCAGAAAGTGCGTCCTCGATGTTTTCAGGCTGGTGAATTGGTTTTGAAAAGGATCATTCCTCCTTAAACAGATCACAGGGGCAAATGGACTCTAAACTACGAAGGGCCATATGTAGTAAGACAGGTTTTCTCTAGTGGAGCCTTATTACTCTCAACTATGGATGGCGAAGATTTTACGTCCCCTGTGAACGCAGACGTAGTCAAAAAATAATTTGCATAAAAGAGACCCGCTGGACACAAAAAGAAAGTTCAGGCAAAAAAGGGGCATCCCGTCGAACCGTAAAAAGAAAAGGTTCGGGCAAAAGTTAGGGATAAAAAATAAAAAAGAAAAAGAAAAAGAAAAAGAATAAACCCGCAAGGTTGAAAACCTGGAAAGGCAACTTTGGCAAAAATGGGTATCCCGGTGGATTGAAAACCCGAAAAGGGCTATCCAGGCAAAAGTTAGGGATTTAAAAGCAAACGGCTACGATCTGAGCTCGATCTGTGAGCACTTTGGATACATGGAAATTTCGAAGGAAAGGAATCAGTCTAGTCAGTCTTTTCGAAGGCCAAAACATCTGCGGATAAGCAAGGCATATTGGGTCATAGCTGAATTGAATCATGGTGGATGTCTGTTCCCCACATTGCCGACATGTGTATTTTCTTTTATTTTTGGTGCAATTACCTCTTTTCAGAAATTGCTTCCGAATGTAAAAGCCTATTTACAGGACAATTCATTCAATAAAATTTTCATTTCACTCAAAAGCTTTCCATTTGTGTTTTTACTTTTGTTGTTTTGTTTGTTAAAACGTCCGATATTTTGATAAAACATTGCATGCGAAAATGTTAAGCTTTGCGAAGCATATCAGAAAACAGTGGAAATTGCTTAGGCAACGGTCGTTGTGATAGTAATTAGAGTAACCTTTTTGCATATAGAACTTTCTGTTGATTTTGTTTGCAGGGCAACAAGTTTGTTCTTCCCCAGGAGAGTTACTCTCCTCGACATTGAAAAGTTCATCCTCCTCAGTAGGTTGTTATTTTCCCCAGCCAGGGTGTCGAGGATTATCTTCCTCAGCAGAGCATAAAAGATTAATTTCCCAGCTGTTGTCGTGATTGATTTATCACTTTCTCAGCAAATAATCAGAAGTTGACGCTGTTACATCCCCAGCAGGAGACTTATGGAATATCTTCTTGGGACAAAGATGTTATTTTCCCCACAGGTTCTGAACACCCATTCTCCTCATCCAGTCAGGAGATATTTTTCTCATCAGCAAAGGTATGATTTAATCCCCACGGATGATTAAGTTGGATGTTGTCCTCTAGCAGAGTCGATGCCGTCAGCTACCGTCTTCCAAGCAGATTGCTAGTAATGGCGGGTACTCCCCAGCAGGTGTAGACACAGATGACTCCTACCGATAGGTTAAGCCCAGTAATATCCCCAAGCAGGTTCGAACATATCGATTTATTTCCCCAAGCAGAGCTTGGTGGTGATCTTCTCAGTGGATTGTTCAACAGAGGTTGATACCCCCGGCAGGTCTTAAAGTCCAGTTGTTATTGGCATTTTTTCAGATCCAGGTTTTGGATTCTATCTTCGGCAGAAGTCATTGGTGATCCCCAGTGAAGAGAGTTTCTCTTTGGGGTTCCACTTCCCATTTTCGTTTTATCCCCCCAACAGAGTGGATTTTCTCTCGGAGTTTTCATCTCCAGCAGAGTTCGTGATCAGGAACTTCCTCAGCAGAGTGAAATCTTCCTCCGCAGGGTCTCTCATTTCAGAAGCCAATTTAGTTTGTCATCCCGGTGGAGTTGCCTTCGTCTTCGGCATTTATTTTGTTGAGGCGCCTCTTTTGCATTGCATAAGCATTCTTGCATGGCATCTTCCCAAACGCGTAGAATTTCCATTTCGTATGGAGCATTACGCCATAAAAATTCAAACATATGCATTCGAAGCATAAGCCAAGTTTAATATCTTTTACCAATTTCTTTCCCTAGCAGAAAGTGATAAACTCAGGAGTTGTTGTTTGGCATTACACCGCAACCAGTGGATTCGTCCTTCTTACTCCTTCTTACACTCCCCTACAGAGTTGTCTGTCTAGATTTCTCTTTTCCCCAGCGGAGCCATCTTGGTAGATCCGTTGATTCTACTAATCTTTGGAGACCCCCTTCAGCCGGTCCATCCTTTTCGAGTTCCCCTTCGGCCGTTCTCGTATTCTTTTGTTGGTTAGACCCCCTTCGGTCGGTCTTCCTTTTCGAGTTCCCCTTCGACCGTTCTCGATGTATTTTGTTGGTGTCCCCCTTCGGGCGGTCTCTCTTTACGAGTTCCCCTTCGGCCATTCTCGTTTTCTTTTGTTGGCTAGACCCCTTTCGGCCGGTCTTCCTTTCCGAGTTCACCTTCGGCCGTCCTCGTCTCTTTGTTTGAAAGACCACCTTCGGCCAGTCTTTCATTTTTTAGTTCGCCTTCGGCCGTTTTCGTATCCTTTGGTTGATTAGCTCACCTTCGGCCGGTCTTGTCTTCCTCCCCAGCTTAGCTTGCCTTCGGCTGGTCTACCTTTGTTGGAAATTCCTCCTTAGGCTGGTATTCCTTTTCGAGTTCCCCTTCGGCCATTCTCGTATCCTTTTGTTGGTTAGACCCCCTTCGGTCGGTCTTCCTTTTCGAGTTCCCCTTCGGCCGTTCTCGATGTATTTTGTTGGAGTCCCCCTTCGGCCGGTCTCCCTTTACGAGTTCCCCTTCGGTCGTTCTCATTTTCTTTTGTTGGCTAGACCCCCTTCGGCCAGTCTTCCTTTCCGAGTTTGCCTTCAGCCGTCCTCGTATCTTTGTTTGAAAGACCACCTTCGGCCAGTCTTTCATTTTTGAGTTCGCCTTCGGCAAATCTCGTATCCTTTGGTTGATTAACTCGCCTTCGACCGGTCTTGTCTTCCTCCCTAGCGTAGCTTGCCTTCGATCGGTCTACCTTTGTTGGAAATTCCTCCTTAGGTTGTTATTCCTTTTCGAGTTCGCCTTCGGCCGCCCTCGTGATTGCCTTATTTCATATTCCCCACAGGGTGCAAATTTTCAGGTTATTTTGGTATTCAACCTCCGTGTATCCCGATTTCCTGAAAGCCTTTGCTTCCATACCCTCGGATTCAAGCAAGTTTGAATAGGGGTAGCTGTAACACCTCAAATTCTCCCTAGTGTTTCTAACCCTTTTGGCTTATGCTTCATTTCATTTGCATTGTCATTTTTGTATGTGCATATTTCTTTTGGACATGGGATCAAGGTATTCTCTAGCAGCTCACGATGTCATCAGTTTCAGTATGATTTTTAACAGTGTTAAAGGCCAAGCAGATAGCTTTCCAAGTCTTTTTGAGCATTTATTTTGCTCATTAACTGACTTGATGATTAGAAACTCCGGCAGTCAATTTTTGATCAGCTATTCAACACCAGACAGTTGTTATCAGCAGTTTAATTCGAGTGCGAAAAAACATTTCACAGCATATTTCAAGTGTATTCCAGTGGTAATATCAAATGGCAAGTTTCAGAGGGCTATCGTGGTTCAGAACGGGTAGGACCAGACGAATATCCAAGTTTCCCTCCTTTTGGCGCAAAAATTCAAATTTTGAATGTGTTAATCGATTAACCAATTGCAGTGCAATTAGGTTAATTGATTAACCATAGTGAATTTTGCCCAAATGCTGCATTTTCAGAGCTGTTTCTTTTTAATCCAATTTTTAATCACCCATTTTAATTCTACACATCAGTAGAAGGGTCTAGAGAGTTGACTTTCCATTCAAAAAATTCAAATTCTTTCCACTCCAATTCCACATTTCCTTTCCTAATTCACATTTCATCCCAATTTCCACTCACTTAACCTCATTCTCAACCCAAACTTAACTCCTAACCTAGGGGTTATTTAAACCAATTCATTCCAAACCTCTAGGACCTAGATCATATTTTCACTCCCAATTTTCAGAATTCTCTCAATTCTCTCTCACTCTTTCATTCTCCAACTCCATTTTCAACCACACTCAAAGCTCTTCTTCAAAGATTAACAAGTTCTTCATTGAAACTTGTTAATTCTTGAGCTAAGACCTCTCATCATCACTACATTTCAGCTTTTCAATTTGAATTTTCGTTTGGATTTGGTTCTGAATTTTCAGAAGTGATTTTTGGAAGTGCTTTTGGAGCTTTGGTTGGTTATTGCTTGGATCTACAACTTTTGAGTGCAAGAAGCTTGTGGATCTTGGATTTCTCTACTTGAATTCATCCATTTCTGTTTACAACACTTACCAAAGCAAATCCCAGCTTTGTAGGTTGGTTAATTTCAGATCCATACTCATTTTAGCTTAATTGCAACTTGTACAATGTAGATCCATGAATTTTGATGTGTTTTGATTCATTTGGTTGATCTTGATTGTGAATGTTGATGATTATTGAATTTAAGTGATTTTTGAATGTTGTTTCTGAACTTAATTTTCGTGCATTGTTGATTACATGATCATTGAAGATGATTGCATAAGTGCTTTTGCTGCTGGAAGTGATTTTTCAAACTGATTTTGTGCTGATTTTACAGTGTTAATCGATTAACCAATTGCAGTGCAATTAGGTTAATCGATTAACCCGTGCAAAATGTGTGTAATAAGAGCTGTTAATCGATTAACACAATTTCACTGCAATTGGTTAATCGATTAACACTGATGCAGAGTGTGTTTTTTGTGCATTTTTTAGCATGTTTCGATCCCGTTTCATTTCTAATCTTCATGGATTGATATGATACATGTTTAATGACTGTTTTTATGCTGTTGCACCCCACACCATCGTATGTGCACAATTTTCCAACACGCGGCTCTTATTTTTTCATCGTTTATGAACATGTTTACATTGTTGCATTCTTGATGCCATGAACACATAGCACACACTCCTTGAGCATGATAATTGTTGATTAATGCTTATGTTGCTGGAATTGCTTTGTGTTTGTTTGTTCACCTAATTTTGTGAGATGCATGCTTCACTTGATTTGTTCATATGCTTAATGATATGCTTCCTCATGATATGCATGCTTTCACGATGATTTCAAGAGTTATTTACCTTGGTTGGTGGTGTGATTGTAATCATGTTTGATTGAAGAATATGTAATGCTTGATGCACATTTGCTATGCCATGATTGAGTTGTATTCAAGCGAATCACATGCTGCCCTGTTTCTACTGCTGTCTATGTGCATATGTGCTGTTATATGTGCTGCTGTTTGGCTTTTTTACACCTCCTTTTGTGCTGGATTGTGTGCTGTTGAAAGCTGTTTTGCTTGTGTGATGTCTTTAACTGCTGTATTGGTGCAGATGCGCTGTTGTAGCTGCTGTTTTTGCTCTTTTCTTCTTTCCTTCTTCATCTCTTTCACTCTTTTTCTTCCCTTGAGTCTCAAGACTTGTTTAAGTCTTGGATTCACTCCCTTAGAGCTACCTAGTCCAACTTAATTTCCGATTAAGCTTGGAGTAGGATTAGCATTAGGATTCCCTTTGCATGCTAACTTAGGTAGACGTTTCCCTTTCATCCTCAACTATAGGTCCATCTTTTGCATAACAACATTAGGATAGAATTCCCCTTAGTGTTTTCTTTTTCCTTGGAGTCTTCTCTTCTCATCTCATAACACTTCTAAAACACTTAATAAATATAACGAATATTGCGCTCGAGCCTTAAGTGTAGGAAATGAAGAACGAGGGGTCTCCCATCCTCTTCTAGAGTGTTTAGCATACGTCCCATTTGGGGACGACCATGCAATTCACTCGTTCCCGCATGGTAGACTTTAGTGCAGTGTAAGTTACGAATTAACTTCAATCCACTTCTGTCTAAAAAACACAAAAAAACAAATTCAAACCTTTTCATCCTTCGGGATTCTTCAAGTTCAAGCCATTTTCAGAAAAGGGCATGTTACTTCCGTCTCGTCGCAAACAGGCGTCGACCCTAACTGCCAGACGCGAACTTAACGTCGCTCATAAAAAACACTAACCGACCTTGTTAGGTCGAACTAAGACTGCTCTGATTTCCTCTCTCTAGTCCGATTGAGGATACGTAGGCACAAGACGGCGATGTCTTGGCGAGCAACCTCCCCCCTTAGTTCGTTTCCGAACTACGTTGACTCTGACTTTCCCATTGCATGAGGGAATACGTAGGCATAGGACGAGAGGTGTCCTATCGAGTCATTTCTTTTTCTTTTCTCCCCCCGTTTCTTCGTTCTCTTCCGTTCCCGTTCCTCTTCCTTTCCAGTAGCAGCGGAGCTCCAAACGACGACGCCATTTGATCGAGACAACAAGCGTGGATCCCGTCGAGTACGATGGACGTGCAGGGTGCTAACACCTTCCCTTCGCGTAACCGACTCCCTTACCCGTTTCTCTTGGTCGCGAGACCATGCTCTTTCCCTTCCCTCAGGTTTATGCAGTGTTTCCTTTCCCTCGCTTGGGATAAATACACATTACCGGCGACTCTGTTTTCTGTGCCACTTTCGCATTTGTACCATGGATGCAAATCCTCGGGAGCGATAGTAACGATTAAAACATGACGAATTGTGAGGTATAGCGACGAATCATGATGAGTGCGTATTGGTGATGTATTATGATGTTTGGTGATGATTCATGAATGATGATGCAAATATGACGATTTTATGATGATGATTATTATGATGCTTTGCATCATGCATTCATGGCATATTTGGGACTACGGTCCAGTGGTGGCTTCAATCTCATTGTGTGGATTTTAAGTGTTTTGTGACGTGCTCTAATTCTTGTGTAGAATCGATCATATTGGTGGGGATCTTTGGAGGGTGATGGCCCAGTGTCCATCAATTATGACGAATTAGTACCACATGCATGAGTCTATGATATTGCACTTGCATACAATGCGGCATTACACTCTATTGATGATTTTGATATATGGATGATGTTTGTAAATGACTTGGTGATGTATTGTGTTGCTACTTTATCTTTTGTTTATATCTTATATATTGATTCATGATTACTCACCCTGCCTATTTGAATGTTGCCTCCACGTGGGTAACGTGCAGGTGATCAGGCTTAGCTCTCTTGGTGCTTGAAGATTAGCTTTCAAAGTATTTTGATTTCTCCGTCGATTTAGAGGGTCTTGCTCTGATATGTAACATCGGGTCGGGATGTTTGAGTCGAACGATTTACGTTCTTCTATTTTGTTTGCACGATGATGTTTATGAGTTTTATTTTAAGATGTTTTCGGATTATAAACTATGTTAAGTTTTGATTTCCCCTGCGAAGTGTTTAAATGAATTTATGACGATAAAACCCGTGTTATGGGGCAGGTTGTTATTTTGATGTTTCTTGACGAAATGTGACACTCTTGAGTGGTGTACTCTGATATAATTGTTGCATCTATCTGTGAATGTTTTTCGGGTAGAAAAAGGGTGTTACAAAGTCCACGACACTTGGATGGAATTTTTTAAGCCTTCCATTTAGTCGACCAGAATCTCTTATGCCAAAACAGGTTTTGGGTTGGCTACCTATTGTCCAAATTAGGTGTCCAGGCAGTTTGGCTTCAGCTAATTTTTTTCCTAAGTTATTTTTTTCCAAAGACGAGTCAGTATTTTTGGCTACTGATGAGCCAGATGAAAAATGGTATCAAGAGTGCTTAAACTTTTATACCAAAAAAATCTTACACTTGAATCCCTTCTAATTCTCACCTTCTTTCCATTACACCAAAGATTTCGAGGACTGATGGTTCGCCTACCACCATGGTGTAATTGACCTTTTAGTTATGGTTCAATGCCTAACATATGTCTTTTTGTTTCTAGAGAACCAAGCAAAGAAAAGCAGAGGTATGCACATTAAAGAAATTCAAGCTTTTCAGCATTATTTTGAAACTGTATATAATCATTTTGATCTTAGTCGAACCATCTATGATACATATGTTACTTTAAAACATAAAGTTACTGAAAAACTTCCAAACTTGAAAATTCCTGCCTATGTAGAAGATAGATAAAACTTTGCTTTAAAATTTTATTTTTCTAAACTTCAACCATTGCCCACCTGTGAATTTGGCTTGGCTTTTAGTCCAACAATTCCAGGCTGGCTCTTTTGTGGCTCTTTCTTCGTTTTAAACAATGAATTGAAAAAACCTCGTCATAAGATAATTTCGACTAAGTATAACATGGATAATTATAAAGGCCATCTTCATGTCGACATTGAACATTTTCAAGCCTTTTCCCCCATCTCAACAGGTGAAATACAAGACTCTTAGAAAATTTTGAACTTTCCTTTATGTTCCCCTTTTACTCACTTGTGTCAAACTATTTATGCCATACCCATTAATCCAAAGGAATCGAAGAAACAAAAAGAGACATCCAACAACACATAAAAGTTTGACCAGGTGAAGCAAACATCACAAGTAAAATTTTTTATACCTTTGTCCTTTTCTAAAACTCTATGCCTTTTTGAAAAACTTATTCTTCTTTGTTTTTACCTTCCAAGGTCGAAAGAGAGGAAACACTTTCACTACTTCCCCTTCTACTACAAAGAAATCTAAGAAGAACGATACTGAGGTTCCCGACCAAGAATGGACACATGTTTAACTTACTTTATTTTTGTCTGTTGTTACTTCCTATATATCTTTTATCATACTAACAATTATGAATACCTCAGTCTACACAAAGGATTTAGGAAATGAGCAAAGAAATGGAAAGTGGGGTCTTTGTATTAAATATGGCATTCATTTTGTTCTGGTTTATTTCTATACCTTTCTTGTGAAACTACAAATCCCAGAAAGTCACCTGCATGAACACCAAAAACATATTTTAATGGATTCATTTTAAGTCCATGTTTCCTCATCCTTTCAAAGGATTGTCGATGGTGGTCTAAGTGACCATTTTTCGATGAGGATTTAATGACTATATCATCAATGTATACCTGCATAGAGGTCTCGATGATTCATCACCCTTTGGGCCAAAAGGCATCAATACCCATTCATAAGTTCCTAAGGCCCCAGAGCATCGAAATTCCATTTTTGACACATCTTCCTCTACAATAAAAATTTGTTTATATCTAGAATAACCATCTAAAATACTTAAATACTCAAAGCCCGCCACTGAATCGACTAGCATTTCTGCCATAAGCATAGGGTATTCATCTTTTGGAGTAGCAGCATTTAGGTCTCTAAATTCAATACAGACTCTAAGAGACGCATTCTTTTTAATCACAGGGACAATATTTACTAACCATTCGACATAATGGCAGTTCTTATGAACTTATTCCTAAGAAACCTTTCGATCTTTTTGATATTTGACATTATTTCTAGTGCAAACCTCCTTGGCGTCTGTTTCAAAGGTCTTTTGTTAGGTCGAATTGGTAGTTTTAATTCCACAAAATCTCAATTGAGTCATGGCATTTCATCATAGTCCCAGGTGAAATAGTCTTTGAATTCTTGTAGCAACTCAATTATATGAGACTTCGTGCTTGGATCAATCTTGGCAATTACGAACATTGGCCTTTTGATTGCTCAATTTCCTATGTCGACCTCTTATAATGGATCTTGAGCCTGAATCCTTTTAGTCAAAGTCAAAATATCTCTCACAAATCCCAAAGGCTCGTCATCATGGACGCAATCAAGCCTCTAGCTTTCTATAATTGGGTTTTCTGTAACCTCTACCCTATTATTTTCAATAAGATTGGCTTCGATAACCATTATTTATTGGAAACTGACTTCTAAAGCCGCCTTTATTCTATTTTCGGCTATGTAAGCCAAAATTTAAGCCAGCGTGTTTGACTCAGACATCATTATCTTCTGTCGACCATCCAGTGGCGTTGGTCGAACCTTCTCCCATGGTTTCATACTCCCACATGAAACCATGTGTTGGATGTAATTTCATAGAGTGAAATACATCTCCCTCCAGAGAAAATGTCATCCCTGCAGGTGTGCATGGCATAATGTTGGACAAGGTTTTGTAAAAGTTTTTCTTGTTAACATGATTAACCTCTATTAAGAAAAAACTCTGGTCTGCTTCAATATTTTCAATAACATCGTGAGGTCTCCAAATTGAAATCCTCTGGTGTAAGGTCGAAGGGACCGCTCTTACACCATGGATCCATTCTCGACCTAGCAACAATTATAATTTTCCTTGGTTGAAATGACTACACACAACATTGGCCTTGTAATGGTTTCCACAACAACATCCACCTGTATGGTGCATAGGGCTTTTCTTGTTTTTCCTTCATAGATTGAGAGAACCATGTTGAGGGGTCTTAGGTCGATATCATATTTTCCAATCTTTCTCAATAAAGAGTATGGCATCAGGTTGACTACAATCCCTTCATCTGCCAAGGCTTTATTAATTCCTACATTTTGAACCTTTGCCCATATGAAAAGGGGCTTCGAGTGTTGTTGCATGCCATAATCAGGCCTTTCGATGTGCCTTTATCTTTATCTATCGAAACATTATTCATCACGTAGTAATATAAAGGTTTGTGGTTTGCTCATTCTTCAACCAATCCATTGTCTTCCTCTTCAGTCACCTTAGTGACCTAATCAAACTCTATTGGTAACATAGAGATCATGTTACATATTATATACAGCTCTTATTTAGAACCATAATCAAAGTTATTTGTTACCATGTCTTCTTCTTTGTTTTGTATGGCCTCCATCTCCTTGGACTTTGCCAAAGGTGGTAAAGGAGGAAACAATCTTTGCTTCACATGCCTTTACGTCGTCTGAACTTCAGTCATGGCTAGGGATGTTCAAAAAAACTGTGAACCGAACTGCCGAACCAAACCGAACTGAAGTTAAAATAACCGAACTATTATATTTGATTAGTGAACCAGACTATATTGTACTAACAGTTCTAGAATCGAACCATATGACAAATTAACCGAACCGAAACTAAAACCGAACCAAACTGAAACTGAAAATGAAAAATACTAAAAACAAGTTTTAAGGTTTTTTTTTAAAAAATATTTTAAAAAATAGTTTAACAGTCCGGTTCTGTAACGAATGGTTCGGTTTGGAAAAAATGTCTTCTAACGGTTTGGTGCAATTCAGAATTTCTAAACGGTATACCAAACCAATAATTTTAGTTCGGTTTGGTTATGATTGAATTGAAACAGTTTAGTTCGGTTTGAGTGAACATTAACAATGGTTCGGTTCATTTTTCTCATAAAACCATACCATGAATAACCCTAGTCATGGATTGACATCTGCCACTTTTACTTGAGCTTTCAGCCTCAAAGGCAACCTTTTCTTACACTGATGCCTTCTCCATTAGGTCCTGGTCATAGGGTTTTTTCCCAGGTGGTTTTTGGAAGTATAGTAATATTCTTTGATACTTGTGAATGATCAAGGTAAGATGATCATGCACCCACTTCGATCGATCTCCACTTTTATTAATCCGAATTTGTTTTTTATGCAGGCCTGATCCACTCACCCAAGAGAACATTGGTGGGTGGGATGTAATTCCTATTTTGATGTGTTTTGTAAGGGACTCCTCTTTTGTCGAAGACAAATTTGTCCTTCTTATTGTTTCTACCAACTTGTCTTGGTTGTTGAGGCAATACCTTCTCTAGTTATTTGGTAGCTTATTTGTCAAACAGTGTGTCACAGCATGGACAAAACATCACCTCTAAGCCCTTGATCTTACATCTATTTAGGAAGTTGAACAGTTCTTTCTCAAGTTTGGCTACATCAAATGTATACGTTTTTGTAACAAACTTCTCATTTTTACTTAGTTCTACAGGATTTTTTCCATTTTAAGGTTTTAAAACGTTACAAACGTAAGGAGGCCCAAGATTTAATTCTTCCAGACTAACCTCACTTTCTTCGACATATTCACAGCTTATTCCAGATCCTTGATCCTTTTCATCCACCTCAACATAGGCGACTTTTTATTTTTTGTGATATGTATTTGACCTATCCTTCTTAGCTTTCAAATGTTTGACTTGTCGAAGTCTATCTGCTAATTTGGTCATGTCCCTTAAGTATTGGGTGTCTAACTTCTTCCAAATGGAATAACCGAGACCTCCGACAACCGGTTCAACTAACTCATGTTCATGCACTTGTGTAAAGAATCGTGCCTTGAATAGTTTGAATCTATTAAGGTAGTCATCTATTGACTCAAAGAACTTTCTCTTTACAGTGGCTAGTTCTTTTATGCTAATCTTCGACCGACCCATGTAGAATTGTTTATGGAATACTCGTTCTAACTAATTCCAATTACATATGGAATTTGGGGGAAGGGTAGTAAACCATGTAAAATCACTCTTAGTTAAAGAATTTGGGAAATACTTCATTTTTAGGTTTTCAATATTGGTCAAGTCTTCTGCCTCGGACTGAATCTAGAAATGTGTTCGACAGTGGATTCGTTGCTATGCCCGATAAACTTAGTGAACTTAGGGATTTCCCAAACCTTGGAAGTTCATTCTGCAACACATATTCAAACAAAGCAAAGACAAAATTTGGCCTTTGAAGGCCAACATAAGCCATTCTGGGCTTAAATTTGTTCGACCACGTTGGCTATATTATTTTGACCCCAAAATTATTTTGTTGGCCATTCCTAACCACTTGGTCTGCATCATGGTTTCTATGCATCAATACTACCTCAGGGCCATTTTGGCCTGCGTTGCCCTCGAATACCCTAGGTATAGGTTATTCGAAAGGTGTAACCGGCTGTGGTATTTGGTTATTAGAAACTTGTTGTACATGCGCTTGAGTAGCACCAAAGAAATAAGTAATTAGATCCATTTGGTGCACCAATTAATGGTAAGTATGATTAGTGTTTTGAATCAAAGGATTAAACATAATGCCAATTTAATTTGTAAGCATGTTAACCATGTCATGGTTACTCTCATCCATTTATTGCCTCACATACTAGAGAGAACTAGTAGTTAAGGATGACATAACTTGAGGGATATATCCTAGCCCTCCTTGTGGTTGTGCCATTCGACTATCTGCTTTGTCTTTTTCTCTAGTTCCCTTCATGTAGCCAAGAAATTTATCCCTCTGGCCATCCAGCTTCGTGAGAAGAGAAATGTTTACCTGCGGAAACTAATTTTGGGTAACTTGTACAAATCCTTGGGAACTGTCTCTCGTGACCTCAAGGAATGGGAAGATCCTGAGAAAAATTATCTGGTTTTTGTCCCCATCTGGCTTTTGCAGTTGTGGCTTAATGCCACCTTCAAACCTTCTCTCAATACTAAAATTTCACCTGATCTTGAGAGGAAAGTCGAGGGCTCAAGGCTTGCCATAGTTACGCTAGATGATGGCAACGATCCATCAAAAGAAGTCTTTCAAAAGTACTTCTACATGTACCACCACAACAAAGCATTTATATTGACTATGGCACCTTTTGTTAGTCGAAGCTATGGACCATATTGGTTCAGAATGGCATTCCCAGCCTCCTCGCCTAAAGACTAAAGAAAAGCCCATGCAATTAGATGAAATTTTTTAAACCTTCCATTTTGTCGACCATAATCTCTTATGTCAAAATAGGTTTTGGGGTGATTGCTTATTATCCAAATTTGGTGGCCAAGCAGTTTGGCTTCAACTTATTTTTTCCTAAGTCTCTTTTTGCCAAAGAAGTGTCAGTTTTTTTGGCTAATGATGATCTAGATGAACAATGCTATCAAGAATGCTTAAACTTTTATACCAAAAAGTATTACACTTGAATCCCTTCGAATTTTCACCTTTTTTCCATTGCACCAAAGATTTCGAAGACTGGTTTTCGCCTACTACTGTGACGTGACAAACCCTTTAGTTATGGTTCAGTGCCTAACAGATTCCTTTTCGTTTCTACAGAACCAGAAGAAGAAAAGCAGAGGTAGACACATCAAAGAAATTCAAGCTTTTCAACGTTATTTTGAAACTACATATAATCCTTGTGCTCTTAGTCGAACCATCTATGACGCAGGTGCTACTTTAAAACATAAAGTAACTAAAAAACTTCCAAACTTGAAAATTTCTCCTTATGAACCATCTTTAGTCGACATGGTTAATATGTCGAAGCTATGTTTGAGACTCTTGACGCTTAGTATTTTTAAATGTAGTTATTACCATTATTTGTTGGATTCTTCTAGCTAAAATTTCTAGGCTAACAGAGGCCTAACTCGCCTATTTTAGCCTTTGCCCTTTCAATCATTTCTTCAATCGCCACAACAAATATATGAGCCATTCTTTTTGAAAAAACAAAGAAAAGAAAAATTGAAGGGTTAAAAATGAGCAATTAAATACGACTTGAGGAAGATAGTAAAAAGGAAAACTTATGCAAAAACTCATTAAAATCTGGGAAATGTTTCTCATATGCCATTAAATCTCTCACACTTAGTAATCCAAATTACTATAGGAAATCAACACCATCTTTCTCCATTTCACTAATGTTGTCGTTGTCATAGCCTAAGATTGACACAGGTTCACGTGACTAATATAGTGGGATTTTGAGGGTGTCATTTTCCTCATAGATGACTTTGAGGCAGTGCACACTATCTTAAAGTCGAACAAACATGTCGTTTCAATTCTTGTAGTTATAGGAGTAAGGAGTAAGAAGCCCCCTAAAAAAGTTGAAATTCCGTGGATGATTTTTTCTACTGTTAACAACTTTAAGCTCACAATACTGTAGTTTAAATTTGTCAACAAAAATCAATTCAACATAGGGTACGTTTGTTTTAGTTTTTTTTTAAATGATTTTTATAGTGTTACATATTTTTGTTAAAAAATTCTACAAAGAATTTTTTATTAAAAACTTCAAATGAAAATTTGGTTTGAATAGTTATTTTTAAAATGTTATTTTAGGTATTTCATCCTCTTATTGAAACTTTTTTTGAATATCAAAATTTTAAAAAATCAATTCATTTTGAAACTATTTCAAATAGCATTTCATAAAAATCATTTTTGAAATACAACTTTCTTAAAATAATTTGCAATTTTGACTATGTTATGATCTTCAATAATATATATTTATGTTTATAAGAAATCAAAATTAGACTTTTAATTTATAAAAAATAAATTTAAAAAAACTTTTAATATTTTAAAAAAAGTTTTCATAAAAATCATAAAAAACGAATTTGAAAAAACTTTAAATATTTTAAAAAACGTTTTCATAAAAAACGTTTTTGAAAAAAAAAGAAATATATATATATATATATATATATATATATATATATATATATATATATATAAAGCTAAAATAACCAGGTCCATTTGTGAAATTTTTATTATAATATTAAGTACTTTATGTTGATATAATTTTATTTTTGGGGTTCTAATTGATTTTGCAGTAAGCTTCCTATTAAAAAATATATATTAACGAGTATAAATTTGACTTTGATCAATATTTTTTTATATATATGACATCTCATGATTAATTGATTATTACCAGTGAAATTGCCTTTGTTATAATCTTAAATTCAATCATTTGGTTCCACATTATTAAGTTGTCATGGTTTCTAAGCTTAGTACGAGTTGCGCAGGCCTTAATTGGATGGAGACTGTATTTCCGAAAGTAAAAAAGTGAAAAGGAAAAGAGTCTCCGTCGACAGCAGGATTCGAACCTGCGCAGGCATAGCCCAACAGATTTCGAGTCTGTCTCCTTAACCACTCGGACATATCGACGTGTTTGATTTTGTGAAAACAACTTAATATATAATATAATTCTTTGCAACGAAGTCGAATTAAAAAGCTAGTGTAATAAAGACTGTGATTTGGTCCCATATGCACGTGCCAAGAAAAAGGCTTACATTATAAATTAGGTCAATTAATTGACAGACGCCATCAAATAAAGCAAAAGAGAGACATGGTCAAGGAGGGCAATTAAAATATTGGACTATGGTGTTCGTGCACATATATAAAAACACTTTAGAAATCAAGCCAGATATATAGCTTGACTTTTAAGTTTGCCCTTTGTTTTTTTCATGTGATTTGCTGAAGAAAGTTAAAATGTGTTATTCATAAACTACATGTTTTTTTATAGGGCCTGTCATGTTTTTGGTAAGAATGTCATAGGGTTGTTTAGTGGGGCTATATGTATTATATTATTGTGGAGTGGATCTATAAAGGGCACATTTGTTTTGTTTTTGTTTTAAATGATTTTTATAGTGTAATATAATTTTTTGTAAAAAAAATTTATAAAGCAATTTTTAATAAAAATTTCAAATGAAAATTTGATTTGAATAATTATTATTAAAATGCTATTTTAGATATTTCATTATTTTATTAAAATTTTTTTTTGATATTAAAATTTTAAAAAATCATTTAATTTTGAAGCTATTTTAAATAGATTTTCATAAAAATTATTTTTGATATACAATTTTCTTTAAAAAATTACGATTTCGACTATCTTTTAATCTTCAATAATGTATGTCTATATCATAGAATGTCAAAATTAATCTTTTATTTTAGAAAAAATAAATATAAAAAAACTTTTAATATTTTAAAAAACGATCTTGTAAAATCTATTTTTGAAAATACAAATAAAAAATTCATTTTTTTAAAAATTGAAACAAACAGGCCCAAATTAGTCATTTGAATACAAAATTATTGAATAATTTTGTTTTTTAAAATTAAGAAATTAATAAAAAATATTTTTAAAGTGATAAATTGTTGTCCATTTAGTTTATGTGTTATTCTATTAGTAAATATTTTAGTTAATCAAGGTAAGTATACTAAATTTAAAGTAGTAATTCGAGTACAAGTATCTAGTGGACATCAACAAACAATTTTAGATATTTTAGAATTCGGGGTGCATTTTTTAGATTTTTTATTCTAGAATTCATGAACAAGCACAACAAACCTAAAAACATTATGAAACGTAATGAAATTCAATAACATTTTATATAGTAAATATCAACAATAAATTGTGAATAATTAAAAAATATTAATTAAACACAAGCAAGAACAAAGATGAAAAAAACTAGTTATTTCTTTGTTAGGTTTAACCATATACGCCACGATCCCATCAAATATTTTGGGATGAATCAAACTTAAAGTATTAACATCAACATATCATATCAAAGTAATGTCAAACTTGATCGTCCCCAAGGAACGATATTGAGAAAATATTGAGAACATGATTCTTATATTATCATTGTTTTGAAGTTTCATGTTGATGAATTGAACACACTTAACATTGTCGATTGAAGGACAATTATACTCAACACTGACCACCATTTTTTTATCACAATGGTTGAGACCAATATTGACTTAGTCCAATTGGTGCTTTAAATCAGACAACGCAAATCATATGATTCTAAACAAAATGTAGATTAGTTCCCTTGTTATAGTAAAGTACAAATATGCTAGAATTCACTCTCACTGGTATGAGTAAGAATAGTTCATTGTTCTTTTGATGTGAACTGCAAATGAACAAAACTCATTATTTTATATAAGTTCTTGTTCATTTTAGATCATAGAAAGTGTCATTGAAATCTTGAGCATACAAAAAAATATATAATGAGATGTTTCATATTTTAGAATCTGAACTACGCTAAAAAAACGTTAGGTTTATAAAAACGATGCCAAGAAAAAAAAACTCGATAGAGGTTTGAATTATATGATCTAAACTATGCCTAAAATCTTGAACATGAGTTCAATTTATAAAATATGAAATTGCATCTTACACTATCAGAGTTTATATCTTTGATAATAGCACATTTAAAATTCACCAGCATAAAAAATAATTAACAAAACTTTAAATAAATTAAACCATATGTTAAATCCAGTAGTGGAGAGATCGACTAACCCAGTGCCTTTAATGACATTAATGAAGCAATCGTCTTCTAGAATGTCTAAAAGGTGATGATCTTCTTTCTATTGATACATTTAAAGGGTTCATCATGTTGTTGGACATATGACTCCATACATAAGAGGAATGTGAATTGTGGGGGTTTGAAAAAAGGTTGTTTAAAACAAAAATATTATCATTTTCAAAGTTAAAAAATATTTTGAATAAAAACATTTGAAAATAGCAGCAGAAACTTAGAGGAAAGGAGTCAGCGGAACATTATCTTAGCTCTTAGGGTAGGAGATAGTTTTATGGTAAAGGTGGGTGATGTTTGTCGAGATTTTTCCAAGTTAATTTAAGGCACACCTCTTGAATCAATAGTTTGCTAGGCTTACTTTAGATTGTGTTTATTTCATATGTATCTCGCCTATTAAGAATAAGGATCTGCCCGCTAGGTTAGTGCCAATGAAGTTGGACTCGGTTATAGCTGAGATGAATGGTAATAAGAGTTTGGGCCCTGATGTGTTCCACCTTTTATTTATAAAAAAATTTGGGACTTGCCTAAGACAAATGTCTATGTTATCTATATTGTTTTAGAACTTTGTTTTTCCGAGAAGTTTGACTTAGTTCTTTGTCACCCTCATTGATAAGGTAGATTCTCCTTTGGAGTTAGGGAGGCTTAGGCCTATTTATCTCATGAAATCTCTGTATAAGTTAGTTGTTAAATTATTGGTGCTAGGTTAGCCAGAGTAATGGGGGAAATTATCTCCCAAACTCAGTTAGCACGTCTTAAGGGAAGGTAGTTAGTAGATAGGGTTATGGTGTTAAGCGACGTTATTGATTTAGCTAAGAGTTTGAAATGAGAGTTTCTTATCTTCAAAGTGGATTTATAAAGGCTTACAACTCATTGAGTTGGTTGTTCTTGGATTATATGTTGATGAGGTTTGAGTTTGAAGGGAGGTGGTGTGCTTGGATTAGATCTTGAGCTTTCTCTAGTAAATATTTGGCCTTGGTCAATTGGATTTCAATTGAGGAGATTGAAATTGAGTGAGACCTAAAACAAGGTGACCCATTTCCATTTTATGCAAGTGGCGGTGGAGGATTCTGAAGGTGCGAGAAAGACACAAGAAAGGGGGGTTTGAATTGTGTATTTACTCTTTTTGTAACTTTTCGCATCTTGTTAAAGAGATACTCAAGAACCTTCAATGTTCGTTGAGAGATTCTGATCTCTTAACTATGGAGCATGAGAACCATATAGGTTATGATCATAAGATACGATACTCAGAACTTGCAGTGCAGAAGCTTATCAGTGATAGGTTGCAAGGTTCTGACTTTGCTTAATATGAGGTTCTGATATTCAATGCATAAACATAAATAGAGATACTAAGCAAGAGATAAAGGACACACGATATATCCTGGTTCACCATGCGGGCTAATCCTGTCCACCCTCCTCAGGTGATTTCGCCTTGAACACAAGGACTTAATCCACTATAATCAAATCATGATTACACTTGCAGGGGTCACGCCGGTGACTAACAACTTGCACAGCCGCACTGTGACTAACAATCCAATGAACCGTTCAGGGATCCAACAGGATATAACGTTCATTGACCGAGCAGACCCACTGCTGGGATTTCACAGCTAGCCGTTCAGGGATTCATCACAATGAATATAACGCTACTGACCATATTTCAGGATTTTCCACAATGACCCTCAGCCATTGTCATCTCAAGTATCTGATCACCACGTGATCTACTCAAGGGCCTCAACTCACAGCTGAACCGTTCAGGGACCCCTTCAGGATATAACGTTCACTTGAGGAGTCTCAATTCATTTAGTCGAATTGGCAAACTGGAGATTACAGATTGTGCTTCTTAATAAGCAAGTTTCTCCTAAGTTTAAGTATAAAGAACACACACATGTGTTCAAGCAAGTTATGAGCAATCAGCTCCTTGATTTCCTAAGAAACTACCAAGATGTATTTAGATATTACAATTGTTGACATCTTGTAGATCTTCTTCTTCTTCGTCTTCTGGTTGAGCAAGCTTTGAGCAGTAACTCCTTGCTTCAGATCTTCAATGTAGTCTTGACGAGAAGGTAGGTTGATGACTTGACAGATCTTCAATGTTGTCTTCTTCATCAACAACTTCTGTTTGATTGTTGTTGTTGTATTGATTTGTCTTCTTGAGTTTTAACAACAATCGCCATTAGTGAAATGATGATAGCTCTGAATATGTTAAGTGTTACAACGAGAACTCATCGTTGTTGCTATCTTCACAATGACTTGGTCAATTTTGTAGATGAACATTCAGTTCGTGATTCTACAAGTGATCGACACATCAGAAGCAAAAACTCTTTCCATTAAATAGCCAGTAGAAATATTGCCGTTAGAGAATACTATTAGCAGTTTGGAAAAGAGACGTTGTGATATAATGAGTTGTACTGACACATCTTCTTTTTGCAGAGGAAGAAGTGACCAAACATCTTTTCTTGGGCAGTGTGTCCATTTAACTCACAACGGTAATATTTAGACTTCAAAACTTTAGTGGCTTCTGATGTTAATTTGATGAAGCATGAGTAGAGTCTTCTTAGCAGAATATCTGATGCTTCAAGTCTTCCGTCAATTGAAGAAGTCCATTAGGAATCAGTCTTCAGAACTTCAGCACTTGGTCTTTAAGAATGTTATTCTTTTCTGCTTCAAGCCTTCCGAATCTTCAGAGCCTGTCTTCAGAGTCTTCAGAACTTCTTATTTGAAACCTTGATCTTCAGAACTCATAAGTCTTCAGATTCTTTCTGCACTTGGTCTTCAGTGCCTTCAGCCATCAGAACTTCAAGTCATAGGAGTCTTCCGCACTTTGGTTCTTTTTAGAGTGTACTTCTTCAGAAGCTTCACTATCTTCAGAATCTCAATCACTTTCAGAGAGCATCCACAAGAGCATTGCAACATCAATCTTGGCATCCTTGGATCTGGCTGATCATGACTAGATAAAGAAGCGTTCTTGCTTCTCGCGACTTTAGTCACACACAGTAACTCCGCATATGTATATATTCACTCATAGTACATCTAGCTGGTGTATGTTGGTTCTGATATCTTCAGTTCTTATGATCTGCATACAACACACGTTAGACCATAAAATGGTTCTTTAACAAATACTTATTGTTATCATCAAAACATAGATTGACTTGTAGAGACATTTCTTGCTCTCACAATCTCCCCCTTTTTTATGATGACAAAACCAAGTATTTTGATTGAACATTATATACAATGTAATCACCAAAACAAACAAATTCAGAGTTTGGAACAGCAGGTCCCCCTGAATGAGTTATCCTCAAAGATTTATCTGAGATCATCTAGGATTTTATGTAATCCAAAGATATACAGAATAACAACTTGAGTTGTCAGAACAGGAATAGAAAAGAGTTACTTCTCTATCATGTCTTTTAGGAAAACAAGGAGTATTTAGCATCTGGACTAGTTCATCAGAACTTCCATCTTCAGATATTCAGAACTCAGTTTTCTTTGTTGTCGTATCAGAGCTTGTTTATCTTCAGAGACGTCTGAAGCATTTCTACTTTTCAGCAGATTCCATTAAGCATAAGATCAGAACAGTTCTTGACTGATAGTCGTAGCCTTGCTATCTATCAAAGACAGACACTGTCTTTAAAGGAAACTCCCCCTGAGTTTCAGACTTTGTGAATATTTGAGATTTTGTAATTTGATCTTCAGGACAGTCTCCCCCTAATTCCTATACGTCAGATACTGGGATCTTCAGAATTATAATTCTGGATGATAAGATTTTAAACACCAATGTAGATCATGACTGTTTTAACTTTTGAACACAGGTCTCCATCTCAAAACCTTGTTAAAGTCATACTTAGTAATTTATCAAAGCTTGATTTTTGATCAGATACCAATTGAAGGTTAATATTAAAGTGATCAATCAACGCTTGATTCTGAATCTGATACTCATGATTTAATTTTGATCTGTTACCATGTGATGTGCTGAGTCTTATACCAGAGTATGTTGTGTCTGATACTAAGTGAAGAATTTATTCTCATACGCTTAAGAGGTAATTCATTAGAGTGCTGATATTGATACCAATGAAGGTATTTTGACAATAATCCACAGCTTTTGCTCTGATTGATGAGTCCGATACTGATCTTTGTGTACTGAGTCTGATTACCAATTGTTGATTTAGTCTGATACTAGATCATTTTCATTTCCAATGGTTCTTGGTAAACATCAGAACAGTTTCTTTCTTGGATCTTCAATCCGGATCTTAAGACAGTTCTTGACTTCTGATTTGCACAGATCTTCTGAGTGAGCATCTTGAGATGTAGACTTTGTCTTGACTGCTTTCAGAGTTTTCTTACTTCTTTTCTGAGCTAAGTGAGATAAGGATTACGATAAATCTGATTCTACCAGCTTAACCTGTTTCTTAGAATGCCTAGTGAACTTGTTTAGAGTTCCTCGGCTAACATCAACCAACAAACGTTAGTAGCAACGCATTTTATAAGTTAAGAGTACTTTGTTTGAGTTCTGCATTCTTTCATATTTCCTTCTTTCAATCAAAATCATCATTATATTTCTCCCCCTTTTTGACATCATCAAAAAGTGTCAGGGTATATGAGCAATTAAGCATATAATCTCTTATATACAATTTCCTTTATTTCTCCTGTTTGAGTATATTGAATATTTGACGTGATAAGGAGCATAGAGACATAGAGTCATTTAAGCATTTAGAAGCACATTGACTTATTTTAGTGAAACACATCTATAGTCAGTATGTATTTAATTGAAGGATAATAGATGGAAGCCAATTGTGAAGGACATGAACCGGTGTTCAGGTACCTTAACGACAATTAGGTTTGTTTTACTAATTTTTCATTATGGCAAGATTAATCTGAAGAGCAATTAGAAAAAACCAATAAGAAGCTCATTAAATAGGCTAACTGTATTCAAACATAGATTAGATAAAGATTTAAACACAAACATATAGATTATATAGAGATCAAAACATACAGATTTAGACTAGACAAAAATAGATTCTTATAAGAGAAAACTTTTAGAGTCACGTATTTACGTGTTATGAAGGATTGAGATGTTCCTCAATAGTTTATTAGTCGAACGGTTGTATGCATATTTCAAGAGAATTGAACGGCTGAGAAATTTCTAGTAAGAAATAGGAGAGTAGCCTTTTGTACGCAATTTCCTAGATGGGATAAATTAATGAGTTTATTTTAATTTGGCCATTTTTTATTTCTAATGAGAAACGTTTTTAGTAATCGTAGTGAGTTTTCATGGGTCCTTAATGCCATTCAAAGGAAACTTTGTTCATAATCAAGAGGAGAATACATAAGCAAGAGACACGGCAACAAAACATAGAGCAACATGATCATAACTCTATCCTATTATTCTTCAGAGAATTCCAGAGAATTCCTCATAATTCATGGGTGAACATTCTTCAGTTTCTCCAATGTGTTCTAATATAGAGATTACATCCTGAATCTCAAGAACACGAGATATGACTCTTCCATATGGAATACTGAAGGAAGACTTGTCTTTAGACACGAGAATTTGTTCCTGCAAGTGGTTGAGCATGGTTTGAGGGAGGTTTATTTTTCTTCTGTAGATCAGAAAGAAAATAAATAGCCGGTCTGAGTGAGACAGCACTCTTGTTCCTATTTCTCTAGGTCTTAAGTTAGTTTCCATGATCCTGTGCCAGATTTTTGCAGAGGGGATGAGTGTGGAAGCACAGTTGGAAGGACCATTCCCACAATGAATTTTGTAGATGAGATCATTGAAGATTTTTCTTTCCTTGTAGTCTTCAATGGTGTCACTGTTTTCATCGCACTTGATTGCTTGTGCAATGACAGAGGGTTTAATTACTACGGGAATTCCGGAGACAACTGACTGAATGATATGCTGGTTATACACGTTAGAAAACACATCAGCATTTGCCCAGAATTATTTGACAAGATCTGTGTAAATGAGACCTGGAAGCATCTCAAGATAGCCTTCCCAGTTCTGATATCTTAACTTGGAAGACGTTCTAGTGAAGCCAAGTTCCATGAGAGAGCTGGTACTCACGGAGAATTCATTCAGGACTCTTAACTTAGCAATTTCACATTTGGTAGGTTTAGGACGAGAGGTGGACCTCCTGGAGAAAATACTAAGGAAGGGTACTGACTGGGATGGTTTGGAATGATGAATAGAGGAGAGAACATGGTGCCTTAAGTAAGCAACGAATGGAGAGTCAATTAAATGCTCGTGACTACACTCATTAGGTTTGTCATTTCCTAGACATCTTAGGTTGTGAATTAGGACTAGCACAGAGTCTAACAGATTACTAGTCTTTAAAAAAGAGACAAGAGATCACGTGTAGGATACTCTGATTGATTCTTGACGGCAGTCAAAGATTCGCAATAAATGAGTATCTGAGAGTGTTAACATTCTCTAGTGTTGATAACATATTTTCTTCTTTCAAGAGATTTGTCTTATATGTTTTATAAGTGCACTTATATAGGAGTAGGCATAAAGAAATGACATAATACATACTTCATTGGTTTAATGTGTAGTTACAGAATGAGCATGTGATCTTAATAAACTATTACATACTAATAACTTAGCCTAAGTATGACAGATAGTCTTCTAGTTTTATGAGAACCATCTGCTGTCGAAGGTTTCAAAAAAACTCCTATTTAGAGCAGTGTCTGGTCCACACCGAATTCTGCAAATTGTTTGCACAATACCAGCTTTGAAGAGAACTTCAGACAGGACTCTTCCGTAGGGAATGAATGAATTATCCATTGTTCTTGATATAAGAATTGATTCCTTTAAATGATCGAAGATTATTTGAGATAGATCAATTGGAATTGGCCTAAGGAGACACATGATGAGGAGCTTATCATCATGGTACAGGAAGCCTTTGTTTGAGTTGCGGGGTTTGATATTGGTTAAGATGAATTTGAACCATCCTCTGGTAATTGGCACAAGTTTTTCAGGATTTGTAGGTTCAAGGACCGATCCTTTATCAACCATATATTGCATTTCAGCATCAGAGGTACATCGAATGGATGCATGGTTGGGAGTGACACCTCCTAGTGGACAGTTAATGACTTCAGAGATTGTTGTGACGTTGATGGTGACTGGAAGACCATAAATGTTAGAGGAGATAGTCAGACCATTTCTGCTAACGGATGCCTTAATCCAGAAGGATTTTAAGAGTGTTGGATAAATTGAGCCTCCAAGCATATGAATGTATCTATTCCATTTTTGAAAGTGGTCACTATTAGTATCTATTGGGTTTGGTCATTTTTCATTTATGACTTCAAGAAGATCATCATTGCCATAAAATGTTCTTGGAGTCATTTTAGATTGAGGATGAAAGGAAGGTTAGGACTAAGGGATAGTGATGAATTCTTCCGGAACAGCTATGGTTTTAAATAGACAAGTGGAGGAGTTTAAGCAGGATAAGTCAGTAGCTAAGAATGACTTGAGAAGATTGGAATACCTAGGAGAAGTCTAAAGAGTGAGGACAACTAAGTAGTTTGTAATTTCCGAGAAGATCAAAAAGATATATATGCACTCTATTCTTAGCAGGAGTTAGGTGGATGCAGTAACTGCTTTTATGAGGTCATTAATTCTAGACGACACGCTTTCGAATTTCAAGGTTTGAAAGGCGTATAGTCGAGAAGGCAGGCAAAGAGGGTTTTCCACAGTTCCCAATACTTAAGGGGAATCCTGACTTGTCAGAGCATAATTATTCCGGCTTAAGGTCGGTAGCTTAGGTGAAGAGCTATTTTGCTTAAGGTAGCACGTTTCTCTATTCCAAGACTGAACAGATATCATTTAATGTGAGTAAACCAAGGAGATTTAGATGGATGCAGAATTGTGCAGCCATTTAAATGAACATTCAGGTTTCGTAGACTAACTAGGTCAGATAAAGGAGCTCTAGGAAAGAGAGAGAGAGAGTTAGGTCTGGAACAGGAGTACTAGTTTGAGTGTGCTAGTGGGTTAAAAAATTAGGCAGGGTGAATGACATGATGCGGAGAATCTTACATGTGTGGCGGTTTATACTATAGCATTTTCTAAGCAGACATATAAGAAAGAGAATTTATAATTACTTTCTCAAAACTTAACACATCATAATCAAGGGGGTTTGATAGAGTGATTCTGGTTGTTATTAAGAGAGTAAGTCATAAGTGAGGGAAAGATGGTACCTGGAAATTTTTACAGACTAATCTGAATGCACTCACATCTTGACTCTGATCTTTCCTTTTCTGAGTGAACTGCTGAGGGTTCTTGGATTTTTCAAGATGCGCTTGTGTTCTGAAAAATGAATATTTTCTTGAAATGTGATCCTGATTGAATTATAGCTTTCTCTATTTTCTTGTTCAACCTTGTCCGTCAGTTCTCTAATAACCGAGATTAGGACTTAACAAGATCAGAGTAACCGCTCCATCTGAACTTAGCAAATTACATGCAATCCTTTTGGTAAGGCGATATAACGAATGTTCTGAAAGAAAAATTAACACTCATATGCGTGGGAGCAGTACTGAGTGAATAGTAAGTTCCATTTGATGACCCCATTCATAAGCAACAGATTACATCTGTTTTTGATTGCTCTCACTTCTCATTTCCTTGATCCATAGAACCTGTTTAGTTCCGATATAGTTCTTAAGATATGGATCTGAATCTTAAACGACAAACATTGAGAATTGGTTGAGTTCTCCTTTCATAGCCTGAATTCAGTTTGCGTTTGTGAGAGTTTCTTGTCTTTGAAATATGATTGATTCAACAAGATTAGTGAGAACCTTTGAGAGGTTATTCAAGGAGGAATTGACATATCAACATCTAACTTTGTTCCTCAAGGTTGTTTTAGAACTTGTTCAGAACCAAAACATCATCACGCCCCATGTGTACATCACTAGACATGGTTTGTATGAACCTTCTTGTTCTCACAATGCTGATCAATTTATTTGGGGTTATTTACACATATCTATGAGTTAACTGATTTCTTCAAAAGAACATCATTTACGTCATCTTTTAAAACATCAGTTAGAGAACCTAGATGTCTGGATTGATAGCTTCTAATTTCATAGCTCAAGTGGTTCTGAGAACACTTGATCTGGCGAAAATCAGATTATCGACATTTTGTTCTACAAGGATAATCTCAAGTTCTTGAAGCTTGGTTACTGAACTAGTTAACGCTTAAGAGTTTGTTCAGAATCAAGTATTTACTGAATCTTTGGGATTCAGTTCTTCATTAAATCTTGATCATTTCAGATTCTGACATTGAATCATTTCTAATAATTTAAAATTTTTAGAATTTGATTTTAACAGATTCCTTTCTGAAATTCAAAGTCTTAGAACAATAATCTTTTCTCCTTTACATGAAGTGGTTCTGAATGAGTTTCAAATGAGAAAGTCAAGGGTGGGCCTAATCCGTTTCTTGAAAACATCTCAGAAACTCATAAAGAGTTAATCTTCAGCAAACAAGATTTCTTGCTTTCTGATGATTCATCTTTTAATCATATACGTGGTTTTATCCACACGTAATTTTCCAAGATAAGCATTCAACAGATACTGCCTTTTATCTAAGAAACTACAAAGATGTATTTAGATATTACAATTGTTGACATCTTGTAGATCTTCTTCTTCTTCGTCTTCTGGTTGAGCAAGCTTTGAGCAGCAACTCCTTGCTTTAGATCTTCAATGTAGTCTTGACGAGAAGGTAGGTTGATGACTTGACAGATCTTCAATGTTGTCTTCTTCATCAACAGCTTCTGTTTGATTGTTATCGTTGTATTGATTTGTCTTCTTGAGTTTTAACAACAATCGCCATTAGTGAAATGATGATAGCTCTGAATATGTTAAGTGTTACAAGGAGAACTCATCGTTCTTGCTATCTTCACAATGACTTGGTTAATTTTATAGATGAGCATTCAGTTCGTGATTCTACAAGTGGTCAACACACCAGAAGCAAAAACTCTTTCCATTAAATAGCCAGTAGAAATATAGCCGTTAGAGAATACTGTTGGCAGTTTGGAAAAGAGACGTTGTGATATAATGAGTTGTACTGACACATCTTCTTTTTGCAGAGGAAGAAGTGACCGGACATCTTTTCTTGGGCAGTGTGTACATTTAACTCACAACGGTAATATTTAGACTTCAAAACTTCAGTGGCTTCTGATGTTAATTTAAAGAAGCATGAGTAGAGTCTTCTTAGCAGAATATTTGATGCTTCAAGTCTTCCGTCGATTGAAGAAGTCCATTAGGAATCAGTCTTCAGAACTTCAGCACTTGGTCTTTAAGAATGATATTCTTTTATGCTTCAAGTCTTCCGAATCTTCAGAGCCTGTCTTCAGAGTCTTCAGAACTTCTTATTTGAAACCTTGATCTTTAGAACTCATAAGTCTTCAGATTCTTTATGCACTTGGTCTTCAGCGTCTTCAGCCATCAGAACGTCAAGTCATAGGAGTCTTCCGCACTTTGGTTCTTTTTAGAGTGTACTTCTTCAGAAGCTTCGCTATCTTCAGAATCTCAATCACTTTCAGAGAGCATCCACAAGAGCATTGCAACAGCAATCTTGGCATCCTTGGATCTGGCTGATCATGACTAGATAAAGAAGCGTTCTTGCTTCTCGCGACTTTAGTCACACACAGTAACTTCGCATATGTATATATTCACTCATAGTACATCTAGCTGGTGTATGTTGGTTATGATATCTTCAGTTCTTATGATCTGCACACAACACATGTTAGACCATAAAATGGTTCTTTATCAAATACTTATTGTTATCATCAAAACATAAATTGACTTGTAGAGACATTTCTTGCTCTCATAGATTCTTGTCGAAATCCATTCCTTGAGGAGCAAGATCATTTTTTATATTCCCTTGTTGTTTGGTATCCCCTTGGTGGTAGGTAGGGAGTCTTAGAAAGGTTTCTTCTTGGTGGAGACATGTTTTCGATGCTTGGCTCTAAGGTGGATGACATCAATGATTGGTTTTCAACTAGTGTTAAAAGAAGTAGTTGGTAATGGTTTGAACACCTTTTTTTTGGCACGGTGTGTGAGTGGAGCAATGTCTGCTCAATGTGTCATTTGAGATGTTTTTCCTTATTTTTGAGAAACAAACTCAACTGTTTGGACGTATGGGGTCTTGGGTTGACAGTGGATGGGTGTGGGGTATCTAGTGGAGGCACGTGCTTGTTTGGGAGAAAGAAATCTTAGGTTGTTTGGTTATTTCCCTGGATGGTCTAGTTAAGCCAACTTAGACGGGATATTTGGGAATGGAATCTTGATAAGAATGGATGATTCTCGATGAGGTATGCCTATAATCTTCTATTTAACTGCGATGTGGGAGATGGGCATATGATAGATCGAGTAATCCAGATATTGGGCATAGGTTGGAGCAGTAAGGCCTCATCCAAAGTGATTATTGTTTTTTGAAAATTGTTGAAGGATGGTATCCCGACTAGCAGGGTCGGCCCCGAGAATTTGGAGGCCTTGGTCCAATTTTAAAAATGGGCCACAAAAAAGACGAAGGTAAATTTTTTTTTTGTAAAATAATATATTTAAGGGTTAAATATACAACACTCCCTGCAATGTAGGCGATTTTTGCTTTACCCCACATGTAATTTTTTTTTGGATTCCCCCCTGTAATATTTTTTTTGTGTGTTTACCCTCCTAAGCGTACAATTTGAACACTGAATATGGGGGATAAGTGAAAAAAATATATTACAGGGGGTAACTTTGACGCTTAGGGGGGTGTTGTATATTTAACCCTATATTTAAATAGTAAAAGTGTAGGTACTAAGGGTTGAACCTGTTAGTTCTTTGATTGGCTGTAATTTTGATAAAACAATGTGTGTGTTCAAGTTGTCTGATGTGATGTCTTGACATGTGCTTCCAACTTTCTACATATGGTGGCTTTATTAGTATTGATGTATTATGCAGATTTTGTGTGTGATGTCGAACACGATGTTCTGACATTTGTTAACATAACTTTATGTTCAGTCTGGTATGTGTTCAAGGGCTGCGCGTTATCTTGGGAGATTCTGTTTGAGGATTGCAGGCGAAATTCTTGGTGCAGATTTATTCAGTGCAATCGATTATTTCTCTATTTAGGGCGAAAAGATTTAAATTTAAAATCTGTTTTAATTGTTAAATCAATTAATTGTTAAATCAATTCTGTGAATTCATATTGCCCAGGCCCAAGAATATGTTTCTATTTAAAGGAGTCTCAACCCTACTTGGAAGATACGAAGACAAGATATTGAGTGCAGAGTTCAAGTATTAGGGTTTGAGTTTGGGTGTTATTTGTGAGCCATTCATTCATCTATTTGGATGTGTGAATTGGACTGTTTTTAGTTGAGTTGTATGTTGTCCACTCTAAGCTTTTAAGCACGAGTGTTTGTTCTTGATCAAAGCTTTTAAGCACGATTAAGGTGTGTCTTTGAAGTGTGACTTCTAAACTGTGTAATCTTTGAATTGTATCACTGTGGTGATTGAGGGGGAGTGAGAGGTGTCTCATATCTAAGAGGTTCTTAGGTAGAAGTGTCATTAGGTAGTGATTAAGTGAGTAGACTATCAACTGGTATATTGAGTGTAGAGTCTGTGAATTAATACTACTATTAGTGAATTTCCTCCCTGGCTTGGTAGCCCCCAGACGTAGGTTGTTAGACCGAACTGGGTGAACAATTCTTTGTGTTGATTTACTGTTGTCTTACTGCCTTGTTCATACAACAAATATTGATGTTGTGACATCTCACTTGACATCACATATCTGATACCAGAATTTCAATTGGTATCAGAGCAGGTCATCCTGCTCTGCATCTGGGTGAGATCTAGGGCTGTTACTTTCTGGTGCAATGGACAAGGAGAGTGGTGGATTTGTGAATAGACCCCCTATTCTAGATGGATCAAATTATGACTATTGGAAACCTCGCATGGTTGCCTTTTTGAAGTCTTTAGACAGCACGGCTTGGAAGGCTGTGTTGACAGGATGGAAACACCCTGTCATTGTGGGAAAAGATGGTGTGTCAAAGCTGAAACCTGAAGAGGAGTGGACCAAGGAAGAAGATGAACTTGCATTTGGGAATTCTAAGGCCTTGAATGCCTTATTTAATGGTATAGACAAGAACATATTCAGGCTGGTCAACACATGTGAAGTGGCTAAGGAGGCTTGGGATATTCTAAAAATAACTCATAAAGGAACCTCCAAAGTCAAGATGTCAAGACTTCAGATGCTAACAACAAAGTTTGAAAGCTTGAAGATGAAAGATGAAGAGACCATTCATGACTTTCACATGAATATACTTGAACTGTCAAATGCTTCTAGTGCCCTAGGAGAAAGGATGTCTGATGAGAAGCTTGTGAGAAAAATTCTCAGATCTCTTCCCAAGAGATTTGATATAAAGGTGACTGCTATAGAGGAAGCTCAAGACATCAGCCAGATGAGGGTTGATGAACTGATTGGGTCACTTCAGACATTTGAACTAGGATTGAATGACAGATCTGAAAAGAAGGTCAAAAGCATAGCTTTGGTGTCTAGTACAGAAGATGATGAGAAAGAGTGTGGTCCTGAAACTCAGGAAGAGCTATCCAATGCTATTGTTCTTCTAGGAAGACAGTTTAATAGGGTTTTGAAAAGAATGGACAGGAAATATAGACCAAATGTTAAGAACATCTCATCTGACATTAACAAGTCAAGTGATCAGATGAAGAGAACAACAACTGAAGAGAAGTCTAATCATGACAAAGGAATCCAATGTCATGAGTGTGAAGGTTATGGTCATATCAGAAAAGAATGTCCTACATATCTCAAGAAACAAAAAAAGGGCTTATCTGTGTCCTGGTCTGATACTGAGAGTGAGGAAGATGAAGAGACTGCCCAACATGTTAGGGTTTTGACTGGAAGGTATATCTCTGATGATGAGTCTATGAATGAAGAGAGCACATATGATGAGCTTACTGATTGTTATAGAGAGCTATGCATTGAAAGTGAAGAAGCCTGTCAAGAAGGGGAGAGGCAAAAGAAGATTATTGCCCAACTCAAGGCTGAAAAGACAGAGCATTTGGAAACCATTGCCAAGCTGGAAGATGAAGTATCTGTGCTGAACTCTAAACTTGAATCTATGCTCAAGTCTATTAGAATGCTGAACAGTGGGACTAATGTTCTAGACAAGATTCTGGATGTTGGAAGAACTGCAGGAGACAAAAGTGGTTTGGGGTTCAACAATAGATCTGCTTCAAATAAGGTTATTCCTAGTTCCAAACCAGTGATGTTGAAGCAGATGTTGAAACATCCTGGCAGGACTCCCTCTAGGAAGAAATTCAGGCGCTGGAGATGTCATCACTGTGGTAGGTTTGGACACATAAAGGCTTTCTGTTATAATTTGCATGGGTATCCTAAGAGTACTTCTAATTGTGCACCCAGATAGGTCATTCATAAAGGTAATCAAGTCATCAAGCAAAAGAAGCAATGGGTCTCCAAAACTGATGTTGTCAGCTTGATAGCTCATACTTCTCTTAGAGTCTCTGCTAAAGAAGACTGGTACTTTGACAGTGGTTGTTCAAGACACATGACAGGAGTGAAGAATTTGCTGGTGGATGTTAAACTTCAATCTTCTGGCCATGTGACTTTTGGTGATGGTGTCAAAGGAGAAATCAAGGGTGTGGGAAAGCTGGATTGTGAAGGTACACCTAGACTCGATGATGTATTGCTAGTCAAGGGGTTAACTGCAAATTTGATCAGTATTAGTCAACTATGTGATCAAGGACTCATAGTTAATTTTACAAAAACTGAGTGCATTGTCACTAATGAGAAAGGTGAAGTCATCATGAAGGGTGCTAGGTCTAAGGACAACTGCAACTTATGGGTGTCACAAGACTCAAGTCCCTCCACACGTGTCCTTGCTAAAGAAGATGAAGTCAAAGTCTGGCATCAAAAGTTGGGACATTTACATCTGAAGGGAATGAAGAGAATCATATCCATAGAAGCAGTAAGAGAAATCCCTAGGCTCAAAATTGAAGAGGGAAGAGTCTGTGGAGATTGTCAGATAGGGAAACAGACCAAGATGTCACATCCAAAGCTTCAACATTTCACTACTTCTAAAGTTTTGGAACTTCTTCATATGGACTTAATGGGGCCTATGCAGGTGGAAAGTTTAGGTGGGAAGAAATATGCTTATGTTGTAGTAGATGACTATTCCAGGTACACTTGGGTGAACTTCATCAAAGACAAAACAGAAGTGTTTGATGTGTTTAAAGATCTATGTCAGAAACTCCAAAGGGAAAAGGAGAGCAATGTCACCAGAATAAGGAGTGATCATGAGAGAGAGTTTGAAAATAGCAAGTTTGCTGAGTTTTGTTTTGGTGAAGGCATCAGTCATGAGTTTTCTTCTCCTATTACTCCTCAGCAAAATGGAGTAGTTGAAAGGAAGAACAGAACCATTCAAGAATCAGTTAGGGCAATGATACATGCCAAAAAGCTTCCTTATCATTTCTAGGCTGAAGCTATGAATACTGCTTGTTATATTCACAACAGAGTGACCTTGAGAAGAGGTACTTCAGCTACCTTGTATGAATTGTGGAAGGGAAGAAAACCTAGTGTAAAGTACTTTCATGTCTTTGGTAGTAAGTGTTATATCCTGACAAATCATGAACAAAGGAGAAAAATGGATCCAAAAAGTGATGAGGGGATATTTCTGGGATACTTTACAAACAGCAGAGCTTATAGGGTATTCAATTCCAGAACGAAAGTCATGATGGAATCTATAAATGTGGTTGTTGATGACAGTGGAATGAAGGAAGATGCTGATGTCATAGATGATGTTGGAACATGTTGTGATGATGTATCAACAGAAGCTAAAGACAGAAGTGTAATTCCCAGTCCTGTTGCTGTTGAACCTGATCCTTAACCTGAACAACCTAATAAGGAACCATCTATCAGAGTACATAAGGACCATCCAAAAGAGCTTATCATAGGTGATCCAAACTCAGGAGTTACCACTAGGTCAAGAGAAGTTGTGTCAAATTCTTGCTTTGTATCCAAAATTGAGCCCAAAAATGTTAAAGAAGCCTTGCAAGATGAATTTTGGATTAATGCCATGCAAGAAGAGCTGGGACAATTCAAAAGGAATGAAGTGTGGGATCTTGTACCAAGGCCTGATGGAATAAATGTAATTGGCACCAAGTGTTTTTACAAGAATAAATCTGATGAACAAGGAGTGGTCACCAGAAATAAGACTAGACTGGTTGCCCAAGGTTACTCTCAGGTAGAAGGGATTGATTTTGATGAGACTTTTGCTCCTGTGGCCAGATTGGAATCTATCAGGTTACTCCTAGGTGTGGCTTGTAATCTCAAATTCAAGTTATTCCAGATGGATGTAAAGAGTGCTTTCTTGAATGAGTACTTAAATGAAGAAGTTTATGTAGATCAACCTAAGGGATTTATTGATCCAACATTTCCTAACCATGTCTACAAACTAAGGAAAGCTCTTTATGGATAAAAGCAAGCACCAAGAGCTTGGTATGACAGGCTTACTGAATTCTTGGCTGTGAATGGTTACAGAAAAGGGGGAATTGACAAGACCTTGTTTGTCAAAGAGGAAGGAGGAAAACTGATGATAGCTCAAATATATGTTGATGACATAGTATTTGGTGGGATGTCAGATGCAATGGTTAAAGATTTTGTGAAGCAGATGCAGTCTGAGTTTGAGATGAGTCTTGTTGGTGAGCTCAGATATTTTCTGGGTCTACAAGTTAGACAAATGGAAGACTCCATATTTATCTCTCAGAGCAAGTATGCAAAGAACATTGTCAGTAAGTTTGGTCTGGAGAGTGCTAATCACAAGAGGACGCCTGCTCCTACTCACCTGAAGCTGTCCAAGGATGAACATGGAGTGAGTGTGGATCAAAGCTTATACAGAAGCATGATTGGAAGCTTACTGTATCTCATAGCTAGCAGACCTGATATCTCATATGCTGTAGGAGTTTGTGCCAGATATCAATCTGAACCTAAGGTTAGCCACATGAATCAAGTGAAGAGAATTCTGAAATATGTGAATGGTACTAGTGACTATGGTATTCTATACAGTCATGGATCAGGAACTGAATTGAGTGGATATTGTGATGCTGATTGGGCAGGGAGTGCTGATGATAGAAAGAGTACTTCTGGAGGATGCTTCTTCTTAGGGAACAATCTTATCTCGTGGTTTAGCAAAAAGCAGAACTGTGTGTCTCTCTCTACTGCTGAGGCTGAGTACATAGCAGCAGGAAGTAGTTGTTCACAACTGGTTTGGATGAAGCAAATGTTAACTGAATACAATGTCAAACAAGATGTCATGACATTGTACTATGATAATCTTAGTGCTATCAATATCTCCAAGAACCCAATTCAACATAGCAGGACTAAGCATATTGATATACGTCATCACTTTATAAGAGATTTAGTTGAAGACAAAGTGATTACTTTGGAGCATATTTCTACTGAACTACAATTAGATGACATTTTTACTAAGGCCTTAGATGCAAATCAGTTTGAAAATTTGAGAAGCAAATTAGGGATTTGCATATATGATGATTAGTGGATCGTTTGTGTGTGCAGGAAGGTGTTTTTGTGTGCTTTTGACAAAGTGAGAAATCATGATAGTAACACACAAAGAACTTGTTTTATTGCTGGGAGTACATAGCATTAAAAAGTTATTTCAACAGAAACTACAGCAAGAGTATTCATGTTTGAAGCCAGCTATTCATTCCAACCACCTGAGTTCATGAAATTGACCCAGTCTTCATCTGCTTCATCATCAGAAGCATGTAGTAGCACTGGAGGTTTCTTGATGGTCTTCATCCTTGATTTTGTCTTTCTTCCTGTTCTTGTTGCACCTGTAGTGGATCCAACTGTTGTCATCTCTTTGGACGTCATCTCATTTGGTTTGGTGGTCTTGTTTTTCTGGTCTTGCTTCAACTAACCCTTGTGTGTTTCAACTGTTCTAGAGGACTGGCTCATGTTTCCTTCCTTGTTTGGATGTCTCCTCAAGCATTTTGGTGTGGGTCTTATAATTCAAATAAAAGTCATTGTTTGTATCGCCTGGTCAAAGTTGTTTGGTGTCTGTGCACTTCTCTTTGTTGAGTAATGTGTCACTTTTTCCCAGTTGTGGTTCAACATTCCCTCTTGGCATGTTTTTGGAACTTGGAGTTTGACTATGTTTGAAAATGTGTCAGAACATTATGCTTGCTGCTATGTTCAGAGTTTGTCCAATTATGGCTAAAAAGGGGGAGAGTATAGTAGAGTTTTTTTTGTATGCTCTCTGATGTTGGTTTGAAGTAGTTGGATTTCTGGTTCCTTGGCTTGAGGGTGAGCCTTTGTTTTGATTAGTGCTGCTGAATGCTAGTGGTATGGTGTGTTTGGATTGTTTCTGCTGTAGGTATCTCTGATGTGTGATGTCGAATAATGTGTGTGTTCAAGTTGTCTGATGTGATGTCTTGACATGTGCTTCCAACTTTCTACATATGGTGGCTTTATTAGTATTGATGTATTCTGCAGATTTTGTGTGTGATGTCGAACACGATGTTCTGACATTTGTTAACAGAACTTTATGTTCAGTCTGGTATGTGTTCAAGGGCTGCGCGTTATCTTGGGAGATTCTGTTTGAGGATAGCAGGCGAAATTCTTGGTGCAGATTTATTCAGTGCAATCGATTGTTTCTCTATTTAGGGCGAAAAGATTTTAAGTTAAAATCTGTTTTAATTGTTAAATCAATTCTGTGAATTCATATTGCCCAGGCCCAAGAATCTGTTTCTATTTAAAGGAGTCTCAACCCTACTTGGAAGATACGAAGACAAGATATTGAGTGCAAAGTTCAAGTATTAGGGTTTGAGTTTGGGTGTTATTTGTGAGCCATTCATTCATCTATTTGGATGTGTGAATTGGACTGTTTTTAGTTGAGTTGTATGCTGTCCACTCTAAGCTTTTAAGCACGAGTGTTTGTTCTTGATCAAAGCTTTTAAGCACGATCAAGGTGTGTCTTTGAAGTGTGACTTCTATACTGTGTAATCTTTGAATTGTATCACTGTGGTGATTGAGGGGGAGTGAGAGGTGTCTCATATCTAAGAGGTTCTTAGGTAGAAGTGTCATTAGATAGTGATTAAGTGAGTAGACTATTAACTGGTATGTTGAGTGTAGAGTCCATGAATTAATACTACTAATAGTGAATTTCCTCTCTGGCTTGGTAGCCCCCAGACGTAGGTTGTTAGACCGAACTGGGTGAACAATTATTTATGTTGATTTACTGTTGTCTTACTGCCTTGTTCATACAATAGATATTGATGTTGTGACATCTCACTTGACATCACATATCTGATACCAGAATTTCAGAACCATTGATCTTTAAATAAAAAAACAATTTACGACTATGCTAACAAACTTACATTACAAATTAAATTCAACAACTAATATTTATATATTTATTTCAGATTTATAATTTATAATAAATAATTTTGAGACCCTTATTTTTTGGAGGCCCTGGGCTATGGGCCTACTTGCCCGGGCCCAAGGTTGGCCCTGCCGACTAGACATAATAGTTTTAGGTGTAGGATTTTAATCGACCCTAGTGGGATACGTTGCACTTTCTTTTTGGGTCATATAGATTCGATTGACCACTTGTTTGTTCTTTACGACTTTGCATCGATTATTTAATGTAGCGTTTTTAGATGGATATATAGATAGTATGTGAACCCTCACTCAGTTTTGGACATGTTTGTTGTTTTTTAGGGATTTGGTGGATATGTAAGAGAGAACTTTTAAGCCTGGTTTTGATTTGGCATGGAGTGATTCAGACTATCTGGAAGGCTAGTAATAATATTATTTTGATACTAAACGCTCATATATGAATCATTGGGTAGGCAAGATTATGTTCCTCTCTTAGAAGTGGGGTATGTAATACCTTAACCCGACGCGCAATTTATAAAATAAATCAAAGTATTTTTTCCCAAAAGGGTGTCACACATCTCTTTCACACAAACATGCTTCACAAAAACTTTTTCAAAAATAAGCAGCGAATAATTTGAAAAACATGATTAACTGAATATCTCAAATTATTCATCAACTCAGAAAAACAACCAAACACATCAATAGAGTACTAGCTAACTATTTATATCTGCTCACAACTCGTCAAAAGGGTGACAATCTTTATCTTTAACTCAATAGTGTCCTTAAGGCGAACTCTAAACAACTCTATAACAATCTCCACGACTCTAAATAACTCTAATTTTCTTAATATTTCTAATATCGAATTAAATTAAATGAAATAAACTAATATAAATTCAAGTAAAATTAGATAATTAAATTTGGGGTGTTACAAGTTCAGTCTCATTTTCTGAGAATCTCTAAATCTTAGGGATTAAGAACATGACCCGCTTGAGTGTTTTGGTGTTTATGGGTGTTTTGGATAACCAACATGCTTCTCGATTTTCTTCGAATGTCTTGTGAGTCTTCTATTAACTTGTTTCTGATGTGAGCATTTGTCTTGTGGTTCTTTATCGAGAAGGAATTATGTTGCATTTATTGATTTTAGTTTGTGCGAAGTATTTTTTTTGTTTCTTATCTTCGTAGCGTTACTTTTTATCATGTTTTATTTTAGAGTATACTATTAGTCCTCGTTGTAAGCGGGATTTTAGCTCTTTATATATATATATATATATATATATATATATATATATATATATATATATATATATATATATATATATATATATATATATATATATATAATTTATCATTAAATATATTAATTAATGATTAATATTTAAGAAATATAATTTAGTAAAATTGTTACAATAATACATGTGGATAAGAACATAAGGAATTTTTTTTATCTTTAGTGTAATTAATTATATAATAAAAATATTAATTACATTCTTCAAAATATGTTTTGCAAAAACTCGTTTCCAATTTTTTTTTGTCAAGAAAATAAAATAAGTATTTAATAGATGATATCATTGATTAATGTATTAATTAATTAAAAATAAAATAAGTTTTTTTTGGTCAAGAAAATAAAATAAGTATTTAATAGATAATATTATTGATTAAGGTATTAATTAATTAAAAAAAATTTATATTATTTTCTTAGTTGAACAAATAAGATATCTCGGATTCAAACATGAGCTTCTTCATCTATTTGATGTCCTAACAGTTAGCAACTGAATTGCCTTACCTGAAAAAAAATGTACTTATATTTTTTAAAATCAAAATAAAGGGCAAGAGCCCATGATATAAATGAAAATATGTACAAAAATGAGGAGGGAAAAAAATCTGACCTCAAACCTACTTTGATCTAAAGTATGGTAAGCCTAACTTGTTTCTATTGAAGTCTACTAGGATCTCCGGGTGAACCTTATTCCACAAAGTAAACGAGTTAACCGACAATCCGATGTTAGATAATATGTCTGCACAATGGTTACCTTCCCTAAATATGTGCGAAGCAAAAAAAAATTAAAAAGACAAAGGCTAGACAAGCAAAGATCCCACCTATTTCTAATACCCCAAGGAACAACAGAGGGATTAGCAAAAGTTGAGATAACCAAAGTGGAATCAGTTTCCAACCATAGATTATGCCAATGTCTATCAAAAGCGAGCTCCATAGCTAAAATAGAATCCATAAACTTGGCTTGAATCACATTCACCAGCCCCGAATAACACCCAAAACTGCAAAGGTGTTGTCCAACAGCATCACGAAAAATTCCGCCAGACGCAACCTGCAAAGGAAACCCACCAGAAGAGCCGTCAACACTGACTTTGACCCAACCCTACTGGGGAGGCATCCACAAGACCTCAATCACTTCTAGAGGACAAGGCAGATGAAGCGTAACTTTAAACTTTTTTAGCAAAACAAAATCCTTATTAGTAGAACTGACCCTACAACTAGAAGTGTTGTCTGAAAGAGAAGTAAAGGACAGAATTTCAGCACAAACACATTTCCAATAAAGAAGCTTGTTTTGAAATCTGGATTGGTTTTGAGCATTCCAAATACAAGCAATGGCGTTTAGGACAGCAGTAGTATGCACCACATGACTTTGAGCAGAATGTTGTTCATCAATAATCTGCATACAATCCGCCAAACTAGTAACCATCCTATAATATAACATGTCACCCAACCATTCCCAAATTTTCTTTGCAAATGAACAATCAAAGAAGATATGGAACAAACTTTCAGCATGCTTCTAGCAGAGGGAGCAAACTGAGGGTATATGATGTCTGCGAATCTAAAGCAAGTCATTTATTGGCAGCTTACCGTGAACCAACCTCCAAAACAGTAAGGACTTGGAAGGACGCATAACAGCATGCCAAAAATTACGCTCCCAATCACGACTAACATATTTACTGCACCAAACATATGTATCCTTAAGAGAGAGAGAGAGAGAGTTGACCATTTTGCGTAGTTTTCCAAATCATCTTGTCAGCCTGCTAGGAATTCACAAAATCCTTATCAACTAGGTTCGATAAAGAAAGACATCGATTGTATAATGCAGGTGGGAGAACGATCTTGCCATCCTGAATAATGTACTTCAAAGTAGCATTTGAGATCCCTAAAGTATCCCATGTGTCATGACGGAACAGTTCTGCTATAGCTTCAACAGAGGAAGAGCAGCCACGAGATAAAGAATAATGTCGTCAGCATACAGAGTGTGGGAAGAGACTTTTAAGTTTCTGTAGCATTCATGAGCTTCAGTTTGTTGTCAAGGACAAGCTTGGAAAGACCCATTCTAAGAACGCCTTCAGTGATATATAACAGCAAAGGGGATAACGGGTCCCCTTTCCTAACTCCCCGCTGACACTTGAAAAACCCGTGTTGCTGACCGTTAATAGAAATGGAGACATTCTCTGAAGAGAGTGTCATACCCCAAATTTTGACCACTAAGATTTCCCATCATTGTGCAAATCATCATCACAATATGGATGTACCTTTATGCATCATCAATCTCCTCAAGAATTGTTGAGCATTCCCTACAATCAAGGATTAATGTTTCAAGCCCTCTCAGAGCCTTAGACAAAGGATAAATCAAGAAATGACGTGATATTCAACTTGTCTAACCTCTCAAACACACATAAAGGATCGATAGGACTCCCACATCAGGAATCAGGCACAAGGTTGCAGCATTCCAAGTGGATTAAGCCTCAAGATCGCCAGTGTCACCAAATTAGGGTTTTGGTCGACTGAGGCCTCCAGATGGAAATTTTCCTCTGGGCATGAGCCAATGCTTCAAAGCACAACCCAAGATACTCTAAGGGACCTCATAAACCCAATCATCAAGTCAATTTGACCTCAGGAGATGCATTTACCCAAAAATCAAGAATTGGGGTTTCTTGACCTAATTCACCCCTAAGTTGACTTTTGGGACAAAACATGAGCCAAGATCTCAAGATATGAATTGAGGGTCTCTAATACACTACATTGATCCATTTGCAACAATGGATTGATCCAAGAAACTTAATCCACAAGTTTCAATTTCATCAGGACCACAATTAGGGTTTCGGGGAAAAAGTCAACTGTACTTTTGACTTTTGATCAGGGCATGCTCCCAAACCTTGGGACATGATTCAATACACCTTATAACACCTAAGTAACATATCCATAAAGGTTGATTTAGGTCAAGGACTTGATTTCACAAAGGATCACACAGTTTGGAATTCATCTGATAAAAAGTCAACTGTGCACAAAAGTCAAAGTTTGACTTTTTGAAAATTTTCATAATTATGGTTCTTTAGCCCTAAAACAATGTTAATGTGTGATTTGAATCATCATTCATCAAGAAAAATCAAAGAAAGTGGGATAACTTGTAAAAGGGGTAACCATAAAAACTTATAATTTTTCTAAGTTATGGAACAAAGTGGCTAGGGTACCAGCTTTCAAGGATCATAACTTGAGATCCAAGCAACCATTTTGGCTGGTCCAAAGATGGATTTGTAGCTCTTATGGCATACTTTAAAAGTGTCAACTACACCTCATTCCAATTCTTCATGGATTTTTAGTTATGGAGTGATCAAAATGGCTAAAAACATGAAATGTCACTTTTTCCAACACTTAGTGAAATTTTCACTAAGTCAGAATCTGTCTTGCTTTTTTCCAAAATGTAGGGACATTTTTCACTTGGATCCAAAAAGTTTCAAGACAAAATATGATTACACGTGTGTTGTGTCACATAAGGGCTTTCCAAAATGTCTAAGAACTCCATCAAACTCCATCTGAGCTAGGAGTTATGACAGCTGCAACATGCCTTGCTGCAAACTGTCTTGGAAAGGAAAATTTGTGCATAAAGGCTCGATTTGCTCAAATTGTGCAATTCCAAGCATGCTTATCCATCTGCACACCTCAAGGGGGAACAACCAAGGGACAAGCACTGATTCATCAGCCTCCCAAGTCCAAGATTCCCCAAGTAGCATGCCAAACCCTAAAAAGCCTAAAAGAGGCCAAGACTCCAATTTTGTTTCCAAGCATTCAATGGATGCACCAAGGTAGCATGAACTGAGCCTATTCTAACTGAATGAGTCAAGGATAAGCTCTGAACCAAAGAACCATAGGTCTGTGCTCTAACCTCTAGTCAATGGCTAGAGGAGACTTGAGATTCCAAAGTGATCCAATTGGCCAAAGGCCTGCTGCAGCCACCATTCACTATTGCTTGCAAAACAAACTTGCTCTACTATAAATAGAGCTCATTTGTGCTCAGTTTAAGTACACCAAAGCACTACAACACTTGCTTTCCTCAAAATCCCTTTCTCTAGGCAAAAATGCCTTCTTTTGCAAGGTAACTTCAAGTTTTTGAGTTAGAGAGCATTTCCACCACAGCTCATGATCCAAACATATCCAATATGTCATATCTAAGCTGTCCAAACTCTTATAAGTGACCTGTAACACCAAAATCACAAAGTCCCCTCTCAAAACCACAAAATTGGACTTTTTTGCATTTTTTAAGCCATGTCTTGATTCAGTCACTTTCAAAACTAGATAAAACCTCAAACACACTCCAAATATCATCCTTGAATAATCCGAAATGGTTCTCCACATCTGGAACACCATTTGAGAGAGTTGTCATATTTGTCACTTTTGCCCTTTTTGCAAGAAAGAGCTCAAACTTGTTCCTGAGGATTCCAGCTGGTTCCAACCATTCTAAAAGCTTATAAGGGATCAATTTAAAGTGTCTAAAGCATCAAATTACTTCTGGCACAAGAAACTTGGCAGATAGCCCAAAAAGCTCCTAAAGAGGTAAGCATCACAACTTGAACTCTTAGAAATATGTATTTCTTTGAAGTCCACTAATCATGCACATCTCATACATGTTATATATGTTGTGTTTGAACCAATTCATCATGTAATTCATGTCTGTAACAAGAGGTAGCATAGAAAATGCAATTATAGGCCTATTTCAAGAACACTATCGGGTTTTGAAATAGAAGCCTCGTCTGAAAAAACCACCACCACCATTGGATTCCTTGTGAAATTTTAGGCAGGATAGACTTAAATTTTGGCCCAATCCATGGAGAAATGAGAAAGTTACAAGCTTCACGTTTTTGGCCAAAACCTTGCCTTGCCTTGCTTTGGCCAGGCCAAAAATAAGGCATACCTCATATATTCATGGGGTGGTTTTGATACACGGATATATCATCACCCCAGTGGTAGAGGGCACGTGCTACACCCTAGAGGTCTGGGGTTCGAATCCCCCTCGCCCCAGATCCCCTTTTTACCACTTTTTCCCATTTTTTATATATTTTAAATGATTTGGAAAATAAATTTCTCCTTCAATTTTAATTATTTTTTATTGGTTCTTTTTTCAAAAAATCACAAAAATGTTGAAATATTTTATTCCACAAAAAAAAATCAGATTTATATTAATTATTTAATATAGTTGATATTTTTGTAAATAAATTCAGTTTTTATTGTTTTTAAACCTTTTAAAAATGAATATTCATCTTGAAAATCAAAATCAAATGATTCCTAAATCATCTTGTGATTAAAACCTCATTTTTCAAACCTTAACCAAAAATCACAAGTAGTTTATTTAGACTTATTTGGTATTTTTTTGTCATTTTATTCATTTTTTAAAAAAGGGATTACTTTTAAAAGAAAATAAAATTAGGGTTTCTTTGATTTTCACCCCAACAAATCTTTTTTAAACACTTTTGGGCCTCTAATAGAGTGTAAGACCCAATCCCCTTTTAACCAAAACCATTTTTGGGCCTCAGTGTATTGTATAAGTCCCAATATTGTTTCAGAAACTCCGACGAGATCGTCGTTTTCAAAACTTTTTGGGCCTACCATCGTGTTATAAGTCCCATTTCTTTTCTTTAAATAAACCTTTGGGCCTCTTGAGAGAGTGTAAGTCCTATCCCTTTGTAAATAAACAATTTTGGGCCTCACATATTGTATAAGTCCCTATGTATATTTTCAAAAGTTCAGCGCGATCGTCGCCTTTTTAACAGAATCATCTGGGCCTCTCCTCGAGCTATAAGTCCCATTTCTCTTCTTAAAAATACTTTTGGGCCTCTAATAGAGTGTAAGACCCAACCCCTTTTTAAAACCAAAATAGTTTGGGCCTCGGTCATCGTATAAGACCCACTGTGTTTTGAAAACCTCGGCGCGATCGCCATTTTTCAAACAAATAATCATCTGGGCCTCTCCTCGAGCTATAAGTCCCATTTCTTTTCTTTAAACACTTTTGGGCCTCTAATAGAGTGTAAGACCTAATCCTCTCTTGACCAAAACTTTTTGGGCCTCAGTCGTTGTATAAGTCCCGATACGATATTCAAAACAACAGTACAATCACTGTTCAAACCTTGGGCCTCTCCTTGAGTATAAGCCCTAACAATTTTTTTCAAACAACTCCCCTTTGATTTAGGTTCAAATATACAGTTGTCATCAATTTTTTTTTTAATTTCTCTGATACTACTAACAATACAGCATGGAAGCTTGCTCACCTGTAAGTTTAACAGCTTTCATTTACTCGCTTTGATATATATGACTGTATTATGGGAAGCTGCGCATGGTTAGTCTTCTTTCATTCTTTTAAATACACGTTAGATATATATATATATATATATATATATATATATATATATATATATATATATATATATATATATATATATATATATAACTGTATTGTGGGAAGCTACGCATGGTTAGTCTTCTTTCATTCTTTTAAATACACGTCAGATATATATATAACTGTATTGTGGGAAGCTGCGCATGGTTAGTCTTCTTTCATACCTTTTAAATACTTGTCATATATCAACTGTATATATACTAGTATAGTTATTTAGAGTTTTCCCTGGCAACTAGGTTTAGAACTAAGTAAAGCCATGTTGGTCACTCTTAAATACAAACAAAACTAGATCCCCATAGGATTTCCAGATACAATCTTCCCTTCTCTTGGGGTTAAACAATATGGAACAAAGAGAAAGGCAGTATTCTCGGTGAACCTTTTCTCAGACTGTCACCCTTAGAAATTGTCAAAGAAATTCTACTCCCCGGAGTTGATCTATTCTCTGTGAATAGCATCTCCTGAGTTTCTTCCAAACCCTCGAACTTTCCTGGAATGATCTCTTCTCTTTGAATTGCATTTCTTGAACTTCTCTTGGTTTAGGGACCCACAGGCTTCCTAAAAGTATCCCCGCCTCCTCTTGGGCGTTGTGCAAGGACCATTCGGCTTCTTAGAAGTTCTCATGCCTTCTCTTGGGATTAATACAAGGACCTTGATGACCTCTTAAAGGTATAAGACAGAACTTAGTCATCCTTTGCTAGAGCAGCCTTTCCAGTGTCAGACCTCAGGCCACTTTAGGGTTGTTTCTCATCCCTTAAATGCATTTGCCTCCTCTTGGAGACATCATACAAAAGATAAAACTCTTCCACACCGGTAGACTTGGACAGTCTAATCCCCTTGAGTCTCAAAGACATTCTCAAGTTCCTTACAACTATAGGGAAGAACCCCGTGCACTCTAGATCGATCTCCAGCAGAAACCCAGCCTCTCTCATGAGAGTTCCTCGACCAGGGTCAACACTATCTCAAATCAGAACCTCAAGGTATCTGACATCTCAACTCTTCTGTAATCCTCAGCAAGAGTTGATTCCCCACTTGGACCTGCCTAGGGATCTCCATAATCCCCAGCAGAAAGCTAGCCTCCTCTTAGGCTTTGTGTAATGATCCTTCCTCAACAAAGTTAGCCTCTTCTTGGGCTTTGTACAATGATTCTCCCCAGCGGAGCTAACCTTTTCAGACTCTCTTGTTGAGTCCATCACTTTTCAAGATTTTCTTGATAAGTCAATATCCTTTTTAGTCTCAATCTCGGGCTTCGTACGAGACAGCAAATCACTCTCTTGTTGAGTATAAAAGACTCTCTTGTTGAGTCAATCACCTTTTCAGACCCTCTTGTTGAGTCAACCCTTTTTTTAGCCTTAATCTTGGGCTTCGTACAAGATAGATAAAATTACTCTCTTGTTGAGTCGATCTTTATCCAAAGCTTGGTATAAAGATTTTCCCCCTTAGTATGAGCTAGCCTCCTCTCCAATTCCCCGGCTTGTTTAGCCACAATCCTGGGCTTTGTACAAGACAGATAAAAACACTCTCTTGTAGAGTCAGAACCCTTTAGCCTCAATCTTGGGCTTTGTACAAGACATAAATTTCCCTCTCTAGAGTTGGGGACAACTATCTTCCCCAGCCAAGTCATTTCCTCCCAGCCTTTGTTTCGGCTTTGAGGAAGAACTTCACCAAGCAGAGTCAAACTCATTGCAGCCTCAATCTTGGGCTTTGTACAAGACACATCCTCACTAGAGTCAGTCAAATTTCCCATTTTAGCCTCAATCTTGGGATTTGTACAAGACAGATGATACTCTCCAGCCAGAGTCAAACTCATTTCAGCCTCATGCTTGGGCTTTTTACAAGACACCTATAAACCTCCCCGACGGAGTCAAAACCCTTTTTTAGCCTCCTCTTAGGCTTTGTATAATGATATCCCCAAAGAGTCAGTCTCTTTTTAGCCTCAATCTCGGGCTTTGTACAAGACAGATAAAACACTCTCTTGTTGAGTTGGTCTTATCCAGCCTCCTCTTAGGCTTTGTATAAAGAAATCCCCTAGCCAAATCAATTAACCTTTTAGCATAAACCTTGTGCTTTGATCAAGGCACACAAAAGTCAATAATCTCTCCTTAGAGATGACAAATTCCATCTCAATACCCTTTTAGCTTCAATCTTGGGCTTTGAACATGACACAAAAAACCTTTCAGCTTCAATCTTGGGCTTTAAACAAGACCAAATATCTTTTTCCTCCCTTAGAATAGGAGGAACTACGATTGCTCTGATTTCCCTGTTTCGCTTAAACGGGAATACGTAGGCATAAGATTGCAAAATCTTAGCGAGCATACCAATCAAAAACTCTAGGTCATGTACCTTCATACTAATCAAAAGCCCTAGGTCCAGTACCTTCATATCAATCAAAACTTTAGGTTTCATACCTTAAGCCATCATCATCATCATTTTTCACCGAAAACAAAAACTCACTCACTCACTCTTCCCAAGAAACTTTCCCAACCCATCAGCAGATAAACCCTATCAATTACAAAGCGAAACCTAAAAGCTAACATCCTGTGGATAACCACATATAGGATGGGTAATTGACAACTACCAATTGTATAACCTGACCCCGGACCCCCCAATCTCTTTTAAGCGTTTGTTCAGTTAAACATTCTCGTGCAAGGTTAGTTTTAGATACATTCCCTTTCCCTTCCAGCTTCACGGGATAAATAAGAAATCAGAAAGTAGCACCCTTTCTCCTTGAGGAGGAAAACTCAAACTTCAGCGATAAGGTGGTCGCGTCACCGACAAAAATCACTCGCTACAGGAAAATGGTGACTCTGCCGGGGAGTCATTGACTGTTAAGACTAGGATTATTATAGCTCTTAAAAGGTCTAGGATGTTAGTTTTAGGATAAATATATATATCGATTTTCCTAATTGATATCCGTGTTTATTTTTCTGCTAATGGGACTGCGGGTGATGCCGCATTTGGAAAGATTGAGTATACACCTAAGATAAGTGATGGCACTAGACGGGTAATCTTACAGGGAGTGACTCCCAAATAAGAGGTCCCGGTCGACCATCGAATCAGTGGAGATGCCCTTTGCGGATTCAATGCCTATATGACTTCGGTTGTTGAAAGCAGATTGTTCGATTGGGTTATCTGAGAAGCTGAGGATTTTAGTAGACTGAAACCATGTTACTATTTTATAGTGTGAAAGCTATCAGAAATAGTTGTCACACGATACTACCCTCATTTGAGATTACTCTAAGATACATCAGCTCACTCGGGTGATTCCAGCCTGCTATTGTTATCCCAAGAGGGGTCAATGGTTTTGAGGACAGGTACAAAAAATCATCAGTATAAACCTTTGGGGATGGGTAGAGCCTTGACTTCATGACACCGAACCTTTGACCCTGTGTTTTTTTCTATGTTTTTGTGTGCTGGATTCATGCATTCATTTCATTAAAAAAACATTAAACAAAGAAAATCTTCTCTTCTAGTCTCTCTTTTTCAAATTAAACTAAGACAATGATTGCAAATATCAGAGAAATGAGATTGTGTTATGGATTTCGGTAGAAGGAAAACTCACAAGTACACATTCAAGGTTCCAAAACTAGAGGATTTGAGAGGTTTGGCGAGGATGATCACTAACCCTGATCTTTTAGAGCCAAGTACGGAGGACTGCTGTATCTGTTAAGGGTCCATGTAATTGAAGGAATACTGGCTACGCTCATTCAATTCTACGATCCGGTCTATCACTGTTTCACATTCCCGGATTATCAACTAGCACCAACACTGGAGGAGTACTCTCACCTGACTGATTTACATCACTGACCAAGCTCCCTTTTCTGGACTGGAAGAAATTCCAAAGGATCAAACTATTGCAAGAGCAATCTATTTGGATGAGTTAGAAATCAGGACTCACATTACCACTAAGGGTGGAATCCAAGGTTTTCCAGCCCATTTTTTGATAAAGAAAGCCCTATACTTTGCCACTATAGGGAACGTGGCCGCTTTCGAGAGCATCTTTGTTTTGCTCACCTACGGGTTATTTTTGTTTCCCAACATCGATAACTTCGTAGATATCAATGCCATTAAGATATTTTTTATTGGAAACCCTGTACCGACCTTGCTCGCAGATGCTTATCATTCTGTACACTTAAGGAATTTATACAGCGGAGGAATGATCACATGCTGTGTACCCCTGTTATACAAATGGTTCATTTCCCACTTACCCAAGTCTGCTGCATTTTGGGATCCTAAGAATACTTTACGTTGGTCGCAGAGAATCGTGTCTCTTACCAACTCTGACATAGACTGGTACAATCGAATCTATGACGGAATCAGAATCATTGACCATTGTGGAAACTTCCCTAACGTACCCCTCATAGGAACTAAAGGAGGAATCAACTATCATCCAATTTTAGTTCGTCGTCAATTTGGATACTGGATGAGGCATGTCCCGCGTAATGCTCATCTGGAAGGTCTTTTCTTCAAGGAAGGAGAAAATGATAAAGCACTAAAGATAGAAATAGTGCATGCTTGGAAACATGTTCACAAGAAAGGAAGAGAGTCTTTAGGAAAACCAGACTGTGTCTCGGTGGAACCTTATCTCCACTGGGTACAAACTAGAGTTCTCAAGCTGAGGATGCCTTACCCTCGTCAGGAAGTTCTTCCGTTAAGGGACCCTGTCCTTTATTTTATGTCTGATACAAAAAAAAAACTTCAGGTTACTCTCAACAGAGTTCAACAGGAGAAGAAGTCTTGGAAGAACAAGTACTGTATTCTCAATGTGGAGTGTAAGAAAATACAGCAACTGTTAAAAGAAAAAGATGCTCTGATCGAGATTTTAGAACAACATGCTGTAGAAAACCAAGATGACCAAAGGAATTTGCTCGCTCCTTTCACTTGGCAAAGGAATGACAACCCGACAACAGCTCGAGAGCCCCGGTTAAAGAAAAGGAAAATACCAGAACCAGCACCTGAGCTCTCCTAAGAGAGGACTCAGGATCCATTAGCTTAGACATTTCCTTTTACAGCACTATGTAAATTACTGTATTTCCATTTTCGCAATCTTTGAATTCAATAAAACGGGGTTGAAGCGAGCGATTTTGGACGCGGTTCTTAAGCGCTGGTCGCTCTCTGCGGTTTGAGCTTAAACTACAGGTCAATTCATTTTTTATCCTATTGTGAGCTGAATAAGGAAGGGAAATAGATGTCTCCAATTAACCCTGCTTTGCATACTGAGTTTAAACAGCAGTCTGTTAGGTTACGAATGCTATCAATGTGGGGGGGGGCCTTTGTACTGGTTATTTGTATTTTCGCCAATATGGTTTCTTTCTTTTTATCTGGGCAGAAGGTTTCCGGCGGGGAACAAGGATTAGGATGTTAAGACTGATGTTTTTTGATAGGTATGTGAGAGTATGGGATTTGGTTTTTTTGTTGATTGTGCTCGCTAAGATCTTTTCTTTCGATCTTATGCCTACGTATTCCCGTTTACCGAAACAGGGAAATCAGAGCGTTCGTAGTTCCTCCTAGTCTATGGGAGGAAATGGGTGTTTTTGGTGTCTTGTTCAAAGCCCAAGACGTGAAGCGAAAGGTGATTTGTATCTTGTTCAAAGCCCAAGATGTGAAGCTGAAAAGTCTATTTGTATCTTGTTCAAAGCCCAAGACGTGAAGCTAAAGGGTCTATTTGTGTCTTGTTCAAAGCCCAAGATGTGAAGCTGAAAGACCTCGACTTTAGAGAGAATTTGTCATCTCTAAAGAAGGGTTTGTCTGTCACAACTGTTGGGTGACTGGTTATAAAGGAGAATTACTTTAACCGGGATACGCGGATCCTAGCAATGCCATAATTTCCTTTATAGGGGATTTTAACCTGAAGGAGAAGACTTTAACTCAGTGTAGAGCAATGCTATCTTTCCTTAGGAATTTCTCATGCTAAAAGAGGGACAGTGGCATGGATGTAGATGATCCAGAGGCTTGCCGCTTACAACGATTAGATGAAGGGCAAGGAGTTGTTGATGTTTGCATACTGTGAACGAGGCACAACTTTGATGCTAAAAGGTTGATTGGATCAACCAGTGGTTTTCTTATACAAAGCCTAAGAGGAGGCTATTGGCCCAACAAGAGGGAGTTTTTATGTGTCTCGTACGAAGCCCGAGAGAGAGGCTAAAAGGGTTGACTCAACAGGAGAATCTTTTATACTCAACAAGAGAGTGTTTTTGTATCTCGTACGAAGCCCGAGATGGAGGCTGAAAGGTTTGACTCAATAAGAGAGTCTTTTGGTATCTCGTATAAAGCCCGAGATGGAGGCTATTGTTTGTTTGGCTCAATAAGAACCTTTTTGTATCTCGTATAAAGCCCGAGATGGAGGCGAAAGGGGTGATTGACTCAACGAGGGAGTCTCTTATGTGTCTCGTACAAAGCCCGAGAGAGAGGCTAAATGTTGTTTGACTCCACTGGGGAGAATTTTGGTATCTCGTACGAAGCCCGAGATGGAGGCTAAACGTTTGCTTCGCTGGGAAGAATCATTGAACAAAGCCCAAGAGGAGGCAATGGTAACTGTTTCAGTTAAGTGACAGGTCCAGTATACTGATTTTAAAGAGAAAATAAGTTCTTATATGAGCAACACTGTACTCAGGGATTTGATTTTAGGATCAGGGATATTTCCTTCTCTTTGAGGAAACGGGAAATCCAAAGGGTATTGAGACTGTCCGAGTCTGCGGGTTTCCTTCCTATTTAACGAAGGGGTCACTTGAGAATGTCTTTGAGACTCAAGGAAGTTAGACTGTCCGTGTCTAGAGTTTTATCTTTTGTACTATGCTTTGAGAAATAGTAGTAGACTCTATGACAGGATTGTTCTATGAGGATGACTAGGTTCTGTTCCTATACCTCTAGGAGGTCGTCGGGACAATTTGTACGAAGCCCAAGAGGAGGCTGGAAACTTTTAAGAAGCCGACGGGTCCTTGTACTAAGCCCAAGAGGAGGCTATCATTCCCGGAGGAAGAGATCATTATACGAAGCCTAAGAGGAGGCTGTGAATACTTCTAAGAAGCCGTAGGGTCCTTGTACGAAGCCCAAGAGGAGGCGGGGTTGCTTTTAGGAAGCCTGTGGGTCCTTGCACGATGCCTAAGAGGAGGCCGATGCTTTTAAGAAGCCCGTGGGTCCCCAAACCCCGAGAAATTCAAGGCAAGCTATTCACAAGGAATAGGTCAAGTCAGGAAAGTTCGAGAATTTGGAAGAAACTCAAAGATGCCATTCACGGAGAAGACATTCATCTTGGGGAGTAGAGTTTCTTGACAATTCCTAATGAGGACAGCCGAAGAGAAGACTGTATCTGGTGATCCTATTGGGGATCTAGTTGTCTATTTCTACGAATAAATGAAACGGCGTCACCTAGTTCTAGATGTAGTTGTCGGGGAAACTTTAAATATCTATACTATTATTACATAGTTGATATGAGTTTATGAAAGAAGACTTACAGCGAAACAGCCCCATAATACAGTTATATGTATATGAGTTGATGAAAGGAGACTTACAGTGAAACAGCCCCACAATACAGTTATATACATATGAAAGCGGTAAATTAAAGCGGGTAAACACTTACTCGGTTGTAGAGCTTCCATGCTGTTTGGTTAGTTGTTCAACAAAGAAAGATTGAAAACAACAGTATATTCAAAATCAAAGGAGAAAGTGCTTTGAAAAAGAAAGATTTGGGGCTTACAGCTCAAGGAGAGGCCCAAAAAGTTTTACCAGTTATCGCACTGTTGAATTTGTACAGAGGGACTTATACAAGTGACTGAGGCCCAAGAAAGGTTTTCTATACAAAGGGATGGGTCTTATACTCTATTAGAGGCCCAAGTGAGTTTTAAGAAAAGAAATGGGTCTTAATACTCGAGGGTAGGCCCAATGGTTAATTTTATAAAGGGCGATGATCGCGCCGAGGTTTTGTAAACACCGTGGGACTTATACAAGTGACTGAGGCCCAAAATTTTGGTATTTACAAAGGGATTGGGTCTTACACTCTATTAGAGGCCCAAATAGTTTAAAGAAAATAAATAGGGCTTACAACACGAGGGGAGGCCCATAGTCTTTATTTTCAAGATGAATATTCACTTTTAAAATGCTTAAAAACAATTAAAAATGAATTTATTCACAAAAATACCAACTATATTAAATAAATAATATAAATTTGATTTTTTTGTAGAATAAAATATTTTACTATTTTTGTGATTTTTCAGAAAAAGAACCAATAAAAAATAATCAAAATTGAGGGAGTTATTAATTTTCCAAATCATTAAAAAACAATATGAAAAATGAGAAAATACAAAAAAAGAGGGGTTGGGTCTTACACTCTATTAGAGGCCCAAAGTGTATTTTTGTACAAAAGATGGGGCTTACAACTCAGGGAGAGACCCAAAATATTTTCAGTTTGAAAATGGCGATCGCGCCGAGATTTTTAACGTATCGGGACTTATACAATAACTGAGGCCCAAAAATTGTTTCGTTAAAAAAGGGTTGGGTCTTACACTCTAATAGAGGCCCAAGTGTTTAAAAATGAAAAGAAATGGGACTTACAGCTCAAAGAGAAGCCCAGTTGATTTTCGTTTGAAAATGGCGATCGCGCCGAAGTTTTCTTTTAACGCAGAGGGACTTATACAATAAGTGAGACCCAAAATTGTTTTGGTTAAAAGGGGATTGGGTATTACACTCTAATAGAGGCCCATGTGTTTAAAAAAGATTTGTTAGGGTGAAAATCAAAGAAAATCCCAATTTCATTTTTTAGGCATTTTTCCAAGAAAAATTAAGTAAAAAATGATAAAAATATCAAATAAAATCATTAAATAATGATTAAAGTTTATGAAAAAAAAAATATTTTATCAACATAAATATTTCAAATCATTTTGGTTTTAAAAATCAAGAAAAAAAAAGAAATCATTTTAAAAGCATTTAAAACAATATAAAACACTATTTTTAAATATATTAAAAATAATATTTTTTTTTGTGATTTTTTGTGGATTAAAATATTATGAGGTATGAATTGGAAAATGATGATTTTTTGCTATGTGAAAAAAAATTGGTTGAGTTTTGAAAATAAAAAGTAAGAAAAAGAGGAAAGATATCAAAATATCATCTCCGACATTTCTTTTGGGGTAAAAACGAGTACCGAAACTTTAATATTCAACACGTTTTTATCAAATTTCAAACACTCATAACTCTCTCAATTTTTATCGGAATTAAGATCCGGAAGAGCCTATCCTGACCGATTTTTCGCAAGAAATCCGATGGTATTACTCACGCACACGGAAAATCGACATATAAAACGCAGAAATTAAAACCAAAACTGCTATCGTTTTGAAAACATCGTTCCGCGTAGAATTTCCAACACGCGTAACTCTCTCGATTTTTAACCGAATCAAGATCCGCAAAATCCTATCCTGACCAATTTTTCGCAAGGAATCCAATGGTATTACTCACATGCACGGAAAATCAACACACAAAATGCAAAAATTAAAAAACAAAAACTGCTATCGTTTAAAAACATCGTTCCGCGGCAAACTTCCGCCGCGCGTAACTCTCTCGATTTTTAACCGAATCAAGATCCGCAAGAGCCTATCCTGACCGATTTTTCGCAAGGAATCAAATGGTATCATACACGCATGCCGAAACTCAACGTACAAAACGCAGCGATAAAAAAACCAGAGCTGCTACGTTGTAAAAACATCGTTCCGCGCCGAATTTCCAACACGCGTAACTCTCTCAATTTTCATCGGAATTGAAATTCGTAAAAATCTATCTTGACCGATTTTTCGTAAGGAATCCAACGGTATTATTCACGCACTCGGAAACTCACTGTACAGAACACACAAAGCGAAATTACCAGAACCGCCATGGTTAATTCGACGTCGTTTCGCGTAATATTTCCAACGCGTGTAACTCTCTCGATTTTTAACCGAATCAAGATCCGCAAGAGCCTATCTTGACTGATTTTTCGCAAGGAATCCAATGGTATCACTCACGCACACGGAAAATCGACACACAAAATGCAGAAATTAAAAAACAAAAGCTGCTATCGTTGTTTTCGACGCCGTTTCGCGTAAAATTTCCAACGCGCGTAACTCTCTCAATTTTCATCGGAACTGAAATCCGTAAAAACCTATCTTGACCGATTTTTCGCAAGGAATCCAATGGTATTATTCACGCACTCGGAAACTCACTGTACAAATCGAAAAAAACAGAACCGCTATCGTTAATTCGACGCCGTTTCGCGTAAAATTTCCAACGCGCGTAACTCTCTCAATTTTCATCGGAATTGGAATCCGTAAAAACCTATCTTGACCGATTTTTTGCAAGGAATCCAATGGTGTTACTCATGAAAACTAAAACTTAATGTATAGAACACATCAATGAAAAAAAGACAGAACTGAACATGATTTGAAACAACCAAAATTCCACATAAAAACATGTCAAAATGCAAACAGTGGGAGGATCACAACATACACATTAAGGACTACATTTTTACCTCAAGAATTGTTCAAAATGATGCATGTATGTGGACAACAAAGGAAAGCATGATTCAAAGAATTCAAGTTGTGGATTTTACCTCTTTTTTGGAGATTTTGGGCAACCTTCCAAGTGCTTTGTTCCAGAAATGATTTGATGCTTTGGACAACCTCAAATGACCTCTTAGAAGCTTTTAGGATGGTTGGAATCGGCTGGAAACCTCTAGAGCAAGTTTGTGCACTTTCTCGCGAAATGGTAAAAAACGGCCAAAATGCCAACTCTCTCAAATGGTGTTCCAGATGTGTGGCACCATTTGGGACAGTTCAAGGATGATATTTAGAGTGTGTTTGAGGTTTCATCTGGCTTGGAAAGTGACTGAATCAAGACATGGCTTGAAAAATGCAAAAAAGTGCCATTTTGAGGTTTTGAGAGGTGGCTTTGTGATGTTGTGATTACAGGTCACTTTTGATGGTTTGCATAACTTACATATGATATATATGAGGTGTGGTGTGATTAGTTTGAGTGGAATTCCTCTCTAGCTCAAAAACTCAGAATTTCCTTACTAATGAAGGCATTTTGGAGTGAAAAAGAGAATTTGAGGAAAGCATCTGTTTGATGGCTTTGGTGCACTCAAACTGAACACAAATGAGCTCTATTTATAGTGGAGCAAGTTTGTTTTGGGATCCACAGTGAATGGTGGCTGCAGCAGAGGTTTGGCCAATGTTGGCCAATGAAAATCCAAGTCTCCTCTAGCCATTGACTAAAGGTTAGGGCACAGGCTGCTGGTTCCCTTGGTCTTGGATAAGTCTTGACTAATTTCAGATGAGAATGGCTCAGTACATGCCACCTCTAAGCATCCATTAAATGCTCCAAACCAAAATTGGAGTTTTGTCCCTCTTTTAGGGATTTCTAGGCTTTGACATGCTTTTCTTTGTTCCTTGGACTTGGGAGGTTCATGGATCAGATCATCCCACTTGGATTTGATCCTTAGATGTGTCCAAACTGATGACAAGGCTTGAAAATTCGTGTGGCACAAAAAATGTGCAAATCTGCCTTGAAAAATTCAGCTTCAGCAAGCCATTTTGTAAGATCCATAACTCCCTGCTCGAGTATGCTATATGGACGTTCTAGGACTTTTCGGAAAGCTTAGATGGCGTACTTCAACTTTGATGTTTGGCCCTAGACCTGGTTCAACTTGGATCATGGAGAAAAATAACCTTGAAGTTGGGACATTGTGCTGAAATTACAAGGCAGATTTTGGCTAAGTGCTGAAAAATGCCAATTTTAAGTTTTTAGCCATTTTGATCCAAGCATAACTCAAAATCCTTAATGAATTGGACTTAGGTCTAGTTGAAGTTTTTGTAGAGGGTAATGAGGGCTACAAATCAAGCTTTGGATAAGGAAAAATGGCTTTGTGGTTTAGGAGTTATGATCCTCCAAAGTTGGTACCCTTGCCACTTTTTTTCATAACTTAGAAAAATTTCTAAGTTTTTATGGTTACCCCTTTTACAAGTTATCCCACTTTCTTTGATTTTTCTTGATAAATGATGATTCTAATCACACATTAACATCATTTTAGGGTTAAAAAACCATTTTTATGAAAATCTCAAAAAGTCAAAGTTTGACTTTTGTGCACAGTTGACTTTTTATCAGATGAATTCCAAACTGTGCGATCCTTTAGGAAATCATGTCCTTGACCTAAATCAAAATTGATGGACATGTTCCATGGGTGTTATAGGGTGTATTTAATCGTGTCCCACGGCTTGGGAGCATGTCCTGATCAAAAGTCAAAGCTACAGTTGACTTTTCCCGCAAAACCCTAACTGTGGTTCAGATGAAATTGAAACTTGTTGCTCAAGCTTCTTGGGTCAATCCATTGTTGAAAATGGATCAACGTGGTATGTTGGAGACCCTCAAATCATGTCTTGAGGTCTTGGCTCATGATTTGTCCTAAAAGTCAACTTAGGGGTGAATTGGGTCAAGAAACCCTAATTCCTGATTTTTAATGTATGCATCCCCCGAGGCTAAATTGACTTGATGATGGGGTTTATAATGTTCCATGGAGCATTTTAGGTTATGCTTTGAAGCATTGGCTCATGCCCAGAGGAAAATTTCCACCTGGAGGCCCTAGTCGACCAAACCCTAATTTGGTGACACTGGCGATCCTGAAGCTTGATCCACCTAGAAGGGAGCTTCCTTGTGCTTAATCCTTGAAGTGGGAGTCCTATTGATCCATTGTGGATGTTTGAGAGGCTAGACAAGTTGAATATCATGTCATTCCTTGATTGATCCTTTGTCTAAGAGCTCTGCGAGGGCTTGAAACCCTAAATCCTGTTTGTAGTGAATGCTCACCCACCTTTGGGGAGACTAATGAGGTATGATGGTCCATCTATATTGTGCTGATGATTTGTACAATGATGGGAAATCTTAGTGGTCAAAATTTGGGGTATGACAGATGCCCCTATTTAATCTTCTTGGACCCGAAGGTATGAATGGCGAAGGTGTTTGGGCATTCGGGGTGCAAGAGGATTAAATATCGGAATACCCAAAATTTTGATGGTGGTTATGAATGGTAGCTTACGCATTCATCTTCTTTAGCTAAGAGAAGATGCTTAGAAAAGGTAAACTTCCCCTCGATCCTGGTCTTCAGCCAAGGAGCTGGTCTCAGTTTCTAAAGTAAACTTCCCCTCGATCCTGGTTTCCTACCAAGGATCTGGTCTCGATTTCTGATATAAACTTCCCCTCGATCCTGGTTTCCTACCAAGGATCTGGTCTCGGTTTCTGAAGTAAATTTCCCCTCGATCCTGGTTTCCTACCAAGGATCTGGTCTTAGTTTCTGATTTAAACTTCCCCTCGATCCTGGTTTCCTACCAAGGATCTAGTCTTAGTTTCTGATTTAAACTTCCCCTCGATCCTGGTTTCCTACCAAGGATCTGGTCTCGGTTTCTGATATAAACTTCCCCTCGATCTTGGTTTCTTACCAAGGAACTGGTCTTAGTTTCTGAAATAAACTTCCCCTCGATCCTGGTTTCCTACCAAGGAACTGGTCTCAGTTTCTTTTGTCAATAAACTTTCTTGACAAGGAACGCTATTAGTAGCCGTTTTCCTTCAAACTTCTCGCCGAATTTTCTTGGGGAGATTCCATTTGAGTGGAAAAAGATTTCGATGTCAGACTTGCTGGGGAACCCAATCGTCTGAGCTGTAGAGGTGCACAAACTTCTCTATTTTGGAGATGCCATTTGTCGATTATACTGGGGAAAGCGAGTCTCTTGAGAGACTGTTTTCGTTTGGGGGCTTACATCATACTTTTCTCGGGATCTTTCCGGAGAAATGCCATATGATGGGATCCAATTTTGAGGTGCCAATGACCTTTTCATCAGTGGTTTTTTCGGAGAAAAACTGTCGTACCGCCAAATCTCTGATTAAGAGGCTTTCTCTGGGGATTTTCCTTAATCCGGGAAAGCAAGGATATCGTCTTCGATGCCGAAGAGTGATATTTGTTGAAAGTTTTCTTGTTTCTCAGAGGTTCAAGTTATCAAAGTGGTCAAGGACCGTCTCTAATCCAGAGATAAACTGGAGGAGAGATTGATTAGATGATTCATTTTCTAACGAGGAAAGGTCTGACAACTCGATTGAGAGGATTTTTATCACTAGGGGATAAGACCGACTAGAGTGATAGTGATGCAATATGAATGTGAATGCAAATCAATAATGCATGATGTATGTATGTATATGCGGACAAAACTGACACAACATACAGGCTAAAGGATGAACACGACTGGATACTCGGCCCCAGTGGGGCATGGAAGAAATATCGCTGGTTCAAGATAGCAATTCTGCCTTGCTTAGGAGAAACGGTCCCTGTTGGGGGCGACGCTGGTCGGGCTTAGGAGATGAGAACTCGGCCGAGGATGTCAGACGAAACATGGTCTCTGACATTGCTAATCCTTCATTCAGGTGTACTGGTCTAGAAGGAGTACTTTGATTCTGCACTTTGAGGTTCGAACACCTTTGGAGACGCGATTGATGTTCTTTCGATGTTTAACAGTCAAAAGAAATTCCCATCTCTATTTTAAAAAAGCAGAAAAAGTTTTAACAAGTAAATTCATTTTTGTTTCATTTCAAGAATCGTTAATCATGTTAACAACGTCGTTCTGTAAAGCTAAAACAAATAAGAATTACAAACAAAAGCACAAGGGCTCAAATTTTATTGATAAGATGGAAATCAGCCAAACGCGTGATTCCAAAGAGTATTTACAAAGTTTGAAAATGGTAATTTACAGGGAAAAGGGCTACGTTGAAACATAACGACCACTATCCTTCTACCAACTTTGAATTCGGGACATCCTGAGTTTCTGTCGAAGATGACCTTGACTGGAGTTTTCCTCCGATGGATGCTGTAACTGCTGCTGAGGGACTTGCCTCTGTTGAAGATAGTTACTTACCATTATCCCTAATTTTTGCCTGGATTGTACTTTGATGTTTCCAATCCATCGGGATGATTTTTTTTCATGTCTCTAACTTTTGCCTGGACCGCCCTTTCAGGTTTTCAATCCACCGAGACGTTTTTTTTTTTTTTTTTTTTTTTTTTTTAGTTTAGGCGAAGTATTTCTTGACTACATCAACATTCGTGGGGTAGGCAAATTCCTCTCCGTCCATGGTTGCAAGTCTCAAGGCACCGCCTGAGAAAGCTTTCGTGACCACATAGGGGCCATCATAATTCGGAGTCCACTTGCCCCGAGAGTCAGTGAGAAATGATTGTATCTTCTTGAGCACAAGGTCTCCTTTTCTGAAAACACGAGGTCGGACCTTTTTGTCGAACGCCCTCTTTATTCTCTGTTGATACAACTGACCGTGGCATAGTGCCGTTATTCTCTTTTCTTCGATCAGATTCGGTTCATCGTGTCGGTTTTGACACCATTCAGCTTCGGTGAGCTTTGCTTCCATCAATACCCGGATTGATGGGATCTCTACTTCTATGGGGAGCACTGCTTCCATGCCATACACTAGAGAGAAAGGGGTAGCCCCAATTCCATTTCCGTAATGATTGACAGCTCCGTTAAAGATAAGTCCCCACTGGGAACCTGGTTCTGGCCCTTCACTGGGTAGCGGTTCATCGCAGTCTTTCATTTTTAGATACATGACATCTTCGTCTGGGAAGTCAAACCCGATTGATTCTTGATCATCAATCGGTTGATGAGCCAAATGATTGGCTAAAATACTTCCTTTAACGGCTTTTTGAGCGTGGTACTCTATGTCATATTCTGATAACAGCATCTGCCAACGGGCAATCCTTCCCGTAAGAGCAGGCTTTTCGAAAACGTACTTGACTGGATCCATTTCGGAGACCAACCAAGTAGTATGACGAATCATGTACTGGCGAAGACGTTTGGCTACCCAAGCCAAAGCACAGCAAGTTTTCTCGAGCATCGTGTATCGAGTCTCGCAGTCGGTGAATTTCTTGCTTAGATAGTAGATGGCAGACTCTTTCCTTTTGGTTTCGTCTTGTTGGCCAAGTACACATCCCATTGAGTCCTCTAGAACTGTGAGGTAAATGATCAGTGGTCTTCCTTCCACTGGAGGTGATAGAATCGGAGGATTCAACAGATATTCCTTGATACTGTCAAAGGCGGTTTGGCAATCTTCTGACCAAACGCAATCCTGGTTCTTTTTGAGTAACTTAAAGATCGGCGGGCATGTCGCGGTCATAAGGAATATGAATCTGGAGATGTAGTTCAAACGTCCCAGGAATCCTCTGACTTGTTTTTCAGTTTTCGGAGAAGGCATTTCTTGAATGGCCTTGACCTTGTCAGGATCAACCTCAATTCCTTTCTAGCTGACGATGAACCCTAAGAGTTTCCCTGAACGGACACCGAAGGTGCATTTGTTGGGATTCAAGCGGAGTTTGTACTTTCTCAACCGCTCGAATAGTTTTGACAGGTGGGTCACATGCTTCTCTTCTGTTCTAGATTTAGCAATCATATCATCGACATATACCTCAATTTCTTTGTGTATCATGTCATGAAACAGAGTAGTCATGGCTCTTTGATAGGTTGCCCCGGCGTTCTTCAAACCGAACGGCATTACCTTGTAACAAAAGGTACCCCATGGGGTACTGAACGAAGTTTTCTCCATGTCTTTCGGCGCCATTTTGATTTGATTATAGCCCGAGAATCCATCCATGAAGGAGAAAACTTTAAACTTTGCTGTACTGTCAACCAGCATGTCAATGTGTGGTAAAGGAAAGTCGTCCTTTGGACTAGCCTTGTTCAGGTCTCTGTAATCTACACACATTCTAACCTTTCCGTCCTTTTTGGGAACGGGTATGATGTTGGCTAACCATTGAGGATATTCAGATGTAGCGAGGAAACCTGCGTCGATCTGTTTCTGTACCTCCTCTTTGATTTTGATGGCCATGTCCGGGTGAGTCCGTCTCAACCTTTGCTTTACTGGCGGATATTCCGATCTCAATGGTAAGTGAAGTTCCACGATGCTGGTATCCAACCCTGGCATATCCTGATAGGACCAAGCGAATACATCAGGGAATTCTTTGAGAAGCTTTATCAAACTTTCTTTGACAGTTGGATTGAGCAGTGCCCCAATCCTGATTTCTTTTCTCTCTTGCTCTGAACCCAAGTTTACCGTTTCCAACGGCTCTTTGTGAGGTTCAATGGACCTTTCCTCTTGTCTGAGTAGTCGGGAGATCTCTTCTGGAATTTCGTTGTCATTTTCTTCTTTAGCCTCGAATACCGGGAACTCAAAGTTGGGAGAAGGCATTGGATCGTATGTTTCAACGGGGTGTAAAACAAGCAATCTGCATGACGTGATGATTCGTGTTTAGAAGAGATAGAGAAAATGCAAGAGTGTGTGTAGTGTATTTATTTTACTGCTTGTTTTTATTTTTAAATGTTTTTTAGGATAAACATTTTCTGAAAAAGCAAAAAGAGAAAACAACAATAAATGCGGAAATTATAGAACGACGTTATTTTATTAATGGACAAGTCGACTCTTAAAACTACAGCCCTATAAAACAAAACTCTGTCGCTTTGGGCGAAGCGAAGAGGGATATTTACAGAAAGCGAGCCCTATCAAAACATCCGTTTCACCTAGGCAAGGTGAAAGGCTAAAGATGGCAATTACTTTGACTGATGAACGATCTTCGGAACCTCGACAGCAACCCATTGGTGGCGAACTCCTTGGTGAATCACAAAGTCTGGCACCTTCCTTGATTTGTCTTCAGAAATGACGCTGATTTCTGGTGGAGCGGGATCATTGGAATCTGTCTCCCAGGCAGAGTTGTCGTAGGAGGATTCCTCTGTTGCATTCTGCAGAGTATTGGTGCTCTCAGGTACATCTCCCCATCCAGTAGGATGGATGTCTTCGAACCTGATACGAGAGCTTTCGAGAGCGGTGTATTTGACCATAAAGTCGAATTTTCTACTCGGTTGTCCCAAGGTGTCCCAAACTTCTTTGGAACTGGAGGAGTCATCCCTCTCGATGACGTTGACCTCGGGAAAAGCATAGTTGATGAATTCAAGTCCTGCAAACGTTGCGAATTCATCTTCATGTTGAGTAGTTTCTGAATGACCTGAGTGTTGATCCCATGACATGGTGGGGACACAGGTATTCTGTTCAATGGTGCTCAGCTGAGTTTCATTACTCAGCTGACTTTCTTGCCCCAAGTCTCCTGGGTAAGGCTGCCACATTGGCAGGCCATTGGGCCATAGTAGTTGTGGTCAAAGTTGTCTTTCATCAGAGTGTCTTCCTCTAATGAATTTGGTGGAGCTCGACATCCTTCCGGATCACAATCTCCGTAGATCATTTCGACATCTGACCGGGGTATAAATCTCGGACTCTGTGCGGGATAGAAAAATGGCGTAGGCACCTCTTCCTGAGACATATAACCGTCCTTGTTAAGGTAGGACTTCCATTCTTCATCTGTGTCAGAGGGATCTTCCTCATTGATAGCATGAACTGTCTGAGACACTGGGTGAAGGAAACCTCCACTGTGGAAGAAGTTTTGAAGGGGATGAAGACTTTCATCGTTAGCAGTTGTCTGGGTACAGGTTGCAGAAAAACCAAGACCCTTCTTTGTTTTATTGTCGGTGGGAATAACAAGCTGTCCCCATCCTGTCGTATCGGTACTCTCGACCGCTTTGATAGCATCTTTGTATGAGGAAATCGAGGTTCCTCCTTTGAACTGATTGTCTTTGCTCACCGATAGTGCTTGGAACTGAGTTCCAATAACCTCCTCGGGTTCTATACCAGTAGATGATGATAAGTTGCTTACAAGCAAGGCTTGTTCCCCACAAACCGTGACAAGTTGATCGTTCTGGACGAACTTTAGCTTTTGGTGGAGGGTTGAAGTGACCGCTCCAGCCTGATGTATCCAAGGTCTTCCTAATAAACAACTGTATGTTGCCCGGATGTCCATGACCTGGAAAGTGACTTGGAAAGTGTGAGGACCAATAGTTATGGGAAGATCAACTTCGCCGATAACTGTTTTTTTGGATCCGTCGAATGCTTTGACGACGACCTCGCTGACTCTCATCGGACGGCCTTTGAATGATAATTGCATCAAAGTGGACTTCAGCATAACATTCAGGGCTGACCCTGTGTCTACCAGTACGCTGGCTAAAGCATCGTCCTGGCAGTTAACTATGATATTGAGCGTCATGTTATGACGGCGACCCTCTTCGGGTAATTCTTCATCACTAAATCCCAAATTATTGTAGGAAGTGATATTAGAGACAATACTATCGAACTGTCCGATTGTTACATCCTGTTCCACAAAGGCCTGCTCCAAGACTTTCTGTAGAGCCTCCCTGTGCGCTTCTGAACTGAGTAACAGTGATAATACCGAGATCTTTGAAGGAGTCTATAACAGTTGATCGACAATGTTGTATTCACTCCTTTGGATGAGCTTCAGCATCTCATCATTGTTTTTTGAAAGGTCGAGATTACTGGATTGACCGATTGGTGGATCGGGAGCTTCTGTCTGAAGTTCCTTTTCTTTGTTAACTTCCCCAACCCCTCGGTTGAAGATTCTACCACTCCGTGTTACTCGACTGATGTCTGCAATGTTCACGATGGAGGGTAATGGAATTTCCTTTCCATTCTCAACTGTTGTTGCACCGTATTTGTAAGGGATAGCCTTAGTTGATTCATACGGTAGTGGTCCCGGTAGATAGATGACTATAGGAACCTTCTGATTTTTCTGACCATCATAAGTAATCTCGATCCGTTCCCGGTTGGGAGCTCTAGATTCGTCAAGTAGAGGGATGATGGCAAAAACATCCCTGGTATGGTGATGACCAGAGATTGTGACAACATCCTTAACTTGATCAGCAAGGTAGTTCGGCGTCCAGTTGATGGGTCCAGAACCCGGATATGGACGAATCTCTCCACGATCCACCTGACCCTGAAGTGCTGCTCTCACAAGGTAACACCCTTGATTACTTTCCGAACAGATGCTACAATGGTCGTAATTGTGTGGTGGCACCTGGCCACGCCCACTTTGAATACAATGTAACCTCACTAGGTTACCTTCCACTGATCGGACATCCTGACTTTGACGTCGAGTAGGATTCCTGTTACTGATACTAATTTGCTGAGTATCTTCATCCATGTAGATTGACATCCACCAGTGATTTAACAAGTGTTGGAGTGCCTCCTGGACAAGGGTACAACCTTGATCATTTTCACAACCCGCTTTACAGCTTTGATAGTCATGTGATATTAAGAATCCGAGTCAGACCTGCTCAGCATGTAACTCTACCAGGTTGGTATTCATCACGCAAATATCGAAGATCTGAACCATATTGATCTGATAAGGGTTCCTATCATGGTAGTCTTGGATCCATCCAAGATCCATCTGACGCTGGAGAGCCTCTTGTATGAAAGAGCATCCCTGTTTGTTTACCGAGCAAATAAGACAGGAACTGTAATCGTGCCGTGGCAGATTATGATACTGGCTTTGCCTTGAGTGCATTGACACCAAGTTAACATTCATTACACGGATGTCGTGGTTCTGAATGACGTTGGAGTTCGTATAGACCATGTTAACTCCACGAACTCGGTGCTCTTGGATCCATCCGAGATCCATCTGTTCCTGTAGAGCTGATTGCACTACCGAACATCCTTGGTTATCTTTAGAGCAGATATCACACTGGTGATAGTTATGAGGTGGCACATGGACATATCCACTCTGTCTACAATGTATCTTGACCAGATTGGTCTTCAACAAGAGTACATCATGAATTTGATAGACATTGTTAGTCTCTTTCTCAATCAGATTGACTGCAGCTTTCTCATGTTGAGGCAGCGGGTTCGTGAGAACATTGGGATTCGTATCTTTGAAAGATAAGAGCCCACTCCTAACAAGCTTTTGCACGTCGGACTTGAAATTGAGACAATTCTCTATGTTATGCCCTGAACCTCCTTGATGATAAGGGCATGTCTGATCCACCTTAAACCAAAAAGGCAGATTTTCCGGTACTGTAAGAGGAGACTTAGTCTAGATGTGCCCCTTAGCCAGTAGTAACGGAAATAATTCTGCGTACAACATGGGTATAGGATCAAACCTTGATGGTCGTGTTGTACGATTGTTGTTATATGGAGGACGAGCCTGCTGAAGAGGCTGTTGTGTCTTTTGCTGATCAGGTTGGCTCTGCACAACCTGAGGTTGATACGTAGGAATAGGCGCAAGGTTGACAGCAGGAGTCACAGCCGCTACTGGTTGATATCGACGCCTTTGCTTTCCGAGAGAGATATTCCCAATATCTTGCTCTTTTTTCTTAGGGAGAGCACTACCGTATTTTTTAGTACCACTCGTCGATCCAGTGTCTTTTACCAAACGTCCTTCTCGGACGGCTTCCTCAAGACGTACGCCCATGCCGACCATCTCGGTGAAATCACTGGGCGCACTGGCAACCATTCGGTCATAGTAAAATGAGCTTAAGGTCTTTAAGAAGATCTTTGTCATCTCTTTTTCCTCAAGAGGTGGACAAATTTGAGCGGCAATTTCACGCCACCTTTGAGCATACTCCTTAAAGGTTTCCTTGTCCTTTTGCGACATCGATTTGAGTTGATCTCTGTCGGGTGCCATGTCCAAATTGTATTTGTATTGTTGGACGAAGGCAGTACCAAGATCTCTGAATGTGCTGATCGTAGTACGGTTTAAACCCATGTACCATTTGAGTGTGACACCGGTTAAACTATCCTGGAAGTAGTGAACCAGTAGGTCCTGATTCTCTGTCTGAGCTGACATTCGCCGAGCGTACACCACCAGATGGCTTTGAGGGCAAGAGTTACCCTTGTATTTTTCAAAATCGGGCACTTGAAATTTGTGCGGGACTTTCACATTGGGGACTAAGCAGAGGTCTGCGGCGTCCTTTCCGAATAGATCCTGACCGCGAATGACTTGCAGTTCCTTCTGCATTTCCAAGAACTGCTCCTGGAATTCCTCCATTCTGTCAAACATAGTTTCATTCTTACCAGAAGATGTCTGTGGAATCTGTCCTTCCGGGACAGTGTGCACCACAGGGGGTGGTACCGTGACTACGGTAGTGAATCTTGGCATCTCCCGAAGTTTGTAACCTTCAGGAGTCTTGAGTATGCCCCTGGCATCTTCGCTTTCCCGAAGTTTGTAACCTTCAGGCCCAGCGGCTTCTGTTGCGATTCCCTGATCTTCAGTGATCGGCGGAACATATCCTCCCGGGATATAATTGACAGGCATACCCCAGGGACGATCTTTCGGCATCTGATACCTAGGATCATTCTTCTCCACTATGGGCATTGAGGTGATCTCTGAGATCACAGTTCTTTGTAGCTGAGCTTCTGCCATGACTTGCATGTCGTTATGAAGCTTTCTCATATCTTCTCTCAGAGCGTCGATCTCTTCTTTCAACTCTCTGTTCTCTTCCTCAAGATCATCCATCTTTTTCTGACGATTAGCCCGAGTATTGTACGAATGAGACAGTTTGACTCTAGAACCGAGACACAAACGTGAGATTCGTAGGTAAGAAGAATACGCGATGTGAGAATGATGAATGCAATGATTATATTAATTGTTTTTTTTTTGTTTAATCAAAATAAACTTCGACAATTAGATTGCAAATATCAAACGGTGGGGAAACCCCTTTTTATTGAAATTCAAAGGATTACAGAAACGGAAATACAGTAGATTACAAAGTGCAGAAACAGAAACCTAAGCTAATGGGTCCCGAGTCCTCTCTGAAGAGAAATCGGGTGCTGATTCTGGTATCTTCCTTTTCTTTGACCGGGGCTCTTGGGCCGTTGTCGGGTTGTCATTCCTTTACCAAGTGAAAGGAGTGAGCAAATTCCTTTGGTCGTCTTGATTCTCTACAACATGTTGCTCCAAAATTTCAATCAGAGCATCCTTATCTTTCAGCAGTTGCTGTATTTTGATGCACTCTACGTCGAGGGTGCGGTACTTGTTCTTCCATGACCTTCTTTCCCGTTGAACTTTGTTGAGAGTAACCTGAAGCTTTTCAGTTTCCGTCATGAAGTACATGACAGATTCCCTCGGCAGAAGAATTCCGTAACGAGGATAAGGCATTTTCAGCGTGAGAGCTCTAGTTTGTACCCAATGGAGATAAGGCTCCACCGAGACACAGTCCGGTTTTCGCAGAGACTCTCGTCCTTTCTTATGAACGTGTTTCTAAGCGTGCACTATTTCCATCTTTAGTGCTCTGTCGTTTTCTCCTTCCTTGAAGAAAAGATCTTCCAGATGAACACCCAGTGGAATGTGTCTCATTGGGTATCCAAATTGACGACGAACCAATACCGAATGGTAGTTGATTCCTCCTTTAGTTCCTATGAGGGGTACGTTGGGGAAGTTTCCACAACGGTCAATGATTCTGATTCCCTTATAAATCCTATTGCACCAATCTATATCAGAGTTGGTAAGGGACATGATCTTCTGCGACCAACGTGAGATACTCTTGCAATCCCAAAAAGCAGCAGACTTGGGTAAGTACGAGATAAACCATTTATAAAGCAGAGGTACACAGCATGTGATCTCCCCTCCGCTGTACAAATTTCCTAAGTGTACAGAATGATAAGCATCTGCGAGCAAAGTCGGCACAGGGTTTCCAATGAGAAAAACCTTAATGGCGTTGATATCGACGAAGTTATTGATGTTGGGAAACAAAAATAATCCGTAGGTGAGCAAGACAAAGATGCTTTCAAAAGCAGTCATGTTTCCTATACTGGCAAAATACAGGGCTTTCTTTGTCAAGAACTGGGCTGGCAAACCTTGGATGCCACCCTTAGCGGTCATGTGAGTCCTGACCTCAGACTCATCCAAATGAATTGCTCTTGCAATTGTCTGATTCTTTGGAATTTCTTCCAGTCCAGAAAATGGAGCTCGATCAGTGATGTGTAGATCGATCAGGTGAGAATACTCCTCCAGCGTTGGTGCTAGCTGGTAATCTGGGAATGTGAAACAGTAATAAACCGATCGTAAAACTGAATGAGCGCATCCATGATTCCCTCAATCACATGGACTCTTAACAGTGGTAGCAGACCTCCGTGCTTGGCTCTAAAAGCCTCAGGGCTAGTGATCATCCTTGCTAACCTTCTCAAATCCCCTAGTTTTGGAACCTTGAAGGTGTACGTATGAGTTCTCCTTCTACCGAAATCCATTAGCGTAATCCTTTTCTCTGATATTTGCAATCACAGTCTTAGTTTAATTTGAAAAACAGAGAGACTATGAGAGAAGTTTTTTGAATGTTTTAATGTTTTATTAAATGAATGCATGAATGCAGCACACAAAAACATAGAAAAAACATGGGGTCAAAGGATCGTTGTCATGAAGTCAAGGCTCTACCCATCCCCAAAGGTTTATACTAGGGTGATTTTTGTACCTGTACTCATTATCATCAGCTCCTCCCAGGAAAGCAAAACAACAAGCGGATCGCCAGCGAGTTGTAGAGCAATCTTAGAGTAAGTGCCATTCACCGAGAATAGATCACCAGCCTCAAATGAGGGTAGTATCGTGTAACAACTATTTCCGATAGTTTCCGCACTAGAAAGGGTTTGGCTCCTCAGCTTCTCAGACTTAACAAGCGGCCCATTGGCTAGAAGAGTGAATGGGTTGCGTTGGTCAGCCTCCACTGAGGTTGATGGTCGACCCCGTCGCCATCACTTATCTTAAGTGTATACTCAATCTTTCCACATACAGCATCACCCGCATTCCCATTAACAGAAAAATAAACACGTATAGCAATTAGGAAAAGCAGTATATATATTTGTCCTAAACATCCTAGACCTCTTAAGCTATGAATCCTAAGTTCCTGACAGAAATGGCTCCCCGGCTGAGTTACCACTCTGTAGTTTCTACACAAGGAAAACAGAAAGAAAGAAAGAAGCGCCCCACGGTGGGCGCCATTTTTCTGTAGCGAGCGATTTTGGACGCGGTTCTTAAGCGCTGGTCGCTCTCTGCGGTTTGAGCTTAAAACTACAGGTCGATTCATTTTTTATCCTATTGTGAGCTGAATAAGGAAGGGAAATAGATGTCTCCAATTAACCCTGCTTTGCATACTGAGTTTAAACAGCGGTCTGTTAGGTTACGAATGCTATCAATGTGGGGGGCCTTTGTACTGGTTATTTGTATTTTCGCCAATATGGTTTCTTTCTTTTTATCTGGACAGAAGGTTTTCGGCGGGGAACAAGGATTAGGATGTTAGGACTGATGCTTTTTGATAGGTATGTGAGAGTATGGGATTTGGTTTTTTTGTTGATTGTGCTCGCTAAGATCTTTTCTTTCGATCTTATGCCTACGTATTCCCGTTTACCGAAACAGGGAAATCAGAGCGTTCGTAGTTCCTCCTAGTCTATGGGAGGAAATGGGTGTTTTTGGTGTCTTGTTCAAAGCCCAAGACGTGAAGCGAAAGGTGATTTGTATCTTGTTAAAAGCCCAAGATGTGAAGCTGAAAAATCTATTTGTATCTTGTTCAAAGCCCAAGACGTGAAGCTAAAGGGTCTATTTGTGTCTTGTTCAAAGCCCAAGATGTGAAGCTGAAAGACCTCGGCTTTAGTGAGAATTTGTCATCTCTAAAGAAGGGTTTGTCTGTCACAACTGTTGGGTGACTGGTTATAAAGGAGAATTACTTTAACCGGGATACGCGGATCCTAGCAATGCCATAATTTCCTTTATAGGGGATTTTAACCTGAAGGAGAAGACTTTAACTCAGTGTAGAGCAATGCTATCTTTCCTTAGGAATTTCTCATGCTAAAAGAGGGACAGTGGCATGGATGTAGATGATCCAGAGGCTTGCCGCTTACAGCGATTAGATGAAGGGTAAGGAGTTGTTGATGTTTGCATACTGTGAACGAGGCACAGCTTTGATGCTAAAAGGTTGATTGGATCAACCAGTGGTTTTCTTATACAAAGCCTAAGAGGAGGCTATTGGCCCAACAAGAGGGAGTTTTTATGTGTCTCGTACGAAGCCCGAGAGAGAGGCTAAAAGGGTTGACTCAACAGGAGAATCTTTTATACTCAACAAGAGAGTGTTTTTGTATCTCGTACGAAGCCCGAGATGGAGGCTGAAAGGTTTGACTCAACAAGAGAGTCTTTTGGTATCTCGTATAAAGCCCGAGATGGAGGCTATTATTTGTTTGGCTCAATAAGAACCTTTTTGTATCTCGTATAAAGCCCGAGATGGAGGCGAAAAGGGTGATTGACTCAACGAGGGAGTCTCTTATGTGTCTCGTACAAAGCCCGAGAGAGAGGCTAAATGTTGTTTGACTCCAATGGGGAGAATTTTGGTATCTCGTACGAAGCCCGAGATGGAGGCTAAACGTTTGCTTCGCTGGGAAGAATCATTGAACAAAGCCCAAGAGGAGGCTATGGTAACTGTTTCAGTTAAGTGACAGGTCCAGTATACTGATTTTAAAGAGAAAATCAGTTCTTATATGAGCAACACTGTACTCAGGGATTTGATTTTAGGATCAGGGATATTTCCTTCTCTTTGAGGAAACGGGAAATCCAAAGGGTATTGAGACTGTCCGAGTCTGCGTGTTTCCTTCCTATTTAACGAAGGGGTCACTTGAGAATGTCTTTGAGACTCAAGGAAGTTAGACTGTCCGTGTCTAGAGTTTTATCTTTTGTACTATGCTTTGAGAAATAGTAGTAGACTCTATGACATGATTGTTCTATGAGGATGACTAGGTTCTGTTCCTATACCTCTAGGAGGTCGTCGGGACAATTTGTACGAAGCCCAAGAGGAGGCTGGAAACTTTTAAGAAGTCGACGGGTCCTTGTACTAAGCCCGAGAGGAGGCTATCATTCCCGGAGGAAGAGATCATTATACGAAGCCTAAGAGGAGGCTGTGAATACTTCTAAGAAGCCGTAGGGTCCTTGTACGAAGCCCAAGAGGAGGCGGGGTTGCTTTTAGGAAGCCTGTGGGTCCTTGCACGATGCCTAAGAGGAGGCCGATGCTTTTAAGAAGCCCGTGGGTCCCCAAACCCCGAGAAACTCAAGGCAAGCTATTCACAAGGAATAGGTCAAGTCAGGAAAGTTCGAGAATTTGGAAGAAACTCAAAGATGCCATTCACGGAGAAGACATTCATCTTGGGGAGTAGAGTTTCTTGACAATTCCTAATGAGGACAGCCGAAGAGAAGACTGTATCCGGTGATCCTATTGGGGATCTAGTTGTCTATTTCTACGAATAAACGAAACGGCGTCACCTAGTTCTAGACGTAGTTGCCGGGGAAACTCTAAATATCTATACTATTATTACACAGTTGATATGAGTTTATGAAAGAAGACTTACAGCAAAATAGCCCCACAATACAGTTATATGTATATGAGTTTATGAAAGGAGACTTACAGTGAAACAGCCCCACAATACAGTTATATACATATGAAAGCGGTAAATGAAAGCGGGTAAACACTTACTCGGTTGTAGAGCTTCCATGCTGTTTGGTTAGTTGTTCAACAAAGAAAGATTGAAAACAATAGAATATTCAAAATCAAAGTAGAAAGTGCTTTGAAAAAGAAAGATTTGGGGCTTACAGCTCAAGGAGAGGCCCAAAAAGTTTTACCAGTTATCGCACTGTTGAATTTGTACAGAGGGACTTATACAAGTGACTGAGGCCCAAGAAAGGTTTTCTGTACAAAGGAATGGGTCTTATACTCTATTAGAGGCCCAAGTGAGTTTTAAGAAAATAAATGGGTCTTACTACTCGAGGGTAGGCCCAATGGTTAATTTTAAAAAGGGCGATGATCGCGCCGAGGTTTTGTAAACACCGTGGGACTTATACAAGTGACTGAGGCCCAAAATTTTGGTATTTACAAAGGGATTGGGTCTTACACTCTATTAGAGGCCCAAAGAGTTTAAAGAAAATAAATGGGGCTTACAACACGAGGGGAGACCCATAGTCTTTATTTTCAAGATGAATATTCACTTTTAAAATGCTTAAAAATAATTAAAAATGAATTTATTCACAAAAATACCAACTATATTAAATAAATAAGATAAATTTGATTTTTTTGTAGAATAAAATGTTTTACTATTTTTGTGATTTTTCAGAAAAAGAACCAATAAAAAATAATCAAAATTGAGGGAGTTATTAATTTTCCAAATCATTAAAAAACAATATGAAAAATGAGAAAATACAAAAAAAGAGGGGTTGGGTCTTACACTCTATTAGAGGCCCAAAGTGTATTTTTGTACAAAAGATGGGGCTTACAACTCAGGGAGAGGCCGAAAATATTTTCAGTTTGAAAATGGCGATCGCGCCGAGATTTTTAACGTATCGGGACTTATACAATAGGTGAGGCCCAAAAATTGTTTTGTTAAAAAAGGGTTGGGTCTTACACTCTAATAGAGGCCCAAGTGTTTAAAAATGAAAAGAAATGGGACTTACAGCTCAAAGAGAAGCCCAGTTGATTTTCGTTTGAAAATGGCGATCGCGCCGAAGTTTTCTTTTAACGCAGAGGGACTTATACAATAAGTGAGGCCCAAAATTGTTTTGGTTAAAAGGGGATTGGGTCTTACACTCTAATAGAGGCCCATGTGTTTAAAAAAGATTTGTTAGGGTGAAAATCAAAGAAAACCCCAATTTCATTTTTTAGGCATTTTTCCAAGAAAAATTAAGTAAAAAATGATAAAAATATCAAATAAAATCATTAAATAATGATTAAAGTTTATGAAAAAAAAATATTTTATCAACATAAATATTTAAAATCATTTTGGTTTTAAAAATCAAGAAAAAAAAAAAGAAATCATTTTAAAAGCATTTAAAACAATATAAAACACTATTTTTAAATATATTAAAAATAATACTTTTTTTTGTGGATTAAAATATTATGGGGTATGAATTGGAAAATGATGATTTTTTGCTATGTGAAAAAAAATTGGTTGAGTTTTGAAAATAAAAAGTAAGAAAAAGAGGAAAGATATCAAAATATCATCTCCGACATTTCTTTTGGGGTAAAAACGAGTACCGAAACTTTAATTTTCAACACGTTTTTATCAAATTTCAAACACTCATAACTCTCTCAATTTTTATCGGAATTAAGATCCGGAAGAGCCTATCCGGACCAATTTTTCGCAAGGAATCCGATGGTATTACTCACGCACACGGAAAATCGACGTATAAAACGCAGAAATTAAAACCAAAACTGCTATCGTTTTGAAAACATCGTTCCGCGTTGAATTTCCAACACGCGTAACTCTCTCGATTTTTAACCGAATCAAGATCCGAAAAATCCTATCCTGACCAATTTTTCGCAAGGAATCCAAGGGTATTACTCACGTGCACGGAAAATCAACACACAAAATGCAGAAATTAAAAAACAAAAACTGCTATCGTTTAAAAACATCGTTCCGCGCCAAACTTTCGCCGCGCGTAACTCTCTCGATTTTTAACCGAATCAAGATCCGCAAGAGCCTATCCTGACCAATTTTTCGCAAGGAATCAAATGGTATCGCACACGCACGCCGAAACTCAACGTACAAAATGCAGCGATAAAAAAACAGAGCTGCTACGTTGTAAAAACATCGTTCCGCGCCGAATTTCCAACACGCGTAACTCTCTCAATTTTCATCGGAATTGAAATCCGTAAAAACCTATCTTGACCGATTTTTCGCAAGGAATCCAATGGTATTATTCACGCACTCGGAAACTCACTGTACATAACACACAAAGCGAAATTACCAGAACCGCCATCGTTAATTCGACGTCGTTTCGCATAAAATTTCCAACGCGCGTAACTCTCTCGATTTTTATCCGAATCAAGATCCGCAAGAGCCTATCTTGACCGATTTTTCACAAGGAATCCAATGGTATCACTCACGCACACGGAAAATCGACACACAAAATGCAGAAATTAAAAAACAAAAACTGCTATCGTTGTTTTCGACGCCGTTTCGCGTAAAATTTCCAACGCGCGTAACTCTCTCAATTTTCATCGGAATTGAAATCCGTAAAAACCTATCTTGACCAATTTTTCGCAAGGAATCCAATGGTATTATTCATGCACTCGGAAACTCACTGTACAAAGCGAAAAAAACAGAACCGCTATCGTTAATTCGACGCCGTTTCACGTAAAATTTCCAACGCGCGTAACTCTCTCAATTTTCATCGGAATTGAAATCCGTAAAAACCTATCTTGACCGATTTTTCGCAAGGAATCCAATGCTGTTACTCATACAAACTAAAACTTAATGTATAGAACACACCAATGAAAAAAAAGATAGAACTGAACATGATTTGAAACAACCAAAATTCCACATAAAAACATGTCAAAATGCAAACAGTGGGAGGATCACAACATACACATTAAGGACTACATTTTTACCTCAAGAATTATTCAAAATGATGCATGTATGTGGACAACAAAGGAAAGCATGATTCAAAGAATTCAAGTTGTGGATTTTACCTCTTTTTTGGAGATTTTGGGCAACCTTCCAAGTGCTTTGTTCCAGAAATGATTTGATGCTTTGGACAACCTCAAATGACCTCTTAGAAGCTTTTAGGATGGTTGGAATCGGCTGGAAACCTCTAGAGCAAGTTTGTGCACTTTCTCGCGAAATGGTCAAAAACGGCCAAAATGCCAACTCTCTCAAATGGTGTTCCAGATGTGTGGCACCATTTGGGACAGTTCAAGGATGATATTTAGAGTGTGTTTGAGGTTTCATCTGGCTTGGAAAGTGACTGAATCAAGACATGGCTTGAAAAATGCAAAAAAGTGCCATTTTGAGGTTTTGAGAGGTGACTTTGTGATGTTGTGATTACAGGTCACTTTTGATGGTTTGCACAGCTTACATATGATATATATGAGGTGTGTGTGTGATTAGTTTGAGTGGAATTGCTCTCTAGCTCAAAAACTCAGAATTTCCTTACTAATGAAGGCATTTTGGAGTGAAAAAGAGAATTTGAGGAAAGCATCTGTTTGATGGCTTTGGTGTACTCAAACTGAGCACAAATGAGCTCTATTTATAGTGGAGCAAGTTTGTTTTGGGATCCACAGTGAATGGTGGCTACAGCAGAGGTTTAGCCAATGTTGGCCAATGAAAATCCAAGTCTCCTCTAGCCATTGACTAGAGGTTAGGGCACAGGCTGCTGGTTCCCTTGGTCTTGGATAAGTCTTGACTAATTTCAGATGAGAATGGCTCAGTACATGCCACCTCTAAGCATCCATTAAATGCTCCAAACCAAAATTGGAGTTTTGTCCCTCTTTTAGGGATTTCTAGGCTTTGGCATGCTTTTCTTTGTTCCTTGGACTTGGGAGGTTCATGGATCAGATCATCCCACTTAGATTTGATCCTTAGATGTGTCCAAACTGATGACAAGGCTTGAAAATTCGTGTGGCACAAAAAATGTGCAAATCTGCCTTGAAAAATTCAGCTTCAGCAAGCCATTTTGTAAGATCCATAACTCCCTGCTCGAGTATGCTATATGGACGTTCTAGGACTTTTCGGAAAGCTTAGATGACGTACTTCAACTTTGATGTTTAGCCCTAGACCTGGTTCAACTTGGATCATGGAGATAAACAGCCTTGAAGTTGGGACATTGTCCTGAAATTACAAGGCAGATTTTGGCTAAGTGCTGAAAAATGTCAATTTTAAGTTTTTAGCCATTTTGATCCAAGCATAACTCAAAATCCTTAATGAATTGGACTTAGGTCTAGTTGAAGTTTTTGTAGAGGGTAATGAGGGCTACAAATCAAGCTTTGGATAAGGAAAAATGGCTTTGTGGTTTAGGAGTTATGATCCTCCAAAGTTGGTACCCTTGCCACTTTTTTTCATAACTTAGAAAAATTTCTAAGTTTTTATGGTTACCCCTTTTACAAGTTATCCCACTTTCTTTGATTTTTCTTGATGAATGATGATTCCAATCACACATTAACATCATTTTAGGGTTAAAAAACGATTTTTATGAAAAATCTCAAAAAGTTAAAGTTTGACTTTTGTGCACAGTTGACTTTTTATCAGATGAATTCCAAACTGTGCGATCCTTTAGGAAATCATGTCCTTGACCTAAATCAAAATTGATGGACATGTTACATGGGTGTTATAGGGTGTATTTAATCGTGTCCCACGGCTTGGGAGCATGTCCTGATCAAAAGTCAAAGCTACAGTTGACTTTTCCCGCGAAACTCTAACTGTGGTTCAGATGAAATTGAAACTTGTTGCTCAAGCTTCTTGGGTCAATCCATTGTTGAAAATGGATTAACGTGGTATGTTGGAGACCCTCAAATCATGTCTTGAGGTCTTGGCTCATGATTTGTCCCAAAAGTCAACTTAGGGGTGAATTGGGTCAAGAAACCCTAATTCCTGATTTTTAATGTATGCATCCCCCGAGGCTAAATTGACTTGATGATGGGGTTTATGATGTTCCATGGAGCATTTTAGGTTATGCTTTGAAGCATTGGCTCATGCCCAGAGGAAAATTTCCACCTGGAGGCCCTAGTCAACCAAACCCTAATTTGGTGACACTGGCGATCCTGAAGCTTGATCCACCTAGAAGGGAGCATCCTTGTGCTTAATCCTTGAAGTGGGAGTCCTATTGATCCATTGTGGATGTTTGAGAGGCTAGACAAGTTAAAGATCATGTCATTCCTTGATTGATCCTTTGTCTAAGAGCTCTGCGAGGGCTTGAAACCCTAAATCCTGTTTGTAGTGAATGCTCACCCACCTTTGGGGAGACTAATGAGGTATGATGGTCCATCCACATTGTGCTGATGATTTGCACAATGATGGGAAATCTTAGTGGTCAAAATTTGGGGTATGACAGGGGTTTCCCCACTATTTGATATTTGCAATCCAATTTTCGAAGTTTATTTTGATTAAACAAAAAATATTAATTAATATAATCATTGCATATCATTCATCATTCTTACGAAACGCATTCTCCTTACCTACGAATCTCACGTTTGTGTCTCGATTCTAGAGTCAAACTGTCTCATTCGTACAATACTCGGGCCAGTCAACAAAAGAAAATGGATAATCTCGAGGAAGAGAACAGAGAGTTGAGAGAAGAACTCGACGCTCTGAAAGAGGATCTGAGAAAGCTTCACAACGATATGCAAGCTCTGGCAGCAGCCCAGATGTAACAACAAAGGACTGTGATCTCAGAGATCACATCAACGCCTATAGTGGAAAATATTGATCCTCGATATACCATGCCTAAAGATCGTCCCTGGGGCATGCCGCTTAACTATATCCCAGAAGGATATATTCCACCGATCTCGAAGGATCCAGAAACTGCAACAGGAACCGCTGGGCCTGAAGGTTACAAAATTCGGGAAAGCGACAACTCCTGAAGGTTACAAACTTCGGGAGGCACCAAGAGTAACTGCCGTAATGACTATACCACAACCTGTGGTACACACTGTTCCGGAAGGACAGATTCTACATATACCGTCTGGTGGAAACGAAAGTATGGACGAAAGAATGAGGGGATTCCAGGAACAGTTCCTGGAGATGCAGAAAGAACTACAAGCCATCCTCGGTCAGGATCTATTTGGAAAAGACGCCGTAGACCTTTGTTTGGTCCCCAATGTGAAAGTTCCGCACAAATTCAAGGTGCCCGAATTTGAAAAGTACAAGGGTAACTCTTGCCCTCAAAGCCATTTGGTGATGTACGCTCGGAGGATGTCAACTCAGTCAGAGAACCAATAGATACTGATCCATTATTTCCAGGATAGTTTAACCGGTGCCGCACTCAAATGGTACATGGGTTTGAACCGCACTAAGATCGTCACTTTCAGAGATCTTGGTGCTGCCTTTGTTCAACAATATAAGTATAACCTGGACATGGAACCAGACAGAGATTAGCTCAAAGCCATGTCACAGAAAGATAAGGAAACCTTCAAGGAATACGCTCAGAGATGGCGTGAAATTGCCGCCCAGATTTGTACACCTCTTGAGGAAAAAGAGATGACAAAGATCTTCTTGAAAACCTTGAGCTCATTTTACTATGACAGAATGGTCGCCAGTGCGCCTAGTGACTTCACTAAAATGGTAGGCATGGGAGTTCGTCTTGAAGAAGCAGTTCGAGAAGGACGTCTGGTCAAAGATGTCGGACCATCAAGCAGTACCAAAAGATACGGTAGTGCTCTCCCTAAGAAAAAAGAGCAAGATATCGGTAATATCTCTCTCGGAAAGCAAAGGCGACGGTACCAACCAGTAGCAGCTGTAACTCCTGCTATCAACCATGCGCCTGTTCCTAAGTATCAACCTCAGGTTGCTCAAAGCCAACCGAATCAACAACAATATCAGCAAAGGACACAACAGCCTTTTCAGCAGGCTCGTCCTCCATACAACAACTACCGTACAACGCGACCACCAGGGTTCGACCCTATACCAATGTTGTACGCAGAACTGTTTCCACTACTACTGGCCAAGGGGCACGTCCAAACCAGGCCTCCTCTTGTAATACCGGAGAATCCGCCTTTTTGGTTCAAAGTGGATCAGACTTGCCCTTACCACCAAGGAGGACCAGGGCAAAACATAGAAAATTATCTCAGGTTTAAATCCGACGTACAGAAACTTGTTAGGAGCGGTTTCTTATCCTTCAAGGAAACAAATCTAAACATTCAGATGAACCTGCTGCCTCAGCACGAGAAAGCTGCGGTAAATTTGATAGAGGGAGAGTCTAACCACAGCTATCAAATTCATGATGTACTCTTGTTGAGGGCCAACCTGGTCAAAATGCACTGCAAACAGAGTGGGTATGGGCATTTACCATCTCATAACTATCACCACCAGTGTGATATCTTCTCTAAGAACAATCAAGGATATTTTGTGGTGCAATAAGCTCTACAGGAACAGTTGGATCTCAGATGGATCTAGGATCACCGAATTCGTGAGGTCAACATGACTTATGCAAATTCCAACATCATTCAAAACCACGACATCCGTGCAATGAATGTCAACTTGGTGGCAATGCACTCAAGGCAAAGCCAACATTATAATCTGCCTTGGAACAATTACGATTCCTGTCCTATCTGCTCAATAAACAATCAGGGATGCTCTTTTGTACACGAGACCCTCCAGCGTCAGATGAATCTTGGATGGATTCAGGATTACCGCGATAGAAATCAGTATCAAGTGAATATGATTCAAATCTTTGATATTCGCTTGATGAATAACAAGTTGGTAGAGTTACATGCTAAGCAGGTCCAGCTCAGTTTTCTGACTTCGCATAATTATCAGAACTGTAAGGGATGTAGTGAGAGCGACCAAGGATGCGCTCTCGTTCAAAAAATTTTGCAACACTTGTTAAATCACTGGTGGCTTCCAATCTATTTAGACGAAGACGCACAACAAGTCAGTATGATTAATGGGAACCCTACTAGGCATCAAAGTCCGGATGTTCGATCAATGGAAACAGATCTAGTGAGGTTACACTGTATACAAAGCGGACGTGGCTGGGTGCCACCACACAACTATGAACGTTGTAGAGTTTACTCTGAAGATAACCAAGGATGTTATCTCGTGCAAGCAGCCCTTCAGAGTTAGTTGGACCACGAGGAGATTCGACCGTGTCCAAGTTCTGGGTCAACCAATTCGATGCCAGACTTTGTCGCTGATCGAATCAAGGACGTTGTCGTAATCTCTGATCATAAGAGGACCAAAGATGTTTGTACCATCATCCCTTTACTTGACGAATCGAAAGTTCCCAACCAGGAACTGATTGAAACTACTTACAATGGTTAGAAGAATCAGAAGGCTCCTATAGTTATCTATCTACCGGGACCGTTACCGTATGAATCAACTAAGGCTATCTCTTACAAATACGGTGCAACAACAATTGAGAATGGAAAGGAAATTCCATTACCCTCCGTCGTGAATATTGCAGACATCAGTCGAGTAACACGGAGCGGTCGAATCTTCAACCGAGGAGTAGGAGAACCTACAAGAGAAAAAGAACCTCAAACGAAAGTTCCTGATCTACCAGTCGGTCCATCTAGTGATCCCGACCTTTCAAAGAACAACGATGAGATGTTGAAGCTCATCCAGAAGAGTGAATACAACATTATTGATCAACTGTTGCAAACTCCTTCAAAAATCTCAGTGCTATCACTTTTACTCAGCTCCGAAGCTCACATGGAAGCTCTACAGAAAGTCTTATAGCAAGCCTATGTGGAACAAGATGTGTCAATAAGACAATTTGACAGCATCATCTCCAACATCACTTCCTGGAACAACTTGGGATTTAGTGATGAGGAACTGCCAGAAAATGGCCACAATCATAACATGGCACTCAATATTACAGTCAACTGCCAGGACGATGCTTTAGCCGGCGTACTGGTAGACACCGGATCAGCTCTAAACGTGATGCCAAAATCCACTCTAATGCGACTATCATTCAAAGGATCTCCGATGAGATGCAGTGAGGTCACCGTCAAAGCATTTGACGGATCTCGGAAAACAGTTATCGGCGAAGTCGACCTTCCTATAACTATCGGTCCCCACACTTTCCAAGTTATTTTCCAGGTCATGGACATCCGAGCAACATACAACTTTTTGTTAGGAAGACCTTGGATACACGAGGCTGGGGCAGTCACTTCGACACTTGTGTAGAACCAGCGGAGGTTGTTGGAACCCAGTTCCAGGCACTTTTAGTGAGCAATGACAACCAATCAGAAAGAGGAACGTCGATTTCCTCGTACAGAGATGCTCTCGAAGTGATCAAAAATAACAATGCAAAAGGATGGGGACATTCCTACTGACAACAAGACGAAGAAAGGCCTTGGTTTTTCTTCAAACTGTACCCAGGCTGCTATTAATGATGAGAGTCTTCATCCCATTCAGGACTTCTTCCATAGTGGAGGTTTCCTTCACCCAGTGTTTCAAAAAGTACATACCATCAACGAGGGAGATTCCTCCGACACAGATGAAGAATGGAAGTCATATCTTAACGAGGACGGTTATATGTCTCTGAAATAGGTGCCTATGCCGTTTTGCTATCCCGCACAGAGTCCGAGATATATACCAAGATCAGACGTCAAAATGATATACGGAGATTATGATCCGAAAGGATACCGTGCTCCACCCAACTCATTAGAGGAGGACACTCTGATGAAAGACAACTTTGACCACGACTATTATGGCCCAATGGATGGCCTGCCTATGTGGCAGCCGTACCCAGGAGACTTGGGGCAAGAGAGTCAGCCCAACGATGCATATCAGCTGAGCATCATTGAAAATAATACCTGCGTCCCCACCATGTCATGGGATCAACACTTAGGGCATTCTGAAAATATCCAGCACGACGATGAATTTGCAAAGCTTGTCGGGCTAGAGTTCATCAACTACGCTTTTCCCGAGGTCAACGTCATTAAGAGGGATGACTCCTCCAGTTCCAAAGAAGTGTGGGACACCTTAGGACAGCCAAGTGGAAAATACGACTTCTTGGTCAAGTACACCACTCCCAAAAGCTCTCGTATCAGGCTCGAAGACATCCAGCCAACTGGATGGGGAGATTTACCTGAGAGTACAAACACTGTGCAAGATACAGCTGAAGAAGCCTCCTACGAAAACTCTGTCTGGGAGACAGATTCCAATGATCCTGCTCCACCACAAATCAGCGTTATTTCTGAAGACAAATCAAGAAGGAAGGTACCAGACTTTGTGATTCACCGAGGAGTTCGCCGCCATTGGGTCGCTGTCAATGTTTCGAAAGTTGTTCATAAGTCAAAGTAATTACCGTCTTTATTTTAACCTTTCACCCTACCCAGGTGAAACAGATGTTTTTATAGGGCTCACTTTCTGTAAATGTCCCTCTTCGCTTTGCCCAAAGCGACTGAGTTTTGGTTTATAGGGCTGTAGTTTAAAGAATCGACAAAATCATAAATAAAATAACGTCGTTCTGTAATTTCCACATTTATTACTATTTTCTGTTTTCGCTTTTTCAGAAAATGGTAATCCTAAAAAATAACTAAAATGATAAAAACAAGCAGTTATCAGAAAATACACTGCACGCACTCTTGCATTCTCTCTATCTCTTCTAAAAACCACCATCATGTCATGCAGATTGCTTGTTTTAAACCCCAGTGAAACATACGATCCAATGCCTTCTCCCAACTTTGAATTCCCGGTATTTGGGGCTGAAGAAGAAGATGACGAAGAAATTCTAGAAGAGATCTCCCGATTACTCAGACAAGAGGAAAGGTCCATTAAACCTCACAAGGAGCCATTGGAAACAGTCAACTTAAGTTCAGAAGAAGAGAGAAAAGAGGTCAAGATTGGAGCACTGCTCAGTCCGATTGTCAAAGAAAGTTTGACAAAGCTTCTCAAAGAGTTTCCCGATGTATTCACTTGGTCCTATCAGGATATGCCAGGGTTGGATACCACCATCGTGGAACATCATCTACCGTTAAGATCAGAATGTCCGCCAGTAAAACAAAGGTTGAGACTGACTCATCCAGACATGGCCATCAAAATCAAAGAGGAAGTAAAAAAATAGATCGACGCGAGTTTCCTCGCCACATCAGAATATCCTCAATGGCTAGCCAACATAGTACCAGTTCTGAAAAAGGACGAAAAAGTCAGAATGTGTGTAGACTATAGGGACCTGAACAAAGCAAGTCCGAAGGATGACTTTCCCTTACCGCACATAGACATGCTGGTAGACAGTACAACAAAGTTCAAAGTATTCTCCTTCATGGACGGATTCTCGGGCTATAATCAGATAAAAATGGCGCCAAAATACATGGAGAAAACTTCCTTCATCACCCCATGGGTCACTTTTTGTTACAAGGCAATGTCGTTCGGTTTGAAGAACGCCGGAGCAACCTATCAAAGGGCCATGATTACTCTGTTTCATGACATGATACACAAAGAAATCGAGGTATATGTCGATGATATGATTGCCAAATCTAAGACAGAGGAGGAGCATGTGACCCACCTGTCAAAACTATTCGAGCGGTTAAGAAAGTACAAACTCCGCTTGAATCCCAATAAGTGCACGTTCGGTGTCTGCTCAGGAAAACTGCTAGGTTTCATCGTTAGCCAGAACGGAATTGAGATTGATCCTGACAAGTTCAAGGCCATTCAAGAAATGCCTTCCCCAAAGACTGAAAAACAAGTCAGGGGATTCTTGGGACGTTTGAATTACATTTCCAGATTCATATTCCTCATGACCGCAACATGCGCGCCAATCTACAAACTACTCAAGAAGATACAATCATTTCTCACTGATTCCCGGGGCAAATGGACTCCGAATTATGACGGCCCCTACGTGGTCAAGAAAGCTTTCTCAGGCGGCGCCTTGAGACTCGCGACCATGGATGGATAAGAATTTGCCTACCCTACAAATGTTGACGTAGTTAAGAAATACTTCGCCTAAATAAAAAAAACGTCTCGGTGGATTGAAAACCCGAAAGGGCGGTCCAGGGAAAAATTAGAGACATAATAAAAAATCATCCCAATGGATTGGAAATCTCAAAGTACAATCCAGGCAAAAGTTAGGGATTCATGGCAAGTAACTACGTCCAACTAAGGGGCAAGTCCCTCAGCAGCAGTAATGCCATCCATCAAGAAAATTTCAGTCAAGGTCATCTTCGACAGAAGCTTAGGATGTCCCGAATTCAAAGTTGGTAGAAGGATAGTGGTCGTTATGTCTCAATGTATCCCTTTTCCCTTTAAATGACCATTTTCTAAACTTTGTAAATACTCTATGGAATCACGCGCTTGGCTGATCTCCATCATATCAATAAAATTTGAGCCTTAATGCTTTTGTTTGTAATTCTTATTTGTTTTAGCTTTATAGGACGACATTTTAATATGATCAACGATTCTTGAAATAAAACAAAAATGAATTTACTTGTCAAATTTTTCTGCTTTTAAAATAGAAATGGCAATTTCTTTTAACTGTTGAACATCGAAAGAACATCGATCGCTTCTCCGAAAGAAATTGAGCTTCAAAGTGCAGAATCAAAGTGCTCCTTCTCAAATCAGTACGCCTGAACGAGGGATTAACTGTGTTAGAGACCGTACTTCATCTGACACCCCTGGCAGAGTTCTTATCTCCTAAGCCCGACCAACGGATGTTCCCCACAGGGATTATCTCTCCTAAGCAAGGCAGAATTGCTACTTTTGAACAAATGGTACTTTTTATCCCCCGCAGTGGCCGAGTATCCAGTCATGTTCATCTATTAGTCTGTATGTCGCATTAGTTTTGTCAGCATATACATACATACATCATGCATTATTGATTTACATTCATATTCATATTGTATCACTACCATGCTAGTCGGTCTTACCCCCTAGTAATAAAAGTCCTCTCAATCGAGTTGTCAGTTATTTTCTCGTTAAGAAACGCCTCATCTAAGCAATCTCTCTCCAATTTATCTCTGGATTAGAGACGGTCCTTGACCACTTTGATAACTTGAACCTCTGAAAAGCAAGAAAATTTTCGACGAATGTCACTCTTCGCCATTGAAGATGATATCTTTGCTTTCCCGGATTAAGGAAAATCCCAGAGAGAGCCTCGCAACTAAAGACTCTCAGCAACACAGTGGTTCTTCTCTCCAGAAATTCAATGTTAATGAAGTCATCAACACCTCAAAATTGGGGTACATTGTATGGCATTTCTCTGAGAAGGTCTCGAAGAAAAGTATGATGTCGTATCCCCAAGCAGAAAGCAGTCTCTCAAGAGACTCGTTTTTCCCCAGTAGAGTCAATAAATGGCGTCTCCAACAGAGAAGTTTGTACACCTCTACAATTCAGACGAATGGGTTCCCCAGCAAGTCTGACATCAAAACTTTTTCCTATCAAACGGCGTCTCCCCAGAAAAATTCGGCGAGAAGTTTGGGGAAAACTGCTAAAAACAGCGTCCCTTGTCAAGAAATTTTATTGACAAAAGAAACTAAGACCAACTCCTTGGTAGGAAACCAGGATCGAGGGGAAGTTTACATCAGAAACTGAGACCAGATCCTTGGTAGGAAACCAGGATCAAGGGGAAGTTTACATCAGAAACTGAGACCAGATCCTTGGTAGGAAACCATGATCGAGGGGAAGTTTACATCAGAAACTGAGACCAGTTCCTTGGTAGGAAACCAGGATCGAGGGGAAGTTTACATCAGAAACTGAGACCAGTTCCTTGGTAGGAAACCAGGATCGAGGGGAAGTTTACATCAGAAACTGAGACCAGTTCCTTGGTAGGAAACCAGGATCGACGAGAAGTTTACATCAGAAACTAAGACCAGATCCTTGGTAGGAAACCAGAATCGAGGGGAAGTTTACATCAGAAACTGAGACCAGATCCTTGGTAGGAAACCAGGATCGAGGGGAAGTTTACATCAGAAACTGAGACCAGTTCCTTGGTAGGAAACCAGGATCGAGGGGAAGTTTACATCAGAAACTGAGACCAACTCCTTGGTAGGAAACCAGGATCGAGGGGAAGTTTATATCAGAAATTGAGACCAATTCCTTGGTAGGAAACCGGGATCGAGGGGAATTTTACTTCAGAAACTAAGACCAGTTCCTTGGCTAAAAACCAGGACCGGGGGGAAGTTTTTACCTTTTCTAAGTATCATTGCTTAGAAAAAGAAGATGAATGCATAAACGACGATTCATAACCACCATCAAAATTTTGGGTATTCCGATATTTAATCCTCTTGCACCCCGAATACCTTCGCCATTCACACCTTTGGGTCCAAGAAGATTAAATAGGGGCATCTGTCATACCCCAAATTTTGACCACTATGATTTCCCATCATTGTGAAAATCATCATCATAATATGGATGTACCTTTATGCCTCATCAATCTCCTCAATAATTGTTGAGCATTCCCTACAATCAAGGATTAGGGTTTAAAGCCCTCTCAGAGCCTTAGACAAAGGATCAATCAAGAAATGACGTGATCTTCAACTTTTCTAACCTCTCAAGCACACATAAAGGATCAAGAGGACTCCCACATCAGGAATCAGGCACAAGGTTGCAGCATTCCAAGTGGATTAAGTCTCAAGATCGCCAGTGTCACCAAATTAGGGTTTTGGTCGACTGAGGCCTCCAGATGGAAATTTTCCTCTGGGCATGAGCCAATGCTTCAAAGCAAACCCAAGATACTCTAAGGGACCTCATAAACCCAATCATTAAGTCAATTTAACCTCAGGGGATGCATTTACCCAAAAATCAGGAATTAGGGTTTCTTGACCTAATTCACCCCTAAGTTGACTTTTGGGACAAAACATGAGCCAAGACCTCAAGACATGATTTGAGGGTCACTAATACACTACATTAATCCATTTGCAACAATGGATTGATCCAAGAAGCTTGATCCATAAGTTTCAATTTCATCAGGACCACAATTAGGGTTTTGGGGAAAAAGTCAATTGTACTTTTGACTTTTGACTAAGGCATGCTCCCAAACCTTGGGACATGATTCAATACACCCTATAACACCTATGGAACATATCCATAAAGGTTGATTTAGGTCAAGGACTTGATTTCACAAAGGATCGCACAGTTTGGAATTCATCTGATAAAAAGTCAACTGTGCACAAAAGTCAAAGTTTGACTTTTTGAGATTTTTCATAATTATGGTTCTTTAACCCTAAAACAATGTTAATGTGTTATTTTAATCATCATTCATCAAGAAAAATCAAATAAAGTGGGATAACTTGTAAAAGGGGTAACCATAAAAACTTAGAATTTTTCTAAGTTATGGAACAAAGTGGCTCGGGTACCAACTTCCAAGGATCATAACTTGAGATCCAAGCAACCATTTTGGTTGGTCCAAAGATGGATTTGTAGCTCTTATGGCATACTTTAAAAGTGTCAACTACACCTCATTCCAATTCTTCATGGATTTTTAGTTATGGAGTGATCAAAATGGCTGAAAAATATGAAATGTCACTTTTTCCAACACTTAGTGAAATTTTCACTAAGTCGGAATCTGTCTTGCTTTTTTTTCAAAATGTAGGGACATTTTTCACTTGGATCCAAAAAATTTCAAGACAAACTATGATCAAACATGTGTTGTGTCACATAAGGGCTTTCCAAAATGTCCAAGAACTCCATCAAACTCCATCTGAGCTAGGAGTTATGACAACTTCAATATGCACTGATTCATCAACCAAGGGACAAGCACTGATTCATCAGCCTCCCAAGTCCAAGATTCCCCAAGTAGCATGCCAAACCCTAAAAACCAAAAAGATGCCAAGACTCTAATTTTGTTTCCAAGCATTCAATGGATGTACCAAGGTGGCATGAACTGAGCCTATTTCAACTGAATGAGTCAAGGATAAGCTCTGAACCAAAGAACCATCGGCCTGTGCTCTAACCTCTAGTCAATGGCTAGAGGAGACTTTAGATTCCAAAGTGATCCAATTGGCCAAAGGCCTGCTGCAGCCACCATTCACTATTGCTTGTAAAACAAACTTGCTCTACTAAAAATAGAGCTCATTTGTGCTCAGTTTAAGTACACCAAAGCACTACAACACTTGCTTTCCTCAAAATCCCTTTCTCTAGGCAAAAATGCCTTCTTTTGCAAGGTAACTCTGAGTTTTTGAGTTAGAGAGCATTTCCACTACAGCTCATGATCCAAACACATCCAATATGTCATATATAAGCTGTCCAAACTCTCATAAGTGACCTGTAACACCAAAATCACAAAGTCCTCTCTCAAAACCTCAAAATTGGACTTTTTTGCATTTTTCAAGCCATGTCTTGATTCAGTCACTTTCAAAACTAGATAAAACCTCAAACACACTCCAAATATCATCCTTAAACTATCCCAAATGGTTCCCCACATCTGGAACACCATTTGAGAGAGTTGCCATATTGGTCATTTTTGCCCTTTTTGCAAGAAAGAGCTCAAACTTGTTCCTGAGGATTCCAGCTGGTTCCAACCATTCTAAAAGCTTCTAAGGGATCAATTGAGAGTGTCTAAAGCATCACATTACTTCTGGCACAAGAAACTTGGCAGATAGCCCAAAAAGCTCCTAAAGAGGTAAGCATCACAACTTGAACTCTTAGAAATATGCATTGCTTTAAAGTCCAATGATCATGCACATCTCATACATGTTATATATGTTGTGTTTGAACCAATTCATCATGTAATTCATGCCTGTAACAAGAGGTAGCATAGAAAATGCAATTATAGGCCTATTTCAAGAACACTATCAGGTTTTGAAATAGGAGCCTCATCTGAAAAAACCACCACCACCATTGGATTCCTTGTGAAATTCTAGGCAGAATAGACCTAAATTTTTTCCCAATCCATGGAGAAATGAGAAAGTTACAAGCTTCACGTTTTTGGCCAAAACCTTGCCTTGCCTTGCCTTGGCCAGGCCAAAAACAAGGCATGCCGCATATATTTATGGGGTGGTTTTGATACACGGATGTATCACCACCCCAGTGGTAGAGGGTGCGCGCTGCATCCTAGAGGTCTGGGGTTCGAATCCCCCTCGCCCCAGATCCTCTTTTTACCACTTTTTCCCATTTTTTATATATTTTGTTATATTTTAAATGATTTGGAAAATTAATTTCTCCTTCAATTATAATTATTTTTTATTGGTTCTTTTTGCAAAAAATCACAAAAATGTTGAAATATTTTATTCCACAAAACAATCAGATTTATATTAATCATTTAATATAGTTGATATTTTTGTAAATAAATTCAATTTTTATTGTTTTTAAACCTTTTAAAAATGAATATTCATCTTGATAATCAAAATCAAATGAGTCCTAAATCATCTTGTGATTAAAACCTCATTTTTCAAACCTTAACCAAAAATCACAAGTAGTTTATTTAGACTTATTTGGTATTTTTTGTCATTTTATTTATTTTTTAAAAAAGGGATTACTTTTAAAAGAAAATGAAATTAGGGTTTCTTTGATTTTCACCCCAACAAATCTTTTTTAAACACTTTTGGGCCTCTAATAGAGTGTAAGACCCAATCCCCTTTTAACCAAAACCATTTTGGGCCTCAGTGTATTGTATAAGTCCCAATACCGTTTTAGAAACTCCGACAAGATCGTCGTTTTCAAAACTTTTTGGGCCTACCCTCGTGTTGTAAGTCTCATTTCTTTTTTTTTAAATAAACCTTTGGGCCTCTTGAGAGAGTGTAAGTCCCGTCCCTTTGTAAATAAACAATTTTGGGCCTCACATATTGTATAAGTCCTTCTGTATATTTTCAAAAGTTCGGCGCGATCGTCGCCTTTTTAACAGAATCATCTGGGTCTCTCCTCGAGCTATAAGTCCCATTTCTCTTCTTAACAATACTTTTGGGCCTCTAATAGAGTGTAAGACCCAACCCTTTTTTAAAACCAAAATAGTTTGGGCCTCGGTCATCGTATAAGACCCATTGTGTTTTCAAACCTCGGCGCGATCGCCATTTTTCAAACAAATAATCATCTGGGCCTCTCCTCGAGCTATAAGTCTCATTTCTTTTCTTTACACACTTTTGGGCCTCTAATAGAGTGTAAGACTCAATCCCCTCTTAACCAAAACTTTTTGGGCCTCAATCGTTGTATAAGTCCCGATACGATATTCAAAACAACAGTACAATCACTGTTCAAACCTTGGGCCTCTCCTTGAGTATAAGCCCCAACAATTTTTTTCAAACAACTCCCCATTGATTTAGGTTCAAATATACAGTTGTCATCAAAACTTTCTTTAATTTCTCTGATACTACTAACAATACAGCATGGAAGCTCGCTCACCTGTAAGTTTAACAGCTTTCATTTACTCGCTTTAATATATATGACTGTATTGTGGGAAGCTGTGCATGGTTAGTCTTCTTTCATTCTTTTAAATACACGTCAGATATATATATATATATATATATATATATATATATATATATATATATATAACTGTATTGTGGGAAGCTGCCCATGGTTAGTCTTCTTTCATTCTTTTAAATACATGTCAGAAGACTAACCATGCACAGCTTCCCACAATATAGTTATATATATATATATATATATATATATATATATATATAATCGTGAAGGCTGGATCAGATCCTGTAGAATCAGACCGCCAAGTGCGTCAGGGATGCTGGTCGTATGGAGAGGGGGTGGGGGTGTACCTGCAAGGCACTCCGACGCTCAAGTAAGAAAGGGTCAGAGAAAAGGGGCAAGTACAAAGTATGGATTCTTAGGGTGAATATTTGATACCTGACCCTCTCAAGCGAGAGGGTTTATATAGAGCCCCCAGCGCGTGGCCAACGGTCCTATTTTCGGGGCGAAATAACCGTTTTCCCCAAAGAATAGGTAACTGCCCAAACTAGCCGTTAGGCCGGGCAGGGTGCTCGAAACTAGCTGTTATGTCGGGCATAAACACAGTTCCGGGTACTTGTCCTTTGCTGTTCGGGCAGCGAGGAAGCCGTGCGTAATGGGCATCAACGGCGGGGAGGAACGTTGCGTTCCTTACCAGGTTGGAGGGGCAGAAAGGTCACTTTTGCCCCTCTGTGGATTGGACTTAGGCAATTTGGGCCGCTCTGGGGCAGAGGCGAATTGGGCCAATTCTAGCCATTGGTCCAGTCCAGAACAGGACGTCTGCTCGTACGTTATGTTCGCGGGGAACGTGTTTCACTTCTACTGTTGTGAACTTTGCCATTTCCTTCTTTACCAGGGCCAAGTATTCGGTCAGGTTGTCGTTTTTGGCTTGGTATTCACCTCTGACCTGGAGGGCCACGAGTTGTGAATCCGTGCAAATGACGATTTCTTCCGCTCCCAGATCCTCGGCAAGGCGTAGCCCAGCCGAGGAAGGCTTTGTATTCAGCCTGGTTATTGGAGGTTGGGAAAGACAGTGTGAGTGATACCTAGACGATAGTCCCTTCTTTGCTTTCCAGTATGATGCCCGCGCCGCTGCCTGCCGAGCTCGAAGCACCGTCGACGAAGATGGTCCATTTGCACGCTTCGCTCGTGGGGAAGTCCGCGAATGTCATTTCCGCGAAGAATTCGGCCAGAGCTTGGGCCTTGAGGGCCTTTCTGCCTTCGTATTGAATGTCAAATTCGGATAGTTCTAGTGACCACTTGAGCATTCTGCCGGCCATATCTGGACGACCGAGTAGCTGCTTTATGGGCTGATCTGTCCGAACCACGACCGTGTGAGCCAGGAAGTAGTGTCTCAATCTCCTGGCTGCGTTAATGAGGGCTAATGCCACTTTCTCTATCTGCTGGTATCTTAACTCTGGTCCTTGCAGCGCTTTGCTTGTAAAGTAAATGGGTTTCTGCCTGTCAGGTGTCTCGCGGATGAGGGCGGCGCTCACTGCTTCGGCAGCTACGGCCAGGTATAGGTACAATGTTTCGCTATTGTCCGGGCGAGAGAGGACCGGTGGCTCTGAGAGTGCTCGTTTCAGATGGAGAAAGGCCTTGTCGCACTCCTCGGTCCATTCGAACGCAACCTCTTTGCGGAGGAGCTTGAAGAATGGTAGGGCGTGCTGGGCGGACTTGGCCACGAAACGAGATAGTGCCGCGAGCATCCCGTTGAGGGACTGGATGGATTTTTTGGATTTGGGCGTAGGAAACTCAGAGAATGCCCGACATTTGTCGGGATTGGCTTTAATTCCTCGTTCCTTGTATTTCCTGGCCTGTTCGAAGACCTTTCGTAAGTGGGCAGTATGATCGATTATCTCGTGGGACTTAACGATCATGTCGTCCATGTATACTTCAAGCATGTCGCCTATTTCTCCCCAAAATACTTTGTTCATCATTCGTTGGTACGTTGCTCCGGCGTTCTTCAGGCTGAAGGGCATTACGTTGTAGTAATAGTTCCCCGATTCGGTCATGAAGGCCATATATTTTTTGTCGGACACTGCCATTGGGATTTCATTGTTGCCCGAGTAGGCGTCCATGAACGATAAAAATTTAAAACCAGCAAAATTATCAACAAGTTTATCAATATTGGGGAGGGGGTAGGCATCCTTCGGGCATGCCTTATTGAGATCGGTATAATCAATGCACATGCGCTATTTTCCATTAGATTTTTTAACCAATACAACGTTGGACAGCCAAGTGGTGTACTTGGCCTTCGAAATAAATTTGGCCTCGAGGAGGTCCTTTACAGCTTTTTCAGCAGCCTCCGTTTTCTCCGGAGACTGCTTCCTCCTACGTTGTGCTACGGCCTTGATGGCCGGGTCAATGGTCAGCTGGTGACATGCGACGGATGGATCCAAGCCGGGAATTTCCACGGCGCTCCACGCGAAGAGGTCGGCATTTTCTCGGAGGCACGCTTTGAGCTGCTTCTTCGCGACGTCAGGCAGGTCTGCTCCGATCTTTACTCCCCGTTGAGGGTCTTCGCCGAACAGGACAAGCTCAAAGTTGCCATCCGGGATTGGGCACATCAGATGGGAGCTGCTGCTGGATGACGTGGATGGGCTGGCTGAAGCTGCTCGTTATTCCTGTTGGTCCTCGGGGAAGCGACTGTCGAGGTCGATAGAGTCGACCTGGGGCAGAGGCTTGGCCTCCTCGGAGCTGCTTGGGAGTGCTGGCTTGCTCGACGCTTTCGGCTTGGGCGCAATGGCGTTGAGCCCCTTTGTAGCTGGTTCAAAACACTGTCGGGCAGCTTCTATATCACCATGTAGGATGGCGACCATTCCTTTCGAAGTATAATACTTCATCTTCAGGTGGACGATCGATGGTACCGCTACCAACTCGGCTAGAGTTGGCCTTTCGAAAATGCATTGGTAAAGCGACGGGCAGTTAATTACCAGAAATTGCACCTTGATGGACCTGGCCGTTTCAGCTGCTCCGAAGGTCACGATCAACTCGACGTAACCCCACGGCTTGGTCACAGATCCGTTGAACCCCTACAAATCGGACCCTACGTATGGGGTAAGGTGCGATTCGTCCACCTGCAGTGTTGAGAACAGCTGGAGTACATGATGTCGACCGAGCTGCCCTGGTCGACTAGGATTCAGCGAACGTCGAAGTTTGCCATTTGGGCTCTGACGAGCAACGGAATACTTGAGTTCGGAGAGCCACCGAGGAGTTCCTCCCTGTAGAAGGAGATGGGGATGGAACCCTTCGGGGCCTGATCAAGCGTGGTCACTTTGTTCGAGCTGGTGTTGATCAGGTGTTCGAACTTCCGTTTCACGGATCCCACAGTAACTTTGTTGAAACCCCCGCCAGAGATGACCATGGCGGAGGGGAAGGTCTCCCACGGGCTGTGGGCCGCAAACTATGCAGGGGCGCTGAGCCCGTCAGGGACGTTGAAGTCCTCGGGTCGCGATATGGAAATAGCGACCCGTATATTGGCGTCTTCCGAGGAGGGTACCTCCTCCTCGACCTTCTTGGACTCCTGGGCGTCCTGCCGAGGAGTGTCCTTCTTCTTCGCGAACTGCTTCAGGTGGCCGTCCCTGATCAGTATTTCAATGGCATCCTTCAGATGGATGCAGTCTCTGTAGTATGACCGTGACTTTTGTGGAAGCGGCAGTACTTTGACTTGTCCACGTTTGGTCTGTTCGGCAGCTGCTTGGGGAAATGGACCCCGGCTTGTTTGAACTCCAAATTGGCACATTCGGACAGAATCTTCTTCCTAGAAATGGTCAGGGGAGTGTAATCATGGAAACGCCCGGAGGGCCCTTTGCTGTCACGGGAATCGCGGGGACGGTCCTCGTGCCTTCGTTCACCCCGACGTGACGTCGAGGCTTCTTCTCCTTTAGAAGCCCGGGCGTTCTCCTGGCGGCGAGACGCTCGGACATTACTGGACGCAATAGTCTCCTCATACTGAATATGAGATTGGGCTTTGAGGAGGAGGGCGTCCAAGTTCCTCGGTGGCGCGAGGCCAATGGCTTTAGCGAACTCGGAGTCCGGGCGGACCCCTTGTTCGAGCAGGAACTTCTTCATCTTATCTGTCGTCGGGACCTGGACAGCTTCCTTGTTGAACCTCTCGATATATGCTCGGAGAGGTTCGTCTTTCCCCTGGATTATGGCTCCGAGGGAGGCCTCAGTTTTGGGATGGCGGCGAGATGCCATGAAATGCCGCGAGAACATCCTGCCGAGCTATTTCCACGAGGTGATGGATTCCTCGGTCAGTTGTTTATACCATGTGTTAGTTCTGAATTGGCAGCATCTGTGCTAAAACATCCTGTTACATCAAGATGTCTTACTTGATGTCGTGACATGTTGTTTCTAACATTCTGCAATTTGTGTTTCTTAAAGGTAGCAGGACTGTGTACTGATGTCAAACACGTTGTCCTAACATCTGTTGACAGAACATCCTGTTAAGGTTGGTTTTATTTGCTGCGAAGTCTGACGTGTGTTTACATTCTGTTATTGGCGAGAGAAAATCATGGTCTGTCGTTTTGTAGCAGCAATATTTTTATTACTTGCTAAGAAGAACAGGTTAAGCAAGAAGTCCTGCTGTATACTGAGACATGTTGGAATGAGAAGTTCTCATCATCTGGAGCAACGTGTCAGATAAGATGTCCTATGCTGAATCATTCGACATCGCGCCTGTGCTGAGCTGGACAGTTAAATATTGTTATGATTTAACAGATGCAGAATATTCTGGGAATATTATGATTCCTATGTGGCGCTGTTTTGTTTGGTCTGGAAGATTCAAGTCAGATTATTAACATCAGTTTTATTGTGATTTGAAGCCCAAATCCAGTTGGGATGTAGGTTATAAATAGGAGTGTTTGTAACCTAATTTCGTAACGATTCCAAGATGTAAAATTATTAGGGTTTCGTTCTTGTGAACCACTCTCTAGGAGAGTTGGTATGTGTGAACCACTCGGATTGTGAGATGGTCACTGTTCTCCTCGAAGCTTTTAAGCAAGAGTGAGTATTGTTCTTGGAGGAATCTGTTAAGCAACTCTAAGTATTGTTCTTAGTCATGGGTGTCATGTCTAGGTATTGTCATGGAAGTGTGTCTGTTATTTTTGTTGTGACTGAAGAGCTGTTGGAATTCAAGCTGTTGATGCAGTGGCTGAGGTGTTGACTGCTAGACATCATTGCGATGATTGGAAGTGAGATGGAGTCTCTTATCTAGGGTGGACTTAGGTAGAAGGGTCATTGGGTAGTGATTAAGTGAGTAGATCATCAACGGGTGTGTTGATTGTAGGGTCTATGAATTGATACTGCTGATAATGAACTTCCTTCCTGGCTTGGTATTCCCCCAGATGTAGGTTGTTAGACCGAACTGGGTGAACAAATTCTGTGTGTTGTTTATGCTTTTCAGTACTGTTATTGTTTATACCTTGCCATGTTATCTGTAACAGACCAGATGTCTCGACATCCTGTAGGACATCTGGGAACTGTCATACCAGAATTTCAATTGGTATCAGAGTAGGCATCCTGTTCTGTTTCTGGGTGAGATCCTAGGGAAGATACTTTCTGGTTATGGGCAAGGTAGGTGGTACCTACTGAAAAGGGGTTTGAACTTGGAGAAGTTCATATTGTTGTTTGAATGGTCCCTAGAAGTGGAGGATGGACTGTTCATGACGGGGTGTATTGGACATGTCTGTTATCAGGCTTGTAGCTTTGGTGGTGAGCTGCTGTGTGGTTTGATTTATTTTCAAACCTATGTTGACATGGAGTGACGTGGGGTATTATGTTTTGCCTGAAGGCTGTAGAGGAGTTTTCTGGTGTGTATTCTGCTGCATATATATATCTGATGGAAAATTCCTGGTTTTTCATATTGCTGAGGGAGATTCTACAACAACTACAAAAGAAGTGGCTAGTTCTTTTGTTGATGTGTCTTATAAGATGTTCTGACATCTTATTAGGGCAAGCAGGGTCTATTTCCTTGGTAGTTCCGCTGCATGAGGTTCTGATTGAAGAGCTCTAGAAGTATGGGATTCTGGGAGTTATGATTGAAGGAAGATTGTAGCTGTCCTTACTCGTTTTCTGTTCTTGTAGATGCCAACCGGTGTGAAGTCACATGGCATTCCAAAATCGGGAGCAGAGGGGTGTTTTTGTGATGGTTGAGTCTTGTATGACTTGGTACATGGGTGAGTGGCTTCATCATGTATGCTAAAGTCAGATTGAAGAGGAAGGGTAAGATGAATTATTAAACTCATGCTCTAGGGGTTTGATGATTTCTTGTTGATTAAGTTGTTGAAGACACTTGATATGATGATCAAGTCCAATCAAGGCAACTGAGTCATGTTCTGGAGTCATCTAGTTATTCTTCAGACCAGGAGGTGCTTCCTAGGAAGCATAGGGTGAAGACCGTGGAGGTGATTTATTTTCACCTTTCACAAAAACAGCAAGGAAGGATGCATCTCTCTTGACCCTAAGAGTGAATCCGATCTGTTTGAAGATTTGTTGAGGTAAAGAAGACTTGTTCAGAGAAAGTCTTAGTTACTTGAGTCAAGAGTGGCAGCCTTGGTATCTCAACATTGTCATTAAAGAAGATACTTGCAACAAGACTGAATACTTTATAAGTGTTCATGACATGATCTAGTGGAGCTCAGCTACAGCAGTAAAGAAGGGTTATTGTATAAGGATTTAAGATCAATTGCTATTTGTGAAATCCACAAGTATTTAATTGATTATCCTTGAAATTAAAGAGTGGGGATGTTCTGTCAGATGTTCTGATATATTTTCATCAGAGGGTTGAAGAATCATGGGAGGGGTTCTACATTCGCTCAAAAGTCTCCTAGGTGTTGACCTGGGATTATTGGCTTAACATTTGTCCCTGTAAAGTATTATGATTGAGTTGTCCAGTTGGTGATGCTGTTGAATGGTGATGGGAAGCAATTATAACATCATAATTGTTGATGGTTATTTGGAAGATGATTGAGATTGTGCACTTGGAGTTGGATGATCAAGCATTTTTGTCAGAAGAGGTGTTTTTGACTATGTGAATTAGAATGTGGAGACTCTGATTTTGTTTTAGTAGTATGTTCTGGCAAAGCATGACTACTATTTTTGAAGACCTCACTAGTATCAACAACTACTAGTGGATGTAATGGCAGAGAAATTGTGTCAGATGGGGTGATTTGATCAGAAAGTTTTTTTTTTGGAGCTGTTCTTTCTCTTGAAGAGATTGGATCTCAGTAAAGCTTTTAAGTAAGCTGGGAATTTGTGGAGGTTGTGAGCAGTGTCAAACCAGTCAGGATAATTGGATGTGTTCTCTAGGAGTGAGAGTATAGTATCTGACTGTGCTCAGCAAGTGTGTGAAGATCTGGTGCTCAATGGTTAACCTCCATCTAGAGCATTGGTTATCCATGACAGGGGGAGAACTTGTCTATGGATTTTGCTGCAAAGGTGCATATATTGTGAAGCTTGCATGTTTGTGGAGATTGGTTGCCTCTTATGAGGATATAATGTCAGATAACATGCTATTAGGCTGCTGGATGGTTTTTTGATGTGTGAAGCAAATTGTTTGGATCATGTGCGCACATGCTTCTGAGGAGGAGTCTGAAGGACAGTTTTATTTGTATTTGGGAGAATTTATTTTTCTCTGCAGATTTTGGAAGAGCTCTGTGAGGGTCTTTGTTGATGGGAGTTGTCACACTTGTCTTGGTGTGTGTCATTAATTCTAAGTAAGAGGAGTTTACTTAGAGTTCAGTGGAAGGCAGTGTGTTTATGCTTTAGAACTTGAGGATGATTGAAACTGATTGTTCTTGTGTAGAAGAGGAGTTAGTTGAACTTGTAAGGAGGTTCTGGTTCTCTGGGAGCTTGTGGCAGAAGTTCTGGGTTGAAGTTCTTTTGGTGAATGAGAGTTTATTTCTCTCTGGGTTTCTGAAGTTTTCTTTGTTCAAGCTGGTGGTGCAGTGTTGTTTGAAGATCTTCAGTTGGATTATTATGCAGATAGTAAGTCCAGTGGTGGAGCATATCCAGAACCATGATGTGTGGTGTCTATGATGTGTGGAAGATGTCCTAACCAATGTTAGAACATCTTTGGGTTAGTTATCCTTGGAGTTGGATTCTGAGATCACTTTTTGTCTAAGAGGTGTTTATCTTATCATATGGGAGAATGATGAGTTAAGGACTGTCTTGGATGTCTGATGTGAATATGACATGCTAGAAGTGGATCAGTTTGGTGCTTGTGGAGCAAATGAGCTGAAGATTTTTGGAGCATCATTCGTGAAATATAGGGGGAGAACTTATGTTGGTTAATTGTACTAGTGTGGTACTTGGTTTGCTTGAGGATCAAGCATTAAGTGAACGCGTTCAGCAGGTGTGTTGAACAGAGGGTGCGCTCTTGAAGACATATAGATGAGTCTTATGTTTTCCATTCATTTAAGGTGTTCTTCTTGCAAAGGGCACTGGTTGTCTTATATAGGGGGAGTTGGACTTCTGTTTTGGATTTGTTGCTGCAGTAGTACAATTGTTTATCAAGATTGGTTGTGGTTTAAAAAATATATATGATAGTGTACCTCTTGTGAGGGTGTAATGTCAGACAAGATGTCATGACATTGTGTGACTGGTTTAGTTCTGGGTGGACTTGACTGGTTGATCTTGGTCATGTCATTGGGTTGTCAATGTATTGAATCAAAGTTGTACAAGCTTCTGAGTTGGATGTGTTCTGCTACTGGTTGATTGCCCTTATTGCATAGTTGCTTTGTTTGCCAAAAAGGGAGAGTTAGCCTAGGAGTTGTATAGTTGTCTGGAGTGATTCTAGTTTTGAGGGGGAGTTTGTAGTTTGTGCAGCTGTTATGCTATTTGAATTTGTTTTTGGTGCAGCTGTAGGATGTTGCTGATGCTAGTTGTGTGTGATGTTGGTTGTTTCTGGTGTTGAGGGGGAGCTTCGGTTTGTTGATGGAATTTCTTTCTGCTGGTTTTTGCTTTGTCTAAATTCTGGCTAAAAAGGGGGAGAGTTGTTGCCTGTTTTTTTAGTTGTTTTATGTGTGCAACTAGCTTTTATTGGAATGTTAGAAGTGTTTGTATATGCCTCTGCTGCAGGGATTTCTATTCATTGGTGATGCTATAGTGTTTTAGCCACAATTTTCCAAAGGGGGAGATTGTTAGTTCTGAATTGGCAGCATCTGTGCTAAAACACCCTGTTACATCAAGATGTCTTACTTGATGTCGTGACATGTTGTTTCTAACATTCTGCAATTTGTGTTTCTTAAAGGTAGCAGGACTGTGTACTGATGTCAAACACGATGTCCTAACATTTGTTGATAGAACATCCTGTTAAGGTTGGTTTTATTTGCTGCGAAGTCTGACGTGTGTTTACATTCTGTTATTGGCGAGAGAAAATCATGGTGTGTCGTTTTGTAGCAGCAATATGTTTATTACTTGCTAAGAAGAACATGTTAAGCAAGAAGTCCTGCTGTATGCTGAGACATGTTAGAATGAGAAGTTCTCATCATCTGGAGCAACGTGTCGGATAAGATGTCCTATGCTGAATCATTCGACATTGCACCTGTGCTGAGCTGGACAGTTAAATTTTGTTATGATTTAACAGATGTAGAATATTCTGGGAATATTATGATTCCTATGTGGCGCTGTTTTGTTTGGTCTGGAAGATTCAAGTCAGAATCAAGAAGAATAATGACTCTCTAAATTATGGAGATAATTTAGGAAAGATTTGATTGAAGACCTATTTTGGTGCAGAAGTTATTGCAGATTTTTAACATCAGTTTTATTGTGATTTGAAGCCCAAATCCAGTTGGGATGTAGGTTATAAATAGGAGTGTTTTTAACCTGATTTCGTAACGATTCCAAGATGTAAAATTATTAGGGTTTCGTTCTTGTGAACCACTCTCTAGGAGAGTTGGTATGTGTGAACGACTCGGATTGTGAGATGGTCACTGTTCTCCTCGAAGCTTTTAAGCAAGAGTGAGTATTGTTCTTAGAGGAAGCTGTTAAGCAACTCTAAGTATTGTTCTTAGTCATGGGTGTCATGTCTAGGTATTGTCATGGAAGTGTGTCTGTTATTTTTGTTGTGACTGAAGAGCTGTTGGAATTCAAGCTGTTGATGCAGTGGCTGAGGTGTTGACTGCTAGACATCATTGCGATGATTGGAAGTGAGATGGAGTCTCTTATCTAGGGTGGACTTAGGTAGAAGGGTCATTGGGTAGTGATTAAGTGAGTAGATCATCAACGGGTGTGTTGATTGTAGGGTCTATGAATTGATACTGCTGATAGTGAACTTCCTTTCTGGCTTGGTATGCCCCCAGATGTAGGTTGTTAGACCGAACTGGGTGAACAAATTTTGTGTGTTGTTTATGCTTTTCAGTACTGTTATTGTTTATACCTTGCCATGTTATCTGTAACAGACCAGATGTCTCAACATCCTGTAGGACATCTGGGAACTGTCATACCAGAATTTCACCATGTCATTGCTCCCTTTCGGAGCATGGTTGGGAACAGTCTGCACTTGATGGCGCCCCGTACGCCGCGGTAGTCTAAGAGCGCGTCGATATTCTCGATGTGCTCTTCTGGGTCAGTGGTCCCGTCGTACGTGCCAAGTGACGGGGGTTTCTCCAAGCCTTTCGGGAGACGGGTAGCCAGGATCTCTTGGGACAACGGGTCGCGAAGCTTGTCGTCGTCACTAGAACTGGTGTATGATGGTGACCGGACGGGTTGCTCGCGTCAGTTATTCCTTCGCGGAGAGGGTGAGCAGTTCCTTCGAGGAGAAGGTGAGCGGTTCCTTCGAGGAAAAGGTGAGCGTTCCCGTATTTTGGACTTGATCGGAGATTCTTCGTTCCTTCGAGTCCTTTTATGGTTGTGAGCGTGCTGGTCACGCGGGGAGATCTGGTCGCGCTTTCGGGCTACGCGAGGATCGTCGCTGGTCCCTCTAGGAGGGGATCTTGGACGGCGAGACTCTTCCAGTGCCCCGATTCTCTCGTTCTGCTGCAGGATCAGGGTGTTAGTCTTGTTGAGTGCCTCCAAGAGAGCTGCCACGGCTGGGTCGGCGTTGGGCGGAACGGGAATGGACTGGAGGTTAAAAGAAGGTTGATCGTTGTTGCGATCAGCAGGGGTAGAGGGAGGAGAAGCAGTGGCTCCATCCCTAAGAAAACAGGCATCTCAGAGGAGAGATGATTGGCCGTCAACGCCAGATTTGTTGATGGGGAGGATGGTGGAATGAAGAGCATCCTGGGTGCAATCTTGGGAGGCCATGATTGTGATGATGTTCGAAAGTTATTTTGATCTTCGGTGAAAGAAAGAAGGGGAGAACAAAGCTTCCCACAGACGGCGCCACTGATCGTGAAGGCTGGATCAGATCCTGTAGAATCAGGCCGCCAAGTGTGTCAGGGATGCTGGTCGTATGGAGAGGAGGAGGGGGTGTACCTGCAAGGCACTCCGACGCTCAAGTAAGAAAGGGTCAGAGAAAAGGGCCAAGTACAAAGTATGGATTCTTAGGGTGAATATTTGATACCTGACCCTCTCAAGCGAGAGGGTTTATATAGAGCCCCCAACACGTGGCCAACGGTCCTATTTTCGGGGCGAAATAACCGTTTTCCCCAAAGAATAGGTAACTGCCCAAACTAGCCATTAGGTCGGGCAGGGTGCTCGAAACTAGTCGTTATGTCGGGCATAAACGCAGTTCCGGGCACCTGTCCTTTGCTGTTCGGGCAGCGAGGAAGCCGTGCGTAACGAGCATCAACGCCGGGGAGGAACATTGCGTTCCTTGCCCGGTTGAAGGGGTAGAAAGGTCACTTTTGCCCCTCTGTAGATTGGACTTAGGCAATTTGGGCCGCTCTGGAGCAGAGGCGGATTGGGCCAATTCTAGCCATTAGTCCAGTCTAAAACTATATATATATATATATATATATATATATATATATATATATATATATATATATATAACTGTATTGTGGGAAGCTGCGCATGGTTAGTCTTCTTTCATACCTTTTAAATACTTGTCATATATCAACTGTATATATACTACTATAGTTATTTAGAGTTTTCCCCGACAACTAGGTCTAGAACTAAGTAAAGCCATGTTGGTCACTCTTAAATACAAACAAAACTATATCCCCATAGGATTTCCAGATACAATCTTCCCTTCTCTTGGGGTTAAACAATATGGAACAAAGAGAAATGCAGTATTCTCGGTGAACCTTTTCTTAGACTGTCACCCTTAGAAATTGTCAAAGAAATTCTACTCCCTGGAGTTTATCCATTCTCTGTGAATATCATCTCCTGAGTTTCTTCCAAACCCTCGAACTTTCCTGGAATGATCTCTTCTCTGTGAATTGTATTTCTTGAACTTCTCTTGGTTTGGGGACCCACAGGCTTCCTAAAAGTATCCCCGCCTCCTCTTGGGCGTTGTGCAAGGACCCTTATGCTTCTTAGAAGTTCTCATGCCTTCTCTTGGGCTTAATACAAGGACCCTGACGACCTCTTAAAGGTATAAGACAGAACTTAGTCATCCTTTTCTAGAGCAGTCTTTCTAGTGTCAGACCTCAGGCCAATTTAGGGTTGTTTCTCATCCCTTAAATGCCCTTGCCTCCTCTTGGAGACATCATACAAAATATAAAACTCTTCCACACCGGTAGACTTAGACAGTCTAATCCCCTTGAGTCTTAAAGACATTCTCAAGTTCCTTACAACTATAGGGAAGAACCCCGGGCATTCTGGATCGATCTCCAGCAGAAACCCAACCTCTCTCATGAGAGTTCCCCGACCAGGGTCAACACTATCTCAAATCAGAACCTCAAGGTATCTGACATCTCAACTCTTCTGTAATCCTCAGCAAGAGTTGATTCCCCACTTGGACCTGCCTAGGGATCTCCATAATCCTCAGCAGAAAGCTGGCCTCCTCTTAGGCTTTGTGTAATGATCCTTCCTCAGCAAAGTCAGCCTCCTCTTGGGCTTTGTACAATGATTTTCCCCAGCGGAGCTAACCTTTTCAGACTCTCTTGTTGATTCCATCACTTTTCAAGATTTTCTTGATAAGTCAATATCATTTTTAGCCTCAATCTCGGGCTTCGTACGAGACAGAAAATCACTCTCTTGTTGAGTATAAAAGACTCTCTTGTTGAGTCAATCACCTTTTCAGACCCTCTTGTTGAGTCAACCCTTTTTTTTAGCCTCAATCTTGGGCTTCGTACAAGATAGATAAAAATACTCTCTTGTTGAGTCGATCTTTATCCAAAACTTGGTATAAATATTTTCCCCCTTAGTAGGAGCTAGCCTCCTCTCCAGTTCTCCAGCTTGTTTAGCCACAATCCTGGGCTTTGTACAGGACAGATAAAAACACTCTCTTGTAGAGTCTGAACCCTTTAGCCTCAATCTTGGGTTTTGTACAAGACATAAATTTCCCTCTCTAGAGCTAGGGACAGCTATATTCCCCAGCCAAGTCATTTCCTTCCAGCCTTTGTTTCGGCTTTGAGGAAGAACTTCACCAAGCAGAGTCAAACTCATTGCAGCCTCAATCTTGGGCTTTGTACAAGACACATCCTCACCAGAGTCAGTCAAATTTCCCGTTTTAGCCTAAATCTTGGGCTTTGTACAAGATAGATAATACTCTTCAGCCAGAGTCAAACTCATTTCAGCCTCATGCTTGGGCTTTGTACAAGACACCTATAAACCTCCCCGATGGAGTCAAAACCCTTTTTTAGCCTCCTCTTAGGCTTTGTATAATGATATCCCCAAAGAGTCAGTCTCTTTTTAGCCTCAATCTTGGGCTTTGTATAATACAAATAAAACACTCTCTTGTTGAGTCGGTCTTATCCAGCCTCCTCTTAGGATTTGTATAAAGAAATCCCCTAGCCAAATTAATTAACCTTTTAGCATCAACCTTGTGCTTTGATCAAGGCACACAAAAGTCAACAATCTCTCTTTAGAGATGACAAATTCCATCTCAATACCCTTTTAGCTTCAATCTTGGGCTTTAAACAAGACACAAAAAACCTTTCAGCTTCAATCTTGGGCTTTGAACAAGACCAAATATATTTTTCCTCCCTTAGAATAGGAGGAACTACGATTGCTCTGATTTCCCTGTTTCGTTTAAACGAGAATACGTAGGCATAAGATTGCAAAATCTTAGCGAGCATACCAATCAAAAACTCTAGGTCTTGTACCTTCATATTAATCAAAAGCCATAGGTCCAGTACCTTCATATCAATCAAAACTTTAGGTTTCATACCTTAAGCCATCATCATCATCATTTTTCACCGAAAATAAAAACTCACACACTCACTCTTCCCAAGAAACTTTCCCAACTTATCAGCAGATAAACACTATCAATTACAAAGTGAAACCTAAAAGTTAACATCCTGTGGATAACCACATATAGGATGGGTAATTGACAACTACCCATTGTATAACCTGACCCCGGACCCCCAATCTCTTTTAAGCGTTTGTTCAGTTAAACATTCGTGTGCAAGGTTAGTTTTAGATACCTTCCCTTTCCCTTCCAGCTTCACGGGATAAATAAGAAATCAGAAAGTAGCACCCTTTCTCCTTGAGGAGGAAAACCTAAACTTCAGCGATAAGGTGGTCGCGTCACCGGCAAAAATCGCTCTCTACAGAGAGGACGACCTTAATCCATGAAAAAAAGGTGTCACTGAAGCCAAATTGATGAAGAACATTTATAATAAAATTCTAGCTTAAAGTATCAAACGCTTTCGTAATGTCAACTTTCAACATGACGTTTCCACCAAGAGACTTCTTGTGAAGTAAATTAGCCACTTCAGAGGTTAAGCTAATGCAATCCTTAATACTTCTACCACCTATGAATCCCTTCTACTCCTTGGAAATGATTTGAGGCAACACCTTGGCAAGCCTATCCGTGAGAACCTTAGTCATAATCTTGAGCTTGAAATTTGCTAACACAATGGGCCTGAAATGCTCAATGTTGTCAGCCTCCTTCACGTTAGGAATAAGAACAAGGGTATTAGAATTATAGCAGGGAGATATCCATCATTCTTTTAAAAATTGCAAGGTTACATTCATAACATCCTCCGTGATCAGCTTCCAGAAATGTTGGTAAAAAATAAGACCAAACCCGTCTGGCCCAGCAGTGTTGTCCCTTCGAAGGTTGAAGATGGTACTATGAATTTCTTGCTCAGTTGGCAGCATGGTGAGCAGATAGTCGGTTTGATCATTCACAATCCTAGGGATGACACTTTCGACGAGATTGTTATCCTGCAAAACAGAAACATTATCATATAAACCCCTAAAGTGTTGCACAACATTCTCAACAATTTTATCCTGGTTATCGTAAGAAACTTCGTCAAACTTCATGGAGTGAATGAACCTCGTAGCATTTCTGATTTTTGTAACTTTGTGAAAGAACTTAGTATTACAATCTCCCTCAGCATGCCATTGAACTCTTGCTTTTTCATTCCAAAAATCCTCCTCATAATTATGGGCCAAATCCAATTTAGCTTGAGCCTCCCTTTCCTTTCCAGCTTGATCATCATTGTATCCTTGTGCATAATAGTGTCCTGAATGCAACCTAACTCCTTCTCAGCTATTTTAACCTGATCCTGAACATTCCTGTAATACCCCATATTATCTAAATGCTCAATTGGACATCAAATGAGATCAGATGATCTTTTGTGTACTCTATCTTTGGATAATCGGATTAATGGAATCCTCTAAGTACTTTAAGTGTTATCAATTGAGATCAATAGAGCAGCTAATGAGCTCTGAAGAGATCAATTATTGATGAAAGAGACAGATCAATTATTTTAACTCGAGAAAGGATTTTAAGGTAACTCTAATAATTGATCAATTGGTGTGAGACGATAAAATATCAATTGGAGATATTTTACTCTATTGGATTATATTATATAATATTAGTATTATATATATATATATATATATATATATATATATATATATATATATATGTTATAAGAGAAAGAAAAGAAAAGTTAGTAAAGAAGAAGAGAAAGAAGAGAAGAGGAAGAGAAGAGAAGAGGGAAAGAGGAAAAGCTTGGGAGGAAGCTTGGATCATTGTTCATCATCTTCTTCAACCTCCTCTTCGATTATCAGGTGGGTTCTAGTTAGAAACTCTAAGTTCTAGAAATATATGTTTAGAACTTAGGTTAGATTTGAGAGAAAATGATTAAACAGATAAATCAATGAAATCTAATGGATGAAACGCGATATAAAATGTGTAGTATAGTCGGGTTACGTGTGGATTGAACCTATCATACTTGTTTTGATGTCCCAATATGTTTGGGTATGAGTTAGAATGGTTTAGAATGAAGAAAAACATGACTTTTGGGTTCTGTTACGACAGTAACCGGTTACCCTGTGGTGAGTAACCGGTTACCCTTTGAAAAATGACGTTTATGGGATGTTTTCTAGCCAGTAACCGGTTACCCTGTGGTGAGTAACCGGTTACCACTGCTATTGGCAGAAAAATGAAAATTAAAAAGGGCGTATCTTTTGAACCGTAAGTCCGTTTTGGTCCCCGTTCGAAGTGTTAGAAAGCTAATTTTATGCTCTATGTGATAGTGAGGTAGAAACATGGTTATATACTATGGATTGATAAGAAAAATATAGAAATGTAATGTATGTAATTTTGATTCCACCAAAACTCAAGGATTAGGAATCCGATTGATTCGAGTCCAAAGCCTTTGGAAAGATGATCCAATAAGGTAGTGAATGGTAATGTTAGACCATGATTTAACCAAGGATTCTTGGTAGAGTATAGTAGTGGCTTGTATGCCTTAAAATGTGTGTGGACTACTATGTGGATTATGTTTGCATGTTATGTTATCATGTGTGTTTTATGATTGATATTGTTATATGCAAATTGTGTAAACCATGTCTATATAATTGTTGTTGAGTATGAATGAAAGAATATGCATGCTTAAAATGAATTAGGAAGAGTGAGAAACCTTACCCCAAACAAATGATATGATCCTAGAGATGTAAACTAGGTCTTGGTAAAGGTTTGAATGACAATGCTTAGGCATCGATGCTAGAAGAGTATCTTTGATAAGTAGTTGTTAGCAGAGGTTAATAACCTAGATGGCGATGCTCGTTCATTCGATGTATAAAGGTGCATCTTTGACGAGTAATGGTCTAGGAGAGAGAGAAACACTAATATGGAACATGTTTATAAACCTTTGTATTTTTGAGATAAGGCGAATGTGGCCTTAAGTCAAATGTGGCCTTGTGATTGTCGACTACAATCACGTTTGTGTGTGAGATCACATAATCGGAACCGTTCTTATCCCTTAATAAATATTAGTGGCCTGTGTCGATATCCTCTTGTGTGGGATGGCCGGGGAAAGTATTTATTAAGTAAGTAGCCGTGACCCGTGTCGATATCCTCTTGTGTGGGATGGCCGAGGAAAGTTGCTTAGTGGGTGGTATTAGTGACCCGTGTCGAGATCGTCTTGTATAGGATGGTCGGGGAAAGTACCCATGTTTAGATAATCGTGACCCGTGTCAAGATCCTCTTGTATAGGATGGCCGGGGAAAGTTATCTATGTTAGCTTCCGGGACCCGTGTCGAGAACTCTTTGGAAGGGTTGGCCGGGAATGGATGTCTACATTTAAGGATCTGTGACCCGTGTTGAAACTCTCTTGTAGGGTTGGCCGAGGAAAGATGCCTTGGTATGTGATACCTATTAGTGATAAATATTGAGTTGTTGAACTCATAAACATGTTTTCATATAGTGTGAGAATGAGAACTCAAGGTCATTTCCCTTCCCCTTGACTTGAGTTAGGATTTGGCTAGAACCCTGTAAAGCCGAGAGAATCCATAAGATAGGGAACTCACTGAGATGTATATCTCACCCCATTATTGTTGATTATTTTCAGGAAGCATTTGCAGGTTTGATTTACAAGTGGAGTTATGCTTGGGATGTTTCAAGAGAAGCTTAGTTGAGCTTATTCCGCTGTGTATTATTTTCTTGTACAATGAGGAATATTGTACTTTATTCGTAGATTTTCTTGTTTTGGCTAATTTCCATGCCTTGTACCATAGATTGTATTATGTTTTTAAAATGGTCAAATATGTGAATTATGCCAATAGGCACTTATGATGGTGTCAGTACCAAATAAAACACTTGTATGGTATTATTCTAGATATATATTATACAGGGCGTTACAATTCCCAAAAACATTTTTGTTCCAAGCTTTGAGGTTTCCTTTGAGAATTTGAAGCTTTTTAGACAAAACATACATAGGATAACCCACGACTTTAACATTCCAAGATTCTTAAACCACTCTATTACAACCACTGTGCAAAATCCAAGCAAGAAGGGATTTGAATTGAGATCTAAACCTAGCTTCATGATAGTCGAAATTAAGAAGGAGAGGATAGTGGTCAGACCTATTGCGAACAAGCGTGGAACAAATAGATTTGGAGAAAGCATTCAACCATAATTGGTTACAAATATCATTGTCCAGCCTCTTCTGTGTGTGCCTTGCACCACATCTACCATTAGACCAAGTGAATTTAGCACCACTAGTTAGGATATGCACTAAGTGATTAAGATCTGTCCAATCACTAAACTCTTCCACGGGACCTCTGGCTGGGGAATAAGAACCACTGTATTCATGAACTCCAATAATGGTATTGAAATTACTAATTAAACACCAAGGTAGGCTAGTCTAGGTTAAAACTCTTTGTAACCCACTCCACAAGTTTCTTCTAGCAACATAACAGGTAGAAGCATACATCGCCGTAATTCCAAGGATTTGCTCATTCGACTTGAAAGTGAAAGATGTAACACCCCCAATTTATACCCCCAACTAATTAAAGCGGTAAAAGAAAATTCAAAATTTCATCAGAGTATGTTTAAATTAACATGGCATAGACCGGGAGAATCACATTATATTGAAACAATTCATACAACACCTGCTCATAAAGATATGCAACAGTGGGGTAGCAATCAACAGAGGAACTCAGTTCCTTACACCCACATTTCAGATTTTAGAATAAAAGCGGAAAATCTAAAACTGAATAACATATATATATGTATATATCACATGAAAAGTTTGTCATACTTCAAGTTATACATGCACAAGCCAAAAGATATACATATACATAATACACAATAATCACAAACGGTCTCCCTAACTACCCGGTGTCACATATCAGAGCCGACCGACAAAAGAATGAAGACGCAAAGCTTCACCAAAATACCTCCAGCAACTCTAATCTGCAATGCCTCATAGAGCATTATAAAACAGCAGAAGGGTGAGAAAAACAATCATAATACAGTTGCATATAATTATATATTAACACAGAAATGCACATATAGATTTCTCACCACAACATACAACCGAATCCAAATACCACACAACATCCTACATATTTCATTTATCTAACACCAATGCATATTAATCGTACACTATGTAATTATCACCGAGAATATCAATTCATCAATTATGCACACGATTAATCCATTCACAATCCTCACACAAAGTCAATCATATCTATGATTTATGCAAATGCACAGAGACCGACACAACGACTCTATGCACATGCCATGCGGTACCGACTCTCAATATTTCTCATCACCAGTTCACTCAGGAACTATTGGAACTATCGCTCGTTACTTAGTGTAACTCCCCGTCGGACATACGATGTTCCCCGTCGCTTTCGGTCCTCTTTGTATAAGGCTCACGACGTTTATGGATCGCTTTCGGTCCTCTTTGTATAAGGCTCACGATCCGATCGCTCACACCCCACATGGGCACACGATCGTCTATAACCATCGCTTTCGGTCCTCTTATTTTTAAGGCTCACGATATATCAAATCGCTTTCGGTCCTCTTATTTTTAAGGCTCACGATGTTATAGCAGATTCCCTCTGGAATCAATCCGTCACTCAGGACGTCACAACAATGCATATCATGATGCTTGGCATACAATGACTCGTGACATTTAATATGCACACATACATGCATTCATCTACATCAACAAAATCACACTTGCACTTAAACCCAAAACAATGCATTTAATTGCCATACGGCCACAAATCGTCACAACACCATTTAAACACATGCATTTACATCGTACAATAGCACCTTGCATGATACACCTCAATTACGAACGATTACAACGACAAAAATCGACAAAACGACACTATTCCAATTTCCGACATAATTAAATTGGCTAACAATTTCCAAATCATCATAATAAGAAAGTACAGCTCAATAGCTTTCCAACGATACCAAGAATGTAAAAATCGGATGAACGGAACCCAAGTTACGAAAGAAAACGAAAACGATATTTTGAAAAAGTCCCATTTTACCATTCTCCTGGCCATACGCGTATTGCCCTGAGCCATACGCGTATGGGCAGAGACTCATTTTTCCCAAAGTTCACGTGTAAAAGTCCATACGCGTAATGCCCAACACGGTACGCATATGCCCTAAAATGTTACGCATACCATACGCAAATGGGCAGATGGCCGAGAAAATTGAAGATCCATACGCGTATTGGCCCATGCCTCGCCCATGTTACCCGTAATGCCAAGGTCCATACGCGTATTAACATGCCCCATACGCGTATCACTTGGAAAAATCAGAAAAATTTCTGCATGTTCTTCCTGTTACGGGTTCAACCTAAAATTCCCCAAATCATCATCCAATACTCAGAAAAACACCAATTTGAGGTATAACTATACATACCCAACATGTATAAGCAACAAGGAACACAATCCACATAAGTTTAGACACATTTGGATCAATTTTTACCAATTTCTAAACATTATGATTTTCACTATATTTATCATTTCAATCCAATAACAATCACAAACACACATACATAATCATACACAAGCATATAATAATCGAGTTTCGCACCCTTACCCGATTAAATCGATTCTAGAAGTTGTTTTCTTGATTTTTCCAAGCTTTTCTTACTATTTCTCTTCTTCTTCTCTTTTCTCCTCTTTTTCTTTCTTCTCCTTTTCTTTCTCTCTATTTTTCTCTCTTTCTATTTTCTATTTTTCTACTTAATGAAAAATATCATGAAATGACCAAAATACCCCCACACTCAAATATCTCGCAAATGTTTCCAAAACCCGATAAAATATCACAACATTGAAAAATAACATATTTTCAGATAAAAGTCGAAAATAAAATAAAATAATAATAAAATAATCAAACGACTCGATTAAATAAAAACTGACAAAATGGGGCGTTACAAAAGAGATAATGTCCACAATGTCAGGATCAATGTTTTTATCACATAAACACCATAGGTTAGGGGGAAGAACTCCTCTACTATTAAAATAAAAAATTTTAATAAAGTTTAAATCCCTTTGAGGCTCGGCTATGAAGATAAACTGAGGATGAATAGATTGAATTAACCTTTTTAAAGCCAATTTTGTTGGAGAGCTGGCTATACCTCTCACGTTCCAATATATGCAATTCATGGAGAATTTTGAGCACTACTAGGCCTAGACCTTGTTGCATAATTACTCTAGGCAGATTGCTTATTGTTAGACTTATTTCTAGCTCTAACTTTGACCAATTGAAAACCGTCACTAGCCACACTATTTCCTACACCTTTCCTGTCTTCTATGCCCTGCCTACCTTGCTCCATTTCCACCATATTTGCCCAGGAAGAGTTCAAGAACTCCACATCATTATCCACCCGTGTAAAGTTAGTTTTAGGAACTTCCTCCTCATTCATGTCTTAAGAAGCATCAATAAAGCTAGAGTCCCCTTCTGGGCTCTCTGCATCTCCAGGGCCAATGGAATTTTGTTGCAGAACAATTACACCAACTAAACCTTGAACTAAGTCAGTTATGAGGTCTCCAACCAACCGAGTCTACACAGCCAAAATAGCTACATCAGCATTACCAGCCACTACTTGCTCTACAACATCCACTTGCTGAGAAGTTTCCCCACTTTAAACATTATCCTTGAAATTGTTATTATCTTCTTCTTGCTCCTTGTTGTTAACTCTCTTATACACATTCCTTCCGGATTTTCTATGATTCCCTAAGACACCACCAACCACAACGATTTCCCCTTTCCTCTTGCAACTGCTAAGATTTTGCCATATAATATTGTAGGTTGTGCAAAACTCAGGAAGATTCTCATACTCCAATTCCACAAAAAAGGCATAACCTTTCCTCTCCACCAAGACTTTGTACCTCAATTCTTTGGACAGTTCCATGTCAACTAGAACTTTAACAAAATTCCCAAAAGGACGCTCAAAGCAACAACTGTTGGAAGCAAAATCTGTGCACAGTGGCGTCCCCACACTACTCGCAATAGAAAAAGCGACGCGTGGCCTCCAGTATTCTTGAGCCAAGCCATGAATTCGAACCCAGACCTGAGCAGAGGTTTTCTTTAAAAGGGTTGGGTTGAAATCCTTGATCCAATTGAAAAGCTTTAAGTTACCTGATCCCAGATTCTACGAAGCAATGGATCTCACCTGTCGCATATCTTCCAAGCAAGAAAACAAAAATTCATAATACCTTTTTCCCAGAGAGGTGACACCCCACTTCCCAATCAATTTCCATAGCCCTTGTAGCTTCGTCTTGAGGCATTGGACCGTTAGGGGAGAAGTTCCTTTTGTCCAAATTACTCTGTCGTGCAAGTTGTGTTTGCAAGCTTCGACTCCCTTTTGATAGTCTTCCTTCGGTATAACAATGGCCAACTGGTCCCCTTTGATGCAAGGAGTTGGAAGTTGACTAAGAGGTTTGTCACAAACATTATTCAGAGCTTCGACAAAAGACTTGAGTTGTTTGGATTTCCATTCGATAATGAAGCTCGGTTTTGAAGAATGAAAACAGTTAACCTGAACAATTTCGGGGAAAAGGTCTTCCATGGAGGCAAAGGAAAGAAAAATACACCATGGATCCTGTAATTTAATTTAACACTAAACATGTTTATCATTTTTTAGGTTTTTCATGTTATTGTTAAATTAGTTATTTATTATTATTTTTAATTTCTAAACCATTGACCTAATTTTCACTGGCATTCAACTTTTTTTAATTATTTTTTTTGAAATTCTGGCCTATGCAGACAGCAGATGTCCTAACACATGTCAAGACATTGTGCTACATAATCATTTAAACTTGGAGGTGTAACAGCAGACTGATACCTTGAATATCAGAACTGCACCATCACAGATGTCACGACATCTGATCCAACATGTTTATCATGAACCCTAACAGAAAACATAAATCTGCAGAATGATAAAGAACACAGTAATTGTTAACCCAGTTCGGTGCAACTCACCTACATCTGGGGGATACCAATTCAGGAAGAAGACTTCACTATCGTGTAGACTGTTACAAAGTTAAACTCCCACGTTTACAACTTTATCCCTAACATATACCCCATGAACATCTTTACCAAGGTTAAACTCAAACGTTTAGAACCCTGATGCGAGATACCCCACTCACTTCCCTTAATCACCAACTGTGATTTCTACATCATCCATATCAATATAGAAATCTGTCAAGTATACTTGACAAAGAAGCTAACTCAGATTTGCTTAATAGCTTCATCCAAGAACAATACACAATCCAATACCTCAAGGCTTATGGATATGTGTGACACCTATATCTACCATAGTGTATCAACTTATACAAAGGGAGACTTATAACCTAGAAAGCCAACGACTTTCAAAACCCTAAACCCTTGTTTCTTACGCAAGAAAATAAGGTTACAACAGGCGTACTAAGGCATTCATAAACCTAGGTCTAAGTCTTCTATTTATAGTGTCTTCTGCTTCCTTGGGCTTTAATCTTCAGTCCTTGATCCATGCGCTGATTGTTTCCGTAAATCTTACCACAGGTTTAGAAACATCCTGTCATATCAGATACAGATGTCGAGATATCTGTTAGGACATCTTCTCTGGCCAGTCTTCTTTCATCAAACTTCTTCATGTTTAAACATCTCTTTTGACATACTGTTATTCCCAAAAATTTGCTCAAATCAGCAGAGCTTTCAATCTCCCCCTTTTGACAAATTTTTGGTTAAAACTTCTTAGGAAGGAAAAGAAAGTCTGGCATTTGGATCCCATTTGAGACTCTTTCATACTCCTTGAAATTCCTAGTTGTATGTTGGTGTACATGAGAAGAGTATATGACTCTCTCCCCCTCAAACCAGTACTTGCCACGATAGGATGAATCTTCCTCTTGAGAGGCATAAGAGAACTCACAAGAAGATCCAGAAAGAGCTTAAGAAGAAACAGTTGTATCATTTGTAACATAGAGTTCACCAGGAATGTAACTCAGATCACAAGACACAACCTGTTTCATAAGGCACAAAGGGAAAGATTCTGATAGAATGTTAAACCATCCTCTCCAACATCCTTCGCAATTCAACCACCAGAGATGTATGTTGAAAGAGTCACCCACACAACCTTTCTCCCCCTTTTTAGCCAAAAATTGACAAAAGAATCCAATGCAGTTCCATATCCAGATGTTACTTATCCAAACACAAATGAACGACATGATGAAACAACTCACACTCTGGACTACCACAAACAGATGCACTCTTTAAATACCTAAACACTTTCTTCTGATAATCATGGTCCAAAGAAGTGACCGCTGGACAATTCAAAGAGAAATAAATTTAGGTAGGTGAATTCAACATTAATAACTGTGCACCGCCCAACTAGGATAAGACTGTTCAAACTTTTAAGTGTAACCGTCCAAAAAGAGCACTTGTAACAAACACATGTTACTCATGCCTTCTCTCAGTAAGCACTACCCACCGTCCGATCTTCAGGTCTTAAATAATATCCTGACATTTTTTCTGTCTTGTTTAGTCCATCTGAATCACAGTTTCCATCCTTTTGATAAGTCCCAGGCAGAATCCTTTAAACCAAAAGACAAATAGAGCCGGCGAAGATGTTAAGACATTCCTTCAAACATTTCCCAATTAGCATCCAGAGATTTCTGTATTGATCAAAATCTTCAGTTTTTTGTGACCACAGTCTGCAGAGAAAAATAAATTCTCCCAAACTCAGTCAATGATTTTTAAGCATCCAATAAGAACCATTCAAGTATGCATTTCCAAGTTTCCCACAACTTGCAACAATACTCTAATGTCAAGACATCCTCCTTGACATCTCAGTTTGCTTGACGCACAAATGCAAACTGGAATTTCCACAATAACGTCAAGCCATCTGTAATACCCCAAAATTTGCTCCCCCTTTTTGCATCATAGCATAGCATTATCATATCATATCATATCCATCTCATTAGCATTGCATTGCATATTTCACATAGAAAAATGAAGCATAGCATCCTTCTTACCATCAAGGCATGTGATCAGGGTAAAGGTGGACCATCAAGGGATCATTCAAGGCACAAAAGGTCAGACAAGTTCACTCAAGGCAAACCAAGAGGTCTTTTATGTCTCATACTATCTCAAATGATCATCCTAAACCTCAAGAGAGTGAGATTCAATACGAGATTGAAGCACTACATCTTTCACTATGCAAGAGCTCCACCAAATGAAGGAAAGAACCTCAAAAGAGATAGGTCATTGGTTCAAAATCATCCTCAAGTGGCATATCTCATCATCCTTTAAGAGGATACACAACATACTCTGAGGAATTTGAAATTGAAGACTGCACATTTTTCTCCTAGGAGGAGGGTACCAAAATTAGGGTTTCCAATTAAATCAGGGCATTTCTGATTTTTTGGACAAAACTTGATGTCATGGTATTCTACATGTTCTTAAGTGTATGTGTATGGAAAATTGCCTCTCAATTTGGTTCTAGAAGTGGTTCAATTGGAAGAAAGATAAAAAATCAGGAAAATTGGGGCTAAGTCAAATAATCAGAGGGAAAAGTCAACTCTTGACTCTTTGAGCCCAAAATCATGAAATTCATGTTATATGTGACCAATGTACAAAATTTGATCAAGAAACTCCAAAAGAATCATGAAAAAATCAAGATGTGGAAAGTTGCCATTTTTGGAAGAAGTAGGGTTTCCACAAATAGTAATTTTAGACCATTTTGCATCAGAGTTTAAACCAAGGCCATTCAAAATTGGAGCCTCAAATGAAAATTCCACTCGGCCACAACAAAAGATCTTGTTTCAAGCTTCAAATCCATGTGTAGAACATCTCCATTGGATAAAAATTGAGTGAGATATGATTGATCAAAGTAGGTTAAAAACTAGGTCATGACCAAGGATTTTCAGGTCACGCGCATGTCTTTTTTACAAACAGTTGGTGGGCCAAATGTTCACCTATTTTTCTCATGGTTAGAGGCTTCATTTGCAAAACTTGTCAACATCAAAAATGTTCCTTGTAATGTCCTCTTCAAGTTTCATGTTGGGCAAAATTTGATTTGATCAAGCTATGAGGCAGATATAATGGTCTCAAGTTGTGATGATCTTGCTGAAATTCCATGCCAAGATGCATTGCCAGCCAACCTCATTTCCTCGCCCCTAACCAGTTTTCAAACTTGTGTGTTATGAGTCATTTTCCCAACCTCTTCCAAGCATTATTTCATTTTATTTTTCACACCAAACTTGTAGCACTATATCCCCTCTTTCAAATGAGCCCAAAAACACACCAAATCATCCATTGGTAGAGAGAAAAACATCATCAAACTACCCTACATTACACTGATGCATTGTTGGCTTTGATGTGCAATGTGGTTCAGACATACACCAAACGTTTCTTTTCCTCTTTTAACCAAGCACACTCATCACATGTCCATGCATATGAGCACGTGCCTTGCATGAAAATAGAAGGAACAACTTGCTGAGCAAGTTTCACTTACACAAGCCGTGCCATTGCATTTCTTTTCACCTCCACCATAGTTTATCATGAGTTGCCATCACCATAGCTTTGCTCTCCGTAACTAACTTGACTCAGTTAGTTAGGGATGACTCACTTAACTCAACTGTGACTCAGTTAATTCACTCATTAAACCATAGTTAACCCACACTATAAATGACAACCTAACTCTCAAATTTCATTTTCAACTCCATTCTTCTCATTTCACTCCAAAACACTCTCTACTTTTCTCTCTGATTCTCTCACTATTTTTCATCAAAACTTTTTCTCTTGCACGAGATTTTCATCTGCTTCATCTTTATCATCATCAATGGAGCATGATTGAATCCACACGATTTCCTCAAGTATACTTCAGCAAGCTTTGAATTTCTTTGCTCTCAAGATATAGCATTTATTTTGCTTAGTTTTGAAGCTCCAAGGTTGAAGAGCAAGTATTTCCTCTGGTTTTCTCAAACTCTACAAGAACTGCAAGATCAGGTTCCAAAGCTCACAAACTTTTCTCTCATGTTTACTTGTTTATTTTGTTGTTTTCATGGTGATTTGAGCTTAATAGAAGCATTTGAACTCTGGCTAGTTGATAGAGCTTCTTAGAAGCTTAGATCCAAAAACTTAGGGCAACATGTTCATGCTTGTTTCTTGCTGTATGTGAATGGTTTGATGATTTCATTGGTAGAATCATGATGTGTGTTACTTCCTCTTCATTTTAGCATATTGATTGTGAAATTATGGAGAATTTGAGGTTGCAGACGGTGGTAGTTCGCCGGAGAAGGTGACCGGAGGTCCCTCTCCGGCCGGCGTTCTTATTTTAGGGTTTTATGTGCAGTTTGAATGTAGACCGTTTGATGTTCATGATCGTGCGTTCCAAAACATGCCGACACATTAAAAATAAGTGTGCTCCTCACGTGATTTTATCTGATTTTCATTTAAACATCATGTGGCGCAGTACATTGTAGATAATGTGTTCCCTCACGCGTGTGTGTTGATCTTGTATACTTTGACTTAGTTGTTGACTTGACTGGATCCAATGGTGATCATTTGTTTGACTCATGTTGACTGAGATTCCATGCTTGTTAGTATGTTCTACGTGTTTAATGGACCTAGACCAATTTGATATTCGCACCCTATGTTTCCAAGGCCCAAACATGTTGAACTGATGGTTTACTATATTTGCACCCCACTCTTGTTTTCATTTCATTTTTATTTTCTATATTTTATGCACATTTGCTTTTTATTTTCTAAAAATACTAAAATGCATTATAAAATTCTATAAAAATTCATGAACATCATTAAGACATTTAGAAAATTTTTGACTTTTTTATTTCATGATTTTATGACATTTTTGCCCCTGTTGTACAATTTCCTTTGAATTTTCATTTATGTGCTTTCTAAATGTGGTATATGAATTGGTATAATTTTGTTCTTTATCATTATAAATGATTTGGACTTGGTTCTTTTTGTATTGATTCATTGACACTTTGAATCATGTTAGAGGATTTTTGGTTGATTTTTTTAGATCATTTCATGGCATGTTTTGATGCTTATTTTTACACTACTTTGCATGATGTTTCAATTTGACCTAATTGCATTGCTTGACATCATTTTGCCTTGAATTTTCACATGCTATTTTGATGTATGATTCACTTATGATTTAGGAATTCCAATACCATGCTTGCATAATTTTCATAACTCCATTTTATTTTTGTTTGATGCATTACATTTGAAGTATAATAACATGTCATATCATTCTAATTTTTGTGCATGTTTACATGAGTTCTTTTGTGCATATTTGTATGATAATTTGCATATTGTATGAGCTATTCTTGTGACATTATAGATCATTGGTACACATTATAAGTCATCTTTGCATGTTCATTTCCCTTTTGAACTTTGTGCATCCTTAACATGTATTGGTTTGCATCTTTTCTTTTGAACTTCCATTTCAATTCTTTTCCTTGTATAACTTCTTGAATGTCTTGATGTTTGATCCATGAATAATTTGAGATGTGTATAAGCCATTTTCCATTTAGTTCCATTCTGATCCTTGAATTACATGTTCCATCTATGCATGTTTCTTCTATTTCTTTTCATCTTTCATCTATCCTTTCTTATGGAAACATGTTGAATGTTAATGGATGGTGATTGTTGCTTATTCATTTGAATTGATAGGATGATATTCTTTTGCTTTCAATATGATGTACATTCTGGTTGTGACATTAGGATTTGATCTTTTATCTCATTCTTTTGAGTTTTATGGTACATTAAGTGTTCTTTTACTTCTTGTATTTCTTATACATGTTCACTAACCATGTAGGGGCTTGGGTAAGTTGGAATTGAGTGTGGATAAGGAATCCACATTCAAACTTCTTTCCTTTCATCTCTTTTACAATTCAATCTTGTATTTTGTTAAGCACTTATGTGCTTACTTTGATTAACTCATTACTTTCCCTTTTGAGTTACAATTCATCTTCTACTTTAGAAGTGAATTGTTTAGCTCATTCCTTCTTTAGATTTAGGTTTTAAACCTCATAAACCATTAGGATCACTCCCTTAACTAATCAATTAGGATTGAGTCTTAGTTCACATAGATTTTACCTTTTCTCCTCCCTTGAGTCTCTTTTCTCATCTCAAAGAATATTCAAAATATGTAATAAAGGTAGGCATTTATTGCATTTAGGCCTTTCATATAAAAAAAGATTATAAGGGGTCTTCTCTTATAATCTTAGAATGTGTAGCATATAGCCCATCTTGGGTCAATGTGTTAAACATTTGATCTTGTATGAGGGACTTAAATGCAATACTTGTTGAAGGTACAAATTAAAAAAACACTTCTTCATTTCATAATCAACAAAAACACTTAATAAACACAAGTATGCTAATGTGTTTGAACCTTGACAATTGGAACTAAGTGTGGGGGTCTTCTTCACCCTTAGTGTACTTTCTTACTCATTCCATCTTGGAGTGTGAGAATGTATACACTCCAATGACTAAGATTTGGATACACTATCATATGCAAACAAATAAAAAAACTCTTAAAAGACAAAAACAAACAATAACGTCTTTCCTCCGGGATTTCTTTCCTCATCTCATTCACTCATTCCTTAAGGATGCGTCATTTCCGTTCTACCGCAAACAGGTAACGCCTAAGTCTCCCTACAGCGAGCCGCAACACTGAACTACCAGAACGCGAACGTTGACGCATTCCACTAAAAAACACAAACAACTTTCCCTAGGTGAGGGGAACTACGTCGCTCTGATTCTCATGTTCCCGATGAGATACGTAGGCAGTGGGGTAGGGCCCATTCGAGCACTTCTTTTATTTTCCCTACATTTGTTTCTCTTTCTTTCTCCTTTCTTTCTTTCAGTTCTTTTTCCAGCATCTTTTCTACACCCTTTGATCGAGACAAGCAAGCATGGATCCCATCGGGTACGATGGACGCGTGGGGATGCTAATACCTTCCCTGCGCGTAACCGACTCCCGAACCCATTTCTTTTGGTCGCAAGACCATGCTTTTCTTTTCCTTCAGGTTTATGCGGTGTTTCCTTTCCCTCTCTTGGGATAAATACACATTGCTGGCGACTCTGTTTCGGTGCCACTTTCGCGTTTGTACTAGGATGAAAATCCCGGGAGCGACAGCAGGCGACTCTGCTGGGGAAGGGTTGACCTACTGCTGGTCCATCCTAAGCGAGTCAATCCTAGCGCTTGCCTGTTTTTCTTTCATTGGGTGTTTATTGTTGTGCTGTATTTACCATTTTATTGTATGGTTATTTGTTGCTTTACTGTACATTACTGTATTTACTGCATTTTAGCATTTTATATATTATACTGTGCTGGACTGTGCTGTTTTCTGTTTGGTGGGATGGGATTTCTGAGAGATGAGCCCATTACACAGGCTTGAGTATACACTTAGGATTAGAGTGGAGAGTAGTGGGACCTACGTGTTGTCTGGAGTGCGTTGGGTATTCACGAAATTCACAGCCAGACGAGGCTATCTTGGGACGCGTTCTGATGTGTGCGTCTTGCACATGTTAGGGTGTTGATCTAGAGAGCTGTCGACTCTGGTGACCATTCCCGAGGACTCAGTTGCGGCACTCCTCCCGAGATGTGACGGTGGCAGACCATATTCTGTGGCAAACCCATTGCACATTCTCGATCCGAGGACCCAATGCTGGGAACTTGCCATAGGGTTTCCCTTTTGAAAGAGAATCAGTGGAGGCACTCCTCGATTGGCGATAGTACTGTACCCCGAGGGATGAATGTACTATTGCTTCTCGACCTCAGTGCCAGAAGCTGAGGACCTTTCGTTCTGGAGAATCAGTTGAGGCCTCCTCGATTGATGATGATGCCAAACCAGAAATGGTGAACGTATCATCATTCTTCGACCTGAGAGCCCGGGATATTGAACATCCTAGTACCCACATGTGAGAAGGGGGGTTGTTTGCAGGTTTGCAGGTAACCATAACTTCCTACATACCCGGTTTTCTATTGACAGTACACAAAGGGAGGGTTCATCCTATTATATTCAGACGGTTTCTATTTATGGTTCCATGATGTTCCCAGAACTACACTGACATCGCACACCGTCCAGCACAGACACCTGATTACCCGATCACATTGCTCTTTTGCATCGCATTTTCATATCATAATGGTTATGTTTGTCATTTTCAGGTGCATAATACACTTCTGATTCCAATCCATGGGTTCAACAGAGAATGAAGAGAGAAGAAAGAACAATGTTTCTTACAAGTTTCCTGACCCTACCTTGGATTCATTGCTCAAAGTTATAGATATGGTCGGCCCGGATGTTCTTGATAGGTTTCAAAAGAAGTATGGGAATTTGGTTCGTACTATCACGAAGTATGAACATGATGCTTTGCACACTCTGCTGCAATTCTACGAGCCTTCGCTGAGATGCTTCCTCTTTCCAGATTACATTTTGATGCCAACGCTAGAAGAATTCTCATTTATTTTGGGGATTCCAATCATGTCTGCAATACCGTTCTTTTCTGGTAGCTCTCCTAGTGTAAAAGAAATTGCCGCTGCAATGCAAATGCATCAGTCCGTGATCAAAAGTGGTGTGAGTAACAAAAACGGAGTTGATGGATTTCATCTGGAATTCCTCTCTGATCAAGCCCAAGAGGCTGCTAATGCTAAAAACTGGGCGATTTACAACTCCATTATGGCTCTCTGTATATATGGTCTAGTTCTTTTTCCCAATCAACAAGACTTTGTGGATATGCAAGCTACGAGAGTTTTCGTTCTTAAAAATCCAGTTCCTACTTTGTTAAGGGATTTTTATCATTCTGTGCATTACAAGAACGAGAAAAGAAGGGGAGGCCCTGTTAGTTGTTGCACTCCACTGTTGTGCCATTGGCTTTTCAAGCATTTGCCTCAAACAGACGCCTTTATGGAAACCAGAGATGTTGCAAAATGGTCTAAGCGAATGATAGGTTTAACTGCTGATAATATTGTCTGGTTTGATCATCGGTTGTTGAGAATAGAGCTTATCACAAGATGCGGAAGTTTTCCAAATGTACCTCTGATTGGCAGAAAAGGAGGGATCAACTATAATCCAGTTTTGGCCATCCGACAGTTCGGGTATGCTTCCAGGGATCCTCCTACAGAGCAAGATGTGGAAGAATCTTTGTTCTTTATAGGAACTAAAGATGAGAAGGTGGTAGAAGTAGTGAACGCTTGGAAAGATAAGCATAAAATTGGAAAAGCGGTTTTTGGGAAAGGAAATTGTAGGTCTTATCCTGAATATGACAGATGGATCGAAATGAAAGTAAAGGATTTGCTTTTGCCCTTTTCAAGAGGACCTCTTTTATGTTCAGTACAGCCAGAACAGCCTACCATGGTGGCAACTGAAGAGTGCGAGAAATGGAAGAAGATGGTTAGAGAGCTACAGATAGAGAACTCTGGAATGAGCAGATGTCTTCAGAAAGCTCTAGCTGACAACAAAGAGTTGGAAAAAAGAGCATTGAAAGAGGAGAAAACCTTGGCAGACAAAGAAGAAGATTTTGATGACAGAGCTCGATACTTCCGGAAGCTTACCTTGGGAGCAGATGATACTAGTCAGGCTCACAAGGCTACAAAGCAGGTGTTAGCCTGAAGCAAGGTTTCACTAGATAAACTCCGTCAAGCTTGGGATGAAGTCAGAATTGAAAACTCTGAATTGCTGACCCAGTTAAAGGATAAAAATGAAGAGCTGAAGAAAGCACATGAAGCAAGAAGAAATCATCGAGAAGACCTTGACAAAAGCCAAGAACAGATAAGGAACGCTAAAGATAAGTTGGAAATTGCCAATAAAGAGCTTGAAGAAGTCACGGCAGATCTGAAGCTGGTTAAAATTCAAGCTGGAATTAAGAGGCGCAAAGGAGCCAATGAAGATGAAGCATTGCTGATGCACGTGGGGTCATTAGAGGATACATTGGAAAAAAGGGATGTAGTAATCAAGGAGCTGATTGAGAAGCCACATCATCAGCGTACCCGCATCCTATTTGAAGAGATTAAGTATTCCAGCCAGAAGCTGAAAGATGTAGAGCTATCAAATTAAGGATTTTCGCCATTTCTTTGTAATTTGCAATGGTTACCATCAGAATTGTTGATGGATCCATTTGACTACTTGTTTCTTTTTATGTTGCTGAAACTATGACGTATGTACTTGAAAACTTTTGGGAATTTGTATGAAAGGAGTTATTTCTTTTCACAATTTCTGGTCTTCAGATATGTGTGATGTAATAAGATATCTGCACACTGGCACACTACAAAATCACTATTTCTGGTCATCAAATATTTGTGATTGGCGTATATGATTATCTCTTCAAGGCAAAACTCACTAATCATGATTTTTGGTCGTCAGGAATTTGTGGTTACGATTGGAATCAGGATTTGAAAAGTATCTTGAAATGACAAACATAACTGTGCATTTGCATTTGCATAGCATATCATTTTTGCATTGCAGGTTTTCTTTTTGCAGGCGCCTGCTAACCTTTATTTGGTTTCAGGCACGATAGCTGATACTCCAGTTCACCGATATTCTACCCGACGTAATCAAGCACGAGTAATGGAGCAAGTTCAGACTGAGTTAGCTAATTTGAGGGGAAGGATGGAACAGTTCATGAACCTTATGCAGGGGATTGCTCAAGGACAGCAGAAGCTGAGGACTGGTCAGGAAAACATGAGGGTTGGTCAAGAAGCTATGAGAACCACTATCCAGAGGCTGGAAACTGAAATCCCAAATCGCAATGTGTGCACTCCTCCCGGTGGCACAATCCCTGCTGGTGGGGTACATCTGGGATTTGATAACAATGAGGATGGTCAAGATGACCAGTTCACTGCATTCAATAATGACATGGGGTTCTACAATGACGACCGGAAGTATGAAGGGCCTGATGAAAGACTCAAGGCTATTGAGAGCCAAAATCCTCTGGGAATTGATGTAGAAGACATGGGTCTCGTGCAGGGTGTGCGAATCCCTCCCAAGTTCAAGCTTCCTGCTTTGGATAAGTACAATGGCAGTACCTGTCCCAAAACACATTTGCAAGCTTAAAATCACAAGGTCGCCGCTTATACTGATGACCAGAAGCTCTGGATGTATTTTTTCCAGGATAGCCTGTCAGGCGCCTCCCTGGAATGGTACGTTAAGCTGGATAGGGTTCACATAAAGAGCTGGAAAGATTTGTGCGCTGCGTTTCTGAAGCAGTATCAATATAATTTGGATATGGCACCTAATCGTACTCAGCTGCAGAGTATGACTCAGGATCCTAAGGAGGGCTTTAAGCAGTATGCACAAAGATGGAGAGAATTGGTTGCACGAGTTCAACCACCTTTGGGTGATCGTGAGATGGATGATATGTTCATGAGCACACTCCAAGGGTCATATTTGGATAGATTGGCTGCGTGTCCTTCCACAGGGTTTGCTGACATTGTTGTTGCTGGGGAGCGTATAGAGAGTCTGCTGAAGTTGGGTAAGATTCAAGACGTCAGTGGGACTGGTGCTTCGGGTTCAAGGAAACCCTTTGCTAATGGAGCAAGGAAAAGAGAAGGGGAGTCCAGTGTTGTGCATAGAGGAGCGGGCAGAGGGAGAACTCAGTCCTATCATCAGGTGGATACTGTAACCATTCCGGTTCCAGCAGGACAATAAGCTCCAGATCAGCAAGGTAGACCCCGATTCCAGAGTAATAGACCAAGGGACCGTAAGTTTGATCCCTTGCCTATGTCATATGCTGCTTTGTTACCACAACTGCTCAAAGAGAAGTTGGTGGAACTTTGGACTATGAGGCCGCTAGACTCCAGAAAATTACCTCAAGGTTATGATGCCAACGCTAGATGTGAATTTCATTCTGGTGCACAAGGTCACTCGATAGAGAAGTGCTGGGCTTTTCACCATAAGGTTCAGGACTTGATTGACGCAAAAGCTATTAATTTCTCTAAGCCGCTAAATATTCGTGATAATCCGATGCCCCATCATGGAGGTGCAAGCATGAATGCTATTTCTGATGGTGAGAAATTGAATCTAATTACTGATGTGAATTTGGTAAAGACTCTGCTGTTGATTGTAAAAGAGCGTTCGTTAAAAGGAAAGGTTTTTCCTGGATGTGGCTCTGATTGTGAAGATTGTTCAAGATAGATTAATGGCTGCAGTAAGTTGAAAGTTGGACTGCAGGATCTTATGGACGAAGGGAGACTTCAGTTTGATAAAATAGAGAAGGAGAAAGATGTTTCTGCCGTTACCATTTACTATAATCCAGTTGAGATACAGGTGCCTGTTGAGGAGCCTGTTGCTATCATCGTGCCCGAGAGGCCGAGACCAGTTACGATTATAGTTCCTGAATCGGCTGCTTATGTGTCTAATAGGGCAGTTCCGTGGCAATATGGAACCGATACTCATCAAGGAGGAAGTCAACAGAAAGCAGAGGCTGTTGTTGGTACCAGTGTTGAGAATGTCAGTGGACCAAGTGGTCTCACCAGAAGTGGTCGGCTGTTTGCTCCTCAAACTTTAAGGAATGATAAAGAAGCTGAAGCCGCTGCAAGAGCAAAAGGAAAACAGGTTGTTGATGACAAGGTGCCAGCTCAGGAAGAGGACCCTAAAGTCAATTTTGATAATGATGTCGAGGAATTTATGAGGATCATAAAAAAGAGAAATTACAAGATAATTGACCAGCTTAATCAGACACCCTCTAAAATCTCGATATTATCACTGTTAATGAGTTCAGATGCACACCGGGCTGCTTTGTTGAAGGTTCTGAATATGGCATACGTTCCCCAAGAGATTACAGTGAATCAGTTGGAGGGAGTAATTTCTAATGTGAATGTGAGCCACGAGTTGGGGTTTACGAATAGGGATTTAGCTCCAGATGGACGTAATCACAACAAGGTGTTGTACATCACACTTGAATGCAAAGGGGCTGTTTTATCACATGTGCTAGTCGACACAGGTTCTTCATTGAATGTGTTACCCAAAAAGGCCCTGATGAAAATTGAAGTAGATGGATTGATTCTTAGACCCAATGATCTGATTGTGAGAGCTTTTGATGGATCCCAAAGATTGATGTTTGGAGAGGTAGAACTACCAATATAGGTTGGTCCACAGGTATTCAAGACGATCTTTCATGTTATGGACATTCAGCCTACTTATAGCTGTTTATTGGGCCGACCATGGATTCACGCAGCGAGCGCAGTTACCTCCACGCTTCATCAGAAGCTCAAGTATGTGTTCGAGGGTCAAGTGGTCATTGTTTGTGGTGAGGAAGATATATTTGTGAGTCATCTATCCACTTTCAAATATGTGGAAATGGATGGAGAAATTCATGAAACCCTGTGCCAGTCTTTCGAAGCCCTGAATATCAACAAGTCTCCAGAATCTGTTTCAGCATCAGTGGTGTCGAATGTGCCAGGTGGGCCGAGCGCATCAATTGCATCCTACAAGCAGGCCAGAGAAGTGGTTGAAAGCGGAAATGCCCAAGGTTAGGGTAAGGCTATTGACGTGTTCGTGAAAGAAGATAAGTTTGGCATTGGATACCAGCCGGGCCGAATGCCAGTTCCCCGATTCTGTGGGCCAATCAGCTTCAACAGTGGAGGAATTATCAACCCCAATCAGTCCTGCTCAGTAATAGAAGATGACGCTAAAAGCTCAGCTTACCTGGACAGATGGGTGTATGCACTGGCCCCGGACGAGGCGTTGCAAAATTGGTCTAGTGAAGAAATCATTCATGTTGTACACCATTCAGAGTAATAATTCTTGTCTTTCATAATGCATAAGATCCCACACTCTTCCCAAGGTGTGAGGATCCATTTGTAGGGCCGCCATATTTTCTCATATAATGTTCAAATATCAATAAAAGGACGTTTTTGTTTACAAATTTGTGTTCCTTTATTCCTTCTTTATTTTTATTTTTGCACAAAGAAAATTAAAAAATGATAATGCACTTTCTTTTCTTTTGTTTTCAAGCAAAAATAATCTAAAATAAAGCATCAATCCAATCATGCAGACTTAATTCTGTGAATTCCTCTGAAAATGATTCTGTTATGCCCACGTATGATTTCGACAATCCGATCTATCAAGCCGAAGAAGAAAGTGATGAAGACTATGAACTCCAGGAAGAATTAGCTAGACTGTTGAAACAGGAAGAGAAGACCATTCAGCCTCATCAGGAAGCTCTTGAGGTTATCAATATTGGTTCGGAGGAAAGCAAGAAAGAGATCAAGATCGGTGCAAGTCTGCGGGCTGATGTAAAGCAAGAGCTGATAGTCATGCTACGTGAATACGTTGACATCTTTGCTTGGTCATATCAAGATATGTCGGGTTTAGATACAGACATAGTTGTGCATAGACTACCATTGAAAGAGGACTGTCCACCGGTCAAGCAGAAGCTGCGCAGAACAAAACCGAAAATGGCGTTGAAGATCAAGGAAAAAGTACATAAACAGTTGGATGCAGGTTTTCTGGCAGTAACCAACTATCCTCCTTGGGTGGCCAATATAGTACCGGTGCCGAAGAAAGATGGCAAAGTTAGAATGTGTGTGGATTACAGAGATCTCAACAGGACGAGTCCTAAAGATGACTTTCCACTCCCTCATATCGATGTACTGGTTGACAATACTGCTCAGTTTTCAGTGTTCTCATTTATGGATGGATTCTCCGGGTACAATCAGATAAAGATGGCGCCTGAAGACATGGAGAAGACTACATTCATTACCCCGTGGGGTACCTTCTGTTACAAAGTCATGTCTTTTGGGTTGAAGAACGCAGAGGCAACTTATCAAAGAGCAATGGTGACGTTATTCCACGATCTAATTCATAAAGAGATCGAGTGCTATGTGGATGACATGATTGCTAAATCAGAGACAGAAGAGGAACATCTGATCAACTTGAAGAAGTTGTTTGAGAGGCTGAGGAAATTCAGGTTGAGACTGAATCCTAACAAGTGTACTTTCGGTGTGCGGTCCGGAAAATTGCTTGGTTTCATCGTCAGTGAAAAAGGGATAGAGGTTGATCCTTCTAATGTGAAAGCTATACAAGATATGCCTGTACCGAGAACTGAGAAAGAAGTTCGCGACTTTTTAGGGAGATTAAACTACATTTCAAGGTTCATATCTCACCTAACTGCCACCTGCGAACCGATATTCAAAATGCTAAGAAAAGATCAAACGGTCAGGTGGAATGATGATTATCAAAATGCATTCGATAAAATAAAAAGATATTTGCAGGAACCTCTGATTCTAATACCTCCAGTTCAAGGGAGACCACTGATTATGTACTTGACAGTGCTCGAAGGATCCATGGGTTGTGTTCTCAGTCAACACGACTAGACGGGTAAGAAAGAGCATGCTATTTACTACCTGAGCAAGAAGTTTACAAATTGTGAATCACGTTATTTAATGCTTGAGAAGACATGTTGTGCACTCGCATGGGCCGCCAAGCGATTGAGACAATACATGCTCACACATACAACCCTGTTGATCTCAAAGTTGGATTCAGTCAAGTATATTTTTGAGAAACCAGCGCTTACAGGCAGAGTTACAAGGTGGCAGATGGTACTGACAGAGTACGATATTCAATTTACTTCGCAAAAAGCAATAAAAGGAAGTATACTGTCAGATTATCTGGCGCAACAGCCTCTTGATGATTACCAGCCCATGAGATTTGATTTCCCTGATGAGGACATCATGTTTCTCAAAGCGAAAGACTGCGAGGAACCACTTCTGGAGGAGGGGCCTGACCCTGAATCCAAATGGAGTTTGATGTTTGATGGGGCAGTTAATATGAATGGGTGCGGAGTTGGTGCAGTCCTCATTACGCCAAAAGGTGTTCACATGCCCTTCACTGCCCGAGTAACTTTCGGGTGTACCAACAATGAAGCAGAATACGAAGCTTGCATACTAGGGATTGAGGAAGCTATTGATTTACGAATCAAGACCCTCGATATCTTTGGTGATTCAGCACTGGTAATCAATCAAGTAAAGGGAACTTGGCACACACATCAGCAGAATTTGATTCCGTATAGAGATTATACAAGGAGATTGCTGACATTCTTTACAACTGTCAAGTTGTACCATGTTCCCAGAGATGAAAATAAGTTTGCAGACGCCTTGGCCACTATATCTTCGATGATCAAAGTGCATGGTTGGAACTTTGTGCCCAGGATTGATGTATCTCGTCTTGATAGGCCTGCTTTTGTGTTTGAGGTTGATGCAGTGTCTGACGATAAGCCTTGGTACCATGACATCAAATGCTTCTTGAAAAATCAAGAATACCCGCCTGGGGCATCTTCCAATGACAAGAAGACATTAAGAAGGCTAGCTGGTAGTTTCTTCTTGAACAAAGATGGCGTGCTGTATAAAAGGAATTTTGACACGGTCCTGCTCAGATGCGTGGATAGACACGAAGCAGACCTGTTGATGATCGAGGTGCACGAAGGATCCTTCGGTACCCATGCCGGAGGACATGCAATGGCTAAGAAATTGCTGAGATTGGGGTATTATTGGTTGACAATGGAGTCAGATTGCTGCAAGTATGCTCGCAAGTGTCACAAATGCCATATCTATGCAGACAAAGTGCACGTTCCTCCCAATCCGTTGAGCATCATGTCCTCTCCGTGGCCCTTTGCAATGTGGGGCATTGATATGATCGGGAAAATTGAGCCTACTGCTTCAAACGGCCATCATTTCATCTTGGTCGCCATTGATTACTTCACTAAATGGGTGAAAGCAGCATCTTATGCCAATGTCACTAAGCAAGTAGTAGCTCGTTTCTTGAAACGAGATATCATTTGTCGATATGGAGTTCCCGAAAGGATCATTACTGATAATGGTTCTAATTTGAATAATAAGATGATGGCTGAGCTATGCCGGGACTTCAAAATCGAACATCATAATTCTTCTCCGTACCGCCCGAAGATGAATGGCGCGGTTGAAGCGGCCAACAAAAATATCAAGAAGATTGTGCAGAAGATGGTTGTCACGTACAAAGATTGGCATGAGATGTTACCATTGGCTTTGCATGGGTATCGAAAATCAGTCCGCACGTCCACTGGGGCAACACCATACTCACTTATATACGGTATGGAGGCAGTTCTACCGATTAAAGTTGAGATTCCCTCTCTCCGAGTACTGATGGACGTTAAGCTAGATGAAGCTGAATGGGTACGACCCAGATTCGATCAGTTGAGCCTTATTGAGGAGAAGCGACTAGCAGCAGTATGCCATGGCCAGCTATAACAGCGCAGAATGAAGAGGGCATTCGATCAAAAGGTTCGACCTCAAGTCTACAAGGTCGGAGATGTGGTAATCAAGAGAATACTTCCTCCGAGTACAGATCACATGGGAAAATGGACTCCTAACTATGAAGGTTCATTCGTGGTTAAAAAGGTTTTCTCAGGTGGAGCCTTGTTGCTGACAACCATGGATGGTGAAGACTTTTCATCCCCTGTTAATTCAGATGCAGTTAAAAAATACTTCGTATAAAGAGACCCGCTGGATAAAAGAAAAAAAACAATTCAGGCAAAAAAGGGCATCCCGGCGAACCAAAAATAGAATAAAGGTTCGGGCAAAAATTAGGGATATAATAAAAAATTGTACACCCGGTAAGTTGAAAACCCGAAAGGGCAACTTAGGCAAAAATGGGTATCCCGGTGGATTGAAAACCTGAAAAGGCGATCCACGTAAAAGAGGGATTTAAATGAATGACTGCAATCTGAATTAATTTGTACGTTCTCTACTCTTCAGCAAACTAACAAAGTTTCCGAAGGAGGAATTGTTCTGACCACGAGCTTCCGAAGGCGAAGATAATCAAGAGAGTGGGAATACATACTGGCTATAACAGAATCAGAAATCAGTTGGAATCCAATTTCCGCATTATCATTAGGATAGATTTCTTTTGTCAATTTTATGGCAATCGCCTCTTTCAGGGGTTTGCTTCTGATTGTAAGGTCACCGATTTTGGCATTTCATCAATAAAATTGAATATTCAGTCACAAGCTTTTATTTTCATTTTACTGTTTTGTTTGCAAAAACGTCCGATTTTTGATAATAAAACATTAATTTGAAAATATCTTGGCCTTGCAAAAACATGCACAGCAAAGACACTTAAAACTACTTTGCTTGTTGGACAACCTTGGATGGTGGACTCAAAAGACCACACAATATCCTAGGGCATGTGCATATATCTTTTCTGTTGCAGGTAACGAGTACGATCAACCCGAGCAGCACGGAGAGTGTCTCTCAGCTTAATCGACAAATATTTGCTATGACTTGGTACTGTTGTATCTTATTAAGTCGATTCTTCCATTCAAGAGTTCCCACCGAGTTTCGTGACTGGCAATGGCGGTCGAAGATGGAATTCTTCTGTGTTGATAACAGTTATTAATGCCGTGAGCACTCCGTGTCAATAACAAGTGCCAATCCTCCGATACCTCGTAGACGATGCAAAGGTCAGTTCAAGAGCGAATATTCGGAGGTTGAAGACAGGGTGTTCGTCTAAGAGTTTGAAAGCGTTTGGCTTTCTATAAAATCCTCTTAAAAGACGAAATTTCTCGCAGTAACATTCCCTGTGGCGTTTATGCTCAGCAGGATTTACCAGCAAGTGGTAGTGTCATAGTTCCCGCAAGTTTCAGCAGGTGAAATTTGTCAAAGAATAATCCCTAGCGGAGTTATTGACCATCCCATGCATGGGGCATGATATCTCCCCAGCAAAAGATATTCCCGATCTATTATCCCCAGTAGAGTTTGAGGACATTTGGTTTTCTGTAAAATCCTCTTAAAAGGGCATTCCCCAGCACGAGACGCTTTAAAGCAGTTTTCACTAGCAGAGTTTGTTATAAACTCATCATCCCCAGCAGAGTCATCAAACGGCAAGTTCGCTTAACATGGGGTATTGTGGTACTTATCCTAAGCTTGACAGTCGTATTCCTCAGCAGACTACAGTGGAATTGCTCTGGGTTTACCTCAGCAGATCCCTAGGGACTCTTTCTCAGTAAGTTGTAGTGAAATGTTCTAACCAGGATTCGCATATCCCCGGCAGAGTAGCCCTGATTCCCAGCAAGATCATATCTCTGGTAGCGGTATCCCCACAGGTTTCAGCATGTGAATCTTGTCTGCTATACTCCCCAGCTGAGTCGCAGTAATTTCCCTAGCAAGGCTTAAAGAGATCGACAGAATCTCTCCTTCAGCAAGATGTCAACATATGATATTACCCAGCGGGTGGTGTAATTCTCAGCAGTGTTCATTTACAATCCAAAGTCCAATTTATTTTTGGCATGCGTACAGTTTGTTCATGTTATTCCAGCAGGTGGAGTGATTATTTGGCAATTTTGAGCTTCCAACGACAGTTTGGCAAAGCTTCCAATGACAGTTTGGTAAGCATTGAAGTCCAACGACAGTTTGGCAAAGCTTCCAGCGACAGTTTGGTAAGCACCGAAGTCCAACGACAGTTTAGCAAAGCTTTCCATGACAGTTTGGTAAGCGCCGAAGTCCAACGACAGATTGGCAGAAATCCAACGACAGATTGGTAAAAGTCCAACGACAGTTTGGCAAAGCTGCAAAAGTCCATCTGAAGATGGCAAGTTTGAGATCCCAAACGCCGGTTTGGTAATCCTTGAAGTCCAACGACAGATTGGCAGAAATCCAGTACAGATTGGTGAAAGTCCAACGACGGTTTGGCAGAAGTCCAACGACAGATTGGCAGAAATCCAGCACAAATTGGTGAAAGTCCAACAACGGTTTGGCAGAAGTCCAACAACAGTTTGGCAGTAAGTCCAACGACAGATTGACAGAGCAGCTAAAGTCCATCGACAGTATGGCAAGCCAGTAGTCATCTGGCGTCGTTCAAAAAGACATTGTTGAAAGTCCATCGACGGTATGGTAAGCCAGTAGTCATCTGGCGTCGTTCAAAAAGACATTGTTGAAAGTCCATGGACAGTATGGCAAGCCAGTAGTCGTCTGGCATCGTTCAAAAGACAGATCTCTCCTACAGCGTTTCATTGAAGATTCAATCCAGCAGTCTTGTTGGGTTTATATCCCTTTTGTTCTTCATCATCCAGAGCAAATTTTTGGTTATATTTGGTATTCAATCACTATATACCTTGAACGTCTGAAAGCAATCGCTTTCAGGCATTCAGGTCTACAGCGTTTGAATAGGGGCAGCTGTAATACCCCAAAATTTGCTCCCCCTTTTTGCATCATAGCATAGCATTATCATATCATATCATATCCATCTCATTAGCATTGCATTGCATATTTCACATAGAAAAATGAAGCATAGCATCCTTCTTACCATCAAGGCATGTGATCAGGGGAAAGGTGGACCATCAAGGGATCATTCAAGGCACAAAAGGTCAGACAAGTTCACTCAAGGCAAACTAAGAGGTCTTTTATGTCTCATACTATCTCAAATGATCATCCTAAACCTCAAGAGAGTGAGATTCAATAGGAGATTGAAGCACTACATCTTTCACTATGCAAGAGCTCCACCAAATGAAGGAAAGAACCTCAAAAGAGATAGGTCATTGGTTCAAAATCATCCTCAAGTGGCATATCTCATCATCCTTTAAGAGGATACACAACATACTCTGAGGAATTTGAAATTGAAGACTTCACATTTTTCTCCTAGGAGGAGGGTACCAAAATTAGGGTTTCCAATTAAATCAGGGCATTTCTGATTTTTTGGACAAACCTTGATGTCATGGTATTCTACATGTTCTTAAGTGTATGTATATGGAAAATTGCCTCTCAATTTGGTTCTAGAAGTGGTTCAATTGGAAGAAAGATAAAAAATCAGGAAAATTGGGGCTAAGTCAAATAATCAGAGGGAAAAGTCAACTCTTGACTTTTTGAGCCCAAAATCATGAAATTCATGTTATATGTGACCAATGTACAAAATTTTATCAAGAAACTCCAAAAGAATCATGAAAAAATCAAGATGTGGAAAGTTGCCATTTTTGGAAGAAGTAGGGTTTCCACAAATAGTAATTTTAGACCATTTTGCATCAGAGTTTGAACCAAGGCCATTCAAAATTGGAGCCTCAAATGAAAATTCCACTCGGCCACAACAAAAGATCTTGTTTCAAGCTTCAAATCCATGTGTAGAACATCTCCATTGGATAAAAATTGAGTGAGATATGATTGAACAAAGTTTGAGCAAAGTAGGTTCAAAACTAGGTCATGACCAAGGATTTTCAGGTCACGCGCATGTCTTTTTTACAAACAGTTGGTGGGCCAAATGTTCACCTATTTTTCTCATGGTTAGAGGCTTCATTTGCAAAACTTGTCAACATCAAAAATGTTCCTTGTAATGTCCTCTTCAAGTTTCATGTTGGGCAAAATTTGATTTGATCAAGCTATGAGGCAGATATAATGGTCTCAAGTTGTGATGATCTTGCTGAAATTCCATGCCAATATGCATTGCCAGCCAACCTCATTTCCTCGCCCCTAACCAGTTTTCAAACTTGTGTGTTATGAGTCATTTTCCCAACCTCTTCCAAGCATCATTTCATTTTATTTTTCACACCAAACTTGTAGCACTATATCCCCTCTTTCAAATGAGCCCAAAAACACACCAAATCATCCATTGGGTAGAGAGAAAAACATCATCAAACTACCCTACATTACACTGATGCATTGTTGGCTTTAATGTGCAATGTGGTTCAGACATACACCAAACGTTTCTTTTCCTCTTTTAACCAAGCACACTCATCACATGTCCATGCATATGAGCACGTGCCTTGCATGAAAATAGAAGGAACAACTTGTTGAGCAAGTTTCACTTACACAAGTCGTGCCATTGCATTTATTTTCACCTCCACCATAGTTTATCATGAGTTGCCATCACCATAGCTTTGCTCTCCCTAACTAACTTGACTCAGTTAGTTAGGGATGACTCACTTAACTCAACTGTGACTCAGTTAATTCACTCATTAAACCATAGTTAACCCACACTATAAATGACAACCTCACTCTCAAATTTCATTTTCAACTCCATTCTTCTCATTTCACTCCAAAACACTCTCTACTTTTCTCTCTGATTCTCTCACTCTTTTTCATCAAAACTTTTTCTCTTGCACGAGATTTTCATCTGCTTCATCTTTATCATCATCAATGGAGCATGATTGAATCCACACGATTTCCTCAAGTATACTTCAGCAAGCTTTGAATTTCTTTGCTCTCAAGATATAGCATTTATTTTGCTTAGTTTTAAAGCTCCAAGGTTGAAGAGCAAGTATTTCCTCTGGTTTTCTTAAACTCTACAAGAACTGCAAGATCAGGTTCCAAAGCTCACAAACTTTTCTCTCACGTTTACTTGTTTATTTTGTTGTTTTCATGATAATTTGAGCTTAATAGAAGCATTTGAACTCTGGCTAGTTGATAGAGCTTCTTAGAAGCTTAGATCCAAAAACTTAGGGCAACATGTTCATGCTTGTTTCTTGCTGTATGTGAATGGTTTGATGATTTCATTGGTAGAATCATGATGTGTGTTACTTCCTCTTCATTTTGGCATATTGATTGTGAAATTCTGGAGAATTTGAGGTTGCAGATGGTGGTAGTTCGCCGGAGAAGGTGACCGGAGGTCCCTCTCCGGCCGGCGTTCTTATTTTAGGGTTTTATGTGCAGTTTGAATGTAGACCGTTCTATGTTCATGATCGTGCGTTCCAAAACATGCCAGCACATTAAAAACAAGTGTGCTCCTCACGTGATTTTTTCTGATTTTCATTTAAACATCATGTGGTGCAGTACATTGTAGATAATGTGTTCCCTCACGCGTGTGTGTTGATCTTGTATACTTTGACTTAGTTGTTGACTTGACTGGATCCAATGGTGATCATTTGTTTGACTCATGTTGACTGAGATTCCATGCTTGTTAGTATGTTCTGCGTGTTTAATGGACCTAGACCAATTTGATATTCGCACCCTATGTTTACAAGGCCTAAACATGTTGAACTGATGGTTTACTATATTTGCACCCCACTCTTGTTTTCATTTCATTTTTATTTTCTACATTTTATGCACATTTGCTTTTTATTTTCTAAAAATACTAAAATGCATCATAAAATTCTATAAAAATTCATGAACATCATTAAGACATTTAGAAATTTTTTGACTTTTTTATTTCATGATTTTATGACATTTTTACCACTGTTGCACAATTTCCTTTGAATTTTCATTTATGTGCTTTCTAAATGTGGTATATGAATTGGTATAATTTTGTTCTTGATCATTATAAATGATTTGGACTTGGTTATTTTTGTATTGATTCATTGACACTTTGAAGCATGTTAGAGGATTTTTGGTTGATTTTTTTAGATCATTTCATGGCATGTTTTGATGCTCATTTTTACACTACTTTGCATGATGTTTCAATTTGACCTAATTGCATTGCTTGACATCATTTTGCCTTGAATTTTCACATGCTATTTTGATGTATGATTCACTTATGATTTAGGAATTCCAATACCATGCTTGCATAATTTTCATAACTCCATTTTATTTTTGTTTGATGCATTACATTTGAAGTATTATAACATGTCATATCATTCTAATTTTTGTGCATGTTTACATGAGTTCTTTTGTGCATATTTGTATGATCATTTGCATATTGTATGAGCTATTCTTGTGACATTATAGATCATTGGTACACATTATAGGTCATCTTTGCATGTTCATTTCCCTTTTGAACTTTGTGCATCCTTAACATGTATTGGTTTGCATCTTTTCTTTTGAACTTCCATTTCAATTCTTTTCCTTGTATAACTTCTTGAATGTCTTGATGTTTGATCCATGAATAATTTGAGATGTGTATAAGCCATTTTCCATTTAGTTCCATTCTGATCCTTGAATTACATGTTCCATCTATGCATGTTTCTTCTCTTTCTTTTCATCTTTCATCTATCCTTTCTTATGGAAACATGTTGAATGTTAATGGATGGTGATTGTTGCTTATTCATTTGAATTGATAGGATGATATTCTTTTGTTTTCAATATGATGTACATTCTGGTTGTGACATTAGGATTTGATCTTTCATCTCATTCTTTTGAGTTTTATGGTACATTAAGTGTTCTTTTACTTCTTGTATTTCTTATACATGTTCACTAACCATGTAGGGGCTTGGGTAAGTTGGAATTGAGTGTGGATAAGGAATCCACATTCAAACTTCTTTCCTTTCATCTCTTTTACAATTCAATCTTTTATTTTGTTAAGCACTTATGTGCTTACTTTGATTAACTCATTACTTTCCCTTTTGAGTTACAATTCATCTTCTACTTTAGAAGTGAATTGTTTAGCTCATTCCTTCTTTAGATTTAGGTTTTAAACCTCATAAACCATTAGGATCACTCCCTTAACTAATCAATTAGGATTGAGTCTTAGTTCACATAGATTTTACCTTTTCTCCTCCCTTGAGTCTCTTTTCTCATCTCAAAGAAAATTCAAAATATGTAATAAAGGTAGGCATTTATTGCATTTAGGCCTTTCATATAAAGAAAAGATTATAAGGGGTCTTCTCTTATAATCTTAGAATGTGTAGCATATAGCCCATCTTGGGTCAATGTGTTAAACATTTGATCTTGTATGAGGGACTTAAATGCAATACTTGTTGAAGGTACAAATAAAAAAAACACTTCTTCATTTCATAATCAACAAAAACACTTAATAAACACAAGTATGCTAATGTGTTTGAACCTTGACAATTGGAACTAAGTGTGGGGGTCTTCTTCACCCTTAGTGTACTTTCTTACTCATTCCATCTTGGAGTGTGAGAATGTATACACTCCAATGACTAAGATTTGGATACACTATCATATGCAAACAAATAAAAAAACTCTTAAAAGACAAAAACAAACAATAACGTCTTTCCTCCGGGATTTCTTTCCTCATCTCATTCACTCATTCCTTAAGGATGCGTCATTTCCGTTCTACCGCAAACAGGTAACGCCTAAGTCTCCCTACAGCGAGCCGCAACATCGAACTGCCAGAACGCGAACGTTGACGTATTCCACTAAAAAACACAAACAACTTTCCCTAGGTGAGGGGAACTACGTCGCTCTGATTCTCATGTTCCCGATGAGATACGTAGGCAGTGGGGTAGGGCCCATTCGAGCACTTCTTTTATTTTCCCTACATTTGTTTCTCTTTCTTTCTCCTTTCTTTCTTTCAGTTCTTTTTCCAGCATCTTTTCTACACCCTTTGATCGAGACAAGCAAGCGTGGATCCCATCGGGTATGATGGACGCGTGGGGGTGCTAATACCTTCCCTGCACGTAACCGACTCCCGAACCCATTTCTTTTGGTCGCAAGGCCATGCTTTACCTTCCCTTCAGGTTTATGCGGTGTTTCCTTTCCCTCTCTTAGGATAAATACACATTGCTGGCGACTCTGTTTCGGTGCCACTTTCGCGTTTGTACTTGGATGAAAATCCCGGGAGCGACGCCATCCTCCTTGACATATCAGTTTGCTTGACGCACAAATGCAAACTGGATCTTCAGCAATAATGTCAAGCCGTCCTCCTTGACATCTCAGTTTGCTTGACGCACAAATGCAAACTGGAACTTCATCTCAGATCAAGGGGCCTCTCCCCCTGACTAAGGTAACTGGTGCTCCTCCATAAAACACCCAAGCTAATGACTGGAAAACATAAGACGCATCTTCATGTCTTCAAGAGTGCACCCTCTATTCAACACACCTGCTGAACGCAATCATCAACTCTCTTATTGTTCCCTCTGACAAGAAACAATAATCACTCATACATGATCACCATCATGCTACCCGTGAGGAAGTGTATACCAACCATAACAAACTCTTGGATTGAGATCAAAGTCCCATTGATCCCCCTCATCCTGCAACCATCTACACACCACACGAACTCCTCTTGAATTCTCATGTATAGACCTCTAACTGCTTGAGGCACAAACCAATTGAATCAGAATGCTTCACATTCCTCAAAGAGACGCACAGGGCCCCTTAGTTTGTTATAACGATGTCAGCTATCGTATGCATGCTCCAGAACTTCACAGCTGCTAAACTAATCCACTACTAGCATGACTTGCTCCAAGGGCTCCAATGTCGTATGCAAGATTTTCCACTGACCTCACCAGGCCAAGATAAACACCCAGCAATCCAAGACAGTCATTCCTATCATTCTCCCATATGATAATCTGGAATACTTCTGATTTATGGTGAATCTCCACTTCTGAACACATTCAGGAAACAGACTTCCATGCAATCAACACATGATCCACTTCAGTCTTCGCACACACTTACATCCTCCTTCCAAGGGACCCTTATACTCCATCATTCTCCCGGATGATCATGTAGATACTTCTTGGACACGATGCAAGTAACCAGTTCATCACAGAACCTAAAATCCTTCACCAAGGATAACTAACCCAAAGATGTTCTAACATTAGTTAGGACATCTTCCACACATCACAGACACCACACGCCATGGTTGTTGATATGTTCCACCACTGGACTTACTATCAGCATAGTAATCCACACTGAAGATCTTCACATAACACTGCACCACCAGCTTGAACAAAGAAGACTTCAGAAACCCAGAGAGAAATAAACTCTCATCCACCAAGAAGGTATGTTTCCATCCTTAACCCAGAACTTTTGCCACAAGCTCCCAGAGAACCAGAACCTCCTTACAATTTCAACTAACTACTCTTTTACAAAAGAGCAATCAGTTTCAAGCATCCTGATACCACCTTTTGATTGACCTCACTCATATTCAGAACTCCCACAAGATATCCTAATCTACTAATGAAATCAGATCTTCAAGTCACATGAACTACTTGCCCTATAGTAAGACATCTTGGATCCACCAAGCCTCTTAGTCATGTAACATCTTCTCATCCACAGCTCCCGCAAACTGTATGAGATAGACCTTTTTGAAGAATTCATCACTCACATTCTCCTGTAGACCACCTTATCTTAAGAAGATGTGCTACATCACCAGCTGAGACTTCTGATGTCAAGTTAGATGTCCAATCATTATGACATCTAACTGTTGAATTCAGCTCTTCCTTTTGCCACTTAGAAGAACCTCATCCCTTTGCAGAAACAGATTTCCATGCTCTCACAGACTTGATTCAACAACCAAGTTTTGAGTAGACAACCTCAATTCTGCTTTGAAACTCCAAAGACTTCAAACCTTCCACATCTGAATCTTTAGAAAATAAGTAGTCCAAGACTACCCCGTAGCAATACCAAAGAATGCCACTTTCCTTAGTAGAGCCGTCAGTAGAAAGCTAGAGATAACTGCCACTTATCCGCGACCTTCACAACCAAAGCAAACACTATGCTCCAAAGCACCTGGATCAGAAATAAACGGACCCAAGCTGTAACCATCAAGATTATGATGTCTTTATAGTCTTCCATCTCCATCTTCAATAGCATCACCATCTGGACAAGTCATTCACAATACTTTCCAGGAACAAATGCTAAGCCAATAATCCCAGGTCAACACCTAGAAGACTTTTGAGCGCATGCTAAACCCCTCCCATGATTCTCCAAGCCTCTGATGAAAAGATGTTAGAACATCTGACAGAACATCCTCAATCTTGACTTTCATGGATAATCAATTAAATACAAGTGGATTCCACAAGTAGCAATTGATCTTAAATCCTTGTATAATAACCCTTCTTCACTGATGTAGCTGACCTCCACCAGATCATGTCATGAACACTTATACAGTATTCAATCTTTTTGCAAGTATCTTCTTCAATGACAATGTTGAGATACCAAGGCTGCCACCCTTGACTCTAGTAACTAAGACTTTCTCTGAACAAGTCTTATTTACCTCAACAACTCTTCAATCAGATTGGACCCACTCTTAGGGTCAAGAGACATGAATCCTTCCTTGCTGTTTTTGGATGGTGAAAATAAATCACCTCCACTTTCTTCAGATCGTGATCGTGTTTCAAAGAAACACCTTCTAGTCAGAAGAGTAACTAGAAGACTCCAGATACACGACATAGATGCCTTTATGAGTGGACTTGAGAGAATTCTCAAGTATCCTTGACAACCTAGTCGATCAAACATTCATCAAACTCCTAGAGCAAGAACCTGATAAACTTTAACTCAACTCCTCTCCTCTTCAACTGACTCCAAACTACATTAAGAAACCAAGCTTCCAAGTACCAAGTCACCATACCAGATATCTAACCACAACTCCTTTCACTCTATCGCTCCCGACTCTAGAAAAAAAGAACACAAATATCCTCAAATATAGAGGCCGATGAATGAGACCTTCCACCAACTGTCTTCAGTAACAACTCCAGAATCCCATACTTCTAGAGTTCTTCCATCAGAAACACATGCAGCGGAACCACCAAGGAACAGATCCTGCTTGCCCTAATAAGATGTCACAACATCTTATAAGACACACCAACAAGAGAACTAGCCAATTCTCCTGTCGATGTTGTAGAATCTCCTCAGCAACATGAACAACCTTCGGGTTGCTCCCTTCGATCCAGAACATCCATCTCATCCATTAATACCCTTGGGTATGTTTGAGTTGATTGATCTGATCTCCAAAACTCCTCCTTGTTTAAACGCCAGAAAGTATCTCCCAAAGATCTCATCCAGAACCTGACAGGACACCTACTCTGATACCAATTGAAATTCTGGCCTATGCAGATAACAGATGTCCTAACACATGTCAAGACATTGTGCTACATAATCACTTAAACTTGGAGGCGTAACAACAAACTGATACCTTGAATATCAGAACTGCACCATCACAGATGTCACGACATCTGATCCAACATGTTTATCATGAACCCTAACAGAAAACATAAATCTGCAGAATGATAAGAAAACACAGTAATTGTTAACCCAGTTCGGTGCAACTCACCTACATCTGGGGGATACCAATCCAGGAAGATGACTTCACTATCGTGTAGACTGTTACAAAGTTAAACTCCCACGTTTACAACTTTATCCCTAACATCTACCCCATGAACATCTTTACCAAGGTTAAACTCAAACGTTTAGAACCCTTATACGAGATACCCCACTCACTTCCCTTAATCACCAACTGTGATTTCTACATCATCCCTATCAATACAGAAATCTGTTAAGCATACTTGACAAAGAAGCTAACTCGGATTTACTTAAAAGCTTCATCCAAGAACAATACACAATCCAATACCTCAAGGCTTATGGATATGTGTGACACCTATATCTACCACAGTGTATCAACTGATACAAAGGGAGACTTACAACCTAGAAAGCCAACGACTTTCAAAATCCTAAACCCTTGTTTCTTACGCAAGAAAACAAGGTTAGAACAGGCGTACTAAGGCATTCATAAACCTAGGTGTAAGTCTTCTATTTATAGTGTCTTCTGCTTCCTTGGGCTTCAATCTTTAGTCCTTGATCCATGCGCTGATTGTTTTTGTAAATCTTGCCACAGGTTTAGAAACATCCTGTCATATATGATACAGATGTCTCGACATCTGTTAGGACATCTTCTCTGGCCAGTCTTCTTTCATCAAACTTCTTTATGTTTAAATATCTCTTTTGACATATTGTTATTCCCAAAAATTTGCTCAAATCAGCAGAGCTTTCATTTTTCATGATAAAAATCGGGTACGCATAATGTCAAGGATTTGTTGAATCGGAGAGGATTCCAATGGAGAAAAACTTCTCTCTAAATAAACTTTAATATTTCCATGTATAGAGAGTTGGGTTTGAACTCAGAACATCTAATTAAGGTAAAAGATATTGAAGGTGTGAAAAGTACTCAAGAAGGGGGGGTTGAATTGTGTTTCACGTTCTCTTTTAATTTAACTTCTGATCAAAGTTTCAGAATTAAAACTGATGTTCAGATTCTGAGTTAATTTGTTTGGTAGCGGATATAACAGAAGTAAATAAAATAACAGCAGAAGACACAAAAGATTTATACTGATTCCTCCCCTAAGTGAGAGTAGTCCAATCCCCTTGTCTCACAAGATATTTTCATTATAACCACTTCATGATTACAATCGCTTATGCTTCTGCATAAGACTTTTACAACTGCTCAGACCAACTGTCTGAGACTTCCCTTGCTTAGAGCACATATCTAAGACTTAACCTTTGCTCACACCATCTCACTGAGCCACCTACTCTTCTGTCATCTGGTTGAGCCTTTCCCTTTGCTTAGAGCACATGTCTAAGACTTCCCTTTGCTTAGAGCACATGTCTAAGACTCAACCTTTGCTCACATCCTCTGGTCGAACCACCTGCTCTTCTGGCCATCCAGACTGAGACTTCCCTTGCTCAAGCAGCACTCAAGACTTCTTGCTCTCGCCCCTCAGACGGAGACTTCCCCACTTACTCAATCAGACTAGCTGAATAAGACTTTCACAGCTCAAGCACTTAAGCAATGAAACTTACGTGGCTTAATCATCTTGGCTCAAGACTTGTTACTTGAATCCCAATGAGACAAGACTTTTTGCTTAAGCACATAGCAGGAGACTTAATCTAAACTACTGAAGGCTCAGCAGAATAGAAAACAAGGCGTACATGATGCAAGCATCAGAGGTACGGGAAATCACCATAACAAATACCTAAAGCACTTAAGATTTCTCAGACATTTAATGATAAGAAATCTTAAGGATTTTACGATTAAAACCTAAAATAGAAAATATGTATATTACATTAGAGTTGATAATTGCTTGATCTTGCCACTCATTCAACAGAAGAATCCTTGTTAAAATTCAAACTTGAATCTTCAACCATATATATAGCCTTTGCAGAAACTAGTCGTTGAGAAAGTGTCTTGAACAAGTGTCTTTGCCTTTACTCCATAGTACAAGAGATGTTGAAGATGGATGAACAACAGATTTTGAATCCAGTGTGTAACACGTTTAACCTTTGAGTCTTCAAGAGGTTTTGTACTAATAGAGCCGTTGGGAGCAGACATCCATAGAACGTACCAGCTTTTCTTGAGCCTTGCAATCTTGTAGACTCGAGCTGACACGTTGATAAGACAATACAACTTACTTTTAGTAGTACGGATAATCTACAGCTTTATCACCAACTCTGAATGATACCAGATGCTGATATATAATTACCAAGTGTAGAAATTGTCTGAATGATGAGGCCTTCAGTTCAGGGTCTTCGTCAAACCACACTAGCAATTGTTCTTCAAACTCTGCCACCAGAAGCTAGCAATGAAGCAACTCCAAGTGTGTCTAAGGAAAACAGATTCTAATTATTTATGTACAAGAACAAGAACCTGGACAAATAAAACACACATCAAATAAACCATTATTCTTTTAATACTTTTGTTATCATCAAAACTAAAAGAGAAAATGTCAAGAACAAATCTTGTTCTAACAATCTCCCCTTTTTTGATGATGACCGACACAAGTATTTAAAGGACAATGTTGGGCATTTAATTTTCTCTACAACAACGGGGTATGAGGTTTGAAAGCTCCCCCTGAGTCTGATGGTCCACAGTTGAGTTCTATTGACTCTAACATCAAGAACTGCTTTTTAAGAAAAAATAAATTAGTCTTCTTAGTAACATCAGGGTTTGAGGTTTGCAAGCCCCCCCTGAGTCAAACAGTTCCAAGGTTGAGGTTTGTAAGCTCCATATTAGTTCCATATTTAAGAAAACCAAAATAAAAACCTTTTAACTTTCTTTGGCAACATCAGAATACGAGGTTTGTAAGCTCCTTTTGAGTCTCATAGGCCAAGTCAGAGGTTTGTAAGCTCTTACTTAACACTGTGTACAAGAGAGTTAAAATATGTTGCCCTTTTTAACTTTCTTTGGCAACACTAGAATATGAGGTTTGCAAGCTCCTTCTGGGTCTGATAGGCTAAGTTTAAGGTTTGTAACCTTTTCCTTAGACCTATGTACAAGAAAGTTAAAAATACGCCATGGGTAAGGCAACCATAAAAACATAAAATAAATGACCCATATGTATAGGACAGGTATTCAATGGGTTCAGTTTCCACTTAAATACTTACTATTATTTCTCCCCCCTTTTGTCACATAAAAAAGAATAAAAGGAAAAGAAAGGAAAGAGAAAAAAAATCACTAATAAATGTAACTCAGATCATCATTATAGGATCAGTTTCCAAAGAGGAAGAATAATTAAGTAATAAGAGTCATTAAGGTTTGTAAAGTGCACGCTTTGAAGTCTTAGTGGTCGTTACTATTCCAAGAATTAAACAAGGATTAATTTTTTACTATTGGTATCCACATAAGTCATTATAAAAACATCCAGCTCCTAAGTCATTTTCATCAATCACCAACCTAAGGATATGGAATTAGCAATTGAGAGTCATAATGCATCTGTCGTAACAGACGCAACCGAGAGCTCTACAAGCTTGGCAATCCAATCCCCTCAGAGGTGAGTTGCTTCTGAATCCTCTACAACTGTGCCTCTGCCCTTAGCATTACTCTCTACATAAGAGGTAACTTCAGCAGTACCTGAACGACCTTCAGAAGGAGGTTCAGCAGTAGTTGCTTTAAAGCCTCAGAGAAAAAGCATGAAGAGGTCAAGGAAGAAGAAAAAGAGGGACAACAAGAAGTTCTACCGCTCTCTTCCAAACATAGAAGAGGAAGAAGTGATTGATTCTGAAGATGAAGAGGTAGACTATGACAACAGTGGACGCCGCTGGGCACAAGATGCACTAGCTAGGGATCAATTATAGAAATCATCTTGTACCCCTTTTTTTTGTTAAAAAAATGTAATACATCAGTTTAATTAATGAAAAAGTTTTTCTGACCAATACTACTTTAACATGCATTTACATTCCAGAAATTTCTTTAGATTTTCTAAAGGTACACTATCAAAGTGAAACATAGAAACGACAGTTAATACAGATCAAACATAAACTCATAGTTATTTAGAGAATCTTAATAGGTTAGACTGCTAGATCACATTTCCAAGAGTCATTATTAAAATACTGATAAAATTTAATCAGTACTTAAATAATATTAAACTCGAGACAATGAATGTAACACGTCTATAAAAGGACTCTAGTAAGCTTTCTTCCATCATCACTTAATCCCTAAACCACCAAGATGTATAAGAAAAAGCAAATTTGGGTTCCAAAGCGAGATCTCACGAAGGCAGCACTACTGAATGCAACAACTCAAGCAAATCAAAGCAAGGCAGCAGCTGAAGAACCTGCAAGCAAGCAGACAGCGGCAGAAGTGCTCTCCTTTTCAGCATCCTTTGTGAAGACACACAGAAGAAGAAGATCTTCTGGATCCAGATGCAGAAACAAACTGAGAAAGGAGGCTTTGGAGTTTGCTAAGGAAGAATGACAATATTTCTTAGACAATCTAGACATGTCAGATGATCCTAGGGAGTTCCTTAGGACACATCCATTAGACTAAAAAAATCTAATTGTCTTGTAATAGCTTCCTTTTTATTAATAAAATAAGTTGTAAACATTTGAGTTCTTTTATCTATTTCAAATTCTCAGTGAATAACAAGAATAAATATTAATCAGTTAAAACTAAACACAAGCATGAACAAACTCTGAATTTATTAATAAGATGCTTAATACAAAGATTTCAATAACAATACAAAGCATAACTCTGCAGAAATCTAACATCAGAATCTTTCATAGATAGCTTCAAACTTGTCTCTCCAAATCTTAGAAGAACTAGCCTCTGAACTTATGTTAATCCCTTAGTGAACAAGTATTTCAGAAATAACTCGTCAATAAGGAATGAAGAAGATCTTTCCCTTTTGAAAAGAAGAAAGAGACCTCTTCAGATGGTCAAACATAACTTGAGGAAGATCAATCTTCAAATTTGAATTAAGAAGTAAAGGCAGGTTTTTTTTCAATAGGGTCCACTTGATCTAAATCTTTATCCTTAGGCAGTAAGTTTGAATTCAAAATCTGACTCCAAACAACAGCATCAGGAAGAAGATTTGAAACCACTAATGTATTAGATGGATCTACAAAGATACGCCAAGTAGGAAAATAGTGTTCCCAAACAAGAGTTCCTGGGATTTCTCCAATCTCCTCACAATTAATCACATATGAAATCGCTTTAGAGGTTACTATAATAGAAACACCAGTTACGCTAGACGGATAACATACTCAGAATTCAACTCAACAATGGAGGCATTAATCCAAAACTCTTTAACAAGGCTTTGATAAGTGAAACCACAAAGCATCTCAAAGTAGCCATTCAACCTTTGTTTAGACACAGTCTTCCAGAAGTTGAAACCAATCTTAAGTAACTCATCAAAATCCAGAAACTTTTCATTAATGACAACCAGCTGATTCAAAAGAGAATAAACTGAATAAACTCATCTCAGGTTTGGTTTGATCAACACATGGTCGCTACGTGAAAAACATCCGGTGAAAACACAGAGTCGTCACCGAACTTTATTTAACCCAACCTCAGGAGGGAAAGAACATGGTCATCGCAACCAAGTTCGGGGTTCGGGAGTCGATTACGCAAGAGAAAGGTGAAACCACTCTTGTTGTTATAACCTAAGGGTGTGTGTATCTAAAGCTTAATATGCTAAGGGAATGCATGAATGAAAAGGGAGAAAAAAGAAAAATAGACTCAATAGGATCTTGCTATCCTATGCCTGTATTCCCTCATGCAATGGTAAAGTCAGAGTCAGCGTAGTTCAGAGGACTACGGGGAAAAAAAGGGAAGTTTACTCGCCAAGGATTAGGGACCTTGTGCCTACGTATTCTCAACAGGTATGAGAAATCAGAGCGTCCGTAGTTCGGAGGACTACGGGGAAAAAAAAGGGAAGTTTGCTCGCTAAGGATTGGGGCCCTTGTGCATATGTATTCTCAACATGTATGAGAAATCAGAGCGTCCGTAGTTCGGACGACTACATGGGGAAAAAGGGAAGTTTTCTCGCCAAGGATTGGGGCCCTTGTGCCTAAGTATTCTCAACAGGTGTGAGAAATCAGAGCGTCTGTAGTTCAGACTACAGTATGTTGATGTTTTTTTATGGACGATGATAACGTTCACGTTCTAGCAGTTAGTTGTATTTCTGCTCGCTCGTGGAGTCTTATGCATTACCTTTATTACTGTAGAACGGAAATAACATGTCTTTTCTGAAAATGGTTTTGAAGGGATCCCAAAGGAGAAAATGATTTGAATTTGTGAAAGTGTTTTTATTAGGGTTTTGAAAAGAGTTTGAGATGCGCATTGTACTAAAGTCTATGACATAGGAGTGAATGTTTTGCACAAACAATCTGAGACGGCTCGTGCACAAAGCATTCTAGAAGAGGTAAGGAGAAATTCCTAGTCATCATTTCCCATGTACTTAAGGCTCGTGACGCACTACAAGCATCGTGTTTATTAAGTGTTTTTTTTTATTTTTATGCAAGAAAATATTTGAATGCAAAAGAAAGAAAAAATAGGGGAACTGGATCCTAAGTGTTGTCATGCAATGATGGTCCTAAGATAAGATCTGTTCTGGACTGGACCAATGGCTAGACATGACCCAATCCGCTTCTACTCCAGAGCGGCCCAAATTGCCTAAGTCCAATCCACAGAGGGGCAAAAGTTACCTTTCTGTCCCTCCAACCAGGCGAGAAATGCAACATTCCTCCCCGGAATCACTGCCCGTCACGCACGGCTTCACCGCTCCCCGAACAGCTATGGGCAGGTGCCCGGAGCCACGCTTATGCCCGACGTAACGGCTAGTTTTGGACACCCTACCCGACATAACGGCTAGTTTGGGTAGTTACCTATTCTTTCGGGAAAACGGTTATTTCGCCCCGAAAATAAGACCGTTGGCCACGCGCTGGGGACTCCATATAAACCCTCTCACTTGAGAGGGTCAGGTATCCAATATTCACCCTAAGAATTCATACTTTGTACTTGCTCCTTTTCTCTGACCCTTTCTTACTTGAGCGTCGGAGTGCCTTGCAGGTACACCCCCTCCTCCTCTCCGTACAACCAGCATCCCTGACGCACTTGGCGGCCTGATTCTACAGGATCTAATCCAGCCTTCACGATCAGTGGCGCCGTCTATGGGAACTTTGTTATCCACATCTTTCTTTCCTCAGTAATCGAAGATCAAAACAATTCTCAAACCTCATCACGATCATGGCCTTCCAAGATCGCTTCAAGGATGCTCTCCAAACCACCATCCTCCTCGTCAACAAATTTGATATTGACAGCCAGTCATCTCTCCTCCGAGATGCCCGTTTCCTCAGGGATAGAGCCACTGCTTCTCCTTCCCCTACCCCTGCTGATCGTAACAACGATCAACCTTCTCTCGACCTCCAGCACGTTCCTGTTTTGCCCAACGCCGACCCGACCGTGGCAGCCCTCCTGGAGGCACTCAACAAAACTAACACCCTGATCCTGTAGCAGAACAAGAGGATCGGGGAACTGAAAGAGTCTCGCCGTCCAAGATCCCCTTCTAGGCGGAGGAACCAGCGACGATCAAGAAGCCCGCAGCCACGGAGAGAAATCGACCGAAGACTGCGCCAAGAGCATGATCCTCGCATAGCCCGAAAGCGCGACCAGATCTCCCCGCATGACCAGTACGCTCATGACCACAAGAGGACTCAGAGGAACGAGTTGTCTCCCCCGATCAAGTCCAAAGGACGGGCCCGCTCACCTTCCCCGCGAAGGAACCGTTCACCTTCTCCTCGAAGGAACCATTCACCTTCTCCTCGAAGGAACCGCTCACCTTCCCCCCGAAGGAACCGCCGACGCGAGCATCCCGTCCGGTCCCCATCATACACCAGTTCTAGTGACGACGACGAGCCTCGCGACCCGTTGTCCCAAGAGATCTTGGCTACCCGTCTCCCATGAGGCTTGGAGAAACCCCCGTCACTTGGCACATACGACGGGACCACCGACCCCGACGAGCACATCGAGAACATCGATGCGCTGCTAGACTACCGCGGCGTACGGGGCACCATTAAATGCATACTGTTCCTGACCACCCTTCGGAAGGGAGCAATGACATGGTATAAACAACTGCCCGAGGAGTCCATCACCACGTGGAAACAGCTGGGCAGGATGTTCTCGCGGCATTTTACAGTATCTCGCCGCCACCCCCAAAACTGAGGCCTCTCTGGGAGCCATAATCTAGGGTAATGACGAACCTCTCAGTGTATATATCGAGAGGTTCAACAAAGAAGCAGTGCAGGTCCTCACGACGGACGAAATGAAGAAGTTTTTGCTCGAGCAGGGGTTCCGCCCAGGCTTCGAGTTTTCTAAAGCCATCAGCCTCGCGCCACCGAGAAACTTAGACGCCCTCCTCCTCAAAGCCCAATCACACATTCAGTATGAAGAGAAGGTTGCGACCAGCCACGTCCGAGCATTGCGCCATCAGGAGAACGCTCGGGCATCCAAAGGAGAAGAAGCTTCGACATCTCGTCGAGGCGACCGGAGGCGCGAGGACCGTCTTCGTGATTCCCATGACAGCAAAGGCCCCTCCGGGCGGTTCCACGACTACACTCCCCTGACCATTTCCATGGAAAAGATCTTGTCCGAATGTGCCAATTCGGAGTTCAAACAGGCTGGGGTCCGCTTCCCCAAACAGCTTCCGAACAGACCAAACGTGGACAAATCAAAATATTGCCATTTCCACAAAAGTCACGGCCATACCACGGAGGACTGCATCCATCTAAAGGATGCCATTGAAATACTGATCAGGGACGGCCACTTGAAGCAGTTCGCGAAGAAGAAGGACACTCCCCAGTAGGATGCCTAGGAGTCCAAGAAGGTCGAGGAGGAGGTACCCTCCTCGAAAGACACCAACATACAGGTTGCTATGTCCATATCGCAACTCGAGGACTTCAACGTCCCTGACGGGCTCAGCGCCCCTGCATATTTCGCAGCCCATAACCCGTGGGAGACTTTCCCCTCCGCCATGGTCATCTCTGGCGGGGGTTTCAACAAAGTCACTGTGGGGTTCGTGAAACGGAAGTTCAAACACCTGATCAACACCAGCTCGAACAAAGTGACCACGTTTGATCAGGCCCCGAAGGGTTCCATCCCCATCTCCTTCTACAGGGAGGAACTCCTCGGCGGCTCCCCGAACTCTAGCATACCGTTGCTCGTCAGAGCCCAAATGGCAAACTTCGACGTTTGTCGAATCCTAGTCGACCAGGGCAGCTCGGTCGACATCATGTACTCCCAGCTGAACGAATCGCACCTTACCCCCTACGTAGGGTTCGATTACAGGGATTCAACGGGTCTGTGACCAAGTCGTGGGGTTACGTCGAGCTGATCATGACCTTCAGATCAGCTGAAACGGCCAGATCCATCCAAGTGCAATTTCTAGTAATCGACTACCCGTCGCTTTACCAATGCATTTTCGGAAGGCCAACTCTAGCTGAGTTGGTAGCAGTGCCCTTGACCGTCCACCTGAAGATGAAGTATTACACTTCGAAATGGATGGTCGCCACCCTCCACGGTGATATAGAAGCTGCCCGACGGTGTTTCGAAGCAGCTACAAAGGGGCTCAACGCCATTGCGCCCAGGCCAAAAGCGTCGAGCAAGCCAGCACTGCCAAACAGCTCCGAGGAGGCCAAGTCCCTGCCCCATGTTGACTCTATCGACCTCGACAGTCGCTTCCCCGAGGACCAACAGGAAGAACGAGCAGCTTCAGCCAGCCCGTCCACGTCATCCAGCAACAACTCCCATCCGATGCGCCCAATCCCGGATGGCAACTTCGAGGTAGTTCTGTTCGGCGAAGACCCCCAACGGGGAGTGAAGATCGGAGCTGACCTGCCTGACATCACGAGGAAGCAGCTCAAAGCATGCCTCAGAGAGAATGCCGACTTCTTCGCGTGGAGCGCCGCGGAAATGCCCGGCTTGGATCCACCCGTCGCTTGTCACCAGCTGACCATCGACCCGACCGTCAAGACCGTAGCACAACGTAGGAGGAAGCAGTCTCCGGAGAAAACGGAGGCTGCTAAAAAAGTTGTAAAGGACCTCCTCGAGGCCAAATTTATTTCGGAAGCCAAGTACACAACTTGGCTGTCCAACGTTGTATTAGTTAAAAAATCTAATGGAAAATGGCGCATGTGCATTGATTATACCGATCTCAATAAGGCATGCCCGAAGGATGCCTACCCCCTCCCCAATATTGATAAACTTGTTGATAATTTTGCTGGTATTAAACTTTTATCGTTCATGGACGCCTACTCGGGCTACAATCAAATCCCAATGGCAATGTCCGACAAAAAATACACGGCCTTCATGACCAAATCGGGCAACTATTACTACAACGTAATGCCCTTCGGCCTGAAGAACGCCGGAGCAACGTACCAACGAATGATGAACAAAGTGTTTCGGGGAGAAATAGGCGACATGCTCGAAGTCTACATGAACGACATGATCGTAAAATCCCATGAGGAGACCGACCATACCGCCCACTTGAGAAAGGTCTTCGAACAGGCCAGGAAATACAAAATGCGTTTTAATCCGAAGAAATGCACGTTCGGCGTCCGGGCAGGCAAATTCCTCGGCTTCTACTTAACGGAATGAGGAATCGAGGCTAATCCCAACAAATGCCGAGCGTTCTCCGAGTTTCCTACGCCCAAGTCCAAAAAATCCATCCAATCCCTCAACGGGATGCTCGCGTCACTATCTCGTTTCATGGCCAAGTCCGCCCAGCACGCCCTACCATTCTTCAAACTCCTCCGCAAAGAGGCAACGTTCGAATGGACCGAGGAGTGTGACAAGGCCCTTATCCAACTGAAATAGGCACTCTCAGAGCCACCGATCCTCTCTCGACCAGACAACGGTGAAACATTGTACCTATACCTGGCCGTAGCAACCGAAGCAGTGAGTGTCGCTCTCATCCGCGAGACGCCTGACGGGCAGAAGCCCATTTATTTCACGAGCAAAGCGCTGCAAGGACCAGAGTTAAGATACCGACAGATAGAGAAGGTGGCGTTGGCCCTCATTAACGCAGCCAGGAGGTTAAGACACTACTTCCTAGCTCACACGATCGTGGTTCGAACAGATCAGCCCCTAAAGCAGCTGCTCGGACGCCCAGATATGGCCGACCGAATGCTCAAATGGTCGCTGGAACTGTCCGAATTTGACATCCAATACGAAGACAGAAAAGCCCTTAAGACCCAAGCTCTGGCCGATTTCGTCGCGGAGATGACGTTCGCGGACTCCCCCGCGAGCGAAGCACGCAAATGGACCATCTTCGTCGACGGCGCCTCAAGCTATACAGGAAGTGGCGCGGGCATCATACTGGAGAGCGGCGAAGGAATTATCGTCGAGGTATCACTCACACTGTCTTTCCCAACCTCCAATAACCAGGCAGAATATGAAGCCTTCCTCGCTGGGCTACGCCTTGCCGAGGACCTGGGCGCACAAGAAGTCATCATTTGCACGGATTCGTAACTCGTGGCCCTCCAGGTCCGGGGTGAATACCAAGCCAAAAACGACAACCTGACTGAATACTTGGCCCTGGTGAAGAAGGAAATGGCGAAATTCACAACAGTGGAAGTGAAACATGTTCCCCGCGAACATAGCGTGCGAGCAGACGTGCTATCCAAACTAGCCAGCACGAAGAAGAAAGGCGAAAACAAGTCCATCATACAGGAAGTACTTCCTCGACCCAGCATCGAGAAGGCCTCCCCGACACTCGACGTGCAAGTGATCAGAGACAACAACTGTTGGATGACCCCAGTCTACAACTATCTCGCCAAAGACGAACTCCCGTCCGACCCAAAGGAGGCCAGCATAGTTAGGCGAAGAGCCTGCTCTTATGTCTTGGTCGAAGATAACCTCTACAGACGTGGATTCTCTATCCCGCTGCTCAAATGTGTCGAGGAGGAAATGGTCGCACACATTCTGCGTGAAATCTACGAAGGAATCAACGCCCAACATCTGGGCGGAAGGTCCCTTGCTCGAAAGGCTCTTCGGGCAGGCTACTACTGGCTGACCATTCAAAACGACGCGAAAGAACACGTGAAGAAATGCGACAAATGCCAATGGCACGGGGACATGCACCTGACTCCGCCTAATGAGCTTAAGGCCATGTCCTCCCCGTGGCCATTCGCCTGGTGGGGCCTAGACATCCTAGGACACTTCGTGGTAGGATCAAGTCAGAAATAATATCTCATAGTGGGCATGGACTATTTCACCAAATGGATAGAAGCAGAAGCTCTAGCCAAAATAACTGCCCTTAACATCCTGCGTTTCTACAAACAAAACGTCCTTGCACGTTTCGGTATTCCCCAAGCGATAGTAACGGACAATGGGACGCAATTCACGGACAGGAAGTTTCAGGACTTCATCGTCCCACTGGGCACGAAGCAACACTTCACATCCGTCGAGCATCCCCAAACAAATGGGCAGGCTGAGGCAGCTAACTGAGTCATCCTTCGAGGCCTCAAGCGAAGGCTGGACGAAACAAAGAAGGCATGGGTCGAGGAACTACACAGCGTGCTCTGGCATACCGTATAACTCCACACTCAACGATCGGGGAAACACCTTTCCGCTTAGCATACGGAACCGAGGTTGTAATCCCCGTCGAAGTTCATGTGCCCTCTAGGCGGACAGAGTCGCCCCTAGACGAGGAGATGAATGACAAATCTTTAAGAGAAGAGCTCGACCTCGTCGAGGAAATTAGAACCGGGGCAGCCCTCCGCGAAGCCTCACTAAAACAAAAAATTACCATCAGGCACAACGCCAAGGTGATACGGCGAGAGTTCGACGTGGGAAGCCTTGTTCTAAGAAGAAACCACAAAGACTCTCGCGAAGGCAAACTAGCAGCCAATTGGAAAGGACCCTATCGCGTCCGGGCAAAAACAGAAAATGGGGCCTACTACCTAGAACATCTCACTGGGGAAGAACTTTCTCGACCATGGAACGCTGAAAAGCTAAAACAATATTACAGCTAAGTTATCGGTTCGACCCGTCGCAACGACGAACGTCAACTACCGACCACTATGCACGTCTAGGTACAAGCGTTGCATACGATTAAAGCATAACCCCGCTCAGTAATGAGCCGGGTAATTGCTCGACAGTGATCCTCAATCGAGCATCGTCGTCATCAAAGTACCACGATTGGCAGACCCCCAACTCGCGATGGGATGTTCACGCCGCGAACTCAGGCCTCAAACGCGACATGAGCTCCGCTCCCCGCCAGGAAATTCCCCGGCAGTTCGACCAGTTCCCCACACTACCGAACGCATCTATTACGAGCAATCCCCCCAAAAATATTCACACAAGTCAAATACCCCCTGTCACGGGCGGACAAACATTCACAGCGAGCATGAATACGATACTTAGCGAAAATAAAAGCAAGTAAAATCATGCAAACAACATAACTAAATATGTGATAATTTAACAAGTGGCCGCAAAGACCACAAATTGTACGTTGTTACATAAAACAGGGGCCATGACCCCCAAAAATAAATTACAATGATTCAACGGCACGCAGGCCGGACGGATTACAACAACATCAAAATAACAAATTCCTCACTGATCAGCATGCTCGGCAGGCTCTGGCTCGGGTCCCTGGTGCTCTATGGGCTGATCCTCGGGGGTACTTTCAAGAAGACCGTCGGGCACGACGATACGGCCATCCTCCACATGCGCCAGGTAGTGAGTACCCTCGACAGAAATTTCTAGCCTAGGGTTCACCACCCGCAGCTGAGCCACGGCGTTTTTGAAAGACTCCTCCGCTACAGCGATGCCATCATCTTCGGCCAGCAGGATACGAGCAACCAGCTCAGATCTCGTCTTCAAGGCCTTAACATCCTCCGGCTCATCGTCACCCGGGGCATTGGCCGCCTTCAGCCGCTGGATCAACTCCTCGACAGACTTCTTCTCCGCCTCCAGCGTCAAGTTCTCCTCCTTCAAACGAGATGTCTCCTCCTCAGCTTTCTTCCGAGCCTCATCGGCACCCTTAGCTTCTTCCTTGAGGGACGCCATAGCAGCACGGGCAGCAGTAAGTTCGGCCTCAGTCGCGGAATCCCCTTCTGTGTACACAGCTGCCATCTCCAACATCCTGACCAAGGCAGAAGCGTCCTGGGCCACCAACGCCCTCTTGCTCGGGCGATCCATGCTTTCCAGGCGAAGAGACTCTGCCCGAGGCACAATCAGAGAGTTCCCCTCGAAGAATTTCTGGTCGTGAATGCAAGGAGGAAGCTCGAACTTCCCCTTCTCCGACGCCCGAGATCCCCGAGAAGCAGGAGTGGGAGAAGTGGAGGTCCCCGCAGCAGATTGCGCCAGAGGAGGAACTCGGGCACCAGCAAACTGAGATTTCGGAGGAGCCGCTCCAACTTTGTTCCTTGCCAGAGCATTCCTCACAACCCGATCATGAGCCTGAGGCATCTCACCTGCACAAACAAAACATAAACGCGTTAGATATGAGGAAAAGAAATGACATAAACAAAATCTAAATAGCTAAAACTACCGAGCAGCTTCTCAGCGTCCGCGAAAGTTTTGCACTCCAGCAGTGCCTTAACATTGATGAATCTATGATCAACTCTCTGGCTCCCATCCTCCTCGAAGATCGGACTGCCCCTGCTCGTCCAGCACTCAGCAAGTCGGAAGGAGTTGACCCAGTTCACCAGCGCCTCATACGCCGCAGCGTCCTGCCCGACCAGGTCGCTCGGTTGAAAGACATAATCACTGGGCTCCTTGGTGAAGTGGTCGGGTGACCAGTGGATGGGGAACTTGTAAAGTCTCCGCCCGATATACCTCCCTTCCTCGTCGTGCAGCTCGTTCCCGTCCTCTTCAACCTCTATCTCCCAGACGTATGTGCTGTCCTGGGCAGCTTCGGACAAGAGTTCGACGACATAGTAACGTTCCTTGAACGTCCTTATTGATTCTGAAAAAGGCTTAAATAGTTTGCGGGGCCGCTTCAGCGAAACCCAGCCGTACTTCCTCCCCAACAGCTGCCGCTAAAGATGGAAGACAGTGAAGAACAGAGGGAGAGTAGTCCCTAGAGCAAGATGCTCGCACACCAACTCAAACACCCGGATAAAAGCCAGAGAGTTTGGATGCAGCTGCGTGGGGGCTAACCTCAAATGCTCGAACACTGACTGCTGGAAATCGGTGAACGGCAGCCTCAAGCCCAGCTCCTTGAAGGCATATTCGTACATCGTAAAACGGTCCCCGAAGTTTGTGCAGACCTGCTCGTCCTCGGAAGGGAAGTGCATCTTCCACTCTCCCTCCGGCCCGACTTCAGTAAAAGCGTCCCCTGCGAGCTTGGACACGTGCTCAGCAGGCTCGACCACCTCCCATTCCTCTGCGGAATCATCAACAACATCCTCGTCCATATCGTCCCGAACCTTTTCTCCCCCGACATCACTTGGAGAGCTCGAAGCCGCCGAGCTCGAAGCCGTCGAGCTACTGTCGTCCGAGGATCCGGTTTCCTCCTCAGAGGTGTCTAAAATAACTTCTCTTTCCGGCCCCGTCGCCATGTCGATCACCTGAAAAGCAGAGAAGAAAGTGAATTCGACAACAAATCAAATCCACCCTTCCACCGCTAAGTCAAGTGAAAGGGCGCGCAAAGGGCTGAGGACAAGGTCCCCGGCCTAAGCCCTAACATCAAATATGAGGTTGGAACCTCCCCGCGAAGAGCCGCTCGAAACATATCATCGACTGACGAGGAGCTTCCCCGCACTCAATCCCAGTTTTCGTTCGAAGCTCCGCCGGAAGTCACGGAGTTTCACCGGAATCTAGAGTTATTCTGCCGGAAAACTCATCATTCGTTCAGTAAGTGAAAAATCATGACGGTCACGCAAGCGTCGCCATCGCGACGACGCCGTCAACCGTCCTCCTAACCAGAGCACGCAGACACGTCCGGTGACATGTCAAAAGTAGAAAAATGGCACAGCCACCGTCCACCACCAACAATCATCGGGGACTCACTCGTTTTGTCCTCTAAAGCTAGCACTAACCGCATGCAATCTACCATTAACAACTAACAGAAGTAAAACAAGCAACGGATCAGAATACTTACTTGTTTTGAGTAGAAGAAAGCGCTGCTCGGAAGCTTGTAGCGGTGGTCGGAGAAACCGAAAATGGTGTCGGGCAAAAGCTTGAAGGAAGCGAAGAGAAATCAGACTGAAAAGTTCCAAATGGGACGATTTTCCCCCTTTTATACAAAGGGGCACGTGCAAACACGCGCTCGTAGGCCATAATGACTACCCACTAGCCATCATTGCCAATTAACTGACATACGGAGCTCGAGGCACACATGGCAACCCAGCGTTTCCGATTCTGTCTGACCATTAATCTCCCCGATCTCCAGGCAATAATGTCACGATCACGAATCTCACGAACATCTGGGGTCACGAGCACTTTGAGACAATCCTCCTCGTCTTCAAACGACGACTCCATACTAGATCCCCGGATCAACGAGCAGTCCTTAAGTCATCACTCCCATGCTCAGGAGCAACGACTTAGGGGGCTCATATTCTGGACTGGACCAATGGCTAGACATGGCCCAATCCGCTTCTACTCCAGAGTGGCCCAAATTGCCTAAGTCCAATCTACAGAGGGGCAAAAGTTACCTTTCTGCCCCTCCAACCGGGCGAGAAATGCAACATTCCTCCTCGGAATCACTACCCATCACGCACGGCTTCACCGCTCCCCGAACAGTTATAGGCAGGTGCCCGAAAACACACTTATGCCCGACGTAACGGCTAGTTTTGGACACCCTGCCCGACATAACGGCTAGTTTGGGTAGTTACCTATTCTTTCGGGAAAACAGTTATTTCGCCCCGAAAATAGGATCGTTGGCCACGCGCTGGGGGCTCCATATAAACCCTCTCACTTGAGAGGGTCAGGTATCCAATATTCACCCTAAGAATTCATACTTTGTACTTGCTCCTTTTCTCTGACCCTTTCTTACTTGAGCGTCGGAGTGCCTTGCAGGTACACCCCCTCCTCCTCTCCGTACGACCAGCATCCCTGACGCACTTGGCGGCCTGATTCTATAGGATCTGATACAGCCTTCACGATCAAGATCAAAGGGGAAAATCTAACCTAATGTGATCATGCAAGATAGACCTATGGTTGAGGATGAAGGGAGATCTACCCTAATGTTGTCATGCAAAAGATTAAGAATCTCAATCTATCCTACTTCAATCTTAATCGAAAATTAAGTTGAACTAGGAGATCCTAAAGGAACATGTGAAAGTAAAGCTAGCAACAACACAAGCATCAACTTCAATCAACAATTATATACATGAAGCACAAAGCATGTCAAGGATCAAGCAATCCTCAAGAAGATGTGTCATCATCAAAAGATTCATCAAAAGAGAAACATCATGCTCAATCAGAAACATCAAGACTCAAGTAAGTACATGAACATGTAAACACGCCAAGTTTCAACAGGAAGATACATCAAGCACATAATAGAATCAAGTAAAGATAACTAGTATGACAAAGATGCATAAATTAAATGAACGATGATGGGCACAAGATAATGATCTACAGCAAAGTCAGGATAAGAACTATAGATGCAAGAAGGTAAAGAAAATAAGTCAATGATAAGCACACTCAATCCAACATAACGGTCTCAATCAAATATTTTTATTCTATGGAAAGGAAGTAGGTTCAATGGATCTACAACCCAAAAGGTGTAGAGAAGTAATATCAACGGATACATGACTCCAAAGAAAAGATCAACGAATCTATGAATAGGAAGTAGGATAAACAGATCTACAACCCAAAAGATAAATAGAAGCAAAATCAGCGGATTTGCAACTCAGAGGAAGATCAATGGACCTAATATTAGGAAGTAGGATCAACGGGTCTACAAACCAAAAAAAGAAGAGAAGCAACAAAACAAATTTGTGACTCCAAAGAAAGATCAACTGATCTATAGAAAAGAAGTAGGATCAACGGATCTACAACCCGCAAAAGAAAGAGAAACAATATCGACGGATCTGTAAATCAAAAGGAGATCAACGGATCTATGGATAAGAAGTAGGATCAACGGATCTACAACCCACAAAATGAAAAGAAACAATATCGATGGATTCGTAACTCAAAAGGAGATCAACGGATATATGGATAGGAATTAGGATCAATGGATCTACAACCCACAAAATGAAGAGAAACAATATCGACGAATTTGTAACTCAAAAGGAGATCAGTGGATCTATGGATAGGAAGTAGGATCAACGGATCTACAACCCACAAAATGAAGAGAAACAATATCAACGGATTTGCAACTCAACGGTAGATTAACGAATCTTTGAAAAGGAAGTAGGATCAACGAATCTACATCCTAAAAGATAGAGAGAAGTAAAATCAACGGATCTATGACTCAAAAGATGGGGAAAGCTGTCGCAACTGCGAAAAACAACCGGCGGAAAAAACTGAAGAGTCGCCACCAAACGTTATTTATTCCGACGGGGAAAGGAAACGATCGAAGAAACCTCCAAAGGGAGAAGACATGGTCATCGCAACCATAGTCTGGGTTCGGGAGTCGGTTACGCGAGAGGAAGGTATTAGCACCCCCTCGCGTCCGTTGTACTCAACGGGATCCACGTTTGTTGTCTAATCAAAGGGTGTGTTATCTAAAGCCTACTGCTAAATGGAAACGGGAAGAAAAACAAAAGGAGACTCGATAGGACTTCGCCGTCCTATGCCTACATATCCCCTCGTGCAATGGGAAAGTCAGAGTCAACGTAGTTCAAAGAACTACAGGTGAAAGGAGGGAGACTGCTCGCCAAGACATCGTCGTCTTGTGCCTATGCATCCTCAATTGGACAAGAGAGGGGAAATCAGAGCAGCCGTAGTTCGACTTACGGGTCGAAAAGGTCTCGATCACACTGGGGCAAGAGAAAAGGCTCGGTTGATTGACGGTCTCGATCGCACGGGTGCGAGAGAAAAGGGAAGTTAGTTGTTAGTGTACTCGCCAAGGATAGGGATCCTCGTGCCTACGTATCCTCATTAGGGAATGAGGAATCAGAGCATCCGTAGTTCACAGGACTACGGGAAAACGGGATCTCGATCGCACGGGGGGCGAGAGAAAAGGGAGAGAATGACACACAAAAGATCTAAGGGGAAAACTCGGCCCTAACATTGTCATGCAAGGTTGCCCTAAGGTCATGATTAGGAGGGAAGTCTACCTAATGTTGTCATGCTTAGATTGAGAGCCTAATGTCTATCCTACTCCGTGCTTAATCAGAAATTAAGTCGGACTAGGAGCCTTAAGGGAGCATGTGAATACAAAGTAATCAACAAGTAAACACCAGACAACTCAATCACAAAGGGAAATCGAATATGAAACCAAGTTAGGAGAAATTCAAGTACAAAGAGAAAATCTAGCAAGAGGCATGTATCACCAAGGATTTAATCAAGAGTTAATCAAGATAGGCATCAAAATCATGGCGACCAAACCAGAAAGAAATTCACAAGAAATATTTACAAGTGCCATTAAGGGTTAATCGCAATTAAAATCTAATCACAATTAACGTCACAATTAAAATCAAAACTTAAAATTAAGATCCAGGTTAATCAACAATTAAAACTAATATTAAAAGTAAAGGCTAACCAACAATTAAAAAGTCAATTCAAAATTAACTCCTAAGATCTAATTAATTTCAAGGTTAATTTCTAATTCAAAATTAATATCAAATTCTAAAGTTATAAACTAATTCTAAAGAAATCTAATTGTAAAATAATAAAAAAAGAATTAAAACCCAGAGCCAAAACTAAATTCTAATTCTAAGATTAAGTGCTATTAAAATTTTAATTAACCAACTTCGAATTAAAATCAAATCTAAATCAATCAATTAATAATTAAAATTAAAAAAAAAAAGTTAAAACAGAAATGGGGTGTGAGTTGAAGTCCATATGGTGTAATCAGAAGTCCCAACCGGGATCTCTCCGTCTTCCATGTCTTCGTCAACGCCTCGTCCTCTTCTCCTTTTCCCTTCCAAAACCTCGCCGTAGAAAAACACGCCGCCCTGGAAGAAAACGATGTCGCACCGGGATCTTCACTCGCTCGCCTCTTTCTTTCATTCCTCCTCGTACCTTCTCTCTTCTGAAAAATTCAAGACACTCGCCTCTCTCGCTCAACATCTACATAACGACAGATCCGGATTCACGCAAGAACAACAACAAGAAGCCATAAAAATCTCACTCCAAGATCAAGCAATTACAAAGAACATGAACAGGATTTACGTTAAAAACAGAAAAAGAACTCACAAGGTCGGAGCTAGTCTAACTATTCCGACTCCGGCGACGGTAAGTTCGATCCCCTCCTCTCCAGCTTCTGTGTCCTTCTTCTCCCTATTTCACTTCGTGCGTGTTGTTGTTGTTGAGTTGTTGCCGCAAATTGATGTTGCTGTTTTGAATCCGAAACCTCTTCTTCAATTTTCTTCTACTCTGTGCAAGCTGTTGATGTTGTGAACATTGTTGCAGGTTTGTGAATTATGATTTAAAGGTTGATGCAGTTTTTTTGAAATTGAAGATGATGTGGTTCGTTAGGTGTTGGGAAGGAGATGAAGGTTGCGGTTCAGAATTTGCAGGTTATTGAATTGTGTCTAAAATCTAAACTTGCTGTGAAGTGGCTGTGATTGTTCTGGATTTCTTTGCAGGTATGTGAATTGTGAATTGGAGATTGGAGATTCATGCAGAATGAAGGTTTGGAAATAGAAGGATGATAATTGGTTGAATTCAGAAGTGAAAGAGTGCAGGAAAAGTTGAAGATGTCGTGAGAATGGAAAGACTCCCCTCCAGCAAATTTGAAGTTCTGAACTTATAGAGTGAGCTAAGGGGTATAATGGGTTTTTGCAGTGAAATTATGTTAGGACTTTTTTTCAGTGAATTTGTTATGGACCCTGCTGCGTGATTTTTACTGCCACCAAGTATTTGTCTTTTCTGTCATGTAATGCTGCTATGGTTTCGTTCTGTAACTGAAGTTTGTTGTGAATTTATTTTATTTTAAAAAACTTTCTATGAGCTTCTCGTTAATAAGCAATTACTGCGCTTTGAACATGCTCTTTGGTTACCAACTCAAGAGCCTTGACAATCCCAGTAGCAACTTTAGACAAGTCAGTATGGTCCAAGTCCAAGCCAGCATCAATAAATGTGGCAGAGGGTAGTATATCCACAGGAGACTCATCATTTAAGGTCACCACCAAGAGGGAGATAAATCTAGCTGAGATTGTATCAACAAGCATTATCCACTGGTCATAATTTAACAACACGCCAAGAGGTGTATCGTCATCCATTACCGTAACGATATGCTCTGCCAAAACATAGACCTCTAAATCTCTAATGTTTTTAGGCTCCTTTAAATGATCCCCTTTTTGAATCAAGTCTTTCTGGATCATGTTTCTCACATAGGATACCTTCTTCGTGAGCTGATAAGCATTACATAACTGTGTGCAACATTTTATAGAATGGCCAAATTCCTCACATTTTTTACAAAATGGACTTTATTAAAATTAGACGCATGGACATGAAAGTGAACTTGAACAATGGACATGGTTATTTGGAAATAGGTCCAAGAATGAATTAATGAAAATGTAGACAAGGAATTGGATTTTGGTTTTAAATTGGATAATGTTTGAATGGATATTAGTTTGGATTTGAAATGGTATTTGGACTATGAAAAAAGAAATGGTTTAGACATTGATAATGGTTTTGGAATGTGAATTTGTAAAATGGATATTGGTTAATTGATTTGGATTTGGGTTAAAAATAGATGTGGATTAGAAACTGGTTTAATTGGATTAAAAATAGATATCAAAATGGTCCTTTGGAATTGGATAATGAAATGGAGTTGAAATGGGTTTGAAAAATGGTTTAAAAACAAATGGATAAATTTGGATATGGTTTAAAGAAAAATGATTTTTGAACAAAATAAAAATAGATATGGATTTTGGAAATGGGTAATGGTTTATGATGGCTTTGTATTTTGAATTCCAAGTAGCCCACACGACTAATCTTGACATGTCTAATTCCAATCGAACTCCCAATCCACACCAAACTCCTATCTTCAATGAATCCCAAAATATCAATCAGTAAACTCAATTGACCATGACCCAATGCCTTTTAAGTCAATCCACAGCTGCCTTGTCCTGATGACCACTGGTCTCTTTAACATGCAACCCTAATCTCACGATCCTCAATTGATGACTGTCCACAAACTCAGCCATGAATGAGAAACCCTAATTCACCTTGATGTACACTGATAAATCTTGAAGAAGATGATTTGAACTGAGAAGAAGCCAAACCCTGATTCACACCAAAGAAATCCTGACCCAATGCTTTTGATGAATCCTCTGAATAGAAAAACCTTGGAGCTTGATGAACCTCTGAATAAGAAGATATTCATGATAATATGAATACAAACCTTGCTTCAACTTGACCTGAAATAGGAACCGACTGAATCACCTCTGCATAGGGCAAATACTGATAACAAGAAAACCCTTCAATCCCATGTCTTAGAAGACCAATGCAATGTATGATTATGAGTTATGACCTAATGAAGATGCAAATGAATGCGAAACAAAATCCAGTTAAGGTTAGAAAAATAGAGGGCAAATTTTGGAGTGCAACAAAAGGGGATTAAGATCAACGGATCAATAAATAGGAAGTAGGATCAACAGATCTACAACCAATAAACTGTAAACAGAAATATGACTCCACTGGGGGAACAAAGGGTAAACAGAGGGTAAGATTGACAGATCTATAGCCTTGGGGATTGGTTAAAATATCTACTGGGGAATGGGCTCAACATTCTCTGTGGGGATATATTATTGTCATGATCGAAGATTGATTCGCTATTTCGTGCAAGGTAATAAATCAAGTTTATGCTTGTATGCTCATGTTTGAATTTTTCTATGGCGTAATGCTCCATATCGAATGGAAATGGAACGCGTTTGAGGATGCCATGTAATGATGATCATGTATGCAAAATGTCTATGTAGGCTCGAGCTGCCGGGGATATAAAGATATGCGATCCAAGGGTCATGACTGTGCCAAGTACGGTTGGGCTTTGGTTTGGGGTGCCAAGTAAGGTTGGGCTTTGGTTTTGATGGTGATTGGATTTTTGGGAATTTATTCTTTGGTTCCAATGAAAGTGGACTTCGAAGGTAGACTACCAGGTGAGAACTGGTTTTATTGGTAGACTACCGGACGAGAACTGGTGGCAAAAGTATAAGTTGTCAGACGAGAACTGACTCCTTGTTTATGTATCATACGGGAACTGACTTTATGGTTTGCCAAACGAGAATTGGACTTTGAAATGGTGTTTACCAAATGGGAACTGGTTTAAAAGCTGTCTACCATACATGAACTGGTATCTTGAGATGATTTGTCAGACGAGAATTGGTTTTGAAGTGATTTGGGTTACAAGGCATTTTTATGTTAGATTCATGTTGTGGGGTTAGGCCAGAGGAATGATATGATATGCATGGCTTTATACTAGAGTGAAGCAACATGTCTAATGTATGAGGATGATTTATGCAATGATATGGAGGTTTCCAGAAATGGAATGAAGGTCTTTTGTAGAAAGGGTTCTTGTTTCTGAAAGGTGATTTGGTGGGGTGGTAGCATGATTCCCGACACTCGTACTCAAAGGTTGTTGACGAAATAGATTTTTCTTGAGTAGCCTGAAAGCATGGAGAGCTTGCCCCTCTGTGACTCATCTTGCCCCAGTTTACTGGGTCTTTGGAGAATTTTCTTGAAAGGAAATTGGGAAGCAGTTGTACCATGAGATAACCTCGAGATGGCTTGCCCCAAAATTTTGAGTCATGAAAGGATTCATCCTTGAGTAACCGACTCTTAGAGTGGTTTGGCTTTAATGTAACCTTGAGGTAACTTGCCCCAGAATGAGCTTTGAAGCGACTTAACTTCTGCTAATTGAACACAGGATAGACTTTTCCTTAATCAAAGAACCTCTGGGTGGCCTGCCCCTGGTTGGTAAAGTCTTGAGATAATTCTCTCTGATCAACTTATTCTTGAATGATTTGCCCCATAATCAACTGATGCTTAGGGACTTGCTTTAGACTGACTGATTCCTTGGGTTGATATGACAATGCCCCTTGATCCATAGGGTTATGAGGTGTTCTTGGTTCTGATTAACTTTGCTGAATAATCCAGTCCTCTTCGATTGCTTCTTGTTGGGATTTCCTTGATGATCAAGTACTGACTTGTGATTAAAAAATTTTCATTCACGACTGGTAATTTTAATGTGATTCTCATGTAAGTTTTGAAAAAAAGTCATTATTGGAATGATGTTATAGTGTGTGACGAATTGACCATTAGTCCAAACGTAGTGCTAATTTAGCTATGTGAAAGACATAACAAGAAGAAAATTAGCAAATCTGTAGGAGTCAGTTTACGCAACCTTGCGGTAGTATGCTTTCAGAATAAACCCTGCTTTAATTAGGTCTTTCGAGGGTTGTAATGTGGTCTGGTTCATGGTTATAGAAACAAAGGATATAAGACTCAAAGTTTGATTGGTACCAACCCCTTCGTCGTGGTGTACTCCAGTCATACGTTCAGTTAATTCGACACACGCATCTAGAGTTTGACATTGTAAGAGTGAAGATGATGGTTCAAGACTCGCTTGAAAATGGCAGTCATCTTATTTTAGTTTTTCAGGGATGTCAGCGACCCTCTGACTTTTGATGTGGTGGTCACTGAATCTTGTTTTGCTTGCCTGAGGATTTGAGGATCTCTTTTGCTAGATTTTTCTTTTTAATCCCTAATTTTGCCTGGACTGATTTTGTTTTTCGAGTCCATCGGGATTGCCCTAATTTTTGCCTAAGTATCCTCTTTGGGGTGTTCGACTTAACGAGCTTTTTTCTTTTCTTTTTTTTTGAAGGATTGTGACTGCCAAGTCAATGGTCATTAAAGAACAACCGTCATAACCTTTGGATTTTGCATGATTCATTCGACACTTCAGGATGTGTGTGAAGAATGTCATGTGGCTGGCCCCTAGATGGGAGGTTTCATCTTGTAATTCGAGTGTGTAGTCGGGTTAACTGAACACTACCCATGGACCGGGTTAAGCGTAAGGGTTTAGAAATACGAAGGAAACTCCTACTTCTACGCTCGAAGTGGTTGACTAGGGACTAACTCCTTATCTCTCAAGTGTTTGGGATTTGAAACAATGCATGTACATCATCAGCAGGATCTTATTTGAAAGCATACCGGCAGCAATGGTAGGTATTTCGTTTTCTTCATCCTCCCTCCAATCTTTGCTAAAACAACAGTTTGATGCAAAAAGTGGACGAGAGGTATATTTTTTTTGTTTTTTGATATAAGAGAAGAGAAAAGAGCGAATATGACATGATTAATTCAGAAAATACATAATCACTTCATTAATATTACCAATCAAAACAACAATGTTTAAAAATAAATAGCATTCAACAGGAAAGAAAATACAAAATGCAAATGATAAAAGTTGATACAATGATTTCCAGTTCTGAGGATGTCCTCCTGTCTGAACCACTAGTTTAAGGAGATGCTCCTTAAAGTCTTCGAAATCATGCAAACAAGAGGTTGACGTGCACAACCAAACTTCCTTCTGGAAAAGATATGAACCCTTTGTCAACCAGTTGTTGCACCTTGGATTGGAAGGCTTTATAATCTTCGGTTGAGTGCCCCATTGACCCAGCATGATATCCATATTGTATATAAGGATCGTACCCAGAAGGGTAAGGCTCTGGAAACGGCTTGAGAGACTTGGGCTCTACCAGTGAATTTTAGATCAGATGTGGTAGAAGTTGACTGTATGACATAGGAACTGGATGAAGATAAACATTCCTCCTTTCCAAATTGTTGTGAGGCCTATGCTGGCTCTGATGCTAATTCGAATATCCTCGGCCACAGGCTCATTGATTTGCATGAAGAGCAATCCAGGGTCTTTGGTATAAAGCTCTAGACATGGTTGGTTGCCCATAGGGATTGCACGACACTGGAAATGATGACTGCTAAGAAGATGAGGGACCATATGGTTTTACCGGTGCATCCTGAGTATACTCAATATTCGTTATGACTGCATTGGTTTCATCCTCTTCCTCGTCTTGGGAGCTACTGAGGGATTCAGTCTTGCAAGCTTGACTGCTCGAGGCAGAGATGTCAGATGATGTAATTCCAACCATCCTTTCAAAATAGGGCCTCTGCAAGGTATCCATGAACACGTCAATTAACTCTCTGTCTAGAAGTGGTGGTTATACTCTGGATGCCAATTCTCTCCACCGCTGTGCATATTCCTTGAAAGATTCACTACTCTTCTGAGATAGGCTTTGTAACTGTGTGTGACTGGGCGCCACGTCCAAATTGTACTGATATTGCTTTAGGAAAGCGCTGGCTAAGTCCCTCCATGACCGGATATGACTTCTTTCTAAATCCATGTACCAACTCAATGATCCCTCACTTAAAATCTCTTGAAAACAGTGAATCATGAACTTATCATCCTGGGTGTAGGAAGTCATTTCTCGACAGAACATCACAAAATGACGCTTCGAGCAACTAAGGCATGTGTACTTCTCAAAGTTAGGTAATCTGAATTTCTGAGGGATCACCAAATCTGGCACTAGGCACATACCAACCACATCAAGCTCAGGCGTGTCATGTGCTTCCATAGCTTGTAATTTCTCCTCAATGGCACGAAACCTTTCCTTCATAGGATCAAACAATGGCATCCTCTAGGGTTGAGTAGGAATGTTTACTTGTGGAGAATCATCATCAGGAAGACGATAGTACACAGGGTTGGTCATCACAGTAAAGCCTGGCGGAGGTTCAACATTCATCGCTTCAACATGCTGAAGGTTGTTCCTTGTCATAGCTACCAACGACTTCCAACTTGGCCTTTTCAGGTGTCTACCTTGATCTTGCTTCAAACACTTTGTCGTCTTTCAACAGCTACTACTTGTTCAGAATGGGTATTGGGAAATCAACTGGTTGTTCATGGACAGAGGCGGAATGAGTTTTTTTGTGGACATAGTATGCAATGCTGATGAATGCAAATGCAATGGAGTGGATGCAATGAGATGCCATGTTCGATTATTTCTAAGGAATCTACATACTTTGATTCATGTTTTAAGCAAGAGAAAAGTTCAACGGCAAGACTCAAAAACAAGATCCCTGGAAATAAGAGGAGATGTATGTTACAAATATGATGTGAAGACATGAATGCAAGGACATGGGATCGAAGCCTCTATATATATACTGGATAACTATTGTACTGATAACAGAATAGGTCCAAAAGTTCTCCTCCATAAGAAACACAAGAAAAACGGGTTGGATGGAAGTCAAAGTTTCCTGCAAAAATCTCATTCCCTCTCACATGTGGGTTATAATCTTGGACAGAGATTCCTAGCAGGTCCTTAACTTCTCCGGCTCTCAGGTCAAAAAGCAATAATACGTTCACCATTTCTGGTTTGACATTATTATCCTTCAAGGAAGCCACCGCTGATTTCCCATGAACGGTCTCCAGAGTCATAAGTTCTCTATGGGAATATCATGTCATCTGCATCAGACGCGTAGGACAGAATATCTCCCAAGAAAACCTCGTCTGAATGTGGGTCACGTGTCAACTATATATAACAAGACGTTATGCAAGTCAACACGACTATCCACTCTAGTCCTATGTGTATCCTCAAGCCTGGGTAGTGGGCTTATCTCTCATTAACAACCCATCCCAACAATACAACAATATCCAAGATAAAATTAATGGCATAGATATAATAAATGCAATGAATAAAGCAAATAAAGCAAAAAGATAAAACACCCAAAGAAAAAGAAAACAAACAAGAGCTAGGACTGACTCACTTTGTTTCCCCAGCAGAATCGCCAACTGTCGCTACGCAAAAAACAACCGGCGAAGACACAGAGTCGCCATCAAACTTTATTTATCCTAACAGGGAAAGGAAAACATTGAGAAAACCTCAGGAAAACCTCAAGAGGGAAATAACATGGTCATCACAACCAAGTTCGGGGTTCGGGAGTCAATTACGCAAGAGGAAGGTGTTAGCACCCCTCACGTCCGTTGTACTCAATGGGATCCACTCTTGTTGTTTTAATCTAAGGGTGTGTATATCTAAAGCTTAATCTGCTAAGGGAATGCATGAATGAAAAGGGAGAAAAAATAAAAAGAGTCTCGATAGGATCTTGCAATCCTATGCCTACATATTCCCTCATGCAATGGAAAAGTCAGAGTCAGCGTAGTTCGGAGGACTGCGGGGAAAAAATGGGAAGTTTGCTCGCCAGGGATTGGGGCCCTTGTGCCTACGTATTCTCAATAGGTATGAGAAATCAGAGCGTCCGTAGTTTGGAGGACTACGGGGAAAAAAGGGAAGTTTGCTTGCCAAGGATTGGGACTCTTGTGCCTACGTATTCTCAACAGGTATGAGAAATCAGAGAGCCCATAGTTCGGACGACTACGGGGAAAAAAGGAAGTTTGCTCGCCAAGGATTGGGGCCCTTGTGCCTAAGTATTCTCAACATGTATGAGAAATCAGAGCATATGTAGTTCAGACTACAGTTTGTTGATGTTTTTTTATGGACGATACTAACGTTCGCATTCTAGTAGTTAGGTGTATTTTCGCTCGCTCGTGGAGTCTTTTGGGTTACCTGTATTGCGGTAGAACAAAAATAACATGCCCTTTTTGAAAATGGTTTTGAAGGGATCCCGAAGGAGAAAATGATTTGAATTTGTGAAAGTGTTTTTATTAGGGTTTTGAAAAGAGTTTGAGATACGCATTGTACTAAAGTCTATGACATAGGAGCGAATGTTTTACATAAACAATCTGAGACAGCTCACGCACAAAGCACTCTAGAAGAGGTAAGGAGAAATTCTCGCTCATCATTTCCCATGTACTTAAGGCTCGTGATGCACTACACACATATTTTTTTTATATTTTTATGCAAGAAAAGATTTGAATGCAAAAGAAAGAAAAATCTAGGGGAACTGGATCCTAAGTGTTGTCATGAAATGATGGTTCTAGGATAAAGATCAAAGGGGAAAATCTAACCTAATGTGATCATACAAGATGGACCTATGATTGAGGATGAAGGGAGGTTTACCCTAATGTTGTCATGCAAAAGATTAAGAACCTAAATCAATCCTACTTCAATCTTAATCGAAAATTAAGTTGAACTAGGAGATTCTAAGGGAACATGTGAAAGTAAGGCTAGCAACAACACAAGCATCAACTTCAATCAACAATTATATACATGAAGCACAAAGCATGTCAAGGATCAAGCAATCCTCAAGAAGATGTGTCATCATCAAAAGATTCATCAAAAGAGAAACATCATGCTCAATCAAAAACATCAAGACTCAAATAAGCACATGAACATGTAAACACACCAAGTTTCAATAGGAAAATACATCAAGCACATAATAGAATCAAGTAAAGAGAAATAGTATAACAAAGATGCGTGAATTAAATAAACGATGATGGGCACAAGATAATGATTCAGAACAAAGTCAGGATAAGAACTATAGATGCAAGAAGGTAAAGAAAATAAGTCATAGATAAGCACACTCAATCCAACATAATGGTCTCATTTTTAACCAAGAGTTTCAAACAATTAATCAAGGGCGACCTATTAATGCCCCAAAGCGTCAAAGAACAATCCAAATGATCTTTCATCAACAGATTTGAAACATTGAAGGTCCAATCAACCTTGAGATCGTCACTCCATGATATTGAAGATTTCATCAACCGATTAACCACAAAAGAGAATCAAAAGTGGATAAAGAAAATCGAAATAAAATCGTATGGAAATGGACACAAATAAAGATAAGCTCCAAATGATTATAAAAATGATTGTAAAAAAGGAACTTGAAATCTAACAACAAAATTAAAGAAAAAAATAGAATTAAAACTAACAAAAATAATTTAAATCAAGTAATCAATAAAATAAATAAAAATAAATAAAAATTAAGGAAATAAAAAGAAAAAAATAGACAGGGGTGCTGAAGTGAGATGTAGGTTGTGAATAACAAGAACATAGGCTTCAAATGGGCCAAGCCCACTCATCAAACCAACAAGGATGGATTAAAATAAATAAATAAAAAATGAATTAAAAATAACAAAATGAAAAGAAACAGAACAATATATCGTGTTCTTCCCCTTCTTCTCATACGTGATGCCTCTCTCTTCCCTCTACACGGGGTCCTTTTTTCTTCTTAGTGTTCATCGCGGCGACGAAAAACAACAACAACATCGTCCATTTCCCTCTCTCTCGTTTGCTCGAACTTCTGCCTCTCTATGTGTGGTGTGAATCGATTTCGAAGGTGGTTGTTGTTTCGGTTTTCTGGGAAACATTAGTTGAAGGTTGAAGGATTTTGCTTGGTGGTATTCACATGGTAATGGTGTTTATGGTGGTATCAGAAAGGTGATAAATGGAACTAGGCAAATATGAAGGTGATGGTAAGAACGATGGTGGTGGTGATGTTTCAATGAACGTTTTGTTGATGTTGGCACGGTAATGTTGTGAGTTGTTTCGATATTGGAGTATTGTTGTTGTTGCAGAGTCGAGTGAGTTGAGTTTGCGTCACCGATTTGCTGAAACATGTTGTTTCTTGAATGATGTTGCAGCTGAAAACTGCAACTTCGTCGCGAGTTTGTTGTATGTTGTTCGGTTGCGTGCGGTTGATGCAGTGGTGATGATGTTGACATCGTTTCAAGGTCAAGTTGGGTGGTGTAGTAGGATGGACATGGTGGTATGCGTTGTTGCGGTTGTGGATGGAAAGAATTTCATGTCAGTGAAGTTGAAAGGTTCATGTTTGGTTTCATGAATTAGAGGTGAGGTGTGATAGCTTACACTAAGATGAAGATGATGTTATGATGGTGATATGGAGGACAAGAATGGTTGGTTGTGTGAAGAGAGTTTCAAAATGAGAAGTGCAACAAGATGGTTTTTGGTGAAGGGTGATGTTGATTATGTATGTTCCGGTTTGATGGATCGAAAAGAGCTTGTGTTTATGTTGTTGGTGAAGCTTTTAGTTTTTATGGAGTGTTTGTGCAGGATTTTATGCTTTAGAGAGTTATGGATGATGAGTGTTTGCATGATGTTGTGTTTGTGAGGAGAGATGGAAGTATGGATATGTGTATGTGAAGTTGAAAATTGTAAAGGTGAGATAATCAAGTAGGGAGGGATTTAAAGCTCAAATCGTGGTTTTTGGATCAAGGGGGAGTTATCGGTGGGTGATGCAAATGAAAAGTAAGAGGTGGTGTTCTCATGAAATGTTGTGGTTTATGATGAAGAGGTTTTTTCTTTCGCCAGTAGCAGGTAGTGTGTGAGTATAATGTGTATCATGCGTGGTAATGCAGTCAATCTTTTTTCATGCATCATGTACGAACAATAAAAATAAAGAAATATGGAAAATGTTTCATGTGTGGTCCTTTCTTGAATATACAGGTAAGTGACAAGGAAAATATCATGAGAGAGGGAAAAGGCTATGTGTAGCGTGTGTGTGCAGGTTGTATTATATGCACTCTTCATGAAAGATCAATGGTAGTGTTCCGCTCCTCTCACTGTGTCCGTGTCTCACATGCTAATCTACGTTACTTTCACACAAAAAAAAAGCTAAGACAAAGTAACTTTATGACACTTAATTGTTAAGTATTTCCTAGAACAAAATATAAACAAAATTTTAAATATTAAAAAAAAAAGGATAAATAAAATAAAAAAATAAAATAGAATAAAAAAATTTAAAACAAAAAATCAATTAAAATCTGATTAAGTAACCAAGACTATTTTAATTAAAAAATAAAAATAAAAAACGGTTAAAACGAGAAATCAGACTGGTATCAAAATGCTCGCAAAAATAAAATGAACACACCAAAATGATCAACGCAAAATAAACGTATTGGAAAATTACAGCGTTTGGTCAAATTCCAAAATAAATTTTTCCCGGTTAAATGGCTTAAACTGTCTAAATGAAATCAAAAAGCAGTCAAAAAATTCAAATGAGCACGCCAGGTTAAACTACGTGAAACGTAGATTAACATGACTGTCATTTGCAAGCTCGATTCTAACATTTTCCGTATACCGATTTCACACACAATTGACCTTTGTTTTGACTGATTCGGCTGTAATTCCAATAAGTTCATTCTGGTTGATAAATAGGGCATTAGGCATGATAAAAAGCAAGTTAAACTATACAGATAATGAAGGATGAAAATTAAGTCGAACGAATGTAAGTTTAATAATGCTTGGTCAAAATTTGGGGTATGACACACACACAACCAAGAAGAAGACAATAAGGAAAAGAAGAAGAAGAAGAACTGAACAAGAATCTTATAAGAATAAGAATTTTGCTAGATAAAGTACACAACGATGTTTCACAGAACAGGGAATAGTAACAGCAAGTACTAAAAGAGAAAACATCATTACCCAAAGGTTCTTTATCCATCAGATATTTCAATTCCACTAGATGAGTTTCACCTTTATGAAAGGTTAAGTATTATAAAAGCTTTTTAATTTTTTTTTACTTAAACTGCTATGACAGTAAAAACAAATCTTCTTCTGAATCTCAAAAACTGATAACTTTCAGAAGCTATCATCCATCAGAGTCTAGTAAGTCTAGACTTAGATAGAGATATCATCTGTCAGTCACAAGTCTCTAAGGTTCTATTCAGAACTAGCACTTTATCTTGAAACAAGAGTCATGTGTGATAGATGAATATTGAATTGTCTTCTTTAGACAGCTAACAAGCAACAGTATCAACACAAAAGTGAGAAAACTGTTTTCATAAATGTGATCATCATCTGGCTTAATAAGACATTTGGTATAGACAAACACAACAGATTCCTCTTAAAGATTTCTGAAGTTCTTCTTTATGAAAGAACCTCTCTAGAAGTCTAATAGAAACTTTATATTTATATCTATACAAATGTTTCATTGAATCAAAAGATAAACCAGAAAAGGACAAACATACCACTTTTTTTTGTTTGGCCAGACTCGATTCACTATTCAGACTTGACCAATAGAGTCTGAACACAGCTTTGAGTGGATTCTGATTCAATGACTGTCTAACCATTGATTCCACTACTCTCACCAAATTCAGTACCACCAGTACTTAAATCTGGGTTGTTGGCTCTTCTTCCAATAAACGTTGCAAACAACCTTATGGAAGATGCCTCTGCTTCTTTCCTTGATATATGTGGCAGATACATTATGATACTCATATTTCTATAAGACCATACATGTAAGTACAAACAGACTCTTCTTTGCCTTACATCTCAATCTAACAGCAGATCATAAATCACTCTAGAGTATGAGTCTAGAATGAGATATGATAGGAACAAAATCTTGTTCTAAGAAATGTCAATAATCTCATTATCTTGGATTAAATCTTTTGACTTTGAAATCATTGACAAGCTCAGAACCAAATGGTGTTAGCTATCAAAAATTGACATAAAGCAGATCAGAGTATTGTCTTAGTACGACTGACAAAACTCAAAGGGAAGTTGAAGATTTCTCATAGAAATGTCTTTTAAAACAACTTCCATGATGGTCCTCAAACAAGAAGCAATGGAGTTTCTTAAGATATCACCTTAAAGAAAAAACTCCAAATAATCAAATATTTTGAAACAAGATAACTTTAACAACATTTCTTGCTTTTCAATACTTGATTTTTTATTTCAGAACACAAATGCTTCTTTTCATCTACATCTTGCACTAATATTAGCTTCAAAAGATTAAACACTAAAGAGCATCTGATATTATGTTCTGGTAGTGTTTCTTCTTGCATTCAGATTTGGGAAATCAGTTGAAATACAAATATTTCAGAAGCTTTTAAAGTTACTCTTCTATTAACAGATATCACAATCCATTCAGCCAGTATAGAAGTCCTTCTGACAAGAACCCTAAGTTTCTCGTCATTAGTCATTCCAAATAACTTAAGCTAAAAAGAGAAGGTGATCTGTTGAATATTTTTTCATCATCCAACTTCATTTCTTTCCTTTGAAGACTGCAAGACAAACCTTCAGAACGCAGCAGATTCAATACTAAACATAAAAAAAAACTCGTGACTTTAGATTTAAGTCAAGGAACAATATTCTCATAATTTGCTTCAAAAGATTAGATGAAGTGTAACTACTGCAAGCTTCAAAAACTGATCCCCACAAACCCAAGCACAATATTTCAAAGATAGTCCAAGCATCAGACATATCAATGATGTTGATATACTCAGAAGTGAGATAGTGCATCTACCAGAATGCAACTACCTCTGAAGATATTCAATATGCAGCTTCTGAGTTGGTGAAAGAGATTTTCAAGATGATCATCATTAACACCGTCAACTTCTATAGTAATACCTTTTTCAAGGATATTCTATAGACCTTCAGCAACCCTTTATCAAGTCCAATGAGTTAAAAATATGTTTAGCTTTTCCATCATTTAAATTCAGTGGAATCACCCATTTGAATATGGTAGGAAAAGCCGTATAATATTTTTCATGCGGTACTTGATTCCTTCTTGAAGAAGATATATGCTTTTCTTATTGGATCATTATCTGCACCACTGTTAAGTGTTAAGAACAAACCATGCTTTGATACCAATTGAAGGTGTGAAAAGTACACAACAAAGGGGGTTGAGTTGTGTTTCGCGTTCTCTTTTAATTTAACTTCTGATCAGAGTTCCAGAATCATAACTGATGTTCAGATTCTGAGTTAATTTGTTTTGCAGCGGATATAACAGAAGTAAATAAAATAATAGCAAAAGACACAAAAGATTTATACTAGTTCCTCCCCTAACTGAGAGTAGTCCAGCCCCCTGTCTCACAAGAGAGTTCCATTATAACCACTTCATGATTACAATCGATTATGCTTCTGCATAAGACTTTTACAACAGCTCAGACCAACTTTCTGAGACTTCCCTTGCTTAGAGCACATATCTAAGACTTAACCTTTGCTCACACCATCTGACTGAGCCACCTGCTCTTCTGTCATCTGGTTGAGACTTTCCCTTTACTTAGAGCACATGTATAAGACTTCCCTTTGCTTAGATCACATATCTAATACTTAACCTTTGCTCACATCCTCTGGCCGAGCCACCTACTCTTCTGGCCATCCAGATTGAGACTTCCCTTGCTCAAGCAGCACTCAAGACTTCTTGCTCTCGCCCCTCAGACAGATTCTGATTATTTATGTACAAGAACAAGAACCTGCATAAATAAAACACACATCAAATAAACCATTGTTCTTTTAATACTTTTGTTATCATCAAAACTAAGAGAAAATGTCAAGAACAAATCTTGTTCTAACAAAGATCTCTTAGATTTTTATCTTCTCATTTCAAATACTTTTATTTAAAAAAAAAAACAAGTTGTGTACATATTGAATGATATATACCATAAGTAATTTTTCAACATCGCACAATACAACTAGAGCTTCCTTGACAACAACAATATAATATTAATTTTAATGGATTATATATTCTAAAAGTTATTATGATATAATTTACATGTTTTTTTTATGAAAATATAATTTATATTTTTGAATAGTCTTTAAGAGTTTTTATGGATGAAAAATTAAACTTGCCAACATTTTTAAAGATAAAAATATCAATTTGACATGATAAAAGATAAATGACCTATTTTCAATACGACCACCATATACAAAGATAATGCACATGATTTGTGGGAAGATATCAAACACAGGGGTTCTATTTCAAATGTATCTCGCATCCGACAATTGAAATCTGAATTGGCGAATCGCAAGTAGAATGGAGACCTGATTGTGACCTATTTTGAACACCTTATGAAGATGTGGGATGAATTGAATGGCTTTAACCAGATATTTGTTTTCACATGTAATGGGTGTATGTGCGGCATATATGCGACACTAAACAAGAATAGAGAAAAGGAGAAGTTTCACCAATTACTGATGGGACTTGATGATCCTTAACTCAAGATTGTGCGGTTTAATGTCCTAAATCTAGACCACCTGTCGAATCTCAACAGAGCATACAAGACGGTGGTGCAAGAGGAGAGAGTAAGAGTGATGACGCGAGGCATGGAAGAACGTTGAGATCCAATCGCATTTTCTGTCAAGTTCAGTAGGACAACGAGATGGGAAACGAAACCTCACACAGAGTCACATAAACCATGATCACATTGCAAACATGATGGACATTATATCAACTCATGTTTTCAGCTGGTGGGTTACCTAGATTGGTGGGGAGATAGAAAGTAATATGAAGGTCATGATCATGGACGTGAAAAACATGTGCAACGATTGATGCATGGTGCAGGAAAAGGAAGAGGAAATAATGCAAAAGTGAATATGACACAAGTTGTTGATGACACATAATAAATGATGAACAAATATCATCAGATACTGCCAAAATTAAGTTCAAAGTAGTGGAATGCTCTTCTCAATGCGATTAACGCACAAAAAGGTGGCACGAGTACAAGAAGGACATGTGAGAATACATGGTTTATTGACACAGGTGTCTTCCATCATATGACTCATACTCTTGCGTGCATGAATGATATCTGAGAGATAGGACATTGTCCTATTGGAATGCCCAAGGGACACATGCATATGCAACTAAAGAAGGAATAGTCAATATTGGTGACAAGCTAATGTTGAAGCATGTTCTTTTTGGCCCTAATTTCAATTGCAATCTCATCTCTATCTCTCAACTTTTACATAATATTGATTCTATTGTTCACTTTACTATGTATGTTGTACATGACCTCACTTCGAGGATGATGATTGGAGTAGGTGAACAACCTAAGGGGCTTTATGTGCTTATTATGGTGACACTACTCCGTTCATATCAAGAAAATGGTGTTGGATTTTTCGAGTTGTGGGATAAAATAATGGAACACCCATTATTTAAGATAATAAGTATGTTACCTGATGTAAGTGAAAAAGATATTGATAGTAGGGTAAAAACTTATGATGTTAGTTTTAGAGCCAAGCAAATAAAAGAATCATTTTTGTTGAGTAAGAACAATGCAATGAATTATTTTGATTTGATTCATTGTGATTTTTGACGACCTTATAGAACATATGCTTCTTGTGGTGCTATTTAATTTTTAACTATAGTCAATGAATTTTGATGTTCAGTAATCAAAAGTAAGTATATTCTTATCGTATCCACATGGACTGGTGCAATATTAATGTCGTTCAACAGTTAATACAGTTTTAAGTAGAGAATCGTAAAGTTGTTTGGCTGTAAAAAGTAGCGTAATGTAAAAATGATAATTGATAAAGTTTCAGAAATACGGTGGCTTGTTGGGACTGTGTTTCATCCACCGATTGCGTACATAGTTTATTAATCAATTACACATAACCTAGATATTAATAAATATCATCACGTATCAGCCACAAATAATGTTTATGTCTAAACTCCTGAAGAGAGTTCGACTGTATTATTTAATCGACGATTTATCAATCTATTAAACAATAAGGTAGCATTAATAATAGATACTTTCTATGAATGTTTAATCCTAAATCTATGTCTAGAATTTAGAGTTTAAAATAGATGATTATCTTATATCAAGATTTGAACCGTATTTCTCAATATCAATTCCAATCTATAAAGTTAATCGTAAAACTAAGATAACATCGAAAATCATGAATAAATAGATTATATATAAAGTTGTGATCAATAAATATACATACGGTACGATGAACTACATCCAATCCCAACAAGAAAGAGAATTAGCTACTCATTATCATGGTGGCTTGATACAAAAGAGAATAAATAAGACGAATTAGCATCAATGGTGATTTCCCGATGATTGATGCATATCTAGCTTGTTCTTCCAATGTTACACTTTCTCTATTTCTATCTCTAAGTTATATTTCTAAAAATGTGTCTCTCCCAAAATTTCCCAACTAAAGCCTATTTATAACATTTTTGGTTCTACTGATCTCGCTTAGCGAGAAAGGGCTCACTAAGCGAGTCTTCATTTCTTCAGCTTGAAGTCTTCCCAAACCGCCTTTGTCTGATCACTTATCCTCGCTTAGCGAGATATGGCTCGCTAAGCGAGCCTTCTCACTTACTCTTTGTTGGGCCTCGCTAGAGCAAAAATGTTGCTTTTTGAATCAACAAACTTTCTGCCAAGCCTTGTTGGATGCTCTCTGGGGCCCGCTTAAGCGAGAGTGAGGATTTTTGGATCTTTAATCTTTCTACCAAGCCAAGTTGGATGCTCGTCGGGGCTCCCTTAGCGAGAGCTTGCTAAGAGCTCTTTGTAGCGAGTTTTGCATGACCTTAATTCTTGCTTTGTTGCTCAAACTCTATCCTTAACATCAAAACCTACAAAATGTTTACCAATTAGAAACAATATGCATAAAGCAAAAATATGCCATACCTCGTTCTGAAAGCAGTCTTCAGAATGTCTTATGGTTTCACTTGAATCTGGTGATAACTCGAACATAAATCAATTTTGCTAAAAACACAAGCGCCAAATAACTGATCCATCATATTGTCGATTCTCAAAAGTGGGTACTTGTTTTTTATAGTTACCTTATTCAACTGTCCATAATCAACACACAACCTCATGCTACCATTTTTTTAACTAACAACATCGTCGCTCCCCACTGCAAAACACTCGGTCGGACAAACTTCCTCTCAAGCAACTCCTCCAACTGTTTCTTCAGCTCACTCAGCTCTGAAGCGAACATTATATAAGGAGCCATCGACACCATGAAATCATTAATATCATTAGGAAACACTTCGGGAAAATCACACACAACTGGTAGCTCTCCCATCGTAGCTTTACCGTCGATTCCCAAAGCAGCAAACATACTGAACACATGCGCCTCCTCTTTCAGGAATTCTTTTACTTTCTTAGAAGATATAAACATCAGCTCTCCATCTCATTCCACCTCTAGAAACATCACGGTCTTGGCAAAATAATTTATATGAACACGGTTGAACTCCAGCCAGTTCATCCCAAGGGTAACATCAAATTGACTCAACTGTAGACAAACTAAGTCCATTAAAAAACTATTAGTATAAATAGTCAATGGACACTTCAAGCACACCAATGAAGTAGTTACTGAACCATTATCTAGGGTATCAATAACCATACTTCCAACCATAGAGGATAACTTTAATTCCAATCTCTTAGCACAATCAAGCGAAATGAAAGAATGCATTGCACCCGTGTCAACAATAGTTATCATAGGAGTACTATTTATAAAACACGTACCTTAAATCAACCGTTCAGCACTAGTAGTTTTTGTCCCACACAGGGCAAAGACCTTTCCTCCCGACTGAGTCTTCTTCAGCTTCTTGTAATTAGTACTGATATGGCCTTGCTTTCCACAATTGTAGCAAGTTACAATATTACCCTTACAATCAGCGATGAGGTGCCCTGTCTTCCCACACATATAACACTTCTTCTCAACACTAGAGCACTCATTTGCATGATGTCGTATCACACCACACTTATAACATTGGACCGAAGCAAGAGCTCCTCTGCCACTTGACTTCTTCTCAACTGTAGCTTTCTGTTTCCCTTTGTCAACAAGAGTCACATACGAGTTTCTTTTAAACTGCCCCTTCTCTTTCTTTTCACTAATACTCTTGTAGTGAACAGACCAGGCTCTGATATCCTCATCATAGACCCTGCACTTATTCACTAGTACAGAAAAGCGACAAATCTCTGGGTAATCAACAACTTGCTTGATCTCGGGACGCAGCCCGCTCTCAAACTTGATGCACTTAGAACCATCAGCAACATCACTATTATAATCCAGACACAATTTCACTAGCTCCTCAAACTTTGCAGCATACTCGACAGTCGTCGAATTTCTCAATTTCAACTCAAGGAATTCAATCTTCTTCTTCCTACGCACATCCTCAAGGAAGTACTTCTTTAGAAACTACGCTTTGAACACAACCCAGGAAACCTCAGTACCAGTAACCTCGAGTCTCTGGCGTGCGTTATCCCACAAGTCCTCAACTTCTTTAGACAACATGTAAGTACCAAGTAATACCTTTTGCTCTTCAGTATAGGCCATCACTCGGAAGATCTTTTCAATCTCTTTCAGCCATGTATGAGCACCCTCTGGGTCATACCTACCCTTGAACATCGGTGGATTATTCCTCTGAAATTTTCCCAAACCACAAAATACATCACTAGCCTGATTTTACTCTCTATACAGCGCTTGAGCCTCTGACTCCAAACCATCTACAATTGTGTGATTGTTTCTTCCAGCCATTCAGCACACTATTAAACAAATATTAGAAAAAACAATGCATCGACAATGTACACACACATGTCGCATACAAGGGAACAATTATCATGCAAAAACCTGGCCGAACAGACCAACCAAGCTCTGATACCACTATGTAACACCCTAAACCCCGAAACATATATGAGAAGGTTTACTCGACAATTTAAGGTGTCAACAACGACAACCCTTCAACAAAACATAGACATTTTGAAAACACGCAGTGGAAAATTAAATAACACACAACATCTGTCATCGCATGCTCACCTTTACTTAGGGTATCATCGCAACAGAATCACATAAATTGCAATAATAAATCAGGTTAACTTCAATTTGGGTTATAAAGACTTAACTTTCACAAAATGATTCAAAAAGGAGTTTCAATATCCACTTTCAAGAACTTCAAACAAATCAACATAATAATTATCAAACTTCAACAAAACAAATACGATGGCATCAACCATAATCAAGAAAACATCGTTCTCCCCCCAGTGTTACATAATCAGAGCATAGCGACTAAAGATGAAAAAATGACAACTAATGAAAATAAATCCAAGAGTTATTTCCCACTCATAGCAGCAACTCTACTCCTAAGTATCTGCAAGATGTTCATCGTGGACAATGTCAAAGCAAAGGGGGTGAGAATTCACATCAATAAAGCATAAGCTGCAAGGTAGAATTCAAACATTTACACGATCCACATCAATCAAACAATACCATTCTCACATCCAAGCCATTATTATACACAAAGCAATTAAATATTCATAAATTAAATTATACAATGAGACTCACAACTTCAACTAGACTCATATGCATATGGTACTGCATCATCATCAATTGGTTCACTGAGGAACCGGGTTCACCCTGCTCGAACCCTGAATCCACCCTGCTTGTTAGACGATGGCAATGATCTAGAAGGGGGGTTGAATAGATCACTAATTTTTAACAAAAATCGGCGCTTAAAATTGTTTTTAAAGATGTGCGGAAGCGGCCATGGATTTTAAATCGTATAAATGAACCGTTATTGGTAAGATTGGATATGCAAAACTGAATGGAATAAAATCAATGAGAAAACGAATCAATACGTTGCCAATTTACCAATACAAATAATGATCACTTTTTATTAACCGGTTTCCAATGAATTATATAATGTAAAATTAAATTGACAATTTCACAAACAGTTTGTGTGCGATCAATACGTCGAACACTTGGTGTGCATAAAACCCCAAGTTAAATTTCCTATGAAATGATAGTGCAGAATTTTTCACAATTAGAATCCAAGTGATTGTAATGAATTTTCAAAACAAAATTTCAGCACTACACAACAGTGGAAATTTATCAAACAATTGATATCACACAAATGTTAACAAAACAAATTAAAGAGATAGAGAAAGAGAGAACGACACCTGATTTGTTTAGGCATTTCCCTTTTGTACTCGCTTCGGGTACGTCTGCCCCCAATTCTAAAAACTAGAATTGAGATATGTATTATCAAGTTGCAAAGTTTTGTACAAGAGAAGTAATAGTCACCACACACTCAAGCCTAAATGTTGATGTTGATTCTATCCACTTCTCTCCCCTTGATTCAAGCCGAATCAAGTGCATGAAACGCTTCGAACAAACCTCTGGTTACCACTACTCACTTGAATCTTCAAGTCTTTTACTCGACTGATTTCGATTGCACGACGTTCAACCCCAAATCTTTCACAAAAATCCTCCAATTACCACTACTTGCTTGAACGAACCCACCGTTCTTCAAGCCTTTCACTCTGATGAATATGTGAAGCAAAGATTTGTGAAAAAAAAAAACCCAAATCCCTCAAGATCTTTGAGGACAAAACCCTAACGGTTTTATTCAAGAAAATCCCACTAAAATCTCAACACAAACAAGATACACAAATCTTACATTTGGACGTTATCACATCGACAATGCACAGCTCAACAAAAATGATTATGTGTAATTGTTGAAGAATGCAAGTGTGAGAATGAAGATTGTAACGCCCGTTTATTTTAAATTATTTTTTGAAGTTGTGTGTATAAATGTGATTATGTATGCTTTGTTCTGTTTGGGGTACCCTGCGGTAGGGGGTAGTGACCTTAATGTTAATGACCTCGAGGGTGAGGGGTGTGTGGCTAATTTTGTAGAAATTGGTGGTGTGGTGATAATGGTAAATAAAGTAATATTATTATGAGATCATGTTGTTATTATCTTAGTTATAAAATAATTGGTAATAATAATATTGGAATAATAATAATAAAATAAGAATACTAAGGTGAAAATGAGAAGATATGGCATAATTGGCAATTGAGAGAATGTTGAGGGCAAAATAGAGAGTTAGAGGAATAAGTAAGGGCATCAGAGGAAAATCATAGTTGAAGGACTTATAAGGGAATTGGAAGAGAGATTGGAATCAGTTTTCTGATCGTACGTGTTTTGGAACTGAAAGTGAGAAAAGATAGGGATAGAGGAGAAGAAGAGGAACCACCATATGTGAAAGTTTGGAAAGCTTGATTTCGAGGTAAGGGCGGGGTTCTGATCCTATAAGGGTTTACATGTGGAACGGTGGGTAGAAGTTAGGTTTTGTCTTATGGGTGGAATGTTGTTCTATGTGGTGATTACTATGAATACTTGATCAATGATGAAAATTTTATTTGATTGTGTGATAAATGATGTTTTATAACTGATATGTGATGTGTTCTGTACATGTATGTGTGTAGAAATTCTAGTTTGGAAATTGTTGAAAATTCCTCCATTGTTGAGTTTTGGAGTTAGGGTCGAAAGAATGAAATTATGATGAATTGTTGTTAATAAATGAGTAAAACAATGCATAATCGAAGTTTAGGATGTTATTTTGGTATAAAATCGGGTCTATGGTGATAGGGGTTAGTGGTATAGGCTTTGGTGTGAAAGTCTGGGGTGAAAGTGCTTTTAAAAAAAGTGATTTTTGGGGTTCAGAACAGTATGAGTCGACCACTAGAATCCCTAGGTCGATTCATAGCCACCCGAATACAAAATTATGGAAATTTTAACAGTATGCGCCGACTCATAGGTTTTGAGTCGACCTAAGTACTCTGTGCGTCGACCTCTCAGTCGACTCATAGGCAAAAAAACGCCAGAAACTGTTTCGATCATAACTTTTTAACCGTTAAACCAAATGACGAACCGTTTGAAGCGTCGCAAAGCTAATAAGTAGAACTTTAACATGGTATAATTATATGAATCATTTTAATAATATTTTTTTATGTCTAATATCTTGAAGAATGTGATTGTTGCTTGTTGTGTACCTTAAGAAGTCGTGGTGTAAGTGACGAACCTCGAGTGTTGTTGCAAAGATGTTAATGATGTTGTTGTGATGTTAATGATAGTAATATGAAGTTGTTTTTATGATGTTGTTGTGATGTTTTGATGATGTTGTTTTGATGTTTTGTACCACATGCGCAAGCATTGAGTCGGGTGTGAGTCTTGTTGCATTATATGTTATATATGTTGCTAAGTTGTTAAATATGTGGTGATGAGTGTGAGTCTCATTGCATTGGATTTGTTGCTATGCTGCTGAATATGTGGTGTTATGTGATTAACTGAATTGTTATTGTGTGATTGCTTATTTGTTGGTGAATAATTGGTGATACTATCGTTAGTTGAATAATGTGAGATATTTAGTTGAATTGTTGTTATGTTAACCTGATGCATATCGTTTAACATGCTTTCCTTTATATTATCATGATATCTCACCCCTTCTGTTTGAATGTTGCCTCCACGTGGGTAACACACAGATGCTCCGGAGTAGCTTGTAGAAGCATTGGAGATAGCTTTGGAGTACTTTAATAATTTTTGTCAAATTGAAGGTGTCTTGCTCTGATATGTAACATTGGGCTGGGAATGCCTGTTATGCGAATGTTGTGTTTCCTTGATTAACATATTTTATGATGATTTTGAAGATGTCGAACCATTGTAATTACAATTCAGATGTTATGTTATGTTGTTAACATATTTATTTTGGTGTTATGAAGATGAGTGAAGTTGTTTTATGATTATGATTCCGCTGCGAGGCTTAATTTATGTGTTGCAGTCATAAAAGAAAATGACGTTAATTATGTTGTAACCTGTGTTACAGAGCAGGATAATTATTATGAATGTTTTCTATGAAGTGTGATACTCTTGAGTGGTGAATTAAGTTGAATTATCCTTATTTTTTTGCGAATTATTTTGTGGGGTTAGAAGGGTGTTACAAAGATGATGAGCAAATGCAGTGTATATTTTCAATTTTCTTGTTCTATAATACAAAAGATGATGCATATGAATATATATGAGACAAAGACCACATAACTGAGTTAACAGCTTTTTGAAACACAAAGAATAAGAAAAATGTGCTTAAGTGAGCGAGAGGTCGACCTCAGCACTCTATGAGTCGACCTGAACACTCCAGAATGCACATCTGCGCAAAAATTCAAGCCATGCGTCGACCTGAACCAAGCCATGTGTCGACGCAAGGGCACCCGAGAGCAGAGTATTGTATATTTCAGTATGTGTCGACCTCAACACATCTGCGGGTCGATGCAAGGACACCCGAGAGTAACAATTAATTTATCCAACAATATGCGTCGACCTCCACATATCTGTGAGTCAACGCAAAGACACCAGAATGCTAAAAAAACATTTTTGTAAGTTTTTGAGTCAACCTAAAGCTCTGTATGGGTTGACCTAAAGTATCCAAATTGATCTAATGCACAATTTTCATATATGGGATGATCCTATATGCATAGACACGCATATGTTGATTATTATATGCATATTAAAGAATGAATGCAGTGTAAGACGCGATGATACTGTCCAAAGTACACAAGTACGAGATATTACTAGTTTCGACATCATTAAAACAAAGCACTAAGGAACCTTGCCCTCACACTGCTCGCCTTCGGGACAAGTCACCATTTCAACCTACTTGGATTGCAACTTTCTCTTTCATCAACAACAACGACATAATGAATGCATGTCGCAACACGTCAATGCAACAACATCATAATGTTTAAAGTCCCCTCCCGACAATAAATAAATCATGCATTAACCCAACGATAATAGTTCCCTTCCCGAACTATCATCCAACAGCAACATACTTATAGTTCAACAACATAAATTATGCTCATACAACAACATATCATCGACACAATTCATCATAATTAACTCCACATCATCATCACGTATGCACATATTCATCATTCATAAAATACTTCATAAAATCAATTAAAATCTTGTTTAATCACTAAGTCATACCAAACATTATTTAAACAATAACTAACAATGCATAATAGTACTCCAAACATCCACAAAAGTCGAAAGAATCAAAATTTGCAATTTAACATCATCAAAACAAGTATTTGCACCCACTGCAGACTCGTGACAAGTTACCTGTCATGGAAGTGACGCCTGTCACCAACCTCAAAACTCCACGAGATCACTTACATGACGACCGACTTGGAAACCAAGCCTGGGCAACGTGACTGGTTAATCGTCACCAGCGTGACGCATGTCATCACCCTGAAACTTGTAGAATTTGTTTATGCTAATGGAGTTCATTACAGAACTCATATTTTCTCATTCCATCCATACAATTTGATACACAAACATCACACACATGTTATATATTCATTAGTAACATCCAATTGCATCTATATGTTCTGTGTTTTTTGGATTGACTACATTTTGGTAAAACAACATGTTGTTGGCAAGATGTTAAACCAGATGTTCTGCCATGATAGTCAGACATTATGTTCTGCATGATGTTGTGACATGTTCCAGGACATGTTATACCAGAAAGTTAGGGCATGACTATTTTGGTATTTTTGGTGTGATTTTTTAGTGTGTTCTGATGCACACGTGGGCGATGTTCATGGGAGTTTATTGTGGGAATTTCTGTTATGACAGATTCTGTTACTTTTCATAAAATGGACCCTTGATCCTTTTTAGGAAAGTTTGTATTTTGCTCCTATTATTGTGCATGATGATTTACAGCAAGATAAAATTGGTTGCTACTATTTGTGCGCCTCAAGAAGCCCAAGTCCATTAGGTCTGAAGGCTATTTAAAGTGAAGACCAAACCCTATTGTTGTAGAGAGAACACAACATGAAGATTTTGTAAAATAAGGATTAGCAGTGTTTTGATTGGTCTTTAGGGTTTAGTGCTTATTAATTGTATGTCACTCATCTATCTTCTGATGCATTGAGGTTGACTGATTGTTCATTGTTCATTGTTCACTCTAAAGCTTTTAAGCAAGAGTGTATTGTTCTTGATTGAAAATTTTAAGCAAAATCAAGTATTGTCTTGGAAGTGTGTTACTTCTATTGTTTGTGTAATTGTTGAATTGTCACTGGGATTGTGACTGATTAGGAAGTGAAAAGGGGATCTCATATCTAGAGGGTGTATAGATAGAAGTTGCACAAGGTAGGGATTAGGCGAGAAGTTGTAAACGGGGGAGTTTAGCTTTGAAATAATACTATCATAGTGAATTTCCTTCCTGGCTTGGTAGCCCCCAGACGTTGGTGAGTTGCACCGAACTAGGTTAACAATTCTGGTGTTTATTTTACTTTTCTGTCATTTAATTTTCTGCATCTTTTACTTGTGTGATCAAGCTGTTGTTGATCCTGGTGTTGTGACGTCTGTCTCGACATCTGGCATCTGCGTGCCAGAATTTTAATTGGTATCAGAGCAGGTCACCCTATTCTGTTTTTGGGTGAGCTCCAGGGAGTATTTTTTTGGTACCATGGACAAGGAAAAATGATACAACAACAGACCACCTCTTTTGGATGGATCCAATTATGAGTCCTTGAATCCAGAAGAAGACTCGTCAGAAGAGAAAGATGAATTAGCTCTTGGAAACTCCAAAGCCTTGAATGCCTTATTTAATGGAGTAGACAAGAATACTTCTAGGTTGATCCGTACATGTATTGTGGTTAAAGAGGCTTGGGAAATCCTCAAGATAACTCATGAATGCACAACAAAAGAAATGATGTCTGAAGAAAAACTGGTTAGAAAAATTCTCAGAGCTCTACCTAAGAAATCTGATATGAAGGTGACAACTATTGAAGAAGCTAAAGACATCAGCAACATGATGGTTGATGAACTTATTGGATCTCTTCAAACCTTTGAACAGGCCATCTGTGACAAGTCAGAGGAGAAAAATAAGAGCTTAGATTTTCTATCCAATATTGAAGATATAGAGACTCAATATGATCTTGACACTAAGGAATTAATGTCAAATACTATTGGCAATCAAGTACTGGAGAAGATGGAAAGAAAAACAAGACTAAATGTCAAGAGCATCTTTCTTGACACCAGCAAGAACTGTGATTCTCAATAAAAAGGCAAAGGTGTTCAATGTTATGAGTGTCAAGGAATGGGACAATTTAGTGTAGAATGCCCAACATATCTCGAGAAACAACAAAAAGGAATGACTGTTTCTTGGACTGAGGATGACTCTGAAGGTGGAAAGGATAATGAAGATAACAAGCTTGTTAAAGCCTTCTCTGGGAAATGTGACTTTGTAGGAGGAAAGAAGATGTCGTATGAAGACCTAGCTGCCGTGTACAAAGACTTATGTATCAAAATTGAAGAAGTGTGCAAGGAGGGTGAAAAAAAAAAGCTTGTAATAAGACAACTGCAGGTTGAGAAGAAGGAATTGCTTGCTAAAGTGTATAATTTTCAGAGTGAAGTATCCCTAGTGATCTCTAAGCTAGAACACATGACCAAACCTGTTAGAATATTAAACAATGGAGCATATATGTTGGATGATATACTCAAAACTGGAAGAGATGCTGGAAGTCCAACAGGAATTGGATATAACAAAAAGGAGAAATCTTCTATGTCTAGACATATCTATCCTGAAAAGAGAAATGACACCTTGGTTATGAAGAGGAAGTTCCAACATCATACACAACATCAGGAAGCTTTCACCGTACCTAAGTTCCAACCTAAGAGATGTCCCCATTATGGAAAGCAGTGTCATATAGGAGCCTTCTGTTATAGGCTGTATGGTTATCCTAAACCTTATAGCAATCAAGTAAACAAGGCAAAGGGCAAGTGGAAAGTCAATGATATAAAGCTATATCTCATGGCTCATGGTTCTCTCAAGAATTCTACCAAAGAAGATTGGTATCCTGATAGAAAATTTGATAAGTATAATATAATGAAGGAAATCATAACTGAACAAGTTGTTAGAGGATTTCCAAAGCTCAAGATTGAAGAGAGCAGAGTTTGTGATAAGTGCCAAATTGGGAGGGAAATAAAGATGTCACATACCGAGTCATAACATCAGACTACTTTCAAAGTTCTAGAACTTTTACATATGGAGTTAATGGGACCAATGTAGGCATAAAGCCTGGGTGTAAAGATGTATGCCTTTGTGGGTGTTGTTGATACTTCTGGTTTGAATGTTACTATTTCAAATGTTTCAAATGTTGTTACCTCTGAAACTGTGAGTCTATATAACCCTAAAGAAGAAGGTACTCTAAGTCAGTCTAGTTTGAATGTTGTTATTAATAAAAGTGTTCATGTGTCTCTCTCTAAGATCTTGGTTACTGTTCTTGAGTTTGATGTTGTGTCAGATGTCGCAACATCCTTGGCCCGACCTGATCATCCTATTGAAACCACACAAGAAAACTTTAAGAATAAGTCTCTTGGAAAATATCATGAGAATGTGGCTGAAGATAATTCTGTAGGTAGTTAAAGAGATGATTCTGATGATACTAGTATGTCTGCTAAAGATAATGATGATAGTGTTGGTGTGAAGAAGGATCAGTCTACTGACATTGTCAATGTAGATGATCTAGGCTATGATGATGAGCCTATAGGAAAGAAACTGGCTCCTGGTAGTGTTAAAAGATTGAGGAACAAAAAAGGGAAGGTTTTTGTGTCTACAAGCAAGCCTTCTAAAGCATCCAAGAAAAGTTATAAGGTTGGACCTGACAAAGGATGGAGTAAAGTTGTAGCCCCTGCTATCAAGAAAAAGTCATGGAAGAAAAAGGAAGTTCTCTCAAGCGACTCTGAGTATGATGTTGAACAAGATGTTCAAGACATCATGTCTTCTGCTAAGAAAGGTGTTGATGTGGATCAAAGGTTATACATGAGTATGATTGGTAGTCTGTTGTATCTTACAGCTAGCAGATCTGACATCACTTGGGCCGTAAGATTTTGTGCTAAATATCAGGCTGATCCTAAAATGAGCCACATTAATCAAGTGAAGAGGATCTTGAAATACATCAATAGTACTAGTGATTATGGAATTTTTTATTCTCATAGTCAAAATTCCATGCTTGTAGGGCATTGTGATGCAGACCAGACAGCTGAGGATGAGTATATTGCTGCAAGAAGCAGTTGCTCTCTATTTATTTGGATGAAACAGATGTTGAAGATACATAATGACAAGTCAGATGTTATGACATTACATTGTGAGGGTCTGAATGTTATTAGATATTTCATTCAACATGGCTGGAATAAGAACCCTGAACAGTATAATCAACTAATCAGTAATCTTTATGAAGGAAAGGTTGTTATTTTGGAGCATGTGGACACTAAGGATCAGCTTACTGATATGGTTACTAAAGCCTTATATGCAAATATACTTGAGAACATAAGCTGTGAGGTAAGAACTTGCACTATTAAGGAGTTATAGCAATTACAGATATGGAGGAATGCAACATATACTGCATCCTTCCTCTATTCTCCGAGGCATGATATGCCTAAGCAAGTTACTGTGTAAGGTGAAAAGACTGACTTGAAGAAGACATGTTCTAAGGATATGGCAAGGGAATTTAGTGTCAATTCTTCTAAAACATATGACAACTGCAAGGAGTGTAGAAGGATCTTTGATAGAGGCAAGAGTTAGAAGATCACCTAAAAGGGGTCTGTTACTTTTTTGTGTTTCCAACTAGTTGTTGTTTGTTTTGTTAGAGATTTTATGTGCTTCCATCTGATATTGTGTGTTTCCATGTACATTTACTCTATTTTCATTTTGTCAATTTTTGGCATAAAATGGGGAGTAAAGTGTTGATTTGTTTGCTGTTTCTGGTGTTAGATCAGATGTCATGACTTTATGTCATGTTTATACTACTGCTTAGGAAGAGTAGTTGTTGATTTGTTACTGCCTGGCTGTATGCAACATTTAGGAGAGCATGATAAAATGTTCTGTGTCTGTGCTGAAAGGTTAGATTCTCTGCTGTTGGTATACAAGATCAAAATGCTCGTTTGTTGGATTATGCGGTCTTGTGTCTGGGAGAATGCATTATTCTCTACAGTTGGTTGTGGTGTTCAGGGGGAGTGTGCTTGTGCTTGTGTTTTTTTTGAAATGTGAGTTCATGTGTTTTTTTATTTGGGTTTTCTCCTTCAGGGGGAGTACTGGTTATGTATGACAGGGGGAGCTGTATACCTATCTGATCCGTAGCTGCAAGGCTGCAGTTTGAACAAAGCTTGCATGTTCTCATGTAGCTTGTGTTGGTTTGTGATGTCAAACCTGATGTCTTGACATTGTGCTTTCAGGTGTTCTTTATTGGTTTGACAACATTATGCTTGGGTTTCTTTGTTTCTACTTTGTTTCCGCTGTGTGTGCCTCTGATGTGTGCTAAGGTTGTTTTAGCCAAAATTTGCCAAAGAGGAGATTGTAAGTTCTGTGTTTTTTGGATTGGCTACATTTTGGTAAAACAATATGCTGTTAGCAAGATGTTAAACCAGATGTTCTGCCATGACAGTCAAACATCATGTTCTGCATTATGTTGTGACATGTTCCAGGACATGTTATACCAGAAAGTTAGGGCATGACTATTTTTCTATTTTTGGTGTGATTTTTGAGTGTGTTCTGATGTACATGTGGGCGATATTCATGGGAGTTTATTGTGGGAATTTCTGTTATGACAGATTATGTTACTTTTCATAAAAAGGATCTTTGAGCCTTTTTAGGAAAATTTGTATTTTGCTCATATTATTGCTCAAGAAATAATTGTATCATCTAAATTTTTTTGTATGACAATGAATTTAATTGATATGCACCGACAATGTAAATATTTTTTTACATTTTTAGTTAATCACAACCGCTGATTTATTTAAAAGGTTTGATTTTATTTTAACCAGTTAAAAAGTAATACAAACAGATGATTGTGAATCATGGACACTGTAAAACTTTTTATATTGACAGTACATAACAATTAATCTCTATGAAAATTTATTTAATAAGGATAAAACAATCATTGAAAAATAAATTATACATTCATTGAAAGATAATGCTAACTTGTGTCCTAGGGACACATGTTAAGAAATCTATAAATAAAAAATTTGTATAGAAAAAAGTAGTAAAAAAATTAATTATACAAACTTTTGATAAAATCAATACACAATTTTCAAAAAAATATTTCTATATTTAGTTCTTAATTTATGCCCTTGGGACCCAAGTTAGTGTTGAGATATTAGATATAATCCAAGTTGTATTATGTGGCCCAAGCTCAAAGCTATTTAGGGTTTAGGATTTGTTATTTAGTTTGTTATTTTAGTATATATAAATAGACACTTTGTAATTCAGTTTTATTAATACAATAATATCAATCCTTTGTTTCTTTATTTTCTCTCTTTCTTTCCTCAAGTGCCTCACGCACTAACAAATTGGTATCTAGAGCTCCGGTTAGATTCTTGATCGTGTTTTCAAGAATCACACGTTAAAGATCGTGTTTTTTGGGATCATGGGTTATTATTGATCAATCGCTGCAAAGATGAATGTTAACAGAAATTTACCAATCTCCCTTCCAACTCTTGACGACAAGAATTAGCTTCGATGGAGAAAACATATGCAATCTCTATTTGGTTTTCATGAAACCCTAGAAGTGGTTACGAATGGCGTTCCTGCGCTTGCTGAAGATGCAACCGACGCACAGAGAACCGCTCACAAGGAGGCCAAGAAGAAAGATTGCGAGGCAGCGTTCTACATCCAATCCGCGGTTGATACGACTAATTTTGACATAATCACTTATGCTGAATCAGAGAATGAGGCGTGGGATATTATTGTCAAGTACTATGAAGGAGGCGAGAAAGTTAAGGTTGTAAAGTTGCAAATTTTGCGACGAAAATATGAATTGTTGTCAATGGGAGAAGATAAAAAGATTGCAGGCTATGTGTCGAAGGTGCAGAAACTTGTCCATCTCATGAAGGGTTGTGGTGAAACCCTAACTGATAAGATGATAGTTGATAAGGAAATGTGTACGTTGACCTCTCACTTTGATCACATTATCGTAGCTATTCAAGAATCCAACAATCTTGAAACCCTAAAACTGGAAGATTTGGTTGGTTCGTTGGAAGCGTATGAGATTAGGATTGTTGAAAGGAAAGGAGTTCAAGACTCGATACAAGCACTATAGGCTCAATCGTGGAAGAAGAATGGTGGTTCCAACAAGTTCAAAGGCAAAATCGACAAGAATCAGGGCAAGAAATCTTGGTCGAATCCTCACAAGAATAAGATCGGTGATACAACTTCTGAATCCTCGAAAAGAGGAGAAGGAAATTCCTATCAGAAAGACAAATTAGAGAAAAAAGGTGTGCAGTGCTATAACTGTAAAAAGTGGGGTCACTTGGCCAAGAATTGTTGGTACAGGAAAGACAAGGGTTCGAAAAAAGACAAGGACGAAGGAGAAAACCTTGCACGCCAAGATTCAGATGATTTTGATGATATGGTGGTTATGGTTGCAGTTGCAGATGACCATGTCGAATCCAAGACTTGGTTCCTCGACTCAGGTTGCTCGAATCACATGACTGGTCGAAAAGTATGGTTAGTAGATTTTGACGAGTCGAAGAAGAGCAAGGTAAAACTTACTGATAATAGCTTGTTGTAAGTAGAAGGTACTGACAACATAGTTATTCAAAGGAGTAATAAAGCAAAAGCCTTGATCAAAGAAGTACTCTATGTCCCTGGAATGAAGTGCAATCTGCTAAGTGTTAGACAACTGGTCGAAAAGGGGTTCTCAGTGGTTATGATAGATGGAGCCTTAGAACTTTTCGACATCCAGAATAACTTGGTCTTAAAATCTCCTCTGTCGAAGAATATAACATTTAAGACCATGATCAGTTAGACTGAAGTACAATGTCTGAAAACAGTTGTCAACCACAAGAATAGTTGGTTGTGGCATCTGAGGTCTGACCATCTAAACTTTAGGTCGCTAAATCAACTGATCACTCAATATATGGTAACTGATATACCAAGTCTTGAGATGCCCGACAAACTCTGTGAAGGTTGTCTAGTCAAAAAGGAGTCCAGGAAGTCTTTAGTTTCGACTATGCCAATGAGATCATCCTACATACTCGAAGTTGTACATTCAGATGTATGTGGTCCTTTTGAAGAACATATCATTGGTGGAAACAGGTATTTCGTCTCATTTATCGATGAGTACAGTCGAAAGCTCTGGATTAATGTGATCAAACGAAAGGACAGAGTATTTGAAATCTTTAATAGATTTAAGATACTTGTCGAAAACCAGGGTGAAAAGAAAATTAAAGTTTTGCGAATAGATGAAGGTGGCGAATACACATCCAAGATATTTGAAGAATTATGTGCAGAACATGGTATTGATCATGAGATAACTGCTCCTTATACTCCTCAACATAGTGGAATAGAAGAAAGAAGAAACATGACCATATTGGACATGGCGAGGTGCATGCTGAAGTAGAAGAATTTGCCAAAATCCTTATGAGGTGAAGCTGTTTCGACTACTGTTTATATTCTGAACAGGTGCCCTACCAAGAAGCTGAAGAACAAGGTTCCTGAAGAAGTGTGGAGTGGCAAACGACCATCAGTGAGTCATCTGAAGGTGTTTGGCTCTATCTGCTATAAGCATATTCCTGATGCTAGGAGAAGGAAGCTTGATGATAAAATTGAACTTATGCTTCTAGTAGGATATCATAAGACTTAAGCATACAGGTTGTTCAATCCAATTAATCAGAAGATTGTGATGAGTAGAGACATTGTGATTGATGAAAATTTTGCCTGGGATTGGAATTCTAGTAATGCAATTGACAAGCCACTGATGAGCTATGATTTCGACGAAGCAGGTAATGATGTCGAAGTCGAAGACATTGTTGATACTCCAGTCGAAGAAGAAGATGAAGTAGTTGCTGGTACTCTCGACCCAGTCAAAGTCGAAGAGGATATGGCTGGCACAAGTCAAAGCCCTCAACGAACTAGAGCTCGTCCAATAAGACTTCAAGACTATGAAGTGGTTGGTGATGATGAAGTCACAATAGATGGGGAACTAGTTCATTTTGCTTTACTTGCAGGTGATGAACCAATCAACTATAGTGAAACCTTCAAAGATAAACAATGGAAGTCTGCTATGGTTGAAGAGTTACAAGCAATTTAAAGAAATAACACATGGGAGTTAGTCGAATTGCCTACTCATACAAAAGTTATCGAAGTAAAGTGGGTGTTCAAGTTGAAGCACAATGTTGATGGGTCGATAGCAAGGCATAAGGAGAGATTGGTAGCTCGAGGATTTCTCCAGAGAGCAGGACTCGACTTCTCTGAAGTATTTGCACATGTCGCAATATTGGAAATTGCTCGACTAGTGGTGGCCTTGGCATGCAAGCAAGGCTGGTCAACATTTCACTTAGATGTGAAATCGACATTTTTGAATGGACCATTAGCTGAAGAGGTGTATGTCACACAACCTCCTTGGTTTGTGATTCAGGAGGAAGCAAGTAAAGTATAGAAGTTGCACAAAGCGCTCTATGAGATACTCAGGAGGAAGCATGGTGCTACATCAAAGAAAGTATGTCAAAGAGATACTCAAGAGATTCAGAATGGATGATTTGACTCCTGCATCTTCTCCTATCGAACCAAATTTAAAGTTGGAGAAGCATGGAAAGGAAGACAAAGTCAATGCAACTTTGTTCAAACAAATAGTCGGATTTCTAAGATATGTGTGCAACAGTCGACCTGATATATGTTTCTCAGTCGGATTAGTGAGCAGATACATGAGTGAACCAAAGGTGTCACACATGAAGGCTGCAAGAAGAATCCTGAGATACTTAAAAGGATCGACAAACTATGGAATTTTATTTCGACGAGACTCTAAAAGTAAAGAAGTTATGGTTAGTTTTTATTCAGATGCTGACTGGTGCGGAGATAAGGAAGATCGAAAAAGCACTACTGGATATTTTTTTCAAGTATTTGGTGCCCTAATTTCATGGTGCTCGAGAAAGCAACATGTGGTGGCATTGTCGTCGTGTGAGGCTGAATATATAGCAGGATCATATACTGCGTGTCAAGCAATTTGGATCAGATATGTGCTTGAAGAAATGAAGGTCGAAGTGAAGAAACCTCTAGTACTGTAGATCGACAACAAGTCAGCCATAAATTTGGCGAAGAATCCAGTTTTGCATGGAAGAAGTAAGCACATCGAAACTAGATTTCACTTTTTAAGGGAGAAGGTGAATAGAGGTGAACTTGAAGTAAGACATTGCTCAAGTGAAGCACAATTGGCTGACATTTTCACCAAAGGATTAAAGATCGACAAGTTCCTAACTTTGAGAAAGAAATTAGGAATAGTTCAGATCGACAATAATTAATGTGTTTCGACAACTTGAATTATAGAGGGTATGTTGAGATATTCGATATAAATATTATGTGACCCAAACCCAAAACTAATTAAGGTTTATGGTTTGTTATTTAGTTTATTATTTTAGTGTATATAAATAGACATTTTTTTATAATTAAGTTTTATTAATTCAACAATATTAATCATTTTCTCTCCTCAAGTGCCTCATGCACTAGCAGTTACCATTACCCTTCATTGTTGATTCGAGATCGAATGTAAGTTATTATTATACTCTTACAAGCAATTAAAAATGTATTCATAAAATAAAGTAGGCTAATAAGCATTTTATGTTTAAATTATATTTTCCCCGTAGGTTTTTTTATTTTTAAATATTTATATTAGAAAATATTTTTTTTGGTACTAAAGCATTGCAATTTATTAATCAAAATATTGGTAAATAATTATAGTAGAAAATAATTTAATATTAAAATTTTAATTAATTTTTAAAAATAAAAATACTGGAAAGTAGAAGGAAAAAGATAATTATGTTATGTATTTAACTATAATAATAAAAAATTATTTTAACGATAATAATTTTATTTGAATGATTTTGAATTGTAATTTATGTTATTTATACTTTTATTTTAATTTATAAGAAACATTAAAACCATGTTATTATACAACATTATATATTAAAAATAAACTCATTTTAGAAATGCGAGTTTCAATTTGCGATAATCCACTTATTCAGTTTTAAAAATGAATTCCAATCATTAAAAAGTATATTTTTTTTCCAATTTAATTAGAATAATTAGGTTGAAAATGTGGACACACTAATATTAAATTTACTCTAAAAATATTCCATTTCTCAAGAAATAAAAAATAAAAAGTACAAGTAACAAACAAGTTTTGTATTTAATTTTCGGTGGCAACTTCATTACCCATCAATAAAAAGTGGGTACTTTTACGCATCTGACTTAGCTGAAGTATATTGGTGTAAAATTAGGTTACTTGACATATCATTAAGAAGATTGTATTTTTAATTGTTACTGTGTAATTTTTTATAATTACAAATTCATCCATTATGTTTCCAATGCATTAATGAATAGATTTTATTTGTTGGGCTCCATATAAAAATTGAGCTTAAAAATCACCATTAGCATTTTGGTATACAAAATAGATGCTTTTTTTATGTGATTGTTATTTTTTTAATAATAAAAATTTATACTACCTTAATATATAATTTAATTACATATCATTTTTTTTATTGGAAAGAAACTTATATAATTTTTCAAAAATATTTATTTATTTTTGTTACATTTATTCTATTATATCTATCACATTATCAAAAAATTATATTAAAATATTTTTAATTTTTAATTTTTTTAATGTAATTTTTATTGTGTAAGTTAGTGCTCCAGTTATTTTATATTTTATTTATGATAATGAAAATATATCAATATTTAATATGAAAATTAAATAGAAAAATATTTATCTTTTTAAAATATTAAATATGGGATAAAAGGATTTTTTTGTTAATTTTCATAATTGTCTTCTAAAATAATAAATGAAATGATACTTTGTTTGTAAAAAATTAGTCTAATACAATTGATTTATAAACCTTAAAACCCGTTTGATGGTAATAATGGTATATACACATGATATAATTTAAATTAGGATCATGGATGTGTTCACCACAATGTTTTAATATTTTTTTAAGATCACTTTAATAATATTAAAATAAATCGAATGATAATTTCTTTTAATATTTTTTTTAAATAACTTTAATAATATTAAAATAAAATAAAAATTATGATTTTTATAATAGATGATAGTGATCATTTATTTTTTAAAGATTGTAAATCTATTATTGTATTTAAAAAAAATACGAATTCAAAAGTATTTATTTTTTTAAGATCAATTTACAATATTCACTTGATTAAATTTGGGCTTTGTAACTTAAAAATATATTGTTAATATTTAACAATGAACAATTATAATTAATTTTACTATTATTAATAATAAAATTTATTTATTTCTTTATTGTTAATAAAAATTAGAGTTTCATATTAAAACTCAACTTGATTAAATATTTGAATTAATATGAGTATGAAATTGATTTATGATCTTTAATTAATTAAAATTTTGGGTCAACTCAGATCTTAAATTTAGTTTCAATTAAATTAATTTTTTAATGAAATAATAAATTTAAATATAATGTAATTTTAAAATTATATATTTTAATAATATTAATTTATTTTTAAATATAATAACTATATTAAAGTTTATTTTTATATATTTTATATACATTTAAAAATATCAAAAATTAAATCTTTATAAATTTGATATAAAAGAAAAAAGATGGTGAAACGTTAGGTGAAACGTATTAGAATAATAATTTATATTTTATTATTATATTTACAAACTTGGTGACTAAGTTTGTTAGAGGGTATTTTAGTATTTTATTGTTGCTTTGTAGCCCTAGTTTTTAGCTTATAAATATGATAGTGTAGATGTCATTTCAATCATTGTATCTTTATCATTTGTAGCCGTCATTCTCAATATAATATATTCTCTTCTTTTCATCATTATTTTCACCTTGTACACCAACAATTGGTATCTAGAGCTCCGGTTCGGATCAACGGAAAAAAACACGGGAAACACGAGTGAAACGTGAGGATTTTTGTGTGATTGAATTTTGGTTCTTGATTTGTGTTGAATCTTGAGCAAAATTCTGATCAAAATCATAATCTTTTGATTATGTGGGTTGGGAAACACTGTGCGTGGTAAGTTCTGAGTGTACTGTACAAGGTTGAAGATGATGAACGGCAACGGCGGCATGAACACCAAGCTTCCAGTATTTGATGGCAAAAACTGGAATCGTTGGATGATTCAGATGCGTGTACTGTTCGGTGCTCAAGATGTTCTAGATCTTGTCACTGAAGGTTATGTTCCGGTAGCAGCAGATGCGACGGAGGAACAGAAGAACGCGCAGAAGGATACAAGGAAGAAAGATCAGAAAGCATTGTTCTACATCCATCAGTGTGTGGATGCGAATGTGTTTGAGAAGATTGCAGATTCAACGACGGCTAAGGCGGCGTGGGACATACTGGTCAGATGTTACGGTGGTGACGCATCAGTGAAGAAGGTGAAGCTTCAGTCTCTACGTAAGCAGTACGAGAATCTCAACATGAAGAACAATGAGAAAGTTTCTGAGTACATCTCCAGAGTGATTCTGATCACTAATGAGATGAAGGCGTGTGGAGAAACTCTTTCTGAACAAGTAATCATTGAGAAGGTATTGAGATCCCTTACTCCTCAGTTTGATTACATTGTGGTAGCATTAGAACATTCTAAGGATCTGAGCACCATGAGAATTGAAGAGCTGCAAAGCAGTCTAGAAGCGCAAGAGTTGCGTCTGACTGAGAGAACTTCTGAAAGGGAAGTAGAGCAGCAGGCTCTGAAAGCAGTTTCTGATAAGAAGCATCAGAAGCAGTCTTGGTCAGAAGCCAGGAGAAGATCTGATGGTGGTCACAAGTCAGAAACCTCAACTTCTGATAGGCAAAAGAATGCTCAGAAGGGAAAAGAGAAGTATGACAAGAAGAAGATCCAATGTTACTGTTGCAAAAAATTTGGTCACTTTGCTAGAGATTGTTGGTCAAACAAAGAAAGGAAGTCAGAAGAAGCAAATATAGCCAGAAGTTCTGATGATGAATCTGTGCTACTGATGGCTTATGAATCTGATGATACGAATTTAACAGACTGGTGGTATATGGACACTGGCTGTTCAAATCATCTTACTGGAAATAAGAAATGGCTGGTTGATTTTGATTCTGAGAAGATGACTAAGATCAGATGTGCTGATGACAAATATCTTAACACTGAAGGTATGGGAAATGTCAGAGTTGTTCTGAACAATGGGAAAACAGCATTGATTCAGAAAGTGTGGTATGTACCTGGCATAAAAAGCAATCTGATGAGCGTGGGACAATTAATTGAGAAAGGTTTTTCAGTTACCATGAAGGACAATCTTCTGAAGCTGTATGACTGTAATCAGAAGCTGATTATGGAGTCAGAACAAGGAAGGAATAAAACATTCAAGGTGAATGTCAGAACTTCTGACTCTGAATGCCTCAGTGCAACAAGTGTTGTGGAGAAAAGTGAGCTGTGGCACAGAAGATTTGGTCATCTGAATTTAAGAAGCTTAGAACATCTGAATTCGAAGAAGCTGGTACATGGAATTCCTACAATTAAGAAGCCTGAGAAGTCATGCAAAGTGTGCATGGAAGGAAAGCAACCAAGATTGCCATTTGCGTCAGAAGTTGCTCCAAGAGCAAAACATGCCTTGGGAGTAGTACATTCTGATGTGTGTGGTCCATTTCCAGTAGCATCGATCGGAGGGAATAAATATTTCGTGTCATTTGTTGATGAATTCACGAGAATGACATGAGTATCCCTTATTAAGTTCAAACACGAGGTGTTTGTTGAATTCAAGAAGTTCCGAATGAAGGTTCAGAATCAGAGTGGTCAGAATCTGAAGATTCTCAGAACCGATGGTGGGGGTGAGTGTAACTCCAAAGAGTTTCAGAAGTTCTGTGAGGAGAATGGAATTGAGCATGAGGTTACTGCTCCTTACACTCCTCAACACAATGGTCTTGCTGAAAGAAGAAATCGTACTTTGCTTGATATGGTGAGAAGCATGCTGAAGGAGAAGAAGCTTCCTCAGAACTTTTGGGGAGAAGTTGTTGCCACCGCAGCATATGTGCTCAACAGATGTCTAACGAAGAAGCTGAAGGAAATAGTTCCTATTCAGAAGTGGACTGGAGAAAAGCAAAGTGTTAGTCATCTAAAGGTTTTTGGTTCTGTGTGTTACAAACATGTTCCAGAAGCTAGAAGACAGAAGTTGGATGATAGAAGCAAAGTAATGTTACTGGTGGGGTACCACAGTACAGGTGCGTACAAGCTTTATTGTCCAGAAACTAATAAAGTTGAGTTCAGCAGAGACGTTATTGTGAAGGAATCAGAAGTTTGGAATTGGGACAAGTCTCAATCTGATTCTGATGTGAGAACTTCTGAAGAAAGGTCAGAAATAAGAATTTCTGAAACTGATGGTGATTCTGATTCTGAAGGAGACTCAGAAGATGAAGGTGATTCTGATGATCCAGATTCTGATGATGATCCAGATTCTGATGATGATCTAGATTCTGGTGGTGATTCAGACTCTGGGAATATGCCAGACTCTGAAGATGGTCAAGGTTCTGGAGGAAGTCAACCTTCTGAAGCAAGAGCTTCTGAAGGAGAAACTTCTGAGGACAGAACTTCTGGGGTTCAAGCATCCGGAGAAAGTTCTGAACGAGGCCAGAGGCCACAGAGAATCAGAAACATTCCAAGAAGATTTAAAGAGTTTGACATGTTGCAACACACTGAAGTAGATTCTGAAGGAGAAATTATTCAGTGTGCCATGTTAGTAGACTCTGAACCCGTAAGTACGGAAGAGGCTCTCAAGCAGAAGTTCTGGCTAAAGGCCATGAATGAAGAACTTGATGCCATAGAGAGAAACAAGACCTGGAAGCTGACAGAACTTCCAAAGGACAAGAAAGCCATCAGCGTCAGATGGGTTTTCAAGTAGAAGCTAAAGCCAGATGGATCAATTGGCAAACACAAAGCGAGGTTGGTAGCAAGAGGATTTCTGCAGAAACCTGGGCTGGATTATTCTGAAGTGTTTGCACCTGTAGCGAGACATGAAACAATCAGATTGGTGATTGCAATAGCTGCTAACAGGAATTGGCCTCTGATGCATTTAGATGTGAAATCTGCATTTCTGAACGGTCTATTAGAAGAAGAAGTTTATGTGTCACAACCTCCTGGATTTGTGAAAAAGAATCAGGAAGGGATGGTGTACAGATTACATAAAGCTTTGTATGGATTGAAGCAAGCGCCCAGAGCTTGGAATAAGAAGATTGATTCATTTTTCAAGAAGCAGGGTTTTCAGAAATGTGAGATGGAATACGGTGTTTATGTTCAGCATATTTCTGAAGGCAATATGATTCTGGTGTGTTTGTACATTGATGACATATTGCTGACCGGAAGTTCTGAACAAGAACTAGCTAAGTTCAAGAAGGTGCTGATGAATGAGTTTGAAATGACTGATCTCGGCAAAATGACATACTTTCTAGGGATGAAGTTCAGATATTCTGAGAAAGATATCATTTTGCATCAGCTGAAGTATGAACGAGAACTTCTGAAGAGATTTAAGCTGCAGAATTGTAAGGCTGCTATCACACCTGCAGATACGAATCAGAAACTGGATTCTGATTCTGATGGTAAGGATGTGGATGCTACAACCTTCAAACAGTTGGTTGGTTCTCTGAGGTATTTGTGTAATACCATACCTGATATTTGCTATGCAGTTAGAATGGTTAGTAGATTCATGAGTAAACCCAAGTGGTCCCATTACCAAGCTGCTGTCAAGATTCTGAGGTATATCAAGGGAACTCTGAAGTATGGAGTGCTGTTTCCTTCTGGAAGAAAGATTGAATCAGAACTTTTGAGTTATTCAGATTCTGATTGGTGTGGAGACAGAGTTGACAGAAGAAGTACTTCTGGATACTTGTTTAAGTTTCTGGGAGGTCCTATTTCTTGGAGTTCTAAGAAGCAACATGTTGTTGCGTTGTCAACCTGTGAAGCTGAATATATTGCAGGTGCTGTTACTGCTTGCCAAGCTGTGTGGATTCTGAACTTGCTGGAGGATCTGAAGATCAAAGTTGACAAACCTCTGAAGCTGATGATTGATAACAAGTCTGCAATCAATCTTGCCAGAAACCCAGTGTTGCATGGGAGAAGCAAGCATATTGAGACAAAGTATCACTATCTGAGAAGTCAACTTCAGAGTGAAGTGTTAGAAGTTCTGCATTGTAGCACCCAGAAACAGTTGACAGATGTTCTGACGAAGGCTATCAAGACTGATCAATTCCTTCGCTTAAGGGATGGAATTGGAGTTGTTAGTTTTGAGGAAATATAAATTAAGGGATGGTATTAGAATAATAATTTATATTTTATTATTATATTTACAAACTTGGTGACCAAGTTTGTTAGAGGGTATTTTAGTATTTTATTGTTGCTTTGTAGCCCTAGTTTTTAGCTTATAAATATGGTAGTGTAGATGTCATTCCAATCATTGTATTTTTATCATTTGTAGCCGTCATTCTCAATATAATATATTATCTTCTTTTCATCATTATTTTCACCTTGTATTCCAACAAAACGTGAAAGAGTGAACATAAGCTGAACTTGAAAATGATATAAATTATGAAAGAGTGAGCAATCATTAAATTAGAAATGATAATTCACATTTAATATAATTGGAACAAACTTATAATTATAAAATAATAGCACCTATTGCTAATAATATAATAAAATAGACACATGAACTATTTAAAATTTGACAACTATATTAGATAAAATTACCCAACTTTTTTAAACGGGTAGATAAGAATTTCCCTTAATTTTCCTTGTATCATTGTGTTGTGTGTTCTGTTGTGTCCGACTCATTTCCTCTCCACACATATTATAAGGCAATCTTGTCTTTACCTGCTTGTTGCTTCTTATTCACTTCGACCTTTGTCCTTTGTTTTGTTCCATATCCATTCCATTACTTCTTCACCAATTCACCACAACCCAACCGAACCCTCTTTGTCTTCTTCTCCTTTGTCTTCTTCTCCCTCTCAGAATATTTTCATGTCTCATCAACATCACCTTTTCCTTTTCCTCTTCCATCCCCATTTTGACCTTCTCAATTGAAGAGAAGAGAAAAAAACACCTCTTTATTTTCTGTCTTCTTATTGTCTTTCACTTTTTTTCTTTCCTTTCCTTTTTATTCTTTCAAGTTATGGAAGATTGTTACTGCAATCTTGAAGTAGATGTTAATGGAGAAGAAACCTTCATGGTCAATAAGGTAATCCAAATCCATATCCAATCTCTTCCTTTTTCTTCTTTATGTTAACTAAGGGTTCATAATTTATGGTGTAAAGTTTATGCTATTAAAATTAGAAATGATTAAACCAATTGATTCAATGGTTGATTAAAGTTGGATTTGGTAGAGAAGTCCATGATTGGATCCCGTAACTGATATAGGAGAGGCTGAAAGACGTCAACCCAAACCAAATAAGTCGGTTTAGGCAACTATATACTTAGTGGTGAAAAAAAAATAGAAATAATTATGAAACAATTATTTTACCTAGAATTTTTTTTTTTAATTTAACTTTGGTAACTTTTGTTTTTTTTATGATTGTTGCTTTCTTCATAATTAATTTGCACCTACGTAGCAGTGAAGTGGGCAACGTTCTGTTTTTTCCATCTTTGCAAAGATTTTGCATCACAAAAACTATTTATTTTTTGTCATCTTTTGATTTTTATTTATTTAATATTTATTTCACATTAAATGCTGCTGCTATGGTCTTCTTATGCTTTAATGGCTCACCTTCACATTTTGTTTGTTTTTATTCACATTTTTTATAGGGTCTTAGGGTTGCTTTCAACCTATTTAATTCTTTTCTACAACCTTCCATGCTTGATTTATTATTTTTTTAGCATATAAACTTCACCTTCTTTCTCAATTAATTGTCTATAACAACCCAATCAATTTTTTTTTTTGGTTTTTGAGCTTTAATTATTGTTGAACTTTTCTTTATTCTCTGCATTTTTTCCTATTTTTATACCTATAGTTTTACTTTTCTTTTCCATGTATATTATTTTCTTTAGATTTAAGATTAATCTATAATTTGTTTGAATTGGAATTTTTTAGACTGTTATTATTCAGTACTCAAGAAAATTGGCTAAAGTATTTGGAAAATCAAGTGGTTCTAGTGGAAAGCTTAAAGTAATATTCCATGATTTTCCGGGTGGCGCAGAAGGTTTTGAGCTAATGTTAAGATTCTGTTATAACAATGGAAATGCTGAGTTAAGTCCTTCGAATCTGTTACTCGCTCGATGTGGTGCTGAATATATGGAGATGAATGAATCTGTCAAAAATGGTTCTAATTTATGTGATCAAACTGAGAAATCGCTTCAAGGGATTGGTTATTGGTCGTGGTCGGAGATTTTGACTGCTTTGAAGCAATGTCAGAGCTTACTAGTTGAGGATTCTTCTGTGATGGTAGAGAGGTGTTTGGATGCTGTAGTTGGAAGGTTGGTTTTGGCTAGTGAAGCAAGTCCGTGTCCTTCGACTTGCTCCAATGATAGTTCAGGGGTTCGGTTCTCGTGTGACTCGAAAAGTAGCGAGAGTATTAAGACGAGTTACACTCGTTCGACATGGTGGTTTGAAGATCTCTTGTTTTTGACTCCCCCGATGGTTCTTGTGCTGGTAAAGTCGATGCTTTCGGGTAAGATGGATCATCATGTTATAAGCAGGTTTCTTCTCTTTTATCAGAAGGCGAAATTATCAACGGCTTCTACAGATGAGAAATGTAAAATCATAGAAATGGTGATTGATATGCATTATGAGATGGACCAGAGTTCTGTTTCTCTCAAGACATTATTCGGAATTGTTAGGGTAACTTTGTGTTTGAACATAAGTAAAAGTTGTAGGAACAAGTTGGAGATTATGATTGGTTCGCAGCTGGATCAAGTAACCTTGGACAATTTACTTGTTCCGTCTCCGTATGGAATAAACTACTTATATGATGTGAACCTTGTTCTGAGATTTTTGAAAGCATTTGTGCGCCAAGGAAACGGCGTGGCCACTCCCGTTCGGATGAGGAAAGTTGCTAACTTAATAGATTTGTATATAGCTGAAATAGCTCCCGATCCTTGTTTAAAAATTTCGAAGTTTTTGGCTCTTGCCACAGCTCTTCCTGATTCTGCTAGGGATTCTTGTGATGAGCTCTACCATGCAATGGACATGTATCTTGAGGTATAGTGATTCTTTCCATTTTGAATTTTATATTGAATGCCGATAACTTTTGTCATGTTATTAACTAATCAATCAGAATCTCGTTAGGTGCTAACAATCCTTATGATGAGTCAGTCCATATAGAATTTTGCTTTGGTTTTAAATGAACCGTCTCTAGAGAAGGGTGAGATTTGTCCCCTTGGATTAATCAGTCTCATGGCCGAATACCAAGTTTAAAAATAAAGTCAAAAACTAATTGATCAGAAAGTGAATTGGATATTGTCCAAATTCGATTTGAAATATGGTTTAGCCAGTTTTATGGAATTGAGTTAGGTCTTAAATCTAAATTTTAACACGATATCAAAGTTTATTTTAGATCTGTTAACTATGATGTGTGTTGAGATTCCTAATATTACACGCATAATTAGTCCCTGATTTGGATGTCTAATTCATACAATGGGTTCACGTCGAGTCACGTATCAGTGTTAGTGTCAGAGTCGGTACTTCTTAGTTTATGATGAAATTATTTAAAATTATGACTACATTCTGTTATAGGTTCATACCCAATTATCACAAGAAGAAAGAATAAAGATATGCTGTGGTTTAAATTACGCAAAGCTTTCACCTCAAGCATGCTTACACCTTTCCAAGAACACAAAATTTCCATCAAAATCCGCGGTTCAAGCTCTCGTTTCTCGCCAATCGAAGCTAAAAAATTTACTCAATGCCACTACTCCCATTTCAACTCCGTACAGCGATTCATCGTGCGGTTCATCTCAAAAGGGAATGAAAGAAAAAGACAATGAACAACAAGTTGTGTTGTATGCTAGCAATTTTGATATTCCACCTGATAATGAGAAACTCAAAGCACATTTGCAAGGAATGCAATGGAGGGTTATGGAGTTAGAGAAAATCTGTAGGAAAATGCAATCTCAGATGGCTAAGATGACAAAATCAAAAGCATCTAATAGTTATGGTAAATCTTTGCCAAAGCTTTGTTCATGAGTTTTTATATTTTAAAATTTTATTTTCCATTTTGTAATTTTTCATATTTGTATAGTAAAGGTATCAGTTTTGTGTGTTTTGAAGTTTATGGTTAATTGAAGTCGATTGGGTAAGAAGTAAGAACACTACTATTTGATTGTATAGTTACTAAATAATGGAAGAGTTTGCATATCCATAAGTAGTTATTACAAAGTTATATTAGGTTGATTGTAGTTTTAAATTTTTAGAACTTTTATTTATTTATAAAGTGTTGGAATGTGATTAAAAAATTATAATTCTATCTTGGTTTCATAATTATTATTTTTTGTTTAGCAAGTATTACTCGGATGATAGTTGCAATGATGTTGATATATAGAGATCAGGGTTTGGATTTGAGATTCGTCATATGTTTATATTTAAAGTGTATAATACTATATTGTTCTAGTGTGTTTGTTTACGCGTTTGGAATAGTAGAAAAACTTGCGTCCAGCAAAAGCTAGTATTTGGAGCTTCAGAAAATCACGGTGAATTATGCATTGGGACGCGAAAATAGAGTGTCAAACGTGGAAAAGAATTTGATTTTAATGTGGGGAACAAAGAAATTATAATCATAATAAATAATTTTTAATTAAAAATAACTCTAAGGGCAACAAGAGTTCAATTTAAATTGGCAGAAGAAACTAAAAGAAATCCAACTTGTTTATCCATTTCGATCAAACGATCTACTTTAAAGGAGAGAGCTGCTATTTGATTTAATACTTTTAAAAGTTGTTATAAAATATTACAAATGAGTTATTAAAAAATAGTCACCGAAGTTTCCAAAAACAAACTATATTTTCTGCTTGAGTGTCTTTTAATCTCTCAAACTCTATCTCTATATATGAATCACACATGAATCATACAAGTAAGGGTTTTTTAAATTTCAAGAACATACTCTTAAGAATTTACTCTTGTCTCTTTAAGATTATCACTAGGTGCTGTGAATAGGATGCCTTGAAACAAAATATAAACAGTTTCTTTAAATACAAGAAACTCACAAGGGTTAGGGTTAACAAAGAAACAAAGAAAAGAAAGAAGAAGGATTAAGGCAGAATTGCTATACTATTCACTTTCTCAATGTTACAAAAAGATTACAAGTGAATACCACAATCTAGCCACACTCAACAAATTGAGTGTACTAGCCTATATATAGACTAACTAGATAACTTGCAACCCAAGCTACCTAAACAATTGGATCCATTACAAAGGCCCAATTCGACAATACATTTCGACAATACATATTAGAACAGACTTCGACTATAATATGTACCCTTCGACTACAGCATGCGACCCAGCTTCGACTCATGCTTGTCTCCTGTCGAAATACATGAAAACTATTCCTCAACAACGCTAGAGTTCGACCCAAAGTCTCACAAATCTCCACCTTGGATCTAACTCTACAAATAACAGGGAATAAACTAGCTTTCATCATGCAGCTTTATCAACTGCATACAGTGGAAAAACTTGCAACTCGGCAACGTCTTGGTGATCATATCAGCAACATTGTCATCAGTTGAAACCTTCAGCACCTGGACTTTACCACGCTCGATTATCTCTCTGACAAAGTGCAGCCTCACATCGATGTGCTTGGTCCGCTCATGATATAGGCTGAATTCTTCGACAGGTGTATCACACTTTGACTATCACATTTAATAGTGATACTTTGACCTTGAAGTTTCAGCTCCTTTGCAAAACCTTCAAGCCACAATGCTTCCTTCACAGCTTCAGTGAGGGCAATATATTCAGCTTCAGTGGTTGATAAGGCAACAACCTTCTGAAGCGCCGCTTTCCAACTGATTGTTGTCTCGAACATAGTGAACACATATCCAAAAATAGACTTTCTGGAATCCAAACAACCTGCATAATCAGAGTCGACATAACCTTCGATTTCGACTTTGCTATCATCACCACAGGCTCCACCATAAATCAGGACTCGACTTAGAGACCCATTTATGTACCTAAGAATCCACTTTAAAGCTTGTCAGTGCGCCTTTCCAGGATTGGCCATATACCTGCTTACAAGGCTCACTCCATACGCTATGTCTGGTCTCGTACAGACATAAGATACATCAAAGAACTCACTATACTAGCATATGGAATGCTACTCATATAGATTCTTTCAGCTTCAGTACTCGGACTTTGAGTAGTACTAAGCTTAAACTGAGGATTTGTCGGAGTCACAACAAGCTTTGAATTCGACATACCAAACTTGTCGAGAAGCTTGCGTAGGTATGTCTCTTGAGATAAGCATAACTTCGACTGCTTTCTATCTCTCCGGATGTCAATCCCAAGAATCCTGGTGGCAGCTCCTAGATCCTTCATTTCGAACTCCTTACTGGTCATACGGAGAGGATGAGGGGGTGTACCTGCAAGGCACTCCGACGCTCAAGTAAGAAAGGGTCAGAGAAAAGGAGCAAGTACAAAGTATGAATTCTTAGGGTGAATATTTGATACCTGACCCTCTCAAGCGAGAGGGTTTATATAGAGCCCCCCGCGCGTGGCCAACGGTCCTATTTTCGGGGCGAAATAACTGTTTTCCCGAAAGAATAGGTAACTACCCAAACTAGCCGTTATGTCGGGCAGGGTGTCCAAAACTAGCCGTTACGTCGGGCATAAGCGTGGTTCCGGGCACCTGCCCATAGCTATTCGGGGAGCGGTGAAGCTGTACGTGACGGGCAGTGATTCCGGGGAGGAATGTTGCATTTCTCGCCCGATTGGAGGGGCAGAAAGGTAACTTTTGCCCCTCTGTGGATTGGACTTAGGCAATTTGGGCCGCTCTGGAGTAGAAGCGGATTGGGCCATGTCTAGCCATTGGTCCAGTCCAGAACAGGAGCCCCCTAAGTCGTTGCTCCCGAGCATGGGAGTGATGACTTAAGGACTGCTCGTTGATCTGGGGATCCAGTATGGAGTCGTCGTTTGAAGACGAGGAGGATTGTCTCAAAGTGCTCGTGACCCCAGATGTTCGTGAGATTCGTGGTCGTGACATTATTGCCCAGAGATCGGGGAGATTAATGGTCAGACAGAATCGGAAATGCTGGGTTGCCACGTGTGCCTCGAGCTCCGTGTGTCAGTTAATAGGCAATGATGGCTAGTGGGTAGTCATTATGGCCTACGAGCGCGTGTTTGCACGTGCCCCTTTGTATAAAAGGGGGAAATCGTCCCATTTGGAACTTTTCAGTCTGATTTCTCTTCGCTTCCTTCAAGCTTTTGCCCGACACCGTTTTCTGTTTCTCCTACCACCGTTACAAGCCTCCAAGCAGCGCTTTCTTCTATTCAAAATAAGTAAGTGTTCCAATCCTTTGCTTGTTCTACTTCTGTTAGTTGTTAATGGTAGATTGCATGCGGTTAGGGCTAGCTTTAGAGGACAAAACGAGTGAGTCTCCGGCGATTGTTGGTGGTGGACGGTGGCTGTGCCATTTTTCTACTTCTGACATGTCACCGGACGTGTCTGCGTGCTCCGGTTAGGAGGGCGGTTGACGGTGTCGTCGCGATGGCGACGCTTGCGTAACCGTCATGATTTTTCATTTACTAAACGAATGATGAGTTTTCCGGCAGAATAACTCCAGATTCTGGTGAAACTCCGTGATTTTCGGCGGAGCTTCGAACGGAAACTGGGATTGAGTGCGGGGAAGCTCCTCGTCAGTCGATGATATGTTTCGAGCGGCTCCTCGCGGGGAGGTTCCAACCTCATATTTGATGTTAGGGCTTAGGCCGGGGACCTTGTCCTCAGCCCTTTGCGCGCCCTTTCACTTGACTTAACGGTGGAAGGGTGGATTTGATTTGTTGTCGAATTCACTTTCTTCTCTGCTTTTCAGGTGATCGACATGGCGACGGGGCCAGAAAGAGAAGTTATTTTAGACACCTCTGAGGAGGAAATCGGATCCTCGGACGACAGTAGCTCGACGGCTTCGAGCTCGGCGGCTTCGAGCTCTCCAAGTGATGTCGGGGGAGAAGAGGTTCAGGACGATATGGACGAGGATGTTGTTGATGATTCGGCGGAGGAATGGGAGGTGGCCGAGCCTGTTGAGCACGTGTCTAAGCTCGCGGGGGACGCTTTTACTGAAGTTGGGGCGGAGGGAGAGTGGAAGGTGCACTTCCCTTCCGAGGACGAGCGGGTCTCCACAAACTTCGGGGACTATTTTACGATATACGAATATGCCTTCAAGGAGTTGGGCTTAAGGTTGCCGTTCACCGATTTCCAGCAGTCAGTGTTCGAGCATTTGAGGTTGGCCCCCACGCAGCTGCATCCGAACTCTCTGGCTTTTATCTGGGCGTTTGAGTTGGTGTGCGAGCATCTTGCTCTAGGGATTACTCTCCCTCTGTTCTTCACTGTCTTCCATCTTCAGCGGCAGCTGTCAGGGAGGAAGTACGACTGGGTTTCGCTGAAGCAGCCCCGCAAACTATTTAAGCCTTTTTCAGAATCAATAAGGACGTTTAAGGAACATTACTATGTCGTCGAACCCTTGTCCGAAGCTGCCCAGGATAGCACATACGTCTGGGAGATAGAGGTTGACGAGGACGGGAATGAGCTGCACGACAAGGAAGGGAGGCATCCACTGGTCACCCGACCACTTCACCAAGGAGCCCAGTGATTATGTCTTTCAACCGAGCTAGCTGCTCGGGCAGGACGCTGCGGCGTATGAGGCATTGGTGAACTGGGTCAACTCCTTCCGACTTACTGAGTGTTGGACGAGCAGGGGCAGTCTGATCTTCGAGGAGGATAGGAGCCAGAGAGTTGAGCGTAGATCCATCAATGTTAAGGCACTGCTGGAGTGCAAAACTTCCGCGGACGCTGAGAAGCTGCTCGGTAGTTTTAGCTATTTAGATTTTGTTCATGTCATTTCTTTTCCTCGTATCTAACGCGTTCATGTTTTGTTTGTGCAGGTGAGATGCCTCAGGCTCATGATCGGGTTGTGAGGAATGCTTTGGCGAGGAACAAAGTTGGAGCGGCTCCTCCGAAATCTCGGTTCGCTGGTGCCCGTGTTCCTCCTCCGGCGCAATCTGTTGCGGGGACCTCCACTTCTCCCACTCCTGCTTCTCGGGGATCTCCCATTCCTTTGGTTGGTCGACCCAAGCGGCAAAGGTTTAATGATGCTGTGGACCTTACCCGGGCGTCGGAGAAGGGGAAGTTCGAGCTTCCTCCTTGCATTCACGACCGGAAGTTCTTCGAGGGGAACTCTCTGATTGTGCCTCGGGCGGAGTCTCTTCGCCTGGAAAGCATGGATCGGCCGAGCAAGAGGGCGTTGGTGGCCGAGGACGCTTATGCCTTGGTCAGGATGTTGGAGATGGCAGCTGTGTACGCCGAAGGGGATTCGGCGACTGAGGCCGAACTTACTGATGCCCGTGCTGCCATGGCGTCCCTCAAGGAAGAAGCTAAGGGCGCCGACGAGGCTCGGAAGAAAGATGAGAAGGAGGCAGCTCATTTGAAGGAGGAGAACTTGACGATGGCGGCGGCGAAAAAGTCTGCCGAGGAGTTGATCCAGCGGCTGAAGGCGGCCAATGCCCTGGGTGACGATGAGCCGGAGGATGTTAAGGCCTTGAAGAAGAGATCTGAGCTGGTTGCTCGTATCCTGCTGGCCGAAGATGATGGCATCGCTGTAGCGGAGGAGTCTTTCAAAAACGCCGTGGCTCAGCTGCGGGTGGTGAACCCTGGGCTAGAAATTTCTGCCGAGGGTACTCACTACCTGGCGCATGTGGAGGATGGTCGTATCGTCGTTCCCGACGGTCTTCTTGAAAGTACCCCCGAGGATCAGCCCGCAGAGGACCAGGGACCCGAGCCAGAGCCTGCCGAGCATGCTGATCAGTGAGGAATTTGTTATTTTGATGTTGTTGTAATCCGTCCGGCCTGCGTGCCGTTGAATCATTATAATTTATTTTTGGGGGGCATGGCCCCCGTTTTATGTAACAACGTACAATTTGTGGTCTTTGCGGCCACTTGTTAAATTATCACATATTCAGTTCTGTTGTTTGCATGATTTTACTTGCTTTTATTTTTGCTAAGTATCATATTCATGCTCGCTGTGAATGTATGTCCGCCCGTGATAGGGGGTATTTGACTTGTGTGAATATTTTTGGGGGGATTACTCGTAATAGATGTGTTCGGCAGTGTGGGGAACTGGTCGAACTGCCGAGGAATTTCCTGGTGGGGAGCGGAGCTCAGGTCGCGTTTGAGGCCTGAGTTCGCGACGTGAACATCCCATCGCGAGCTGGGGTTCTGCCAATCGTGGTACTTTGACGACGGCGATGCTCGATCGAGGATCGCTGTCGAGCAATTACCCGGCTCGTTACTGAGCAGGGTTATGCTTTAATCGTATGCGACGCTTGTACCTAGACGTGCATAGTGGTCGGTAGCTGACGTTCGTCGTTGCGACGGGTCGAACCGATAACTTAGCTGTAATATTATTTTAGCTTTTCAGCGTTCCATGGTCGAGCAAGTTCTTCCCCAGTGAGATGTTCTAGGTAGTAGGCCCCATTTTTCATTTTTTCCCGGACGCGATAGGGTCCTTCCCAGTTGGCTGCTAGTTTACCTTTGCGAAAGTCTTTGTGGTTTCTTCTTAGAACAAGGCTTCCCACGTCGAACTCTCGCCGTATCACCTTGGCGTTGTGCCTGATGGTAATTTTTTGTTTTAGTGAGGCTTCTCGGAGGGCTGCCCCGGTTCTAATCTCCTCGATGACGTCGAGCTCTTCTCTTAAAGATTTGTCGTTCATCTCCTCGTCTAGGGGCGACTCTGTCCGCCTAGAGGGCATGTGAACTTCGACGAGGATTACAGCCTCGGTTCCATATGCTAGGCGGAAATGTGTTTCCCCGGTCGTTGAGTGTGGAGTTGTATGGTATGCCCAGAGCACACTGTGTAGTTCCTCGACCCATGCCTTCTTTGTTTCGTCCAGCCTTCGCTTGAGGCCTCGAAGGATGACTCGGTTAGCTGCCTCAGCCTGTCCGTTTGTTTGGGGATGCTCGACGGATGCGAAGTGTTGCTTCGTGCCCAGTTGGGCGACGAAGTCCTGAAACTTCCTGTCCGTGAATTGCGTCCCATTGTCCGTTACTATCGCTCGGGGAATACCGAAACGTGCAAGGATGTTTCGTTTGTAGAAACGCAGGATGTTGAGGGCATTTATTTTGGCTAGAGTTTCTGCTTCTATCCATTTGGTGAAATAGTCCACGCCTACTATGAGATATTTGTTCTGACTTGATCCTACCACGAAGGGTCCTAGGATGTCTAGGCCCTACCAGGCGAATGGCCACGGGGAGGACATGGCCTTAAGCTCGTTAGGCGGAGCCAGGTGCATGTCCCCGTGCCGTTGGCATTTGTCGTATTTCTTCACGTGTTCTTTCGCATCGTTTTGCATGGTCGGCCAGTAGTAGCCTGCCCGGAGAGCCTTTCGAGCAAGGGACCTTCCGCCCAGATGTTGGGCGTTGATTCCTTCGTGGATTTCGCGCAGAATGTGTACGACCATTTCCTCCTCGACACATTTGAGCAGCGGGATGGAGAATCCCCGTCTGTAGAGTTTATCTTCGACCAAGACATAAGAGCAGGCTCTTCGCCTGACTATGCTGGCCTCCTTTGGGTCAGACTAGAGTTCGTCTTTGGAGAGATAGTTGTAGACTGGGGTCATCCAACAGTTGTTGTCTCCGATCACTTACACGTCGAGTGTCGGGAGGCCTTCTCGATGCTAGGTCGAGGAAGTACTTCCTGTATGATGGACTTGTTTCTGACTTTCTTCTTCGTGCTGGCTAGTTTGGATAGCACGTCTCACGTTATGTTCGCGGGGAACATGTTTCACTTCCACTGTTGTGAATTTCACCATTTCCTTCTTCATCAGGGCCAAGTATTCAGTCAGGTTGTCGTTTTTGGCTTGGTATTCACCCCGGACCTGGAGGGCCATGAGTTACGAATCCGTGCAAATGACGACTTCTTGTGCACCCAGGTCCTTGGCAAGGCGTAGCCCAGCGAGGAAGGCTTCGTATTCTGCCTGGTTATTGGAGGTTGGGAAAGACAGTGTGAGTGATACCTCGACGATAATTCCTTCGTCGCTCTCCAGTATGATGCCCGCGCTGCTTCCTGCAGAGCTTGAGGCGCCGTCGACGAAGATGGTCCATTTGCGTGCTTCGCTCGCGGGGGAGTCTGCGAACGTCATCTCCGTGACGAAATCGGCCAGAGCTTGAGCCTTAAGGGCTTTTCTGCCTTTGTATTGGATGTCAAATTCGGACAGTTCCAGTGACCATTTGAGCATTCGGCCGGCCATATCTGGTCGTCCGAGCAGCTGCTTTATGGGCTGATATGTTCGAACCACGATCGTGTGAGCCAGGAAGTAGTGTCTTAACCTCCTGGCTGCGTTAATGAGGGCCAGTGCCACCTTCTCTATCTGTTGGTATCTTAACTCTGGTCCTTCCAGCGGTTTGCTCATGAAATAAATGGGCTTCTGCCCATCAGGCGTCTCGCGGATGAGAGCGGCACTCACTGCTTCGGTTGCTACGGCCAGGTATAGGTACAATGTTTCGCCGTTGTCCAGTCGAGAGAGGACCGGTGGCTCTGAGAGTGCTCGTTTCAGATGGAGAAGGGCCTTGTCACACTCCTCAGTCTATTCGAACGTTGCCTCTTTGCGGAGGAGTTTGAAGAATGGTAGGGCATGCTGGGCGGACTTGGCCACGAAACGAGATAGTGACGCGAGCATCCCGTTGAGGGATTGGATGGATTTTTTGGACTTGGGCGTAGAAAACTCGGAGAACGCTCGGCATTTGTCGGGATTGGCCTCGATTCCTCGTTCCGTTAAGTAGAAGCCGAGGAATTTGCCTGCCCGGACGCCGAACGTGCATTTCTCCGGATTAAAACGCATTTTGTATTTCCTGGCCTGTTCGAAGACCTTTCTCAAGTGGGCGGTATGGTTGGTCTCCTCGTGGGATTTTATGATCATGTCTTCCATGTAGACTTCGAGCATGTCGCCTATTTCTCCCTGAAACACTTTGTTCATCATTCGTTGGTACGTTGCTCCGGCGTTCTTCAGGCCGAAGGGCATTATGTTGTAGTAATAGTTGCCCGATTCGGTCATGAAGGCCGTGTATTTTTTGTCGGACATTGCCATTGGGATTTGATTGTAGCCCGAGTAGGCGTCCATGAATGATAAAAGTTTAAAACCAGCAGAATTATCAACAAGTTTATCAATATTGGGGAGGGGGTAGGCATCCTTCGGGCATGCCTTATTAAGATCGGTATAATCAATGCACATGCGCCATTTTCCATTAGATTTTTTAACTAATACAACGTTGGACAACCAAGTTGTGTACTTGGCTTCCGAAATAAATTTGGCCTCGAGGAGGTCCTTTACAGCTTTTTCAGCAGCCTCCGTTTTCTCCAGAGACTGCTTCCTCCTACATTGTGCTACGGCCTTGACGGCCGGGTCGATGGTCAACTGGTGACAAGCGACGGATGGATCCAAGTCGGGCATTTCCGCGGCGCTCCACACGAAGAGGTCGACATTCTCCCTGAGGCATGCTTTGAGCTGCTTCCTCGCGATGTCAGGCAGGCCAGCTCCGATCTTCACTCCCCATTGGGGGTCTTCGCCAAACAGAACTACCTCGAAGTTGCCATCCGGGATTGGGCGCATCGGATGGGAGTTGCTGCTGGATGACGTGGACGGGCTGGCTGAAGCTGCTCGTTCCTCCTGTTGGTCCTCGGGGAAGCGACTGTTGAGGTCGATAGAGTCGACTTGGGGCAGGGGCTTGGCCTCCTCGGAGCTGTTTGGCAGTGCTGGCTTACCCGACGCTTTTGGCCTGGGCGCAATGGCGTTGAGCCCCTTTGTAGCTGCTTCAAAACACCGTCGGGCAGCTTCTATATCACCGTGGAGGGTGGCGACCATCCCTTTCGAAGTGTAATACTTCATCTTCAGGTGGACGGTCGAGGGCACTGCTACCAACTCGGCTAGAGTGGCCTTCCGAAAATGCATTGGTAAAGCGACGGGCAGTCGATTACTAGAAATTTCACCTTGATGGATCTGGCCGTTTCAGCTGATCCGAAGGTCACAATCAGCTCGACGTAACCCCACGGCTTGGTCACAGACCCGTTGAATCCCTGTAAATAGGACCCTACGTAGGGGGTAAGGTGTGATTCGTCCAGCTGAAGCGTTGAGAATAGCTGGGAGTACATGATGTCGACCGAGCTGCCCTGGTCGACTAGGATTCGGCGAACGTCGAAGTTTGCCATTTGGGCTCTGACGAGCAACAGTATGCTTGAGTTCGGGGAGCCGCCGAGGAGTTCCTCCCTGTAGAAGGAGATGGGGATGGAACCCTTCGGGGCCTGATCAAGCGTGGTCACTTTGTTCGAGCTGGTGTTGATCAGGTGTTCGAATTTCCGTTTCACGGACCCCACAATGACATTGTTGAAACCCCCGCCAGAGATGACCATGGCGGAGGGGAAAGTCTCCCACGGGCTGTGGGCTGCGAAATATGCATAGGCGCTGAGCCCGTCAGGGACGTTGAAGTCCTCGAGTCGCGATATGGACATAGCGACCTGTATGTTGGTGTCTTCCGAGGAGGGTACCTCCTCCTCGACCTTCTTGGACTCCTGGGCGTCCTGCGGGGGAGTGTCCTTCTTCTTCGCGAACTACTTCAGGTGGCCGTCCCTGATCAGTATTTCAATGGCATCCTTTAAATGGATGCAGTCCTCCGTGGTATGGCCGTGACTTTTATGGAAACGACAGTATTTTGATTTGTCCACATTTGGTATGTTCGGAAGCTATTTGGGGAAGCGGACCCCAACCTGTTTGAACTCTGAATTGGTACATTCGGACAAGATCTTTTCCTTGGAAACGGTCAGGGGAGTGTAGTCGTGGAATCGCCCGGAGGGGCCTTTGCTGTCACGGGAATCACGAGGACGGTCCTCGTGCCTCCGGTCGCCTCGACGAGATGTCGAAGCTTCTTCTCCTTTGGATGCCCGAGCGTTCTCCTGATGGCGCGATGCTCGGACGTGGCTGGCTGCAACCTTCTCTTCATACTGAATGTGTGATTGGGCTTTGAGGAGGAGGGCGTCTAAGTTCCTCGGTGGCGCGAGGCCGATGGCTTTAGAAAACTCGGAGCCTGGGCGAAGCCCCTGCTCGAGCAAAAACTTCTTCATTTCGTCCGTCGTCGGGACCTGCACTGCTTCTTTGTTTAACCTCTCGATATATGCGCGAAGAGGTTCGTCTTTACCCTGGATTATGGCTCCCAGAGAGGCCTCAGTTTTGGGGTGGAGGCGAGATGCTGTAAAATGCCGCGAGAACATCCTGCCCAGCTGTTTCCACGAGGTGATGGACTCCTCGGGCAGTTGTTTATACCATGTCATTGCTCCCTTCCGAAGGGTGGTTGGGAACAGTCTGCATTTAATGGCGCCCCGTACGCTGCGGTAGTCTAGCAGCGCATCGATGTTCTCGATGTGCTCGTCGGGGTCGGTGGTCCCGTCGTATGTGCCAAGTGACGGGGGTTTCTCAACGCCTTTTGGGAGACGGGTAGCCAAGATCTCCTGGGACAACGGGCCGCGAGGCTCGTCGTCGTCACTAGAACTGGTGTATGATGGGGACCGGATGGGATGCTCGCGTCGGCGGTTCCTTCGTGGGGAAGGTGAGCGGTTCTTTCGAGGAGAAGGTGAATGGTTCCTTCGAGGAGAAGGTGAACGGTTCCTTCGCGGGGAAGGTGAGCGGGCCCGTCCTTTGGACTTGATCGGGGGAGACAGCTCGTTCCTCCGAGTCCTCTTGTGGTCATGAGCGTACTGGTCACGCGGGGAGATCTGGTCGCGCTTTCGGGCTACGCGAGGATCATGCTCTTGGCGCAGTCTTCGGTCGATTTCTCTCCGGGACTGCGGGCTTCTTGATCGTCGCTGGTTACTCCGCGTAGGAGGGGATCTTGGACGGCGAGACTCTTCCAGTGCCCTGATCCTCTCGTTCTGCTGCAGGATCAGGGTGTTAGTTTTGTTGAGTGCCTCCAGGAGGGCTGCCACGGCCGGGTCGGCGTTGGGCGGAATAGGAACGGGCTGAAGGTCGAGAGAAGGTTGATCGTTGTTGCGATCAGCAGGGGTAGGGGAAGGAGAAGCAGTGGCTTCATCCCTGAGGAAACGGGCATCTCGGAGGAGAGATGACTGGCCGTCAACGTCAGATTTGTTGACGGGGAGGATGGTGGTTTGGAGAGCATCCTTGGAGCGATCTTGGGAGGCCATGATCGTGATGAGGTTTGAGAATTGTTTTGATCTTCGATTACTGAGGAAAGAAAGATGGGGAGAACAAAGTTCCCACAGACGACGTCACTGATCGTGAAGGCTGGATCAGATCCTGTAGGATCAGGCTGCCAAGTGCGTCAGGGATGCTGGTCGTACGGAGAGGAGGAGGGGGTATACCTGCAAGGCACTCCGACGCTCAAGTAAGAAAGGGTCTGAGAAAAGGAGCAAGTACAAAGTATGAATTCTTAGGGTGAATATTGGATACCTGACCCTCTCAAGCGAGAGGGTTTATATAGAGCCCCCAGCGCGTGGCCAACGGTCCTATTTTCGGGACGAAATAACCGTTTTCCCGAAAGAATAGGTAACTACCCAAACTAGCCGTTATGTCGGGCAGGGTGTCTAAAACTAGCTGTTACGTCGGGCATAAGCGTGGTTCCGGGCACCTGCCCATAGCTGTTCGGGGAGCGGTGAAGCCGTGCGTGACGGGCACTGATTCCGGGGAGGAATGTTGCATTTCTCGCCCAGTTGGAGGGGCAGAAAAGTAACTTTTGCCCCTCTGTGGATTGGACTTAGGCAATTTGGGCCGCTCTGGAGTAGAAGCGGATTGGGCCATGTCTAGCCATTGGTCCAGTCCAGAACAATTATTCCTCAACAACGCTAGAGTTCGACCCAAAGTCTCACAAATCTCCACCTTGGATCTAACTCTGCAAACAACAGAGAATAAACTAGCTTTCATCATGCAGCTTTATCAACTGCATACAGTGGAAAAACTTGCAACTCGGCAACGTCTTGGTGATCATATCAGCAGCATTGTCATTAGTTGAAACCTTTAGCACCTGGACTTTACCACGCTCGATTATCTCTCTGACCAAGTGCAGCCTCACATCGATGTGCTTGGTCCGCTCATGATAGGCTGAATTCTTCGACAGGTGTATCGCACTTTGACTATCACATTTAATAGTGATACTTCGACCTTGAAGTTTCAGCTCCTTTACAAAACCTTCAAGCCACAATGCTTCCTTCACAGCTTCAGTGATGGCAATATATTCATCTTCAGTGGTTTATAAGGCAACAACCTTCTGAAGCGCCGCTTTCCAGCTGATTGTTGTGTCGAACATAGTGAACACATATCCAAAAATAGACTTTCTGGAATCCATACAACCTGCATAATCAGAGTCGACATAACCTTCGATTTCGACTTTGCTATCATCACCACAGGCTCCACCATAAATCAGGACTCGACTTAGAGACTGAAATTCTGGTATAACAGATCCCAGATGTCCTACATGATGTCGAGACATCTGGTCTGACATGAACAGCAAGGCAATTATAGACATTTAAAGAAGTTGCTGAAAAATAAAGTGCACACAGAATTTGTTCACCCAGTTCGGTCTAACAACCTACATCTGGGGGCATACCAAGCCAGGAAGGAAGTCCACTATTAGCAGTATCAAATTACAGACTCAACAAACCAGTTGACAATCCACTAACTTAATCACTACCCAATGACCCTTCTCTTTAAGTCCTCCCTAGATAAGAGACTCCATCTCACTCCCAATCATCGCAATGATGTCTAGCAGTCAACATCTCAGTCACTGTATCAACAACTTGATTTCCAAAAACTCTCCAAACACGTAGAAGACACACTCCTATAACAATACCTAGACATGACCCTCATGACTAAGAACAATACTTTGAGTTGCTTAACAACTTCCTCTAAGAACAATGACCATCTCACAATCCGAGTGGTTCACACATACCAACTCTCACAGAGAGTGGTTCACAAACTCAGCCCTTAGAATTTACATGATGGCTAGCTTAACTTAAACTAGGTTACAATGCTTCTATTTATAACCTTTTTCCCAACTGGATTTGGGCTTTAAATCTCAGCATATTAACTGCTACAAATCTGCAGAAGATTCTGCTACTAAATAGATCTTCAATTAAATCTTAAATCAAATCTTCAATTAAATCTTCAATTAAATCTTCAAAACTTTTAGCCTTAAAAACAGCAACAAGATCTGCTCCAAATCAACTTAATATATCTTTACCAAGATATTCGCCTACAATCTCTCACTCTCCTCAGCAGAATATCTCTCCAATAACATAAACACGTAGCCCTAATAAAATAACTCAGACTGATGTTTTAGCAACTGATGTCTTAACATCGGGTTTGACATCAGCACAGAATCTGCAACCATTTACAACTTAACACAACCAAAATGTTAGAAACTCATGTTGAAACATCAACCATGACATCCACATTGTTTTACCAAAATTCCAGCCAACTACAAGAACTAACAATCTCCCCCTTTGGCTAATTTTGGCTAAAATACTTTCATCTTGCAGCGAAAAAACACTTACTAACATTCACAGCACAACCTGCAGCAATACCAACCAGCTGTAACAACTAGTAACTCAGCCCAAAACAAATTCCCCCTTAAAGCAAGAACCATCATACCAGCTGTTCAAACACGATTACTCCCCCTCAAGCCTATACCAATAAAACTAGGCAACACATGGGCTAACTCTCCCCCCTTTTAGCCACAATTGGACACCCTCTGAATCTGACAACTAACATACTCAGAACAAAATCCAGACTCAATAGCTGAACAAACATTGGGGTAAATGTATACTGCTGATTCAATCCATTGACATCTTGTCTGACACCATGAAACCAGGTCTAAACTGTCAAGTACACCATGAACATCACCAGTAACACAATGTCACGACATCTTGTCTGAAATTACAATCTTGATAAACAACTTCTTCAACAAAAGACCAGCTCCCCCTATCTAAGATAACCAGTGCTCCTTTGCAAGAAGAACACCTTAAATGAATGGAAACCATAAGACTCATCTTCATGTCTTCAAGAGCGCACCCTCTATTCAACACACCTGCTGAACGCATTCACATAATGCTTAATCCTCAAACAATCCAAGTACCACACTAGTACAGACAGAAGTTCTCCCATTATATTTCACAAATGGTGCTCATTAATCAGTATATCATAACATTTGGAAAATCCAGACATAGTCTTCATTCATCCAGTCAGGAATGCTTCACACAATCATCCACAAGTTCTGAAGCACACTCACAATGCCTTCCACTGAACTCTAAGTAAACTCCTCTTACATAGAATTAATAACACACATCAAGACAAGTGTGACATCTCCCATCAACAAAGACCCTCACAAAGCTCTTCCAAAATCTGCAGAGAAAAATAAATTCTCCCATATACAACCAAAGTTGTCCTTCAGACTTTTCCTCAGAAGCATGTGCGCATATGATTCAAACAATTAGCTTCACATGGCTAGAACCATTCATGTCCACACCAACATGTCATCCAACAGCCTAATGTCATAACATGTTATCTGAAATTATATCCTCATAAGATTCAACCAATCTTCACAATCTTGATCAGCATGCAATCTTCACAATATATGTACCTTTGCAGCAAAATCCATAGACAAGTACTCCCCCAATCATGGTTAACTAATGCTCTAGATGAAGATGAACATTTGAGCACACTTGCTGAACACATGCATTTTGGTACCATTGTCCCTTTCTCCAAAGGCAGTCATTCCCTATCATACTCTTCATCTTCAGACTTCCAACCAATCAATACCTGATCTACTTCAGTCTTCTCTACATTCTCCATCCAAGGCAGGCCTTCTACTTCATCATTCTCCCGTATGACTATGTAGACGCTCCTTAGGCATAATGTATACACCAAGCTTCAGAACCAAAACAAAATCATCCTTCACCACGGATATTCAACCAGATAATGTCCCAACACAAGTTAGAACATTTGCCACACACCAAGATATCATCACCATGATTCTTGATATGCTCCACCAACTGGACTTACTATTGCATAGTAATCCAAAGAACTAGAAAATTAAACTCTCATCCACCTTCAAGAAGAATAATCTCCTTGAGTCTTCAACTCATCACCCTTCTGCCCAAGAGTAGCTTGTTCCAAGACAATCCTCAATAATAACCAGCTGCCACACTCTGATTATCTTGATTCATCAAATCCACTTCTGAGATCAACCAAATGCCACAGTTTGATCACCTCATTCATGAATCCTCATATGAAAACAACCAAATGCCACATTTTGACCTTTTTCACGTTTGTCAGAACTCTCACAAAGATATCTTGATCCACCAAGGAAACTTGATCTTCAAGTCACATGTTCCACTTGCTCAAAAGCAAACACACTTAGACTCCCTAAGCCATGGTCATGTAACATCTTCTCCTTCCTGCAGCTCCCGCAAACTGCCATGAGAACGATCTTTTTGAAGCATCCTATTATTCATTCCTGTAGATCACCCTATCATTAGCTGATGTGCCACATCACCAGCTGAGACTCCTGATGTTAAGCTAGATGTCAGAACATTATGTCATCCAACTGTTGAATTCAGGTCTACCTTCTGCCACTCAGAAGAACCTCCTCCCTTTGCAGAAACAGATTTCCATGCTCTCATAGACTTGATTCAATAATCAAGTTTGAGTAGACAACCTCCATCCTGCTTAGAAACTCCAAAGACTTCAAACCTACCACATCTGAATCTTCAGAAAATAAGTAGTCCAAGATTACCCCATAGCAATACTAAAGAAAGTCACTTCCCTTAGTAGAGCCGTCAGTAGAAAGCCAGAGATAACTGCCACTTATCCTCGACCTTCACAACCAGAGCAAACACCATGCTCCAAACCACTTAGATCAGAAATAAACTGATCCAAGCTGTAACCATCAAGATTATGATGTCTTCATAGTCTTCCATCTTCAACTTCAACAGCACTACCATCTGGACAAGTCATTCACAATACTTTCTAGGAACAGATGCTAAGCAATAATCCCAGGTCAACACCTAGGCGACTTGTGATCGAATGTAGAACCCCTCCCATGATTCTCCAAACCTCTGATGAAAAGATGTTAAAACAATAGACAGAACATCCTTAATCTTGTCTTTCAAGGATAATCAATTAAATACTTGTGAATTTCACAAATAGCAATTGATCCTTGTGGTTTAACCCTTCTTTAGATTCCAGCATCTTCTGAATCTTCTTCATGACAGACCATTATGACAACCATTCATACCACAAAAGCCTTCCAGGTTAGGTCAGTGTCTTGATCTTTTACTCCACCCTGAGCAAAGAACTGAAATGATGTTTCAACATCAGTTCCGACATTAGTCTAAATCACATTAAACATCTCCTATAGATTTGGAGACTACAACCATATTAATCCACATATATCTCTTGTAGGGAACACACGAGAACATATCAACATCTGATCAACTTCCAAGATCAGACCAACAAAACTGCAGTAACTTGCATAACACACTCTTCCAGAAGCTTCTTCTTATAAGCACAAGGTTCAGACCTCTTGTCTAACTTAAGAGTGATAACTATAATCCTTCTGCATAAACATACCATAGACAATCTGCTACTTCTAATCCTTTAAGCCACAAAACTGAAAGAGCTCATACAACCACCAATTGACCACAGGCTGATTTACACTGCTACTGCACACAAACTCTTGGATGCATTTTCCCTATAAAATTGTCCTCAGACATTTTAGTTTAAACAAGGATCATTTACTTCTCTTCTGCTATCAAGATAACTACCTTTTCTTCAACCAGCTCCAACTGAAATGCTATGACATTATGAACAGCATCTCAAAAATTGTTCAACTTCATAACTTCAGTGATCCTTCAAAACAACTACAATCTAATAGGTCTTTGACTTAGCATTTACCATAAACTGCTGATGTGTAGCACGATGTCGAGACATTAGAATTGACATATTAAGCTCAGCTTCTTTCTTGATAAAACTTCCTCCAGTTCATGATTTTGAAAATCAGAAACATGTATCTTCACAAGAGAATTCATCTTCAGATATACCAGAACTACATTTGACATCATAACCAGGAAGATCCTCCTAAATAGGTCACCACAACTAAGCTTAAGAGATAACGTATCAAGATCTTCACTCCCGCATGAAAGATTTGACAGTGATACTCTTTTGCTTTGGCTCCACCCTCTTCTTTCACCATCAAGAAAATTGATAAAGAAGGAATCAATGTTCTGGACAGATTGGTCTTCAATGCCTGATTTGAAATATATTCTTCTTCAAAAAAAACTGAAACTTCCATGTCATACAGTCTTTAATAAGATCCATTCACCTTTTGATCACTTCTTTCCCAAAACAAAGATATGAGATAATCCTCAAGTATCTTTGGCATCTTTAACCAAACGGTTGAAGCTGTCTTACATAAACTACAACATCATAGAATATCCTGCTGAGGAGACCAAACCCTAATGTCTTTCCAAGAGAATACCTTCCTAGAATCTCACCAGAGATACAAGAACCAACCAGGGTTACATCAAATACCATGCAGCGGAACACACAACAACTCCTCAACACCCTTCAGGCACTACTCAATAATCCTTGCACACCATCACCATAAACCAAGTGCCAACAAATCAAACTCACAACAGCAGTTCTCCTGATAACAACAGACAGGTCCAATACATACCCTGTCATGAATAGTCCATCCTTCACTTCAAGGGATCACACAAACAACTATATGAACTGACCAAGTCCATAACTCAGCAAAACTATCTTCCTTGCTCATGAACCAGAAAGTATCTTCCCTATATCTCATCCAAAAATAGACAGGATGCCTGTTCTGATACCAATTGAAATTCTGGTATAACAAATCCCAGATGTCCTACATGATGTCGAGACATCTGGTCTGACATAAACAGCAAGGCAATTATAGACATTTAAAGAAGTTGCTGAAAAGTAAAGTGCACACAGAATTTGTTCACCCAGTTCGGTCTAACAACCTACATTTGGGGGCATACCAAGCCAGGAAGGAAGTCCACTATTAGCAGTATCAAATTACAGACTCAACAAACCAGTTGACAATCCACTAACTTAATCACTACCCAATGACCCTTCTATCTAAGTCCTCCCTAGATAAGAGACTCTATCTCACTCCCAATCATCGCAATGATGTCTAGCAGTCAACATCTCAGTCACTGCATCAACAGCTTGATTTCCAAAAACTCTCCAAACACGTAAAAGACACACTCCTATAAAAATACCTAGACATGACCCTCATGACTAAGAATAATACTTAGAGTTGCTTAACAACTTCCTCTAAGAACAATGACCATCTCACAATCCGAGTGGTTCACACATACCAACTCTCCTAGAGAGTGGTTCACAAACTCAGCCCTTAGAATTTACATGATGGTTGGCTTAATTTAAACTAGGTTACAATGCTTCTATTTATAACCTTTTTCCCAACTGGATTTGGGCTTTAAATCTCAGCATATTAACTGCTACAAATCTGCAGAAGATTCTGCTACTAAATAGATCTTCAATTAAATCTTAAATCAAATCTTCAATTAAATCTTCAATTAAATCTTCAATTAAATATTCAATTAAATCTTCAATTAAATCTTCAAAACTTTTAGCCTTAAAAACAGCAACAAGATCTGCTCCAAATCTTATTGCAACTTAATATATCTTTACCAAGATATTCGCCTACAATCTCTCACTCTCTTCAGCAGAATATCTCTCCAATAACAGAAACACATAGCCCTAATAAAACAACTCAGACTGATGTTTTAGCAACTGATGTCTTAACATCGGGTTTGACATCAGCACAGAATCTGCAACCATTTATAACTTAACACAACCAGAATGTTAGAAACTCATGTTGAAACATCAACCATGACATCCACATTGTTTTACCAAAATTCCAGCCAACTACAAGAACTAACAGAGACCCGTTTATGTACCTGAGAATCCACTTTAAAGCTTGTCAGTGCGCCTTTCCAGGATTGGCCATATACCTGCTTACAAGGCTCACTCCATACGCTATGTCTGGCCTCGTACAGACATAAGATACATCAAAGAACCCACTATACTAGCATATGGAATGCTACTCATATAGATTCTTTCAGCTTCAGTACTCGGACTTTGAGTAGTACTAAGCTTAAATTGAGGATTTGTTGGAGTCACAACAAGCTTTGAATTCGACATACCAAACTTGTCGAGAAGCTTGCGTAGGTATGTCTCTTGAGATAAGCACATTTTCGACTGCTTTCTATCTCTCCGGATGTCAATCCCAAGAATCCTGGTGGCAGCTCCTAGATCCTTCATTTCGAACTCCTTACTGAGTTCAGCCTTCACCTCCATTACATCCTCAACACTGTTGCTAGCTATGACGATATCATCCACATAAAGCAACAAAATAACAAGTGAGTTTCCAGGTCGAAATCTGAAGTAAACACAGTGATCGAACTGGCTCCTAGTGAAACCAATGTGTGCCATGAACTTATCGAATCTCCTGTTCCCCTGTCGAGGAGATTGTTTTAGGCCATACAAGGACCTATTCAGCTTGCACACATAATCTTTCCTTATCCTTTTCTGCATACCCTTCAGGTTGACGCATCAGGATTGTTTCATCTAGATCACCATACAGGAAGGCTGTCTTCACACCCATTTGCTCAAGTTCCAAGTCAAATTTTGCCATCATGGCTAACAGCATTCAAATGGATCTATGCTTTACAACAGGCGAGAACACATCATTGAAGTCGACTCCTTCTTTCTGAGTGAACCCCCTAGCAATCAACCTTGCCTTAAAGTGCTTCGACATCACTCATTCGATTCCTTCCTTGACCTTGAAAATCCACTTACAACTGACTAACCTTGCTCCTGCAGGTTTCTCAATCAGCTCCCAAGTGTTATTATAATGAAGAGATTTCATCTTGTCATTCATGGCTTTTCGCCATTCAGTCTTGTTTCGACTCCTTATAGCTTCCTTGTAATCTCTAGGTTCTTCCTCAAGCACCTCACTTGCAGAGATTAAAGCAAAAGCTATAAGATCTGCATAACCAAGTCTCTGAGGTGGCTTGATGACTCTTCTCGACCTATCCCTTGCCAGTAGGTAGTCATCGACAGTTTCCTCAGTCTCTTCAGCATCTTGCTCTTTTTCTTCGACTTCATATGGGTTATGCACTTCAGCATCACTATGCTCCACCTCAACAGGAATCTCTACCTGTTCCAGCTCTTCTTCAGAGACTTATGCACTTTGACCAGCATCACCAGTTTTCTTGAACGCCATTTCGACTTCATTGAAAAATACATCACGACTTGTGATACATCTTCTGTGACCTGGTTCTAGGCACCACAACCTATAACCTTTGACTCCCTCAGGATATCCAAGGAACATGCATCTCAGAGTTCTAGGTTCGACCTTGTCTTGCCTAATATGAGCATAGGCTAAACATTCAAATACTCTCAGTTTGTCGAGATATGGTGGATGACCCGACCAAACTTCTTCAGGTGTCTTCATTCCCAAGGCAGTTGAGGGACATCTATTTATCAGATAAGCTGCTGTCGAAACAGCCTCCGCCCAAAACACCTTCTTCAATCCAGCACTAACCAACATGCATCTAACCCTTTCAAGGATTGTTCGATTGAATCTCTCAGCTAAGCCATTTTGTTGAGGAGTACATGCTACAGTCTTATGCCTTGCAATCCCAGACTCAACACAGTAACTATCGAACGCTTCGTTGCAGAACTCAAGGCCATTGTCGGTTCTCAACCTCTTAACCTTTCTGCCAGTTTGAGTTTCGACCAGAACCTTCCAACTTTTGAAATTCTCAAAAGTTTCATCCTTCGTATTCTGAATGAATACCCATAACTTCCTGGAATAGTCATCAACGATGGATAGAAAATACCTTGTACTTGAGTGTGAAGGATTCCTTGCAGGCCCCCAAAGATCAGAATGAATGTATGTAACGCCACGTTTTGTCCGATTTATTTAATTGAGTCGATTTAATTATTTTCGTTTTTATATTATTTTATTCTTGACTTTTATTTGTCAATGTATTATTTTTTCATCGTTATTATGTTTTATCGCGTTTTGAGAGCGTTTGCGAGATATTTGAGCTGAGGGGTAAAAGGGTCATTTTGAGGGGTTAGATATTTTAGAAAAATTAGATATTTTTATAAATAGAGATTTGAGAGAAAAAAAAAAGAGGAAAGAAAGAAAGAGGAAAGAAAGGAAGAGGAAGGAAAAGAGAGGAGAAGAGGAAAATCGAAGAAAACTCTGTTTCAAGCGCGATTAATTGGGTAAGGGTGAGAAGTTTCGATTATATCTTGCTTGTATATGTATATGTATGTATTTGTTTGAATGTTTGGTTGAAAAATATATGTTTACCACTTGAAAGGAATTGTGATCATTTCGATAGAAATCGATGTTTTCACGGTCGAAAATCGATATAAACTGTGTTGAATGATCACACTATGCATATGAACATTTGTTGATATATACTTGTTATGCTGTTTGGAACTTATTTGAGATGAAAATGGTGAGTTTTGGGAAGGACTGCCGAAGGGTTTATTTTTCTGCATATCGCAGTGCGCGCTTAGCGCCGGTCTGCGCGCTTGGCGCGGTCTGGAGAATTTGCAACCTCTCCAGGCAGTGAGGAGGGCGCTTAGCGCGACCTGGAGCAAAAAAAAACTGTTTTTTTTAAATCCATAACTTTTGATCCGTAACTCGGATCGAGACGTTCTTAGTACCGTTGAAAAGCTAATAAGATGTTCTTTCTTATAAAAATGGTTTTTGAGATTGGTGGCCGATTTAATTGTGTTGGGAATTTGGAAACGTGTCGTTTTGTCGACTTTTATCGTCATAATTGTGTGCGATTGATGTGTTATCATGCGTTATGTTTTTGATATATAACGTATAGCTTGTGTGCTGTTATATGATGTGAATGCATGTGATGAAATATTGTGATGATGGTTTGTGGCCTTATGGCAAATAAATGCATTGTTTTGGGTTTGATTGCAATGCATGATTATGGATGTTGAGATGGTTCACATGGTTATATATGTATATGCATTTGATTGTCATGAGTCATTAGTATGCCATGCATCATGATATGTATCTTGTGATGTCATGTGCCCTTGTGGGTGTGAGCGATGAAACGATTCCAGAGGGAATCTGCTGTAACGGTCGTGTGCCTTATACAAAGAGGACCTAAAGCGACGTTGTAGACGATCGTGTGCCTTATACAAAGAGGACCTAAAGCGATCGGATTGTGTGCCTTATACAAAGAGGACCTAAAGCGATCCATAAACGTCGTGTGCCTTATACAAAGAGGACCTAAAGCGACGGGGAACATCGTTTGCCCGAAGGGGAGTTACACTAAGCAACAAGCGATGATTCCAATAATTCCTGAGTGAATTAATGATGATGAGAATGATGGATGGAATGGTACCGCATGCATAGAGTCGTTGTGTCGGTCTCTGTGCATTTGTATAAATCATGAATGGATTGATTATGTGTGGGGAATGGCGAATTGATTGATTATGTGTTGAGCTCGTGATAGTATTGGTGACTTGATATGCATTTGTGATAAATGCATTGGTTATGGATGATATGTTTTATGTATAGGAATATTCTATGTTTTGTGGGGATGTTGTACATTACAATGATTGTATTAATTATCTATGATATGCTATATATGAATATATGTGATGTGGTGGTGTGTTTCCATATGTCATAACTTTGGTATGCCTTAGGTGTGAATATGTGATTATGTTGGTATAATTGATATATGCTATGTGTTTGGATTATTAGAAATATGTTATGTATCTGTGGCATGCTATATGTATTAGTATGTGATGCTTGTGGTGAGAATAATTATGCATGTGAATTTATATGTGTTTGATTATTATTATGCAATCTTGATTTAGTTGTTATTTCTCACCCTTCTGCTGTGGTTTGATGCCCTGTGAAGCAATTGCAGATTAGTATCTTGGAGGCTTTTGTGTAGATTAGTTCTCCATCCTTTTGTCGGTCTGTCTGCTCTGATACGTAACACGGGAGTCGGGGAACGCTTTTGTTATATATGTATACATTTGTTGGATCTATTTTGTATTACTTTTGTATGAATATTTTGATGTTATAAAACAATTTATTTTGTAAAACAAGTCAGTTATGGATCTTTCCGCTTTATTCCATAATTGAACTTTCCTTTTGTTGGAAAAAGTTTTCCTTTTATGTTTATTCCATTTTGTGTTATGTATCAAATTTATGAGCAGGGATTGTGTTTTCTTTTTTTTTTTTAAATGTGGCATCCTTGTTTCTGTCTAAGAATAAATTTTTATTTACTCTGATTTATTTATGTATTATTTATCCGCGATGGGAATTGGGGTGTTACATTAGTGGTATCAGAGAAGGTCGGTCTGTCCGACCAAGTTGTTGAGTCAGTTGGTGTGACAGTTGAATACTGTCGATGTTGTTTGTTCCTTAGTATGTGATATGTGTGTGAAACACTGTTAGTGCTTTCTGGTTTTCTAATCCTTTGTCTTCAGGATTGAGAATGAGATAAGTGGGGGAGAAGCTTGTGCTTCTCCAAGTGCTTCAGGTGTGGAGCATTGACTCAGTGTGTTTAAGATTACAAGATTGTAAGTGTTGTTTGGACAGTGTTGTTCCCGATTCCGGAGGGAATGCGGAGGTAAGGTTTATGTCAACTAAGGGTGTGTGCCTTAGGTAGTTTTGTGCACAAGATGCAATAAATGCTATTATAGTTTGGTAAAGATGGTTTATGCCCCATCATGATTGTCGGTTGTCTATTGACAAATTGAGGAACTGATCACCCTTAATCTCTTGTTGATAGTAGACGGAATTATGTTGGATGGAATAGACGTGTCTTTCCAGCTTTGATAGTATGTTTTGTGAATCATTTGGAGCCAAGCCTAGTGAGTACAGATTGTTTTGTTGAGTAAATGAAGATTTGAATATCGGAAGATGAGGCGGATTAGAGGTTTTGGTATGTTGGTCAAGTTGGGAAGTCATTGAGATGGAACAATTGGGTATTGTTAAAGGTTGTTCTCAGAGAGTAGAGTGTGAACTCAAATTTGACGAAGGTGAAGATTTGAGGTTTGGATCTGCTAAGTAAGTAGAAGAACTTTTAGGAAGTGAAACTCAGATGTTTGTCATGTTTGTGATGATAGTGTTCTGGAAAGTGGCAGGAAGCCACATAGATGGGTCGTCAGTTGTGCATGGTTTTCAGATGTGTTTTTGGATGAAACATTAGGGTGTCTACTTGAAGAGGTCCAGCGTGGTTGGTAAGGAAAAGGATGATAGCATGAGGTTGCGTGTTAATCAGTGAGTAGTATGGAAACTTGTGGTTGTGTTCTGGATAGCTTGAATTTTGAATTGTGACGAATCGTGAACGATTTGAAGTTCCTTGATGGTATTACTTTTGTTATGGGTTGAGATCTTGTGTCAATAGAAACCTTGAGTGAGTTGGAACCCCGTAAGAAGAATTGATATGGAATGTGGTAACCAGAGATTGTTAAGCTATTTTGGATAAATTGTTTCGAGCTCAGAATGAATTTTGAAGGTTGTATATGTTATGGTTGTGGAGCATATGAATCGTGTCTTCCATACTTGTTTGGATAAGTTTATAGTGATGTTTATTGGATGATATCCTGATTTAATTTAAATCAAAGGATGAGTATGTAGAGTATTTGAAGATTGAGTTACAAGGGTTGAAAGAGAGGGAGCTTTCTGTTAAATTATCGAAGTGAGAATTTTGATTGAAAGAGGTTAGTTTTCTTGGTTATGTTATTTCCGATGATGGTATGATTGTGTATCTATCCAAAGTAGATGCAGTTCTACACTGGGAGACTCCAAAGTCGGTTAAGGAGATTAGAAACTTTTGGGCTTAGTTGGTTGTTACTGCAGGTTATGGAAGACTTTGCTAAGTTAGCGCTTCTGTTATCTCAGTTGACTTGCAAAGGGTGAGTCGTTTGCTTTGGATGTTCATTGTGAGGAAAGTTGGAGAGGGTTAAAGTAGAATTTGTCTACGACTCCAGTTCTGATTCTGTCTGATCCTAATAAACTGATTAGGGAATATTGGGATGCGTCCTTGATGAGTTTAGTTAGTGTGTTAATGCGAGAGGGTAAAGTTATTTCTTATGCTTTACGACAATTGAGGATTCATGAAAAGGATTATCCTACTCATATTGGAGTTGGTTGTTTTGTGTTGAGAATCTAGAAGTATTATTTTGAGGGTTTTAGGTTCAAGGTGTTTGGTAATCGCAAGGGTTTAGAGTACTTGTTTGGTCAGAAGGAATAAGTAGGAGACAACGAGGATGGTTGGAATTCCTGATTAGTTATGACCTTGGCTCGAATTATCCTATTGGTAAAGTTAATGTCGTGCCTGATGAGTTGAGTCAAAAGTTTTTACATATGTCTACTTTGAGGGTTAAAGAGTGGGAACTTTTGGAAGAATTTAGAGATTTGAGTTTGGTCTGATAGCGTGAGGCTTGGTATGTTGAAGGTCACTAATGATTTTCTGTTGACCGTTAGCGAGAAGCAGAGGCTGGATGTGAAATTTGTTGATTTGATGACGGTTGGAGATAAAGGCGTGAATGGTGACTTTAAAGTGGATGATCAGGGTGTTTTGAGATTCCGTGATAGAATTTGTATTCCTGATGGTTCGGAATTGAAACAAATGATTTTAGAGGAAGGACAACGGAGTAGTTTGAGTATACATCCGGGAGCTAATAAAATGTATCAAGATTTGAAGAAGATCTTGTGATGGTCAGAGAATTAGAGTTGGTTGAGCAGTTCAGAGACTTGTGTCTGGTGTGTAAGCTAACACAGCAGATTGTGAGGTTGGGTTTAGTAAAAGTGAACAGTGATTTTTGGCGACTATGAGAAAGAGTTAGACTTTGGACGTGGGATTGATAGTTTTGATGGTTACGAGTAATCAGAGTGCGCAACGGAAGAGTGATGTGGCGCAATTCGTATATGTGTGTGTGACTGGTAAGAGTTCAAAGGTTGAACATTATAAACATGTAGGAATGATGAGACCTATGGATATTCCAGAATGGAAGTGTTAGGTGAACGGTTTAAATATTAATCATGGGCTACTATGTAGATGGATGTTTTGGTTATATGTTCGATTGGTGAATCGTAGCATTGGTGTAATATTGTTGTGTGACAAGGATGTTGGAATTGCGGTTATGTAGAGGTTGTTGAAACGATGTTGGGTCGTGGAACTTTATGTTCTTGGTAGTGTTGTTGCCTCGTTTCCATGGTGATGGATCCAGTGCGTGTAGCTAATTCCTATGATGGGGAATTAGGGGAGTGTTACCTACAATGATGGTAACGATCTTGTTGTGTTTCGGTTCAAGAGTGAACCTGTGTGTTCGTAACTTGGGTATTCTTTGAGTCGTGAGTTGGTCGTCAAGTGCATTGTATGGGCATTGCATCTTGTCGTTTTTGTTATTACCGATGTCGTGTCGTTGTAGTAGTTGCTGTTAGCGAGGTGGTTGTCAGTTTGTGTTCTTCGTGGTGTGCCTAGTGTTGGCATGATAGTTGGTTGGTCGGATGCGAGAGTTGTATCCGGAGTTGTTGCACCGAGTATATTTTCGAGGACGAAAATTTCTAAGTGGGGGAGAATTGTAACGCCCCGTTTTGTCCGATTTATTTAATTGAGTCGATTTAATTATTTTTGTTTTTATATTATTTTATTCTTGACGTTTATTTGTCAATATATTATTTTTTCATCGTTATTATGTTTTATCACGTTTTGAGAGCGTTTGCGAGATATTTGAGCTGAGGGATAAAAGGGTCATTTTGAGGGGTTAGATATTTTAGAAAAATTAGATATTTTTATAAATAGAGATTTGAGAGAAAAAGAAAGAGGAAAGAAAGAAAGAGGAAAGAAAGGAAGAGGAAGGAAAAGAGAGGAGAAGAGGAAAATTGAAGAAAACTCCGTTTCAAGCGCGATTAATCGGGTAAGGGTGAGAATTTTCTATTATATCTTGCTTGTATATGTATATGTATGTATTTGTTTGAATGTTTGGTTGAAAAAATATATGTTTACCACTTGATTGGAATTGTGATCATTTTGATAGAAATCGATGTTTTCACGGTCGGAAATCGATATAAACTGTGTTGAATGATCACACTATGCATATGAACATTTGTTGATACTTGTTATGTTGTTTGGAACTGATATGAGATGAAAATGGTGAGTTTTGGGAAGGACTGTCGAAGGGTTTATTTTTCTGCATATCGCAGTGCGCGCTTAGCGCGGTCTGGAGAATTTGCAACCTCTCCAGGCAGTGAGGAGCGCGCTTAGCGCGGGGTGGAGCCCGCTTAGCGCGACCTGGAGCAAAAAAAAATAAAACTGTATTTTTTTTAAATCCATAACTTTTGATCCGTAACTCGGATCGAGGCGTTCTTAGTACCGTTGAAAAGCTAATGAGATGTTCTTTCTTATAAAAATGGTTTTTGACATTAGTGGCCGATTTAATTGTGTTGGGAATTTGGAAACCTGTCGTTTTGTCGACTTTTATCGTCGTAATTGTGTGCGATTGATGTGTTATCATGCGTTATGTTTTTGATATATAACGTATAGCTTGTGTGTTGTTATATGATGTGAATGCATGTGATGAAATATTGTGATGATAGTTTGTGGCCTTATGGCAAATAAATGCATTGTTTTGGGTTTGATTGCAATGCATGATTATGGATGTTGAGATGGTTCACATGGTTATATATGTATATGCATTTGATTGTCATGAGTCATTAGTATGCCATGCATCATGATATGCATCTTGTGATGTCGTGTGCCCTTGTGGGGTGTGAGCGACGAAACGATTCCAGAGGGAATCTGCTGTAACGGTCGTGTGCCTTATACAAAGAGGACCTAAAGCGACGTTGTAGACGATCGTGTGCCTTATACAAAGAGGACCTAAAGCGATCCATAAACGTCGTGTGCCTTATACAAAGAGGACCTAAAGCGACGGGGAACATCATTTGCCCGACGGGGAGTTACACTAAGTAACAAGCGATGATTCCAATAATTCCTAAGTGAATTAATAATGATGAGAATGATGGATGGAATGGTACCGCATGCATAGAGTCGTTGTGTCGGTCTCTGTGCATTTGCAAAAATCATGAATGGATTGATTATGTGTGGGGAATGGCGAATTGATTGATTATGTGTTGAGCTCGTGATAGCATTGGTGATTTGATATGCATTTGTGATAAATGCATTGGTTATGGATGATATGTTTTATGTATATGCATATGCTATGTTTTGTGGGGATGTTGTACATTACAATGATTGTATTAATTATCTATGATATGCTATATATGAATATATGTGATGTGGTGGTGTGTTTCCATATGTCATAACTTTGGTATGCCTTAGGTGTGAATATGTGATTATGTTGGTATAATTGATATATGCTATGTGTTTGGATTATTAGAAATATGTTATGTATTTGTGGCATGCTATATGTATTAGTATGTGATACTTGTGGTGAGAATAATTATGCATGTGAATTTATATGTGTTTGCATATTATTATGCAATCTTGATTTAGTTGTAATTTCTCACCCTTCTGTTGTGGTCTGATGCCCTGTAAGGCAATTGCAGATTAGTATCTTGGAGGCTTTTGTGTAGATTAGTTCTCCATCCTTTTGTCGGTCTGTCTGCTCTGTACGTAACATGGGAGTCGGGGAACGCTTTTGTAATATATGTATACATTTGTTGGATCTATTTTGTATTACCTTTGTATGAATATTTTGATGTTATAAAACAATTTATTTTGTAAAACAAGTCAGTTATGGATCTTTCCGCTTTATTCCATAATTGAATTTTCCTTTTGTTGGAAAAAGTTTTCCTTTTATGTTTATTCCATTTTGTGTTATGTATCAAATTTATGAGCAGGGATTGTGTTTTCTTTTTTTTTTAAATGTGGCATCCTTGTTTCTGTCTAAGAATAAATTTTTATTTACTCTGATTTATTTATGTATTATTTATCCGCGATGGGAATTGGGGTGTTACAATGTAATCCAGGGATCCATGTGTCCTTTGCTTGCCTTTGTTAAACTTCGCCCTACAGGATTTTCCAAGTACATAAGATTCACAAAACTCCAACTTTTCGACTTTGTCACCACCTAGCAGGTTCTGCTTCCCCAATTCGACCAGGCCTCTTTCGCTGACATGGCCCAATCTCATGTGCCATAATTCTGTCTTCGACACAGGTTTCGTGGATGCAATATTTGTCGAACCACTTACAACCTCAGCCTCAAGGGTATACAAGCCTTGTTTCTTCACGCCTCTCAAGACTTCCTTCGACCCCTTCATGACTTTTAGGATACTTTTCTGTCCTTGAAAAACATATCCCTTTCTGTCGAATTCACCAAGAGAAATTAAATTTCTCTTAAGGTCAGGTACATACCTAACCCCAGTTAATAGCCTTATTGACTCATCATGGAGTTTGAATCTTACAGATCCAATACCTGCAATCTTGTAAGCTTTGTTGTTTCCTAACAACACCGATCCACCATCTTGATCACATAAGTCCTCAAACATATTCTTGTTTTGAGTCATATGCCAAGTACATCCAGAATCCATAATCCACTCTTCGCAAGAGTTGTTGCTCGAAACTACAAGGACATCAGATGATTCATAACCATCTTGCACAATAGCTGCATTGCCATTGTCCTTACCTCCATGATTATTCAGGCGCTCAAGGCACATCTTTCTCGTGTGACCCTGCTTCTTACAATGATAACACTTGATACCAGACATATCACCACCATAAGACTTCTGTTGAGTTTTACCTTTCTTCTTCTCAAACCTACCATCTCTCTTTGACGATTTCCCCTTCACGGACAACCCTTCGCCAACTGATGATGATGGTTTATGTTCCTTTCTTTCGTTCAAATCCTTCAAATACAAGGCTGCTTGAACTTCTTCAAAGGTCAGGGACTCTCTTCCATACAAGAGGGTTTCTTTGAAGTGAGCATGCGACTTAGGTAAAGAACACAACAATAACAACGCTTGATCTTCATCATTGATGGAAACATCAATATTTTCAAGATCAAGAATCAGCTTGCTGAACGTATCCAGCTGCTCCGTCAACGCTTTATCTTCATTCATCTTGAATGAATACAAAGCCTGTTTCAAGTACAAACGATTTACCAACGATTTGGTAATGTACAAGCTTTCAAGCTTCGCCCATAACCCCGATGTCGTCGTCTCCTTTGATACCTGTCGCAGAACCTTATCACCAAGGCTGAACAATATTGCGTTGTGTGCTTTCTCTATCATGGTGGTCTTTTCTTTTTCCGTTAACTCAACGTCCATGGCTATCATTCCCTTCAACGCTTCCAAACAACCCTGCTGAACCAGTAGGGCTTTCATCTTCAAGCGCCACAGACCGAAATCGTTCACTTCGGTGAACTTTTCAATCTCATACTTTGTTGAAGACATCTTCTCCACGCTCACCGCACCAATTTGTTGTGAATAGGATGCCTTGAAACAAAATATAAACAGTTTCTTTAAATGCAAGAAACTCACAAGGGTTAGGGTTAACAAAGAAAGAAAGAAAAGAAAGAAGAAGGATTAGGGCAGAATTGCTATACTATTCACTTTCTCAATGTTACAAAAAGATTAGAAGTGAATACCACAATCTAGCCACACTCAACAAACTGAGTGTACTAGCCTATATATAGACTAACTAGATAGCTTGCAGCCCAAACTACCTAAACAATTGGATCCATTACAAAGGTCCAATTCGACAATACATTTCAACAATACATATTAGAACAGACTTCGACTACAATATGTACCCTTCGACTACAACATGCGACCCAGCTTCGACTTCATGCTTGTCTCCTGTCGAAATACATGAAAGCTATTCCTCAACAACGCTAGAGTTCGACCCAAAGTCTCACACTAGGATTTTCAAACCATTCTCTATGGGTGTGTTTGTTTCAAGTTATAAAAAATATTCCTTGGAGTTATATTCGTTGGATTATTATTTCTAGGAATAATATTCTCACTTATGTGTTTGAATAAATAAATAAATTTTCTAGGAATGATTACATATTTATTTACCTTAAAAATTATAAAAATTATAAATAAAAAAAAGTAATAATATGTGAGTAGTAGTGGGAATTTATAGGAAGTTGAGTTTATTCCCAGGGGAATGTTGGATTCTCACCCTTTATGCATGAGAATAAGTATAACAAGAATTATGTGCAAACAACATTCATGGGAATAAAAAGTACCAGGGAACAATTTTTAAAAATTTGAAACAAACATGAGATTGTTGCATTTTCAATGTCACATTCCCGAAAATGTAATTTCAATCCTTGAAACAAACACACCCTATGTCTTCAACTCTAAAATTTTAAAGATTGTGAAGACAAGAATGATTGAGATTTATATATTTAAAATTGCGGAAATCAAACCGATACTTATGGGGGCAAAAACATAACTCATTAACAAATTGAACCATAATCCAAAACTACCAAGCGAAATACACGAAAACTATCTAGATCGGATTTGATACCCGTCGGGCCCGAATAGCCATTCGAAATCGGCTCGACCACTGCCGACCTGCCAACCATTATTGCTCGCCGATGACAAGACCCTTCATTGGCCCCGCTGCACCGACTTCGTCGACTTCCAAGGTAATTTCTATTTTCTACAATCTCGAAATGTGATTCCTTTATCTTTATCAATTAAGGTTTTAAGACATATTTGAACAATCTTCACCTTGACTTGAAACCATATTGATGTCAATTTACCCATCAACCACCTTGCAGCTTTTTGCTAATTCAACATCTATTGAACATTTTTTTATCAAACTCTCACAAGTATCGTTCTTCAACCATCTTTAATTTCAATTGCTTTCGAATGTCTCCTTAAAGGTCTCTGTTTTAGTTTTACAACTCTTCAGTCACATCTAAAGCATAACATCCAAGGCCCGCATAATCGTCCATTTGAGACGGTACATCTTCCTTCTTACCTTATCACAGGTCAAATGATAATCAGAGATATCTGTAACCGTTTCCTCACTATCACTAGTCTCCATAATAATAACCTCCACTCAAATTGAGTTTCTCCGCCATAGTTTTCAAAAGCTTTATTCCTAGGTCTTTAATCTTCTTCTTTAACGAAACTCACTAAAAATAATACATCTATGACTAACCCAAATCATTCGCCGAAATTGACCAGACTACTGTCGACCTGCCGATCATTACCCTTCGCATGCGACCATACCCCATTACTGGCCCCACCGTAGTGGATGTATCACCACATCGGCCCGCCTCTGACCTCTATCAACTTCCAAATTAATTTTTATTTTTTGCAATTTCGAATCATACTTTATTTTTTTTCATTGGTTAAGTTTTTAAAACATATTTTAATATATTTTATATAATAATTTTATTAAAAAATTGTTTAAAAGTGAGTTGATTATGAATTGATTTATCTTTAAATATTTTAAGATAAAATTGAGGAACAATAAATTTTATATGAAATTCAAGTTTCCAAGGGTTGGCCTAGTGGTGGAGGCTTGAGTCTTGAGAGTGTGCTTCTCTCAAGGTCTCAGGTTCGAATCCTACTAGGTGCAATCAACTCTTGTGGGTCAGTCCATACGGAGCTTTGCTCCGACTTTAAACAGGACCCCCGCTAGTGGACGGTGGGATTGATCCCTCTTAGATTAGTCGGTCACAAAGCCGGATACCAAGATTTCCAAAAAAAAAAAAAATCAAAGTATTGCTTTAGCATCAATTTTGAGGTAAGTCAATTTTACTTAAATGTAAATAAATATTTCAAAATAAATTTTAGCATCAATTTTGAGGTAAGTCAATTTTACTTAAATGTAAATAAATATTTCAAAATAAATTTCACATATTCAAAATAAAATTTGGAGACCTAAAACATAAAATCAAACATAGATAAAGTGAGTTGAACATGAAAAATTATATAAACTTGTATAAAACAATCATTAATATTACCGTGATTGATAAAAGAAATTATTTTCCAATGGTGGCGAACACGTTCTGCCCCATTATTGAAAAATTCAGTTTGAATTTTTTTTCTAGATGTCTCATAATCACTAAAAGGGAGAGCGGATGCACGAAATTCACTCATGTGTGTTCGGTCAATGAATGATTGAGTGTGTGAATATTTTAATATTTTTGTCATAATTGTGTTTATTTAATATTTTAATTAATATTAATAATAAATATAACTATAAATATAATAGTTTTTATATTATATTATTTTTAATAATTTTTTTAACTACGATTTTTTATTTTTAAAATAATTGTTAAAATAATATATTAAATAGATTGTGCTAATTATTTTAATCACTTATGATATTTAATGGTCGAGTGAAGCCACCGTTAAGAGACCTTCAGCCAATGAATGACCTGTTAGAATTTTAGGTCACAAATGTAACATTTAGGCCCCGTTTGTTTTGGTTTTTTTTAAAAATAATTTTTATAGTGTAACTTAATTTTGTAGAAAAAAATTTTACAAAAAAACTTTTCATAAAAGTTTCAAATGAAAATTTGGTTTTGAATAGTTATTCTTAAAATGTTATTTTAGGTATTTAATCATTTTAACGAAATTTTTTTGGGATATCAAAATTTCAAAAAATCATTTAATTTTGAAGCTATTTCAAATAGCTTTTCATGAAAATCATTTTTGAAATACAACTTTTTGAAAAAATTGTGATTTTAACTATGTTTTGGTCTTCAATAATATATAGTAATATTATAGAATGTCAAATTAGTCTTTTAATTTATAAAAAACAAATTTCAAAAAACTTGTAATATTTTGAAAAACATTTTTGTAGAATCCATTTTCAAAAATACAAAGAAAAAATCCATTTTTTTAAAGCTGAAACAAACTGGCCCTAAATGTGTTAGTGTCATATTTTTTAATTAGTCAAGAAGACTTAAAGTGGTCTAATTAATATAATATTAAGTTTGTGGCTAAAAGTATAAATGTCATGAAATGTCAGGTTATTGTATAGATACCGTAAGTCAATATCTAATTTGATGAGGGCCAAATTAGAATATTGAAAACTAGGAAATAATCCTAGGTTTATTTAAATGGGTTATGGTCTCAATTTGTAGAGTACAATAAAAATAAGTTTTATCAGGTTTTCTCTCTTCATCCCCATCATAGGAGATTCAAGGAACCCTAAGAAACTCTACAAATTGGAAGATCACATACCCGGAACCTTCAATGATTTCAATGGCAAATTCAGGTACGCTTCCGCCTTCATTCTCTAATTGAATTCTGGTATGGGTTTAAGGGTTTCGAGTTCTGTTGTTGATTTCTATATCGGTAGAAATCATAAGGTTATGAACGGATCTAACAAGTGGTATCAGAGCCACCCATATTTGATTCAATTTGTTTTTGGGTTATTTAGGATCCTTTGATCTTCCAATTGTATAAATCAATATATGTTGTGTTTATGGGTTTTTTTTGGGTTCTAAAATTGAGATCCATTTTGATCGTACAAAATTTTTGTGCTCAAAATCTTGAATCTGAAATTAAATGTCAGGTTGAATTTATCGTCAATTTTATTTGCTCTTATACGAAAACTTTTTGGCTCTTACACTCTTTTGTTATTATTATAATAATGACTTTTGTTGGTTTTGACTAGAATAGTCTTTGCCACTTATAATCTTCAAATAATAGTTATTCTGCTGGACGACTAGATTCATCCATATCTCTCTGTTTTCTTCTGTTTATATTCTAATAATTATTAAATATTATATTTTTGAAAAAATAAATATTTTTTATCTAAATTGCACTTTGATGCATATCAAAGGATAATGATATGGAAATTTAGCATTATCTAAATATTATATATAGAGTTGTTGTACTTAACAACCAACACTTCTGCAGCTAAAGGTAATAAAACTGACGATATGGTTTCATCTTCAGTGCGTAATGAAATTGTTCATAGTTTTGTTGGATTTTTTCTCCAAGTCTTTCTATGCAGTGTATAAGGATAAAAACAATGATCAATTTTCTTTTTAATAACTACATTATAAATTTTTTTGGTTTAAAAGAATTATATGTTTTTTTATATTATTTATTATTTATTATAAATAATATATGTGATTTTATATTTTCAAATTAAACTTAGTATAATGATGTAACAGTATGATAAAATGCATTGGCGTTTTTTATTTGGATTTAATTTCAATTTTTCTTTGGTTCAATTTTGTTCGAATTTGGCTACGAAATGTATTTTTATACAATAATTTAACATTATTTTGGTAAGTAGTTGAAATGAAAGAGTCGCTAAAGTGACATCTTTTATAACAATTGCTTATAGAAAATGTTAAATATTTTTATGGTTTGTGTGTATGTTTGTCCATGCGAGTATCAATTGACCCAAAGGACAATTGATGGTTGGCCGGTTTTCATACGCGCCTGTGATGGTAAACATGAGATAATTATAAGGTCCTACATGTGAATAATAAATTAGTCCAAAGAGGGAGTTTATTATTCGACATGTTTTTATTATCAATGTTTGATCGTTACGACTAGCAGTCGATATTACTGTCCAAAGACTTGATATTGGTGGTGCACTGGGTATCTTGAGATAGGTTATGCCTTTATTTGAACAACATTGATGATTCGGTTTTTATTGATATGAGTATATTTAAAATGTTTGTTTTTTGTTCTTTTTTCAGCTACAATTGCTTCAATATATGCTAATATGAATAAGGTTCAGGTCCTGAATGGGATAGATTTTAAGGATTTGAATGAGAACATGGAAATTATTCTTGGCTGCATGGATCTTGACCTTGCATTAAGGATGAGGCAACCACCTTATCCTATGGAATTTGGTACTTCTGAACAGAGGAAAGATTATGAGAAGTAGGATCGCTCCAATCACATGAGTCATGGTTTGGTTTGTTCTGAGGTCAATTTAGCTTTAGTACTTGGAAACACTTGGTGGTTAGACTCTGGTGCAACTACTAACATCAGTGTTTCAATGAGGGGTTGCCTGAACTATCGAAAGACAAATGATGTTGAAAGATACATCTATGTTGGAGATGGCAAGTCGGTGGAGGTGGAAGCTATAGGGCATTTTAGATTATTAATGTGTATCAGATTTTATTTGGATATGAAAGACACTTTTGTGGTTCCGTCATTTAGACAGAATTTCATTTCAGTTTCTTATTTGGACAAATCAGGTTATTTTCGTTCATTTGGAAATGTCTTTCAATTCAAATATTGTTGGGACTTGTTCACTTATGGGTCATGATAATCTATATTTGATTGACACAATAGCTACCTATGGCCAATCCTTGAATGTGGAATCACGTGTTACTAAGCGTAAAATTGAGGATAACAATTCAGGAGCATTATGACACAAACGCCTAGGTCATATCTCTAAAATTAGAGTTGAGCGACTAGTTTCAGATGGAATTTTGGATTCCATTGACTTCACAAACTTTGATGTTTGTGTTAAATGCGTTAAAGGAAAACATACCAAAACAAAGAAATTTGGTGCATATAGAGCTACAGATGTCTTAGAATTGATACATACAGACATTTGTGGACCATTTCCGACACCTTCTTGGAATGGTCAACAATATTTTATATCATTCATACACGATTATTTTAGATATGCATACATATTTCTTATACATGAAAAGTCTCAGTCATTGGATGTGTTCAAATTTAAGGCTGAAGTTGAGAATCAACTTGACAAAAGAATTAAGAAAGTTAAATCCGACCATGGCGGTGAATATTACGGTAGATATGACGGTTCAGGTGAACAACGTCAATATCCTTTTGCCAAATACCTGGAGGAATGTTGAATTGTCCCACAGTACACCATGCCAGGATCTCCTAGCATGAACGGTGTTGCTGAAAGACGAAATCAGACTTTTAAGGATATGGTAAGGAGTATGATTTGTCATTCTAGTTTGCCAGAGTCACTCTGGGGAGAGACACTATCTGCAACTTATATTCTAAATAGAGTACCAATGAAAGCAGCTGCCAAAACATCTTATGAGCCTTGGATTGGGCGAAAGCCTAGTCTCAAAAATTTTCATGTGTGGGGATGTCCAGCTGAGGAAAGGCCTTATAGGCCAAATGAAAAGACATTGGACTCCTGAACAGTGAGCAACTACTTTATTGATTATTCTGAAAGATCTAGGGGCTACAAATTTTACGATCCCAAATTAAATTAAATTTTTGAGATGGGAACAACCACATTCTTTAAGGATATTGAGTTTAGGGGGAAGAATAAGATTGGAGACTTTGCCTTAGAGGAAGAATCGATAACAATTCCAGAACCGGTTCATATAGTTGATTTTGTTCAAACAAGTACGGAACCTGCATAAGACATTGTTGCAATTCCTCCAACTCAAGATGATTTGGTAATTCATGAATAACAAACTCAAAATCCTTAAGGACAAGTGTTACAAGAACCAATACCTTTGCGGAGATCCACTAGAGAAAGGAAAAATGCTATTCCGGATGATTACATAGTCTTTCTCAAAGAACATGAGGAAAATAATGGTATGATAGAAGATGATCCAATCAACTTTCGTCAAGCCATGCAGGATTCCAACTCGGAAAAGTGGATTGGAGCAATAAAGGAGGAGTAAAAGTCCGAGCAAGACAATAAAATTTAGGAACTTGTCCCATTACCAGAAGGTGTGAAACCCATTGGTTGCAAATGGATTTTTAAGACCAAACAGGATTCTAACGGTAATGTGGAAAGGTATAAGACTCGTCTTGTGGCTAAGGGATATACTCAAAAGGAAGTGATTGACTTTAAAGAGACTTTCTCTCCAGTTTCATTAAAAGACTCTTTTAGGACAATCATGACTCTTGTTGCACATTATGATTTGGAACTCCATCAAATGGATGTCAAGACAGATTTCCTCAATGGCAACGTTGATGAAACAATCTATATGATGCAACCAGAAAACTTTGTGTCAGGAGACTCAAAGAATATGGTTTGCAAATTGACAAAATCCATTTATGGACTAAAGCAGGCATCTCGTCAGTGGTATCACAAGTTTCACGAAGTAATTCTCTCATTTGGTTTTGAGGTGAATGTTGTTGAAGATTGTGTGTATCATAAATTCAGTGGGAGCAAGTACATTTTCTTGGTCTTGTATGTAGATGACATACTGCTTGCCATAAATGATATAGGAATGATGCACAAAACTATGAAATTTCTACAAGAAATTTTGAAATGAAAGATCTTGGTGATGCCTCCTTTGTATTAGGAATTCAGATACATCGAGATCGATCTTGTGGTATTCTAGGATTATCACAAAGGAGCTATATTGAAAAGGTACTTAAAAGGTTTGGCATGCAAGAATGTAAATCAGGAGATACTCCAATTGCTAAGGGAGACAAATTCAGTCTAAGTCAGTGCCCAAAAGGAAACTTAGAAATTCAAGAAATGTAAAAGATTCCTTATGCGTCAGTAGTAGGGAGTCTGATGTATGCCCAAGTGTGCACGCGTCCAGATATTGCGTTCATAGTTGGGATGTTAAGAAGATATTTGAGCAATCTAGGAATGGATCATTGGAAAGTAGCCAAAAAGGTTATGAGGTATTTAAAGAGAACAAAAGACTATATGCTCACATATAGGAGGTCATACCAGTTAGAGATCACTGGATACTTTGACTCAAATTTTGCTGGATGCCAAGACAATAAAAGATCCACTTTCGGCTATATTTACATGTTGGCTGGTGGTGCAGTTTCTTGGCGCAGTGTTAAGCAAACTCTTACGGCTTCATCCACTATGGCAGCAGAGTTTATAGCATGTTATGAGGCATCTAACCATGGGATTTGGCTGAGGAATCTTGTCACTGGGCTGCGAATTGTGGAAGGAATTGAAAGACCACAGTTATACTGTGACAACAAATCATCCGTCCTATATTCCAACAACAATAAGAGCTCGACTAAGTCAAAACATATTGACATCAAGTTCCTAGTTGTTAAGGAAAGGGTACGAAGTGGACAAATTTCCATAGAACACTTGGGGACAAACTCCATGATAGCATATCCTCTTACAAAAGGTCTTCCACCCAAGGTCTTTCATGAGCACACTTCTCGCATGGGTGTTTTATCGTTAGAGGAGTCTTTGGTTTAGTAGGAGTTAGTCGATTATGAATTTTATGTTCTGTGTTTGGTATTATGTATGCATACTATGATTTTGGATATTTTCCAATTAATAAAGTTTGATATTCAGTAGTTTACATTTTGTACAATAAAGTTATTGAATGATCTCACTACAGTAAAGTAGGACCAGTTGAAAATCGACATATGAAGACCAACTTCATGTGATTTTCATGCTACACATTGCATGATGGATCTATGTCATTTAGTTGTGTCACTATCGGTGATCATTGATGGGTTTAGTTATGATTAATATAATGAAAATCACCTTCATTTTGTATATTGACATGACTAATGGATGGGATACTTTGGATATGCTTAAATAATATAATGGTAAATTTTGAGCTCATAAAGTCTAACACGTGTGTAAAGTTACATATGTGACCAGTGAGAGATTGTTAGAATTCTGGGTCACAAATATAACATTTAAGGTGTTAGTGTCATTATTTTAATTAGTCAAGACTTAAAGGGGTCTAATTAATATAATATTAAGTTTATGGCTAAAAGCATAAATGTCATGAAAGGTCAGGTTATTGTGTAGATACCGTAAGTCAATATATAATTTGATGAGGGGCAAAATTAGAATATTGAAAACTAAGAAATAACCCTAGGGTTATTTAAATGGGTTATGGTCCCCATTTGTAGAGTACAATAAAAATAGGATTTATTAGGTTTTCTCTCGTCATCCCCATCAGAGGAGATTCAAGGAACCATAAGGAACTCTACAAATCGGAAGATCACATACCCGGAACCTTCAACGATTTCAATGGAAAATTTAGGTACGCTTCCACCTTCATTCTTTAATTGAATTCTGGTATGGGTTTAAGCGTTTAGAGTTCTGTTGTTGATTTCTATATCGATAGAAATCATAAGGTTATGAACGGATCTAACATGGTCGAGTTTGCATGTAATATTTTTCTATAAGTAGCTTGATGTGTAGAAACATAATTCATCTCACATAGCGAATTCCATTTTGAAAAATGTCTGTTTGGGGTCTTGTATTCTATGAACAAGACAAAAAATTTGTGTTTGCCTAGATCCGCAATGGAATTTCATAACACTGATTGCAGCCATCAACACGGGTTTTTGACAGTTAGGTGGTCATCGTATGAAGGTGAGAAAAGTATAGTATCGTTGTCCATACATAACTTTGACTGATGCAAGCCCTGAGGGTACATACATGTATTACTTGGATCGTATAGAAAATGACGAAGATGTCCAGTGTATGTTTTAGCACATAGTGAAGAAGTTAACAGAGGAGTCGAAGATCCACTTGTGTTGGTTGTTGTTGTTGATTAGTTTGTTAAGAAGCTTTTTGAATTTAACTTGTTGTGATTGTACTTTGTAATCGGAACATCCCATATATCACGATATTCCACCCATGTACACATCCCAATTTAGGGGACATGCATCTTCATTCGCACAACAAACATACCATCACACACATACCACACAACAACACACCTTCTATGCCACCTCATCCCAACACTAAACTCCTCAAACTCCATTCCCTCAAACAAACTACTACTACAACTAACAATATCAACACCAATCCACCCATCGACCACCCTTACAGTACAATCCAATTCTTCATCCAAACTTCGATCACTCAAACCCCTAATCTCAACACCAAACATTCAACACTACACTCTCTCAGCCCACCTCTACCTTTCCCACTGATGATGTCTATTACCCACCAATTCAACAATCCCAACCCAAAACCTACACACAACTAACACATTCATTCCTAAACTTCCTTCTCACGAATGAACAACTTATGGATATGCCAAATTATGGCATTCAAGATATGTTTGGCATGGATGCGGACCCCCTACAACACATCACAATCAAGATCTGTCTTCCGATTAATCTTCATCATCTCTAAGAAATAGAACTGAAGAGTTGGGTAAGGGAAAGCGAACAAAAAAGAGCACCAGGTGTGGAACAGGCTTCCACTATAATCAATGACATGTATATTATTTCGTTGTAATCAATAAAAATTATTTTGCTTCTTTTAATTTATTAACCGCATAATTCTCATAATTATAAATATATTGCCAAAAATAATAATTATAGTCAAAATTTCATTTAAAAAATTTCAATTTTATATTATTAAAATAATATATGTATTATTAAATTAAAATATAATATTAACATTAATTGATTTAATTAAAAACTTAAAAAATATATTCACACACTCGACCATTCATTGGCCGAGCACACACATGGCTGAATTCCGTGCATCTGCTCTCCCTTTCATTGGCCGAGCAACTACTGCTTATAGAACATCTATTTTTTTTTCAAGCTGGAACAGATTGAAAAATTATTTTCAAAAATAGGACAGAACAGTAAAAAAAGTCGACGAACACATATACTTTTAGTACTTGTACACAGAAAAACTATGAACAATGTTTAACCATATCTCTCAAATCCAAATTTCTATGATTTCTCCATTGTTTTTGAAGTTATAACAATGTTCACTCTACTTCGATGCTTTGTGCATGTAAATGAGAGTTGACCCAAAATTTGTGGATGTAAATATGGACAAGATATATGCCTTCTAGATCGCATTTTTACATCAAGTTTCAAGTCAACTTATAAAATTGTGATTTTTTAGCAAACCACTATTGAGGAAGGACAAGATAGCAGTTGTCACGCCTTTTAATAATATAGCAAAGGTATAAAGGCAATTACCAGAGGAGCCATGTAGCTACCACTGTGCATCCGTGTGAGATTACTTAAAAAAAATTGAATGAATATTTAAATAGTTTCAAAATTTTAAAAAGATTTTCGTTTAAAATTTTTACACACAGATTAAAAAATATAATAATATTATCATAAGACATTATATTTTATTAAATTAATCTTATAAATATGATAGAAGTAATATACAAAATGATAATTAAAGAACACAATTGTAAAAATAATAATTATTTCTATATTAAAAAGTGAGAATAATATTCATTTTATTTTTTTTCTTCTAAAAAAACAGTTATTTTGAAATGGAAGTATTATTTATTTTATCCAAAGTCGAAGTAACAATATCAAAACATTGATGTGCATAGAGATGACAAACAAATATGTCTGTCACGTTTAATTCGGCCCACAAAAATTTGCCAAAAATAAAACGGAGCAAACATTATGTAGGGTGCTCGCTCAAAACTTTTGTTTGTTTAAAAAAAGTAAAGACTGGGAGAGCCCGCGAACATTACACATTTTTAATTTAAAAATTACAAAAAATTATATTAATATCTACGTCCGTAAAATAACAGAACAACAGAGTGAATATATTAGAAGGTGCGAGACTAAACTTTATTTCGCTCCGCGAAAAAGTGTTGGTAAAACGGGCATGTTTGAGCCCGTTTTGCCACCCCTAATGTTGCATGCTCTATTTCTCAAATTAAATGTCTCAAATATCTCATTTTAAACAAAATTTCTCCAAATACTATACTTTTCAAATGGATGGGGAAGGGTTACCGAACACATTTGCAACTTTGTCTCTCCATGTCAAACCCTTTTTTCCTTCGTTATTCATTATTAAATCTTATAAATTGATTATATAATTAATATATTAATGAAATAATTATTTTAATAATAATTTTTCTGAATGTTAATATTTTTATCAATCTTTTTTCTTTTTAAAATAATTAATATGATAATAAACTATAAAAATATTTTAAAATAAAATAAAAAACACAATTAATAATCATTGAGAAATTTATACAATAATATGATAAAAGAGTTACAATAAAAAAATAAAAACTTAATCAACGATAGCGTTGTTGCATTAAGCAATTGTCGATTCCACACATGCGAGCTTTTGGGGTGACGTTTACGCTTGCCTAATTCTTGGTCAAATGAGAACTTTGAGGATGTTGTAATATTTTGAAAACCAGATAAAGGATTAGGGTCACCCTCAAAATCTTAATTCAAAAGATCTTCCTCAATTGGAAATTGTGTTATTAGTATGTTGATGGTTTGGTAAGTTTGTTCAACTGGAGGGACATAAACGCCGACATATGTGGATGTTGCATAATATTGAGAGGATAAAGGGTTAAAGTTGTGTTGTTGGGGGTTGAGCTATCGAAGTTTGGTTGACAGATTGGCGTGTATTGAAATGGTGGGCAAAATGATGTTTCTTGTTACAGTGGCTGGTAGTGGTAGTTTGATTGAGGGGTTGGAGTGTAAGGTGTTTGGTGTTGAAACTATATGTATAGACTGTCTGTTGTTGTGTTATTTAGATGTATTGGTATATATGTGTGTTGTAGATGTTTGTTGGTGGTTGTGGAATTTCCTGGTTATAGTTTTGTTGAGTTTGAGTTGGTTGAAAATATGTGTTTGAATATGGGTTATTAGAGAAAGAATGTTGGGATAGATTTTGTCTTGGGTAGGGTTGGGGAACTTCTTGATGTTGTAGGGTGAAGTAGATCCACGATTATAGGAGTCATTTATAAATTGGTTGTCAGAGATACAATTAAACGAAATTGAGTTAAACCAAGCTATATAATCGTAACTCAGTTTTACCTTACCCACCAAGAATGTCACAGTGAAAACCAATCTTCGCCTTTTCCTCCACTCATCAGGTTCCTCTCTATTCAATATTCTATATTGTACTTTCCATGACTGGATCATATCCATCTTGTGATGCTCAAGAAGACATCTTGGTGTAGATGGAATTTCTTATGAGTAGCCAAATTGGAGTCTAACCATGTTACATCTCAATAATCTAGAAACAAATCAAAGATGTTGTCATGCTCCAAATTATGATATCATCAAAATAACTTGGCGGGAAATGGATGTATGATCTCCATATAAACTGATCACTACTACAAAATACACATTCGATAACATAATACTACTACAGTTATGCTTTCCACCATTATAATATCGCAAACTGGATGCGCTTGATATATTTTTTATTTTTTAATCACGGTTGAGATAAACAACCGTGGTGATAAAGTAAGTGTTACAAGCTTCGAATCCTAGCAACTACATTTTTCCATTTTTCCTATGACAAAAAGTGCGTGTCACATAAGTTCATAAATAAATAAATAATTAAAAACTATTTAACCACGATTTTACTTTTTAACTTTTGTAATAAGATCAACATTTCACTGCGGTTGAATATAACAACCATGGTCAAAGGTTTTCCTGATAAATTTAAAACAAAACAGATTTATTATTTCTTTCATAACATGCCCTAAGCAAACTAGCGTTGTATTATGCTTAAGATTTAGAGTTGTATTATTGTTATGAATATGCTTTAGGTTTTCGATATGCTTTAGCTTTTCTTCATATTTTCATTGATCAAAAGGAAAGAGTACAAGATTCTTGGATTACATAATTTTTTCCACATCAGAACAATATCCTCTAGCACTACAGGAATCATTCCAATCTACGTCTCGCTCCTCACTACCCTCATCTGAGTCATAGTAAATAATCTTTCTTAGCACCTTTATCTTCTTCTTCTGCATCTTCTTCTTCTTCTTGGCCTTCTTCACCCTCAGTGCATCCCTGATATCAGTAGACCCAAATGGTCGGACCTCCTCAGTTGAATGCTGATGGTGTTGTACTGTGGTGATGGTTTTGTTCTCAACACTGACTTCTGTTGAGATAATGCTCTTAGTCCTCTTAGATGGAGTACTCGTGTTGCTATAGGAAGTTTAGAAGAATAGGTTGAAGATAGGGAAATTCAGTATATGAAAGTGTGCATTTATAGAAGAGGTTGAAGATGAAACATCTGGTGATTTATTGCTTGCAATGATTACATCTGATGGTTGATATTCTTGAATGACGTGTGACCATCTTGAGAAATAAAGAAAACTTTCAATCATTATAGTCGTTTCTTTCTTTTCGGAAGAGCAAAGGTTGTTGTTGTTTTTTTATCAGAATTCAAATTTCATGGTGATATCTCAAATTTCATGCGCCTATATAATTTTTTATTTTTTAATTAAACGTTTTTAATTTATTACCACGGTTTTCTAAAACAACTATGGTGAAAAGTCCAATCATTGCATCACAATATTTCTTGTTAACCATGATGAAAAGTGATATTTTTTAATATATAAGCAAAAGTATCTGTCATTCAGTACATAACAGTCGTTTCTCTCAAATGAAAACCCTCACATATTTCACTCTTCTCTCTCATAACATAACCCTAACATCCATGTCACTCTTTAAACATACTTCAAACTTCAGATTTGTCTTCACCAATCGCTACCTTGAGGTTCATTCATTAAACTTATGCTTCAATTTCGTTTACGTTTCTTGTTAAAAATGGGTTCTCATTTTTTCATTTGGTGAATGTTCTCATTTTTTCAGATTCGACTTTACCACCTTAACAAAGCGCATACTTTGGCTATGGTACATATGGTTTGTGTTGCTATGAAACAAAATACAAGAAGTGTGAAGCTATTGTGTAAACTTCATTCACCTTGTATTTCTTTTTCATAGCATCATAAACTAGATGAACTTCATAATTTGTTCCAGTTCCATGATTAGATTCAAAAAAGGTGCGTTCTTGAAACATTTTATTATATCTTGTGTTGTTGTATGTTGTTGTTGTTGTTGATTAATATTCTCAGAACTTCATAATTTGTTGTTGTTGTTGTTGTTGTTTATATTTTGCATTCTTGAACCTTATTTTTTATTTTATTTTGCTGTATGTTGTTGTGTTGTTGATAAATGTTGTTGTATGTTGTTGTTGTTGATTAATATTTTCATAACAAAAATAAAACATTGCTAAGTCACAAGAAAGAGGCTTCTTGTGACTTAGCAATGTTTTGTTATTTAAATTCTTATGCAGGTTGTACAGTAGATGAAGTTAAGTTTATTATATGTTATGTAGATTGTTTGCTTCACTAACCCTTCACTGAAAATACATTTCATTTAAATTGACATAGAAACTTATAATTCGATAATTAAATTGTATTTGAAAACCAACTTATCTCAATCAATGTTTTCTGAATTGCATGCGTCTCATCATTCATCTCACGCTGTTTAACATATAGAATATGGTTCAATGACTTGATTCCTTCATTACATCTATATCTTCTCTTATAGTTTAATTTGAATAACAACAATTTATTGGGCAAGTCTACCTCATCATCGTCGCTTATCATCGTGATTGTTATGATGATAAGTTATCATAACAATCATGATGATAAACGACGATGATGAGGTAGATTTATCCAATAAATTAATGTTATTCAAATTAAACTAGAATAGAAGGAATCGATGCCATGAAGGACTTAGACCATTGAACCACATTCTATATGTTAAAGAGCGGGAAATGAATGATGAGACACATGCAATTTGGAAAATAGTGGTTTGTATAAGTTGGTTTTCCAGAATAGTTTAATTTTCAGATTATATATTTCTTCATCAATTTGAATGGTTTTATTTCTTTAGTGAGGTGTATGGAAAAACAAGCAATTTACATATTATATAATAAACTCTAGGTACTTTTAACAACAGTTATATATTTTACCCGTGATGAAATGTTATTAACGTTCCAAATAAATTGTTGCTGATGGGTTTTGAACCGAGTACCTAAATGTATATATCTCAACGGTTGATATAAATAACCGTTGTGATATGTAGTGCGCATCCTGCCTTATTATCATTGTCTCACGACCGTGGTGGAAAACACCAGACATACAATCACCCCTTACCTCACAATGGTTGGTAAGGCATTGTGGTATCTCTTTTCCAACCGTTGTGGTATGACTTTTCCATAGTAGTGGATGCGTGATATGTATTACTTGTTAGTGTAAGAATATATAATTTAAATTATTATAGAAATTTATTTAGATGAAAAATATCACATCCTTCGGATCTATGTGATCAATTGAATTTTAAAAGCCTTTTAGATGATGGCGAGGGTTATTTTCATAATCCTTCCCTCTACATCACCATCTTCTTCTATATTCATGAACTACACTAGGCACCCAATATGTGGAGTTCTAGAAAAAGGTAATGAAATTTGCAAGCAAGGAAGAATATGTTCACACCTTTCAACACTAGAACATTAGAATTATCTTGATTAATAGGTTTATAAATCAGAGAGTGAATGGGATATTATTATATGTAAAAACCCAGAATGCAAATTCAAATGAATGGCCTCATTAAGAAAGAAGAATTCAAAATGGGTTATTGGTAATGTTGTGCGACCACATTATATTTTTGAATAGTAACCTCTCTATTTTTATTCTACTCTATTTGTTTTTGAGAATTCTCATTCACGAGTATTTTTGTAATGTCAGAATATTGAAAAGCCCTTATGAGAATTGTGTTCTAACTAGCGTTGTGCTTAATTTTATTTATTTAAGAGTGTGATTCTCTTGCGAATTATCTTTGTAAAGGATTTAAAGGTTGAAAAGTTAAACTTGAAAAAAGTTTGGGTGAAAGTTCTTGAGTTAAGCTAGAATAAAAGTTCTGTCTATTTTTTGTTGAAGGTTTGTCAGCTAATCATGTAAAACTCAAGTCGTATTTTAGTGAAACTCTCAAGAGGAAACTCTTTGAGACATGAGTAGGCCAAGTGGTTAGGCCGAACATGTATAAATATCTTGTTTGCTCTCTAACTCTTCTCTCTTTAACGATGATTATTTTATTTATGATATATATATATATATATATATATATATATATATATATATATATATATATATATATATATATATATATATATATATATATATATATATCTTCATCTCCATCCTCATTTTATCTTATTTATATCCTTTAACATAACATTTTCAAATTTAAATTTTTTATAAACTAATAATGAATTTTGAATATCACAATTCACCCCATATTGTGTTTGAAGTCATTTGGTCAATAGTGGCCATGAAATTTGGTTCTAAGGAATTTATCTAACTTTTAGATCCATCCTTTAAAATGTATGGAAACAATTTAAGCCTGACAGGGTCATCATTTATTCTATAAATCTTAAAGTTACTTGCAACATCAAGGAATTACTTTAAGTGCATATGATGGTCATTTGTTGCGACGCTAGAGTACTACCCGATAGTTTTCAGTATCTAAGACATCATGAGCTTAAACTAAAATTTTTCCATTGTGATTTCACGCCTTATGATACCACTTCTCACAATGTTTGGATCAAAGAAAACATTGTCTCTAATATTTCTTGCTCAGCCACTGCCAAAGCCAATGATATCTTGTTGCGTCATGCGGCTTTCTTTCTCTTGTTGATAATTTTTAACCTCAATCTCAACCTACTCAACAATAGGAGCATGATGGGAGTTCCTATCAATTGGTGAGCAATTTGAAACTCCTAAAGAGTATGAAAGTTCTTTCTAGCTTAAAATCTCCTATAAATACTTGAGGGATCAACATGCACGTGTGGTACTCTTATGCACTTATAATGTCACTAGAAGAAAGAAAAATTCCAAATGCTCAAATGTAAATTTTAAAAACTCAATGAATGATAAAAATTCTAATGACACAATCCCCGAAAACGACATCAAAAACTTGATGGCTACTTTGTATGTGTAAGTATACACAGTAAACTGATAGCTAACAACGAGAAAAAAATTTGATCCTGCGAGGATTGTACTATGCATGATGTTTTTCCTACAAGAACTTGGACTGTATACATGAGTAATGGTAATAAAATAATAGTGTGTGTCATATGGTCAAAAATAAGAAAATCAAAAAATAAGATTAAGGATTTAACATAGTGGATCAATATGTTAGACAATGGTCTATTTAATAACTTCATCTAATGCATGAAAGCAATGTATGGTGTCATTACATATATTTCTGAATATAAGCCTCTCTATTTTTATTCTACTATCTTTGTTTTTGAGATTTCACATTCACGAGAATTTTCGTAGTGTTGGAAGATTGAAAAGCCCTTATGAGAACTATGTTATAACTAGCGCTGTGCTTAATTTGCTTTATTTAAGAGTGTTATTCTCTGGTGAATTATCTTTATAAAGGATTTAAAGGTTGAAAAGCTAAACTTGAAATTTTTTTTTGGGTGAGTTCTTGAGCTAAGCCTAAATAACAGTTTTGTCTATTTTTTGTTGAAGGTTAATGGGCTGATCTTGAAAGATCTCAAGTCAGATTTTAGTGGAAGTCTGACTTGAGGAAAATCGTGGGGACATGAGTACCCCAAGAGGTTAGGCCAAACATGTATAAATCTTTATTCTGTTCTCTAACTCTTCTTTCTTTTACATTGATTATTTATTTATGCTCAATATCTATCTTCATCTCCATCCTCTTTCTATCATATTTATATCCTTTAACATAACAATATCAAAATGAAAAGTTTTTATAAACTAATCACAAATTTTTAATATAAAAATTCACCCCATATTGTGTTTGAAGTCATTTATTCAATAATGGCTATGAAATTTGGTTCTAAGGAATTTATCCAACTCTTAGCTCCATCGTTTAAAGAGTATGGAAACAATCTAAGCCTGAAAGGATCATCATATATTTTAGGAATCTTGAAGTTACTTGCAACATCAAGGAATTTATTCAAGTGAAGATGATGGTCATTTACAACGACATCAGAGTACTACCGATAATTTGCAGTATCTAAGACATCATGAGATTAAACTCAAATTGTGCCATAGTGAAATATGGCCTTTTGGTACCTCTGCTCATTGTGTTTGGATAAAAAACAAAATAGTCTCAAATATTTATTGCTCGGTCATTGCCAATGCCAAGGATATATTTGTGTGTCATGCCGTCTTCTTCCTCTTGTTGATATTGTTCAACCTCAATCTCAATCTACTAAGCAATAGGAGCATGCAAGAAGTTAATATCAATTGGTGAGCAATTTGAAACTCCTTAAGAGTCTGAAATTTCTTTCTGACTTAAGATTTCCTATGTATACTTGAGAGATTAATATGCACATGTGATACTCTTACGCACTTGTAGTGTAACTAGAAGACAGAAAAATACCTAATGCTCAAATGTAAATTTTTACAAATTCAACGAATAATAAAAATTCTAATCACATAATCCCCGACAACGACATCAAAAACTTGATGGCTACTTTGTATGTGTAAGTATACACAATTAAACTAATAGCCAGCAATGAGAAATATTATTGATCTCGCACGAATTGTATTAATCATGATGTTTTTCATACAAGAGTTAGGAAAGTATACATGAGCAATGACAATAAAATAATAGTGTGTGTCACGTGGTTAAAAATAAGAAAATCAAGAAATTAGAATAAGGATTTAACATAGTGGATCAACATGTTGGAGAATGGTCAATTTAATGACTTCGTCTAATGCATGAATATGATGTGTGATGTCGTTACATATATTTCAGAATAGAAACCTCTCGATTTTTATTCTATACTATCTAATTTTGAAATTTTTCTTTCACGAGAATTTAAGTAGTGTTGAAAGACTGAAAAACCTTTATGAGAACTTTGTTCTAAGTGGTGTTGTGCATATTCTCTTTATTTAAGTGTGTGATTCTCTTGTGAATTATCTTTGTAAAGGATTTAAAGGTTGCAAAGCTAAACCTAAAGAAAATTTGGGTAAAAGTTCTTGAGCTAAGCCTGAATAAAAGTTCTGTCTGTTTTTTCTTGAAGGTTTGTGGGCTGTTACTATAAAAGCTCAAGTTGGATTTTAGTGGAACTCTGAAGAGGAAACTCGTGGGGGGCATGAGCATGCCAAATGGTTTGGCTGAACATGTATAAATTTCTAGTGCACTCTCTAACTATTCTCTCTTTACCGTTGACTATTTTATTTCCGCTGCATATCTCTCTCAATCTCCATCCTCATTTTATCTTATTTATATCCTATAACATAACTTTTTCAAAATTAAAAGTTTTTATAAACTAATCACGAATTTTGAACATCAAAATTCACCCCCTATTGTGTTTGAAGTCATTTGTTCAATAAGTGCTATAGAATTTGGTTATAAAGAATTTGTCCAACTCTTAGTTATATCCTTTAAAGAGTTTGAAAGCAATCTAAGCTTGAAAGAATCATCATATATTTTCGGAATCTTTAATTTACATGTAACATTAAGGAATCTCTTCAAGTGCAGATGATGGTCATTTATTGCGACACCTGAGCACTACCCAATAGTTTGCAGTATCTAAGGCATCATGAGCTTAAACTAAAATTATGCCATAGTGATTTCTCGCCTTATGGTACCACTGCTCATAGTGTTTGGATTAAAGACAACATAGTCTCTAATATTTCTTGCTCGTTCATTTCCACCAATGATGTCTTATTGCTTCATGTCGCCTTCTTCCTCTAGTTGATAGTTCTTAACATCAATCTCAACCTACTCAAAAATAGAAGCATGAAGGGAGTTCCTATCAATTGGTGAGCAATTTGAAACTCCTAAAGAGTATGAAATTTCTTTCAGGCTTAAGATCTCCTCTAAATTCTTGAGAGATTAACATAAACATTCGGTATTCTTACGCATTTGTAGTGTCACTAGAAGAAAGAAAAATACCAAATGCTCAAATGTAAATTTTACAAACTCAATGAATGGTAAAACTTCTAATTACACAATCCCCGACAACGACATCAAAAACTTGATGGCTACTTTTTATTTGTAAGTATACACAGTAAATTAATAGCTAGCAATGAGAAAGATTATTGATTCGTCGAGGATTGTATTAAGCATGATGTTTTTCGTACAAGAGTTTGGAAAATATACATAAGCAATGGTAATAAAATAATATTGTGTGTCATGTGGTCAAAATAAGAAAATCAAGAAATAAGATTAAGGATTTAATAGAGTGGCTCAATATGTTGGACAATGGTATATTTAATGACTTCATCTAATGCATGAAAAGGATGTGTGACGTCCTTACATATATTTTCAAATAGAAACCTCTCGATTTTTATTCTACTCTATTCATTTTTGAAAAAACCCTTATAAGAATTGTGTTCTAACTAGGGATGTGCTTAATTTTATTTATTTAAGAGTATGATTCTCTTTGTAAAGGATTTAAAGATTGCAAAGCTAAACTTGAAAAAAGTTTGGGTAAACTTCTTGAGTTAAGCTTGAATAAAAGTTTTATCTGTCTTTTGTTGAAGGTTTTTTGGATGATTCTGTAATAGCTCATGTTAGATTTTAGTGGAACTCTCAAGAGGAAACTCGTGGGGACATGTGTTGGCCAAGTGTTTAAGACGAACATGTATAAATCTCTAGTGCACTATCTAACTCTTATCTATTACTGTTAAATTTTTTTTTTTGCATATCTCTCTTCATCCCCATCCTTTTTCTATTCTTTTATATCCTTTAAGATAATGTTTTCAAATTTAAAAGTTTTTATAAACTAATCACGAATTTTGAATATCATAATTTACCCCATATTGTGTTTGAAGTCATTTCATCAATAATGGCTATGGAATTTGGATCTAAGGAATTTATCCAACTCTTAGCTCTATCCTTTAAAGAGTATGGAAAGAATCTAAGCTTTAAAGGACCATCATTTATTTTAGGAATCTTGAAGTTACTTGCAATATCAAGGAATTACTTCAAGTGTAGATGATGGTCATTTATTGCGATACCAGAGTACTACCCAATTGTTTGTAGTATCTAAGACATCATAAGTGTTGCGGTGAAAATCGGATAACAAGCTATTACTTAACTTGCATCATTTTCTTTTACAACCGACTTTGATTTATCCAAAGGAAAGGTTCAAGATCGTTAAAAAACCTAAAGGGGGGAGATCTAAGGTTCGGGGGTTGGTTATACAAAGGGAAGGTATTAGCACCCTAAGTATCTGTAGTACTCTACAGGAACCTCTTGCTAAGTTTGTGTTATGTTATGTTTGCTTGCTAAGAACACGAAATAGAATTAATCTCGTCCTAATCATGATTTAATCGAGGAATCGATAATCAATGATTCTTGACTTTCATCGACTAAAAAGTGAATGAAACTGAAATAAAGAGAAAGCGGTCTCATATTGGTCAAAGTTTTGTTGATTCAATGAAGTCAACCAAACCATGAAGTTTGTTATGTCATCGACCAAAATAAAGATAATGAAACCGGAATGAAAAAATAAGGTTGGTCCCGTCTTAATCAAGATTTAAATTGATAAATCGATAATCTTAGATTTTTGACTTTCATCGACCAATAAAAATAATTTAAAAGTGGCCTCATATTTATCAAGACTTTATTGATTTGAAATAATCAAAGTCATAGATTTGTGCAATGTCATCGGCCTAAAGTAAAGAAAATGGACTCGAAATGAAGAATAAAGTTAGTCTCATCTTGATCAAGATTTAATCGGAGGATCGATAATCTTTTGATATTCGACTTTCATTGACCAACAAAAATAAAGAAATGAGCCTCATACATATCAAGACTTTTTAGTCATTATGCATAAATCAACTAAGTCATGATTTTGTAATATCATTGGCCCTAAAAATCGAAATAAAGATCGTAAGCGAAAAATAAAAATCAAAACAAAATTCGAAAGAAAAAGTTATGAATTCAAGAAATAACATGATAAATTGAAACTAAAAATTCAAAGTGCTCCTAAAATAAAAACTAGAGAAACAAAATTAAGAAATAAATGGAAAATAAAATAAAAATAGTATGAAATAATAAAAGGGTGGTGATGAAGCATGTTTTTTGTCTTTTTGAATTTTTATCTTATCTTTTAAACATCATTCATAATAAAACCAAACAAAAATTATAGGATATTACAATACTTTTTCCAGAAAAATATTAACATGCTAATGAACTTGATAACATCATAGATAAATGATCATGGTACTTTGAAAACGGAGAAATAAAAGAGGTGAATGTTACCTAGTGGAGACGGTCCACTGCCTCTTCAATAACACGAGTTATGGAAAAATGAAGACGAGCCTTCTCTCCAGAAAATTTGCAAGAATAATTGAGGGAGAAAATTAAGAGAGTATTCAGCCTTTGTGTGGGGTGAATCTGGTGTGTCAAATGAGAGAAAGAGAGATCTTATTTATAGTGTGAATAAAGTGGGAGTGTTGATGTGGCAATCCATGTGACTTTATGAGAATGATTCTTGGCTGTGAGGGATATCCTTCTAGCTATCTTGTTTTAATGATGTCAACAAACACATTAGATTGTAATTTGAGCGGTATCACTTCACGTGTCGGGCATATAGCGTCTTATCGTTATTAGTCATGTGTCTAGATGCATAGAATCTTGTTCTCTCCAAGAATAAAGGTCCACTATTGTTTTAGTAGTGTCTAGCATGTGTGTTTGACCTTGGTCTGGTGAAAATATTCAAAAAAAAAATGAAATTTCCTGAAAAATTTGCCTTCATTCGCTGACCCCTGAAACCATGCGTTAACCCCAGAATTTGTGCGCTGACCTCCAAAAGCCACGGGTAAGCGCACAAACCTGAGAACTCAAAAATGTCATTTTATGCGTCGACGCATAGACTCTGGAGGTCGACGCATGACCTTGCTTTTTGCATTTTTTCACTTAATTTCTTTTCTGCTGTTTTCTGTTATTTTTTTTTTTGGTCATATTTTTTTCATATAAATAGTTTTGGTCTTCACTTTTACAAAAAAAACAAGAAACGTGAAAAATATATGTCAGTTCTCTCTTCATCTTCATCTTCTTCATTGTGTAAACAAACAATCACACATAATCATCTTTGTTTGTGTCACCCATTGATCGAAGTGATAACGTTCAGAATTTAGGAAGTGTGATCTTCATCTTCTGGGTTGAGAGTTTGGCAGGTGTTTCTTGAATCAAACCAGTTGGGTTTGTCCTCCAAGAATCGAAGAGATTTTGGGGGTTTTTGTACAAACTGTTCTTTCTACAGGGATTCGGCTGGGCGAAGGTAACCGTAAATTGGCGCAACTGTTTCGGTTTAGTAGCTGTAATCAGAGGATCGTAGAAGAAGGTTCGGGTTCGAATTCTTGGGAGATTTCAATTGACCGAGTGAAGGTAACTGAAGAACGGAGTTTTCTTTCGGTTTAGTAGCGTGGGACGATAATTGAATCATCCATATTCGGAGCACTTGATTCATCTTGAATCAAGGGAAGAGAAAATTCTGCATCAACGATCGAAGACGTTCGGGGTTTGAATGTTCATAGTTTTCTCTTGTAATAAACAATTTGCAACAACTACATATATATATATCTCAATTCCTTTTGCGGAATTGGGGGCAGACGTACCCAAAGCGAGGATGATTGGGGAACTGCCTAATCAAATCTCGTGTGTTCTCTCTTTCCCTTAACTCTTTTACATTTCAGTATTATTTGAATTTGTGACGTAGCAAACTATCGTAATTTCTGTCGTAGAATAATTGTACGCTGATAAACTGTTTTGTTAAATCGATACAATTCATTGAATTGTGTTTTGGAGCAGCTGCACATTATTCTCCATAGAAATTATGTACATAGTGTGTTTACGCACACTAGGTGTTTGATAATTTGTTTCCAAGCAAAATTCGAACACATTGCTTTAAATTGCTTATCAATTAACCTCATTGGATCGGTATAAACATCAAGCAAGTGATAATTTGTTGTCTACGTTTATAAGTGTAATATTCAGAACTGAATTTTTCTCTTTCGTACTCATCCATAATATATTCGTGCATATTCGATCCTTTCGATAGAAGGTTCGTTGTAGACGTTCTATCCAGTGGTAGCTTCCGTTAAACAATTTTTTAAAACACAATTTTTGTAGACCATTTGCGTGTAAAACTCAAGGGATCTATTCAACCCCCCCTTCTAGATCCATAGCCATCGTCTAACAAGTGGTATCACGAGCTCCGGTTTATTCTGGTGCTTCGGTAAAACTTCTTGGATCATGGCGAACGAACCTAAGGGGGCTTATAATAGAGCTCCAGTTTTTACAGGTGAAAACTACAGCTACTGGAAGGATTGTATGCGCGTCCATATTAACTCCATAGATCGGAAGGTTTGGAACGTTATTTTAAACGGTCCCATGGAAATTACTATGACTAACGCGGAAGGCATTGTCGTTCCTAAACCCGAAGCTCAATGGACTGAGGAGGACGAGAAAAAGTACAGTTATGATTGGAAGGCTCATAATATGATCATTTCCTCCTTAGGAGTTGATGAGTATTATCGAGTCTCCCATTGTGAAACGGCCAAAGCTATGTGGGATGCCTTACAAGTAGCCCACGAAGGCACTAATGATGTTAAAATGGCTCGTATTAATATATTAACGCAAGAGTTTGATTTGTTTTACATGAAGCAAGGGGAAACCATTGCGGATATGCAAAAACGATTCACTCACATTATCAACAAATTGCATGTTCTTGGTAAACCAATTCCAAATGAGGTTTCTACTAATAAAATTCTGAGGTGTCTTAGCAGGGAATGGCAACCGAAGGTTACGGCTATCAAGGAGGCCAATGATCTTGCTACACTAGACCTCACAACACTCTTTGGTAAACTCGATGAGCATGAGCAAGTGCTCATTAGCTTGGATAAACATGAGAAGAGTATAAAGAAAGAGAAGGCAAAAGATACGGAGAAGAAGTCGATAGCTCTTAAGGCTTCTTGTTCAAAGTCCACACATCAAGAGCTAAGTGATGATGAAGCCAAAAATGACAAAGATGAAGAATCCGATGATGATATGAGCTTATTTATGAAAAGATACAATAGATATATTCGTAAGAATGATATTCAGCACTCGGACATAAATCTTGTCAAGTTCTGGAAGCAATCTAGAAGTGAAGGAAATAAAAATGGCAAGGTAAAAGGGACGTGCTACAACTGTGGAAAATCCGGGCACTACAAGCCGGATTGTCCATCCCTAAAGAAAGACAAAGATAAGGATAATGACAAGAGTCGCTCAAGTAAAAAGTCCAACAAGTCTCGACGAGTATACATCGCTTGGGAAAGCGATAGCGAGTCGGAGAAAGATGACTCCTCAAGTGACGAAAGTGAATCCGTCAACCTTTGTCTCATGGCACGTCACAACAAAGGAAAAGAGGTAAAACACTCTAGATATGAAAACTGTCAAAATATGTCTCATGCTGAATTAAAAAGAGCTTTTGATACATTACACCACGAAGCTAAGGAAGCATTTCAACGCTTAGCTTCGAATAAAAAGATTTTTTCCTATTTGGAGAAAAAGGTTTCCGATTCCCAAAAGGAATTGGAAGATCTTAAAAACTCCATGGTGAATGTATCAAAAACTAAGATCGATGAGAATAAATATCCATGGTTTGACCTTGGGGACTGTGATACTTGTCACATTTGGCAAAGAAAGGTGAGAACCCTCAAAGCCAAGTTAGACAAAGCTCTCAAGCCTAAGATTATGTTTGCTATTGATAGATCACATTATCGTGAAATAATGAATAATCCTTATCAACAATACACGTATGTGATTCGAGATAGTGATAGCAAAGGTAAACTCCAAACTAATCGTGATTGCTTATATTGTTGTAAGCCCGGTCATACTATTGCTAAGTGCCGCTTTCAGAGATTTCTTGTTCCAAAGGGCATTTATCAATGGTTGCCCAAAGGCAATTTTGGTTTCACTCACCATAAAGGACCCAATGAGAATTGGGTACCTACTCTCCCTAGATTATTTTTGTAGGTACAAAGTCTTGAGACCACCGAAGGAAGATGGGTTCTAGATATTGGCTGCTCAAGACATATGACCGGAGACATATCTCTTTTCATCGACTTTGTGGCGAAGAAAAAGGGGTTTGTCACCTACGGAGATAACAACAAGGGACAAATTCTCGGTAAAGGTAGTATAGGTAACCCCTCATCTACTACTATCTCTGATGTACTTCTTGTGGAAGGCCTTAGACACAACTTTTTAAGCATTAGTCAACTATGTGACAAAAATTATAAAGTCTCTTTTTCAAAGGATTGTTGCATAGTTGAAGATTGCGACAAAAAGAATGTGTTTAAGGGCTTGAGGGTGAATAACGTCTATATGCTAGACTTGAACGAGGTATCATTGGATGGAGACAAGTGTTTAGTCACTATGAATGAAGATTCATGGTTGTGGCATAGACGCTTGGCTCATATCAACTTTGATTTGCTTAACAAAATTGTCTCTAAAGACCTAGTCATCGGTTTGCCCAAAATTAAATTCACAAAGGATCATCTTTGCGATGCGTGCCAAATGGGGAAGCAAACAAGGATCTCTTTTAAATCTAAAAACATTGTTTCAACTATGAGACCCCTTGAGCTCCTCCATATGGATCTCTTTGGACCATCTAGGGTTAAAATCCTAGGTGGTAACTATTATGGGTTTGTTATAGTCGATGATTTTTCTAGGTTTTGCTGGACAATTTTCTTAGCAAATAAGAGTGATACCTTTTCGGCCTTTGAACGATTTGCTAAGTTATCTCATAATAAGTTAAACACAAACATTGGGTCAATCAGAAGTGACCATGGGGGTGAGTTTGAAAATCAGTTATTTGAAGCATTTTGTGATTCCAACGGAATTGATAATAATTTTTCCGCACCACGTACCCCTCAACAAAATGGGGTAGTGGAACGCAAAAATAGAGTTTTGGAAGAACTTGGAAGGACTATGATCAATGATAGTGGATTACCAAAATACTTTTGGACCGACGCCATAAGTACGGCTTGTTATGTTTTGAATAGGGTGCTCATCCGGCCTATTCTAAACAAGACACCGTATGAGCTTTTAAAAGGGCGTAAGCCAAACATCTTTCACCTTCATGTATTTGGTTGCAAATGCTTTGTGTTAAATAATGGGAAAGAGACGCTCGGCAAATTTGATGCCAAGGCTGACGAAGGTATTTTTCTTGGATACTCTCAGTCAAGTAAAGCTTATAGAATTTATAATAAAAGGTTACGTGTAGTTGAAGAGTCAGTTCATGTTACTTTTGACGAGTCTTATCCGAGAAATGTCGGAGAAGGTAGTTCTTTTCATGGTGCAGGTGTACCTACTGAAGACATACTCAAGGACACTGATAAGGGAATTGATCAGCCTGAAGCGGTGCGTATTGAGGAGGAAAAGGATCACCAACCAGTGAAAAGTGAGGATGATCATCATGCTAATAAAGATGAACTTTCTCCAGCTTGGAAGTCTTCAAAAGACCATCCAATTGACAACATTCTCGGTGATATCTCTAAGGGAGTAACTACTCGCTCTAAACTTAGTAACTTTTGTTATTACTCTGCTTTTGTCTCCCAAGTTGAACCTAAAAACTCTAAGGAAGCGTTACTCGATGAGCATTGGTATCTATCAATGCAAGATGAACTAAATCAATTCTGGAGAAATGAGGTTTGGGACCTTGTCCCCCCTCCGCGAGATCATCGAGTAATAGGCACCCGATGGGTGTTTAGGAATAAACTTGATGAAAATGGAGTAATAACGCGTAACAAAGCTAGGCTATAACCAAGAGGAAGGAATCGACTATGAGGAAACTTATGCGCCGGTTGCCCGACTCGAGGCCATATGTCTACTACTTGCCTATGCTTGCACAAAGAACTTTAAACTATTCCAAATGGATGTCAAAAGTGCATTCCTTAACGGATATATAAATGAAGAGGTTTATGTAGCCCAACCTCCAGGTTTTGAATCACATGAATATCCTGATCATGTCTATAAACTTAAGCGAGCTTTGTACGGACTTAAACAGGCCCCTAGGGCTTGGTATGAACGTCTAAGCAAATTTCTACTTGATCAAGGGTATTCAAGAGGAAAGCTTGACACAACCCTCTTTATTAAACGTCAAGGAAAACATTTAATTTTGGTACAAATTTATGTTGACGATATTATATTTGGGTCTACTAACATGACCTTGGTCAAGGAGTTTTCTAGTTTGATGCAGGGGGAGTTTGAAATGAGCATGATGGGGGAGCTCAACTATTTCCTCGGATTGCAAATCAAACAACTTGAAGAGGGCACATTCGTGAGTCAAACGAAATATTGTCTTGAGTTACTAAAACGTTTTGATATGCTGAACTGCAAAGCAATAGATACTCCTATGCCTACAAGTGCTAATCTCGATCGTGACGAAAAGGGTAAGGATGTTGAGGTAAAGAAGTACCGAGGTATGATAGAGTCTCTCCTTTATCTTACCGCATCACGTCCCGATATAATGTTTAGTGTATGCATGTGTGCGAGGTATCAGGCATATCCCAAGGAATCCCACCTGAAGGCAGTTAAGCGCATACTTCGATACCTCTCTGGTACTCCAAAGTATGGGCTGTGGTATTCCAAAGGTAGTGTTTGTTCCTTAGTTGGCTACTCCGACTCCGACTTTGCCGAGTGCAAGTTGGATAGGAAAAGTACTAGTGGCACGTGTCACTTTTTGGCAAATTCCTTGGTGAGTTGGCACAGCAAGAAACAGGTTTTCGTTGCTTTGTCAACAGTCGAGGCGGAATACGTTGCCGCCGGTAGTTGTTGTGCTCAAGTCTTATGGCTTAAACAACAATTACTTGATTTCAACTTAAAACTTGAACGTATTCCAATTTTGTGCGATAACACTAGTGCGATTAATCTAACTAAGAACCCTGTACTACATTCACGCACTAAGCATATCGAAATACGCCATCATTTTTCTTAGGGATCATGTAGAGAAAGGTGATGTTATTTTTGAGCATGTTGACACTAAGAATCAACTTGCTGATATTTTCACAAAACCATTAGCTACAGAGCCTTTCTTTCACATCCGTAGGGAACTTGGCATTCTCGATATATCGGATCGTGCATAACATCCTTTAGAATTATGATATTCACACACACACACACACACACACACACACACATATATATATATATATATATATATGCTTGTTCATATCTTTACCTAACAATGCAAAGAGAAATTCATCCATATGTGAGGGATCTCACCGTCATGATGTTCAAGGTAATATCGTTCCAACTTATAGAGGTTTATCAACATTTTGTGCCATGTTACTTACTCTAATCTTGATGTTTATTTCATTTTGAGCACTTATCATTCATGTGAATGTTTGGTCCTGTGTGTATATGTGTATTTATCTGCTTGGAACAAGAATTTTGCAAAACTTTCATTTTTACAGGTCCATGCGTCGACGCATATATTCGTGCACTGACCTATTAAACCTTCGGGTTAGCGTATAGCCACATGTTCAATTTCTTTTCAAAATTTTCAAGAATCATGCGCCGACGCACAGATTCACAGGTCGACGCATGAAGGAATCGTTCAGACTTCTTTTTTTCTGGGTTGCGTGCGCCGACCTATTAATGTTTACCTTCCCTATGTTTTCTCATTGCACATTAATCTATGATTATTGCATGTCATCTAATTAGTTTTTGTGGTCAATCTCTCCCTATTCCTCTCCTTTAAACCTCATCAATCTCAATTAATCTCCACTAAACCCTCAATTAATCTCCACTTCACAACCAGCACCAACAAGAGGATCATCCTCACACCGGGTAACTTTTGAATCTTTAATTTCTGAAAGGCTAGCCACTCCTTTTGCAGAATTATTCTCTAACCGGGTTGTTATAAGACAACATGGATTTTATCCTTTGATGGGTCCAGACTTTCACATTTCTGAAATTTCTGAACTCATAAACTTTCAAAATCTGAATGAATTTGTCGAATGTGATGACAAGTATAGTGAGGATTTGACTCGGTTGTTCTATTGTGGGATGAAAGGAAAATTTCGTGGGGCTGAATTTAAATTTTTGATAAATAATGCAGAATTTCAGGTGACAAATGATGTATGGTCTACATTGTTTGTTTTGAACACTGATGAAAATCTCCCAAAGGTTACTGATAAAATCTTTGTTCAGGGCTATGAATTCAAAACTGCTCTGAATTCAATGTTGAGGGAACCATATTCAGCTGAGTTTATGGCAAGTGAAGCATTTCCTAAGAGTGTCACTACCGGTCACTTAAAATTTGAAGAAAATATTCTTCAGTGGATTGTTGCTCGCATCTTGAGGCCTAAGAAAGGAGGCTACTCAAGAGTTGAACAAGCAGAGGTGCATCTTATCTATATCCTGAAGCAAAAGATCAAAATTAACTGGCCGTACTACTTTGCTTATAGGATGTTCACCACTCGTAGCTCCAACAAATTTCTGGCCCTTGGTTATGCATCTGCTGTGGCAAATTTTTTGAATCACTTTGACATTCCTATTCCACAGATTTGTCATATTCATATTACTGCTGAACAATAGTTTCTGGCCAGAACCTTGTCCATGATGGGTTACCATTGGCAGTCACGTGAGCGCAGGTTCATCCATCGACAAAGAGCTACTCATCCTAAACAGAATGAACCTGTTCATCTTGAAGCAAGTGAGGATGAAGGCAGTCAAGGCATTACAAATCAAGTTGGTAATGATGAAAATGTGGTGATGCAGGAAGATGTTGTTATGCAAGACAATGTGATTGTGGAAGAAGAAGACAATGAGGCATGGATGGGCTATCAACCGGAAGTAACCTTTGACAATCAAGAATGGGGTCAGTGGCAACAAAACTGTTGGACTAACCTTGGTGCTGCGTATGTTCCTCCATCTTATGATGCAGACTATGAATGGCAGCATCCAGAAAACTCTGCTCCTCCAACTCCACCGTTTCAGCATGATCAACAATTCTCTGATGAAATTCTAGCAAGGCTGACTGAGTTGTCTCTGCAACATCAAGAATTCCAAGCGCAACAGGAAACTCGATACCTGACTCAGCAGGAACAACTCACAAACTTGTCCAACCAAATATCGTCTCATGCCACCAACTTCAACAATTTCGCCAATGCAGCTATGAATAGGTTCAATCAAATGGATGCCAATCTGACTCAGCAAAATCTTAACTTGGCAAACAGCCTTGGCAACCTCAATAGCACCTTGATTGAGCTCAACCTTCAACTTGAGGAATTTCCACCACCAAGTCAACACCATAGGGGACGAGGTTATTCGTTTAGGGGGAGGAGACCATACACCTTAAGGGCATTATGTTTAATTGTGCATGAATTTATGTTTTGTGGTTTGATCTTGTTTGTTATTTTGACATGTGCTGCTGTTATGTTTAAACTTTTATGGAATGAATGTTTTGCTTTTATGCGATTGTTCCGTATTTAATCATTACTTGTTTACATTAGCGGTATCATATGTGGATGTCGGTAAATGTTTTGTTGTTGCAAATATCTGATGATCCACTACATATTTTAGTATACTATTTTGACCATAGTCTTCTCGTCTTTTTGATGTTGTCAAAGGGGGAGAAGAATGCAAGCTACAGAAAAGTTTAACCGGATGTCAAAGACAGGGGGAGCATTGATCATCTCAAATTACATCTCTCGTGACAATCAAGAAAGTGTTGCCATCATCAAAAAGGCGGAGTATGTGAGGGATATCCTTCTAGATATCTTGTTTTAATGATGTCAACAAACACATTAGATTGTAATTTGAGCGGTATCACTTCACGTGCGGGCATATAGCGTCTTATCGTTATTGGTCATGTGTCTAGATGCATAGGATCTTGTTCTCTCCAAGAATAAAGGTCCACTATTGTTTTAGTAGTGTCTAGCATGTGTGTTTGACCTTGGTCTGGTGAAAATATTCAAAAAAAAATAAAATTTCCTGAAAAATTTGCCTTTATTCGCTGACCCCTGAAACCATGCGCTAACCCCAGAATTTGTGCGCTGACCTCCAAAAGCCACGGGTAAGTGCACAAACCTGAGAACTTAAAAATGTCATTTTATGCGTCGACGCATAGACTCTAGAGGTCGACGCATGACCTTGCTTTTTGCATTTTTTCACTTAATTTCTTTTCTGCTGTTTTCTGCTATTTTTTTGTTGGTCATATTTTTTTCATATAAATAGTTTTGGTCTTCATTTTTACAAAAAAAACAAGAAACGTGAAAAATATATGTCAGTTCTCTCTTCATCTTCATCTTCTTCATTGTGTAAACAAACAATCACACATAATCATCTTTGTTTGTGTCGCCCATTGATCGAAGTGATAACGTTCAGAATTTAGGAAGTGTGATCTTCATCTTCTGGGTTGAGAGTTTGGCAGGTGTTTCTTGAATCAAACCAGTTGGGTTTGTCCTCCAAGAATTGAAGAGATTTTGGGGGTTTTTGTACAAACTGTTCTTTCTACAAGGATTCGGCTGGGCGAAGGTAACCGGAAATTGGCGCAACTGTTTCGGTTTAGTAGCTTTAATCAGAGGATCGTAGAAGAAGGTTCGGGTTCGAATTCTTGGAAGATTTCAATTGACCGAGTGAAGGTAACTGAAGAACAGAGTTTTCTTTCGGTTTAGTAGCGTGGGACGGTAATTGAATCATCCATATTCGGAGCACTTGATTCATCTTGAATCAAGGGAAGAGAAAATTCTGCATCAACGATCGAAGACGTTCGGGGTTTGAATGTTCATAGTTTTCTCTTGTAATAAACAATTTGCAACAACTATATATATATATATATATATATCTCAATTCCTTTTGCGGAATTGGGGGCAGACGTACCCAAAGTGAGGACGATTGGGGAACTGCCTAATCAAATCTCGTGTGCTCTCTCTTTCCCTTAACTCTTATACATTTCAGTATTGTTCGAATTTGTGACGTAGCAAACTAACGTAATTTCTGTCGTAGAATAATTGTACGCTGATAAACTATTTTGTTAAATCGATACAATTCATTGAATTGTGTTTTGGAGCAGCTGCACATTATTCTCCATAGAAATTCTGCACATAGTGTGTTTACGCACACTAGGTGTTTGATAATTTGTTTCCAAGCAAAATTTGAACACATTGCTTTAAATTGCTTATCAATTAACCTCATTGGATCGGTATAAACATCAAGCAAGTGATAATTTGTTGTCTGCGTTTATAAGTGTAATATTCAAAACTGAATTTTTCTCTTTCGTACTCATCCATAATATATTCGTGCATATCCGATCCTTTCGGTAGAAGGTTCGTTGTAGACGTTCTATCCAGTGGTAGCTTCCGTTAAACAATTTTTTAAAACAGAATTTTTGTAGACCATTTGCGTGTAAAACTCAAGGGATCTATTCAACCCCCCATTCTAGATCCATAGCCATCGTCTAACATTGGCCATTGATGAGTGAAGTGTGAGAATGATTTTTGGTCATTGATAAATCCAAGTTGGCAATCCATGTGAAGTGTTAGAATGATTGAGTGGTCCCCACTTACCATGAAGATAAACAAAATAAAAGTAATAATAATAATAATAATAAAGCTTAGTAATAATAAAACTAAAAATAATAAAACTAATAATGATAATAAAACTAATAATAATAAAATTAATAATAATAATAATAAAAAAAAAGAAATAATAATAATAAAACTAAAAATAATAAAAAAAGATAATTGAAAATAGTTAGTAAAAAAAGAAATAAAACAAATTAAATTCTAACAAAAAAATGCATGATTATTGATATGTTTACTAAAATGCGAAAACAGAGACCAATGAAAAGGATATGCAGACGATCAGAATATCGGAGGGTAACATTTGGGGTACAACAGTTGCCCCTATTTAAATATCTTCACCGGATGACATGAGTGATGATAGTCTTCATGAAATCATGGTGGAAGGTATTTAAATATAGATAACCAAAAATTTTGCCCTCAGACGCACTGACATGCAATGCTATGGACAAAAATGCTGACATGCAATGAACTCTAATATGATGAAAATGATGGAATACTAAATGCAAAGGGGCAGACAAACAAAACACCAAGGATGAAGGGCAATCCACCACAGGTGAGCTTACTGGGGAAGGATAAGGTTAGCATTCACGAGAAAGACTCACTGGGGATACAGACTGTCCAACGATAGACTTGTAACGCCCCGATTCCAATTATTCCCATTTTGTTGAGTCTTTTATTTAAATTGAGTGATAAATTATTTTATTTGTGGAATTGGTATGTTAATATGCTATGTTGATGTGTTATGTTATTTTACGTTTTGAGAGTTTTCGGGGAAATTAGAATGAGAGGTATTTTAGACATTTCTCAATTATTAGTAAGTTAGAAATTTAGTAATAATTTTTGGAAAAATGATTAAGTATGGAATTTTGTGAGAAAATGGGTTAATGATATTTGAGTGGAAAAATAGATAGAAAGGAAAAAGAAATAAGAAGAAGAAAAAGAGAAATAGAAAAAAAAAGAGAATTAGAGAAAAAGAAGAAGAGAAAGAAAGAGGAGGAAGAGAAAAGGAGAGGAAAAGAGGAAAACTTAGAAATTCATCAAGATCAATCACATAGCAAGTTGGAATCCGGGTAAGGGTGTGAAATCTTGTTATCTTAGCAATGTGTACGATTATGTATGATTGTATTGTTGATTTTGTTGATTTTCATGAGTTTTGATATAAACCCATTTGTGTAGAAAATGGTAGAAATCGATGTTTTCGCGGATAGAAATCGATATAATTTGTGTTGTGTGATCTCTATAAGTATATGAATCATTGCTATTAATTGTTTTGCTGATGGAAGTAATTTGGGGAAGAAAATGGAGATTTTGGGGGTTTTGGAACAGTGGAAACGAAGCAGAAATTCTGCTTCTGGTGTGAAGCGCCAGGCGAAAGGCCCAGAGCGCCGGGCGGTTCGAGCCTTCGCCGGGCGAAATTGAGAGGCGAGAGGGTGTCAAGCTACTGGTTTGGTTCACGTTTGTGGGGATTTCCTTCGCCCCTTCTTCGCCGGGCGAAGCGAAGGCGAAAATGAAGCGTCGCCGGGCGAAACTTTCCTGTCGCCGGGCGCTTTTGTTTTTTTTCATATAATTTTCTTTTCTTTTAAAATTCATAATTCTCGAACCGTAACTCCGATTTAGGCGTTCTTTATATCGTTGGAAAGCTATTGAGCTGTACATTGTGATTATGATGGTGTGGAAAATGTTGGCCGATTTTATTATGTCGGAAAGTCAGGAATAGTGCTATTTAGCGACTTTTACCGTTTTGACTGTGTGTTTGAATGCGAATCGTACAATAATACATTGATGTGAATGTATATAGATTGTATGTGATTGTATGAGATGAATGCATGAATATATTGTGAATATGTATGCATTTCAAGAATGTCTTGAGTCATTTTGCATGTGAAGCATAATGAAGTACATTCTTGTGTTGAGCGATTCTAATGAGAATCCGTTGTATCGTTGTGTGCCTATGTGAGGTGTGAGCGATGATTACAAATGATTGTGTGCCTGGGTGAGGTGTGAGCAATCGGATTATGTGCCTAGGCGAGGTGTGAGCAATCGGGTCGTGTGCCCGGGTGGGGTGTGAGCGATCCATAAACATTGTGTGCCCATGTGGGGTGTGAGCAATGGGGTGAACATCGTAGGCCCGACGGGGAGTTACAGTGATGTAACGAGCGATGGTTCCAGCAGATTTCCTGAGTGAACTTGAGATGATTGAGTCGGTACCGCATTGCATTTGCATAGAGTCGTGAGTCGGTCTCTATGATTTGCATTTATCATCTTTGTATTTGTGCATTGATGAACAAACATGAATGTGTACTTTGTGATGTATATGGGTGAGTTTTGATAAATTGTGGTGAGAATGTGGAATATGTGTATTTTTATGTTAAGATATATATAATTATATGCATGGTTATTATGATAATATTTCTCACCCTTCTGCTGTTTTATGATGCTCTATGAGGCATTGCAGAGTAGGTATGCTGGAGGTCTTTTTGTGAAGCGCGTCTTCATTCTTTTGGTCGGTTGGCTCTGATATGTAGCACCGGGTAGCTAGGATGTATATTATTCTTTTGCGATACATTTGTATATGTATCTTGTTGATAAATGTTGATGTAAACATGAATTGTGTTGATGGAGGATACATATATATATATATATATATATATATATATATATATATATATATATATATATATATATATATATGTGTGTGTGTGTATATGTTTGGATGTGGTTCAATGTTTAGATTTTCCGCTTTTATTCTAAATGTTGAGATGTGGGTGTAAGGACCAAGTTCCTCTGTTGCAAAGTTACCCCACTATTGCATATCAACTGTTGAGCAGGTGTTGTATGTTTTAATTTAAAGTATAATGTGACATATCTCTTTTATACCATGTTTATAATTATACTCTGACGAAATTTTTAATATGTGCCTAAATGATTATTTGATTATTTTGGGGGTATAGAAAGGGGGTGTTACATTAAGTGGTATCAGAGCCAGAGTTGAGTCAGTTGAGTCTGTCTTGTTGTTGTGTTGGTTGAACTGTTGTTTAAACTTGTTGTCATTTTGGGAATGATCAGAATATGGCTGGTAGAAACGATAATGCGATGGCTGCTGCTTTGGAAGCAATGGCTAGGGCGGTGCAAGGTGCACCGAATGTGAATGCTAATGACGAGTTTAGGAAGAATCAACCACCGATTTTCAAAGGAAGATTTGATCCCGATGGTGCTCAACTTTGGTTGAAAGAGATTGAAAGGATCTTTAGAGTCATGGACTGTGAGGAAGAGAATAAGGTGAGGCTTGGGTCTCACATGCTGAAGGAAGAAGCCGACGATTGGTGGGTCGGTATGCGTCAAGTTCTTGAGGTGGATGATGAGGAGATAACTTGGGATTTATTTCGTACTGAGTTCTTGAGGAAGTATTACCCTAAAAGTGTGAAAGGGAAGAAGGAGATGAAGTTCCTTGAACTGAAACAAGGTAGTATGTCCGTGGTGGACTATACTGCTAAGTTTGTGGAGTTGGTTCAATTCCATCCTCACTATGCTTCAATTACTGCTGAGTTCTCAAAGTGTATTAAGTATGAGAATGGTTTACGTCCCGAGATTAAACAGGTTGTGGGATATCAAAGGATAAGAAGGTTTTCGGATTTGACGGAATGTTGTAGAATCTTCGAGGAAGATAGCAAGGCTCGTTCTACACATTACAAGAGTTTGAATGAGAGGAAAGGAAAGCAACAAGCTAGAAGTGGGCCTTATGTGACACCCGTTGATAAAGGCAAGCACAGGGGAAACTTTGAGAAGAGATCTGGAGGAGAAGGTTCGGGTCCCATTAAGTGTTACAAGTGTGGTGAAATGGGTCATAAATCATTTGAGTGTGGGAAGCCAGTGGTGAAATGTTCTAACTGTGGAGGTCTTGGGCATGTTGCTACAGATTGTAGAAGGAATATGGTGAAGTGCTATAATTGTGGAGAAGTGGGTCACATTAGTACTAAGTGTACTAAGCCAAAACAAGCTCAATCGGGTGGAAAGGTGTTTGCATTAGCGGGGAAGGACACTACTAGTGCAGACCGTTTGATTAAAGGTACATGCTTTATTAATAGTACTCCTTTAGTTGCTATTATTGATACGGGAGCGACTCATTCGTTTGTTTCGTCTGAGTGCGCGAAGCGTTTGAATCTTGTGTTGTCTGTGATGGATGGTAAGATGGTTATTGATACTCCCGCAATGGGGTCAGTAACTACTTCTTTGGTTTGTGTGAGTTTTCCTTTGACCATTTATGGTAAAGACTTCGAGATGGATTTAGTGTGTTTGCCGTTGGAAGGGTTGGACGTAATCTTGGGTATGAACTGGTTGCGATTTAATCGAGTTCATATAGATTGCTATCACGAGTTAGTAAGGTTTCCTTCTTTAGAAGATGATGAAGATGAGAGTTTCCTATCCACTAAAGAGTTGAAGAAACTTTTAGCGGACGAAGCTCAATTGTTCGGTGTGTTTGCATCATTGTCGGTGGAGAGTAAAGTTGAGCTCGATGTGTTTCCAGTGGTGTGTGATTTTCCAGAAGTGTTTCCGGAGGATATTACGGATGTACCACCGGAAAGAGAAGTTGAGTTTTCTATTGATCTAGTTCCGGGTACTAGACCGGTTTCGATGGCACCATATCGTATGTCGGCATCAGAGTTGGTAGAATTGAAGAAGCAATTGAATGACTTGTTGGACAAGAGATTTGTAAGACCAAGTGTTTCTCCTTGGGGTGCTCCGGTATTATTGGTAAAGAAGAAGGATGGAAGTATGCGGTTATGCATTGATTATCGACAATTGAACAAGGTGACAATTAAGAACAAGTATCCACTTACAAGGATCGATGATTTGATGGACCAATTGGTTAGTGCACGTGTTTTTAGTAAGATTGATTTGAGATCGGGATATCACCAGATTCGTGTTAAAGAAGAGGATATTCAAAAGACGGCCTTTAGGACACGGTATGGCCATTACGAATATTCCGTGATGCCATTCGGGGTTTCTAATGCGCCGGGTGTGTTTATGGAATACATGAATCGTATTTTTCATGAACAGTTAGATCATTTTGTGGTTATGTTCATCGACGATATTTTGATTTATTCTAAGTCTCAAGAGGAGCATGAAGAGCATTTGAGGATTGTGTTACAAATTTTGAAAGAGAAACAATTGTATGCTAAGTTGTCGAAATGTGAATTTTGGTTGTCGGAAGTAAGTTTTCTTGGGCATATTATTTCTGGTAGTGGTATTAGTGTTGACCCATCCAAGATTGATGCGGTGATGCAATGGGAGGCTCCTAGATCGGTTACGGAGATTCGAAGCTTTTTAGGCTTGGCGGGTTATTATCGGAGGTTTATTGAGGGATTTACAAAGTTGGCACTTCCGTTAACGCAATTGACTTGTAAGGAAAAGGCTTTCATTTGGGATATTCATTGTGAAGAGAGTTTCAATGAGTTAAAAAGAAGGTTGACAACGGCTCCGATCTTGATTTTGCCAAATCCGACGGAACCATTTGTTGTGTATTGTGATGCTTCATTGGTTGGTTTAGGTGGTGTTTTGATGTAAGATGGAAAAGTTGTGGCTTATGCTTCAAGACAATTGAGAGTGCATGAAAAGAATTATCCTACGCATGACTTGGAGTTGGCAGCCGTGGTGTTTGTTTTGAAAATATGGAGGCACTATCTCTATGGTGCGAGATTTGAAGTTTTTAGTGATCACAAAAGCTTAAAATATTTATTAGACCAAAAAGAATTGAACATGAGACAAAGAAGGTGGTTAGAGCTTTTGAAGGATTATGATTTTGGTTTGAATTACCATCCGGGTAAGGCAAACGTAGTGGCCGATGCTTTGAGTCGGAAGTCGTTACATATGTCCTCATTGATGATGAGGGAATGGGAACTTTTGGAGAATTTTAGAGACTTGAGTTTGGTTTGTGAAATGACGCCGAGAAGTGTGAGACTTGGTATGCTACATGTTACGAATGATTTTCTTGCAACCGTGTGTGAAAAGCAAAAGTTGGACTTGAAGTTTGTTGATTTGATAATGAAGGAAAATGAGGATTTCAAGGTTGATAATTTTGGAGTTTTGAGATTCTGTGGTCGTATCTGTATTCCCGATGATGCGGAGTTGAAAAGGATGATATTGGAAGAAGGACACCGAAGTAACTTAAGTATTCATCCGGGAGCGAATAAAATGTATCAAGATTTGAAGAAAATCTTTTGGTGGTCTGGATTAAAGAGAGATGTGGCTCAATTTGTGTATGCGTGCTTAACTTGTCAAAAGTCTAAAGTGGAACATCAAAAGCCTAGTGGATTGATGCAACCGTTGGACATTCCGGAGTGGAAATGGGATAGTATATCGATGGATTTTCTTACGGGATTGCCGAATACGCAAAGAGGACATAATGCTATTTGGGTAATTGTTGATAGGCTTACTAAATCTGCTCACTTCATTCCAATTGATATTAGCTATCCTTTGGAGAGGTTAGCCGAGATTTATGTTCTTGTGGTTGTGAAGTTACATGGAGTTCCTAAGAGTATTGTATCGGATAGAGATCCTAGATTCACGTCAAGGTTTTGGGAGAGTTTACAAAAGGCTTTGGGTTCTAAGCTAAGATTGAGTTCGGCTTATCATCCGCAAACGGATGGTCAAACCGAGAGGACAATTCAATCGTTGGAGGATTTATTGCGTGCTTGTGTGCTCGAGCAAGGTGGTGCTTGGGATGGTTATTTGGCATTGATTGAGTTCACCTACAATAACATTTTTCATTCAAGTATAGGTATGGCACCATTTGAGGCTTTATATGGTCGGAGATGTCGAACACCTTTGTGTTGGCATGAAACAGGTGAGAGAACGATAGTTGGACCGGAGATGGTACACCAAACGACGGAGAAAGTGAAGTTTATTCGTAAAAAGATGAAAGCTTCTCAAAGTAGACAAAAGAGTTATCATGACAAGAGGAGAAAAGATCTTGAGTTTCAAGAAGGCGACCATGTGTTTTTGAGAGTTACGCCGATTACGGGTGTGGGTCGTGCTTTGAAGTCGAAGAAATTGACTTCTCATTTTATTGGTCCGTATCAGATTTCTGCACAAGTTGGTGTTGTGGCTTACCGTGTGGCGTTGCCTCCGAATCTTTCCAATTTGCATGATGTATTCCATGTTTCGCAACTTCGGAAGTATGTTCCGGATCCGTCACATGTTATTCCTATGGACGAGGTTGAAGTGAAAGATAACCTTACGGTTGAAACTTTACCGATTAGGATTTTGGACCGTGAAGTTAAGGAGCTGAGAGGCAAGGATATTGCACTTGTGAAAGTAGCGTGGGGAGGTGCTGCGGAAGGCGATATGACTTGGGAGCTAGAGAGTAGGATGCGAGAGTCGTATCCGGAGTTGTTTGAATCAGGTAATATTTTCGAGGACGAAAATTTCTAAAGTGGGGGAGAGTTGTAACGCCCCGATTCCAATTATTCCCATTTTGTTGAGTCTTTTATTTAAATTGAGTGATAAATTATTTTATTTGTGGAATTGGTATGTTAATATGCTATGTTGATGTGTTATGTTATTTTACGTCTTGAGAGTTTTCGGGGAAATTAGAATGGGAGGTATTTTAGACATTTCTCAATTATTAGTAAGTTAGAAATTTAGTAATAATTTTTGGAAAAATGATTAAGTATGGAATTTTGTGAGAAAATGGGTTAATGATATTTGAGTGGAAAAATAGATAGAAAGGAAAAAGAAATAAGAAGAAGAAAAAGAGAAATAGAAAAAAAAAAGAGAATTAGAGAAAAAGAAGAAGAGAAAGAAAGAGGAGGAAGAGAAAAGAAGAGGAAAAGAGGAAAACTTAGAAATTCATCAAGATCAATCACATAGCAAGTTGGAATCCGGATAAGGGTGTGAAATCTTGTTATCTTAGCAATGTGTACGATTATGTATGATTGTATTGTTGATTTTGTTGATTTTCATGAGTTTTGGTATAAACCCATTTGTGTAGAAAATGGTAGAAATCGATGTTTTCGCGGATAAAAATCGATATAATTTGTGTTGTATGATCTCTATAAGTATATGAATCATTTTTATTAATTGTTTTGCTGATGGAAGTAATTTGGGGAAGAAAATGGAGATTTTGGGGGTTTTGGAACAGTGGAAACGAAGCAGAAATTCTGCTTCTGGTGTGAAGCGCCGGGCGAAAGGCCCAGAGCGCCGGGCGGTTCGAGCCTTCGCCGGACGAAATTGAGAGGCGAGAGGGTGTCAAGCTACTGGTTTGGTTCACGTTTGTGGGGATTTCCTTCGCCCCTTCTTCGCCGGGCGAAGCGAAGGCGAAAATGAAGCGTCGCCGGGCGAAACTTTCCTGTCGCCGGGCGCTTTTGTTTTTTTTCATATAATTTTCTTTTCTTTTAAAATTCATAATTCTCGAACCGTAACTCTGATTTAGGCGTTCTTTATATCGTTGGAAAGCTATTGAGCTGTACATTGTTATTATGATGGTGTGGAAAATGTTGGCCGATTTTATTATGTCGGAAAGTCGGGAATAGTGCTATTTAGCGACTTTTACCGTTTTGACTGTGTGTTTGAATGCGAATCGTACAATAGTACATTGATGTGAATGTATATAGATTGTATGTGATTGTATGAGATGAATGCATGAATATATTGTGAATATGTATGCATTTCAAGAATGTCTTGAGTCATTTTGCATGTGAAGCATAATGAAGTACATTCTTGTGTTGAGCGATTCTAATGAGAATCCGTTGTATCGTTGTGTGCCTATGTGAGGTGTGAGCGATGATTACAAATGATTGTGTGCCTGGGTGAGGTGTGAGAAATCGGATTGTGTGCCTAGGTGAGGTGTGAGCAATCGGGTCGTGTGCCCGTGTGGGGTGTGAGCGATCCATAAACATTGTGTGCCCATGTGGGGTGTGAGCAATGGGTGAACATCGTAGGCCCGACGGGGAGTTACAGTGATGTAACGAGCGATGGTTCCAGCAGAGTTCTTGAGTGAACTTGAGATGATTGAGTCGGTACCGCATTGCATTTGCATAGAGTCGTGAGTCGGTCTCTATGATTTGCATTTATCATCTTTGTATTTGTGCATTGATGAACAAACATGAATGTGTATGTTTATGTGGAATGATTGAGAATGGCGAAAGCATGTCTGATGAAAATGCTTGGTGATATATGTATACATTGTGATGTATATGGGTGAGTTTTGATAAATTGTGGTGAGAATGTGGAATATGTGTATTTTTATGTTAAGATATATATAATTATATGCATGGTTATTATGATAATATTTCTCACCCTTCTGCTGTTTTATGATGCACTATGAGGCGTTGCAGAGTAGGTATGCTGGAGGTCTTTTTGTGAAGCGCGTCTTCATTCTTTTGGTCGGTTGGCTCTGATATGTAGCACCGGGTAGCTAGGATGTATGTTATTCTTTTGCGATACATTTGTATATGTATCTTGTTGATAAATGTTGATGTAAACATGAATTATGTTGATGGAGGATACATATATATATATATGTGTATATGTTTGGATGTGGTTCAATGTTTAAATTTTCCGCTTTTATTCTAAATGTTGAGATGTGGGTGTAAGGACCAAGTTCCTCTGTTGCAAAGTTACCCCACTGTTGCATATCAACTGTTGAGCAGGTGTTGTATGTTTTAATTTAAAGTATAATGTGACATATCTCTTTTATACCATGTTTATAATTATACTCTGACGAAATTTTTAATATGTGCCTAAATGATTATTTGATTATTTTTGGGGTATAGAAAGGGGGTGTTACAAGACTCACTGGGGAGACTCTAAGGATGCACCGGGGATAGAAAAATAAAGAGGAAATCCTACAGGCCCTCACTGGGGATGGGAGCCAGAGAGGGGCTCTCCACTAGGGAAAAGTCCAAGGAGATGGACGACAGGTTTATAGGTGATCGGACGACACTGGGGAAATGAAAGTACACTCTTTACTGGGCATGGAACCAGAAAGAAGACATGATCTCCCCTGGGGATCAATTTGGAATAAAAGGATAGACACCAACAAAAGATTTTCTGGGATTTTCTTATACTGAAGAGTTCAAACGGGATCTTAAAAAAAAACCAGAAAAGACAGAGAAAGATACATCCGAAAAAACATCAGATGGCAAAAAAAACCAGTCATCCAATAATGGTTGTGAATGAAGGGTACAAATCATAATATCTAATAATGGCTTTAGATGAATGTGAACAGAGACTACATTCAAGAATGGATTTGAATGCAAAGAAACCAGTCATCCAATAATGGCTTTGAACAAAAGGTATAAATCACAATATCTAATAACGGCTTTAGATAAAGTGAACAAAGACTCTATCTGAAAAATACCAGAAAGGGAGACACATCCGGATAGGCATCAGATGGTAGAGAAACTGGACATCCAATATTGGCTTTGAATGAAAGGTATAGATCACAATATCTAATAACGACTTTAGATAAAGTGAACAAAGATTACATTCAAGAATGGCATTGAATGTAAAAAAACACCAGTCATCCAATAATGGCTTTAGATGAAAGGTATAACTCATAATATCTGAGAAGGCATCAGATGAAAGTGAACAAGATAGAAATCCAAGAAAGCATTGAACAAAAGGAACCACAGTATTCAAGACAGCATTGAATGAATGTGAACAAAGGTGAAATCCAAGAAAGCATTGGATGACTATGAACTTTCAGGAATGGCACTGAAAGTAAAGGTAGATCACTATATTCAGGAATGGTATCGAATGATAGTGAGAAAGACATCCAGGAATGACACTGAATGCAAAGGAGAAAACTCATCCAGGAATGGCACTGAATGGACAAAAAAGACTTTCAGGAATGGCACTGAAAGATATCCAAGTAAATTTGATGAGGATTACAAAAGAGAGGCAAAACTTCCAGGAATAGCACTGGGAGAAACAAGGGGAATAAGATATCCAGGAATGGCACTGGAGATCACAAGAGACAGACATCCAGGAATGGCACTGAAGATCACAAGAGACAGACATCCAGGAATGGCACTGGAGTGAGAGAATATAAAGATCCAGGAATAGCATTGGAATGAGAGAAGACCAACATCTATCAACAAAATTAGATGCGCAAGAGAATGACAACATTCAGGAATGACACTGAATGAAAAGGACAGGTAACGTTTTGGTAAGACGTGGATAACGACACGACCTCGGGAGAAATGTAAATGAGGATAAAACACTCATGTTATGCATATGGTATAAATTATGCAGATGATATATGATCAAATGCGAATGCAGATGTCGACGACATGGCTCGACTCTCTAGGAAGACAAGACTGGAAGACTGATTCCTCTACACGGAGATCACTACCATTCTGCTTGGGGACTAGGGATGCTTCTGCTGAACACATCTTTGCCACACTAATAAACTGTATTTAGTGATGATCCTTGTAAAGAAGGATGAAGAGCTGCTTGGGGATTCTTCAAGTAAACTGCCCCAGATTAGCTGATTATTGTAGATGAGCTGATAATTGCTTCGGCTTGATTGATTCTGGAAATGACTGTTTCATGGTGCTCTTAGAAAGCTTGCCGCAGTCTGGGTCTTGAAAATGATTGTTTTACTGTACACTAGGAAAACTTGCCCCAGTATGAGTCTTGAAAATAATTGTTTTACTGTACACTGGGAAAGCTTGCCCCAGTATGAGTCTTGAAAAATCTTATGTATAAACCGATTTTGAGAAGTCTCCATTAAACCTCAAATCTTGAACTAATTCTCAACAGAATATGGAAGGAACTTGCCCCTGATTGGATCACCGACCAAGTTTCTCAATTGTTTGAAAATTCCTTAAGAAGAAAGCTAGTTTGCAAGCAAAAGTATTTGTACAAACATGGTAAATGCAAAGTTCATGCAACTTTTGAAACCAAAATCATTTTGAAAGAGGTGCAAAGTATATGGGATACTGGTCAGAACACGGTGGTTCAAGACTTAAAGTGAAACGTTTAAGCAAAGGGTGTAATACCCAAAATAGTTGACCTACAAAGATCTTTTGGAGTCAGTTTACACAACCTTGCTGTAGTATACTTTCAAAATAACCTTTCTTCAGTTAGGTCTTTTAAGGGTTATAACATGGCCTGGTTCACGGTTTAAGAAACAAAGGATAAAGGCTCAAAGTTTATTTGTACCCACCCAATCTACGTGATGAACTTCAGTCCTATGCTCAGTTAACTCAAACTATGCACTCAAATTCCCATGAGTTAGGAATTGCACTGATGATAGCGATGATGGTTCAAAATTCAATGGACTTGAGATGGCGATCACTGCTTCCTTACAACTTTTGGTTGTCATACAAGCTTGTTCTTTCTTCTTTTCTTTTCTTTTTTTTTGTCTTTTTTTTAGTGACTGCCTGGCTTAAGGATTACAGTGAATCATCATTGGCGTTTGACTTGAAAGACATCTTCGACACTTGCTTGCTGTGTGCGAAGGAACATTTGTGAACTTTGTTGAGAGTCGTCTTGAATGCTGCTCTTGTAATTGAATGCACAACCCAGTTAACTAAGAACTAACCTGCCCCAGGTTAAAATTGCGGGTTTTTATTTGTAAAGAAAGGAAACTCCTACTTCAAGGCTCGAAGGGGTCAAAGAGGGGTTAACTTCCTTATTTCTCCAGTGTTTGGGGAACTGAAACAATGCCTTACATCGTCAGCAAAGTTTTGATTTAAAAGCATACCAACAGCAATTATGGGTATAACGTTTTCATCATCCTCCCTCCAATCTTTGCATAATCAGAAGAAAATGGACAAGAGAATTTTTTTATTTTATTTTTCATGAAAGAGGAAGCAATAAGAAGTAAATAGCAAAAACAAATGAATTGAATCAAAAAGTTGTAAATGCTCATTTCATTAATTTTGAAAGTACAAACATCATTTGAAAGCAAACAGCTAATACAAAACAAAGGAAAATGCAAACAATAAGAAACAAGGTCTAATGACTATTCAACTACAAGTATGAGTTGTCCTGTCTTCGAAAAGTAGCTGAGCTGAAGTCGACTGAAGCTTCACTTGCCCTGGCAGAGGGTTGTTCTGACATTCTGCGTCTGATGTTAGCTCTAGTCCTGTATCGGTGTCGAGGAATCAGCTTGACGACTCACAGGTGACACTGGAAGATGGAGACGGCTAAAAATGAGTAAATGGACAGACAGACGCATGCAATGAATCATGCAAAGATGCAAATGATATGCAATGCAATGCAAATAGGGTACAAAACACATGCAACAGGGTCAAGGGTTCGAGATCACAACATGGAGTCTGGGTAAAGAACCAACCACAGGGTGTGTACTAAGGTTCTTGTATCTGCAGAGCAAGGTTCTAAAGAGTTCCCAGAGTCGACAACCCATCTTTCGGATTTTATCAACTTCCCAATTGCTCGGTGATCGATAAAATCCTCAAGAGAGTCTCGTCTGAGCGTAGTATCGCGTAGCAATCATTTAGGATTACTCCCTCATAATCATCGCACTACATCCTAAATAGCCCAGGTGGGGTAAAGGATAACTAAAGGTCATCAGTATCTACAACACCAAAGTTGGAAGTAGTAACGCTTTCAGGATTGCTCGTTCAACATTTACCACCTCCAAGAGGGCCTCAACTGAGTGTGGAACCTCAAGTCAACTCCTTTGGGATTTCTCCCTCGAAGTCTCCTTGACTATGTCCACGATCCTATCATATGTGTAAACTCAAGTCCGAGTTAGGACTTATCCTCACCACTCAAGGTAGCAACCTTGCACACAGAAAAACCCAAGCACAAGCAGATATATATACAGATATGAATATACAAATGTACAAGCAAGCAAACATATAAATAACACAAATACAAACAAGATAGGCTTAACCCTCTTAGGGGAGTGATCCCCAGTGAAGTCGCCATTTCTGTTGCGGTGAAAATCGGATAACAAGCTATTACTTAACTTGCATCATTTTTATTGAAATATGCTTTATTATTTCATATCAGTAACACAGTACAAAGAGGTATTTATAGAATATGAATTACACTAGAAAATAGGGGTAATTATTCTCCCTATAAATGCTAATCCTAAATAAGGTAAAAATTGAATAATACAGTTGATTACTATTAATTACAATATATATCCAGTCATAATTAGCTGTACAACAGAATTTCAACACTCCCCCTCAAGCTGGCATGAATATATCGTTCATAGCAAGCTTGCACACCATGTTATCAAAAAGTCTCTTTGGAAGACTCTTTGTGAGCACATCTGCTACTTGACTTTTGGTGGGTATGTAGGACATACAAATCTCACCACTGTCAATTTTTTCTTTGATGAAATGCTTGTCCACTTCAACATGCTTCGTCCTGTCATGTAGGACAGGATTATGGGCAATAGAAATAGCAGCCTTATTATCGCAGTAAACTTTAATTGGAGTTGGACCAAAAAACTTCAATTCTTCCATGAATTTTTTGATCCATAATACTTCACAAAAACCATGGGCCACAGATCGGAATTCAGCTTCTGCACTGCTCCTGGCTACAACATTTTGTTTTTTGCTCCTCCATGTTACTAGATTTCCACCTATAAAGGTACAATATCCCGAGGTAGACCTTCTATCATTTATATTACCTGCCCAATCAGCATCTGTATAGGCTTCAATCTGTATATGCCCTCTATTTCTGAATATCAACCCCTTTCCAGGAGTACCTTTCAAGTATCTTAATATTCTGAAAATAGCTTCAAAGTGGGCTGCCCCTGGTGCATGCATAAATTGGCTTATTACACTCACTGCAAAGGCTATATCTGGCCTTGTATGTGACAGATAAATTAGTCTTCCAGCTAATCGTTGATAGCGTTCTCTATCTACTATTTCATCTTCAGCAACTGACTTTAGTTTCACATTGGGATCCATTGGTGTTTCTACTGCTTTACACCCTGTCATCCCTGTTTCTGCGAGTAAATCGAGTATATACTTGCGCTGGTTGAGAAAAATTCCTTCTTTAGATCTTGCGAACTCCATCCCAAGAAAGTATTTTAACTTTCCAAGATCCTTGATATCAAACTCAGCCTCAAGTTTTCTCTTCAAATCACTAATTGCTTTAACGTCATCTCCTGTAATAATAATATCATCAACATACACTATTAAGATAGCAATCTTACCTTCACATGAGTGTTTAAAGAACATAGTGTGATCTGCTTGACTTTGGGTGAAGCCATGCCTCTTAACAACACTTCCAAATCTCTCAAACCAGGCCCTTGGCGATTGTTTCAATCCATATAAGGATTTTCTCAATCTGCAGACTTTGTTTCTTCCAAGATTTTTTTCAAATCCAGGAGGTAAACTCATATATACTTCTTCATGTAATTCACCATTTAAGAAGGCATTTTTAACATCATATTGATATAGTGTCCAGTTGAAGTTTACTGCAAGAGAGAGAAGAATTCTGATGGAGTTGATCTTAGCAACCGGAGCAAAAGTCTCTTGGTAATCAATACCATGAGTTTGAGTAAATCCTTTTGCTACTAATCTCGCCTTGTATCTTTCCACACTTCCATCAGCCTTGCATTTCACCGTAAAGACCCACTTACACCCTACTGCCTTTTTATCTTGTGGTAGATCAGTGATACTCCAAGTATTACTTTTGTTTAGAGCATCCATCTCTTCTTTCACCGCTAATTTCCAATTCGGATCACTTAATGCTTCCTGAATAGTTCTGGGCACAAACAAATTAGAAATCCTAGACACATATGCCTTGTGGGTGTGTGATAGTTTGTCATATGACAAGTAATTAGACATAGGATGTTTAGTGCACATACGAGAACCTTTCCTCTCAGCAATTGGGACATTAAGGTCAGGAATATTTTTTCTCACAGAAATTGGAAGATTAATATCAGGAAAAGACAAATCAGGTAAATCATTGGATGAGTAAGAAGGATTACCAGATGAAGAACTAGAAGGCAGATTATCGGTAGGACCTTCACTTGGTAAATCAGATTGGATTTCTACCGGAGAGACAATAGGCCTTGCACCACCTTTGTGGAATTTTTTTCGAACATACACTTTAATTTCACGATTATCATCCTTAATCAGTGTTTCTCCCCCTGTTTCAGATTCTCTTATCTTGGCACTTGGGTGATTAGTAGTCACAATATCATCTAGAGCAGGCAAGGTTTCCCAAAAATTATCTTCTTTATTATTACATTGACTCTCCCCCTGAAGAGAATTTCTAAAAAAAGGTTGATTTTCAAGAAAGTGAACATCCATGCTTTCAAAAAATTTCTTTGTAACTGGGTTAAAACATTTGTATCCCTTTTTGTTGGAAGCATAGCCAAGAAAAACACATTTTTCGGCTTTAGGATCCAATTTAGAACGAAAAACATTGGGGATGTAAACATAACAGAGACAACCAAAAACTTTAAGGGGAAGATCCGTAATAATACGAGATGTAGGAAAATTGTTTTGTAACACTTGTACAGGACTTTCATATTGTAACACCCGAGATGGCATTCGATTGATGAGGTGACAAGCAGTTAATAAAGCATTTCCCCAAAGATACTTAGGTACATTCATAGAAAACATAATAGCTCTCGTAACTTCGAGGAGATGTCTATTTTTTCTTTCAGCAATACCATTTTGTTGCGGAGTATCGCGACAAGTGGATTGATGAATTATCCCCTTAGTTACAAGGAATGTACTTAAGTATTTGTTGAAATATTCAGTGCCATTGTCAGACCTTAGAATGCCAATCTTGGTTTGAAATTGATTGTTAATCATGTTAAAAAAATCTTGAAATCTTTGTTCAACTTCTGATTTTTTCTCCATGAGATAAACCCAACACAGCCGTGTATGATCATCAATAAATGTCACAAACCATTTTTTTCCAGACATAGTTTTAATTTTTGAAGGACCCCAAACATCACTATGAATTAAATAAAAAGGTTTGGAAGCAGAATAGACTTTTGATTTAAAAAACACACGATGATCTTTAGCTAAGTGACAAGCTTCACAATGAAATTGTGAGGAATTTATTTCTTTTGAAAAAGCAGGAAACAAATGCTTAAGATACGAAAAACTAGGGTGGCCTAATCTTTTATGCCATAACATAACTTGATTTGAAACAGGAGATGAGCTTGTACTGTTTGAACCGAAAAACGCTGTATTGCCAAACTGAATTCCATCAAGGTAGTACAGTCCATTCATCTCTCTAGCAGTTCCAATCGTCTTCCCCGAGTTCTGGTCCTGAAAAACACAAGTAGAAGGACGAAAAAGAACAGAACAATTAGTGTCCTTAGACAATTTATGAACAGATAGAAGATTACAAGCGAATTTAGGAACATGTAAAACAGATTGCAAAGTGATTTGCTCTGAAATTTTTATGCTGCCTTTGCCTGCAATACTTGAGTAACTACCATCAGCTATCCTAACTTTTTCAAAACCTGAACTAGGAAAATAGGAACTGAATAGATGAGAGCAATTAGTCATGTGTTCAGATGCCCCTGAATCTATTATCCAAGGGTTAGAGTGGTTGTAGGCAGATAGTGCCCAAGAATCCTTACCTGTTTGTGCCACAGTTCCAGAAGGAATATTAAGAGATGAATTGAGCTTTAGAAACTTAAGAAGGTTATCCATTTGCTCCTTCGTACATGGAGACGAATCAGCCTCATTGGCTGTAGGCATGGGACGGTCACCGAACTTACCAGCCTTGCCATGGTTTGGTCGTCCATGTAGTTTGTAGCAAGTTTCCCGAGTGTGGCGATTGCGACCACAATAGTCACAGAATAAATGAGTCTTATCTCTACCTTGTTGATTAGGAAGTGGTTTACGATTGACATGGGGAATTGCCAAGGCAGATCCTTCAACTAGTGGAGGGACAGCTGCTGTATTTTTGCCAAGCATCACTTGTCGACGACTCTCTTCGCGACGTACTTCTGAAAAAACTTCACTAATTGGAGGGATAGGATTTCTGCCTAAAATACGGCCACGAACCTCATCAAAATCAACATTTAAACCTGCAAGGAACTTGAAAACACGACTAGTATCCACCATCTTCTTGTAATGTTTGTTGTCGGCAGGTGATTTCCACTCATACTCATTGAAAAGGTCCAAATCTTGCCAAATACGTTTGAGACAATTGAAGTATTTGGTGACTGAATCTTCACCTTGCCGAATTTCTCCCAGTTTGAGAGTTAATTCATAGATTTGGGATTGATTTTCCAAATCAGAGTACATTTGGGAGACACCTTCCCAGAGTTCTTTTGCAGTATCATAACAGAGATAATTTGCACCTATCTCTTCATCCATGGAGTTGACTAACCATGTCATGACCATGGAGTTTTCAGCATCCCATGTATCATAATCTGTACCTGCCTTGTCTGGTTGTTTTTTGTCACCAGTGATGTAGCCAATCTTTCCTCTCCCCCTGAGATACATACGAACGGATTGCGACCATCGAAGATAATTACCACCGTTCAGCCGAATTGTTGTGATCTGGACAGGGTGGTTTTCATGGTACGTCCGGACTAATTGAGGTGTTTCAGGTTTGGGTGAGGAATGTTTGGGTGAAAGTGAGGACTCAGTGTCAGACATTATGTGGGATGAAAAAAGACAAACAATGCGGAAGCAAAAACAAAACCCTAAAGGATTCTTTTTGCTACTGATACCATATTGAAATATGCTTTATTATTTCATATCAGTAACACAGTACAAAGAGGTATTTATAGAATATGAATTACACTAGAAAATAGGGGTAATTATTCTCCCTATAAATGCTAATCCTAAATAAGGTAAAAATTGAATAATACAGTTGATTACTATTAATTACAATATATATCCAGTCATAATTAGCTGTACAACAGAATTTCAACAATTTTCTTTTACAACCGACTTTGATTTATCCAAAGGAAAGGTTCAAGATCGTTAAAAAACCTAAAGGGCGGAGATCTAAGGTTCGGGGGTTGGTTATTCAAAGGGAAGGTATTAACACCCTAAGTATCTGTAGTACTCTACAGGAACCTCTTGCTAAGTTTGTGTTATGTTATGTTTGCTTGCTAAGAACACGAAATAGAATTAATCTCGTCCTAATCATGATTTAATCGAGGAATCGATAATCAATGATTCTTGACTTTCATCAACTAAAAAGTGAATGAAACTGAAATAAAGAGAAAGCGGTCTCATATTGGTCAAAGTTTTGTTGATTCAATGAAGTCAACCAAACCATGAAGTTTGTTATGTCATCGACCAAAATAAAGATAATGAAACCGGAATGAAAAAATAAGGTTGGTCCCGTCTTAATCAAGATTTAAATCGATAAATCGATAATCTTAGATTTTTGACTTTCATCGACCAATAAAAATAAGTAAAAAGTGGCCTCATATTTATCAAGACTTTATTGATTTGAAATAATCAAAGTCATAGATTTGTGCAATGTCATCGGCCTAAAGTAAAGAAAATGGACTCGAAATGAAGAATAAAGTTAGTCTCGTCTTGATCAAGATTTAATCGGAGGATCGATAATCTTTTGATATTCGACTTTCATTTACCAACAAAAATAAAGAAATGAGCCTCATACATATCAAGACTTTTTAGTCATTTTGCATAAATCAACTAAGTCATGATTTTGTAATATCATTGGCCCTAAAAATCGAAATAAAGATCGTAAGCGAAAAATAAAAATCAAAACAAAATTCGAAAGAAAAAGTTATGAATTCAAGAAATAACATGATAAATTGAAACTAAAAATTCAAAGTGCTCCTAAAATAAAAACTAGAGAAACAAAATTAAGAAATAAATGGAAAATAAAATAAAAATAGTATGAAATAATAAAAGGGTGGTGATGAAGCATGTTTTTTGTCTTTTTGAATTTTTATCTTATCTTTTAAACATCATTCATAATAAAACCAAACAAAAATTATAGGATATTACAATACTTTTTCCATAAAAATATTAACATGCTAATGAACTTGATAATAGCATAGATAAATGATCATGGTACTTTGAAAATGGAGAAATAAAAGAGGTGAATGTTACCTAGTGGAGACGGTCCACTGCCTCTTCAATGACACAAGTTATGGAAAAATGAAGACGAGCTTTCTCTCCAGAAAATTTGCAAGAATAATTGAGGGAGAAAATTAAGAGAGTATTCAGCCTTTGTGTGGGGTGAATCTGGTGTGTCAAATGAGAGAAAGAGAGATCTTATTTATAGTGTGAATAAAGTGGGAGTGTTGATGTGGCAATCCATGTGACTTTATGAGAATGATTCTTGGCCATTGATGAGTGAAGTGTGAGAATGATTTTTGGTCATTGATAAATCCAAGTTGGCAATCCATGTGAAGTGTTAGGATGATTGAGTGGTTCCCACTTACCATGAAGATAAACAAAATAAAAGTAATAATAATAATAATAATAATAAAGCTTAGTAATAATAAAACTAAAAATAATAAAACTAATAATGATAATAAAACTAATAATAATAAAATTAATAATAATAATAATAATAAAAAAAGAAATAATAATAATAAAATTAAAAATAATAAAAAAAGATAATTGAAAATAGTTAGTGAAAAAAAGAAACAAAACAAATTAAATTCTAACAAAAAAATGCTTGATTATTGATATGTTTACTAAAATGCGAAAACAGAGACCAATGAAAAGGATATGCAAACGATCAGAATATCGGAGGGTAAAATTTGGGGTACAACAATAAGCCTAAACTCAAATTTTGCCATAGTGATCTAGGGGCTTATGGTAGACTGCTCCTGATGTTTGGATCAAAGACAACATAATCTCTAATATTTCTTGCTCGGTCATTGCCAATGCCAATTGTAACACCCCAATTTTAGTAATTAGTTATTTATATTAATTAATTGAGTGATTTATGAACTAATTAATTTATGAGATTTATTTGATTTATTTGAATTAAATGAATTATTTGATTTATTGAATTTATATGAATTATTTGATTTATATGAATTATTGGGTTTATATAAATTAATTGATTTATTTAATTTATATGAGTTAATTGATTTAATTGAAATATGTGATTTATTGAATTAATTGAATTAATGGATTTATTGGACTTATTTGAAATAATTGATTTATTTAATCACTTGATTTATTTGGATTATTTAAATTAAGTAATTTATTTAATTAATTCTATTTGGTAGAATTATATAGAATTGCTAGATTTTAGTTGGGTTTGATGTGGTGTGTGAATAGTAAGTGAGATGGGTTGGGTTAAGCCCAATAACTTAAAGACAATTTTAGGGTTTAATAATGAGAATAGAAAGATAGTAAGAGAGAAAAGGGGGAACAAGAGGAAATAGAAGACAAGAGAAGAAAAGCGTAGAGGAGAAGAAGAGGAACTTAAAAATCTAAGCTCAAGAAATTCATCTAAAAACTAAGGTAAGGGTGAGTTTTTACTCATTATTGAGATTATTGGATGATAAGTAGTGGGTAGAAATGAGTTTAGATTAAAATCCCCAAAATTTACTATGAGATTGAAATTATTAGGTTTTGATATTAATTTCTGAAAAATGTTAATTTTAGTGTGTATAGAATTGATTTTTGGTAATACTACCTCCGTCCCTAAATATAAGATGTCATATACTAAATTACGCTAATTAAGAAAGTTGGTAAGAGTATTAAATCTATTGACTATTTGTATAATTTTACAAGTTTTTCCTTAGGAGAGAGAAATAATTAATGTTTATACTAGGGTATTTATTATAGATTGCAGAAAAATATGTAAATAATTAGGGATATGTTTGGAAAAAATTAATTAATGCATTTTGAAAGTTGAAAAGAGTCTTATAAAAAGGAACAAGAAAAAAAATTTAAGAGGATCTTATAATTAGGGACGGAAGTAGTAGTATAGAGATCCATTTGATATTTAGAGTACCCATTGGAATTAGAAATTTAAAATATTTTTATTGATTCATTATTGTCGCCGAGAAAGTATTGTAGGGAAATGGATTTCTTCACTGTAGCGATATAAGAAAAAAAGTAGCCATTATATATAGTAATTGGCATTGTGGAAAGAAATTAATATATATTATGTTATCTTGTAGCAATCAATAAAAAGATGAGGATTTAATTATGTGAAACCATCTCTCTTCATTGAATGTGGCGCAGGGAAACATTACTTGAGGCAATGAAACACTTAAATTAATGTGAATAATGCATAGTGCTACCTTTTTGTTTCATTATTAATAAATTGTGGTTTGCCGACACTGTAGCTATAACAAAACAATTATGTGAACTACCTCCCTTAATAATGTGCTGCGCCTAGATGCAGTATTATATATATATAATGTTAATAGGCAATAAGAAATGTGTTTGATACTAATAAGTGGCAATACAAGTAGTATATATATATATTAGTAATGAATAGGAAATATGATGGTGGTACTTTTTTTAGAAAAAGCAAAGATGATATTATTATACTAGCATGAGACATGCTAAGTAATAACCGTCTGTTACACCAGATATGCTACAATAGCAACACAACAGAATTACAATACACCACACCAGCCACAACTAGACAAATTACATTAATCTCCACCACACCAAAGAACTATAGACCCCAGACCAGAACTCAAGCCTAATAAGCAAAAGGAGATTACAATTTTTACAGATCAACAGTCAAACTCTGACAACTGCCAACCCCAAAGCCAACCAGCAGGACCCGGAACCTTCCCCAGCTACACTCAAGAAACCAGACCGCTACGTATCAGCAGACACTCCAAGGACCTATGAAGTCCCAAGATGCTTCATTATGCTTCAATATCCACCAAATGCCAGCAGCAATATGTATGAGATTTCCTGAATAGTCTAAACACATATTATTAACAGATAGGCACAAGGGATTTTGAGCACCAAAGAAAGCACGGATCTTTACACATCAGCCAACACAGCACATGATCTGTCGTGATGATGAAACAAACCAATAACATACGCCACAAACACAAAAAAAATAGAACTCTACCACCAAGCACTCAGGCCAGCAGCAACAAAGAACTTTGTCTTGACTTCTATCACACTTGTCACCTTCTATAGCCCCGGAGGTAAATTGAACTCGCGAAGAAGATCTGGTAAGCTTTTTTGTGGCTTACCTAGAAACCTTCACCCAAAACCAACTCCTCACAGCAGCAATAGCACCTTTGACACGTAAAATCTCTTTGCCACCAGCATCAGCCAAAAACCAAATCTGCATTCCTAACTCTTCTGAAACAGGTGCAACGAAACCGCCACGACAGCACTCCTGATCTTGGCTGCTCCGATTCAGTTTGTCGCAATACCTATACAAGCTTTAGGATTCATGCACCATATGCCTAAGTCATCCTTAATCGTATTAGACTTCAATCTGAGCCATTTCCACGCTGTGATCTTCGTTTCTTCTCCGATTTTCTCTGTGTTAATTTCCTCGTTTTCGAAGATTCTTTTGTTTCTACTCTTCCAAATGTTCCACACGCAAGCTGACCAAATCACATTCAGTTTCAATGTAAGATTCATGTCTCCACCTATCAGATTTTCAAACTGCTCCAAATGTTTCCATCCGTCGTTATGAAAAGCCGAATGGACTCCAATCCACTTACGAATACTGCTCCAGACACCTGCATACAAAGGACATTCGAAGAATATATGTTCGACTGAATCCTCTCTACCACACTCTCCTGAACACCCTAGCTGACCCGAATTCAACACACCCCTCTTTGCCAGATTATCCTTTGATGGAATTTTGTTCTGTAACATTCTCCACAACATACACGACACTTTTAATGAAATTGCACTGTTCCATATCTTAGACCAATCTTGGTTTACCACACTTTGAGTATTTGACGTCATACTTTTATACACTTCTTTCACCGAATACTCGTCTGATGAAACATGTCTACCTATATCCAATTCTATTAAATTCTTCCACCATTTTGAGCCTCCCTCCCCTCCCATGTTTATGACCCCATTACTTTCTCCATATTTATTCACTAATGCTTCAAACCAAATGCCACTACTCTTTTTTCTAATTTTCCACTTCCACTTCCCTAATAGTGCCAAGTTGAAAAATCTTAAGTTTCTAATCCCCAACCCCCCTGCTTCTATCGGTCTACATATTTTATCCCAACTCACCCAATTGATTTTCCTTTTTTCATCAAGACCCCCCATAAAAACTGTTTACAAATTGATTCAAGTTTAGAAATAATACCTGTTGGTGCCTTGAAGAAGGAGAGGAAGTAAACCGGGATCGCGTAAAGGACAAATTACAGCAGGACCACTCTTCCCCCTATTGATAGCACATTGTTCTTCCACCTGTTTAGTCTTGCTTTTACTATTTTGATAACCTGGTTCCATGTTTCTAGTCTGCTCGGATCAGCCCCTACGGGTAGACCAAGATAACTCATTGGCAGCTCTCCAACCTTACAGTTCAGGATTTTGGCAGCCTCCGAAATCCAACTATCAGCAATATTGATCCCAACTATCGAGCTTTTATTGAAATTCACTTTTAATCCAAACATCTTCTCGAATAGCAGCAGTATTGCCTTTATCGTTCGCACATTAAACCAGCTCTTTTCACACGTTATTAAGGTGTCGTCTGCGTACTGTAAGTGAGTAAACCGCCGCACACCTCTTTCAAACTTATATCCCTCCATCTTTCCATTGTCCACTGCCTTCTCCATCAATGCACCAAACCCTTCCGCAGCTATAAGGAAAAGGAACGGAGAGAGCGGATCTCCTTGCCTTAATCCTCGGCCCATCAAGAAATCCTTAGTTGGGCTGCCGTTTACTAATACTGATATTGACGATGTTCTTAGGCATTCGGCAATCCAGTTCCGCCATTTTTCATGAAAGCCCATTTTTTCCATGACAAACAGCAAATAGTCCCAATCTACTGAATCGTATGCTCTCTCAAAGTCCACTTTGAAGAGTACCGCTTCTTTCCTTTCCCGCCTAGCCTCATCTACTATTTTGTTTGCCACCAGTATCCCGTATAGAATTTATCTGCCTGCTATGAACGCCGATTGAAACTCCGAGATAATGCTGCCCATCACCTTTTTCAATCTATTAGCGAGCACCTTCGAAATTACTTTGTAAATACACCCAATCAACGATATCGGTCTATATTCAGAAATCCTTGTCGGGTTACTTTTCTTTGGTATGAGGACCAAAAACGAACAGTTTGCACCTTTAACTATACGTCCGAACTTGTAAAATTCTGCCATTACCCTCAGAAAATCTTTTTTAATGATGTCCCAGAATTCTTTAACGAACCCAAAATTCACTCCGTCCGGGCTAGGACTTTTTGAGCTTTCACAATCCCAGACTGCTTTACGCACTTCCTCTTCCGTAAATTTGCTGATCAAGGAATTTCTATCCGAATCCTCCAGAGTTTTAAACTCAATACTGGCTGGAATAGGCCTCGCACCTCTCTTCTCGAAAATGCTTCGAAAGTGATCACCAATTCCTTCTTTAATCTCTGTTGCTTCCTTTGATATTCTCCCATTTAATTCCACCGACGAGATTTCGTTGGCTTTCCTTCTCTTATTGATATAACCATGGAAAAATTTAGTGTTCGCGTCGCCTTCTTTCAAATACCTGTTGCGAGATCTTTGGAATTGAATAATACAATGGAGATTCGAGGTTTTGTGAAGATTTGCGGTCAATTCTCTCAAGCGATCTATCTCAGTTGTGTCTAACTCTACTGATTCTCCTTTAATCTCAAGCCTGCTGATCTCATCCTTTATTTCTTTGATTTTCCTTTCTAGATTTTGGGTGTGTGAGTTGTGCCACTCTTTTAATTTGCACTTCAACATCTTCAACTTTTCTTTTAACACATACATTCCCCATCCCTCAACTTTAAAATTCTGTCATTGTTCTTTCACAAAATCGTGGTACCCGTCAATGTTTTTCCAGCACTCTAGCATCCGGAACGGTTTTGGTCCCCACTGATGTGTCTCTGTCGCGAGCAAGATAAGGCAGTGGTCAGATAGGCCCTTATCTAATGCCCATTGTGTGCAATTAGGTCAGCCACTAAGCCATTCTTCTGATATCAAAAACCTGTCCAAGCGGCTCATTTTTGCGCCTCCGAGCCTGGACCATGTAAATTTCCTTCCATTGAGAGGTAAGTCTATCAGTTCTAGGTCTGAAATGAAATCTTCGAAGTCTTCCATTTCCTCTCTTCGGCTATATTCTGCTGATCCAATTCTCTCTTCTTCATTCCTTATTGAATTAAAGTCTCCTGTCATGCAAATTCGTTCTCCATTCCTCGCTTGAATTCTTACCGACATTTCCGCCCACAACAATCTTTTTTTCTGACAATCACATGGAGCGTAGATGTTTACTACCACAGTTTTAATCTTTTCGTCGCCCCACTCCCCTTCAATCCAAACAGCGCACTCCATAATCTGAATGTCTTGAACCTCAAACTGATTTTTATCCCACACTGTAACAATTCCACCAGATCTTCCTATCGATGGTTTAAATGCAAATTCAAAATCATTTGAACCCCAAATTTGTCTGCACAACTGTCTATCTAGAATCTCCAGCTTCGTTTCTTGGATACATATGAATGATGGCTTATGACTCTGCAGTAACTTTTGGATTTCTTTCTTCTTTGCGACTCCACCTAAGCCTCTTATGTTATAACTTAATATTTTCATTGATGATATTTGTGGACACCCCTCCTAACCTGAGATCCATCCTCTATGTCTCTCTTTCTCCTCCTTTCACTCCTATAGCCAATTCTTGAACTAATTCTCCTTCCTCTCCTTTGTGAATTAACCCAACTTCTTTCCCCAAATCCCAAATATCTTTAGCCACTTCTATTGCATCTCCATGTAAAATAACCCAACTATTTTTTTCTTTCTCGTTCCCTATTATATTCAAAACAGGGTAATAGTTTACCTGATTATGTGATCCCTTTCGATTGGTACAGTTGCAATTTGAAGTCATCTTCTTCTTCTTCCTTCTCTCCTTCCTTTTAGCTTTCAATATCTCAGATCTTCTTCTTCTCCTTTCTTTATAAATCTGACCACCAGATAAGATTTGGTTCTTTGATAGCTGTCTTTGTTCCTGTTGAGAGTTGCGTTGTTGGCTGTTAGTTATTGTTACTCCTTTTGTTAAAGTTGTTTCATGTCTATCCTTATCTTGATCTTGTTGTTGTTCTACATCGTCCTGGAAGCTCACGTTGTCCTTCTTGTCTGCAAGGCCACGACGTGCTTCTCTGTCTGTATCTGACTTACTGTGGGCCACTTCTGAGCCTTCCTCTAGATTCTTAGCTTTCTCAATTTCCGCCTCTACAAGTCCTTTTTTATTATTTTGGCATATGGGCTTTTAGTTAAATTCTGACCCATTATGCCCGGTTGATTCATAATTTTATTACCCTCTCCACTTTGACCTTTTCAACTTTCATCATTCGCCTTTTGAAAGCCATCCACACTTCCGCCGTTTATTTTATTGATATCAGATTCGCAATTATTATTCATAATTTTCTCTCTTTCTTCATTTGACTTTTTCTCCCCCCAATTTGTGTGTCCGCCGGCTCTGCCTCTTTTCTTGTGCTACTTTTATTTTCCTTAATGATACCTTCTTCTTCGAGCTCCTCACCTTGTTGTTTTTCGAGATTTTCCTCCTCCTGTAATAATTGCCAAAAATTATTTTCTATTCTCTTTCTTGTCCCTTCATCTTCCATGGATGATACTGATGGTGGGATGAAAGAATCATCTGAGTCTTTTGAGCGACTATCTTCTTCATCCTCTGTACTTCCTTCCATGTACTTTTTGGGTTCGACTATATCGCACTCACATTCCTCCTCTGATATCCTGATGTTGAATTTTTCTTGATTAATCTGAATGGTTTTTGACCTGTTTATTACATCCATATAAGGGGTTCTCACCAGAACTCGGGCCATATCCAACCTGTGAAGTCCTTCGGTTGCATTGTCTAATTTTATAAATCTTCCGAAAGATGTTACCAGCATTGAAAAGACTTTTTTCCTCCACGCGTGAATAGGAACACCATAGATACGACACCAAACATATCGTTCTGTCGCCACGTCTTTTGTTTCCCATTCTCGGACTAAGCTAAACCACTTGTTGAATACTTGCTGTGAATCTTTAACTAATACTCTGAAGTCTTCATCTTCATCTATTTTCAAGAATACCTTCCCCCCCCCCCCCCCTAAAGGAATGATTTTTACTGTGACAATTCCTTCCTCTATAAGGTGTTGTTGTAGGAATGGTATCTCTTCTACATTTCGAACGCGTCCCACAAATCCGTTTTTCGCCCAAGCCATTTCTTCCTCGCTGATCGTGAATGACATGCCTGCAGATGTTGGCTTTTCATTTGTCTTTTGATTTGTCTCCTTCCTTCCATATGTTTTTTCTTTGTTCTTGCCGGTGTACCTGTTTCTGATTGCATCTGCGTACGAGATACCCACCTCTCTTCTTCTACTCTGAACCTTCTCTAGTCTGTCCTTGTTGTAGTTTGTTCCATTCCATTGTCTCGGCTGATACTTGGGTTTTTGTTGTTCTTTTTCTTTGTATCCCATATTTTGGTCTCCCTTCCTCTTTATTCCTTCTATTCTTGCAAATCTGGAAATATTGATCCATGTTTTAAACGTTCCAAACCACACATCCTTAAGCTTATTTTCTAGCTGCTTTTGATCTGGTATTCCTTTGAATCTAACAAATCCAAAGAACTTTCCCATCTTCAGGGACGGAGCCACATGTATCATTATGTAGGCATAGGCCCCCACTAATATTTCAATTCTATAGGCTAACATATAATATCGATGCATACATGTTTTTTCTGTCCCCTACGTGTTGTTTTCTATAAGAAAAAATACAAATTGTTTTACCATCAAATACATTAATATTACAATGAATTCTTCAAAACAAAAATAACTAGTGCACCATATATATACAAAAATAACTAACACCAAATTAAGTATATTTTTAATGCAATAACTCTTGTGTTTTTTTAATTTGGTTCAGTGTAATTTGACTCTTGTTGAAACCACCAGTAGTTTATAAATATTAATTTATATCATATATATATATGAAAAATGCTAACGAGTGCCCATGGGGCACTGGTTAAGAGATTTAAAAGGTAAGTTGAACATCTTTTACTAAATTATAAATACATGTTTTTTCTTTAAATATGTATATTCAATGCATTAAAAACATAAATAATTAATTTTATTTAAGAATCTTATGTGTATTTAATGAACTAAACATCTAATATTTTCCTTATTTATAATTCTTAGCCAGTGCTCCTGGGGCACTGGTTAGCATGACCCTATATATATATATATATATATATATATATATATATATATATATATATATATATATATATATATATATATATATATATATATATATTATAATATTTATTTTTTTTAAAATATTATAATAGTAATATTATTTTTTATTGGTTAAATAATACATATTTAATGTTTAAAATAATATATCATTTTTTAAAATAGAATTGAATTGGCATGCGCATTGTTAATATATAAAAATACAACTCATGTACTTAATTGTATTTTGTTTGTGATTTTTTTACAGATAATATAATAAAGTAAGATAATGATGGAAAATAATTTAATATATGTATAATTGTTTTATTTATAAAAAAAATCTTTTAACTCAAATTTATATTTAATATTAGTTATATCATATGCCCCCACAATTTAAATTTTCTGGCTCCGTCCTTGCCCATTTGTTTTTTCTTTTTGAAATATACACGTCCACCACATCTCCCCATTTTGCAAAGGTTCTCTCTACTTCTTTAACAGTGATGTCTCCTGGTAGATTATTTACGTAGCATGAGATTATTTTGTCGTCTTCTGTTGCTGATCTGATTCTATCTATCCTTATGCGATCCGGTTCTCTCGCTCTCCTCCTTCTATCCCTCACCACAGTCCAACTCCCGCTTTCACTCATCTTAACTTGATTTTTTATGGTGGTACTTTAATAATAGACACTTTAGCAAATGATGAATAATGATTCACCTCCTCCTCCATAAATTGCTGCGCATGACTTCATGTGGAAAGGCACTTGTTTGTTTTCTTATAGTAGCATTAAATGAATAGTTTAATAAAAGTATGATATGTCCATAGCCTTAATTAATGAAGTGTAGTTTTCTGTTCCTGTTCCTGTAGCGCCTTAAAATTCAAGTGAACAATTTCTTCTTTTTTTTCTTTAGCAATCTTTACTAACAGGTGGCAATGAAATGTATAATATATGATTGTTGGTTAAAATATTGAATAATTATTGAATATTTATTAATTATTAAATAATTAATAAAATATTGAATTATTTATTGAATATTAAATTGTTTATTGAATTTTCAATTATTTATTAAAATATTGGTAGTTTATTAAAATATTAATTATTTATCAAATATTAAATTGATTATTTTTTAGGTATTGGCAATGGAAGTAGTATTCCCTAGTTGTTGTAGCGCACAATTTAGAGGTCAAATGAAATTAGGATGTTGATAAATAACTCTACTGTAGCTTGGAATTAATTGATAGAAACATGATCTTTTTTCAATTTGGGATGTAACAAAGAAATTAATTAAAATAAAATGTAATCCCAAACTAGGTGCTGTAGCTTAAAAGAATGGTCTTAATTGCATATGATTGTTGATTGCATACGCATCATTTGTGTCAAGAGGCAAATGACATTTTATTAAATATTAATTATTTATTCCAATAATAATTATTTAATTTAAATGTCAATTACTTATTTAATTATTAATTATTTATTAAATATTGGTTATTTATTAAATATGGATTATTTATTTAAATATTAATTATTTATTTAAATAATGGTTATTTATTTAAATATTGATTGTTATTTAAATATTGATTATTATTTATTGAATAGTGAGATTTTATTGAATATTGGATTCAATTATTGGTGATGAATTATTTATCCTATATTTAATCTGTAATTTGTGTTTTGTGAGTTGTGATTAGATCGAGTCGATCCTTGCGTATTATTTGCTAATTGTGGTGACGATGTTTAAAGTATGAGTACTTTGATTATGAAAATGTGTTTGTGTGTGCAATTGTGTGGTAATTCAAGTGTGATGAATTATTGGAGATATGCATGATATTAAGATGAGGGAATGGTCTTAATTGCATATGATTGTTGATTGCATACGCATCATTCGTGTCAAGAGGCAATGCTTGCTAGTTCCGTGGGAGCTAGTGACTTGTCCCAAACCTAGAGTGGGGTTTGAAAGCTTAGGGGATGAACTTTTGTTTGTTATTGGTTTAGGGGACGGACCCGGTGTAAGTGTAAAAACTGAAAAATAATAACAAGTGTTGGTACCACATGGTATGAGTTGCATTGAGTCTTGCATCGAGTCACATTGCATATATATTTGTTATATGAAAGTATGTGTATATTTGTGACTTGTTGAATTGGCGAAATTGTGAATGGTATGGTTACTTGAATGATACTTGTTGATGAAACCTTGAAGTGTGAGAATGATTATAATTATGTTTATATGCCTTTAAATTAATTATTATCTTATGATTTCAATATTGATGTGAATTCGCACCCTTCTGTTGGAATGATGTTTTGTACGATATCGCTCAGGTACCGAGGAGTAGAGTTGCTCGTTGTAACACCCCCAATCTAAACCCCCAATTAATAAAAACAGTAAAAGAAAATTCAAAATTTCATCAGAGTATATTTAAATTATCATGGCATAGACCGAGGGGTCACATCAATTTGAAACAATTCATACAACACTTGCTCAAAAAGATATGCAACAGTGGGGTAGCAATCAACAGAGGAACTTAGTTCCTTACACCCACATTTCAGAATTTAGAATAAAAGCGGAAAATCTAAAACTGAATAACATATATATATATATATATATATATATATATATATATATATATATATATATATATATATATATATATATATATATATATATATATCACGAGAAATTTGTCATACATCAGGTTATACATGCACAAGCCAAAAGATATACATATACATAATATACAAATATCACAAACGGCCTCCCTAACTACCCGGTGTCACATATCAGAGCCGATCGACAAAAGAATGAAGACGCAAAGCTTCACAAAAATACCTCCAGCAACTCTAATCTGCAATGCCTCATAGAGCATTATAAAACAGCAGAAGGGTGAGAAAAACAATCATAATACAGTTGCATATAATTATATATAACACAAAAATACACAATTATACGATTCTCACCACAACTCACGCCATAATTCAAACACAAGGCATTACAAAACACAATACATATTTCCATCACCAACACCTATCCATATATCCATTTATCCACAGATCCACACATAAACAACCATAAATGATTTATGCAAATGCAAGAGACCGACACAACGACTCTATGCATATGCACATGCGGGTACCGACTTCCATTGTTTCTCATCACTAGTTCACTCAGGAACTCTGCCGGAATCATCGCTCGTTACATCACTGTAACTCCCCGTCGGGCCTACGATGTTCCCCACCTCTCACACCACACACGGGCACACGGTGTTTATGGATCGCTCACACCCCACACGGGCACACGACCCGATCGCTCACACCCCACACGGGCACACGACCCGATCGCTCACACCCTACATGGGCACACGATCGTCTATAATCATCGTTCACACCCCACATGGGCACACGAAGTTATAGCGAATTCCCTCTGGAATCCAAACCGTCACTCAGGACGTCTCAACAATGCATATCATGATGCTTGGCATACAAGGACTCATGACATTTAATATGCACGCACAAATACATTCATTTACATCGACAAAATCACACTTTGCACTTATGCCCAAAACAATGCATTTAATTTCCATACGGCCACAAATCGTCACAACATCATCTAAACACATACATTTGCATCGCACAATAGCACCTTGCATAATACACATCAATTACGCACAATTATGACGACAAAAGTCGACAACCGACACTATTCTCAATTTTTTGACATAATAAAATCGGCTAACAATTTTGAAATCATCATAATAAGAAAGTACAGTTCAATAGCTACACAACGATATCAAGAATGTAAAAATCGGACAAACGGAACTCAAGTTACGAAAGAAAACGAAAAACGATATTTTGAAAAGTCCCATTTTGCAAAAATTCTGTTCATACGCGTATCACCATGATCCATACGCGTATGAGCAGAGACTAATTTTTCCCCAATTCCACGTTAAAATGTCCGTACGCGTAATGACCAAAACCATACGCGTAATGCCCTGAAATGCTACGCGTATCATACGCAAATGGGCAGATGGCCGAGAAAATTGAAGACTCATACGCGTATTGGTCCATGGCTCGCCCACCAATCGCGTATTGCCAAGGTCCATACGCGTATGAACATGCCCCATACGCGTATGACCTGGAAAAACCAGAAAAATTCTGCAGAACGTGGTTCTGCGTTTTCTCCCCCAAATTCATCCAATTTTCACCTACACCCAGAAAAATTACCAATACACTTACTAACAACATGTATTTATCATATACCAGCAATAATGAACATTAACAACATGATTTCCAACACATTTAATCAATTTCTAATCAATTTTACCAAAAATGGGTGTTACTAAATTTCTTCATCTCAATCCAACAAACATCACAAATACACATACATACTCATACACAAGTATACAATAATTGAGTTTCGCACCCTTACCCGATTAAACCGATTCTAGAAGTTGATTTTTCTTTGATTTTCCCAAGTTTCCTCACTATTTCTCTTCTTCTTCTCTTTTCTCCTCTTTTTCTTTCTTTTCCTTTTCTTTCTTTCTCTTTTTCTCTCTTCCTAATTCCCTTTCTATTCTAACTTAACAAAATATTGTGAAATGTCCAAAATACCCCCACACTCAAATATCTCACAAACGTTCCCAAAACCCGATAAAATATCACAACATTGAAAAATAACATATTTGCAGATAAAAGTCGAAAACAAAATAAAATAATAATAAAATAATCAAACGACTCGATTAAATAAAACTCACACAAAAACTGGGTCATTACAACTCTCCCCCACTTAGAAATTTTCGTCCTCGAAAATATTACCTGAGACGAACAACTCTGGATACGACTCCCGCATCCGACTCTCCAACTCCCAAGTCAAATTGCCCTCAGCAGCGCCGCCCCACGCCACTTTCACAAGTGCAATGTCCTTGCCTCTCAACCGCTTCACCTCGCGATCCAAAACCCTAACTGGTAGCGCCTCGACCGTAAGGTTCTCCCTTACTTCAACCTCATCCATCGGAATCACATGCGACGGATCCGGAACATACTTCCGAAGCTGTGAAACATGAAACACATCGTGCAAATTCGACAGATTCGGCGGCAACGCCACCCTATACGCCACAGCACCCACTCTCGCGGATATCTGGTAAGGACCAATAAACCGAGAAGTAAGTTTCTTCGATTTCAATGCACGACCTACACCTGTTACCGGCGTAACCCTCAGAAATACATGATCGCCCTCCTGAAACTCAAGATCCTTCCGTCTCCGATCATGATAACTCTTTTGTCTACTCTGAGAAGCTTTCATCTTCTCACGAATAAACTTCACTTTCTCTGTCGTCTGTTGCACCAATTCTGGCCCAACCACCGTTCGCTCACCAGATTCGTGCCAACACAACGGCGTCCGACATCTTCGTCCATACAATGCTTCAAACGGTGCCATCCCAATACTAGAATGGAAACTGTTATTATACGTAAACTCAATCAATGTAAGATAACTATCCCACGCACCACCTTGTTCCAAAACACAAGCTCTCAACAAATCCTCCAAAGACTGAATCGTCCTCTCCGTCTGACCATCCGTCTGCGGATGATAAGCCGAACTCAATCTCAATTTAGAACCCAACGCCTTCTGTAAACTTTCCCAGAATCTCGATGTAAATATAGGATCTCGATCAGAAACAATACTCAATGGAACTCCATGCAATTTCACAATCACACTGATGTAAATCTCCGCCAACCTCTCCAAAGAGAAACTGATGTCAATCAGAATAAAATGAGCCGATTTAGTCAGCCTATCAACAACCACCCAAATAGCAATATGCCCTCGCTGAGTATTCGGTAACCCTGTTACAAAATCCATGGAAATACTATCCCATTTCCATTCAGGAATATCCAACGGTTGCAACAAACCACTAGGCCTCAGATGTTCCACCTTCGATTTTTGACAAGTCAAACATGCATAAACAGACTGAGCCACATCTCTTTTCAATCCAGACCACCAGAAAATCTTCTTCAAATCTTGGTACATCTTATTCGCTCCCGGATGTATACTCAAATTACTTCGGTGTCCTTCCTCCAAAATCATCCTTTTCAACTCCGCATCATCAGGAATACAAATCCTACCTCGGAATCTCAAAACACCATTAATATCCACTTGAAAATCACTATTCGCATCTTTTCCTCCAACCAACATCAAATCCACAAATTTCACATCCAACTTTTGCTTCTCACAAACCGTCATCAGAAAATCATTAGTAATCGTTAGCATACCAAGCCTAACGTTATCCGACGTCACTTCACAAACCAAACTCAAGTCTCTAAAAGATTCCAAAAGTTCCCACTCCTTAACCATTAAAGCGGACATATGTAACGATTTCTGGCTCAATGCATCGGCTACCACATTAGCTTTACCGGGATGGTAATTCAAGCCAAAGTCGTAGTCCTTCAAGAATTCCAACCATCTACGTTGCCTCATATTTAGCTCTTTCTGATCAAATAAATATTTCAAGCTTTTATGATCACTAAAGACTTCAAACCTTGCACCGTAGAGATAATGCCTCCAGATCTTCAACACAAACACCACAGCCGCTAACTCAAGATCATGAGTAGGATAATTCTTCTCATGAACTCTTAACTGCCTTGAAGCATAAGCCACCACCTTACCTTCTTGCATCAGAACACCACCTAGACCAATTAAAGAAGCATCACAATAAACCACAAATGGTTCATTAGGATTCGGCAAAATCAAGATCGGAGCTGTTGTCAATCTTCTCTTCAGCTCATTAAAACTCTCCTCACACCGAATATCCCAAATGAATGCTTGCCCTTTACAAGTCAACTGGGTCAAAGGAAGTGCTAGCTTCGAAAAACCTTCAATAAACCTCCGATAATAACCAGCCAAGCCCAAAAAGCTTCGAATTTCAGTAACAGATCTCGGAGCCTCCCATTGTAGAACTGCTTCTACTTTAGATGGATCCACAGCAATACCATTACCTGAAATTACGTGTCCAAGAAAACTCACCTCCGACAACCAGAATTCACACTTGGATAATTTAGCAAAAAGCTTCCCCTCCTTCAAAACCTGCAAAATAATACGCAAATGTTCTGCATGCTCCTCCCGAGACTTCGAATAAATTAAGATATTATCAATAAACACCACGACAAAACGATCCAGATGCTCGTGAAAAATACGATTCATGTATTCCATAAACACACCTGGCGCATTAGAAACCCCGAACGGCATCACCGAATATTCATAATGACCATATCGTGTTCTAAAAGCCGTTTTCTGAATGTCTTCCTCCTTCACCCTTATCTGATGATACCCCGACCTCAAGTCAATCTTACTAAACACACACGCACCAACTAACTGATCCATCATATCATCAATCCTTGGAAGAGGATACTTATTTTTGATCGTCACTTTATTCAACTGGCGATAATCAATACATAATCGCATACTTCCATCCTTCTTTTTCACCAATAAAACTGGAGCACCCCAAGGAGAAACACTTGGTCTCACGAACCTCTTCTCCAACAACTCATTCAACTGTTTCTTTAACTCCACCAATTCAGATGCCGACATACGATAAGGTGCCATAGAAACAGGTCTAGTACCAGGAACTAGATCTATAGAAAACTCCATCTCTCTCTCTGGCGGCAAGTCTGAAATATCCTCAGGAAACACTTCCGGAAATTCACACACAACAGGAAACACCTCAAGTGAAACTTGACTATCCGCAGTTAAAGATGCAAACAAACCAAACAACTGAGCTTCCTCCGCCAAAAGTTTCTTCAACTCTTTGGTAAATAAGAAACTCGAGTCTTCATCTTCCTCAAGAGAAGGAAACCTTACCAGCTTATGATAACAATCAATGTGAACCCGATTGAATTGCAACCAATTCATACCCAAAACCACATCCAAACCCTCCAACGGCAAACACACTAAATCCATCTCAAAGTCTTTACCATAAATGGTCAAAGGACATCTTAGACAAACCAAGGAAGTAGTTAATGACCCCATTGCTGGAGTATCAATAACCATTTCACCACCCATCACAGACAACACAAGGTTCAAACGCTTCGCGCACTCAGACGAAATAAACGAATGAGTCGCTCCAGTATCAATAATAGCAATTAAAGGAGTACTATTAATAAAACAAGTACCTCGAATCAGACGATCTGCACTTGAAGTCTGAGTCCCCGATAATGCAAACATTTTCCCACCAACTGGAGCCTGCTTCAGTTTCGGACACTTCGTACTAATATGACCAGGTTCACCACAGTTGAAACATTTCACCACATTCTTCCTGGCACAATCAGCTGCAACATGCCCTACACCTCCACAATTAGTACACTTCCTCAAATCTTTCCTGCACTCAAACTGACGATGCCCCAACTCACCACATTTATAACACCTCAAAGGACCAGACATACCCCCTCCACTTGACCTTTTCTCAAAATTCCCTCTTTGTTTACCTTTATCAGCTGGTGTCACATACGGACCACCACGAAACAGTTGTTTCCCTTTCCTCTCGCTCACACTCTTGTAATGAGTAGAACGAGCCTTACTGTCTTCTTCATAAATCCTACAACAATCTACCAAATCAGAAAACCTCAGAATCCTCTGATATCCAATTGCCTGCTTTATCTCGGGACGCAAGCCATTCTCAAACTTCACACACTTAGAGAATTCACCAGTAGCTTCCTCATAATGAGGATAAAACTGCACAAGTTCCACAAACTTAGCAGTATAATCGACAACAGACATATTACCTTGTTTTAGCTCCAAGAACTCAATTTCCTTCTTCCCTCTCACATCTTCAGGAAAATACCTCCTCAAGAACTCCCGGCTAAAAACTTCCCAAGTAATCTCTTCCTCTTCTGCAGCTTCCAACACACGTCGAGTACTAACCCACCAGTCATCAGCTTCTTCCAATAACATGTGAGTACCCAGTCTCACCTTCTGGTCTTCATCACAATCCATCACTCAGAAAATCCTTTCAATCTCTTTCAGCCAAATCTGTGCACCATCCGGATCATATCTTCCTTTGAAGACAGGCGGTTTGTTCTTCCTGAACTCATCATTACCCGCAGCATTAGGTGCACCCTGCACAGCACGAGCCATAGCTTGCATAGCCGCAGCCAAAGCAGCATCGTTCCTACCAGCCATATTCTGTTCATTTCCAATAACAGAAACTATGGTTAAACAAACAACTCATCCAACCACAACGACCAACAAGGACTGACACAACTGACACGGACTGACACAAACTAGCTCTGATACCACTTGATGTAACACCCCCAATCTAAACCCCCAATTAATAAAAACAGTAAAAGAAAATTCAAAATTTCATCAGAGTATATTTAAATTATCATGGCATAAACCGAGGGGTCACATCAATTTGAAACAATTCATATAACACCTGCTCAAAAAGATATGCAACAGTGGGGTAGCAATCAACAGAGGAACTTAGTTCCTTACACCCACATTTCAGAATTTAGAATAAAAGCGGAAAATCTAAAACTGAATAACATATATATATATATATATATATATATATATATATATATATATATATATATATATATATATATCACGAGAAGTTTGTCATACATCAGGTTATACATGCACAAGCCAAAACATATACATATACATAATATACAAATATCACAAACGGCCTCCCTAACTACCCGGTGTCACATATCAGAGCCGACCGACAAAATAATGAAGATGCAAAGCTTCACAAAAATACCTCCAGCACTCTAATCTGCAATGCCTCATAGAGCATTATAAAACAGCAGAAGGGTGAGAAAAACAATCATAATACAGTTGCATATAATTATATATAACACAAAAATACACAATTATACGATTCTCACCACAACTCACGCCATAATTCAAACACAAGGCATTACAAAACACAATACATATTTTCATCACCAATACCTATCCATATATCCATTTATCCACAGATCCACACATAAACAACCATAAATGATTTATGCAAATGCAAGAGACCGACACAACGACTCTATGCATATGCACATGCGGTACCGACTTCCATTGTTTCTCATCACTAGTTCACTCAGGAACTCTGCTGGAATCATCGCTCGTTACATCACTGTAACTCCCCGTCGGGCCTACGATGTTCCCCACCGCTCACACCCCACACGGGCACACGACCCGATCGCTCACACCCCACATGGGCACACGATCGTCTATAATCATCGCTCACACCCCACATGGGCACACGAAGTTATAGCAAATTCCCTCTGGAATCCAAACCGTCACTCAGGACGTCTCAACAATGCATATCATGATGCTTGGCATACAAGGACTCATGACATTTAATATGCACGCACAAATACATTCATTTACATCGACAAAATCACACTTTGCACTTATGCCCAAAACAATGCATTTAATTTCCATACGGCCATAAATCGTCACAACATCATCTAAACACATACATTTGCGTCACACAATAGCAGCTTGCATAATACACATCAATTACGCACAATTATGACGACAAAAGTCGACAACCGACACTATTCCCGATTTTTCGACATAAAAAAATCGGCTAACAATTTCGAAATCATCATAATAAGAAAGTACAGTTCAATAGCTACACAACGATATCAAGAATGTAAAAATCGGACAAACGAAACTCAAGTTACGAAAGAAAACGAAAAACGATATTTTGAAAAGTCCCATTTTGCAAAAATTCTGTTCATACGCGTATCACCATGATCCATACGCGTATGAGCAGAGACTAATTTTTCCCCAATTCCACGTTAAAATGTCCGTACGCGTAATGACCAAAACCATACGCGTAATGCCCTGAAATGCTACGCGTATCATACGCAAATGGGCAGATGGCCGAGAAAATTGAAGACTCATACGCGTATTGGTCCATGGCTCGCCCACCAATCGCGTATTGCCAAGGTCCATACGCGTATGAACATGCCCCATACGCGTATGACCTGGAAAAACCAGAAAAATTCTGCAGAACGTGGTTCTGCGTTTTCTCCCCCAAATTCATCCAATTTTCACCTACACCCAGAAAAATTACCAATACACTTACTAACAACATGTATTTATCATATACCAGCAATAATGAACATTAACAACATGATTTCCAACACATTTAATCAATTTCTAATCAATTTTACCAAAAATGGGTGTTACTAAATTTCTTCATCTCAATCCAACAAACATCACAAATACACATACATACTCATACACAAGTATACAATAATTGAGTTTCGCACCCTTACCCGATTAAACCGATTCTAGAAGTTGATTTTTCTTTGATTTTCCCAAGTTTCCTCACTATTTCTCTTCTTCTTCTCTTTTCTCCTCTTTTTCTTTCTTTTCCTTTTCTTTCTTTCTCTTTTTCTCTCTTCCTAATTCCCTTTCTATTCTAACTTAACAAAATATTGTGAAATGTCCAAAATACCCCCACACTCAAATATCTCACAAACGTTCCCAAAACCCGATAAAATATCACAACATTGAAAAATAACATATTTGCAGATAAAAGTCGAAAACAAAATAAAATAATAATAAAATAATCAAACGACTCGATTAAATAAAACTCACACAAAAACTGGGTCGTTACAACTCTCCCCCACTTAGAAATTTTCGTCCTCGAAAATATTACCTGAGACGAACAACTCTGGATACGACTCCCGCATCCGACTCTCCAACTCCCAAGTCAAATTGCCCTCAGCAGCGCCGCCCCACGCCACTTTCACAAGTGCAATGTCCTTGCCTCTCAACCGCTTCACCTCGCGATCCAAAACCCTAACTGGTAGCGCCTCGACCGTAAGGTTCTCCCTTATTTCAACCTCATCCATCGGAATCACATGCGACGGATCCGGAACATACTTCCGAAGCTGTGAAACATGAAACACATCGTGCAAATTCGACAGATTCGGCGGCAACGCCACCCTATACGCCACAGCACCCACTCTCGCGGATATCTGGTAAGGACCAATAAATCGAGAAGTAAGTTTCTTCGATTTCAATGTACGACCTACACCTGTTACCGGCGTAACCCTCAGAAATACATGATCGCCCTCCTGAAACTCAAGATCCTTCCGTCTCCGATCATGATAACTCTTTTGTCTACTCTGAGAAGCTTTCATCTTCTCACGAATAAACTTCACTTTCTCTGTCGTCTGTTGCACCAATTCTGGCCCAACCACCGTTCGCTCACCAGATTCGTGCCAACACAACGGCGTCCGACATCTTCGTCCATACAATGCTTCAAACGGTGCCATCCCAATACTAGAATGGAAACTGTTATTATACGTAAACTCAATCAATGTAAGATAACTATCCCACGCACCACCTTGTTCCAAAACACAAGCTCTCAACAAATCCTCCAAAGACTGAATCGTCCTCTCCGTCTGACCATCCGTCTGCGGATGATAAGCCGAACTCAATCTCAATTTAGAACCCAACGCCTTCTGTAAACTTTCCCAGAATCTCGATGTAAATATAGGATCTCGATCAGAAACAATACTCAATGGAACTCCATGCAATTTCACAATCACACTGATGTAAATCTCCGCCAACCTCTCCAAAGAGAAACTGATGTCAATCAGAATAAAATGAGCCGATTTAGTCAGCCTATCAACAACCACCCAAATAGCACTATGCCCTCGCTGAGTATTCGGTAACCCTGTTACAAAATCCATGGAAATACTATCCCATTTCCATTCAGGAATATCCAACGGTTGCAACAAACCACTAGGCCTCAGATGTTCCACCTTCGATTTCTGACAAGTCAAACATGCATAAACAGACTGAGCCACATCTCTTTTCAATCCAGACCACCAGAAAATCTTCTTCAAATCTTGGTACATCTTATTCGCTCCCGGATGTATACTCAAATTACTTCGGTGTCCTTCCTCCAAAATCATCCTTTTCAACTCCGCATCATCAGGAATACAAATCCTACCTCGGAATCTCAAAACACCATTAATATCCACTTGAAAATCACTATTCGCATCTTTTCCTCCAACCAACATCAAATCCACAAATTTCACATCCAACTTTTGCTTCTCACAAACCGTCATCAGAAAATCATTAGTAATCGTTAGCATACCAAGCCTAACGTTATCCGACGTCACTTCACAAACCAAACTCAAGTCTCTAAAAGATTCCAAAAGTTCCCACTCCTTAACCATTAAAGCGGACATATGTAACGATTTCTGGCTCAATGCATCGGCTACCACATTAGCTTTACCAGGATGGTAATTTAAGCCAAAGTCGTAGTCCTTCAAGAATTCCAACCATCTACGTTGCCTCATATTTAGCTCTTTCTGATCAAATAAATATTTCAAGCTTTTATGATCACTAAAGACTTCAAACCTTGCGCCGTAGAGATAATGCCTCCAGATCTTCAACACAAACACCACAGCCGCTAACTCAAGATCATGAGTAGGATAATTCTTCTCATGAACTCTTAACTGCCTTGAAGCATAAGCCACCACCTTACCTTCTTGCATCAGAACACCACCTAGACCAATTAAAGAAGCATCACAATAAACCACAAATGGTTCATTAGGATTCGGCAAAATCAAGATCGGAGCTGTTGTCAATCTTCTCTTCAGCTCATTAAAACTCTCCTCACACCGAATATCCCAAATGAATGCTTGCCCTTTACAAGTCAACTGGGTCAAAGGAAGTGCTAGCTTCGAAAAACCTTCAATAAACCTCCGATAATAACCAGCCAAGCCCAAAAAGCTTCGAATTTCAGTAACAGATCTCGGAGCCTCCCATTGTAGAACTGCTTCTACTTTAGATGGATCCACAGCAATACCATTACCTGAAATTACGTGTCCAAGAAAACTCACCTCCGACAACCAGAATTCACACTTGGATAATTTAGCAAAAAGCTTCCCCTCCTTCAAAACCTGCAAAATAATACGCAAATGTTCTGCATGCTCCTCCCGAGACTTCGAATAAATTAAGATATTATCAATAAACACCACGACAAAACGATCCAGATGCTCGTGAAAAATACGATTCATGTATTCCATAAACACACCTGGCGCATTAGAAACCCCGAACGGCATCACCGAATATTCATAATGACCATATCGTGTTCTAAAAGCCATTTTCTGAATGTCTTCCTCCTTCACCCTTATCTGATGATACCCCGACCTCAAGTCAATCTTACTAAACACACACGCACCAACTAACTGATCCATCAGATCATCAATCCTTGGAAGAGGATACTTATTTTTGATCGTCACTTTATTCAACTGGCGATAATCAATACATAATCGCATACTTCCATCCTTCTTTTTCACCAATAAAACTGGAGCACCCCAAGGAGAAACACTTGGTCTCACGAACCTCTTCTCCAATAACTCATTCAACTGTTTCTTTAACTCCACCAATTCAGATGCCGACATACGATAAGGTTCCATAGAAACAGGTCTAGTACCAGGAACTAGATCTATAGAAAACTCCATCTCTCTCTCTGGCGGCAAGTCTGAAATATCCTCAAGAAACACTTCCGGAAATTCACACACAACAGGAAACACCTCAAGTGAAACTTGACTATCCGCAGTTAAAGATGCAAACAAACCAAACAACTGAGCTTCCTCCGCCAAAAGTTTCTTCAACTCTTTGGTAAATAAGAAACTCGAGTCTTCATCTTCCTCAAGAGAAGGAAACCTTAACAGCTTATGATAACAATCAATGTGAACCCGATTGAATTGCAACCAATTCATACCCAAAACCACATCCAAACCCTCCAACGGCAAACACACTAAATCCATCTCAAAGTCTTTACCATAAATGGTCAAAGGACATCTTAGACAAACCAAGGAAGTAGTTAATGACCCCATTGCTGGAGTATCAATAACCATTTCACCACCCATCATAGACAACACAAGGTTCAAACGCTTCGCGCACTCAGACGAAATAAACGAATGAGTCGCTCCAGTATCAATAATAGCAATTAAAGGAGTACTATTAATAAAACAAGTACCTCGAATCAGACGATCTGCACTTGAAGTCTGAGTCCCCGATAATGCAAACATTTTCCCACCAACTGGAGCCTGCTTCAGTTTCAGACACTTCGTACTAATATGACCAGGTTCACCACAGTTAAAACATTTCACCACATTCTTCCTGGCACAATCAGCTGCAACATGCCCTACACCTCCACAATTAGTACACTTCCTCAAATCTTTCCTGCACTCAAACTGACGATGCCCCAACTCACCACATTTATAACACCTCAAAGGACCAGACATACCCCCTCCACTTGACCTTTTCTCAAAATTCCCTCTTTGTTTACCTTTATCAGCTGGTGTCACATACGGACCACCACGAAACAGTTGTTTCCCTTTCCTCTCGCTCACACTCTTGTAATGAGTAGAACGAGCCTTACTGTCTTCTTCATAAATCCTACAACAATCTACCAAATCAGAAAACCTCAGAATCCTCTGATATCCAATTGCCTGCTTTATCTCGGGACGCAAGCCATTCTCAAACTTCACACACTTAGAGAATTCACCAGTAGCTTCCTCATAATGAGGATAAAACTGCACAAGTTCCACAAACTTAGCAGTATAATCGACAACAGACATATTACCTTGTTTTAGCTCCAAGAACTCAATTTCCTTCTTCCCTCTCACATCTTCAGGAAAATACCTCCTCAAGAACTCCCGGCTAAAAACTTCCCAAGTAATCTCTTCCTCTTCTGCAGCTTCCAACACACGTCGAGTACTAACCCACCAGTCATCAGCTTCTTCCAATAACATGTGAGTACCCAGTCTCACCTTCTGGTCTTCATCACAATCCATCACTCAGAAAATCCTTTCAATCTCTTTCAGCCAAATCTGTGCACCATCCGGATCATATCTTCCTTTGAAGACAGGCGGTTTGTTCTTCCTGAACTCATCATTACCCGCAGCATTAGGTGCACCCTGCACAGCACGAGCCATAGCTTGCATAGCCGCAGCCAAAGCAGCATCATTCCTAACAGCCATATTCTGTTCATTTCCAATAACAGAAACTATGGTTAAACAAACAACTCATCCAACCACAACGACCAACAAGGACTGACACAACTGACACAAACTAGCTCTGATACCACTTGATGTAACACCCCCAATCTAAACCCCCAATTAATAAAAACAGTAAAAGAAAATTCAAAATTTCATCAGAGTATATTTAAATTATCATGGCATAAACCGAGGGGTCACATCAATTTGAAACAATTCATATAACACCTGCTCAAAAAGATATGCAACAGTGGGGTAGCAATCAACAGAGGAACTTAGTTCCTTACACCCACATTTCAGAATTTAGAATAAAAGCGGAAAATCTAAAACTGAATAACATATATATATATATATATATATATATATATATCACGAGAAGTTTGTCATACATCAGGTTATACATGCACAAGCCAAAACATATACATATACATAATATACAAATATCACAAACGGCCTCCCTAACTACCCGGTGTCACATATCAGAGCCGACCGACAAAAGAATGAAGATGCAAAGCTTCACAAAAATACCTCCAGCACTCTAATCTGCAATGCCTCATAGAGCATTATAAAACAGCAGAAGGGTGAGAAAAACAATCATAATACAGTTGCATATAATTATATATAACACAAAAATACACAATTATACGATTCTCACCACAACTCACGCCATAATTCAAACACAAGGCATTACAAAACACAATACATATTTTCATCACCAATACCTATCCATATATCCATTTATCCACAGATCCATACATAAACAACCATAAATGATTTATGCAAATGCAAGAGACCGACACAACGACTCTATGCATATGCACATGCGGTACCGACTTCCATTGTTTCTCATCACTAGTTCATTCAGGAACTCTGCTGGAATCATCGCTCGTTACATCACTGTAACTCCCCGTCGGGCCTACGATGTTCCCCACCGCTCACACCCCACACGGGCACACGGTGTTTATGGATCGCTCACACCCCACACGGGCACACGACCCGATCACTCACACCCCACATGGGCACACGATCGTCTATAATCATCGCTCACACCCCACATGGGCACACGAAGTTATAGCAAATTCCCTCTGGAATCCAAACCGTCACTCAGGACGTCTCAACAATGCATATCATGATGCTTGGCATACAAGGACTCATGACATTTAATATGCACGCACAAATACATTCATTTACATCGACAAAATCACACTTTGCACTTATGCCCAAAACAATGCATTTAATTTCCATACGGCCACAAATCGTCACAACATCATCTAAACACATACATTTGCGTCACACAATAGCACCTTGCATAATACACATCAATTACGCACAATTATGACGACAAAAGTCGACAACCGACACTATTCCCGATTTTTCGACATAATAAAATCGGCTAACAATTTCGAAATCATCATAATAAGAAAGTACAGTTCAATAGCTACACAACGATATCAAGAATGTAAAAATCGGACAAACGGAACTCAAGTTACGAAAGAAAACGAAAAACGATATTTTGAAAAGTCCCATTTTGCAAAAATTCTGTTCATACGCGTATCACCATGATCCATACGCGTATGAGCAGAGACTAATTTTTCCCCAATTCCACGTTAAAATGTCCGTACGCGTAATGACCAAAACCATACGCGTAATGCCCTGAAATGCTACGCGTATCATACGCAAATGGGCAGATGGCCGAGAAAATTGAAGACTCATACGCGTATTGGTCCATGGCTCGCCCACCAATCGCGTATTGCCAAGGTCCATACGCGTATGAACATGCCCCATACGCGTATGACCTGGAAAAACCAGAAAAATTCTGCAGAACGTGGTTCTGCGTTTTCTCCCCCAAATTCATCCAATTTTCACCTACACCCAGAAAAATTACCAATACACTTACTAACAACATGTATTTATCATATACCAGCAATAATGAACATTAACAACATGATTTCCAACACATTTAATCAATTTCTAATCAATTTTACCAAAAATGGGTGTTACTAAATTTCTTCATCTCAATCCAACAAACATCACAAATACACATACATACTCATACACAAGTATACAATAATTGAGTTTCGCACCCTTACCCGATTAAACCGATTCTAGAAGTTGATTTTTCTTTGATTTTCCCAAGTTTCCTCACTATTTCTCTTCTTCTTCTCTTTTCTCCTCTTTTTCTTTCTTTTCCTTTTCTTTCTTTCTCTTTTTCTCTCTTCCTAATTCCCTTTCTATTCTAACTTAACAAAATATTGTGAAATGTCCAAAATACCCCCACACTCAAATATCTCACAAACGTTCCCAAAACCCGATAAAATATCACAACATTGAAAAATAACATATTTGCAGATAAAAGTCGAAAACAAAATAAAATAATAATAAAATAATCAAACGACTCGATTAAATAAAACTCACACAAAAACTGGGTCGTTACAACTCTCCCCCACTTAGAAATTTTCGTCCTCGAAAATATTACCTGAGACGAACAACTCTGGATACGACTCCCGCATCCGACTCTCCAACTCCCAAGTCAAATTGCCCTCAGCAGCGCCGCCCCACGCCACTTTCACAAGTGCAATGTCCTTGCCTCTCAACCGCTTCACCTCGCGATCCAAAACCCTAACTGGTAGCGCCTCGACCGTAAGGTTCTCCCTTACTTCAACCTCATCCATCGGAATCACATGCGACGGATCCGGAACATACTTCCGAAGCTGTGAAACATGAAACACATCGTGCAAATTCGACAGATTCGGCGGCAACGCCACCCTATACGCCACAGCACCCACTCTCGCGGATATCTGGTAAGGACCAATAAACCGAGAAGTAAGTTTCTTCGATTTCAATGCACGACCTACACCTGTTACCGGCGTAACCCTCAGAAATACATGATCGCCCTCCTGAAACTCAAGATCCTTCCGTCTCCGATCATGATAACTCTTTTGTCTACTCTGAGAAGCTTTCATCTTCTCACGAATAAACTTCACTTTCTCTGTCGTCTGTTGCACCAATTCTGGCCCAACCACCGTTCGCTCACCAGATTCGTGCCAACACAACGGCGTCCGACATCTTCGTCCATACAATGCTTCAAACGGTGCCATCCCAATACTAGAATGGAAACTGTTATTATACGTAAACTCAATCAATGTAAGATAACTATCCCACGCACCACCTTGTTCCAAAACACAAGCTCTCAACAAATCCTCCAAAGACTGAATCGTCCTCTCCGTCTGACCATCCGTCTGCGGATGATAAGCCGAACTCAATCTCAATTTAGAACCCAACGCCTTCTATAAACTTTCCCAGAATCTCGATGTAAATATAGGATCTCGATCAGAAACAATACTCAATGGAACTCCATGCAATTTCACAATCACACTGATGTAAATCTCCGCCAACCTCTCCAAAGAGAAACTGATGTCAATCAGAATAAAATGAGCCGATTTAGTCAGCCTATCAACAACCACCCAAATAGCACTATGCCCTCGCTGAGTATTCGGTAACCCTGTTACAAAATCCATGGAAATACTATCCCATTTCCATTCAGGAATATCCAACGGTTGCAACAAACCACTAGGCCTCAGATGTTCCACCTTCGATTTCTGACAAGTCAAACATGCATAAACAGACTGAGCCACATCTCTTTTCAATCCAGACCACCAGAAAATCTTCTTCAAATCTTGGTACATCTTATTCGCTCCCGGATGTATACTCAAATTACTTCGGTGTCCTTCCTCCAAAATCATCCTTTTCAACTCCGCATCATCAGGAATACAAATCCTACCTCGGAATCTCAAAACACCATTAATATCCACTTGAAAATCACTATTCGCATCTTTTCCTCCAACCAACATCAAATCCACAAATTTCACATCCAACTTTTGCTTCTCACAAACCGTCATCAGAAAATCATTAGTAATCGTTAGCATACCAAGCCTAACGTTATCCGACGTCACTTCACAAACCAAACTCAAGTCTCTAAAAGATTCCAAAAGTTCCCACTCCTTAACCATTAAAGCGGACATATGTAACGATTTCTGGCTCAATGCATCGGCTACCACATTAGCTTTACCAGGATGGTAATTTAAGCCAAAGTCGTAGTCCTTCAAGAATTCCAACCATCTACGTTGCCTCATATTTAGCTCTTTCTGATCAAATAAATATTTCAAGCTTTTATGATCACTAAAGACTTCAAACCTTGCGCCGTAGAGATAATGCCTCCAGATCTTCAACACAAACACCACAGCCGCTAACTCAAGATCATGAGTAGGATAATTCTTCTCATGAACTCTTAACTGCCTTGAAGCATAAGCCACCACCTTACCTTCTTGCATCAGAACACCACCTAGACCAATTAAAGAAGCATCACAATAAACCACAAATGGTTCATTAGGATTCGGCAAAATCAAGATCGGAGCTGTTGTCAATCTTCTCTTCAGCTCATTAAAACTCTCCTCACACCGAATATCCCAAATGAATGCTTGCCCTTTACAAGTCAACTGGGTCAAAGGAAGTGCTAGCTTCGAAAAACCTTCAATAAACCTCCGATAATAACCAGCCAAGCCCAAAAAGCTTCGAATTTCAGTAACAGATCTCGGAGCCTCCCATTGTAGAACTGCTTCTACTTTAGATGGATCCACAGCAATACCATTACCTGAAATTACGTGTCCAAGAAAACTCACCTCCGACAACCAGAATTCACACTTGGATAATTTAGCAAAAAGCTTCCCCTCCTTCAAAACCTGCAAAATAATACGCAAATGTTCTGCATGCTCCTCCCGAGACTTCGAATAAATTAAGATATTATCAATAAACACCACGACAAAACGATCCAGATGCTCGTGAAAAATACGATTCATGTATTCCATAAACACACCTGGCGCATTAGAAACCCCGAACGGCATCACCGAATATTCATAATGACCATATCGTGTTCTAAAAGCCGTTTTCTGAATGTCTTCCTCCTTCACCCTTATCTGATGATACCCCGACCTCAAGTCAATCTTACTAAACACACACGCACCAACTAACTGATCCATCAGATCATCAATCCTTGGAAGAGGATACTTATTTTTGATCGTCACTTTATTCAACTGGCGATAATCAATACATAATCGCATACTTCCATCCTTCTTTTTCACCAATAAAACTGGAGCACCCCAAGGAGAAACACTTGGTCTCACGAACCTCTTCTCCAATAACTCATTCAACTGTTTCTTTAACTCCACCAATTCAGATGCCGACATACGATAAGGTGCCATAGAAACAGGTCTAGTACCAGGAACTAGATCTATAGAAAACTCCATCTCTCTCTCTGGCGGCAAGTCTGAAATATCCTCAGGAAACACTTCCGGAAATTCACACACAACAGGAAACACCTCAAGTGAAACTTGACTATCCGCAGTTAAAGATGCAAACAAACCAAACAACAGAGCTTCCTCCGCCAAAAGTTTCTTCAACTCTTTGGTAAATAAGAAACTCGAGTCTTCATCTTCCTCAAGAGAAGGAAACCTTACCAGCTTATGATAACAATCAATGTGAACCCGATTGAATTGCAACCAATTCATACGCAAAACCACATCCAAACCCTCCAACGGCAAACACACTAAATCCATCTCAAAGTCTTTACCATAAATGGTCAAAGGACATCTTAGACAAACCAAGGAAGTAGTTAATGACCCCATTGCTGGAGTATCAATAACCATTTCACCACCCATCACAGACAACACAAGGTTCAAACGCTTCGCGCACTCAGACGAAATAAACGAATGAGTCGCTCCAGTATCAATAATAGCAATTAAAGGAGTACTATTAATAAAACAAGTACCTCGAATCAGACGATCTGCACTTGAAGTCTGAGTCCCCGATAATGCAAACACTTTCCCACCAACTGGAGCCTGCTTCAGTTTCGGACACTTCGTACTAATATGACCAGGTTCACCACAGTTGAAACATTTCACCACATTCTTCCTGGCACAATCAGCTGCAACATGCCCTACACCTCCACAATTAGTACACTTCCTCAAATCTTTCCTGCACTTAAACTGACAATGCCCCAACTCACCACATTTATAACACCTCAAAGGACCAGACATACCCCCTCCACTTGACCTTTTCTCAAAATTCCCTCTTTGTTTACCTTTATCAGCTGGTGTCACATACGGACCACCACGAAACTGTTGTTTCCCTTTCCTCTCGCTCACACTCTTGTAATGAGTAGAACGAGCCTTACTGTCTTCTTTATAAATCCTACAACAATCTACCAAATCAGAAAACCTCAGAATCCTCTGATATCCAATTGCCTGCTTTATCTCGGGACGCAAGCCATTCTCAAACTTCACACACTTAGAGAATTCAGCAGTAGCTTCTTCATAATGAGGATAAAACTGCACAAGTTCCATAAACTTAGCAGTATAATCGACAACAGACATATTACCTTGTTTTAGCTCCAAGAACTCAATTTCCTTCTTCCCTCTCACATCTTCAGGAAAATACCTCCTCAAGAACTCCCGGCTAAAAACTTCCCAAGTAATCTCTTCCTCTTCTGCAGCTTCCAACACACGTCGAGTACTAACCCACCAGTCATCAGCTTCTTCCAATAACATGTGACTACCCAGTCTCACCTTCTGGTCTTCATCACAATCCATCACTCGGAAAATCCTTTCAATCACTTTCAGCCAAATCTGTGCACCATCCGGATCATATCTTCCTTTGAAGACAGGCGGTTTGTTCTTCCTGAACTCATCATTACCCGCAGCATTAGGTGCACCCTGCACAGCACGAGCCATAGCTTGCATAGCCGTAGCCAAAGCAGCATCGTTCCTACCAGCCATATTCTGTTCATTTCCAATAACAGAAACTATGGTTAAACAAATAACTCATCCAACCACAACGACCAACAAGGACTGACACAACTGACACGGACTGACACAAACTAGCTCTGATACCACTTGATGTAACACCCCCAATCTAAACCCCCAATTAATAAAAACAGTAAAAGAAAATTCAAAATTTCATCAGAGTATATTTAAATTATCATGGCATAAACCGAGGGGTCACATCAATTTGAAACAATTCATACAACACATGCTCAAAAAGATATGCAACAGTGGGGTAGCAATCAACAGAGGAACTTAGTTCCTTACACCCACATTTCAGAATTTAGAATAAAAGCGGAAAATCTAAAACTGAATAACATATATATATATATATATATATATATATATATATATATATATATATCACGAGAAGTTTGTCATACATCAGGTTATTCATGCACAAGCCAAAACATATACATATACATAATATACAAATATCACAAACGGCTTCCCTAACTACCCGGTGTCACATATCAGAGTCGACCGACAAAAGAATGAAGATGCAAAGCTTCACAAAAATACCTCCAGCACTCTAATCTGCAATGCCTCATAGAGCATTATAAAACAGCAGAAGGGTGAGAAAAACAATCATAATACAGTTGCATATAATTATATATAACACAAAAATACACAATTATACGATTCTCACCACAACTCACACCATAATTCAAACACAAGGCATTACAAAACACAATACATATTTTCATCACCAATACCTATCCATATATCCATTTATCCACAGATCCACACATAAACAACCATAAATGATTTATGCAAATGCAAGAGACCGACACAACGACTCTATGCATATGCACATGCGGTACCGACTTCCATTGTTTCTCATCACTAGTTCACTCAGGAACTCTGCTGGAATCATCGCTCGTTACATCACTGTAACTCCCCGTCGGGCCTACGATGTTCCCCACCGCTCACACCCCACACGGGCACACAGTGTTTATGGATCGCTCACACCTCACACGGGCACACGACCTGATCGCTCACACCCCACATGGGCACACGATCGTCTATAATCATCGCTCACACTCCACATGGGCACACGAAGTTATAGCAAATTCCCTCTGGAATCCAAACCGTCACTCAGGACGTCTCAACAATGCATATCATGATGCTTGGCATACAAGGACTCATGACATTTAATATGCACGCACAAATACATTCATTTACATCGACAAAATCACACTTTGCACTTATGCCCAAAACAATGCATTTAATTTCCATACGGCCACAAATCGTCACAACATCATCTAAACACATACATTTGCGTCACACAATAGCACCTTGCATAATACACATCAATTACGCACAATTATGACGACAAAAGTCGACAACCGACACTATTCCGGATTTTTTGACATAATAAAATCGGCTAACAATTTCGAAATCATCATAATAAGAAAGTACATTTCAATAGCTACACAACGATATCACGAATGTAAAAATCGGACAAACGGAACTCAAGTTACGAAAGAAAACGAAAAACGATATTTTGAAAAGTCCCATTTTGCAAAAATCTTGTTCATACGCGTATCACCATGATCCATACGCGTATGAGCAGAGACTAATTTTTCCCCAATTCCACGTTAAAATGTCCGTACGCGTAATGACCAAAACCATACGCGTAATGCCCTGAAATGCTACGCGTATCATACGCAAATGGGCAGATGGCCGAGAAAATTGAAGACCCATACGCGTATTGGTCCATGGCTCGCCCACCATACGCGTATTGCCAAGGTCCATACGCGTATGAACATGCCCCATACGCGTATGACCTGGAAAAACCAGAAAAATTCTGCAGAACGTGGTTCTGCGTTTTCTCCCCCAAATTCATCCAATTTTCACCTACACCCAGAAAAATTACCAATACACTTACTAACAACATGTATTTATCATATACCAGCAATAATGAACATTAACAACATGATTTCCAACACATTTAATCAATTTCTAATCAATTTTACCAAAAATGGGTGTTACTAAATTTCTTCATCTCAATCCAATAAACATCACAAATACACATACATACTCATACACAAGTATACAATAATTGAGTTTCGCACCCTTACCCGATTAAACCGATTCTAGAAGTTGATTTTTCTTTGATTTTCCCAAGTTTCCTCACTATTTCTCTTCTTCTTCTCTTTTCTCCTCTTTTTCTTTCTTTTCCTTTTCTTTCTTTCTCTTTTTCTCTCTTCCTAATTCCCTTTCTATTCTAACTTAACAAAATATTGTGAAATATCCAAAATACCCCCACACTCAAATATCTCACAAACGTTCCCAAAACCCGATAAAATATCACAACATTGAAAAATAACATATTTGCAGATAAAAGTCGAAAACAAAATAAAATAATAATAAAATAATCAAACGACTCGATTAAATAAAACTCACACAAAAACTGGGTCGTTACACTCGTAGCGCGAGGTAGCTGTTAGAGTAGCTGATTTAGTTTCTTTATTTATGTTGGGTCGAGTCATGCTCTGATCATGTAACACTGGAATCGTTTCTGTTTATGTTTTATAGATACACTATGTACTCTACGTTATGCTTTTATGTTATTTGAATTGTATGAAGTCTGGCTTTCATGCCTAAGTATTGATTATGAATGTGATGAGCATGAAACTTCTTTATGTTAATTATGATTCACTTGAATCCGCTGCTACATGCTAATGTGATAGTATTTGAAAAGCATGAAATTTTTTAAGTGTTAATGAGCATGACAGGTGTTGTATGATGTACTGAAAATACATGTGACACCCTTTTGTGAAATGCATGATAATTACTCTGATTTATTTATATTTATTCTGCGGGGTTTAGAAGGGTGTTACACCAATGATATCTTGTTGCGTCATGTTGTCTTCTTCCTCTTGTTGATAACGTTCAACCTCAATCTCAACCTACTCAACAATAAGAACATGAAATGAGTTCCTATAAATTGGTGAGAAATTTGAAACTCCTTAAGAGTATGAAAGTTCTATCTGGCTTAAGATCTCCTATGTTTACTTGAGAGATCAACATGCACATATGGTACTCTTGCTCACCTGTAGTGTCACTAAAAGACATAAAATTTCAAAATACTCAAATGTAAAATTTACAAACTCGATGAATAATAAAATTATAATGACACGATATCCGACAATGAAATCAAAAACTTGATGGTTACTTTGTATGCATAAGTATACATAGTTAAACTAATAGATAGCAATGAGAAAAATTATTGATTCCTTGTGGGTTGTATTAAGCATGATGTTTTTCATACAAGAGTTTGGAAAGTATACACGTGAAATGGTAATAAAATAATAGTGTGGATCAACATATTGGATAATGGGTTATTTAATGACTTCATTTAATGCATGAAGATGACGTATGATGTCATTACATATAAGGCAAGAATCAAATCTTGTGGTGTATATATACCACATAAAAATATGCATTGATTCACTATGAAACGTATGTCTAAGCTTCACAATTACACTAATAAATTCCACATAAAGCTTGTTATGTTCACCCCTATGGTCTTAACCTTTTATTCCTAAAGTGAATAAGTGAGCAAGATATGTCTATTTTATTTTTAACCGTATTAGTTCACAAAATCTATTTATAAATGATACCTCGACCTAACAAACTGTTATATAATCCTAAGATGATCAAACAAAGGAATAAATATATCACAATAAATCACATGAACATAATATATCGCAACCACGCACTCATAACTTTCAAAAGATTATTTTGTCATTAAACTTATCATTATCCAACAACAGGAGTTTATCTCATACTAAGCAAAGTAAATACAACATAGAGAAGTCCTAAGCCATACATTCCTAATGAAGAAAATAAAAATGATAAACCTAGGATTGAATCCTCAACCACTTTTAATCTGTTAACATCAAGTGATTTCTCTAGGTTCAGGAAACATAAGAAATGGGGGGTTGAATTGGGTTTCAAAAATGTCAGTTTTTCAAAATCCAAAGACAATAACAACAATGATAAAGGTGACAAAGTATTTTTATCCTAGTTCACCATTAACTAGGTTAGTCCATCCCACTCGTAAGAGTGATTTTTCCTTCTCATCAGGACTTAATCCAATAATCAAACCGATTACAATCTCAAAGACTTCTCAAGGATTTTGACTAAACATAGTCCCTTAAGGAATTACAACTCAAAGATTACCCATTAATGACTTCTTAGGCTTCTGAGTAAAACCTAGTCCCTAAGGAATTTAACAACTATTAAATACAAGGTTGTGTTTACAATATTGCTTTAAATAAGCAGACACACAAAATGAGAAACATACTTTACACTTAAGAATATATGTGTTGAAGATTAACACATCAAATCATAATCATTTGGTTATGATTTGTCCAACTGTTACAAATCAATGGTGTAAATAGGTTTATTATCTATTATTGTTATTTTCATATTTAGGTAGCAGCATTTATTGTCAATTATTTTTTGTTTATTAGCCAATTAGTGTACAACCTTTTTCTATTGTATTCTATTTTTACCTCACTTGTAATAGTTCCAATTACACTGAAATATACAACATATTTCTACATGGTATCAGAGCACAAGATCTGAACCATCCTAAAAACTTGAGCACCACCCATGGCAGATACTAAAGCAAAAAATTCAGCCAACAATTTGGCTGAAAGGCATGTTCTTCCTATCACTGGTCACAAATTGAATGGCCAAAATTACAATTAATGGGTGTGTTCAGTCAAAATCTACCTTCAAGGAAAAGGGAAGGAAGGTTATGTCACAGGAGACTCCAAGTGTCAAAAAAAAAAGGGATTCCAACCTCGAAAAATGGCAACTAGAAAACAGTCTAGTATTGTCATGGCTGCGAAACACCATGATAAATGAAATTGGAGAAAATTTCATATACCATGACACTGTCAAAGAGATGTGGGGTGTCGTAAAGGAAACCTACTCCAATGTGGACAATACATCTGCAACTTTTGAAATCAGGAGCATACTCCATGATTTGCGTCAAGGTTACCTCTCTGTCACAGATTATTTTAATACTCTCAATTGTCACTGGTAGCAAATGGATGTATATGGTGAAGTTGGATGGAGATGCACATAGGTTAAAAAGGGTTAGATAATAGGCTTAGATCTAGAAGGGGGGTGAATAGATAAAAAATTTAAAACCAAAAACTCTTGGACAAAATTTGTTTTCAAAAAGTATGGCACAGCGGAAACAACCCGAACCGAATCGTCTCACCGAACCTACTATCGAAAAACTCGGATATGCGTAATGAAAACTAATAGAATGATAATGAACACAAATTTTTTAATCAACAATTAATTCATGGATCAATCAAATGCAAAGCTATTCGTAATGCTTATTTCCAATGAACACAAAATGATAAAAATACTCAAAGACAATTTATCAATCATTTTGTGTGTGATTGATCACGTTTGGAAATTCAATCTATTTTGTTGATGTAAAAAGCCAATCACAATCAAAGTGATTATGATTATATCAACAACAACAATTTTTAAAAAGTTGAAAACAATTTCCAATCGAATTAATCGAAACAACAACGAAATCGATAATTTGTAAGAACAACAATTAAATAAAAATAAAGCGATAAAGTGACACAAAGATTTATTTAGGCAGTTCCCCAATCGGCCTTGCTATGGGTACGTCTGCCCTCAATCCGAAATCGAATTAAGATACTTGCAATTAACCTTATCTTAGCAAAAATGTTTATACAAGAGGAGAAAAATTCTAACCCCACAAACCCTATTGTTTGTTGTTGATAAAACCACCTCCAAATCCTTGATCAAAGCTTGATCAAGTCACTAACAATGCAGCTACAATCCTCCGATTATCCCGAGCACTCACTTGTTGAACCTAAGATTCCCGAACACGATTACCTGTCTTGCATTACTCTCTTTCAAGGACACCTTGTTCCAAGGCATTCACTCGGTCGAATCCGTGTTGACGTGATCTTGTCCAAAACCTTCAAATCTCACTGATCTTGAAGGAAAACCCCACCTTGATTTTCTTATTTAAAACACACAATGATCCCAACCCAATATTCTCGGTTACACTAAACCTAATTAGACGTTATCAACCATAATCTAGATGGTCACCCAATCGAAAAATGATTATGTGTAGTTCAATTGTGTGTATGCATAGAAGTGAGGTTGAAGATGATGGGAATGCTTTTTAATCTGGTTTCGTATAGGTAATTCACTAGTACCTTGCTAGATAAAGGTGCATATATATATATATATATATATATATATATATATATATGTTATTTCATTGATTCTGTGGTTGGCATTTATTTTGCTAAAACTATTCTAGCAGCAAGATGTTGAAACAAGATGTTCTAATTTGCTGCACTCAACATGTCGAATGAAGATGTCACATACCTGCTCATAGGACATCGTGTCTGGATTCAGTTTAAAAGCGGATTCTGTTGCTGAGATTTGTTACTGAATATTCTGTGAATATTTGGTTATCCTATGTGGCATCCAAAGCATTTTTGGATTGTGTTTATGTGTTGGTTTTTCGGATTTTCAGCTGTTTCTAATTATGAAGACATATTAGGAAACTTTAGATTGAAGACCTATTTTGTTGGAGTTTATTTTGCAGATTTGTGAGCAGTCTATTTGCTGCATTTTTGAAGCCCAATTCAGTCCAGATTTAATGCTATATATTGACTGGTGTAAACCTAGTTTAGGTGTGGAACTTACGTGTGTTTTTGTTAGGGTTTTCGTGTGTTATTTGTGAGCCTAACTGGTATCATTTTGATAACAGTATAAGGACTGGTTTTTTGTGTTGTAAGTTCTGTCAGTTACTTATAAGCTTTTAAGCATTGAGTTTCTTGTGTGTCAATTCTCATAAGCTTTGAAGTATTGAGAATTGTGTGTTTTGAAAGTGTGACTTTTGGTTTGTTACTTGTGTGGAAAGAAACCAATCACGGGTTGTGGTTGTAGAGGGATTTGAGGAGGGCCTCGTACCTAGGTGAGTCTTAGGTAGAAGTCATAGGAAGGGTAGTGATTAAGTGAGCAGATTATAACAGGGTTTTGTTATTGTATGATCTGTGAATTGATACTATCGTATATTGGTTTCGTCCCTGGCTTGGTAGCCCCCAGAGTAGGATTGTTGATCCGAACTGGGTAAACATATCACTGTGTTATTTACTTTCTCCACTGTTATTATTATTGCTATCTTGTTCATTGTGTTGGATATCAGTGTCTCAACATCTGTGTAGGACATCTGATATCTGTTCCAGAATTTAAATTGGCATCAAGAGCTTGCACCCTTGTTTGGTTCTGGGTGAGATTCAGGGAAGGTACTTTCTGGTATAATGGACAAGGATGGAGGATTTTTGAACAAACCACCTTTGCTTGATGGTTCCAACTATGACTATTGGAAACTGAGGATGATAGCATTCATCAAATCCATGGATGATCAAGCATGGAAAGCTGTTATAAAAGGATGAGAACCCCCAAAGGTTAGAGATGAAGAAGGTAAATCTACTGATGTGGTGAAGGAAGAGGAAGACTGGGATGATGCAGATTACAAAGGGTCCTTGGGAAACTCCAAAGCCATGAATGCGTTGTTTAATGGTGTTAACAAAAATATCTTCAGGTTGATTGAACACTGCACCATTACAAAAGAGGCCTGGCAGGTCTTGAAGGTTGCTCATGAAGGGACTTCAAAGGTGAAGATGTCAAAACTTCAGATTCTCACTACCAAGTTTGAAAATTTGAAGATGAAGGAATATGAGAGCATTCATGATTTTCACATGAACATCATTGAGATAGCTAATGCCTCAAGTGCCCTGGGTGAAAAGATGTCTGACAGCAAACTGGTCAGAAAAATCCTCAGATCTCTACCTAAGAGATTTGACATGAAAGTGACTGCTATAGAGGAAGCTCAGGACATAGATAAGATGAAAGTGGATGAACTTGTGGGATCACTTCAAACATTTGAATTGGGGATTAGTGAAAAGACTGAAAAGAAGAAGAGTATAGCTTTTGTGTCAAAGGCAAGTGATTCAGAAGGAGAAGGTAATCTGGACAGAGATTAAGGCCTCTCAGAAGATCTGGTGTTACTTGGTAAACAATTCAACAAAGTGCTCAGAAGGATGGATTGGAAGTCAAGATCAAATGTTAGGGACAAGCCATCTGACATCAGTAAAAATCAGAATGCTGGGAGAAATACCAGTACTGAAGATAATTCCAACCAAGGGAGAGGAGCTCAGTGTCATGAGTGTGAAGGTTTTGGGCACATAAAATCTGAGTGCCCCACATATCTCAAGAGGCAAAAGAAGGGGCTATCAGTCTCATGGTTAGAAGATGACTCTGAAACTGAAACTGATGAGAAGTCTGGAAAGAGGGTTACAGCATTAACAGGTGTGTGTGAGTCTGATGAAGAGTCAGTCAGTGAAGATCTTACTTTTGAAGAGCTAGCTGCTTCCTATAAGAACTTATGCATTAAAAGTGAAGAAATATGTCAGCAGAAAGAAGAACAAAAGAAAGTTATTGCTCATCTAAAAGCTGAAAAGGTAGTGCATTTGGCTACTATCTCTGATCTCAAAAGTGAAGTGGTTGTCCTGAATTCAAAACTAGATAATGTTATCAAGACAGTCAGAATGCTTAATAGCAGCTCTGATGTGCTTGATGAGATTCTGAAGTCAGGGAGAGATGTTGGAGATGTTAGTGGTCTCGGGTTTGAAAGTTCCAGTGAGATGGACAAGGGAAAATGGCCTGAAGTGACACCTGCTCAATCTAAGAAAAAATTAAAAATGTCATATAACATGTTGCAACATCCTTACAGACATCAGAAGAATTTCACAAGAAGAAAGAATCAAAGATGGAAATGCCACTATTGTGGAAGGTTTGGCCATATAAAACCCTTCTGCTACGGATTATATGGCTACCCTAAGACTGAATTACAGTCTAGTAGGGAACAAGAGTGGGTTGGAGCAACGAAAGTGTGGACTACCAAGAGTACTGTGGAAGAACACATAGCTCATAAGTCCTTCAGTGTCTCTGCAAGGGAAAAGTGGTACTTTGACAGTGGATGTTCCAGGCACATGACTGGTATCAAGGGATGTCTGTTAGATGTTAAGTCTCATTCTACTAACTATGTGACCTTTGGTAATGGATCTAAAGGGAGAGTAATAGGTGCTGGAAAACTGGACTGTACAGGTCAACCCAATCTTGAAGGCTTAGATGCAAACTTGATAAGCATAAGTCAACTATGTGATCAAGGTCTCAAGGTCAACTTTACCAATGCTGAATGTTTGATAACAAATGAGAAGGGTAAGGTTATCATGAGAGGCGAGAGAGCATCAGATAATTGTTATCTGTGGAGTTCTGAGAACACTACAATATGCTTGGAGACTAAGAAAGCTATTGGAAAGGCTATTGAGTTAGAACAGGTGCTGATCAATTGTAAAGCAACTCATAATGTTTGCATGGTGAATTGTAATAATAAGATTAAACTTGGTATGTATGTCAGCAAGGTAAATTTAGAAGGAGAATTTGGTGAATGCATTCTTGAGGCGAATCGGGTGCTCAAAGTCTGTGGATACCGCGCTTCTCTGGGCCCAGCCCTCAAAAGTATAAATAGGCGGGCAAACACACTCTACCTACAGCAAACTTATTCTACAAAAATTCCTCTTGCCTTTTCTCTCCAAAGTTCACGAGTCTTAGGGTTTTCTCCTAACATTCTCAATATTGTACCGCGTGATCAATAAAAAATGTCTCAACATCATGGCTCAAAATCCATGCATGGCTCCTCTGATAACTCAGGATCTCCTCGAACCAATGCTGGAGATGATGAATCACTGCGAATGATCAACCTCTCTGATCTTGTGCTTGATATTGCTCCTTTGAATGTTGTACCGGCTGACCCTAAAGGAAAACGATAAGCTTCTCACACAACGAATGTCAATATTCCTGGTAAGAAGTCTAAACCTTTTTCACCTAGGAAGAAAGTTCACTCCATGACTAGTTTGTATGCTGACCAAATAAGCCCTAGGAAAAACGTGTCTGAAAAGGGGTCTAAGTCTGGTTTAGTTGAGAAGAAGAAGGATACTAAATCATGTGGTGTAAACAAGAATTCCACTTATGATGATGTTGTAAAAAAGGATAAGGAACTTAGGAGGTTTGTTGCCACTATTCTGAGTGGAGTAGAGACAGATGTCGGGTCTGATGTTCCAACATCCTTGACAGTAAATGTCAATAGCAGCCCTACTGATAGGACTGATGATGGTGTTCCCATGCATATGGACCGTGAAAGAAGGAGTAAAAAGAAAGATGATGTAAGAAGGACTGATGATGTTATTAATGTTGATGACCTCATTTATGATGAGGAACCTATTGCTGGAATGTTGAGGAAAATTAAGAGAAGAAGAGAGAAAACTGTGATGAGTGAAGGCTCAAAGTCTTTGAAACTGCATGGAAAATATGGAGGTGGGGAGGGAAAAGTTCGAGCAGGGCCTCCTAAACAATGAAGTAAGGTTATTGTGCCCACTAAGAAGAGAAAAGTCACTGATCACAGTGAGTCTGACTATGAGGTTCCAACAGATGTTCAAGACATCATTGGTATGAAAACCTCTACCTGCAAAAAGACTTATGCTGAAAGTTCTATGAGAAATGCAGATAGATGGAGAATTGTGGATCAAAGGAGGATTGCTCTGGAGAGAGAGTTGGGGAAGGATTTCGATAAGTACAAAGAAATCATGGATCTTATTGCAGCTGCTGGATTGATGAGAACTGTGTCCAAGATAAGACCCTGCTATGAGAATCTAGTCAAGGAATTTGTGGTGAATATATCTGAAGAGTGTGATGAGAACAGGGGTAACAACCTCAGAAAAGTATCTGTGAGAGGAGAAGCTATCATTTTTTCTCCTGAAGTTATCAACAACTATCTGGGCAGGTGTAAGGAACCTCAACCTGAGTTAGAGGTTACTGACAATGCAGTATGCAAGGAGATTACAGGTGGTTGTATTAAACACTGGCCAAATGAAGAAAAGTTGTCGTCTGGAAAACTGAGTGTTAAATATGCCATCCTCCACAGGATTGCTGTTGTGAATTGGGTTCCTACCAATCACACATCTACTATTTCCTCCATACTTGGCAGATTCATTTATGCTATTGGGAAAAAGGTTTCTTTTGATTTTGGGTCATACATCTTTGAACAGATTCTGAAACAAGCAAGCTCAACTGCTGTCAAGATGCCTATTTGCTTCCCATCCTTGATCTGTGGTGTTATTTTAGACCAGTGTCCTAATCTTGTGTTAAGGAGTGACGCTGCTCTCAAAAGAAAACCTCCTCTGTCCCTACACTACAAGTTACTTGGTGGAGCACATGTCTCAGACATTGTTGGGACATTTTCTCAAACTTCCAGTCATGCTAACCTTGATGATGAAGTCATTGCACAGCTGCAAGAAACGTGTAAGAAACTGGAAGATTCCATCAGAAGAGACACTGCTCGGAAGGCCAAACTTGAACAGTTAATCAAAACCTTCATGGAGAAAAGGAATGCTTCTGCTGGAACAGCTGGTAAAGACCAAGGAACTGCTGAAGGTGATGCCTCTGGAGAATCTGATAGAGAGTGTGAACAGAGTTCAGATGACTCAGGATCTAGGAGTGGTGATACTGATGCTGTTACTGATGGAGAGAGTGAAGACATTGCAGAATCTGACGATGATGGTGCTGCAGAATAATGGCATAATTTCTGCAGAAGATTTTTTTCTTGTTTTTGACTGAACACCTAGAATAGCTTTTCTATGTATCTCTTCTGAACTTTAACCTTTGTTATGTTTTACTTTTAACTGTTCTACTTGCCTTTGTCATATTTCTGGCTAAAAAGGGGGAGTAGTATGTTTGTGTGTGGTGTGCTTGTGCTGGTGCTGTAGCTGAGGGGGAGAATGTGGAATGTTTGTGTTGCTGCAGTAGTTGAGGGGGAGAATGTGGAATGTTTGTGTTGCTGCAGTAGTTGAGGGGGAGAATGTGGAATGTTTGTGTTGCTGCAGTTGAGGGGGAGTTTTTTTTTGCTGTGCTGTGTGTTGTATGCAGTTGAAGGGGAGTGCTGCTATGCTGTTTTATTTTGCTGCTATGTGTGTTGTGTGTTGGTATTTCGCTGCTGTCTCTGATATAGATTTTTTTTCTTGTGCTTCTTTACAAGATTTGGTTGGTGTGTAGTTTTAGCCAAAATAAGCCAAAGGGGGAGATTGTTATTTCATTGATTCTGTGGTTGGCATTTATTTTGCTAAAACTATTCTAGCAGCAAGATGTTGAAACAAGATGTTCTAATTTGCTGCACTCAACATGTCGAATGAAGATGTCCTATACCTGCTCATAGGACATCGTGTCTGGATTCAGTTTAAAAGCAGATTCTGTTGCTGAGATTTGTTACTGAATATTCTGTGAATATTTGGTTATCCTATGTGGCATCCAAAGCATTTTTGGATTGTGTTTATGTGTTGGTTTTTTGGATTTTCAGCTGTTTCTAATTATGAAGACATATTAGGAAACTTTAGATTGAAGACCTATTTTGTTGGAGTTTATTTTGCAGATTTGTGAGCAGTCTATTTGCTGCGTTTTTGAAGCCCAATTCAGTCCAGATTTAATGCTATATGTAAACCTAGTTTAGGTGTGGAACTTACGTGTGTTTTTGTTAGGGTTTTCGTGTGTTATTTGTGAGCCTAACTGGTATCATTCTGATAATAGTATAAGGACTGGTTTTTTGTGTTGTAAGTTCTGTCAGTTACTCATAAGCTTTTAAGCATTGAGTTTCTTGTGTGTCAATTCTCATAAGCTTTGAAGTATTGAGAATTGTGTGTTTTGAAAGTGTGACTTTTGGTTTGTTACTTGTGTGGAAAGAAACCAATCACGGGTTGTGGTTGTAGAGGGATTTGAGGAGGGCCTCATACCTAGGTGAGTCTTAGGTAGAAGTCATAGTAAGGGTAGTGATTAAGTGAGCAGATTATAACAGGGTTTTGTTATTGTATGATCTGTGAATTGATACTATCGTATATTGGTTTCGTCCCTGGCTTGGTAGCCCCCAGAGTAGGATTGTTGATCCGAACTGGGTAAACATATCACTGTGTTATTTACTTTCTGCACTGTTATTATTATTGTTATCTTGTTCATTGTGTTGGATATCAGTGTCTCAACATCTGTGTAGGACATCTGATATCTGTGCCAGAATTTCAATATATATATATATATATATATATATATATATATATATATCTGTGTGTGTGTGTGTGGAATTTAGGCAAAAAGAATGCAAGAAAAAATAAGATGCAAAACAAAATTTCTGTTTTTGAAGACTACAGGTCGGTCGATGAAAGAAATAGGTTGGCCTGTCAAGGTCTTAAGGTCGGCCTGACCTGTAAACGTATGTGTCGGCCTGTACTAAAGCAAAAGCTTCTATAGGTCAGCCTAAACACGTATAGGTCGGCATGTGCAGCTGCGTTTGCATAAAAACTTGGTTTTTTGATGTGTAGTCTATGCCTAACGATTTTCAAAAACATTTGTATGCATCCTAGGGATAAATTGATTTAATGCACATCTAAATTTTAGTTGATACCGTCCAATATACAAAAACGCTAAGTCTAAGTCTTACTCCTAGTTTTGACATCCTTCAAAACATTGCTAAGTTGAATAATGCACTCACATACCCCCCCTTTTTGATGATGGCAAAACTTGAATCTAATAGCCATTGTGTTTTTCTTCGGTACACTAAATAGCTCCCCTAAAGTTGTGCGTAATTCTCAATAACTCCCACTGAATTTGTGCATGATCCTTTTCATAATCTTCTCCCCATTTGACAACATCAAAAAGAAAAAAAAAAGTAATTCATTAGAAGCATCACGTAGATGCACAGTTCACATAGAATCTATACTATATAGAGGCAATTGCAAAGGATAAGAGGTGCACTAACATACAACACATATGTAAAGAACACAAGCTTAATAAATCACACAACAACATGCATAAGAGTTATAAAGTCACACAAAGTACAACCATTAAACATCTTAGACAATTGTTCAAACAAACAAAGAGAAAGTAGCAAACCATAGTAAAATGAAAATGTAGGGAAGCCAAATTCAGACAGCATAAGCTAGAAATAAAGACAACACACTAGGACACAACATGACTATAACATCTCATCAGTAACATCTTCCACTTCCTCTTAGAACTGGCCTTGGTCTTCCATCCATGGCAGAAGCTTCACATACTTCGCGATAAAATTGATCAGAGTGAACACAATCCTCCTCTTGAGCTCTAATAATGTAATTAAGCCTTTCCATCTCAGCAATATGGTTCTCATTAACAGTGTTCCAGATGGATATGATGCTCTCAGTTGTATACGCATCAAAGGACAGGAAATCTGCATCCTGAGTAGCCATATGCTCCTGCATTAGACGAAACTGTTCTGTCTGTGCAACATATCTCTCATCTTGCTGAATCTGCATGTTTTGCAGCATAGTCATCATAGCAGTCATATCACTAGAACCATCATGAACACCATCACCATGACCAAATCCCTGACCAATATCTTGCATAGTCGCATCAACCTCTGGAGCTCCATGAGGAACCTTAACATGTTTCTCATCATCCATCTGATTATCTTCAACCTCTTTAGCAACAACATTTAGATCATCAAAGTTAAACACTTTTCTTTCGTTCTTTCCTACGTGAAGATAATATGATCGATGCTCAATATCCCAAAAGTAACTCATGTTTGAAAGAGTACATTGTGAAAAGTCTTGAGATGTGTCGGGTGATTTGTAGAGAAGACTTGGTAGGCAATGTTGAAATGTTTCAAAATCTTTGCAATCGTAGATGGATAACACAAGGATGTACCTTTGTTTCACGTCCTGACGGAGAACATGCGATACACGAAGTAATGTGGCCAACTTATCTTGACCTTGTGCAGCAGAATATAAACAAGATGAATTTCAAGAGAATCAACTCTTGAAAAGCCTCCATTCTTAGGATGCAGAATATGAGACACAATCCACAACAAAATCCTAGGTAACATCTTTAATTGTCCCGTGGAAATGGGATCATAACAGTCAGCCGGACGAGGTGCCTTAAGCATCTCATTCAAGTGCACATTCCAATAAAAATGCTTATGCCTGTCAGAGTCAATTACCACTTCTTTAGTTACTTCCTCATCAAATTCTTCATCAATTTCTGGATCACTAACAGTAATTCCAAACAAAGTGTTCCACAACTCATTTGTGAAATGATAGACTTTGTTGCTATTGAGAATTTAAAGCTAGCACCATCTTGTTCATGTAGACTAGAGTAGAACAAACGAATAAGATCCTCATTGTAGTCATGAGCTAACAGGAGGAAGTAATCAATGTTTTGATGCTCAACTCGTTTCACAACCTCGGGTTGACACAAGCCTTCAACGATATCCTTCTTCCACATATATTGCCTAACGACGATTCAAGTCATATGCTTGAGCTCAAAATCCTTTGAATATTTCTTTGAAACCAAATTAATTGGATTCTTAGAGGCAGTGGTGGATGAAGAGGCCTTGTTTTTACCCTTAGACACATTTTTGATCTTGGAAGCCATGAGAAAATCAAGTTTGAGAGATGCACACCAAGTGTTTATTAAAAGTCTTGAATGAAAAGTGTGAGAGAATGATAGATCCAAGAGTACCTACACACTCCGACACAAAGAATAACAACAAACCAACACAAAGAAACACTGACAAACAACAAACAAGAGGAAATTTCAAATTTTTGATGATAGAGGATGAGTTTGGGGTTTAACAAGAGAAATGGAGAAAGAAGATGAAATTTGAAGAAAGTGGTGGAAGATTTTGATTACAATTGATGAGATAATGATGATGAGATGAAATCAAGCAAGAATTTTTGATGAATTTGAGTTGTTGGACTGGATTTGAGATATTTGAGACAAGTTTGCATGTAAGAGACAAGAACAAATGAAGTGAAATGTTCCAAAATGGGCTTATGAGTCAACCTCAGAGCGTATGTGTCGACATGTAAAAGTTATAGGTCGGCACATACTAAAGTGAAATCTCAAATAAATTGAAAAAAATTGTCAAGTGTCGGCCTGAGTTAACATGTGTCGGCCTGAACAGGAATTTTTTTGACAAATGCAAAATTTAATTTTCATAAGCCGGCCTGTGCCAGAATGTGTCGACTTGGAACCTACAAAATTTCAAAAATTTGACTCCAATGGACTTTAAGAGGCCAATGATTGTCATACCCCAAATTTGTCCTACCTATATATTACTTTCACATGTGTCTTCATCTACTAATCATTATTCAAAAATCCAAAAAAAATATATTGCTTCTGTTTTCATTTTCCTTATTGTTTGAGCTCAGTTTTGCAAGGATGAAAGAGGTTCATTTGAGGTTCATTCAGAGTATATGTGCAGTAATGGCTCAGTTTAAGTAAAGTTTGACCTAATTTCTTTTCAGACAAATTGGAATTGATTCATCTACAAGTCATCTGTGTCTTGGGTCGTTTTGGGTGCAAGGGTGCGATTGAATTCAAGTGCTCTGTGATTGAAGACCACCAAGGACCAAATCATTGTCAATTAGGGTTTTATGCGATGTATTGAAGTCCATGTCTCAATTCATAAACTCTCCGATTTCAAAGCATGATTATTTCATAGTGAAGTTTTTGTTTCATCACGATCAAAGTGGCATTAGTTTAACTGTGCAAGCTGTGGATTGATTCAGACAAGTTCAAAGTGATTCTAATTCTAATAAGAAGTTTAGAGATTCATTTGAAAAGTCAAGTTAAAGATAATTCGAAACCAAATCCATTCATATCCATATTTTCAATTCCCTATTTTTACCAGACAGTATCCATTTCAATTATCATTGTCCATATCCACATCAAAATCCATTTTTATCCAATTAACCATAATCCAATTTCATTTTAAATTTATTGTTTTTAACCACTTTTAAATTCATCGTCCAATTATGTCCATTTCCATTGTATTCAATCCATTTTATTTTTATTTTTCTCAAGCCCATTTACCATTTTCTTTCATAAACCATTATCCAAAAAAAAAAAACGCCCAAGTCAATCTCAATTATTCAAAGTCCAAATTCAGATTTACAAGTTACAAAGAACATAATTTTCACAAGCCCGCTAGAAGTTACAAACCACAAATGCGAAAATGAGACAAAAAAAGTACATACAATACGCATCACCCTTGCCCAACTGATACACACATCCAACTTTTTCCACACTGCCATAACAATAGCATACAAACCATGACTTTTCAACATGATACACATTAGATAATCCATGATACAACACAACAACATTGCCAAGTTCCCTTTACACACTTCCATGAGCTTTCAATATGAACAACCATTACGTAGATCACAATCAGCAGACACGATACACAACTCACATAAACTAGGATCAATACACCACTTGCCTCAACCATTGCTAAGTATTTCACGCACCAACCTGCAGCCACACCAATATGCAACGCAACAATAATCCACATAAACCTGTAGCCTCATGATTCACGTTACACATATGCCTCAGTACCAAGAAAACCACAAAACCACCTCCCATGAACCAAAACAATCATTAATGCCATCAATCCCTCATGCATCACACAAACAAGTGACCCCACAACCTAAAAATTTCCACAACACGTACGACCAATTTCCCAATGAAACGCAGTGCACAATAACCAACTCTTGCAATATCACAATTTCACAACGCAAAACCTCTTCACTCTATAAATCACACACTTTCTCACCTCATTTCACCAAGTTCTTGGAACCAAGTAATCTCTGCCAAAATCACTCACCAACCCTAACCTTCTTCACAATCAAATCTCACCTTTATTCAATCTAAAACTTCTTCTTCTCTAACCCAAAACACTATCTTCATCAACACACTCAAAGCCAAAACATTTCGTAACAGAAAGGAGATTGAGACGAAGTAGAGAAGGAACAACAACACAAACGAACAAGAACAACACAAACCTGAACCTGAGCGAGAGCGAGGTCGAGCGAGAACGATTTGAGGCGCGAGGATCTGTTTAACGAAAAAGGTTGGGACAAGATGCTTTGACCCTGTGATTATGTTCATCCGCATCTTCCTATCAATGGCTTTCTTGATTTTGTTTGTTTTTTTTTAAAAGGGAAAGGTTGAATGAGATTCGATGTGCATTTTTTCTTCTGTGTTATTTTGTTGTTTCTTATAGTTGTTGTTAACCTATTTCTCAATAGCCTTTTGTTTCGGTTGTTTGGGTTTTTTTTTTAAAAGAATCAAAGTTAGAACCTGATTTTCTTCATGACCTCTTTGTAACATGTGTTATTGTTAACCAAGCCTCCTTTGACCGTGGGCCTCTAAGCCCATGATGAATCTTGGTTCACTCACCACACACCATGATTTCAATACCACACTCCCGCTCATTGTTCTTTTCTTCTATTTTTTTAGTTTTTATTTTCTCTAATTTTTTAAATACTTATTTAATAATGTGGCATTGATTCTTGTTTTAAGGATTTCATGATTTATTTTCTTCCTTATTTTGATTTCTCATTTCAATTTTATTTCGATTTTATTTTGGTCGATGAAGTTTTTAACATCATGAATATTGATTATTGAGGTTGTTAAACCTTCATTATTTCAAATCTGTAGGGAATGATCATTGAGATCATTCTCTATACTTTGGGATCGTGATAGGTTACATTCGATTAATCGATAGAAGTTCGTGATTAAGACGATACCGTTCTCCTTTTCTTTTCGTGTGGCACGATTCTTTGAGAATGATTTATATATCATTTCTCTATCGTGTTTTAGCACAAACATTGTTATTGACCGGCCTCCCATAGCATGATATTCCTCATAGATTGTGCTACGATTGCTTAACATAACGCTACATTGGACTCGATTCGAAAAGTGATCATCCGATCAATGCCAATTAACAACTAGCAACTGACTTTAATTTCTGTTCATTATTCTTTTGCTTTATCTTTCTGTCACTATATCAATTGCCTATATATCCTTGTTTATATCTTATTGTTCATATTCATATCATCTTGTTCATCGTATTCAAAAACACAAAAACATGATAAAACAATCGAAAACCCTAAAAAAGCATCTGTGGACTGTGGTTACTATCCTGAGCACTGGAGTTTAGACCCTGTACATAAACCCTAGCAGAGGAGTTTTTGTTTGTACTCTTGTTTATTGCATAGTTTAGGACACCTTGCACACACACGACCTCCTCTTGGGCTACCTGACAATGACCCCATTTATTTCTCGCACTCCCGTGTACTTTACATGTACCCCGCCCCCTTTTGGATGTACGCTCTTTGCTTTTCTTGCTCTTCTTTGATTGTGGTTTTGTTTACTAGGAGCACCCTTAGGGACTAGGATAGACAAAATCATTTTCAAACTAATTCTCGACTCAACGTCGAGCCCCTTTTTAAAACACCCTCGTAGGTCGATTTCTTTTTAGCATCGCCATCAACCTAATGCACACACTTGCACCTTTTCTTTGATTGTGGCTTCGTTACTAGGAGCACCCTTAGGGACTAGGATCGATCCAAACCCTTTCGCAAACCCTTGATCCAACGTCAAGTGACATTTTCTTCAAACTTGTAAGTCGAGTGCCTTTTGGCTCGCCATCAACCTCTTTTCACAACCCAGACGCTTTTCTTAAAATCCAAACAAACCCTTGATCCAACATCAAATGGATTTTCTCAATCAAACTTCAAGAACACATAACAACTATCAAAACTCTTTTCAAATAAAGGTGAAAGAGAGGGGGGTTGGAGCCTTCGACTCCTCTCCTCGATTGTTTGGATGCGAGTTACCTTTCTCGTGTTTGAACAATTATCACCTCTAAAACAAATCAACCAACCGTAGTTCCACGAACTACAAACGCTCTGATTCTTCATTCTCGTCCGAATAAAGATACGTAGGCACAAGGGCCACAATCCTTGGCGAGATACCTTTTGTTTTTTCCACCTTTTTCTACCTTTTTTTACCCATCTAAATTTTCTTTCTCTTATCCAAACCCTTCCCCGTAGTCCGAACTATGAAAGCTCTGATTTCTCATTTCGCAATGAGAATACATAGGCACATGGGCCCCAATCCTTGGCGAGTGTCATACCCTAATTTTTTTACCCCTAAGATGTCACCTCATTTACATCATTTGCATAAAATTCATCATTACATATATGTGTGTGTCTTTATGCATCACTAACTCATTATAAATACAAGATGTGTATGCTTGCTTACTTTACAGGTTAGGTGGTTTCCCAAGGGCTCAAGCAAATGAATTATCAAAAGATGGGCATCATATTCAACATCTCAAGTCCCTTATTTACTCATGAAGATCAAGAGCTTGCATTCATCAATGATCAAGTGCAAAGTTGCATTGAACGAAGATCAACAAGGCTCAAATCCTCAGATACACCCAAATTAGGGTTTTGACCTAATTCAGTCCCTGGGTTGACTTTGAAGCATGGCATGATCCAACACCTTAAGATATGTTTCAAGGACCTAAAATTCCTCATATTAGTCCATTCATATGATTGGATTGATCCAAGGATCTTGATTCATAAGCAATACAAGAATTCAAATTCATCTGGTCCACAAACTAGGGTTTCTGATGAAAAGTCAACTGCACCTTTGACTTTTGACCGATACATGATCTCAAGCATTGGGACATGATTCAAGACACTCATAAACACCTTTGGAGTCCATCCGTGGTGTTCAATTAGCCCAAGGGCTTGATTTCATTGAAGATCATAAAGTTCAAGTTCATTTGATGAAAAGTTAACCACTGATCAAAGTCAAGTTTGACTTTTGACTTTTTTAGTCAAACATGGGCTCCTCAAGTCAAGAATGATGATAATATGTGATTTGGATCATGATCAATCAAGAGAAATCAATAAATTTGAGGTTACTTGTAAAAAGGGCAACATTGAAGAAATTAAAAATTTTCTAAGTTATGAAAGTTCATGATTTTTGTCCAACTTGCCAAGGCCATAAATTCCAATCCAAGTAACCATTTTATTTGCTCCAAAGATCAAATTGAAGAGCTTATTACATACTACAACTTTGTCCCTGAGGATGAATTCCCAAAAAATGCATAGATTGAGAGATATGATGCCATGAAGTTGAGGTTTAATACTTTTTGAACCTAGACACTTAGAGAAATTTTAGACATAATCTGTCTTATGTTGGAGCCAACTTTAGGGCCATTTTTCTCCATGATCCACATTTATTCAAGACAAACTTTGAACATCAAACTTGGAGTATGTCATACCAGCTTTCCAAAATGTTCAAGAACATTCATTTATCTTACTTGAGTAAGAAGTTATGAATTTCACAATAGGCTTTGTTGCAACTGCTTTGCAAGACAGATTTGCTACACATTTTGTTGTTACACGATTTGGATGACCTTGCAAGCCTAATATCTTCACAAGAACAACACCAAAATGATCATACACCATGTGCTCTGCAAGAGCATAATAGAATTTTCAAGATTCTATCCATGGCATGTGATAAAAATCATTTCAAAACCATGAAGGGAGATTTTGTCCTCTAACATTAAAGTGAAATAGTGAAATTGATCAAAAACCTCCCAATCTGTCAAAGAATGATCAAAATACCAAGGGATGAGATGCAATATGGCAGGTTCAATCTCAAAAAGGTCAGAATTATAGCCATGTGAAGAATAGGCTATGTGTACCTTGGTATCCAAGTCATGACACATAGTATGACTCATTGGATAATGGAGTGATCCTAATCCAAATTCTTCTCCAAATATCTGATTTGTTTCTCTATAAATAGAGACCATATTGTATCATTCAAAACACACCAAAACATAGCGAAGACTTGTTTTCTAAGAAATCTCCTTCCTTCCAAAATTCAAAGTCCCAAAGAGAGTGAAAACTTGGAACTTTAACTCCAAGCAATCTCCAACCAAACTAGTGATTAAAACACTTCATATACATCATATAGAAGTGATCCAAAGACTCAAATTGTTTCTGTAACACCAGAATCATCAATTCATATATCATTTACTTCAAGGCTACAAATTGATTTGGCCACAAAGGTCCAGAAGGTTTCAAGTCAATTCATGCACATCAACACATTCCTTGAAGGTCAAGGAAGCAGTTAGAATCAACAAATTGCTTATGTAACACTTCCAAGCAAGAATTCAATTTTCACTTTTGCAAGGTAAGTTGCTCTAAAATAAACTCTATAATCCATGCATCATATGTGATTAGTTGAGTTACCCACTTGTTTATGTCAATATAAGGATCATTTTCCCTCAATCAATTGCATGATATCTTGAACATATGGAATTTCATTTTGAATTTTCAAATTAGGGTTCATACGGTTGTGTGATTAATTACTTTTTATACACTGAATATAAATGAAATTCAATGATGCCATTCAATTCCTCATGAAATGTCCAACAACTTTGGTCTTTATTTCATCCAATTTCGTTGAGAAATGAAGAAGTTCAGACTTTGAAATGATGAAGATGATGATGGAGCTCGTGGAAGAAGAAGATGGCCATGGCGCCATTTTTTTAATATAAAAAGAATTTTTACTATATTATTATTTTGTTGCAAATAAATTAATGGAAGTATCACCACCCCAGTGGTTAGAGCGTGCGTTTTCAAGGCTTGTGTGTGCGAGAGGTCTGGGGTTTGAATCCTCCTCGCCCCAAACCTTTTACTTATTTTTTTTAAAACCATTTTCAACGTTAAACTCTCTATATTATTTTCACCATACACTCCTTGTCAACCCATCAGATGGTATTATTTTAAGCCCATCACCCCAAGGGCGTGAGTTCAACACTTGTGAGGGCCATTCCTATTTTTTAGCACTATTTTTCTCACTTTTTTTCACAACTTCATTCAATTATTTCAATAAGAAAAATTAATCTTTTTGAGCCAATTTTTTGCACACTTATCATTTATCTTCCCTATTTTGAGAATCCACAAAAAATCCCAAAAATAATATTTATTTTGATAATTTTTATTAAGTGGAAAAGTAGTCCTTTTTTAAGTGTTTTATACCTTCTAAATGACTTTCTTTTGGTTGTTTCCTTAACCTAATTGATTATAAATATTTGTTTAAACTTTGACTGATGTTCATAACAGGTTTCTTTAACTTGTTTGTCTTTCATACCATGTTTAAAATGACTTTCCTTTGAAAAATATTTTGATTAATTGTTTAATTGGGTGAAACTTTAGGGTTTTTATCTTGATTAATCTTTTCAAAACATCTTGACTAGGACTTCCACTTGAGTTAGGGATTCCCCAAAGCCCTTGATTCAACCATGTTTGAATGTCTTATTCATGTGCTTATCTCCATAAAATTTCATTAGGGTTTTGTTTACCCTTTACTATATTCACTTGATCCTCAATTCATCTTGAACATACTACTTGAACTTCTTTGTGATTGCTTCAATTGATTAAATCTTTGCTCACATATTCAAGTTTTTCCTTCATAAACTCTCACCATGATGAACATATCTACTTGTCTGATGATCATTCACATGTTGATATACCCTGTTTGATCACAATCATGTTCATTTCATCCTTGATCACTGCACTTGTTTAAAAGCTTAATCAATTTTGTCTTGTTAAGTTTCTCTTGACATTTACATTGATAACACTTGCATTTATACAACTGTTGCATTTCAATGCTCATCCTTAGTTTAGACTTAGTTCAAACTTTAGGATTCACTTTAAACTACAACCTAGTTCAAACCCTAGGAATCCCCTTTGAGGTTCTAGACTTCAATAGAACATTAGGATTCCCCTTAAAGTTTTTCAACTTCATTCAAAGCTCAAACCATAGCCCCTTTATGGCTTCAAACCTTTTCAAACCTCAAACCTTAAGTAAAACCCTATCCAACCTTTGGCTTCAAATTCAAAACTCTCCAGAGATGAGATATGAATCATCTCTATAGAAGAGACGTCTCTTATATTCCCCACAACATAAATCCAACATTTCAAACTTAAGTGATGGAAGTGGTACACTTGTTTATTCAAAATCCAAGCTGGAGTCCTTCTCTTATTATGGTACAAAAACACTTCTTTCATTTAAGTGATATAAGTGGCACACTTGTTGATTCTATATCCAAGTCAAGGTCATTCTCTTAATATGCAAAAACTCCTTTAAAGGAAGATGTGGCATTACTCTGGATTTTCTACATCTAAGTTTAAAGCTTCTTCCCTTATTATCTTCTTTCTCATAATGTTTGTGGTGAATAGGTGAGATATCTCCCTTAAGATGACAATTTGTCTCTTCTCAAAAGCCAACAAACCCAATTCCACCCATTAGTAGGTGGAACTACGAATGCTCTGATTTCTCAACTTCCTTTTGAGAATACATAGGCATAAGATTGCGAGATCTTAGCTAGCACATTAATAAATAAAACCTTTAGGTTCATACACCTTTGTCTTAGTTTATTTCAACATACACTACAAAAACATCCAAAAACATTTCCCACTCAAAACAGTCAACAAATTCCCAATACACAGCAGATGACCTAATCAACAGTAACATAAATATACACAAGAGGTTCATATAGGATACTATAGATACTTAGGGTGCTAGTACCTTCCCTTAGTATAACCAACCCCGATTCCCGGTCTCTTAGTGCATTATTTTGCATTGCACATCACTCCACCACAGGTTTATTTAGATATTTTCCCCTTCCCTCCTTTTGGGATAAATAAAAGTTCACATGTAAAGAGGGCGAATCCTTCGGGAACAATCGCTCGCGTACAGAAAAATGGTGACTTCACTGGGGAACTAGGACTTTCATCCCCCCTAAAAGGGTTAAGCCTATCTTGTATATATTTATGATTTTTACTGTTGATATCATTTGTTTGTTGTTATATTCATCATGTTTGTTAGGGTTTTCTGGTTGATCTCTATGAGTGAGACAAATCCTAACCCATATTTGAGTGTACATAAATAAGATAGGACGCTGATATAATCAAAAGTTACATGTCTAGAGTAATCCTACACATGAGTGACATATGATATAATCACACTCAATGGAGGCCCCTTTGGAATTACTGATGCCATTGCGAGTAGTCGTAATGTCATTACTTTTTTCGACCTGGGAGCCTGAGAAGCTGAGGACCTTTAGTATCCCTTTACTCCACTTGGCCTTTTTAGGATGTAGTGCGGTGATTATCTAGGTGTAGACCTGAGATAGTTGATACGCAATACTACACTCAAACGAGTTTCTCTTGAGAATATTATTGATTCACAAGTAGTCGGTGTGTCGATAATATCCGAAAGATGGATCTATGACTTTGGGAACCATATTAGAACATGTTCTACAGGTACAATAAACCCCTAGTACACATTCTCTTGGTTTGGTTAGACCCATGACTCCATGCTCGTAACGTCAAACCTTTGAAACCATGTTTGTTACTTAGTATATGTGTGCATCCATACATTCATACATTCATTCAAACATCTTTTTTTACCAAACATTTTTTCAAGGAACTTAAAACCTTTATGGCAAATATCATAGGATTTTAACATGGATTTAGGGAAAAGAAATACCAAGAAGTACAACTTCAAGGATCCTGATACAACAGAATTGAGAAAGTTAGGTCGTATAATCTCTTGTCCAGAGGATTTGAGAAGAAGTTATAGAGGGCTTTTAGGTATTCTAAAGACCAATGTTGAAGAAGGGATTCTTGACACCCTTGTACAATTCTATGATCCTCTCTACCACTATTTCACATTTCCAGATTATCAACTTACACCCACTTTGGAGGAGTATTCATATTGGATTGGTTTGCCAGTATTAAACAAGATTCCTTTCAATGGCTCAGAGGAAATTCCTAAGTACTCAGTAATTGCAAAGGCCCTTCATTTGGAAACTTCAGATGTAAAAGACAACTTCACTTCCAAAGGAGGAATCAGAGGGTTAACTTCCAAATTCCTGATAGAGAAAGCCAAAGAATTGGCTAAAGCTAATAGTATGAGTGCCTTTGAAGCTATCTCTGCACTACTCATCTATGGTCTTGTACTATTTCCAAACATCAACCACTATGTTGATCGTAATGCCATCCAGATATTTTTAAGTGGTAACCCAGTACCTACTTTACTTGGGGACACTTACCATTCAATTCATCACAGAACTATGAAGGGTAGTGGAACAATCATGTGTTGTGCATATTTGTTGTACAGATGGTTCAAGTCACACTTACCAAGAATCAGACTCTTTGTTGAAAATCCAGACAAACTCAGATGGTCTTAAAGACTTATGTCTCTCACTCATACTAATATGAAGCGGTATGACCCAGCTTATAACAAAGGAGTTATCATCGACAATTGTGGAGAATTCCCCAATGTACCCCTTCTTGGTATACATGGAGGGATTAACAGCAACCCCGCTCTTGCAAGACGTCAGTTTGGGTACCCCATGAATGACAGACCTAGCAGTCTCTTGGTGTCAGGTTTCTTCTACCTTAATGACGGTGGAAATCCAGATTTGAAAAAAGCCATTATAAAGGCTTGGCGCACTATTCATAAAAAGAGCAAAGATCAGCTGGAAAATAAAGATTGTGTTACTTTCAAGCCCTACACTCAGTGGGTCAATGCCAGGGCTTGTGAACTCAAGATGCCTTATCCTCTTGAGAAACCTTCACAACCTTTCATTGAATTATCCTCTACCATCCCTATTGAGAAAAGGGAATAAAATCAAGAGCTCTTAACCCGGATGAAACTAGAAATATACACTTGGGAAGATAAATTCCATACTGCAAGGGCTGAGAGAAGAGAGTTGAAGAGGCAACTGAAAGAAAGAGACGACTTGATAGAAATCATAGAGCAGCATGCTGTAGAGAGACAAGAAGAACAAGATAATTTATTTTTCTCTGGACATATTCCTCCTACCTCAGGCGCTTGGAAAAAGATCATCGATCGGCTTACAATGGGAAATACACGACTGAAGAGGCAAAAAAAAAAGCAACAACAGGGGGCTAGATCTTCGTCAACAAGATTTCCATAGGCTTAACTTTGTTATCTTTGTTCTAAATCTTTTAGAAGTTGTACTTTCATTGTTATAATCCTTTGAGTATATTAAATAAAATAAGATCTTTTTAGTTATCCAAAGTGTTATAAGTTTTATGATATTTATAACATAATTATTGAAGTTCCTTGTAAACAAAATCATTTGCATTTTGCACATCATACATCATTCAAGCATTTTGCATTACAAGAAACTTACACATGTTCTCAGTTTGAAGTCAAACTGTCTCATTCATATAATACTCGGGCCATTCGTTAGAAGAAGATGGAAGAACTTGAGTAAAAAAAAAGGAACTTAGAGATGAAGTCACTGCTCTAAAGGACAATATAGAAAGGCTCAACAACATGGTAGAATCATTGATGATTGCTCAAAATCAACCGTCAACTCCGATTCAAAGGATTGTCATCTCAGAAATTATCTCTACACCCGTCACATCTGTTGCCATGCCACAATATTCCATGCCTCCCGGCTTTCCTTGGGGCATGCCTTTCAACTTTGTACCGAAGGATTACAAACCTCTGGCTCATGAAACTTCAAAGATCACATCAATCATGTCAGTACCACCTCTTGTGATGCATACTACTCCATACATTGAGGAACAAATCTTCCATGCTCCTCCAAGTGAAACTATGGGAGTAGATGAAAGATGGAATGATTTCCAAGATATGTTCTTGAACATGCAGAAAGAAATTAAAGCTCTCAAAGGACAAGACTTGTTTGGAAAGAACGCAGCTGACCTATGTCTGGTTCCAAATGTCAAAATACCACTCAAATTCAAAGTGCCTGACTTTGAAAAGTACAAGGGGAATTCTTACCCTCGAAGTCACTTGGTTATGTATGCACGAAAGACGTCCACGCAGAAAGACAATCAGCAGTTGCTGATCCACTACTTTCAGGATAGTCTAACCGGAACCGCACTCAAATGGTACATGGGATTAGGCAGTGTGAAGATCCAAACTTTCGGTGATCTTGGCGAAGCCTTCGTGAAACAATACAAATACAACCTAGATATGGCTCCTGACCAGGATCAACTCAGGGCTATGTCTCAGAAGGAAAAAGAAACTTTCAAAGAATATGCTCAGAGATGGCGTGAAGTCGCCGCCCAAATTTGTCCTCCTATCGAAGAAAAGGAAATGAAAAAGATTTATTTGAAAACTTTGAGTCCCTTATACTACAATTGTATGATTTCCAGTGCGCCTAATGGCTTTACTGAAATGGTAAACATGGGAGTACGATTGGAGGAATCTGTTCGAGATGGACGGTTGACCAAAGAGACGGATTCGTCTAAAAGACATGGAAGTGGGTTCCAAAAGAAAAAGGAACAGGATGTCAGCATTGTGTTACAACGCAGTCAAGACGAAGATATCAACCATGACAGGTAGCAAATGTGTCTCCTATTATCAACTCAGCGCCAGCTCTGGCCTAACAGCCACAAAATTCTCAGAATCAAAATCATCAAAATCATCAACATCAGCAACAACAACCACAGAATCAGCAAAGGCCGCAACAACCTCTACAACAGGCTCACCCGCAATTCAGCAACAACAACAATCGTGTTCAAAGATCACCTGGGTTCGATCCTATACCAATGACATACACGGAGTTGTTCCCATCATTGTTGGAAAAAGGTCATATTCAAATAAAGTCTCCTCCCGCTCTTCCAAAAGACCCTCCTTATTGGTTCAAAACTGACCAGTTTTGCCCCTACCATCAGGGAGCACCCGAGCATGGTATCGAGAACTGTTTTAGCTTCAAAGCTGATGTTTAAAGACTTATCAAGAATGTAATTCTGTCCTTCAAAGACAATAATCCAAATGTTCAAATAAACCCACTACCTCAATATGGAGGAGCTTCTGTCGACATGGTCTATGGATGCCCGGGCAGCTATAAGATCTGTGACGTCCGCTTGTTAAGAAGGAACTTGGTGAAAATGCATGCAGGACACAACAGGTGGGGTCTTGTAGATCCACATGATTACGCGGCATGCAACGTTTGTTCTGTGAACAATCAAGGATGCTACTTTGTACAAGCAGCTCTACAAGAACAAATGAACCAAGGTTGGATCCAGGAATACAGAATGAGGCCATACCAACCTATCAATATGGTACAAGGTTGTCCAGGAGAGTACGCAGTTTATGATATCAAATATATCAGGGAGTCACTAGTCAAATTTCACAAATGCTTGTGCAAACTTGATTACTTTGGTCCCAATCATCATGATCATACATCCTGCAGAAAATGTCGCAGAAGCTGACGCGGTTGTCTCCTCATCCAAAATGAGATCCAAGGGTTGTTAGACAGAAGAACCATCACAGTCCTCCATGAAAGAGAATCCATTTATGATGAAGTTGATGAGGATGTTTATACCATAACTCCTCAGTTTAATGAACCCGAACGCGTGGAAATTCCTTTTGACAATAGAAGGATTCCTAATGCTCCCAAGATTGAACCAATAGAGATCACCTATGATAGTTGGAAGACCATCGTGACTCCTTTGGTCATTTATCTACTAGGTCCAGTCCCGTACAAATCTGAGAAAGCCATACCTTACAAGTACGGTGCCACCATGGTTGAAAATGGGAAGGAAGTACCCTTACCATCAATTGTCAACATCGCTGATGTGAGCCGAGTCACCAGAAGTGGTCAGGTATTCAACAAAGAAGCTGAGGATGTGGCTGTAAGAAAGGAGAAGCAAGTTGAGAATCCTTTTGAACAGATTAGTCAATTAAGTGACACCAATCAGATGAAAGATAATGACGAAGTTTTAAAGATGATCAGGAAAAGTGAGTGGAAAATTGTGGATCAACTGTTAAACACACCTTCCAAAATATCCATACTACCCATTTTAATGAGCTCTGAGGCTCATAAGGAAGCTCTACAGAAGGTCTTGGAGCAAGCTTTTGTAAACCATGATGTAACGGTGGGTCAATTTGGCAATATTGTTACTAACATTACCATTGGCAATAACTTGAGCTTCTGCGATGAAGATCTCCCAGAAGAGGGGAGAAATCATAACATGGCACTAAACATATCAATCAATTGCATGAAGGACGCCTTGTCAAGTGTATTAGTGGACACTAGGTCATCACTAAATGTCATGCCAAAATCAACTCTTACAAGATTGTCATTTTAAGGCGCTCCTATGAGGGGCAGTGGAATTGTCGTCAAAGTCGTTGATGGATCCAAGAAGACAGTTATTGGTGAAGTTGATCTCCCCATAACTATTGGCCCCCATACATTTCAAATTACCTTCCAAGTGATAGATATCCAAGCATCGTACAGTTGTTTGTTGGGTCGTCCTTGGATCCATGAAGCAGAAGTAGTCACTTCAACGCTACATCAAAAGCTAAAGTTTGTAAAGAACACCAATTTGGTTACTGTATGTGGTGAAAGAGCTTTGATTGTAAGCAATTTGTCATCATTTTCTTATTTAGAACTTGAAGAGGTTATTGGAAAGCGGTACCATTAAAGGGTGGGGACAGGTTGTGATTCCTGCCGATAGCCAGACCAGAGGAGGCCTTGGGTTTTCTCCAGATTCACGAAAACTGCAAGAAAGAATGAAGGCATCCCTCCCATTCAAAATATTTTCCGCAGCGGAGGCTTTATCCATCCTATTCCTCAAGAGGTCAACACCATTAATGGAGATGACCATGAAGACGGACCCTCAGATCCTGAAGAAGAATGGAAGTCCTACCTTAACGATTCTAGGTATATATCACAAGAAGAGGTGCATACTCCATTGTCCCCTCCTCAGGAAAAATTCAAGGATGTACTTGAGTCAGATGATGGGATAGACGTTGAGAATTACAACACTGAGAGTTGTCCTACTTCCTTTATTTCACCAGAAGAGGATAAGGTTATAGAAGATAATTTTTGCTACTCTGAGGATGATTCATATATTCCTCCAGAGGTCTGGAATCCCTACTTGGAAACTCCTGGGTATGATAGTCAGCCGGAAGATGCCTACATACCATTCTATACTCCTCAACCCATCGAGAAGACAGTCGAAGAACACCTTTTTTATAAATCTGCAAAGATTGCTGAACGAGACTTTATTCATTATACTATGGCAGAAGTGAATGTCATAACTGAAGATGATTCTGAAAAGGATTTATCCACTTACATGGCACCTTATAAAGCTCTACAAAAACTGCCCAGTTATCCTTGGGGCATGCCTCGCAAGTTTATGCGAGCTGATACAGTTCTTACTGATCTACCGGTCAAAGAAAAGCCTGAGAAGGTGAAGAATTTTTCCAAGTACGAAATTGCATCTTGTGATCTCAATATATGTGAGTGGCAACCTTATTCAGAAGACCCCGGATACATGTCTTCAGAGGACACACATGTATTATTCCACTTCCCACGATCCGTCTAAAAGACAAATGAAGACCTCATTTTTTATGTATCCGCAAAGATTAGAAATTCTATTAAACCGAATCCGCCAGAAGTCAATGCCATTATTGAAGACAATCCTGAAAGGGATTCATAAGGCTTCGTGACGCATGGAAAAGTTTCTCAAAATTGGATAGTTGTTGATGTTCCAACTGTTTGTCACATCTCTAAGTAATGTTTTATCTTTGTTTTATCCTCTCACTCTGCCCAAGGCGAGAGATGTTTTTAGGGCCACCTTTTAAATGTTTCCTTATCAAGCTTTTGGTTCAAGACATAATCGATCAATAATAAAGATGTTGTTTTCGATTCCATGCTGTTATTTTTACTTTTTTTACTTTTTTTTTTTCCAGAAAATGGTAACCTAAAAAAACAAAAAAATGATGATAAAACACTTTCAATGTCTGCACGCACTCTGCATTTATTTGTTTTTTCTAAAATCCAGCAATCAATCATATGTGCAGATTAAACATCAAAAACCCCATTGAAAAACATGACCCTGTTGTCACAACTACGAAAAACAACCGGCGGAAAAAACAGAAGAGTCGCCACCGAACGCTATTTATCCCGACGAAGGGAAAGGAAACAATTGAAGAAAACTTGAAGAAGGGAAAGACATGGTCATCGTAACCATAGTCTGGGTTCGGGAGTCAGTTACGTGAGAGAAAGGTATTAGCACCCCCTCACGTCCATCGTACTCGATGGGATCCACGCTTGTTGTCTAAACAAAGGGTGTGTTATCTAAAGCCTACTGCTAAATAGAAACGAAAAGGGAAAAAACAAAAGGAGACTCGATAGGACATCGCCGACCTAGGCCTACGTATTCCTTCGTGCAATGGGAAAGTCAGAGTCAACGTAGTTCGGGGGACTACGGGTAGAGAGGGGGGAGGTTTGCTCGCCAAGACACCGCCGTCTTGTGCCTACGTATCCTCAATTGGACGAGAGAGAGGAAATCAGAGCAGTCGTAGTTTGACATACAGGTCAGTGAGTGTTTTTTATGAGCGACATTAGGTTCGCGTCCGGCAGTTAGGGTCGATGCCTATTTGCGACAGAACAGAAATAACATTCTCTTTTCTGAAAATGATCTGAAACCCATTGTCGCTCCCGGGATTTTCATCCAAGTACAAACGCGAAAGTGGCACGGAAACAGAGTCGCCAGCAATGTGTATTTATCCCAAGAGAGGGAAAGGAAACACTGCATAAACCTGGGGGAAGGAAAGAGCATGGTCTTACGACCAAGAGAACTGGGTTCGGGAGTCGGTTACGCGAGAGGAAGGTATTAGCACCCCCACGCGTCCATCGTACTCGATGGGATCTACGCTTGTTGCTTCGATCAAAGGGTGTAGAAACTGGATATCGACTGCTAACTAGAGAACTGGAAATGAAATGCAGAAAAGAAAAGGGAAAGGAGAAAGAAGTGAATCGATAGGACATTATCGTTGTCCTAGGCCTACGTATTCCCTCAGTGCAATGGGAAAGTCAGAGTCAACGTAGTTCAACGGACTACGGGGAAGGTTGCTCGTCGAGATATCGCATCTCGTGCCTACGTATCTTCAATCAGACGAGAAAGAAGAATCAGAGCAAATGTAGTTCGGCTCAACAAGGGTTGCTTTGTTTGTGTTTTTTTAGTGGAAACGTCAGAGTGCGCGTCCCAGCAGTTAGGTGTTGCAGCTCGCTGTATGGAGACTTAGGCGTTACCTGTTTGTGGTAGAACGGACGTGACGAATCCTTAAGGAATAGAATGAAGGAGATGAGAAAAGAGTTTGTTTGTTTTTGTCTTTTAGAAAGAAGTATTTTGATTATTGGTGTGTGTAACGCATATTGTATTTAAGTCTTTCACGTAGGATCAAATGCCTCGCATATCGACCCAAGACGGGACGTATGATAAACATTCTAAGAAAGTGAGAGAAGACCCCTCACTATCTTATTCTCACATGAAAGGCTCAAATGCAATATATGTTATGCCTTTATTAAGTGTTTTTGCTTTTGTTTTGAGATGAGGAGAAGAGAAACTCAAAGGTTAAGAAAGGTAAAATCTAATGAGGGGGACTAAGACTCTGTAATACCCCATATTATTTAAATGTTCAATAGGATATCAGATGAGTATCTATGTGCTCTATCTTTGGATAGTTGGATTAATGGAATCCTCTAAGTACTTTAAGTATTGACATTTGGGATCAATAGAGCAACTAATGAACTCTGAAGAGATTAATTATTTTATTAGAGAGGCGAATTAATAATTGAAAGTTCAAGAAAGGATTTTAGGGTAATTTTAATAACTGATCAATTGGTTGAGACGACAAAATATCAATTGGAGATACTTTACCCTGTTGGATTATATTATATAATAATATTATTATATATATATATTTGTTAGTAAGACAAGAAAAAGAAAATGGAAAGAAGAGAGAAAGAGAAGGAAGAGAAGGAAGAAGGGGAAAAGAGAAAGAGAGGTTTGATCATCATCATCAATTCATCATCTTCTTCAAACTCCTCTTCGATCATCAGGTGGGTTCTAGATAGAGACTTTAGAGTAAATTTCTGGAGGTTTTAGAGTTAGGTTAGATTTGGATAAAATGAGTAATTTTGTTAAATCAATGAAATCTAACGGATAGATTGATGAAATGTGTGTCTAAATGTGTTCTAACATGTTGTTTTGGGTATTTGGATGCATTAATATCATGTGGGTTGAAGGTTTGGATCATTTTTGGGTCCCAAACCCGTTTTGGGAGAATTCTGGTTCGTCCAGATTTGCCAGGGATTCGCCAGGCGAATTTACCTGGGACAGCAAAACATTATTTTTCGTATTTTCGCCATAACTTTTGATCCGTAGCTCCGATTGACGCACGGTCGGAAGCGTTGGAAAGCTAATTTTATGCTCTATGAGATGGTGAGGTAGAAACATGATTATATGTCATGGATTGATGAAATATATTTTATGTGATATGTTGTGTTAAATGTTTTACGTGTAGTATTTGTGTTATGCGATGTCTATATATTGTTGTGAAATACGATTAAGAAATATGCATGCTTAAATTATGAATTAGGAAGAGTGAGGAAACTTTACCCCAAAACAAATGGTATAATTCTAGGTTGTGATTAGAATTGTGATAGAAACTCTGGATGGCGACGCTCGTGCATTCATTGACGAGTTCTGGCCTAGAGCAGATAACGTAATGACAACGCTCGTGCATAAGAGGCCGAGGCGTGTGTCCATTACCGAATGGTATAGAAATGAGTGAAACACTAGTATGGAACATGTGTGATTTGGTATGTTTTATTGATTAAGGCATTATAGCCTTGTGATTGTCGAATACAATCACGTTGTGTATATGATCACGTAATCGTAACCAGCTTATCTTGCGGTGTAGTTTCATGAGACTCGAGCACCTCCTCTGAAACGTATGCACAATTACTTGGCAGGTTTGATTCCCGCGTATAGTACGAATGGAGCCTACGGGTAAAGAGACTTGTGACGGTGTACGGGCCGTGTGAAGTGACAGATCACGGTGTACGGGCCGATGATCCCGAATCCATTTTGTATGCCAAGTAACTACAAGGATCCATGACTCGGGTCGACTTCTAGACGTAGAAGCGGACGGGAAAAGGGGATGCCTTGGTACGGTTATCGATTCGTAAGGAATCTTGAGTTAACAGGCTCAGGACGTAATTCCTTCCGTGTGATTTATGAGTTATCAGACTCATGACATGTTTCCATATAGTGTGTGATTGTGAACTCAAAGTCATTTCCCTTCCCCTTGACTTGAGTTAGGATTTGATAGAACCTTGTAGAGCCGAGAGAATCTATAGGATAGGGAACTCACTGAGATTTGATGTATCTCACCCCACTATAGTTGCTATATTTCAGGTAATTGCAGGTTGATTTACAAGTGGAGAGATGCTGGGATGTTTCAAGAGAAGCTTAGTTAAGCTTATTTCCGCTGTGTATTTTTATTGTTCTTGTACAATGAGGAATATTGTATAATGTTCTTAGTTTTTATTATTTTTGGCTAGTTTCCATGACTTGTGCCATGTAGTGTACTTATGTTTAGAAATGGACAAGTATGTGAACTATGTCATTAGGCACTTATGATGGTGTCAGTACCAAATAAAATGCTTCTATGGTATTATTCTAGATATATATTATACAGGGCGTTACACTTGGTATCAGAGCAGATCGTATTCTCGACCTAGCCTTGAAACATCATAAGTAAATCTATTCCTGCCTCTTAAGTGTGTCTTGCCATCATGAAACTTAATATCATATTATGTAGTGTTGGACCTGATCAACCTAATACTATGTATGTGATAGGTAGAATCATGGTTGAGCGACCACGAGGACTCCGTAGTGTGGTCAGAACTGGTGTTGTGAGGGAAGGCTCAAGCCAAGAGTCATTTGTGAGGAGTTTTGGTCAGCTCAGTAAGGTTTTGGTAGAAGTTGTGCTTTGGGGTAGCATGGAATTAAAGTGTAATGTGTGGTTTAAGTAATCCTTTGGAATGGATGTAGTCCGAAAGTTAAGGATCTCTATTAGACGATTGGTTAAGGTATTGAGGAATATGTGAAATCGCTAAGTAGAGCTGGATTGACCACTAGTACGGATAAGAATTTCAAGTAATCTCATTCCGTGGAAAAGAAAAGTTGTTTTATGGAACGCGTGGCGTAAGGTCCGGAAGTGAGATAAGTTTTGGTGCTTTAGTTTCTAAAGTTGTTATGGTATCTTAAATGGACGAGAGTACTTTAAGGAGGGTGTTCGGAACAATATCTTCCACTTGGTTTAAGATTGAGAGTTAAGGAAGTTCGGCTTTTATGGGAACCTAAAGTAGTAGAGAAGTGTGAGGAGGAACGCCAGGATGTGTTTACATGCTTCAAGTGGAATAAGTATACGCCGGATGAAGAGTAGGAGATAAATTGGGTATATTCAGTTATGTAGAGAGATTAAGTTCGAGATATTACATCGGGATTTTCTGGATTCGATGAGAGACCAATTTGGAATTTGAAAATGTTTTGGTTTGGAAAAAGTTGGACTTTTGAGGCTTGGGAACCATGAAAATGCAGTAGAAAATTCGGCTTCTGGTGTGATTCGCTAGGCGAATCAGGAAATTGCCAGGCGAACGGGGTCTCGCCGCTGGTTCGCTAGGCGAAGTGCTGGCGAAGAGGAATTCGCCAGGCGAATTACTTAGTCGCCAGGCGAAAATGAAGAAACAGAACTTGTGTAGCTACTGGAACTTTTGGGATTTTATGAAATGAGGATTCGCCGCATGTTCACCGGGCGAAGTGCTGGCGAAGGGGGCGACTCGCCAGGCGAAATTCTTAACTGCCAGGCGAATCTGGCTGTTTCCAATAATTTTCCTTTCTTCAGAAATTCATATCTTTTGACTCGGGTGTCCGATTTAAGCGTTCTTTGTATCGATATGAAGCTATGGAAGTGTTCTATGTTGTGGAAAGTGAAAATATTGTTTATGAGGTGGATTTTATTCGGTTATGTGGAATGAACGGTATTAACAGTATGTTATGAGAAAGTTACACCTTGGTATTAAGAACAAGCGTAGTAGTGGCACCGTGGTTGCAATTGTACATAATGGATTCTCATTCTTGAGACAAGTGTGAATGGACGTACCTTGTGAAGCAGTGAATGTTGTATTGTAAGAAGCAAGTTTATGGTAAAACAACGAGAAGCAAATCAGGACTTATTATGGACCAAGTGTAAATCATGGACGATTTATACCGGAAGGGTTTTGTAGATAGTGGATGAGAATTGTTGATTGCGAATCTTTCGTTAAGTAACTTGGTCTAAGTGTGATGTGCAATGGATAGTGAAAGGTAATAAATCCCAGTTAATGTGTATGAAGTGATGGAAAGGTCCTTCAAGAGGGTGCATTACCCTGATTTATTTTTAAGTATAGAGAACTCATGTATTTGTGAATAATCAGAATATTCGGAATCTACCTTTTGTTGAACTAAGAATGTTGTTGTTTTAATTCTCACTAAGGAAATTCAAGTGAGAGGACAAGGTTGTATGCTGACATGATAGGTCCATCGCTTTTGTAGTATGGTTTTCTGGTTGTGTGTTGGGTTTTGCTTATGGACGAATCAGGTATGAATTGTGATTAAAAACCCCAGAATGTCGTCATTATTGGTTTCTCGCAAGTGAAATTGTTTGAGTAGAAAAGTGAACTATCCCGCCAAAGAGTTGTCGTGTGACCGCGTCAGAATTTAGAATTCTACCTTGTCACTTGGTTGGAGTGTGTCATCTGCATGTGTTGACCTTGTCGGTTTACCCGAGTGGATCATGGTTGGTGAATGTTATACCAGTTAAGGAACCGCGAGTTGGAAAATGATATTTCGATTTAGGACAAATCAGATTGATGGTTGAGTATGGGTGGCTTTGAATTAAGAGGAAAAATGATTTTTAGATTCTGCAGCAGTGTTAACCGATTTACCAAGGTGGCTAACCGATTAACATGTGCATTGAAGGTGTTACGTGGGATTTGGAGAAGTTAACCGATTAGCTCAGATGGTTAATCGACGAACGTATGGGTAAGTTATGGAATCTCTTGAGAACCATCATCTGTATTTCTTACCTTATGTTGTTACGAGTTGAGAGTATTGTGCGAATGTAAACGGGATTGCAAGTAAATGAAAGAAGGATTGTGTTTTGAAATCGGGACTTCTGGAAAGGGTGTTGCGCAGTTGTCCCTTTGTTTAGGCAACAAGAGAGTTAACTTTGGGGGAATAATCTTGGGAACTGTGGTGAGTATGAAAAGGTCTTAGGTGTATTACCGTTGCGAGTCTTAAGGACGAAGTTGGAAAATACTCACGAAGCATTTGATCTTGCAAGAACTGTATTTTGATGTGTAGTTATGATATTAGTAAGGTATGAAAGAGTTGATTCAACTGAGAAGTGTGTTATGGACTTCTAAGTGTGTGTGTATGTGGAGTATTGCACGTGAATTGGGGAGTAATATGGAAACTCACAATTGCGCTTTGGACAGTTTAAGTTGATAAGTGGTGACTCGCGTATGATTGAAGTATCGTGATGGTGTTATGTAATATTGGTTGAGATCTCGTGTCAACAAGGAATTTTGAGTAAGTCGGAAAACCGTAAGGATAATAGATTGGGAATGTGGTAACCCGAACCGAAGGTTGTTAAACTACTCTTGGATGAATTATTTCGAGTTTAGAATGGATTGAGAAGTGTATATGTGGTGGTTGTAACAGTGTAACTCCTGCATCTTTATCGTCTAGAGAGTGTTGGGCGGATGTTAAGATATTATGTGTTGGTAAAGAAATTGTTCTACCCTAAGACGTCAGTAAGTTTTGTACCATTGGTTAGTAGGGATCCAAGGGGATGAGTGTGTTTCTCTGCAGACTGTTAGCTAATTAGTAGTGTTTACGAATTCGTGGTGTTCCACTGTTTGGTTTTGGATTGCGCAGTGGAAGTAACCGATGAAAGAGTTAAGTCAGAATAGTAAAAACTTGAAGATTATTGCTAGTAAGTATAGAAATAAGGAGATTTTGTTTTGAGTGTGTTACCTTTGGCGTGATACGATAGAAAGGAAATATCGGATTGAATCAGTATAATGTACAACATCAGACCAGATGGAACTGGAAAAAGAAGTTGTTTGACTAATTGTGAAGTGGTTTGAATGTTGATAGGAATTACGAAAGAATAGTTATCAGTAATTGCATGAAGATAATAAATCACTGAATTTCATCGCGAAGATGTGTTGAGTGTTTGTTATCCTAAACCAAGATAAGATATTACGGTTTGGTTTGTGACTCAGTAGAGGAATGTAGAATGGTACATTCTTTCCGATGTAAGATGCGACCAAGTGTTTTGGATGGATCAACAGATGAATTATGGAAAAGGCAAGTTGAAAGTTAAATCAATATTGGAATAAGAGTATAACTAAGGACACGAAGTTGATAAATTATGAAAATACGGATTTTTAGTCTGTGAAGTCAAGCTAGAATTGGAATACGTCAGAAATTTGGACGGACGTAAAGTTAAGTGTGGATCTAAGACAGGGATATAAGTTGCAATTGTTGTTGAGTAGAGGAAATTCGGGGGCGAATTTCAATTTAAGGGGGGGAGAGTGTAATACCCCATATTATTTAAATGTTCAATAGGATATCAAATGAGTATCTATGTGCTCTATCTTTGGGTAGTTGGATTAATGGAATCCTCTAAGTACTTTAAGTATTGACATTTGGGATCAATAGAGCAACTAATGAACTCTGAAGAGATTAATTATTTTATTAGAGAGATGAATTAATAATTGAAAGTTCAAGAAAGGATTTTAGGGTAATTTTAATAACTGATCAATTGGTTGAGACGACAAAATATCAATTGACTTTACCCTGTTGGATTATATTATATAATAATATTATTATATATATATATTTGTTAGTAAGACAAGAAAAAGAAAATGGAAAGAAGAGAGAAAGAGAAGGAAGAGAATGAAGAATGGGAAAAGAGAAAGAGAGGTTGGATCATCATCATTAATTCATCATCTTCTTCAAACTCCTATTCGATCATCAGGTGGGTTCTAGATAGAGACTTTAGAGTAAATTTCTGGAGGTTTTAGAGTTAGGTTAGATTTGGATAAAATGAGTAATTTTGTTAAATCAATGAAATCTAACGGATAGATTGATGAAATGTGTGTCTAAATGTGTTCTAACATGTTGTTTTGGGTATTTGGATGCATTAATATCATGTGGGTTGAAGGTTTGGATCATTTTTGGGTCCCAAACCCGTTTTGGGAGAATTCTGGTTCGTCCAGATTTGCCAGGGATTCGCCAGGCGAATTTACCTGGGACAGCAAAACATTATTTTTCGTATTTTCGCCATAACTTTTGATCCGTAGCTCCGATTGACGCACGATCGGAAGCGTTGGAAAGCTAATTTTATGCTCTATGAGATGGTGAGGTAGAAACATGATTATATGTCATGGATTGATGAAATATATTTTATGTGATATGTTGTGTTAAATGTTTTACGTGTAGTATTTGTGTTATGCGATGTCTATATATTGTTGTGAAATATGATTAAGAAATATGCATGCTTAAATTATGAATTAGGAAGAGTGAGGAAACTTTACCCCAAAACAAATGGTATAATTCTAGGTTGTGATTAGAATTGTGATAGAAACTCTGGATGGCGACGCTCGTGCATTCATTGACGAGTTCTGGCCTAGAGTAGATAACGTAATGACAACGCTCGTGCAGAAGAGGCCGAGGCGTGTGTCCATTACCAAATGGTATAGAAATGAGTGAAACACTAGTATGGAACATGTGTGATTTGGTATGTTTTATTGATTAAGGCATTATGGCCTTGTGATTGTCGAATACAATCACGTTGTGTATATGATCACGTAATCGTAACCAGCTTATTTTGCGGTGTATTTTCATGAGACTCGAGCACCTCCTCTGAAACGTATGCACAATTACTTGGCAGGTTTGATTCCCGCGTATAGTATGAATGGAGCCTATGGGTAAAGAGACTTGTGACGGTGTACGGGCCGTGTGAAGTGACGGATCACGGTGTACGGGCCGATGATCCCGAATCCATTTTGTATGCCAAGTAACTACAAGGATCCATGACTCGGGTCGACTTCTAGACGTAGAAGCGGATGGGAAGAGGGGATGCCTTGGTATGGTTATCGATTCGTAAGGAATCTTGAGTTAACAGGCTCAGGACGTAATTCCTTCTGTGTGATTTATGAGTTAACAGACTCATGACATGTTTCCATATAGTGTGTGATTGTGAACTCAAAGTCATTTCCCTTCCCCTTGACTTGAGTTAGGATTTGATAGAACCTTGTAGAGCTGAGTGAATCTATAGGATAGAGAACTCATTGAGATTTGATGTATCTCACCCCACTATAGTTGCTATATTTCAGATAATTGCAGGTTGATTTACAAGTGGAGCGATGCTGGGATGTTTCAAGAGAAGCTTAGTTAAGCTTATTTCCGCTGTGTATTTTTATTGTTCTTGTACAATGAGGAATATTGTATAATGTTCTTAGTTTTTATTATTTTTGGCTAGTTTCCATGACTTGTGCCATGCAGTGTACTTATGTTTAGAAATGGACAAGTATGTGAACTATGTCATTAGGCACTTATGATGGTGTCAGTACCAAATAAAATGCTTGTATGGTATTATTCTAGATATATATTATACATGGCGTTACAGACTCAAACCCTAAAGTTATCATACATGGATATTCCTAATGGTTAAGTGTGGTTTAGAAACCTAACTCTAAAAGAAAAGAGAAGAAGAGTGAGTTCTAACTTACTTCCAAGATGGAAGTTAAGTTAAGAACTCAAAGGCAATGAAAGAGATTAAACAAAGTAAGCATTAGATGCTTATCACAAACACAAATTGAAAGCTTAAAAGAGGTGAAAGAAGAAGTTGTATGTGGGTGCACACCCACACACTTGACTTACCATTAGCCCCTGAAAATGTTAGCAAAACCAATTTGCAAGTAAAGAAATAAAGAAAGAATAACAAGTAAAGATCAAACAAGTTAAGAACTAAAGAATAAATGTCCTAAAGGTTGAGAAGTACTCAAGGTCAGAACCTATACTCTAAGAAAGTCCTCTAAGGTTAAGGTACCAAACACAAACAAACTTTGCACAAACAATGTCTTAAACGTCAAAGAAATGCATCATGGAAGTAGTTGATGAAAGATGAATAAAAATGCAAAATGGACATGTATTTATGCTTGATAAAATGTCAAGGTCAGAAATATACATCATTTATGAATATCTTATAATGCATATGAACAATCATACAAGTCATGGATGAAATGATTCAAGTAGAAGAAAATAGAAGAAGAAGAAATGAAAAGGAGAGAAACAAGTTCCAATTATATGCACAAATTTACATGTTAAAGATGCATGACATATGAAATGAGTATGAATGCATATAGACCAGTAGCATACAGTTGATGATATGTAAATGATATTAATGAAATGGCATACACAATGCAAACACAAATCATGTAGAGCACAAGAAGAGATGAGATGTGGAATTAGGACAAAAATGCAAGTTAAAATGCATAAACACACATCAATGGTAAACACAAATCATAATGACCTCAAAATGAACCAAGAAGGACCTATAATCCTCTAGACAAACCATATAATCCCATACAAAAGCAAGCATAATAGGGTGGCACAAGTGCCTCATCAAAATCATGTTAGAGGGAAGTAAAAGAACATGGATAAATGTTGCTTCAAATACAAGGTATCAAACAATTACCAAATCACATGGACAAAAATATGAACATAGGTCTCAACTAACCTAAGTCAGGGGATAAACATGTATCAAAATTCATGGCAAAAATCAAAAAGAAACATGATCAAAAGATCTCACAAAGTCTCATTGAAACACATCAAAAGAAAGCTCAAATATGCACATCAAAACCCAAGATAAAATGCCTTTAAAAATAAAATGAAAATGGTTTTAGATGCTTTCAGATGTTATTTAACAAGTGCAAAAAGAATGAATGCAAAAGAGTATGTGAGTTAAGAGAAATAAAATGGGAAAGTTCAAGTACCAATGAAGAAAATCATTTAAAAAGGAATTAAATAGAAATTTTGAAAATATAAAAAAAAATTACTAAAATCAGAATTAAAAATAATAGAAAATTATTTTTATGGATCAATATGACATATGAATTTATTTAAAATTTTTAGAGTTGAATTAGTATTTTTTAATAAAAGAAAATGAAACAAATATAGAAAAAGAAATTAAAATACAAGCAAAGGAGTTAGGGGGTGTGGCGAAAGCAAAAATGTAGTTAAAAATGAGTTGGGCTCACAAAAGAGGTGTGTGAAAAGTAATATGAGTTCAGTCTAATAGAGCGCGCGTGTGTGTGTGGAATGGTGCACCTCAGTCAAACATGTGAATCATTCACAGCCAATAGATCAAGTCAAGATGAGATGATAAGGAAAGTACACAGATCCAATGAATTGTAAAACATGCACATGGTAGTTAACAAGCACACACACACATGCAATCATTCAGAGTCCAATAAAAAATGGCACGCGCATGTCACATGATCATTAATGTGTTGGCACTTTAGGAAGCGTTGGATGAAATAGATCAGACGACTATGATATGTTCTGGTGATTAAACCCTAGCAAACCCTCACCGGCCGGAGAAGGACCTCCGGTCATCTTCTCCGGCCACCTCCAGCCACTGTAACTACTTACATACTTCCAGAAATTCACAAAAATTATACCAATCGAAAGAGGAAGTTAAGGAGAACAAGGATCTAACATTGGAATCACCAAACAATGCACACACAGCAAGAAACGATCACGAACATTTTGTCCTAAGTTTGGATCTACACCTCTAAGAGGTCTATCAACTAGCCAGATCACTCACACTGCTTCTATTAACCTCAAATCAACATGAAACAAGCAACAATAAGTAGAAATCGTGCAAGCAAAGTTTGAAGAAGTTCAAACCTGAAACTCTGAAAAACTTTGAATCAAAAGAAAACCAGAGAGGAGAACTTGATCTTGATCTTTCTAGGAGCAAAATAAATGCTCTAAATCTTCGAATCTTGATGAAAACAGAGAGAAAATCAAATCTGAAGTGAGATCGGACTGGAGGAATTAATCTTGTTTCAGCTTGTTCTTGCTCAGAATGTTACAATATGAAGCAATGGATGAAGATGATGATGAAATCATGCAGAAAGAGAGAGAACTCAGAGAGAATTTTCAGAGAGAAACTTGAGAATGAGAGTTTGTGAAATGTGTTAAAATGAAGAAGATGAATGAAGCCCCCTTCAAAATCTGTTGAAGCTTTATTTATATCTCTAGTTACTTATTAACCACAAGAGTTAACAGTTGGAAGTTGGTTAAATGAGTTGGTTTAGCTGAGTTGAGTTAACAGAATGAGTGAGGTTAGTTATTGACACGAGTTGAGGTTTTTTTAGGGTGTGGAGTGATCATGTTAGTTCATGGTGAGGTTTAGTGAAATGAGAGGTGGTGATGTTGTGTTGCTGCAGCAAAACTTGTAGAACAAGTTTTCCACCTTTCCTCTTTGGTGTATGGAGATGTATGTAGCATGTATGTGTAAGAAACATGTGTGTTCATAATAGGAAAAGAGTGGCTGGTGTGTAGTGCTTGATGTATGCGTGTGAACTGAATCAATAACAACAATATCAACATTCTATTCTTGGCAGCATGGTTTCAATGAAAACAAGGAGGTTTGATGATGGAATTCTCTAAGCATAATACATGAAATGAGATGATCTTGGTGGCTATGGAAAGATGGTACATCATAGAACATGATTGATGTTGGAATCAAAGTGAAAGAAGACCTTTAACACACTTGAAAATGGCTTGAAACTCAAGGGATCCAAACTGCCTCATGGGCGTGGCAACTTGTTGCATGCATGGCATCATGGCCTATGGCAATTTCAGAGTGGAGCTTCTATGTTTGGACCACTATAACTCCTTCATAACTTGTTTAAATGGAAAAATGTCCAACATCAAAGTTAAAGAGGACATGGAGATAAACAACTTTGATGTTCAACAATTTTTCATTTGAAGCCTCCTTGATGGAGAAACTTGGCTTGACATTTGGCACACCAAGTGTTTGATGAAATTATAGCGTGGAGGCCTGAACTTGCCTTGCCATGACTTGAAATTTGCCTTGATTGTACCAAACTTTGATTGATCATAACTCCCTCAATTTTGATCCAATGGAAGAGTTCTTTATATGGATTTGAAGCTTGGAATGTGATCTTTAATTGGCTCAACTTGGGCCTGAAGTTTGGAGTTTTTATCATGAAGAAAGAATGCCTTGAAGTGTAGTGCAAAATGGTCCAAACTTGCCATTTTTGGAAACCCTAAGTTTCTAAAAATGGAAACTTTGTACATTTCTTGATTTTTGATGATTTCTCCATCATTTCTTGGTCAAATCTTGTCCAATGAACATATGTGACTTGAATTTCATGAATTTGACCTTAAAAAGTCAGGGGTTGACTTTTTCCTTTGCACAATTGACTTTTCCCCAAATTTCTTGATTCTCAAGCAACTGGCCAATTGAACCTCTTCTGAAATGAACCAATGGGCAATCTTCTATCCTTAGATACTTGACATCATGTAGAAAACATTGAGATCAAGTTTGAACCAAAATTTCATCAGGAGACTGCTTGAATCACAAACCCTAATTTGGACTTTTTTGTTTTTAAATCTTGGTATCCGGCCTTGCGACCGACTAATCCAAGAGGGACCAATACCCACCGTCCACTAGCGGGGGCCCCGTTTCAAGCCAGAGCAAAGCTCCATATGAACTGGCCCACACAAGAGTTGATTGCACTTAGTAGGATTCGAACCTGAGACCTTGAGAAGAGCACACTCTCAAGACCCAAGCCTCACCACTAGGCCTAATTTGGACTGTTTTTTATAAGAGATGATAAACTGTCCAATCTTCTTGATGAATTCTCTTCTTCCAATGACTTGTGGGATCAAATGAGATGATATATGATATAAGAGACCTTTGAGGCTTGTTGGGAGACCCTTGACTCTAGCTCTCTTGCCTTGGATGATCAATACTCTGAAAACCACTGATCACATGCCCTATGCTGAATGCAAAGATGAATGCTTTATTTTTCTATGACTTGAATGCAATGTAATGTAATGAAAGTACATTCTAAATGATATGAAAAATGAGAGGGAAAATTTTAGGGTATTACAGCTGCCCCTATTCAATCACTGTAGACCTGAATGGATGATAGCGATTGCTTTCAGACTTTCAAGGTATGGAGAGATTGAATACCGAAAAATAACCAGAAAATTTGCACTCTGTGGAGAAGAAGAAAAGGGATATAAACCCAACCAAATGAACTCTGCTTGAATAAAACTATGATGATAACCATACTGTTGGAGAGATGTCTTTTGAACGACGCCAGACGACTACTGGCTTGCCACACTGCCGGTGGGCTTTAACAACGTCTTTTAAATGATGCCAGACGACTACTGGTTTGCCACGCTGCCGGTGGGCTTTAACAATGTCTTTTAAACGACGCCAGACGAATACTGGCTTGCCACGCTGCCGGTGGGCTTTAACAATGTCTTTTAAACGACGCCAGACGACTACTAGCATGCCACGCTGCCGGTGGGCTTTAACAATGTCTTTTAAACGACGCCATGCAACTACTGGCTTGCCACGCTGCCGGTGGGATTTAACAATGTCTTTTAAACGACGCCAGACGACCACTGGCTTGCCACGCTGCCGGTGGGCTTTAACAATGTCTTTTAAACAACGCCAGACGACTACTGGCTTGCCACGCTGCCGGTGGGCTTTAACAATGTCTTTTAAACGACGCCTGGAAACTACTAGCTTGCCACGCTGCCGATGGGCTTTAACAATGTCTTTTAAATGATGCCAGATGACTACTGGCTTGCCACACTGCCGGTGGGCTTTAACAATGTCTTTTAAACGACGCCAGGCGACTACTGGCTTGCCACGCTGTCGATGGGCTTTAACAATGTCTTTTAAATAACGCAAGAGACTACTGGCTTGCCACACTGCCGGTGGGCTTTAACAATGTCTTTTAAATGACGCCAGGTGACTACTGGCTTGCCACGCTGCTGGTGGGCTTTAACAATGTCTTTTAAACGATTCCAGGCGACTACTGGCTTGCCACGCTGCCGGTGGGCTTTAACAATGTCTTTTAAACAACGCCAGACGACTACTGGATTGCCACGCTGCCGGTGGGCTTTAACAATGTCTTTTAAACGACGCCAGGCGACTACTGGCTTGCCACGCTGCTGGTGGGCTTTAACAATGTCTTTTAAACAATGCTAGATGACTACTGGCTCGCCACGCTACCGGTGGGCTTTAACAATGTCTTTTAAACGACGCCAGATGACTACTGGCTTGCCACGCTGCCGGTGGGCTTTTGCAAAAATTCAACACTGGATTACGCTCTGCATACATATCAGACATCCCTGCTGACTCTGCTGAGGAACAATGATCAATGATTGAACCTTAGAAGCTCCCGAAAGGATAATATCTCTGCTGGAGAATGACTGAATATTCTGTCTACTCCAAACTACCATGCTTGCCAAAAATAAATTAGACTTTGAGATATGGGGAAGTGATGACTCTGCCAGGAATTATTTCATCTGTCTGGGGATGAATTCTGGTCATAGCAACTCCGCTGGGGATGAGAATTTTTTAATGACGTTCTGTTGAGGAAAAAAGTCATTAAAACTCTGCTTGGGGATCTATCAAACCCAAGATCCTTTGCGGGGATAATCAGCCTTCTGACTCGGCTGGGGAAAGAATATACTAACACTCTGCTGAGAAAAAGATTCTGTTGATCTGCTAAACCTCTACGGGGAGAAAGAACAACTCGGCTAAGGAGTATTACTGACAAGATTCAATGATGAACTCTGTAGGGATACAACTGCCAGAAATACAATCTTGCTAGGGATCAGAACTGTGACGCCCCCGATCTATACCCCCAAAACACGCAATTAAGGCGGTAAAAGAAAATTCGAAAATTGATCAGAGTATAATGGAATTATCATGGCATAGAAAGGGAGAATCACATCAAAGTAACCAAACAACTAACATGCAACACCTGCTCATTTAGATATGCAACGTGGGGTAACAATCATACAGAGGAAACTTCGTTCCTTACACCCACTTTTCAGAAATTAGAATTAAAGCGGAAAGATCTAAAATCTGAATAACACATATACATATATACATATAAACTTGTCCGTCATACATCAAGTTATACATGTACAGCCAAAATATATCATCAGATAAACAAAACAATCACACACGGCCACCCTATGCTACCCGGAGTCACATATCAGAGCCGACCGACCAAAATAATGAAGACGCAACTCTTCACAAAAGAATACCTCCAGCAACTCTAATCTGCAACGCCTCATAGAGCGTTATAAAACAGCAGAAGGGTGAGAAAAACAACCATAATATAATTACATAAGATTATATATTAACACCAAAAAAATACACAATAACGTATTCTCACCACTAAAACACACAGATCAATTATAACAATACACAGTACAATTCACAAGTGTCAAATACCACTACCCATCAATCATTCACAATACAATCACACATATTCCATCTCATTAAGTCACATTCACAAATTCATGCACAAATGACTCATAATTTAATGCAATGCACATAGACCGACACAACGACTCTATGCACATGCCATGCGGTACCGACTTCCAATGTCTCATGTCTCATCATCAGTTCACTCAGGAACTATTGGAACCATCGCTCGTTACTGAGAATCTCAAGTAACTCCCCGTCGGGCCTACGATGTTCACCCGTCGCTTTAAGTCCTCAGGCAACGCCTCATATTTTCGAGGCACACGACGTTAAGGATTGCTTTAAGTCTCCAAAGGAGCCCACAATCGTCTATACATATCGCTTTAAGTCCTCAGGCAACGCCTCGTATTTTTGAGGCACACGATGGTATAGTGGATTCCCTCAAGAATCAAATCGTCACTCAGGACGTTTCAACAATGCACAATATGATGCTTGGCATACAACGACTCATGACTTTCACATTGCATGCTCACACACATCAACAATCATGCATATATCATCAAATATCACACATAGCATTTTCTTGCCTTTCGGCCACAAATCATCATCACAACATCTCATCAAAAACAACTATTCACGATTAATCGGTAAAGTCGGCCAAAAGTCAGCTAAAAATAATATATTTCTTCACCAAATCATAGAACGTATTTTTAGCTTCACATCCATATAAAGAACACTTAAATCGGATAACCAACGAAGAAGATATGAATATTTCAAAATAACGTAAAAACATAAACCGTACACCCGACACTACGATACGATTCGAAAATACTGTACCAATTGGACTAGATTCAGACCTCAAAACTATTTTTCCTAGAAAGAACATCTCGTTAGCTTCCCAACGCTTCGAACGGGGACCAAAACCGACTTACGGTTCAAGAGATATGAATTTCCGAAGTTTCCCGACAAACCAGAATTTTATGGTTCAGCACAGTATGTATCGATACATAGGCTTTATGTATCGATACAAAAAGACCTTATGTATCGATACATAGCACGCATGTGTCGACACATGCTGTAGTGAAAATGCTGTTTTTCCCAATTTTCACAGTACGTATCGATGCATAGGGGTTATGTATCGATACATAAGCCATTTCGTATCGATACATAGCTGTTATGTATCGATTCATACTCTGTTTTTCCCTAAAAAACCAGAATTTCTCAAAATGCACCTTTGCTGTCATTTTTCCAAAATGCCCGGAAACTCGACTAAATCGAACATTTTCACCGAAACAAACATATACGCCCAACCACCAAATACATAAGAACAATTTAGAACACATAAACGAAATTTCTACGACGTTCGATTTTTCGATTAAATTTCCACCTTTCAAAAACCAGATTTTTCAAACCTCACCGAATCGAATAAAAAGCACGCTATACGACGACCTAACCTTGCTCGATACAACTACGTAATTTATTTCGAATTCTAACCGTGAAAACATCAGTTTCTATCGATTTCCTATAATTCGACCTAAACGGACAAAACAACGGAAACATAACGAAAACTAACCAAAACATAACCGAACTTCATGAAACTTTAAACAGCAGCTCACATACATATAACCAACCAACACATGTATTTATACGACTTTTCGACCGTAAAAACATTGGTTTCTATCGATTCCGTCAAATACGGCATAAACGGAAACATATGGAAAAACCAACCAAAACATCCACACAAAACATACATAATCATACACAATCATAGTATAATCGAGTTTCGCACCCTTACCCGATAAATTCGCGTTCAAGAAAGTCGGGAGATTGATTTCTTCCTTCACAAGTTTTTTTCTCTCTTTTCTTCTTTCTCTTCTCTTTTCTTCTTCTCTATTTTTCTGATTTTTCTTTCTTTTTCTTTCTATACTTTCTATTTATTCTAACTTAATCAAAATACACCCAAATGCCCAAAATACCCCTACACTCAAATTTCTCGCAAACGATCCCAAAATGCGATAAAATATATTCACGACGAAAAATAACATATTTTCACATAAAAGTCGAAAATACAATAAAATAATAATAAAATAATCAAAACGACTCAATAAACAAAATTGGCAAAACGGGGCGTTACAATTCTCCCCCACTTAGAAATTTTCGTCCTCGAAAATCTTACCTGATACAAACAACTCCGGATACGACTCCCGCATCCTACTCTCCAATTCCCACGTCAGATTACCATCAGCAGCGCCTCCCCACGCCACTTTCACAAGTGCAATCTCTTTACCCCTCAACCGCTTCACCTCGCGATCCAAAATACTAACTGGTAATGCCTCGATCGTAAGGTTATCCCTTACTTCAACCTCGTCCATAGGAATCACATGTGAAGGGTCCGGAACATACTTCCGAAGCTGTGAAACATGAAAAACGTCATGCAAATTCGACAGATTCGGCGGTAACGCCACACGATACGCTACAGCACCAACTCTCGCAGATATCTGGTAAGGACCAATAAATCGAGAAGTAAGCTTCTTAGATTTCAAAGCACGACCAACACCCGTTACCGGCGTAACCCTCAGAAATACGTGATCACCCTCTTGAAACTCAAGATCCTTTCGTCTCCGATCATGATAACTCTTTTGTCTACTCTGAGAAGCTTTCATTTTCTCACGAATAAACTTTACCTTTTCCGTCGTCTGTTGCACCAATTCTGGTCCAACTACAGAACTCTCACCAGTTTCGTGCCAACACAACGGCGTTCTACATCTTCGTCCATATAAAGCCTCAAAAGGTGCCATTCCAATACTAGAATGGAAACTGTTATTATACGTGAACTCAACCAAAGCAAGATAACTGTCCCACGCACCACCTTGTTCCAAAACACACGACCTCAACAAATCCTCCAACGACTGAATCGTTCTTTCGGTCTGACCATCTGTCTGCGGATGATAAGCCGGACTCAACCTCAATTTAGAACCCAAAGCCTTCTGTAAACTTTCCCAAAATCTCGATGTAAACCTAGGATCTCGATCAGAAATAATACTCAAAGGAACTCCATGCAATTTCACCACCACACTGATATAGATCTCAGCTAACCGTTCCAAAGAAAAACTGATGTCAATCGGAATAAAATGCGCCGATTTAGTCAGCCTGTCCACAATCACCCAAATAGCATTATGCCCTCGCTGAGTATTCGGTAACCCCGTTACAAAATCCATCGAAATGCTATCCCATTTCCACTCAGGAATATCCAACGGTTGCAACAAACCACTAGGTCTCAAATGTTCCACTTTCGATTTCTGACAAGTCAAACATGCATACACAAACTGAGCCACATCTCTTTTCAAACCAGACCACCAGAAAATCTTCTTCAAATCTTGGTACATCTTATTCGCTCCCGGATGAATACTTAAGTTACTTCGGTGTCCTTCCTCCAAAATCATTCTTTTCAACTCCGCATCATCAGGAATACAAATACGACCACGAAATCTCAAAACACCAAAATTATCCACCTTGAAATCCACATTCTCATTCCTCATCAAATCAACAAATTTCAAATCCAGCTTTTGTTTCTCACTAACCGACAACAAAAATTCATTAGTAACTTTCAACATTCCAAGCCTCACACTAACCGATGTCACTTCACATACCAAACTCAAATCTCTAAACGATTCCAAAAGTTCCAACTCTTTCACCATCAATGCGGACATATGCAACGATTTCCGGCTCAATGCATCGGCTACCACATTAGCTTTACCAGGATGGTAATTCAAGCCAAAGTCGTAGTCTTTCAAGAATTCCAACCATCTCCGCTGCCTCATGTTCAACTCTTTCTGATCAAATAAATATTTCAAGCTTTTATGATCACTAAAGACCTCGAACCTCGCACCATAGAGATAGTGCCTCCAAATCTTCAACACAAAAACTACAGCCGCTAATTCAAGATCATGAGTAGGATAGTTTTTCTCATGAACTCTTAATTGCCTCGAAGCATAAGCTACAACCTTACCTTCCTGCATCAGCACACCACCCAAACCAATTAAGGACGCATCACAATATACCACAAATGGTTCATTAGGATTAGGTAAAATAAGAATCGGAGCTGTCGTCAATCTTCTCTTCAGCTCACAAAAACTCTCTTCACATTGAATATCCCAAATGAACGCTTTGCCCTTACAAGTCAACTGCGTCAAAGGAAGAGCTAGCTTAGAAAAACCTTCAATGAACCTCCGATAATAACCAGCCAAACCTAGAAAACTTCGAATTTCAGTAACGGATCTAGGAGCCTCCCATTGTAGAATTGCTTCTACTTTAGATGGATCCACAGCAATACCATTACCTGAAATTACGTGCCCAAGAAAACTCACCTCAGACAACCAGAATTCACACTTGGACAATTTGGCAAAAAGCTTCCTTTCCTTCAAAACCTGCAAAACAATACGCAAATGCTCTGCATGTTCTTCCCGAGACTTAGAATAGATTAAAATATCATCAATAAACATCACCACAAAACGATCCAAATGCTCGTGGAAAATCCGATTCATGTATTCCATAAACACACCAGGCGCATTAGAAACCCCGAACGGCATCACCGAATATTCATAATGACCGTACCGTGTTCTAAAGGCCGTCTTCTGAATATCCTCTTCTTTCACTCTTATCTGATGGTACCCCCGATCTCAAATCGATCTTACTAAATACACAAGCACCAACCAACTGATCCATCAGATCATCAATCCTTGGAAGCGGATACTTATTCTTAATCGTCACTTTATTCAACTGGCGATAATCAATACATAATCGCATACTCCCATCTTTCTTTTTCACTAACAAAACTGGAGCACCCCAAGGAGAAACACTTGGTCTCACGAACCTCTTTTCCAACAACTCATTCAACTGCTTTTTCAACTCCACCAATTCAGATGCCGACATTCTATAAGGTGCCATAGAAACAGGTCTAGTACCAGGAACTAGATCTATCGAAAATTCCACCTCTCTCACCGGCGGCACATCTGAAATATCCTCAGGAAACACCTCAGGAAATTCGCACACAACAGGAAACACATCAAGTGAAACTTGACTATCCACCGATAACGATGTAAACACTCCAAACAACTGAGCTTCATCCGCTAAAAGTTTCTTCAACTCTTTAGTAGACAAGAAACTCGAGTCTTCATCTTCCTCAAGAGAAGGAAACCTTACAAGCTTATGATAACAATCAATGTGCACCCTGTTAAATTGCAACCAGTTCATTCCCAACACCACATCTAATCCTTCCAACGGTAAACACACTAAATCCATCACAAAATCTTTGCCATAAATGGCCAAAGGACAACTTAGACACACCAAAGAAGTAGTTACTGACCCCATCGCTGGAGTATCGATAACCATCTCAAAATCCATTACGGACAACACAAGATTCAAACTCTTCGCGCACTCAGACGAAACAAACGAATGAGTCGCTCCAGTATCAATAATAGCAATTAAAGGCATATTATTAATAAAGCAAGTACCTCTTATCAGACGATCTGCCTTTGAAGTCTGAGTCCCTGCCAACGAAAACACTTTCCCACTAGTCTGAGCCTTCTTCGGATTAGGACACTTCGAACTAATGTGACCAGGTTCTCCACAATTGTAACACTTCACGACATTCTTCCTTTTACAATCCGCTATAACATGTCCGATACCACCACAATTAGAACACTTATTCACTTTCTTCCTACATTCATGCTGGCGATGACCCAATTCACCACATTTAAAACACCTAGGAGAATTAGACATACCACCTCCACCTGACCTACGATCAAAAGTACTCCTTTGTTTACCTTTATCAGCCGGTGACACATACGGTCCACCACGGAACTGTTGCTTCCCTTTCCTGTCACTTACACTTTTATAGTGAGCAGAACGAGCCTTACTGTCTTCATCATAGATCCTACAGCATTCCACCAAATCAGCAAACCTTCGAATCCTCTGATAACCAATCGCCTGCTTTATCTCAGGACGCAAGCCACTTTCATACTTCACACACTTAGAAAATTCAGCAGTCGCTTCCACATAGTGAGGATAAAACTGCACAAGCTCCACAAACTTAGCAGTATACTCAACAACAGATAAATTACCTTGTTTCAGTTCCAAAAACTCAATCTCCTTCTTTCCTCGGACATCTTCCGGAAAATACTTCCTTAGGAACTCTCGACTAAACACCTCCCAAGTAATCTCTTCTTCCTCCTCCTCAGCTTCCAACACTTGACGAGTACTGATCCACCAGTCGTTAGCCTCTTCATGTAACATATGAGTGCCCAGCCTCACCTTATCCTCCTCGTCACAATCCATTACCCTGAAAATCCTCTCAATCTCCTTTAACCACAACTGTGCACCATCCGGATCATGTTTCCCTTTAAAGACCGGCGGCTTATTCTTTCTAAACTCATCATTTCCTGCCGCATTCGGTGCACCCTGCACAGCTCGTGCCATTGCCTCCATCGCAGCAGCCAGAGCAGCATCATTACGACCAGCCATATTCTGTTCGTCCAAATACAGAACTATGGTTAACAACAACTCGCTCAACACAACTCGCCCAATATGCCAGACACAACAGCCACAAACGACACAACTGACACGGACTAGCTCTGATACCACTTAATGTGACGCCCCCGATCTATACCCCCAAAACACGCAATTAAGGTGGTAAAAGAAAATTCGAAAATTGATCAGAGTATAATGGAATTATCATGGCATAGAAAGGGAGAATCACATCAAAGTAACCAAACAACTAACATGCAACACCTGCTCATTTAGATATGCAACGTGGGGTAACAATCATACAGAGGAAACTTCGTTCCTTACACCCACTTTTCAGAAATTAGAATTAAAGCGGAAAGATCTAAAATCTGAATAACACATATACATATATACATATAAACTTGTCCGTCATACATCAAGTTATACATGTACATCCAAAATATATCATCAGATAAACAAAACAATCACACACGGCCACCCTATGCTACCCGGAGTCACATATCAGAGCCGACCGACCAAAATAATGAAGACGCAACTCTTCACAAAAGAATACCTCCAGCAACTCTAATCTGCAACGCCTCATAGAGCGTTATAAAACAGCAGAAGGGTGAGAAAAACAACCATAATATAATTACATAAGATTATATATTAACACCAAAAAAATGCACAATAACGTATTCTCACCACCAAAACACACAGATCAATTATAACAACACACAGTACAATTCACAAGTGTCAAATACCACTACCCATCAATCATTCACAATACAATCACACATATTCCATCTCATTAAGTCACATTCACAAATTCATGCACAAATGACTCATAATTTAATGCAATGCACATAGACCGACACAACGACTCTATGCACATGCCATGCGGTACCGACTTCCAATGTCTCATGTCTCATCATAAGTTCACTCAGGAACTATTGGAACCATCGCTCGTTACTGAGAATCTCAAGTAACTCCCCGTCGGGCCTACGATGTTCACCCGTCGCTTTAAGTCCTCAGGCAACGCCTCATATTTTCGAGGCACACGACGTTAAAGATTGCTTTAAGTCTCCAAAGGAGCCCACAATCGTCTATACATATCGCTTTAAGTCCTCAGGCAACGCCTCGTATTTTTGAGGCACACGATGGTATAGTGGATTCCCTCAAGAATCAAATCGTCACTCAGGACGTTTCAACAATGCACAATATGATGCTTGGCATACAACGACTCATGACTTTCACATTGCATGCTCACACACATCAACAATCATGCATATATCATCAAATATCACACATAGCATTTTCTTGCCTTTCGGCCACAAATCATCATCACAACATCTCATCAAAAACAACTATTCACGATTAATCGGTAAAGTCGGCCAAAAGTCGGCTAAAAATAATATATTTCTTCACCAAATCATAGAACGTATTTTTAGCTTCACATCCATATAAAGAACACTTAAATCGGATAACCAACGAAGAAGATATGAATATTTCAAAATAACGTAAAAACATAAACCGTACACCCGACACTACGATACGATTCGAAAATACTGTACCAATTGGACTAGATTCAGACCTCAAAACTATTTTTCCTAGAAAGAACATCTCGTTAGCTTCCCAACGCTTCGAACGGGGACCAAAACCGACTTACGGTTCAAGAGATATGAATTTCCGAAGTTTCCCGACAAACCAGAATTTTATGGTTCAGCACAGTATGTATCGATACATAGGCTTTATGTATCGATACAAAAAGACCTTATGTATCGATACATAGCACGCATGTGTCGACACATGCTGTAGTGAAAATGCTGTTTTTCCCAATTTTCACAGTACGTATCGATGCATAGGGGTTATGTATCGATACATAAGCCATTTCGTATCGATACATAGCTGTTATGTATCGATTCATACTCTATTTTTCCCTAAAAAACCAGAATTTCTCAAAATGCACCTTTGCTGTCATTTTTCCAAAATGCCCGGAAACTCGACTAAATCGAACATTTTCACCGAAACAAACATATACGCCCAACCACCAAATACATAAGAACAATTTAGAACACATAAACGAAATTTCTACGACGTTCGATTTTTCGATTAAATTTCCACCTTTCAAAAACCAGATTTTTCAAACCTCACCGAATCGAATAAAAAGCACGCTATACGACGACCTAACCTTGCTCGATACAACTACGTAATTTATTTCGAATTCTAACCGTGAAAACATCGGTTTCTATCGATTTCCTATAATTCGACCTAAACGGACAAAACAACGGAAACATAACGAAAACTAACCAAAACATAACCGAACTTCATGAAACTTTAAACAGCAGCTCACATACATATAACCAACCAACACATGTATTTATACGACTTTTCGACCGTAAAAACATTGGTTTCTATCGATTCCGTCAAATACGGCATAAACGGAAACATATGGAAAAACCAACCAAAACATCCACACAAAACATACATAATCATACACAATCATAGTATAATCGAGTTTCGCACCCTTACCCGATAAATTCGCGTTCAAGAAAGTCGGGAGATTGATTTCTTCCTTCACAAGTTTTTTTCTCTCTTTTCTTCTTTCTCTTCTCTTTTCTTCTTCTCTATTTTTCTGATTTTTCTTTCTTTTTCTTTCTATACTTTCTATTTATTCTAACTTAATCAAAATACACCCAAATGCCCAAAATACCCCTACACTCAAATTTCTCGCAAACGATCCCAAAATGCGATAAAATATATTCACGACGAAAAATAACATATTTTCACATAAAAGTCGAAAATACAATAAAATAATAATAAAATAATCAAAACGACTCAATAAACAAAATTGGCAAAACGGGGCGTTACAAGAACTACCCCGCTGGGGATAAGCGAATCCTGGTTGGAAGACGTTCCGTTGTGATATGCTGGGAAAGCATCCCTATAGATCTGCTGGGAGAACACACAAAAAAAACCCACGGTAATCTTGTCGGGGAACAAAGCTGTCGAGCTTAGAATAAGATCCACAATGTCCCACACTGGGCGAACCCTCCGTTTGACGACTCCACTGGGGATAATGAGCTCACAACAAACTCTGTTGGGGAGAACCGCTTCAAAGCGTCTCGTGCTGGGGAAGCCTCTTAAGAGAATTTTACAGAAGACCAAACATCTTCAAACTCTTAGACAAATACTGAGACTTGAGCTAGTCGTATTAATTGGGAGATTACTCTACTGGGGATAATAGATCTGGAACACATCCTATAAGAGGGATTTCACGCTGCCCCATGCTTGGGAGGGTCACAAACTCGCTTTTGCCCCAGGTTACACGACTGATCTGAAGAAATCGTCATAAGAGGATTTTACAGAAGATTTGGCATCTTCCAACTCCTAGACACTCACTGAGTCTTGAACATTAGCTGCAAGGTCTGCGAAGCAACTCCACTGGGGAATTTCCAACCGTTATCGACACAGAAAAGCTTGTAGTTGTTGGAAGTACTGAATGAGAGAATCGACTTAATAAGATACAACGATACCCAGTTGAAATTAATTCACCGATATCTAATCGTCGTGATCGACTGTCGACCGAATGACGGACTCAATTAGTAAAAGTTGTGACGAAAGGGTGACATGTGAACCCTTTCCTGAACATGATTGCCCCGGTAATCAAAATGATATGCACGTGCCCCGTGCTGGATATGATTTCTGCAACTGAGAAAATCTATCTCTGAATCACCACTTGTTGGGGAGAGCAATCAATAATGCTTTGTGCTGAAAATGACTTTGTGTTAGGCTCCTGAATGTAAACCTGCAACAAGAGAAATGCGCACATATGTCCCGGGGATTGCATGGTTTGAATCCACCGTTCGGAGTTAATCAACATTCAACGCAATTTTAAATGTTTTCCTGCGCATGTTATTATAAACCTCAATGTTTTCAACAATGCAATGTTTTTTATCAAAAATTCAGACGTTTTTGCAAACAAAACAGTAAAATGAAAACAAACAAGAAGCTTTTTGACTGAATGATCAACTTTATTGATTGAAATGCCCAGAATAGGCAGGTACATCAGGAAGCAATCCCTGGAAAGAGGTGATCGCTGAAAATTGAGAAAAGAAACTATCCTAATGGCAACGTGAAAATGGCGTTTCATTGAGTTTCAATTCTGCTATGACCAGTATGTCTTCAAGACTTTCCGATTATCTTCACTTTCTGAGGAGAATGATTGGACTGATTCCTACCCTTTGGAGATTGCCAGTTTGAGTGAAATAATGAGGCAGTACAGATGACTCAGATCATAATCTTCGCTTACTCCTTCTTTTGCGTGGACTGCCCTTTTCGGGTTTTCAATCCACCAGGATACCCTTTCTTGCCTGAGTTGTCCTTGCGGATTTTCAACTCACCGGGTGTACAATTTTTTATTTTATATCCCTAATTTTTGCCCGAACCTTTTTATTCTATTTTTATGGTTCGCCGGGATGCCCTTTTTTGCCTGGACTTTTCTTTCTTTTTTGTCCAGCGGGTCTCTTTATGCGAAGTATTTTTTGACCGCGTCTGAGTTGACAAGGGATGGAAAATCTTCACCATCCATGGGTGCAAGCATTAAGGCTCCGCCAGAGAAAACCTTTTTTACCACATATGGACCTTCATAGTTCGGTGTCCATTTTCCCCTGTGATCTGTGTTTGGAGGATGAATCCTTCTAAGTACCAATTCACCAACTTGATACTCCCGAGGTCGCACTTTCTGATCAAATGCTCACTTCATTCTTCTCTGATATAATTGACCATGACAAATAGCCGCTAGTCTCTTTTCCTCAACTAGGCTCAGCTCATTGAATCGGGTGCGAACCCATTCGGCTTCATCCAGTTTGACATCCATCATAACTCTCAGCGAGGGAATCTCAACTTCAACTGGTAGGACTGCCTCCATACCATACACAAGTGAGGACGGTGTTGCCCCAGTAGATGTCCTTACTGATGTTCGGTACCCATGCAAGGCAAACGGTAACATCTCATGCCAATCTTTGTAGGTCACCACCATCTTTTGCACAATCTTCTTGATATTCTTGTTGGCCGCTTCAACAACGCCATTCATCTTTGGACGGTACGGCGAAGAATTGTGATGCTTAATTTTGAAGTCCCGACATAATTCTGCCATCATTTTGTTGTTGAGATTAGAACCATTATCAGTAATGATTCTTTCGGGCACTCCATAGCAACAGATGATATTTGTAACACCCCTTCTATACCCCGTACAAAAACCGGAATAAACTACTCTTATAAATAAAACATCAGAGCAAAGAATAATTTATCATGATATAGCCAGAGATGCCACACCAACGTGAGTTAAAACAACCTGCTCATATAGATATATAACAACCTGATAGTCATATAAACATAGGAACTCAGTTCCAAAATATCATCGTTCAGTTACAGAATTAAAGCGGAACATCCATAACTGATGTCATCACAAAAGATAAGTATGTCATATACATGTTCATACAAAGCCACTATATACAAGCCAAAAGAAACATCTACACTCGAACCCCGACTACCCGTGTTACATATCAGAGCCGACGGAACGACAAAAAGACGAAGACACTAATCTTCGCAAAAGACCTCCAGCGTCTAATCTGCAATGCCATTACAACATTAAACCACAGCAGAAGGGTGAGAAACAGGATTATAATATAATTGCATATCATTATAAAACACTTAGCAAAATATGCACAATTATTCTCACCACACAAATACGATACTTGTAAACAACACAAGACATATTAAACCCATTTCACACATCAATCACATAAGCATATACATTAACACAATGCATAACAAATCCTTCTCAAAATTTAACACATAAACATTCATGTAATGAATTATGCAAATGCACAGAGACCGACACAACGACCCTATGCATGCGGTACCAATAATCCCCCAGGAACTCTTGGAATCATCGCTCGTTACTTAGGGTAACTCCCCGTCGGGCATACGATGTTCCCCGTCGCTACCACTTATCAACAAGCATACGACGTTATGGATCGTTTTTAGTCCTTTATAATAGGCACACGATCAATACAACAATTGCTTACACCCATAAGGGATCTACAATTCAACATGCATTGTTTACACCCACAAAGGGATCTACAATGTCTAACTGCATTGTTTACACCTACAAAGGGATCTTACAATGTCTTCATGCATTGTTTACACCCACGAAGGGATCTTACAATGTCTTCAACATGATGCATGTCATATAATGACCCATGGCAATCAAGACTCATACATTAAATCATGCATTTCAAGTACATATAATACAATGCACATATTTTCCAAACGGCTACAAACCTTCACCACAACATCATATACCCATCAAACATCCCTCACACAAGTCATACGTTACATATCATATCCTGTCGCACAATATAGAAAATAACTCAAAAATTCCATTTTACGGTTTCTCAGAAAAGTTGGCTAAAAGTCGGCCAAAAATAATATTTTCTATCATCATCAAAAAGTACTCATCGACAGCTTCGATTCGGTATAAAGAACTCTTAAATACGATAAACGGTTAACAAGATATGAATATTTCAAAATAACGCAAAAACATAAACCGGACGCCCGACACTACGAAACAGTTCATAAAAACTGTACCGATTGGACCAAGTTCAGACCCCAAAACTATTTTTCCTAGAAAGAACATCTCGTTAGCTTCCCAACGCTTTGAACAGGGATCAAAACCGACTTACGGTTCAAGAGATATGAATTTCCGAAGTTTCCCCGAAAAACCAGATTTTTATGGTTCAGCACAGTATGTATCGATACATAGGCTTATGTATCGATACAAAAGGCCACATGTATCGATACATAGCACGCATGTGTCGACACATGCTGTAGTGAAAATGTTGTTTTTCCCAATTTCTTCAGTATGTATCGATACATAAGGGTTATGTATCGATACATAAACCATTTCGTATCGATACATAGCTGTTATGTGTCGATTCATAACTCTGTTTTTCCTCAAAAACCAGATTTTCTCAAAATACACCTTTGCTGTCCCTTTTCCAAAATGCCCGGAAACTCGACTAAATCGAACATTTTCACCGAAACAAACATATACGCGCAACCACCAAATACATAAGAACAATTTAGAACACATAAACGAAATTTCTACGACGGTCGATTTTTCGATTAAATTTCAACCTTTCAAAAAAACCAGAATTTTCAAACATCACTAAATCGAATAAAAAGCATGCTATACGACGACCTAACCTTACTCGATACAACTGCGTAATTTATTTCGAATTCTAACCGTGAAAACATCGGTTTTTATCGATTTCCTACAATTCGACCTAAACGGACAAAATAACGGAAACATAACGAAAACTAACCAAAACATAACCAAACTTCATGAAAATTTAAACAGCAGCTCACATACATATAACCAACCAACACATGTATTTATACGACTTTTCGACCGTAAAAACATCGGTTTCTATCGATTCGTCCAATACGGCATAAATGGAAACATATGGAAAACCAACCAAAACATCCACACAAAACATTCATAATCATACACAAAGATGTAATAACCGAGTTTCACACCCTTACCCGATTTAATCGTGTTCTAGAAAGTCGGGAGATTGATTTCTTCCTTCACAAGTTTTTCCTCTCTTTTCTTCTTTCTCTTCTCTTTTCCTCTTCTCTCTTTTGGGAAACTCTTCCTAACTTTTTTTTTCTTCTTTTCTAAACTTATACTAACTATTTTCTTTTATATTTTCTTAACTTAAAAAAATTCTAAACATTTCTAATAAATATCTAAACTAACTATTATTAACTAATACTATTAATTATGAAATATGTCAAATACCCTCTATTTCAATTTTCCCCGCAAACTCTCAAAAACGGTAAAAATACACAATGTGCAAAAATAACATATAATCACACCAATTAGCAATTAACATAAATATTGCTCAATTAAAAATAAAGACTCGACCAATTAACACCAAAAAGCACAGAAAAAGGAAATATTAAAAACGGACTGTTACAATATCTCTCTTCAGAAATCTGGCTACCACCTGCTTGGTGACATTAGCATAAGACGCTGCTTCCACCCACTTGGTAAAGTAATCAATAGCGACCAAGATGAATCGATGGTCGTTGGAAGCAGTTGGCTCAATCTTTCCAATCATGTCAATGCCCCACATTGCAAAGGGCCAAGGAGAAGACATGACATTCAACAGATTCGGAGGTACATGCACTTTATCTGCATAAATCTGACATTTGTGGCATTTGCGAGCATATGAACAACAGTTTGCATCCATAGTCAACCAATAATACCCCGACCTCAATAGTTTCTTTGCCATTGCATGTCCTCCGGCATGGGTACCGAAAGAGCCTTCATGCACTTCTTGCATCAACACGTTTGCCTCATGTCTATCCACGCATCTGAGCAAAACCATGTCAAAGTTCCGTTTGTACAGCACGTCATCTTGGTTCAAGAAGAAACTACCAGCTAATCTCCTCAACGTCTTCTTATCTTTGGTAGATGCCCCAGGCGGGTACTCTTGACTCTTCAAGAAGCATTTGATATCATGAAACCACGGCTTATCATCAAACACTGCGTCAACAGCAAATACGTGTCCAGGCCTGTCAAGACGAGACACATCAATCTTGGGTACATGGTTCCACCTTTGTACTTTGATCATAGAAGACTGAAATTCTGGTACCAGATATGTGATGTTACGTGTGATGTCACAACAACACACTCTGCAATGGACAATATAACACAACTGAAAAGACACAAAGAATTGTTCACCCAGTTCGGTCTAACTACCTACGTCTGGGGGCTACCAAGCCAGGGAGGAATTTCACTATTAGTAGTATTAATTTACAGACTCAACAATCCCAGTTGACATCTACTAAACTTAATCACTACCCAATGAACCTTCTACCTAAGAAACCACTTAGATATGAGAACCCACTCACTCCCTAAATCACCTCAGTGATACAATTCAAACACACCTTGATTCTGCTTCACAGCTTTGATCAAGAACAAAAACTCTCTTGCTTAACAGCTCTAGAGATATCAATTATAACTCAAAAAATAATAACACCAATTCACACTAGAATGGTTTACAACACATACACGAAGACACAAACGACTCTCAGTCTTTAGCTCTCTTTCTTCGTTCCTTTTCCTTCAGGATTGATGCGCTTTATATAGCTATTTGATTTGGGCTTGGACCTGCTACAATATCTGACCTGATTTGTTATTTAAAACTGAATCTTCAAAACAGATTTTCTCTCAAAATCTTCTTAAATCTTCAGCCTTTAAACACTCCTACAAATCTGCATCAAATTTGTTTGCCACAGAAAATATCTCCTCCAAGATATTCGCATCCAAATAACTCTAACAGCTCTCCCAAAATCCAGCTAATACGCTTAACCCTAAAAACATCTCAAACCTGATGTTTTAATGATCTGCATATCTGATGTCATGACATCGCATGTGACATCAGACTTCAAAACTTCAACAACTTAAACACTTAACATTATCCAATGTTAAGACTCAATGTTAAGACATCACCCATGTGACATCAACATTGAACAACTTTGTTTTACCAAAATTCTAGCCAATCCAAGAACTAACAATCTCCCCCTTTGGCTAATTTTGGCTAAAACAATCTCTGCAACATCAGAGACTTCAGCAGCGGATAAAATTTTTAAAACAAACAGCTCCCACTTCAAAATGCTGCACACCACCTATCAACAAAGGGCAAACTCCCCCTTAAAACCAGAACCAGCATAAACAGCTGTTCAACATGCATATTCCCCCTCAACATATGCACATTCCCCCTCAATATTTGCACCACACCAGATCTAAGATAGGACACACCTAGGCTAACTCTCCCCCTTTTTAGCCACAATTGGACAATCACCAAACACAATGTCCTGACATAATAAATGACAGAGTCAAACACCAAGCTTTCCCCAAAAAAAACAAGTTCCAACACCTTGACTGGTCAGGCGATACAAACAATGCTCCTTGTTTGCATTATAAAAACAAGCCTTCTTCCTTCTAGCAGCACCACACAGCAACCAAGAATGAGCCAGTCAAACTCCAAAGATGCAGCAAAGAACCTCAAGCAGGAGGACAAGAAACCAGGTCCACTGAAGAAGAAGAGCAAAACACAGACGACAACTGGAACTTCTTCAGGAGCAACAACAACAAGAAAACCAATAGAGACAAAAAACCATCAAGAAACCTCCAGTGCAGCACCATGCTTCTGATGATGAATGGGATGAAAATTGGAAAACTTTTCTTGATGCAGGGGGCTGGGACAATCTTTAGATATTGCTATTGATGTACCAAAATCCAATCTTGTATGCTTTCAGCAGTTAAATAAAATGTTATCTTTAATCACACACATAAGACAACTGCATCCTAACACATCTTCCAACTAATCCTTATATATGCAACTCCCCAATTTTAAACTATCAAATTGGTTTGCATCTAAGAACTCAGTACAAATATCTGCTAATTGCTTTTCATTAGCCACATGTTCCAAAGCCACCTTATCTTCAACTAAGTCCTTTATATCAATATGCTTTACCTTACTGTTTTGAATAAGATTCTTGGAGATACTCATATCACAGTGCAATGTCATAACATCTTGCTTGACATTGTTTTTAGTCAATAGTTGCTTCATCCAAACAAGTTGAGAGCAACTACTCCCTGCTGCTATGTACTTTGCATTACCATAACCTATAAGCTCAGTCCCTGATCCATGATTGTAATTCTTCTTAGATCTATTCTCATAAAGAGACTTCTCTAGTCCATCAAAATTAGTTGTTTTGTGATTAATAAGGACCAATTTTGCAGCAGCCATCTTGAGAACGATAACATAATTAATACTAATACGCCCAGCAGATAATTTTCCCTTTAGGAACCAAATTTTTGCAGATATGTCTGTATCCTTCAACTCACATTCATCTCTCTCACTTCTTCTATCAGCAATGTCAACAGAATTGAATTCATTGACAAGTCTCTCATAGCACTTGTAAAAACTAGGACCAGTTTCCATCAGCCTAGCAAACTTAATCATATTCAGAGCATCTTTACCAAATTCTTTTTCCAGATTAAGCCCTCTTTGAAAAACATACTTCCACCTTTTTATGAAATGCAAAGGAATGTTATCTAGTGAAGCCTTTTGAATTTTCTCTGAAGTTCTAACAACAACAACTTTCTTCATATGAGAGATGTCCTTTGGAGGTGGCTCAATAGCTTTCCCTTTCCTTGATTTCAGTCTTTTAGCAACCCCAGGAACTACTTTTGCAATCAGCTCATTGTCATACAGATCAACCACTTCAACATTCTTCTTTATTTTAAGGCTAGGAGATGTTTCAACCTTAACTCCAACATCTCCATCTTCCAAAATAGAGATTGCCAACCTGTGATGGTTGTCTTGTGAGTTATCAGTCTGCTTATCATCTTGCTTCCAAAACTTCTTAAGATCACCACTACCAGCACCCATATCTTCAGAGAAATCGTCATTACTCTTCATATCTGAGTGATCATCCTCTATGACCTTAGGTTCCTTAAGATTTTCTGTGAACAATTGCATAAAACTAGGTTGTTTGGTGATCCTTCTGATGTCACAGTCAGATGTCATAACATCATCCTCAACATCACTTAATGAGCTGAACTCTTGAGGTACCCATAGATAGCAATTATCTCTGGATCTGACTCCCTTCATAACTACCTCATTCTTCTCATTAGTCACCAAACACTCATCCTTAGAGTAGCTGACCTTGTGTCCTTCATCACAAAGCTGACTTATGCTAATAAAATTAGCACTCAAACCTTTGACAAGAAGCACATTGTCAAGATCAGGTCCATCATGACACTTCACTTTTCCAACACCTTTTACCACCCCTTTCTCTCCATTTCCAAAAGTAACATCAATTGAGGAGCAAGAATTGACATCCACCAATTGGTTTTTGAATCCAGTCATGTGCTTTGGACAGCCACTGTCAAAGTACCATCCATCCTTAGCAGAGTGTCTATCTAAAATATGAGCCAATAGACATGTAACCTCAGCTTTAGGAACCCACTGTTTAACAACCTTGGGCCTGTTATCCTTCTGTCTAGGTTGAGGGATAGACTTGGGATAACCATGAAGCTTGAAGCAAGAAAATTGCATATGGCCAAATCTTCCACAATAGAAGCACCTTACTCTTTCTTCTCTGAAGTTGTTAAACTTCCTGCCACCTTGATGATGAAACTGCTGTGGCTGCCATCCATAGTACTGGTGCTGTTTTCTTCCATAGTTTTCCTGTCTCCTGTAGTGAGGGTTCTGTCTCTTAGGCTGTCTTATATGGTGATGTGGCTTCCTTCTTCCATAATAATGAGGCACATCATTATTATATTCAAAGCCATACATATTCCCCTGATGTTGAGACATCTAATGGAACATGTTAAACCTAGAAGCCTGCATACTCCTATGGTATTGTGGAGGCATAAATTGCCCAGCTCCAGAAGCCTGTGCCTTCCCATGATGAGGACCATGAGCATTCTCTTTCCCAACATTTTGAGGAAGTTGATGAACAACCTGCTTAGGTTTAGGATTATGTCTTCTTCTGTTATGTTGAGACATTGGTTGAGACATGTCTCTTTTGGTTCCAGAAATACTAGCTTCACCAGAGCCCTTCTCCTTAATAACAAATCATAAGCCAGACTTGTCTCCTGCTACCTTTTTAGCCTGAAGAATCTTATCAAGAGTTTCAGACCCACTGTTCAACATTCTGATAGACTTGGTCATTTGATCAAGTTGAAATTTAACTAACAAGACTTCATTTTCAAGATCAGCTTTAACAGTCTCAAGCTGGACTATTCTTTTCTTTTGTTTCTCACTTTCTTGACAACCCTCTGCACTCCTCAGGCATAACTCTTGATAGGATGATGCTAACTCCTCAAAAGTCAATTCCTCATCACTAGATTCTCCATCAGAAATACATGTTCCTGTCAATGCCCTAACATGCTTGGCAGACTCTTCTTCACTTTCAGTGTCAGTATCAGACCAGGAAACAACCATGCTCTTTTTCTGCTTCTTTAGGAATGTAGGACATTCTTTCTTGACATGACCATAGCCTTCACATTCAAAGCATTGAACTCCTTTGTTTTGACCATTCTTCTCTTCATTCTTCTCTTTTGACTTGTTGATGTCAGAGGAGATGTTCTTAACATTAGGTTTGTAGTTTCTATTCATCCTCTTAAACACCTTGTTAAACTGTCTTCCCATTAGAACAATAGCCTGAGACAGCTCCTCCTGAGACTCAGCAACATTCCCTTTCTTCTCTTCTTGAGTATTAGATACCAAAGCTATACTCTTGGTCTTCTTTTCAGGTTCCTCTTCACTCAACCCTAACTCAAAAGTTTGAAGAGATCCAATCAGCTCATCAACCCTCATTTTGCTGATGTCTTGAGTTTCTTCAATTGCAGTCACCTTCATCTTATATCTCTTGGGAAGGGATCTAAGAATTTTCCTCGCCAGCTTTTCTTCAGTCATCTTCTCTCCAAGAGCACTAGATGCATTGGACATCTCAAGAATATTCATGTGAAAATCATGAATAGTTTCATCTTTCTTCATCTTTAGACTTTCAAACTTTGATGTCAGAAGTTGAAGTCTTGATATCTTAACTCTTGAAGTTCCTTCATGAGTAGTCTTTAAAATGTCCCAAGCATCCTTTGCCACTTCACAAGTGTTTACTAGCCTGAAGATGTTTTTATCAATCCCATTAAAGATGGCATTCAAGGCCTTAGAATTGCCAAGTGCTAGATCATCCTCTTCCTTGGTCCACTCTTCTTCAAGTTTCAGCTTGGTGTTTCCTTCTTTATCAGTAATAACAGGGTGCTTCCACTCTTTTAACACAGCCTTCCAAGCCCTGCTGTCCAAGGACTTCAAGAAGGTAACCATCCTTGGTTTCCAATAATCATAATTAGAACCATCCAGTATAGGGGGTCTATTCACAAATCCACCAACTTCCTTGTCCATCTTACCAGAAAGTATCAGCCCTAGATCTCACCCAGATGCAGAGCAGGATGCCTGCTCTGATACCAATTGAAATTCTGGTACCAGATATGTGATGTTACATGTGATGTCACAACAACACACTCTGCAATGGATAATATAACACAACAGAAAAGACACAAAGAATTGTTCACCCAGTTCGGTCTAACTACCTACGTCTAGGGGCTACCAAGCCAGGGAGGAATTTCACTATTAGTAGTATTAATTTACATACTCAACAATCCCAGTTGACATCTACTAAACTTAATCACTACCCAATGAACCTTCTACCTAAGAAACCACTTAGATATGAGAATCCACTCACTCCCTAAATCACCTCAGTGATACAATTCAAACACACCTTGATTCTGCTTCACAGCTTTGATCAAGAACAAAAACTCTCTTGCTTACCAGCTCTAGAGATATTAATTACAACTCAAAAAACAATAACACTAATTCACACTAGAATGGTTTACAACACATACACGAAGACACAAACGACTCTCAGTCTTTAGCTCTCTTTCTTCGTTCCTTTTCCTTCAGGATTGATGCGCTTTATATAGCTATTTGATTTGGGCATGGACCTGCTACAATATCTGACCTGATTTGTTATTTAAAACTGAATCTTCAAAACAGATTTTCTCTCAAAATCTTCTTAAATCTTCAGCCTTTAAACACTCATACAAATCTGCATCAAATTTGTTTGCCACAGAAAATATCTCCTCCAAGATATTCGCATCCAAATAACTCTAACAGCTCTCCCAAAATCCAGCTAATACGCTTAACCCTAAAAACATCTCAAACCTAATGTTTTAATGATCTGCATATCTGATGTCATGACATCGCATGTGACACCAGACTTCAAAACTTCAACAACTTAAACACTTAACATTATCCAATGTTAAGACTCAATGTTAAGACATCACCCATGTGACATCAACATTGAACAACTTTGTTTTACCAAAATTCTAGCCAATCCAAGAACTAACAAAGACAATGTGGCCAAGGCATCAACAAACTTATTCTCATCTCTAGGAATATGGTACAGCTTTACCGTTGTGAAAAACGTCAGCAGTCTTCTCGTATAATCTCTATACGGAATCAGATGTGTCTGGTGCGTGTACCAGTTCCCATTCACTTGATTGATTACCAAAGCTGAATCACCGAAGATATCGAGGGTCTTAATTTGCAAATTAATCGCCTCCTCGATCCCCATTATACAAGCTTCATATTCTGCTTCATTGTTGGTGCATCCGAAAGTTACTCGGGCAGTGAAGGGCATATGAACACCTTCTGGCGTGATAAGAACTGCTCCAACTCCGCATCCATTCATGTTGACGGCCCCATCAAACATCAAACTCCATTTGGATTCAGGGTCTGGCCCCTCCTCCGGGAGTGGTTCCTCGCAGTCTTTAACTTTGAGAAACATGATGTCCTCATTAGGAAAATCAAATTTCATGGGTTGGTAATCATCAATAGGCTGCTGTACAAGATAGTCTGACAGGATACTTCCTTTGATGGCTTCCTGAGAAGTATACTGGATATCATATTCAGTCAACACCATCTGCCAACGTACAACCCGTCCGGTCAATGCTGGTTTCTCAAATATGTACTTGACAGGGTCCATCTTTGAAATTAACAAGGTTGTATGAGTGAGCATATATTGCCTCAATCGCTTAGTAGCCCATGCAAGTGCACATCATGTCCTCTCAAGCATTGAGTATCGAGATTCACAATCATTGAATTTTTTGCTTAAGTAGTAGATGGCGTGCTCCTTCTTGCCCGTCTCGTCATGTTGACCGAGAACACAACCCATGGATCCTTCAAGCACAGTCAAATACATGATCAATGGTCTCCCTGGAACTGGAGGCATGAGAATTGGAGGTTCCCGCAAATATTCTTTTATTTTCTCGAAAGCCCTTTGGCAATCGTCATTCCACCTGACCGCTTGTTCTTTTCTTAACAGCTTAAATATTGGTTCACAAGTGGCTGTGAGGTGAGATATGAACCGTGCAATGTAGTTCAATCTACCCAGGAAACCACGTACTTCTTTTTCTGTTCTTGGTACAGGCATTTCTTGTATCACTTTTATTTTGGCGGGATCAACCTCAATTCCTTTTTCGCTTACGATGAAACCCAACAATTTATCGGACCGCACTCCGAAAGTGCACTTGTTCGGGTTCAGCCTGAGTCGAAACTTCCTCAATCTCTCAAACAATTTCTGCAGATTAACTAGATGCTCTTCTTCTATTCGAGACTTAGCAATCATATCATCCACATAACATTCAATCTCTTTGTGAATTAAATCGTGGAATAGTGTTACCATAGCTCGCTGATACGTTGCCCCGACATTCTTCAACCCCAAAGGCATCACCTTGTAACAGAAGGTACCCCACGGGGTAATGAACATTGTCTTCTCCATGTCTTTCGGCGCCATCTTGATTTGATTGTACCCGGAGAAGCCATCCATGAAGGAGAATACCGAGAACTGAGCGGTGTTGTCAACCAGTACATCAATATGAGGTAAAGGAAAGTCATCTTTCGGACTTGCTCTATTTAGATCCCGGTAATCAATGCACATTCTGACCTTACCATCTTTCTTTGGCACAGGAACAATATTTACAACCCATGGTGGGTAATTGGTGACGACCAGAAATCCCGCATCTAACTGTTTTTGTACCTCCTCTTTAATTTTGAGAGCCATTTCTGGTTTAGTTTTCCATAGCTTCTGTTTGACAGGAGGACAGCCCTCTTTCAATAGAAACCTGTGCACAACAATGTCTGTATCTAACCCCGGCATATCTTGATACGACCAGGAAAAGATGTCAACATATTCCCGCAACACACTGAACAACTCTTTCTTCACCCCGGCCCGCAAACTGGCTCCAATCTTAATTTCTTTCTTGGCGTCTTTGGAACCAATGTTGATAACCTCAATTGCCTCTTGGTGAGGTTGAATGACCCTCTCCTCCTGCTTCAACAATCTAGCCAATTCCTCGGGAACTTCACAGTCTTCTTCATCCCCCTCTTCGGCTTGATAGATTGGATTATCAAAGTCATACTTGGCCATAGCAGAATCGTTATCAATGAAATCCGGGTGATTAAGTCTGCATGATTGGGGGTCATGCTTTATTTTAGAATGAGACTTTTGAAAAAAAGAAACAACAAAAATAAAACATCGCCATTTTATTGTTTTTTCTGCAAAAATAAAAATGAAAGACAAGGAGCACAAAATTTGAATGCAAAACGTCCTTTATTAATGATAAAAAAACCTTGAAAATGCAATTATGAGGCCCTACAAATGGATCTACATGCCTTGGGCAGAGCGCGAGATTTTAACATGCAACAAAGAAGAACAAAGAAAATTACTCTGTTTGAAGAGTAACTTGAACAATTTCTTCAACAGACCAATTGCAAAGCTCTTGACCCGGTACACACGGGCGCACCCAATTGCCGAGATCACAATCACTGTAGACATCATCTTCACTTGCAGCGCACATCTGATTTGGATTAATGATTCCCCCGCTATAGAAAGTAATCGGCCCCTTGCGCTCTGTTGCAGCAGCCTGATACGGATTATAGCCTATACCGAACTTATCTTCCTTTGCAGAGACTTCAATCAATTTGCCCCAGCCTTGGGCATTACCGGCTTTGACTACTTCCACTGCCTGTCTGTAAGAAGCAATAGAAGTACCCACCTATTTTTCGCCTTGAGAAGATACCGCCTGTGAAGACGAATCACCAATACTGACTGCCTCAAATGTTTGACTCAGCATCTCATGGATCTCTCCATCCATTTCCACGTACTTAAAGGTAGACAGCTGACTTACGAAGATGTCTTCCTCTCCACATACAGTCACCACTTGACCATCAACCACGTATTTCAACTTTTGATGCAATGTAGATGTCACTGCCCCAGCGGCATGAATCCACGGTCTGCCTAACAAGCAACTATATGCGAGCTGAATGTCCATCATGTAGAACACGCACCTAAACACTTGAGGACCGATCTTTACTGGGAGCTCCACCTCTCCGAATACAGAATGTTTCGAACCATCGAAAGCCCTCACTACCAAATCACTTGGTCTTAGAATAATTCCGTCAGCGTCTAACTTCATTAAGGCCTTCTTTGGTAACACGTTCAGGGAAGACCCCGTGTCCACCAACACATGAGATAATACTGCCCCTTTACACTCCAGGGTGATGTGTAATGCCCTGTTGTGATTACGACCCTCAGTAGTCAAATCAAAATCTGTAAAACCTAACCCATGGCTAGCATTGACATTAGAAATAACTGACTCCAATTGATTCACAGTAATCTCTTGAGGTACATATGCCATATTCAAGACCTTCAAAAGTGCCTCTCGATGAGCTGCAGAACACATAAGCAACGACAAGATAGAAATTTTTGATGGCGTTTGGTTCAACTGATCGACCACTTTATAATCACTCTTTTTGATAAGTCTCATGAACTCCTTGAACTCTTTCTCAAAAGTACTTCTCTGCACAGATTCGGGAACAACAACCTCTTCTGTAGCCACCTATTTACCCTTGGCTTTGGCTGCTGCTTCAGCTTCAGCATTGGTTCTCAAAGTCTGTGGAGCAAACAAGCGTCCACTTCTGGTGAAGCCACCAAGACCTCCAACATTATCAATACTAGAACTACCCCCGGCTGGAGTTTCCACCTCTTGCTTTTCTCCTTGGTAGTAAACATCTGCACCGTAGTGCCATGGAATAGCCCGCTCACTAGTATAAGGAACTGGTCCTGGTACCGTGATAGTAACAGAACTCACTACATCAGGCACAATGATAGCAGCAGGCGATGGCACTTGAATTTCAGCTGGCGTAAAATAAATGGTAACAGCTGACACATCATCGTCTTTTTTGTCCCCCTGATCGAACTGTAGACAACCCTCATCAATCAAATTTTGAATACCGGCCTTCAGTTTATCACAATCATTACTCTGGTTCTTGCAATCAACACAATTTTCTTCATAGCCAGGGAACACATGCCCCTTCAACAACCGAGCCTTCATAATACTCAAGGGAGTCCTTACCCTGTTCACATCAGTTACCAAATTCAAAACCTTCCCATCTTCAATGGCGTTGACCTTTGCCACATTATGATCTGGCATGGGATTCTGAAGCACATTCGGTGGAGGTGAGAAGTTAATTGCCTTTGCATCAATCAAATCCTGTACCTTATGCTGAAATGTCCGACACTTTTCAATAGAATGACCTGGAGCCCCAGAATGATACTCACAGCAGGCATTAACATCGTAACCCTTTGGTAAAACTGCAGGAGCCGGGCCCATCGTACGAAGCTCCACCAGATTAACCTTCAGCAATTGGGGTTGCAAAGCTGCGTAAGTCAAAGGCAGAGGGTTCATACGCCTGTCAGCTTGTCTCTGCTGATATAATCTCTGTGGCTGTTGATTATTCTGTGACTGAACATTCTGCTGCTGTGGCTGTGATTGAACTTGCAAACTAGGAATGGTTACAGCAGCAACCTGATTATAGGAATCTTGATAGCCTCTTCCTCTTCCTCTGTTCTTATAAACAACACTGGCCTCCCCATCTCTCTTTCTGGTAGATCCAGCAAATGGCTTCCTCACTCCTGAAGAACTAGCACCACTGACATCTTGTATTTTTCCGAGCTTCAACAAACTTTCAATCCTTTCCCCAGCGATTACAATGTCCGCAAACCCAGTTGAAGGACAGGCAGCTAACCTATCTAGGTAAGTACCCTGAAGAGTACCCATAAACATGTCGGTCATCTCTCGGTCCTGCAGTGGAGGTTGAACCATGGCAACCAATTGGCGCCATCTTTGAGCATATTCCTTAAAACTCTCCTTCGCATTCTGAGCCATACTCTGCAGCTGAGTACGGTTTGGAGCAATATCCATATTGTATTGATACTGCTTGACGAAAGCATGAGCTAATTCCTTCCAGTTCCTTACAAAAGTCCTGCTCAACTTCATATACCATTCTTGAGATGCCCCAGTAAGGCTGTCTTGGAAATAGTACATCCACAATTTCTCATCGTCGGTATGAGCGGCTATCCTCCCCACATAAGATTGGAGATGTGTTTTAGGACAAGTAGTGCCATTGTACTTGTCAAATGTTGGTGGCTTGAACTTATGTGGAATTCTTACTCTAGGTACCAATCCCAAGTCGGAAACATCAAAACCAAGAGTGTTTTGGGATTCAATGGACCTGATTTTTTCAGCGAGCTCGTCGAATCGGCGAGTGTTCTCATCTTCAGCATCTAACAGAGTGAACTGATCATCTTGGTTATCTTCTACAACCTGACGAACCCCCGTATTTCTAGGAGGGTCTCCGCCTACATTAACGCCAACCTGATTACCATTGCCATTCTGCACTTCTACCTGTGGCCGCTCGATCATTGCCCTGAGTCTTTCCTGATTTTGAGCCATACCAGTCATTAATGTCATGAACTAATCCATCATGTTCCTCAGCTCAGGCAATTAAGTTTGCATCTAATCCATGATCTAAGCTTGGTTTTTGCGAGTTGCGTACCGGTGAACGTGGTTACCAGCTATAGTGCATGCAACCAAATAAAGGTTAGAGGACCTGCAACGAGTACCTGTCATGCAAAAATGATATGCAATGCAATGCAAATGCCATGTTTATCATTTCCGAGGTGTCTTACACCCTGATTCCAATCTTAACCACATAAATCTGAAGATCAGAAATCGTGATATGAAGGGACGTGTCGTGACTACGTGCTTGTGTACAGATAACTGCCAAAGGAACATTTCTGAATAAACTGCTCGTTTCAATTAAAAGGGACCAGACATACGCATAGCGTTCAACAATGAGTTTAAACAACATACATAAAAAAAGTGGATTCATCAACAAGCCTGATGATATCCATCAACAAAATTACATTAAGAGAAAGAGAGAAAACTGTCAATCTGATAACTCTAAATCCTTCAACTTTTCACTTGAATACTTAACCTCCTCGAAGAGTATGCGAGTGCGCTGGTGATTTGGTCTTTCGATTAATTCCTTAATCAGAACATCTCTATTCGTGAGAGCTTCAGTCAGCGAACCCATATGCATCAAGAGAGCTTCATCATCACAGACTCCTTTATGCCTTTTCACGCCAGCTGGCATTTTGAGTTTCCCCATATCTGCCATAGCCTCTTTAAGCTCCTTCTTGGAAGTCTTTAGCTCATCTCTGGCGCTTTCCAATTGCTCTTGGCTTTTTCCAAGGTTCTCCCGATATTTTCTCCGTTGTTCATGCGCCATTTTAAGCTCGTCGTCCTTAATCTTTAGCTGTTCCTGTAACTCTGCGTTTTCAATCCTAACCTCATCCCAGGCTTGCTGAAATTTGGCTAGCGTGTCCTTGGTCTGGGCTAAAGTCTGTTTGGTCTTCTTATGAGCTTGAGTGGAAGCATCGGCACCCTTACTAATTTTCTGGAAATGTTGAGCTCTTTCGGCGAAATCCTTTTCTCTTGCAGCTTAGATTTTTCCGGCGTCTTGGGCTTTATGCTCCAACTCTTTGTTGGCATGCAGAGCGTTTTGAAGAAGATTACTCAGATCGGAATTCTCCACCCAAAGCTCCTTCACCAACTTCTGCAGCTTGTCAAACTCCTCGATGGCTACCGTGGTAGGCTGCTCTGGCATTACGGGATATAAAGGGGGTTCACATGAAAAAGGCAAGAGTAATTCGTTTACCTTCATTTCAATCCATCTTTCGTAATCAGGATAAGATCTGCAATCCATTTTTCCAAAAATTGTTTTTCCCGTTTTACGCGGGTGCCCCCAAGCATTCACAACTTCTCGCAACATTTCCTCATTTTCAATCCCTGTAAAGAACAAAGATTTCTCAACATCCCGATCTGTGGGAGGATACCTGGAAGCGTATCCAAACTGTCTAATGGCCAGGATCGGGTTATAATTAATTCCCCATTTCCTGCTAATTAGAGGCACATTGGGAAAGTTCCCACAACTGGTGATAATCTCTATTCCCAGCAACTTACGATCGAACCAGACGATGTTATTAGCAGTTAATTCCATTATCCGCTTGGACCATTTTAAAGAATCTTTTGTGTCTACAAAAGCACCTGTCTGAGGTAAATGTTTCAAAAACCAATGAGATAAAAGTGGAGTGCAACAATTGACAGATCCTCCCCTTCTTTTTTCATTCTTGAAGTGCACCGAGTAGTAAAAATCTCCTAACAAAGTGGAAACCGGATTTTTGAGAACAAAAACTCTTATAGCCTACATATCCACAAAATCCTGTTGATTAGGGAAAAGAACAATGCCATATATGCACAAAGCCAGGATGGAATTGTAAACCGCCCAATCCTTTGCTTCAGTAGCCTCTTGAGCTTGATCGGTAAGAAAGGCTAAGTGAAAACCTTTGACCCCATTTTTGATAGTCACATTTCCTTTTAGCACTGAATCTTTCACCTGTACCACAGCTGCAATCTCCTCTATGTTAGGATGACTACCAGAAAAGAATGGTACTGCTGATTCGACCGGAATTCCCAAAATAAATGAGAACTCTTCCAACGTCGGCATCAAAATGTAATCAGGAAAAAGAAAGCATCTCAACGAAGGCTCATAAAACTGTAGCAAAGTGTGAAGAGCGTCGTGTTCATACTATGTGACTCTGCGGACCATCTCAACCAATTTCCCATATCTCTTCTGGAAGTAAATCCAAAGTAGGTTCTGGGAACTTGTAGGCAACGTTGTTCTTTCTCTTGAGAACTATCTCTGTCGAGCCCATTGATTGGAATCAGAAGTGTAATAAGCACCTGTAAATGACAAACATGAATGTTATGACATGATAATGCAATGCAAAAGGGCATGGTAACAGCGTGCTCTGTGTCTGTGTTGGACTGTGTGTACGGTGTCTGAACAAATCTGGGAATATTACTGTAGATAGAAACCAACTGACTGTAGTAGGTTACATCATCTGTCTGTGAAAATACCAGAGTATCAGGGTATGTGGGAGGCATGGTCATCTGCAAACCTGTAAACACCCGCCCATACTCACATGTGGGTACTAGAACAGCGGTTCCTTAGTTTCAGATTCTCTGTTTTGAGAAGCAATAGTACATTCATCCCTCGGGGTACAGTACTATCGCCAAACAAAGAGAACGTTCACTGATTCCCCAAAAATAAAGGTCATCCTATGCAAGTTCCAAAGTGGGCCCTCGGGTGCGAATAGGTTTACCACAGAATGTGGTCTGCCATTGTCACCACTAAAGAGAGATGTTTCCACTAAGGTCCTCAATGATCGGTCACCAGAGTCGACAGCTTTCTAGGTTAACACCCCGAAATGCACAAGACGCGCAAATCAGAGCATCTTCCAAGAAAACCTCGTCTAGTTGTGGATTTCATGTAAACCATATGTACCAAGATGCTACGTAGGCCACACTACTGCCCACTCTAATCCTATGTATGTACTCAAGCCTGTGTAATGGGCTTATCTCTCAGAATACCCATCCCGCCAAACAGAAAACCAGCACAGCACAGTCCAGTATAATAATGATATGTAATGTAATAAATACAATAAATACAGTAATATAGTAAAACAATAATACAGTAAACAACAATACAGTAAAACCAGTAAATACAACATCAAAGTAAACACCCAATGAAAGAAAAACAGACAAGCGCTAAGATTGACTCGCTTAGGGAACCAGATATTATGGGTTCGGTCCCCAGCAGAGTCGCCAGCTGTCGCTCCCGAGATTTTCATCCAAGTACAAACGCGAAAGTGGCACGGAAACAGAGTCGCCAGCAATGCGTATTTATCCCAAGAGAGGGAAAGGAAACACTGCATAAACCTGGGGGAAGGAAAGAGCATGGTCTTGCGACCAAGAGAACTGGGTTCGGGAGTCGGTTATGCGAGAGGAAGGTATTAGCACCCCCACGCATCCATCGTACCCGATGGGATCCACGCTTGCTGCTTCGATCAAAGGGTGTAGGAAACTGGATATCGACTGCTAACTAGAGAACTGGAAATGAAAGGCAGAAAAGAAAAGGGAAAGGAGAAAGAAGTGACTCGATAGGACATTATCGTTGTCCTAGGCCTACGTATTCCCTCAATGCAATGGGAAAGTCAGAGTCAACGTAGTTCGACGGACTACGAGGAAGGTTGCTCGTCGAGATATCGCATCTCGTGCCTACGTATCTTCAATCAGACGAGAAAGAAGAATAAGAGCAAACGTAGTTCGGCTCAACAAGGGTTGCTTTGTTTGTGTTTTTTAGTGGAAACGTCAGAGTGCGCGTCCCAGCAGTTAGGTGTTGCAGCTCGCTGTATGGAGACTTAGGCATTACCTGTTTGCGGTAGAACGGACGTGACGAATCCTTAAGGAATAGAATGAAGGAGATGAGAAAAGAGTTTGTTTGTTTTTGTCTTTTAGAAAGAAGTATTTTGATTATTGGTGTGTGTAACACATATTGTATTTAAGTCTTTCACGTAGGATCGAATGCCTCGCATATCGACCCAAGACGGGACGTATGCTAAACATTCTAAGAAAGTGAGAGAAGACCCCTCACTATCTTATTCTCACATGAAAGGCTCAAATACAATATATGTTATGCCTTTATTAAGTGTTTTTGCTTTTGTTTTGAGATGAGAAGAGAAACTGAAAGGTTAAGAAAGGTAAAATTTAATGAGGGGGACTAAGACTCAAACCCTAAAGTTATCATACATGGATGTTCCTAATGGTTAAGTGTGGTTTAGAAACCTAACTCTAAAAGAAAAGAGAAGAAGAGTGAGTTCTAACTTACTTCCAAGATGGAAGTTAAGTTAAGAACTCAAAGGGAATGAAAGAGAATGAACAAAGAAAGCATTAGATGCTTATCACAAACACAAATTGAAAGCTTAAAAGAGGTGAAAGAAGAAGTTGTATGTGGATGCACACCCACACACTTGACTTACCATTAGCCCCTGAAAATTTTAGCAAAACCAATTTGCAAGTAAAGAAATAAAGAAAGAATAACAAGTAAAGATCAAACAAGTTAAGAACTAAAGAATAAATGTCCTAAAGGTTGAGAAGTACTCAAGGTCAGAACCTATACTCTAAGAAAGTCCTCTAAGGTTAAGGTACCAAACACAAACAAACTTTGCACAAACAATGTCTTAAACATCAAAGAAATGCATCATGGAAGTAGTTGATGAAAGATGAATAAAAATGCAAAATGGACATGTATTTATGCTTGATAAAATGTCAAGGTCAGAAATATACATCATTTATGAATATCTTATAATGCATATAAACAATCATACAAGTCATGGATGAAATTATTCGAGTAGAAGAAAATAGAAGAAGCAGAAATGAAAAGGAGAGAAACAAGTTCCAATTATATGCACAAATTTACATGTTAAAGATGCATGACATATGAAATGAGTATGAATGCATATAGACTAGTAGCATACAGTTGATGATATGTAAATGATATTAATGAAATGGCATACACAATGTAAACACAAATCATGTAGAGCACAAGAAGAGATGAGATGTGGAATTAGGACAAAAATGCAAGTTAAAATGCATAAACACACATCAATGGTAAACATAAATCATAATGACCTCAAAATGAACCAAGAAGTACCTATAATCCTCTAGACAAACCATATAATCTCACACAAAAGCAAGCATAATAGGGTGGCACAAGTGCCTCATCAAAATCATGTTAGAGGGAAGTAAAAGAACATGCATAAATGTTGCTTCAAATACAAGGTATCAAACAATTACCAAATCACATGGAAAAAAATATGAACATAGGTCTCAACTAACCTAAGTCAGGGGCTAAACATGTATCAAAATTCATGGCAAAACTCAAAAAGAAACATGATCAAAAGATCTCACAAAGTCTCATTGAAACACATCAAAAGAAAGCTCAAATATGCACATCAAAACCCAAGATAAAATGCCTTTAAAAATAAAATGAAAATGTTTTTAGATGCTTTCAGATGTTATTTAACAAGTGCAAAAAGAATTAATGCAAAAGAGTATGTGAGTTAAGAGAAATAAAATGGGAAAGTTCAAGTACCAATGAAGAAAATCATTTAAAAAGGAATTAAATAGAAATTCTGAAAATATAAACAAAAATTACTAAAATCAGAATTAAAAATTATAGAAAATTATTTTTATGGATCAAGATGACATATGAATTTATTTAGAATTTTTAGAGTTGAATTAATATTTTTAATAAAAGAAAATGAAACAAATATAGAAAAAGAAATTAAAATACAAGCAAAGGAGTTAGGGGGTGTGGCGAAAGCAAAAATGTAGTTAAAAATGAGTTGGGCTCACAAAAGAGGTGTGTGAAAAGTAATATGAGTTCAGTCCAATAGAGCGCGTGTGTGTGTGTGGAATGGTGCACCTCAGTCAAACATGGGACTCATTCACAGCCTATAGATCAAGTCAAGATGAGATGATAAGGAAAGTACACAGATCCAATGAATTGTAAAACACGCACATGGTAGTTAACAAGCACACACACACATGCAATCATTCAGAGTCCAATAAAAAATGGCACGCGCATGTCACATGATCATTAATGTGTTGGCACTTTAGGAAGCGTTGGATGAAATAGATCAGACGGCTATGATATGTTCTGGTGATTAAACCCTGGCAAACCCTCACCGGCCGGAGAAGGACCTCCGGTCATCTTCTCCGGCCACCTCCGGCCACTGCAACTACTTACATACTTCCAGAAATTCACAAAAATTATACCAATAGAAAGAGGAAGTTAAGGAGAACAAGGATCTAACATTGGAATCACCAAACAATGCACACACATCAAGAAACGATCACGAACATTTTGCCCTAAGTTTGGATCTACACCTCTAAGAGGTCTATCAACTAGCCAGATCACTCACACTACTTCTATTAACCTCAAATCAACATGAAATAAGCAACAATAAGTAGAAATCGTGCAAGCAAAGTTTGAAGAAGTTCAAACCTGAAACTCTGAAAAATTTTGAATCAAAAGAAAACCAGAGAGGAGAACTTGATCTTGATCTTTCTAGGAGCAAAATAAATGCTCTAAATCTTCGAATCTTGATGAAAACAGAGAGAAAATCAAATCTGAAGTGAGATTGCACTGGAGGAATTAATCTTGTTTCAGCTTGTTCTTGCTCAAAATGTTACAATATGAAGCAATGGATGAAGATGATGATGAAATCATGCAGAAAGAGAGAGAACTCAGAGAGAATTTTCAGAGAGAAACTTGAGAATGAGAGTTTGTGAAATGTGTTAAAATGAAGAAGATGAATGAAGCCCCCTTCAAAATCTGTTGAAGCTTTATTTATATCTTTAGTTAACCTATTAACTACAAGAGTTAACAGTTGGAAGTTGGTTAAATGAGTTGGTTTAGCTGAGTTGAGTTAACAAAATGAGTGAGGTTAGTTATTGACACAAGTTGAGGTTTTGTTAGGGTGTGGAGTGATCATTGTCACGGCCGGCAAAAATTTTCGAGTCGCCACCATATTTTTTAAAGGAAAATAATGATAAACCTAAATATCCTTACCCTAAGGTAGAGATTCCTACGGTTCGGGAGTCATTTAAGTGAAGGGAAGGTGTTAGGCACCCTTCACTTCCATTGTACTCAATGGGATCCACCTTTGATTTTAGGGTATGTTTATTTGTCTAAATGAAAAGAAAACCTAAGTTTTTCCTAATTATACTCGCTAGGGTTGGTTTGCAACCCTATGCCTACGTACCCTCAAAATGAAGGATCAGAGTAACCGTAGTTCACCTCCCCTATTCCTACCCCCTAATCCTATTCCTAAATCCCAAATCCTATCCCTAAACCCCATCCACTATTTATACTCTTGGATAAAGAGTTCTATCCCTTAAATCTAGTGTTTATACTCCTAGATGAGGAGTTCTATCCCTTAAATCCCTTTGTCCATTATTTATACTCTCGGAGGAAGAGTTTTATCCCAAAAAAAAAATCCATATCCCTTATCCCATCCTTTATTTAGGCTCTCGGACCAAGAGCTTTATCCCATGTTTTAATTCCTTAAATATCCCTTAGAATTTTATCCCTTAATTTTTTTAATGATAAAATCTCATTTAAATTATAAAAATAACATGATTATAACATATTATAAAATCCCTTATCCCTCATCCATAGTCATTTATCTATCCCCAAATTTCTATCCTAATTAATTAAATATTAGAACTAAATTTAAAAACTAGAATTTATGAATAAATTAAATAGGACCCAAACCCAATGATTTTAAACCCAAACTTGTATAAAAAAATATTAAAACCCACATTTATACAAAAATAACTAAACGTCTATTTTATATGACAATTTATTATAGAAAATAAGTTTATCATAAAAATATAAAATAAATCTAAACTCATAAATCCCCCCAAAATTATTAGCGATAAACCCAAATTATTAATTATAAAATGATAAAGTATAAATCAACCCAAATTCATAAATTCAAATCTATAAAATGACAAAACCCCCATTTTTATTGTAAAAATAAAATAAATAAGTTAAATAAACCAAAATTTATTAATTATGATGAATAGACTTAAAATTATAGAATAACACCCATAATGTTAAATTATAAAATCAAATTTAAAAAAAAATCCAATAAATAAAATGTAGTAAACCCCAAAATTATAACCAAACCCCAAATTTATTATATACATCCCAAAATAAATTAAATAGATAAAACCCCCCCCTCAAAATAATAAATCCTAGATCCTTAATTTACCCTAAATCTCCTAATTAGCCCTTAAACATAATTAATAACCAAATTAAGTGAAACAATTTAATTAATTAAATTAATTGAAACAAAACAGGGGGGTGTAGAACCCCTTTAAAAAAGCAAATGGGCCATCTAGTGGGGGTCTGAATAGCACTGGGCGTAAAGCCCAATGGCTAAGACCGTCCAAAAACCGAAAAATGAATTGAGTGAGACTGACCGATCGATCAATCCAGTGCATCATATCCTGTTAAATCTAGGGTGTCCGATCTGTCAACTCTTCCCAGGTCATAGAATCTAATGGCTCAGATGATGAGCCATGTTTGATTATGGTGTACGCGCAGGTAGGGGAACGATTGACTCCAACGGTCAAACTAGATCAAGTGGCTCAGGCGAGGCCACTTGGCGAGCATCTGACGGTACGAATGAGGGGTTTTTAAACTCAAACTCTTCAGAATAATTCATTTCTTCCATTTTTTCTCTCTCTATCTCTCGTCTCACTCACTCTCTCCCTCAAACTCTCTCACTTCTCTCTTCTTTCTTCTTTCCCGGCCACCCTCCCTCTTCTCTCATCATCGCCGGTGAGTTCCCTAACCACCGTGCACCACCACTCAAAACGCCATCATACCCAGATCACCGGTTGACATTCAATCGGGATCTTCATACCCCCATGAACCCTAACCCCACGCAAGAACCCTAAACCTACCCCAAACCCAGAAATACACCTAAACATAAGAACCCTAAGGGTTCAACGATGAACCCTAACCTCATTAAAGAATCCTAACCCTAACATCTAACCAAAACCCAAAAATCCCATAAACCCCAAGAACCCTAACCCTTAACCCATGAACCCTAACCCTAGCGAAACCCAGAAAACCAGAAACACACAAGAAAACCAAATCTAAAGCATTCAAACGCACAGATTCAAATCTCCAGAAAAAAAAAAGCTAAGTGGATTTTGGTTACCTCTCCGGCCGTGAATCTTTTTGTAATATTTTGGTTGTTTCTTTTTCTTTTCCTCTTCTAATCTTCCCTCCCTTTCTTTGTACGCAGGTAAAGATAACTGGGGCTGAGCTCAGAAGAATTAGGGTTCAAGTGTTGAACCCTAACTTTCTATGAAAATTTTTTTAAGCTTTAGTGCAAGGGTGGGATTCGCGCAGCTGCAAGGGTTTTCTGTCCGGGGGTCTCCTTTTTTCTTCTTCTAATTCTTTTTCTTTTATAGTTAGAAATTAGGTTTTAGGTTTTAATTAGATTTTGAATTAGGAAAATTTTGATGTAATTGATCCGATTTGATTGTATGCAGTATGAATTTGTAAAATAATCTGATTTGTATTGATTTTGATCTGTAAATGACAAGATTTGATTTTTTAGGTTTGATTCAATTTCCCCCAGATTTTGCGCAAAAATTAGGATTTTAGGATGAGGAAGAAGACGAACCGGACTTGGTCAACAAATTGACCGAAAGAAAAATGAAATAAAAAAAATAATTAATAAAACCCAAAATAAAAAGATAATAAAAAAATGACCCTATATACTTCAATTAAATAAATAATATAATAGCAAAAAAAAATGACATAATTAGATCAAAAACCAAAACTGAAACGTAATTAAAATTTTCCAATATTAATAATTTACTAAAAAATAATTAATGATTGGTAACTTTAATTAACATCTAATGATATGTAAATCTGATCTTAATTATTAAACAATCATAAATATTTCCTAACTAAACTACAATAAATCTATTAAAAATAAAAGATATGAGAAAATATTTAATTATTTTTATCTAATAAAAACAACTTTATTATCTAAAAAATCTAATTTCTAAAAATTCTAATAACCTTCCTAATAAAACTAATTTTTATAAGATGACACTAATTTTAATAGTATTTCTAATATAATAAATCTAATTATCTATTTTTAAATAAAAATAAATTCAAAAATCAAATAGTATTAAAATATTATGATTTAAACAAAAATAAATAAAAAACCTCAACTAGGCCATTAAGATGGGCCTAAAAAAACTTTAATAAACCCCCTCCTCCCAATACCCAACATGATACCCCCTAATAATAAAATAAAACCTTGGTCAAAATTTAGGGTACTACAGCTGCCCCTATTTAATTGTCTCTGGATCAGAAAGATGAAGACGACGTGTCTTTCTCTTTCGAGCAAGAGACGATTAAATATAAGAAGGACCATAATTTTGACCGGCAAGCCAGACAGGCAATACGCTGACTATCCTTGAGATCCCTGATAACAAACCCATGGTGAGATAACCGATTAAAACCCTTTACCCTGGAAGAAAACGATCTTATGCCATGTATGCATGTGTGAGGGCATGTATGCTTTTATGTATGATGCATCTGTTTGGGCTAACGCCTCTTTTATGATATACAGTGCATGTTTTTACGGAAACCATATCCTTCTGTAGTTCCAACTTCCCGACCCCTGAACCCTTAACCCCTTTGATGAGTGTAACAAGCCTTTTGCTCTTGACGTCTGGAGATGCGTAGAGAAACTCCCATAGTGATTGAATTCTGACCGTCAATTTGTGGATCCTTTATTTTTATCTTGAGAGAAAATATGATCCTTTTGCAATTTCTGAGTCGCAGTAAAATACCTTTTCCTTTTTCCCTTTTTTTTTAGCTTTTTGATTATACCCAATGTTTCAGTGCATTATTATAAATAAACTCGGCATTTTGTAATCAAGCAGAAAAATTGAAAAGCAAAGAGAACTTTTATTTATTTGAAGAAAGGCCCATAATAGGCAATGGTACATAAGGAAAGTAACCCTCATAAGGAGGAAGTACTACAAAAAAAATGAAGAGAAATGGCAATACGAAAAACAAATTTATCTATGTCCCTATTAAATTTAAACACTGGCTAATATCCCTAAATCTCCGAGGTCTTGACACTTCGTTTCTGAAGATGACGATTGGATTGATTATTCCTCTTTGAATTCCATTAGTGCTATCAGTTTTACGCTTTTTGGATATCCTTAATTTTTCCTGGACCGTTCCTTTAGAATCTTAGTCCACCAGGATGTTATACCATTTTTTTCAACTAAGCCACCCTTTAGGGTTTTCGACTCGTTGGGTATCATTTTTCTAAATCCCTAATTTTTGCCTGAATTTCCCTTTCGGGTTTTCAATCCACCGGGACGCCCTAACTTTTGCAAAAGCCGCCTTTTAAGGTTTTCGACTTAGCGGGCTTTTATCCTCTTTTTCTAGGCATAGTATTTTTTGACTGAATCGGAATTTACCGGTCGTGGTAGATCCACCCCATCTATAGTAGTCAATATTAAAGCTCCTCCTGAAAATGCGCTTTTTACGACATATGGTCCTTCATAATTTGGAGTCCACTTGCCACGAGGATCTTTATGGATAGGTAGCACTTTCCTTAACACCAGGTCTCCTTCTTCGAATAGGCGAGGAAGAACTTTCTTATCGAACGCTTTCTTGAGTCTCCGCTGATACAGTTGGCCATGACATACAACAGCCATGCGCTTTTCCTCTATGAGATTCAGTTGATCAAGTCTATTCTGTACCCACTCTGCTTCATCCAGCTTAGCCTCCATTATGACCCTTAGTGAAGGAATTTCTACTTCAACCGGGAGGACTGCTTCTGTGCCATATACCAAGGAAAAAGGAGTAGCTCCTGTCGAAGTTCGAACTGAGGTTTTGTAGCCATGTAGTGCGAAAGGGAGCATTTCATGCCAATCTTTGTAAGTCTTCACCATTTTCTGAATGATCTTCTTGATATTCTTATTAGCTGCTTCAACCGCTCCATTCATTTTTGGGCGATAAGGTGATGAATTATGGTGATCGATTTTGAAACTCTCACATAACTCATCCATCACTTTGTTATTCAGATTGAGCCCATTGTTTGTAATAATCTTGTTTGGAACCCCATAGCGACAGATTATCTCTTTCTTGATGAATCGTGCAATGACTTGTCTTGTCACATTGGTGTAGGAAGCAGCTTCGACCCATTTGGTGAAGTAATCAATGGCAACTAGAATGAACCGGTGTCCATTTGATTCCTTAGGTTTGATCATCCCGATTATGTCTATCCCCCACATAGAGAAGGGCCAAGGAGCAGTTAAGACATTCAAAGGAGTTAGTGGCACGTGAATTTTATCCACATAGATCTGACATTTATGGCACTTCTTGACATATTTGAAACAGTCTGATTCCATAGTCAACCAATAATACCCTGCTCGGAGAATCTTCTTAGCCATTGCATGCCCATTTGCGTGGGTTCCAAAGGATCCTTCATGTATTTCCTTGATAAGCATGTCCTGTTCATGTCCGTCCAAACACCGGAGCAACACCATGTCATGATTTCTTTTGTAAAGTACCTCTCCATCTAGAAAAAACTGATCGGCCAGTCTTCTGAGTGTTTTCTTATCCACACTGGAAGCATTTGCAGGATATTCTTGTTTTTGGAGGAACTGTTTGATATCATAAAACCACAGTTTATCATCCACTTATGCCTCTACTGCCCCACAATAAAATGGTTCATCAAGGCGATCAATTCTGATGGCTAGTGCTTCATTATACCATTTAACCTTGAACATGGACGCCAAAGTTGCCAAAGCGTCTGCCAGTTGATTCTGATCTCTAGGAATATAATGGAAGGTGATATCGTCAAAGTACATTATCCTTCTCCAGACACAATCTCGATACCGAGTTAATGTGGGATTAAGTGTCCTACATTCCCCTTTAACTTGATTGATGACGAGAGCTGAATCCCCATATACCTCTAAGATCTTGATTCCCAGGTTGATGGCCTCATTAATTCCCAAGATACACGCCTCATATTCCGCCATATTGTTAGTACATGAGAAGAATATCCTGGCGGTAAAGGGTATGTGAAAACCTGTGGGGGAGTTTATGACAGCCCCCACACCATGTCCTTCTGCATTTAAGGATTCATCGAATATAAGCTTCAACCGAGATCCGGGTTCAGGTCCTTCGTAAGAACTTGGGATATCATCATCTCTTACAGCCATTACGTCCTCATCTGGAAAGTCAAATTGCATAGGCTGATAATCGTCCAACGGTTGATGAGCAAGGCGATCAGCTAACACACTTCCTTTTATGGCCTTCTGGGTGACATACTGGATGTCATATTCAGTAAGTAACATCTGCCACCGAGCCACTCTCCCAGTCACTCCAGGCTTCTCGAATATATACTTGATAGGGTTCATCCTTGATATTAGTAAAGTAGTATGGTACACCATGTATTGTCTTAATCGCCGGGCAGCCCATACAAGAGCACAACAGGTCTTCTCTAAGAGCGAGTATCTGGATTCACAATCTGTAAATTTCTTACTCAAGTAATATATTGCATGTTCCTTTCTCCCTGTTTCGTCTTGTTGTCCGAGTACACAACCCATCGAATTGTTGAGCACCGTCAGATACATTATGAGTGGTCTTCCAGGTACAGGTGGTACCAATATGGGTGGTTCTTGTAAATACCCTTTGATTCGATCAAAATCCTTTTGACAATGTTCATCCCATTCAAGGCTTTGGCCTTTCCTCAATAACTTAAAGATCGGCTCACAAGTAGCAGTAAGATGTGAGATGAACCTAGCAATGTAATTCAGCCTCCCTAAGAACCCTCGTACTTCCTTTTCAGTCCTCAGAGCTGGCATTTATTGAATGGCCTTTACTTTATCAGGATCAACCTCTATACCTCTTTGACTGACGATGAACCCCAACAATTTCCCAGATCTGACTCCGAAGGTACACTTCGCAGGATTTAACCGTAGCTTAAACTTTCTCAACCGTTCAAACAACTTTTGCAGATTGACTATGTGCTCTTCCTCAGTTTGTGATTTAGCGATCATATCATCCACATAAACCTCTATTTCCTTGTGCGTCATGTCATGAAAGAGGGTGACCATTGCCCTTTGGTAAGTTGCCTCTGCGTTCTTTAATCCGAAAGGCATCACCTTGTAACAGAAGGTGCCCCAAGGAGTAATAAAGGTAGTCTTTTCCATGTCGGAGGGAGCCATCTTGATCTGATTATATCCGGAAAACCCATCCATAAATGAGAATACCAAAAATTAAGCCGTGTTATCCACCAATACATCAATGTGAGGTAACGGGAAGTCGTCTTTAGGACTTGCTCTATTGAGATCTCGATAGTCTACACACATTCTGACCTTCCCATCTTTCTTCGATACGGGCACGATATTGGCTACCCATTCTGGATACTTTACTGCGGCTAAGAACCCTGCGTCGAACTGCTTTTTAACCTCTTCTTTGATCTTGAGAGTCATATCTGGTCTAGTTCGTCTTAATTTCTGCTTGACCGGAGGACATTCGGGTTTAAGCGGTAGCTTATGTTCAGCAATATCTGTGTCCAAACCGGGCATATCTTGGTAGGACCAAGCAAACACATCCACATATTCACGTAGTAACTTGATCAACCTCTCCTTTACACCCTCGTCCAAAGAAGCACCCACTTTGACTTCCTTTTTATCCTCATTAGTCCCCAGATTGATCACATCCACTGGTTCCTGATGAGGTTGTATCACCTTATCCTCTTGCTTTAACATTCTGCTTAGCTCTTCCGGAAGTTCACAATCATTCTCATCACCCTCTTCCGCTTGGTAAATCGGGAACTCGAAGTTGTAAGGGATTATAGCAGTGTCATTTTCAATAGGTTCATTTTTAAATCTGCATGAGGATTATTTTTATGCTTATTATTTTTTGAATTTGAGAAAAATGAAAATACTTGGAAAGAAAAAAGGTGTATTGCCATTTGACAAAGGAATAACTAAGAAAGAAACAAGGATCTTAATTGAAAACAAAATGCAACTTTATTATTAAATAATTCAAAGAAACAAAAGGTGGCCCTACAAAGCTGGTCCATTTGCCTTGGGCATAGCAAAGGACTTATTATTATTTTTTTTAGAAAAAGTAAATTACTTTGAAACAGAAATCATCTCGGGAATCTCGACGGCTCTCCAGTTGTTGAGAACTGTATCGGGATAGCACTGTCATATCCAACCTGGCATCCCCTTATTCTCTTCTTCAATTGCGGTCACTTGGTCTTCGTATTTGAACCCAACACTATGGAAAGTTTCTTCAAGTGGAGGAAATATCATTGGACCAGTCTTGTGCTCTTCATTTTTAGCCGGTTTGTAACCCAGCCCGAATTGATCCTTCTTTTCACGTATCTCTATCACCTTGCCCCAGCCCCTAGTATCCCCATTCTGAATCAAGTCTGTGATCCTTTTCGGCCTTTCCTCCTGTTTAACGACTTGCTTACGACTGACCGTCGCAACCTCCAAAGCTTGAAACGGTATTTCAAATGTTTCTCCATCCACTTCTATGTACTTGAAAGATGCGAGATGACTGACGAACATGTCCTCCTCTCTATCAACAATTATTAAGCTATCTCCTGATATGAACTTCAACTTTTGATGAAGTGTTGAAGTAACTGCGCCCGCAGCATGAATCCAAGGTCGTCCTAAAAGACAAGTATAAGAAGGATTGATGTCCATGACTTGGAAAGTGATCATGAAGGTATGAGATCCTATTACTGTAGGTATATCTACCTCTCCAATTACCATTCTCTTTGAACCATCGAAAGCCCTGACAACCAAAGAAGTAGTCTTCATAAAAGTTCTCACCGATGTTAACTTCATTAGGGTATCCTTAGGCATGACATTCAGAGCAGACCCTGTATCCACCAACACTCTTGAAAGGACAGTGTCGTGGCATTTAATTGATATGTGTAAGGCCTTATTATGCTTTTGCCCCTCAGGAGGTAATTCCTCACTACTGAATCCCAGGCAGGTGCTGGCGGCAATATTGGAGACTACCTCGTCGAATTGAATTACTGATATGTCTTTAGTGACATGGGCTTCATTTAGGACCCTCAGCAAGGATTCCCTGTGTGCTTTTGAGCTTAATAATAAGGACAGAATAGAGATCTTGGATGGTGTTTGATTTAGTTAGTCCACCACTCTATAATCGCTCCTCTTTATAATCCTCAAAAACTCCTCAGCGTCTTCTGGAGATATGTTCTTTTTGGAAGATCCTTCTTTTGTGTTAGTGGTCTCTTTCCCTTTTGAGCTTTCAGGATTATCCTTCTTGGGTAGTTCAGATGAGTATACTCTTCCACTACGGGTCATCCCTCCAATACCAGCTATATTAGTAACGGCTAGCGTTGGTGCTATAGTTTTTCCTCCTACAGATGCGGTGAGGTCATATTTCCATGGTACAGTCTTAGTACTTTCGTAAGGAAATGGTGTTGGAACATGGAAGACAATTAGGCCTTCAGATCTTGCAGTTACTGGGATCTTGATAGGTACAGGAACATGTATCTGAATTGGAGTTCGTGCAGATCCTGGAACTGGTAGCTGGACAGGTGCATGTGTAGGTCTTGGGACCTGAATTTAAATGGTCGCCTGTCTTGGAACTGGTATCGGAATAGGCGCCTGCCTCGGAATTGAACTTGGGATGGGTGCCTGCCTTGGAACTGGTATCTGAGTAGGAGTCATATTTTCCCTTCCTTGGTAGTGAGTCTCAGAAGGTACATGCCCCTGAGATTCTAAGGCATCCATCTCATTTACTCCCCTTGAATACCCAATTTGCACCATCCCTTGATCCATCAACTATTGGAGAGTCCTCTTCATCTTTTCACAACTGTCAGGGTTAGAGGAACAGACCTTGCAATTGCCATGTAGTTCCTCAAACTCTTCATACCCAATCAACATCTCCCTTACCATAGTCAAAGAGGTCTTCACTTGTCCCACACTCTTGATCAAAACATTTTCCTCCAGCCCTTCAATGGAATTGACATTTGCCCCAGCATGTCCGGGGAAAGGATTGTCACCTACGTTTGGAGTATCGTAAGTGAAGCTGATGACCTTTTGATCCAACAAATCCTGCACCCTAAACTTGAGAGCCAAGCATTTTTCAGTTGTATGTCCTAGTGATCTAGCATGATACTCACATCTGGCGTTAACATCATATCCTTTAGGAAGAGGCGTAGGAGGAGGTCCTAACGGTTTGATCTCCACCAATCCCCTTTGAATTAGCATAGGCAAAACCTGAGTATATGTGGAAGGTATATGGTCAAAGTCCTTCCATGGCCTCATCATATCTTTGTTGTTGTTGATTTTGCGGAGGTGGCGCCCTTGGTTGTTGCACTTGTAGCGTAGGAGTTGCTTGATTTGGAGCCACAGCAGCCACATGAGGTACTTGAGAATACCCATCAGCAGAAATGGCATTGGCCTCCCTCTTTGAGTTATTACCAGAATACCTTCGGTTGTTTGATTTACTGGAGGATGACTTTCCAATCTTCCCACTTTTCAAACCATTCTCAATTCTTTCTCCAATGATAACTAAATCTGCGAATCCAGTTGAGACAGATCCAATCATCTTCTTGTAATATATCCCTTGCAGCGTTCCCATAAATGTGTCTACTAGCTCGCTTTCCCTTAATGGAGGTTGCACACGAGAAGCTAGCTCCCTCCATCTCTGGGCATACTCCTTAAATGATTCATTCCCTTTCTGAGACATGTTTTGCAACTGCATGCGATTAGGGGCCATGTCTACATTGTATTGGTATTGCCTTATGAAGGCACTTGCCAAATCATCCCAGTTCTTGATGTAGGTTCTTTCCAGCTGCATGTACCAGTCCAAGGATGCCCCACTAAGGTTGTCTTGGAAAACATGCATCATCAGCTTTTCGTCCTTAGCGTGTGCCCCCATCTTTCGGGAAAATATCCGAATGTGGCTTTTGGGGCAACTAACCCCTTTGTACATCTCGAAGGTAGGCGCCTTAAACTTAGGAGGCACGACCACGTCAGGTACCAAACACATTTCCATGGCATCAATCCCAAAGACCTTGGATCCTTCCACAACCCTTAACCGTTCCTCAATTATCTTATACTTTTCATCCTCCTTTCTTCCTTCCACGGCAGCTGGTTTGGTTTCACGAACTACTTGCCTTGAGCTTCTTCTCCATATTGGAGGTGCCAGTCATTAGAGACCTCACGAGTGACAGGTATCTGTATGGGTCGTGATTCTCCATTGTGCTCGGGTGGAGGAACCGACCCTACAGAATGTTGAGTGTTAGCCTTCCCTTTACTAGCCTCTAAAGCCTCACGTTCCAAGTCAGCCACAAATCCCAAAAGAGGATTGCTATCTTCATATTGGGGAGGAGGGGTAGGAGCATTCCTACGGTTACTAGCCTCGGTGTCTCTTGCTATCAGATTCTGGATAGCTCGAGTTAGCTGGTTGATTTTGTCCTTCATCTCCTCCACATTTCCCTTGACAATATCCACATCTCCCTTTAGAGCAGCTTGATTCTGTTCCATTTGTTCCATAGCTTTCCTTTGGTGAGCACGGGTGTTGGGTCGAGAAGTCAGATTGTTGCGAAGGTTCTGAGAAACAAAATGATTTCCGTTTAATGCCCTTTTCTTTTATATGTTATGCATGAATGAATGTATGAGTATGCAAAATGTTTTTTTTTTGGAATCTTAAATTTTCAACCAATTAAGAGTTAAACCAAAGAAAATGGAAATTCAAACATTTTTATTAATGAAAGAGAGTACTTAGGGTCGAAGCCCTATTTATTACATAAGCAAAACCAAATTAGGGATAACCCTTAAAATATTCATAACAAAATCCCAAAAAGTAAGAAACCAAACATAAAAAAGCCTAAATCCTTCTCCTAATTCTGGCTCTGAAGTCTTCCACCATCTCACGACAAAGTGTAAGGAAATCAGAAATCTCCTTTGCTGGCTTGAAAATAATGGCTATTTCCTCAGCTTCCCTTAATTTTCGAGGGATCTCATGTATAAGGTCATTGGTCAGAAAGACCAACTTATCATATCTGTCTTCAAAGTATGCCTTTTCCCTTTGTAGATTATCCATGATCTCCAAGTCTTCTGCAACGGTGTGCTATAATTGGCTATTGTGGACTTCAGCATAGTGGCCCCACTCTCTAAGCTCTTCATAGGATGCTTCCAATTCCTCATAGGCCCTCTTAAGTGCCTGGTTTTCCTCTTGAGCTTGTAACCACCCTTTAGGTCGTTGGGCAAGAAGTTCTTCAGCCGTTCTCAACCCCGCGATTGCATCCAATGCTTGCCTTTTACTCCTGAGGAGAGCATCTGCCAAGCTTTGAACCTCAGATTCTAAGTCAAAGATTCGCCTATCATACCCTTCTCTGACCTCCCTTTGTGTTGAGGACATCCATAAGTTTCTCCATTCGTCCCTTTGCCTCCAAGCCCTATCTAGGTCCGCTTGTTGAGTTTGAAGGCGTGAGCTAATAGCTTAAAGATCAGCATGGGCACGCTCCTTCTTTTCCTCCTCCATTTGAGCTAACCCTTCATTGACCTTTGATTGTTCCATGGCTTTCGTAAGGCTCAACCTCAGCTGGCTACTTTCTCTAGTAGCTTGGTAAAATTTAGCCTCCCATTCATCTTTTTCTTTTGTCAATCTGGCAATGGTCTCCTTAAGCTTTTCACTTTCTTCTATGGAGATTACGGTAGGTGGAGGAACCATGGGATCAACGGGACCATCTAAAGTAAAGGGAAGCTTTACCTTCCTTATCCTTTCCTCCATCCATTGTGAATATGGGACCCTTGATTCCTCTCTTGGCCTTTTCAGACTGCTCTTCCCTTTTATACTTTGCTTCCATGCTTCAGAAATTCTTAGGACATCAGGATGATCTCCTTTCACACCTTGTAGGACGAAGCCTTTTAGCAACTTGTCTTCTGGCTTGTAGGACAAAGGGTGTCCTAGCTGCCTCATCGCCAAAATAGGATTATAGCTTATGCACCCTCTTGAGCCAATCAAAGGTACATTAGGAAAATTCCCACAACTTAAGATCACGTCCTCCCTTTGGATTATTTGAGGAAACCATAGGATGTCCTTACCAACACGGGATACCAGATATTGGGACCACTCATAGGCCTTCATTTGTCTCATGTCCCTTATGTCCTTCACTAGATGGGAACACAACCACTTGTACAACAATTGAGGATAACACAGCATAGTCCCTCCTTTCTTCTCAAATTTACAACGGAGAGTGAAGTATATGTATGCAAGGAGAGCTGTTGAATAGTCTTCTTCTCCAAGGGTAACAGCCAGAAATAGATTGACAGCGGTGATGTCCACGAAGTTTGGAACACTTGGGAATAGGACCAACCCAAAGATAAGTAATACCATGATGGCGTCTAGGGCTACCCAATTCTTGCAAGTCGCAAAGTGACTAGCTTTACTCTCTAAGAACCATTTAGAGAACCCTTCGAAGTCATCTTTAATTTTCCAATGAGCTTGTAGGTATTCTTCTCGAATATAAAGACAACTTGCCATTTCTTTCCATGAAGGACTATACCCCAATGCTTTGAATGGACCTTTATTGTTTTTGGGGAAATCTAGTATCTTTCGAACCTCTTCTAAGGTAGGTGCTATTTGGAAGTCCTTGAATTGGAAACACCTTAACTCGGGATCATAAAATTGGGCCAAGGCAGTTAGACCCGCCTCTTGCATAGGAAATAGAACCAAGTCCAATATATCTCCATACCTACGAAGTATAGGTTTCCTTCTTTCCTTGGGTAACTCAGCAGCGTAAGTCTTTAGGCCCTTTATGTCTGATATCCTTATTTTAATGGGGAGAGTTCTCCTTTTTCCAACTTCCATTGTCCTTTGATTTAATCCTTTTTTGTAAAATTTTAAGATTCCTGTGAATGCAAAAAAAAAAAATTTATGAGGATGATGAATGCACATAATGTCTTGATTAGGGTAAAGGTAAAGTGTAAGCATGCCCCTAGTAAGGTGGGCTTCCCTAGAACAGGCTGGATCTAAGTTAAGACTACCTAATCCCCTCACAGGTAGGTTACCTAAATTTGGCCAGCATAACGACCCCAAAATGTTTAGACTATACCCTTGTTTTACCATGAGAAGGAGTAAGCCTTCCTACGGTAATCCTTCGGGATAAGTCTCATTTGGGATAAGACCCTAGTAACAACCCTTGAGGGTTGAATACATAAGGTCCATGATTGGTGTGGGGTAGGTTAAGGCTCTCAGAGTCTCGGACCACATCCAAATCATTCCACTACGAGAGGGGCCAGCCCTTTCGTGAGGACGACTTTGGAAGGATCTACTCTGAGTGTGGCATCAATGCATTTTAGGGGACGTTGCGTCCCCCGCAAAAACATTTCCGTTCCACTTTAGGTTCTAGGGTTATCCTCCAAGCTTTGGGTTTTAGCTTCACTCCTTTTTTTTTATTGCCCCAATCCCTTGCATGATAACAAAATAAAACAAAATGTTAAATAAATAAAATATATGAAATAAAATAAATAAACAATAAAATAAAAACAAAAAAAAAGTAAACACCCAAGACAAACAAAACCCTAAATCCTAAGGCTAGGATTGACTCTCGCTAGGAAGGAATCCCCAGCAGAGTCGCCAGCTGTCGCGGCCGGCAAAAATTTTTGAGTCGCCACCATATTTTTTAAAGGAAAATAATGATAAACCTAAATATCCTTACCCCTAAGGTAGAGATTCCTACGGTTCGGGAGTCATTTAAGTGAAGGGAAGGTGTTTACTCAATGGGATCCACCTTTGAGTTTAGGGTATGTTTGTCTAAATGAAAAGAAAACCTAAGTTTTTTCCTAATTATACTCGCTAGGGTTGGTTTGCAACCCTATGCCTACGTACCCTCAAAATGAAGGATCAGAGTAACCGTAGTTTACCTCCCCTATTCCTACCCCCTAATCCTATTCCTAAATCCCAAATCCTATCCCTAAAGCCTATCCACTATTTATACTCTTGGATAAAGAGTTCAATCCCTTAAATCTAGTGTTTATACTCCTAGATGAGGAGTTCTATCCCTTAAATCCCTTTGTCCATTATTTATACTCTCGGAGGAAGAGTTTTATCCCAAAAAAAAAATCCATATCCCTTATCCCATCCTTTATTTAGGCTCTCGGACCAAGAGCTTTATCCCATGTTTTAATTCCTGAAATATCCCTTAGAATTTTATCCCTTAATTTTTTTAATGATAAAATCTCATTTAAATTATAAAAATAACATGATTATAACATATTATAAAATCCTTTATCCCTCCTCCATAGTCATTTATCTATCCCCAAATTTCTATCCTAATTAATTAAATATTAGAACTAAATTTAAAAACTAGAATTTATGAATAAATTAAATAGGACCCAAACCCAATGATTTTAAACCCAAACTTGTATAAAAAAATATTAAAACCCACATTTATACAAAAATAACTAAACGTCTATTTTATATGACAATTTATTATAGAAAATAAGTTTATCATAAAAATATAAAATAAATCTGAACTCATAAATCCCCCCAAAATTATTAGCGATAAACCCAAATTATTAATTATAAAATGATAAAGTATAAATCAACCTAAATTCATAAATTCAAATCTATAAAATGACAAAACCCCCATTTTTATTGTAAAAATAAAATAAATAAGTTAAATAAACCAAAATTTATTAATTATGATGAATAGACTTAAAATTATAGAATAACACCCATAATGTTAAATTATAAAATCAAATTAAAAAAAAATCCAATAAATAAAATGTAGTAAACCCCAAAATTATAACCAAACCCCAAATTTATTATATACATCCCAAAATAAATTAAATAGATAAAACCCCCCCTCAAAATAATAAATCCTAGATCCTTAATTTACCCTAAATCTCCTAATTAGCCCTTAACAATAATTAATAACCAAATTAAGTGAAACAATTTAATTAATTAAATTAATTGAAACAAAACAGGGGGGGTGTAGAACCCCTTTAAAAAAGCAAATGGGCCATCTAGTGGGGGTCTGAATAGCACTGGGCGTAAAGCCCAATGGCTAAGACCGTCCAAAAACCAAAAAATGAATTGAGTGAGACTGACCGTTCGATCAATCCAGTGCATCATATCCTGTTAAATCTAGGGCGTTCGATCTCTCAACTCTTCCCAGGTCTTAGAATCTAATGGCTCAGATGATGAGCCATGTTTGATTATGGTGTACGCGCAAGTAGGGGAACGATTGACTCCAACGGTCAAACTAGATCAAGTGGCTCAGGCGAGGCCACTTGGCGAGCATCTGACGGTACGAAGGAGGGGTTTTTAAACTCAAACTCTTCAGAATAATTCATTTCTTCCTTTTTTTCTCTCTCTATCTCTCATCTCACTCACTCTCTCCCTCAAACTCTCTCACTTCTCTCTTCTTTCTTCTTTCCCGGCCACCCTCCCTCTTCTCTCATCGTCGCCGGTGGGTTCCCTAACCACCGTGCGCCACCACTAAAACGCCATCAAACCCAGATCGCCAGTTGACATTCAACCGGGATCTTCATACCCCCATGAACCCTAACCCCACGCAAGAACCCTAAACCTACCCCAAACCCAGAAATACACCCAAACCTAAGAACCCTAAGGGTTCAACGATGAACCCTAACCTCATCAAAGAACCCTAACCCTAACATCTAACCAAAACCCAGAAATCCCATAAACCCCAAGAACCCTAACCCTTAACCCATGAACCCTAACCCTAGCAAAACCCAGAAAACCAGAAACACACAAGAAAACCAAATCTAAAGCATTCAAACGCACAGATTCAAATCTCCAGGAAAAAAAAGCTAAGTGGATTTTGGTTACCTCTCCGGCCGTGAATCTTTTCGTAATATTTTGGTTATTTCTTTTTCTTTTCCTCTTCTAATCCTCCCTCCCTTTCTTTGTACGCAGGTAAAGATAACTGAGGCTGAGCTCAGAAGAATTAGGGTTCAAGTGTTGAACCCTAACTTTCTATGAAAATTTTTTTGAGCTTTAGTGCAAGGGTGGGATTCGCGCAGCTGCAAGGGTTTTCTGTCCGGGGGTCTCCTTTTTTCTTCTTCTAATTCTTAATTAGGTTTTAGGTTTTAATTAGATTTTGAATTAGGAAAATTTTGATGTAATTGATCCGATTTGATTGTTTGTAGTCTGAATTTGTAAAATAATCTGATTTGTATTGATTTTGATCTGTAAATGACAAGATTTGACTTTTTAGGTTTGATTCAATTTCCCCCAGATTTTGCGCAAAAATTAGGATTTCAGGATGAGGAAGAAGACGAACTGGGCTTGGTCAACAAATTGACCGAAAGAAAAATGAAATAAAAAAATAATTAATAAAACCCAAAATAAAAAGATAATAAAAAAATGACCCTATATACTTCAATTAAATAAATAATATAATAGCAAAAAAAAAATGACATAATTAGATCAAAAACCAAAACTGAAACGTAATTAAATTTTTCCAATATTAATAATTTACTAAAAAACAATTAATGATTGGTAACTTTAATTAACAGCTAATGATATGTAAATCTGGTCTTAATTATTAATAAAAAACCAAAAACCAAAAACGAAATCCTAAAGACCAATAATTTAACAATCATAAATATTTCCTAACTAAACTACAATAAATCTATTAAAAATAAAAGATATGAGAAAATCTTTAATTATTTTTATCTAATAAAAACAACTTTATTATCTAAAAAATCTAATTTCTAAAAATTCTAATAACCTTCCTAATAAAACTAATTTTTATAAGATGACACTAATTTTAATAGTATTTCTAATATAATAAATCTAATTATCTATTTTTAAATAAAAATAAATTCAAAAATCAAATAGTATTAAAATATTATGATTTAAACAAAAATAAATAAAAAACCTCAACTAGGCCATTAAGATGGGCCTAAAAAAACTTTAATAAACCCCCTCCTCCCAATACCTAACATGATACCCCCTAATAATAAAATAAAACCTTGGTCAAAATTTAGGGTACTACAAATTCCCTCTGTTCTCTTTTAAAACAAATTCAAACAGAAACTGTGTTGATCTGTCCTTATCCTTTGCAGATCTTTTGGATTGATGTGTGGGCTAATGTGTAGTTGCAATCTTGCAGGTTTGAAGTGCAGCAGAGGTTCAGGCTTGTGTATGAAATGGAGTGTAGCAGTTTTTTTCCAGGCTTTTGGTGTATAGGTAGTGAAAAAGCAGGATTTTGGGGGATATGGTTAAGATTTGTGACTTTTGTTTGGTCTCAATGCTGCAGAAACTTGTTTTATGGACTTTCTAATGATACTAATAATAATAATAATGAAATAATAAATAATGATAATAACAATTCTAATGATAAATAATAATAATAATAATACCAACAGCAGTAATAATGAAAATAAAAATATAATAATAATAATGATAATGATAATAAATGAAATAATAATTAACAAAATTAATAAAAATAATAAAGAAATACTAATTTAACAATGAAAAGAAATAAATTTTAAACAATTGAGATAAGAAATAAAACATAAAGTTCAAAATGAAATAAAATTCTAATAAAACATAAAATTCTAATTAAGTTTTAAAATTTTAAACAAATGAAATAAATAAAGCTATATTAACAATAAAATTAATCTGATGACTTGAAAGTAGTAAAAAAAAGTTCTAAATTAAAAATCTAAAGTTCAAAAAAATAAAAATTAACAGTGACACTCACATAAGATAAAACAAATAAAGTTCAATCAAAATGCAATTGAGTGACAAAATTTGAACGGAAAAATGCAAGAATATGATCGATATACTACATAATTGCAAATGCACCAACAGATGACCTAAGATGATACGACAATGATCAGAGGATCTGAGGGTAAAATTTAGGGTATAACAGTTGCCCCTATTTAAATATGTTCACCGGATGACATGAGTGATGATAATCCTCATGAAATTATGGTGAAAGATATTTAAATATAGATAACCGAAAATTTTGCCCTTAGATACAATGATATATAATGTTATGAACAAAACTAATCTAAGAGGGTGCTGACATGCCATGAACGCTAATATGATGATATGATGACATGATGGTGCAAAAAATGCAGACAAAAACGAAGGAAAACTAGGATAGATTCAACACAATGAGTAAAGACTCACTGGGGATTGACAGCAACACTGGGGAAGCTGAAACAAACTGGGGGAATCTAAATTGGTTGAGCAACTGGTTCAAATGTGACCACTGATACTTTAGAAAGGAAAGATTCTCACTGGAGGTAAAATTCAGACATGGTCTCCACTGGGGAATATCTAAAGCAATGGATCAACAAGTTCAAATATGTCTAGTTGGCACTCTGAACAAAAGACATGACACAACCCTCTAAGCTTTAGGATTGGACCAAAATGTAAAAGTAACATCCTCAAGGAAGTAGAACCATAAGATGGGCTCCAATATATGTATCTAGAATGATTGATCATCAGTTTCAAATGTGACCGGATGACTTTCTAGAATAAAAAGATCCTCAATGAAGATTGAACCGGAAAGACGGTCTCCACTGGGGTTCGAAACCCATCGGCAGCAAATTATGTAAAACATAAATTACCTATGATCTCGGTTACAATAGATAACCGTTGTTGTAAGTACCCTGAGTTTATTATATTAAATGTAGATTGCTTGTTTTCCAAACACCTCACTAAAGAAATATACATGGAATCAATTTGATGACGAAGACTATAATCTGCAAATTAAATTGTTATTGAAAACCAACTTAAACAAACCAATGTTTTCTGATTGCATTCGTCTCATCATGCATTTCACGCTGTTTTACATATAAATTTTGGTTTATTGATCTGACTCCTTCGATATATCGTTATCTTCGATTATAGTTAAATTTCCATAAGAACAAGACATTGGATAATCTGCCTCATCATCATCACTTATCATCATAATTTTTATAATCATAAGTTTTACGATTATAAGTGTTGATGGAGAGGCAGATTAACTAATAATTTGTTGTTAATGAAATTTAACTATAATGGAAGATGGCGATGCATCTAAGGAGCCAGATCATTATACCATAATATATATATATATATATATATATATATATATATATTAAACATCGTGAGAAGAACGATGAGAGGGATGCAATTCGAAAACATTGATTCATATAAGTTGGTTTTCAAATACAACTTAATTTGCAGATTATAAGTATCTATGTCAAATTAAATGAATGTATTTTAAGTGAGGGTCAGTGAAACAAACAATCTACATAGAATATAATAAACTCAAACAACATTCTATACCAGATTCAGATATTATATACTCATATAATACACTTGCTACCACCAGCATCATCACCCGGTATCATCCCCTTAACCTGTAAGGAAACACAACAAACTTCAAAAATGAGCATCCTCAGTTGAAAACAAACCCTAAAACCATAATCCAGTGAAGAGTAAAGAGAGGAACAGGAATAACGCACCTTTTAATGAAACTAATCGCGCAATTATGATGTTCAACTAGTTTGGGAATCAATGAAGAAGAAATATAAGGAGGAAGAAGCTTACACAAAAGCTTCATACTTCTTATATTTCTTTTCATTGTTTCTAAAACTAGATGTAGTTTGCTTACACTGTTGTTTCTTCATTTACTAACATCTTGTTCGTGAAGCTATGAAGAACAAGTATAAGGTGGATGAAGTTTCCATCATAGCATCATGCTTCTTACACATTTTTCCATATCTACACAAACATTATGAAGTTTCCAAAGTATGGTCTTTGTTAAGGTAGTGAAAACGAATCTGAAAAAATGAGAACAATCAACAAAATCAACATGCAACAAACGAGATAATGGGAAATATCTAACAATAGATGGAAGAAGAAGAATACCTTAATGTATGAAGCACAAGATTCACGGCTAATGGTGAAAACGAAGAGAAAAAATGGGTTCTAGGGTTTCACTTTGAAGGCAACGGCGCTACTGTCAATAAGTGAAATTTATTTCGCTTATATATGGGTAAACTATTTCACAACGGTTAACAAAACCAACCGTATAGATAGGTATTTATTTATTATAAATATATCACTACGGTTAACAAGAATAACCGTAGTGATAACCCTTTTATCTGTGAATTTTAAAATAAATAAAAAGGAAAAGGTGCGCCTTAGCGTTAACAATGTAATTCAAACATCAACAATGTAATTCACAATGCATCTGCAGTTTAGACATCACCAATGTAATTCAAACCCTAATTCAACTATTACATTTCATAACAAAGTAAACATTAAACATAAAGGAGACAAGAAAACATAACATCTTGAGATTTCCAGAAAATATCTTTGATTTCAGTTTGTTCTTCAAGTTCTTGTTCTTTTTCTTTAAATCCTCATACATAACCTTCAAATAGCCCACATCTTCCAACTCTGACTTCATGATGCTCTCATCTTTATTTCCATCTCTTTCTCCCACGTCGTCATCCCATATGAACAAATTACATGTTTCATCGCTCCTCCAAAATGGACATCTCCAAAAAAGCCTTCCTTTATTTTGTCCCTTCTTGCATTGGTACGAAACTATACGATCATCACAACCACAAAAATTTCCAAATCGAGATTTTACAGAGGAAGAAGACATAGAAACACGTTTGGATGATTTTGTCTTCAAATGCGATATTGCAACACCTTAAAGTAGAACAATGACAATTGTATCCCAACCACTCCTTTTCGCCCTAAGAGGACCAGATTAAACTCTTGTTGTTATTAAGTGTTTTGAAAGGGAGACAAGCGCCGGGTCCCATGCCAAACAAAGCCAACAACCCAAGTACTTGAGAAACGTGGTGCACAAGTACGTACACTCCACTCCTTCTTCTCCCAAGTTATTGTGAAAATGGTTTGAAAAAAAATGCTTGGCATTGGACCAAGTGTTTGATGTTTCGAAAGGTGATAGGTGTGAGAAGAAAAACATGATGGATGAGAGATAAGAATTGATGGAGGTTGATGGTGACGCGCAAGGCTATCGACTTACAAGGGTTAGTACATGCAAGGCTTGGATGTAGGTAGAAGTAGGGGTGTGCATGATTGGTTATTTTTAGAAACCAAACCATAACCATTTTTAAACCAGTTAAATGCTTTGGATCCATAACTATAACCACATTTCAATCAAAACTGGTTATAAATTTAGTTATGGTTATATAACCGGTTTTAAACTGGTTACTAATATTTTCCCAAAAATTTAATTAGTTTTTTAAAAAGTTAAGTTTTTTTTTTTAAATTAATTTTTTATTTGAAAAATTTTAATTTTTTTTTTCACAAAAAAATTTATTTTTTTTCAAAAATTTAATTTTTTTTTCAAAAAATTTAATTTTTTTTTTGAAAAATTAAATTTTTATAAAACAAATTAAAGTAAAGTCTAGGATGAGAATTTAATTAAGTCTCTCACCGGTGAAACCTCTAAATATATTGTTAGATTTGATCAACGCTTCAAAACTATTATAACTAAAAATGAGAATATTTGTGCAATTTCACACACAATTTTCTCTCACTATAACTAAACCAACTAAACCTTCTAAATTCTCTTTTTATCTTAAATCTCTCGAAACAAATCACGGTAAATAAAACACTTAAAACTCTGATGCAATGAACATTGAATGTGTAACTTTAATAATAGATGTGTGTGGAATTCTTGTTATCACCATATTCGATAATAGAAACAAAAACTAAATTATAAATTCAACTCTTATACTATGTTTTCTTCTCACTTCCCCTAAATTTTCTATGCTTCATGAATGGAAAAACATAATGTATAATTGTAATTAGAATTATTTCTAATTACAAAATGAGAGTTTTATTTAAAAAGTTCTTGTTGATTTTTTTTTACATGGAGTTTTCAGATAGTAGTGGATGTCAATAAATGGGAAGAAGAAAATGTGTCCTTAAATTTTTTTCATAAAATTAAAAAAAAAAACAAAAATTGAATAATATTTTATAAAATCGTCAGTTTTGCTAAAAAAACATTTGGGGACCGACTATGAAGATAATTGTATTCGAGATATCTAAATCCATCCCCAATAATAGAATCTTAAAAATAAAAATAAGAACATTTATACACTTAAAAATTAATTGTGTCAAATTGTTTCAGTTTAGTATGTATTGTTTTGAAGTAGGAATTATTTCAGTTTAGTATATATTGTTTTGAAGTGGGGAAGTTAATGATGATAAAAGAGAAGTTGTAGGTGTAGCGTGATTTTTGTGGTCCTGAGTCACGATCGCTTGGGTACTACAGTTCGATTCATTTTTTATCCTATTGAGCTGACTAAGAAAGGGAAATAGATGTCTCAAATTAACCCTGCTTGCATACTGAGTTTGAACAGCGGTCTGTTAGGTTACAGATGATATGTGGATGTGGGGCCCAATCTTTGGTTATTTTGATGAGAACACAATGTCTGGATTATTTGTGAGGTTTTTGGTAATGTGTTTAGATTTGCTGCTTTTGGGTTGATTCGGTGGAGATACGAGGTTTTGGGTTTTTTGATTAGTATGCTCGCTAAGATTTTTCAATCTTATGCCTACGTATTCCCGTTTAACGAAACAGGGAAATCAGAGCGATCGTAGTTCCTCCTATTCTATGGGAGGAAAAAAGGTTGTTTTGGTGTCTTGTTCAAAGCCCAAGACATGAAGCTAAAGGTGATTTGTATCTTGTTCAAAGCCCAAGATGTGAAGCTAAAGGGTTTATGGATGAGAGAGAATTTGTCATCTCTAAAGGGGGACATTTGGTCTGTTTATCACAGTTGTTGGGTGACTGATTATAAAGGAGAATTACTTTAACTGGGATATGTGAATCCAACAATGCCATAATTTCCTTTATAGGGGATTTTTAACCTGAAGGGGAAGACTTTAACTCAGTTTAGAGCAATGCCATCTTTCCTTAGGAATTTCTCATGCTAAAAGAGGGACAGTGGCGTGGATGTAAATAATCCAGAGGCTTGCCACTTACAGCAATTAGATGAAGGAAAAGGAGTTGTTGATGTTTGTATGCTGTGAGCAAGGCACATATTTGATGCCAAAAGTTTAATTGACTCAACCAGGGTTTTCCTTATACAAAGCCTAAGAGGAGGCGATTGACCCAACAAGAGGGTGCTAACAAGTGACTGACTCAACAAGAGAGTGCTTTTATGTGTCTTGTACGAAGCCCAAGACGGAGGCTAAAAGGTTTTGACTCAACAAGAGAGTCTTTTATCTATCTTATATGAAGCCTAAGATGGAGGCTAAAAAGGTTTGACTCAACAAGAGAGTCTTTTATACTCAACAAGAGAGTGATTTGATGTCTCATACGAAGCCCGAGATGGAGGTTAAAGGGGAAGTGACTCAACAAGAGAGTCTTTTATACTCAACAAGAGAGTGTTTTAGTATCTCGTACGAAGCCCGAGATAGAGGCTAAAAGGGATTTGACTCAACAAGAGAGTCTTTTATACTCAACAAGAGAGTGTTTTATATCTCGTACGAAGCCCGGGATGGAGGCTAAAGGTGTTTGACTCAACCAGAGAATCTTTTATACTCAACAAGAGAGTGTGAAAAGGTTAGCTCCGCTGGGGAGAATCATTGTATAAAGTCCAAGAGGAGGCTATTTATGCTGGTGACTTTTTCAGTTTAGTGACAGGTCCAGTATGTTGGATAAAAGAGAAAATCAGTTCTTATAAAGGGAAAGATTAAAGGTATGGTTGTACCTTGGCACTGATCAGAGGATCAGGGTTATTTCCTGTTCTTTAAGAAAATGGGAAATCCAAAGGGTATTGAGACTGTTCAAGCCTACTGGTGGTTTTAGAAATCGATTCTCAGGTAGTAAGTGATCTTTGTGTGATGCCTAAGAGAAGGCTGGTATGTTAAGGGATGAAGGTCAACCCATTAACTGGTCTGACACTTGATTCAGAAAGACAGCTCTAGCAAATTGATGACTAGGTTCTTTTCATATACCTGTAGAGGTCTCTGGGTCCTTGTACTAAGCCCAAGAGAAGGCATGAGAGCTTTTAAGAAGCCGAAGGGTCCTTGTACAATGCCCAAGAGGAGGCGGGGATGCTTTTAAGAAGCCCGTGGGTCCCCAAACCCCGAGAAGTTCAAGACATGCCATTCACCGAGAATATATAGCGCCAGGAAAGTCCGAGAATTTGGAAGAAACTCAAGAGATGCCATTCACGGAGAAAAGATCATCTCTGGGGAGTTAGAGTTTCTTTGACAATTTCTAAAGGTGACAGTCTGAGAAAGGGTTCACCGAGAATACTGCCTTTCACGTCTCCATATTGTTTAACCCCAAGAGGAGGGAAGACTGTGTCTGGTAATCCTATGGGGATCTAGTTTTGTTTGTATTTAAGAGTGACCAATAGGGCTTTACATAGTGCTAGACGTAGTTGCCGAGGAAAACTCTAAATAGCTATACTAGTATTACACACTGGATATTTAACGAGTATATAAGAGGTTGTGAAAGAAGACTTACAGTGAAACAGCCCCACAATACAATTATATACATATGAAAGTGGGTAAACACTTACTCGATTCTAGAGCTTCCATGTTGTTTTGTTAGTTGTTCAACAAAGAAAGCTTTGATAACAATATTATATTCAAAATCAAAGGAGAAAGTTCTTTGAAAAGATTGTTGGGGCTTACAGCTCAAGGAGAGACCCGAGGTTTTATCAGTGATTGCACTGTTGTTTTGAAATTGTACAGGGACTTATACAAGTGACTAAGGCCCAAAAATGTTTTCTGTACAAAGGGATGGGTCTTACACTCTCTCAAGAGGCCCAAAGAGTTTAACAAAATGAAATGAGGCTTATAACACGAGGGTGGGCCCAAATGGTTTGATTTTTGAACTGACGATCGCGCCGAGGTTTCTTTAACGTACTGTGTCTTATACAATGCATTGAGGTCCAAAAAGGTTTTACCTACAAGGGATAGGTCTTACACTCTATTAGAGGCCCAAAGGTTTATTTTTGTACAAGTGGTGGGGCTTACAGCTCAAGGAGAGGCCCAAAGGTTTTTGTTAAAAAGGCGATGATCGCGCCGAACTTTTTGATGGTGTCGGGACTTATACAATACACTGAAGCCCAAAAAGGTTTGTATTTACAAAGGATTGGGTCTTACACTCTACCAAGAGGCCCAAAGAGTTTTGAAAATGATTGATGAGGTTTGAAATCAAAGAAACCCTAATTTTATTTTCCTTTAAAAGTAAATATTTAAAGAAAATCAATAAAAATGATAAAAATACCAAATGAGTTTGAATAAACCACTTGTGATTTTTGTTTAAGGTTTGAAAAAGGAGGTTTTAATCACAAGATGAATTAAAACTCATTTGGGTTTGATTTTCAAGGTAAATATTCACTTTTAAAATGTTTAAAAACAATTAAAAAGAAATTTATTCACAAAAATACTAATTATACTAAATAAATAATATAAACTTGATTTTTTTGTGGAATAAAATATTTCAACATTTTTATGATTTTTTGCAAAAAGAACCAATAAAAAATAATTAAAATTGAGAGAGTTATTAATTTTCCAAACTATTAAAAATAATATGAAAAATAGTAGAAAAGTGGAAAAAATAGCAAAAAGAGGGTCTGGGGCGAGGGGGATTCGAACCCCAGACCTCTTGTGTATAGGGCGCGCGCCTTACCACTGGGGTGGTGATACATCCGCTGATTGAAACACAACCACAAATATACAAGGCTTGCGTTGTTTTTGGCCTGGCCCAAGGCAAGGCAAGGCAAGATTTTAGTTAGAAACGTGAAGGCCATAACGTTCTCATTTCTCCATGGATTGGGACAAAATTTAGGTCTATCCTGCCTAGAATTTCACAAGGAATCCAATGGTGGTGGTGTTTTTTCAGATCATGCTCCTATTGAAAAACCCGATAGTGGTTTTAAAATAGGCCATGATTCGCATTTTCTGTGCTATCTCTTGGTACAGACATGAATTACATGATGAATTGGTTTAAACACAACACATATAACATGTACAGGATGTGCATGATCAGTGGACCTCAAAGCAATGCATATTTCAAAGAGTTCAAGTTGAGATGCTTACCTCTTTTTGGAGCTTTTGTGCAATCTTCCAAGTGCTTTGTTCCAGAAATAATTTGATGCTTTGGACACCCTTAAATGATCTCTTTCTTGCAAACGGGCAAAAGTGGCCAAAATAGCAACTCTCTCAAATGGTGTTCCAGATGGGGGGAACCATTTGGGATAGTTCAAGGATGATATTTGGAGTGTGTTTGAGGTTTTATCTGGTTTGGAAAGGGACTGAATCAAGACATGGCTTGAAAAATGCACAAAAGTCCAATTTTGAGGTTTTGAGAGGTGACTTTGAGATTTTAGTGATACATGTCACTTGTGAATGTTTGGATCACCTCTATATGATATTTATAAGGCGTGTGTATGATTGGTTTGGTTGGAATTGCTCTCAAACTCAAAACCCGATGGTGACTTGCTTTGGAAGGCAAATTTGGAAGTGAGAAGGTGATTTTGAGGAAAGCATCTGTTTGATGGCTTTGGTGTACTCAAACTGATCACAAATGAGCTCTATTTATAGTAGAGAAAGTTTGTTTTGGGAGCAATAGTGATTGGCAACTGCAGCAGAGGTTTGACCAATGTTGATCAATGAGAATCCAAGTCTCCTCTAGCCATTGACTAGAGGTTAGGGCACAGGCTGCTGGTTCCCTTGGTCTTGGATATGTCTTGACTGAATTCAGTTGGAAATGGCTCAGTCCATACCACCTTGGTGCATCCATTAAATGCCCCAAGCCAAAATTGGAGTCTTGTCCCTCTTTTAGGGATTTCTAGGTTTGGCATGCTACTTTTGGTTCCAAAGACTTGGGAGGCTTATGGATCAGTGTTTGTCCCTCCTTGGTCTCCCCCTGAGGTGTTCAGATGGATAAGTGTGTTTGTCATTTGCACAAATTTGGAAAATCGAGCAAAATGCACAAATCTGCCTTGCTTTGACAGTTTTCAGCAAGGCATGTTGCCATTGTCATATCTCATGGCTTAAGTGGACTTTGATGGAGTTCTTGGCCATTTTGGAAAGCCCTCATATGATACAACAATTGTCTAATCATAGTTGGTTTTGATAATTTTTGGATCCAAGTGAAAAATTCCCCTACATTTGGAAAAAGTGAAGGCAGATTCTGACTTAGTGAAAATTTCACTAAGTGTTGAAAAAAAGTGACATTTTCACTTTTTATGATTTTGATCATTTCATAACTTAAAATCCATGAGGAATTGGAATGAGTTGTGTTTGAAGCTTTTGTAGAGGGCCATGAGAGCTACAAATCCAACTTTGAATGGGGAAAAATGGCCTTGTGGTTTAGGAGATATGATCCTCCAAAGTTGGTACCCTAGCCACTTTGTTCCATAACTTAGAAAAATTTCTAAGTTTTTATGGTTACCCCTTTTACAAGTTATCCCACTTTTCTTGATTTTTCTTTATGAATGATGATTCCAACCACACACTAACATCATTTTAGGGTCAAAGAACCAAAATTGTGAAAAATCTCAAAAAGTCAAAGTTGACTTTTGTGCACAGTTGACTTTTTGTCAGATGAACTCCAAACTGTGTGGTCCTCTATGAAATCAAGTCCTTGACCTAAATCAAACTTGATGGATGGATTTCATAGGTGTTATAGGGTGTATTGAATCATGTCCCAAGGTTTGGGAGCATGCCTGAGTCAAAAGTCAAAGGCATAGTTACTTTTCCCGCGAAACCCTAATTGTGGTTCTGATGAAATTGAAACTTGTTGCTCAAGCTTCTTAGACCAATACATTGTTGCAAATGGATCAATGTGGTGTATTAGAGACCCTCAAATCCTCCCTTGAGGTCTTGGCTAATGTTTTGTCCCAAAAGTCAACTTAGGGGTGAATTAGGTTAAGAAACCCTAATTCCTGATTTTTTTATGAATGCATCCCCTGAGGCAAAATTGACTTGATGATTGGGTTCATGATGTCCCTTGGAGCATCATAGGTTATGCTTTGAAGCATTGGCTCATGCCCAAAGGAAAATTTCCATCTGGAGGCCCTGGTCGACCAAAACCCTAATTTGATGACACTGTTGATTTTGAGGCTTGATCCACTGGGACTATTGCAGCCTTGTGCTTAATCCTTGATGTGGGAGTCCTCTTGACCCATTGGGGATGTTTGAGAGGTTTAGACAAGTTGAAAATCATGTCAATTCTTGATTGATCCTTTGTCCAAGAGCTATGAGAGGGCTTGAAACCCTAATTTTGATTGTAGTGAATGCTCACCCATCTTTGGGGAGACTAATGAAGTATAATGGTCCATCCATATTGTGATGATGATTTGCACAATGATGGGAAATCTCGGTGGTCAAAATTTGGGTATGACAGCAGGGTTTAGATATAGTGGAAGAAAATTGTGTGTGGGACTGTTAAAATATTCTCATTTTTAATTATAATAGTTTTGATGCGTTATGTATGTTTTAGAGGTTTTACCCAGTTAGGAACTTAATTAAACTCTTATCTTAGACTTCATCAAAAATTAATATATTTTTTTAAAAAATTAATATATTTTTTAAATAAATTAATTTTTTTCGTAAAAAATAAAATTTTTTCACAAAAATTAATTTATTTTTTCACAAAAGTTAATTTTTTTTCAAAAAATTAATTTTTTTTCTAAAGAATTTATAATTGAATTGAAACATTTGAATTTTTAATAATAACCAGATTATAAACGGATCCAAAAATAAAATATGGTTGGATAACCAACCATTAATAATTAAACCGGTTAATAACCATTTAATTATATTCGGATATTTTAAATGGATTTAGATTTGATTATGGATTTGGATCTCACAACCGGATATTTTGCAGACCCCTAGGTAGAAGAAAGGTGTAGGAAAAACCTAAGGTAACGTGGGAGAAACAATCCAATTAATAAGTTTGAAAATGGCTCGACGTTGGATCGAGTTTTATTTTCCCTTTATTTTTGAAATCGTTTTCTAAGAGCCTTCGTTTTTATCTTTTCTATCTTATTGACATGCAAGCACACAACCATACATACATAAAGCGGAAAGTAAAGGGGTCCTTTGCTATTACATTTGCAAGGGAGAGGTGACATTTTTCCCACAATGGGGGGATGACATGAACTTAAAGAATTAAAAGGAATATAGTACAAAAGTGTGAGGGATATTCTTCTATCTACTTTGTTTTAATGATGTCAACAAATATGTGAGAAATTAGATTGTAATTTGAGCGGTATCACTTCACGTGTCGGGCATATTGCGTCTAATCATTATCGTTCATGTGTCTAGATGCATAGGACCTTGTCTTTCCCATAAATAAATGTCCATTATCATTTTAGTAGTATCTAGTATGTGTTTCTGAACTTGGTCAGGTGAAAATGCGCAGAAAATTGAATTTCCTAAAAAAATGCAGTTTGTGCGTTGACCCTCCCAGTTCATGCGCTAACCTCCCAGTTCATGCGCTAACCTAGAAAAACCTGCGGGAAAGCGCATAACTTAAATGACACAAAAATTTGCATCTATGCGTCGACGCATGGGGGTTGTAGGTCGACGCATGATTTCCTGAATCAGTGTTTTTCACTTAATTTTTTCTTCTGTTATTTCTGTTATTATTTTGTGTGGGTCATTTTATTTTCCTATAAATAGTTTTGGTCATCTCATTATTCAACAACAAGAAACGTGAAAAATATATGCCATTTCTCTCTTCATCTTCATCTCCTTCATTGAGTAAACAAACAATCACACATAATTATCTTTGTTTGTGTCGCCCATTGATCGAAGTGATAATGTTCAGAATTTAGGAAGTGTGATCTTCATCTTCTGGGTTGAGAGTTTGGCAGGTGTTTCTTGAATCAAACCAGTTGGTTTTGTCCTCCAAGAATCGGATAGATTTTAGGGGTTTTTGTACAAACCGTCTTGTTCTACAGGGATTCGGCTGGGCGAATGTAACCGAAAATTGGCGCAATTGTTCGGTTTAGTAGCTATAATCAGAGGATCGTAGAAGAGAGGTTTGAGTTCGAATATTTGGTAGATCGCAATTGATCGAGTGAAGGTAACCGAAGAACGAAGGCTTCTTTTGGTTTAGTAGCGTGAGACGGTAATTGGACCAACCATATTCGAAGGACTTGATTCATCTTGAATCAAGGGGAGAGAAAATTTTGCATCAACGATCGAAGACGTTCGAGGGTTTGGATGTTCATAGTTTTCTCTTGTAATAAACAATTTGCAACAGCTACATATATATATATATATATATATATATATATATATCAATTCCAATTGTGGAATTAGGGGCAGAGGTACCCAAAGCAAGGACGATTGGAGAACTGCCTAATCAAATCTCGTTTGTTCTCTCTTTCCCTTAACTCTTTTACATTTCAGTTTGTTCGAATTTGTGAAGTCGCAATTTATCGAAATTTCTGTCGTAGTGTAATTTCGAGCTGAGAATCTATTTGTTAAATCGATACAATTCCTTGAATTATATCTTGGAGCAACTCTATATTACATTCCATAGAAATTCTGCACTTAGTGTGTTTTACGCACACTAGGTGTTTGATAATTTGTTTCAAAGTAAAAATCGAACACATTGCTTTTAGTTGATTATCATTTTACCTCATTGGTTTGGATTAAACATTAAGCAAGCGATATTTTGTTGACTGCATTTTTCAGTGTAGTAATCAAACTGAATTTTTCTCTTCCATACTCATTCTCGATATATTCGTGCATATCCGATCCTTTTAGTAGAAGGTTCGTTGTAGACGTTCTATCCAGTGGTAGCTTCCGTTAAACAATTTTTTTTAAACTAAAATTTTTGTAATCATTTGCGTGTAAAACTCAAGGGATCTATTCAACCCCCCTTCTAGATCCATAGCCATCGTCTAACAAGTGGTATCACGAGCTCCGATTAATTCTGGTGCTTCGGTAAAACTTCTTGGATTATGGTGAACGAACCTAAATGGGCTTATAATAGAGCTCCAGTTTTTACAAGCGAAAATTACAGCTACTGGAAGGATTGTATGCGCATCCATATTAATTCCATATATCGGAAGGTTTGGAACATTATTTTAAACGGTCCCATGGAAATTACTATGACTTACGCGGAAGGCGCTGTCGTTCCTAAACCCGAAGCTCAATGGATTGAGGAGGACGAGAAAAAGTACAGCTATGATTGGAAGGCTCGTAATATGATCATCTCCTTCTTGGGGGTTGATGAGTATTATCGAGTCTCCCATTGTGAAATGGCCAAAGCCATGTGGGATGCTTTACAAGTAGCCCGCGAAGGCACTAATGATGTTAAGATGGCTCGTATTAATACACTAATGCAAGAGTTTGATTTGTTTTACATGAAGCAAGGGGAAACCATTGCGGATATGCAAAAACAATTTACTCACATTATCAACAAATTGCATGTTCTTGGTAAACCAATTCCAAATGAGGTTGCTACTAACAAAATTCTGAGGTGTCTTAACAGGGAATGGCAACCGAAGGTCACCGCTATTAAGGAGGCCAACGATCTCGCTACACTAGACCTCACAACACTCTTTGGTAAACTCGATGAGCATGAGCAAGTGCTCATTAGCTTGAATAAACATGAAAAGAGAAGGCAAAAGATAAGGAGAAGAAGTCGATAGCTCTTAAGGCTTCTTGTTCAAAGTCCACACATCAAGAGCTAAGTGATGATGAAACCAATAATGACAAAGATGAAGAATCTGGTGATGATATGGGCTTATTTGTGAAGAGGTACAATAGATATGTTCGTAAGAACGATATTCAACACTCGGATAGAAATCTAGTCAAGTTTAGGAAGCAAATTAGAAGCGAAGGAAATAAAAATGGCAAGGTAAAAGGGACGTGCTACAACTGTGGAAAATCCGGGCACTACAAGTCAGATTGTCCATATCTAAAGAAAGACAAAGATAAGGATAATGACAAGAGTCGCCAAACAAAAAGTCCAACAAGTCTCGACGAGCATACATCGCTTGGGAAAGCGATAGTGAGTCGGAGAAAGATGATTCCTCAAGTGACGAAAGTGAATCCGTTAACTTTTGTCTTATGGCACGCCACAACAAAGCAAAAGAGGTAAAGCATTCTAAATATGATCATGTTAATACTATGTCGCATTTAGAGTTACAAAAGGCTTTTGACATGTTACACTATGAGGCTAAGGAAGCATTTCAACGTTTAGCCTCAAATAAAAGGATTTTCACGTATTTGGAGAAGAAGGTTTCCGATTCCGAAAAGGAATTGGAAGCCCTCAAAAACTCTATAGTGGACACATCAAAAGCCCAAGTTGAAGAGGACCCTACCTCTTGGTTCAATTGGGGCTGTGACACTTGTCATATTTGGCAACGAGAGGTGAGAATCCTCAAGGCCAAATTGGACAAGGCTCTTAAGTCAAAAGTTATGTTTGCTATTGATCGATCACATTTTCGTGAAAGCATGAATAATCCAGATCAAAAGTATACCTATGTGATTCGAGATAGTGATAGCAAAAGTAAATTCCAAATGAACTGTAATTATCTTTACTGTTGTAAGCCTGGTCATACTATTGCAAAATGCCGCTTCAGAAGGTTTCTTTTTCCGAAAGGCATCTACCAATGGTTGCCCAAGTGCGGTCTTGGTTTCACTCACCTTAAAGGACCCAATGAGAATTGGGTACCTACTATCCCTTGATTGTTTTTGTAGGTACAAAGTCTTGAGACCACTGAAAGAAGATGGGTTCTGGATAGTGGCTGCTCGAGACATATGACCGGAGACATATCTCTTTTTATCGACTTTGTGGCGAAGAAAAAGGGGTTTGTCACCTACGGAGATAACAACAAGGGACAGATACTTGGTAAAGGTAGTATAGGTAACCCCTAATCTACTACTATCTCTGATGTACTTCTTGTGGAAGGCCTTAGACACAATCTTTTAAGCATTATTCAACTATGTGACAAGAATTATAAAGTATCTTTTTCAAAGGATTGTTGCATAGTTGAAGATAGCGACAAAAAGAATGTGTTTAAGGGCTTGAGGGTGAACAATGTCTATATGCTAGACTTAAATGAGGTATCGTTGAATGGAGACAAGTGTCTAGTCGCTATGAATGAAGATTCATGGTTGTGGCATAGACGGTTGGCTCAAGTCAACTTTGATTTGCTTAACAAAATAGTCTCTAAAGACCTAGTCATCGGTTTGCCCAAAATTAAATTCACAAAGGATCACCTTTGTGATGTGTGTCAAATGGGGAAGCAAACAAGGATCTCATTCAAATCTAAAAACATTGTTTCAACTATGAGACCCCTCGAGCTCCTCCATATGGACCTCTTTGGACCATCTAGGGTTAAAAGTCTAGGTGGTAACTATTATGGATTTTTTATAGTTGATGATTTTTCTAGGTTTTGCTGGACCATTTTCTTAGTAAATAAGAGTGATACCTTTTCGGCCTTTGAACGATTTGCTAAGTTATCTCAGAATAAGTTAAACACAAACATTGGGTCAATTAGAAGTGACCATGGGGGTGAGTTTGAAAATCATTTATTTGAAGCATTTTGTGATTCCAACAGAATTGATCATAATTTTTCCGCACCACGTACCCCTCAACAAAATGGGGTAGTGGAACGTAAAAATAGAGTTTTGGAGGAACTTGGAAGGACTATGATCAATGATGGTGGATTACCAAAATACTTTTGGGCCGACGCCATAAGTACGGCTTGTTATGTTTTGAATAGGGTGCTCATCCGGCCTATTCTAAACAAGACACCGTATGAGCTTTTAAAAGAGCGTAAGTCAAATATCTCTCACCTTTATGTATTTGGTTGCAAATGCTTTGTGTTAAATAATGGGAAAGAGACTCTTGGTAAATTTGATGTCAAGGCCGACGAGGGTATTTTTATTGGATACTCTCAGTCGAGTAAAGCGTATAGAATTTATAATAAAAGGTTACGTGTAGTTGAAGAGTCAGTTCATGTTACCTTTGACGAGTCTTATCCGAGAAATGTCGGAGAAGGTAGTTATTTTCATGGTGCAGGTGTACCTACTGAAGACATACTCAAGGACACTGATAAGGGAACTGATCAGCCTGAAGCAGTGCATATTGAGGAGGAAAAGGATCATCAACCCGTGAAAAGTGAGGATGATCATCATTCTGATAAAGATGAACTTCTTCCAGCTTGGAAGTCTTCAAAAGACCATCCAATTGACAACATTCTCGGTGATATCTCTAAGGGAGTAACCACTCGCTCTAAACTTAGTAACTTTTGTTATTACTCTGCTTTTGTCTCCCAAGTTGAACCTAAAAACGCTAAGGAGGCGTTACTCGATGAGCATTGGTTTCTATCAATGCAAGATGAACTAAATCAATTCAGGAGAAATGAGGTTTGGGACCTTGTCCCCCCTCTGCGAGATCATCGAGTAATCGGCACCCGATGGGTGTTTAGGAATAAACTTGATGAAAATGGAGTAATAACGCGTAACAAAGCTAGGCTTGTAGCGCAAGGCTATAACCAAGAGGAAGGAATCGACTATGAGGAAACTTATGCGCCGGTTGCCCGAATCAAGGCCATGCGCCTTCTACTTGCCTATGCTTGCACAAAGAACTTTAAATTATTCCAAATGGATGTTAAAAGTGCGTTCCTTAACGGATACATAAATGAAGAGGTTTATGTAGCCCAACCTCCGGGTTTTGAATCCCACGAATATCCTGATCATGTCTATAAACTTAAACGAGCTTTGTATGGACTTAAACAAGCCCCTAGGGCACGGTATGAACGTCTAAGCAAAATTTTACTTGATCAAGGGTATTCAAGAGGAAAGGTTGACACAACCCTCTTTATTAAACGTCAAGGAAAACACTTAATTTTGGTACAAATTTATGTTGACGATATTATATTTGGGTCTACTAACATGACCTTGGTCAAGGAGTTTTCTAGTTTGATGTAGGGGGAGTTTGAAATGAGCATGATGGGGGAGCTCAACTATTTCCTTAGATTGCAAATCAAACAACTTGAAGAGGGCACATTCGTGAGTCAAACGAAATATTGTCTTGAGTTACTAAAACGTTTTGATATGCTAAACTGCAAAGCAATAGACACTCATATGCCTACAAGTGCTAATCTTGATTGTGACGAAAAGGGTAAGGATGTTGAGGTAAAGAAGTATCAAGGTATGATTGGATCTCTTCTTTATCTTACCGCATCACGTCCCAATATAATGTTTAGTGTATGCATGTGTGCGAGGTATCAGGCACATCCCAAGGAATCCCACTTAAAAGCTGTTAAGCGCATACTTCGATACTTGTCTGGTACTCCAAAGTATGGGTTGTGGTATTCCAAAGGTAGCGTTTGTTCCTTAGTTGGTTTTTCCGATTTCGACTTTGCCGGGTGCAAGTTGGATAGGAAAAGTACTAGTGGCACGTGTCACTTTTTCGCAAATTCCTTGGTGAGTTGGCATAGCAAGAAACAGGTTTCCGTTGCTTTGTCAACAGCCGAGGCGGAATACGTTGTCGTCGGTAGTTGTTGTGCTCAAGTCTTATGGCTTAAACAACAATTGCTTGATTTCAACTTAAAACTTGAACGTATTCCAATTTTGTGCGATAACACTAGTGCGATTAATCTAACTAAGAACCCCGTATTGCATTCACACACCAAGCATATCGAAATACGCCATCATTTTCTTAGGGATCATGTAGAGAAAGGTGATGCTATTTTTGAGCATGTTGACACTAAGAATCAACTTGCTGATATTTTCGCAAAACCGTTAGCTACAGAGCCTTTCTTTCACATCCGTAGGGAACTTGGCATTCTCGATATCTCGGATCGTGCTTAATAATCTTTTCAGATAGTGATCTTCACATATATATATATATATATATATATATATATATATATATATATATGCTTGTTTATTCTTTTAACTAACAATGTAAAGAGATATTTAGCTATATGTGAGGGCTCTTATTGTCATGGTGATCAAGGTAATATCGTTCCGATTTATAGATGTTTATCATATTTTGTGCCATATTAAGTACCCTAATCCTAGTGTTTATTGTATTTTGAGCACATATCGTTCATGTGGATGTTTTGTTCTATATGTGTACATGTCTATTTATTTGTTTGGAACTTAAATTGCAAAAAATTTCATTTCTGGCTCAAGTTTGCATGTGCATGCGTCGACGCATGATTTATGCGCTTACCTAGTAAAAACTTTCGGGATATCGCATAACCAAATGTTCAATTTTTTAAGAAAATTCGTGAATCATGCGCCGACGCACGCGGACCACAGGTCGACGCATAAACGCAGAATTCAGAATCTCTGCTCTCTTGGAAAGAGTGCGCTGACCTAGTACTGCCTATTTTCACTACATATTTTCATTGCACATTGATGTATGTTCATTGCATGTCATCTCATCAGATTTTGTGGTCAATCTCTCCTTATCTTCCTCCATTAAACCTCATCAATACCCATTACTCTCCACTAAATCCTCATCAAAAACCCTAAAAATAAAAAACCCACCAAGAGTGAATTCTCTATATTACTTATACAAGGGTTTCTAAGGGCTGCACATATCTCCTCTTCACTTTCTGCGAAAATCAAGTGTCATCATCTTCCTTCAACTCTTCATCAACCATGGCTTTAAGAAGAAATCCTAGTAGAAGGGGAACAAGAGGTTCATCTTCACAACCAGCAACAACCAGCACATCATCTTCACAACGGGTAACCTTTAAGTCTTTAATTTCTGAAAGGCTAGCTAATCCTTTTCAGCAACTGTTTTGTAACCGTGCGGTTATAAGACAACATGGTTTTTATCCTCTGATGGGTCCAGATTTTCACATTCCTGAGATTTCTGAACTTCTGAATTTTCAAAATCTTAGTGAATTTCTAGAATGTGATGATAGGTATAGTGAAGATTTGACTCGGTTGTTCTACTGTGGTATCAAGGGTAAATTTCAGGGGGTTGAATTTAGATTTTCTATGAATAATGCACAATATGAAGTGACCAATGATGTATGGTCTACATTGTTTGCATTGGACACTAATGACACTCTCCCAAAGGTCACTGATAAAACTTTTGTTCAGAACTATAAGTTCAAAACTACTCTGAATTCGATGTTACGGGAACCATATCCAGCTGATGTTGTGGAAAGTGGCTTATTTCCGAAAAGTGTCACTATCGGCCATCTGAAATTTGAAGAACAAATTCTTCAATGGATTGTTGCTCGCATCTTGAGGCCTAAGAAAGGAGGGTACTCAAGAGTTGAGCAGGCAGAGGTTCATCTCATCTATATCCTAAAGAATCGGATCAAAATCAACTGGCCATACTATTTTGCTTATAGGATGTTCGATTCTCGCAGCTCCAGCAAACTTCCGGCACTTGGTTATGCATCCATTGTTGCAAACATTTTGCATCACTTTGATATTCCTGTTCCAAAGATTTGTCACATTCATATTACAGCTGAACAACAATTCCTTGCCAAAACCCTTACCATGATGGATTACTTTTGAGATTCACGTGAGAACAAGTTTACTTATCGACCTCGATCCACCCATCCTGAACCTAATGAACCTGTTCACCTTGAAGGAAATGATAATGAGGATGTTCCAGAAAATGTTAATCTAAATGTTAATGATGAAGATGTGGTTATGCAAGAAGAGGACAATGAGGCATGAATGGGTTATCAACCTGAAGAACCTTCTGAAAATCAGGGCTGGGGTTAGTGGCACCAAAATTGCTGGACTGTTTCTGGAAACGCCTATGTTCCTCCAACCTATGGTGAGGACTATGAATGGCAGCAACCTGACAATTCTGCTCCTCCAACTCCACCGTCTCAGCATGATCCGCAGGCTTCTGAAGAAATTCTGGCTAGGTTGAACAAATTAACTCTTCAACATCAAGAATTTCACGCTCTGCAAGATACTCGCTACACTGCTCAGGAAGAACGGTTCGCCAATCTGTCTAATCAAGTTTCATCTCACATTACCAACTTCAACAATTTTGCTAACGCCGCTATGAATCGTTTCATCTCACATTACCAACTTGACTCAACAAAACCAGAACCTGACAAATAGTCTTGGAACCCTAAACAGCACGTTGCTTGAACTCAACCTACATCTAGAGGACTTCCCACCACCAAGCCAACACTATAGGGGAAGAGGTAATCCATTTAAGGGGAGACGGCCATAGAGTTTAGGGCATCATATTTCATTTGTGCTTGCATTTATGTTTTGTGGTTTGTTTTTTTACTGTTGCTTAACTTTGACTTTTGCTTACATTTGTTTGCACTCTTCTGGATTGAATGTATTGTTTTTATGTTTTTGTTCCTTATTTATCCATTCCTAATTTTACATTAGCTGTATCATATGTGGATGCGTGTTGATGTTTGTATGTTGCAAATCTGTGATGATTCCTTGCGTATTATAGTGTTTTATTTTGACCACCCTCTTTTCTTCTTTTTGATGTTGTCAAAGGGGGAGAAGAATAACAACAAGCAGAAATTTTAACAGGGATTAACCAAGTGTTAAAGACAGGGGGAGCTTTGTTCACTTTGCTCACTCTCAAATTACAAATCTCATGACAGCTAAGAAAGTGTCGCCATCATAAAAAATGGGGAGTATGTGAGGGATATTCTTCTATCTACTTTGTTTTAATGATGTCAAAAAATATGTGAGAAATTAGATTGTAATTTGAGCGGTATCACTTCACGTGTCGGACATATTGCGTCTAATCATTATCGTTCATGTGTCTAGATGCATAGGACCTTGTTTTTCCCATAAATAAATGTCCATTATCATTTTAGTAGTGTCTAGTATGTGTTTCTGAACTTGGTCAAGTGAAAATGCGCAGAAAATTGAATTTCCTAAAAAAATGCAGTTCATGCGCTGACCCTCCAAGTTCATGCGCTAACCTCCCAGTTCATGCGCTAACCTAGAAAAACCTGTGGGAAAGCGCATAGCTTAAATGACAAAAAATTTGCATCTATGCGTCGACGCATGGGGGTTGTAGGTCGACGCATGATTTCCTGAATCAGTGTTTTTCACTTAATTTTTTCTTCAGTTATTTCTGTTATTATTTTGAGTGGGTCATTTTATTTTCCTATAAATAGTTTTGGTCATCTCATTATTCAACAACAAGAAACGTGAAAAATATATGTCATTTCTCTCTTCATCTTCATCTCCTTCATTGAGTAAACAAACAATCACACATAATCATCTTTGTTTGTGTCGCCCATTGATCGAAGTGATAACGTTCAGAATTTAGGAAGTGTGATCTTCATCTTCTGGGTTGAGAGTTTGGAAGGTGTTTCTTGAATCAAACCAGTTGGTTTTGTCCTACAAGAATCAGATAGATTTTGGGGGTTTTTGTACAAACTGTCTCGTTCTACAGGGATTCGGCTGGACGAAGGTAACCGAAAATTGGCGCAATTGTTCGGTTTAGTAGTTGTAATCAGAGGATCGTAGAAGAGAGGTTTGGGTTCGAATCTTTGGTAGATCGCAATTGATCGAGTGAAGGTAACCGAAGAACGGAGGCTTCTTTCGGTTTAGTAGCGTGGGACGATAATTGGATCAACCATATTCGAAGAACTTGATTCATCTTGAATCAAGGGAAGAGAAAATTCTACATCAACGATCGAAGACGTTCGAGGGTTTGGATGTTCATAGTTTTCTCTTGTAATAAACAATTTGCAACAGCTATATATATATATATATATATATATATCAATTCTAATTGTGGAATTGGGGGCAGAGGTACCCAAAGCGAGGACGATTGGGGAACTGACTAATCAAATCTCGTTTGTTCTCTCTTTCCCTTAACTATTTTACATTTCAGTTTGTTTGAATTTGTGAAGTCACAATTTATCGAAATTTCGGTCGTAGTGTAATTTCGAGCTGAGAATCTATTTGTTAAATCGATACAATTCCTTGAATTGTATCTTGGAGCAGCTCTATATTACATTCCATAGAAATTCTGCACTTAGTGTGTTTTACGCACACTAGGTGTTTGATAATTTGTTTCAAAGTAAAAATCGAACACATTGCTTTTAATTGATTATCATTTTACCTCATTGGTTTGGATTAAACATCAAGCAAGCGATATTTTGTTGACTGCGTTTTTCAGTGTAGTAATCAAACTGAATTTTTCTCTTCCATACTCATTCTCGATATATTCGTGCATATCCGATCCTTTTAGTAGAAGGTTCGTTGTAGACGTTCTATCCAGTGGTAGCTTCCGTTAAACAATTTTTTTTTAAACTAAAATTTTCGTAATCATTTGCATGTAAAACTCAAGGGATCTATTCATCCCCCTTTCTAGATCCATAGCCATCGTCTAACAAAAAGCATGACTAAAATTCAAATGATAAGGTACCTCACAATACAAAACAAGAGAGTTAGTATGATATAATCATGAATGGATATGATGATGAATGGACAAGATGATTCTAAATGACGTGTAAGGACCAATCAAGGCTAGCACAAAAGTTAACTAGCAAAGTAGTTAAAATGTTCAACAAATTATACCACCAATTCTTAACAAAATGGTCACGCAAAATTAGAACAACAATACTTCAACAAAAATAGTGGCAAAGGATATCCAACAAGATATATAGCAAAACTCAACCAAATGTCACTCAAGAAAATCAACAAAAAATGTTCATGAGAATTACTCAAAGATTAGCTAAATTCTAATCAAAACTTAAGGGAATTCTAATCAACAATTAAAAAGAAATTAACCATCAATTTCAAGCAATAATTATCAAAGAATTCCAATTAACCAAAATTAACCATCAATTAGAAAGAATTTTCAAGCAACAACTACCAAAGAATTCAGCACCCATCAACAAAACTTATTAGGCAACAGTTAAGCAATTAATAAAAGACTTATGTAAACAAATGCAAGCAAACAGAGGAGGTACAGAAGCTATAATAGAATGCAAAAATGAATCTGGCGCAGGGCTTGTTTTAGGCCCATTGGCCTATGTTGTTATTCAGAGGGAGGTGAGATAGCAAAAAGTGTGGTGCAAGTAGAAATGAAATGACAGGCCAAGGCCTGTCACTCTTCATGCCTGAAGCAAAATAATTAAATAAATGCATAGAACCCTCACGCGAAGCAACTCTCTATAATTTCACCTCAACGGAAAAAAGTTATCCCCGTCGCGCCGGAAATCGCCTCCAGTGGCGGCGGAGGGGGAGCCAAACATTCTTTACAATATCTTGATCGCCTTTCTCTTCTCTTCCCTAATTGAGCAGTAGTTCCGCTCAATTCATCATCAATCAGGAAAATCGGAGGAAACAATTCAAGAACCCTAGACTACAACACCTCAAATTCACAATCACGTGGAGAAATTAAGGACCAAACACTTGTGTTTTGATCCCCTAAGCTCTAACCTACACTCTGATGATCCAATTGACACAAGAAATAAAGAATTGGAATGCTTACAGTCGAAGATGTGCAATGCTTTGCTGAATCCGGATTCGTAGCAAATCGCAGGGGAAATTCAGGTTCGGTTACTCTCCTCTCTCTTTCGTTCCACTTCTTCTTCTACACCTTCTTCCTTCTTATTTGTACGTCACGATTGATATGCGTGCGTTGTTGCTGCGGAAGTGTTGTTGTGTTTTGTGAATTGCTTGAATGATTGGTTCAGAGAGGATGATGAGCTCACTCCAATGGGAGCGTCAAGGGGAAGTTCCAATTGAGTCTCCGTGGATGAGCTTTGAGTGAGTTGTGTATAGGGGAGAACGAGGAGAGTTTGAGAGGCATGTTGTGTGAAACTGAATCTGAGAGAACGAATGAGAGGAAGAAGGAGGTTCAGAGAGATTTGAAATTTGGAGGGAAATGGTGCGTGAATGATTTGAAGGGATTGAACAACTTATATAGAAAGAGGGGGAATGATGTGAGCCCTTAGATGTGAAGGAATTCAATTAGAATTTGGAGGTGGGGATGAAATCAACTTAGTTAGTTTAGGTTGTTTACTCAGTTAGTTGGGATGGACTCAGTGAGTTTGGGATTCTGTTAAAAACAGTTATGTTAGCTGTAGTTAGCAGTGGGAATTATGGAAGTTAGTTACTTGTTGTGCTGGCAGTTATTTATTGAATTTGGTTAGTTAGTAGAAACGGTTTGTTAGTGACTGTTATGAAGTATACTAGAATTGGTTGGTTATGTAATTGGCATGCTGAGACTGAACCTGTTTGGCTAGATATTGACTTTGCCATGAAGTGAATGGTTGGTCTCTATTATACCTTGCTGCTAGAGGTTCTCTTGGGGCAGGCAGCAAAGCAATGGCTGTTGACTAATTTGTAGGTGGGCTAACTATTGGAAAATGAAAGTGAATGTTGTTGTTCGCTTCTTGTGTTGCAGGTTCGTTAGCTGAATCTATCTCTATTGGATTAACTCTGGCGCAGACTCGATTGTGTACAAAACCTTGTGGAAGTGTCGAACCATAGGCCACACAAATATCATTGCCTTATGCCTCTTACAAGAATTGGGAGAGAATGCCCTTGCTGGGAATGTGAAGTGGTGAGTTCGGAGTCCTTTGATTGGGCTGTAGCTGGAGATTATGTTTCAACGTACTTGGTACTGCACTATCTGAGTTGTGGTTATCATTATTTTCTATTATGCACACTCGGATTCTTTTGATTTACTCGTAAACATTGCAGATACGCGGAGTTAAAATCGGTTGTTTTCATGTTGGCTGCTCTCAAGAGTTATGATAGTGGTTGAATGATACAATGGATGCTCTTCAAATTTGTGAAACTCGAACACAATTTTCTTCTCATATTGCGTTTCTTTGATCTCATATTTTATATTACTTATAAGTTTTTGTTTTTTTCTAGAATGGTGCGAAGTCTGGCTTTGAAGTCGAAGTTGAAATCACTGAGAATTGATGCTTGGACTTAGTAACTGCAAACTTTGTTGAAGTGAATTGAATGCATTGTGACTTTTGTTTTTATTGATTTTGCAGGCTGCTAATTTTGTTTGGAGAGCTAGTTACTTGGGCCGATACTACCTTCTCCTATGGAGGCTTCAATGTTTCGAACATGAATCATGAGATCATACGTTTAACAAAGACATTCGGATACTTTGAGCGGTAGTAATAGCTCCACAAACATATATGTATGCGTGGTGCAGGATTGTTGCACAAGCTTCTCGGTATGCCCTTTTGGAGTGAAAATATCTTTAGCTCTGAATAGAACTGACAGTTCCCATGAATCAATTGGTAACTGCAGCTTCCCTTTGAGTATATGCAGGACGAATACGTTGAGGTTGGCTTTATCGCCGAGTAGTCCTTAGTAGACATCAATGGTGGGAGAATCCCTTGTGTCACCGGTATCTTTCTTGAACGCGAATCCGAGAGTAGAAACCTTTTTGTTGGGAAGCAGTGTTGAACATAGACGCGACTACGTGATTCACAAAATGACTCTTCTTATAATCGTTAATCTTGATGACTTGTTTTCAGCACTCTGCAACTTCTGGAAGCAGGATCTACCGAACCTGACACTAGCGTTAAGGAACTTGGGTCCGATCCTAGAGTCAGTGCCGACGGCGTAGGCCACCTGTTGAAGATTTGCACCGGTGGCTTCGCAAAGTGCAGACATTGCATTAACTGATGAAGTCCTCTGAGCTAAAAATAGCAGTGAGTTTAGATAGCTTGGCAGTTGAATTTGTAATGTATGTTTAATGCAGATTGAATCATGGCTTGATATTATGCTTGTGTTTCGTTTTTATTTTGTGGCTTGCTTGCTCCTTGTTTATCAATAATCATGTGAGGACATCTCTTGGCTGCAGCAGACATACGACATGCACCACTTGGAGGAATTTTAGGTGGTTCAGTACAAGCTCTTTCAGCAGCAGCAACAACGACATTGGCAGACATTGCTTTTAATGCACGACTGATGCGTTTAGATGGAGGTAAAGCAGGTTCATCATCCATAGAGAAGCTAAATAATTGGTCTTTATTAGCTTTAGAAGTCAGTTTTCAACAGAGAATAGATGCATCATCAAGAGATACTTCTTGTCAAAATTTGTTTTTGTAAAAGGAATCACTTGTAACGATTTGTAATTGTGATGGTTGTAAAGGCCTTTGCTACCTTATTTTGTAAATGAAGTGACTTGCACCCTAAATTACAATTGAAAGAAATGGAAATTCTCTTTTTAAACTATTGCCTTCAAAGTCAAGGTTTTATGAAATCCCTTAATGAAGTCCTAATTCAAACTCTTCTTTTTAAATTCAAATTCAAATTCAACGTGGGATCCAATAATCACAGACTTGTATTACATGTGAATCACTCCACACACATGAAAAAATAAGACCTTAATCCCAAAAGAAACATCTGGTCATGAAGCTTCACTACCATAGAAACAAATAGCCTATTAAATCCAATTCAAACCTTTGACCAAGTATCGACATATGGCTTCACTACCATAGAAACAAATAGCCTATTAAATCCAATTCAAACCTTTGACCAAGTATCGACATATGGCTTCACTACCATAGAAACAAATAGCCTACTAAATCCAATTCAAATATGATGTAAATGAATGAACGTGCTCAACCAATGATCCTCCACACACAATGCTATATCAAATCCTTCCATGAAAACCAATTACTTGTGTTCTTCAATTATGCAAAACCCCAAGCAAAACCCTATGAGATGATCCACATAGGAATCATCACAAACCCTAGGATCAACTGCTAAATGCAAGTACTGGAAGAGAATATCACTCCATGCTTCTTACTATCTTGGCTGAAGAATATACCCTTATAGTGTAGAAACCCTAATCTACTTGCATTGGGTGCACAATGATGAAGAAGTGACTTGAGAAGTTGGAGAGGACCAAAACCCTAATTCAGAGCCCTCTCAATTGAATCAATGATGAAACCCTATCACTTGACGCCTCTTGAGAAATCTTTGAAGAAGATGATGAACTTGTAACTTGAGAAGATGCTCGTGATAATAAGAGTTCAACCTTTGTCTCAACTTGAATGCGATAATCAAATGAATCACATTTGAATAGGAAAAATCTAAATCACAAGAAAACCTTTGATCCCATGCCTTATGAGAATGAATGTTTATGATTGTTTAAATGCCCTAATGGAGAGTATGCACATGAGAAAAATGAGATGCATAAGCCATAAGATGTGAATGAAGGGTAGAACAAATTTGGGGTATGACACAATCCAATCATATGAATGGACTAATATGAGGCATTTGAGGTCCTTGAAACATATATTGAGGTGTTGGATCATGCCCTTCTTCAAAAGTCAACCCAGGGACTGTATTAGGTCAAAACCCTAATTTGGGTGTATCTGAGGATTTGAGCCTTGTTGATCTTGGTTCAATGCAACTTTGCACTTGATCATTGATGAATGAAAGTTCTTGATCTTCATGAGTAAATAAGGGACTTGAGATGTTGAATATGATGCCCATCCTTTGATAATTCATTTGCTTGAGCCCTTGGGGGACCACCTAACCTGTAAAGTAAGCAAGCATACACATCTTGTATTTATAATGGGTTAGTGATGCATAAAGACACACACATATATGTAATGATGAATGTTATGCAAATGATGTAAATGAGATGGTATCTTAGGGGTAAAAAATTAGGGTATGACAGATGCCCCTATTTAAGTTTCTCCAATCCGGAGAGATGAAGATTGACATCTTAGTCTCGACCAGATATGGGAGGCTTAAATACAACAATGCACAATTTTGGCCCCTAAGAAGCCAAAAAAGGTGATATGATATGAATGCACTTAAGAATGCAAGATATGAGGCCTGTGGAAAATGATGCCACAGGAGACTGAAAACATACTAAACCACAGGGGTATAACAAAATAATTATCCACTAGGGAAAGAAAATTTGGGGGGGGGGGGGGGGGGAGTTGTAACTCTATTGGGAGAGAGATAGCAACTCCTCCAGTGAAAAGAATATAGCTCCACAGTGGATGGGTTTATAATTTGACAATTGAACTTACAATATTGGAAAATGATTCAGTACCTTCGTTGACTAAGTAATCCAACTTAGAAAGGGTAAATTAAACTTCCCCACGCTTCTGGTCGTAAGCCACGAACGAGTCTCGGTTTTCTGAAATAAACTTCCCCTCTTTTCTGGACATAAGCCATGAAACTGGTATCAGTTTCTGAAATAAACTTCCCCTCATTTATGGACATAAGCCATGAAACTGGTCTCGGTTTCCAAAATAAACTTCCCCTCGTTTCTGAACATAAGCCATGAAACTGGTCTCAGTTCCTTCTTATCAAGTCTTTCTTTTAAAAAGGGTAAAACAAACAAGTTTCTAAAAGGGTAATCACTTGCTGAAATAATAACTTCATCGGGGATCTTCAAAGTGATGCTGGCAGGTTAATTTGCAAAACATATTTCTCAAATAAAGAGGACATAATCTGTAAGAGTCTTCATCAAACGTCCCACTGGGATTCACTGGGGAGATGCCATTTGATGGTAAATATCTTCATCATACTTCTCTTCGAGGTTTCTTCGGAGAAATGCCATGTGACGAAGGAAATTTCGGTAGCAGACTTACTGGGGAAATATCGTTGGCTGCAGTTTACTTTGGTATCGAGTAGATAAAACCACTTGTAGTAATTTATCTCCACTACACACTTGTGATAATCTTCAATAAGCTTCTCTGAGGGAATCTTCCAGAGAGATAACCATTTCTTCATCATACTTCTCTTTGAGACTTCTTCGGAGAGATACCATGTGATGTAAAAAATGAGGATCAACAATCAAACTTCTCTGCGGGACTTGTTCAGAGAGATGCCATTTGATAGCAAATAAGGATTCACAACAAACTTCTCTAGAGAGGTGTCATTTGCTGGAAAAATATCTTCATCATGCTTCCCTTCGAGACTTCTTCGGGGAGATGACATAAGATGAAAGAAAATTGGATATGCTGATAGCTTCCACGGGGATAAAAAAACTGCTTGGAAAGAGACTGCCATTTGTCGATTCACTAGGAAATTCAGGGATGAAAACAAGCTTCTCAAATAAAGAGATTGCCACTTGCTGTTATGTGTAGAACCCAAAGCGGAATAAATTTATCTTGCTGGGGAATCTTCAACAAATTCTTTCTGGGGATGTAAACCACCTAGAAGGCGCAAAATAAACGCCCTTTTAAATCAGAGGTTCAAGTTATCAAAATGGTCAAAAGATCAACTCAATCCAGGAATAAACTGGAGAGATACCATCAAACAAGACGTTTAACCAGTGAGGAATGAACTCAAACTGGGGATTTATCCTATCCAAGTGTGGAAAGGAGAACTATATCAAAACCTCCATGAGGAATAAGCTCAGTGGGAAGTTAGAAAGGATATACATTTTCTGCCTACAGCTAACCACTCTATTGGAGATAGGAGACATATCACTCGGGGATAAACACAACCAAGGTGAATGAAGAAAATATTATCAATAAATGCAACGATGAACATGGATATGAATTCAACGATGCATGATATATGTATGACATGAATGTATGTTATGTTTTTATGCTGACAAACTCGACGAACGAGATATACTAGAGATGAAATAAACATCACAATGTGACCGGGTACTCATCCAGTCTCCTGGAAATATCATTGGAGATAAAACAAAGAGAGCCATCAACATAACAAAGTCCTGCTGTCAGTCCTACGTCTCTCTAGGGAGAAGAAGATACTTTACTTGGGGAAAGAACCTCGTCAATCTTCTAAACTCATTATTTTGTTCAATTGGGGATAGAGTAACTTTGCACTCTACTGGGGATGAGAATCTCATTCAGTTTGGATAAACCTCTCAAGGAAAATCACAAGAACATTTAATCTGGTATTTCGAGGTTTAATCATTCTTGGAGCAACTGTTGATATTCCTTCTTATGTTCACAAATCAAAGAAAAGTAAACACAAACAAAAAAGAAAATTTTCAACTTTTTTGCTTTACATATTTTTTGTCAAGATAAAAATGTCTTTTTGTAGGATGTAAATAAAACAAGAGTTGCAAACAGATGGGCAAAAGCTCAAATTTTATTGATAGAATGGTAACCCGCCAATAACCTGATTCCATGGACTATTACAAGAGTTGAAAATGGTAATTAAAGGGAAAGGGATACATTAAAATACAATGAGCGAATTCTCCCTAACAACTTTGAATTTCCAATATTCTTTAGCTTTGGCGAATTGAATTGATTTGAGAGCTCTTTGATAGATGTTGCTGCTTTAAATAATCCAATCTGGTTTGATGCAGTTACTTGCCATATATCCCTAACTTCTGCCTAGATTGCCCTTTCGGGTTTTCAATCTACCGGGATGATATATTTTTTTATGTCTCTAATTTTTGCCTAGACCGCCCTTTCAGGTTTTCAATCCATCGAGACGCTTTTTTTGCTTTTCGTCAGGTGAAGTATTTCTTGACTGCATCGACGTTTGTAGGACGAGTGAACTCTTCACCATCTATAGTCGTAAGCATTAAGGCACTACCTGAGAAGGCTTTCTTTACAACATATGGGCCATCATAATTTGGAGTCCACTTTCCCCTAGAATCAGTAAGGAATGATTGAATTTTCTTAAGCACAATGTCACCTTCTCTGAATACACGAGGTCGAACCATTTTGTCGAAAGCCTTCTTCATTCTTCGTTGATATAGCTGACCATGACATAAAGTCGTCATTCTTTTTTCTTCGATCGAGTTCAACTCATCGTATCTAATTTGACACCATTCAGCCTTTGTCAACTTAGCTTCCATCAAGACTCTCATTGATGGGATTTCCACCTTTATGGAGAGCACTGCTTCCATGTCGTATACCAAAGGTAAAGGGGTTACCCCTGTTGAAGTATGAACAGATGTACAATATCCATGAAGAGCAAATGATAGCATCTCATGCCAATCCTTATAGATTACTACCATCTTCTGGACAATCTTTTTGATATTTTTATTAGTTGCTTCAAGAGTTCCATTCATCTTAGGTCGGTAGGGAGAAGAGTTATGGTGTTCAATCCTGAATTCAGCACATAATTCCTTCATCTATTTATTGTTTAAGTTCGATCCATTATCAGTAACGATCTTACTTGGAACACCATAACGGAAGATTAAATTGTTCTTGATAAAACGGACCACCACTTGTCTGGTTACATTGGCATAAGATGTTGCTTCAACCCATTTAGTGAAGTAATCAATGGCCATAATGATGAAACGATGTCCGTTGGAAGCTTTGGGTTCAATCATGCCAATCATATCAATTCCCCGCATAGAGAAATGCCATGGAGATGAGAGAATATTGAGTAGAGTCAGCGGTATGTGAATTTTGTCGACATAAATCTGACATTTGTGACACTTCTTCATGTATTTGCACCAATCAGATTCCATTGACAGCCAATAGTATTCTGCTCTTAATATTTTCTTTGCCATTGCTTTCCCATTAGCATGAGTACTAAAATAGCCTTCATGAATTTCTTTCATCAACATGTCTGCTTCATGTTTATCCACGCATCTGAGCAAGACCATGTCAAAGTTTCTCTTGTATAACACATCATAATTTAGGAAGAAGTTGCCATTCAGTCTTCTGAGGGTCTTCCTATCTTTCTTTGACGCCCCAAGCAGGTATTCTTATTTTTGAAGGAAGCATTTGATATCATGATACCATGGTTTATCATCGACAACCTCTTCCATGGTAAACACGTGAGCGGGCCTATCAAGGCGCATAACTTCGATTCTAGGTACATCATTCCATCGATTCACAACAATCATGGAGGATTATGTAGCTAGTGCATTTGCCATGTTATTTTCTTCACGGGGAATATGATGAAACTCAACTTTATTGAAGAAAAGTAACAACTTTCTTGCATAGTCTTTGTAAGGAATCAATCCGGGTTGACGTGTTTCCCATTCACCTTTGATCTGATTTATGACCAAAGCTGAGTCTACATAGACATCCAGAATTTTGATCCTTAAATCAATGGCTTCTTCAAGTCCCATGATACAGGCTTCATATTCAGCTTCATTATTTGTGCATTTGAATGTCAACCTTGCGGTGAAAGGAATATGGGTACCTTGAGGTGTAACAATGATTTCCCCAATTCCGTTTCCATAAGCGTTGACAACTCCATCGAATATTAATCCCCATCGGGATCTTGGCTCTGGCCCTTCGTCTGGCAATGGTTCATCACGATCTTTCATCTTCAGATACATTGCATCTTCATCTAGGAAGCCAAGTTTCACAGATTCATAGTCATCAATTGGTTGGTGAGCCAAATGATCAGCTAGAATGCTCCCCTTGACGACTTTTTTTGCACGATATTCAATATCATACTCTGACAACAACATCTGCCAGCGAGCAATCCTTCCGGTTAAAGCAGGTTTTTCAAAGATATACTTGATCAGGTCTATTTTGGAGATCAACCAAGTAGTCTGACAAATCATGTATTGACGCAGACGCTTAGCAGCCCAAGCCAAGGCACAACAGGTTTTTTTATTCAAGCACAATGTAACGAGATTCACAGTCTATAAATTTCTTACTTAAGTAATAAATGGCATGCTCTTTTTTCTTGGTTTCATCCTGCTGGCCAAGCATACAGCCCATAGAATCTTCTAATATTGTTAAGTATATGATCAACGATCTTCCTTCCACTAGAGGGACCAGGATAGGAGGCTCAAGTAAATATTATTTGATGTTGTCAAAGGCTTCTGGAAATCTTCTGTCCATATACAGCTCTGATCTTTTCGAAGAAGTTTGAATATTGGCCCACAAGTAGCGGTCATATGAGAGTTAAATATGGAGATATAGTTTAAACGACCCAGAAATCCTCTTACTTACTTCTTAGTTTTGGGTGATGGCATTTCCTGAATGGCTTTGACTTTATCAAGATCAAATTCAATTCCCTTTTGGCTGACAATGAATCCCAAGAGCTTCCCTGAACGAACACCAAAAGTACACTTGTTAGGATTCAAGCAGAGTTTGTATTTCCTCAAATGCTGGAATAACTTCAACAAATATTTCACATGCTCTTCTTCAGTTCTGGACTTAGCAATCATATCATCGACATATACTTCAATTTCTTTGTGCATCATGTCGTGGAAAAGAGTTGTCATGTCTCTTTGGTAGGTTTCACCTGCATTCTTCAGACCAAAAGGCATCACTTTATAGTAAAATGTTCCCCATGGTGTAATGAATGAGGTTTTTTCCATGTCTTCAGGTGCCATTCTGATTTGATTATATCCAGAGAATCCGTCCATGAAGGAGAATACTTTGAATTTTGCGGTGTTGTCGACCAACATGTCAATATGTGTTAATGGAAATTCATCTTTTAGACTAGCTTTGTTTAAGTCTCGGTAGTCCACACACATTCTGACTTTTCCGTCCTTTTTTGGAACAGTCACTATGTTAGCCAACCACTGAGGGTATTCTGACGTGGCAAGGAACCCTGCGTCAATCTGCTTCTACACTTCTTTAATTTTGATGGCCATATCTGGGCGAGTTCTTCTCAACTTCTACTTGATTGGCAGGCATTCTGGTTTCAACAGCAAGGGGTTTTACACAATATTGGTGTCCAACCCTGGCATGTCTTGGTAGGACCAAACAAACACATCTAGGAATTTTTTGAGAAGTTCTACCATTTTTATTTTAACAGCTGGACTAAGCAGTGCCCCAATCTTGACCTCTTTTCTGTCTTCATTGGAACCGAGGTTGATCACCTCTATCGGCTCTTTGTACAGTTGAATGGAGACTTCTTCTTGCTTAAGCAGTCGGGAAATTTCATCCAAAATTTCTTTCTCTTTTTCATCTTCAGCTTCGAATACTGGGAGCTCAAAGTTGGGAGAGGGCACAGGTTTAACACCCCAAAGTTTGCCCTCATGTTTCTAACTCTAACTGGCTTATGTTTCTTTTCATTTTGCATTATCATGTGTGCATATCATTTGTTCTAGGCATGGGATCAAGGTAGCTTGGTTAGCTCAAAAGGAGAGTATGTTTATCAGAGATTCAAGCAAGAGATTATATTTAAGACAGGGAAACATTGTTCAGGGCATCAAGGGAAGATATGTTCTCAATATTACTATCACTCAAGCTACAATGGCTTCTTAGTCCTCAAGATATCCTAATGAGTCCATCACTTCATCAGACGATTGAAATTGGCAAGAGATTTGAAGTGGATTACCTCCTCCTATCTTTGGTCATCAGTGTAGGGTTTTGGACATCTGGGTATGTGGCATCTCCATGGGCAAGAATTTTGAAGTCTCATCATCATTTTGTCACATAAATCATCTTTTTTTAGGGGATTCTACATCATGTTCAGAGGAATTAGGGTTTTGAAGATGTGCATCCATCTCCTATCTTTTTGGACCAAGAATTAGGGTTTGTGATAAAATCAGTTTATTTCTGATTCTTTGAGCAAGACTTGATTCCATGGCCTCCTATATGTTCTCAAGTGTCTAGGGATGGAAGATTGATCATTAATTTGAATCAGAGAGCTTCAATTGATCAGATGATTGAGAATTAGTAGAATTGGGAATAAGGTCAATTTGGCAGAGAAAAAGTCAACTCCTGACTTTTTGAGGTCAATTTCATGTTTGTCATGTCAAATATGACCAATGGATGGAGTTTGATCAAGAAATGGCAAGGGAATCATGAAAAATCAAGGATTGTGGAAAGTTACTATTTTTGGCAAAATTAGGGTTTTAGAACTTTCTATTTTGGAAAAGTTTTCATGTTTTGCAGCCACTTTCAAGGCCAATTTTCTCCATGTTCAAAGCTTCATTTCATTTTTTGTCAAACATGAAAGTTATAGTACTCATTCCAAACTTTCCAACCATGTAAAGAATCCTTCATTTGGATCATTTTTGAGCAATTTATGGTTGTTGGAAGTTGGCAATTTCAAACTTTCATGTTTCAACACTTGGAAATTTTTCTAAGTGTTAAAAGTCAGTTTTTTGTGCCAATGTTCTAGGTCATTTTTGATGGGCTTCCAAGCCTCATTTGGAAATCATGTCCAAAGGGAAATTGTAGCTTGCAATCCCACCTTTCCAAAGAATACAAGAATGCTTCATTTGGTTCATTATTGTGCAAGTTATGTTGCTCACAAGATCAATGGTTCAAATGGTGAAACTGACAAGACTTAGAATTTTTTCTAAGATTGTTTGGACAGTTTTGAAAATTAATTTTCATGGCCATTTTTCACCTACTTCTAAGCCTTATTTCAACTTCATTTTAATATCAAGTTTGCTCTCCACTCTTCCTACTTTCCATTGATGTGAAGATCTTTGCAAATGGTGCCAAATTCACCAAGTTATAATGGTTCAAAGATGTCATTATGGACTTGATTCTCATACATTATGTGTTAACATTTTGGTGCACAAACTTGAACCAACTCATGTAGCAATTCTTCCATACTATGTCATGCGCATAACATCATGCCTTTATCACCAAAATCTTGCCTTTTCTAGCCAAACATCACATGTGCCATATTTCATGTTTTTGCCAAAAAAGAGCAAGATGACAAAGATAATAAAACTTGCTCAACAAGAATCATTGTGCAATCAAATTTCCGATTTCATTCTTTTCTCATTCCACTCACAATAACACTACCTCACACCATACACCCTCAAAGAAAATCACTACCCGTACCACTCTCTCTCTTCCTTTTTTATTTCAAAAATCCAAACACCCTTATCATAGGCCCATTAAACCTTCTAAGCCATCATATTTAAGTGTGATAAACCCTAAAACGAGCAAGAGGACCTCATTGGAGCTAGTTCAGATCTGGAATACACAAAGAACCTCAAGCTTGTTTTCCTCTTGAAGCCATTATTCTCCCCAAGTTTGCTTTCCATTCTGCATCTTTGAGACGCTAAGAAGCTGTTAAAAGGATCTACTCAAAGCATTTCATACAAAGTTGAAGAAGCAGTGGACATACTCCACTTAGTAAGCTCCTTTAAACTTCATCCTTTTCATCCTAGAATCACATGATAGGTTCATAAATTGCATTTGGAGAGCCTGAAATGATGGCATTGTTTGAATCTTTGGATATGGAGTTATTGACATTGTTGAGGTTTGATATCATGTTTGTACCCGTGTCTTTAGACCCTTTTTTCCTCTATGTTTGAGTGGTTGTTTTGAGAAATCAATGGCACTATGTTGATCTATGTTCTTCGTACTTTATGTTAGGGTTTTATTTTGCTTGATTTGGTTGAGTTTGGATGAAGAAATCTGTTGTGGAAGATGATGATGTGATGCTGGTGTGGTCTGGTTTGGTCACGATGCATGAGTTTGTTTTAGGGTTTTTCACATGAATAAGATGATGGCTTGGCACGTGTTGATTGGTTGGCTTGGTTTTTTGTCCTTTTCTCACTTAAATGGAAGTGACCAATTGATATTATGTGACATAATTTTTCATTACACTTCATGTTCTTTTTTTTTCATTTTATTAAATCTGATGGAATAATATGATAACGTCGACTGGGCCCAGCGCTTTTTCATTTCCACACCTCCCTATCATCTGGCCCAACATGCGTGTGTGTTGATTTCTTCTATTTCTGGGAATTGCTACTACACCTCTTTCCATGTTTTGCTTGTTGTTTTTATTTCATTTTATTTTCTCTTTCATTTCATTTTATCAAAAATACTTCTAATGATCCAAAAATTCCATAAAAATATATTTGATGTTCCTTGACCTTTTAAATAATTTTTCACCTTTTTATTTTAATTTTCAATTAATTTTTCTATTTTAATTAGAATTATTTGTGGAAAGTGGTCAATTTGCCTAGTTGTCCAATTAGGGTTTGCATTTGATGTTGTGTGAGATACTTTTTGAGCCAATATTTTTGCCATGTCTTGACACTTAAATGAGGACTGTTTGAATGCCATTATGCTGGCTTGGTGATCAATTTTTCATTGTTTTACATGTGGTTTTTGATGCTCCTCGATTGTTGCTCGATTAGCTTGCTATGTGACATTGTTTGATTCAATTTGTGGTGCAATTTTGAAATTATTCTTGAGATATTTTGTACATTTATTCTTGATGGATATAAAATGAGTTTGAGAATTTATTTGGATTTTTATAAGGCATGTTTCTATTTTTGGTTGATGCTTACACGTGGTTTGAGTTTGAATGGAATATGCTTGATATTTGACCTAGTTTGGATTCTTTTTTACCACTTGTGCTTAAGTGAAGCTTGAAATGATTAATTTATGTGATCATGTACTATTTTGGCTTTCTCATTTGATCATTTTCCTATTTGTGGTTGATTTTCCAAGTTGACTATGTTTTGGCCTTGCTCCTTTGATGTTCTTGAACTAGTTTCTTTGTGATGCCTTCTTGCATGGTCTAATGAATGCTTATGGATTCTTGTATGATTTGGATGACATGTTTAAGATTATGGTCCTCTTTATATGATGTCCATTAGGTGATCATTTCTCACTTCTTGCCTCACATGATCTTTTGTTTCTTATATGGATGACTTAAGTAAATGTTTGCCTAGTTTTGATGCATATTTTGAAGTTGATCCTTAGTGTTGCTTATTGCCATTCATGAATTGATGTTTGGATTGATATACATGATCATGCTACTGCCTTGCTTGGGTTCATAGCCTAATCTCACATGTTTGCTCCTTTGAAGTGTGTTTTACATGAGCCTTTTGTTGACAAATGCTTGTTTATGGTTAAGATGCATGCCTTGAACCTTCTTGCTCTTTCTTTGATCATTAATATGAGATGAATATGATGTGACCTAGCTGCTGCCCCATCTTGTTTCTTATATCATTTGACCTCACTTCACTTTGTTTGTTGGTTGATAATACTTCTTATTTGGTTTTAAGTAATTTGTGTGTTCATTAGTGCATTGTTTTGCCTAATTTGTTTTGACTTCCATTCTTGAAGTTTGGTTGAAGTGTGTACATTTGATGTTGGTTCTAGTATTGGATGATTAAATATGATGCTTGCATTGCTCATTGCTTATGTTACTCTCATTACTTGAGTTGCTTGATGTTGCATCTTCTCCTCCATCTCTTTCTTCTTTCTTTTCTTTTGAGCATCAAGACTTGTTTAAGTCTTGAGTTTGCTTTTATTTATGATTGATTATTATAATGTTTACTTGTGGTTGTTCACATGATCCCTTAGGATTCCTAGCTCAACTTAATCTTTGATTAAGTTAGAGGTAGGAGCGACATTAGGCTTTCAATCCTTTGCATGATAACAATTAGGATAGTCCCTTTCAACCTTAACCTTAGGTCTATCTCTTTGCATGCTAACATTAGGTAGAGTTCCCTTTTATCTTAACCTTAGGACCATTGTGCATGACAACATTAGGACCTAGTTTCCCCTAGTTGTTTTCTTTTCAACCCTTGAGTCATTTCTCTTCTCATCTCAAAACAAGTTCAAAACACTTAATAAATACAACGAGTATTGTACGCCATGAGCCTTAAGTACATGGGAAATGAAGAATGAGGGGTCTCCCTTTACTTTTCTAGGGTGTTTAGCATATGTCCTGTTTGGGGGCGACCATGCGACGCATTCGCTCCTATGTCATAGACTTTAGTACAATACAAGTTTCAAACTAACCTAATCCACTTCTGTCTAAAAAACACAAACAAAGTTCAAATCTTTTTATCCTTCGGGATGGGTGTAATACCCCAAAATTTTCCCTCTCATTTTTCATATCATTTAGCATGTGCTTTCATTGCATTACATTGCATTCAAGTTATAGAAAAATAAAGCATTCATCTTTGCATTCAACATAGGGCATGTGATCAGTGGTTTTCAGAGTATTGATCATCCAAGGCAAGAGAGCTAGAGTCAAGGGTCTCCCAACAAGCCTCAAAGGTCTCTTATATCATATATCATCTCATTTGATCCCACAAGTCATTGGAAGAAGAGAGTTCATCAAGAAGATTGGACAGTTCATCATCTCCTATAAAAAACAGTCCAAATTAGGGGTTGTGATTCAAGCAGTCTCCTAATGAAATTTTGGTTCAAACTTGATCTCAATGTTTTCTACATGATGTCAAGTATCTAAGGATAGAAGATTGCCCACTGGTTCATTTCAGAAGAGGTTCAATTGGCCAGTTGCTTGAGAATCAAGAAATTTGGGGAAAAGTCAACTGTGCAAAGGAAAAAGTCAACCCCTGACTTTTTAAGGTAAAAAATTCATGAAATTCAAGTCACATATGTTCATTGGACAAGATTTGACCAAGAAATGATGGAGAAATCATCAAAAATCAAGAAATGTACAAAGTTTCCATTTTTAGAAACTTAGGGTTTCCAAAAATGGCAAGTTTGGATCATTTTGCACTACACTTCAAGGCATTCTTTCTTCATGATAAAAGCTCCAAACTTCAGGCCCAAGTTGAGCCAATTAAATATCACATTCCAAGCTTCAAATCCATATAAAGAACTCTTCCATTGGATCAAAATTGAAGGAGTTATGATCAATCAAAGTTTGGTACAATCAAGGCAAATTTCAAGTCATGGCAAGGCAAGTTCAGGCCTCCACACTATAATTTCATCAAACACTTGGTGTGCCAAATGTCAAGTCAAGTTTCTCCATCAAGGAGGCTTCAAATGAAAAATTGTTGAACATCAAAGTTGTTCATCTCCATGTCCTCTTTAACTTTGATGTTGGACATTTTTCAATTTGAACAAGTTATGAAGGAGTTATAGTGGTCCAAACATAGAAGCTCCACTCTAAAATTGCCATAGGCCATGATGCCATGCATGCAACAAGTTGCCACACCCATGAGGCAGTTTGGATCCCTTGAGTTTCAAGTCATTTTCAAGTGTGTTAAAAGTCTTCTTTCACTTTGATTCCAACATTAATCATGTTCTATGATGTACCATCTTTCCATAGCCACCAAGATCATCTCATTTCATGTATTATGCTTAGAGAATTCCATCATCAAACCTCCTTGTTTTCATTGAAACCATGCTGCCAAGAATAGAATGTTGACATTGTTGTTATTGATTCAGTTCACACGCATACATCAAGCACTACACACCAGCCACTCTTTTCCTATTATGAACACACATGTTTCTTACACATACATGCTACATACATCTCCATACACCAAAGAGGAAAGGTGGAAAACTTATTCTACAAGTTTTGCTACAGCAACACAACATCACTACCTCTGATTTCACTAAACCTCACCATGAACTAACATGATTGTCGTACCCCAAATTTTGACCAACCGTCTATTCTTTTTTGCTTTTTGTATTGAGGGGTTTATTTATTTTAATAGCAGGGGTAGAATAAATTATGATGGCGTTATGAGTTAAATAGGGTTAGATTACTGTTATTTTTATATATAGGGATTAATTAAGGTCATATTAATTTTTAATCGAATTATACTAGGGTCATAGTGGGGTTATTAGAGGATTAATGTTAATATTAATATTATTATTAATATTATCATTGAATTATTATTAAAATACCCGCTAATATTGTTTTATTTTGAATAAATAAAATGGTACAGTTGGTAGCAAGGGGAGTATAGGGAGTTACAAGACGGAGAGGTTGTGAGTTCGAATCCCACCTTTTTTATTTTTAATGTTGTATTTGTTTTATCTTTACTACTAACTTTTTTTTTTATTTTTAATAAAAATTCACAAAAATATCATTTTTTAATATTTATTTTTTTAATTTTCGTATTTGTATTTAATGCAATTTTAAAAATATGATTTTTTCATTAAAATCAATATTTTATGAAAAAAATCTCAAAAATCATAAAAATAAAGATAAAAATCAATCAAATCTTTTTTCTCAGTATCATTATTAGGATATTTCTTTTATTTAAAATATTAATTTTTTTATTTAAATTCACCAAGCCATGAATCCATCCAGATTCATTTGCTTGGGCTCCAAGAAATAGAGGAAAATCAGGTCAGATTAAAACCTTCCTAAACTGAAAAATTTTATTCAATGTCTGACCTAATTTTTCATCTATAAATAGACTCTATTTTCCACATTTTAACTCACCCACAAATTCACAATAATCAGTATAAAAAAGGTTGTTGTTCTTCACATTGAATAACAACAACACTAAAAGGGGGCAATTTTACAAACCATACGATAAAAAGTTGTTGTTCTTCACATATCGAAGAACAACAACAATAAAACCCTCAACACCAATAAAACCCTCAACCTTCAACATATCTAAGACAACACCAATAAAACCCTAAACCTTCAACATCCCTCGAAGGCAAAAAAAGGAAAACCCTAAACCTTCAACAACCCTAAACCTTCAATATCCCTCCGAGTCAAAAAGGAAAAGGAGATCTCACACCAAAAGAGAAACAGGATACAAAGAAGTCACCACCAAGAGAAAAAGGAATATACAAAGAAGGGGAAAAGGTAAAAGAAGGGGAAAATGCAAAAGAAGGGGAAAAGCTAAAGGAACAGGAAAGAAAAGAAGGGATGAAGGAAGCAGCTTAATTTGGTCACGGCAAGGGGAGGTAACTTAGGTTTTTTTATTGCTGTTACTATTAATTGATTGGGTTTTTTTCTGGAAAAGTTAGGGTTAGGGTTCATATTGAACCCTTGGGGTTTTAATAAATTTATTTTTAATAATTTTGGGTTTTTAAAATTGGTTTGTTTATTTAGAAATTATTATTATAATAATTGGAATCAAATCATTTTCTTTTTTTGTTTTTTTCTGAGGTGGTGTTGGCCATTGGGCTTTACGCCCAATGCTTTTGGCACCCCCCATCTATGGCCCAATTACTTTTCCTAAAGGTTTTTACATCCCTGTTTTTTATTTAATTAAATTATTGGATTAAATTATAAATTAATTATTTTATTTAGGTTTTTTTTTAATTAGGAGATTTTAAAATAAAAATAGAATTTAGGGTTGGTTTTTTTTTTTATTTTGGGATTTTTGTGGTTTTTTATTTCCATTTATTTCATTTAAAAATTATTACCATTGAATCAATTCCTTGATTCAAGTTGTAATAAGTTTTTCATTTGGTTTCTATTGCTTTTTTTTATCATTTAGTAAAAATTATTTAATTATATGGAAATTAAGTTTTTATGTAGATTTAATAAAAGGAGTTATTTTCTTAGGAAAATTATTTTAAAGGGATTAAAAAATAATAACAATAAATTAATTGGAACAAATATTTTAGAAGATTATTAATATGGATTTATTTTGTGAAATTCTGGTATCAGACGTGTGACGTTAAGGTGCGGTGTCACAACAACACACTCTGCACAATGGACAGAATAAACAGCAAAATAACACCAAGAATTGTTGACCCAGTTCGGTTACAACCAACCTACTCTGGGGGCTACCAAGCCAGGGATGGAATTCACTACTTGTAGATATAATTTACAGACTCAACAACCCGTTGACAATCTCCTAAACTTATACTCTACTAATGACTTCCTACCTAAGAAACCACTTAGGTATGAGAACACCACTCAATCCCTTACAAACACTCAAAGAAACCACTTTGAGTAACCTTGATCTTACTTCACAGCTTCGATCAAGCAACCACTCTCTATTGCTTCACAGCTTCTAGAGAGGACAGAATACGACACAGCAATTCACCCTAGAATTCTGGTTATACAACTCGTACAAAATACTCAAGATACTCAGCCTCTGCTCTTAATCTTCTCTCTGTATTTCTGTACCTTCTTCCTTTGGTCTTGTGCGCTTTATATAGCTCCTGAATTGGTCTTGGACTTGTTACAATATCTCCCAGATTTGTTATTTAAAACTGAATATTTAAAACAGATTTTCTCCTAAAACCTTTTTAAATCTTCAACCTTTTAAATCTCCTACAAATCTGCACCAGATCTCCTATGCAGCAGCAAATATCTATCCCAAGATATTCGCATCCAATGAGACAGCTTGCTCTCTATAATTCCAGCTAATACGCAACCCTAACAACATCACAGCCTGCTGTTGTTAATTCTGCAGATCTGATGTCACAACATCACCTATGTGACATCAGACATCCAACTTCAGTAAATACTTACTTAACACAACCCAGTGTTAAGACTTCAATGTTGCAACATCAGCACCTTGACATCAACATTGAGCATACCTTGTTTTACCAAAATTCCAGCCAATCCAAGAACTAACAATCTCCCCCTTTGGCTAATTTTGGCTAAAACAATCTCTGCACTCTGCAAACAAACTCTGCACTCTGCAAACAAACTCTGCACTTTTAGAGACTTTAGCAGTGGAAAAACTTCAATCAATAAATTTTTAAACTCTTCATCAGCAGCAGTTTGACAATTTTCACAGTCTTCATCACTTGATCTGCTGCAGCACCCTCTTCATTATTGACAACAGCCAATTGGTGCTCCCCCCCTCAAAAATATGAACCAGCATCACAGCTGTTCAGTAGCTCACAATGTGCAGCACTTCTCTCCCCCTTGATGTCTGCTTGGCTGCACTCTTCAAATGCTATGATATCTTTACTAGCTCAGTCTACACTCCCCCTCAATAATAGCATCAGCACTTTTCAACTAAACACCTTTTATTTTTAGCAGCATCAATTTCTCTTCATGGCAATTTTTAACTCTCTTGGCTATATTCTCCCCCTTTTTAGCCACAATTAGACAAGCTCTAATAACTACAGTCAGTACACCCTAGCTCTCATTGTTAGCCTCATAGTTAGCAACCAGGCAAAATAAATCATAGAAAACAAAACTAGTGCATATAACAGCACAATATTCAAATTACTTAACCAGCACAGCAAAAAAACTAAAAACTAAAACTACTATCTAAAAACAGCAGATAGAGGTTAGTCTTCATCTGAGCTGGTACCATCAGCATCTTCATCACCCTCATCTGACCTGGAATCCTCAGTGTCGCCATTCCCATTATCTTCCCCCTATTCCAAGTCTTTAATCATCTACTCAATCTTCATTTTCCTGACAGTGCTGGTCTTGATAACCATATCAAGATCCTTGCAGGTTGCCTTTAATTCTTCAATCAGCTCAGATTTTGTACTGACCTTCTTAACCCCAGAACTTGATGTTGTAACAATGTCTGGAACATGACTCCCAGCAAACAGTTTGGGATGCAAAGATAAAGCTGACTCCCTCTTACATGCTACCTCTGTACCGGTTAAGATTCCAAGATGTTGATCTAAGATCATTCCACAGATAAGGGAAGGGAATGATATAGGCATTTTGATAGCATTGGTGGCACCATGCTTCACTACTTGATCAAATATATAGCTTCCATAGTTGAACTTGACCTTTTTCCCTACAGCATAGATGAACCTTCCTAATCCCACAGTTATGGTGGTTTTGTGATTAGTAGGTACCCAGTTAGCCGCACCAATTCTGTGCAATATAGCATACTTGATACTGAGTTTGCTAGCTGTTAATTTATTTTTCAGTGGCCACACCTTAACTTGAGTAGCAGTGATCTCTCTACACACTTCATTATCAGTCACCTCCAGCTCACACTCCTCTTGCTCATCTCTTCCCAGATATTTGTTGACAGTACTAGGAGAGAAGTCAATACAGTGTCCCCTAACAAACACCTTCATGTAGTTCACACTTCTATTGTCAGAAATGTCTATGGGAATGTTGACAACAAATTCCTTAACAAGTCCATTATAGCACTTAGAGAATCTGGTCACAGTCTTTAGTAGTCCAGCACCATGAATGAGGTCCATAATTTCTTTCATCTCCAAGACATCCTTTCCAAGCTCCCTTTCCAGAGCTAACCTCCTTTGGCACACAAACTTCCACAAGGAAGCACTGCTCGCATAATGAAAGGATATGTTGTCCACTGGCACTTCAGGGACCTTATCAGAAATTCTCTTTAGAATGGTCTTTCTGACTGGTGTGATGTCATGGACATCTTCCTCAACTTCATCCTCAGACTCAGATTCTTCTCTAATCTTTCTCTTTTTGGAAGGTGTAACAACCTTGCTCCAAGGTTTTGTGGGACCAACAACGGTTTTCTTCTTTCCTTCAGTAGGCTTCTTAGGAGAGGATTCATTAGTCTTTCCTTTCCTTGTCTTTAGTCTCTTGGCAATACTAGGAACAACATTTCCAATGACTTCATTATCAGATAAGTCAACCACATTGATCACGTCCTCACTCTTTTCTTCTTCAGGAGTAGTTCTATCATTAATTTCCTCATGCACATCTTCTTCTTCCCCTCCTCTTTCAGAATCCTCAATGACAGACACAACAAGTCTATGAAGATCAGATTCTTCTCCTTGCATGTCTACCTTTTCTGCTGGCATCTGATTCAACGGTACAGAGATTCCTTTCACAGGTATTCCTTTGTCCAGTATTTTGGTTGCCAGATTACCCATACTCTTGTCAACATCAAACTTTTCTACCACAGTTTAAGACGTGGATGACCTAGGTGTTGATTTATCACTAAATAGGATACTGGTAACCAGCTTCTTTGTTTTAGTATTTTTAAAAGTAGTTGCGGCCCTTTTAGAAGCAAGTTTAGATGGTCTAGGTTTACCTGATTCTGGTAACATTACGGAGATGGGTTGTATATTCAGAGCTTCGTCTTCAGAGTACTCATCTGTAGAAACCCTTGCGTTATTCCGCGATGAACTTTTTGAAGGAGAAGATGTATGCTTTGACATGGTTCCTTTGAGAGAGTATGGATTGAGATGATTCTTCTTGTTGAAGGAGACCAACAGAAGAGAGATATGAGTTTTGATGAACTGTGATTTTGCTATAATAGGAAATAAGGGTTTGAGGTAAGGCGCCAGATTTTGTGTACTCTTTAAAGACCAATTACTAATTTTCTCCCTCCATAAATACTTTCCTTTTAAATAATTCACACCAGGACTCATTAACACTGAGTGACCTTTCAGCATCCTGACGTCATAGTCTGATGTTATAACATCAACTTGAGCATCATTAGTTGAACTACCTTTAAGAGGAATCCACTGATAGCAGTTATCTTTGGTTCTGGCACCCTTCAGAACAACCTGATTATGCTCATTAGATACCACACACTCATCCTTAGTGTAGTTTACCTTGTGACCTTCATCACACAACTGGCTTATGCTGATTAAATTTGCATTTAAACTACTGACAAACAAAACATTGTCAAGTTCAGGTCTACCATCACCTTGCACTTTTCCAACTCCTGCAACAACACCTTTTTCTCCATTGCCAAACATAACTTCAAGAGAGGAGCAAGGTCTAAATTCAGCAAACATGGATCTACATCCAGATATGTGTTTGGAACACCCACAGTCAAAATACCATGTTCCTTCTTTAGCCTCTTTGTCAGCCAAGTGAGCCAATAAGCACTTCACCTTCTCCTTAGGTACCCATTGTTTAACAACTTTGGGCCTGTACTCTCTCCATCTGTTTTGAGGCTGAGGGTATCCATGCAGCTTGTAGCACGAGTACTGCATATGTCCAATCCTTCCACAATAATAGCATCTCACCCTTTCATCTCTGAATCTTCTGCCATGATGAGATTGCTTAGGCTGCCATCCATAATGTGGTCTCCTCCTACCATAACTGGTCTGCCTTCTATTATGTTGGTATCTTCTCCCATAAGAAGGCTGAGAATGCTGTTTCCTGGATTGTCTCCCATGATGGTGTGGCTTTCTTCTTCCATAGTGATGAGACACAACATTGTTGTATCCATACCCATAACTATACCAGTTGTCCTGATGTTGAGACACCTGATGTGACATGTCCTGTTTGAGCCTTGCAGCTTGCATGCTCTTGTGAAATTGGGGAGGCATATACTGACTAGCTCTTTGAGGCTGCATCTTCCTCTGTTGGGGACCATCCTTTTTCTCAACATTCTAAGGCTGAACAACCTTCTTAGGGGTAGAATCCTGTCTCTTTGTTTGAGACATAGGTTGGGACACCTCCTCCTTTGCTCCTGAGGTGCTTGCCACATATCCTATACCAGACTTATCACCTGCAACATTTTCTGTCTGAAGGATCTTGTCAAGTGTGTCTGTACCGCAACTCAGCATCCTAACAGACTTTGTCATTTGATCAAGGTGAGCTCTAACTAGCACAACTTCATTTTCCAGATCAGTCTTTTCATTCTCTAGCTGAGCAATCTGTTGCTTGTGGCACTTATTTTCTTGACAAATCTCAACACTTTTTAAACACAGCTCTTGATAAGTAGATGCTAACTCCTCATAAGTTACTTCTCCATCACTAGAATCATCATCAGAAACAACAGCTCCTGTTAGGGCTCTAACATGCTTTGCTGATTCACCTTCACTTTCACTATCTGAGTCAGACCAGGAAACCGTCATGCCCTTCTTCTGCTTTTTCAAGAAGGTGGGACATTCTTTCTTGACATGTCCATATCCTTCACACTCAAAGCACTGAACTCCTTTATCTTGGGCAGTTTTCTCTTCATCCTTCTTGCTGGTGTCAGAAGTCATGTTCTTGACATTAGGCCCGGAGTTATTATTCATTCTCTTGAATACTTTGGTGAACTGTCTTCCCAACATCACTATGGCCTGAGATAGATCCTCCTGGGATTCAGAACTCTTCCCTTTGTCCTCTTGATCATTTAACACCAGGGCTATATTTTTTGGCTTCTTTTCTGGTTCTTCCTCATTCAACCCAAGCTCAAAGGTTTGAAGAGATCCAATGAGCTCATCTACTCTCATCTTACTGATGTCTTATGATTCTTCAATGGCAGTAACCTTTATCTTATACTTCTTAGGAAGGGATCTAAGGATCTTCCTTACAAGCTTTTCATCTGACATTTTCTCACCAAGAGCACTGGATGCATTAGCCAGCTCCAGAACATTCATGTGGAAGTCATGAATAGTCTCACCGTCCTTCATCTTTAGGCTTTCAAATTTTGATGTTAAAATCTGAAGTCTTGACATCTTAACTCTAGATGTTCCTTCATGTGTAGCCTGCAAAATATCCCACGCTTCCTTAGCAACTTCACAGGTATTGATTAACCTGAAGATATTCTTATCTAGTCCATTGAAGATGGCATTTAGAGCTTTGGAATTTCTAAGGGCAAGCTCATCTTCCTCCTTGGTCCACTCTTCTTCAGGCTTTGGCTTAGAGGTGCCTTCTTTATCTTTGCCAGCATCATCTTTCTCACACATGACAGGTGCTTTCCATTATTTAATAACAGCCTTTCAAGCCCTGCTGTCCAAGGATTTTAAGAAGGTAGTCATCCTTGGCTTCCAATAATCATAATTGGATCCATCCAAAATAGGGGGTCTGTTGACGAATCCTCCAACTTCTTTGTCCATCTTTACACCAGAAAGTAACTTCCCTAGATCTCACCCAGAGACAGACAGGATGCCTACTCTGATACCAATTGAAATTATGGTATCAGACGTGTGATGTTAAGGTGCGATGTCACAACAACACACTCTGCACAATGGACAGAATAAACAGCAAAATAACACCAAGAATTGTTGACCCAGTTCGGTTACAACCAACCTACTCTGGGGGCTACCAAGCCAGGGATGGAATTCACTACTTGTAGATATAATTTACAGACTCAACAACCCATTGACAATCTCCTAAACTTATACTCTACTAATGACTTCCTACCTAAGAAACAACTTAGGTATGAGAACACCACTAAATCCCTTACAAACACTCAAAGAAACCACTTTGAGTAACCTTGATCTTACTTCACAGCTTCGATCAAGCAACCACTCTCTATTGCTTCACAGCTTCTAGAGAGGACAGAATACGACACAACAATTCACCCTAGAATTCTGGTTATACAACTCGTACAAAATACTCAAGATACTCAGCCTCTGCTCTTAATCTTCTCTTTGTATTTCTGTACCTTCTTCCTTTGGTCTTGTGCGCTTTATATAGCTCCTGAATTGGTCTTGGACTTGCTATAATATCTCCCAGATTTTTTATTTAAAACTGAATATTTAAAACATATTTTCTCCTAAAACCTTTTTAAATCTTCAACCTTTTAAATCTCCTACAAATCTGCACCAGATCTTCTATGCAGCAGCAAATATCTATCCCAAGATATTCGCATCCAATGAGACAGCTTGCTCTCCACAATTCCAGCTAATACGCAACCCTAACAACATCACAGCCTGCTGTTGTTAATTCTGCAGATCTGATGTCACAACATCATCTATGTGACATCAGACATCCAACTTCAGCAAATACTTACTTAACACAGCCCAGTGTTAAGACTTCAATGTTGCAACATCAGCACCTTGACATCAACATTGAACATACCTTGTTTTACCAAAATTCCAGCCAATCCAAGAGCTAACATTTTGGATTAATTTGTATTTTTGATATATTAAATTATTTGACGTTTGGGGTTCAATTTCTTTTTTTTTTTTTTAAATTAGAAAAATGGTTTTAGAAGGAAAAAGGATTTTTAAAGTTTTAAGGGATTTACACATGGGGATAAAGCTCTTGGTCCGAGAGCCTAAATAAAGGATGGGATTTGGGATTGAGGAATTAAACTCTTGATATCCGAGAGTATAAATAAAAGGATTAAGGGATAAAGCTCTTGGTCCGAGAGCCTAAATAAAGGATGGGATATGGATTTTTGGGATAAAACTCTTCCTCCGAGAGTATAAACAATGGACAAAGGGATTTAAGGGATAAAACTCCTCATCTAGGAGTATAAACACTAGATTTAAGGGATAAAACTCTTTATCCAAGAGTATAAATAGTGGATGGGGTTTAGGGATAGGATTTGGGATTTAGGAATAGGATTAGGGGAGGTGAACTACGGTTACTCTGATCCTTCATTTTGAGGGTACGTAGGCATAGGGTTGCAAACCAACCCTAGCGAGTATAATTAGGAAAAAACTTAGGTTTTCTTTTCATTTAGACAAACAAACATACCCTAAACTCAAAGGTGGATCCCATTGAGTACAATGGAAGTGAAGGGTGCCTAACACCTTCCCTTCACTTAAATGACTCCCGAACCGTAGGAATCTCTACCCTTAGGATTAGGACTTTTTAGGTTTATCATTATTTTCCTTAGAAAAAATATGATGGCGACTCGATATTTTTGCCAGCCGCGACAGCTGGCGACATTGCTGGGGACTCCTTCCTAGTGAGAGTCAATCATAGCCTTAGGATTTAGGGATTTGTTTGTCTTGGATGTTATTTTGGTTTTTTTTTATTTTTTTTATTGTTATTTATTTATTGTTATTTATTTATTTTTATTTCATATATTTATTTATTTAACATTTTGTTTTTTGTATTATCATGCAAGGGATTGGGACATAAAAAAAAAGGAGTGAAGCTAAAATCCAAAGCTTGGAGGATAACCCTAGAACCTAAAGTGGAATGGAAATGTTTTTGCGGGGGACGCAACGTCCCCTAAAATGCATTGATGCCACACTCAGAGTAGATCCTTCCAAAGTCGTCCTCACGAAAGGGCTAGCCCCTCTCGTAGTGGAATGATTTGGATGTGGTTCGTGATTATGAGAACCTTAACCTACCCCACACCAATCTATGGAGACCCTATGTATTCAACCCTCAAGGGCTGTTACTAGGCTCCTACCCCAAATGAGACTTATCCCGAAGGATTACCGTAGGAAGGCTTGCTCCTTCTCATGGTAAAACAAGGGTATAGTCTGAACATGTTGGGGTCGTTATGCTGTCCAATTTTTTATATCCTACATGTGAGGGGATTGGGTAGATGAGCTTTAGATCTAAACCTATTATAGGGAGCCTACCTAGTTAGGGTCATGCTTGCATTTTCACCTTACCCTAACCAAAAACAAAAAAGAACGAAGTGTCCATGTCATCATGCATTTAAAAACTTTTTTTCGCATATATGCATTTTTGTGGGGAATTTCAAGATGTGTTGTAGGAATATGGGAAAGATTGAATCTGCTCAAGGGATGGTTATACACAAGCATGGAAGGTTCCTCGATCTCTTGGGGACTCCTATGAAGGTAGAGGCCATAATTGCTTTGGCACAAATTTATGATCCTTCTCTATGTGACTTCCTCTTCAAGGATTTTCAACTGGCTCTTACGCTATACTTGGATTTACAAGGAAAAAAACTTGCAAGGGGCATGAAAAAAAAAGAAAAAGAAAAGGGTCAAGCCTAAGGACTTAGCTGTACCTGTGGAAGATCTAAGAGGATAGGAAAATGCAAGGGCTCAAGAAAGGGTACTTGGAGGAGTTCAAAGCTCATTTGAAGAAGGCATTAGGGGCATCTATATAGTTTATGCCTTCTTAAGTTCAGAAGTTTCCATTTTTGGGATTATTGTTTTGGATTATTTTCCTAATTTTATATTCATCTCTAACTACAATGGATTTTGGAATTCCCCCCAAATAAATTTTTAAAATTATTTTTGCATACCCCATGTATTTTCATGCATTTGCATACATACACATACATTTGCATATCCTTTCCGCTTTCGCCCTTGAGCTAAGAGGTTTCCCGATACTCATGAACGAACTTAAAGGATACCTCAAGAAGCTACGGAGGAATTCAAGAGGGACAAGTACCATTGAGGAAAGAAGATAACCCTTCACCAGGTCTACCAGAGGAGTTCTTAGAGCCTCAAATGTAATAACCTTGGATGATGCCCATACAACAAAGGAAGTTTGGAAGGGAACTAGATCCTACACCAATATCTCAAGACTGGTGGATCAACAAGGGAGCTCACTTCTAGGATCAGTAGGCCTTTATCATTTCTAGTTGTAATTTCTTTTTGCTAAGTGTTGTTTATATTAAAGGTTGTACCTTTTGAGATATAATTTTAATGAAATAAACATGCATGTTTTTGGAATTCATCCATTCGTTTTCACTCTTTCTTATAAAAAAAAAGGAATCAACGCTTTTCCATTTCACCTCACCTCTTCAGCAAACTTAGGAGGAGAAGGATGTAAATAAACAAACGAATATTGCTGATGTATGCTTTAATGGTATGACCTAGCTGACGATGTAAGGCATTGTTTCACTTCACAAACACTGGAGGAATAAGGAGTTAATCCGTAGTCAACCCCCTCGAGCCAGAAGTTGGTGTTCTTTTTATTTAAAAAAAAAACTTAATATTAACCAGGGGCAGGGTAGATTTCAATTTACTCAACGATGCATTCTGATCTCAAGAGAATCAGTCAATCCAAGCAAAGGGTTTAAAGCACATCTTCTTCCTCACACCATCCAACATTGAGGAAGCAAAAGGGATAATAGCTCATAATATCTAATATGGCAGTCACACCCTTTCTAAGTCAAAAGCAAATCACTCAAGAATTGTTCCAAAAAAAAGGGAGAAAAGCCCGCTAAGTCAAGAGGAAAAGGAAAAAACTGAAAAACAGTGGACTTTGACTTAGGAAAAAATAAGGGTATCCCGATGGACTACTAAATTCAGAAGAATTGGTCCATGCAAAAATAAGGGATTAAAAGAAAGGAAAAAGGAAAATAGGGAACAATCTTATAAACAGGAGTGAGTGACTGCACCACAAAAAAATCTCATCGAGTGCTTAAACCAGTATGCCTTTTAATCACCGTGACTGAAAAGGTTCTCTTGCAGGATGAACGCGTCTGTTGGGTTAATGGGATTTAGGAATGGAGAACATCAAGGAGAATGGGGTGGGTTAAATTTCAAATTTTGAGCCTTGTATCCTTTGTTTTTTAGCCGTGAACCAGGCCACGTTACAACATATAAAAGTCCTAATTGAAGCTAGGGGCACTATAAAAGCATACTCGGCAAATTCATTGTTAAACTGACTCCGAATCCGAATGTTTGTTGGAACATTGCTAACCATATTCTCACATCTTCATTTGTGCCAACCTTATGAACAAATATCATTTGTATACGCCGTAAAATTTTTTTTTCTTTCTTGATTTCAAAACTTGCATGAGCATTGAGTTAGAATTACTTTTCAAAGGGAATAATTTTACTCACAAATCAATACTTAACACCAAAGAAATATCAATAATGGTCTAATCAGGGGTATATCATTTCAAGGAATTTTGGACTAGGGGCAAGTCACCTAAGGATCCTCGCAATCAAGGGGCAAATCCTAATGATCATAGGAGCATATCATCTGGAAATCTTACTAACAATGGGCAAAGCACCCCAAAATTTGACACACTGATGCTGAATCACCTCCATGTCTCTAATGATAAGGGGTGGACCTTTCAAGAGATTAACGCTGGGGCATACCAACTCAAGGGTGCATTTAAGGCCAATCACTTCAGGAGTCATCTAATCAGGGGCAAAGACATGATAATGGGGCAGCTCATGTTAAGGTCATATCACAGTATGGTAGGATCCACGTTCCTTTTCAGGCCACTCCTCCATACCCAATTAATTAAGGGGCATACCTTTTGAAGATTCAAAATCTGGGGCATATTTTTCAAGGTTGAAATACTGGGGCAGTTTATCTCAAGGTCGTATCAAGGCATGGTGGGATCTGAGGTCCTTTTCAGGCGTAATCCTGTGAAACTCAAACAATCAAGGGCAAACCCTCTTCATACTTCCAAGAGGCACATGCAAGCTCTGTCCTACATCAACAATCGCCAGGGTTCAAAACGAGTATCGGGATATCAGGCTAGCTCAACACACCCTACCATATCAGTTAACAAATATCATGGGGACACTCAGCACTGGGGCACTTATGGAAACATTCAAATCATTGTCATGCATTAATCATGTCGCTACGCTCTAGCATCTAATCATGCATATATAACATAACATCACATACATACATGAGCATACATGCATGAACATACATACATGCACTCATGCATACATACATAAGGTTCATAACTACTCTTAGGGGTTTAATCCCCAACTTGGCAACATGGATTTCATAAGGTATCGTGTTTCTTCAATTATCTAAGGGTTTTTATTTAGGGTTCCATTAAGGGTTTTGTCGAGGGTTTCATTAGGATTTTTCATTAGTTTTTATCAGAGGGATTATATCCAGGGTTTCATTTAAAGGATTTCATTTAAAGGTTTCCTCTAAGGGTTTTATCAAGGGTTTATCGAGGTTTTTTTCCTCATGGGATTTTATCAAAGAATTTTTAATTTTTTTTCCAAGGGATTTAGCAGGGGTTCTACAAAAATTCCTATCCAGGGATTTTTCATCATCAAGGGATTTCATCAAGGGATTTATCAGGGGTTCTACAAAAATTCCTATCCAGGGATTTTTCATCATCTAGGGATTTCATCAAGGGGTTCTATCAAAGGGTTTACATCGAACATTCTACACAGGGATTTACCAAAAGGGGTCTACCAGATTTTTAGGGGTTCTACCAGAATGTTAATAAAGGGTTCACCAATGTCTTATCATGGGGTTTCACCAGGGTTTTGCCAAATGGTTTCACTGGGGTCTTATCAAGAAGTTTTCTATTAAGGGATTTTCGCTCAAGAGATTTCGTCGAGGAGTTGTATCAGGGGTTCTACTGGATTTTGTTCAAGGGGCTCCATCTAGGGATTTTCATCCAAAAAGGGTTTTTGTTTAGAATTAAAAAAAAGGGGGAGGGTTTATTGGATTTGTCATCAAAGGATTCTACCTAGGGGTGTCACTGTTGTGTCAATAGGTTTTATCACAAGGGGTTTCTCGAAAAGGTATTTATCAAGGGGTTCAATCGGGTATTTCGTTAAGGGTTTATTACTAGGGATCTTAGGATAATCAGCGTAGTACCTACCGGACTCTGTGGTCAAAATTAGGGTCCTTCTTATATTTAATCGTCTCCGCAACAAAAGAGGAAGGCTCATCAACATCCTCTTTCTGATTCGAAGACGATTAAATAGGGGCATCTGTCGTACCCCAAATTTTGACCAACCGTCTATTCTTTTTTGCTTTTTGTATTGAGGGGTTTATTTATTTTAATAGCAGGGGTAGAATAAATTATGATGGCGTTATGAGTTAAATAGGGTTAGATTACTGTTATTTTTATATATAGGGATTAATTAAGGTCATATTAATTTTTAATCGAATTATACTAGGGTCATAGTGGGGTTATTAGAGGATTAATGTTAATATTAATATTATTATTAATATTATTATTAATATTATCATTGAATTATTATTAAAATACCCGCTAATGTTGTTTTATTTTGAATAAATAAAATGGTACAGTTGGTAGCAAGGGGAGTATAGGGAGTTACAAGACGGAGAGGTTGTGAGTTCGAATCCCACCTTTTTCATTTTTAATGTTGTATTTGTTTTATCTTTACTACTAACTTTTTTTTTTATTTTTAATAAAAATTCACAAAAATATCATTTTTTAATATTTATTTTTTTAATTTTCGTATTTGTATTTAATGCAATTTTAAAAATATGATTTTTTCATTAAAATCAATATTTTATGAAAAAAATCTCAAAAATCATAAAAATAAAGATAAAAATCAATCAAATCTTTTTTTCTCAGTATCATTATTAGGATATTTCTTTTATTTAAAATATTAATTTTTTTATTTAAATTCACCAAGCCATGAATCCATCCAGATTCATTTGCTTGGGCTCCAAGAAATAGAGGAAAATCAGGTCAGATTAAAACCTTCCTAAACTGAAAAATTTTATTCAATGTCTGACCTAATTTTTCATCTATAAATAGACTCTATTTTCCACATTTTAACTCACCCACAAATTCACAATAATCAGTATAAAAAAGGTTGTTGTTCTTCACATTGAAGAACAACAACACTAAAAGGGGGCAATTTTACAAACCATACGATAAAAAGTTGTTGTTCTTCACATATCAAAGAACAACAACAATAAAACCCTCAACACCAATAAAACCCTCAACCTTCAACATATCTAAGACAACACCAATAAAACCCTAAACCTTCAACATCCCTCGAAGGCAAAAAAAGGAAAACCCTAAACCTTCAACAACCCTAAACCTTCAATATCCCTCCGAGTCAAAAAGGAAAAGGAGATCTCACACCAAAAGAGAAACAGGATACAAAGAAGTCACCACCAAGAGAAAAAGGAATATACAAAGAAGGGGAAAAGGTAAAAGAAGGGGAAAAGGCAAAAGAAGGGGAAAAGGCACAAGAAGGGAAAAAGCTAAAGGAACAGGAAAGAAAAGAAGGGATGAAGGAAGCAGCTTAATTTGGTCACGGCAAGGGGAGGTAACTTAGGTTTTTTTATTGCTGTTACTATTAATTGATTGGGTTTTTTTCGGGAAAAGTTAGGGTTAGGGTTCATATTGAACCCTTGGGGTTTTAATAAATTTATTTTTAATAATTTTGGGTTTTTAAAATTGGTTTGTTTATTTAGAAATTATTATTATAATAATTGGAATCAAATCATTTTCTTTTTTTGTTTTTTTTCTGAGGTGGTGTTGGCCATTGGGCTTTACGCCCAATGCTTTTGGCACCCCCCATCTATGGCCCAATTACTTTTCCTAAAGGTTTTTACATCCCTGTTTTTTATTTAATTAAATTATTGGATTAAATTATAAATTAATTATTTTATTTAGGTTTTTTTAATTAGGAGATTTTAACATAAAAAATAGAATTTAGGGTTGGTTTTTTTTATTTTGGGATTTTTGTGGTTTTTTATTTCCATTTATTTCATTTAAAAATTATTACCATTGAATCAATTCCTTGATTCAAGTTGTAATAAGTTTTTCATTTGGTTTCTATTGCTTTTTTTTTTATCATTTAGTAAAAATTATTTAATTATATGGAAATTAAGTTTTTATGTAGATTTAATAAAAGGAGTTATTTTCTTAGGAAAATCATTTTAAAGGGATTAAAAAATAATAATAATAAATTAATTGGAACAAATATTTTAGGAGATTATTAATATGGATTTATTTTGGATTAATTTGTATTTTTGATATATTAAATTATTTGACGTTTGGGGTTCAATTTTTTTTTTTTTTTTTTAAATTAGAAAAATGGTTTTAGAAGGAAAAAGGATTTTTAAAGTTTTAAGGGATTTACACATGGGGATAAAGCTCTTGGTCCGAGAGCCTAAATAAAGGATGGGATTTGGGATTGAGGAATTAAACTCTTGATATCCAAGAGTATAAATAAAAGGATTAAGGGATAAAGCTCTTGGTCCGAGTGCCTAAATAAAGGATGAGATATGAATTTTTGGGATAAAACTCTTCCTCCGAGAGTATAAACAATGGACAAAGGGATTTAAGGGATAAAACTCCTCATCTAGGAGTATAAACACTAGATTTAAGGGATAGAACTCTTTATCCAAGAGTATAAATAGTGGATGGGGTTTAGGGATAGGATTTGGGATTTAGGAATAGGATTAGGGGGTAGGAATAGGGGAGGTGAACTACGGTTACTCTGATCCTTCATTTTGAGGGTACGTAGGCATAGGGATGCAAACCAACCCTAGCGAGTATAATTAGGAAAAAACTTAGGTTTTCTTTTCATTTAGACAAACAAACATACCCTAAACTCAAAGGTGGATCCCATTGAGTACAATGGAAGTGAAGGGTGCCTAACACCTTCCCTTCACTTAAATGACTCCCGAACCGTAGGAATCTCTACCTTAGGGTAAGGATATTTAGGTTTATCATTATTTTCCTTTAAAAAATATGGTGGCGACTCGAAAATTTTTGCCGGCCGCGACAAAATTGATTAAAGGGGGAGGGCGGTAATGAACCATGACATAGAAAATTTTTAAAATCATTTTTTACTAAATAGCAAGAAAAACAGTAGTGAGAGTGGAGAAAATGAAGAACAGAAAAAAAAACTTGAAAACCATAAAAACTTACCATTTTCATTTTCCTGCACACACAAAAACCACAATCAATAGCACTCGGCTCCTTTCATTTTAGATTCCTCCATCCTCTTAAAAACCATTACTCGTGCCTTCACTAACGATTCCCCACTACCACTCACTCATGTTCCCTTTGTCCGTCTGCCATCTTCAACCTTGACGCCCTTCACGAACCTCTGCCCCAACCTTTCTTTCAACCTTCATACATACCCTTTCTTCCAATCATAAAAGTCAATCGCAAATCCCAAACCCATTCAGAGCAACCCTAAAACAAACCGAAATGAGAAGAGGAAGTCGTGAGCGAACAAACCCAAATGAGACGAACCACAAGTGATCAAGCGCGAAGACAGATAGGAACAGGGATTGAAACAAGGTGTGCGATAACGTTTGTTTTCATTTGCGTCGATTTTGTTCTGATGTTGGCTACGCGTGTTTTCCAGAAGCGTTGTTTCTCATTACCATGATTGTGTCTTTTTCGTTTCACATGGTCGTATGTGGTTTTGTTTTAGGTTTTTCCTCCTTTCATTACAACTTTAAACTGGGTCAGGATCCATGACCCATGACCCTCACCTCATCAGACACAGGGGCCCTCTTTGGGCTTCTTGGTGCTACTATGTTTTTGATTCATGGCCCAGTATCGTTTCAGCACCACCTTTTTAATTCTTTTAGATTCTAGTCAACTATTTTTTTTTTTGTTTTAATGGAGTTTAGTTATTAGTTTTTCCATTAGGCTTTTTTATTAGTTTTAGTTAGTTTTTATTTTAATTAGTTATTAGTTTTTATTTAGGTTTTACTTTATTAAATTAATTAATTTTGATAAGGCCAATTATTTGGTAGATTAGTTAATTAGAAGATGAGTTAACTAGTAAATTAATTAGTTGGATTTTAATTTAGCTTGTTAATTAGTTTTCAATTAGATTTTAGATTAATTAATTAGTTTTAGGTAGGAATTAGTATATTAGTCTAATTAGATTTTAATTTAATTTCTTGGTTAGATTTTATTCGATTCTTAAATCAACTTTGACAATCCTTGACTTTATTTTCTGTTAATACTTGAGTTTCAATTTTGAATTCGATTCTTGGTATGTTCGAAGTTTTGATGCCAGTTTTGGATTAGGTGTCGATCAATCTTTGTTCCCTTATTCCAAAGGAAAGTCTCTCTATGGACCTCAAAGTCATAGATAACTCATTACCATCTTGTCCTCATTAGAGCCATCTTCCACCCTTGGCCTCATTAGAGCCTTACCTTTCCCTTGGCCTCATTAGAGCCATACCTTATCCTCATTAGGATCAACCCTTGGCCTCATTAGAGCCACTTACTCTTACCACTTAGGTTTCCCCCTAGAGTACTTCAACTCTATGTGAGCATCACCTTGATGTTTCATTCCCTTTTGGCCTCATTAGAGCCATTCAACCCATAAACTTAGAACTAGGATAAAGTTCTTGAACTCTATGTGATTCTCATCATCATGAGTATTCACTTACCCTCTATAACTTAGACTTAGAGAGTTCTTTAACTCTATATGAGTGTCATGCTCATTCCCCTTAGAACTTTGACCATAGTCAATGGTTCCTCACGCTTAGTGAGGTGAACTACGAATGCTCTGATTCTTTAGTCAGGATACGTAGGCACAAGATGCGACATCTTGGCGAGCATACTTAGTGTACATACCATTAGGTCTTTACCTTTAGCCTTGGTCTTTACCATTAGTTTTTACCTTTAGCCTTGGTCTTTACCCTTAGGTTATTACCTTTAGCACTTTGGTCTTTACCATAGGTATTTACCTTTACCCTTAGCAGTTCCCTTAGCAAGCAAACATAACATAACACAAATACAAACAAGAGGTTCCTGTAGAGTACTATAGATATCTAGGATGCTAATACCTTCCCTTATTATAACCAACCCCCGAACCCCCGATCTCTTAGCTGTGTCTTTACATAGCGCACTTAGGGTTTTCTTCGATCTTTACCCTTTCTTTTGGATAAATCAAAGCTCGGTGGTGAATTTCAAAGATGTGTGATTCAAGTTAATTAATAGCTTGATATCCGATTCTCACTGTAACAGAAATGGCGACTTCACTGGGGAGAGATTTGAATAGAGGGTTAAGCCCACCTTGTTTTGCATTTGTGTTATATGTTTTGCTTAACACAATACACACACACACACATGAGAACACTCTAACCCGTGCCACACCTCACTCTCATTTTTTTTCTCACTAACTCACCTCTAACTAACTTCTTAACTAAGATTAACCACTAACCACACATTAACCAACCATATATAATCCTTTAACCACCCCTAACAGAATCAGTTAGATCCATTAGAGCAAGAGAGATCAAAAATTCACTTTTTACACTTTCATCTTCATCCCTTCGAATCTCTCTCATCTTGAGAGATTTTGCAGAAATTTCTTCACCATCTTCATCACTACTCTTCATACTTGCTTCTGTTTGCAAGAGTTTCCATGTGGAAGCACCATAGAATCATCCACGGATTCATCACCCTTCATCATCAAACTTGCATTTTCAGTCAAGATTCAAGGGAGTTAAGCATTTATTTTGCTTGGTGAAGATCTCAAGACCTTGGAGTGAAGTTTTCTGGGTTTCTATATACTTGAATAACATTTCCGGCCAGGTGAGAGTTCTTGAAACTTTATGCATCATTCTAGAGCAATTTATGAGGATTAGAAGCATGTAGATAGTTGCATCTGAAGTCCTCTTACCTGAGGCTCTGTTTGTGGTTAGAATAGGGCAAAAATGTGACATTATTGGATTTAGGGCTTAACTTATTCTCGTTTGTTTTGCATGATAGAGTGCTCAAATGAAAAATCTAAGGCCATATTTGGATTCAGCATGAAAAACCAATTGGGACATGGGTCTTCTTTTTAATTTCTGGGATGTTTGGTCGTTGCTCACAGTGGTGGTCCACCGAAGGAGACGACCGGAGCCCTAGCTCCGGCGTCTGTGTTACCTGGTCTTTGAAGTCAACACGCGTGCATGGCACACTCTGATTGGTCAGCATGTGAATGTTTAATCCCACATGTATCAATGTGCCAACGCATTAATGAAGGGAAGAAAAAACATGTGCTTCATTTCCTTTTTCCTTGTTTTTTAATTTTTAGAATAAATAAATAAAATCAAATAAAAAATGGTTATTGTAAATGTTAATGGGCCTGCGCCATAATTGCTATCCTCACCCGTTCTTATTTTTATTTTCTTTTTGAAACTCGTTCCATTTTGCATCATTAAAAATAGTTTTCTTCATCAAAAAATTCCAATAAAATTCATGAATGATCTTTCACATATTAATTAATTTTTCATAATTTTTAATTTCATTTTTTGATTAAATTTAGTAATTTTTTTGGATTTTTGATTTAAAGGTGTACATATTGGCATATCTTGCATACCATGTCTTGAAATTAATTTTCTAAACTAGTTTTGATCTCAACTTTTGCATACACTTAGTCACATGATTATAGGACATGTTGATGATCACTTGGGATTTTTTCCATTTTGTTTTGGTTCACTTTTGAATCATCTTTTGAAGCTTGTTTTGATTGACCCTTGCTTTGTATCTTGCCATATTGTTTGATATTGTTTAAGCATCTTGTGCACATAATCTTGGGCATATTTTTAGGAAATAATGAGCTACTGACATCATCATACCATGATTAAATTCTCATAATTTTTCAAGTCTCCTAACTATTTTTCATAAACAATTCCATGTGTGTCTTCTTACCTGAACTTTTGTGGTGATTCTTAGATTGTTTAGGAGGTGAATTTGTGCAATGATTATAGGTCTTATTTCTCATCCAAGTACAATTGATTAGAAATGAAACTCATTTTACAGGTCATTTTGTATGCTCATAATTGGTGTAAAACTTGCACAAACTTGAACATGATTAAGCATCAACTTTGACAATTTCACTTGAGCTTTTGTGTACTTCCTTTGCCCAATGTTTGTAAGGTCTAATTGTGAAACTTTATAGGTCATTTGTTACTAGCTTTCCTACTTAGATACTCACTTGGCATGACCTTTTCATTTTCTTACATGATTAAAACTTCACATGCTCATAAAGGGTGATTAAGGTTAACTTTGATTCCTACTTGCATTAGGCCTTGAAAATGTTTTGCCATGACACCTTTGTGACTACTTGAGGTTACTTTTAAACATTAAATCAATGAGTTAGCCTCTGACTTAGGTCATTTACAAGTCAACTTCATGCTTATTTGTTCATTGTTGTGTCATAAGTGAATGATGCATCATAAAGGTGACATTCTAGTGTAGAATTGCCTAATCTCTTGAACATGACTTGGTGCGGGTTTCATAATCATTTCTTAGAATATCAAACCTTATTTTTCTATGATCATACCATGTGTGCTACTGACCCAACTTGGATATATGTCTTAACTTCACTTGTGTAGCTTTTAGGGGTATACTTTGCATGACTTCTCAAGTAACAATTGTTTGTGTGCTAACATGAGACATAACTTGAATTCTTTTACACTTATTAGGAAAATAACATGAATGAGATATAATAGAACATAGCTACTTCCCCACTAGGTTTATCATCCTTTTAGGACCGATTTCCTTTTGTTTAATGATTGACATTACTTCTAGGATAGTCTGAAGACATTTGCATGTGCATTAGTGCATAGTTTTGCATAATTCTTTCAACTATCCAATAGTTGAGCTTGGTTTGAATTTGATGAACATTTGTATCACTTTACATTGACATCAACTCTTATAAGGTCCCTCTTTCATCTCACTTCTTCTTTATTACTTCTTTGAATGGTGATTGAATTGCTTAATGTTTACTTGTGTATGATCACATGGTCCCTTAAGATTCCTAGCTTGAATATAATCTTCGATTAGGTTTAAAGTAGGATAGACATTAGGTTGTCAATCCAAGCATGCTAACATAGATTCCCTTTCCTTATTTCAACAATAGGATCAATCATTGCATGACAACTTCTAGGCTAGAGATCCCCTTAGATTTTCTTTTAACCATTTGAGTCTCTTTTCTCTCTCTAAAAGGAAAAAAAAAAGCAAAAACACTTAACAAGTATTGTATGTGTAGTGCGCCACGAGCCTTAAGCATATGGGAAATGATTAGTGAAGGTCTCCTTTACTCTTCTAGGATGCTTTGCAAACGTCTCGTTGGGGGCGACCTTGTCAAAGTATTCACTCATATGTCATAGTCTTTAGCACAATGCATATTGCAAACAAAACAAATCAAAACACTTCCTCTAAAAGACATAAACAAATCAATCGTCTTCCTTCGGGACTCTTTTCTCATCTCACTTCCTCTAATCGTAAGTATATGCTATTTCTGTTATACCGCAAACAGGTAAACGTGTAAGGCTCCACACAACGAGCGGAAACACCTAAACTGCTAGAACGCGAACGTTAGCATCGTCCACCTAAAAAAGACCAAACAAACAAGGCCACTCGTAGTGAGCCGAACTACGACTGCTCTGACTTCCTCTCTCTCGTCTAGGATACGTAGGCACAAGACGCGATGTCTTGGCAAGCATAATCCCCTTTTCTATTCAGAACTGCTTTGGCTCTAATTCTCATTCCAGATGAGATACGTGGGCATGGGATGTAAGATCCTATCGAGTCACCTTTCGTGCCTCTCCCCCCCCCCCCCCCCCCTCTTATTTGTTTCTCATTCTATTCCTTCCCAGTTAGCAGTGGAGCTTCAGATATCTACACCTTTTGATTAGAACAACAAGCGTGGATCCCATCGAGTACGATGGACGCGGAGGGGTGCTAATCCTTCTCTCTGCGTAACCGACTCCTGAACCCCGATCTTGGTCGCAAGACCATTCCTTTCCCTTCTTCAGGTTTCTTCGATCGTTTCCTTTCCTCTTTGGGATAAAAATGTTCAGTGGCGACTCTGTTTCCCGCCGGTTGTTTTCGCGTTGTGACATGCACCGAATGAAATTCACTTTGCCACAAAGCCTGCTCTGTTACAAATCCACCGGTCTAAGGTTAATCGTCGGCCGCCATTAGGTAATACTCCTTCCTTGTTTTTTCAATGTTGTGTGATTGTCTTGGACTGCGAAGAACCGAGACGTTTTTTGCGCGAGAGAGCGAAATTCACGAGAGAGAAAGGAGTGGGTCAATTGAGAGGATGTTGGGATTCTTTTTCACCTCATTTATTCTGAGTTGATGTTGTTGGTCTGGGCCGGGTGAGAAATCCGACCCATTTGTTTTTGTTTCCCATTCGTTTTCCTTGGGATTTGAGGAAGTAAGCCTACATTTTTATTTTTATTTTTAACCTTTTTTTAGTTTTTAAATTCTTTATCTTAATTTAGTTTTGTTTTATTGAGTAATTAGTTTTTAATAATAATTTGAGTTAGTTAGTTGATGTTGGTTTAAGAACCATGTTTAATTTAAACTTGCGATCAATTTTTTTTAAATTTGTGATTGATTTCTGGTTCAAGTGTGTGATTAATTATTTGAAGTAATTTTGATTAGCTTCGAATCTCTTTATTGACTTTTGTTATGATCGTGTTAAATTTTGTTGATATTTTGTGCCTTGAGCATGACACGTGCGACTGTTCCTGATACGTGACGTTATTGATTATTGGACTGTTTCGATTTCCTCATTCAATTTAATCTTCGACTAATTTGAATCACAGTTAGACATTAGAGCGGAACTTCGTACCTTGCTCCTTATGGTTGCTTGTATTCCCGGTTCCAAAGGAAAGGATCACATCCTGTTGACTGCCATGTCATACTTAGGAAAACTTTAAGACCTTCCCTTTATCCTAGCCTTAGGATTAGAGCCTCCGTACTCTATGTAAGTTGTTCTGCCATGATCACTTACTTTCCTTTTATCCTAGCCTTAGGATTAGAGTGGCCGTACTCTATGTAAGTTTCTGCCATGGACACTTACTCTTACTTTCCTTTTATCCTAGCCTTAGAATTAGATTCGCCGTACTCTATGTAAGTTTCCTGCCATGGACACTTACTCTTTCTTTCCCTTTTATCCTAGCCTTAGGATTAGAGTCGCCATACTCTATGTAAGTTCCTGCCATGGACACTTACTCATCTTTACCCGTTTAACTTAGCCTTAAGTTTGGAGTCGCCGCACTCCATGTAAGTGTCATGGTTATGAACACTTACTCCCCCTTGGAACCTTGACCATAGTCAAGAGTTCCTCACCCTTATTGAGGGGAACTACGAATGCTCTGATTCCATTCCCGTCAGGATACGTAGGCACGAGATGTGATGTCTTGGCGAGCATACTTAGAAATAACACCTCAGGTCTTCCCTTTACCTTTACACCCTTTAGCATACAAAATAACAAATAACACAAATAAAACAAGAGGTTCCTGTAGAGTACTACAGATACTTAGAATGCTAGCACCTTCCCTAGGTATAACCAACCCCTAAACTTTAGATCTCTAGCTTTGTTCTTACATAACGCAATTAGGGTTTTTGACCTTTACCCTTTCCTTTGGATAAATCAAAGTTCAGAGGTGAATTAAGATTTGTGATTCAATTTAATCCAATAGCTTGACATCCGATTCTCACCGCGACACAAAGCAGTATCTCAAGACAAATGAGATTCATCGGGTGGTCGAAGCAGCACCTTAGCAATTAAGGTTCTTCGCGATACCAAAGCAGCATCTCAAAAAACGAGATTCTTCGGGTGGTCGAAGCAGCAACTTATCAACTAAGGCTCTCTGATGATACCAAAGCATTATATCTACAAACGAGATTCTTCGGGTGGTTGAAGCAGCACCTTATCAACTAAGGCTCTCCGATGATACCAAAGCAGTATCTCTACAAATTAGATTCTTCGGGTGGTCGAAGCAGTACCTTATCAACTAAGGTTCTCCAATGATACCAAAGCAGTATCTCTACAAACGAGATTCTTTGGGTGGTCGAAGCAGTCCCTTATCAACTAAGGTTCTTCGATGATACCAAAGCAGCATCTCAACAAACTAGATTCTTCGGGTGGTCGAAGCAGCACCTTATAAACTAAGGTTCTCCGATGATACCAAAGCAGTATCTCTGAACACATGAGATTCTTCAGGTGGTCGAAGTTGTCCCTTATCAACTAAGGTTCTTCGATGATACCAAAGTAGCATCTTAACAAACGAGATTCTTTGGGTGGTCGAAGCAGCACCTTATAAACTAAGATTCTTCGCGATACGAAAGCAGTATCTCTGAACACATGAAATTCTTCGGGTTGTCGAAGCAGTACCTTATCAACTAAGGTTCTTCACGATACCAAAGCAGTATCTAAACCAAACATGAGATTCTTCGGGTGCTTTAAGCAGCATCTTATAAACTAAGGTTTTTCGCGATACCAAAGAAGTATCTCTGAACACATGAGATTCTTCAGGTGGTCGAGCAGCACCTTATCAACCAAGTGTTGGTTTGAATATGGAGTAACTTGTCTAGAAGGAGGGGGGGGGGGGGGGGGGGTTGAATAGACAATTAAAAAATCCCTTCTTTTCAAAAAATTAGATTACGCAAGCGGAACCGGATATGGTGAAATAGCGTTTAGAAAAGTTTTTATGATATTGGAATAGAATTTACGTTATACTTACACCAAAGGTTTGTAATGAGGTAAAAAAACAATGAATTAATTAATGGTTAAAGTTTCAACAAGATGCTTAAAGACTTTAACAATTCTTCAATTTTAAAGGCAACTCTAAATTCAATGTTCTTACAATAATCAATTAATTGGATCCTTTAGAAGAACAAATCTAATCAAACCTAAACTTTTTACAAAACAAAACTATGAAAATAATGAATCTAAACAGATACCCAAGCATGCAATTTTAAACAATAAAGAGAGGGAGAGAAGGAGAGAGTGCACCAGGATATATACTAGTTCGGTGCTATTATCCTTGCAGGCACCTACATCTAGTCTTCGACGGAGAACCATCGAAGAGTTATTTCTTCCATTAAAACAATATAGAATTTTGGTTCTTTGTTACAACAATTCACAAAAGCAAAAAGACAAATTATAACAATCCATGTTATCTTCTTCCTTGCTTCTTGTACGAACTTGCTTGTAACTAGCTACCACCGCTAACTTGATCTTTACCCAAGATCTTGATTTTCAACTTTTGATGGATTCCTTTCTTGATGAACTTCCCAAATTTTACCATCTTGAAATTCCAAGCCTTGAATCCCTTTCTTCAACAAGTTGACGAATCTGGAGAAAAACTCCACAACAATAGAGAAAAGCTTCTTCTTCTTTTTCCTTCAAGAAATTTCAACCCTTGAAATTTCCAAGACCAAAAGACCTCTTACAAAATCTGCACACTTCAACGAACAATTAGATCCCTAATGTTTCCCTAAAATTAATCATCACACTGTCATACCCCAAATTTGTCCTACCTACATATTTTTCACCTGTACATCCATCCACTAACCATTATTCAAAAATCCCAAAAATATATGTTGTTTCAATCCCAAGGTTGAGTTATGTGGTGTGGAGGTCATCAAGTCACCAAATTTTAATTCATGGGGAGTTTGGTTCAATCATCAGGTTCATCAGTTCATTGGTGGTTCATCTGCGGAATTATTTTCCTCAGAGTGGATTCAATAATCACCGCAAGATTTCAAATTGATTCAGATGGTTGTTGCGAGTTTTTTCATGGCAATTGTGTTCAATTAATCAGAAGTTTGTGGAAGAAGACAAGATTGAGTTTGAGTTGAAAGTCGAGATTTCGTGGAAGTGTTGTTGGAAATATTGGTCCACATCCAATATTATCCATTTTCTAAACCAATTTACCAACCCATTTCTCCATTCATTTTAAATCATATCTTAAACCCTTTTATATCCATCAACCATTTTTAAACCCAATCCATTTCATCCATGATCCATTTCAATTATCCATTGATCCACTTTGTTATTTATCCTTTTTTAATTATCCAAACCATATTCATATCCATTCCAAAATTATCCATATATTAATCCATGCAATATCTATTCCATTCCATAACCATTCAACATTCATTTTTAATATCCAAACTTATCCAATTCCACAAAAAATCCTTTGTTTATCCACATTTCAAAACCAAGTCTAAGCCATGTTCAAATTTCCATTCAAATATCCATATCTAATGCCATTATCCAAAATTCATTTAATCCACTTCATCCACATTTTTTTATCCAATTTTCAATATACAATCCAAGTTCATATCCATCTTTCATAAATCATTTTTATTAAATCCCATTTCCATATTCAAAAATCTACAAAAAAAATCAACCAAGTCCAAGTTACATTGAAAGGCCCAAATTTCCATCTGTTCTAAGCCCATCACTCTCAATTTGTAACATTTGATTCCAACCAAAAAATTACAAAAAAGGAAAAGTGCAAGTTCAGAAATTCTCAGTCAACAATACACTGCACACGAATTGCCCAACTCTTGCAACAAAACAGCCTACACGCTGTAGACTTGCCAAAACCATAAAGCGACCTCACACTGTGAGCATGAAAACGAAGACACTTGATACACCAACCCAAGTCTGCACAAGCCTGCATATGCTGCAACAACATCAACCGACAACAACAGCAAACAGCTTGCAAATTGAGAGGGACCTATGAACACCAGGACAAAAATTTCATTTGTTTAAAGAAAGGAGAAATAGAACAGAAAGGAGGGGAGAAAAAACAAAAGAAAAATGAGATTTAGAGGCAATGAGAAAGCAGTAACAACGGACCTTCACAATCTTCCGCTCACACCATCACCAATTCCTTCTTCGAGTTTCTCCATTCAAGAACAACCTTTACACTCCTTAACCACATCCACATACCTCCGCTGATACGCACAACAAATATCGCAACAGTTTCTGCCCCAAATCCACTTCTCCCTCACGATACCGCCTTCCACATCCAGAACCCACCTACTCCATAAACCTTCTTCACTGTGTAGCTCATTCAACAACAACCTCAACGATAAAAATCGCACCCCGACCCTGCTTCACTGGAACCTTCATCAAACCCACTCAAACCGATACAACAACAGACACAAAAACCTCCTCAACAACCTTCAATCGAACTTCCTCCAAACCAATCTTCAACAAACCCTTTCAAACCGCAACAAACCCACATCCCAAATCATAAATCAGAAACCAGAATAGAGAGATGAAGTGAGATTCAGAATGAACCACATACTTGGAAACAAATCGTGGAAGGGAGGAAGAGATTGAAAACCCAAATTGAAGATAGGAGGCGATGGCGTGATATTGAACAGAGGACATTCGTTTTTTGCGCATCGTGATTGGGAGAAGAAGACTTAGGCGAACGTTCGTCTCTGTCTTTCTCAATGTTGTTTAGCTGGCTTTTGTTGTTTAATTTTAAAAAAAAAATACCCATGGTCGTGTTATGTTTTAATGCGTTGGACTTCTGGTGAATCATGAGATGGGCCTTTGAGCCCATTTGAATCTATTATTTGCACCACCAGCCTTGGATCCACGCCCCCTCTTTCCTTTTCTTCTTCTTTTTCTCTTTTTTTATTTTATTTTTTTTCTTATTTTTTTTCTTCTTGATTTTCTTTAATTTCTTTTTTTAACATTTGTTAGAAATTGTTCTTGGTCTCTTTATTTTGTCTTTATTCGATTTTTATTTTCGATTCCATTCTCTTTTCATTTTAGGGCCAATGATATAACAACACTCATGATTTAGTTGGTTTTCTCAAAATCGATTCAAAATATTAATTAATATGAGGCCTATTTAGTTTTCTTTTTTATCGGTCGATGAAAGTCAAAAATCATAGCTCATCGATTGTCGATTTAAGATCTTGATTAAGACGAGAGCGATTTTATTTTAATTTCGATTTCCTTTTCATTTCATATTCTATTTATTTATTTTTCTTTTTTATCGGTCGATGAAAATCTAAAACCAAAGATTATCGATTTATCGATTTATAATCTTGGTAAAGATGAGACCTTTCTTCCTTTTCCATCTTATTTTCGATTATATCTTTTCATTTTCGATTTCTATCTTTTCTTTTCATTTTTGGTCAATGAAAGTCAAATATCATAGATTATCGATTTCTCGATTAAATCTTGATTAAGACGAGACCATTTCGATTTCATTTCGATTTTCACTTCATTTCGCATCTTCTTCTATCTTCTTTTTCATCTTCGATCGATGAAGTCTTTCTATTCACGAATGTTGATTGTTGAAGCGATTAACCTTCATTATTTCAAATCTGTAGTGAGTGATCATCGAGATCTCTTTCTATACTTTGGGATCGTGATAGGTTACCTTCGATTAATCGACGAAAGTTTGTGATTAAGACGAGATCTTCACCTTTTCGTTTCATGTGGCACGATTCAATTGGAGAATGATTCTCAATATCATTTCTCCATCGTGTTTTATCACAAAGATCAAATTGCGCATCCTTCTATAGTATGATCTTCGTCATAGACTGTGCTACGATGGCTCAACGCTACATTGGACCCGATTCATCCGATTAACCACTAACAACTAACTTTACTTTCCGTCAATATTATCTTGATTTACTTTTATGTCAATATTATATTTTGTTCATATTATCTTGCTTATATCTTGTTCACATTATTAATATCATATTCATATCTTATTCATCTAACAATTTTCTTTGTTTATACACTTAATCAAAACACACTAAAATTATCGAAACGCCTAAGCACTTAATTTTCGATTAAAATACTTAACACACCTATTCAAATCGTTTTCATAATTAAATCACGAAAGAATTGAATTCTTGAGGTCAAGCACTTCTTGGGTTCTTGAGTGACCGTTATTGAGGCACACGCCTTGGGTTGTGATCACTCGACCTTTCGTTTCTAAAACACGCATCTTAATTATTTGGACAAAGGAATGCCACTGGAGTCTAGCATTCCATGTGGTACTTTTGTTGTTCATCAAACAATATTTCGTAAATTAATCGAATGAAAAAGGTGTCGTTGGGATCTAGCATCCTAATAATGCCCCGATTAATTGGTTGCGAGGCCGACGTCTCGTTTATCGAATAATCGTCATTCTCCCTAAAACATTTAACAAACCAAATCATTTTCAAACCAATCCTCGATTCGTCGTCGAGCCCAATTGTAAGCCGAGCGCCTTTTGCCTCGCCATCAAACGCACACTCGCACATCTCGAGGTTTCGTTACTAGGAGCACCCCTAGGGACTAGTATCAATCCTCCCCTCTTGTCGCAACCTAATTCGATCCAATCTTTTCCAAAGGTTTTCTTAATCAACTTACGAAAGGAGGAGATTCTTGGAGTCTAGCATTCCTTGGGTCTTCGAATGAATGGCTCTCGAGGCGCGCCCTTGGGTTGTTGTTCATTCACCCTTTCGTCTTAAAACACTTAATCTTTATCAAACATTTTTGCAATCAATCATGAAAGAACTGAGTTCTTGGAGTCTCGCTTTCCTTGGATTCTTGAGTGACTGCTCTCGAGGCACGCCCCTTGGGTTGTTTGTCATTCAATATTTCGTCTCCTAAAAACGCTAACCCCATTCTTTTCGTGGGTGTACCACGAACTACGACTGCTCTGATTCTTTACTCTCATCCAAGTAAAGATACGTAGGCACAAGATTGAGATGATCTTGGCGAGCACATTTCCATCTTTTCTGTCCAAACCCCGTAGTCGAACTACGATTGCTCTGATTCCTCATTCTCATCCGAATGAGCATACGTAGGCACAAGGGCCCCAATCCTTGGCGAGCACTCTATCCTTAAACCACCCTATTTCCCCTCCGTATCGAATCATTTTCCTTTACCTTTCCGCATTTATCGTTGAGAAGAAAACAAACAAGCTTAGCTAACGTTCATCATAAATCAAACTAAGAGGTTCCCGTTGAGTACAACGGACGTGAGAGGGTGCGCGTACCTTCCCCTCACGTAACCGACTCCCGAACCCAGAATGTGGTTGTGACGACCATGTTCTTATCCCTCCTTAAAGGTTTTCTCGATATTTTCCTTTCCCTCTTTTGGGATAAATAAAGTTCGGTGGCGACTCTGTCGAACCGTTTTCCGCGCCTTTCGCCCAAGGGTCGTGTCTTCGATTAAGCGATTTTTTCGAGGTGCGACACACACACACAAAAGAGAATAATTTCCATTGGTATGATTAAGATGAAGATTTGAAAGGGAGAAGGAAGTTGTGTTTGCAAAGGTTTTCTCTCAAGAAAAAAATTTTGATCTCTCTCTTGAAATGAGGGAATGAAATCTCTATTTATAGATGCAAGAGAAAAGTGCAATAAGTGAGTTAAAAAGTAATAGTGTGACTTGTGTCATACCCCAAATTTTGACCACTTAGATTCCCACCATTGTGAAAATCATCATCACATATGGATGTACTATCATACCTCATCAGTCTCCCCAAAGATGGGTGAGCATCCACTACAATCAAAATTAGGGTTTCAAGCCCTCTCAGAGTTCTTAGACAAAGGATCAATCAAGGAATGACATGATCTTCAACTTGTATAACCTCTCAAACATCCACAAAAGATCAAGAGGACTCACACTTCAAGGATTAAGCACAAGGCTGCTCCCTTCTAAGTGAATCAAGCCTCAAGATCACTAGTGTCACCAAATTAGGGTTTTGGTCAACCAGGGCCTCCAGATGGAAATTTTCCTCTGGGCATGAACCAATGCTTCAAGGCATAACCTATTATGCTCCAAGGGACATCATAAACCCAAGCATCAAGTCAATTTGACCTCAGGGGATGCATACATAAAAAATCAGGAATTAGGGTTTCTTGACCTAATTCACCCCTAAGTTGACTTTTGGGACAATTCATGAGCCAAGACCTCAAGAGAGGATTTGAGGGTCTCTAATGCACTACATTGATCCATTTGCAACAATGGATTGATCCAAAAAGCTTGAGCAACAAGTCTCAATTTCATCAGAGCCACAATTAGGGTTTTGCGAGAAACGTCAATTGTAGCTTTGACTTTTGACCAGGACATGCTCCCAAACCCTAAGACATTGATCAATATACCCTATAACACCCATGGAACATGTCCATCAAGTTTTATTTAGGTCAAGGACATGATTTCCTAAAGGATTGCACAGTTTGGAATTCATCTGATAAAAAGTCAACTGTGCACATAAGTCAACTTTGACATTTTGAGATTTTTCATAAAATTGGTTTTTTAACCCTAAAATGATGTTAATGTATGATTGGAATCATCATTCATCAAGAAAAATCAAGAAAAGTGGGATAACTTGTAAAAGGGGTAACCATAAAAACTTGGAAAATTTTCTAAGTTATGAAATAAAGTGGCTAGGGTACCAACTTTGGAGGATCATAACTCCTAAACCACAAGACCATTTTTTCCCATTCAAAGCTTGATTTGTAGATCTCATTACCCTCTACAAAAGCTTAAAACTGACCTCCCTCCAAATTCCCCATGGATTTTGAGTTATGGAATGATCAAAATCACAAAAAGTGAAAATGACACTTTTTTCCAACACTTAGTGAAATTTTCACTCAGTCAGAATCTGCCTTCACTTTTTCCCAAATGTAGGGGGATTTTCACTTAGATCCAAAAGGTATCAAAACCAAATATGATCAAACAGTTGTTGTATCATATGAGGGCTTTCCAAAGTGACCAAGAACATCATCAAATTCCACTTGAGCCATGAGATATGACAAGGGCAATATCCCTTGCTGAAAACTGCCAAGGCTAGGCAGAATTTTGCACTTTTGCTCGATTTGGCAAGATCAGCTAATTCCAAGCCTTTTCATCATCTTGGACACATCTGAGGATCAAATCTAAAGGGGACAAACACTGAGCCAAGCCTCCAAAGTCCTTGGAACCATAAGTAGCATGCTAAACCTAAAAATCCCTAAAAGAGGGACAAGACTCCAATTTTGGATTGGAGCATTTAATGGATGCACCGAGGTGGCATGGACTGAGCTCCCTTCAACTGAATTCAGTCAAGGATGATCCAACAACTAGGGAACCAAAGGCCTGTGCTCTAACCTCTAGTCAATGGCTAGAGGAGACTTGAGATTCCATTGGACAACATTGGCCAAACCTCTGCTGCAGTTGCCATTCACTATTACTTGCAAAACAAACTTGCTATACTATAAATAGAGCTCATTTGTGATCAGTTTGAGTACACCAAAGCCATCAAACAGATGCTTTCCTCAAAATCTCTTCTTTCACTCCAATTTTGCATTCTAAGGCAAGTCACTATCGGGTTTTGAGTTTGAGAGCTTTTCCAATCAAACCAATCACTCACACACCTCATAAACATCATATAGAAGTGATCCAAACACTTAAACAACATCTGGAACACTGATTTCACAAAATCACCAGCCAGTTGCTCAAGTTCTTGACAGATTTGCAGTTGGGGTACCATCTCAAGTTCCAGATCATTTCAATCCATTCCAAGCATCCATATACACTACATGGCACCTAGGGAAGCTATCCAGATCATTGGAACCTAGCTGTAACACATCTAACATAAAACACGATCACCAGCTACAAGAGGTAAGCATGAGCTCTTCTAACTCTTTGATCCATGCCATTTTTGTTGCACAATAATTTGGCCATATGTTCACAATCATGCATGGAATGTTTTCCCTCAATCAATTGCATTGTTTGAATCGTGTGTAGAATTTTTGAACCTTCATGCAGAAATTAGGGTTCTTGAGGTTTCTCTTTGATTTCTTATTCCATGTTAAAAATAAATGAAATTAAAGACCATATACATGACCGTGAGGTTAAAACGAGTAGATTGATATGTAGATTGCATGATATAATCAAGTATTCAGTGAGATTGGATAAAAAACGCAAATCTGCAGAAACAGATGGTGGCGCGTGTTCTTTCCATGTTCTTGGCGCCCTTTTTCAAATATTTGAATATTTGAATTTTGTGATTTTATTTAATTGATTCAAAAATTAATTTCTCTCTGAGTTTTAATGATTTTGAGTTGATTCTTTTTTCAATAATTCACAAAAATGTTAAAATATTTTATTTTACCAAAAAATCCCAAAAATATTATTTATTTCGTATAATTGATATTTTTGCAAAGAATTAATATTTTAATTGTTTTTGACATATAAAATATTTTTTCCTTCTTGATTGTGCAATTTTTAATGATTTCTAATCATTTTGTAGGTCAAAACATGATTTTTGAAACATTAATCCAAGATCATAATTTGTTTTCCACATATTAAACCCTTTTGATCATTTTAATTGAATTTTATTCAATTAAAATATATTTTGGGGAACAAATTAGGGTTTTTGATTAATGCAACCCTCACAAATCATTTTCAAACACTCATGGACCTCTATTAGAGTGTAAGACCCAACCCTTTGTAAATACAAACAATTTTTGGGCCTCACTTATTGTATAAGTCCCGTTGTATTTCAAAAATTCGGCGCGATCACCGCCCGTTTAAAACAATCATCTGGGCCTCTCCTCGAGCTATAAGACTCATTCAAAAACTTGTTAGGCCTCTAATAGAGTGTAAGACCCAATCCCCTTTTAACCAAAACAATTTTGGGCCTCAGACATTGTATAAGTTCCTCTGCGTTAAAAGAAAACCTCGGCACGATCGCCAGTTAAAAAATCAACCCTGGGCCTACCCTCGTGTTATAAGCCCCATTTCTTTTCTTTAAACACTTGGGCCTCTTGAGAGAGTGTAAGACCCATCCCTTTGTACAAAAAACCTTTCTTGGGCCACAGTTCCTTGTATAAGTCCCTGTACAAATTCAAAACCACAGTGCGATCACTGATAAACCTTAGGCCTCTCCTTTGAGCTGTAAGCCCCAACATCTTTTCAAAGCACTTTCTCCTTTGATTTTGTATATAATATTGTTATCAAAGCTTTCTTTGTTGAACAACTAACCAAACAGCATGGAAGCTCTACAACCGAGTAAGTGTTTATATGCTTTCATTTACCGCTTTCATATACATATAACTGTATTGTGGGGTTGTTTCACTGTAAGTCTTCTTTCATAAACTCATATCAACTGTGTAATAATAGTATAGATATTTAGAGTTTCCCCGACAACTACGTCTAGCACTAAGCCCTGTTGATCACTCTTAAATAGACTAAACTAGATCCCCATAGGATTACCAGATACAGTCTTCCCTCCTCTTGGGGTTAAACAATATGGAGATGTGAAAGGCAGATTCTTTTTTAACACTTTCTCAGACTGTCACCCTTAGACATTGTCAAAGAAACTCTACTCCCCAGAGATGATCTCTTCTCCGTGAATGGCATCTCTTGAGTTTCTTCCAAATTCTCAAACTTTCCTGGCTTGATCCATTCTCGGTGAATGGGATGTCTTGAACTTCTCGGGGTTTGGGGACCCACAGGCTTCCTAAAAGCATCCCCGCCTCCTCTTGGGCGTTGTACAAGGACCCGTCAGCTTCTTAGAAGTATTCACAGCCTCCTCTTAGGCTTCGTATAAGGATTCTTCCTTCGGGAAGAGAGCCTCCTCTTGGGCTTCATACAAATTGTCCCTCGGCTTCTTAAAAGTTTCCAGCCTCCTCTTGGGCTTCGTACAAATTGTCCCGACGACCTCCTAGAGGTATAGGAACAGAAAGTAGTCATCTTAATAGAACAGTCTTTCAAAGAGTCTAGATCCTATTACTGTTTCTCAAAGCATAGTACAAAAGATAAAACTCTAGACGTGGACAATCTAATTTCCTTGAGTCTTGAAGGCATTCTCAAGCCCTTTTCAAAAATAGGGAAAACACCAGTAGACTCGGACAATACCCTCAGATTTTCCCATTTCCTTAAAGAACAGGAAATAACCCTGATCCTCTGATCAAATCTCAAAGCATAGCCTTACTTTTAATCAGTATCTTTATAAGAACTGATTTTCTTTTTTAACCAACATACTGGACCTGTCACTCAACTGAAACAACAAACCTTTAGCCTCTATCTCGGGCTTCGTACGAGATACAAAAAGACTCTCTTGTTGAGTTAAAACTTCCTTTAGCCTCCATCTCGGGCTTCGTACGAGATACAAAAAGACTCTCTTGTTGAGTCAAATCTTCCTTTAGCCTCTATCTCGGGCTTCGTACGAGATACAAAAAGACTCTCTTGTTGAGTCAAAACTTCCTTTTGCCTCTATCTCGGGCTTCGTATGAGATACACAAACACTCTCTTGTTGAGTATAAAAGACCCTTTTGTTGGGTCAATATCTTCCTCTTAGGCTTTGTATAAGAAAACCCCGGTTGAGACAATCAACCTTTTAGCATCAAAATATGTGCCTCGTTCACAATATACAAACATCAACAACTCCTTTTCCTTCGTCTAATTGCTGTAAGCGGCACACCTCTGGATTATTTACATCCACGCCACTGTCCCTCTTTTAGCATGAGAAATTCCTAAGGAAAGATAACATTGCTCTACACTGAGTTAAAGTCTTCTCCTCTAGGTTGAAAAGCCCCTATAAAGGAAATTATGGCATTGTCGGATTCACATATCCCGGTTAAAGTAATTATCCTTTATAATCAGTCACCCCTGACAAACAGACCACTTTAGAGATGACAAATTTTCTCTAAAGTCAACGCCCTTTTAGCTTCACATCTTGGGCTTTGAACAAGATACAAATAGACCCTTCAGCTTCACATCTTGGGCTTTGAACAAGATACAAATCACTTTCAGCTTCACATCTTGGGCTTTGAACAAGATACAAACCACCTTTAGCTTCACGTCTTGGGCTTTGAACAAGACACCAAAACACCATTTCCTCCCATAGAATAGGAGGAACTACGATCGCTCTGATTTCCCTGTTTCGCTAAACGGGAATACGTAGGCGTAAGATTGCAAGAAAAATCTTAGCGAGCACACTAATCCAAAACCCAAATCCTGTACCTTCACCCATCAATCGAAAAGCATCAGTCCTAACATCCTACCCATGAAAAGTCCCAGTATTTTTTCTCTAAGAAGAAAGAGGCCCCATCACCATATAGCATTCGTAACCTAACAGACCGCTGTTCAAACTCAGTATGCAAGCAGGGTTAGTTGGAGACATCTATTTCCCTTCCTTCATCAGCTTAATAGGATAAAAAATGAATCGAACTGTAGTAACCCCAAAGAGCCACAGTGCTTAAGAACCACGTCCTAAATCGCTCGCTACAGAAAAGTGGCGCCCACCGTGGGGCACTGTTTTCTTTCTTTGGGATTTCACTGGGATATGACTTTTTGTTGACTCCACTAGGATCTTAGGTCAAAAACCTTTTAAATTGGGAAGGTACCACAGAATGGCGACTCCGCCGGGGAGCCATTTTCTGTCAGGAACATAGGATTCATAGCTCTTTAAAGTCTAGGACTTTAGGACAAATATATATACTGCTTTTCCTAATTGATATCTGTGTTTATTTTTATGCTAATGGGAATGCGTGTGATGCCGCATGTGGAAAGATTGAGTATACACCTAGGAAAAACCTCTTTTAGTGGTGCGGAAACTATCGGAAATGGTTGTCACGCGATACCACCCTCTTCTGATGATTCTTCGAAAAAACATCACCTAGCACGGTTCCCGGCCCGCTGGTATTTTCTCGACAAGAATTGATGATTTTGAGAGACAGGTACAAAAATCACTAGTAAACCTTTGGGATGGGTAGAGCCTTGACTTCATGACAACGACCCTTTGATCCTATGTTTTTTCTATGTTTTTGTGTGCTGCATTCATGCATTCATTTTAAGAAACATTAAACAAAGAAAAATCTTCTCTTCTAGTCTCTCTTTTTCAAATTAAACTAAGACAATGATTGCAAATGTCAGAGAAGAGGATTGCGCTAATGGATTTCGGTAGAAGGAGAACTCACAAGTATACCTTCAAGGTTCCAAAGTTAGAGGATTTGAGAGGATTAGCGAGGATGATCACTAACCCTAACGCTTTCAGAGCCAAGTACGGAGGTCTGATACCTCTGTTAAGGGTCCAAGTAATTGAAAGAATCATGGATGCACTCATTCAGTTTTACGATCTGGTTTATCACTGTTTCACATTCCTGGATTACCAGCTCGCACCAACGCTGGAGGAGTATTCTCATCTAACTGATTTACATATCACTGATCGAGCTCTATTTTCTGGACTGGAAGAAATTCCAAAGGATCAGACCATTGCAAGAGCAATTTATTTGGACGATTCAGAATTCAAGACTCACGTTACCACTAAGGGTGGCATCCAAGGTTTGCCAGCCCAATTCTTGATAAAGAAGGCCCTGTAATTTTCCAGTATAGGGAACGTGGCCGCTTTTGAGAGCATCTTTGTTTTTCTCACCTACGGGTTATTTTTGTTTCCCAACATCGATAACTTTGTAGATATCAATGCCATTAAGGTTTTTCTCATTGGAAATCCTGTGCGAACTCTGCTCGCAGATGTGTATCATTCTGTACACTTAGGAAATTTGTACAACAGAGGAATGATCACATGCTGTGTACCCCTGCTATACAAATGGTTTATCTCCCATTTGCATAAGTCTGCCGCTTTTTGGGATCATAAGAATGCTTTACGTTGGTCGCAGAAAATCATGTCCCTTACCAACTCTGACATAGATTGGTGTAATAGGATTTATGACGGGATCAGGTTCATTGACCGTTGTGGATACTTCCCCAACGTACCCCTTATAGGAACTAAGGGAGGAATCAATTATAATCCAATTCTTGTCCGTCGTCAATTCGGATACCCGATGAGGCATGTCCCACGTAATGCTCATCTGGAAGGTCTTTTCTTCAAAGAAGGAGAAAATGACAGAGCACTAAAGATGGAAATAGTGCACGCTTGGAAACATGTTCATAAGAAAGGATGAGAGTCTCTAGGAAAACCGGACAGTGTCTCGGTGGAGCCTTATCTTTACTGGGTACAAACTAGAGCTCTCAAGATAAAGATGCCTTATCCTTGTCACGGAGTTCTTCCGCCAAGGGAATCTGTCATGTACTTCATGACCGAAACGGAAAAACTTCAGGTTACTCTCAACAAAGTTCAACAGGAGAGGAGGTCTTGGAAGAACAAGTACCGCATTCTCAATGTGGAGTGTATCAAAATACAGCAACTGCTGAAAGATAGGGATGCTCTGATCGAGATTTTGGAGCAACATGCTATGGATAATCAGGATGACCAAAGGAATTTGCTCACTCCTTTCATTTGGCAAAGGAATGACAACCCGAAAATGGCCCAAGAACCCCGGTCCAAGAAAAGGAAAGTACTAGAATCAGCACCCGAGTTCTCCTCAGAGAGGACTCGGGACCCATTAACTTAGGTTTCTATTTCTGCATCTTGTAATTTACTGTTTTTCCATTTCCGCAATCCTTTGAATTCAATAAAACGGGGTTTCCCCACTGTTTGATATTTGCAATCTAATTGTCAAAGTTTATTTTGATTAAACCAATAAAACAATTAATATAATCATTGCATTCATCATTATCACGTCACGCATTCTTCTTACCTACGAATCTCACGTTTGTGTCTCGGTTCTAGAGTCAAACTGTCTCATTCGTACAATACTCGGGCCAATCGTCAGAAAAATATGGATGATCTCGAAGAAGAGAATAGAGAGTTGAAAGAAGAGATCGACGCTCTGAGAGAGGATATGAGAAAGCTTCGTAACGACATGCAAGCCATGGCAGAAGCTCAGCTACAAAGAACTGTGATCTCAAAGATCACCTCAACGCCCATAGTGGAGAAGTATGATCCTAGGTATCAAATGCCGAAAGATCGTCCCTTGGACATGCCTGTTAACTATATCCCGGGAGGATATGTTCCGCCGATCACTGAGGATCAGGGAATCATAGCAGAAGCCGCTGGGCCTGAAGGTTACAAACTTCGGGAAACCGAAGATGCCAGGGGCATACCAATAACTCCTGAAGGTTACAAACTTCGGGAAGCGCCAAGGTTCACTTCCGTAGTAACGCTACCACCCCCTGTGGTGCACACTGTCTCAGAAGGACAGATTCCGCAGATACCTCCTGGTAGAAAGGAAACTATGTTCGATAGATTGGATGAATTCCAGAAACAGTTCTTGGAAATGACGAAGGAGCTGCAAGCCATTCGCGGTCAGGATTTATTTGGAAAGGACGCCGCAGACCTCTGCTTGGTCCCCAATGTGAAAGTTCCGCACAAGTTCCAAGTACTCGAATTTGAAAAGTACAAGGGTAACTCTTGACCTCAAAGCCATTTGGTGATGTACGCTCAGCGAATGTTGGCTCAGACAGAGAATCAGGATTTACTGATTCACTACTTTCAGGATAGTTTAACCGGTGCCGCCTTAAAATGGTACATGGGTCTAAACCGTGCTACGATCAGCACTTTCAGAGATCTTGGCACTGCCTTCGTCCAACAATATAAGTACAATCTGGACATGGCACCAGACGGAGATCAACTCAGGTCAATGTCGCAAAAAGACAAGGAAACCTTTAAGGAGTACGCTCAGAGATGGCATGAAATTGCCGCTCAAATTTGTCCACCTCTTGAGGAGAAAGAGATGACAAAGATTTTCTTAAAGACCTTGAGCTCATTTTACTACGACAGAATGGTTGCCAGTGCGCCCAGCGACTTCACCGAAATGGTCGGTATGGGAGTACGTCTTGAGGAAGCCGTTTGAGAAGGACGTCTAGTCAAAGACACTGGATCGACAAGCGGTACTAAGAAATACAGTAGTGCTCTCCCTAAGAAAAAAGAGCAAGATATTGGGAATATCTCTCTCGGAAAACAAAGGCGTTGGTACCAACCGGTAGCATCTCTAACTCCTGCTATCAACCCCATGCCTACGTATCAACCTCAGGTTGCACATAGCCAACCTAATCAACAGCAATTTCAGCAAAGGACACAACAGCCTCTTCAGCAGGCTCATCCTCCATACAACAACCGTACAATGCGGCCACCAGGATTTGATCCTATACCCGTATTATACGCAGAACTATTTCCGTTGTTACTGGCCAAGGGGCATGTCCAGACTAAGTCTCCTCTTACAGTACCAAAAAATCCACCTTTTTGGTTTAAGGTGGACTAGAATTGCCCTTACCATCAAGGAGGATCAGGGCATAACATAGAGAACTGTCTCAGTTTTAAATCTGACGTGCAAAAGCTTGTTAGGAGCGGGGTCTTAACTTTCTAAGATACGAATCCGAATGTTCTCACGAACCCGCTGCCTTAACACGAGAAGGCTGCAGTCAATTTGATAGAGGGAGAGTCTAATAACCTCTATCAAATTCACAATGTACTCTTATTGAAAACCAACATGGTTAAGATGCATTATAGACAAAGTGGATATGGCCATGTACCACCTCATAATTATCATCAGTGTGATATCTGCTCTAAAAGTAATCAAGGATGTTCTGTGGTGCAATCAGCTCTATAGGAACAGATGGATCTCGGATGGATCAAAGAGCACCGAGTTCGTGGAATTAACATGGTTTACACGAATTCCAACGTCATTCAGAACCACGACATCCGTGCGATGAATGTCAACTTGGTGGCGATGCACTCAAGGCAAAGCCAGTATCATAATCTGCCGCGGCATGAGTACAATTCTTGTCTGACTTGCTCGGTAAACAAACAGGGATGCTCTTTTGTACAAGAGGCCCTCCAGCGTCAGATGGATCTTGGATGGATCCAGGACTACCATGATAGGAATCATTATCAAATCAACATGATTCAAATCTTTGATATTCGCTTAATAAATGTCAGCCTGGTAGAGTTACACGCTACGCAGGTCCAACTCAATTTTCTCATTTTACATGAGTATCAGAACTGCAAAGCGGGTTGCGAAAACGATCAAGGTTGTGCCCTTGTCCAGAAAACACTTCAGCACCTGTTGAACCACTGGTGGCTTCCAATCTATATGGATGAAGACACCCAGCAAATCAGTATCACTAACAGAAATCCTACTAGATATCAAAGTCAGGATGTTCGATCAATGGGAACGGACCTCGCCAGGTTACACTGTATTCAAAGCGGACGTGGTTAGGTACCACTACACAACTATGAGCGGTGTGGATTTTGTTCAGTAAATAACTGTTGTACCCCAAATTTTACCCTCATCTTTTTGCTAAATGCTATGTGATTTATTTTCTCTGTATTTTTTTATCTTAATTTCTTTTTATTTATTTTTGCCTTAATTTATTTAGCATTTTATTTTGTTTATCTTATCTTAATTTAATTTTAATATGTTTTATGTTTATTTATTTTGAATTTTAAATATTTTAATTGGTTATTAGCTTAATTAATTAATTTAGTTGATGATTTAATCTTAGTTTAATTTGTTTGATTTTGAATTAATTATCCTTTTATTATTTTGGTTAAAATTTATTCATAGTGCCTTAATTTTAATATAATTTATTAATTAAAATTAAGTCAGTTTTTTTATTAGTAATTAATTAATTCGAGTTAATCTAATCATCTTTAGTTTTTTTATTATTAAAACAATCTTTTAAAACTTTAATTTAGGTGTGACAATTTAATAAAATGTCATTTAATTTTTTATTGAAAAACAAATACGTGTATAATTTTTTTATTTGGTCTTTATGGATTTATGGGAAATTTTGAATGGAGGATGAATATCACCACTAGCCAATCAGAAGGCTGTTTTTTCTCTTTGACTTTTCAACGGTCATTTTGGACCAATTGAAACCTTGCACGTGTCCAAGGATGGTCTTCTTCTTCTTTTTTCGTTCTCTTTGATTTTGCAGAGGAAAAATGAATGAAACCAATTCCTTCAAGTTTGTTGCAAGCTTCGTTCAAATTCAATTCGCCAATCTTGGCGCCATCCAATCTCGTTTCCCCTAATTTTCCTCAATTGCTCCATGAGATTTCAATTACACAAAGCAAGGATGAAGCTTTCCGTTCTCGTCATTTTGCTGTACCACCTGCGAGAGGAGCAGAGCAACATCGCTCTCGCTTTCCCAAATAATGCCTACATAGGCTGATGACAAAGGAAAGTTAGGAAGATGCTATCTACTTCAGCCCTGTGGCATCTGCTACATCTCAGAGTGGAGGAGCGTTTGCTCCCTCAAGCATTGTACATTAATTCAAAACCCTAGCTGTCACTACTCTTGGAGGAGGATTAATTCTGACCCGACCCATAAACATCAGCCCAATCTCTTTGCCTATATAATGAGGCTCAATTTCAGTTCATTGGCATCAACATTTTTTCTTCAAAAAAACACATATATTTTCAAGTTCCGAGCAAGCTGAGTAAGGGAAGTGAGCTGGTTTTCTGAGTTGCTGTGGGAAGATTCCGTATAATCAAATCATTTGCAAAGCTTCAAGTTGGTAACATCCTTTCCCTTTCTTATTTTTTTATGCTCATTTAATCTCATTTTGGTTCATGATCATGTTATTACATTTTGAATCCTATGGACATATACTTTGTGTTATTTGAATGATTTTGTTCCTCATTTAACTTAATGTGTTTCTGCTTATTAAGACAATGTTGGGGGGATGAATGTCATTCTGTTAGTTCATTAGAATAAGAATACCCTATTGGTTTGGAAATACTTTTTGCTTCAATCGGGTCACTGATGTTTTTTGAGTCTCTATGAGTTTGTTTTGTATCCATCTTGTTGAGTTAGTTTAAACTGATCAAGGATATGTATCATGGCTTCACTTTTGTTCATGCTCACGTTTTTTTTTCTAAGTATATGTAGAATTCTTGACTAATTTCTGAATGATAGAAATAGATGTTTGGTGATTATTGCATCTTACTCTTATTTGCATCATGATTGTCTTCTGATATCATATGCACCTTGATGTTACCCTGCACATGTATCTTATTGATCTATATCTCAATATGTTGTTTGAATGCTTCAATATTCAACTTTTGTGTGGTCTATGTTATTGTTATTAAACTGAATATAGCAATGTATTTTTATGTGATATGAAGTTTGGACATTCTGAGTTTCTGCCTCTGATTCTTAATGTTGTACCAATCTTTGACTAATGACATGAACCTACACATTGATGTTTCATACCACAACTCTGATGCATTTTCCTCTTTGTCATGTTAACTGTTTGTTTAAACTGTATTGGAACCTATTCATATGTTGAGTATGTATGTCCTTCATCCAACTTATTAATTCATAACCTATGACCTTTTTTATCTTGCTATTGTGATATTACTAGTTGGTCTTGTTCAGCTTAGCAATACATCCCTTGTCATCTATATATGTGCACATGAGATTGTTGAACTGATAAGAATACTGGTTGTGAATCTTGAACTCATATTGAACTAATGCACTCATGTGAATTTCAAACTGATATGAATGTCTTTGCTCACATGCTAGCTGTTTTGCCTCAACCTGCTCTTTTCCAAGTTTTAATTAATCTTAGTACTGAACATCCAACTGTTGAGCATATGCATGAGTTTAGAATGATTCATAACTTGTTATTTACCTATCAATTTAAAACCTCTTAACTAGATGCTTTTATGTCACTTGACTTATAAATTAGTTGTATACTTAAAACTAATGCATCTGGACTACTATCATGTTAGAATTACAGCTAGATATAGATTGAATGTTTGCTTGTTGTGTATGTCTTGTCACTTTGATAAATCCAAAAATGTGATGCTAAACATGTCTACCTTTGTTCCATTAATCTGTGGTATTTAGCATGCCCGGTTTAATTTACTGTTAGAAGGATTGGTAACTAGTTTTGACCCAAAATCCATGTTGGGATGCACCTTACCATGTTCATATCTTATTCAACCCATACTGCTGTGCATTGTTCTTTAAATTGTGATAAGCATTATGTTGATAGGTGAATAACATGAGGTTTAGGATACTATTGTGTTGATTATTGAACATTGTACCATTGCCATGCTTAGTGTTTTCAATCGGTGTACTGATGTATGGAGTGCATATACTTATTATTCGCCTGTTATGTCATTGTCAAACTATGAAAAATATATGTGCTTTATGTCCTGGTGTACAAACTACCACTCTGTTATATGTCTCAACTTGCTCATATGCCATTTCTTGCTGGTTTACCTACTCTTTTGTTCAAGTTTTATTATGATTTCAAGCTGACGTGAGTATCTTCATATGCCTTGGTTTGTGTTTTACCTTGTTGTCATTTACTTTCAAATTTGACTGTTGTCTTAATATATGTACTAGTTTCTAGATGATTCAAATATGGAGAGTGCTGATTATATGCTTAGGTTACTGTATTGGAAATCTAATTGCTAATATGCATTGTATTTATACATTGTACCCTGTTTTGGCTTGGTTGATGTATGCTTAAAAAGGTGTATCAAGAACTAATGTTAGGATAATCAATGATGATATGTGTCATATGTCTGTTAACTTCATACTCAATATCTTGAATTTAAATTTTCCTCACCAAATATAACTTGCTCCTATTATATGTTGCTGTTAGGTTTTAAAACAAGTATGCTGGTTTTGGTTTGAAAACAGAATGTGGTTTATCACTTTCTCTTGAATTGAACTTTCATTTTGAACATTGATTTTCCTCTGCTAATCCTTGCTTGACCTGCTGCCTAAGTTAGTCTAAGTTTTGATCCACTACCTTGTTTCAAACCAACATTACTAAGCTGCCTGATTTGCTTTTCTCTCGATTGGCTTATTGTCACTAGTTTCTCATGCTTGTCAAGTCTCATAAACCTTTATGCACAAATGATATGCTACATATTTGCTGTATGGCCACTCCAATTTCACACCAGTTTGTTTTTGAGTCCTTATGTGTGTGATAATGTTTCTGTTATGCATGCAGGGCATAATTAGTATTCATGTATTTGAATTTATCATGTACTCCATCTTGCTTATATGCTTGATTTGTTTAAACTATAATTTCAAAGCAGGGAAATCTTAAATTAAGGAAAGCATGTTCTGCCCCTGCCCTATTTTTTTTCTTAACTGTTTGAACCTTTAAACTTTGGTCTTGGTGTATTCATTTTATATGCTTTATCACTGCTGAGTAATAATCAAAGATTTAGTGGTCAGAATTGCCACACTTTTCACTTACCTTGCCTGATCCCCAAAACTGATGTGTTTGACATGTTATTTTGTTGAAACTATGCAACTGACTTCACTCTTCATGGCTAGCTTGGAAATGTTGTTTTGTGTTAGACCTGGTTCATGTATTCATCTTGATGTCATAACATGTTTCACATTGTGCACATTTATTCTTTTCTCCATTTGCCAATCCATGACAGTTTGTTTCTTCTAACTTGAATTTCTTCTCATGATGTTTTATCATGTGCTAACATGAACCATCCATGCTTTATGAATATCCTGAAACATTGTTAGCAGATATGTGTGCAGTTCACTCTGCCAAGCTTTGTTTTATGTCATAGCTTCTTTATCTTCATGTTTTCAATACTTCTGATGCCCCTCACTTTGTGGCCATAAGGTGTGTCGTATGATAAGGCTTAGTGTAAACAAGTTACATTTTTGAAATCTTTCTTCCTTGCTGATTGAATTAGTTTTTTATTTCGTTTAATTTGGATGTGTATTGGTTGAGTTACAATCGCTTGAACATGGCTGTTTAAAATGCTTAAAATCTGAATCATGGTGGGAGTATAGGGCACACGCGTGTTTGGTTTATTTGGGGATATGAACTTGTTTCACTTTATATAATTTTTGAGTTGTATTATTACCGGATGTATTGGCCGTCCCAACGGTAGCACGCACACCTTGCCTTCACCATTTCGCCCACATGACTGGGGTTCGATCCCTACCCAGTCCTTTTCCTTTTGCTTTTTGATTCTTTGCCTCTTAAAATATATATGTGTGTTTCCCTCTTATGTTCACTACGCACGCACAGCCCAGATGGTGGAAATTTTGGGGCGATCAGGCAAGGGCATGGGTTCAAACCCTACATGTGACATCTCCCTTTCTTTTTAGTTAAAATCATTTTCTTCTTATCACAAAAACTTATTAAAATTCAAAAGAACTTTTACTTATAAAAAAATCCAAAAATATGTTATCTAATTTTTATTTGATAATTTTATTTCTTAATTGCTTATTTTAGTGAAGTAATTAATAATGTGATTTTTTTTTAATGTTTAGACTTTTATTCATAACCCTTCCTTGATAATTCTAATCATTTAATGTTTGATTTAGTTTATCCTGTCATTTGATCATTAATTTGTGATTATCATCATTAAATCTTGATTTTATTCTTGATTAACTTCTTGTCTAACTATGCTTTGGCTTTGTAATTGCTTGTGTGACCATCTTTCTCAAGTTTAATATCCTTAGCCTGTCATTGTCTACTTGATATCTTGATATTTATCTCATGTCTACTCATCATTTGTCATGAAACATATTGTCATCCTCATGCTTATGTTGCTTTCATTATATTATCTTATATCAAATGTTTCATCTTCTATGACTTTTATTCTTTTATCATCATCTTTCCCCCATTCCAAAGGAGGGTGAACATGTTAACTTCTAAAGTCATAGCCCACACCTTAACCTAAGTAACCTCTTAGGAGAAACTTCATTTCTTGGCCTCATCAGAGCCATAGAAATTACAACTAGCTTTAGGAGAGAGTTCTTAAACTCTTAGTGATATTCATCCTAATGAATTTATCACTTCCCCTACTAACTAAAACATAACATAGGACCATTACAACTAGATCTAGAGAGTTCCGGAACTCTACAATGAGCTTGTGCTCATTTCCCCTCTGAATATTGACCACAGTCAATCATTCAGTAGAAGTAGAACTACGCATACTCTGATTCTACTCCCGCGGATACGTAGGCGTAAGGTGCGATGCCTTATCGAGAATACTTAGATACTAACCCCTAGGGTTTCAACCTTTAGCATAGAACCTTTAACAAACATAAGATAACATTAACAAGAGGCTCCCATAGAGTACTACGGACGTTTAGGGTGCTAATACCTTCCCTAGGCGTAACCAACCCCCGAACCTTAGATCTCTCCCCTTTAGGTTTTTCTAACGATCTTGAACCTTTCCTTTGGATAAATCAAAGTCGGTTGTAAAAGAAAATAATGCAAATTAATTAATAATTTGTTATCCAATTTTCACCGCAACAATAACCAAGGATGCTACCTCGTTCGAGCAACCCTTTAAAGTCAGTTGGGCCGCAAAGAGGTTCAACCATGCTCAAGTTCTGGATCAGTCAATTATCTCGCTGATCAAATCGAGGATGTTGTCATAATCTCCGATCATCAGAGGACTAGGGATGTTTGTGCCATCATCCCCCTACTTGACAAATCGAAAGTTCCCAACCAGGAACGGATCGAAATTGCTTATGATGGTCAGAAAAATCGGAAGGTTCCCATAGTCATCTATCTACCAGGACCATTACCGTATGAATCGAATAAGGTTATCCCTTACAAGTACGATGCAACAACAGTCGAGAACGGGAATGACATTCCGTTACCCTCCATCGTGAATATTACAGATATCAGTCGAGTAACACGGAGTGGTCGAATCTTCAAACGAGGAGTTGGAGAACCCATCAAAGAAAAGGAACTTCAGACAGAAGTTCCCAATCCACCAGTCAGTCAATCTAGTAATCCCGACCTTTTGAAAAATGATGATGAGATGCTGAAGCTCATCCAGAGGAGTGAATACAACATTGTTAATCAGCTGTTGAAAACTCCTTCAAAGATCTCGGTATTATCACTGTTACTCAGTTCAGAAGCGCACATGGAGGCTCTACAGAAAGTCCTAGAGCATGCCTTTGTGGAACAGGATGTAACAATCAGACAGTTCGATAGCATTGTCTCTAACATAACTTCCTGTAATAACTTGGGATTTAGTGATGAGGAATTACCTGAGGAGGGTCGTCGTCACAACATGGCGCTCAATATCACAGTCCACTGCCAGCACGATGCTTTAGCCAGCGTACTGGTAGACACAGGGTCAGCCCTGAATGTTATGATGAAGTCCACTTTGATGCAATTATCATTCAAAGGACCTTCTATGAGAACCAGCGAGGTCATCCTCAAAGCATTTGACGGATCCAGAAAAGCAGTTATCGGCGAAGTTGACCTTCCTATAACTATTGGTCCTCACACTTTCCAAGTCACTTTCCAGGTCATGGATATCCGGTTAACATACAGTTGTTTATTAGGAAGACCTTGGCCGGGGTGGTCACCTCGACCCTCCACCAAAAGCTAAAGTTCGTCCAGAACGACCAACTCATCACAGTCTGTGGAGAACAGGCCCTGCTCATAAGCAATTTATCATCATCCACTTATGTAGAGCCGGAAGGGGTAATCGGAACTCAGTTCCAAGCGCTTTCGCTACACAAGGAGAATCAATCCGAGGGGGGAACTTCGATTTCCTCGTACAAATATGCTATCAAAGCGGTCGAGAGTGCCAATACAATGGGATTGGGACAGCTTGTCATTCCTATTAACAATAAAACAAAGAAGGGTCTCGGGTTCTCTTCAACCTGTACCCAGACTGCCGCTAACGGTGAAAGTTTTCATCCTATTCAGAACTTCTTCCATAGCGGAGGCTTCCTTCAGCCAGTGCCTCAAGAAGTGCATACCATCAATAAAGATGATTCATCTGATACAGAGGAAGAATGGAAGTCCTATCTTAATGAGGACGGTTATACGTCTCAAGAAGAGGTGCCTACGCCATTTTTCTATCCCGCACAGAGTCTGAGATTTATACCCAGGTTAGATGTCAAAATGAGATACGGAGATTGTGATCCAGAAGGATGCCGTGCTCCGCCAAACTCATTAGAGGAGGACACTCTAATGAAAGACAACTTCGACCACAACTATCATGGCCTGATGGATGGCCTGCCAATGTGGCAGCCTTACCCAGGAGACTTGGGGCAAGAAAATCAGCCGAACAATGAAAGTCAGCTGAGCATCATTAAACAAAATACCTGCGTCCCCACCATGTCATGGGACCAACATTCAGGTCATTCAGAACATATCTAGCATGACGATGAATTTGCAACATTTGCAGGACTAGAATTCATCAACTATGCTTTTCCCGAGGTCAACGTCATCGAGAGAGATGACTCCTCCAGTTCCAAAGAAGTGTGGGACACCCTGGGACAACCGAGTGGAAAATACGACTACATGGTCAAGTACACCACTCCCGAACGCTCTCGTATCAGGCTCGAAGACATCCAGCCAGCTGGATGGGGAGATACAGCTGAGAGTACAAATGCTATGCAAAATACAACTGAGGAATCCTCCTACGATAACTCTGCCCAGAAGACAGATTCCAACGATCCTGCTCCGCCAGAAATCAGCGTTATTTCTAAAGACAAATCAAGGAAGGTGCCAGACTTTGTGATACACCGAGGAGTTCGCCGCCAATGGGTTGCAGTCGATGTTCCGAAGATTGTTCATAAGTCAAAGTAATTGCCATCTTTAACCTTTCACCCTGCACAGGTGAAACAGATGTTTTGATAGGGCTCACTTTCTGTAAATTTCCCTCTTCGCTTTGCCCAAAGCGACAAAGTTTTGTTTTATAGGGTTGTAGTTTCAAGAATCGACTTGTTCATTAATAAAATAACGCCATTCTGTAATTTCCGCATTTATTGCTGTTTTCTCTTTTTGCTTTTCTTAGAAAATGGTAATCCTAAAAAGCAACTCAATAATAAAAACAAGCAGTAAAAGAAATACACTGCACACACTTTTGCATTTTTCTCTCTATCTCTTCTAAACACAAATCATCACGTCATGAAGATCGCTTGTTTTAAACCCCGTTGAAACATACGATCCGATGCCTTCTCCCAACTTGGAGTTCCCTGTATTTGGGGCTGAAGAAGAAGTTAACGAAGAAATTCCAGAAGAGATTTCCCGACTACTCAAACAAGAGGAAAGGTCCATCGAACCTCACAAAGAGCCGTTGGAAACGGTAAACTTGGGTTCAGAAGAAGAGAGAAAAGAAATCAGGATTGGGGCACTGCTCAATCCAACTGCCAGAGAGAGTTTGATAAAGCTTCTCAAAGAGTTTCCCGATGTATTCGCTTAGTCCTATCAGGATATGCCAGGGTTGGATACCAGCATCGTGGAACATCATTTACCATTGAGATCGGAATGTCCTCCAGTAAAACAGAGGTTGAGACGGACTCACCCGGACATGGCCATCAAAATCAAAGAGGAAGTACAGAAACAGATTGACGCGGGTTTCCTCGCCACATCAGAATATCCTCAATGGTTAGCCAACATCGTACCTGTTCCCAAAAAGGACGGAAAGGTCAGAATGTGTGTCGATTACAGAGATATAAACAAGGCTAGTCCAAAGGATGACTTTCCTTTACCACACATTGACATGCTGGTAGACAGTACAACAAAGTTCAAAGTTTTCTCCTTCATGGATGGATTCTCGGGCTATAACCAGATTAAGATGGCACCGAAAGACATGGAGAAAACTTTGTTCATTACCCCATGGGGCACCTTTTGTTACAAGGTAATTCCGTTCGGTTTGAAGAACGTCGGAGCAACCTATCAAAGGGCCACGACTACTCTATTTCATGACATGATACACAAAGAAATCAAGGTATATGTCGATGATATGATTGTAAAATCTAAGACAGAAGAGGAGCATGTGACCCACCTGTCAAAACTATTCGACTGTTTGAGGAAGTACAAACTCTGCTTGAATCCCAACAAGTGCACCTTCAGTGTCCGTTCAGGGAAACTTTTAGGGTTCATCGTCAGCCAGAAAGGAATTGAGGTTGATCCTGACAAGGTCATGGCCATTCAAGAAATGCCTTCTCCGAAAACTGAAAAACAAGTCAGAGGATTCCTGGGACGTTTGAACTATATTTCCATATTCATATTCCTCATGACCGCGACATGTGCGCCAATTTTCAAACTACTCAAAAAGAATCAGGACTGCATTTGGACAGAAGATTGCCAAACCGCCTTCGACAGTATTAAGGAATACCTGTTGAATCCACCGATTCTATCACCTCTAGTGGAAGAAAGACCACTAATCATCTACTTAACAGTCTTGGAAGACTCCATGGGCTGTGTACTTGGCCAACAAGATGAAACCAAAAGGAAAGAGTCTGCCATCTACTATCTGAGCAAGAAGTTCACCGACTGCGAGACTCGGTACATTATGCTTGAGAAAACTTGCTGCGCTTTGGCTTGGGCAGCCAAACGTCTTCGCCAGTACATGATTCGTCACACTACTTGGTTGATCTCTGAAACGGATCCAATCAAGTATGTATTTGAAAAACCTGCTCTCACGGGAAGGACTGCCCGTTGGCAGATGTTGTTATCAGAATACGACATCGAGTACCACGCTCAGAAAGCCGTTAAGGGGAGTATTTTAGTCGATCATTTGGCTCATCAACTGATTGACGATCAGGAATCAATCGGGTTTGACTTCCCAGACGAAGATGTCATGTATTTGAAAATGAAAGATTGTGATGAACTGCTACCCAGTGAAGGGCCAGAACCAGGTTCCCAATGGGGACTTATCTTTGACGGAGCTGTCAATCATTATGGAAACGGAATTGGGGCAATTATCATAACACCTCAGGGTACCCACATTCCTTTCACTGCCAGACTTACATTCAAGTGTACAAATAACGAGGCCGAATACGAAGCTTGTATTATGGGTCTCGAAGAAGCGATCGACTTAAGGATCAAAAACTTGGATGTATATGGCGACTCAGCCCTGGTCATCAATCAGATTAAAGGGGATTGGGACACTTACCAACCAGGATTGATTCCTTACAAAGATTATGCAAGGAGGTTGCTACCTTTCTTCAATAGAATTGAGTTTCATCACATCCCTCGTAATGAGAATCACATGGCTGATGCATTAGCCACTCTCTCTTCCATGATTAATGTAGGTCAATGGACTGACCTACCTAAGATCGACATGATGCGCCTTGAAAGGCCCACTTACATCTTCGCAATTGAAGCCGTCATAGACGACAAACCTTGGTATTACGATATCAAATGCTACCTTCAAAAATAAGAGTACCCACCTGGGGCACTTAGGAAGGACAGGAAAACCCTCAGAAGGCTAGCAGGCAGCTTCTTCCTGAGCGGTGATACACTCTATAAGCGGAACTTTGACATGGTCTTGCTCCGATGCGTAGACAGACTAGAAGCAGACATGCTGATAAAAGAAATTCATGAAGGATCCTTTAGCACTTATGCCAACGGACACACAATGGCGAGAAAAATTCTGAGAGCAGGGTACTACTGGTTGACCATGGAATCCGACTACTACAAGTACATGAGGAAGTGTCACAAGTGTCAGATATACTCCGACAAAATTCATGTACCACTAACGCATCTCAAAGTTCTCTCTTCCCCGTGGCCTTTTTCCATATGGGGAATCGACAGGATTGGCTTAATTGAGCCTAAGGCTTCAAACGGACATCGGTTCATCCTGGTAGCCATTGATTACTTCACCAAGTGGGTCGAAGCAGCGTTGTACGCTAATGTAACTCGACAAGTGGTGGTCCGATTTATCAAAAATAATATCATCTTCCGTTATGGAGTTTCGAGCCAGATCATTACGGATAATGGATCTAACTTGAATAATAAGATGATGAAAGAGTTGTGTGCAGAGTTCAAGATCGAACACCATAACTCATCTCCCTACCGATCAAAGATGAACGGAGCGGTAGAAGCGGCTAACAAGAACATCAAGAGGATTGTTTAGAAGATGGTTGTAACCTACAAAGACTGGCATGAGATGCTACCCTTTGCTCTTCACGGTTATCACACATCTGTCCACACTTCAACAGGGGCAACCCCTTTCTCTCTAGTATATGGCATGGAAGAAGTTCTCCCCATAGAAGTAGAGATCCCATCAATCTGGGTATTGATGGAGGCTAAGCTCACAGAAGCTGAATGGTGTCAAAGTCAACACGACGAATTAAACCTGATCGAAGAGAAGCGAATCACGACACTGTGCCACAGTCAGTTGTATCAGTAGAGAATGAAGAAGGCGTTCGACAAAAAGGTCTGACCTCGTGTCTTCAGGAAAGGAGACCTTGTGCTCAAGAAGATACAATCATTTCACACTGATTCCCGGGGCAAATGGACCCCAAACTATGACGACCCTTATGTGGTCAAGAAAGCTTTCTCAGGCGGCGCCTTGAGACTTGCAACCATGGACGTAGAGGAATTTTCCTACCCCACGAATGTTGATGTAGTCAAGAAATACTTCGCCTAAACTAAAAAAAAAATGTCTCGGTGGATTGAAAACCCGAAAGGGCGGTCTAGGTAAAAATTAGAGACATGATCAAAAATCATCCCGATGGATTGGAAATCTCAAAGTACAATCCAGGCAAAAATTAGGGATAATGGCAAGTAACTACGTCTGATCAGTTCAACTCCTCAACAATAATGCCATCCATCGAAAGGAAACTCCAGTCACGGTCATCTTCGACAGAAGCTCAGGATGCCCCGAATTCAAAGTTGGTAGAAGGATAGTGGTCGTTATGTTTCAACGTACCCCTTTTCCCTGTAAATTACCATTTTCTAACTTTGTAAATACTCTATGGAATCACGCGCTTGGCTGATTTCCATCCTATCAATAAAATTTGAGCCCTAGTGCTTTTGTTTGCAATTCTTATTTGTTTTAGCTTTACAGAATGACATCTTAATATGATTAACGATTCTTGAAATAAAACAAAAATGAATTTACTTGTAAAACTTTTTCTGCTTTTAAAATAAAAAGTTGGCAATTTCTTTTGACTGTTGAACATCGAAAGAACATCAATTGCTTCTCCAGAAGTAAGCGAGCTTCAAAGTGCAGAATTAAAGTGCTCCTTCTAAACCAGTACGTCGGAACGAAGGATCAAATGTGTCAGAGACCTTGTTTCATCTGACACGCCTCGGCCAAGTTCTTATCTCTTAAGCCCGACCAACGTATCTCCCCACGAGGACTACTTCTCCTAAGCAAGGCAGAATTGCTATCTTGAACCAATGATATTTCTACATGCCCCACTGTGGTCGAGCATCCAGTCGTGTTCATCCGTTAGTCTGTATGTCGCGTCAGTTTTGTCAGCATATACATACATACATACATCATGCATTATTAATTTGCAGTCACATTCATATTGCATCACTATCACTCCAGTCGGTCTTGGCCCATAGTGGTAACAGTCTTCTCAATCGAGTTGTCAAGTTTTTTTTCCTCGTCAGGAAATGTCGCGTCAGAATTATCTCTCTCCTCCAGTTTATTTCTGGATCAGAGTTGCCCCTTGACCACTTTGATAACTTGAACCTCTGAAAAACCAGAGAACCCTCAGACAAATGTCACTCTTCGCCATTGAAGATGATATCTTCGCTTTCCCGGATTAAGGAAAATCCCCAGAGAAAGCCTCACGATTAAAGACTTGTAGCAACACATTGATCTTTTCTCTCCAGAGAGTCAATGTCAACAAAGTCATTAACACCTCAAAATTGGGGTACATCATATGGCATTTCTCTGAGAAGATCTCGAGAAAAGTATGGTGTAATGTTCCCCAAGCAGACAGCAGTCTCTCAAGAGACTCGCTCTCCCCAGTAGATTCGGCAAATGGCGTCTCCAACAGAGAAGTTTGTGCACCTCTACAACTCAGACGAATGGGTTCCCCATCAAGTCTGACATCAAAATGTTTCTATCAAATGGCATCTCCCCAGGAAAATTTGGCGAGAAGTTTGATGAAAACTGCTACGCGTAGCGCCCCTTGTCAATAAAGTTTATTGACAAAAGAAACTGAGACCAGATCCTTGGTAGGAAACCAAGAACGAGGGGAAGTTTATTTCAGAAACTGAGACCAGTTCCTTGGTAGGAAACCAGGATCGAGGGGAAGTTTATTTCAGCTACTTAGACCAATTCCTTGGTAGGAAACCAGGATCGAGGGGAAGTTTATTTCAGCAACTTAGACCAGTTCCTTGGCAGGAAACCAGGATCGAGGGGGAAGTTTACCTTTTCTAAGCATCATTGCTTAGCAAAAGAAGAAGGATGCGTGAAATACCATTCTTAACCACCATCAAAATTTCGGGTATTCCGATATTTAATCCTCTTGCACCCCGAATGCCCGAATACCTTCGTCATTCACACCTTCGGGTCCAAGAAGATTAAATAGGGGCATCCGTCATACCCTAAATTTTGACCACTAAGATTCCCACCATTGTGAAAATCATGATCACAATATGGATGTACTATCATACCTCATCAGTCTCCCCAAAGATGGGTGAGCATCCACTACAATCAAAATTAGGGTTTCAAGCCCTCTCAGAGTTCTTAGACAAAGGATCAATCAAGGAATGACATGATCTTCAACTTGTCTAACCTCTCAAACATCCACAAAAGATTAATAGAACTCCCACTTCAAGGATTAAGCACAAGGCTGCTCCCTTCTAAGTGAATCAAGCCTCAAGATCACTAGTGTCACCAAATTAGGGTTTTGGTCGACCAGGGCCTCCAGATGGAAATTTTCCTCTGGGCATGAGCCAATGCTTCAAGTCATAACCTATGATGCTCCAAGGGACATCATAAACCCAAGCATCAAGTCAATTTGACCTCAGGGGATGCATACATCAAAAATCAGGAATTAGGGTTTCTTAACCTAATTCACCCCTAAGTTGACTTTTGGGACAATTCATGAGCCAAGACCTCAAGAGAGGATTTGAGGGTCTCTAATGCACTACATTGATCCATTTGCAACAATGTTTTGATCCAAAAAGCTTGAGCAACAAGTCTCAATTTCATCAGAGCCACAATTAGGGTTTCGCGAGAAAAGTCAACTGTAGCTTTGACTTTTGACCAGGACATGCTCCCAAACCCTAGGACATTGATCAATATACCCTATAACACCCATGGAACATGTCCATCAAGTTTGATTTAGGTCAAGGACATGATTTCCTAAAGGATTGCACAGTTTGGAATTCATCTGATAAAAAGTCAACTGTGCACAAAAGTCAACTTTGACTTTTTGAGATTTTTCATAAAAATGGTTTTTTAACCCTAAAATGATGTTAATGTATGATTGGAATCATCATTCATCAAGAAAAATCAAGAAAAGTGGGATAACTTGTAAAAGGGGTAACCATAAAAACTTAGAAAAATTTCTAAGTTATGAAATAAAGTGGCTAGGGTACCAACTTTGGAGGATCATAACTCCTAAACTACAAGGCCATTTTTTCCCATCAAAAGCTTGATTTGTAGATCTCATTACCCTCTACAAAAGCTTAAAACTGACCTCCCTCCAAATTCCACATGGATTTTGAGTTATGGAATGATCAAAATCACAAAAAGTGAAAATGTCACTTTTTTCCAACACTTAGTGAAATTTTCACTAAGTCAGAATCTGCCTTCACTTTTTCCCAAATGTAGGGGGTTTTTCACTTGGATCCAAAAGGTATCAAAACCAAATATGATCAAACATTTGTTGTATCATATGAGGGTTTTCCAAAGTGACCAAGAACATCATCAAATTCCACTTGAGCCATGAGATATGACAAGGGCAATATGCCTTGCTGAAAACTGCCAAGGCTAGGCAGAATTTTGCACTTTTACTCGATTTGACAAGATCAACTAATTCCAAGCCTTGTCATCATCTTGGACATATCTGAGGATCAAATCTAAAGGGGACAAACACTGAGCCAAGCCTCCAAAGTCCTTGGAACCAAAAGTAGCATGCTAAACCTAAAAATCCCTAAAAGAGGAACAAGACTCCAATTTTGGATTGGAGCATTTAATGGATGCACCAAGGTGGCATGGACTGAGCTTCCTTCAACTAAATTCAGTCAAGGATAATGCAACAACTAAGGAACCAAAGGTCTGTGCTCTAACCTCTAGTCAATGGCTAGAGGAGACTTGAGATTCCATTGGACAACATTGGCCGAACCTCTGCTGCAGTTGCCATTCACTATTGCTTGCAAAACAAACTTGCTCTACTATAAATAGAGCTCATTTTTGATCAGTTTGAGTACACCAAAGCCATCAAACAGATGCTTTCCTCAAAATCTCTTCTTTCACTCCAATTTTGCCTTCTAAGGCAAGTCACTATCGGGTTTTGAGTTTGAGAGCTTTTCCAATCAAACCAATCACTCACACACCTCATAAACATCATATAGAAGTGATCCAAACACTTAAACAACATCTGGAACACTGATTTCACAAAATCACCAGCCAGTTGCTCAAGTTCTTGACAGATTTGCAGTTGGGGTACCATCTCAAGTTCTAGATCATTTCAATCTATTCCAAGCATCCAGATACACTCCATGGCACCTAGGGAAGCTATCCAGATCATTGGAACCTAGCTGTAACACCTCTAACATAAAACACGATCACCAGCTGCAAGAGGTAAGCATGAGCTCTTCTAACTCTATCATCCATGCAATTTTTGCTGCACAATAATTTGGCCATATGTTCACAATCATGCATGGAATGTTTTCCCTCAATCAATTGCATTGTTTGAATCGTGTGTAGAATTTCTGAACCTTCATGCAGAAATTAGGGTTCTTGAGGTTTCTCTTTGATTTCTTATTCCATGTTAAAAATAAATGAAATTAAAGACCATAGACATGATCGTGAGGTTAAAACGAGTAGATTGATATGTAGATTGCATGATATAATCAAGTATTCAGTGAGATTGGATAAAAAACGCAAATCTGCAGAAACAGAGGGTGGCGCGTGTTCTTGCCATGTTCTTGGCACCCTTTTTCAAATATTTGAATATTTGAATTTTGTGATTTTATTTAATTGATTCAAAAATTAATTTCTCTCTGAGTTTTAATGATTTTGAGTTGATTCTTTTTTCAATAATTCACAAAAATGTTAAAATATTTTATTTTACCAAAAAATCCCAAAAATATTATTTATTTCGTATAATTGATATTTTTGAAAATAATTAATATTTTAATTGTTTTTGACATCTAAAATATTTTTTCCTTCTTGATTGTGCAAATTTTAACGATTTCTAATCATTTTGTAGGTCAAAACATGATTTTTGAAACATTAATCCAAGATCATAATTTGTTTTCCACATATTAAACCCTTTTGATCATTTTAATTGAATTTTATTCAATTAAAATATATATCGGGGAACAAATTAGGGTTTTTGATTAATTCAACCCTCACAAATCATTTTCAAACACTCATGGGTCTCTATTAGAGTGTAAGACCCAACCCTTTTGTAAATACAAACAATTTTTGGGCCTCACTTATTGTATAAGTCCCGTTGTATTTCAAAAATTCGGCGCGATCACCTCCCGTTTAAAACAATCATCTGGGCCTCTCCTCGAGCTATAAGACCCATTCAAAAACTTTTTGGGCCTCTAATAGAGTGTAAGACCCAATCCCCTTTTAACCAAAACAATTTTGGGCCTCAGACATTGTATAAGTCCCTCTGCGTTAAAAGAAAACCTCGGCACGATCGCCAGTTAAAAAATCAACCCTGGGCCTACCCTCGTGTTATAAGCCCCATTTCTTTTCTTTAAACACTTGGGCCTCTTGAGAGAGTGTAAGACCCATCCCTTTGTACAGAAAACCTTTCTTGGGCCTCAGTCACTTGTATAAGTCCCTGTACAAATTCAAAACCACAGTGCGATCACTGATAAACCTTGGGCCCCCCCTTTGAGCTGTAAGCCCCAAAATCTTTTCAAAGCACTTTCTCCTTTGATTTTGTATATAATATTGTTATCAAATCTTTCTTTGTTGAACAACTAACCAAACAGCATGGAAGCTCTACAACCGAGTAAGTGTTTATATGCTTTCATTTACCACTTTCATATACATATAACTGTATTGTGGGGCTGTTTCACTGTAAGTCTTCTTTCATAAACTCATATCAACTGTGTAATAATAGTATAGATATTTAGAGTTTCCCCGGCAACTACGTCTAGCACTAAGCCCTGTTGATCACTCTTAAATAGACTAAACTAGATCCCTATAGGATTACCAGATACAGTCTTCCCTCCTCTTGGGGTTAAACAATATGGAGATGTGAAAGGCAGATTCTTTTTGAACCCTTTCTCAGACTGTCACCCTTAGACATTGTCAAAGAAACTCTACTCCCCAGAGATGATCTCTTCTCCGTGAATGGCATCTCTTGAGTTTCTTCCAAATTCTCGAACTTTCCTGGCTTGATCCATTCTCGGTGAATGGCATGTCTTGAACTTCTCGGGGTTTGGGGACCCACAGGCTTCCTAAAAGCATCCCCGCCTCCTCTTGGGCGTTGTACAAGGACCCGTCGGCTTCTTAGAAGTATTCACAACCTCCTCTTAGGCTTCGTATAAGGATTCTTCCTTCGGGAAGACAGCCTCCTCCTGGGCTTCGTACAAATTGTCCCTCGGCTTCTTAAAAGTTTCCAGCCTCCTCTTGGGCTTCGTACAAATTATCCCGACGACCTCCTAGAGGTATAGGAACAGAAAGTAGTCATCTTAATAGAACAGTCTTTCAAAGAGTCTAGATCCTATTACTATTTCTCAAAGCATAGTACAAAAGATAAAACTCTAGACGTGGACAGTCTAATTTAATTGAGTCTTAAAGGCATTCTCAAGCCCCTTTAAAAAATAGGGAAAACACCAGTAGACTCGGACAATACCCTCAAAATTTCCCATTTCCTTAAAAAACAGGAAATAACCCTGATCCTCTGATCAAATCTCAAAGCATAGCCTTACTTTTAATCAGTATCTTTATAAGAACTGATTTTCTCTTTTAACCAACATACTGGACCTATCACTCAACTGAAACAACAAACCTTTAGCCTCTATCTCGGGCTTCGTACGAGATACAAAAAGACTCTCTTGTTGAGTTAAAACTTCCTTTAGCCTCCATCTCGGGCTTCGTACGAGATACAAAAAGACTCTCTTGTTGAGTCAAAAATTCCTTTAGCCTCTATCTCGGGCTTCGTACGAGATACAAGAAGACTCTCTTGTTGAGTCAAAACTTCCTTTTGCCTCTATCTCGGGCTTCGTACGAGATACAAAAACACTTTCTTGTTGAGTATAAAAGACCCTCTTGTTGGATCAATAGCCTCCTCTTAGGCTTTGTATAAGAAAACCCCGGTTGAGACAATCAACCTTTTAGCATCAAAATCTGTGCCTCGTTCATAGTATACAAACATCAACAACTCATTTTCCTTCGTCTAATCGCTGTAAGCGGCAAGCCTTTGGATTATTTACATCCACGGCACTGTCCCTCTTTTAGCATGAGAAATTCCTAAGGAAAGATAGCATTGCTCTACACTGAGTTAAAGTCTTCTCCTCTAGGTTGAAAAGCCCATATAAAGGAAATTATGGCATTGCCGGATTCACATATCCCGGTTAAAGTAATTCTCCTTTATAATCAGTCACCTCTGACAAACAGACCACTTTAGAGATGACAAATTTTCTCTAAAGTCAACACCCTTTTAGCTTCACATCTTGGGCTTTAAACAAGATACAAATAGACCCTTCAGCTTCACATCTTGGGCTTTGAACAAGATACAAATCACTTTCAGCTTCACAATCTTGGGCTTTGAACAAGATACAAACCACATTTAGCTTCACGTCTTGGGCTTTGAACAAGACACCAAAACACCATTTCCTCCCATAGAATAGGAGGAACTACGATCGCTCTGATTTCCCTGTTTCGCTAAACGGGAATACGTAGGCATAAGATTGCAAGAAAAATCTTAGCGAGCACACTAATCCAAAACCCAAATCCCGTACCTTCACCCATCAATTGAAAAACATCAGTCCTAACATCCTACCCATGAACAGTCCTAGTATTTTTTCTCTAAGAAGAAAGAGGCCCCATCACCATATAGCATCCGTAACCTAACAGACCGCTGTTCAAACTCAGTATGCAAGCAGGGTTAGTTGGAGACATCTATTTCCCTTCCTTCATCAGCTTAATAGGATAAAAAATGAATTGACTTGTAGTAACCCCAAAGAGCGACAGTGCTTAAGAACCACGTCCAAAATCGCTTGCTACAACTTGATTCATAATTCCCATGACTTGATTCAGTTAGGGCAGTTGACTTGAGTCGACTCTAAAATGAATCAATTCAAATTAGTGTACTGAATCAATTCACAACCCTTACTGAATCAATTCAAATTGGAATTTCTAGTTCTGTGACTTGATTCAAAACTGATGTTGACTCGATTCCAACAAACAGAATCTAAATGGACTTTTGAGACACTTTCATGAATCGAGTCATGAAGGTCTTGAATCGAGTCAGGAAACACAAAAAGGCTTTGAATCAAGTCAGAAAGATAACTGAATCAATTCACACACCTAAGATACATATTCAACTTAATAAATGCATGGATGAAATACTCTAGCATGTGGTTGATGATTAATAACTAAGAGAACTCAAATTAAACGACAAATATAAGCAAAGCATCAAAATAGCGAAGTAACTGATATCCGGAATGAGCAACTTCAGTCTCCCCCTTTTTGATGCTTGGCAATCTGATTAATTTGAGTGAAGCGGAGCCAAGCTCTCCCTGCAACAATTACTTAACCACGCAAATTATTGTTGTCAAACGATAATCCATTCTCCCCCTTTGACAATATCATAAAGGAAGAGGGACAAAAAACAGAAATAACAACGAGTAATACCACATAGCTAATTACACAATCCAGCAAAGTCAACATGTAACCACAATACACATTTTATGCAAATAGGAATAGTTAGGACAGAAGAAGATAATGTCTAAAGATAGCAAGTTCAAATTACAACCAAAATACAAGTCTAAATGTTTTAATCATAAGGAAGGATAAATAAACATGCAACAATGAGAAAATGCAGAATGATGAATTATGAGAATAAAAAAAAAGAAAAGAAATTAAGAGAGAGAAATGAAAAAAAAAACAAAAAAAAAACGAAAAAGAGAAAAAAAATGAAGGAAAAAGTAGTGGAAAGGAAACGGAAAAAAATGAGAAAAATAAATGGAGAGAGAGAAAAGAAATAAGAAAAAACGAAAAAAATAAACATAAACAAAAAAAAGGAGGGAGTTGACCGAGAATTAAAGGGGGAATTGGAAGTTTTGAAATTTGAAATAGATGTTGGGAAGGGTTGAGTGAGAACAAAAAAAAAAGGGAAGTAGTGTGGGTAATGATGATGTAGGTGGGAGAATAAAATAATGATAGAAGAAAAAAGGTGACAAAAAGTAAGTAGGTTGTAGTGGTTAGGTATTAAAAGATGAAAAGAAAAAAAGTAGGGGCTGATGGTTGGCGTGACAAGAAAAGAAAAAGTGGGGATGTGGGAAAGTAGAGAAGTGAAAAATTGGGAAGTGGAGAGAGAAAGAAAAAAAGATATTGGGAAAAGGGAAAAAAAGAAAGGAAGTGATGGGAAATGATGATGATGTGTTGGGAAAAGAAAAAAATTGGAGTGGAGGGAGGTAGGGTGACTGACGCGACAGGTAGGAGATTAGGAAAAAAAGAATAGGAAAAAAAAACCAAAAAAATAAGAAACTCATAATGAATTGATTCATGAACAGATTTGAATCAATTCCAGTAAACAGAATGTAAATGCACTTTCTGGGCAGTTTTATGAACTGATTCAGGAATTGATTCAAGACAAATTTTAATGAAAAAAATAAAATGCAATATGATGAAATTAATGAATTCATGAATATGATGCAAATAAGATTAAATACACACTTAACACATATATTTAATGTGATGTAAATCTATACACAAACATAACAGAGATATTAAACATGCATGATAAACTACACAGATAGATCAATTTAATTAGATATAACACAAAGAGATAAAGGTATTGGAGAGATTATACCGTACGAGATTGGGAAAAAAATTGATGCACAATAACCGTTAGTATAATAGAAAATCATGCGACAAAGTAAATAAGAATATATCAATGCTTACTCAAAGCAAGAAGGATCGAGAAACCCTAATTCTCTTCGAATCCTGTGGAACGACTCCGAGGACAAAAGTTTTGTAAAAATATCAGCAAGCTGATTTTTAGCGTCCACGAATTCAAAAACTACGTCGCCTTTTTCCACATGATCGCGAAGAAAATGATGCCTAATTTCTATATGCTTAGTGCGAGAATGCAGTACCGGGTTTTTAGTTAGGTTTATCGTACTAGTGTTGTCACATTTAATCGGAACGCATCCCAGTTTTAAATCATAGTCCAATAATTGTTGCTTGAGCCAAAGGACTTGTGCACAATAATTACCGGCGGCTACATATTCTGCCTCGGTGGTTGAAAGTGCAACACTACGTCGCTTCTTGCTATGCCATGAGATCAGACAATTTCAAAAAATATGACATGTTCCGCTAGTACTTTTTCTGTCTGATTTGCACCCCGCAAAATCAAAGTCAAAAAAACCTACTAAACTACACTCACTTCCCTTAGGGAACCAAAGACCATGGTTTGCAATACCATTTAGATACCTTAAAATGCGTTTAATGATCTTAAAATGAGGTTCTCTAGGGGAAGCTTGAAACCTAGCACATATGTATACGCTAAACATGATATCAGGTCGACTTGCAGTTAAATAAAGTAATGATCAAATCATACCTTGGTACTTTGTAATGTCAAACTCTTTACCCGATTCATCTTTGTCAATAAGCAAATTTGAAGCCATTGGTGTAGATATTGATTTTGCATTATTCATTTCATACTTCTTTAAGACTTCCAAGCAATATTTTGTTTGACTGATGAAAGTTCCTTTATCAGTTTACCTTATTTGGAGTCCCAAGAAACAAGTAAGTTCACCCATCAATGACATCTCAAATTCGCCCTGCATAGTGTTAGAAAACTCTCTACACAAAGATCCGTTAGTGGATCCGAATATAATGTTATCTGAACCAATAGAACATGCTTTCCTTTACGTCTTATGAATAAAGTAGTATCTACGGTTCCACGACTAAATCCCTTTCCAATTAAGAAACCACTAAGACACCCATACCAAGCTCTAGGAGCTTGTTTGAGGCCATAGAGGGCTCTCTTAAGTTTAAAGACATGATCGGGATTGTCGTGATCCTCAAAACCCGGAGGTTGAGAGACGTATACCTCTTTATTTATGAATCTGTTTAGGAAAGTCGACTTAACGTCCATCTGATATAGTTTGAAATCAAGACAACATGTGAATGCCAATTGGGAGTCTAATAGCCTCAAGTCGGGCTACGGGAGCACAAGTCTCCTCGTAGTCTATCCATTCAGCTTGATTATACCCCTTTTCCACTAGCCTTACCTTGTTTCTAGTAATTATTCTGTTTTCATCTAGTTTATTCCGAAAGACCCACTTAGTGCCTATGACTGTTTTGTTTTTAGGACGTTGGACCAAATCCCAAACGTCATTTCTTTTAAATTGGTTTAGTTCTTCTTGCATAGCAAGAAGCCAACCCTCATCAGTCAAAGCATCACTAGCTATTTTCGGTTAAACTTGTGATATAAAAGCAGAATAATTACAGAAATTATTTAATTGTAAACGCATGCTTACTCCCCTTTTGATGTCTCCTAAGATGTTGTCCAACGGATGATCCTTTGTGACGATCCAATCTTGAGGAAGTTGGTTTGAGGTCTCGTGTTTATCATCCTCGTGTTCACTTTCCTCTTTATCATTATTAATGTCCTCATCTTTTGGAGGATCCACTTTTGGAACATCATCGTCGATCTTATATTCCGTATTAGAACCTGAAACATCAACAACAGGAGAAATACCTTTCCCCATCTTTTGGGGTTTGGTTTCATCAAATGCAACATGTATAGATTTTTCAACTGCTAAAGTTCTATTATTGAAAACTCTATATGCCTTACTAGATGATGAGTAACCTAAGAAGATTCCCTCATCTGCTTTTGCGTCAAACTTACCAAGCTTATCTTTGCCATTATTTAAAATGAAACATTTGCAACATAAGAAACGAAAGTAAGAAATGTTAGGTTTCCTACCCTTAACTAGCTCATAGGGTGTCTTCTCTAGGATAGGTCGAATGAGTACCCTATTCAAGACATGACATGCGGTGTTAATCGCATCAGCCCAAAAGTACTTAGGTAAACCCATTTCGCTTATCATAGTCCGTGCTAATTCTTCTAAAATACGGTTTTTACGCTCCACAACACCATTTTGTTGAGGAGTGCACGGACATGAGAAGTTGTGGGCTATTCCGCTTTCATTGCAAAAGTTTTCAAATTGTTGGTTAACAAACTCACCACCATGGTCACTTCTTAGGGTGACTATTTTCAAATCTAAACGGTTTTGGATAAGCTTAGCAAATTTCACAAATACTTTAAAGATTTCTTCTTTTTGACTTAAAAATAAAGTCCAAGTATATCTAGTAAAATCGTCTACTATCACAAAGCCATAGTAATTGCCTCATATACTTCTTGTCCTAGAAGGACCAAAGATATCTAGATGGAGAATCTCAAGAGGTTTTGAGGTGGAAACACAATTTTTGGATTTAAAAGACACTCTTGTTTGCTTTCCCGTTTGGCATGCATCACAAAGCTTTTCTTTAGAAAATTTTATTTTAGGTAGACCAATTACTTGATTCTTAGAAGAAAATTTATTTATTAAGTCAAAATGAACATGGCCTAAGCGTCTATGCCACAACCAAGAGTCTTCACTCCGGGTGACTAAACACTGGTGCCAATATTTGAAACGTCATCTAGATTTAGCATATAAACGTTATCAGTTCTAGAAACCTTAAACACTTTCTCCTTGTCACTCTTATGTTCAATTATGCAATTAAGGGAGTCAAAAGATATGGAGTAACCCGTATCGCATAATTGACTTATGCTAAGGAGATTATGTTTAAGCCCTTTAACAAATAAAACACCGTCTATGGTGATTGTGGAGGGATTTCCCACAATACCTTCTCCTAGTATCTTACCTTTGTTGTTATCTCCATATGTAACGAAGCCGCGCTCTTTCTTGACAAAGTCAATGAACAATGACGCGTCTCCCGTCATATGCCTTGAACAACCACTATCTAGGAACCACATCCTTTTTGCTGCTGTAAGACATTCCTACAAGATAATCAACAAGGAATTTTAGGTCCCCAACTAGTGTTGGGTCCTTGGGGGTTAGCACTTGGACTCTTAGGTCTCCATGCCATAAGACTATTCGGAATTTTCACATTCCTAATGTGGCATTTAGGCCTAATGTGTCCTTTTTCACAACAATAATGACATACAACTCTAGAGGAACCGCTCTTTCTATTCTTTCTAGTGATATGAGCATTTTTCTTTCTTTGTTTTCTAAAGTTTTGCTCATCACCGCTTGAACTAATAGATGTAATGGTAGGAGCTCTAGTTAATTGTATTATTTGACCCTTTAAGTCTTCTATTTCAATTTTTAAACAAGGGCAAGTAATACATTCAACTAAAATTTCCTTTTCATCTAGAGTTGGAGGAACACACAATTGGTCGTTTACTAAAGATACATGGTCCTCTTTCAAGGATTCAAGGGCATTTTTAAGTTTTAAGATTTCTCCCTCAAGTTTTAAAATCTTTTTCTTTTGAGAGGATATTTTCTTAAAAGCTTTTAATGCATCTTCATGCATCTCATGGAACGCCTCGGACAATTCATTATAAGAAGGTAAGGAGTTAGAATCAGAGTCACTTACATCAGAGTCTTTGTGATTGTTTTGAGCCATCAAACAAAGATTAGCTACTTCTTCATCCGAACTCGAGGAAGATGATGACGAGTCTTCATTGTCTTCCCAAGCAATGTATGCACGTCATCCCTTGCCTTGGCTTTTGGACTTGTGGTAATGTTTCTTTCCTTTGTGCTTTACCAAACTTGGACACTCCTTTTTGTAGTGACTAATTTTTCCGCATTCGTAGCACGTGACTTGTTTTTCTTCTTTCTTCTTATCATCCCATTTCTTTGAGTGATTTGATTTCCTAAGCTTCATTCATTCTTATCCGAGTGTTTTAGACCATTTCTCCTCATATACTTGTTGTAGCGCCTTACAAACAATCCCATCTCTTTGTCTTCCAAAGAGTCACTCGAGTCCTCATCATCTACCTCTAATTTTGCCTTGGAAGTGGAGACTTTTAGGGAGATATTCTTCTTCTCTTCTTTGTTTTTATCCTTGCGCATAGTGTTACTTTCACTTGCTTCAAGTCTTTTTAGCTCATGCTCATGTTCGGTGAGCTTACCAAATAAGGTTGACATGTCTAAGGTTTTTAGGTCATGAGATTCTTTGATAGCCGTTACCTTTGGTTGCTATTCCCTGCACATAGACCTCAAAATCTTATTAGCACAATCTTGATTAGAAGTGGTCTTACCCAAATTCTTAAGTTTATTGATTATATGGGAAAATCTCATCTGCGTGGAGGCTATGGTTTCATCGGGTTCCATGCGGAAGAGTTCAAATTCCTCTGTTAGAGTATTGATTTTAGATTGCTTCACGTCTTAGGTTCCCTCATAGAGAACTTTAAGAGCGTTCCACATTGCCTGAGCCGTCTTACAATGTGAAATTGAAAAATATACGTTCATGCTCAATGATGATATTAGTATATTTCTCGCCTTCAAGTCATAAGGCACCTTTTTAGTTTCGGCCACATTCCAATCCTTAGGTGGTTTTGCACTTGGTACGCCATCAACGACTCATTGAGGAACATATGGTCCGTCCTCAATAGCTGACCAATATTGTACATCCACGGACATAATGTGTAGGTACATATAATCCTTCCAATACGCATAGTTTTCACTGGTGAAAACCGGGGCTCTATTATACGCTCCCTTCAGATCAATTTGCACCATATTCAATCAACTTTTGAGGTTGTTAAAAATTATTAAAAGAACCAACTCTCGATGCCAATACTAAGGTACTTCGCGATACCAAAGCAGTATCTCAACCAAACATGAGATTCTTCGGGTGGTCGAAGCAGCACTTTATAAACTAAGGCTCTTCGCGATACCAAAGCAGTATCTCAACAAACAATATTCTCCGGGTGGTCGAAGTAGCACCTTATAAACTAACGCTTTCCGCGATACCAAATCAGTATCTATGAACAAATGAGATTTTTTGGGTAGTCGAAGAAGCACCTTATCAACTAAGGGTCTCCGATGATACCAAAGCAGTATCTCAACAACGAGATTCTTCGGGTGGTCGAAGCAGCACCTTATCAACTAAGGCTCTCCGATGATACCAAAGCAGTATCTCTATAAACGAGATTCTTCGGGTGGTCGAAGCAGCACCTTATCAACTAAGGCTCTCTAATGATACCAAAGCAGTATCTCTACAAACGAGATTCTTCGGGTGGTCGAAGCATCACCTTAGCAACTAAGGCTCTCAGATGATACCAAAGCAGTATCTCTACAAACGAGAGTCTTCGGGTGGTTGAAGCAGCACCTTATCAACTAAGGCTCTCTGATGATACCAAAGCAGTATCTCTACAAACGAGATTCTTCAGCTGGTCAAAGCAGCACCTTATCAACTAAGGCTCTTCGATGATACCAAAGCAGCATCTCAACAAACGAAATTCTTTGGGTGGTCGAAGCAGCACCTTATAAACTAAGGTTCTCCGATGATACCAAAGAAGTATCTCAGAACACATGAGATTCTTTGGGTGGTCGAAGCAGTCCCTTATCAACTAAGGTTGTTCGATGGTAACAAAGTAGCATCTCAATAAACGAGATTCTATGGGTGGTCGAAGCAGCACCTTATAAACTAAGATTCTTCGCGATACCAAAGCAATATCTCTGAACAGATGGGATTCTTCGGGTGGTCGAAGCAGCACCTTATCAACTAAGGTTCTTCACGATACCAAAGCAGTATCTAAACCAAACATGAGATTCTTTGGGTGGTCGAAGAAGCACCTTATAAACTAAGGTTCTTCGCGATACCAAAGCAGTATCTCTGAACACATGAGATTCTTCTGGTGGTCGAAGCAGCACCTTATAAACTAAGGTTCTTCACGATACCAAAGCAGTATCTCAACCAAACATGAGATTCTTCGGGTGGTTGAAGCAGCACCTTATAAACTAAGGCTCTTCGCGATACCAAACCAGCATCTCAACCAAACATGAGATTCTTCGGGTGGTCGAAGCAGTACCTTATAAACTAAGGCTCTTCGCGATACCAAATTAGTATCTCAACAAACAATATTCTTCGGGTGGTCGAAGTAGCACCTTATAAACTAACGCTCTCCGCAAAACCAAATCATTATCTCTGAACAAATGAGATTCTTCGGGTAGTCCAAGAAGCACCTTATCAACTAATGGTCTCCGATGATACCAAAGCAGTATCTCAACAAACGAGATTCTTCGGGTGGTCGAAGCAGCACCTTATAAACTAAGGCTCTCCGCGATACCAAATATGTATCTCTGAAAAAATGAGATTCTTCGGGTAGTTGAAGAAGCACCTTATCAACTAAGGGTCTCCGATGATACCAAAGCAGTATCTCAACAAACGAGATTCTTCGGGTGGTCGAAGAAGCACCTTATCAACTAAGGCTCTCTGATGATACCAAAGCAGTATCTCTATAAACGAGATTCTTCTGGTGGTCGAAGCAGCACCTTATCAACTAAAGCTCTCCGATGATACCAAAGCAGTATCTCTACAAACGAGATTCTTCGGGTGGTCGAAGCAGCAACTTATCAACTAAGGCTCTCCGATGATACCAAAGCAGTATCTCTACAAACGTGATTCTTCGGGTGGTCGAAGCAGTCCCATATCAACTAAGGTTCTTTGATGATACCAAAGCGGCATCTCAACAAACGAGATTCTTTGGGTGGTCGAAGCAGTACCTTATAAACTAAGGTTCTCCGATGATACCAAAGCAGTATCTCTGAACACATGAGATTCTTCGGGTGGTCGAAGCAGTCCCTTATCAACTAAGGTTCTTTGATGATACCAAAGTAGCATCTCAACAAACGAGATTCTTTGGGTGGTCGAAGCAGTACTTTATAAACTAAGATTCTTCGAGATACCAAAGCAGTATCTCTAAACACATGAGATTCTTCGGGTGGTCCAAGCAGCACCTTATCAACTAAAGTTCTTCACGATACCAAAGCAGTATCTAAACCAAACATGAGATTCTTCGGGTGGTCGAAGTAGCACCTTATAAACTAAGGTTCTTCGTGATACCAAAGCAGTATCTCTGAACACATGGGATTCTACGGGTGGTCGAAACAACACCTTATCAACTAAGGTTCTTCGCGATACCAAAGCAGTATCTCAACCAAACATGAGATTCTTCGAGTGGTCGAAGCAGCACCTTATAAACTAAGGCTCTTCACGATACCAAAGCATTATCTCAACAAACGAGATTGTTCGGGTGGTCGAAGAAGTGTCGTAGTGAGAATTGGATACCAAGCTATTATATTAACTTGAATCGTATTTCTTTTATTTCACCACCGTCTTTGATTTATCCAAGGGAATGGAGAAAGATCGAATTACCCACAATGCAATGCAAATACAAACTAAGATTCTAAGGTTCGGGGGTTGGTTATACCTAGGGAAGGTGTTAGCACCCTAGATATTTGTAGTACTCTACAGGAACCTCTTGTTTTATTATGTTATTTGTTATCTGTTTTGCTAAGGGTTTAAGGGTAGGTGACCTAGAATTCTATTCCTAAGCGTGCTCGACAAGATATCGCATCTTGTGCCTACATATCCTGCCGGGAAGGAATCAGAGCACATGTAGTTCCTCTTTGAAGGGTACTAAAGTTGTTTAAAAGTTTTAGGAGAAAAGATGAGTCATCATCTTAAGAAACCACCACAGTTTTTGAAACTTGTTTGTATTTTGTGGGGTATGGGATTGTAAGTCCCTTATTTGAGATGATTCACATCTAATTCTCTTGTGTGGAGAATTAGGTGGGCTAAAGTTTGATTAAAAAAATCAAAATTGAAGGGGGACTAACTTAGGAAATCTATCCTAAAGTTGTCTAAATAATTCTTATCTTAAGGGTATAAAACCTAAAGGGAGGAATGATGCAAATGAGTATGCACCATGCACAATAATTTGATTATCATGCATGAGATTTTCCCTTGGATATTAATGCAATCGATTATTAATGAATTTTAGCGAGAATGCTAGCAAAGTGGTGCTAGTCTTATGTCTAGTGACCAAAAGGTTGATTGCGATGCTTTAAAAGCAATCGACTTACAAGGGTGGAAAATGGCTCGACGTTGGATCGAGATTTTTATATTTTGAAGGGTTTAGAACCAACCAAGCATACATCACATATAATGATAAACAAACGAAAACATAAGCAAGACATATCAACTAAAGGTTCTAATCCACAGCACTCAAGCATACGATTTATCGCGAGGAACTCTAAAAGGTCAATTATTAAGAAAAAGATTTTAATAATTTTTAAAGGGGAAATGATAAAGGTTTTAATATTATTATCTTAGTAAGAAAAGGTTTTAATGTTTTTTTATTTCTTTTAAGTTAAAAGTTAATTAAAAGGAAGAAAGAATTAATAAAAGAGTTTTCTTATTAAAAAAGAATTTTTAATTTTAGTATTTTAACGAATAATTTTTTTTATTAAAAAGCTTTTACTAATAAAAAAAGTTTTAACAAATAGTTTAATTTATTTAGTTATATTTTATTAAGAGTGATTTTTTTTAGAATATAAAAAAGTTATATTAGATAATAAAAAGATTATATTTTTATTAAGAAAATATATTTTAAAATAAAAGGGTTATATTTTTTTTTATAATTTAGAAAAAAAATTAATGTTACTGACTTTAAGAAAAATGGTTATTTAAAAGAATCTAAATGCTTATTATTATTTTTAAGAATTAATTGTGTTAGAAATAAATTCTAATTATCTTGAAAAAAAGGATTATTTGAAATTAAATAAAATAAACAGATTAATTAATTAGTTAAAAGGAAAGGATCTGGAGTTCCGGGTGAGGGAGGGTCCATCGCGGACCCTCAGATCGCAGCCGTTAGATGTGTGTGAATTGGATCGTGTGATTAGGAACAAAATCAAAAGAAAAACTCAACGAGAACTCAATCTCTCCGTCTCCTCTCTCTTGCTTCTCAAATTCTCTCAACGGGTTCCAAACGCTAACGCCGTCGCTCGCCATTTATATCTCTCGAACAAGCAAACAATAACCCTAACCCCACACAGCCCAATACCCCAATCCACTATTGGTTTTGAAGATTACATTTACAAGGAATTGAAACAGTGAGAAAAAAAAAGGAAAGTCGGGGGATGCATCAAACTCCTTCTGAGTCGCGAATTTGTGGGTTAATGTCTGCTACTATGTAGAGGAGATCCAGCGTGGTGGTATTGATGGCATCGACGACTTCACCGGTAACCTCCTATATTATGCTTCGCGTATGTATGCGTTTGCGAACCTCCTATTGCCTTCGACCTTGTGTGAATGATGTTGTGGCTCGTTGCTTCTATCCTGCGTATGATATTGCGTTCTTCTGTTGATAGTTAGCCCAAGTGGTGTTATACTTCCAATCAGGTACGTGTATTGCTATCTTTCTCCCCGTGAAATGCGAGCTCCGTGTCTCTGTATGTGGTATACTCATGAATACTATGAAGCTACTGGTGTGTGTTTTTGATGCGTTTGTGGATGAGTTTTCTGATTGTTTGGTAAATTTTGGTATTGTATGAACCGATGAATGGTTGTGTTTTGGATTTGATAAATGGTTTTGTAAATGGTTTGGACTGTATGATGTCTGGTTTGTTTGATTAAGGTTCTGAAACTGTGTATTATTTGGAATTCTGGTTTATGATGTGCGAATGATGTGTGATGTTTAGTTTAAGGTTTTTTGATATGAAATGGGTGACTTGTCTGGTAATGGTTTTGGATTTGTTGAAGGGATTTTTTTGGTCCTCCTCCTTTCATATGCGTATATGCTTCTTTTTATAGGCTTTAGGAAAGCAACTTGTTGAATGGTAATCGATTGAGTGTCTGAAGCATGCTCCTCTGTATTTGGCAAGTTTTTGAAATATTGTCTGATATTGTTTTATGTGGTTTAGGAAAGAATGAAATTTTGTTTGAAACAATGTTGGTCCGGTTTTGGAAATAATTCAATGATGTTTGATTTTTGTTCTTGGGAGAAATTGAATTAATGAGGACCACGTTGAAAATTGGGTTTAGAAACGAACTTATACTTGCTACTTTGACAGGTCTGAATATTTTAATGATTATTGAGTGGAATGTTTGATTTTGTGGGATAAACGTCTTTATTCTTGGTCCCTTGCCTTATCCGTATCAACAGGCTGGTGTAGTTTTGGAAAGAAATTTGAAACTATGTTTTATGCCTTGGACGTATTTTGGTAAGATTTCGAATTTTGTCTGAAACATATTGACGGTTGTCTGAAGTTTGTTTTGGAATGAGGTTGAAAGTTGTCTGATCATGTTTTAGGATGCGTTTACTAGTTGTTAATGGTGTTTGATCATATCCGATATTCTTCCGTTTTCGTCTCAAATTGTTTTAGACAAAAATTTGCTTTGCCTTGATTTTGTATCTGTAATTAATGATTTGATTCCGCAAATTAATTCTAAATCCTTGCCAAAACTATAACGTGCTTCTTGTGGTTTTGAAGTTGACAGGATGTTTAATTATGGCTATGGCTAATTTTGCTCCTCATGTAGAAATCACTAGCCTTTAGTGCAATCACCTAGGGGTGGCAAAATGGATGGATTGGATGGATATGGATTGGATTGTTAATGGATGGATCAAAACAATCACTTAATCCATTAACAATCCACTAAAATTTTCTTACAATTATCCAATCCAATCCATCCGTTAAGAATAAAATTCATCCAATCCATCCATTAACATATTTTTAATGGATGGATATCCATCCATCCATTTTTTTTATTTTAAAAAAATCAGTTTTTTTCGGAAAAAAAAGTCGGTTTTTTTTTTCAGAAAAAAAGTCAGCTTTTTTAAGGGAAAAAAGTCAGTTTTTTTTTCAGAAAAAAAAGTTAGTTTTTTTTTCGGAAAAAAAAAGTAGGTTTTTTTTCGGGAAAAAAAAGTCGTTTTTTTTCGGAAAAAAAAATCGGCTTTTTTCCAGGAAAAAAGTAAGTTTTTTTCCGGAAAAAAAGTCGGTTTTTTTCGGAAAAAAAAAAGCAGTTTTTTTTCGAAAAAAAAAGCAGTTTTTTTCGGAAAAAAAGTCGGTTTTTTTTCGAAAAAAATCAGTCGGTTCTTTTTCGGAAAAAAAAAGTTAGTTTTTTTCGGAAAAAAAAGTCGGGTTTTTTTCCTGAAAAAAATCAGTTTTTTTTCGAAAAATAAAATCGGTTTTTTTTTGGAAAAAAAATCGGTTTTTTTGGGAAAAAAATCGGTTTTTTTTACGGAAAAAAATATTGATTTTTTTTCGAAAAAAAATTCATTTTTTTTTGGAAAAAAATAAATTCTTTTTAAAAAAAACTCCATTTTTAATTATTTTTTAAAAATAATTCTAACGGAAATAAAAATAATTCATTGAATCCTTAAAATATGTTGGATGGATTGAACCAATCCGTGCATATAAATGGATGGATTTAATTCAATCCATTAACTTACTTTTTATGTGGTGGATGGATTGGATGGATTTTTTGATGGATGGATTTGATGGATTTTGCCTTAATGGATCCAATTGCCACCTCTACAATCACCGCACCATGGCGGTATGGATGTACGAAACAAAACCGCACCTTTGGCATATGGACAGCCTCCATGAATAAAAACAAATGAATCCACCATGTTGATCCCCCTCTATGGTGAAATTGGAAAGTGCCTGACTATAAGCATCGTGAAAATGGACCGCAATCCTATCAACATTTAAAACTGTTTGAACAACTCTTAGGTCTTTGTAAGATTATGAAACTTATGAGTACATAGGATGTGTTATATTGGAATTTTGGATTTGTATGAATGAGAATTTCTTTTGAACTTTAGGAATTCCACCATTATCACCTTTTGAATTTGACCTTGAAACATGAATCTTGTGCTTGAACTACCATATTTGAATTTAGACTTGAAGTTTATTTGTCCATTTTGAATTCTTGAAATCAAACTTAGTCTTGCACCTTCGTTATTCACAATGGATTATGAGTTAGTGAATTTTCCATGTGAATTGATACTTGCAAACAACTCATGAATTAAAAAAAGGGAAGCATTCCATGTAGCTTGATTGGAACTTGTTTTTCTTTTGAAGAACTGGACTTGAATTTGAACCTGGAGTAATGAAATCCGGTGGATCAATTCTTGCAAAATTCATGGACGTTGTAACTCGAATAAAACTTAAATTTCGCCACTCAACATGAACTTGTGTTTTTGACATTTAAATCTTGAATTTTAGAAATATGACTTTAGAGCAGGGGTTATGTAACCAAATCTTAAGAAATTATGAGGATTTCAATCTTTTACCAATGGTCAAATTGTCTTGAACATTTTAATTTCCAAAGGTCTTCAAATTTGCTTGAAGAAAGTGTGACGGTTTCAAGAATATAAATATTCTCCTTGAAATAGAAGGAGTGAACCAAAAGTGAATTTGAACATGGAGATGGTGTAGGAATTCAAACTTGATCTTGTTGATTTCGACAACAACAGACTTGAATTTGCGTTTGGCCATCAAACTTCTGCTTCTTCCAAATTGAACTTTCCTTGATAAACCAAAACTTAAGAACATAGAGCAAGCACACTTCTTGAACCTGGGAAATTTACAGAGGGGGAGAGATGCCATCTTGTAGCCAAAACTGCGATCCATCCAGTGATCAGTCTTGAGGGACCATCCAAAATCAGTGGGTATAAAGACCAAAGTAACTGTGGGGAGACTTTAGAGATCTAAGGGGAAAAAAAAGGTTTTGGTAGGGGCTTAGGGACCAAAAGGATGAGGGTATAAATCTCACAGGAATCCACACACATCTTGCAAGGACCAGGGAACCTCCATAAACACACACACATCACAGCCTTCAAGACCTTGAACTTTTTGCAGCAGCACCTGTGTTCATAAATGAAGCAAACAGACAGAAACTAGCTATAGCGGTTAGTTATGCACGAATGATTGAGCTAGGATGTTATGCCAAGAGCAAAGCGGGAATCTTAGGGTAAAAAATTAGGGTGTGACAGATGCCCATATTTAAGTTTCTTCTATCCGGAGATATGGAGATTGGAATCTTCGTCTCGATGAGATAGGAGGGACTTAAATACAAACATGCACAATTTTTGGCCTTAAGATGCCACCAGATGCACATGGTATGGTATGAAATGATATGCTATGCAAGATAAAGATCCTGTGAGGAATGATGTCACAGGGGAAAACAGATGTTGAAGCGCTGAAACACAGTTAAAGAATGGAAGACCCGACGAGGAACGACTTAGCAAAACAAGACTCCACGGGGAAAAGATCTAACTCCACTGGGAGAAAGAGACTACCAACTGACAATCACAATGTATCTTAAACATAGGGCGATGAACTTATGGCAAAATCTTCTAACAAAATCCACTTGGGGAACCTGTTATCGTGGTCAACCAGAGGAATCTTCAAGAGATATCAACTGGAGGAGTCTATTGTTGAGACTTAGAACCTCTTCTGAGAATACCTTCTTCGAGGGTTTTATTGAAAACGTGTCCATTATTAAAGTGTTGAGGAATCTGCTGAGAAAGGAAATAACTGTCTGTCAAAGTTTAAAATTAACCAGGGAATCTACTGCCAAGATCCTGGAAAGAAACGGCTGTTTGTCAAAATTTGAAATTAACCAGGGAATCTACTGTCGAGATCTTGGAAAGAAACAACTGTTTGTCAGAGTCTGCTAGAGATCTACTGCCAAGAATAACCAGGGAAATACCTACTGCCGAGGCCTTCTAGAAATATTATGCCGAGAATAACTGGGGAAATACCTACTGCTGAGGTCTTATGGAAATCTACTGCTGAGAATAATCAGGGAAATACCTACTGCCGAGGTCTTCTGGAAATCTTCTGCCGAGAATAACCAGGGAAATACCTACTGCTGAGGTCTTCTGGAAATCTTCTGTCGAGAATAACCATGGAAATACCTACTGTCGAGGTCTTCTGGAAATCTTTCGCCGAGAATAACCAGGGAAATACCTACTGCCGAGGTCTTCTGGAAATCTTTTGCCGAGAATAACCAGGGAAATACCTACTGCCAAGGTCTTCTGAAAATCTACTGCCGAGAATAACCAGGGAAATACCTACTGGCGAGGTCTTCGATCAAGTATTCCACTTGAAAGGGTAGAAAATAAACCGCTACGAGGTTGTCTACCTCACTTACATCTTGGAATAAACTGCTACGAGGTTGTCTGCCTCGCGTACATCTTGGAATAAACTGCTACGAGGTTGTCTGCCTCGCAATGCCTTAAACTCCTCCTGGAAAGGTGAATACTTGTTGGAAAGTAACTTCACAGGGGATTGGGATTTCACTGGAGATCTTATGACTTCAGCTAGAGTCCATAACTTGTTGGAGATTTGGAAGTTTCTCCAGGGATCTTCAAAAGAGATGCGGGTCGGCTGACTTGTAAACATGTCTTCTCAAATAAAGAGAAAGTCTGTCTGAATCTTCATCAAACTTTTTCGAAGAAAATGCCATTTGATAGAAGTAACTTGAATAGTGGACTCACCTGGGAGAATTCCACTAAGAAGTAAAATTTTGTAGCTGAACACTGCGTTGAAGTTAGTACAATTCTTATAATAGGGATTCTCGAATAAAGAGAATACTTGTGATGCCTTCGACAACTTTCTCTGGAGAAAAAGATGATAATCTTGACAACTTCACCGGGAATAGACAAAATGTCTTGAGGAGACTGCCATTTGCCATCCAGATAGAAAACTGAACTCAAATAAAGAGCTACCATTTATTGTCTGGATTTAAATCTCATGAAATAATATTGTTGGAGAAATAACTTATGTCTTCCATAGAGATCTTTGTAGCAAATTCTTCTTGGGGAGATACAGTACAAAATAAATGCACGCTCGATCTAGGTTCAACAGCCTAGAGATATCGAAGATCGTGATTGTCAGGGACCAAAGTTCGATTCAGGAAATAGCTGAAAAGAAGCGGTCAAACAAGACTCCATCCAGTGAGGCATGAACTCAACTGGGGTTTATCTTTATCCAAATATGGAAAAGAAACTAAAGCAGCCGTCTTCCATGAGGATCGAACTCAGTGGGGAATTTAGAAAGGATGCGCTCTTTCTGCCTAGGGCTGACGATTCTACTTGGAGGGAGCAGGCAAACCCGATCACTTGGGGATAAACACACCCAAAGTGAAATAACAAAACAAACAACACAAAATGCAAGATGTAAAATGCCATGAATCTAAATGAATGAATGTATGCCATGCTATGCTTATGCTGACAAAAGCAAACTGGAGATGAAATAAGCATCTCGATACTGATACTCGGCCGATCATCGCAGGATAAAAGCATCACTGGGGATGAATGAAGAGCCATATATGGAGTCACAATCCTGCTTCGAAGCTTCAGACTTCTCTGGGGAAAAAAGAGCACTCCACTTGGGCATGAACATCATGACTTCACTTGGTATTGTCAAGATAAATCTTATGATTCCGTTGGGGATGAGGAAGATTCACTGGGAACGAATCAAACTCAATGATCGAAAAGACTTCATGGGGGATAAAATAAATATCCGCTGCGAACAGAAATAGTCTGAGTGAAAGTTGTAGCTGGATAAAATAAATATCCATTTCGTCGGGGAAGCTTGAATCAATAGTAGTTGAAAATATCGGAGATAAAATTTTGAGAGGATGAAATAAACATCTGCCTTCACTGGAGAAAATTGAGGTAGTGAGAAAATCTAATGAGGAGTGAAATAAACACTTACTTCGCTGGGGAAGATTGAGACCAAAGAAGTTCACTGAGGATTCTTAGGTTGCTGACTGGAGAAACCTTGCGTCAAATGTACCATAACTTCTTGTAGTAGAGATTTATCGGGGAATAGTTATGACTACCTGGAGCAAAGACTTGCTGGGGAGTCGTCACATTACTTGGGATAGAAGCTCTTTTGGGTATGAGTGAATGATGTCGTGAGACTGATGTAACTCTGCATTGATGACCTGCATGGTAGTCGCCATTTTGAACAAATAATTGCTGTGAATAGATGAAAAGTAATCTTCACTTCTCAAATTGCCACAGATCACATGGTTTATGAGAAGAAGTGATCTCAAGAGGATTTTTACAGGAAACATGGCATCCAACAATTCCAATGTTTTCAAACTCTTGGAGAGATTCGTCGAATCTCGGCATAACTGGCTCAGATTGACTGTATTCTATAAAACCGAGTCTTCGAACTTATTCTTCAGACTGTGGAGAGATTTACCAAATCTCGACTTAACTGCCCCAGATTGACGGTGTCCTGTATAACCGAGTCTTCGAACTTATTCTTCAGACTGTGGAGAGATTTACCAAATCTCGACGTAACTGCCCCGGATTGACGGTGTTCTATATAACCGAGTCTTCAGACTTGCCCCCTTGGGGTCAGACTATGAAAGAAACAACTGGGCAACAACTTGCCCCTACTTAGTAGAGTCTTCAGGTAGCATACCCTTGGATACTATCATCTCCTTGAAACAGTACTAAGTTTTAGCTCATCATTGCCACACGTATGTTAATTTCTATGATGTCAAGCAATGTTAGCAAGTAGAAAATGTTAATTTTGAAATTGCTAATGCAACACCATGTTTGTCTTGAAAATTTTATTTAAAAATATTTTTGTGGTTGAATTACCGATTTTATAATGCCAACACGAATTTGAGCATAGCTCATGGGAGTCAGGAAACGATATCTCAATGAGTATACTTTTGAGATAAACCCTGCTTCACTAAGGTCTTTTAAGGGTTGTATAGTGAATTGGTTCACGGTTAAAGAACACAAAAGATATAAGGCTCAGAGTGTGTTTATGCCCACCCAATCTTCGTGATATTTTACTCCATTTTTTTTTTAAATTACCCTGCCCCAGGTTAAGAATGAGGGTTTTTTTTGTAGAGAAGAAAACTCCTACTTCAAGGCTCAAAGGGGTTAATAAGGGTTTATCTCCTTATATCTCCGGTGTTTAGGATTTTTGAAATAATGCCTTATATCACCAGCAGAGTTTTATTCAAAAGCATACAACAAGAGATCTTGTGTTTGGGATTTCATCATCCTCCATTCAATTCTCTGCCAAGGCAAGAGATTGGGCAACATTGGCATTATAAAATAGAAAAAGTATTTTAAAAAGAATGAAACGAATGGATTTCTTCATGACAAACATATTTATTGCATTAATTATTCAAAATAACAAGTTCTTGCATGCAAACCAAACTTTTACAATCAAAGAAATAGTCATAAGTGCAAGCAAATAAATAAACAACCTGATGAGCTCGGGAACGAGCTCTCCTCTTGATTTTGTCGGCTTGTACCTTCTCTAGTCTTCACCTGCAGGACATTCTTATATCATGTTCACATCGGCCGCTCCATGTTGCGGTAAAGGGTTATTTTGTACATTTGGGTTGGAATATTTGAAAGTTAGGATTCCACTTTCAACCAATCTCTGAACGTCGACTTTTATCCCATAACAACTTTCAATATTATGACCTGGCGCCCCTTGATGATAAGGGCAGAATAAGTCAGCTCTATACTAGAAATGAGGGTTCTTAGGCACCGCTGGTGGGGACTTAGTCTGGATATGCCCCTTGCGTAACAATACTGGGAAAAGTTCTGCATACGACATAGGAATCAGGTCAAAATTTGGTTTCCTCAGTGCGCGACTGGAGTTGTTGAACAATTGTCGGGCTTGTTGAGGAGGTTGTTGATTTTGCTGATGATACTGCTGTTGTGGTGAAGCAGGTGGAGTTTGAGGTGGTTGCGCAAACTATGGTCGGTAAGCTGGAGCATTGATAGTTGGCATCACAGCAGCAACGTATGGGCGTGGGTGATACCTTCTTTTTGATCGTCCTTGATACACAACACTAACTTCTTGTTCCTTTTTCTTTCCAAAATTACTTCCATACTTTTTGACATTGTTGGAAGTATTCCCTTCCTTAGCTAGTCTTCCTTCGCGGACGGCCTCTTCCAAGCGCATCGCCATATTCACCATCTCGGTGAAATCACTTGGAGCGCTTGCCACCATTCTCTCATAAAAGAAAGGGCTCAGTGTTTTCAGAAATATTTTGGGCATCTCTTTCTCTTCCAGAGGTGGCGTAACTTGAGCAGCTAGTTCACGCAAACGCTGGGCGTACTCCTTAAAGTTCTCTCTTTCTTTCTAGGCCATGGCTCTCAGCTGGTCTCTATCTGGTGCCATGTCGACATTATATTTATATTTCTTAATAAAAGAGTCACAGAGATCGTTAAAGCTACGGATCTTTGAACTATCTAGCCCCATATACCACTTGAGGGCTGCACCAGTCAAACTATCCTGGAAATAATGTATCAGCAGTTGGTCATTATCCTTTTGAGTAGACATTTTCCGTGCATACATAACTATATGACTATGTGGGCAAGAATTTCACTTATACTTCTCAAACTCAGGGACTTTGAACTTCGGGGGAACCTTAACATTTGGAACCAAACACAACTCAGAGGCACTCTTTCCAAATAGCTCTTTCCCACGAAGGGCCTTGATTTATTTCTGTATCTCCAAAAACTTGTCCTGGAAATCATCCATTCGTTCTTCCATCCCAATACTTTCACTAGGAGCAGCATGGAACACAGGTTCTTCAAGGTGGAAAGGAGTAGCATTTACCACGGGCGGTGGCACAGTCATTACAGTAGTTGTGGCAAGAACTTAAGAAACCGGTGGGCAGTATCCAACTGGAGTAAAGTTAGGAGGCATACCCCACGGATAACCAGGAGGCATGGAGTACTGAACTTCACCTGTAGTGGGCACCACTAGGATCGAGGCAGATATTATCTCAGAGATAACAGTGTTGTGTGACGGCGTACTATGTGATGGCTGATTCTGAGTAGCCATCAGTGCTTCCATCATCCCATTAATCTTCTCCAGACTTTCCTTCAGTGTTGAAACCTCCTCTCAGAGTGCCCTGTTTTCCTGTTCAAGTTGATCCATTCTTTTCTTGCGACCGACTCGAGTATTGTATCGATGATTCAGCTTGACTGAGAAGAGAAACACGAATGAGAACCTGGAATGCAAAGGAATGCAAATGCAAATGCGATGCATCAAGATTCATGGAACTCAGCTATTTATAATCATTGAGGAATATCAACAGGCTCGCTTATTAATCATGAAAAAGCGGTTACAAACAATAAAACCAGAATACTAAAAATTGATTTAATACAAAATTAAAACGCGTATGTACGCCTTACAATAGTCATAACGCAAAGCTAAATAAAAGCTAATAATGGTAGATCTAAGGAGACTCTTCCAACGGTCTTCTTTGAGTCCTTGAATTTCTTCCAACTGAGCTTCTTCTAGAATAAGCTTGTCGATGAAATGTTGACTGATGACTAGAATGGGATAAGACGTCTTGAGCTTTCCGTTTCTTGCAATAAGTAACTTTTTTTTTTCCAGAAATTCTCCTTTTGTAGTCATCTTAGCTTGAATGTCAACCGAAGATAGGAAATGGACACATATCTTAAATTAGTAACTCCATCGGCTGAGGATATTCTTTATGAGTTGACAACAGCTAGTAATCAGGAATAGTGATAGGCTGCAGTAGAACGGAGATGATAGCTTCCCAATTTGGTTTTGAACCTTTCTTCATTTGTCAGCAAGGTCTCCAGTCTCCTTAGATCGTCCAGATCATGACTCTTGAAAGGGTACTTCAGTGTTTACCTTTTTTTTTCAAAGTCCATGATATCCTATGATGTTTACAAACAAAGCTAAGTTCCATGAAACTTTATGATATGATGCTAATGAACGCAGGGATGCAAACACACAAAGTACAAAGCACAAAGCACACACAAGCAATCAAATAGACAAAAAGTCCTAGGTTTGAAAGGTCACAGCATGGAGCCAAGGTCTAACCATCCCAATAGGTGTGTACTATGTTTTCAAATGTACCTGCCGAACGGGTTCTAAAAGTTCCCAGAGTCTACAACCCATCTTTCGGATATTATCGATTTTCCAAATCACTTGGTAGTCAATAATATTCTCAAGAGAATCTCGTCTGAGTGTAGTATCGCGTAGCAACTAATTCAGGAATAGACTCCCTCATAGTCCCCGCACTACATCCTAATAGGCCAAGTTGGGTTAAAGGTACTACGGTCCTCAGTCTCACGGATTCTTAGTCGAAATTAATATTGTTTTCACGAATGCACTCGTTCAAACAACATTAAGTTCAAAAGAACCTAAACTGAGCGATGATTTTCTCAACTCAACTTTTCGGGAATCGACTCCGTCAAAGTATCCTTGAACATATCATCTTCTATCATAATTGCACTCAAGTCTGGGTATAGGACTCCTCACCACACAAAGTGACAACCCAAGCAAGCATAACAGATACAAATATATAACAAATAACATAGTTAAACAAGTTAGGAGGAACCCTCTTATGAGATATCCCCAGTGAAGTCACCATTTTTGTCGCGATGAGAATTGGATACCAAGCTACTATATTAACTTGAATCGCATTTCTTTTATTTCACCACCGTCTTTGATTTATCCAAGGGAAGGGAGAAAGATCGAATTACCCACAATGCAATGCAAATGCAAACTAAGATTCTAAGGTTCGGGGGTTGGTTATGCCTAAGGAAGGTGTTAGCACCCTAGATATCTGTAGTACTCTACAGGAACCTCTTGTTTTATTATGTTATTTGTTATCTGTTTTGCTAAGGGTTTAAGGGTAGGTGACCTAGAGTTCTATTCCTAAGCGTGCTCGACAAGATATCGCATCTTGTGCCTACATATCCTGTCGGGAAGGAATCAGAGCACATGTAGTTCCTCTCTGAAGGGTACTAAAGTTGTTTAAAAGTTTTAGGAGAAAAGATGAGTCATCATCTTAAGAAACCACCACAGTTTTTCAAACTTGTTTGTATTTTGTGGGGTATGGGATTGTATGTCCCTTCTTTGAGATGATTCACATCTAATTCTCTTGTGTGGAGAATTAGGTGGGCTAAAGTTTGATTAAAAAAATCAAAATTGAAGGGGGACTAACTTAGGAAATCTATCCTAAAGTTGTCTAAATAATTCTTATCTTAAGGGTATAAAACCTAAAGGGAGGTATGATGCAAATGAGTATGCACCTTGCACAATAATTTGATTATCATGCGTGGGATTTTCCCTTGGATATTAATGCAATTGATTATTAATGAATTTTAGCGAGAATGCTAGCAAAGTGGTGCTAGTCTTATGTCTAGTGACCAAAAGGTTGATTGTGATGCTTTAAAAGCAATCGACTTACAAGGGTGGAAAATGGCTCGACGTTGGATCGAGATTTTTATATTTTGAAGGGTTTAGAACCAAGCAAGCATACATCACATATAATGATAAACAAACGAAAGAATAAGCAAGACATATCAACTAAAGGTTCTAATCCACAACACTCAAGCATACGATTTATCGCGAGTAACTCTAAAAGGTCAATTATTAAGAAAAAGATTTTAATAATTTTTAAAGGGGAAATGATAAAGGTTTTAATATTATTATCTTAGTAAGAAAAGGTTTCAATGTTTTTTATTTCTTTTAAGTTAAAAGTTAATTAAAAGGAAGAAAGAATTAATAAAAGAGTTTTCTTATTAAAAAAGAATTTTTAATTTTAGTATTTTAACGAATAATTTTTTTTATTAAAAAGCTTTTACTTATAAAAAAAGTTTTAACAAATAGTTTAATTTATTTAGTTATATTTTATTTAGAGTGATTTTTTTTAGAATATAAAAAAGTTATATAAGATAATAAAAAGATTATATTTTTATTAAGAAAATATATTTTAATATAAAGGGGTTATATTTTTGTTTATAATTTAGAAAAAAAATTAATGTTATTGACTTTAAGAAAAATGGTTATTTAAAATAATCTAAATGCTTATTATTATTTTTAAGAATTAATTGTGTTAGAAATAAATTCTAATTATCTTTAAAAAAAGGATTATTTGAAATTAAATTAAATAAACAGATTAATTAATTAGTTAAAACGAAAGGATCTGGAGTTCCGGGTGAGGGAGGGTCCATCGCGGACCCTCAGATCACAGCCGTTAGATGTGTGTGAATTGGATCGTGTGATTAGGAACCAAATCAAAAGAAAAATTCAACGAGAACTCAATCTCTCCGTCTCCTCTCTCTTGCTTCTCAATTTCTCTCAACGGGTTCCAAACCCTAACGCCGTCGCTCGCCATTTATATCTCTCGAACAAGCAAACAATAACCCTAACGCCACACAACCCAATACCCCAATCCACTATTGGTTTTGAAGATTACATTTACAAGGAATTGAAATAGTGAGAAAAAAAGGAAAGCCGGGGGATGCATCGAACTCCGCCCGAGTCGTGAATTTGTGGGTTAATGTATGCTACTATGTAGAGGAGATCCAACATGGTGGTATTGATGGCATCGACGACTTCACCGGTAACATCCTATGTTATGCTCCGCGGATGTATGCGTATGCGAACCTCCTATTGCCTTCGACCTTGTGTGAATGATGTTGCGGCTCATTGCTTCTATCCTGCGTATGATATTGTGTTCTTCTGTTGATAGTTAGCCCAAGTGGTGTTATACTTCCAATCAGGTACGTGTATTGTTATCTTTCTCCCTATGAAATGCGAACTCCGTGTCTCTGTATGTGGTATACTCATGAATACTATGAAGCTACTGGTGTGTGTTTTTGATGGGTTTGTGGATAAGTTTTCTGATTGTTTGGTAAATTCTGGTATTGTATGAACTGATGAATGGTTGTGTTTTGGATTTGATAAATGGTTTTGTAAATGGTTTGGACTGTATAATGTCTGGTTTGTTTGATTAAGGTTCTGAAACTGTGTATTATTTGGAATTCTGGTTTATGATGTGCAAATGATGTGTGATGTTTGGTTTAAGGTTTTTTTATATGAAATGAGTGACTTGGTTGGGGACTTGATGATTTGGTTTTGGTGCTTTGTCTGGTAATGGTTTTGGATTTGTTGAAGGGATTTTTTTGGTCCTCCTCCTTTCATATGCGTATATGCTTCTTTTTATAGGCTTTAGGAAAGCAACTTGTTGAATGATAATTGATTGAGTGTCTGAAGCATGCTCCTCTGTATTTGGCAAGTTTTTGAAATATTGTTTGATATTGTTTTATGTGGTTTAGGAAAGAATGAAATTCGGTCTGAAACAATGTTGGTCCGGTTTTGGAAATAATTCAATGATGTTTGATTTTTGTTCTTGGGAGAAATTGAATTGATGAGGACCACGTTGGAAATTGGGTTTAGAAATGAACTTATACTTGCTTCTTTGACAGGTCTGAATATTTTAATGATTATTCAGTGGAATGTTTGATTTTGTGGGATAAACGTCTTTATTCTTGGTCCCTTGCCTTATCTGTATCAACAGGCTGGTGTAGTTTTGGAAAGAAATTTGAAACTATGTCTTATGCCTTGGACCTATTTTGGTAAGATTTCGAATTTTGTCTGAAACATATTGACGATTGTCTGAAGTTTGTTTTGGAATGAGGTTGAAAGTTGTCTGATCATGTTTTAGGATGCGTTTACTAGCTGTTAATGGTGTTTGATCATATTCGATATTCTTCCGTTTTCATCTCAAATTATTTTAGACAAAAATTTGCTTTGCCTTGATTTTGTATCTGTAATTAATGATTTGATTCCACAAATTAATTCTAAATCCTTGCCAAAAATATAACGTGCTTCTTGTGGTTTTGAAGTTGATAGGATGTTCAATTATGGCTATGGCTAATTTTGCTCCTCATGTAGAAATCACTAGCCTTTAGTGCAATCACCGTACCATGGCGGTATGGATGTACGAAACAAAATCGCACCTTTGTGTAGCGAGCGATTTTGGACGTGGTTCTTAAGCACTGCCGCTCTGGGGGACTACAGGTCGATTCATTTTTTATCCTATTGAAGCTGGTGAAGGAAGGGAAATAGATGTCTCCAACTAACCCTGCTTGCATACTGAGTTTAAACAGCGGTCTGTTAGGTTACAGATGCTATGTGGAAGTGGGGCCTCTTTCTGCTTATTTTGTTTAAGACTGAAATGACGGGACTATGCTATTGGTAGGATGTTAGGACTGATGCTTTTCTATTGATGTATGAAGGTACGGGATTTTGGGTTTTTGATTAGTGTGCTCGCTAAGATTTCTCTTTCAATCTTATGCCTACGTATTCCCGTTTACCGAAACAGGGAAATCAGAGCGATCGTAGTTCCTCCTATTCTATGGGAGGAAATGGTGTTTTGGTGTCTTGTTCAAAGCCCAAGACGTGAAGCTAAAGGTGGTTTGTATCTTGTTCAAAGCCCAAGATGTGAAGCTGAAGGGTCTATTTGTATCTTGTTCGAAGCCCAAGATGTGAAGCTAAAGGGTTTTGACTTTAGAGAGAATTTTTCATCTCTAAAGAGGGTCAGTTTGTCACAACTATTGGGTGACTGATTATAAAGGAGAATTACTTTAACTGGGATATGTGAATCCAACAATGCCATAATTTCCTTTATAGGGGATTTTCAACCTGAAGGAGGAAACTTTAACTAAGTTTAGAGCAACGCCATCTTTCCTTAGGAATTTCTCATGCTAAAAGAGGGACAGTGGCGTGGATGTAAATAATCCAGAGGCTTGCCGCTTACAGCAATTAGATGAAGGGGAAAGGAGTTGTTGATGTTTGTATGCTGTGAACGAGGCACAACTTTGATGCTAAAAGGTTGATTGACTCAACCGGGGTTTTCTTATACAAAGCCTAAGAGGAGGCTATTGGCCCAACAAGAGGGTGTTTTTATGTGTCTCGTACGAAGCCCGAGAGAGAGGCTAAAAAGGTTGACTCAACAAGAGAGTGCTTTTGTATGTGTCTTGTACGAAGCCCAAGGCGGAGGCTAAAGGTTGTTTGACTCAACAAGAGAGTCTTTTATACTCAATAAGAGAGTGTTTTTGTATCTCGTACGAAGCCCGAGATGGAGGCTAAAAGGGAAGTGACTCAACAAGAGAGTCTTTTATACTCAACAAGAGAGTGATTTTATATCTCGTACGAAGCCCGAGATGGAGACTGAAAAATGTTTGACTCAATAAGAGAGTCTTTTATACTCAACAAGAGAGTGTTTTGTATCTCGTACGAAGCCCGAGATGGAGGCTAAAAGGTTTGCTCCGCTGGGGAGAATCATTTGTACAAAGCCCAAGAGAATGCTAGGGTAACTGTTTCAGTTGAGTGACAGGTCCAACATGTTGGTTAAAAGAGAAAATCAGTTCTTATATGGGTAATTTTGTACTCATAGATTTGATCTGAGGATCGGGATTATTTCATGTTCTCTAAGGAAACGGGGAATCCAAAGGAGCTTTAGACTGTCCGAGTCTACGGGTTTTATCTTTTGTACTATGCTTAAGAAATAGTAGTAGTAAGATCTAGACTATTTGAAAGACTGTTCTATTAAGATGACTAATTTCTGTTCCTATACCTCTAGGAGGTCGTCGGGACAATTTGTACGAAGCCCAAGAGGAGGCGAGAAAACTTTTAAGAAGCCGAGGGACAATTTGTACGAAGCCCAAGAGGAGGCTATCTTCCCGGAGGAAGAATCATTATACGAAGCCTAAGAGGAGGCTGTGAAAACTTCTAAGAAGCCGACGGGTCCTTGTACAATGCCCAAGAGGAGGCGGGGATGCTTTTAGGAAGCCTGTGGGTCCCCAAACCCCGAGAAGTTCAAGACATGCCATTCACTGAGAATAGATCAAGCCAGGAAAGTCTGAGAATTTGGAAGAAACTCAAGAGATGCCATTCACGGAGAAAAGATCATCTCTGGAGAGTTAGAGTTTCTTTGACAATGTCTAAGGGTGACAGTCTGAGAAAGGGTTCACCGAGAATGCTGCCTTTCCCGTCTCCATATTGTTTAACCCCAAGAGGAGGGAAGACTGTGTCTGGTAATCCTATGGGGATCTAGTTTTGTTTGTATTTAAGAGTGACCAACAGGGCTTTACCTAGTGCTAGACGTAGTTGCCGGGGAAACTCTAAATATCTATACTATTATTACACAGTTGATATGAGTTTATGAAAGAAGACTTACAGTGAAACAGCCCCACAGTACAGTTATATACATATGAAAGCGGTAAATGAAAGCGGGTAAACACTTACTCGGTTGTAGAGCTTCCATGCTGTTTGGTTAGTTTGTTCAACAAAGAAAGCTTTGATAACAATATTATATTCACAATCAAAGGAGAAAGTGCTTTTGAAAGGAAAATTGGGGCTTACAGCTCAAGGAGAGACCCAGGGTTTATTTTGAAAAGGGCGACGATTGCGCCGAGGTTTTGACAACGCTGTGGGTCTTATACAATGACTGAGGCCCAAAAGTTTTTGGTTTCAAAAGGGGATAGGGTCTTACACTCTATTAGAGGCCCAAAATGGCTTTGAATGGGTTTTATAGCTCGAGGAGAGGCCCAGATGGTTTGTTTTAAACGGGCGATGATCGCGCCGAACTTTTGAAATACAACAGCACTTATACAATAAGTGAGGCCCAAAATAGATTTGTATTTACAAAGGATTGGGTCTTACACTCTATTAGAGGCCCAAAGAGTTTAAAGAAAAGAAATGGGGCTTATAACACGAGGGTAGGCCCAGATGATTTTTAAAAGAGGCGACGATCGCGCCGTTGTTTTTGAAAATACAGTGGGACTTATAAAATGACTGAGGCCTAAAAAGTGGTGTACTTACAAAGGGATTGGGTCTTACACTCTATTAGAGGCCCAAAGAGTTTAAAAATGATTTGTTTGAGTGAAAATCAAGGAAACCTTAAATTTGTTTTCTTTTAAAAGGAAATATTTAAAGAAAATCAAATAAAATGATAAAAATACCAAATAAGTTTGAATAAACCACTTGTGATTTTTGTTGAAGGTTTGAAAAATGAGGTTTTAATCACAAGATGAATTAAAACTCATTTGGTTTTGATTTTTCAAGGTGAATATTCACTTTTAAAATGTTTAAAACAATTAAAAATGAATTTATTCATAAAAATACCAACTATATTAAATAAATAATATAAATTTGATTTTTTTTGTGGAATAAAATATTTCAACATTTTTGTGATTTTTTACAAAAAGAACCAATAAAAAATAATTAAAATTGAAGGAGTTATTAATTTTTCAATTAATTAATAAAACATGAAAATATTGAAAAAAAAATAGCAAAATGTGAGAAAACACAAAATGGCATGGGTGGGGTTTGAACCCACGACCTCAAGGTTATAGGGCGCGTGCCTTACCACTAGGGTGGTGATACATCCGTTGATTAAAACAAACCAACAAATATACAAGGCTTGCCTTGTTTTCTAGGCCTGGCCAAGGCAAGGCAAGACAAGTTTTGGCAAGAAACGGGAAGGTCCATAACTTTCTCATTTCTCCATGGTTGGGGACAAAATTTATATGCACCTGGCCTAGAATTTCACAAGGAATCCAATGGTGGTGATATTTTTTTTCAGATCATGTCCCTATTTTAAAACCCGATAGTGGTTTTGAAATAGGCCTCTAATTGCATTTTCTGTGCCATCTCATGATACAGGCAAGGATTGCATGACAATTTGGTGCAAACACAACACATATAACATGTACAAGATATGCATGATCAGTGGACTTCAAAGCAATGCATATTTTGGAAAGTTCAAGTCATGATGCTTACCTCTTTTTGAGCTTTTGGAGTTTTTTGTGCAATCTGCCAAGTTTCTTGTTCCAGAAATGGTTTGATGCTTTGAACACTCTCAAATGATCCCTTAGAAGATTTTAGGATGAATGGAATCAGCTAGAACCTGCAAAAACACAAACTGGCCCTTTCTTGCAAAAGGGGTTAAAATGGCCAAAATAGCAACTCCCTCAAATGGTGTTCCAGATGGGGGGAACCATTTGGGATAGTTCAAGGATGATATTTGGAGTGTGTTTGAGGTTTTATCTAGTTTGGAAAGTGACTGAATCAAGGCATGGCTTGAAAAATGCACAAAAGTACTATTTTGAGATTTTGAGAGGTGACTTTGTGATTTAAGGATTACAGGTCACTTGTGAGAGTTTTGACAGCTTAGATATGATATATTGGATATGTTTGGATCATAAGCTGTGGTGGAAATGCTCTCTAACTCAAAAACTCAGAGTTACCTTGCTAAAGAAGGCATTTTGGCCTAAAGAGAGGGATTTTGAGGAAATCATCTGTTTGATGGCTTTGGTGTACTCAAACTGAGCATAAATGAGCTCTATTTATAGTAGAGCAAGTTTTTTTTGGGATCAATAGTGAATGGCAACCACAGCAGAGGTTTGGCCAATGTTGGCAAATGAGAATCCAAGTCTCCTCTAGCCATTGACTAGAGGTTAGAGCACATGCCTTTGGTTCCCTAGTTGTTGGATCATTCTTGACTGAATTCAGTTGCAAATGTGTCAGCCCATGCCACCTCTAAGCATCCATTAAATGCTCCAATCCAAAATTGGAGTCTTGTCCCTCTTTTAGGAATTTCTAGGTTTGTCATTCTACTTCTTGTTCCAAAGACTTTGGAGGCTTGGATCAGTGTTTGTTCCCTTTAGATTTGATCCTCAGATGTGTCCAAAGTGATGACAAGGCTTGGAATTATCTGATTTTGCCAAATCGAGCAAAAGTGCAAAATTCTGCCAAGCCTTGGCAGTTTTCAGCAAGGCATATTGCCATTGTCATATCTCATGACTCAAGTTGAATTTGGTGATGTTCTTGGCCATTTTGGATCCAAGTGAAAAATGCCCCTACATTTTGTAAAAAGTAAGATAGATTCTGACTTAGTGAAAATTTCACTAAGTGTTAGAAAAAGTGACATTTCATGTTTTCAGCCATTTTGATCATTCCATAACTCAAAATCCATGATGAATTGGAATGAGGTGTAGTTGAAGCTTTTGTAGAGGGCCATGAGGGCTACAAATCCAGCTTTGGTTGGGAAAAAATGGCCTTGTGGTTTAGGAGATATGATCCTCCAAAGTTGGTACCCTAGCCACTTTGTTCCATAACTTAGAAAATTTCTAAGTTTTTTATGGTTACCCCCTTTTACAAGTTATCCCACTTTTCTTGATTTTTCTTGATGAATGATGATTCCAATCACACGTTAACATCATTTTAGGGTTAAAAAACCATAATTGTGAAAAATCTCAAAAATTCAAAGTTTGACTTTTGTGCACAGTTGACTTTTTATCAGATGAATTCCAAACTGTGCGATCCTCTATGAAATCTAGTCCTTGACCTAAATCAAACTTGATGGATTGATTTCATAGGTGTCATAGGGTGTATTGAATCATGTCTTAGGGTTTGGGAGCATGTCCTGGTCAAAAGTCAAAGCTACAGTTGACTTTTCCTGCGAAACCCTAACTGTGGTTCAGATGAAATTGAGCTCAAGCTTCTTGGATCAATCCATTGTTGCAAATGGATCAATGTGATGTATTAGAGACCCTAAAATCCTCTCTTGAGGTCTTGACTCATGTTTTGTCCCAAAAGTCAACTTAGGGGTGAATTAGGTCAAGAAACCCTAATTCCTGATTTTTGATGAATGCATCCCCTGAGGTCAAAATTGACTTGATGATTGGGTCCATGAGGTTCCATGGAGCATATTAGAATATGATTTGAAGCATTGGCTCATGCCCAGAGGAAAAATTCCATCTGGGGGCCCTGGTCGACCAAACCCTAATTTGGTGACACTGGCGATCTTGAGGCTTGATCCACTTAGAAGGTTGCAGCCTTGTGCTTGATCCTTGATGTGGGAGTCCTCTTGATCCATTGTGGAGGTTTGAGAGGTTAGACAAGTTGAAGATCATGTCATTTCTGGATTGATCCATTGTCTAAGGCTCAAAGAGGGCTTGAAACCCTAATTTTTGTTTGTAGTGAGTGCCCACCCATCTTTGGGGAGACTAATGAGGCATGATGGTACATCCATATTGTGATGATGATTTGCACAATGATGGGGAATCTTAGTGGTCAAAATTTGGGGTATGACACTTTGGCATATGGATAGCCTCCAAGAATAAAAACAAATGAATCCACCATGTTGATCCCCCTCTATGGTGAAATTGGAAAGTGCCTGACTATAAGCATTGTGAAAATGGACCGCAATCCTATCAACATTTAAAACTGTTTGAACAAATCTTAGGTCTTTATCATCAAGCCGTCAACAATGGCCCCTTGAATGTCAACAAGACCCTCTGAAGCAAAATGCCTCATTTTCCAATATGCCAGTAGAAGTTATATCACACTGTGGTACGTCTAACGTCAGCCCCAGGATGATACAAGGCGAACCAAACTTTAGGATCTTATACAGCGAATCATTATGATATGTTATTCTGAAGGAAAATGGTTACTGCTCCACGAATATTTTGTATTAAAAATTATTAGAATCCTTATTTTTGTAAGATTATGAAACTTGTGAGTACATAGGATATGTTATATTGGAGTTTTGGATTTGTATGAATGAGAATTTCTTTTGAACTTTAGGAATTCCACCATTATCACCTTTTGAATTTGACCTTGAAACATGAATCTTGTGCTTGAACTACCATCTTTGAATTTAGACTTGAAGTTTATTTGTCCATTTTGAATTCTTGAAATCAAACTTAGTCTTGCACCTTCCTTATTCACAATGGATTATGAGTTAGTGAATTTTCCATGTGAATTGATACTTGCAAACTACTCATGAATTAAAAAAAGGAAGCATTCCATGTAGCTTGATTGGAACTTGTTTTTCTTTTGAAGAACTGGACTTGAATTTGAACCTGCAGTAATGAAATCCGGTGGATCAATTCTTGCAAAACTCATGGACGTTGTAACTCGAATAAAACTTAAATTTCGCCACTCAACATGAACTTGTGTTTTTGACATTTAAATCTTGAATTTTAGAAATCTGACTTTAGAGCAGGGGTGCTGTAACCAAATCTTAAGAAATTATGAGGATTTCAATCTTCTACCAATGGTCAAGTTGTCTTGAACATTTTAATTTCCAAAGGTCTTCAAATTTGCTTGAAGAACGCGTGACGGTTTCAAGAATATAAATATTCTCCTTGAAATAAAGGGAGTGAACCAAAAGTGAATTAGAACATGGAGATGATGTAGGAATTCAAACTTGATCTTGTTGATTTCGACAACAATAGACTTGAATTTGCGTTTGGCAATCAAACTTCAGCTTCTTCCAAATTGAACTTTCCTTGAACCTGGGAAATTCACAGAGGGGGAGAGATGCCATCTTGTAGCCAAAACTGCCATCCAACCAGTGATCAATCTTGAGGGACCATCCAAAATAAGTGGGTATAAAGACCAAAGTAACTGTGGGGAGACTTTAGAGATCTGAGGGGAAAAAAAGGCTTTGGTAGGGGCTTAGGGACCAAAAGGATGAGGGTATAAATCTCACAGGAATCCACACACATCTTGCAAGGACCAGGGAACCTCCACAAACACACACAGCACAGCCTTCAAGACCTTGAACTTTCTGCAGCAGTACCTGTGTTTATAAATGAAGCAAACAGACAGAAACTAGCGATAACAGTTATGTATGCATGAATGATTGACCTAGGATGTTATGCCAAGAGCAAAGCGGGAATCTTAGGGTCAAAAATTAGGGTGTGACAAGCAGCACCTTATAAACTGATGCTCTCCGCGATACCAAATCAATATCTCTGAACAAATGAGATTCTTCGGGTGGTCGAAGAAGCACATTATCAACTAAGGGTCTCCGATGATACCAAAGCAGTATCTCAAGAAACAAGATTCTTCGGGTGGTCGAAACAGCACCTTATCAACTAAGGCTCTCGGATGATACCAAAGCAGTATCTGTACAAACAAGATTCATCAGGTGGTCGAAGTAGCACCTTATTAACTAAGGCTCTCCGATGATACCAAAGTAGTATCTCGACAAACGAGATTCTTCTAGTGGTCGAAGCATCACCTTATAATCTAAGGCTCTCAGATGATACCAAAGCAGTATCTCTACAAACGAGATTCTTCGGGTGGTTGAAGCAGCACCTTATCAACTAAGGCTCCCCGATAATACCAAAGCAGTATCTTTACAAACAAGATTCTTCAGGTGGTAGTAGTAGCACCTTATCAACCAAGGCTCTACGATAATACCAAAGCAGTATCTCTAGAAACGAGATTCTTCGGGTGGTCTAAGCACTCCCTTATCAACTAAGGTTCTTCGATGATACCAAAGCAGCATCTCAACAAACGAGATTCTTCGGGTGGTCGAAGCAGCACCTTATAAACTAAGGTTCTCCGATGATACCAAAGCAGTATCTCTGAATAAATGAGATTCTTCGGGTGGTCGAAGCAGTTCCTTATAAACTAAGGTTGTTCGATGATACCAAAGTAGCATCTCAACAAGCGAGATTCTATGGGTGGTCGAAGTGGCATCTTATAAACTAAGATTCTTCATGATACCAAAACAGTTTCTCAGAACAAATGAGATTTTTCGGGTGGTAGAAGAAACACTTTATCAACTAAGGTTTTTCACGATACCAAAGCAGTATCTAAACCAAACATGAGATTCTTTGGGTGGTCGAAGCATCACCTTATAAACTAATGCTCTCCGCGATACCAAAGCAGTATCTGTGAACACATGAGATTCTTCAGGTGGTCGAAGCAGCACCTTATCAACTAAGGTTCTTCGCGATACCAAAACAGTATCTCAACCAAACATGAGAATCTTCGAGTGGTCGAAGCAGCACCTTATAAACTAAGGCTCTTCGCGATACCAAAGCAATATCTCAACAAATGAGATTCTTCGGGTGGTCGAAGTAGCACCTTATAAACTAACGCTCTACGCGATACCAAATTAGTATATCTGAACAAATGAGATTCTTTGGGTGGTCAAAGAAGCACATTATGAACTAAGGATCTCCAATGATACCAAAGCAGTATCTCAAGAAACGAGATTCTTCGGGTGGTCGAAGTAGCACCTTATCAACTAAGGCTCTCCGATGATATCAAAGTAGTATCTCTACAAACGAGATTCTTCAAGTGGTCGAAGAAGCACCTTATCAACTAAGGCTCTTCGATGATACCAAAGCAGTATCTCTATAAACGAAATTCTTCGGGTGGTCGAAGCATCACCTGATAATCTAAGGCTCTCAGATGAAACCAAAGCAGTATCTCTATAAACGAGATTCTTCGGGTGGCCAAAGCAGCACCTTATCAACTAAGGCTCCCCGATGATACCAAAGCAGTATCTCTACAAACGAGATTCTTCTGGTGGTCGAAGTAGCACCTTATCAACTAAGGCTCTCCGATGATACCAAAGCAGTATCTCTAGAAACGAGATTCTTCGGGTAGTCAAAGCAGTCCCTTATTAACTAAGGTTCTTCGATAATACCAAAGAAGCATCTCAATAAACGAGATTCTTTGGGTGGTCAAAGTAGCACCTTATAAACTAAGGTTCTCCGATGATACCAAAGCAGTATCTCTGAACACATGAGATTCTACGGGCGGTCGAAGCAGTCCCTTATCAACTAAGGTTGTTCGATGATACCAAAGTAGCATCTCAACAAACGAGATTCTATGGTTGGTCGAAGTGGCATCTTATAAACTAAGATTCTTCGCGATACCAAAGCTGTATCTCTGAACATATGAGATTCTTCGGGTGGTCGAAGCAGCACCTTATCAACTAAGGTTCTTCCTGATACCAAAGCAGTATCTAAACCAAACATGAGAATCTTTGGGTGGTCGAAGTAGAACCTTATAAACTAAGGTTCTTCGCGATACCAAAGCAGTATCTTTGAACACATGAGATTCTTCGGGTGGTAGAAGCAGCACCTTAAAACCTAAGGTTCTTCCTGATACCAAAGCAGTATCTCAACCAAACATGAGATTCTTCGGGTGGTCGAAGAAGCACTTTATAAACTAAGGCTTTTAGCGATACCAAAGCAAAATCTCAACAAACGAGATTCTTCGGGTGGTCGAAGCAGCACCTTATAAACTAACGCTCTCCGCGATACCAAATCAATATCTCTGAACAAATGAGATTCTTCGGGTGGTCGAAAAAGCACTTTATCAACTAAGGGTCTCCGATGATACCAAAGCAGTATCTCTACGAACGAGATTCTTCGGGTGGTCGAATAAGCACCTTATCAACTAAGACTCTCCGATGATACCAAAGCAGTATCTATACAAACGAGATTCTTCGGGTGGTCGAAGTAGCAACTTATCAACTAAGGCTCTCCGGTGATACCAAAGCAGTATCTCTACAAACGAGATTCTTCGGGTGGTCGAAGCAGCACCTTATCAACTAAGGCTCTCCGATGATATCAAAGCAGTATATTTACAAAACGAGATTCTTCGGGTGGTCGAAGTAGTCCCTTATCAACTAAGGTTCTTCGATGATACCAAAGCATCATCTCAACAAACGAGATTCTTTGGGTGGTCGAAGCACACCTTATAAACTAAGGTTCTCCGATGATACCAAAGCAGTATCTCTGAACACATCAGATTCTTCGGGTAGTCGAAGTAGTCCCTTATCAACTAAGGTTCTTCAATTATACCAATGTAGCATCTCAACAAACGAGATTCTTTGGGTGGTTGAAGCAGCACCTTATAAACTAAGATTCTTCGCGATACCAAAGCAGTATCTCTAAAAACATGAGATTCTTCGGGTGGTCGAAGAAGCACCTTATCAACTAAGGTTCTTCACGATACCAAAGTAGTATCTAAACCAAACATGAGATTTTTTGGGTGGTCGAAGCAGCACATTATAAACTAAGGTTCTTCACGATACCAAAGCAGTATCTCTTAACACATGAGATTCTTCGGGTGGTCGAAGCAGCACCTTATCAACTAAGGTTCTTTGCGATACTAAAGCAGTATCTCAACCAAACCTGAGATTCTTTGGGTGGTCGAAGCAGCACCTTATAAACTAGTGTTCTTCGAGATACCAAAGCAGCATCTAAACCAAACATGAGATTCTTCGGGTGGTCGAAGCAGCACCTTATAAACTAAGGCTCTTCGCGATACCAAAGCAGTATCTCAACAAACAATATTCTTCAGGTGGTCGAAGTAGCATCTTATAAACTAACACTCTCTGCGATACCAAATCAGTATCTCTGAACAACTGAGATTCTTCGGGTAGTCGAAGAAGGACCTTATCAACTAAGGGTCTCCGATGATACCAAAGTAGTATCTCAACAAACGAGATTCTTAGGGTGGTCAAAGCAGCACCTTATCAACTAAGGCTCTCCGATAATACCAAAGTAGTATCTCTAAAAATGAGATCCAATGGGTGGTCAAAGAAGCACCTTATCAACTAAGGCTCTCCGGGTATACCAAAGCAGTATCTCTACAAACGAGATTCTTCGGGTGGTCGAAGCAGCACCTTATCAACTATGGCTCTCCGATGATATCAAAGCAGTATATTTACAAAACGAGATTCTTCGGGTGGTCGAAGTAGTCCCTTATCAACTAAGGTTCTTCGATGATACCAAAGCAGCATCTCAACAAACGAGATTCTTTGGGTGGTCGAAGCACACCTTATAAACTAAGGTTCTCCGATGATACCAAAGCAGTATCTCTGAACACATCAGATTCTTCGGGTAGTCAAAGTAGTCCCTTATCAACTAAGGTTCTTCAATTATACCAATGTAGCATCTCAACAAACGAGATTCTTTGGGTGGTTGAAGCAGCACCTTATAAACTAAGATTCTTCGCGATACCAAAGCAGTATCTCTAAAAACATGAGATTCTTCGGGTGGTCGAAGAAGCACCTTATCAACTAAGGTTCTTCACGATACCAAAGTAGTATCTAAACCAAACATGAGATTTTTTGGGTGGTCGAAGCAGCACATTATAAACTAAGGTTCTTCACGATACCAAAGCAGTATCTCTTAACACATGAGATTCTTCGGGTGGTCGAAGCAGCACCTTATCAACTAAGGTTCTTTGCGATACTAAAGCAGTATCTCAACCAAACCTGAGATTCTTTGGGTGGTCGAAGCAGCACCTTATAAACTAGTGTTCTTCGAGATACCAAAGCAGCATCTAAACCAAACATGAGATTCTTCGGGTGGTCGAAGCAGCACCTTATAAACTAAGGCTCTTCGCGATACCAAAGCAGTATCTCAACAAACAATATTCTTCAGGTGGTCGAAGTAGCATCTTATAAACTAACACTCTCTGCGATACCAAATCAGTATCTCTGAACAACTGAGATTCTTCGGGTAGTCGAAGAAGGACCTTATCAACTAAGGGTCTCCGATGATACCAAAGCAGTATCTCAACAAACGAGATTCTTAGGGTGGTCAAAGCAGCACCTTATCAACTAAGGCTCTCCGATGATACCAAAGTAGTATCTCTAAAAATGAGATCCAATGGGTGGTCAAAGAAGCACCTTATCAACTAAGGCTCTCCGGGTATACCAAAGCAGTATCTCTACAAACGAGATTCTTCGGGTGGTCGAAGCAGCACCTTATCAACTATGGCTCTCCGATGATATCAAAGCAGTATATTTACAAAACGAGATTCTTCGAGTGGTCAAAGTAGTCCCTTATTAACTAAGGTTCTTCGATGATACCAAAGCAGCATCTCAACAAACGAGATTCTTCGGGTGGTCGAAACAGCACCTTATAAACTAAGGTTTTCCGATGATACCAAAGCAGTATCTCTGAACACATCAGATTCTTCGGGTAGTCAAAGTAGTCCCTTATCAACTAAGGTTCTTCAATTATACCAATGTAGCATCTCAACAAACGAGATTCTTTGGGTGGTTGAAGCAGCACCTTATATACTAAGATTCTTCGCGATACCAAAGCAGTATCTCTAAAAACATGAGATTCTTCGGGTGGTCGAAGAAGCACCTTATCAACTAAGGTTCTTCACGATACCAAAGCATTATCTAAACCAAACATGAGATTTTTTGGGTGGTCGAAGCAGCACCTTATAAACTAAGGTTCTTCACGATACCAAAGCAGTATCTCTTAACACATGAGATTCTTCGGGTGGTCGAAGCAGCACCTTATCAACTAAGGTTCTTTGCGATACTAAAGCAGTATCTCAACCAAACCTGAGATTCTTTGGGTGGTCGAAGCAGCACCTTATAAACTAGTGTTCTTCGAGATACCAAAGCAGCATCTAAACCAAACATGAGATTCTTCGGGTGGTCGAAGCAGCACCTTATAAACTAAGGCTCTTCGCGATACCAAAGCAGTATCTCAACAAACAATATTCTTCAGGTGGTCGAAGTAGCATCTTATAAACTAACACTCTCTGCGATACCAAATCAGTATCTCTGAACAACTGAGATTCTTCGGGTAGTCGAAGAAGGACCTTATCAACTAAGGGTCTCCGATGATACCAAAGCAGTATCTCAACAAACGAGATTCTTAGGGTGGTCAAAGCAGCACCTTATCAACTAAGGCTCTCCGATGATACCAAAGTAGTATCTCTAAAAATGAGATCCAATGGGTGGTCAAAGAAGCACCTTATCAACTAAGGCTCTCCGGGTATACCAAAGCAGTATCTCTACAAACGAGATTCTTCGGGTGGTCGAAGCAGCACCTTATCAACTATGGCTCTCCGATGATATCAAAGCAGTATATTTACAAAACGAGATTCTTCGAGTGGTCAAAGTAGTCCCTTATTAACTAAGGTTCTTCGATGATACCAAAGCAGCATCTCAACAAACGAGATTCTTCGGGTGGTCGAAACAGCACCTTATAAACTAAGGTTTTCCGATGATACCAAAGCAGTATCTCTGAACACATCAGATTCTTCGGGTAGTCAAAGTAGTCCCTTATCAACTAAGGTTCTTCAATTATACCAATGTAGCATCTCAACAAACGAGATTCTTTGGGTGGTTGAAGCAGCACCTTATATACTAAGATTCTTCGCGATACCAAAGCAGTATCTCTAAAAACATGAGATTCTTCGGGTGGTCGAAGAAGCACCTTATCAACTAAGGTTCTTCACGATACCAAAGCATTATCTAAACCAAACATGAGATTTTTTGGGTGGTCGAAGCAGCACCTTATAAACTAAGGTTCTTCACGATACCAAAGCAGTATCTCTTAACACATGAGATTCTTCGGGTGGTCGAAGCAGAACCTTATCAACTAATGTTCTTCGCAATACTAAAGCAGTATCTCAACCAAACATGAGATTCTTTGGGTGGTCGAAGCAGGACCTTATAAACTAGGGTTCTTCGAGATACCATAGCAGCATCTAAACCAAACATGAGATTCTTCGGGTGGTCGAAGCAGCACCTTATAAACTAAGGATCTTCGCGATACCAAAGCAATATCTCAACAAACAATATTGTTCAGGTGGTCGAAGTAGCATCTTATAAACTAACACTCTCTGCGATACCAAATCAGTATCTCTGAACAACTGAGATTCTTCGGGTAGTCGAAGAAGGACCTTATCAACTAAGGGTCTCCGATGATACCAAAGAAGTATCTCAACAAACTAGATTCTTAGGGTGGTCAAAGCAGCACCTTATCAACTAAGGCTCTCCGATGATACCAAAGTAGTATCTCTAAAAATGAGATCCATTGGGTGGTCAAAGAAGCACCTTATCAACTAAGGCTCTCCGGTGATACCAAAGCAGTATCTCTACAAACGAGATTCTTCGGGTGGTCGAAGCAGCTCCTTATCAACTAAGACTCCCCGATGATACCAAAGCAGTATCTCTACAAACGAGATTCTTTGGGTGGTCGAAGTAGCACCTTATCAACTAAGGCTCTCCGATGATACCAAAGCAGTATCTCAAGAAACGAGATTCTTCGAGTGGTCGAAACAGTCCCTTATCAACTAAGGTTCTTCGATAATACCAAATCAGCATCTCAACAAACAAGATTCTCCGGGTGGTCAAAGCAGCACCTTATAAACTAAGGTTCTCCGATTATACCAAAGCAGTATGTCTGAACACATGAGATTCTACAGGTTGTCGAAGCAGTCCCTTATCAACTAAGGTTGTTCGATGATACCAAAGTAGCATCTCAACAAACGAGATTCTATGGGTGGTCGAAGCCGCATCTTATAAACTAAGATTCTTCGCGATACCAAAGCAGTATCTCTGAACACATGAGATTCTTCGGGTGGTCGAAGTAGCACCTTATCAACTAAGGTTCTTCCTGATACCAAAGCAGTATCTAAACCAAACATAAGATTAGTTGGGTGGTCGAAGCAGCACTTTAAAAACTAAGGTTCTTCGCGATACCAAAGTAGTATCTCTGAACACATGAGATTCTATGGGTGGTCGAAGCAGCACCTTATCAACTAAGGTTCTTCGCGATACCAAAGCAGTATCTCAACCAAACATGAGATTCTTCGGGTGGTCGAAGAAGCACCTTATAAACTAAGGCTCTTCGCGATACCAAAGCAATATCTCTGAACACATCAGATTCTTCGGGTAGTCGAAGCAGTCCCATATCAACTAAGGTTTTTCGATTATACCAAAGTAGCATCTCAACAAACGAGATTCTTTGGGTGGTTGAAGCAGCACCTTATAAACTAAGTTTCTTCGCGATACCAAAGAAGTATCTCTGAACACATGAGATTCTTCGGGTGGTCGAAGAAGCACCTTATCAACTAAGGTTCTTCACGATACCAAAGCAGTATCTAAACCAAACATGAGATTTTTTGGTTGGTCGAAGTAGCACCTTATAAACTAAGGTTCTTCACGATACCAAAACAGTATCTCTGAACTCATCAGATTCTTCAGGTGGTCGAAGCATCACCTTATAAACTAAGGTTCTTCGCGATACTAAAGCAGTATCTCAACAAAACATGAGATTCTTAGGGTGGTCGAAGCAGCACCTTATAAACTAAAGCTCTTCGCGATACCAAAGCAGCATCTCAACCAAACATGTGATTCTTCGGGTGGTCGGAGCAGCACCTTATAAACTAAGGCTCTTCGCGATACCAAAGCAGTATCTCAACAAACAATATTCTTCGGTTGGTCGAAGTAGCACCTAATAAACTAACGCTCTCCGCGATACCAAATCAGTATCTCTGAACAAATGAGATTCTTCGGGTAGTCGAAGAAGCACCTTATCAACTAAGGGCCTCGGATGATACCAAAGCAGTATCTCAACAAACGAGATTCTTCGGGTGGTCAAAGCAGCACCTTATCAACTAAGGCTCTTCGATGATACCAAAGCAGTATCTCTACAAACGAGATTCTTCGGGTGGTTGAAGCAGCACCTTATCAACTAAGGCACTCCGATGATACCAAAGCAGTATCTCTACAAACGAGATTCTTCGGGTGGTCGAAGCTGCACTTTATCAACTAAGGCTCCCTGATGATACCAAAGCAGTATCTCTACAAATGAGATTCTTTGGGTGGTCAAAGTAGCACATTATCAACTAAGCCTCTCCGATGATACCAAAGCAGTATCTCTAGAAAAACGAGATTCTTCGGGTGGTCGAAGCTGTTAGGTTCTTGGATAATACCAAAGCAGCATCTCAACAAACGAGATTCTTCGGGTGGTCGAAGCAGCACCTAATAAACTAAGGTTCTCCGATGATACCAAAGCAGTATCTCTGAACACATGAGATTCTACAGATTGTCAAAGAAATCCCTTAACAACTAAGGTTGTTCGATGATACCAAAGTAGCATTTCAACAAAAGAGATTCTATGGGTGGTCGAAGCGGCATCTTATAAACTAAGATTCTTCGCGATACCAAAGCAGTATCTCTGAACACATGAGATTCTTCGGATGGTCAAAGCAGCACCTTATCAACTAAGGTTCTTCCTAATACCAAAGCAGTATCTAAACCAAACATGAGATTCTTTGGGTGGTCGAAGCAGCACCTTAAAAACTAAGGTTCTTCGCGATACCAAAGCAGTATCTCTGAACACATGAGATTCTTCGGGTGGTCAAAGCGGCACCTTATCAACTAAGGTTCTTCCTGATACCAAAGCAGTATCTCAACCAAACATGAGATTCTTTGGGTGGTCGAAGAAGCACCTTATAAACTAATGCTCTTCGCGATACCAAAATAATATCTCAACAAACGAGTTTTTTCGGGTGGTCGAAGCAGCGCCTTATAAACTAACGCTCTCCGCAATACCAAATCAGTATCTCTGAACAAATGAGATTCTTCGAGTGGTCGAAGAAGCACTTTATCAACTAAGGGTCTCCGATGATACCAAAGTAGTATCTATACAAATGAGATTCTACGGGTGGTCGAAAAAGCACCTTATCAACTAAGGCTCTCCGATGATACCAAAGCAGTATCTATACAAACGAGATTCTTCGGGTGGTCGAGGCAGCACCTTATCAACTAAGGCTCTCCGATGATACCAAAGCAGTATCTCTACAAACGAGATTCTTCGGGTGGTCGAAGCAGCACTTTATCAACTAAGGCTCCCCGATGATACCAAAGCAGTATCTCTACAAACGAGATTCTTTGGGTGGTCGAAGTAGCACCTTATCAACTAAGGCTCTCCGATGATACCAAAGCAATATCTCTAGAAACGAGATTCTTCGTGTGGTTGAAGCAGTTAGGTTCTTCGATAATACCAAAGCAGCATCTCAACAAACGAGATTCTACGGGTGGTCGAAGCAGCACCTTATAAGCTTAGGTTCTCCGATGATATCAAAGCAGTATCTCTAAACACATGAGATTCTACAGGATGTCGAAGCAGTCCCTTAAAAACTATTGTTGTTCGATGATACCAAAGTAGCATCTCAACAAACGAGATTCTATGGGTGGTCGAAGCGGAATTTTATAACCTAAGATTCTTCATAATACCAAAGCAGTATCTCTGAACACATGAGATTCTTCGGGTGGTCAAAGCAGCACCTTATCAACTAAGGTTCTTCCTGATACCAAAGCAATATCTAAACTAAACATGAGATTCTTTGGGTGGTCAAAGTAGCACCTTAAAAACTAAAGTTCTTCACGATACCAAAGCAGTATCTCGGAACACATGAGATTCTTTGGCTGGTCGAAGCAACACCTTATCAACTAAGGTTCTTCGCGATACCAAAGCAGTATCTCAACCAAACATGAGATTCTTCGGGTCGTCGTAGAAGCACCTTATAAACTAAGGCTCTTCGCGATACCAAAGCAGTATCTCAACAAATGAGATTTTTCGGGTGGTCGAAGCAGCACCTTATAAACTAACGATCTCCGCGATACCAAATCAGAATATCTGAACAAATGAGATTCTTCGGGTGGTCGAAGAAGCACTTTATTAACTAAGGGTCTCCGATGATACTAAAGCAGTATCTCTACAAACGATATTTTTGGGTGGTCGAAGAAGCACCTTATCAACTAAGGCTCTCCGATGATACCAAAATAGTATCTATACAAACGAGATTCTTTGGGTGGTCAAAGCAGCACCTTATCAACTAAGGCTCTCCGATGATACCAAAGTAGTATCTCTACACACGAGATTCTTTGGGTGGTCGAAGCAGCACCTTATCAACTAAGGCTCTCCGATGTTATCAAAGTAGTATCTCTACAAAACGAGATTCTTCGGGTGGTCGAAGTAGTCCCTTATCAACTAAGGCTCTTCGATGATACCAAAGCTGCATCTCAATAAACGAGATTCTTCGGTTGGTCGAAGCAGCACCTTATAAACTAAGGTTCTCCGATGATACAAAAGCAATATCTCGGAACACATCAGATTCTTCGGGTAGTCGACGAAGTCCCTTATCAACTAAGGTTTTTCGATTATACCAAAGTAGCATCTCAACAAACGAGATTCTTTGGGTGGTTGAAGTAGCACCTTATAAACTAAGATTCTTCGCGATACCAAAGCAGTATCTCTGAATACATGAGATTCTTCGGGTGGTCGAAGAAGCACCTTATCAACTAAGGTTCTTCACGATACCAAAGCAGTATCTAAACCAAACATGAGATTTTTTGGGTGGTCGAAGCAGCACCTTATAAACTAAGGTTCTTCATGATACCAAAGTAGTATCTCTGAACACATGAGATTCTTCGGGTGGTCGAAGCAGCACCTTATCAACTAAGGTTCTTCGCGATACTAAAGCAGTATCTCAACCAAACATGAGATTCTTCGGGTGGTCGAAGCAGCACCTTATAAACTAAGGCTCTTTGCGATACCAAAGCAGCATCTCAACCAAACATGAGATTCTTCGGGTGGTTGAAGCTGCACCTTATAAACTAAGGCTCTTCGCGATACCAAAGCAGTGTCTCAACAAATAATATTCTTCGGGTGGTCGAAGTAACACCTTATAAACTAACGCTCTCCGCGATACCAAATCAGTATCTCTGAACAAATGAGATTCTTCGGGTAGTCGAAGAAGCACCTTATCAACTAAGGGTCTCCGATGATACCAAAGCAGTATCTCAACAAATGAGATTCTTCGGGTGGTCGAAACAACACCTTATCAACTAAGGTTCTCCGATGATGCCAAAGCAGAATCTCTACAAACGAGATTCTTCGGGTGGTCGAAGCAGCACCTTATCAACTAAGGCACTCCGATGATACCAAAGTAGTATCTCTACAAACGAGATTCTTCGGGTGGTCGAAGCAGCACCTTATCAACTAAGGCTCCCCGATGATACCAAAGCAGAATCTCTGAACACATGAGATTCTACAGGTTGTCAAGGAAATCCCTTAACAACTATGTTTGTTCGATGATACCAAAGTAGCATTTCAACAAACGAGATTCTATGGGTGGTCGAAGCGGCATCTTATAAACTAAGATTCTTCGAGATACCAAAGCAATATCTCTGAACACATGAGATTCTTCGGGTGGTCGAAGCAGCACCTTATCAACTAAGTTCTTCCTGATACCAAAGCAGTATCTAAACCAAACATGAGATTCTTTGGGTGGTCGAAGCAGCACCTTAAAAACTAAGGTTCTTCGCGATACCAAAGCAGTATCTCTGAACACATGAGATTCTTCGGGTGGTCGAAGCAGCACCTTATCAACTAAGGTTCTTCGCGATACCAAAGCAGTATCTCTACCAAACATGAGATTCTTCGGGTGGTCAAAGAAGCACCTTATAAACTAAGGCTCTTCGCGATACCAAAACAATATCTCAACAAACGAGATTTTTCGGGTGGTCGAAGCAGCGCCTTATAAACTAACGCTCTCCGCGATACCAAATCAGTATCTCTGAACAAATGAGATTCTTCGAGTGGTCGAAGAAGCACTTTATCAACTAAGGGTCTCCGATGATACCAAAGTAGTATCTATACAAACGAGATTCTACGGGTGGTCGAAGAAGCACCTTATCAACTAAGCCTCTCCGATGATACCAAAGCAGTATCTATACAAACGAGATTCTTTGGGTGGTCGAGGCAGCACCTTATCAACTAAGGCTCTACGATGATACCAAAGCAGTATCTCTACAAACGAGATTCTTCGGGTGGTCGAAGCAGCACTTTATCAACTAAGGCTCCCCGATGATACCAAAGCAGTATCTCTACAAACGAGATTCTTTGGGTGGTCGAAGTAGCACCTTATCAACAAAGGCTCTCCGATGATACCAAAGCAGTATCTCTAGAAACGAGATTCTTCGGGTGGTCGAAGCAGTTAGGTTCTTCGATAATACCAATACAGCATCTCAACAAACAAGATTCTACGGGTGATCGAAGCAGCACCTTATAAACTAAGGTTCTCCGATGATATCAAAGAAGTATCTCTAAACACATGAGATTCTACAGGTTGTCGAAGCAGTCCCTTAAAAACTAAGGTTGTTCGATGATACCAAAGTAGCATCTCAACAAACGAGATTCTATGGGTGGTCAAGCGGAATTTTATAACCTAAGATTCTTCGCAATACCAAAGCTGTATCTCTGAACACATGAGATTCTTCGGGTGGTCGAAGCAGCACCTTATCAACTAAGGTACTTCCTGATACCAAAGTAGTATCTAAACCAAACATGAGATTCTTTGGGTGGTCAAAGTAGCACCTTAAAAACTAAAATTCTTCACGATACCAAAGCAGTATCTCTGAACACATGAGATTCTTCGGGTGGTCGAAGGAACACCTTATCAACTAAGGTTCTTCGCGATACCAAAGCAGTATCTCAACCAAACACGAGATTCTTTGGGTGGTCGTAGAAGCACCTTATAAACTAAGGCTCTTCGCGATACCAAAGCAGTATCTCAACAAACGAGATTTTTCGGGTGGTCGAAGCAGCACCTTATAAACTAACGATCTCCACGATACCAAATCAGAATCTCTGAACAAATGAGATTCTTCGGGTGGTCGAAGAAGCACTTTATTAACTAAGGGTCTCCGATGATACCAAAGCAGTATCTCTACAAACGATATTTTCGGGTGGTCGAAGAAGCACCTTATCAACTAAGGCTCTCCGATGATACCAAAGCAGTATCTATACAAACGAGATTCTTTGGGTGGTCAAAACAGTACCTTATCAACTAAGGCTCTCCGATGATACCAAAGTATTATCTCTACAAACGAGATTCTTCGGGTGGTCGAAGCAGCACCTTATCGACTAAGGCTCTCCGATGTTATCAAATTAGTATCTCTACAAAACGAGATTCTTCGGGTGGCCGAAGTAGTCCCTTATCAACTAAGGCTCTTCGATGATACCAAAGCTGCATCTCAATAAACGAGATTCTTCGGTTGGTCGAAGCAACACCTTATAAACTAAGGTTCTCCGATGATACCAAAGCAATATCTCGGAACACATCAGATTCTTCGGGTAGTCGAAGAAGTCATTTATCAACTAAGGTTTTTCGATTATACCAAAGTAGCATTTCAACAAACGAGATTCTTTGGGTGGTTGAAATAGCACCTTATAAACTAAGATTCTTTGCGATACCAAAGCAGTATCTCTGAATATATGAGATTCTTCGGGTGGTCGAAGAAGCACCTTATCAACTAAGGTTCTTCACGATACCAAAGCGGTATCAAAACCAAACATGAGATTTTTTGGGTGGTCGAAGCAGCACCTTATAAACTAAGGTTCTTCATGATACCAAAGCAGTATCTCTGAACACATGAGATTCTTCGGGTGGTCGAAGCAGCACCTTATCATCTAAGGTTCTTCGTGATACTAAAGCAGTATCTCAACCAAACATGAGATTCTTCGGGTGGTCGAAGCAGCACCTTATAAACTAAGGCTCTTCGCGATACCAAAGCAGCATCTCAACCAAACATGAGATTCTTCGGGTGGTCGAAGCAGCACCTTATAAACTAAGGCTCTTCGCGATACCAAAGCAGTGTCTCAACAAACAATATTCTTCGGGTGATCGAAGTAACACCTTATAAACTAACGCTCTCTGCGATACCAAATCAGTATCTCTGAACAAATGAGATTCTTCGGGTAGTCGAAGAAGCACCTTATCAACTAAGGGTCTCCGATGATACCAAAGCAGTATCTCAACAAATGAGATTCTTCGGGTGGTCGAAATAACACCTTATCAACTACGGTTCTCCGATGATGCCAAAGCAGTATCTCTACAAACGAGATTCTTCGGGTGGTCGAAGCAGCACCTTATCAACTAAGGCTCTCTGATGATACCAAAGCAGTATCTCTACAAACGAGATTCTTCGGGATGTCGAAGCAGCACCTTATCAACTAAGGCTCCCCGATGATACCAAAGTAGTATCTCTGAACACATGAGATTCTACAGGTGGTCGAAGCAGTCCCTTAAAAACTAAGGTTGTTCGATGGTACCAAAGTAGCATCTCAACAAACGAGATTCTTTGGGTGGTCGAAGCGGAATTTTATAACCTAAGATTCTTCACAATACCAAAGCAGTATCTCTGAACACATGAGTTTCTTCGGGTGGTCGAAACAGCACCTTATCAACTAAGGTTCTTCCTGATACCAAAGCAATATCTAAAGCAAACATGAGATTCTTTGGGTGGTCAAAGTGGCACCTTAAAAACTAAAGTTCTTCACGATACCAAAGCAGTATCTCTGAACACATGAGATTCTTCGGGTTGTCGAAGGAACACCTTATCAACTAAGGTTCTTCACGATACCAAAGCAGTATCTCAACCAAACATGAGATTCTTCGGGTGGTCGTAGAAACACCTTATAAACTAAGGCTCTTCGCGATACTAAAGCAGTATCTCTACAATCGAGATTTTTCTGTTGGTCGACGCAGCACCTTATAAACTAACGATCTCCGCGATACCAAATCAGAATCTCTGAACAAATGAGATTATTCGGGTGGTCGAAGAAGCACTTTATTAACTAAGGGTCTCCGATGATACCAAAGCTGTATCTCTACAAACGATATTTTTGGGTGGTCGAAGAAGCACCTTATCAACTAAGGCTCTCTGATGACACCAAAGCATAATCTATACAAACGAGATTCTTTTTGTGGTCAAAGCAGCACCTTATAAACTAAGGCTCTCCGATGATACCAAAGTAGTATCTCTACAAACGAGATTCTTCGGGTGGTCGAAGCAGCACCTTATCAACTAAGGCTCTCCGATGTTATCAAAGTAGTATCTCTACAAAACGAGATTCTTCGGGTGGTCGAAGTAGTCCGTTATCAACTAAGGCTCTTCGATGATACCAAAGCTGCATCTCAATAAACGAGATTCTTCGGTTGGCCGAAGCAGCACCTTATAAACTAAGGTTCTCTGATGATACCAAAGCAATATCTCAGAACACATCAGATTCTTCGGGTAGTCGACGAAGTCCCTTATCAACTAAGGTTTTTCTATTATACCAAAGTAGCATCTCAACAAACGAGTTTCTTTGGGTGGTTGAAGTAGCACCTTATAAACTAAGATTCTTCGCGATACCAAAGCAGTATCTCTGAATACATGAGATTCTTCGGGTGGTCGAAGAAACACCTTATCAACTAAGGTTCTTCACGATACCAAAGCTATATCTAAACCAAACATGAGATTTTTTGGGTGGTCGAAGCAGCACCTTATAAACTAAAGTTCTTCACGATACCAAAGCAGTATCTCTGAACACATGAGATTCTTCGGGTGGTCGAAGAAGCACCTTATCAACTAAGGTTCTTCGCGATACTAAAGCAGTATCTCAACCAAACATGAGATTCTTCAGGTGGTCGAAGCAGCACCTTATAAACTAAGGCTTTTCGTGATACCAAAGCAGCATCTCAACCAAACATGAGATTCTTCGGGTGGTCGAAGCAGCACCTTATAAACTAAGGCTCTTCGCGATACCAAAGCAGTGTCTCAACAAACAATATTCTTCAGGTGGTCGAAGTAAGACCTTATAAACTAAGGCTCTTCGCGATACCAAAGCAGTATCTCAACAAACGAGATTTCTCGGGTGGTCGAAGCAGCACCTTATAAACTAACGATCTCCGCGATACCAAATCAGAATCTCTGAACAAATGAGATTCTTCGGGTGGTCGAAGAAGCACTTTATTAACTAAGGGTATCCGATGATACCAAAGCAGTATCTCTACAAACGATATTTTCGGGTGGTCGAAGAAGCACCTTATCAACTAAGGCTCTCCGATGATACCAAAGCAGTATCAATACAAACGAGATTCTTTGGTTGGTCAAAGCAGCACCTTATCAACTAAGGCTCTCCGATGATACCAAAGTAGTATCTCTACAAACGAGATTCTTCGGGTGGTCGAAGCAACACCTTATCTACTAAGGCATTCCGATGATATCAAAGCAGAAAGAGATTCTTCATGTGGTCGAAGTAGTCCCTTATCAACTATGGTTCTTCGATGATACCAAAGCAGCATCTCAACAAACGAGATTCTTCGGGTGGTCGAAGCAGCTCCTTATAAACTAACGCTCTCCGCAATACCAAATCAGTATCTCTGAACAAATGAGATTCTTCAAGTGGTCGAAGAAGCACTTTATCAACTAAGGGTCTCCGATGATACCAAAGTAGTATCTATACAAACGAGATTCTACAGGTGGTCGAAGAAGCACCTTATCAACTAAGGCTCTCTGATGATACCAAAGCAGTATCTATACAAACGAGATTCTTCGGGGGGTCGAGGCAGCACCTTACCAACTAAGGCTCTCCGATGATACCAAAGCAGTATCTCTATAAACGAGATTCTTTGGGTGGTAAAAGTAGCACCTTATCAACTAAGGCTCTCCGATGATACCAAAGCAGTATCTCTAGTAACGAGATTCTTCGGGTGGTCGAAGTAGTTAGGTTCTTTGATAATACCAAAGCAGCATCTCTACAAACGAGATTCTACGGGTGGTCGAAGCAGCACCTTATAAACTAAGGTTCTCCGATGATATCAAAGCAGTATCTCTAAAGACATGAGATTCTACAGGTTGTCGAAGCAGTCCCTTAAAAACTAAGGTTGTTCGATGATACCAAAGTAACATCTCGACAAACGAGATTCTATGGGTGGTCGAAGCGGAATTTTATAACCTAAGATTCTTCGCAATACCAAAGCAGTATCTCTGAACACATGAGATTCTTCGGGTGGTCGAAGCAGCACCTTATCAACTAAGGTTCTTCCTGATACCAAAGCAGTATCTAAACCAAACATGAGATTCTTTGGGTGGTCAAAGTAGCACCTTAAAAACTAAAGTTCTTCACGATACCAAAGCAGTATCTCTGAACACATGGGATTCTTCGGGTGGTCGAAGCAACACCTTATCAACTAAGGTACTTCGCGATACCAAAGTAGTATCTCAACCAAACATGAGATTCTTCGGGTGGTCGTATAAACACCTTATAAACTAAGGCTCTTCGCGATACCAAAGCAGTATCTCAACAAACGAGATTTCTCGGGTGGTAGAAGCAGCACCTTATAAACTAACGATCTCCGCGATACCAAATCAGAATCTCTGAACAAATGAGATTCTTCGGGTGGTCGAAGAAGCACTTTATTAACTAAGGGTCTCCGATGATACCAAAGCAGTATCTCTACAAACGATATTTTCGGGTGGTCGAAGAAGAACCTTATCAACTAAGGCTCTCCGATGATACCAAAGCAGTATCTATAGAAACGAGATTCTTTGGTTGGTCAAAGCAGCACCTTATCAACTAAGGCTCTCCGATGATACCAAAGTAGTATCTCTACAAACGAGATTCTTCGGGTGGTCGAAGCAACACCTTATCTACTAAGGCCTTCCGATGATATCAAAGCAGTATCTCTACATAAAGAGATTCTTCAGGTGGTCGAAGTAGTCCATTTTCAACTATGGTTCTTCGATGATACCAAATCAGCATCTCAACAAACGAGATTCTTCGGGTGGTCGAAGCAGTACCTTATAACCTAAGGTTCTCCGATGATACCAAAGCAATATCTCAGAACACATCAGATTCTTCGGGTAGTCGAAGAAGTCCCTTATCAACTAAGGTTTTTCGATTTTACAAAAGTAGCATCTCAACAAACGAGATTATTTGGGTGGTTGAAGTAGCACCTTATAAACTAAGATTCTTCGCGATACCAAAGCATTATCTCTGAATACATGAGATTCTTCGGGTGGTCGAAGAAGCACCTTATCAACTAAGGTTCTTCACGATACCAAAGCAGTATCTAAACCAAACATGAGATTTTTTGGGTGGTCGAAGCAGCACCTTATAAACTAAGGTTCTTCACGATACCAAAGCAGTATCTCTGAACACATAAGATTCTTCGGGTGGTCGAAGCAGCACCTTATCAACTAAGGTTCTTCGCGATACTAAAGCAGTATCTCAACCAAACATGAGATTCTTCGGGTGGTCGAAGCAGCAAATTATAAAGTAAGGCTCTCCGCGATACCAAAGCAGCATCTCAACCAAACATGAGATTCTTCGGGTGGTCGAAGCAGCACCTTATAAACTAAGGCTCTTCGCGATACTAACGCAGTGTCTCAACAAACAATATTCTTCGGGTGGTCGAAGTAACACCTTATAAACTAACGCTCTCTGCGATACCAAATCGGTATCTCTGAACAAATGAGATTCTTCGGGTAATCGAAGAAGCACCTTATCAACTAAGGGTCTCCGATGATACCAAAGCAGTATCTCAACAAATGAGATTCTTCGGGTGGTCGAAACAACACCTTATCAACTAAGGCTCTCCGATGATGCCAAAGCAGTATCTCTACAAACGAGACTCTTCGGGTGGTCGAAGCAGCACCTTATCAACTAAGGCACTCCGATGATACCAAAGCAGTATCTCTACAAACGAGATTCTTCGGGTGGTCGAAGCAGCACCTTATCAACTAAGGCTCCCCGATGATACCAAAGCAGTATCTCTACAAACGAGATTCTTCGGGTGGCCGAAGTAGTAGCTTATCAACTAAGGCTCTCCGATGATACCAAAGAAGTATCTCTAGAAACGAGATTCTTCGGGTGGACAAAGCAGTCCCTTATCAACTAAGGTTCTTCGATAATACCAAAGCAACATCTAAACAAACAAGATTCTTCGGGTGGTTGAAGCAACACTTTATAAACTAAGGTTCTCCGATGATACCAAAGCAGTATCTCTGAGCACATGAGATTCTACAGGTGGTCGAAGCAGTCCCTTATCAACTAAGGTTGGTCGATGATACCAAAGTAGCATCTCAACAAACGAGATTCTATGGGTGGTCGAAGCGGCATCTTATAAACTAAGCTTCTTCGCGATACCAAAGCAGTGTCTCTGAACACATGAAATTCTTCGGGTGGTCGAAGCAGCGCCTTATCAACTAAGGTTCTTCGCGATACCAAAGCAGTATCTAAACCAAACATGAGATTCATTGGGTGGTCGAAGCAGCACCTTATAAACTAAGGTTCTTCGTGATACCAAAGTAGTATCTCAAGAAACGAGATTCTTCGGGTGGTCGAAGCTGCACCTTATAAACTAACGCTCTCCGCGATACCAAATCAGTATCTTTGAACAAATGAGATTCTTCGGGTGGTTGAAGAAGCACTTTATCAAAAAAGGGTCTCCAATGATACCAAAGCAGTATCTCTACAAACGAGATTCTTCGGGTGGTCGAAGAAGCACCTTATCAACTAAGGCTCTCCGATGATACCAAAGCAGTATCTATACAAACGAGATTCTTCGGGTGGTCAAAGCAGCACCTTATCAACTAAGGCTCTCCGATGATACCAAACCAGTATCTCTACAAACGAGATTCTTCGGGTGGTCGAAGCAACACCTTATCTACTAAGGCTCTCCGATGATATCAAAGCAGTATCTCTACATAAAGAGATTCTTCAGGTGGTCGAAGTAGTCCCTTATCAACTATGGTTCTTTGATGATACCAAAGCAGCATCTCAACAAACGAGATTCTTCGGGTGGTCGAAGCAGTACCTTATAACCTAAGGTTCTCCGATGATACCAAAGCAGTATCTCGGAACACATCAGATTCTTCGGGTAGTTGAAGCAGTCCCTTATCAACTAAGGTTCTTTGATTATACCAAAGTAGCATCTCAACAAACGAGATTCTTTGGGTGGTTGAAGCAACACCTTATAAACTAAGATTCTTCGCGATACCAAAGAAGTATCTCTGAACACATGAGATTTTTCTGGTGGTCGAAGAAGCACCTTATCAACTAAGGTTCTTCACGATACCAAAGCAGTATCTAAACGAAACATGAGATTTTTTGGGTGGTCGAAGCAACACCTTATAAACTAAGGTTCTTCACGAAACCAAAGCATTATCTCTGAACACATGAGATTCTTCGGGTAGTCGAAGCAGCATCTTATCAACTAAGGTTCTTCGCGATACTAAAGCAGTATCTCAACCAAACATGAGATTCTTCAGGTGGTCGAAGCAGCACCTTATAAACTAAGGCTCTTCGCAATACCAAAGCAACATATCAACCAAACATGAGATTCTTCGGGTGGTCGAAGCAACACCTTATAAACTAATACTCTTCGCGATACCAAAGCAGTATCTCAACAAACAATATTCTTCGGGTGGTCGATGTAACACCTTATAAACTAACGCTCTCCGCGATACCAAATCCATTTCTCTAAACAAATGAGATTCTTCGGGTAGTCGAAGAAGCACTTTATCCACTAAGGATCTCTGATGATACCAAAGCAGAATCTATACAAACGAGATTCTTCGGGTGGTCGAAGCAGCACCTTATCAACTAAGGCTCTCGGATGATACCAAAGCAGTATCTCTACAAACGAGATTCTTCTGGTGGTCGAAGCAGCACCTTATCAACTATAGCTCTCTGATGATATCAAAGAAGTATCTCTACAAAACGAGATTCTTCGGGTGGTCGAAGTAGTCCCTTATACCCTAAGGTTCTTCGATGATACCAAAGCAACATCTCAACAAACGAGATTCTTCGGGTGGTCGAAGCAGCACCTTATAAACTAAGGTTTTCCGATGATACCAAAGCAGTATCTCTGAACACATCATATTCTTCGGGTAGTCGAAGCAATCCTTTATCAACTAAGGTTCTTCGATTATACCAAAGTAGCATCTCAACAAACGAGATTCTTTGGGTGGTTGAAGCAGCACCTTATAAACTAAGATTCTTCGCAATACCAAAGCAGTATCTCTGAACACATGAGATTCTTTGGGTGGTCGAAGAAGCACCTTATCAACTAAGGTTCCTCATGATACCAAAGCAGTATCTAACCCAAACATGAGATTTTTTGGGTGGTCGAAGCAGCACCTTATAAACTAAGGTTCTTCACGATACCAAAGCAGTATCTCTGAACACATGAGATTCTTCGGGTGGTCGAAGCAGCACCTTATCAACTAAGGTTCTTCGCGATACTAAAGCGGTATATTAACCAAACATGAGATTCTTCGGGTGGTAGAAGCAGCACCTTATAAACTAAGGCTCTTCGCGATACCAAAGCAGCATCTCAACCAAACATTAGATTCTTAATAATATTCTTCGGCTGGTCGAAGTAGCACCTTATAAACTAACGCTCTCCGCGATACCAAATCAGCATCTCTGAACAAATGAGATTCTTCAGGTAGTCGAAGAAGCACCTTATCCCCTAAGGGTCTCCGATGATACCAAAGCAGTATCTCAACAAACGGGATTCATCGGCTGGTCGAAGCAACACCTTATCAACTAAGGCTCTCCGATGATACCAAAGTAGTATCTCTACAAACGAGATTCTTCGGGTGGTCGAAGCAACACCTTATCTACTAAGGCCTTCCGATGATATCAAAGCAGTATCTCTACATAAAGAGATTCTTCAGGTGGTCGAAGTAGTCCCTTATCAACTATGGTTCTTCGATGATACCAAAGCAGCATCTCAACAAACGAGATTCTTCGGGTTGTCGAAGCAGTACCTTATAACCTAAGGTTCTCCGATGATACCAAAGCAATATCTCGGAACACATCAGATTCCTCGGGTAGTCGAAGAAGTCCCTTATCAACTACGGTTTTTCGATTTTACAAACGTAGCATCTCAACAAACGAGATTATTTGGGTGGTTGAAGTAGCACCTTATAAACTAAGATTCTGTGCGATACCAAAGCATTATCTCTGAATACATGAGATTCTTCGGGTGGTCGAAGAAGCACCTTATCAACTAAGGTTCTTCACGATACCAAAGCAGTATCTAAACCAAACATGAGATTTTTTGGGTGGTCGAAGCAGCACCTTATAAACTAAGGTTCTTCACGATACCAAAGCAGAATCTCTGAACACATGAGATTCTTCGGGTGGTCGAAGCAGTACCTTATCAACTAAGGTTCTTCGCGATACTAAAGCAGTATCTCAACCAAACATGAGATTATTCGGGTGGTCGAAGCAGCAACTTATAAAGTAAGGCTCTCCGCGATACCAAAGCAGCATCTCAACCAAACATGAGATTCTTCGGGTGGTCGAAGCAGCACCTTATAAACTAAGGCTCTTCGCGATACTAACGCAGTGTCTCAACAAACAATATTCTTCGGGTGGTCGAAGTAACACCTTATAAACTAACGCTCTCTGCGATACCAAATCGGTATCTCTGAACAAATGAGATTCTTCGGGTAGTCGAAGAAGCACCTTATCAACTAAGGGTCTTCGATGATACCAAAGCAGTATCTCAACAAATGAGATTCTTCGGGTGGTCGAAACAACACCTTATCAACTAAGGCTCTCCGATGATGCCAAAGCAGTATCTCTACAAACGAGATTCTTTGGGTGGTCGAAGCAGCACCTTATCAACTAAGGCACTCCGATGATACCAAAGCAGTATCTCTACAAACGAGATTCTTCGGGTGGTCGAAGCTGCACCTTATCAACTAAGGCTCCCCGATGATACCAAAGCAGTATCTCTACAAACGAGATTCTTCGGGTGGCCGAAGTAGCACCTTATCAACTAAGGCTCTCCGATGATACCAAAGCAGTATCTCTAGAAACGAGATTCTTCGGGTGGACAAAGCAGTCCCTTATCAACTAAGGTTCTTCGATAATACCAAAGCAGCATCTCAACAAACGAGATTCTTCAGGTGGTTGAAGCAGCACCTTATAAACTAAAGTTCTCCGATGATACCAAAGCAGTATCTCTGAGCACATGAGATTCTACAGGTGGTCGAAGCAGTCCCTTATCAACTAAGGTTGGTCGATGATACCAAAGTAGCATCTCAACAAACGAGATTCTATGGGTGGTCGAAGCGGCATCTTATAAACTAAGCTTCTTCGCGATACCAAAGCAGTGTCTCTGAACACATGAAATTCTTCGGGTGGTCGAAGCAGCACCTTATCAAATAAGGTTCTTCGCGATACCAAAGCAGTATCTAAACCAAACATGAGATTCTTTGGGTGGTTGAAGCAGCACCTTATAAACTAAGGTTCTTCGTGATACCAAAGTAGTATCTCAAGAAACGAGATTCTTCGGGTGGTCGAAGCTGCACCTTATAAACTAACGCTCTCCGCGATACCAAATCAGTATCTTTGAACAAATGAGATTCTTCTGGTGGTCGAAGAAGCACTTTATCAAAAAAGGGTCTCCAATGATACCAAAGCAGTATCTCTACAAACGAGATTCTTCGGGTGGTCGAAGAAGCACCTTATCAACTAAGGCTCTCCGATGATACCAAAGCAGTATCTATACAAACGAGATTCTTCGGGTGGTCAAAGCAGCACCTTATCAACTAAGCCTCTCCGATGATACCAAAGCAGTATCTCTATAAACGAGATTCTTCGGGTGGTCGAAGCAACACCTTATCTACTAAGGCTCTCCGATGATATCAAAGCAGTATCTCTACATAAAGAGATTCTTCAGGTGGTCGAAGTAGTCCCTTATCAACTATGGTTCTTTGATGATACCAAAGCAGCATCTCAACAAACGAGATTCTTCGGGTGGTCGAAGCAGTACCTTATAACCTAAGGTTCTCCGATGATACCAAAGCAGTATCTCGGAACACATCAGATTCTTCGGGTAGTTGAAGCAGTCCCTTATCAACTAAGGTTCTTTGATTATACCAAAGTAGCATCTCAACAAACGAGATTCTTTGAGTGGTTGAAGCAACACCTTATAAACTAAGATTCTTCGCGATACCAAAGAAGTATCTCTGAACACATGAGATTTTTCTGGTCATCGAAGAAGCACCTTATCAACTAAGGTTCTTCACGATACCAAAGCAGTATCTAAACTAAACATGAGATTTTTTGGGTGGTCGAAGCAACACCTTATAAACTAAGGTTCTTCACGAAACCAAAGCAGTATCTCTGAACACATGAGATTCTTCGGGTAGTCGAAGCAGTATCTTATCAACTAAGGTTCTTCGCGATACTAAAGCAGTATCTCAACCAAACATGAGATTCTTCAGGTGGTCGAAGCAGCACCTTATAAACTAAGGCTCTTCGCAATACCAAAGCAACATATCAACCAAACATGAGATTCTTCGGGTGGTCGAAGCAGCACCTTATAAACTAAGGCTCTTCGCGATACCAAATCATTATCTCAACAAACAATATTCTTCGGGTGGTCGATGTAACGCCTTATAAACTAACGCTCTCCGGGATACCAAATCCATTTCTCTGAACAAATGAGATTCTTCGGGTAGTCGAAGAAGCACTTTATCCACTAAGGATCTCCGATGATACCAAACCAGTATCTATACAAACGAGATTCTTCGGGTGGTCGAAGCAGCACCTTATCAACTAAGGCTCTCGGATGATACCAAAGCAGTATCTCTACAAACGAGATTCTTCCGGTGGTCGAAGCAGCACCTTATCAACTATAGCTCTCTGATGATATCAATGCAGTATCTCTACAAAACGAGATTCTTCGGGTGGTCGAAGTAGTCCCTTATACACTAAGGTTCTTCGATGATACCAAAGCAACATCTCAACAAACGAGATTCTTCGGGTGGTCGAAGCAGCACCTTATAAACTAAGGTTTTCCGATGATACCAAAGCAGTATCTCTGAACACATCATATTCTTCGGGTAGTCGAAGCAATCCCTTATCAACTAAGGTTCTTCGATTATACCAAAGTAGCATCTCAACAAACGAGATTCTTTGGGTGGTTGAAGCAGCACCTTATAAACTAAGATTCTTCGCAATACCAAAGCAGTATCTCTGAACACATGAGATTCTTTGGGTGGTCGAAGAAGCACCTTATCAACTAAGGTTCCTCATGATACCAAAGCAGTATCTAACCCAAACATGAGATTTTTTGGGTGGTCGAAGGAGCACCTTATAAACTAAGGTTCTTCACGATACCAAAGCAGTATCTCTGAACACATGAGATTCTTCGGGTGGTCGAAGCAGCACCTTATCAACTAAGGTTCTTCGCGATACTAAAGCGGTATATTAAACAAACATGAGATTCTTCGGGTGGTCGAAGCAGCACCTTATAAACTAAGGCTCTTCGCGATACCAAAGCAGCATCTCAACCAAACATTAGATTCTTCAGGTGGTCAAGCAACACCTTATAAACTAAGGCTCTTCTTGATACCAAAGCAGTATCTCAATAAACAATATTCTTCGGCTGGTCGAAGTAGCACCTTATAAACTAACGCTCTCCGCGATACCAAAGCAGCATCTCTGAACAAATGAGATTCTTCAGGTAGTCGAAGTAGCACCTTATCCACTAAGGGTCTCCGATGATACCAAAGCAGTATCTCAACAAACGGGATTCATCGGCTGGTCGAAGCAACACCTTATCAACTAAGGCTCTCCGATGATACCAAAGTAGTATCTCTACAAACGAGATTCTTCGGGTGGTCGAAGCAACACCTTATCTACTAAGGCCTTCCGATGATATCAAAGCAGTATCTCTACATAAAGAGATTCTTCAGGTGGTCGAAGTAGTCCCTTATCAACTATGGTTCTTCGATGATACCAAAGCAGCATCTCAACAAACGAGATTCTTCGGGTGGTCGAAGCAGTACCTTATAACCTAAGGTTTTCCGATGATACCAAAGCAATAACTCGGAACACATCAGATTCTTAGGGTAGTCGAAGAAGTCCCTTATCAACTAAGGTTTTTCGATTTTACAAACGTAGCATCTCAACAAACGAAATTATTTGGGTGGTTGAAGTAGCACCTTATAAACTAAGATTCTGCGCGATACCAAAGCATTATCTCTGAATACATGAGATTCTTCGGGTGGTCGAAGAAGCACCTTATCAACTAAGGTTCTTCACGATACCAAAGCAGTATCTAAACCAAACATGAGATTTTTTGGGTGGTCGAAGCAGCACCTTATAAACTAAGGTTCTTCACGATACCAAAGCAGTATCTCTGAACACATGAGATTCTTCGGGTGGTCGAAGCAGCACCTTATCAACTAAGGTTCTTCGCGATACTAAAGCAGTATCTCAACCAAACATGAGATTATTCGGGTGGTCGAAGCAGCAACTTATAAAGTAAGGCTCTCCGCGATACCAAAGCAGCATCTCAACCAAACATGAGATTCTTTGGGTGGTCGAAGCAGCACCTTATAAACTAAGGCACTTCGCGATACTAACGCAGTGTCTCAACAAACAATATTCTTCGGGTGGTCGAAGTAACACCTTATAAACTAACGCTCTCTGCGATACCAAATCGGTATCTCTGAACAAATGAGATTCTTCGGGTAGTCGAAGAAGCACCTTATCAACTAAGGGTCTCCGATGATACCAAAGCAGTATCTCAACAAATGAGATTCTTCGGGTGGTCGAAACAACACCTTATCAACTAAGGCTCTCCGATGATGCCAAAGCAGTATCTCTACAAACGAGATTCTTCGGGTGGTCGAAGCAGCACCTTATCAACTAAGGCACTCCGATGATACCAAAGCAGTATCTCTACAAACGAGATTCTTCGGGTGGTCGAAGCAGCACCTTATCAACTAAGGCTCCCCGATGATACCAAAGCAGTATCTCTAGAAACGAGATTCTTCGGGTGGCCGAAGTAGCACCTTATCAACTAAGGTTCTTCGATAATACCAAAGCAGCATCTCAACAAACGAGATTCTTCGGGTGGTTGAAGCAGCACCTTATAAACTAAGGTTCTCCGATGATACCAAAGCAGTATCTCTGAGCACATGAGATTCTACAGGTGGTCGAAGGAGTCCCTTATCAACTAAGGTTGGTCGATGATACCAAAGTAGCATCTCAACAAACGAGATTCTATGGGTGATCGAAGCGGCATCTTATAAGCTAAGCTTCTTCGCGATACCAAAGCAGTGTCTCTGAACACATGAAATTCTTCGGGTGGTCGAAGCAGCACCTTATCAACTAAGGTTCTTCGCGATAGCAAAGCAGTATCTAAACCAAACATGAGATTCTTTGGGTGGTCGAAGCAGCACCTTATAAACTAAGGTTCTTCGTGATACCAAAGTAGTATCTCAAGAAACGAGATTCTTCGGGTGGTCGAAGCAGCACCTTATAAACTAACGCTCTCCGCGATACCAAATCAGTATCTTTGAACAAATGAGATTCTTCGGGTGGTCGAAGAAACACTTTATCAAAAAAGGGTCTCCAATGATACCAAAGCAGTATCTCTACAAACGAGATTCTTCGGGTGGTCGAAGAAGCACCTTATCAACTAAGGCTCTCCGATGATACCAAAGCAGTATCTATACAAACGAGATTCTTCGGGTGGTCAAAGCAGCACCTTATCAACTAAGGCTCTTCGATGATACCAAAGCAGTATCTCTACAAACGAGATTCTTCGGGTGGTCGAAGCAACACCTTATCTACTAAGGCTCTCCGATGATATCAAAGCAGTATCTCTACATAAAGAGATTCTTCAGGTGGTCGAAGTAGTCCCTTATCAACTATGGTTCTTTGATGATACCAAAGCAGCATCTCAACAAACGAGATTCTTCGGGTGGTCGAAGCAGTACCTTATAACCTAAGGTTCTCCGATGATACCAAAGCAGTATCTCGGAACACATCAGATTCTTCGGGTAGTTGAAGCAGTCCCTTATCAACTAAGGTTCTTTGATTATACCAAAGTAGCATCTCAACAAACGAGATTCTTTGGGTGGTTGAAGCAACACCTTATAAACTAAGATTCTTCGCGATACCAAAGAAGTATCTCTGAACACATGAGATTTTTCTGGTGGTCGAAGAAGCACCTTATCAACTAAGGTTCTTCACGATACCAAAGCAGTATCTAAACCAAACATGAGATTTTTTGGGTGGTCGAAGCAACACCTTATAAACTAAGGTTCTTCACGAAACCAAAGCAGTATCTCTAAACACATGAGATTCTTCGGGTGGTCAAAGCAGCATCTTATAAACTAAGGTTCTTCGCGATACTAAAGCAGTATCTCAACCAAACATGAGATTCTTCGGGTGGTCGAAGCAGCACCTTATAAACTAAGGCTCTTCGCAATACCAAAGCAGCATATCAACCAAACATGAGATTCTTCGGGTGGTCGAAGCAGCACCTTATAAACTAAGGCTCTTCGCGATACCAAAGCAGTATCTCAACAAACAATATTCTTCGGGTGGTCGATGTAACACCTTATAAACTAACGCTCTCCGCGATACCAAATCCATTTCTCTGAACAAATGAGATTCTTCGGGTAGTCGAAGAAGCACTTATCCACTAAGGATCTCGGATGATACCAAAGCAGTATCTATACAAACGAGATTCTTCGGGTGGTCGAAGCAGCACCTTATCAACTAAGGCTCTCGGATGATACCAAAGCAGTATCTCTACAAACGAGATTCTTCCGGTGGTCGAAGCAGCACCTTATCAACTATAGCTCTCTGATGATATCAAAGCAGTATCTCTACAAAACGAGATTCTTCGGGTGGTCGAAGTAGTCCCTTATACACTAAGGTTCTTCGATGATACCAAAGCAACATCTCAACAAACGAGATTCTTCGGGTGGTCGAAGCAGCACCTTATAAACTAAGGTTCTCCGATGATACCAAAGCAGTATCTCTGAAGACATCATATTCTTCCGGTAGTTGAAGCAATCCCTTATCAACTAAGGTTCTTCGATTATACCAAAGTAGCATCTCAGCAAACGAGATTCTTTGGGTGGTTGAAGCAGCACCTTATAAACTAAGATTCTTCGCAATACCAAAGCAGTATCTCTGAACACATGAGATTCTTTGGGTGATCGAAGAAGCACCTTATCAACTAAGGTTCCTCATGATACCAAAGCAGTATCTAACCCAAACATGAGATTTTTTGGGTGGTCGAAGCAGCACCTTATAAACTAAGGTTCTTCACGATACCAAAGCAGTATCTCTGAACACATGAGATTCTTCGGGTGGTCGAAGCAGCACCTTATCAACTAAGGTTCTTTGCGATACTAAAGCGGTATATTAACTAAACATGATATTCTTCGGGTGGTCGAAGCAGCACCTTATAAACTAAGGCTCTTCGCGATACCAAAGCAGCATCTCAACCAAACATTAGATTCTTCAGGTGGTCAAGCAGCACCTTATAAACTAAGGCTATTCGTGATACCAAAGCAGTATCTCAATAAACAATATTCTTCGGCTGGTCGAAGTAGCACCTTATAAACTAACGCTCTCCGCGATACCAAATCAGCATCTCTGAACAAATGAGATTCTTCAGGTAGTCGAAGAAGCACCTTATCCACTAAGGGTCTCCGATGATACCAAAGCAGTATCTCAACAAACGAGATTCATCGGCTGGTCGAAGCAACACCTTATCAACTAAGGCACTCCGATGATTCCAAAGCAGTATCTCTACAAACGAGATTCTTCGTGTGGTCGAAGCAGCACCTTATCAACTAAGGCTCCCCTATGATACCAAAGTAGTATCTCTACAAATGAGATTATTCGGGTGGTCGAAGTAGCACCTTATCAAGTAAGGCTTTCTGATGATACCAAAGCAGTATCTCTAGAAACGAGATTCTTCGGCTGGTCGAAGTAGTCCCTTACCAACTAAGGTTCTTCGATAATACCAAAGCAGTATCTCAACAAACGAGATTCTATGGGTGGTCGATGCGGCATCTTATAAACTAAGATTCTTTTCGATACCTAAGCAGTATCTCTGAACACATGAGATTCTTCGGGTGGTCGAAGCAACACCTTTTCAACTAAGGTTCTTCTCGATTCCAAAGCAGTATCAAACCAAACATGAGATTCTTTGGGAGGTCGAAGCAGCACCTTATAAACTAAGGTTCTTCGCGATACCAAAGCAGTATCTCTGAACACATGAGATTCTTTGGGTTGTCGAAGCAGCACCTTATCAACTAAGGTTCTTCGCGATACCAAAGCAGTATCTCAACCAAACACGAGATTCTTCGAGTGATCAAAGCAGCACCTTATAAACTAAGGCTCTTCGCGATATCTCAACAAACAATATTCTTCGGGTGGTCGAAGCAGCACCTTATAAACTAAGGTTCTCCGATGATACCCAAGCAGTATCTCTGAACACATCAGATTCTTCGGGTAGTCGAAGTAGTCCCTTATAACCTAAGGTTATTCTGAAATTCTGGCCTATATATCAGATGTCCTATCGAGATGTCGAGACACTGATATACGACAACAATGAACAAGTTCAATACAAAAGTGTGCAGAAAATGTAAAGAACACCAGAAATTGTTAACCCAGTTCGGATCTAACTATCCTACATCTGGGGGCTACCAAGCCAGGAATGAAATCAATATTCGATAGTATCAATTCACTGATAACCACACCCGGTTCAATCAGCTCACTTAATCATTACCCTTCCTATGACTTCTACGTAAGACTCCCCTAGGTATGAGGCCCTCCTCAAATCCCTCTTCAATCACAACCCGTGACTGGTTCCTTACAAGACAAGTAACAATGGTCGAAACACAAATTCTCAATACTTCACAGCTTATGAGAATTAACACACAATCACTCAATGCTTAAAAGCTTATGAGTAACCTTACACAACTTACACTACAGTCCTTATACTATTATCATAAGATACCAGTTAGGCTCACAAAATACAAGCACACAACCCTAAAAATACATGTAAGTTCGACGCCTAAAACTAGGTTTACATCAGTCTATTTATAGCTTGTAATCTGGACTGAATTGGGCTTCCAAAAATGCAGCAATTAGACTGCTCACAAATCTGCAAAAATAACTCCAATAAAATAGGTCTTCAATCCAAAGTTTCCTATTATGTCTCCATAATTAGAAACAACAGCAAATCCGAAAACCAACAAATAACCCTAATCCAAAAGTGCTTTGGATGCCACATAGGATAACCAAATATTCAGTTACAAATCATAGTAACAGAATCTGCATTAAAAACTGACTTCACAGCGCGATGTCCTATGAGCAGTCATGGAACATCTTCATTCGACATGTTGAACAGAGAGTAATGAAAACATATTATTAGTCATCTTCATTCAACATCTGCTGCTACATGAGTTTTAGCAAAATAATGCCAACCATAAAACCAAGGAAATAACAATCTCCCCCTTTGGCTTATTTTTCGCTAAAACTCCATACACACTTAAATACCATCAGTATCAGCAGCGGAAAAAACACCATTAATAGCAGCAACAAAAACTCCCTCATCTGCAAAAAAAACTCCCCCCAGCTGCAAACTCCCCCTCAGCTGCATATAAACACACAGTACATCAAACAACTCATCATAGCAACTCCCCCTCAACAGCAACAACACACCATCCACCTGCAGCACACAGAATAACACACCATCCACCTGCAGCACACAGAATCTACCTGCAGCACACACACTCCCCACACAACATCACACAACATACTACCCCCCCTTTTTAGCCATAAATATGACAAAGGCTAGTAGAACAAGTCAAAGTAAAAATAATCCAGAGTAAACTACATCAGAAAGTAGATGCACACCACATCACATGCCCAAATGTCATGCACAAACTTCAACATTTTCCCTTCATTCACACACTGCACTACCAGAACCTCCTTTAGTCTTTTCAGTCTGGTAGCTAGAAAGCACATTGATTGCTATAGGTCTTCATGAATGCACACCCCAAGTCTGCTCCTCAGGTTTTCAAACTGAACTGCATCCAGAGCCTTGGTAAATATGTCAGCAAGCTGATTTTCTGTGCTCACATGCTCAAGAGTTATGACTTTGTCCTCCACAAGTTCTCTGATGAAGTGATGCCTGATGTCAATGTGCTTTGTCCTGCTATGTTGAATGAGATTTTTGGAAATATTAATAGCACTCAGGTTGTCACAAAATAGTGTCATGACATCTTGTGTGACATTATACTCTGACAACATCTACTTCATCCATACCAGTTGCACACAACTACTACCAGCTGCTATGTACTCAGCTTCAGCAGTAGAAAGGGATATTGAATTCTGCTTCTTGCTAAACCATGAAATAAGATTATTTCCTAAAAAGAAGCATCACCAGAGGTACTCTTCTTATCGTCAGCACTTCCAGCCCAATCAGCATCACAATATCCTAATAAAATGGGACTTGAGTCATGGGAGTAAAGCAACCCATAATCACATGTACCACTCACATACTTTAGAATTCTTTTCACTTGATTGATGTGACTGACCTTGGGTTCTGCTTGATATCTTGCACACACACCAACAGCAAAAGTGATGTCTGGCCTACTTACTGTAAGATACAGCAGACTGCCAATCATACTTCTATACAGACTTTGTTCAACATCCACTCCCTTTTCATCTTTGGATAACTTCAAGTGAGTAGGAGCAGGAGTCCTCTTATGCTTGGCATTATCCAGTCCAAACTTTTTCACAATGTTCCTCGCATATTTGCTCTGACAAATAAAAATGGAGTCTTCCATCTGCTTGACTTGTAATCCAAGGAAGTAGGTCAATTCACCCACCAAGCTCATCTCAAATTCAGACTGCATTTGAGTGACAAAATGTTGGACCATTTCATCCGACATCCCGCCAAACACAATATCATCTACATAAATCTGAGCAATCATTAGTTTCCCATCCTTCTCCTTGACAAAAAGAGTTTTATCAATACCACCCTTCTTGTACCCATTGTTAACTAAGAACTCAGTCAGTCTTTCATACCAAGCTCGTGGAGCTTGTTTCAGCCTATATAGAGCCTTCTTCAGCTTGTAAACATGATCAGGAAAGTTTGGATCCACAAACCCTTTAGGCTGCTCAACATAGACTTCCTCATTAAGATAACCATTTAGAAAAACACTCTTGACACCCATTTGAAACAGTCTGAATTTCAACAAACATGCCACTCCTAGCAACAATCTGATGGATTCCAATCGAGCCACAGGCGCAAATGTTTCATCGAAGTCTACTCCTTCAATCTGTGTGTATCCTTGAGCTACTAATCTGGCTTTGTTCCTGGTAACAACTCCTTGCTCGTCAGACTTATTCTTATACACCCATTTTGTTCCAATTACATTTGTTCCTGCTGGTCGTGGTACCAGTTCCCAAACTTCATTCCTCTTGAACTGACACAATTCATCTTGCATGGCACTTATCCAGAACTCATCTGTCAATGCTTCTTTGACATTATTTGGTTCGATCTTTGACACAAAGCAAGCATTTGACACAGTCTCCCTTCTTCTGGTTCTTACACCTTCATTCAAATCTCCAATAATTAATTCCCTAGGGTGATCCTTCTGAATCCTTATAGAGGGTCCCCTGTTAGCATCCTCTACCTCTTCATTCTCAGGTCTGGTGTTGATTTCTTGAGCACTATCTTCTACAGACTCAATGTCTTAAGAGTTTTCATTGTTCATGGGCAGACATGCTCCAACATCATCTGGGACATCTTCATCGTTGCCAGAGTCATCAACCACCACATTGATGGATTCCATCATCACCTGAGTTCTGGAATTAAATACCCTATATGCTTTACTGTTTGTAGAGTAACCCAAAAATATTCCTTCCTCACTCTTAGGATCCATCTTTCGCCTTTGCTCATGATCCGCTAAGATATAGCACTTACTACCAAACACATGGAAATACTTCACATTTGGCTTTCTACCTTTCCATAGCTCATAAAGAGTGACAGAGGTACCTGATCTGATAGTCACCCTATTGTGTATATAGCAAGCAGTATTCATGGCTTCAGCCCAAAAATGATATAGAAGCTTTTTGGCATGAATCATGACTCTTGCACATTCTTGTATGGTCCTGTTCTTGCGTTCCACCACACCATTCTGTTGAGGAGTGATTGGTGATGAGAATTCATGAGTGATTCCCTCAGATAAGCAGAACTCTTCAAACCTGCTATTTTCGAATTCTTTCCCATGGTCACTTCTGATTCGAACAACACCACAATCCTTTTCCCGTTGAATTCTTTGACACAATTCTTTAAAGGCTGCAAACACTTCAGACTTTTCTCTGATAAAACTTATTCAAGTGAATCTAGAGTAGTCATCTACGACAACATAGGCATACTTCTTCCCACCAAGACTTTCAACCTGCATAGGTCCCATTAAGTCCATGTGAAGAAGTTCTAGAACTCTAGAAGTTGTGGTAAGATGTTGAAGCTTCTTGTGTGACACCCTTGTTTGCTTCCCAACTTGACATTCACCACATATTTTGTCCTCATCAATATTCAGCTTGGGAATACCTCTAACAGCTTCACTTGACATAACCTTCTTCATCCCTTTCAGGTGTAAGTGACCCAATTTCTGATGCCACAGTTTGGTTTCATCTTTCTTTGACATCAAACAAGTAGACAGATTTTCAGGTTCTTGAGGATTCCACAGATAGCAGTTATCCTTAGACCTGGTACCCTTCATAACAACTTCATCTTTCTCATTGGTTACCAGACATTCAGATTTGGTGAAATTTACCTTGAGCCCTACATCACACAATTGGCTTATACTGATTAAGTTTGCGGCCAGTCCTTTGACAAAGAGAACACGATCCAGATTTGGTTTTCCTGTGTAGTCCAGCTTTCCAACACCTTTTATCTCACCCTTTGATCCATCCCCAAAGGTGACATAATTGGTGGAGTGAGGCTTAATGTCTGACAAGAACTTCTTCACACCAGTCATGTGTCTTGAACAACCACTGTCAAAGTACCAATCTTCTCTTGCAGATGCTCTAAGAGAAGTATGTGCTATGAGGCCAGCCATCATTTGTCTAGGAATCCATCTTCTCTTCACTTTACCCCAACTCTGTTCTTTATTTTTTTGCTGAGCAGTTTTGGGATAGCCGTGCAGCTTGTAGCAAAAGGACTTTAAGTGACCAATCTTGCCACAGTAATGGCATCTCCATGGTTTATACTTTGATCTACAAACTCTTTTCTGATGCTTCATCTGATGTTGAAACATGTGATTTGACATCTCCACTTCTTGCTTTATTTTCTGAGGAACAAACTTCAATACAGTCTTCTTGGAAGTATTTGCTTGATTGTTAAAACCAAGGCCTTGCATATTTCCAGCTTCTTTCCCATTCTGAAGGATCTCATAGAGCTGCGTGGTACCATTGTTCAGCATTCTTATAGATTTGGTTATATTGTCAAGTTTTGACTTTTGCCATTCAACCTCCTCCTTCAGATTAGTAATGGTTGATAGATGTTCTTCCTTCTCAGCTTCCAGTTGAGCTATCAAGATCTTCTGCTCCAATATAATCTAACACCTTTCTTCATTCTTGATACACAATTCTGAAAACCCTGAGAATACTTCTTCCTTAGTGAGTTCTCCAACATAGGATTCTTTGTCAGAGTCAGATTCACAAGAAGTTTCTCCATCAGCCTTAAAGACTCCAGTCAAAGCTGTCACCAATTTTGCTGATTCTTCTTCAACATCACTCTCAGACTCTCCTTCTGACCAAGACACGAATAGGCCCTTCTTCTGCCTTTTGAGATACGTGGGAAACTCATTCTTTATGTGCCCATATCCCTCACATTCAAAGCACTGAACTCTCTTCCCTTGATTGGAGTCTTCTTCAGTTCTGGATCTTCTGCCTCCATCCTGGTTCTTTCTGATGTCGAGTGACTTGTTCTGAGCATTTGCTCTCGACTTCCAGTCAATCCTTTTCAACACTTTGTTAAATTGTTTACCAAGTAATACCAGATCTTTAGACACATCTTCATCTTTGACCAGTTCTCCTTCATCATCTGAGTCATCAGCATTCGACACAAATGCTATACTCTTCTTCTTTTCAGCTTTTTCACTGAATCCTAACTCAAAAGTTTGGAGTGATCCCATAAGCTCATCCACCTTCATCTTGTCAATGTCCTGAGCTTCCTCTATAGCAGTGACCTTTATATCAAATCTCTTAGGTAGAGACCTGAGAATCTTCCTGACCAGCTTGCTGTCAGACATCTTTTCTCCTAAGGCACTAGAGGCATTAGCTATCTCAATAATGTTCATATGAAAATCATGAATGCTCTCATACTCTTTCATCTTCAAGCTCTCAAACTTGCTAGTGAGAAGCTGAAGCTTTGACATTTTCACCTTTGAGGTCCCTTCATGAGCAACTTTCAAGACCTGCCAAGCCTCTTTGGCAATAGTACAATGCTCAATCAGCCTGAAGATATTTCTGTTGACACCATTAAACAATGCATTCATGGCTTTAGAATTTCCAACAGACCCTTTGTAGCCAGCATCATCCCAGTCCTCTTCTTCCTTCAGAACATCAGTAAGATTTCCTTCTCCATCTCTTAACTTTGGAGGCTCCCAACCTTTGAGAACAGCTTTCCATGCTTGATCATCCATGGACTTGATGAAAGCTATCATCCTAGGTTTCCAATACTCATAGTTAGAACCATCCAGCAGAGGTGGTTTATTCAGAGCTCCTCCATCCTTGTCCATTGTACCAGAAAGTACCTTCCCTGAATCTCACCCAGAAATAACTAAGGGTGCCTGCTCTTGATGCCAATTGAAATTCTAGCCTATATATCAGATGTCCTATCGAGATGTCGAGACACTGATATACGACAACAATGAACAATTTCAATACAAAAGTGTGCAGAAAATGTAAAGAACACCAGAAATTGTTAACCCAGTTCGGATCTAACTATCCTACATCTGGGGGCTACCAAGCCAGGGATGAAATCAATATTCGATAGTATCAATTCACTGATAACCACACCCTGTTCAATCAGCTCACTTAATCATTACCCTTCCTATGACTTCTACCTAAGACTCCCCTAGGTATGAGGCCCTCCTCAAATCCCTCTTCAATCACAACCCGTGACTGGTTCCTTACAAGACAAGTAACAATGGTCGAAACACAAATTCTCAATACTTCACAGCTTATGAGAATTAACACACAGTCACTCAATGCTTAAAAGCTTATGAGTAACCTTACACAACTTACACTACAGTCCTTATACTGTTATCATAAGATACCAGTTAGGCTCACAAAATACAAGCACACAACCCTAAAAATACATGTAAGTTCGACACCTAAAACTAGGTTTACATCAGTCTATTTATAGCTTGTAATCTGGACTGAATTGGGCTTCCAAAAACGCAGCAATTAGACTACTCACAAATCTGCAAAAATAACTCCAATAAAATAGGTCTTCAATCCAAAGTTTCCTATTAAGTCTCCATAATTAGAAACAGCAGCAAATCCGAAAACCAACAAATAACCCTAATCCAAAAGTGCTTTGGAAGCCACATAGGATAACCAAATATTCACAGAATATTCAGTTACAAATCATAGTAATAGAATCTGCATTAAAAACTGACTTCACAGCGCAATGTCCTATGAGTAGTCATGGAACATCTTCATTCGACATGTTGAACAGAGAGTAATGAAAACATATTATTAGACATCTTCATTCAACATCTGCTGCTACATGAGTTTTAGCAAAATAATGCCAACCATAAAACCAAGGAAATAACATATTCGATTATACCAAAGTATCATCTCAATAAACGATATTCTTCGGGTGGTCGAAGAAGCACCTTATAAACTATGGTTCTTCACGATACCAAAGCAGTATCTCTGAACACATGAGATTCTTCGGGTGGTCGAAGCAGCACCTATCAACTAAGGTTCTTCGTGATACTAAAGCAGTATGTCAACCAAACATGAGATTCTTCGGGTGATCGAAGCAGCACCTTATAAACTAAGGCTCTTCGCGATACCAAAGCAGCATCTCTACCAAACATGAGATTCTTCAGGTTGTCGAAGCATCACCTTATAAACTAAGGCTCTTCGTGATACCAAAGCAGTATCTCAACAAACAATATTCTTCGGGTGGTCGAAGTAGCACCTTATAAACTAACGCTCTCCGCGATACCAAATCAGTATCTCTGAACAAATGAGATTCTTCGGGTAGTCGAAGAAGCACCTTATCCACTAAGGATCTCCGATGATACCAAAGCAGTATCTCAATAAACGAGATTCTTCGGGTGGTCGAAGCAGCACCTTATCAACTAAGGGTCTCCGATGATACCATGGCAGTATCTCTAAAAACGAGATTCTTCGGGTGGTCGAAGCAGCACCTTATCAACTAAGGCACTCCGATGATACCAAAGCAGTATCTCTATAAACGAGATTCTTCGGGAGGTCGAAGTAGCACCTTATCAACTAAGGATCTCCGATGATACCAAAGTAGTATCTCTAGAAACAAGATTCTTTGGGTGGTCGAAGCAGTCCCTTATCAACTAAGGTTCTTCAATAATTCCAAAGCAGCATCTCAACAAACAGAATTTTCGGGTAGTCGAAGCAGCACCTTATAAACTAAGGTTCTCCGATGATACCAAAGCAGTATCTCTGAACACATGAGATTCTACAGGTGGTCGAAGCAGTCCCTTATCAACTAAGGTTGTTCAATAATACCAAAGTAGCATCTCAAGAAACGAGATTCTATAGGTGGGCGAAGCGGAATCTTATCAACTAAGATTTTTCGCGATACCAAAGCAGTATCTCTGAACACATGAGATTCTTCGGATGGTTGAAGCAGCACCTTATCAACTAAGGTTCTTCCCGATACCAAAGCAGTATCTAAACCTAATATGAGATTCTTTGGGTGGTCGAAGCAGCACCTTATAAACTAAGGTTCTTCGCGATACCAAAGCAGTATCTCTGAACACATGAGATTCTTTGGGCGGCCGAAGCAGCACCTTATCAACTAAGGTTCTTCGCGATACCAAAGCAGTATCTCAACCAAACATGAGATTCTTCTGGTGGTCGAAGAAGCACCTTATCAACTAAGGTTCTTCCCGATACCAAAGCAGTATCTCAAAAAATGAGATTCTTCGGGTGGTCAAAGCAGCACCTTAAAAACTAACACTCTCCGCGATACCAAATCAGTATCTCCGAACACATGAGATTTTTCGGGTGGTCGAAGCAGCACCTTATCAACTAAGGTTCTTCGTGATACTAAAGCAGTATCTCAGCTAAACATGAGATTCTTCGGGTGATCGAAGCATCACCTTATAAACTAAGGCTCTCCGAGATACCAAAGCAGCATCTCTACCAAACATGAGATTCTTCGGGTTGTCGAAGCATCACCTTATAAACTAAGGCTCTTCGCGATACCAAAGCAGTATCTCAACAAACAATATTCTTCGGGTGGTCGAAGTAGCACCTTATAAACTAACGCTCTCTGCGATACCAAATCAGTATCTCTGAACAAATGAGATTCTTCGGGTAGTCGAAGAAGCACCTTATCCACTAAGGGTCTCCGATGATACCAAAGCAGGATCTCAATAAACGAGATTCTTTGGGTGGTCGAACCAACACCTTATCAACTAAGGCTCTCCGATGATACCAAAGCAGTATCTCTAAAAACGAGATTCTTCGGGTGGTCGAACCAGCACCTTATCAACTAAGGCACTCCGATGATACCAAAGCAGTATCTCTACAAACGAGATTCTTCGGGTGGTCGAAGTAGCACCTTATCAACTAAGGCTCTCCGATGATACCAAAGTAGTATCTCTAGAAACAAGATTCTTTGGGTTGTCGAAGCAGTCCCTTATCAACTAAGGTTCGTCAATAATTCCAAAGCAGCATCTCAACAAACACATTTTTCGGGTGGTCGAAGCAGCACCTTATAAACTAAGGTTCTCCGATGATACCAAAGCTGTATCTCTGTACACATGAGATTCTACAGGTGGTCGAAGCAGTCCCTTATCAACTAATGTTGTTCAATAATACCAAAGTAGCATCTCAACAATATAGATTCTATAGGTGGTCGAAGCGGAATCTTATCAACTAAGATTCTTCGCGATACCAAAGCAGTATCTCTGAACACATGAGATTCTTCGGATGGTCGAAGCAGCACCTTATAAACTAAGGTTCTTCCTGATACCAAAGCAGTATCTAAACCTAATATGAGATTGTTTGGGTGGTCCAAGCAGCACCTTATAAACTAAGGTTCTTCGTGATACCAAAGCAGTATCTCTGAACACATGAGATTCTTCGGGTGGCCGAAGCAGCACCTTATCAACTAAGGTTCTTCGCGATACCAAAGCAGTATCTCAACCAAACATGAGATTCTTCTGGTGGTCGAAGAAGCACCTTATAAACTAAGGCTCTGCGCAATACCAAAGCAGTATCTCAAAAAATGAGATTCTTCGGGTGGTCAAAGCCGGACTGTATAAACTAATGCTCACCGCGATACCAAATCAGTATCTCTTAACAAATGAGATTCTTCGGGTGGTCGAAGAAGCACCTTATCAACTAAAAGCCTCCGATGATACCAAAGCAGTATCTCTACAAACGATATTCTTTGGGTGGTCGAAGAAGCACCTTATCAACTAAGGCTCTCCGATGATACCAAAGCAGTATCTATACAAACGAGATTCTTCGGGTGGTCGAAGCAGCACCTTATCAACTAAGGCTCTTCGATGATACCAAAGCAGTATCTCTACAAACGAGATTCTTTTAGTGGTCGAAGCAGAACCTTATCAACTAAGGCTCTCCGATGATATCAAAGCAGTAACTCTACAAAACGAGATTCTTTGGTTGGTCGAAGTAGTCCCTGATCAACTATGGCTCTTCGATGATACCAAAGCAGCATCTCAACAAACGATATTTTTCGGGTGGTCGAAGCAACACCTTATAAACTAAGGTTCTCCGATGACACCAAAGCAGTATCTCTGAACACATCAGATCCTTCGGGTAGTCGAAGCAGTCCCTTATCAACTAAGGTTCTTCGATTATACCAAAGTAGCATCCCAACAAACGAGATTCTTTGGGTGGTCGAAGCAACACCTTATAAACTAAGGTTCTTCACGATACCAAAGTAGTATCTCTGAACACATGAGATTCTTCGGGTGGTCGAAGCAGCACCTTATCAACTAAGGTTCTTCGCGATACTAAAGCAGTATCTCAACCAAACATGAGATTCTTTGGGTGGTCGAAGCAGCACCTTATAAACTAAGGCTCTTCGCGATACCAAAGCAGCATCTCAATGAAATATGAGATTCTTCGGGTGGTTGAAGCAGCACCTTATAAAAAAGGCTCTTTACGATACCATTGCTGTATCCCAACAAAGAATATTCTTCAGGTGGTCGAAATAGCGCCTTATAATCTAACGTTCTCCGCGATACCAAATCAGTATCTCAGAACAAATGAGATTCTTCGGGTAGTCGAAGAAGCACCTTACAACTAAGGGTCTCCGATGATACCAAAGCAGTATCTCAACAAATGAGATTCTTCGGGTGGTCGAAGCAGCACCTTATCAACTAAGGCTCGCCGATGATACCAAAGCAGTATCTCTACAAACGAGATTCTTCAGGTGGTCGAAGCAGCACCTTATCAACTAAGGCTCCCCGATGATACCAAAGCAGTATCTCAACAAACGAGATTCTTCGAGTGATCGAAGCAGCACCTTATCAACTAAGACTCCCCGATGATACCAAAGCAGTATCTCTACAAACGAGATTCTTCAGGTGGTCGAAGCAGCACATTATCAACTAAGGCTCCCCGATGATACCAAAGCAGTATCTCAACAAACGAGATTCTTCGAGTGATCGAAGCAGCACCTTATCAACTAAGGCACTCCGATGATACCGAAGCAATATCTCTACAGACAAGATTATTCGGGTAGTCGAAGCATCACCTTATCAACTAACGCTCTCAGATGAAACCAAAGCAGTATCTCTATAAACAGGATTCTTCGGGTGGTCGAAGCAGCACCTTATCAACTAAGGCTCTCCGATGATACCAAAGCAGTATCTATGAAAACGAGATTCTTCGGGTGGTTGAAGCCGTACCTTATCAACTAAGGCACTCCGATGATACCAAAGCAGCATCTCAACAAACGAGATTCTTCGGGTGGTTGAAGCAGTACCTTATAAACTAAGGTTCTCCGACGATACCAAAGCAGTATCTCTGAACACATGAGATTCTACAAGTGGTCGAAGCAGTCCCTTAGCAACTAAGGTTGTTCGATGATACCAAAGTTGCATCTCAACAAATGAGATTCTATGGGTGGTCGATGCGGCATCTTATAAACTAAGATTCTTTGTGATACCAAAGCAGTATCTCTGAACACATGAGATTCTTCGGGTGGTCGAAGCAACACCTTATCAACTAAGGTTCTTCCCGATACCAAAGCAGTATCTAAACCAAACATGAGATTCTTTGGGAGGTCGAAGCAGCACCTTATAAACTAAGGTTCTTCGCGATACCAAAGCAGTATCTCTGAACACATGAGATTCTTCGGGTGGTCAAAGCAGCACCTTATCAACTAAGGTTCTTCGCGATACCAACGCAGTATCTCAACCAAACATGAGATTCTTCGAGTGGTCGAAGCAGCACCTTATAAACTAATGCTCTCTGCGATACCAAATCAATATCTATGAACAAATGAGATTCTTTGGGTGGTCGAAGAAGCACTTTATCAACTAAGGGTCTTCGATGATACCAAAGCAGTATCTCTCCAAACGAGATTCTTCGGGTGGTCGAAGAAGCACCTTATCAACTAAGGTTATCCGATATACCAAAGAAATATCTATATAAACGAGATTCTTCGGGTTGTCGAAGCAGCACCTTATCAACTAAGGATCTCCGATGATACCAAAGCAGTATCTCTACAAACGAGATTCTTCGGGTGGTCGCAGCAGCACCTTATCAACTAAGGCTCTCCGATGATATCAAAGTTGTATCTTTACTAAACAAGATTCTTCGGGTCGTCGAAGTAGTCCCTTATCAACTAAGGTTCTTCGATGATACCAAAGCAACATCTCAACAAACGAGATTCTTCGGGTGGTCGAAGCAGCAACTTATAAACTAAGGCTCTCCGATGATACCAAAGCAGTATCTCTACAAACGAGATTCTTCAGGTGGTCGAAGCAACACCTTATCAACTAAGGATCTCCGATGATATCAAAGTTGTATCTATACTAAAAGAGATTCTTCGGGTGGTCGAAGTAGTCCCTTATCAACTAAGGTTCTTCGATGATACCAAAGCAACATCTCAATAAACGAGATTCTTCCGGTGATCGATGCAGCACCTTATATACTAAGGTTCTCCGATGATACCAAAGCAGTATCTCTGAACACATCAGAATCTTCGGGTAGTCGAAGCAGTCCCTTATAACCTAAGATTCTTCGGTTATACCAAAGTAGCATCTCAATAAACGATATTCTTCGGGAGGTTGAAGAAGCACCTTATCAACCAAGGTTCTTCACGATACCAAAGCAGTATCTAATCCAAACATGAGATTCTTTGGGTGGTCAAAGCAGCACCTTATAAACTATGGTTCTTCACGATACCAAAGAAGTATCTCTGAACACATGAGATTTTTCGGGTGGTCGAAGCAGCACCTTATCAACTAAGGTTCTTCGTGATACTAAAGCAGTATCTCAACCAAACATGAGATTCTTCGGGTGATCGAAGCAGCACCTTATAAACTAAGGCTCTTCGCGATACTAAAGCAGCATCTCAACCAAACATGAGATTCTTCGGGTTGTCGAAGCAACACCTTATAAACTAAGGCTCTTCGCGATACCAAAGTAGTATCTCAACAAACAATATTCTTCGGGTGGTCGAAGTAGCACCTTATAAACTAACGCTCTCCGAGATACCAAATCAGTATCTCCGAACAAATGAGATTCTTCGGGTTGTCGAAGAAGCACCTTATCCACTAAGGGTCTCCGATAATACCAAAGCAGTATCTCAATAAACGAGATTCTTCTGATGGTCGAAGCAGAACCTTATCAAATAAGGCTCTCCGATGATAGCAAAGCAGTATCTCTAAAAACGAGATTCTTCGGGTGGTCGAAGCAGCACCTTATCAACTAAGGCACTCCGATGATACCAAAGCAGTATCTCTACAAACGAGATTCTTCAGGTGGTCGAAATAGCACCTTATCAACTAAGGCTCTCTGATGATACCAAAGTAGTATCTCTAGAAACAATATTCTTTGGGTGGTCGACGCAGTCCCTTATCAACTAAGATTCTTAAATAATTCCAAAGCAGCATCTCAACAAACTAATTTTTCGGGTGGTCGAAGCCGCAACTTATAAACTAAGGTTCTCCGATGATACCAAAGCAGTATCTCTGAACACAAGAGATTCTACAGGTAGTCGAAGCAGCCCCTTATCAACTAAGGTTGTTCGATAATACCAATGTAGCATCTTAACAAACGAGATTCTATAAGTGGTCGAAGCGGCATCTTATCAACTAAGATTCTTTCCGATACCAAAGCAGTATCTCTGAACACATGAGATTCTTCGGATGGTCGAAGCAGTACCTTATCAACTAAGGTTCTTCCCGATACCAAAGTAGTATCTAAACCAAATATGAGATTATTTGGGTGGTCGAAGCAGCACCTTATAAACTAAGGTTCTTCGCGATACCAAAGCAGTATCTCTGAACACATGAGATTCTTCGGGTGGCCGAAGCAGCACCCTATCAACTAAGGTTCTTCGCGATACCAAAGCAGTATCTCAACCAAACATGATATTCTTCTGGTGGTCAAAGAAGCACCTTATAAACTAAGGCTCTTCGCGATACCAAAGAAGTATCTCAAAAAATGAGATTCTTCGGGTGGTCAAAGCAGCACCTTATAAACTAATGCTCTCCGCGATACCAAATCAGTATCTCTTAACAAATGAGATTCTTCGGGTGGTTGAAGAAGCACCTTATCAACTAAAAGTCTCCGATGATACCAAAGCAGTATCTCTACAAACGAGATTCTTTGGGTGGTCGAAGAAGCACCTTATCAACTAAGGCTCTCCGGTGATACCAAAGCAGTATCTATACAAACGAGATTCTTCGGGTGGTCGAAGCAGCACCTTATCAACTAAGGCTCTTCGATGATACCAAAGCAGTATCTCTACAAACGAGATTCTTTTAGTGGTCGAAGCAGCACCTTATCAACTAAGGCTCTCCGATGATATCAAAGCAGTATCTCTACAAAACGAGATTCTTCGGTTGGTCGAAGTAGTCCCTTATCAACTATGGTTCTTCGATGATACCAAAGCAGCATCTCAACAAATGATATTTTTCTGGTGGTCGAAGCAACACCTTATAAACTAAGGTTCTCCGATGACACCAAAGCAGTATCTCTGAACACATCAGATTCTTCGGGTAGTCGAAGCGGTCCCTTATCAACTAAGCTTCTTCGATTATACCAAAGTAGCATCTCAACAAACGAGATTCTTTGGGTGGTCGAAGAAACACCTTATAAACTAAGGTTCTTCACGATACCAAAGCAATATCTCTAAACACATGAGATTCTTCGGGTGGTCGAAGCAGCACCTTATTAACTAAGGTTCTTCGCGATACTAAAGCAGTATCTCAACCAAACATGAGATTCTTTGGGTGGTCGAAGCAGCACCTTATAAACTAAGACTCTTCGCGATACCAAAGCAACATCTCAATGAAATATGAGATTCTTCGGGTGGTCGAAGCAGCACCTTATAAAAAAGGCACTTTGCGATACCATTGCAGTATCCCAACAAAGAATATTCTTCAGGTGGTCAAAATAGCACCTTATAATCTAACGCTCTCCGCGATACCAAATCAGTATCTCAGAACAAATGAGATTCTTCGGGTAGTCGAAGAAGCACTTTACAACTAAGGGCCTCCGATGATACCAAAGCAGTATCTCAACAAATGAGATTCTTCGGGTGGTCGAAGCAGCACCTTATCAACTAAGGCTCGCCGATGATGCCAAAGCAGTATCTCTACAAACGAGATTCTTCAGGTGGTCGAAGCAGCACATTATCAACTAAGGCTCCCCGATGATACCAAAGCAGTATCTCAACAAACGAGATTCTTCGAGTGATCGAAGTAGCACCTTATCAACTAAGACACTCCGATGATACCGAAGCAATATCTCTACAAACAAGATTATTCGGGTGGTCGAAGCATCACCTTATCAACTAACGCTCTCAGATGAAACCAAAGCAGTATCTCTACAAACAGGATTCTTCGGGTGGTCGAAGCAGCACCTTATCAACTAAGGCTCTCCGATGATACCAAAGCAGTATCTCTGAAAACGAGATTCTTCGGGTGGTTGAAGCAGTACCTTATCAACTAAGGCACTCCGATGATACCAAAGCAGCATCTCAACAAACGAGATTCTACGGGTGGTTGAGCAGCACCTTATAAACTAAGGTTCTCCGATGATACCAAAGCAGTATCTCTGAACACATGAGATTCTACAAGTGGTCGAAGTATTCCCTTAGCAACTAAGGTTGTTCGATGATACCAAAGTAGCATATCAACAAATGAGATTCTATGGGTGGTCGATGCAGCATCTTATAAACTAAGATTCTTTGCGATACCAAAGCAGTATCTCTGAACACATGAGATTCTTCGGGTGGTCGAAGCAACACCTTATCAACTAAGGTTCTTCCCGATACCAAAGCAGTATCTAAACCAAACATGAGACTCTTTGGGAGGTCGAAGCAGCACCTTATAAACTAAGGTTCTTCGCGATACCAAAGCAGTATCTCTGAACACATGAGATTCTTCGGGTGGTCAAAGCAGCACCTTATCAACTAAGGTTCTTCGCGATACCAACGCAGTATCTCAACCAAACATGAGATTCTTCGAGTGGTCGAAGCAGCACCTTATAAACTAATGCTCTCCGTGATACCAAATCAATATCTATGAACAAATGAGATTCTTTGGGTGGTCGAAGAAGCACTTTATCAACTAAGGGTCTTCGATGATACCAAAGCAGTATCTCTCCAAACGAGATTCTTCGGGTGGTCGAAGAAGCACCTTATCAACTAAGGCTATCCGATATATCAAAGAAATATCTATACAAATGAGATTCTTCGGGTTGTCGAAGCAGCACCTTATCAACTAAGGCTCTCCGATGATACCAAAGCAGTATCTCTACAAACGAGATTCTTCGGGTGGTCGCAGCAGCACCTTATCAACTAAGGCTCTCCGATGATATCAATGTTGTATCTTTACTAAACGAGATTCTTCGGGTCGTCGAAGTAGTCCCTTATCAACTAAGGTTCTTCGATGATACCAAAGCAACATCTCAACAAACGAGATTCTTCGGGTGGTCGAAGTAGCAACTTATAAACTAAGGCTCTCCGATGATACCAAAGCAGTATCTCTACAAACGAGATTCTTCAGGTGGTCGTAGCAACACCTTATCAACTAAGGATCTCCGATGATATCAAAGTTATATCTATACTAAAAGAGATTCTTCGGGTGGTCGAAGTAGTCCCTTATCAACTAAGGTTCTTCGATGATACCAAAGGAACATCTCAATAAACGAGATTCTTCCGGTGATCGATGCGGCACCTTATATACTAAGGTTCTCCGATGATACCAAAGCAGTATCTCTGAACACATTAGATTCTTCGGGTAGTCGAAGCAGTCCCTTATAACCTAAGATTCTTCGGTTATACCAAAGTAGCATCTCAATAAACGATATTCTTCGGGTGGTCGAAGCAGCACCTTATCAACTAAGGTTCTTCGTGATACTAAAGCAGTATCTCAACCAAACATGAGATTCTTCGGGTGATCGAAGCAGCACCTTATAAACAAAGGCTCTTCGCGATACCAAAACAGCATCTCAACCAAACATGAGATTCTTCGGGTTGTCGAAGCAACACCTTATAAACTAAGGCTCTTCGCGATACCAAAGTAGTATCTCAGCAAATAATATTCTTCGGGTGGTCAAAGTAGCACCATATAAACTAACGCTCTCCGTGATACCAAATCAGTATCTCCAAACAAATGAGATTCTTGGGGTTGTCGAAGAAGCACCTTATCCACTAAGGGTCTCCGATGATACCAAAGCAGTATCTCAATAAACGAGATTCTTCGGGTGTTCGAAGCAGAACCTTATCAACTAAGGCTCTCCGATTATAGCAAAGCAGTATCTCTAAAAACGAGATTCTTCGGGTGGTCGAAGCAACACCTTATCAACTAAGGCACTCCGATGATACCAAAGCAGTATCTCTACAAACGAGATTCTTCAGGTGGTCGAAGTAGCACCTTATCAACTAAGGCTCTCTGATGATACCAAAGTAGTATCTCTAGAAACAATATTCTTTGGGTGGTCGACGCAGTCCCTTATCAACTAAGATTCTTAAATAATTCCAAAGCAGCATCTCAACAAACTAATTTTTCGGGTGGTCGAAGCCGCAACTCATAAACTAAGGTTCTCCGATGATACCCAAGCAGTATCTCTGAACACAAGAGATTCTACAGGTAGTCGAAGCAGTCCCTTATCAACTAAGGTTGTTCGATAATTCCAATGTAGCATCTTAACAAACGAGATTCTATAGGTGGTCGAAGCCGCATCTTATCAACTAAGATTCTTTCCGATACCAAAGCAGTATCTCTGAACACATGAGATTCTTCGGATGGTCGAAGCAGTACCTTATCAACTAAGGTTCTTCCCGATACCAAAGTAGTATCAAAACCAAATAAGAGATTATTTGGGTGGTCGAAGCAGCACCTTATAAACTAAGGTTCTTCGCGATACCAAAGCAGTATCTCTGAACACATGGGATTCTTCGGGTGGTCGAAGCAGCACCGTATCAACTAAGGTTCTTCGCGATACCAAATCAGTATCTCAACCAAACATGAGATTCTTCTGGTGGTCGAAGAAGCACCTTATAAACTAAGGCTCTTCGCGATACCAAAGCAGTATCTCAACAAACGAGATTCTTCGGGTGGTCGAAGCAGCACCTTATAAACAAATGCTCTCCGCGATACCAAATCAGTATCTCTGAACAAATGAGATTCTTTGGGTGGTCGAAGAAGCACCTTATCAACTAAGGCTCTCCGATGATACCAAAGCAGTATCTATACAAAAGAGATTCTCTGGGTGGTCGAAGCAGCACCTTATCAACTAAGGCTCTCTGATGATAACAAAGTAGTATCTCTACAAACGAGATTCTTCGAGTGGTCGAAGCAGAACCTTATCAACTAAGGCTCTCCGATGATATCAAAGCAGTATCTCTACAAAACGAGATTCATCGGGTGGTAGAAGTAGTCCCTTATCAACTAAGGTTCTTCGATGATACCAAAGCAGCATCTCAACAAACGAGATTCTTCGGGTGGTCGAAGCAGCACCTTATAAGCTAAGGTTCTCCGATGATACCAAAGCAGTATCTCTGAACACATCAGATTCTTCGGGTAGTCGAAGCAGTCCCTTATCAACTAAGGTTCTTCGATTATATCAAAGTAGCATCTCAACAAACGAGATTCTTTGGGTGGTCGAAGCAACACCTTATAAATTAAGGCTCTTCTCGATACCAAAGCAGTATCTCTGAACACATGAGATTCTTCGGGTGGTCGAAGCAGTCCCTTATCAAATAAGGCTCTCCGATGATACCAAAGCGGTATCTATAAAAAAGAGATTCTTCGGGTGGTCGAAGCAGCACCTTATCAACTAAGGCACTCCGATGAGACCAAATCAGTATCTCTACAAACGAGATTCTTCGGGTGGTTGAAGTAGCACCTTATCAACTAAGGCTCTCCGATGATACCAAAGTAGTATCTCTAGAAACAAGATTCTTTGGGTGGTCGAAGCAGTCCCTTATCCACTAAGCTTTTTCAATAATACCAAAGCAGCATCTCAATAAATGAGATTCTTCGGGTGGTCGAAGCAGCACCTTATAAACTAAGGTTCTCCGATGATACCAAAGCAGTATCTCTAAACACATGAAATTCTACAGGTGGTCGAAGCAGTCCCTTATCAACTAAGGTTGTTCGATAATACCAAAGTAGCATCTCAACAAACGAGATTCTATAGGTGGTCGAAGCGGCATCTTATCAACTAAGATTATTTGTGATACCAAAGCAGTATCTCAGAACACATGAGATTCTTCGGATGGTCGAAGCAGCACCTTATCAACTAAGGTTCTTCCCAATACCAAAGTAGTATCTAAACCAAATATGAGATTCTTTGGGTGATCAAAGCAGCATCTTATAAACTAAGGTTCTTCGCGATACCAAAGCAGTATCTCTGAAGACATGAGATTCTTCGGGTGGTCGAAGCAGCACCTTATCAACTAGGGTTCTTCGCGATACCAAAGCAGTATCTCAACCAAACATGAGATTCTTCTGGTGGTCGAAGAAGCACCTTATAAACTAAGGCTCTTCGTGATACCAAAGCAGTATCTCAACAAACAAGATTCTTCGGGTGGTCGAAGTAGCACCTTATAAACTAACGCTCTCCGCGATACCAAATCAGTATCTCTGAACAAATGAGATTCTTCGGGTGGTCGAAGAATCACCTTATCAACTAAAAGTCTCCGATGATACCAAAGCAGTATCTATACAAACGAGATTCTCTGGGTGGTCGAAGCAGCCCCTTATCAACTAAGGCTCTCCGATGATAACAAAGTATTATCTCTACAAACGAGATTCTTCGAGTGGTCGAAGCAGCACCTTATCAACTAAGGCTATCTGATGATATCAAAGCAGTATCTCTACAAAATGAGATTCTTCAGGTGGTCGAAGTAGTCCCTTATCAACTAAGGTTCTTCGATGATACCAAAACAGCATCTCAACAAACGAGATTCTTCGGGTGGTCGAAGCAGCACCTTATAAACTAAGGTTCTCCTGTGATACCAAAGCAGTATCTCTGAACACATCAAATTCTTCGGGTAGTCGAAGCAGTCCCTTATCAACTAAGGTTCTTCGATTATACCAAAGTAGCATCTCAACAAACGAGATTCTTTGGGTGGTCGAAGCAACACCTTATAAACTAAGGCTCTTCTCGATACCAAAGCAGTATCTCTGAACACATGAGATTCTTCGGGTGGTCGAAGCAACACCTTATCAACTAAGGTTCTTCGCGATACTAAAGCAGTATCTCAACCAAACATGAGATTCTTTGGGTGGTCGAAGCAGCACCGTATAAACTAAGGCTCTTCGCGATACCAAACCAGCATCTCAATGAAATATGAGATTCTTCGGGTGAACAAAGGCTCTTCGCGATACCAAAGCAGTATCCCAACAAACAATATTCTTCAGGTGGTCGAAATAGCACCTTATAAACTAACGCTCTCCGCGATACCAAATCTGTATCTCTGAACAAATGAGATTCTTCGGATAGTCGAAGAAGCACCTTATCAACTAAGGGTCTCTGATGATACCAAAGCAGTATCTCAACAATAGAGATTCTTCGGGTGGTGGAAGCAACACCTTATCAACTAAGGCTCCCTGATGATACCAAAGCAGTATCTCTACAAACGAGATTCTTCGAGTGGTAGAAGCAGCACCTTATCAACTAAGGCACTCCGATGATACCAAAGCAATATTTCTATAAACAAGATTATTCGGGTGGTCGAAGCATCACCTTATCAACTAACGCTCTCAGATGATACCAAAGCAGTATCTCTACAAACGGGATTTTTCGGTTGGTCGAAGCAGCACCTTATCAACTAAGGCTCTCCGATGATGCCAAAGCGGTATCTCTAAAAAGAGATTCTTCGGGTGGTCGAAGCAGCACCTTATGAACTAAGGCACTCCGATGACACCAAATCAGTATCTCTACAAACGAGATTCTTCGGGTGGTTGAAGTAGTACCTTATCAACTAAGGCTCTCCGATGATACCAAAGTAGTATCTCTAGAAACAAGATTATTTGGGTGGTCGAAGCAGTCCCTTATCAACTAAGGTTCTTCAATAATACCAAAGCAACATCTCAATAAACGAGATTCTTCGGGTGGTCGAAGCAGCACCTTATAAACTAAGGTTCTCCGATGATACCAAAGCAGTATCTCTAAACACATGAAATTCTACAGGTGGTCGAAGCAGTCCCTTATCAACTAAGGTTGTTTGATAATACCAAAGTAGCATCTCAACAAACGAGATTCTATAGGTGGTCGAAGCGGCATCTTATCAACTAAGAATCTTTGCGATACCAAAGCAGTATCTCTGAACACATGAGATTCTTCGGATGGTCGTAGCAGCACCTTATCAACTAAGGTTCTTCCCGATACCAAAGTAGTATCTAAACCAAATATGAGATTCTTTGGGTGATCGAAGCAGCATCTTATAAACCAAGGTTCTTCACGATACCAAAGCAGTATCTCTGAAGACATGAGATTCTTCGGGTGGTCGAAGCAGCACCTTATCAACTAAGGTTCTTCGCGATACCAAAGCAGTATCTTAACCAAACATGAGATTCTTCTGGTGGTCGAAGAAGCACCTTATAAACTAAGGCTCTTCGCGATACCAAAGCAGTATCTCAACAAACAAGATGCTTCGGGTGGTCGAAGCAGCACCTTATAAACTAACGCTCTCCGTGATACCAAATCAGTATCTCTGAACAAATGAGATTCTTCGGGTGGTCGAAGAAGCACCTTATCAACTAAAAGTCTCCGATGATACCAAAGCAGTATCTCTACAAACGAGATTCTTTGGGTGGTCGAAGAAGCACCTTATCAACTAAGTCTCTCCGATGATACCAAAGCAGTATCTATACAAACGAGATTCTCTGGGTGGTCGAAGCAGCACCTTATCAACTAAGGCTCTCCGATGATAACAAAGTATTATCTCTACAAACGAGATTCTTCGAGTGGTCGAAGCAGCACCTTATCAACTAAGGCTATTTGATGATATCAAAGCAGTATCTCTACAAAACGAGATTCTTCAGGTGGTCGAAGTAGTCCCTTATCAACTAAGGTTCTTCGATGCTACCAAAACAGCATCTCAACAAACGAGATTCTTCGGGTGGTCGAAGCAGCACCTTATAAACTAAGGTTCTCCGATGATACCAAAGCGGTATCTCTGAACACATCAGATTCTTCGGGTAGTCGAAGCAGTCCTTTATCAACTAAGGTTCTTCGATTATACCAAAGTAGCATCTCAACAAACGAGATTCTTTGAGTGGTCGAAGCAACACCTTATAAACTAAGGCTCTTCTCGATACCAAAGCAGTATCTCTGAACACATGAGATTCTTCAGGTGGTCGAAGCAGCACCTTATTAACTAAGGTTCTTCGCGATACTAAAGCAGTATCTCAACCAAACACGAGATTCTTTGGGTGGTCGAAGCAGCACCGTATAAACTAAGGCTCTTCGCGATACTAAACCAGCATCTCAATGAAATATGAGATTCTTCGGGTGAACAAAGGCTCTTCGCGATACCAAAGCAGTATCCCAACAAACAATATTCTTCAGGTGGTCGAAATAGCACCTTATAAACTAACGCTCTCCGCAATACCAAATCTGTATCTCTGAACAAATGAGATTCTTCGGATAGTCGAAGAAGCACCTTATCAACTAAGGGTCTCTGATGATACCAAAACAGTATCTCAATAATAGAGATTCTTCGGGTGGTGGAAGCAGCACCTTATCAACTAAGGCTCCCCGATGATACCAAAGCAGTATCTCTACAAACGAGATTCTTCGAGTTGTCGAAGCAGCACCTTATCAACTAAGGCACTCCGATGATACCAAAGCAATATCTCTATAAACAAGATTATTCGGGTGGTCGAAGCATTACCTTATCAACTAACGCTCTCAGATGATACCAAAGCAGTATCTCTACAAACGGGATTTTTCGGGTGGTCGAAGCAGCACCTTATCAACCAAGGCACTCCGATGATACCAAAGCAGTATCTCTAAAAAAGAGATTCTTCGGGTGGTCGAAGCAGCACCTTATCAACTAAGGCACTCCGATGATACCAAATCAGTATCTCTACAAATGAGATTCTTCGGGTGGTCGAAGTAGCATCTTATAAACTAAGGCTCTCCGATGATACCAAAGTAGTATCTCTAGAAACAAGATTCTTTGGGTGGTCGAAGCAGTCCCTTATCAATTAAGGTTCTTCAATAATACCAAAGCAGCATCTCAATAAATGAGATTCTTCGGGTGGTCGAAGCAGCACCTTATAAACTAAGGTTCTCCGATGATACCAAAGCAGTATCTCTAAACACATGAAATTCTACAGGTGGTCGAAGCAGTCCCTTATCAACTAAGGTTGTTCGATAATACCAAAGTAGCATCTAAAAAAACGAGATTCTATAGGTGGTCGAAGCTGCATCTTATCAACTAAGATTCTTTACGATACCAAAGCAGTATCTCACAATACATGAGATTCTTTGGGTGGTCGAAGCAGCACCTTATCAACTAAGGTTCTTCCCGATACCAAAGCAGTATCTAAACCAAACATGAAATTCTTTGGGTGGTCGAAGCAACGCCTTATAAACTAAGGTTCTTCGCAATACCAAAGCAGTATCTCTGAACACATGAGATTCTTCGGGTGGTCGAAGCAGCACCTTATCAACTAAGGTTCTTCGCGATACCAAAGCAGTATCTCAACCAAACATGAGATTCTTCTGGTGGTCGAAGAAGCACCTTATAAACTAAGGCTCTTCGCGATACCAAAGCAGTATCTCAACAAACGAGATTCTTCGGGTGGTCGCAGCAGCACCTTATAAACTAACGCTCTCCGTGATACCAAATCAGTATCTCTGAACAAATGAGATTCTTCGGGTGATCGAAGAAGCACTTTTTCAACTAAAAGTCTCCGATGATACCAAAGCAGTATCTCAACAAACGAGATTCTTTGGGTGGTCGAAGAAGCACCTTATCAACTAAGGCTCTCCAATTATTACAAAGCAGTATCTATACAAACGAGATTCTTCGGGTGGTCGAAGCAGCACCTTATCAACTAAGGCTCTCCGATGATACCAAAGCAGTATCTCTAAAAACGAGTTTCTTTGAGTGGTCGAAGCAGCACCTTATTAACTAAGGATCTCCGACGATATCAAAGCAATATCTCTACAAAACGAGATTCTTCGGGAGGTCGAAGTAGTCCCTTATCAACTAAGGTTCTTCGATGATACCAAAGCAGAATCTCAACAAACGAGATTCTCGGTTGGTCGAAGCAGCACCTTATAAACTAAGGTTCTCTGATGATACCAAAGCAGTATCTCTCAACACATCAGATTCTTCGGGTAGTCGAAGCAATCCCTTATCAACTAGGGTTCTTCGATTATACCAAAGTAGCATCTCAACCAACGAGATTCTTTGGGTGGTCGAAGCAACACCTTATAAACTAAGGTTCTTCACGATACCAATGCAGCATCTCTAAACACATGAGATTCTTCGGGTGGTCGAAGCAGCACCTTATCAACTAAGGTTCTTCGCGATACTAAAGCAGTATCTCAACCAAACATGAGATTCTTTGGGTAGTCGAAGAAGCACCTTATAAACTAAGGCTCTTCGCGATACCAAAGCAACATCTCAACGAAACAAGAGATTCTTCGGGTGGTCGAAGAAGTACCTTATAAACTAAGGCTCTTTGCGATACCAAAGCAGTATCCCTATAAACAATATTCTTTGGGTGGTCGAAGTAGCACCTTATAAACTAACGCTCTCCGCGATACCAAATCAGTATCTCTGAACAAATGAGATTCTTTGGGTAATTGAAGAAGCACCTTATCAACTAAGGGTCTTTGATGATACCAAAGCAGTATATCAACAAACGGGATTCTTCGGGTGGTCGAAGCAGCACCATATCAACTAAGGCTCCCCGATGATACCAAAGCAGTATCTTTACAAATGAGATTCTTTGAGTGGTCAAAGCAGCACCTTATCAACTAAGGCAATCCGATGATACCAAAGCAATATCTCTACAAACAAGATTATTAGAGTGGTCGAAGCATCACCTTATCAACTAACGCTTTCAGATGATACCAAAGCAGTATCTCTACAAACGGGATTCTTCGGGTGGTCGAAGCAGCACCTTATCAACTAAGGCACTCCGATGATACCAAAGCAGTACCTCTACAAACGTGATTCTTCGGGTAATCGAAGCAGTCCCTTATCGACTGAAGATCTTCAATGATACCAAAGCAGCATCTCAACAACGAGATTCTTCGGGTGATCAAAGCAGCGCCTTATAAACTAAGGTTCTCCGATGATACAAAAGTAGTATCTCTTAACACATGAGATTCTTCGGGTGGTCGAAGCAGTCCCTTATCAACTAAGTTTCTTCGATGATACCAAAGTAGCATCTCAACAAACGAGATTCTTTGGGTGGTCGAAGCAGGACCTTATAAACTGAGATTCTTTGAGATGCCAAATCAGTATCTCTGAACACATGAGATTCTTCGGGTGGTCCAAGCAGCACTTTATCAACTAAAGCACCCCGATGATACCAAAGTAGTATCTCTACAAACGAGATTCTTCGGGTGGTCGAAGCAGCACCTTATCAACTAAGGCTCCCCGATGATACTAAAGCAGTATCTCTACAAACGAGATTCTTTAGATGGTCGAAGTAGCACCTTATCAACTAAGGCTCTCCGATGATACCAAAGCAGTATCTCTAGAAACGAGATTCTTTGGGTGGTCGAAGCAGTCCCTTATCAACTAAGGTTTTTGATATTACCAAAGCAGCATCTCAACAAACGAGATTCTTCGGGTGGTCGAAGCAGCACCTTATAAACTAAGGTTCTTCGATGATAGCAAAGCAGTATCTCTGAACACATGAGATTCTACAGGTGGTCAAAGCATTCCTTTATCAACTAAGGTTGTTCGATGATACCAAAGTAGCATCTCAACAAACGAGATTCTATGGGTGGTCGAAGCGGCATCTTATCAACTAAGGTTCTTCGCGATACCAAAGCAGTATCTCAACCAAACATGAGATTCTTCGGGTGGTCGAAGAAGCACCTTTTAAACTAAGGCTCTTCGCGATACCAAAGTAGTTTCTCAACAAACGAGATTCTTATGGTGGTCGAAGCAGCACTTTATAAACTAACGCTCTTCGCGATACCAAATCAGTATCTCTGAACAAATGAGATTCTTCGGGTGGTCGAAGAAGCACTTTATTAACTAAGTGTCTCCGATGATTCCAAAGCAGTATCTCTACAAACGAGATTCTTTGGGTGGTCAAAGAAGAACCTTATCAACTAAGGCTCTCCGATGATACCAAAGCAGTATCTATATAAACGAGATTCTTCGGGTGGTCGAAGCAGCACCTTATCAACTAAGGCTCTCCGATGATACCAAAGCAGTATCTCTACAAACGAGATTCTTCGAGTGATCGAAGCAGCACATTATCAACTAAGGCTCTCCGATGATATCAAAGCAGTATCTCTATAAAACGAGATTCTTCGGATGGTCGAAGTAGTCCCTTATCAACTAAGGTTCTTCGATGATACCAAAGCAGCAACTCAATAAACGAGATTCTTCAGGTGGTCGAAGCAGCACCTTATAAACTAAGGTTCTCCGATTATACCAAAGCAGTATCTCTGAACACATCATATTCTTCGGGTAGTCGAAGCAGTCCCTTATCAACTAAGGTTCTTCAATTATACCAAAGTAGCATCTCAACAAACGAGATTATTTGGGTGGTTGAAGCAGCACCTTGTAAACTAAGATTCTTCGAGATACCAAAGCAGTATCTCTGAACACATGAGATTCTTCGGGTGGTCGAAGCTGCACCTTACCAACTAAGGTTCTTCACGATACCAAAGCAGTATCTAATCATAACATGATATTTTTTGGGTGGTCAAAGCTGCACCTTATAAACTAAGGCTCTTCGCGATACCAAAGCAGTATCTAATCCAAACATGAGATTTTTGGGGTGGTCAAAGCAGCACCTTATAAACTAAGGTTCTTGACGATACCAAAGCAGTATCTCGAGAAACAATATTCTTTGGGTGGTCGAAGTAGCACCTTATAAACTAACGCTCTTCGCAAAACCAAATCAGTATATCTGAACAAATGAGATTCTTCGGGTAGTCGAAGAAGGACCTTATCCACTAAGGGTCTCGAATGATACCAAAGCAGTATCCCAACAAACGAGATTCCTCGGGTGGTCGAAGAAGCACCTTATCAACTAAGCCTCTCCGATGATACCAAAGCAATATCTCTACAAACGAGATTCTCCGGGTGGTCGAAGCAGCACCTTATCAAATAAGGCACTTCGATGATACCAAAGCAGTATCTCTACAAACGAGATTCTTCGGGTGGTCGAAGCAGCACCTTATCAACTAAGGCTCCCCGATGATACCAAAGCAGTATCTCTACAAACGAGATTCTTCAGGTGGTCGAAGTAGCACCTTATCAACTAAGGCTCTCCGATGATACCAAAGCAGTATCTTTAGAAACGAGATTCTTTGGGTGGTCGAAGCAGTCCCTTATCAACTAAAGTTCTTCGATAATACCAAAGCAGCATCTCAACAAACGAGATTCTACGGGTGGTCGAAGCAGCACCTTATAAACTAAGGTTCTCCAATGTTAACAAAGCAGTATCTCTGAACACATGAGATTCTATAGGTGGTCGAAGCAGTCCCTTATCAACTAAGGTTGTTCGATGATACCAAAGTAGCATCTCGACAAACGAGATTCTATGGGTGGTCGAAGCAGCACCTTATAAACTAAGGTTCTTCGCGATACCAAATCAGTATCTCTGAACACATGAGATTCTTCGGGTGGTCGAAGAAGCACTTTATCAACTAAGGGTCTTCGATGATACCAAAGCAGTATCTCTACAAACAGATTCTTTGGGTGGTCGAAGAAGCACCTTATCAACTAAGGCTCTCCGATGATACCAAAGCAGTATCTTTACAAACAAGATTCTTCGGGTGGTCGAAGCAGCTCCTTATTAACTAAGGCTCTCCGATTATATCAAAGCAGTATCTCTACAAAACGAGATTCTTCGGGTGGTCATAGTAGTCCCTTATCACCTAAGGATCTTCGATGATACCAAAGCAGCATCTCAACAAACGAGATTCTTCGGGTGGTCGAAGCAGCACCTTATAAACTGAGGTTCTCCGATGATACCAAAGCAGTATCTCTGAACACATAAGATTCTTCAGGTAGTCGAAGCAGTCCCTTATAAACTAAGGTTCTTCACGATACCAAAGCAGTATCTCTGAACATATGGGATTCTTTGGGTGGTCGAACCAACACCTTATAAACCAAGGTTCTTCACGATACCAAAGCAGTATCTTTGAACATATGAGATTCTTCGGGTGGTCGAAGCAGCACCTTATCAACTAAGGTTCTTCACGATACTAAAGTAGTGTCTCAACCAAACATGAGATTCTTCGGGTGGTCGAAGCAGCACCTTATAAACCAAGGCTCATCGCGATACCAAAGCAGCATCTCAACCAAACACGAGATTCTTCGGGTGGTCGAAGCAGCACCTTATAAACTAAGGCTCTTCGCGATACCAAAGCAGTATCTTAACAAACAATATTCTTCGGGTGGTCGAAGTAGCACCTTATAAACTAACGCTCTCTGCGATACCAAATCAGTATCTCTGAACAAATGAGATTCTCCGGGTAGTCGAAGAAGCACCTTATCAACTAAGGGTCTTCGATGATACCAAAGCGGTATCTCAATAAATGGGATTCTTCAGGTGGTCGAAGCAGCACCTTATCAACTAAGGCTCCCCAATGATACCAAAGCATTATCTCTACAAACGAGATTCTTCAGGTGGTCGAAGCAGCACCTTATCAACTAAGGCACTCCGATGATTCCAAAGCAGTATCTCTACAAACAAGATTATTAGGGTGGTCGAAGCATCACCTTATCAACTAACGCTCTCAGATGATACCAAAGCAGTATCTCTACAAACGGGATTCTTCGGGTGGTCGAAGCAGCACCTTATCAACTAAGGCTCTCCGATGATACCAAAGAAGTATCTATAAAAACGAGATTCTTCGGGTGGTCGAAGTAGCACCTTATCAACTAAGGCTCTCCGATGATACCAAAGCAGTATATCTACAAACTTGATTCTTCGGGTGGTCGAAGCAATCCCTTATCGAGTAAAGTTCTTCGATGATACCAAATCAGCATCTCAACAACGAGATTCTTCGGGTGGTCAAAGCAGCACCTTATAAACTAAGGTTCTCCGATGATACTTAAGTAGTATCTCTGAACAAACGAGATTCTTCGGGTGGTTGAAGCAGCACCTTATCAACTAAGGCTTTCCGATGATTCCAAAGCAGTATCTCTAAAAATGAGATTCTTCGAGTGGTCGAAGCAGCACCTTATCAACTAAGGTTCTCCGATGATATCAAAGCAATATCTCTACAAAACGAGATTCTTCGGGTGGTCGAAGTAGTCCCTTATCAACTAAGGTTCTTCGATGATACCAAAGCAGCATCTCAACAAACGAGATTCTTTGGGTGGTCGAAGCAGCACCTTATAAACTAAGGTTCTCCGATGATACCAAAGTAGTATCTCTCAACACATCAGATTCTTCGGGTAGTCGAAGCAGTCCCTTATCAACTAAGATTCTGCGATTATACCTAAGTAACATCTCAACAAACGAGATTCTTTGGGTGGTCGAAGCAACACCTTATAAACTAAGGTTCTTCACGATACCAATGCAGCATCTCTAAACACATGAGATTCTTCGGGTGGTCGAAGCAACACCTTATCGACTAAGGTTCTTCGCGATACTAAAGCAGTATCTCAACCAAACATGAGATTCTTTGGGTGGTCGAAGCAGCACCTTATAAACTAAGGCTCTTCGCGATACCAAAGCAGCATCTCAACGAAACAAGAGATTCTTCGGGTGGTCGAAGCAGCACCTTATAAACTAAGGCTCTTAGCGATACCAAAGCAGTATCCCAATAAACAATATTCTTCGGGTGGTCGAAGTAGCACCTTATAAACTAACGCTTTCCGCGAAACCAAATCAGTATCTCTGAACAAATGAGATTCTTCGGGTAGTCGAAGAAGCACCTTATCAACTAAGGGTCTCTGATGATACCAAAGCATTATATCAACAAACGGGATTCTTCGGGTGGTCGAAGCAGCACCATATCAACTAAGGCTTCCCGATGATACCAAAGCAGTATCTTTACAAATGAGGTTCTTTGAGTGGTCAAAGCAGCACCTTATCAACTAAGGCACTCCGATGATACCAAAGCAATATCTCTACAAACAAGATTATTAGGGTGGTCGAAGCATCACCTTATCAACTAACGCTTTCAGATGATACCAAAGCAGTATCTCTACAAATGGGATTCTTCGGGTGGTCGAAGCAGCACCTTATCAACTAAGGCTCTCCGATGATATCAAAGCAGTATCTCTATAAAACGAGATTCTTCGGATGGTCTAAGTAGTCCCTTATCAACTAAGGTTCTTCGATGATACCAAAGCAGCAACTCAATAAACGAGATTCTTCAGGTGGTCGAAGCAGCACCTTATAAACTAAGGTTCTCCGATTATACCAAAGCAGTATCTCTGAACACATCATATTCTTCGGGTAGTCGAAGCAGTCCCTTATCAACTAAGGTTCTTCAATTATACCAAAGTAGCATCTCAACAAACGAGATTATTTGGGTGGTTGAAGCAGCACCTTGTAAACTAAGATTCTTCGAGATACCAAAGCAGTATCTCTGAACACATGAGATTCTTCGGGTGGTCGAAGCAGCACCTTACCAACTAAGGTTCTTCGCGATACTAAAGCAGTATCTCAACCAAACATGAGATTCTTTGGGTGGTCGAAGCAGCACCTTATAAACTAAGGCTCTTCGCGATACCAAAGCAGCATCTCAACGAAACAAGAGATTCTTCGGGTGGTCGAAGCAGCACCTTATAAACTAAGGCTCTTAGCGATACCAAAGCAGTATCCCAATAAACAATATTCTTCGGGTGGTCGAAGTAGCACCTTATAAACTAACGCTTTCCGCGATACCAAATCAGTATCTCTGAACAAATGAGATTCTTCGGGTAGTCGAAGAAGCACCTTATCAACTAAGGGTCTCTGATGATACCAAAGCAGTATATCAACAAACGGGATTCTTCGGGTGGTCGAAGCAGCACCATATCAACTAAGGCTTCCCGATGATACCAAAGCAGTATCTTTACAAATGAGATTCTTTGAGTGGTCAAAGCAGCACCTTATCAACTAAGGCACTCCGATGATACCAAAGCAATATCTCTACAAACAAGATTATTAGGGTGGTCGAAGCATCACCTTATCAACTAACGCTTTCAGATGATACCAAAGCAGTATCTCTACAAATGGGATTCTTCAGGTGGTCGAAGCAGCACCTTATCAACTAAGGCTCTCTGATGATTTCAAAGCAGTATCTCAATAAAACGAGATTCTTCGGATGGTCGAAGTTGTCCCTTATCAACTAAGGTTCTTCGATGATACCAAAGCAGCAACTCAATAAACGAGATTCTTCAGGTGGTCGAAGCAGCACCTTATAAACTAAGGTTCTCCGATTATACCAAAGCAGTATCTCTGAACACATCATATTCTTCGGGTAGTCGAAGCAGTCCCTTATCAACTAAGGTTCTTCAATTATACCAAAGTAGCATCTCAACAATCGAGATTATTTGGGTGGTTGAAGTAGCACCTTGTAAACTAAGATTCTTCGAGATACCAAAGCAGTATCTCTGAACACATGAGATTCTTCGGGTGGTCGAAGCAGCACCTTACCAACTAAGGTTCTTCACGATACCAAAGCAGTATCTAATCATAACATGATATTTTTTGGGTGGTCAAAGCTGCACCTTATAAACTAAGGCTCTTCGCGATACCAAAGCAGTATCTAATCCAAACATGAGATTTTTGGGGTGGTCAAAGAAGAACCTTATAAACTAAGGTTCTTGACGATACCAAAGCAGTATCTCGAGAAACAATATTCTTTGGGTGGTAGAAGTAGCACCTTATAAACTAACGCTCTTCGCAAAACCAAATCAGTATATCTGAACAAATGAGATTCTTCGGGTAGTCGAAGAAGGACCTTATCCACTAAGGTTCTCGAATGATACCAAAGCAGTATCCCAACAAACGAGATTCCTCGGGTGGTCGAAGAAGCACCTTATCAACTAAGCCTCTCCGATGATACCAAAGCAATATCTCTACAAACGAGATTCTCCGGGTGGTCGAAGCAGCACCTTATCAAATAGGGCACTTCGATGATACCAAAGCAGTATCTCTACAAACGAGATTCTTCGGGTGGTCGAAGCAGCACCTTATCAACTAAGGTTCCCCGATGATACCAAAGCAGTATCTCTACAAACGAGATTCTTCAGGTGGTCAAAGTAGAACCTTATGAACTAAGGCTCTCCGATGATACCAAAGCAGTATCTTTAGAAACGAGATTCTTCGGGTGGTCGAAGCAATCCCTTATCAACTAAAGTTCTTCGATAATACCAAAGCAGCATCTCAACAAACGAGATTCTTCGGGTGGTCGAAGCAGCACCTTATAAACTAAGGTTCTCCGATGTTACCAAAGCAGTATCTCTGAACACATGAGATTCTATAGGTGGTCGAAGCAGTCCCTTATCAACTAAGGTTGTTCGATGATACCAAAGTAGCATCTCGACAAACGAGATTCTATGGGTGGTCGAAGCAGCACCTTATAAACCAAGGTTCTTCGCGATACCAAATCAGTATCTCTGAACACATGAGATTCTTCGGGTGGTCGAAGAAGCACTTTATCAACAAAGGGTCTTCGATGATACCAAAGCAGTATCTCTACAAACGAGATTCTTTGGGTGGTCGAAGAAGCACCTTATCAACTAAGGCTCTCCGATGATACCAAAGCAGTATCTTTACAAACGAGATTCTTCGGGTGGTCGAAGCAACACCTTATAAACCAAGGTTCTTCATGATACCAAAGCAGCATCTTTGAACATATGAGATTCTTCGGGTGGTCGAAGCAGCACCTTATCAACTAAGGTTCTTCGCGATACTAAAGCAGTGTCTCAACCAAACATGAGATTCTTCGGGTGGTCGAAGCAGCACCTTATAAACCAAGGCTCATCGCGATACCAAAGCAACATCTCAACCAAACACGAGATTCTTCGGGTGGTCGAAGAAGCACCTTATAAACTAAGGCTCTTCGCGATACCAAAGCAGTATCTCAACAAACAATATTCTTCGGGTGGTCGAAGTAGAACCTTATAAACTAACGCTCTCCGCGATACCAAATCAGTATCTCTGAACAAATGAGATTCTCTGGGTAGTCGAAGAAGCACCTTATCAACTAATGGTCTCCGATGATACCAAAGCGGTATCTCAACAAATGGGATTCTTCAGGTGGTCAAAGCAGCACCTTATCAACTAAGGCTCCCCGATGATACCAAAGCATTATCTCTACAAACGAGATTCTTCAGGTGGTCGAAGCAGCACCTTATCAACTAAGGCACTTCGATGATTCCAAAGCAGTATCTCTACAAACAAGATTATTAGGGTGGTCGAAGCATCACCTTATCAACTAACGCTCTCAGATGATACCAAAGCAGTATCTCTACAAACGGGATTCTTCGGGTGGTCGAAGCAGCACCTTATCAACTAAGGCTCTCCGATGATACCAAAGAAGTATCTATAAAAACGAGATTCTTCGGGTGGTCGAAGTAGCACCTTATCAACTAAGGCTCTCCGATGATACCATAGCAGTATATCTACAAACGTGATTCTTCGGGTGGTCGAAGCAATCCCTTATCGAGTAAAGTTCTTCGATGATACCAAATCAGCATCTCAACAACGAGATTCTTTGGGTGGTCAAAGCAGCACCTTATAAACTAAGGTTCTCCGATGATACTTAAGTAGTATCTCTGAACAAACGAGATTCTTCGGGTGGTCGAAGCAACACCTTATCAACTAAGGCTTTCCGATGATACCAAAGCAGTATCTCTAAAAACGAGATTCTTCGAGTGGTCGAAGCAGCACCTTATCAACTAAGCTTCTCCGATGATATCAAAGCAATATCTCTACAAAACGAGATTCTTCGGGTCGTCGAAGTAGTCCCTTATCAACTAAGGTTCTTCGATGATACCAAAGTAGCATCTCAACAAACGAGATTCTTTGGGTGGTCGAAGCAGCACCTTATAAACTAAGGTTCTCCGATGATACCAAAGCAGTATCTCTCAACACATCAGATTCTTCGGGTAGTCGAAGCAGTCCCTTATCAACTAAGATTCTTCGATTATACCTAAGTAGCATCTCAACAAACGAGATTCTTTGGGTGGTCGAAGCAATACCTTATAAACTAAGGTTCTTCACGATACCAATGCAGCATCTCTAAACACATGAGATTCTTCGGGTGGTCGAAGCAACACCTTATCAACTAAGGTGCTTCGCGATACTAAAGCAGTATCTCAACCAAACATGAGATTCTTTGGGTGGTCGAAGCAGCACCTTATAAACTAAGGCTCTTCGCGATACCAAAGCAGCATCTCAACAAAACAAGAGATTATTCGGGTGGTCGAAGCAGCACCTTATAAACTAAGGCTCTTAGCGATACCAAAGCAGTATCCCAATAAACAATATTCTTCGGGTGGTCGAAGTAGCACCTTATAAACTAATGCTTTCCGCGATACCAAATCAGTATCTCTGAACAAATGAGATTCTTCGGGTAGTCGAAGAAGCACCTTATCAACTAAGGGTCTCTGATGATACCAAAGCAGTATATCAACAAACGGGATTCTTCGGGTGGTCGAAGCAGCACCATATCAACCAAGGCTTCCCGATGATACCAAAGCAGTATCTTTACAAATGAGATTCTTTGAGTGGTCAAAGCAGCACCTTATCAACTAAGGCACTCCGATGATACCAAAGCAATATCTCTACAAACAAGATTATTAGGGTGGTCGAAGCATCACCTTATCAACTAACGCTTTCAGATGATACCAAAGCAGTATCTCTACAAATGGGATTCTTCGGGTGGTCGAAGCAGCACCTTATCAACTAAGGCTCTCCGATGATACCAAAGAAGTATCTCTAAAAACGAGATTCTTCGGATGGTCGAAGCAGCACCTTATCAACTAAGGCACTCCAATGATACCAAAGCAGTACCTCTACAAACGTGATTCTTCGGGTGGTCGAAGCAGTCCCTTATCGACTAAAGATTTTCGATGATACCAAAGCAGCATCTTAACAAACGAGATTCTTTGGGTGGTCGAAGCAGGACCTTATAAACTGAGATTCTTTGAGATACCAAAGCAGTATCTCTGAACACATGAGATTCTTCGGGTGGTCCAAGCAGGACTTTATCAACTAAAGCACCCCGATGATACCAAAGCAGTATCTCTACAAACGAGATTCTTTGGACGGTCGAAGTAGCACCTTTTCAACTAAGGCTCTCCGATGATACCAAAGCAGTATCTCTAGAAACGAGATTCTTCGGGTGGTCGAAGCAGTCCCTTATCAACTAAGGTTCTTCAATATTACCAAAGCAGCATCTCAACAAACCAGATTCTTCGGGTGGTCGAAGCAGCACCTTATAAACTAAGGTTCTTCGATGATACCAAAGCAGTATCTCTGAACACATGAGATGCTACAGGTGGTCAAAGCATTCCTTTATCAACTAAGGTTGTTCGATGATACCAAAGTAGCATCTCAACAAACGAGATTCTATGGGTGGTCGAAGCGGCATCTTATCAACTAAGGTTCTTCGCGATACCAAAGCTGTATCTCAACCAAACATGAGATTCTTCGGGTGGTCGAAGAAGCACCTTTTAAACTAAGGCTCTTAGCGATACCAAAGCATTATCTCAACAAACGAGATTCTTATGGTGGTCGAAGCAGCACCTTATAAACTAACGCTCTTCGCGATACCAAATCAGTATCTCTGAACAAATGAGATTCTTCGGGTGGTCGAAGAAGCACTTTAACAACTAAGTGTCTCCGATGATACCAAAGCAGTATCTCTACAAACGAGATTCTTTGGGTGGTCGAAGAAGCACCTTATCATCTAAGGCTCTTCGATGATACTAAAGCAGTATCTATATAAACAAGATTCTTCGGGTGGTCGAAGCAGCACCTTATCAACTAAGGCTCTCCGATGATACCAAAGCAGTATCTCTACAAACGAGATTCTTCGAGTGATCGAAGCAGCACATTATCAACTAAGGCTCTCCGATGATATTAAAGCAGGATCTCTATAAAACGAGATTCTTCGGATGGTCGAAGTAATCCCTTATCAACTAAGGTTCTTCGATGATACCAAAGCAGCAACTCAATAAACGAGATTCTTCAGGTGGTCGAAGCAGCACCTTATAAACTAAGGTTCTCCAATTATACCAAAGCAGTATCTCTGAACACATCATATTCTTTGGGTAGTCGAAGCAGTCCCTTATCAACTAAGTTTCTTCGATTATACCAAAGTAGCATCTCAACAAACGAGATTATTTGGGTGGTTGAAGCAGCACCTTGTAAACTAAGATTCTTCGAGATACCAAAGTAGTATCTCTGAACACATGAGATTCTTCGGGTGGTCGAAGAAGCACCTTATCAACTAAGATTCTTCACGATACCAAAGCAGTATCTAAACCAAACATGAGATTTTTTGGGTGGTCGAAGCAGCACCTTATAAACTAAGGTTCTTCGTGATACCAAAGCAGTATCTCTGAACACATGAGATTCTTCGGGTGGTCGAAGCAGCACCTTACCAACTAAGGTTCTTCACGATACCAAAACGGTATCTAATCCAAACATGAAATTTTTTGGGTGGTCAAAGCAGCACCTTATAAACTAAGGCTCTTCGCGATACCAAAGCAGTATCTAATCCAAACATGAGATTTTTGGGGTGGTCAAAGCAGCACCTTATAAACAAAGGTTCTTCACGATACCAAAGCAGTATCTCGACAAACAATATTCTTTGGGAGGTCGAAGTAGCACCTTATAAACAAACGCTCTTCCCAAAACCAAATCAGTATCTCTGAACAAATGAGATTCCTCGGGTAGTCGAAGAAGGACCTTATCCACTAAGGGTCTCGAATGATACCAAAGCAGTATCCCAAAAAATGAGATTCTTCGGGTGGTCGAAGCAGCACCTTATCAACTAAGGTTCTCCGATGATACCAAAGCAGTATCTCTACAAACGAGATTCTCCGGGTGGTCGAAGCAGCACCTTATCAAATAAGGTACTTCGATGATACCAAAGCAGTATCTCTACAAACGAGATTCTTCGGGTGGTCGAAGCAGTCCCTTATCAACTAAGATTCTTCGATAATAGCAAAGCAGCATCTCAACAAACGAGATTCTTCGGGTGGTCGAAGCAGCACCTTATAAACTAAGGTTCTCTGATGTTACCAAAGCTGTATCTCTGAACACATGAGATTCTATAGTTGGTCGAAGCAGTCCCTTATCAACTAAGGTTGTTCGATGATACCAAAGTAGCATCTCGACAAACGAGATTCAATGGGTGGTCGAAGCGGCATCTTATAAACTAAGATTCTTCGCGAAACCAAAGCAGTATCTCTGAACACATGAGATTCTTCGGGTGGTCGAAGCAGCACCTTATCAACTAAGGTTCTTCCCGATACCAAAGAATTATCTAAACCAAACATGAGATTCTTTGGGTGGTCGAAGCAGCACCTTATAAACTAAGGTTCTTCGCGATACCAAAGCAGTATCTCTGAACACGTGAGATTCTTCGGGTGGTCGAAGAAGCACTTTATCAACTAAGGGTCTCCGATGATATCAAAGCAGTATCTCTACAAACGAGATTCTTTGGGTGGTCGAAGAAGCACCTTATCGACTAAGGCTCTCCGATGATACCAAAGCAGTATCTATACAAATGAGATTCTTTGGGTGGTCGAAGCAGCGCCTTATTAACTAAGGCTCTCCGATTATATCAAAGCAGTATCTCTACAAAACGAGATTCTTTGGGTGGTCATAGTAGTCCCTTATCACCTAAGGATCTTCGATGATACCAAAGCAGCATCTCAACAAACGAGATTCTTCGGGTGGTCAAAGCAGCACCTTATAAACTAAGGTTCTCCGATGATACCAAAGCAGTATCTCTGAACACATAAGATTCTTCGGGTAGTCGAAGCAGCCCCTTATAAACTAAGGTTCTTCACGATACCAAGGCAGTATCTCTGAACATATGGGATTCTTTGGGTGGTCGAAGCAACACCTTATAAACTAAGGTTCTTCACGATACCAAAGTAGTATCTCTGAACATATGAGATTCTTCGGGTGGTCGAAGCAGCACCTTATCAACTAAGGTTCTTCGCGATACTAAAGCAGTATCTCAACCAAACATGAGATTCTTCGGGTGGTCGAAGCAGCACCTTATAAACCAAGGCTCTTCGTGATACCAAAGCAGCATCTCAACCAAACACGAGATTCTTCGGGTGGTCGAAGCAGCACCTTATAAACTAAGGCTCTTCGCGATACCAAAGCAGTATCTCAACAAACAATATTCTTCGGGTGGTCGAAGTAGCACCTTATAAACTAACGCTCTCTGCGATACCAAATCAGTATCTCTGAACAAATGAGATTCTTCGGGTAGTCGAAGAAGCACCTTATCAACTAAGGGTCTCCGATGATACCAAAGCGGTATCTCAACAAACGGGATTGTTTGGGTGGTCGAAGCAGCACCTTATCAACTAAGGCTCCCCGATGATACCAAAGCATTATCTCTACAAACGAGATTCTTCAGGTGGTCGAAGCAGCACCTTATCAACTAAGGCACTCCGATGATTCCAAAGCAGTATCTCAACAAACAAGATTATTAGGGTGGTCGAAGCATCACCTTATCAACTAACACTCTCAGATGATACCAAAGCAGTATCTCTACAAACCGGATTCTTTGGGTGGTCGAAGCAGCACCTTATCAACTAAGGCTCTCTGATGATACCAAAGAAGTATCTCTAAAAACTAGATTCTTCGGGTGGTCGAAGTAGCACCTTATCAACTAAGGCTCTCCGATGATACCAAAGCAATATCTCTACAAACGTGATTCTTCGGGTGGTCGAACCAATCCCTTATCGAGTAAAGTTCTTCGATGATACCAAATCAGCATCTCAACAACGAGATTCTTCGGGTGGTCAAAGCAGCACCTTATAAACTAAGGTTCTCCGATGATGCTTAAGTAGTATCTCTGTACACATGAGATTCTTCGGGTGGTCGAAGCAGTCCCTTATCAACTAAGGTTCTTCGATGATACCAAAGTAGCATCTCAACAAACGAGATTCTTTGGGTGGTCGAAGCAGGACTTTATAAACTGAGATTCTTCGAGATACCAAAGAAGTATCTCTGAACACATGAGATTCTACGGGTGGTCGAAGTAGCACCTTATCAACTAAGGTTCTTCGCGATTCCAAAGCAGTATCTCAACCAAACATGAGATTCTTCGGGTGGTAGAAGTAGCACCTTATAAACTAACGCTCTTCACGATACCAAAGCAATATCTCAACAAACGAGATTCTTTGGGTGGTTGAAGCAGCACCTTATAAACTGACGCTCTCCGCGATACCAAATCAGTATCTCTCAACAATTGAGATTCTTCTTGTGGTCGAAGAAGCACCTTATCAACTAAGGGTCTCCGATGATACCAAAGTAGCATCTCAACAAACGAGATTATTTGGGTGGTCGAAGCAGCACCTTATAAACTATGATTCTTCGAGATACCAAAGCAGTATCTTTGAACACATGAGATTCTTCGTGTGGTCCAAGCAACACCTTATCAACTAAGGTTCTTCATGATACCAAAGCAGTATCTAAACCAAACATGAGATTGATCGGGTGGTCGAAGCAGCACCTTATAAACTAAGGTTCTTCGCGATACCAAAGCAGTGTCTCTATACACATGAGATTCTTTGGGTGGTCGAAACAGCACCTTATCAACTAAGTTTCTTCGCGATACCAAAGCAGTATCTCAACTTAAAATGAGATTCTTCGGGTGGTCGAAGCAGCACCTTATAAACTAAGGCTCTTCGCGATACCAAAGCAGTATCTCAACAAACGAGATTCATTGGGTGATCGATGCAGTACCTTATATACTAACGCTCTCCGCGATACCAAATCAGTATCTCAGAACAAATGAGATTCTTTGGGTGGTCGAAGAAGCACCTTATCAACTAAGGGTCTCCGATGATACCTAAGCAGTATGCCAACAAACGATATTCTTCGGGTGGTCGAAGCAGCACCTTATCAACTAAGGCTCTCTGATGATACCAAAGCAGTATCTCTACAAACGAGATCTTCGGGTGGTCGAAGTAGCACCTTATCAACTAAGGCTCCCCGATGATACCAAAGTAGTATCTCTACAAACGAGATTCTTCGGGTGGTCGAAGAAGCACCTTATCAACTAAGGCTCTCCGATGATACCAAAACAGTATCTCTACAAACGAGATTCTTCAAGTGGTCGAAGCAGCACCTTATCAACTAAGGCTCTCAGATGATACCAAAGCAATATCTCTACAAACGGGATTCATCGGGTGGTCGAAGCAGCACCTTATCAACTAAGGCTCCCTGATTTTACCAAAGAAGTATCTCAACAAATGAGATTCTTCGGGTGGTCGAAGCCGCACCTTATCAACTAAGGCTCTCAAATGATACCAAAGCAGTATCTATACAAATGAGGTTCTTCGGGTGGTCGAAGCAGTTCCTTATCAGCTAAGGTTCTACGATGATACCAAAGAAGCATATCAACAAACGATATTCTTCGGGTGGTCGAAGCAGCACCTTATAAACTAAGGTTCTCCGATGATACCAAAGAAGTATCTCTGAACACATGAGATTCTTTGGGTGGTAGAAGCACTCCCTTATCAACTAAGGTGCTTCGATGAGACCAAAGTAACATCTCAAGAATCGAGATTCTTTAGGTGGTCGAAGCAGCAACTTATAAACTAAGATTCTTCGCGATACCAAAGTAGTATCTCTGAACACATGTGATTCTCCGGGTGGTCGAAGCAGTCCCTTATCAACTAAGGGTCTTCGATTATACCAAAGTAGCATCTCAACAAACGAGATTCATTGGGTGGTCGAAGCAGCACCTTAAAAATTAAGATTCTTCGAGATACCAAAGCAGTATCTCTGAACACATGAGATTCTTCGTGTGGTCCAAGCAGCACCTTATCAACTAAGGTTCTTCATGATACCAAAGCAGTATCTAAACCAAACATGAGATTCTTCGGGTGGTCGAAGCAACACCTTATAAACTAAGGTTCTTCACGATACCAAAGCAGTATCTCTGAACACATCATATTCTTCGGGTGGTCGAAGCAGCACCTTATCAACTAAGGTTCTTCGCGATACCAAAGCAGTATCTCAACCAAACATGAGATTCTTCGGGTGGTCGAAGCAGCACCTTATAAACTAAGGCTCTTCGCGATACCAAAGCAGTATCTTAACATACGAGATTCTTCGGGTGGTCGAAGTAGCACCTTCTAAACTAACGCTCTCCGCGATAACAAATCAGTATCTCTGAACAAATGAGATTCTTCGGGTGGTCGAAGAAGCACCTTATCAACTAAGGTTCTCCGATGATACCAAAGCAGTATCTCAACAAATGAGATTCTTCAGGTGGTCGAAGCACACCTTATCAACTATGGCTCTCCTATGACACCAAAGTAGTATCTTTACAAACAAGGTGGTCGAAGCAGGACCTTATCAACTAAGGCTCTCCGATGATACCAAAGCAGTATCTCTACAAACGAGATTCTTCGGGTGGTCGATGCAACACCTTATCAACTAAGGCTCTCAGATGATACCAAAGCAGCATCTCAACAAAGAAGATTCATTGGGTGGTCGAAGCAGCACGTTATAAACTAAGGTTCTCCGATGATACCAAAGCAGTATCTCTGAACACATGAGATTCTTTGGGTGGTCGAAGCAGTCCCTTAACAACTAAGGTTCTTCGATGATACCAAAGCAGCATCTTAATAAACAAGATTCTTCGTGTGGTCGAAGCAGTCCCTTATCATTTAAGGATCTTCGATGATACCAAAGCAACGACTTAACAAAAGAGATTCTTCGGGTGGTCGAAGTAGTCCCTTATCAACTAAGGTTCTTTGATGATACCAAAGAAGTATCTCAACAAACGAGATTCTTTGGGTGGTCGATGCAGCACCTTATAAACTAAGGTTCTTCGCAATATCAAAGCAGTATCTCAACCAAACATGAGATTCTTTGGGTGGTCAAAGCAGTAACTTATAAACTAAGGCTCTTCGCAATACCAAAACGGCATATCAACAAACGAGATTCTTCGGGTGGTCAAAGCAGCACCTTATCAACTAAGGCTCTCAGATGATACCTAAGCAGTATCTCTACAAACGAGGTTCTTCGGGTGGTCGAAGCAGTCCCTTATCAACTAAGGTTCTACGATGATTCCAAAGCAGCATATAAACAAACGATATTCTTCGGGTGGTCGAAGCAGCACCTTATAAACTAAGGTTCTCCGATGATACCAAAGAAGTATCTCTGAACACATGGGATTCTTTGGGTGGTAGAAGCACTCCCTTATCAACTAAGGTGCTTCGATGATACCAAAGTAGCATCTCAAGAAACGAGATTCTTTATGTGGTCGAAGCAGCAACTTATAAACTAAGATTCTTCGCGATACCAAAGTATTATCTCTGAACACATGAGATTCTCCGGGTGGTCGAAGCAGTCCCTTATCAACTAAGGGTCTTCGATTATACCAAAGTAGCATCTCAACAAACGAGATTCTTTGGGTGGTCGAAGCAGCACATTATAAACTAAGATTCTTCGCGATACCAAAGTAGTGTCTCTGAACACATGAGATTCTTCGGGTGGTCGAAGCAGCACCTTATCAAGTAAGGTTCTTCACGATACCAAAGCAGTATCTAAACCAAACATAAGATTCTTCGGGTGGTCGAATCAGCACCTTATAAACTAAGGTTCTTTACAATACCAAGCAGTATTTTTGAACACATGAGATTCTTCGGGTTGTCGAAGCAACACATATCAACTAAGGTTCTTCGCGATACCAAAGCAGTATCTCAACCAAACATGAGATTCTTCGGGGTGTCTAATAAGCACCTTATAAACTAAGGCTCTTCGCGAAACCAAAGCAATATCTCAACAAACAAGATTCTTCGGGTGGTCGAAGCAGCACCTTATAAACTAACGTTCTCTGCAATACCAAATCAGTATCTCTGAACAAATGAGATTCTTCGGATGGTCAAAGAAGCACCTTATCAACTAAGGGTCTCCGATGATACCAAAGTCGTATCTCAACAAACGAGATTCTTCGGGTAGTCGAAGCAACACCTTATCAACTAAGGCTCTCCTATGATACCAAAGCAGTATCTCTACAAACGAGATTCTTCGGGTGGTCGAAGAAGCACCTTATCAACTAAGGTTCTTCGATGATACCAAGGCAGTATCTTTACAAATGATATTCTTCGGTTAGTCGATGCAACACCTTATCAACTTAGGCTCTCAGATGATACCAAAGTAGTATCTCTACAAATGAGGTTCTTCGGGTGGTCGAAGCAGTCCCTTATCAACTAAGGTTCTACGATGATTCCAAAGCAGCATATCAACAAACGATATTCTTCGGGTGGTCGAACCAGCGCATTATAAACTAAGGTTCTCCGATGATACCAAAGCAGTATCTCTGAACACATGAGATTCTTTGGGTGGTAGAAGCACTCCCTTATCAACTAAGGTGCTTCGATGATACCAAAGTAGCATCTCAAGAAACGAGATTCTTTGGGTGGTCGAAGCAGCAACTTATAAACTAAGATTCTTCGCGATACCAAAGTAATATCTCTGAACACATGAGATTCTCCGGGTGGTCGAAGCAGTCCCATATCAACTAAGGGTCTTCGATTATACCAAAGTAGCATCTCAACAAACGAGATTCTTTGGGTGGTCGAAGCAGCACATTATAAACTAAGATTCTTCGCGATACCAAAGCAGTGTCTCTGAACACATGAGATTCTTCGGGTGGTCGAAGCAGCACCTTATCAAGTAAGGTTCTTCACAATACCAAAGCAGTATCTAAACCAAACATAAGATTCTTCGGGTTGTCGAATCAGCACCTTATAAACTAAGGTTCTTTACAATACCAAGCAGTATTTCTGAACACATGAGATTCTTCGGGTTGTCGAAGCAACACATATCAACTAAGGTTCTTCGCGATACCAAAGCAGTATCTCAACCAAACATGAGATTCTTCGGGGTGTCTAATAAGCACCTTATAAACTAAGGCTCTTCGCGATACCAAAGCAATATCTCAACAAACGAGATTCTTCGGGTGGTCGAAGCAGCACCTTATAAACTAACGTTCTCTGCGATACCAAATCAGTATCTCTGAATAAATGAGATTCTTTGGATGGTCAAAGAAGCACCTTATCAACTAAGGGTCTCCGATGATACCAAAGTCGTATCTCAACAAACGAGATTCTTCGGGTAGTCGAAGCAACACCTTATCAACTAAGGCTCTCCTATGATACCAAAGCAGTATCTCTACAAACGAGATTCTTCGGGTGGTCGAAGAAGCACCTTATCAACTAAGGCTCTTCGATGATACCAAGGCAGTATCTTTACAAATTATATTCTTCGGGTAGTCGATGCAACACCTTATCAACTAAGGCTCTCAGATGATACCAAAGTAGTATCTCTACAAATAAGGTTCTTCGGGTGGTCGAAGCACTCCCTTATCAACTAAGGTCCCACGATGATTCCAAAGCAGCATATCAACAACCGATATTCTTCGGGTGGTCGAAGCAGCGCCTTATAAACTAAGGTTCTCCGATGATACCAAAGCTGTATCCCTGAACACATGAGATTCTTTAGGTGGTAGAAGCACTCCCTTATCAACTAAGGTGCTTCAATGATACCAAAGTAGCATCTCAAGAAACAAGATTCTTTGGGTGGTCGAAGCAGCAACTTATAAACTAAGATTCTTCGCGATACCAAAGCAGTATCTCTGAACATATGAGATTCTCCGGGTGGTCGAAGCAGTTCTTTATCAACTAAGGGTCTTTGATTATACCAAAGTAGCATCTAAAAAAACGAGATTCATTGGGTGGTCGAAGCAGCACATTATAAACTAAGATTCTTCGCGATACCAAAGCAGTGTCTCTGAACACATGAGATTCTTCGGGTGGTCGAAGCAGCACCTTATCAAGTAAGGTTCTTCACGATACCAAAGCAGTATCTAAACCAAACATAAGATTCTTCGGGTGGTCGAATCAGCACCTTATAAACTAAGGTTCTTTACAATACCAAGCAGTATTTCTGAACACATGAGATTCTTCGGGTTGTCGAAGCAACACATATCAACTAAGGTTCTTCGCGATACCAAAGCAATATCTCAACCAAACATGAGATTCTTCGGGGTGTCTAATAAGCATCTTATAAACTAAGGCTCTTCGCGATACCAAAGCAATATCTCAACAAACGAGATTCTTCGGGTGGTCGAAGCAGCACCTTATAAACTAACGTTCTCTGCAATACCAAATCAGTATCTCTGAACAAATGAGATTCTTCAGATGGTCAAAGAAGCACCTTATCAACTAAGGGTCTCCGATGATACCAAAGTCGTATCTCAACAAACGAGATTCTTCGGGTAGTCGAAGCAACACCTTATCAACTAAGGCTCTCCTATGATACCAAAGCAGTATCTCTACAAACGAGATTCTTCGGGTGGTCGAAGAAGCACCTTATCAACTAAGGCTCTTCGATGATACCACGGCAGTATCTTTACAAATGATATTCTTCGGGTAGTCGATGCAACACCTTATCAACTTAGGCTCTCAGATGATACCAAAGTAGTATCTCTACAAATGAGGTTCTTCGGGTGGTCGAAGCAGTCCCTTATCAACTAAGGTTCTACGATGATTCCAAAGCAGCATATCAACAAACGATATTCTTCGGGTGGTCGAAGCAGCACCTTATAAACTAAGGTTCTCCGATGATACCAAAGCAGTATCTCTGAACACATGAGATTCTTTGGGTGGTAGAAGCACTCCCTTATCAACTAAGGTGCTTCGATGATACCAAAGTAGCATCTCAAGAAACGAGATTCTTTGGGTGGTCGAAGCAGCAACTTATAAACTAAGATTCTTCGCGATACCAAAGTAATATCTCTGAACACATGAGATTCTCCGGGTGGTCGAAGCAGTCCCATATCAACTAAGGGTCTTCGATTATACCAAAGTAGCATCTCAACAAACGAGATTCTTTGGGTGGTCGAAGCAGCACATTATAAACTAAGATTCTTCGGATGGTCAAAGAAGCACCTTATCAACTAAGGGTCTCCGATGATACCAAAGTCGTATCTCAACAAACGAGATTCTTCGGGTAGTCGAAGCAACACCTTATCAACTAAGGCTCTCCTATGATACCAAAGCAGTATCTCTACAAACGAGATTCTTCGGGTGGTCGAAGAAGCACCTTATCAACTAAGGCTCTTCGATGATACCAAGGCAGTATCTTTACAAATTATATTCTTCGGGTAGTCGATGCAACACCTTATCAACTAAGGCTCTCAGATGATACCAAAGTAGTATCTCTACAAATAAGGTTCTTCGGGTGGTCGAAGCAGTCCCTTATCAACTAAGGTCCCACGATGATTCCAAAGCAGCATATCAATAACCGATATTCTTCGGGTGGTCGAAGCAGCGCCTTATTAACTAAGGTTCTCCGATGATACCAAAGCAGTATCCCTGAACACATGAGATTCTTTGGGTGGTAGAAGCACTCCCTTATCAACTAAGGTGCTTCGATGATACCAAAGTAGCATCTCAAGAAACAAGATTCTTTGGGTGGTCGAAGCAGCAACTTATAAACTAAGATTCTTCGCGATACCAAAGCAGTATCTCTGAACATATGAGATTCTCCGGGTGGTCGAAGCAGTCCTTTATCAACTAAGGGTCTTTGATAATACCAAAGTAGCATCTAAAAAAACGAGATTCATTGGGTGGTCGAAGCAGCACATTATAAACTAAGATTCTTCGCGATACCAAAGCAGTGTCTCTGAACACATGAGATTCTTCGGGTGGTCGAAGCAGCACCTTATCAAGTAAGGTTCTTCACGATACCAAAGCAGTATCTAAACCAAACATAAGATTCTTTGGGTTGTCGAATCAGCACCTTATAAACTAAGGTTCTTTACAATACCAAGCAGTATTTCTGAACACATGAGATTCTTCGGGTTGTCGAAGCAACACATATCAGCTAAGGTTCTTCGCGATACCAAAGCAGTATCTCAACCAAACATGAGATTCTTCGGGGTGTCTAATAAGCGCCTTATAAACTAAGGCTCTTCGCGATACCAAAGCAATATCTCAACAAACTAGATTCTTCGGGTGGTCGAAGCAGCACCTTATAAACTAACGTTCTCTGCGATACCAAATCAGTATCTCTGAAAAAATGAGATTCTTCGGATGGTCAAAGAAGCACCTTATCAACTAAGGGTCTCCGATGATACCAAAGTCGTATCTCAACAAACGAGATTCTTCGGGTAGTCGAAGCAACACCTTATCAACTAAGGCTCTCCTATGATACCAAAGCAGTATCTCTACAATCGAGATTCTTCGGGTGGTCGAAGAAGCACCTTATCAGCTAAGGCTCTTCGATGATACCAAGGCAGTATCTTTACAAATGATATTTTTTGGGTAGTCGATGCAACACCTTATCAACTAAGGCTCTCAGATGATACCAAAGAAGTATCTCTACAAACGAGGTTCTTCGGGTGGTCGAAGCAGTCCCTTATCAACTAAGGTTCTACGATGATTCCAAAGCAGCATATCAACAAACGGTATTCTTCGGGTGGTCGAAGCAGCACCTTATAAACTAAGGTTCTCCGATGATACCAAAGCAGTATCTCTGAACACATGAGATTCTTTGGGTGGTAGAAGCACTCCCTTCTCAACTAAGGTGCTTCGATGATACAAAAGTAGCATCTCAAGAAACGAGATTCTTTGGGTGGTCGAAGCAGTAACTTATAAACTAAGATTCTTCGCGATACGAAAGTAGTATCTCTGAACACATGAGATTCTCCGGGTGGTCGAAGCAGCACCTTATCAACTAAGGGTCTTCGATTATACCAAAGTAGCATCTCAACAAATGAGATTCTTTGGGTGGTCGAAGCAGCACATTATAAAATAAGATTCTTCACGATACCAAAGCAGTGTCTCTGAACACATGAGATTCTTCGGGTGGTCGAAGCAGCACCTTATCAAGTAAGGTTCTTCAAGATACCAAAGCAGTATCTAAACCAAACATAAGATTCTTCGGGTGGTCGAATCAACACCTTATACACTAAGGTTCTTTACAATACCAAGCAGTATTTCTGAACACATGAGATTCTTCGGGTTGTCGAAGCAACACATATCAACAAAGGTTCTTCGCGATACCAAAGCAGTATCTCAACCAAACATGAGATTCTTCGGGGTGTCTAATAAGCACCTTATAAACTAAGGCTCATCGCGATACCAAAGCAATATCTCAACAAACGAGATTCTTCGGGTGGTCGAAGCAGCACCTTATAAACTAACGTTCTCTGCGATACCAAATCAGTATCTCTGAACAAATGAGATTCTTCGGATGGTCAAAGAAGCACCTTATCAACTAAGGGTCTCCTATGATACCAAAGTCGTATCTCAACAAACGAGATTCTTTGGGTAGTCGAAGCAACACCTTATCAACTAAGGCTCTCCTATGATACCAAAGCAGTATCTCTACAAACGAGATTCTTCAGGTGGTCGAAGAAGCACCTTATCAACTAAGGCTCTTCGATGATACCAAGGCAGTATCTTTACAAATGATATTCTTCGGGTAGTCGATACAAGACCTTATCAACTAAGGCTCTCAGATGATACCAAAGTAGTATCTCTACAAATGAGGTTCTTCGGGTGGTCAAAGCAGTCCCTTATCAACTAAGGTTCTACGATGATTCCAAAGCAGCATATCAACAAACGATATTCTTCGGGTGGTCGAAGCAGCGCCTTATAAACTAAGGTTCTCCGATGATACCAAAGCAGTATCTCTGAACATATGAGATTCTTTGGGTGGTAGAATCACTCCCTTATCAACTAAGGTGCTTCGATGATACCAAAGTAGCATCTCAAGAAACGAGATTCTTTGGGTGGTCGAAGCAGCAACTTATAAACTAAGATTCTTCGAGATACCAAAGTAGTATCTCTGAACACATGAGATTCTCCGGGTGGTCGAAGCAGTCACTTATCAACTAAGGGTCTTCGATTATACCAAAGTAGCATCTAAACAAACGAGATTCATTGGGTGGTCGAAGCAGTACATTATAACTAAGATTCTTCGCGATACCAAAGCAGTTTCTCTGAACACATGAGATTCTTCGGATGGTCGAAGCAGCACCTTATCAAGTAAGGTTCTTCACGATACAAAAGCAGTATCTAAACCAGATATAAGATTTTTCGGGTGGTCGAATCAGCACCTTATAAACTAAGGTTCTTTACAATACCAAGCAGTATTTCTGAACACATAAGATTCTTCGGGTTGTCGAAGCAACACATATCAACTAAGGTTCTTCGTGATACCAAAGCAGTATCTCAACCAAACATGAGATTCTTCGGGGTGTCTAATAAGCACCTTATAAACTAAGGCTCTTCGCGATACCAAAGCAATATCTCAACAAACGAGATTCTTCGGGTGGTCGAAGCAGCACCTTATAAACTAACGTTCTCTGCGATACCAAATCAGTATCTCTGAACAAATGAGATTCTTCGGATGGTCAAAGAAGCACCTTATCAACTAAGGGTCTCCGATGATACCAAAGTCGTATCTCAACAAACGAGATTCTTCGGGTAGTCGAAGCAACACCTTATCAACTAAGGCTCTCCTATGATACCAAAGCAGTATCTCTTCAAACGAGATTCTTCGGGTGGTCGAAGAAGCACCTTATCAACTAAGGCTCTTCGATGATACCAAGGCAGTATCTTTACAAATGATATTCTTCGAGTAGTCGATGCAACACCTTATCAACTAAGGCTCTCAGATGATACCAAAGTAGTATCTCTACAAATGAGGTTCTTCGGGTGGTCAAAGCAGCCCCTTATCAACTAAGGTTCTACGATGATTCCAAAGCAGCATATCAACAAACGATATTCTTCGGGTGGTCGAAGCAGCGCCTTATAAACTAAGGTTCTCCGATGATACCAAAGCAGTATCTCTGAACACATGAGATTCTTTGGATGGTAGAAGCACTCCCTTATCAACTAAGGTGCTTCGATGATACCAAAGTAGCATCTCAAGAAACGAGATTCTTTGGGTGGTCGAAGCAGCAACTTATAAACTAAGATTCTTCGCGATACCAAAGTAGTATCTCTGAACACATGAGATTCTCCGGGTGGTCGAAGCAGTCCCTTATCAACTAAGTGTCTTCGATTATACAAAAGTAGCATCTAAACAAACGAGATTCATTGGGTGGTCGAAGCAGTACATTATAAACTAAGATTCTTCGCGATACCAAAGCAGTGTCTTTGAACACATGAGATTCTTCGGGTTGTCGAAGCAGCACCTTATCAAGTAAGGTTCTTCACGATACCAAAGCAGTATCTAAACCAAACATAAGATTTTTCGGGTGGTCGAATCAGCACCTTATAAACTAAGGTTCTTTACAATACCAAGCAGTATTTCTGAACACATGAGATTCTTCGGGTTGTCGAAGCAACACATATCAACTAAGGTTCTTCGCGATACCAAAGCAGTATCTCAACCAAACATGAGATTCTTCGGGGTGTCTAAGAAGCACCTTATAAACTAAGGCTCTTCGCGATACCAAAGCAATATCTCAACAAACGAGATTCTTCGGGTGGTCGAAGCAGCACCTTATAAACTAACGTTCTCTGCGATACCAAATCAGTATCTCTGAACAAATGAGATTCTTCGGATGGTTAAAGAAGCACCTTATCAACTAAGGGTCTCCGATGATACCAAAGTCGTATCTCAACAAACGAGATTCTTCGGGTAGTCGAAGCAACACCTTATCAACTAAGGCTCTCCTATGATACCAAAGCAGTATCTCTACAATCGAGATTCTTCGGGTGGTCGAAGAAGCACCTTATAAACTAAGGCTCTTCGATGATACCAAGGCAGTATCTTTACAAATGATATTCTTCGGGTAGTCGATGCAACACCTTATCAACTAAGGCTCTCAGATGATACCAAAGCAGTATCTCTATAAACGAGGTTCTTCGGGTGGTCGAAGCAGTCCCTTATCAACTAAGGTTCTACGATGATTCCAAAGTAGCATATCAACAAACGATATTCTTCGGGTGGTCGAAGCAGCACCTTATAAACTAAGGTTCTTCGATGATACCAAAGCAGTATCTCTGAACACATGAGATTCTTTGGGTGGTAGAAGCACTTCCTTATCAACTAAGGTGCTTCGATGATACCAAAGTAGCATCTCAAGAAACGAGATTCTTTGGGTGGTCGAAGCAGCAACTTATAAACTAAGATTCTTCGCGATACCAAAGTAGTATCTCTGAACACATGAGATTCTCCGGGTGGTTGAAGCAGTCCCTTATCAACTAAGGGTCTTCGATTATACCAAAGTAGCATCTCAACAAACGAGATTCTTTGGGTGGTTGAAGCAGCACATTATAAACTAAGATTCTTCGAGATACCAAAGCAGTGTCTCTGAACACATGAGATTCTTCGGGTGGTCGAAGCAGCACCTTATGAAGTAAGGTTCTTCACGATACCAAAGCAGTATCTAAACCAAACATAAGATTCTTCGGGTGGTTGAATCAGCACCTTATAAACTAAGGTTCTTTACAATACCAAGCTGTATTTCTGAACACATGAGATTCTTCGGGTTGTCGAAGCAACACATATCAACTTAGGTTCTTCGCGATACCAAAGCAGTATCTCAACCAAACATGAGATTCTTCGGGGTGTCTAATAAGCACCTTATAAACTAAGGCTCTTCGCGATACCAAAGCAATATCTCAACAAATGAGATTCTTCAGGTGGTCGAAGCAGCACCTTATAAACTAACGTTCTCTGCGATACCAAATCAGTATCTCTGAACAAAAGAGATTCTTCGGATGGTCAAAGAAGCACCTTATCAACTAAGGGTCTCCGATGATACCAAAGTCGTATCTCAACAAACGAGATTCTTCGGGTAGTCGAAGCAACACCTTATCAACTAAGGCTCTCCTATGATACCAAAGCAGCATCTCTACAAACGAGATTCTTCGGGTGGTCGAAGAAGCACCTTATCAACTAAGGCTCTTCTATGATACCAAGGCAGTATCTTTACAAATGATATTCTTCGGGTAGTCGATGCAACACCTTATCAACTAAGGCTCTCAGATGATACCAAAGTAGTATCTCTACAAATGAGGTTCTTCGGGTGGTCGAAGCAGTCCCTTATCAACTAAGGTTCTATGATGATTCCACAGCAGCATATCAACAAACGATATTCTTCGGGTGGTCGAAGCAGCACCTTATAAACTAAGGTTCTCCGATGATACCAAAGCAGTATCTCTGAACACATGAGATTCTTTGGGTGGTAGAAGCAATCCCTTATCAACTAAGGTGCTTCGATGATACCAAAGTAGCATCTCAAGAAACGAGATTCTTTGGGTGGTCGAAGCAGCAACTTATAAACTAAGATTCTTCGTGATACCAAAGTAGTATCTCTGAACACATGAGATTCTCTAAGTGGTCGAAGCAGTTCCTTATCAACTAAGGGTCTTCGATTATACCAAAGTAGCATCTCAAAAAACGAGATTCTTTGGGTGGTCGAAGCAGCACATTATAAACTAAGATTCTTCGCGATACCAAAGCAGTGTCTCTGAACACATGAGATTCTTCGGGTGGTCGAAGCAGCACCTTATCAAGTAAGGTTCTTCACGATACCAAAGCAGTATCTAAACCAAACATAAGATTCTTCGGGTGGTCGAATCAGCACCTTATAAACTAAGGTTCTTTACAATACCAAGCAGTATTTTTGAACACATGAGATTCTTCGGGTTGTCGAAGCAACACATATCAACTAAGGTTCTTCGCGATACCAAAGCAGTATCTCAACCAAACATGAGATTCTTCGGGGTGTCAAATAAGCACCTTATAAACTAAGGCTCTTCGCGATACCAAAGCAATATCTCAACAAACGAGATTCTTCGGGTGGTCGAAGCAACACCTTATAAACTAACGTTCTCTGCGATACCAAATCAGTATCTCTGAACAAATGAGATTCTTCAGATGGTCAAAGAAGCACCTTATCAACTAAGGGTCTCCGATGATACCAAAGTCGTATCTCAACAAACGAGATTCTTCGGGTAGTCGAAGCAACACCTTATCAACTAAGGCTCTCCTATGATACCAAAGCAGTATCTCTACAAACGAGATTCTTCGGGTGGTCGAAGAAGCACCTTTTCAACTAAGGCTCTTCGATGATACCAAGGCAGTATCTTTACAAATGACATTCTTCGGGTAGTCGATGCAACACCTTATCAACTAAGGCTCTCAGATGATACCAAAGTAGTATCTCTACAAATGAGGTTCTTCGGGTGGTCGAAGCAGTCCCTTATCAACTAAGGTTCTACGATGATTCCAAAGCAGCATATCAACAAACGATATTCTTCGGGTGGTCGAAGCAGCGCCTTATAAACTAAGGTTCTCCGATGATACCAAAGCAGTATCTCTGAACACATGAGATTCTTTGTGTGGTAGAAGCACTCCCTTATCAACTAAGGTGCTTCGATGATACCAAAGTAGCATCTCAAGAAACGAGATTCTTTGGGTGGTCGAAGCAGCAACTTATAAACTAAGATTCTTTGCGATACCAAAGTAGTATCTCTGAGCACATGAGATTCTCCGGGTGGTCGAAGCAGTCCCTTATCAACTAAGGGTCTTCGATTATACCAAAGAAACATCTCAACAAACGAGATTCTTTGGGTGGTCGAAGCAGCACATTATAAACTAAGATTCTTCGCGATACCAAAGCAGTGTCTCTGAACACATGAGATTCTTCGGGTGGTCGAAGCAGCACCTTATCAAGTAAGGTTCTTCACGATACCAAAGCAGTATCTAAACCAAACATAAGATTCTTCGGGTGGTCGAATCAGCACCTTATAAACTAAGGTTCTTTACAATACCAAGCAGTATTTTTGAACACATGAGATTCTTCGGGTTGTCGAAGCAACACATATCAACTAAGGTTCTTCGCGATACCAAAGCAGTATCTCAACCAAACATGAGATTCTTCGGGGTGTCAAATAAGCACCTTATAAACTAAGGCTCTTCGCGATACCAAAGCAATATCTCAACAAACGAGATTCTTCGGGTGGTCGAAGCAACACCTTATAAACTAACGTTCTCTGCGATACCAAATCAGTATCTCTGAACAAATGAGATTCTTCAGATGGTCAAAGAAGCACCTTATCAACTAAGGGTCTCCGATGATACCAAAGTCGTATCTCAACAAACGAGATTCTTTGGGTAGTCGAAGCAACACCTTATCAACTAAGGCTCTCCTATGATACCAAAGCAGTATCTCTACAAACTAGATTCTTCGGGTGGTCGAAGAAGCACCTTTTCAACTAAGGCTCTTCGATGATACCAAGGCAGTATCTTTACAAATGATATTCTTCGGGTAGTCGATGCAACACCTTATCAACTAAGGCTCTCAGATGATACCAAAGTAGTATCTCTACAAATGAGGTTCTTCGGGTGGTCGAAGCAGTCCCTTATCAACTAAGGTTCTACGATGATTCCAAAGCAGCATATCAACAAACGATATTCTTCGGGTGGTCGAAGCAGCGCCTTATAAACTAAGGTTCCCCGATGATACCAAAGCAGTATCTCTGAACACATGAGATTCTTTGGGTGGTAGAAGCACTCCCTTATCAACTAAGGTGCTTCGATGATACCAAAGTGGCATCTCAAGAAACGAGATTCTTTGGGTGGTCGAAGCAGCAACTTATAAACTAAGATTCTTTGCGATACCAAAGTAGTATCTCTGAGCACATGAGATTCTCCGGGTGGTCGAAGCAGTCCCTTATCAACTAAGGGTCTTCGATTATACCAAAGTAGCATCTCAATAAACGAGATTCTTTGGGTGGTCGAAGCAGCACATTATAAACTAAGATTCTTCGCGATACCAAAGCAGTGTCTCTGAACACATGAGATTCTTCGGGTGGTCGAAGCAGCACCTTATCAAGTAAGGTTCTTCACGATACCAAAGCAGTATCTAAACCAAACATAAGATTCTTCGGGTGGTCGAATCAGCACCTTATAAACTAAGGTTCTTTACAATACCAAGCAGTATTTCAGAACACATGAGATTCTTCGGGTTGTCGAAGCAACACATATCAACTAAGGTTCTTCGCGATACCAAAGCAGTATCTCAACCAAACATGAGATTCTTCGAGGTGTCTAAGAAGAACCTTATTAACTAAGGCTCTTCGCGATACCAAAGCAATATCTCAACAAACGAGATTCTTCGGGTGGTCAAAGCAGCACCTTATAAACTAACGTTCTCTGCGATACCAAAACTGTATCTCTGAACAAATGAGATTCTTCGGATGGTCAAAGAAGCACCTTATCAACTAAGGGTCTCCGATGATACCAAAGTCGTATCTCAACAAACGAGATTCTTTGGGTGGTCGAAGCAACACCTTATCAACTAAGGCTCTCCTATGATACCAAAGCAGTATCTCTACAAACTAGATTCTTCGGGTGGTCGAAGAAGCACCTTATCAACTAAGGCTCTTCGATGATACCAAGGCAGTATCTTTACAAATGATATTCTTCGGGTAGTCGATGCAACACCTTATCAACTAAGGCTCTCAGATGATACCAAAGTAGTATCTCTACAAATGAGGTTCTTCGGGTGGTCGAAGCAGTCCCTTATCAACTAAGGTTCTACGATAATTCCAAAGCAGCATATCAACAAACGATATTCTTCGGGTGGTCGAAGCAACGCCTTATAAACTAAGGTTCTCCGATGATACCAAAGCAGTATCTCTGAACACATGAGATTCTTTGGGTGGTAGAAGCACTCCCTTATCAACTAAGGTGCTTCGATGATACCAAAGTAGCATCTCAAGAAACGAGATTCTTTGGGTGGTCGAAGCAGCAACTTATAAACTAAGATTCTTCGCGATACCAAAGTAGTATCTCTGAACACATGAGATTCTCCGGGTGGTCGAAGCAGTCCCTTATCAACTAAGGGTCTTCGATTATACCAAAGTAGCATCTCAACAACCGAGATTCTTTGGGTGGTTGAAGCAGCACATTATAAACTAAGATTCTTCGAGATACCAAAGCAGTGTCTCTGAACACATGAGATTCTTCGGGTGGTCGAAGCAGCACCTTATGAAGTAAGGTTCTTCACGATACCAAAGCAGTATCTAAACCAAACATAAGATTCTTCGGGTGGTGGAATCAGCACCTTATAAACTAAGGTTCTTTACAATACCAAGCTGTATTTCTGAACACATGAGATTCTTCGGGTTGTCGAAGCAACACATATCAACTAAGGTTCTTCGCGATACCAAAGCAGTATCTCAACCAAACATGAGATTCTTCGGGGTGTCTAATAAGCGCCTTATAAACTAAGGCTCTTCGCGATACCAAAGCAATATCTCAACAAACGAGATTCTTCGGGTGGTCGAAGCAGCACCTTATAAACTAACGTTCTCTGCGATACCAAATCAGTATCTCTGAACAAAAGAGATTCTTCGGATGGTCAAAGAAGCACCTTATCAACTAAGGGTCTCCGATGATACCAAAGTCGTATCTCAACAAACGAGATTCTTCGGGTAGTCGAAGCAACACCTTATCAACTAAGGCTCTCCTATGATACCAAAGCAGCATATCTACAAACGAGATTCTTCGGGTGGTCGAAGAAGCACCTTATCAACTAAGGCTCTTCGATGATACCAAGGCAGTATCTTTACAAATGATATTCTTCGGGTAGTCGATGCAACACCTTATCAACTAAGGCTCTCAGATGATACCAAAGTAGTATCTCTACAAATGAGGTTCTTCGGGTGGTCGAAGCAGTCCCTTATCAACTAAGGTTCTACGATGATTCCACAGCAGCATATCAACAAACGATATTCTTCGGGTGGTCGAAGCAGCACCTTATAAACTAAGGTTCTCCGATGATACCAAAGCAGTATCTCTGAACACATGAGATTCTTTGGGTGGTAGAAGCAATCCCTTATCAACTAAGGTGCTTCGATGATACCAAAGTAGCATCTCAAGAAACGAGATTCTTTGGGTGGTCGAAGCAGCAACTTATAAACTAAGATTCTTCGCGATACCAAAGTAGTATCTCTGAACACATGAGATTCTCTGGGTGGTCGAAGCAGTCCCTTATCAACTAAGGGTCTTCGATTATACCAAAGTAGCATCTCAAAAAACGAGATTCTTTGGGTGGTCGAAGCAGCACATTATAAACTAAGATTCTTCGTGATACCAAAGCAGTGTCTCTGAACACATGAGATTCTTCGGGTGGTCGAAGCAGCACCTTATCAAGTAAGGTTCTTCACGATACCAAAGCAGTATCTAAACCAAACATAATATTCTTCGGGTGGTCGAATCAGCACCTTATAAACTAAGGTTCTTTACAATACCAAGCAGTATTTTTGAACACATGAGATTCTTCGGGTTGTCGAAGCAACACATATCAACTAAGGTTCTTCGCGATACCAAAGCAGTATCTCAACCAAACATGAGATTCTTCGGGGTGTATAATAAGCACCTTATAAACTAAGGCTCTTCGCGATACCAAAGCAATATCTTAACAAACGAGATTCTTCGGGTGGTCGAAGCAACACCTTATAAACTAACGTTCTCTGCGATACCAAATCAGTATCTCTGAACAAATGAGATTCTTCAGATGGTCAAAGAAGCACCTTATCAACTAAGGGTCTTCGATGATACCAAAGTCGTATCTCAACAAACGAGATTCTTCGGGTAGTCGAAGCAACACCTTATCAACTAAGGCTTTCCTATGATACCAAAGCAGTATCTCTACAAACGAGATTCTTCGGGTGGTCGAAGAAGCACCTTATCAACTAAGGCTCTTCATTGATACCAAGGCAGTATCTTTACAAATGATATTCTTCGGGTAGTCGATGCAACACCTTATCAACTAAGGCTCTCAGATGATACCAAAGTAGTATCTCTACAAATGAGGTTCTTCGGGTGGTCGAAGCAGTCCCTTATCAACTAAGGTTCTACGATGATTCCAAAGCAGCATATCAACAAACGATATTCTTCGGGTGGTCGAAGCAGCGCCTTATAAACTAAGGTTCTCCGATGATACCAAAGCAGTATCTCTGAACACATGAGATTCTTTGGGTGGTAGAAGCACTCCCTTATCAACTAAGGTGCTTCGATGATACCAAAGTAGCATCTCAAGAAACGAGATTCTTTGGGTGGTCGAAGCAGCAACTTATAAACTAAGATTCTTCGCGATACCAAAGTAGTATCTCTGAGCACATGAGATTCTCCGGGTGGTCGAAGCAGTCCCTTATCAACTAAGGGTCTTCGATTATACCAAAGTAGCATCTAAACAAACGAGATTCTTTGGGTGGTCGAAGCAGCACATTATAAACTAAGATTCTTCGCGATACCAAAGCAGTGTCTCTGAACACATGAGATTCTTCGGGTGGTCGAAGCAGCACCTTATCAAGTAAGGTTCTTCACGATACCAAAGCAGTATCTAAACCAAACATAAGATTCTTCGGGTGGTCGAATCAGCACCTTATAAACTAAGGTTCTTTACAATACCAAGCAGTATTTTTGAACACATGAGATTCTTCGGGTTGTCGAAGCAACACATATCAACTAAGGTTCTTCGCGATACCAAAGCAGTATCTCAACCAAACATGAGATTCTTCGGGGTGTCTAATAAGCACCTTATAAACTAAGGCTCTTCGCGATACCAAAGCAATATCTTAACAAACGAGATTCTTCGGGTGGTCGAAGCAACACCTTATAAACTAACGTTCTCTGCGATACCAAATCAGTATCTCTGAACAAATGAGATTCTTCAGATGGTCAAAGAAGCACCTTATCAACTAAGGGTCTCCGATGATACCAAAGTCGTATCTCAACAAACGAGATTCTTCGGGTAGTCGAAGCAACACCTTATCAACTAAGGCTCTCCTATGATACCAAAGCAGTATCTCTACAAACGAGATTCTTCGGGTGGTCGAAGAAGCACCTTATCAACTAAGGCTCTTCGATGATACCAAGGCAGTATCTTTACAAATGATTTTCTTCGGGTAGTCGATGCAACACCTTATCAACTAAGGCTCTCAGATGATACCAAAGTAGTATCTCTACAAATGAGGTTCTTCGGGTGGTCGAAGCAGTCCCTTTATCAACTAAGGTTCTACGATGATTCCATAGCAGCATATCAACAAACGATATTCTTCGGGTGGTCGAAGCAGCGCCTTATAAACTAAGGTTCTCCGATGATACCAAAGCAGTATCTCTGAACACATGAGATTCTTTGGGTGGTAGAAGCACTCCCTTATCAACTAAGGTGCTTCGATGATACCAAAGTAGCATCTCAAGAAACGAGATTCTTTGGGTGGTCGAAGCAGCAACTTATAAACTAAGATTCTTCGCGATACCAAAGTAGTATCTCTGAGCACATGAGATTCTCCGGGTGGTCGAAGCAGTCCCTTATCAACTAAGGGTCTTCGATTATACCAAAGTAGCATCTCAACAAACGAGATTCTTTGGGTGGTCGAAGCAGCACATTATAAACTAAGATTCTTCGCGATACCAAAGCAGTGTCTCTGAACACATGAGATTCTTCGGGTGGTCGAAGCAGCACCTTATCAAGTAAGGTTCTTCACGATACCAAAGTAGTATCTAAACCAAACATAAGATTCTTCGGGTGGTCGAATCAGCACCTTATAAACTAAGGTTCTTTACAATACCAAGCAGTATTTCAGAACACATGAGATTCTTCGGGTTGTCGAAGCAACACATATCAACTAAGGTTCTTCGCGATACCAAAGCAGTATCTCAACCAAACATGAGATTCTTCGAGGTGTCTAAGAAGAACCTTATTAACTAAGGCTCTTCGTGATACTAAAGCAATATCTCAACAAACGAGATTCTTCGGGTGGTCGAAGCAGCACCTTATAAACTAACGTTCTCTGCGATACCAAAACTGTATCTCTGAACAAATGAGATTCTTCGGATGGTCAAAGAAGCACCTTATCAACTAAGGGTCTCCGATGATACCAAAGTCGTATCTCAACAAACGAGATTCTTCGGGTGATTGAAGCAACACCTTATCAACTAAGGCTCTCCTATGATACCAAAGCAGTATCTCTACAAACTAGATTCTTCGGGTTGTCGAAGAAGCACCTAATCAACTAAGGCTCTTCGATGATACCAAGGCAGTATCTTTACAAATGATATTCTTCGGGTTGTCGATGCAACACCTTATCAACTAAGGCTCTTAGATGATACCAAAGTAGTATCTCTACAAATGAGGTTCTTCGGGTGGTCGAAGCAGTCCCTTATCAACTAAGGTTCTACGATGATTCCAAAGCAGCATATCAACAAACGATATTCTTCGGGTGGTCGAAGCAACGCCTTATAAACTAAGGTTCTCCGATGATACCAAAGCAGTATCTCTGAACACATGAGATTCTTTGGGTGGTAGAAGCACTCCCTTATCAACTAAGGTGCTTCGATGATACCAAAGTAGCATCTCAAGAAACGAGATTCTTTGGGTGGTCGAAGAAGCAACTTATAAACTAAGATTCTTCGCGATACCAAAGTAGTATCTCTGAACACATGAGATTCTCCGGGTGGTCGAAGCAGTCCCTTATCAATTAAGGGTCTTCGATTATACCAAAGTAGCATCTCAACAAACGAGATTCATTGGGTGTACGAAGCAGCACATTATAAACTAAGATTCTTCGCGATACCAAAGTAGTGTCTCTGAACACATGAGATTCGTCGGGTGGTCGAAGCAGCACCTTATCAAGTAAGGTTCTTCACGATACCAAAGCAGTATCTAAACCAAACATAAGATTCTTCGGGTGGTCGAATCAACACCTTATAAACTAAGGTTCTTTACAATACCAAGCAGTATTTCAGAACACATGAGATTCTTCGGGTTGTCGAAGCAACACATATCAACTAAGGTTCTTCGCGATACCAAAGCAGTATCTCAACCAAACATGAGATTCTTCGAGGTGTCTAAGAAGCACCTAATTAACTAAGGCTCTTCGCGATACCAAAGCAATATCTCAACAAACGAGATTCTTCGGGTGGTCGAAACAGCACCTTATAAACTAACGCTCTCTGCGATACCAAAACAGTATCTCTGAACAAATGAGATTCTTCGGATGGTCAAAGAAGCACCTTATCAACTAAGGGTCTCCGATGATACCAAAGTCATATCTCACCAAACGAGATTCTTCGGGTAGTCGAAGCAACACCTTATCAACTAAGGCTCTCCTATGATACCAAAGCAGTATCTCTACAAACGAGATTCTTCGGGTGGTCGAAGAAGCACCTTATCAACTAAGGCTCTTCGATGATACCAAGGCAGTATCTTTACAAATGATATTCTTCGGGTAGTCGATGCAACACCTTATCAACTAAGGCTCTCAGATGATACCAAAGTAGTATCTCTACAAATGAGGTTCTTCGGGTGGTCGAAGCAGTCCCTTATCAACTAAGGTTCTACGATGATTCCAAAGCAGCATATCAACAAACGATATTCTTTGGGTGGTCGAAGCAACGCCTTATAAACTAAGGTTCTCCGATGATACCAGAGCAGTATCTCTGAACACATGAGATTCTTTGGGTGGTAGAAGCACTCCCTTATCAACTAAGGTGCTTCGATGATACCAAAGTAGCATCTCAAGAAACGAGATTCTTTGGGTGGTCGAAGCAGCAACTTATAAACTAAGATTCTTCGCGATACCAAAGTAGTATCTCTGAACACATGAGATTCTCCGGGTGGTCGAAGCAGTCCCTTATCAACTAAGGGTCTTCGATTATACCAAAGTAGCATCTAAACAAACGAGATTCATTGGGTGGCGAAGCAGTACATTATAAACTAAGATTCTTCGCGATACCAAAGCAGTGTCTTTGAACACATGAGATTCTTCGGGTGGTCGAAGCCGCACCTTATCATGTAAGGTTCTTCATGATACCAAACCAGTATCTAAACCAAACATAAGATTTTTCGGGTGGTCGAATCTGCACCTTATAAACTAAGGTTCTTTACAATACCAAGCAGTATTTCTGAACACATGAGATTCTTCGGGTTGTCGAAGCAACACATATCAACTAAGGTTCTTCGCGATACCAAAGCAGTATCTCAACCAAACATGAGATTCTTCGGGGTGTCTAAGAAGCACCTTATAAACTAAGGCTCTTCGCGATACCAAAGCAATATCTCAACAAACGAGATTCTTCGGGTGGTCGAAGCAGCACCTTATAAACTAACGTTTTCTGCGATACCAAATCAGTATCTCTGAACAAATGAGATTCTTTGGATGGTCAAAGAAGCACCTTATAAACTAAGGGTCTCCGATGATACCAAAGTCGTATCTCAACAAACGAGATTCTTCGGGTAGTCGAAGCAACACCTTATCAACTAAGGCTCTCCTATGATACCAAAGCAGTATCTCTACAAACGAGATTCTTCGGGTGGTCGAAGAAGCACCTTATCAACTAAGGCTCTTCGATGATACCAAGGCAGTATCTTTACAAATGATATTCTTCGGGTAGTCGATGCAACACCTTATCAACTAAGGCTCTCAGATGATACCAAAGTAGTATCTCTACAAATGAGGTTCTTCGGGTGGTCGAAGCAGTCCCTTATCAACTAAGGTTCTACGATGATCCCACAGCAGCATATCAACAAACGATATTCTTCTGGTGGTCGAAGCAGCACCTTATAAACTAAGGTTCTCCGATGATACCAAAGCAGTGTCTCTGAACACATGAGATTCTTTGGGTGGTAGAAGCAATCCCTTATCAACTAAGGTGCTTCGATGATACCAAAGTAGCATCTCAAGAAACGAGATTCTTTGGGTGGTTGAAGCAGCAACTTATAAACTAAGATTCTTCGCGATACCAAAGTAGTATCTCTGAACACATGAGATTCTCCGGGTGGTCGAAGCAGTCCCTTATCAACTAAGGGTCTTCGATTATACCAAAGTAGCATCTCAACAAACGAGATTCTTTGGGTGGTCGAAGCAGCACATTATAAACTAAGATTCTTTGTGATACCAAAGTAGTGTGTCTGAACACATGAGATTCTTCGGGTGGTCGAAGCAGCACCTTATCAAGTAAGGTTCTTCACGATACCAAAGTAGTATCTAAACCAAACATAAGATTCTTCGGGTGGTCGAATCAGCACCTTATAAACTAAGGTTCTTTACAATACCAAGCAGTATTTCTGAAAACATGAGATTCTTCGGGTTGTCGAAGCAACACATATCAACTAAGGTTCTTCGCGATACCAAAGCAGTATCTCAACCAAACATGAGATTCTTCGGGGTGTCTAAGAAGCACCTTATTAACTAAGGCTCTTCGGGATACCAAAACAATATCTCAACAAACGAGATTCTTCGGGTGGTCGAAGCAGCACCTTATAAACTAACGTTCTCTGCGATACCAAATCAGTATCTCTGAACAAATGAGATTCTTCGGATGGTCAAAGAAGCACCTTATCAACTAAGGGTCTCCGATGATACCAAAGTCGTATCTCAATAAACGAGATTCTTCGGGTGGTCGAAGCAACACCTTATCAACTAAGGCTCTCCTATGATACCAAAGCAGTATCTCTACAAACTATATTCTTCAGGTGGTCGAAGAAGCACCTTATCAACTAAGGCTCTTCGATGATACCAAGGCAGTATCTTTACAAATGATATTCTTCGGGTAGTCGATGCAACACCTTATCAACTAAGGCTCTCAGATGATACCAAAGCAGTATCTCTACAAACGAGATTCTTCGGGTGGTCAAAGCAGTCCCTTATCAACTAAGGTTCTACGATGATACCAAAGCAACATCTCAACAAATGAGATTCCTCGGGTGGTCGAAGCAACACCTTATAAACTATGATTCTCCGATGATATCAAAGCAGTATCTCTGAACATATGAGATACTTCGGGTGGTCGAACCAGTCCCTTAACAACTAAGGTTCTTCGATGATACCAAAGCAGCATCTCAATAAACGAGATTCTTCGTGTGGTCGAAGCACTCCCTTATCTACTAAGGATCTTCGATGATACCAAAGCAGCATCTCAACAAAAGAGATTCTACAGGTGGTCGAAGTAGTCCCTTATCAACTAAGGTTCTTCGATGATACCAAAGTAGTATCTCAACAAACGAGATTATTCGGGTGGTCGATGCAGCAACTTATAGACTAATGTTCTTCGCGATACCAAAGCAATACCAAAGCAGTATATCAACAAAGGAGATTCTTCGGGTTGTCGAAGCAGCACCTCATGCAATAAGGCTCTCCGATGATACCAAAGCAGTATCTCTACAAACGAGATTCTTCGACTGATCGAAGCAGCACCTTATCAACTAAGGCTCTCCGATGATACCAAAGCAGTATCTCTATAATCGAGATTCTTCGGGTGGTCGAAGCAGCACCTTATATACTAAGGTTCTCCGATGATACCAAAGCAGTATCTCAATAAACGAGATTCTTCGTGTGGTCGAAGCACTCTCTTATCTACTAAGGATCTTCGCTGATACCAAAGCAGCATCTCAACAAAAGAGATTCTTCAGGTGGTCGAAGTAGTCCCTTATCAACTAAGGTTCTTCGATGATACCAAAGCAGCATCTCAACAAATGAGATTCTTCGGGTGCTCGAAGACGCACCTTATCAACTATGGCTCTCTGATGATACCAAAGCAGTATCTCTATAATCGAGATTCTTCGGGTGGTCGATGCGGCACCTTATCAACTAAGGCTCTCAGATGATACCAAAGCAGTATCTCTAAAACGAGATTCTTTGGGTCGTCGAAGCAGTCCCTTATCAACTAACGTTCTACGATGATACCAAAGCAGTATCTCAACAAACGAGATTCTTCGGGTGGTCGAAGTAGCACCTTATAAACTAAGGTTCTCCGATGATAACAAAGCAGTATCTCTGAACACATGAGATTCTTCGTGTGGTCGAAGCATTCCATTATAAACTAAGGTTCTTCGATGATACCACAGTAGCATCTCAACAAACGAGATTCTTTGGGTGGTCGAAGCAGCACCTTATAAACTAAGATTCTTCACGATACCAAAGCACTATCTCTGAACACATGAGATTCTTCGAGTGGTCGAAGCAGCACCTTATCAACTAAGGTACTTCACGATACCAAAGCAGTATCTAAACCAAACATGAGATTCTTCGGGTGGTCGAAGCAGCACCTTATAAACTAAGGTTCTTCGCAATACCAAAGCAGTATCCCTGAACACATGAGATTCTTCGGGTTGTCGAAGCCGCACCATATTAACCAAGGTTCTTCGCGATACCAAAATAGTATATCAACCAAACATAAGATTCTTCGGGTGGTCGAAGCAGCACCTTATAAACTAAGGCTCTTCGTGATACTAAAGCAGTATCTCAACAAACGAAATTCTTCAGGTGGTCGAAGTAGTACCTTATAAACTAACACTCTGCGCGATACCAAATCAGTATCTCTGAATAAAGGAGATTCTTCGGGTGATCGAAGAGGAACCTTTTCAACTAAGGGTCTACGATGATACCAAAGCAGTATCTCAACAAACGAGATTCTTCGGGTGGTCGAAGCAGCACCTTATCAACTAAGGCTCTCCAATGATACCAAAGCAGTATCTCTACAAACGAGATTCTTCGGGTGGTCTAAGCAGCACCTTATCAACTAAGGCTCTCCGATGATACCAAAGCAATATCTCTACAAACAAGATTCTTCGGGTGGTCAAAGCAGTACCTTATCAGCTCAGGCTCTCAAATGATTCCAAAGCAGTATCACTGCAAACGAGATTCTTCGGGTGGTCAGAGCAGTCCCTTATCAACTAAGGTTCTACAATGATACCAAAGAAGAATCTCAACAAACGAGATTCTTCAGGTTGTCTAAGCAACACCTTATAAACAAATGTTCTCCGATGATACTAAAGCAGTATCTCTGAACATATGAGATTCTTCAGGTGGTCGAAGCAGTCCCTTATCTACTAAGGTTCTTCGATGATACCAAAGAAGCATCTCAATAAACGAGATTCTCCGGGTGGTCGAAGCAGTCCCTTATCAACTAAGGTTCTTCAATGATACCAAAGCTGCATCTCAATGAAAGAGATTCTTCGGGAGGTCAAAGCAGTCCCTTATCAACTAAGGTTCTTCGATGATACAAAAGAAGTATCTCAACAAATGATATTCTTCGGGTGGTCAATACAGCACCTTATAAACTAAGGTTCTTCCCGATATCAAAGCAGTATCTCAACCAAACATGAGATTCTTCTGGTGGTTAAAGCAACAACTTATAAACTAAGGCTATTTGTTATACCAAAGTAGTCTATACACAAACGAGATTCTTCGGGTGGTCGAAGCAGCACCTTATCAACTAAAGCTCTCCGATGATACCAAATCATTATCTCTACAAACGAGATTCTTCGGGTGGTCGAAGCAATCCTATATCAACTAAGGATCTTCGCGATACCAAAATAGTATCTCAACCAAACATGAGATTCTTCGGGTGGTCGAAGCAACACCTTATCAACTATGGCTCTCAGATGATACCAATAAGTATCTCTACAAAAGAGATTCTTTAGGTGGTTGCAGCAGTCCCTTATCAACTAAGGTTCTACGATGATACCAAAGCAGCATCTAAACAAACGATATTCTTCGGGTGGTCGAAGCAGCACCTTATAAACTAAGGTTCTCCGATGATAGCAAAGTAGTATCTCTGAACACATGATATTCTTCGGGTGGTCAAAGCATTCCGTTATCAACTAAGGTTCTTAGATGATACGAAAGTAGCATCTCAATAAACGAGATTCTTTGGGTGGTCAAAGCAGCACCTTATAAACTAAGATTCTTCACGATACCAAAGCACTATCTCTGAACACATGAGATTCTTCGGGTGGTCGAAGCAGCACCTTATCAACTAAGGTTTTTCACGATACCAAAGCAGTATCTAAACCAAACATGAGATTCTTCGGGTGGTCGAAGCAGCACCTTATAAACTAAGGTTCTTCGCAATACCAAAGCAGTATCTCTAAACGCATGAGATTCTTCGGGTTGTCGAAGCATCACCTTATTATCTAAGGTTCTTCACGATACCAAAGTAGTATCTAAACCAAACATGAGATTCTTTGGGTGGTCGAAGCAGCACCTTATAAACTAAGGTTCTTCGCAATACCAAAACAGTATCTCTTAACACATGAGATTCTTTGGGTTGTCGAAGTCGCACCTTATTAACTAGGGTGCTTCGCGATACCAAAACAGTATCTCAACCAAACATGAGATTCTTCGGGCGGTCGAAGCAGCACCTTATAAACTAAGGCTCTTCGTGATACCAAAGCAGAATCTCAACAAACGAAATTCTTTGGGTGGTCGAAGCAGTACCTTATAAACTAACACTCTGCGCGATACCAAATCAGTATCTCTGAACAAATGAGATTCTTCGGGTGGTCGAAGAGGCACCTTATCAACTAAGGGTCTCCGATGATACCAAAGCAGTATCTCAACAAACGAGATTCTTCGGGTGGTCGAACCAGCACCTTATCAACTAAGGCTCTCCAATGATACCAAAGCAGTATCTCTACAAACGAGATTCTTCGAGTGGTCTAAGCAGCACCTTATCAACTAAGGCTCTCAGATGATACCAAAGCAATATCTCTACAAACGAGATTCTTCGGGTGGTCGAAGCAGCACCTTATCAGCTCAGGCTCTCAAATGATACCAAAGCAGTATCACTGCAAACGAGATTCTTCGGGTGGTCAAAGCAAACCCTTATCAACTAAGGTTCTACAATGATAACAAAGAGGCATCTTAACAAACGAGATTCTTTGGGTGGTCGAAGCAGCACCTTATAAACTAATGTTCTCCGATGATACCAAAGCAGTATCTCCGAACATATGAGATTCTTCAGGTGGTCGAAGCAGTCCCTTATCAACTAAGGTTCTTCGATGATACCAAAGAAGCATCACAGTAAACGAGATTCTTCGTATGGTCAAAGCAGTCCCTTATCAACTAAGGTTCTTTGATGATACCAAAGCTGCATGTCAATGAAAGAGATTCTTCGGGTGGTCGAAGCAGTCCCTTATCAACTAAGGTTCTTCGATGATACAAAAGAAGTATCTCAACAAACGATATTCTTCGGGTGGCGATACAACACCTTATAAACTAAGGTTCTTCCCGATACCAAAGCAGTATCTCAACCAAACATGAGATTCTTCTGGTGGTTAAAGCAGCAACTTATAAACTAAGGCTATTCGTGATACCAAAGTAGTATATACACAGACGAGATTCTTCGGTTGGTCGAAGCAGCACCTTATCAACTAAAGCTCTTCGATGATACCGAAGCATTATCTCTACAAACGAGATTCTTCGGGTGGTCGAAGCAGTCCTATATCAACTAAGGCTCTTCGATGATACCCAAGCAGTATCTCTAAAAATGAGATTCTTCGGGTGGTCGAAGCAGCACCTTATCAACTATGGCTCTCAGATGATAAGAATAAGTATCTCTACAAAAGAGACTCTTCGGGTGGTTGAAGCAGTCCCTTATCAACTAAGGTTCTACGATGATACCAAAGCAGCATCTCAACAAACGATATTCTTCGGGTGGTCGAAGAAGCACCTTATAAACTAAGATTCTCCGATGATACCAAAGCAGTATCTCTGAACACATAATATTCTTCGGGTGGTCAAAGTATTCCCTTATCAACTAAGGTTCTTAGATGATACGAAAATGGCATCTCAATAAACGAGATTCTTCGGGTGGTCGAAGCAGCACCTTATCAACTCAGGTTCTTCACGATACCAAAGCAGTATCTAAACTAAACATGAGATTCTTCGGGTGGTCGAAGCGGCACCTTATAAACTAAGGTTCTTCGCAGTACCAAAGCAGTATCTCTAAACGCATAAGATTCTTCGGGTTGTCGAAGCAACACCTTATCAACTAAGGTTCTTCACGATACCAAAGTAGTATCTAAACCAAACATGAGATTCTTTGGGTGGTCAAAGAAGCACCTTATAAACTAAGGTTCTTCGCAATACCAAAGTAGTATCTCTGAACACATGAGATTCTTCGGGTTATCGAAGCCGCACCTTATTAACTAGGGTTCTTCGCGATACCAAAACAGTATCTCAACCAAACATGAGATTCTTCGGGTGGTTGAAGCAGCACCTTATAAACTAAGGCTCTTCGTGATACCAAAGCAGAATCTCAACAAACGAAATTCTTTGGGTGGTCGAAGCAGTACCTTATAAACTAACACTCTGCGCGATACCAAATCAGTATCTCTGAACAAATGAGATTCTTCGGGTGGTCGAAGAGGCACCTTATCAACTAAGGGTCTCCGATGATACCAAAGCAGTATCTCAACAAACGAGATTCTTCGGGTGGTCGTAGCAGCACCTTATCAACTAAGGCTCTCCAATGATACCAAAGCAGTATCTCTACAAACGAGATTCTTCGGGTGGTCTAAGTAGCACCTTATCAACTAAGGCTCTCCGATGATACCAAAGAAATATCTCTACAAACGAGATTCTTCGGGTGGTCGAAGCAGCACCTTATCAGCTCAGGCTCTCAGATGATACCAAAGCAGTATCACTACAAACGAGATTCCTCGGGTGGTCAAAGCAGTCCCTTATCAACTAAGGTTCTACAATGATAACAAAGAAGCATCTCAACAAACGAGATTCTTTGGGTGGTCGAAGCAGCACCTTATAAACTAATGTTCTCCGATGATACCAAAGCAGTATCTCTGAACATATGAGATTCTTCAGGTGGTCGAAGCAGTCCCTTATCAACTAAGGTTCTTCGATGATACCAAAGAAGCATCTCAATAAACGAGATTCTTCGTAGGGTCAAAGCAGTCCCTTATCAACTAAGGTTCTTCGATGATACCAAAGCTGCATCTTAATGAAAGAGATTATTCGGGTGGTCGAAGCAGTCCCTTATCAACTAAGGTTATTCGATGATACAAAAGAAGTATCTCAACAAACGATATTCTTCGGGTGGTCGATACAGCACCTTATAAACTAAGGTTCTTCCCGATACCAAAGTAGTATCTCAACCAAACATGAGATTCTTCTGGTGGTTAAAGCAACAACTTATAAACTAAGGCTATTCGTTATACCAAAGTAGTATATACACAAACGAGATTCTTCGGGTGGTCGAAGCAGCACCTTATCAACTAAAGCTCTCCGATGATACCAAAGCATTATCTGTACAAACGAGATTCTTCGGGTGGTCGAAGTAATCCTATATCAACTAAGGCTCTTCGATAATACCCAAGCAGTATCTCTAAAAATGAGATTCTTCGGGTGGTCTAAGCAACACCTTATCAACTAAGGCTCTCAGATGATACCAAAACAGTATCTCTAGAAAAGAGATTCTTCGGGTGGTTGAAGCAGTCCCTTATCAACTAAGGTTCTACGATGATACCAAAGCAGCATCTCAACAAACGATATTCTTCAGGTCATCGAAGCAGCACCTTATAAACTAAGGTTCTCCGATGATACCAAAGCAGTATCTCTAAACACATGATATTCTTCGGGTGGTCAAAGCATTCCCTTATCAACTAAGGTTCTTCGATGATACCAAAGTAGCATATCAACAAACGAGATTCTTTGGGTGGTCAAAGCAGCACCTTATAAACTAAGATTCTTCACGATTCCAAAGAACTATTTCTGAACATATGAGATTCTACAGGTGGTCGAAGTAGCACCTTATCAACTAAGGTTCTTCACGATACCAAAGCAATATCTAAACTAAACATGAGATTCTTCGGGTGGTCGAAGCAGCACCTTATAAACTAAGGTTCTTCGCAATACCAAAGCAGTATCTCTAAACGCATGAGATTCTTCGGGTTGTCGAATCAGCACCTTATCCACTAAGGTTCTTCACGATGCCAAAGTAGTATCTAAACCAAACATGAGATTCATTGGGTGGTCGAAGCAGCGCCTTATAAACTAAGGTTCTTCGCAATACCAAAGCAGTATCTCTGAACACATGAGATTCTTCGGGTTATCGAAGCTGCACCTTATTAACTAGGGTTCTTCGCGATACCAAAACAGTATCTTGACCAAACATGAGATTCTTCGGGTGGTCGAAGCAACACGTTATCAACTATGGCTCTTAGATGATACCAATAAGTATCTCTACAAAAGAGATTCTTCAAGTGGTTGAAGCAGTCCCTTATCAACTAAGGTTCTACGATGATACCAAAGCAACATCTCAACAAACGATATTCTTCGGGTGGTCGAAGCAGCACCTTATAAACTAACACTCTGCGCGATACCAAATCAGTATCTCTGAAAAAATGAGATTCTTCGGGTGGTCGAAGAGGCACCTTATCAACTAAGGGTCTCCGATGATACCAAAGCAGTATCTCAACAAACGAGATTCTTCGGGTGGTCGAAGCAGCACCTTATCAACTAAGGCTCTCCAATGATACCAAAGCAGTATCTCTACAAACGAGATTCTTCAGGTGGTCTAAGCAGCACCTTATCAACTAAGGCTCTCAGATCATACCAAAGCAATATCTCTACAAACGAGATTCTTCGGGTGGTCGAAGCAGCACCTTATCAGCTCAGGCTCTCAAATGATACGAAAGCAGTATCACTGCAAACGAGATTCTTCGGGTGGTCAAAGCAGACCCTTATCAACTAAGGTTCTACAATGATAACAAAGAAGCATCTCAACAAACGAGATTCTTTGGGTGGTCGAAGCAGCACCTTATAAACTAATGTTCTCCGATGACACCAAAGCAGTATCTCCGAACATATGAGATTCTTCAGGTGGTTGAAGCAGTCCCTTATCAACTAAGGTTCTTCAATGATACCAAAGAGGCATCTCAATAAACGAGATTCTTCGTATGGTCAAAGCAGTCCCTTATCAACTAAGGTTCTTCGATGATACCAAAGCTGCATCTCAATGAAAGAGATTCTTCGGGTGGTCGAAGCAGTCCCTTATCAACTAAGGTTCTTCGATGATACAAAAGAAGTATCTCAACAAACGATATTCTTCGTGTGGTCGATACAGCACCTTATAAACTAAGGTTCTTCCCGATACCAAAGCAGTATCTCAACCAAACACGAGATTCTTCTAGTGGTTAAAGCAACAACTTATAAACTAAGGCTATTCGTTATACCAAAGTAGTATATACACAAACGAGATTCTTCGGGTGGTCGAAGCAGCACCTTATCAACTAAAGCTCTCCGATAATACCAAAGCATTATCTCTACAAACGAGATTCTTCGGGTGGTCGAAGCAATCCTATATCAACTAAGGCTCTTCGATGATACCCAAGCAGTATCTCTAAAAATGAGATTCTTCGGGTGGTCTAAGCAGCACCTTATCAACTAAGGCTCTCAGATGATACCAAAACAGTATCTCTAGAAAAGAGATTCTTCGGGTGGTTGAAGCAGTCCCTTATCAACTATGGTTCTACGATGATACCAAAGCAGCATCTCAACAAACGATATTCTTCGGGTGGTCGAAGCAGCACGTTATAAACTAAGGTTCTCCGATGATACCAAAGCAGTATCTCTGAACACATGATATTCTTCGGGTGGTCAAAGCATTACCTTATCAACTAAGGTTCTTCAATAATACCAAAGTAGCATCTCAACAAACCAGATTCTTTGGGTGGTCAAAGCAGCACCTTATAAACTAAGATTCTTCACGATACCAAAGCACTATCTCTGAACACATGAGATTCTTCGGGGGTCGAAGCAGCACCTTATCAACTAAGGTTCTTCACGATACCAAAGCAGTATCTAAACCAAACATGAGATTCTTCGGGTGGTCGAAGCAGTACCTTATAAACTAAGGTTCTTTGCAATTCCAAAGCAGTATCTCTAAACGCATGAGATTCTTCGGGTTGTCGAAGCAGCACCTTATCAACTAAGGTTTTTCACGATACCAAAGTAGTATCTAAACCAAACATGAGATTCATTGGGTGGTCGAAGCAGCACTTTATAAACTAAGGTTCGTCGCAATACCAAAGCAGTATCTCTGAACACATGAGATTCTTCGGGTTGTCGAAGCTGCACCTTATTAACTAGGGTTCTTCGCGATACCAAAACAGTATCTCAACCAAACATGAGATTCTTCGGGTGGTCAAAGCAACACCTTATCAACTATGGCTCTCAGATGATACCAATAAGTATCTCTACAAAAGAGATTCTTCAGGTGGTTGAAGCAGTCCCTTATCAACTAAGGTTCTACGATGATACCAAAGCAGCATCTCAACAAACGATATTCTTCGGGTGGTCGAAGCAGCACCTTATAAACTAAGGTTCTCCGATGGTAGCAAAGTAGTATCTCTGAACACATGATATTCTTCGGGTGGTCAAAGTATTCCCTTATCAACTAAGGTTCTTAGATGATACGAAAGTAGCATCTCAATAAACGAGATTCTTTGGGTGGTCAAAGCAGCACCTTATAAACTAAGATTCTTCACGATACCAAAGCACTATCTCTGAAATCATGAGATTCTTCAGGTGGTCGAAGCAGCACCTTATCAACTAAGGTTCTTCGCGATCCCAAAGCAGTATCTAAACCAAACATGAGATTCTTCGGGTGGTCGAAGCAGCACCTTATAAACTAAGGTTCTTCGCAATACCAAAGCAGTATCTCTAAACGCATGAGATTCTTCGGGTTGTCGAAGCAGCACCTTATTAACTAAGGTTCTTCATGATACCAAAGTAGTATCTAAACCAAACATGAGATTCTTTGGGTGGTCGAAGCAGCACCTTATAAACTAAGGTTCTTTGCAATACTAAAACAGTATCTCTGAACACATGAGATTCTTCGGGTTGTGTAAGTCGTACCTTATTAACTAGGGTTCTTCGCGATACCAAAACAGTATATCAACCAAACATGAGATTCTTCGGGCGGTCGAAGCAGCACCTTATAAACTAAGGCTCTTCATGATACCAAAGCAGAATCTCAACAAACGAAATTCTTTGGGTGGTCGAAGCAGTACCTTATAAACTAACACTCTGCGCGATACCAAATTAGTATCTCTGAACAAATGAGATTCTTCGGGTGGTCGAAGAGGCACCTTATCAACTAAGGGTATCCGATGATACCAAAGCAGTTTCTCAACAAACGAGATTCTTCGGGTGGTCGAAGCAGCACCTTATCAACTAAGGCTCTCCAATGATACCAAAGCAGTATCTCTACAAACGAGATTCTTCGGGTGGTCTAAGCAGCACCTTATCATCTCAGGCTCTCAGATGATACCAAAGCAGTATCACTGCAAACGAGATTCTTCGGGTGGTCAAAGCAGTCCCTTATCAACTAAGGTTCTACAATGATAACAAAGAAGCATCTCAACAAACGAGATTCTTTGGGTGGTCGAAGCAGCACCTTATAAACTAATGTTCTTCGATGATACCAAAGCAGTATCTTCGAACATATGAGACTCTTCAGGTGGTCGAAGCAGTCCCTTATCAACTAAGGTTCTTCGATGATACCAAAGAAGCATCTCAATAAACGAGTTTCTTCGTTATGTCAAAGCAGTCCCTTACCAACTAAGGTTCTTCGATGATACCAAAGCTGCATCTCAATGAAACAGATTCTTCGGGTGGTCGAAGCAGTCCCTTATCAACTAAGGTTCTTCGATGATACAAAAGAAGTATCTCAACAAACGATTTTCTTCGGGTGGTCGATACAACACCTTATAAACTAAGGTTCTTCCCGATACCAAAGCAGTATCTCAACCAAACACGAGATTCTTCTGGTGGTTAAATCAGCAACTTATAAACTAAGGCTATTCGTGATACCAAAGTAGTATATACACAAACGAGATTCTTCGGGTGGTTGAAGCAGCACCTTATCAACTAAAGCTCTCCGATGATACTAAAGCATTATCTCTACAAACGAGATTCTTCGGGTGGTCGAAGCAGTCCTATATCAACTAAGGCTCTTCGATGATACCCAAGCAGTATCTCTAAAAATGAGATTCTAGGGGTGGTCGAAGTAGCACCTTATCAACTATGGCTCTTAGATGATACCAATAAGTATCTCTACAAAAGAGATTCTTCGGGTGGTTGAAGCAGTCCCTTATCAGCTAAGGTTCTACGATGATACCAAAGCAGCATCTCAACAAACGAGATTCTTCGGGTGGTCGAAGCAGCACCTTATAAACTAAGGTTCTCCGATGATACCAAAGCAGTATCTCTGAACACATGATATTCTTCGGGTGGTCAAAGCATTCCCTTATCAACTAAGGTTCTTCGATGATACCAAAGTAGCATCTCAACAAACAATACTCTTTGGGTGGTCAAAGCAGCACCTTATAAACTAGGATTCTTCACGATACCAAAGCACTATCTCTGAACACATGAGATTCTTCGGGTGGTCGAAGCAGCACCTTATCAACTAAGGTTCTTCACGATACCAAAGCAGTATCTAAACCAAACATGAGATTCTTCGGGTGGTCGAAGCAGCACCTTATAAACTAAGGTTTTTCGCAATACCAAAGCAGTATCTCTAAACACATGAGATTCTTCGGGTTGTCAAAGCAGCACCTTATTAACTAAGGTTCTTTGCGATACCAAAGTAGTATCTCAACCAAACATGAGATTCTTCGGGTGGTCGAAGCAGCTGTAGCGAGCGATTTTGGACGTGGTTCTTAAGCACTGTCGCTCTGGGGTACTACAGGTCGATTCATTTTTTATCCTATTGAAGCTGATGAAGGAAGGGAAATAGATGTCTCCAATTAACCCTGCTTACATGCTGAGTTAAAACAGCGGTCTGTTAGGTTACAGATGCTATGTGGAAGTGGGGCCTCTCTCTGCTTATTTTGCCAAGAGTGAAATGTCTGGATTATTTATGAGGATGTTAGGACTGATGCTTTTCGATTGATGTATGAAGGCACGGGATTTTGGGTTTTTTTATTAGTGTGCCGCTAAGATTTTTCAATCTTATGCCTACGTATTCCCGTTTTAACGAAACAGAGAAATCAGAGCGATCGTAGTTCCTCCTATTCTATGGGAGGAAAAAGGTTGTTTTGGTGTGTTGTTCAAAGCCCAAGACGTGAAGCTAAAAGTGGTTTGTATCTTGTTCAAAGTCCAAGATGTGAAGCTGAAGGGTCTATTTGTATCTTGTTCGAAGCCCAAGATGTGAAGCTAAAGGGTTTTGACTTTAGAGAGAATTTTCCATCTCTAAAGGGGGATATTTGGTCTGTCTGTCACAACTGTTGGGTGACTGATTATAAAGGAGAATTACTTTAACTGGGATATGTGAATCCAGCAATGCCATAATTTCCTTTATAAGGGATTTTTAACCTGAAGGAGAAGACTTTAACTCAGTTTAGAGCAATGCCATCTTTCCTTAGGAATTTCTCATGCTAAAAGAGGGATAGTGGTGTGGATGTAAATAATCCAGAGGCTTGCTGCTTACAGCAATTAGATGGGGGAAAAGGAGTTGTTGATGTTTGTATACTGTGAACGAGGCACATATTTTGATGCTAAAAGGTTGATTGACTCAACCAGGGTTTCCTTATAAAAAGCCTAAGAGGAGGCTATTGGCCCAACAAGAGGGTGTTTTTATGTGTCTCGTACGAAGCCCGAGAGAGAGGCTAATAGGGTTGTCTCAACAAGAGAGTGCTTTTGTATGTGTCTTGTACGAAGCCCAAGACGGAGGCTAAAGGTGTTTGACTTAATAAGAGAGTCATTGTATCTCGTACGAAGCCCGAGATAGAGGCTGAAAGTGCTTGACTCAACAAGAAAGTCTTTTATAGTCAACAAGAGAGTGTTTTTGTATCTCGTACGAAGCCCGAGATGGAGGCTAAAAGTGTTTGACTCAACAAGAGAGTCTTTTATACTCAATAATAGAGTGATTTTGTATCTCGTACGAAGCCCGAGATGGAGGCTAGAAGGGTTAGCTCTGTTTGGGAGAATTATAGTACAAAGCCCAAGAGGAGGCTAGTGTGCTGGTAACTATTTCAGTTTAGTGATAGGTCTAGTATGTTGGATAAAAGAGAAAATCAGTTCTTATATGGGTAATGTTGTACTTTGAGATTGATCAGAGGATCAGGGAGATTTCCTGTTCTTTAAGGAAATGGAAAATCCAAAGGGTATTGAGACTGTCCAAGTCTACTGGTGTTTTGAGAAATCGATTCTCAGGTAGTGAATGATCTTTGCATGATGCCCAAGAGAAGGCTGGTATGTTAAGGGATGAAGGTCAACCCATTAACTAGTCTGACACTTGACTCAGAAAGACAACTCTAGCAAATTGATGACTAGGTTTTGTTCCTATACCTGTAGAGGTCTCTGGGTCCTTGTACTAAGCCCAAGAGAAGGCATGAGAGCTTTTAAGAAGCCGAAGGGTCCTTGTACAACGCCCAAGAGGAGGCGGGGATGCTTTTAAGAAGCCTGTGGGTCCCCAAACCCCGAGAAGTTCAAGACAAGCCATTCACCGAGAATAGATCAAGCCAGGAAAGTCTGAGAATTTGGAAGAAACTCAAGAGATGCCATTCACGGAGAAAAGATCATCTCTTGGGAGTTAAAGTTTCTTTAACAATTTCTAAGGGTGACAGTCTGAGAAAGGGTTCACCGAGAATGCTGTCTTTCACGTCTCCATATTGTTTAACCCCAAGAGGAGGGAAGACTGTGTCTGGTAATCCTATGGGGATCTAGTTTTGTTTGTATTTAAGAGTGACCAACAGAGCTTTACCTAGTGCTAGACGTAGTTGCTGGGGAAAACTCTAAATAACTATACTAGTATTACACAGTGGATATTTGACGAGTATATAAAAGTTTGTGAAAGAAGACTTACAGTGAGCAGCCCCACAATACAGTTATATATATATATATATATATATATGAAAGCGGATAAAGAAAGTGGGTAAGCACTTACTCGGTTGTAGAGCTTCCATGCTGTTTGGTTAGTTTGTTCAACAAAGAAAGCTTTGATAACAATATTATATTCAAAATCAAAGGAGAAAGTGCTTTGAAAAGATTGTTGGGGGCTTACAGCTCAAGGAGAGGCCCAAAGTTTTATCAATGATGGCACTGTTATTTTGAATTTGTACAGAGGGACTTATACAAGTGACTGAGGGCCAAAACGGTTTTATGTACAAGGGGGTGGGTCTTACACTCTCTCAAGAGGCCCAAAGGTTTATTTTAAACTGGCGACGATCGCGTCGAACTTTTTGATGGTATCGGGACTTATACAATACATTGAGGCCCAAATTATTTTGGTTTTCAAAAAGGGTTGGGTCTTACACTCTACTAGAGGCCCAATGATTTTTAAAGAATGGGGCTTATAACACGAGGGTAGGCCCAAGGGTTTGATTTTTCAACTGGCGATCGCGCCGAGGTTTTCTTTTAACGCAGAGGGACTTATACAATATCTGAGGCCCAAAAATGTTTAGGTTAAAAGGGGATTGGGTCTTACACTCTATTAGAGGCCTAAAGTGTTTGAAAAAAGTTTGATGAGGGTTGAATTAATCAAAAACCCTAATTTGTTTCCAAAATGTATTTTAATTGAATAAAAATTCAATTAAAATGATCAAAACTGTTAAACATGTGGAAAACAAATTGTGATCTTGGATTAATGTTTGAAAAATCAAGTTTTGATCCACAAAATGATTGGAAATCACTAAAATTTGAAAAATCAAGAAAGAAAAAATATTTTAAATGTCAAAAACAATTAAAATATTAATTCTTTACAAAAATATCAAGTATATGAAATAAATAATATTTTTGGGATTTTTTTGGGAAAATAAAATATTTTAACATTTTTGTGAATTATTAAAAAAAGAATCAACTCAAAATCATTAAAACTCAGAGAGAAATTAATTTTTGAATCAATTAAATAAAATCACAAAATTCAAATATTCAAATTTTCAAAAAAGGCGCCAAGAACAAGGGCAAGAACACGCGCCACCCTTTGTTTCTGCAGATTTGCATTTTCTATCCAATCTCACTGAATACTTGATTATATCATGCAATCTACATATCAATCTACTCGTTTCAACCTCACGATCATGTCTATGGTCTTTAATTTCATTTATTTTAAGCATGGAATAAGAAATCAAAGAGAAACCTCAAGAACCCTAAAATTTGCATGAAGGTTCAGAAATTCCATACACGATTCAAACAAAACAATTGATTGAGGGTAAACACTCTATGCATGATTATGAACATATGGCCAAATTATTGTGCAGCAAAAAATGCATGGATCATAAAGTTAGAAGAGCTCATGCTTACCTTTGCAGCTGGTGATCCTGTTTTGTGTTAGAGGTGTTACAGCTTGGTTCCAAGGTTATGGATAGCTTCCCTAGGTGCTATGGAGTGTGTCTGTGTGCTTGGAATGGTTTGAAACAAGCTGGAACTGAAGATGGTATCCCAACTGCAACTTGGTTAAAACCTTGAGCAGTTGGCTGGTGATTTTGTGAAATCAGTGTTCCAGATGTTGTTTAAGTGTTTGGATCACTTCTATATGATGTTTATGAGGTGTCTGTGTGATTGGTTTGGTTGGAATAGCTCTCAAACTCAAAACCCTATAGTGACTTGCTTTGGAAGGCAATTTTGGAGTGAAGAAGGATATTTTGAGGAAAGCATCTATTTGATGGCTTTGGTATACCCAAACTAATCACAAATGAGCTCTATTTATAGTAAAGTAAGTTTGTTTTGCAAGGAATAGTGAATGGCAACTGCTGCATAGGTTTGGCCAATGTTGATCAATGAGAATCCAAGTTTCCTCTAGCCATTGACTAGAGGTTAGGGCACAGGCTGTTGGTTCCCTTGGTCTTGGATAAGTCTTGACTGAGTTCAGTTGGAAATGGCTCAGACAATGCCACCTTGGTGTATACATTGAATGCTCCAATCCAAAATTGGAGTCTTGTCCCTCTTTTAGGCATTCCTAGGTTTGGCATGCTATTTTTGGTTCCAAAGACTTGGGAGGCTTGGGATCAGAGTTGGTTCCTCCTTGGCCCCCCCTTGAGGTGTTCAGATGGATAGAGTTGCTTGCCCTTTGCAAAATTTGACCAAATCGAGCAAAACTCCAAAATCTTCCTTGCCATGACAGTTTGCAGCAAGGCATATTGGCATTGTCATATCTCATGGCTCAAGTGGAATTTGATGGAGTTCTTGGCCATTTTGGAAAGCCCTCATATGATACAACAATTGTTTGATCATAATTGGTTTTGATACTTTTTGGATCCAAGTGAAAAATGCCCCTATATTTGGAAAAAAGTGAAGGCAGATTCTGACTTAGTGAAAATTTCACTAAGTGTTGGAAAAAGGTGACATTTTTACTTTTTGTGATTTTGATCATTCCATAACTCAAAATCCATGATGAATTGGAATGAGGTGTAGTTGAAGCTTTTGTAGAGGGCCATGAGGGCTACAAATCCAGCTTTGAATGGGGAAAAATGACCTTGTGGTTTAGGAGTTATGATCCTCCAAAGTTGGTACCCTAGCCACTTTGTTCCATAACTTAGAAAAATTTCTAAGTTTTTTATGGTTACCCCTTTTACAAGTTATCTCACTTTTCTTGATTTTTCTTGATGAATGATGATTCCAATCACACATTAACATCATTTTAGGGTCAAAGAAACATAGTTGTGAAAAATCTCAAAAAGTTAAAGTTTGACTTTTGTGCACAGTTGACTTTTTGTCAGATGAATTCCAAACTGCGCGATCCTCTATGAAATCAAGTCCTTGACCTAAATCAAACTTGATGGATTAATTTCATAGGCGTTATAGGGTGTATTGAATCATGTCCTAGGGTTTTGGAGCATGTCCTGGTCAAAAGTCAAAGATACAGTTGACTTTTCTCGCGAAACCCTAATTGTGGTTCTGACGAAATTGAAACTTGTGAGCCAAGCTTATTGGATCAATCCATTGTTGTAAATGGATCAATGTGGTGTATTAGAGACCCTCAAATCATGTCTTGAGGTCTTGGCTCATGCTTTGCCCCAAAAGTCAACTTAGGGGGTGAATTAGGTCAAGAAACCCTAATTCTTAATTTTTTGTGAATGCATCCCCTGAGGTTAAATTGACTTGATGATTGGGTCCATGATGTCCCTTGGAGCATCATAGGTTATGCTTAGAAGCATTGGCTCATTCCCAGAGAAAAATTTTCATCTGGATGCCTTGGTCGACCAAACCCTAATTTTGGTGACACTGGTGATCTTGAGGCTTAATCCACCTGGAATGCTGCAAAATCATGCTTGATTCTTGATGTGGGAGTCGTCTTGATCCATTGTGGATGTTTGAGAGGCTAGACAAGTTGAAGATCATGTCATTCCTTGATTGATTCTTTGTCTAAGAGCTCTGAGAGGGCTTGAAACCCCAAGTCTGATTGTAGTGGATGCTCACCCATCTTTGGGGAGACTAATGGTTCATCCATATTGTGATGGTGATTTGCACAATGATGGGAAATCTTAGTGGTCAAAATTTGGGGTAAGACAGATGCCCCTATTTAATCTTTTTGGACCCGAAGGTGTGAATGGCGAAGGTATTCGGGCATTCGGGGTGCAAGAGGATTAAATATCGGAATACCCAAAATTTTGATGGTGGTTATGAATGGTAGTTGGCGCATCCTTCTTCTTTTGCTAAGCAATGATGCTTAGAAAAGGTAAACTTCCCCTCGATCCCGGTTTCCTACCAGGGAACTGGTCTTAGTTTTTGATTTAAACTTCCCCTCGATCCTGGTTTCCTACCAAGGAACTGGTCTAAGTTTCTGATTTAAACTTCCCCTCGATCCTGGTTTCTTACCAAGGAACTGGTCTGATTTAAACTTCCCCTCGATCCTGGTTTCTTACCAAGGAACTGGTCTCAGTTTCTGATGTAAACTTCCCCTCGATCCTGGTTTATTACCAAGGAACTGGTCTCAGTTTCTTTTGTCAATAAACTTTCTTGACAAGGGACGCTATGCGTAGCGGTTTTCATCAAACTTCTCGCCGAATTTTCCTAGAGAGATGCCATTAGATGGAAAAAGTTTTGACGTCAGACTTGCTGGGGAACCCATCCGTCTGAGTTGTAGTGGTGTACCAACTTCTCTATTGGAGATGCCATTCGTTCACTCTACTAGGGGAGAACGAGTCTCTTGAGAGACTGCTTTTGCTTGGGGATATTGCATCATACTTTTCTCGGAGATCTTCTCGGAGAAATGCCATATGATGTGATCTAATTTTGAGGTGTCGATGACCTTTTCGTCAGTGAACTTTGTGAAGAAGAACTACCGTATTGTCGAATCTCTGATTAAGAGGCTTTCTCTAGGGATTTTCCTTAATCCGGGAAAGCGAAATTATCATCTTCAATGGCGAAGAGTGACGCTTGGAGAGGGTTCTCTGGTCTTTCAGAGGTTGAAGTTATCAAAGTGGTCGAGGACCAACTTCAATCGAGAAATAAACTGGAGGAGAGAGATTGTTCAGACGCAACATTTTCTAACGAGGAAAAAACTGACAACTCGATTGAGAGGACTTTTATCACTAGGGAACAAGACCAACTAGAGTGATAGTGATGCAATATGAAAGCGAATGTAAATCAATAATGCATGATGTATGTATGTATATGCTGACAAAACTGACGCGATATACAGACTAATAGATGGACATGACTGGATACTCGGCCACTGCAGGGGATGAAGAGGTATCGCTGGTCCAAGAGTAGAAATTCTGCCTTACTTAGGAGAGATAGTCCCTGTTGGGAGCTAGGTTGGTCGGGCTTAGGAGGTAAGAACTCTGCCGGGGGTGTCAGACGAAACATGGTCTCTGGCACAGCTGATCCTCCATTCAGGTATACTGGCTAAGAAGGAGTACTTTGATTCTGCACTTTGAAGCTCAATTACTTCTGGAGAAGCGATCGATGTTCTTCTGATGTTCAACAATCAAAAGAAATTGCCATCTTTATTTTAAAAGCAGAAAAATTTTGACAAGTAAATTCATTTTTTTGTTTTGTTTCAAGAATCGTTGATCATATTAAAATGTCATTCTATAAAGCTAAAACAAATGAGAATTATAAACAAAAGCACAAGGGCTCAAATTTTATTGATAGGATGGAAATCAGCCAAACGCGTGATTCCATAGAGTATTTACAAAGTTCAAAAAATGGTAATTTAAGGGAAGAAGGATACATTGAAACATAACGACCACTATCCTTCTACCAACTTTGAATTCGGGACATCCTGAGCTTCTGTCGAAGATGACCGTGACTGGAGTTTTTCTTCTGATGGATGGCATTACCGCTGCTAAGGGACTTGCCCCTGTTGAACATAGTTACTTGCCATTATCCCTAACTTTTGCCTGGATCGTACTGTGATGTTTCCAACCCACCGGGATGATTTTTTGATCATGTCTCTAATTTTTGCCTGGACCTCCCTTTTGGGTTTTCAATCCACCGAGACATTTTTTTTTGTTTTTAGGCGAAGTATTTCTTGACTACATCAACATTTGTGGGGTAGGCAAATTCCTCTCCATCCATGGTTGCAAGTCTCAAGGTGCCGCCTGAGAAAGCTTTCTTGACCACATAGGGGCCGTTATAATTCAGAGTCCATTTGCCCCGAGAATCAGTGAGAAATGATTGTATCTTTTTGAGCACAATGTCTCCTTTCCTGAAGACGCGAGGTCGAACCTTTTTGTCAAATGCCTTCTTCATTCTTTGCTGATACAACTGACCATGGCATAGTGCCGTGATTCGCTTCTCCTCGATCAAGTTTAGTTCGTCGTATCGACTTTGACATCATTCAGCCTCTGTTAGCTTAGCTTCCATCAATACCCGGATTGATGGGATCTCTATTTCTATGGGGAGCACTGCCTCCATACCATATACTAGAGAGAAAGGGGTTGCCCCTGTTGAAGTGCGGACAGATGTGCGATAACCGTGAAGAGCAAAGGGTAGCATCTCGTGCCAATCTTTATAGGTTACAACCATCTTCTGAGCAATCTTCTTGATGTTCTTGTTAGCCGCTTCTACCGCTCCGTTCATCTTGGGTCGGTAGGGAGATGAGTTATGGTGCTCGATCTTAAACTCTGTACATAACCCTTTCATCATCTTATTGCTCAAGTTGGATCCATTATCAGTAATGATCTGGCTAGGAACACCATAACGGCAGATGATATTGTTTTTAACGAATCGGACCACCACTTGTCGGGTTACATTAGCGTACGACGCTGCTTCGACCCACTTGGTGAAGTAATCAATGGCTACCGGGATGAACCGATGTCCGTTCAAAGCTTTAGTTTCGATCATACCAATCATGTCGATTCCCCCATATGGAAAAAGGCCATGGGGAAGAGAGAACTTTGAGATGTGTTGGCGGTACATGGATTTTGTCGGAGTATATCTGACACTTGTGACACCTCCTCATGTACTTGTAGCAGTCGGATTCCATTGTCAACCAATAGTACCCTGCTCTCAGAATTTTTCTCGCCATTGTATGTCCATTGGCATGAGTGCTAAAGGATCCTTCGTGAATTTCTTTTATCAGCATGTCTACTTCTGGTCTGTCTACACATCGGAGCAAGACCATGTCAAAGTTCCTCTTATAGAGTGTATCACCGCTCAGGAAGAAGTTTCCAGCCAGTCTTCTGAGGGTTTTTCTGTCTTTCCTTAGTGCCCCAGATGGGTACTCTTGTTTCTGAAGGAAGCATTTTATATCATGATACCAAGGTTTATCGTTTATGACTGCTTCAACTATGAAGATGTAAGCGGGCCGTTCAAGGCGCATGATGTCGATCTTAGGTAGGTCGCTCCATTGACCTATACTAATCATGGAAGAGAGAGTGGCTAATGCATCAGCCATGTGATTCTCTTCACGAGGGATATGATGAAACTCATTTCTGTTGAAGAAAGGTAACAACCTTCTTGCATAATCTTTGTAAGGAATCAATCCGGATTGGTATGTGTTCCAATCTCCTTTGATCTGATTGACGACCAAAGCTGAGTCGCCATAAACATCCAAATTTTTTATTCTCAAATCGATCGCTTCCTCGAGACCCATGATACAAGCTTCGTATTCGGCCTCATTGTTCGTACACTTGAATGTAAGTCTGGCAGTGAAAGGAATGTGGGTACCCTGAGGTGTTATGATGATAGCCCCAATTTCGTTTCCGTAATGATTGACATCTCCGTCAAAGATTAGTCCCCATTGGGAACCTAGTTCTGTCCCTTCACTGGGTAGCGGTTCATCGCAGTCTTTCATTTTTAGATACATGACATCTTCGTCTGGGAAGTCAAATCCGACTGATTCCTAATCGTCAATCGGTTGATGAGCCAAATGATCGGCTAAAATACTTCCCTTAATGGCTTTTTGAGCATGGTATTCGATGTCATTTTCTGATAACAACATCTTCCAACGGGCAATCCTTCTCGTGAGAGCAGGTTTTTCAAATACATACTTGGTTGGATCCATTTTGGAGACCAACCAAGTAGTGTGACGAATCATATACTGGCGAAGACGTTTGGCTGCCCAAGCCAAAGCACAGCAAGTTTTCTCGGGCACAGTGTATCAAGTCTCGCAGTCGGTGAATTTCTTGCTCAAATAGTAGATGGCAGACTCTTTCCTTTTCGTTTCGTCTTGTTGGCCAAGTACACAACCCATGGAGTCTTCCAGGACTGTGAGGTAAATGATCAGTGGTCTTCCTTCCACTGGAGGTGATAGAATCGGTGGGTTCAACAGGTATTCCTTGATACTGTCAAAGGCGGTTTGGCAGTCCTCTGTCCAAACGCAGTCCTGATTCTTTTTGAGTAATTTGAAAATCAGCGCACATGTCGCGGTCATGAGGAATATGAATCTGGAGATGTAGTTCAAACGTCCCAGGAATCCTCTGACTTGTTTTTCAGTTTTCGGAGAAGGCATTCCTTGAATGGCCTTGACCTTGTCAGGATCAATCTCAATTCCTTTTGGGCTGACGATGAACCCTAAGAGTTTCCCCGAACGGACACCGAAGGTGCACTTGTTGGGATTTAAGCAGAGTTTATACTTTCTCAATCGCTCAAATAGTTTTGACAGGTGGGTCACATGCTCCTCTTCTGTTTTAGATTTGGCAATCATGTCATCGACATATACCTCAATTTCCTTGTGTATCATGTCATGAAACAGAGTAGTCATGGCCCGTTGATAGGTTGCCCCGGCGTTCTTCAAACCGAATGCATTACCTTATAACAAAAGGTACCCCATGGGGTGATAAACGAAGCTTTCTCCATGTCTTTCGGCGCCATTTTTATCTGATTATAGCCCGAGAATCCATCCATGAAGGAGAAAACCTTGAACTTTGTTGTACTGTCTACCAGCATGTCAATGTGTGGCAAAGGAAAGTCGTCCTTTGGACTAGCCTTGTTTAGATCTCTGTAATCGACACACATTCTGACTTTTTCGTCCTTTTTCGGAACAGGTACTATGTTGGCTAACCATTGAGGATATTCTGACGTGGCGAGGAAACCCGCGTCAATTTGTTTCTGTACCTCCTCTTTGATTTTGATGGCCATGTCTGGATGAGTCTGTCTCAGTCTTTGTATCACTGGTGGATATTCTGATTTCAACGGTAAGTGATGTTCCACGATGCTGGTATCCAACCCTGGCATGTCCTGATAGGACCAAGCGAATACATCGGGGAACTCTTTGAGGAGCTTTGTTAAACTCTCTTTGGCAGTTGGACTGAGCAGTGCCCCAATCCTGATTTCTTTTCTCTCTTTTTCTGAACCCACGTTGATCGTTTCCAATGGCTCTTTGTGAAGTTCAATGGACCTTTCCTTCTGTCTTAGTAGTCAGGAGATCTCTTCTAGAATTTCGTTGTCAACTTCTTCTTCAGCCCCAAATACCGGGAACTCAAAGTTGGGAGAAGGCATCGGATCGTATGTTTCAACGAGGTTTAAAACAAGCAATCTGCATGACGTGATGATTTGTGTTTAGAAGAGATAGAGAAAATGCAAGTGTGTGCAGTGTATTTTTTTGAAAAACTGCTTGTTTATTATTATTTGTTTTTTAGGATTACCATTTTCTGAGAAAAGCAAAAAGAGAAAACAGCAATAACTGCAGAAATTACAGAACGATGTTATTTTATTTATGAACAAGTCGATTATTGAAACTACATCCCTATAAAACAAAACTCGGTCGCTTTGGGCAAAGCGAAGAGGGATAATTTACAGAAAGCGAGCCCTATCAAAACATCCGTTTCACCTGGGCAGGGTGAAAGGTTAAAGACGACAATTACTTTGACTTATGAACAATCTTCGGAACATCGAAAACAACCCATTGGCAGCGAACTCCTCAGTGAATCACAAAGTCTAGTACTTTTCTTGATTTGTCTTCAGAAATAACGCTGATTTCTGGTGGAGCATGATCATTGGAATCTGTCTCCCAGGCAGAGTTGTCATAGGAGGATTCCTCTGTTGTATTTTGCATAGTATTTGTGCTCTCAGGTAAATCTCCCCATCCAGTTGGCTCGATGTCTTCGAGCCTAATATGAGAGCTTTCGGGAGCAGTGTATTTGACCATATAGTCGAATTTTCCACTTGGTTGTCCTAAGGTGTCCCACACTTCTGTGGAATGGAGGGGTCATCCCTTTCGATGACATTGACCTCAGGAAAACCATAGTTGATGAATTCTAGTCCGGTAAGCTTTGCCAATTCATCGTCATACTGGATAGGTTCTGAATGACCTAAGTGTTGATCCCATGACATGGTGGGGACGCAGGTATTCTGTTCAATGCGCTCAGCTGATTTTCATTGTTCGACTGATTTTCTTGCCCCAAGTCTCCTGGGTACGGCTGTCACATAGGCAGACCATCCATTGGGCCATAATAGTCATGGTCAAAGTTGTCTCTCATCAGAGTGTCCTCCTCTAATGAGTTTGGTGGAGCACGACATCCTTCTGGATCACAATCTCCGTATATCATTTCGACGTCTGACCTGGGTATAAATCTCAGACTATGTGCGGGATAGAAAAATGGCAAAGGCACTTGTTCCTGAGACATATAACCGTCCTCGTTGAGATAGGACTTCCATTCCTCATCCATATCGGAGGGATCTCCCTCGTTGATAGTATGGACTGTTTGAGGTACTGGGTGAAGGAAACCTCCACTGTGGAAGAAGTCCCGAATGGGATGAAGACTTTCATCATTAGTGGCAGTCTGGGTACAGGTTGCAGAGAAACCAAGACCCTTCTTTGTTTTATTATCAGTAGGAATGATAAGCTATCCCCATCCCTTGGCGTTTTTACTTTTGATCACTTCGAGAGCATCTCTGTATGAGGAGATCGATGTTCCTTTTTCTGATTGATTCTCATTGCTCACCGAAAGTGCTTGGAACCGAGTCCCAATAACCTCCTTGGGTTCTACACAAGTAGATAATGACAAGTTACTCACGAGCAAGGCTTGTTCTCCACAAACCGTGACGAGTTGATCATTCTTGACGAACTTCAGTTTCTGGTGCAGCGTCGAAGTGACCGCCCCAACCTGGTGTATCCAAGGTCTTCCTAATAAGCAACTGTATGTTGCCCGGATGTCTATGACCTAGAAAGTAATTAGGAAAGTGTGAGGACCGATAGTTATGGGAAGGTCGACTTCGATGATAACTGCTTTCCGAGACCCATCAAATGCTTTGACGATGACCTCACTGCCCTCATCGGGGATCCTTTGAATGATAGTCGCATTAGAGTGGACTTCGGCATAACAGTGATGGCCGATCCTGTGTCTACCAGTACGCTGGCTAAAGCATCGTCCTGGAAGTTAACTGTGATATTGAGTGCCATGTTGTGACTTTTTCCCCCTCTGGCAAATCCTCATCACTGAATCCTAAGTTGTTGCAGGAAGTGATGTTAGAGATGATGCTATCGAACTGTCGTATTGACACATCCTGTTCCACAAAGGCCTGCTCTAAGACTTTCTGTAGAGCCTTCCTGTGGGCTTCGGAACTGAGTAAAAGTGATAGCACTGAGATCTTTGAAGGAGTTTGTAACAGCTGATCAACAATGTTGCATTCACTCCTTTGGATGAGCTTCAGCATCTCATCATTGTTTTTCGAAAGGTCGGGATTACTGAATTGACCGACTGGTGGATTCTGTCTGAAGTTCCTTTTCTCTATTAGGTTCTCCAACCCCTCGGTTGAAGATTCGACCGCTCCATGTTACACGACTGATGTCTGCAATATTCACGACGGAGGGTAATGGAATTTCCTTTCCATTCTCAATTATTGTTGCACCGTATTTGTAAGGGATCGCCTTAGCTGATTCATACGGTAACAGTCCCGGTAGATAGATAACTACAGGAGCCTTCTGACTTTTCTGACTGTCGTAAGTAACTTCAATCAGTTCCTTTCTAAGAACCTTTGATTCGTCCAGTAGAGGGATGATGGTACAAACATCCTTGTTCCTCTTAGGGTCAGAGATTGCAACCACGTCTCTGATTTGATCTGCGAAGTAGTCCGGCGTCTAGTCAACGGACCCCGAAGCTAGGTATGGGTGAATCTCCTTGCGATCCAACTGACCTTGGAGAGCTGCTCGCATGAGGTAGCATCCTTGGCTATTTTCCGAACAGACTCTACAACGTTCATAGTTGTGTGGCGGCACCTGGCCACGCCCGCTTTGAATGCAGTGTAACCTCACTAGATCTGTTTCCGTAGATCGGACATCCTGACTTCGATGTCGAGTAGGGTTCCCATCAACCACACTGATTTGTTGCGTGTCTTCATCCATGTAGATTGGAAGCCACCAGTGGTTTAATAAGTGTTGTAAAGTTCGTTGAATGAGAGCGCACCCTTAGTTACTCTCATAACATCCTTTACAGCTCAGATAATCATGCGAAGTGAGATAACCAAGTTGGACCTGCCTGGCGTGTAACTCCACCAAGCTGGTATTCATTAGACGAATATCAAAGATTTGAATCATGTTGATCTGGTAGGGATTCCTATCATGGTAGTCCTGGATCCATCCAAGATCCATCTGACACTGGAGGGCCTCTTGCACAAAAGAGCATCCATATTTGTTTACCGAGCAAGTCAGACAGGAATTGTAATCGTGCCACGGCAGATTATGATACTGGCTTTGCCTTGAGTGCATCGCCACCAAGTTGACATTCATTGCACGGATGTCGTGATTCTGAATGATGTTGGAATTCGTATAGGTCATGCTAACTCCACGAACTCGATGCTCTTGGATCCATCCGAGATCCAATTGTTCCTGTAGAGCTGATTGCACCACAAAACATCCCTGATTATTCTTAGAGAAGATATCACACTGGTGATAGTTATGAGGTGGCACATGGCCATATCCGCTATGTCTACAATGCATCTTGACCAAATTGGCCCTTAATAAGAGTACATCATGAATTTGATAGATGTTGTTAGACTCTCCCTCTATCAAATTGACTGTAGCTTTCTTGTGTTGAGGCAGCGGGTTTGTGAGAACATTTGGATTTGTATCCTTGAAAGATAAGACCCCGCTCCTAACAAGCTTTTGCACATCAGATTTGAAACGGAGACAGTTTTCTATGTTGTGCCCTGGTCCTCCTTGATTGTAAGGGCAAGTTTGATCCGCTTTGAACCCAAAAGGCAGATTTTTTGGTATTGTAAGAGGAGACTTAGTCTGGATGTGCCCCTTGACCAGTAGTAACGAAAACAGTTCGGCGTACAACATGGGTATAGTTTCAAACCCTGGTGGTCGCGTTGTACGGTTGTTGTTGTACGGAGGACGAGTCTGCTGAAGAGACTGTTGTGTCCTTTGCTGAAATTGCTGTTGATTAGGTTGGCTCTGCGCAACCTGAGGTTGATACGTAGGAACAGGCGCAGGATTGATAGCAGGAGTTACAGCTGCTACTGGTTGATAACATCGCCTTTGCTTTCCGAGAGAGATATTCCCAATATCCTGCTCCTTTTTCTTAGGGAGAGCACTACCGTATCGTTTTGTACTACTTGATGATCCAGCGTCTTTTACTAAACGTCCTTCTCAGACTGCTTCCTCAAGACGAACTCCCATGCCCACCATCTCGGTGAAGTCACTGGGTGCACTGGCGACCATTCTGTCATAGTAAAATGAGCTCAAGGTCTTTAAGAAGATCTTTGTCATCTCTTTTTCCTCCAGAGGTGGAGAAATCTGAGCGGCAATTTCACGCCATCTCTGAGCATACTCCTTAAAGGTTTCCTTGTCCTTTTGTGACATTGATCTGAGTTGATCTCTGTCCGGTGCCATGTCCAAATTGTATTTATATTGTTGAATGAAAGCAGCGCCAAGATCTTTGAACGTGCCAATCTTAGCGCGGTTTAAATCCATGTACCATTTTAATGCGGCACCGGTTAAACTATCCTGAAAGTAGTGAATCAGTAGCTCCTGGTTCTTTGTCTGAGCTGACATTCGCCGAGCGTACATCACTAAATGACTCTGAGGGCAAGAGTTACCCTTGTACTTTTCAAAGTCTGGCACTTGGAACTTGTGTGGAACTTTCACATTGGGGACCAAGCAGAGGTCCGCGGCATCCTTTCCAAATAGATCCTGACCGCGAAGGGCCTGCAGTTCTTTCTGCATCTCCAGGAATTGTTCCTGGAACTCATTCATTCTGTCGAACATGCTTTCGTTTCCACCAGAAGGTATCTGGGGAATCTGTCCTTCCGGGACAGTGTGTACCACGGGCGGTGGTATAGTCATTATGGCCGAGACTCTTGGTGCCTCCCGAAGTTTGTAACCTTCAGGAGTTGCTGTCATGCCCCTGACATCTTCCCTTTCCCGAAGTTTGTAACCTTCAGGCCCAGCGGTTCCTGCTGTGGTTCCCTGATCCTCAGCGATCGGCGGAACATATCCTTCCGGGATATAGTTAAGTGGCATGCCCCAGGGGCGATCTTTCGGCATCTTGTACCTAGGATCATACTTCTCCACTATGGGCCTTGATGTGATCTCTGAGATCACAGTCCTTTGTTGTTGCATCTGAGCTTCTACTAGAGCTTGCATGTCGTTATGAAGCTTTCTCAGATCTTCTTTCAGAGTGTCAATCTCTTCTCTCAACTCTCTGTTATCTTCCTCGAGATCATCCATCTTTTTCTGACGATTAGCCCGAGTATTGTACGAATGAGACAGTTTGACTCTAGAATTGAGACGCAAACGTGAGATTCCCAGGTAAGAAGAAGGCGTTTATGAGAATGATGAATGCAATGATTATTAATTATTTTTGTTTATTCAAAGTAAACTTTGACAATTGGATTGCAAATATCAAACAGTGGGGAAACCCCATTTTATTGAATTCAAAGGATTGCAGAAATGGAAATACAGTAGATTACAAAGTGCTGGAAAAGGAAACCTAAACTAATGGATCCTGAGTCCTCTCTGAAGAGAGCTCAAGTGCTGGTTCGGGTACTTTCCTTTTCTTTGACCGGGCCCCTTGGGCCGTTGTCGGGTTGTCATTCCTTTGCCAAGTAAAAGGAGCGAGCAAATTCCTTTGGTCATCCTGATTTTCTACAGCATGTTGCTCTAAAATCTCAATCAGGCCATCTTTTTCTCTTAACAGTTGCTGTATTTTCTTACACTCCATATTGAGAATACGGTACTTGTTCCTCCAAGACCTCTTCTCCTGCTGAACTTTGCTGAGAGTAACCTGAAGTTTTTCCGTCTCAGACATGAAATAAAGGGCAGAGTCCCTTACTGGAAGAACTTCCTGATGAGGGTAAGGCATCCTCAGCTTGAGAGCTCTAGTTTGTACCTAGTGGAGATAAGGCTCCTTTGAGACACAGTCTGGTTTTCCTAGAGACTCTCGTCCTTTCTTATGAACATGTTTCCAAGCGTGCACTATTTCCGTCTTTAGTGCCCTGTCATTTTATCCTTCCTTGAAGAAAAGACCTTCCAGATGAGCATTCCGTGGGACGTGCCTTATCGGGTATCCGAATTGACGACGAACGAGAATTGGATGATAGTTGATTCCTCCCTTAGTTCCTATAAGGGGTACATTTGGGAAATTTCCACAACGGTCAATGATCCTGATCCCGTCATAGATTCGATTGTACCAATCGATGTCAGAGTTGGTAAGAGACATGATTTTCTGCGACCAATGTAAAGTATTCTTTTGATCCCAAAATGCAGCAGACTTGGGCAAATGGGAAGTGAACCATTTGTATAGCAGGGGTACACAGCATGTGAGTCCTGACTTCTGACTCGTCCAAATAAATTGCTCTTGCAATGGTTTGATCCTTTGGAATTTCTTCCAGTGCAGAAAAGGGAGCTTGATCAGTGATATGTAAATCAGTTAGGTGAGAATACTCCTTCAGCGTTGGTGCAAGCTGATAATCCAGGAATGTGAAATAGTGATAGACCGGATCGTAGAACTGGATTAGCGTGGACAGGATTCCTTTGATTATATGAACTCTTAACAAGGACAGCAGTCCTCCATACTTGGCTCTGAAAGCCTCGTGGTTGGTGATCATTCTCGCCAAACCTCTTAAATCCTCTAACTTTGGAACCTTGAAGGTGTACTTATGATTTTTCCTTCTACCAAAATCCATTAGCGCAATCTCTTTCTCTGACATTTGCAATCATTGTCTTAGTTTAATTTGGAAAAGAGAGACTAGAGGAGAAGTTTTTTTTTGTTTTAATGTTTTTTAAATGAATGCATGAATGTAGCACACAAAAACATAGAAAAAACATGGGGTCAAAGGGTCGGTGTCATGAAGTCAAGGCTCTACCCCCCCCCCCCCAAAAAAAGGTTTATACTGGTGATTTTTTGTACCTATCCGCAAAATCATTGACCCCTTTAGGATAACAACAGCAAGCGGATCGTCAGCGAGCTGATGTATCCTGGAATGATCTCAGATGAGGGTAGTATCACGTGATAACTATTTTCGATAGCTTCCGCACTACAAAATGGCTTAAGTCTACTAAAAACCTCAGCTTCACAGATAACCCAGTCGACCACACTACTTTCAACAACCGAAGTCGTATAGGCAATGTATCTGCACAGGGAGTCTCCACTGAGTTTGATGGTCGAAGCAGTACCTTATCAACTAAGGCTCTCAGATGATACCAAACCAGTATCTCTACAAAAGAGATTCTTCGGGTGGTTGAAGCAGTCCCTTATCAACTTAGGTTCTCCGATGATACCAAAGCAGTATCTCTACAAATGAGAATCTTCCGGTGGTCTAAGCAGCACCTTATCAACAAAGGCTCTCCGATTATACCAAAGCAATATCTCTACAAACGAGATTCTTCGCGTGGCCGAAGCAGCACCTTATCAGCTAAGGCTCTCAGATTATACCAAAGCAGTATCACTGTAAACGAGATTTTTCGGGTGGTTAAAGTAGTCCCTTATCAACTAAGGTTCTACAATGACACCAAAGCAGTATCTCTGAACATATGAGATTCTTCAGGTGGTCGAAGCAGTCCCTTATCAACTAAGGTTCTTTAATGATACCAAAGAAGCATCTCAATAAACGAGATTCCTCGTGTGGTCGAAGCAGTCCCTTATAAACTAAGGTTCTTAGATGATACCAAAGCAGCATCTCAACGAAAGAGATTCTTTGGGTGGTCGAAGCAGTCCCTTATCAACTAAGGTTCTTCGATGATACCAAAGAAGTATCTCAACAAACAAGATTCTTCGGGAGGTCGATACAGCACTTTATAAACTAAGGTTCTTCCCGATACCAAAGTAGTATCTTAACCGAACATGAGATTCTTCGGGTGGTCGAAGCAGCAACTTATAAACTAAGGCTCTTCATAATACCAAAGTAGTATATACACAAACGAGATTCTTCGGATGGTCGAAGCAGCCCCTTATCAACTAAAGCTCTCCGATGATACCAAAGCATTATCTCTACAAACGATATTCTTCGGGTGGTCAAAGCAGTCCCATATCAACGAAGGCTCTCCGATGATACCAAAGCAGTATCTCTAAAAATGAGACTCTTCGGGTGGTCGAAGCAGCACCTTATCAACTAAGGCTCTCAGTTTATACCAAACCAGTATCTCTACAAAAGAGATTCTTCAGGTGGTTGAAGCAGTCCCTTATCAACTAAGGTTCTATGATGATACCAAAGCAGCATCTCAACAAACAAGATTCTTCGGGTGGTCGAAGCAGCACCTTAAAAACTAAGGTTCTCCGATGATACCAAAGCAGTATCTCTGAACACATGAGATTCTTCGGGTGGTCGAAGCAGTCCCTTAACAACTAAGGCTCTTCGATGATACCTGAGCAGCATCTTAATAAACGAGATTCTTCGTGTGGTCGAAGCAGTCCCTTATTAATTAAGGATCTTCGATGATACCAAAGCAGCATCTCAACAAAAGAGATTCTTCGGGTGGTAGAAGTAGTCCCTTATCAACTAAGGTTCTTCGATGATACCAAAGAAGTATCTCAACAAACGATATTCTTCGGGTGGTTGGTGCAGCACCTTATAAACTAAGGCTCTTCGCAATACCAAAGTAGTATATCAACAAACGAGATTCTTCGGGTGGTCGAAGCAGCACCTCATCAAATAAGGCTCTCCGATGACACCAAAGCAGTATCTCTACAAACGAGATTCTTCGGGTGGTCAAAGACACACCTTATCAACTAAGGCTCTCCGATGATACCAAAGCAGTATCTCTATAATCGAGATTCTTCGGGTGGTCGAAGCAGCACCTTATCAACTAAGGCTCTCAGATGATACTAAAGCAGTATCTCTAAAAACGAGATTCTTTGGGTGGTCGAAGCATTCCCTTATCAATTAAGGTTCTACGATGATACCAAAGCACCATCTCAACAAACGAGATTCTTCGGGTGATCAAAGCAGCACCTTATAAACTAAGGATCTACGTTGATAACAAAGCAGTATCTCTGAACACATGAGATTCTTCGGGTGGTCGAAGCATTCCCTTATCAACTAAGGTTCTTTAATGATACCAAAGTAGCATCTCAACAAACGAGATTCTTTGGGTGGTCGAAGTAGCACCTTATAAACTAAGATTCTTCACGATTCCAAAGCACTATCTCTGAACATATGAGATTCTTCGGGTGGTCGAAGCAGCACCTTATCAAATAAGGTTCTTCACGACACCAAAGCAGTATCTAAACCAAACATGAGATTCTTCGGGTGGTCGAAGCAGCACCTTATAAACTAAGGTTCTTCGCAATACCAAAGCAGTATCTCTGAACACATGAGATTTTCTAGGTTGTCGAAGCAGCACCTTATCAACTAAGGTTCTTCGCGATACCAAAGCAGTATCTCAACAAAACATGAGATTCTTCGGGTGGTTGAAGCAACACCTTATAAACTAAGGCTCTTCGCGATACCAATGCAGTATATCAACAAATGAAATTCTTCGGGGGGTCGAAGCAGTACCTTATAAACTAACACTCTGCGCGATACCAAATCAGTATCTCTGAACAAATGAGATTCTTCGGGTGGACGAAGAGGCACCTTATCAACTAAGGGTCTCCGATGATACCAAAGCAGTATCTCAACAAACGAGATTCTTCGGGTGGTCGAAGCAGCACCTTATCAACTTAGGCTCTCCGATGATACCAAAGCAGTATCTCTACAAATGAGAATCTTCGGGTGGTCTAAGCAGCACCTTATCAACAAAGGCTCTCCGATTATACCAAAGCAATATCTCTACAAACGAGATTCTTCGGGTGGTCGAAGCAGCACCTTATCAGTTAAGGCTCTCAGATTATACCAAAGCAGTATCACTGTAAACGAGATTCTTCGGGTGGTTAAAGCAGTCCCTTATCAACTAAGGTTCTACAATGACACCAAAGCAGTATCTCTGAACATATGAGATTCTTCAGGTGGTCGAAGCAGTCCCTTATCAACTAAGGTTCTTCGATGATACCAAAGAAGCATCTCAATAAACGAGATTCTTCGTGTGGTCGAAGCAGTCCCGTATCAACTAAGATTCTTAGATGATACCAAAGCAGCATCTCAACGAAAGAGATTCTTTGGGTGGTCGAAGCAGTCCCTTATCAACTAAGGTTCTTCGATGATACCAAAGAAGTATCTCAACAAACAAGATTCTTCGGGAGGTCGATACAACACTTTATAAACTAAGGTTCTTCCCGATACCAAAGTAGTATCTTAACCAAACATGAGATTCTTCGGGTGGTCGAAGCAGCAACTTATAAACTAAGGCTCTTCACAATACCAAATTAGTATATACACAAACGAGATTCTTCGGATGGTCGAAGCAGCACCTTATCAACTAAAGCTCTCCGATGATACCAAAGCATTATCTCTACAAACGACATTCTTCGGGTGGTCAAAGCAGTCCCATATCAACGAAGGCTCTCCGATGATACCAAAGCAGTATCTCTAAAAATGAGACTCTTCGGGTGGTCGAAGCAGCACCTTATCAACTAAGGCTCTCAGTTGATACCAAACCAGTATCTCTACAAAAGAGATTCTTCAGGTGGTTGAAGCAGTCCCTTATCAACTAAGGTTCTATGATGATACCAAAGCAGCATCTCAACAAACAAGATTCTTCGGGTGGTCGAAGCAGCACCTTAAAAACTAAGGTTCTCCGATGATACCAAAGCAGTATCTCTGAACACATGAGATTCTTCGGGTGGTCGAAGCAATCCCTTAACAACTAAGGCTCTTCGATGATACCTGAGCAATATCTTAATAAACGAGATTCTTCGTGTGGTTGAAGCAGTCCCTTATCAATTAAGGATCTTCGATGATACCAAAGCAGCATCTCAACAAAAGAGATTCTTCGGGTGGTAGAAGTAGTCCCTTATCAACTAAGGTTCTTCGATGATACCAAAGAAGTATCTCAACAAACGATATTCTTTGGGTGGTTGGTGCAGCACCTTATAAACTAAGGCTCTTCGCAATACCAAAGTAGTATATCAACAAACGAGATTCTTCGGGTGGTCGAAGCAGCACCTCATCAAATAAGGCTCTCCGATGACACCAAAGCAGTATCTCTACAAACGAGATTCTTCGGGTGGTCAAAGACGCACCTTATCAACTAAGGCTCTCCGATGATACCAAAGCAGTATCTCTATAATCGAGATTCTTCGGGTGGTCGAAGTAGCACCTTATCAACTAAGGCTCTCAGATGATACTAAAGCAGTATCTCTAAAAACGAGATTCTTTGGGTGGTCGAAGCAGTCCCTTATCAATTAAGGTTCTACGATGATACCAAAGCACCATCTCAACAAACGAGATTCTTCGGGTGATCAAAGCAGCACCTTATAAACTAAGGATCTCCGTTGATAACAAAGTAGTATCTCTGAACACATGAGATTCTTCGGGTGGTCGAAGCATTCCCTTATCAACTAAGGTTCTTTAATGATACCAAAGTAGCATCTCATCAAACGAGATTCTTTGGGTGGTCGAAGTAGCACCTTATAAACTAAGATTCTTCACGATTCCAAAGCACTATCTCTGAACATATGAGATTCTTCGGGTGGTCGAAGCAGCACCTTATCAAATAAGGTTCTTCACGACACCAAAGCTGTATCTAAACCAAACATGAGATTCTTCGGGTGGTCGAAGCAGCACCTTATAAACTAAGGTTCTTCGCAATACCAAAGCAGTATCTCTGAACACATGAGATTTTCCAGGTTGTCGAAGCAGCACCTTATCAACTAAGGTTCTTCGCGATACCAAAGCAGTATCTCAACAAAACATGAGATTCTTCGGGTGGTTGAAGCAACACCTTATAAACTAAGGCTCTTCGCGATACCAATGCAGTATATCAACAAATGAAATTCTTCGGGGGGTCGAAGCAGTACCTTATAAACTAACACTCTGCGCGATACCAAATCAGTATCTCTGAACAAATGAGATTCTTCGGGTGGACGAAGAGGCACCTTATCAACTAAGGGTCTCCGATGATACCAAAGCAGTATCTCAACAAACGAGATTCTTCGGGTGGTCGAAGAAGCACCTTATCAACTTAGGCTCTCCGATGATACCAAAGCAGTATCTCTACAAATGAGAATCTTCGGGTGGTCTAAGCAGCACCTTATCAACAAAGGCTCTCCGATTATACCAAAGCAATATCTCTACAAACGAGATTCTTCGGGTGGTCGAAGCAGCACCTTATCAGTTAAGGCTCTCAGATTATACCAAAGCAGTATCACTGTAAACGAGATTCTTCGGGTGGTTAAAGCAGTCCCTTATCAACTAAGGTTCTACAATGACACCAAAGCAGTATCTCTGAACATATGAGATTCTTCAGGTGGTCGAAGCAGTCCCTTATCAACTAAGGTTCTTCGATGATACCAAAGAAGCATCTCAATAAACGAGATTCTTCGTGTGGTCGAAGCAGTCCCTTATCAACTAAGATTCTTAGATGATACCAAAGCAGCATCTCAACGAAAGAGATTCTTTGGGTGGTCGAAGCAGTCCCTTATCAACTAAGGTTCTTCGATGATACCAAAGAAGTATCTCAACAAACAAGATTCTTCGGGAGGTCGATACAGCACTTTATAAACTAAGGTTCTTCCCGATACCAAAGTAGTATCTTAACCAAACATGAGATTCTTCGGGTGGTCGAAGCAGCAACTTATAAACTAAGGCTCTTCACAATACCAAATTAGTATATACACAAACGAGATTCTTCGGATGGTCGAAGCAGCACCTTATCAACTAAAGCTCTCCGATGATACCAAAGCATTATCTCTACAAACGATATTCTTCGGGTGGTCGAAGCAGTCCCATATCAACGAAGGCCCTCTGATGATACCAAAGCAATATCTCTAAAAATGAGATTCTTCGGGTGGTCGAAGCAGAACCTTATCAACTAAGGCTCTCAGTTGATACCAAACCAGTATCTCTACAAAAGAGATTCTTCAGGTGGTTGAAGCAGTCTCTTATCAACTAAGGATCTAGGATGATACCAAAGCAGCATCTCAACAAACGAGATTCTTCGGGTGGTCGTAGCAGCACCTTATAAACTAAGGTTCTCCGATGATACTAAAGCAGTATCTCAACAAACGAGATTCTTCGGGTGGTCGCTGCAGCACCTTATAAACTTAGGCTCTTCGCAATACCAAAGGAGTATATCAACAAACGAGATTCTTCGGGTGGTCGAAGCAGCACCTCATCAAATAAGGCTCTCCGATGACACCAAAGCAGTATCTCTACAAACGAGATTCTTCGAGTGGTCGAAGACGCACCTTATCAACTAAGGCTCTCCGATGATACCAAAACAATATCTCTATAATCGAGATTCTTCGGGTGGTCGAAGCAGCACCTTATCAACTAAGGCTCTCAGATGATACCAAAGTATTATCTCTAAAAACGAGATTCTTTGGGTGGTCGAAGCAGTCCCTTATCAACTAAGGTTCTACGATGATACCAAAGCAACATCTCAACAAACGAGATTCTTCGTGTGGTCAAAGTAGAACCTTATAAACTAAGGATCTCCGGTGATAACAAAGCAGTATCTCTGAACACATGAGATTCTTCGGGTGGTCGAAGCATTCCCTTATCAACTAAGGTTCTTTGATGATACCAAAGTAGCATCTCAACAAACGAGATTCTTCGGGTGGTCGAAGCAGAACCTTATAAACTAAGGTTCTTCGCAATACCAAAGCAGTATCTCTGAACACATGAAACTTTTTGGGTTGTCGAAGCAGCACCTTATCAACTAAGGTTCTTTGCGATACCAAAGCAGTATCTCAACAAAACATGAGATTCTTCGGGTGGTCGAAGTAACACCTTATAAACTAAGGCTCTTCGCGATACAAATGCAGTATATCAACAAACGAAATTCTTCGGGTGGTCGAAGCAGTACCTTATAAACTAACACTCTGCGCGATACCAAATCAGTATCTCTGAACAAATGAGATTCTTCGGGTGGACGAAGAGGCACCTTATCAACTAAGGGTCTCGGATGATACCAAAGCAGTATCTCAACAAACGAGATTCTTCGGGTGGTCGAAGCAGCACCTTATCAACTTAGGCTCTCCGATGATACCAAAGCAGTATCTCTATAAATGAGAATCTTTGGTTGCTCTAAGCAGCACCTTATCAACAAAGGCTCTCCGATTATAGCAAAGCAATATCTCTACAAACGAGATTCTTCGGGTGGTCGAAGCAGAACCTTATCAACTAAAGCTCTCTGATGATACCAAAGCATTATCTCTACAAACGAGATTCTTCGGGTGGTCAAAACAGTACCATATCAACTAAGGCTCTCCGATGATACCAAAACAGTATCTCTAAAAATGAGATTCTTCGGATGGTCTAAGCAGCACCTTATCAACTAAGGCTCTCAGATGATACCAAACTAGTATCTCTACAAAAGAGATTCTTCGGGTGGTTGAGTAGTCCCTTATCAACTAAGGTTATACGATGATACCAAAGCAGCATCTCAATAAACGAGATTCTTTGGGTGGTCGAAGTAGCACCTTATAAACTAAGGTTCTCCGATGATACCAAAGCAATATATCTGAACACTTGAGATTCTTCGGGTGGTCGAAGCAGTCCCTTAACAACTAAGGTTCTTCGATGATACCCAAGCAGCATCTTAATAAACGAGATTCTACGTGTGGTCGAAGCAGTCCCTTATCAATTAAGGATCTTCGATGATACCAAAGCAGCATCTCAACAAAAGAGATTCTTCGAGTGGTAGAAGTAGTCCCTTATCAACTAAGGTTCTTCGATGATACCAAAGAAGTATCTCAACAAACGAGATTCTGTGGATGGTTGGTGAGCACCTTATAAACTAAGGCTCTTCGCAATACCAAAGCAGTATATCAACAAACGAGATTCTTTGGGTGGTCGAAGCAGCACCTCATTAAATAAGGCTCTCCGATGACACCAAAGCAGTATCTCTACAAACGAGATTCTTCGGGTGGCCGAAGACGCACCTTATCAACTAAGGCTCTCCGATGATACCAAAGTAGTATCTCTATAATCGAGATTCTTCGGGTGGTCGAAGAAGCACCTTATCAACTAAGGCTCTCAGATGATACCAAAGCAGTGTCTCTAAAAATGAGATTCTTTGGGTGGTCGAAGCAGTCCCTTAACAACTAAGGTTCTACGATGATACCAAAGCAGCATCTCAACAAACGAGATTCTTCGGGTGATCAAAGCAGCACCTTATAAACTAAGGATCTCCGTTGATAACAAAGCAGTATCTCTGAGCACTTGAGATTCTTCAGGTGGTCGAAGCATTCCCATATCAACTAAGGTTCTTTAATGATACCAAAGTAGCATCTCAACAAACGAGATTCTTTGGGTGGTCGAAGCAGCACCTTATAAACTAAGATTCTTCACGATTCCAAAGCACTATCTCTGAACATATGAGATTCTTCGGGTGGTCGAAGCAGCACCTTATCAACTAAGGTTCTTCACGACACCAAAGCAGTATCTAAACCAAACATGAGATTCTTCAGGTGGTCGAAGCAGCACCTTATCAACTAAGGTTCTTCGTGATTCCAAAGCAGTATCTCAACAAAACATGAGATTCTTCGGGTGGTCGAAGCAACACCTTATTAACTAAGGCTCTTCGCGATACCAATGCAGTATATCAACAAACAAAATTCTTCGGGTGGTCGAAGCAGTACCTTATAAACTAACACTCCGCGCGATACCAAATCAGTATCTCTGAACAAATGAGATTCTTCGGGTGGACGAAGAGGCACCTTATCAACTAAGGGTCTCCGATGATACCAGAGCAGTATCTCAATAAACGAGATTCTTCGGGTGGTCGGAGCAGCACCTTATCAACTTAGGCTCTCCGATGATACCAAAGCAGTATCTCTACAAATGAGAATCTTCGGGTGGTCTAAGCAGCACCTTATCAACAAAGGCTCTCTGATTATACCAAAGAAATATCTCTACAAACGAGATTCTTCGGGTGGTCGAAGCAGCACCTTATCAGCTAAGGCTCTCAGATTATACCAAAGCAGTATCACTGTAAACGATATTCTTCGGGTGGTTAAAGCAGTCCCTTATCAACTAAGGTTCTACAATGACACCAAAGCAGTATCTCTGAACATATGAGATTCTTGAGGTGGTCGAAGCAGTCCCTTATCAACTAAGGTTCTTTGATGATACCAAAGAAGCATCTCAATAAACGAGATTCTTCGTGTGGTCGAAGCAGTCCCTTATCAACTAAGGTTCTTAGATGATACCAAAGCAGCATCTCAACAAAAGAGATTCTTTGGGTGGTCGAAGCAGTCCCTTATCAACTAAGGTTCTTCGATGATACCAAAGAAGTATCTCAACAAACAAGATTCTTCGGGAGGTCGATACAGCACTTTATAAACTAAGGTTCTTCACGATACCAAAGTAGTATCTTAACCAAACATGAGATTCTTCAGGTGGTCGAAGCAGCAACTTATAAACTAAGGTTCTTCACAATACCAAAGTAGTATATACACAAATGAGATTCTTCGGATGGTCGAAGCAGCACCTTATCAACTAAAGCTCTCCGATGATACCAAAGCATTATCTCTACAAACGATATTCTTCGGGTGGTCGAAGCAGTCCCATATCAACGAAGGCTCTCCGATGATACCAAAGCAGTATCTCTAAAAATGAGATTCTTCGGGTGGTCGAAGCAGCACCTTATCAACTAAGGCTCTCAGTTGATAACAAACCAGTATCTCTACAAAAGAGATTCTTCAGGTGGTTGAAGCAGTCCCTTATCAACTAAGGTTCTACGATGATACCAAAGCAGCATCTCAACAAACGAGATTCTTCGGGTGGTCGAAGCAGCACCTTATAAACTAAGGCTCTTCGCGATACCAATGCAGTATATCAACAAACGAAATTCTTCGGGTGGTCGAAGCAGTACCTTATAAACTAACACTCTGCGCGATAACAAATCAGTATCTCTGAACAAATGAGATTCTTCGGGTGGACGAAGAGGCACCTTATCAACTAAGGGTCTCCGATGATACCAAAGCAGTATCTTAACAAACGAGATTCTTCGGGTGGTCGAAGCAGCACCTTATCAACTTAGGCTCTCCGATGATACCAAAGCAGTATCTCTACAAATGAGAATCGTCGGGTGGTCTAAGCAGCGCCTTATTAACAAAGGCTCTCCGATTATAGCAAAGCAATATCTCTACAAACGAGATTCTTCGGGTGGTCGAAGCAGAACCTTATCAACTAAAGCTCTCCGATGATACCAAAGCATTATCTCTACAAACGAGATTCTTCGGGTGGTCGAAACAGTACCATATCAACTAAGGCTCTCCGATGATACCAAAACAGTATCTCTAAAAATGAGATTCTTAGGATGGTCTAAGCAACACCTTATCAACTAAGGCTCTCAGATGATACCAAACTAGTATCTCTACAAAAGAGATTCTTCGGGTGGTTAAAGCAGTACCTTATCAACTAAGGTTATACGATGATACCAAAGCAGCATCTCAACAAATGAGATTCTTTGGGTGGTCGAAGTAGCACCTTATAAACTAAGGTTCTCCGATGATACCAAAGCAGTATCTCTGAACACATGAGATTCTTCAGGTGTTCGAAGCAGTCCCTTAACAACTAAGGCTCTTCGATGATACCCAAGCAGCATCTTAATAAACGAGATTCTTCGTGTGGTCGAAGCAGTCCCTTATCAATTAAGGATCTTCGATGATACCAAAGCAGCATCTCAACAAAAGAGATTCTTCGGGTGGTAGAAGTAGTCCCTTATCAACTAAGGTTCTTCGATGATACCAAAGAAGTATCTCAACAAACGAGATTCTTCGGGTGGTTGGTGCAGCACCTTATAAACTAAGGCTCTTCGCAATACCAAAGCAGTATATCAACAAACGAGATTCTTTGGGTGGTCGAAGCAGCACCTCATCAAATAAGGCTCTCCGATGACACCAAAGCAGTATCTCTACAAACGAGATTCTCCGGGTGGTCGAAGACGCACCTTATCAACTAAGGCTCTCCGATGATACCAAAGTAGTATCTCTATAATCGAGATTCTTCGGGTGGTCGAAGAAGCAACTTATCAACTAAGGCTCTCAGATGATACCAAAGCAGTATCTCTAAAAACGAGATTCTTTGTGTGGTCGAAGCAGTCCCTTATCAACTAAGGTTCTACGATGATACCAAAGCAGCATCTCAACAAACGAGATTCTTCGGGTGATCAAAGCAGCACCTTATAAACTAAGGATCTCCGTTGATAACAAAGCAGTATCTCTCGGCACATGAGATTCTTCAGGTGGTCGAAGCATTCCCTTATCAAATAAGGTTCTTTAATGATACCAAAGTAGCATCTCAACAAACGAGATTCTTTGGGTGGTCGAAGCAGCACCTTATAAACTAAGATTCTTCACGATTCCAAAGCACTATCTATGAACATATGAGATTCTTCGTGTGGTCGAAGCAGCACCTTATCAACTAAGGTTCTTCACGACACCAAAGCAGTATCTAAACCAAACATGAGATTCTTCGGGTGGTCGAAGCAGCACCTTATCAACTAAGGTTCTTCGTGATACCAAAGCAGTATCTCAACAAAACATGAGATTCTTCGGGTGGTCGAAGCAACACCTTATTAACTAAGGCTCTTCGCGATACCAATGCAGTATATCAACAAACGAAATTCTTCGGGTGGTCGAAGCAGTACCTTATAAACTAACACTTTGCGCGATACCAAATCAGTATCTCTGAACAAATGAGATTCTTCGGGTGGACGAAGAGGCACCTTATCAACTAAGGGTCTCCGATGATACCAGAGCAGTATCTCAACAAACGAGATTCTTCGGGTGGTCGGAGCAGCACCTTATCAACTTAGGCTCTCCGATGATACCAAAGCAGTATCTCTACAAATGAGAATCTTCTGGTGGTCAAAGCAGCACCTTGTCAACAAAGGCTCTCTGATTATACCAAAGCAATATCTCTACAAACGAGATTCTTCGGGTGGTCGAAGCAGCACCTTATCAACTAAGGTTCTACAATGACACCAAAGCAGTATCTGTGAACATATGAGATTCTTGAGGTGGTCGAAGCAGTCCCTTATCAACTAAGGTTCTTTGATGATACCAAAGAAGCATCTCAATAAACGAGATTCTTCGTGTGGTCGAAGCAGTCCCTTATCAACTAAGGTTCTTAGATGATACCAAAGCAGCATCTCAACAAACGAGATTCTTCGGGTGATCAAAGCAGCACCTTATAAACTAAGGATCTCCGTTGATAACAAAGCAGTATCTCTGAGCACTTGAGATTCTTCAGGTGGTCGAAGCATTCCCTTATCAACTAAGGTTCTTTAATGATACCAAAGTAGCATCTCAACAAACGAGATTCTTTGGGTGGTCGAAGCAGCACCTTATAAACTAAGATTCTTCACGATTCCAAAGCACTATCTCTGAACATATGAGATTCTTCGGGTGGTCGAAGCAGCACCTTATCAACTAAGGTTCTTCACGACACCAAAGCAGTATCTAAACCAAACATGAGATTCTTCGGGTGGTCGAAGCAGCACCTTATCAACTAAGGTTCTTTGTGATTCCAAAGCAGTATCTCAACAAAACATGAGATTCTTCGGGTGGTCGAAGCAACACCTTATTAACTAAGGCTCTTCGCGATGCCAATGCAGTATATCAACAAACGAAATTCTTCGGGTGGTCGAAGCAGTACCTTATAAACGAACACTCTGCGCGATACCAAATCAGTATCTCTGAACAAATGAGATTCTTCGGGTGGACGAAGAGGCACCTTATCAACTAAGGGTCTCCGATGATACCAGAGCAGTATCTCAATAAACGAGATTCTTCGGGTGGTCGGAGCAGCACCTTATCAACTTAGGCTCTCCGATGATACCAAAGCAGTATCTCTACAAATGAGAATCTTCGGGTGGTCTAAGCAGCACCTTATCAACAAAGGCTCTCTGATTATACCAAAGAAATATCTCTACAAACGAGATTCTTCGGGTGGTCGAAACAGCACCTTATCAGCTAAGGCTCTCAGATTATACCAAAGCAGTATCACTGTAAACGATATTCTTCGGGTGGTTAAAGCAGTCCCTTATCAACTAAGGTTCTACAATGACACCAAAGCAGTATCTCTGAACATATGAGATTCTTGAGGTGGTCGAAGCAGTCCCTTATCAACTAAGGTTCTTTGATTATACCAAAGAAGCATCTCAATAAACGAGATTCTTCGTGTGGTCGAAGCAGTCCCTTATCAACTAAGGTTCTTAGATGATACCAAAGCAGCATCTCAACAAAAGAGATTCTTTGGGTGGTCGACGCAGTCCCTTATCAACTAAGGTTCTTCGATGATACCAAAGAAGTATCTCAACAAACAAGATTCTTCGGGAGGTCGATACAGCACTTTATAAACTAAGGTTCTTCACGATACCAAAGTAGTATCTTAACCAAACATGAGATTCTTCAGGTGGTCGAAGCAGCAACTTATAAACTAAGGTTCTTCACAATACCAAAGTAGTATATACACAAATGAGATTCTTCGGATGGTCGAAGCAGCACCTTATCAACTAAAGCTCTCCGATGATACCAAAGCATTATCTCTACAAACGATATTCTTCGGGTGGTCGAAGCAGTCCCATATCAACGAAGGCTCTCCGATGATACCAAAGCAGTATCTCTAAAAATGAGATTCTTCGGGTGGTCGAAGCAGCACCTTATCAACTAAGGCTCTCAGTTGATAACAAACCAGTATCTCTACAAAAGAGATTCTTCAGGTGGTTGAAGCAGTCCCTTATCAACTAAGGTTCTACGATGATACCAAAGCAGCATCTCAACAAACGAGATTCTTCGGGTGGTCGAAGCAGCACCTTATAAACTAAGGCTCTTCGCGATACCAATGCAGTATATCAACAAACGAAATTCTTCGGGTGGTCGAAGCAGTACCTTATAAACTAACAATCTGTGCGATAACAAATCAGTATCTCTGAACAAATGAGATTCTTCGGGTGGACGAAGAGGCACCTTATCAACTAAGGGTCTCCGATGATACCAAAGCAGTATCTCAACAAACGAGATTCTTCGGGTGGTCGAAGCAGCACCTTATCAACTTAGGCTCTCCGATGATACCAAAGCAGTATCTCTACAAATGAGAATCTTCGGGTGGTCTAAGCAGCGCCTTATCAACAAAGGCTCTCCGATTATAGCAAAGCAATATCTCTACAAACGAGATTCTTCGGGTGGTCGAAGCAGAACCTTATCAACTAAAGCTCTCCGATTATACCAAAGCATTATCTCTACAAACGAGATTCTTCGGGTGGTCGAAACAGTACCATATCAACTAAGGCTCTCCGATGATACCAAAACAGTATCTCTAAAAATGAGATTCTTCGGATGGTCTAAGCAGCACCTTATCAACTAAGGCTCTCAGATGATACCAAACTAGTATCTCTACAAAAGAGATTCTTCGGGTGGTTAAAGCAGTGCCTTATCAACTAAGGTTATACGATGATACCAAAGCAGCATCTCAACAAATGAGATTCTTTGGGTGGTCGAAGTAGCACCTTATAAACTAAGGTTCTCCGATGATACCAAAGCAGTATCTCTGAACACATGAGATTCTTCGGGTGGTCGAAGCAGTCCCTTAACAACTAAGGCTCTTCGATGATACCCAAGCAGCATCTTAATAAACGAGATTCTTCGTGTGGTCGAAGCAGTCCCTTATCAATTAAGGATCTTCGATGATACCAAAGCAGCATCTCAACAAAAGAGATTCTTCGGGTGGTAGAAGTAGTCCCTTATCAACTAAGGTTCTTCGATGATACCAAAGAAGTATCTCAACAAACGAGATTCTTCGGGTGGTTGGTGCAGCACCTTATAAACTAAGGCTCTTCGCAATACCAAAGCAGTATATCAACAAACGAGATTCTTTGGGTGGTCGAAGCAGCACCTCATCAAATAAGGCTCTCCGATGACACCAAAGCAGTATCTCTACAAACGAGATTCTCCGGGTGGTCGAAGACGCACCTTATCAACTAAGGCTCTCCGACGATACCAAAGTAGAATATCTATAATCGAGATTCTTCGGGTGGTCGAAGAAGCAACTTATCAACTAAGGCTCTCAGATGATACCAAAGCAGTATCTCTAAAAACGAGATTCTTTGTGTGGTCGAAGCAGTCCCTTATCAACTAAGGTTCTACGATGATACCAAAGCAGCATCTCAACAAACGAGATTCTTCGGGTGATCAAAGCAGCACCTTATAAACTAAGGATCTCCGTTGATAACAAAGCAGTATCTCTGGGCACATGAGATTCTTTAGGTGGTCGAAGCATTCCCTTATCAAATAAGGTTCTTTAATGATACCAAAGTAGCATCTCAACAAACGAGATTCTTTGGGTGGTCGAAGCAGCACCTTATAAACTAAGATTCTTCACGATTCCAAAGCACTATCTATGAACATATGAGATTCTTCGTGTGGTCGAAGCAGCACCTTATCAACTAAGGTTCTTCACGACACCAAAGCAGTATCTAAACCAAACATGAGATTCTTCGGGTGGTTGAAGCAGCACCTTATCAACTAAGGTTCTTCGTGATACCAAAGCAGTATCTCAACAAAACATGAGATTCTTCGGGTGGTCGAAGCAACACCTTATTAACTAAGGCTCTTCGCGATACCAATGCAGTATATCAACAAACGAAATTCTTCGGGTGGTCGAAGCAGTACCTTATAAACTAACACTTTGCGCGATACCAAATCAGTATCTCTGAACAAATGAGATTCTTCGGGTGGACGAAGAGGCACCTTATCAACTAAGGGTCTCCGATGATACCAGAGCAGTATCTCAACAAACGAGATTCTTCGGCTGGTCGGAGCAGCACCTTATCAACTTAGGCTCTCCGATGATACCAAAGCAGTATCTCTACAAATGAGAATCTTCGGGTGGTCTAAGCAGCACCTTGTCAACAAAGGCTCTCTGATTATACCAAAGCAATATCTCTACAAACGAGATTCTTCGGGTGGTCGAAGCAGCACCTTATCAACTAAGGTTCTACAATGACACCAAAGCAGTATCTCTGAACATATGAGATTCTTGAGGTGGTCGAAGCAGTCCCTTATCAACTAAGGTTCTTTGATGATACCAAAGAAGCATCTCAATAAACGAGATTCTTCGTGTGGTCGAAGCAGTCCCTTATCAACTAAGGTTCTTAGATGATACCAAAGCAGCATCTCAAGAAAAGAGATTCTTTGGGTGGTCAAAGCAGTCCCTTATCAACTAAGGTTCTTCGATGATACCAAAGAAGTATCTCAATAAACAAGATTCTTCGGGAGGTCGATACAGCACTTTATCAACTAAGGTTCTTCACGATACCAAAGTAGTATCTTAACCAAACATGAGATTCTTCGGGTGGTCGAAGCAGCAACTTATAAACTAAGGTTTTTCACAATACCAAAGTAGTATATACACAAATGAGATTCTTCGGATGGTCGAAGCAGCACCTTATCAACTAAAGCTCTCCGATGATACCAAAGCATTATCTCTACAAATGATATTCTTCGGGTGGTCGAAGCAGTCCCATATCAACGAAGGCTCTCCGATGATACCAAAGCAGTATCTCTAAAAATGAGATTCTTCGGGTGGTCGAAGCAGCACCTTATCAACTAAGGCTCTCAGTTGATAACAAACCAGTATCTCTACAAAAGAGATTCTTCAGGTGGTTGAGGTAGTCCCTTATCAACTAAGGTTCTACGATGATACCAAAGCAGCATCTCAACAAACGAGATTCTTCGGGTGGTCGAAGCAGCACCTTATAAACTAAGGTTCTCCGATGATACCAAAGCAGTATCTCTAAACACATGATATTCTTCGGGTGGTCGAAGCAGTCCCTTATCAACTAAGGTTCTTCGATGATACCAAAGCAGCATCTCAACAAACGAGATTCTTCGTGTGGTCGAAGCATTCCCTTATCAATTAAGGTTTTTCCATGATACCAAAGCAGCATCTGAACAAAAGAGATTCTACAGGTGGTCGAAGCAGTCCCTTATCAACTAAGGTTCTTTGATAATACAAAAGAAGTATCTCAACAAACGAGATTCTTCGGGTGGTCGAAGCAGCAACTTATAAACTAAGGCTCTTCACAATACAAAAGCAGTATCTCAACAAACTAGATTCTTCGGGTGGTCGAAGCAGCACCTTATAAACTAAGGTTCTCCAATGATAACAACGCAGTATCTCTGAACACATGAGATTCTTCGGGTGGTCGAAGCATTCCCTTATCAACTAAGGTTCTTCGATGATACCAAAGTAGCATCTCAAAAAACGAGATTCTTTGGGTGGTCGAAGCAACACCTTATAAACTAAGATTCTTCATGATACCAAAGCACTATCGCTGAACACATGAGATTCTTCGGGTGGTCGAAGCAGCACCTTATCAACTAAGGTTCTTCACAATACTAAAGCAGTATCTAAACCAAACATGAGATTCTTCGGGTGGTCGAAGCAGCACCTTATAAACTAAGGTTCTTTGCAATACCAAAGCACTATCTCTGAACACATCAGATTCTTCGGGTTGTCGAAGTAGCACCTTATCAACTAAGGTTCTTCGCGATACCAAAGCAGTATCTCAACCAAACATGATATTCTTCGGGTGGTCGAAGCAGCACCTTATAAACTAAGGCTCTTCGCGATACCAAAGCAGTATATCAACAAATGAAATTCTTCGGGTGGTCGAAGCAGTACCTTATAAACTAACACTCTGCGCGATACCATATCACTATCTCTGAACAAATGAGATTCTTCGGGTGGTCGAAGTGGCACCTTATCACCTAAGGGTCTCCGATGATACCAAAGCAGTATCTCAACAAACGAGATTATTCGGGTGGTCGAAGCCGCGCCTTATCAACTAAGGCTCTCCGATGATACCAAAGCAGTATCTCTAAAAATGAGATTCTTCGGGTGGTCGAAGCAGCACCTTATCAACAAAGGCTCTCCGATGATATCAATGCAATATCTCTACAAACGAGTTTCTTCGGGTGGTCGAAGCAGCACCTTATCAACTAAGGCTCTCAGAAGATACCAAAGCAGTATAACTGCAAACGAGATTCTTCGGGTGGTTAAAATAGTCCCTTATTAACTAAGGATCTACAATGATACCAAAGCAGTATCTCTGAACAAATTAGATTTTTCAGGTGGTCGAAGCAGTCCCGTATCAACTAAGGTTCTTTGATGATACCAAAGAAGTGTCTCAATAAATAAGATTCTTTGTGTGGTCGAAGCAGTCCCTTATCAACTAAGGTTCTATGATGATACCAAAGCAAGATCTCAACGAAAGAGATTCTTCGGGTGGTCGAAGAAGTCCCTTATAAACTAAGGTTCTTCTATGGTACCAAAGAAGTATCTCAACAAACGAGATTCTTCGGGTGGTCGATACAACACCTTATAAACTAAGGTTTTTCCCGATACCAAAGCAGTATCTCAACCAAACATGAGATTCTTCGGGTGGTCGAAGCACAACTTAGAAACTAAGGCTCTTCGCAATACCAAAGCAGTATATACACAAACGAGATTCTTCGGGTGGTCGAAGCAGAACCTTATCAACTAAATCTCTCCGATGATACCAAAGCATTATCTATACAAACGAGATTCTTCGGGTGGTCGAAGCAGTCCCATATCAACTAAGGCTCTCCGATGATACCAAAGCAGTATCTCTAAAAATGAGATTCTTCGGGTGGTCGAAGCAGCACCTTATCAACTAAGGCTCTCAGTTGATACCAAACCAGTATCTCTACAAAAGAGATTCTTCAGGTGGTTGAAGCAGTCCCTTATCAACTAAGGATCTAGGATGATACCAAAGCAGCATCTCAACAAACGAGATTCTTCGGGTGATCGTAGCAGCACCTTATAAACTAAGGTTCTCCGATGATACCAAAGCAGTATCTCAACAAACGAGATTCTTCGGGTGGTTGATGCAGCACCTTATAAACTAAGGCTCTTCGCAATACCAAAGCAGTATATCAACAAACGAGATTCTTCGGGTGGTCGAAGCAGCACCTCATCAAATAAGGCTCTCCGATGACACCTAAGCAGTATCTCTACAAACGAGATTCTTTGAGTGGTCGAAGACGCACCTTATCAACTAAGGCTCTCCGATGATACCAAAGCAGTATCTCTATAATCGAGATTCTTCGGGTGGCCGAAGCAGCACCTTATCAACTAAGGCTCTCAGATGATACCAAAGCATTATCTCTAAAAACGAGATTCTTTGGGTGGTCGAAGCAGTCCCTTATAAACTAAGGTTCTACGATGATACCAAAGCAACATCTCAACAAACGAGATTCTTCGTGTGGTCAAAGCAGCACCTTATAAACTAAGGATCTCCGGTGATAACAAAGCAGTATCTCTGAACACATGAGATTCTTCGGGTGGTCGAAGCATTCCCTTATCAACTAAGGTTCTTTGATGATACCAAAGTAGCATCTCAACAAACGAGATTCTTCGGGTGGTCGAAGCAGCACCTTATAAACTAAGGTTCTTCGCAATACCAAAGCAGTATCTCTGAACAAATGAGATTTTTTGGGTTGTCGAAGCAGCACCTTATCAACTAAGGTTCTTCGCGATACCAAAGCAGTATCTCAACAAAACATGAGATTCTTCGGGTGGTCGAAGCAACACCTTATAAACTAAGGCTCTTCGCGATACCAATGCAGTATATCAACAAACGAAATTCTTCGGGTGGTCGAAGCAGTACCTTATAAACTAACACTCTGCGCGATACCAAATCAGTATCTCTGAACAAATGAGATTCTTCGGGTGGACGAAGAGGCACCTTATCAACTAAGGGTCTCCGATGATACCAAAGCAGTATCTCAACAAACGAGATTCTTCGGGTGGTCGAAGCAGCACCTTATCAACTTAGGCTCTCCGATGATACCAAAGCAGTATCTCTACAAATGAGAATCTTCGGGTGGTCTAAGTAGCACCTTATCAACAAAGGCTCTCCGATTATACAAAAGCAATATCTCTACAAACGAGATTCTTCGGGTGGTCGAAGCAGAACCTTATCAACAAAAGCTCTCCGATGATACCAAAGCATTATCTCTACAAACGAGATTCTTCGGGTGGTCGAAACAGTACCATATCAACTAAGGCTCTCCGATGATACCAAAACAGTATCTCTAAAAATGAGATTCTTCGGATGGTCGAAGCAGTCCCTTATCAACTAAGGCTCTCAGATGATACCAAACTAGTATCTCTACAAAAGAGATTCTTCGGGTGGTTGAAGCAGTCCCTTATCAACTAAGGTTATACGATGATACCAAAGCAGTATCTCAACAAACGAGATTCTTTGGGTGGTCGATGTAGCACCTTATAAACTAAGGTTCTCCGATGATACCAAAGCAGTATCTCTGAACACATGAGATTCTTCGGGTGGTCGAAGCAGTCCTTTAACAACCAAGGCTCTTCGATGATACCCAAGCAGCATCTTAATAAACGAGATTCTTCATGTGGTCGAAGCAGTCCCTTATCAATTAAGGATCTTCGATGATACCAAAGCAGCATCTCAACAAAAGAGATTCTTCGGGTGGTAGAAGTAGTCCCTTATCAACTAAGGTTCTTCGATGATACCAAAGAAGTATCTCAACAAACGAGATTCTTCGGGTGGTTGGTGCAGCACCTTATAAACTAAGGCTCTTCGCAATACCAAAGCAGTATATCAAGAAACGAGATTCTTTGGGTGGTCGAAGCAGCACCTCATCAAATAAGGCTCTCCGATGACACCAAAGCAGTATCTCTACAAACGAGATTCTTCGGGTGATCGAAGACGCACCTTATCAACTTAGGCTCTCTGATGATACCAAAGTAGTATCTCTATAATCGAGATTCTTCGGGTGGTCGAAGAAACACCTTATCAACTAAGGCTCTCAGATGATACCAAAGCAGTATCTCTAAAAAGGAGATTCTTTGTGTGGTCGAAGCAGTCCCTTATCAACTAAGGTTCTACGATGATACCAAAGCAGCATCTCAACAAACGAGATTCTTCGGGTGATCAAAGCAGCACCTTATAAACTAAGGATCTCCGTTGATAACAAAGCAGTATCTCTGAGCACATGAGATTCTTCAGGTGGTCGAAGCATTCCCTTATCAACTAAGGTTCTTTAATGATACCAAAGTAGCATCTCAACAAACGAGATTCTTTGGGTGGTCGAAGCAGCACCTTATAAACTAAGATTCTTCACGATTCCAAAGCACTATCTCTGAACATATGAGATTCTTCGGGTGGTCGAAGCAGCACCTTATCAACTAAGGTTCTTCACGACACCAAAGCAGTATCTAAACCAAACATGAGATTCTTCGGGTGGTCGAAGCAGCACCTTATCAACTAAGGTTCTTCGTGATAACAAAGCAGTATCTCAACAAAACATGAGATTCTTCAGGTGGTCGAAGCAACACCTTATTAACTAAGGCTCTTCGCGATACCAATGCAGTATATCAACAAACAAAATTCTTCGGGTGGTCGAAGCAGTACCTTATAAACTAACACTCTGCGCGATACCAAATCAGTATCTCTGAACAAATGAGATTCTTCGGGTGGACGAAGAGGCACCTTATCAACTAAGGGTCTCCGATGATACCAGAGCAGTATCTCAACAAACGAGATTCTTCGGGTGGTCGGAGCAGCACCTTATCAACTTAGGCTCTCCGATGATACCAAAGCAGTATCTCTACAAATGAGAATCTTCGGGTGGTCTAAGCAGCACCTTATCAACAAAGGCTCTCTGATTATACCAAAGCAATATCTCTACAAACGAGATTCTTCGGGTGGTCGAAGCAGCACCTTATCAGCTAAGGCTCTCAGATTATACCAAAGCAGTATCACTGTAAACGATATTCTTCAGGTGGTTAAAGCAGTCCCTTATCAACTAAGGTTCTACAATGACACCAAAGCTGGATCTCTGAACATATGAGATTCTTGAGGTGGTCGAAGCAGTCCCTTATCAACTAAGGTTCTTTGATGATACCAAAGAAGCATCTCAATAAACGAGATTCTTCGTGTGGTCGAAGCAGTCCCTTATCAACTAAGGTTCTTAGATGATACCAAAGCAGCATCTCAACGAAAGAGATTCTTTGGGTGGTCGAAGCAGTCCCTTATCAACTAAGGTTCTTCGATGATACCAAAGAAGTATCTCAACAAACAAGATTCTTCGGGAGGTCGATACAGTACTTTATAAACTAAGGTTCTTCACGATACCAAAGTAGTATCTTAACCAAACATGAGATTCTTCGGGTGGTCGAAGCAGCAACTTATAAACTAAGGTTCTTCACAATACCAAAGTAGTATATACACAAATGAGATTCTTCGGATGGTCGAAGCAGCACCTTATCAACTAAAGCTCTCCGATGATACCAAAGCATTATCTCTACAAACGATATTCTTCGGGTGGTCGAAGCAGTCCCATATCAACGAAGGCTCTCCGATGATACCAAAGCAGTATCTCTAAAAATGAGATTCTTCGGGTGGTCGAAGCAGCACCTTATCATCTAAGGCTCTCAGTTGATAACAAACTAGTATCTCTACAAAAGAGATTCTTCAGGTGGTTAAAGCAGTCCCTTATCAACTAAGTTTCTACGATGATACCAAAGCAGCATCACAACAAACGAGATTCTTCGGGTGGTCGAAGCAGCACCTTATAAACTAAGGTTCTCCGATGATACCAAAGCAGTATCTCTAAACACATGATATTCTTCGGGTGGTCGAAGCAGTCCCTTATCAACTAAGGTTCTTCGATGATACCAAAGCAGCATCTCAACAAACGAGATTCTTCGTGTGGTCGAAGCATTCCCTTATCAATTAAGGTTTTTCCATGATACCAAAGCTGCATCTGAACAAAAGAGATTCTACAGGTGGTCGAAGCAGTCCCTTATCAACTAAGGTTCTTTGATAATACAAAAGAAGTATCTCAACAAACGAGATTCTTCGGGTGGTCGAAGCAGCAACTTATAAACTAAGGCTCTTCACAATACAAAAGCAGTATCTCAACAAACTAGATTCTTCGGGTGGTCGAAGCAGCACCTTATAAACTAAGGTTCTCCAATGATAACAACGCAGTATCTCTGAACACATGAGATTCTTCGGGTGGTCGAAGCATTCCCTTATCAACTAAGGTTCTTCGATGATACCAAAGTAGCATCTCAACAAACGAGATTCTTTGGGTGGTCGAAGCAACACCTTATAAACTAAGATTCTTCACGATACCAAAGCACTATTGTTGAACACATGAGATTCTTCGGGTGGTCGAAGCAGCACCTTATCAACTAAGGTTCTTCACAATACTAAAGCAGTATCTAAACCAAACATGAGATTCTTCGGGTGGTCGAAGCAGCACCTTATAAACTAAGGTTCTTTGCAATACCAAAGCAGTATCTCTGAACACATGAGATTCTTCGGGTTGTCGAAGCAGCACCAAATCAACTAAGGTTCTTCGCGATACCAAAGCAGTATTTCAACCAAACATGAGATTCTTCGGGTGGTCGAAGCAGCACCTTATAAACTAAGGCTCTTCGCGATACCAAAGCAGTATATCAACAAACGAAATTCTTCGGGTGGTCGAAGCAGTACCTTATAAACTAACACTCTGCGCGATACCAAATCAGTATCTCTGAACAAATGAGATTCTTCGGGTGGTCGAAGTGGCACTTTATCAACTAAGGGTCTCCGATGATACCAACGCAGTATCTCAACAAACGAGATTATTCGGGTGGTCGAAGCCGCACCTTATCAACTAAGGCTCTCCGATGATACCAAAGCAGTATCTCTAAAAATGAGATTCTTCGGGTGGTCTAAGCAGCACCTTATCAACAAAGGCTCTCCGATGATATCAATGCAATATCTCTACAAACGAGATTCTTCGGGTGGTCGAAGCAGCACCTTATCAACTAAGGCTCTCAGAAGATACCAAAGCAGTATAACTGCAAACGAGATTCTTCGGGTGGTTAAAACAGTCCCTTATTAACTAAGGTTCTACAATGATACCAAAACAGTATCTCTGAACAAATTAGATTTTTCAGGTGGTCGAAGCAGTCCCGTATCAACTAAGGTTCTTTGATGATACCAAAGAAGCCTCTCAATAAATAAGATTCTTTGTGTGGTCGAAGCAGTCCCTTATCAATTAAGGTTCTATGATGATACCAAAGCAGGATCTCAATGAAAGAGATTCTTCAGGTGGTCGAAGAAGTCCCTTATAAACTAAGGTTCTTCTATGGTACCAAAGAAGTATCTCAACAAACGAGATTCTTCGGGTGGTCGATACAACACCTTATAAACTAAGGTTTTTCCCGATACCAAAGCAGTATCTCAACCAAACATGAGATTCTTCGGGTGGTCGAAGCAGCAACTTAGAAACTAAGGCTCTTCGCAATACCAAACCAGTATATACACAAACGAGATTCTTCGGGTGGTCGAAGCAGAACCTTATCAATTAAATCTCTCTGATGATACCAAAGCATTATCTATACAAACGAGATTCTTCGGGTGGTCGAAGCAGTCCCATATCAACTAAGGCTCTCCGATGATACCAGAGCAGTATCTCTAAAAATGAGATTCTTCGGGAGGTCGAAGCAGCACCTTGTCAACTAAGGCTCTCAGATGATACCAAAACAGTATCTCTACAAAAGAGATTCTTCGGGTGGTTGAAGCAGTCCCTTATCAACTAAGGCTCTACGATGATACCAAAGCAGCATCTCAATAAACGAGATTCTTCGGGTGGTCGAAGTAGCACCTTATAAACTAAGGTTCTCCGATGATACCAAAGCAGTATCTCTGAACACATGATATTCTTCGGGTGGTCGAAGCAGTCCCTTATCAACTAAGGTTCATCGATGATACCAAAGCAGCATCTCAACAACCAATATTCTTCGTGTGGTCGAAGCAGTCCCTTATCAATTAAGGTTTTTCCATGATACCAAAGCAACATCTGAACAAAAGAGATTTTTCGGGTGGTCGAAGCAGTCCCTTATCAATAAGGTTCTTCGATAATACAAAAGAAGTATCTCAACAAATAGGATTTTTCGGGTGGTCGATGCAGCACCTTATAAACTAAGGTTCTTCGCGATACCAAAGCAGTATCTCAACCAAACATGAGATACTTCGGGTGGTCGAAGAGCAACTTATAAACTAAGGCTCTTCGCAATACCAAAGCTGTATCTCAACAAACGAGATTCTACGGGTGGTCGAAGCAGCACCTTATCAACTAAGGCTCTCCGATGATACCAAAGCAGTATCTCTACAAACGAGATTCTTCGGGTAGCCGAAGCAGCAACTTATCAACTAAGGCACTCCGATGATACCAAAGCAGTATCGCTACAAACTAGATTCTTTGGGTGGTCGAAGCATCACCTTCTCAACTAAGGCTCTCAGATGATACTAAAACAGTATCTTCTCAAACGAGATTCTTCGGGTGGTCGAAGTATTCCCTTTATCAACAAAGGTTCTATGATGATACCAAAGCAGTATCTCTGAACAAATGAGATTCTTCGGGTGGTCGAAGCAGTACCTTATTAACTAAGGGTCTCCGGTGATACCAAAGCAGTATCTCAACAAACGAGATTCTTCGGACTAAGGCTCTCAGATGATACCAAAGCAGTATCTCTATAAACGAGATTCTTCAGGTGGTCGAAGCAGTCCCTTATCACCTAAGGTTCTACGATGATACCAAAGCAGCATCTCAACAAACGAGATTCTTCAGGTGGTCGAAGCAACACCTTATAAACTAAGGTTCTCCGATGACACGAAAGCAGTATCTCTGAACACAAGATATTCTTTGGGTGGTCGAAGCATTCCCTTATCAACTAAGGTTCTTCGATGATACCAAAGTAGCATCTCAACAACCGAGATTCTTTGGGTGGCCAAAGCAGCACCTCATAAACTAAGATTCTTCGTAATACCAAAGCAGTATCTCTGAAAAAATGAGACTCTTCGGGTGGTCGAAGCAGCACCTTATCAACTAAGGTTCTTCACGATACCAAAGCAGTATCTAAACCAAACATGAGATTCTTCATGTGGTCGAAGCAGCACCTTATAATCTAAGGTTCTTCGTGATACAAAAGCAATATCTATGAACACATAAGATTCTTCGGGTTGTCGAAGCAGCACCTTATCAACTAAGGTTCTTCGCGATACCAAAGTAGTATCTCAACCAAACATGAGATTCTTCAGGTGGTCGAAGCAGCACCTTACAAACTAAGGCTCTTCGCGATACCAAATCGGTATCTCAACAAACGAGATTCTTCGGGTGGTCGAAGCAGCACCTTATAAACTAACACTCTCCATGATACCAAATCAGTATCTCTGAACACATGAGATTCTTCGGGTGGTCGAAGTAGTCCCTTATCAACTAAGGTTCTCCGATGACACCAAAGCAATATCTTTGAACATATGACATTCTTCGGGTGGTCGAAGCAGTCCCTTATCAACTAAGGCTCTCCGATGATACCAAAGTAGTATCTCTACAAACGAGATTTTTCGGGTGGTCTAAGTAGCACCTTATCAAATATGGCTCTCCAATGATACCAAAGCAATATCTCTACAAACGAGATTCTTCGGGTGTTCGAAGCAGCACCTTATCAGCTAAGGCTCCCAGATGATACCAAAGAAGTGTCACTACAAACAAGATTCTTCGGGTGGTCAAACCAGTCCCTTATCAACTAAGTTTCTACGATGATACCAAAGCAGCGTCTCACTAAACAAAATTTTTTGGGTGGTCGAAGCAGCACATTATAAACTAAGGTTCTCCGATGATACCAAAGCAGTATCTCTGAACATATGAGATTCTTCGGGTGGTCGAAGCAGTCCCTTATCAACTAAGGTTCTTCGATGATGCCAAAGCAGCATCTTAATAAAAGAGATTCTTCGTGTAGTCGAAGCAGTCCCTTATCAACTAAGGTTCTTCAATGATACCAAAGCAGCATCTCAACGAAAGAGATTCTTCGGGTGGTCGAAGCAGTCCCTTATCAACTAAGGTTCTTCGATGATACCAAAGAAGTATCTCAACAAACGAGATTCTTGGGGTGGTCGATGCAGCACCTTATAAACTAAGGTTCTTCCCGATACCAAAGCAGTATCTCAACCAAACAGGAGATTCTTCGGGTGGTCATAGTAGCAACTTATAAACTAAGGCTCTTCGCAATACCAAAGCAGTATATACACAAACGAGATTCTACGGGTGGTCGAAGCAGCACCATATCAACTAAAGCTCTCTGATGATACAAAAGCATTATCTCTATAATCAAGATTCTTCGGGTGGTCGAAGCAGCACCTTATCAACTAAAGCTCTCCGATGATACCAAAGTAGTATCTCTACAAATGAGATTCTTCGGGTGGTCGAAGCAGCACCTTATCAACTAAGGCTCTCAGATGATACCAAAGCAATATCTCTACAAACGAGATTCTTCGGGTGGTCGAAGCAGTCCCTTATATACTAAGGTTCTAGATGATACCAAAGCAGCATCTCAACAAACGAGATTCTTAGGGTGGTCGAAGTAGCACCTTATAAACTAAGGTTCTCCAATGATACCAAAGCAGTATCATTGAACACATGATAATCTTCGGATGGTCAAAGCAGTCCATTATCAACTAAGGTTCTTCGATGATACCAAAATAACATCTCAACAAACGAGATTCTTCGTGTGGTCGAAGCAGCCCCTTATCAATTAAGGTTCTTCCATGATACCAAAGCAACATCTCAATAAAATAGATTCTTCAGGTGGTCGAAGCAGTCCTTATCAACTAAGGTTCTTCGATGATAGAAAAGTAGTATCTCAACCAAACTTGAGATTCTTTGGGTGGTCGAAGCAGCAACTTATAAACTAAGGCTCTTCGCAATACTTAAGCAGTATCTCAACAAACGAGATTCTTCGGGTGGTTGAAGCAGCACCTTATAAACTAAGGCTCTCCGATAATACCAAAGCAGTATTTCAACAAACGAGATTCTTCGGGTGGTCGAAGCAGCACCTTATTAACTAAGGCTCTCTGATGATACCAAAGAAGTATCTCTACAAATGAGATTCTTCGGGTGGTCGAAGTAGCAACTTATCAACTAAGGCACTCCGATGATACCAAAGCAGTATCTCTATAAACGATATTCTTCGGGTGGTCGAAGCATCACCTTATCAATTAAGGCACTCAGATGATACCAAAACAGTATCTTCTCAAACGAGATTCTTCGGGTGGTCGAAGCAGTCCTTTATCAACTAAGGTTCTACGATGATACAAAGGCAGTATCTTTGAACACATGAGATTCTTCGAGTGGTTGAAGCCATCCCTTATCAATTAAGCTTCTCCGATGTTACCAAAGCAGTATCTCTGAACACATGAAATTCTTCGGGTGGTCGAAGCAGTCCCTTATTAACTAAGGTTCTCCGATGATACCAAAGTAGCATCTCTGAACACATGAGATTCTTCGTGTGGTCGAAGCAGTCCCTTATCAACTAAGGTTCTTCGATGATGCCAAAGCAGAATCTCAACAAACGAGATTCTTCGGGTGGTCGAAGCAGTCCCTTGTCAATAAAGGTTCTTCGATGATACCAAAGAAGTATATCAAGAAACGAGATTCTTCGGGTGGTCGATGCATCACCTTATAAACTAAGGTTCTTCACGGTACCAAAATAGTATCTCAATCAAACATGAGATTCTTCGGGTGGTCGAAGAAGCACCTTATAAACTAAGGTTCTTCGCGATACCAAAGCAATATCTCTAAACGCATGAGGTTCTTCGGGTGGTCGAAGCAGCACCTTATCAACTAAGGTTCTTCGCGATACCAAAGCAGATATCTCAACCAAACATGAAATTCTTCTGGTGGTCGAAGCATCACCTTATAAACTAAGGTTCTTCAAGATACCAGAGCAGTATTTCTGAACACAAACATGAGATTTTTCGGGTGGTCGAAACAGCACCTTATAAACTAAGGCTCTCTACGATACCAAAGCAGTATCTCAACAAACGATATTCTTTGGGTGGTCAAAGCAGTACCTTATCAATTAAGGTTCTCCGATGATACCAAAGCAGTATCTCAACAAGTGAGATTCTTTAGGTGGTCGAAGCCGCACCTTATCAACTAAGGTTCTTAGCGATACCAAAGCAACATCTCAACAAAGGAGATTCTTCGGGTGGTTGAAGCAGCACCTTATCAACTAAGGTTCTCTGATGATACCAAAGCAGTATCTCTGAACACATGAGATTCTTCGGGTGGTCGAAACAATCCCTTATCAACTAAGGTTCTTCGATGATACCAAATTAGTATCTATGAACACATGAGATTCTTCGGGTGGTCGAAGCAGTCCCTTATCAAGTAAGGTTCTCTGATGATACCAAAGCAGTATCTCTGAACACATGAGATTCTTCGGGTAGTCAAAGTAGTCTCTTATCAACTAACATTTTCCGATGACACCAAAGCATTATCTTTGAACACATAACATTCTTCGGGTGGTCGAAGCAGTCCCTTATCAACTAAGGTTCTACGATGATACCAAAGCAGTATCTCTAAACACATGAGATTCTTCGGGTGGTCGAAGCAGTCCCTTATCAACTAAGGTTCTCCGATGATACCAAAGCAGCATCTCTGAACACATGAGATTCTTCAAGTGGTCGAAGTAGTCCTTTATCAACTAAGGTTCTTCGATGATTCCAAAGCGATATCTATGAACACATGAGATTCTTCGGGTGGTCAAAGTCGTCCGTTATCAACTGAGGTTCTCCGATGATACCAAAGCAGTATCTCAAGCAATAAATTTGGGGGGAATAGTTTAAGCAGAAATTCCTTTCGAAGGGAAAATGCTAGCCAAGTTCTACAGGGGAAAAGCTCACAAGAAACTTTTTAGGATAACCTTTGCTTGGGGAGCAATAAGAGAAAAAATGTTGGGGAGTATCATTATCGATTGCATGGTTGAAGAATGACTTGCTGGGAGTAGAATTCCATGAACACGCGCGAGGTATTGACTCCTCTTAGAGGAATACTGTCGACTTTGAAGGAGGACTGGCCGGGATGCTTACTTGTTGATCCTGGATCTTGATATGCTATGTTTAATATGGTGTTCCATTGGGCGGAAATGTCATTCATTGCATGATGCATGGATATGAAACTGTTGGGGATTCTAATGCACGTATGAATGCTTAAGATATGTTGTTGCTTGATATGATGAGTATGATGTTATACCTGCATGTCATGTATGTGACAATGCAAATGAACGGGTGCGTTGGGGATAGGATTCCCTCTTGAGGGTATCACCAGGGATTGGATTTTGTAACTGCCAAATGGCACTGTACTTTGGTTATTTAGTATTTGCCAATAAATTGGACTTTTAGGTTTTATGAGGATGCCAACAAGTGGTGGACTTTCGGGTAGTTCCCAAAGAAAACTGGACTTTAGAAGGGTAAACTTGAAGGTGCCAACAAACGTGGACTTTTGGGTAGTTGCCAATAAAGGATTGGACTTTGGGTTGGTGAGAGGGTTCGACTTCCCGACACTTGGATTTTGATGATGTGATGATCAACAAATAGATGCAGATGCTCTTGGTGCCCCAAGTTTGATCCTTTACTGATAAGCTGTGTATTCACTCTTGAGAGGACCTCAATCATGATGGCTTTGTATAAGCGTAGCGACCTGATTAATGCATGTTGACTGTGCTTTTGCTTTGCCCTAGGGTTACTGCCCGGAGGAGATAGGATACCGCATTAGTGTGATCTTTTAACATTTATTGTGCACTCAATGATTACCACCATCCTGCATAGTCTTACTTGATAAACTTGACCGTATGAAAGGAAACTTCCCATTTGCAACTTGTCTTGCCCCAATCTGCAGGGTCTTTGAAGGAATTCTCCTTAAAAGTGATCATACTATGACAAGGTCTGAGACGATTTGCCCCAGTTTCTGAATCTTGCAGTGGTTTGCTCTTAATCAAGCCCTTGAGAGATTTGCCCCAATTTGGATGAACGTGCCGATTGCAAAGCTCTGCCCCAAATGGGCTAAGAACTAAAATCGTCCTTCCTCCTTAATACACTGATACTTTGAGATTTATTTTAGTCTGATCGATTCATTGGTCAACATAGTCATCGGACGTCATGCCCATGTTCCATAGGGTTATGAAGTGAACTCGATCCGGGTCAGCATTGTTGACTGATCAAGTACCTCTGACTGTTGCTTGGAATTTCTTTGATGACAAGTACTGACTTACAGTTAAAATTTGTTTATTAAAAAATGGTAATTATGATGCAATGCCCATTCAAGTTTTGAAAATTAATCATTATTAGAATGATGTGATAGTGTGTGACAGATGGACCATTAGTCCAAGCGCAGTGTTAATTTAGCTTACGTGAAAGACACAACAAGAATGAGATTAGCAGATCGGTAGGAGTCAGTTTACTCAACCTTGTTGTAGTATGCTTTCAGAATAAACCCCGCCTCAATTAGGTTTTTTTAGGGTTGTAGCGTGGTCTAGTTCACGATTTGAGAAACAAAGGATATAAGGCTCAAAATTTAATTTGTACCCACCCCTCCTTCGCGATGATCTCCAGTCATACGTTTAGTTAAATTGGCGCACACATTCATCTCCGGAGAGAGCTTGACAGTGTAAGAGTGTGTAGCACCCCAAAATTTGCCCTCTTATTTCTAATTCTAACTGGCTTATGCTTCATTTCATTTGCATCATTGCGCATATCATTGCCTCATTTCTGAGACATGGGATCAAGGTATTTTCCAGCAGCTCATGGTGTCATCAGTTCAGGGGATATTTTCAGCAGTATTCAAAGCCTAACAGATAGCTTTCAAAGTCTTTCCGAGCATTTATTTTTTTCAATAGATGATTTGATTGTCAGAAGTTCCGATAGTTATTTTTGCTCAGAAATTCAGCACCAGACAGTATTATCTCAGCCGGATATTTTGAGTGCGAAAATATGTTCACAGCATATTTCAGGCATGGTTCAGTGGCAATATCAAGTGGCAAGTTTCAGAGGCTTAACGTGACTCAGAACAGGCGGAAACAAGCGAATCTCCAAGTTTCCCTCTTTATGGCACCAAATTTGAATTTTTGAAAGCGTTAACCGGTTAACCATTTGTAAGGCAAATTTGGTTAACCGGTTAACCATATAGTGTTAACCGATTAACACTGTAACAAAATGTGAATTTTGTGCGTTTTTAAGTGTGTTTCAATTCCGGTCCACATTTAAACTTCATGGATTGATATGGTGCATATTTGAGGATTATTTTGGAGCAGTTTCACCTCACACTACAACATGCTTGTGATTTTTCCAACATGCGACATTTGGTTTTTATTGATGAATATCTATGATTGTGGTGTTGCTTTCTTGATGTGATGAACATGTTGCACACACATTTGAATCATGTTGATTATTGGTTATTAATGCTCAACTTGCTGAACTTGTAGTGCGTGATCATTGTTTGCTTTCGGTTTCGCTTATGCATGATTGTTTTGGTGAACGCTTAAGTTGTGCAACTTTGATGATCATACTTATTCTTGAATTGTTAACATGACCATTGTTACTCATTCTCGATGATTCCAATCTATATGTTTGATTTGCCTCGCTATGCATGTTCATTGGCAATTGTTGCTTGCTTTTTGTATTGCTGAAGTGTTCGTGTACACATGCTGCCTGCGTTTTCACACCTGTTGTTCTGGATTTTAGCATGCTGTTAATTGTACATTCATGCTACCTGCCGCCTTTTACACCTGTTATGTGCTGAATACATCGAGCTGTTAAATGCTGTTTGGGTGTATTTGTTGGAGTCTATAATTGTGCATTGCAGGAGCGTTGTTGTTGCTGCTGTTTTGGGTTTATTGCTTTGTCTTTTGTTTTCTTTTGGAGAATGGAGAGTCACTCAACTTCTTCATAGTTGAGATCACGACACCGTTCTTTCCTTGTTGACGAATAGTCACTCAACTTCCTCATAGTTGAGATCACGACACCGTTCTTTCCTTGTTGATGAAGAGTCACTCAACTTCCTTGGTTGAGATCACGACATCATTTTTTTTTATTGTTTGGCATAATGTTTACTTGTGTTTGTTCACATGATCCCTTAGGATTCCTAGCTTGACTTAATTTCCGATTAAGCTTGAGGTAGGAGAGACATTAGGTTTTCAATCCTTTGCATGATAACATTAGGTAGATTTCCCTTCTATCTCAACCTTAGGACCATTGTGCATGACAACATTAGGATCTAGTTTCCCCTAGTTGTCTTTCTCTTTAACCCTTTGAGTCCTTTCTCTTCTCATATCTAAACAAGTTCAAAACACTTAATAAATACAACGAGTATTGTGCGCCACGAGCCTTAAGTACATGGGAAATGAAGAATGAGGGTTCTCCCTTCACTTTTCTAGAGTGTTTAGCATACGTCCCGTTTGGGGGCGACCATGCAACGCATTCGCTCCTATGTCATATACTTTAGTCCAATATAAGTTTCAAACTAACTTAATCCACTTCTGTCTGAAAAACACAAACAAAGTTCAAATCTTTTTATCCTTCGGGATGGGTTTCAATTTCAATTTCAGAAAAGAGCACGTTACTTCTGTCCTGTCACAAACAGGCATCGACCCTAACTGCCGGACGCGAACCTAATGTCTCTCATAAAAAACACTCACCGACCCGTAGGTCGAACTATGACTGCTCTGATTTCCTCTCTCTTGTCCGATTGAGGATACGTAGGCACAAGACGGTGATGTATTGGCGAGCAACCTTTCCCCCTTCACCCGTAGTCCTCCGAACTACGTTGACTCTGACTTTCCCATTGCACAAGGGAATACGTAGGCCTAGGACGGCGTGGTCCTGTCGAGTCCTCCTTTGTCTTCTCCTTTTTTTTCAGTTTCTGCTTAGCATCAGGCTTTAGATAACTCACCCTTTGATTAGACAACAAGCGTGGATCCCGTTGAGTACAACGGACGCGAGGGGGTGCTAATACCTTCCCCACGCGTAACCGACTCCCGAACCCGGACTATGGTTGGGATGACCATGTCTTTTACCTCTTTCAGGTTTCCTTCGATCATTTCCTTTCCCTGCGTCAGGATAAATAACATTCGGTGGCGACCCTTCTGTCTTTTCTGCTAGTTATTTTCCGCAGTTGCGACAGCTAGCGACTCTGTTGGGGAATCTGGTTCCCTATGCGAGTCAATCCTAGCTCTTGTCTGCTTCTTTTTCATTGGGTGTTTACTTATGTGCTTTATTTGTTGTATATTATTGTATTTTACCACATTTATTGCATTTGATCATTGTTATCATACTGCTCAGCTGCTGTTGTGCTGTTGGGTAGGTTAGTTCCATGAGAGATAAGCCCAATACCCAGGCTTGAGTATACACTTAAGATTAGAGTGGAAAGTAGTGTGGCTTGTGTGTTGTTTGATAACGTTTAGTTTACACGAAAATTCCACAGCCAGACGGGGTTTTCTTTGGAGATATTCTATCTTGCGTGTTGGGGCAAATGATAGAATGTTGACTTAGAAAGCTTATGACTCTGGAGACTGTTCATGGGAAGTCAGTTGAGACCTCCTCGATTGGTGATGATGCCAAACCAGAAATGGTGAGCGTATCATCATTTCTCGACCTGAGAGTCCGTGATACTGAGGAACTGCTAGGATGTCGTCCAAGACTAGAACCCACATGTGAGAGGGAATGGGTTTTTGCAGAAAACTTTGACCTTCAACTAACCCGATTTTATTGTCGATATGAACTTATCAACCTGGTATTTTGAACTTATCAATCTGGTATTCTGATTATCCCGGTATTCTGGATTTTTGGTTTTATGTCAGAGTGAGCTTATGGCCCTTATTCAGTCAGCAACACAGCAGATATTCAGAGCATCTTGATACCTTGATCCCATGTTTGCATTTGCATCATCATTTTTTTCATTCTAACATGTTTGTTTATTTCCAGGGTTTACATCTTATCCTTGATTCCAGTTGTTGGAGAACGTCAAAGATGAGTACTGGCAAGAAGAATATCATTGTGTACAGGTTCCCTAAACCAAACGTGGATTCCCTTCTTAGATTAGTGGCTCTGGAAGATCATGGTGCTCTATCAGATTTCAAGAAAGATTATGGAAGGATTCTGAACTTCATCCATACTATTACAGACTATGAGTACAAGGCCATTCATACTTTGATACAATTCTACGATCCTTCGTTGCGCTGCTTCACTTTTCCTGACTATATCTTGGTTCCGACACTGGAGGAGTTTGCTTTTATCTTGGGGATCCCCATCAAAGCGAGAACACCATTCTTTTATTCAAAGTAAAATCCTAATCTAGAAGAGGTCGCTGCCGCTCTCCACTTGGGTCAGTCTGTTTTGGACGAGAATGTTGCTAGTAAGGGAGGTTTCCAAGGATTTTAGCTGGATTTCCTGGTCAGTCAAGCTCGTAAGTATGCTGATGCAAGGAGTTGGGCAGTCTTCAATGCAATTCTTGCTTTGTGTGTTTATGGGATTGTCTTATTCCCAAATGTGGTAGACGTTGTAGATATGAGTGTCGTCAGGATATTCGATATGAAAAATCTGGTACCTACTCTTCTCGGTGACTTGTATCATTCCTTGCACTATAATAATGAGAAGAGAATGGGAGGACATATTTCTTGATGTGCACCACTCTTCTATAAGTGGTTTGCGGATCTTCTCCCTCAGTCCAGAGCCTTTGTGGATACTCAGAGATCATTAGAATGGTCTAAGAGGTTGATGGGTCTATGGGCATAGAATCTAGTGTGGGTCAATCAAAGTCTGTTGGGTAAGGAGATCATCATCAGTTGTGGAGACTTCCCCAATGTGCCTCTGATAGGAAGAAAATGGGGGATCAACTATAACCCTATTCTGGCTATCAGGCAATTTGGGTATGCATTAAGAGAGCCACCAAAGGTGAAGGATGTTCAGGAATCCTTGTTTTTCAACAGAGAATCTAATCCTGATTTGCTGAAGAAAGCTGTAGGTGCTTGGAGGAATATACATAGGAAAGGGAAAACTGTTTTTGGAAAGAGTGATTGCAAAGCTTGTGCTCTGTATGTGGCGTGGGTTCAAAAGAGAGTAGAAGAAGTGTTTCTACCTTTCATGGTCGAGCCACCTTTGTACCCGCTGATGATTGAACAACCTACTACCGTGGACATTGAGAAATATAAAAAGCTGTGGGCTGAAAAAGAAGATATGCGTAAAGAAAATGAAGAGCTAAAGAGAGAGAGAGCTTAGTTAGTCAGGGCATGAACGAAATGAAGTTATCCATACGGATAAAGTGAAGTCAGAGTTGCTGATTAAGAAAGAGAAAGAATTAGCTGAAGAGGTCCAAAGCAGACAGTGAGTAGGCCAAGATCTGAAAAGTACTCATAGCATGCTCCGGTCAAACCACTACTATGAAAAACCCATTTAACGACGCCAGGTTTACCACAGATTCGTATCCCAACGTTGTAATACGTTAAAAAATGTATAACGCCATATTTAATGACGGTTGTACTAAAGAACCGTTGTAATACAAGCTGTGTAACAAGCTTCGATTCCCAGCTACTACATTTTTTCCATATTTTTACATTTTAAACACGGTTGTATTAAAACACCATTGTAATACATGTAACAAGCTTCGATTCCCAGCAACTATATTTTTTGTCATGTTTTTGTATTTTAAACATATATTTTATTTCTTTTGTTAGTGTTACGGGGATTTAACCTCAAAACTCAAAATTCATCATTGTTTTTCTTTTAAACATATATTTTATTTCTTTTGTTAGTGTTTTTAAGTGCAAGAGAATAGTATATATAACTTTAAAAATAAAACTATAAGAGATGAGCATATATAAAATAAAATTTTATTAAGATTCCATTAAAAAGAGTACATTGATAATCATATTATATATATTAATCAATGTCAGAGCCCATTGCTGCAAATGCATCTTCATAATCCAGATATCTCTCCTCACTCCCCTCATCGAAATTATAATAAACTGCTCTCCTTTTCTTCTTTATCTTTTTCTTCTTCAGCTTCTTCTTCTTCTTCTTCTTATCCTTCCTCACCCTTAAGGCATCCCTGGCCGCTGGTTGGACCTCCTCTATTGGCGCCTGACGTTCCTCATTGGTGATTCTAGCATTCTCATTTGTAGAACTACTCATTGTTATGAAGAATATATTATGAAGAAATGTAAAGTTGTCTATTTATAGATGAGGTTAAAGATGAAAAGTCTGATAGTTTAATGCTTGCAATGATGATAACTTGTAAATGGTTGATATTCTGGAGCGATATTTTTTTGAAAAACGGAAGAAAATTTAAAATCATTATGGCCAGAGCGTTCTCTACTCCGGGAAGAGCAAGGGTTAATAATATTATAATGGTTAGTAATAATAACCGTAGCGATACCCCTTATACTAGGCAACAACATTTTTCTATTTTACGTAATTATAGAAAAATATTGTTGCCTGGAGTCGAACCTTGTACTAATTAGAAGGGTTATCGCTATGGTTAATATAACTAACCGTTGTGATATTATTAAAATAATATATATACTTATCATTACGGTTATTTTAGAAAACCGTTGTGAAATATTTACCTATATAAGGGAATTAACTTTCTATTATTGACAGTAGCGCCGTTTCCTTCACAGCGAAACCCTAGCACCCAGTTTTGGCAGCAAACTTCATCTTTTTATAGAATCTGCGAGAAGAAATACAAGAAGTATGAAGCTTTTGATTTAAGCTTCTTCCTCCTTGTAGTTCTTCTTGCAGAATCTAAAACTAGATGAACATGGTGATGATGCTGGCGGTAGCAAGCGTAATGTACACATTGTTTATGGAAAATAAGGTAGTCTTCTACTTCAATCTTTTTGTTACATAGTTCCCATTATCTCATTTGCTTCATGTTGTTTTTGTTGATTGTTCTCATTTTGTGCAGATTCGACTTCAATGTTTCACAAGCAAGGTGAACTTCATTGTAATGGTACAGTCCCACTTCTTAGGGTTTTGTTTCAACTTTTGGTTGTTTTGTTTTGAATCTAACTAATTTTCTTCATTGCTTCCCACTTCTTAGGGTTTGTTTCACATGGTGATGATGATGGTGGTACATATATATATGAATTCATTCTGATAACGTACATATATATATGAATTCATTCTTATATTGTAAATGAAATTTAGTTTATTATATACTATGTATATTGTTTGTTTCACTATCCTTTTATTGAAAATGCAATCAGTTAAATTGATATAGAACATTAGTTTATTATATATATACTATGTATATTGTATATAGTTAAATTTAATACTAACTAATTTTCTTCATTGCTTCCCACTTCTTAGGGTTTATTTCACATGGTGATGATGATGGTGGTACATACATATGAATTCATTCTGATAAGGTACATATATATGAATTCATTATGATATTGTATATGAAATTTAGTTTATTATATACTATGTATATTGTTTGTTTCACTATCCTTTTATTGAAAATGTAATCAGTTAAATTGATATAGAAACTTATAATCTGAAAATTAGGATGTATTTGAAAACCAACCTTTATCATATCAATATTTTCCGAATTGCATCCATTTCATTCAACACATTTAATGTTCCTTAACATAAAATTTATGGTCCAATGGTCCATTTGCTTCAATTAATCGATATCTTTTCTTACAGTTTACCTCATCGTCGTCACTAATCATCGTGGTTGTTAAGATCATGATTGTTATGATGATAAAATCGCGATGATTTTTGGCGATGATGAGGTAAACTATAATAAAAGATATCCATGGATTGAAGGAAACCGACCATTGAACCATAAATTTTATGTTAAGGAACATAAAATGTGCCGAATGAAATGGATGCAATTCGGAAAATAGTGGTGTGTTTAAGTTGGTTTTCAAGAACAGTTTAATTTTCAGATTATATAGTTCTTTACCAATTTTAATGGTTGTATTTCTTTAATTAGGTGGATGGTAAAACAAGCAATATACATTTGTATTTAATAAACTAAGGGTACATTCCACAACGGTTGAAATACATAACCGTTGTGATAGTTAATATATATGACAACGGTTGAAATACCTAACTGTTGCAATATATTGCGTGCTTCCAGAATACAACAACGGTTTCCAGATCGTTGTAGAAACGGCGAACTTACAACAACAATCTACATAACAACGCCTTCGCCCGCGTCATTATATGTCATTCCCAACTGTTTCTAAATGGGTTTTTCGTAGTAGTGAACAAGGAAGAGTTGGATAGAGCCTTCGTCAGAATCCATAAATTCAATAGTCAACGGGACACCGCATTGACCAAACATAAGAGGAAAGAAGACAACCTTCAAGAACAAATCAAGAAGTTGAAGACGCGGCTCAGAAAGAAAGAGGAAGAAATCATAAATGAAGTATTTCAGAGGCGCAAAACCGAAAAACAACTTAATGAGACCTTATCAACCTTGGAAGAGCTCAAGATTCGAGCCGAAGTAAAAAGGCCCAAGCTGGAAGATGTTTTCGGTGAAGACGCTTGGGAGACGCACTATCAGTACTTGGAGGAAGTCATGCACAAGTGTGACGATCTTATTCAAGAACTTATCCAGAGGCTAAGGCATCCAGATACAAGAAATCTCTTCAAGGAGGTTCAAACATGGTGTGCAGACCGTGAAGATTGGAAGGGGCTGACTAGGGTAGATTTTGATGATGTATCTTAGTTTCTCTCTTGTATTTGATCACGACCAGGCTTGTTGGTCGGGATCGCAGATTTCTGTATTCGAATATTTTTCTTCATTTGTAGGCTGTATGAATTGACTGATGACCATTCTCCGGTTTTCTTATATGTATGAGCAGATATTGTTGGTGTTCCGTTTTCTCTTGCTGATTATTATTTAAACTGGAATCAAGGGTTAGACCACCCCGGGAATATTCATACATGTCATTTTGCATTATCATTTTCATACTCATGTGCATGGCAGGTGTTTCTGATTTGGTTTTCTTATCTCTGACTGGTGTTCTATAACAGGATTGCGGAATCTCGCGTCCATCGATACGCTACCCGCAACAATCAGCAAAGAGTTATGGATAAGGTCCAAGCAGAACTCCAAGACTTCTGTAACTGTATGAATCAGTTCATGGAAATGATGCAGAATATAGCTCAAGGTCAAGAGCAGCTGAGGACTCTGGTCCAGCCCTTAGTCACACAGGTTGATGAAGAGGGAATTGTTCATGGAGGTATTCCTACTCATGTTGTTCCTCCAGGCGGAGGTGGTAATGGTGGTGTTCATGTTGTTCCTCCGGGCTGAGGTGTTCCTATTCCTACTGTTGTCGTTCCTCCGGGCGGAGGAATAGGTGGCAGAATTCCTACTGTGGTTGGAGGAGGTAGTGTATGTGTGGTGCATGGTGCTAGGGGCCACCACTGGGAAGATCATCAGGATGATGTGTTTTCTATGTAAGGGGTTGATGCTGGTATTCCAACTGAAGCTGACAGAAAGTTTAAGCTGATAGAGGAAAGGATGAGAGCCTTTGAGAATCAGAACTCTCTGGGTCTTGACATTGTTGATTTAGGATTAGTCCCAGGGGTGAAAGTTCCTCATAAATTCAAAGTGCCTTCGTTCGACAAGTATACTAGAACCACTTTCACTAAGACCCACATTAGGGCGTATTACAGAAAAATGTTGGCCTGTTCAGAAGACGAAAAACTGTTGATGCATTTCTTTCAGGATAGCCTGGCTACGGCATCCTTAGAATGGTATATGCAGCACAAGGTCCAAGACTTGCTTGATTCAAAAGCCATCAACTTCACCAATGATACTCCGAATGTAATCCAAAACCCTATGCCCAATCATGGTGGGGAAAGGGCTAATGCTATAGAAGATGGGGAGCTATTGGATTTGATAATGGATGTGAACAAGCTGAAAACTCCTTTGTCAGTGGTCAATGAGAGATTGTTGAAGGGAGGGGTTTTTCCAGGGTGTTCAGATGGTTGTCATGAGTGTTTGTTGCAGCCTGAGGGTTGTGATTCATTGAAGTCAGGTATGCAGAAGATGATGAACGAAGGGCAGTTACAGTTTGATCGGGTCAACAATGAGAAGGAAGTTGTTAATAATAGTGAGTATGTTGCTACAATATCCATTCCTTATAAGACGATTAATATTTCAGCACTGGCGAGGCAAGCGCCGATTATTATTATTGTTCCAGGACCAATACCTTACAAAAGTACTAAAGCCATCCCGTGGAATTACGGGGCCGAAGTATTTTGTAACGGACAGAAGCAGGAGCTAGTGGGTTCATCGGGTTCAGGGTATGCTGTTAAAAATATTGTGGAGGCTGGAGCTATTTCCAGAAGTGGCAGAGTCTTTTTGCCGTCTAATGAAAATGCGGGCAGTTCGAGTCAGGATAAGGGTAAGCAAGTGGTTGATAATTTCGGTCAGAGGAAAGTTGTAGATGATTCTACCCAAAAGCAGGTTGAGGACTCTTTTTCAAAAGACGCGGAAGAATTCATGAGACTAATATGGAAGAGCGATTAGAAAATCGTGGACAAGTTACATCAAACACCTTCTAAGATTTCTATTTTGTCTCTGCTGTTATACTCAGAAGCGCATAGGGATGCTCTGCTAAAGGTGTTGAACGCAGCATATGTGCCACAAGAGATATCGGTGAATCAACTCGAGGGCGTGGTGGCGCACGTAAATGCTGGGAACGGTTTGGGTTTTACGGATCTGGATTTGACACCCACGGGGAGGAACCACAATAACGCTTTGCACATCTCCATAGAGTGCAGAGGTTCATTGTTATCCCATGTGTTAGTGGATACCGGTTCTTCATTAAATGTTCTTCCCAAGAAAGCACTTATGAAGCTTGACACTCAAGGGCTGATTTTCACACCTAGTGATTTAGTGGTGCGGGCTTTTGACGGCTCTAAAAGGTCTGTATTTGGAGATATTGTTGTGCCCATCAAGGTGGGGATAGAGTTCTTTGACGCAACCTTCTATATTATGGACATTCAGCCAACATATAGTTGTTTGTTAGGTCGCCTCTGGATTCATTATGCTGGGGCAGTGACATCGACGCTGCATCAGAAGTTGAAGTATATGGCCGAAGGAAAGGTTGTTACAGTGTGTGGTGAAGAGGATATAATGGTCAGTCATATGTCAACTTTCAAGTACGTTGAGGTGGATGGAGAAATACATGAAACTTTATGTCAAGCTTTTGAAGCTGTTCAGATTCCAAAGGAGCCTTCTGTGGGGGGTTAATGAGCCTGAAGTTTCCATGTCTTCGTTCAAGGATGCGCGCGCAGTGGCGGAAGCTGGTAAGTCCCTGAAGTGGGGTCAAGTGATAGATGTGCAGATGAAGAAGGATACATATGGTTTGGGATACAAGCCACCCAAGCGGTCTCAAGAGCCTCCAAGGTACAGTGGTCCGATTCAATTTACTAGTGCCAGAGTATTCTTCAACATAATTAATGCTATTGGGGATGATGAAGGTGACAGTGATTGCGATATGGATGAGTGGATCCGGTCGTGTGTTCCTGGTCAGGAATTGCACAACTGGTCTTCTGAAGAAGTCATCCAAGTCACCAGCGAAGAGTAATTGTTATTGTTTTCTGCATATGTTGAGTCCTACGTTCTGCCAAAGACGTTGTGATTTCTTTCTATAGGGCTACAATGTTTTGCTTTCAATTTCATCATTAATAAAGGACGTTTTTGCATTCAAATGTTTTGCTCTTTGTTTTTCCTTTTTTCCTTTTTCATTTAATAAAAGAAAAATGGCAATGTGTTTTTGTTTGTTGCATTCATAATAAACATAAAATATCACTCGTGCGGGTTTATCAGTTCAGATTCTACCGATAATGATTCAGTTATGGCTCGATATGACTTCGACAATCCCATTTATCAGGCTGAAGAGGAGGCTGACAAAGACTGTGACTTGCTTGAGGAATTAGCCAGACTGCTGAAACAGGAGGAACAAATCATTTTACCTCATCAAGAGGACATTGAAATTGTTAATTTGGGCACCGAGGACGTGAAAAAAGAAGTAAGAATTGGGGCCGCCTTGGAAGACAGTGTTAAGGGAAGATTGGTTGAAATGATGCGAGAGTATGTGGACATCTTCGCCTGGTCTTACCAAGACATGTCGGGTGTAGCATGCGATTTTTGTCGGTGACGCGACCACCTTACCGCAATGGTTGGAATTAGGTACTTTCTGATTTCTTATTTATCCTGTGAAGCTGGAAAGGAAAGGGAAGATATCTAAAACTAACCTTGCACGCAAATGTTTTCTTTAGCAAATGCTAAAAGATTGGGGGGTCGGGGTCAGGTTATACAAAGGGAAGTTGTCAATCACCTAGTGTATATATGGTTATCCATAGACTTTATATTGCATATTTCTCTATTAATTTAAATGCTTTCTGATGTTTGTCTGTCATGGGTTAGGAAAGTTTCTCCTTTGGGAGGTTTGAGAGGATGTTTTTGTTGGTTTCGGGCTTTCCGTTGTTTTTGGTAAGGTACTGGACCTAAAGTTTTTGATTTGTGTGCTCGCTAAGATTTCTCAATCTTATGCCTACGTATTCCCATAAAGATACTCGAGAAATCATAGCAATCGTAGATCCTCCTATTCTATGGGAGGAAAGATGTTTGGTGTCTTGTTTGAAGCCCAAGATTGAAGCTAGATGAGTATTTGTGTCTTGTTCAAAGCCCAAGATTAAAGCTAAAGGGGTGACTGAGAGAGAATTTGTCATCTCTAAAGGGAGAATATCTCACCTATTCATCACAAAATGTTAAAGGATTAGTTATAAAAGGAATTACTTTAACTGGGATATGTGAATCCAGCAATGCCATAATTTCCTTTATAAGGGTGATGTCATGAAGGAAGAAACTTTAACTCAGTATTGAGCAATGCCATTTTTCCTTATGAATCTTTTATGCTAAAAGAGGGACATTGGCATGGATGTAAATAATCCAGAGGCTTGCCACTTACAACAATTAGATGAAAGATGATTTTTGACCAGGATAAGAGAAGGACTCCAGCTTGGATTTTGAATCAACAAGTGTGCCACTTACAACTATTATCTGGGAAAAAATATTTTGGTTGTCTGTTTTGATGTGTGATGTATAGAGAAAATATCCTCCTGCAGAGTGGACTCAGGGTCTCATCTGAGGGGATGTTGATTTTTGTGTGCCTTGATCAAACCCCAAGGTTGAAGCTAAAATGTTGACTCTACTAGGGGAGTTTTATATATGTCTTGTACATATCCCAAGATTGAGGCTGATTAGAGATTGACTCCACTGGAGAGGTTTTATCTGTCTTGTACAAAGCCTAAGATTGAGGCTGACTCTACTGAGAAAAATCATTATATAAAGCCTAAGAGGAGGCTGGTTGAGGGAAATTCTTATATGAAGCCTAAGAGGAGGCTGGCTTTTGCTGAGGATTATTGGAATCCAGAGACAGGTCCAATGTGTGTTGGGGAATCCCAAAGGTTTTACTCTTTCTGGGGATCAAAGGGAGAGTTACAGTATTAGATACCATGAGGCTCTGATTCTGTTAGGGTTTTATTGATGGTAAATTGACCCTGGATGGAGTTTTTAAGGTGAAGGTTTAAACCTTAAGTTTGAAAACCTATGGAGGTTTCAAACTCTGCTAGAGATTAGTGTATTGATGAAATGATCAGGGTTTTTTCCTGTGCTTTTAGGAAACTTGAGGGTTTCTTTGAGATCCAAGAGGAGATGAGACTTTCCAAGTCTACTGGCATGAAGAGGTTGACTCTTAGTTAGAAAATAATCTCTGTATGATGCCCAAGAGGAGTCTGAGAATGTCCAAGTCTCTCATGCAGTGGTAGGTTATGGTTGTAAAGAGAGATCTTTGTATGATGCTCAAGAGGAGGATGTGGTTTTAAGGGATGGAGATTAACCCTAGAATGGTATGATGTTTTGGAATTCTAACTCTCCAGAGGATTGAACTAGTAGAGATGACTAAGTTCTGTCCTATACCTGTAGGAGGTCTTTGGGTCCTTGTACTAAGCCCAAAAGGAGGCTGAGAACTTCTAAGAAGCCTGTGGGTCCTTGTACAAAGCCCAAGAGGAGGTTGGAGATGCTTTTAGGAAGCCTGTGGGTCCAAGCCTAAGAAAATTTCAAGAAAGGTTTCACCAGGAATAAGTTCTTTCTTTGCAGAACAGTTCTAAGGTTTGAAGAAATTCAAGAGAGGTTTCACCGGGAATTAATCCTCTCTGGGGAAATGAATTTCTTGTACACATATATTTATAAGTTAGGAAAGTCTTGAGAAAAGTTTCACCGGGAATAATGCCTTTCTCTGTTCCATATTGTATAAGCCGAAGAGGAGGCAAGACTGTATCTGGAATTTCTTATGGGGAACTAGTTTTAACTGTGTTGAAAGAGTAACCACTGGTTTGATCTAAACCTAGACCTAACTGCTGGGGAAAACTCTATTCAAGTATATACAAGCATATATATACATATGAAATATATAAACAAGTATGTATTGAAGAGATAGTGGAACTTACAGTTGTACAAGCCCAAGCATAGTAACTACAGCTGTATGGTTAGCTATTCAAGAAATTGAAGAAAGTTTTGATAAAACTTTGAATTTTAATCTAAATCAAAAATAAAGTTGTTTAAAAGGAAGTTTGGGGCTTATACTCACAGGGAGGCCCAAATGATCTCTTTTGGAAAGGCGACGATCGCGTCGTAGTTTTGAAAATCACAGAGGGACTTATACAATGACTGAGGCCCAAATTATTTATGTACAAAGGAGGTTGGGTCTTACACTCTATTAGAGGTCCAAGAGTTTATTTTTATAAAAGATATGGGGCTAACAACTCAAGGAGATGCCCAGATGAAAAACAACGATCGTGCAGTTATTTTCAAAATCGTATCGGGACTTATACAATGACTGAGGCCCAAATTATTTATTTACAAAAGAGGTGGGTCTTACACTCTATTAGAGGCCCAAAATGATTGAGAAGAAGAAAGATTGGACTTACAACTTAAGAGGAGGCTCAGATGAAAATTGTTTTGAAAACGGCAATCGCGCCGAGATTTTTTAATATCGTATCGGGACTTATACAATGACTGAGGGCCAAAAAGGTTTCTTTACAAAGGGATGGGAATTACGCTCTACCAAGAGGCCCAAATTATTTTGAAAAATGTTTTAAAATTTAAAATTAAGAGAAACCCTAATTTTAATTAATAAATAAATAATTTTTAAAGGAAATTAAATATAAAATGATACAAAATATCAAATATATTTAATAACAAGTTGTCAACTTTAAAAAATATTTTGAAAAATCATGTTTAATCACATGAAAGCTTGAAATCCAATTGGTTTTGAAAAATCAAGGTGGAAATTTCATTTTAAAAATGTTTAAAACAAATACAAATTAAATTAAATTCAAAAATCAAACTATATTAAATAAATAATATAAATCTAATTTTCTGTTAGAATAAAATATTTAAACATTTTTGTGACTTTTTAAAAAAAAACCAATAAAAAAATGATGAAAAATGAGAAAGAAATTAATTTTTGAAATCATTTAATAGAAATATTAAATATTCAAAAATTCAAATATTTGAAAATGGCGCCAAAGCCATCTTCTTCTTCCTCACGACTACCTGCCATAGCAAATTTGCAAAACCTCTCATATCTCTCTGATTACTCAATGAAAATGACTTTTGTAAACATGAAACTTGCTCGTTTTTGAACAAGGATTCCAATGGTACCAATTAATTGCATTTATATTAAGTGTGGAGTGAGAAATCAGAAGATGAACTCAAGAACCCTAATTTCTTCAAGAACACTATGACATCCTATACACGATTCATACATAGCAATTGATTGAGGGTAAACACTCTACATAAGTGCAGAAACATGTTTGTAACTTGAAAACACATTTATGATGCATGGATCATAGAGTTTGAGAGTGTCAGGCTTACCTCTTGCAAGAAGAATTTGAATTCTATGTTGGAGGTGTTACAGATATTGTGTAATGATTTGGACAGCTTCAATGGACCTCAAGTAATGTGTTTGAAGGCTTGGAATGGATTGAATCAACTTGGAACTTGTTGTGGCACCTCAACTGCAAATAGGCCAAAAAGCTTGAGCAAATGGGGGGTGACTTTGTGATTCTGATGTTCCAGATGAGTTTTAAGATTATGGATCACTCATATATGATGTATGTGAGGTGTTGGCATGATTGGTTTTGATAGAATTGCTCTTATATGGAAAATTCGAATGTTACTTGAATGAGAAGCAAAATCTGGGTTTTTGAGAGTGATTTGGAGGAAAGCATGTCTTATGGTGCTTTGATGTACTTGAATTGATAAAAAAGAATCTCTATTTATAGTAGAGCAACTTTGTTTTGGGAGCAATAGTGATTGGAGGCTGGATCACTCCAATATCCATTGAACTTTGTCATGTAGCCAAAGTCACCTCTAGCCATTGACTTGGGTCAATCTTGCAGGCCTATGGTCTTCTGATGCTTGAGTTTATCTTGACTCATTTGCAATGTTGTGGAGTGATACATGTCAGCTCTATGCACCCATTAAATGCATCATGACAAATTTGAAAGTTTTGGATTTGAACTTTGAATGTCACATGCCAAATGATGAGGTTTTGGACTTGCAAGGCTCTATGGTGTTGTAGCTCTGCAGAGATCATGTTCATTGCACTTTAGAAACTTGTCTTGTATGGTGACAAGGCTTGCCATGTCATGGAAATGACAAAATCGTGGGGCAAGTGCAAGACTATCTTGCAAAACCAGTCTTGGAGGTGTCATGTTTCCATGCTCATAACTCCCTACTCAAGTTGAATTAGGATGAGTTCTGGTACTCTTTGGAAAGCTTGTATATCCTACTTTAACTTTGATGTCCAACATTGGTCTTGAATCTACTTGGATCAAGGTGAAAAATGGTCTCAAAGTTGGTGAAAATCCAAGACAGATTATGTCCAAAATTTTCACTAAGTGTTGGGAAAAGTGGTCATTTTCATGTTTTTGTGATTTTGATCAATCCATAATGATTTGGAATCTGATGTAGTTGACAATTTTGAAGTATGTAAAGAGAGCTTTCATTTGAGCTTTGGATGGAAGCAAATGACTTTATGGTTTGGGAGTTATGACCTTGCAAAGTTGGTACCATATCAATTTTGTTCCATAACTTAGAAAAATTTTAAGTTTCTTAAGGTTGCCCCTTTTTCAAGTAACCTCACTTTTCTTGATTTTTCTTGCTGGATGATGATCCAAACCACAAATTAACATTGTTTTTGACTTAGGGAAGCCTTTTTTGTGTCATACCCCAAATTTTGACCACAAGATTTCCCATCATTATGCAAATCATCACCACAATATGGATGTACCATCATACCTCATCAATCTTCTCAAGGATTGTTGAGCATTCACTACAATCAAGAATTAGGGTTTTGAGCTCTCTAAGAACACTCAGACAAAGGATCAATCAAGAATGGACATGATCTTCAACTTTTCAAGCCTCTCAAACATCCATGAAGGATCAAGAGGTCTCCCATATCAAGAATCAAGCACAAGGTTGCAACATTCCAAGTGGATCAAGCCTCAAAATCACTCTAAAAAAACCAGATTTTGCTTCTCATTCAAGTAACATTCGAATTTTCCATTGGAGAGCAATTCTATCAAAACCAATCATGCCAACACCTTACATACATCATATATGAGTGATCCATAACCTTAAAACTCATCTAGAACACCTGAATCACAAAGTCACCCCCCATTTACTCAAGCTTTTTGGCCTGTTTGCAGTTGAGGTGCCACAACAAGTTCTAAGCTGATTCAATCCATTCCAAGCCTTCAAACACATTACTTAAGGTCCATTGAAGTTGTCCAGATCATTACACAACATCTGTAACACCTCCAACATAGAATTCGATCACCAGCTGCAAGAGGTAAGCCTGACACTCTCAAACTCTATGATTTATAAATCATAAATGTATTTTCAAGTTACAAACATGTTTCTGAACATATATTGAGTGTTTCCCCTCAATCAATTGCTATGTATGAATCGTGTATAGAATTTCATAGTGTTCTTGCAGAAATTAGGGTTCTTGAGTTCATCTTCTGATTTCTCACTTCACACTTAATATAAATTCAATTAATTTATATGGTTGTAATCCTTGTTCAAAAACGAGCAAGTTTCATGTTTACAAAAGTCATTTTCATTGAGTAATCAGAGAGATATGAGAAGTTTTGTAAATCTGGGGAGGCAGAGCACGCGCGAGCAAGAACATGTGTTCTTGGCGCCATTTTTCAAATATTTGAATATTTGAATATTTGATTTTTTTTATTAATTGATTCAAAAATTAATTTCTCTCTGGATTTTAATGTTTTTGAATTATTTCTTTTTTTTTTCAAAATTCACAAAAATATTAAAATATTTTATTCTACAAAAATTTCACAAAAATATTATTTATTTTATATATTTAATATTTTTGTAAAGAATTTATTTTTATTTGTTTTTAAGCATTTAAAAATATTTCTTTCTCTTAATTTTTCAAATTCAAATGATTTTCAAATCATTCTATGGATGAAACATAATTTTTCAAACATTAATCCAAGATCACAACTTGTTTTTCATACACGTTTGATAATTTTGATCATTTTAATTGATTTTTATTCAAATTAAAATGCATTTTTAAATCAAATTAGGGTTTTAATTGTTTTCACCCTCACAAACATTTTTCAAACACTTTTGGGCCTCTTGGTAGAGTGTAAGTCCCATCCCATTGTAAATAAACTTTTTTGGGCCTTAGTCATTGTATAAGTCCCGATGCGATTTTAAAAATCTCAGCACGATCGCCGTTTTCAAACAATTTTCATCCTGGCCTCCCCTTTGTTGTAAGTCCCATTTTTCTTCTTTTCCAAACACTTATGGGCCTCTAATAGAGTGTAAGACCCATCCCTTGTCACACACAAACTTTTTGGTCCTCAGTCATTGTATAAGTCCCTACGTGATTTTCAAAATAACGGTGCGATCACTGTTTTTCATTTGGGCCTCTCCATGAGCTATAAGTCCCAACTCTTGTATAAAAATAAACTTTTGGGCCTCTAATAGAGTGTAAGACCCATCCTTTTTGTAAATATAATAATTTGGGCCTCAGTCATTGTATAAGTCCCGCTTTGGTTTTCAAAACTACGACGCGATCGTCGCCTTTTCAAAAGAATTCATCTGGGCCTCTCCTTGAGTATAAGCCCTAAACTTCCTTTTAAAACAACTTTCCTCTTTGATTCAAATTCAAATTCAAAGTTTTTATCAAAACTTTCTTCAATTTCTTGAATAACTAACCATACAACTGTAGTTACTATGCTTGGGCTTGCACAACTGTAACTTCCACTATCTTTTCAACACATACTTGTATATATATATATATATATATATATATATATATATATATATATATATATATATATATATATATATATATGCTTGTATATACTTGGTTAGAGTTTTCCCTAGCAATTAGGTATAGGTTTAGATCAAACCAGTGGTTACTCTTTTAACACAGTCAAAACTAGTTCCCCACAGGAAATTCCAGATACAGTCTTGCCTCCTCTTGGGCTTATACAATATGGAACAGAGAAAGGCATTATTCCCGGTGAAACTTTTCTCAAGACTGTCCAAATTTAGAAGTATTGTGTACAAGAAATTCATTTCCCCATAGAGGATTAATTCCCGATGAAACCCCTTTTGAATTTCTTCAAACCCTAGAATTGTTCTGCAAAGAAAGGACTTATTCCCGGTGAAAACTTTCTTAAACTTTTCTTAGGCTTGGACCCACAGGCTTCCTAAAAGCATCCCCAGCCTCCTCTTGGGCATTGTACAAGGACCCACAGGCTTCTTAGAAGTTCTTAGCCTCCTCATGGGCTTAGTACAAGCACCCAAAGACCTCCTACAGTTATAGGACAGAACTTAGTCGTCTCTACTAGGTCAATCCTCTACAAAGATCATTCTCCAGCTAAGTGTCAACCTCTGTATACCAGTAGACTTGGAAAGTCTCATCTCCTCTTGGATCTCAAAGAAACCCTCAAATTCCCTATAGGCACAGGAAAAACCCTGATCATTTCATCAATACACTAATCTCCAGTAGAGTTTGAAACCTCCATAGGTTTTCATACTCAAGGTTTAAACCTTTACCATCAATAAAACCCTAACAGAATCAGAGCCTCATGGTCTCTGTTATTTCAACTCTTCTTCAACCCCCAGCAAGAGTTGATTCCCCAACACATATGGGACATGTCTCTGGATTTCAACAATCCTCAGCAGAAGCCAGCCACCTCTTAGGCTTCATATAAAGATTTCCCCCAACTAGCCTCCTCTTAGGCTTTATATAATGATTTTCCTCAGTAGATTCAGCCTCAATCTTGGGCTTTGTACAAGACAGATAAAACCTCCCCAGTGGAGTCAATCTCTTTTCAGCCTCAATCTTGGGCTTTATACAAGACAAATATAAAACTCCCTAAGAAGAGTCAACATTTTAGCTTCAACCTTGGGCTTTGATCAAGGCATACAAAAATCAACATCCCTTCAGATGAGACCCTGAGTCCACTCTGCAGGAGGATATTTTCTCTATACATCACATCTCAAAACAAACAAACAAAACCTTTTTTTTTTCAGATAATTTTTGTAAGTGGCACACTTGTTGATTCAAAATCCAAACTGGAGTCCTTCTCTTATCCTGGCCAAAAATAATCTTTCATCTAACTGCTGTAAGTGGCAAGCCTCTGGATTATTTACATCTATGCCAATGTCCCTCTCTTAGCATGAAAGATTCATTAGGAAAAATGGAATTGCTCAATACTGAGTTAAAGTTTCTTCCTTCATGACATCGCCCTTATAAAGGAAATTATGGCATTGCTGGATTCACATATCCCAGTTAAAGTAATTTCCCTTATAATCAATTTCCTAATACTTGTGATGAATAGGTGAGATATCTCTCTTTAGAGATGACAAATTCTCTCTCAGTCAAACCTTTAGCTTCAATCTTGGACTTTGAACAAGACACAAATACTCACCTAGCTTCAATCTTGGGCTTTAAACAAGACACCAAACATCTTTCCTCCCATAGAATAGGAGGAACTACGATTGCTCTGATTTCCCAGTTTTCTTTAAGGGAATACATAGGCATAAGATTGCGAAATCTTAGCGTACAAACAAAATTAAAAACTTTAGGTCCAGTACCTTACCAAAAACAACAGAAAACCCAAAAATAACAGAAACACTCTCTCAACACTCCCAAAGGAGAAACTTTCCCAACCCAAGACAGATAAACACCATAAAGTATTTAAACCAATAGAAAACATGCCATAAAAGGTCTATGGATAACCATATATACACTGGGTGATTGACAACTTCCCTTTGTATAACCTGACCTCGACCCCCCAATATCTTAGTATTTGTTAAAGAAAACATTTGCGTGCAAGGTTAGTTTTAGATAGCTTCCCTTTCCTTTCCAACTTCATAGGATAAATAAGAAATCAGAAAGTAGCACCCAATTCCAACCATTACGGTAAGGTGGTCGCGTCACCGACAAAAATCGTACGCTATAGAAAAATGGTGACTCTGCTGGGGATGTCCTAGGATTAGATTTCCTAAGAGGTCTAGGCTTTGTTGGCATTTAATTTTCCATACTTTATACTATATATATATATATCATTTACAGTTATACTACTTGATACTCGTGTTTAATTTTCTGTTAACTGGGAATGCGATTAATACACATGTGGAAAGTTTGAGAGAACATTAAGATAAGTGGTGGCATATCCGGGAAACGCTTATAGGGAGTGAATCCCGATCAAGCTAACTTGGCAGTCCACCGAATCAGGTGAGGTACCCGTGTGGAAATATTGATGTTGAACGACCGACTGTCGTGAAAGCATCGTTTATCCAAGTGCGGTACCCATGACCCTGAGAATTTAGTAGACATTTAACCATATAGCCATTTGGTAGTGTGGTGACTATCGGGAATAGTTGACACGCAATACTACACTTAAAAGAGATTCATCCTAGGATATTACAACTCGCTCGAGATAATCAGCTTGCTGTTGATATCCCTAGAAGGGTCAATAACTTTGGAATGGGTAGAGCCATGACTCCATGCTCGTGATGTTGAACCCTTAAACCCATGTTTTCAAATGTTTTTGTTTGTTGAATTCATGCATTCATTAAAAAACTCTTTTCAAACAAGAAAAAAAATATTTTTTTTCAAAAGAACTAAAACAATAATTACAAATATCAGAGGTTGCGTTATGGATTTTAGTAGAAGAAAAATGCACAAGTACACCTTCAAGGCTTCGAAACTAGAAGACTTAAGGAAATTAGGAAGGATGATTACCAATCCCGAGGCTTTCAAAGCTAAGCACGGAGGGCTGTTGTCTTTGTTGAAGGTCAACATAGTTAAAGGAATCCTGTCTACACTGGTACAGTTTTACGATCTGGTTTACCACTGCTTCACTTTCCCGGATTACCAACATTGCACCAACACTGGAAGAGTACTCCCACATGATTGATTTACCTATCACTAATCAAGCTCCATTTTCTGGACTGGAAGAAATTCCAAAAGAATAAACCATTGCAAGAGCAATCTCTTTGGATGAGTCAGAAGTTAGGACTCACATAACCACTAAAGGAGGAATCCAGGGTTTACCGGCTAAATTCCTAATGGAGAAACCTCTATACTTTGCCAGTGTAGGAAACATAACTTCCTTCGAAGACGTCTTTGTTCTGCTCATACTTGGGTTATTCCTCTTTCCAAACATTGACAACTTCGTCGATACCAATGCTGTTAAGATATTCCTAATAGGAAACCCCGAACCAACCTTGCTCACAGATGCTTATCATTCTGTACATTTAAGGAATTTGTACAGCGGAGGAATGATCACATGTTGCGTACCTTTACTGTACAAATGGTTCATTTCCCACTTGCCCAAGTCTGCTGCTTTTTGGGATCACAAGAGTACTCTATGTTGGTCATAGAGAATTATGTCTCGTACCAATTCTAACATAGATTAGTACAATCGAATTTGCAAAGGAATAGAGATTATCTACAGATGTGGAAATTTCGCCAATGTACCCCTTATTGGAACTAAAGGAGGAATCAACTATCATCCAATTTTAGCTCGCCGTCAACTCGGATACCCGATGAAGATTATCCTACATAATGTTCATCTGGAGGGTATTTTCTTCAAGGAAGGGGAAAATGACAGGGCACTGAAGAATGAAATAGTGCATGCCTGGCAACACATTCACAGGAAAGGAAGAGAGTCTCTGGGAAGACCAAAATGTACCTCCATGGAACCTTATCTCCACTAGGTGCAAACTAGAGCCCTCAAGCTGAGGATGCCTTACCCTCGTCAAGAAGTTTTTCCCTTAAAGGAATCTGTCCTTTATTTCATGTCTGATGCGAAAAACTCCAGGTCGCTCTTAACAAAGTTCAACGTGAGAAGAATTCTTGGAAGAACAAATACCAGATCCATAATTTTGGAATGTACCAAGATTCAGAAACTGTTAAAGAAGAAGGATGCTCTGATTGAGATATTAGAGCAGCATGCTATAGAAAGTCAGGAAGACCGAAGAAATTTAATCACCCATTTCACTTGGCAAAGGATCGTCGACCCGACAACGACTGAAGAGGCCCGATCAAAGAAAAGGAAAATACAGGAACCAGCGTCTGAGCTCTCTTCAGAGAGAACTCAGGATCCATGAGCTTAGACATTTTCCTTACAGCACTTTGTAAAATACTGTACTTTTCTTTGTAAAATACTACAATCTTTCGAATTCAATAAAAGGGGTCTCCGCCCCCTCACTGTGTGATATTTGCAATCTATTTGTTGAAGTTTCTTTTGAAAACAAAAACTAAAAATATATATGTCATTGCATATCATTCATCATTCTCACATAACGCATTTTTGTTATCCTTGAGTCTCACGTATGTGTCACAATCCTAGAGTCAAACTGTCTCATTCGTACAATACTCGGGCCAATCGATAAAAGTAAATGGACGATCTCAAGGAAGAGAACAGAGAGCTGAGAGAAGAAATCGACGCTCTAAAGGAAAGTTTGGAAAAACTTCACAGCAACCTGCAAACCCTGGCAGCAGCCCAGGAGCAACAGCATCAAAGGACTATGATCTCAGAGATTACATCTACACCCATATTGGAGACACATGACAATCATCCTTGGTACAACATGCCTAAAGGGCGCCCCTGGGGCATGCCTTTCAACTTTATACCTGAAGGATATATCTCACTGGTCACTGAAGACCCAGAAGTCGTAGCAGGAACCGTTGGACCTGAAGGTTACAAACTTCGGGAAAGTGAAGATGCAAGGGTTACGGCAGTAACTCCCGAAGGTTACAAACTTCATGGCGCTGAAGCGTCAAGAATCACCGCTGTAATGTCTATACCGCAACCAGTGGTACACACTGTCCCGGAAGGACAAATTCCGCAAGCAATTTCTGGTGGAAACGAAGACATGTACGAAAGGATGAATAAGTTCCAGGAATAATTCTTGGGAATGCAGAAGGAACAGCATGCCATTCGCGGTCAAGAATTATTCGGAAAAGATGCCGCAGACCTCTGTTTTGTCCCTAATGTAAAGATCCCGCACAAATTTAAGGTGCCTGACTTTGAAAAATACAAAGGCAACTCTTGCGCTCAAAGTCATTTGGTGATGTACGCTCAAAAAATGTCTACTCAGATAGACAATCAACAGCTACTGATCCATTATTTCCAAGACAGTTTAACCGGTGCTGCACTCAAATGGTACATGGGTTTAAACCGCACCAAGATCAGTACTTTCAGAGATCTCGGGGCAGCCTTTGTTCAGCAGTATAAGTACAACTTGTACATGGCACCGGATAGGGATCAACTCAAAGAAATGTCACAAAGGGATAAGGAAACTTTCAAAGAATATGCTCAGAGATGGCGTGAAATTGCCGCTCAAATATGTCCCCCTCTTGAGGAAAAGGAAATGACCAAGACTTTCTTGAAAACCTTAAGCCCGTTTTATTACGACCGAATGGTCGCCAGTGCGCCTAGTGACTTCATTGAAATGGTGAACATGGGAGTACGCCTTGAAGAAGCAGTCCGAGAAGGACGATTGGTTAAAGATTCAGAGCCATCTAGCAGTACTAAGAGATACGGTAGTACTTTCCAAAAGAAGAAAAAGCAAGATATCAGTAATATCTCTGTGGGAAATCAAAGGCGAAGGTATCAACCGGTGGCAGCGATAACTCTCACTATCAACCCAGCGCCAGCTCCGAATTATCAACCTCAGGTTGCTCAGAGCCAACCAAGTCAACAACAGTATCAGCAAAGGCCGCAACAACCTTTTCAGCAGGCTCGTCCGCAGTACAATAATAACAATCGTACTACACGACCATCAGGGTTTGACCCTATACCGATGTTGTACGCAGAATTATTTCCACTTCTACTGGCCAAGGGGCATGTTCAAACCAGGACTCCTCTTATAGTACTAGAAAATCAACCTTTTTGGTTCAAAGCAGATCAAACTTGTTCTTACCATCAAGGAGGATCGGGACATAACATTGAGAATTGTCTCAGCTTCAAGTCTGATGTACAAAAGCTTGTCAGGAACAGGGTTTTATCTTTCAATGATATAAATCCAAATGTTCAGACAAACCTGTTGCCGCAACACGAAAAGACTGCAGTGAATTTGATAGAAGGAGAACTTGTCAACAGTTATTAAATTCACAATGTATGCTTACTGGGAATCAACCTGGTAAAAATACATTGCAAACAGAGCGGGTACGGCTATGTGCCATCTCACAACTATCATCAGTGTGATATCTGCTCCAAGGACAATCAAGGGTGTACCACAGTACAAGCAACTCTGCAAGAACAAATGGATCTGGGCTGGATTCAAGATCACATAATTCGGGAAGTAAACATGGCACATGCACATCCCAACATTGTTCAGAACCACGACATCCATGCAATGAACGTCAATTTATTGGCAATGCATTTGAGACAAAGTCAGTATTACAATCTGTCGCAGCACGATTACAGCACTTGTCCAATTTTCTCAACAGACAATCAGGGATGCTCTTTTGTACAAGAGGCTCTCCAACGTCAAATGGATCTCGAATGGATCCAAGACTACCGTGAAAGAAATGAGCATCAAGTCAATATGGTTCAAATCTTTGACATCCGCTTAATGAATACCAGTCTAGTGGAATTACATGCTAAACAAGTCAGACTTGGTTTTCTGGCTTCACATGATTATCTAGACTGTAAAGAATGCTGCAAAGACGACCAAGGGTGTGCGCTTGTGCAAAGGACTCTTCAACATCTGTTGGACCACTGGTGGCTTCCGATCTACCTGGATGAAGACACTCAACAGATTAATATGACTGATGGGAATCCTGGTAAACATCAAAGTCGTGATATCTGCTCAATAGAAATAGATCTAATAAAGATGCACTGCATACAAAGCGGATACGGTCGGGTACCACCGCACAATTATGAGCGTTGTAGAGTATGCTCGGAAAAAAAATCAAGGATGTGATCTAGTGCGAGCAGCCCTCAAGAATCAGTTGGACCGAAAGGAGAGTCGACCATGTTCAAGTTCTGGGTCGATCAACGTGATACAAGATTACATCCCTGGTCAGAACAAAAACGTTGTCGTAGTCTCCAATCATGGAATAACCAAGGACGTTTGTGCCATAATCCCTCTACTCAGTGAATCAAATATCCCTCTTGATGGTAGAAAAGATCCCAACCAGGAACTGATTGAGGTTGCCTATGACGGTTAGAAAAACCAAAAAGCTCCTGTGGTTATCTACTTGTTAGGTCCAATACCGTACAAATCAGAAAAGGCTATCCCTTACAAGTATGGTGCAACGACCATAGAAAATGGAAAAGAAACTCTGTTACCCTCCGTTGTGAACATTGCCGACATCAGTCGAGTTACTCGGAGCAGTCGGATCTTCAACAGAGGAGTTGGAGAACCTACCAAAGAAAAGGAACCTACAACGGAAGTTCCTAACCAACAAGTTGGTCAATCCAGTAATCCAGAACGTGTAAAGAACAACGATGAGATGCTGAAGCTCATCCAGAAAAGCGAGTACAACATTGTGGACCAATTGTTGCAAACTCATCTCGAATCTCTGTATTATCTCTCCTGCTTAGTTTAGAAGCTCACAGGGAAGCTCTACAGAGGTTCTTAGAATAAGCCTTTGTAGAACAAGATGTGACAGTAGGACAATTTGACAACATCATCTTCAACATCACTTCTTGTAACAACTTGGGATTCAGTGATGAAGAACTGCCGGAAGAAGGCAAGAACCATAATATGGCCCTCAACATTACAGTCAACTGCCAAGACGATGTTGTAGCCAACGTACTGGTAGACACAGGATCATCTTTGAATGTTATGCCAAAATCAACTTTGGTACGACTATCGTTTCAAGGAGCTCCAATGAGAGGCAGTGAAATTATCGTCAAAGCCTTTGACGGATCTAGAAAAATAGTTATCGGCGAAGTCGATCTTCCCATAACCATCGGTCCTCACACTTTCCAAGTCACTTTCCAGGTCATGGACATCCGGGCAGCATACAACTGTTTATTAGGAAAACCTTGGATATACGAAGCTGGGGCAGTCACTTCAACACTTCATCAGAAACTAAAGTTCGTCAAGAATGGAAAATTAGTCACGATGTGCGGAGAGCAAGCCTTAATCGTGAGCAACTTATCATCATTCTCCTATGTAGAACCATAAGAGGTTGTTGGAACCCAGTTCCAAGCACTCTCGATGAGCAATGAGAATCAACCAGAAAAAGGGACGTCGATTTCCTCATAGAAAGACGCTCTCAAAGTGATCAGGAGTAATGACATAAAAGGATGGGGACAGATTATAACTCCTACGGATAACAAGACAAGAAAAGTTCTTGGTTTCTCTCTGACTTGTACCCAGACTACAAAGAAGGACGAAAGTTTTCGTCCCATTCAGGATTTCTTCCACAGTGAAGGCTTCCTCCACCCAGTACCCCAAGAAGTACACACCATCGACGGAAACAATTCCTCCGATATGGATGAAGAGTGGAAATCTTACCTTAACCATGAAGGTTATATGTCTCAGGAAGAAGCGCACATTCCATTCTGTTTTCTAAAGCAAAGCCCGAGATATATACCAAGATCAGACATCCGGATAATCTATGGAGATTGTGATCCTGAAGAATGTCGTGCTCCACCCAATTCATTAGAGGAAGATAATCTAATGAAAAACAACTTTAACTACGATTATTATGATCCCCTGGATGACTTGCCTATCTGGAAGCCATACACGGAAGACTTGGGGTAAAAGAGTCAGCCAGACAATGTCTATCAGCTGAATGATCTTGAAAGGAACACACCTGCTCCCCCAGAGTCATGGAATCATTACCCAACACACTCCGAGAGTGTCTAAAACCATGCTAATGAATTCGTGAGGATCACAGGACGAGAGTTCATTAACTACACGATTCCTAAAATCAACGTCATTGAGGAAGATGACTCATTTATTCCCACAGAAACATGGGACACTTTGGGACAACCAAGCGACAAGTATGACTTCCTAGTCAAATACACTACTCCCGAAAGATCTCGTATCAGGCTTGAGGACATCCAACCAACAGGTTGGGGAGATTCCCTTGAGAGTGAAAACACCATGGAAAATACAACATAAGAGTTCATTTATGACAACTCTGCATGGGAGGAAGACTCCAATGATCCTACTCCGCTAGAAATTAGCGTTATTTCTGAAGACAAACCAAGAAGGAAGGTACCAGACTTTGTGATTCACAGAGGAGTTCGTCGCCACTGGGTTGCAGTCGATGTCCCGAAAGCCGTCCATAAGTCGAAGTAAGTACCATCTTTGTTTTGACCTTTCACCTTGCCTGGGTGAAATGGATGTTTTTGTAGGGCTCACCTTTCTGTAAATGTCCCTCTTCGCTTCGCCCAAAGCGACAGAGTTTTGTTTTATAGGTTGTGTTTCAAGAATCGACAAATCATGAATAAATAATGTCATTCTGAATTCCCGCATTTATTGCTGTTTTCACTTTTCATTTTTCAGAAAATGGTAATCCTAAAAACAACCCAAAATAAAAACAAGTATTTTTTCAGAAAATACACTGCACACACTCTTGCATTCTCTCTGTCTTTTCTAAAAAACAAATCATCACGTCATGCAGATTGCTTATTTTAAACCCCATTGAAACATACAATCCAATGCCTTCTCCCAACTTTGAATTCCCGGTATTTGAAGCTGAAGAAGTAGAGGACGAAGAAATTCCAAAAGAGATCTCCCGACTACTCATACAAGAGGAAATGTCTATAGAGCCTCACAAAGAGCCATTGGAAACGGTCAATTTGGGTTCAGAAAAAGAGAAGAAAGAAGTTAAGATTGGGGCACTGCTCAGTCCAACTGTCAAAGAAAGCTTAATAAAACTTCTTAAAGAGTTTCCAGATGTATTTGCTTGGTCCTATCAGGACATTCCAGGGTTGGATACTAGCATTGTGGAACATCACTTACCGCTGCAAACAGAATGTTCTCCGGTAAAACAAAGACTGAGAAGGACTCATCCAGATATGGCCATCAAAATTAAGGAGGAAGTGCAGAAACAGATTGACGCAGGTTTCCTCGCCACCTCAGAATATCCTCAATGGTTAGCCAACATAGTTCCTGTTCCTAAAAAGGACGGAAAGGTCAGAATGTGTGTAGACTACAGGGATCTGAAGAAAGCAAGTCCAAAGGACGACTTCTCCTTACCACACAATGACATGCTGGTAGACAGTACAACAAAGTTCAAAGTCTTATCCTTCATGGATTGATTCTCGGGCTATAATCAAATCAAAATGGCGCCATAAGATATGGAGAAAAATTAATTCATCACCCCATGGGGCACCTTTTGTTACAAGGTAATGCGTTCAGTCTGAAGAACACGGGGGAAACCTATCAAAGGGCCATTACACCTCTGTTTCACGACATGATGCATAAAGAGATTGAAGTGTATGTCGATGACATGATTGCCAAATCTAAAATAGAAGAAGAGTATGTGACACACCTATCAAAGCTATTCGAGCGTCTGAGAAAATACAAACTCTGCTTGATTCCTAATAAATGCACATTCGGTGTCCGCTCAAAGAAACTTTTAGGATTCATCGTCAGTCAGAAAGGAATTGAGGTTGATCCTGACAAGGTCAAGGCCATTCAAGAAATGCATTCACCAAAGACTTAAAAATAGGTCAGAGGATTTTTGGGACAACTAAATTACATCTCAAGATTCATATCCCTCATGACCGCGACATGCGCGCCGATCTTCAAACCACTCAGAAAGAATCAAAGCTGTATATGGACAGAAAATTGCCAAAAAGCTTTCGACATCATCAAAGAATATCTACTGAATCCACCTATTATGTCTCCTCCAGTGGAAGGAAGACCACTGATCATCTACCTAACAGTCTTGGAAGACTACATGGGTTGTGTACTTGGCCAGCAAGACGAGACAAAAAGAAAAGAGTCTGCCATTTATTATTTAAGCAAGAAGTTCACAGACTGTAAAACTCGATACACTATGCTCGAGAAAACCTACTGCGCTCTGGCTTGGGCAGCCAAACGTCTTCGCCAGTACATGATTTATCACACTACTTGGTTAATCTCTGAAATGGATCTGATCAAGTACGTCTTTCAAAAGCCTGCTCTCACGGGAAGGATAGCCCGTTGGCAAATGTTGCTATCAGAATACGACATATAGTACCATGCTTAGAAAGTGTCAAATGAAGTATTTTAGCCGATCATTTAGCTCATCAACCGATTGACGATCAGGAATCAGTCAAATTCGACTTCCCAGACGAAGATGTCATGTACTTGAAAATGAATGATTGCGATGAACTGCTACCCAGTGAAGGGCCAGAACCAGGTTCCCAATGGGGATTAATATTCGACGGAGCCATCAACACTTATGGAAACGGAATTGGGGCAATCATTGTAACACCTCAGGGTACCCATATTCCTTTCACTGCCAGATTGACGATAAACAATGAGGCTGAATACAAAGCTTGTATCATGGGTCTCGAAGAAGCAATTGACTTAAGAATTAAGAATTTGGATGTGTATGGAGACTTAGCCCTGGTTATCAATCAAATCAAAGGAGAGTGGAATACATACCAATCGAGATTAATTCCTTAAAAGTATTACGCGAGAAGGTTGTTACCATTCTTCAACAGAATCGAGTTTCATCATATCCCTCATGAAAAAAATCACATGGCTGATGCACTAGCCACTCTCTCTTCCATGATTGATGTAAATCATTAGAACGACGTACATAAGATTGGCATAATGCGCCTTGAAAAGCTCGCTTACATCTTCACAATTAAAGCAGTCATAGACAACAAACCCTGGTATCATGATATCAAGTGCTTCCTTCAAAAACAAGAGTACCCGCCTGGGGCATCAAGAAAAGATAGGAAGACTCTCAGAAGACTGGATGGCAACTTCTTCCTAAACTCTGGTACACTCTATAAGAGAAACTTCGACATGGTTTTGTTCATATGCGTAGACAGACAAGAAGCAAACATGCTGATGAAAGAAATTCATGAAGGTTCCTTTGGCACTCATGCCAATGGACACACAATGGCGAGAAAAATTCTGAGAGCAGGATATTATTGGCTGACAATGGAAGTCGATTGCTTCAAGTACATGACGAGGTGTCACAAGTGTCAGATATACGCAGACAAAATCCATGCACCGCCAACGCATCTCAAAGTTCTTTCTTCTCCATGGCCTTTTTCTATATGGGGAATCGACATGATTGCCATGATTGACCCCAAAGCTTCGAACGGACATCGGTTCATCTTGGTAGCCATTGACTATTTCACCAAGTGGGTCGAAGCAGTATCATACACCAATGTAACTAGGCAAGTGGTGGTCCGATTTATCAAGAACAATCTCATCTTCCGTTATGGTGTTCCAAGCTAGATCATTACTGATAATGGATCCAACTTGAACAACAAGATGATGAAAGAGTTGTGTGCTGAGTTCAAGATCGAACACCATAACTCATATCCCTACCGACCTAAGATGAACGGGGCGGTAGAAGCGGCTAACAAAAATATCAAGATAATCATTCAAAAGATAGTTGTAACCTACAAAGACTGGCATGAGATGCTACCCTTTGCTCTTCACGGTTATCCCACATCTATCCGCACTTCAATGGGGGAAACCCATTTCTCTCTAGTATACGGCATGGAGGAAGTGCTCCCCATAGAAGTAGAGATACCATCAATCAGGGTATTAATGGAGCTAAGCTAACAGAGCTGAATGGTGCCAAAGCAGGCACGATGAACTGAACCTAATCGAAGAAAAGAGAATGACAGCTTTATGTCACAGTCAGCTATATTAGCAAAGAATGAAGAAAGCGTTCGACAAAAAAGTCCGACCTCGTGTCTTCAGAAAAGGAGACCTTGTGCTCAAGAAGATACAATCATTTCTCACTGATTCCAGGGGCAAATGGACTCCGAATTACGGCGGCCCCTATGTGGTCAAGAAAGCCTTCTCAGGCAGTGCCTTGAGACTCGCAGCCATGGATGGAGGGGAGTTCGCCTACCCCACAAATGTTGATGTAGTCAAGAAATACTTTGCCTAAATAAATAAATAAAAAACATCTCGGTGGATTGAAAACCCGAAAGGGTGGTCTAGGAAAAAGTTAGAGACATAAGAAAAAATATCCCGATAGATTGAAAACCTCAAAAGGCAATCTAGGAAAAAATTAGGGATTCATGGCAAGTAACTACGTCTGACGAAGTTCAGATCCCCAGCGGTGACGCCATCCGTCGAAAAGCCTTCAGTCAAGGTCACCTTTGACAGAAGCTCAAAATGTCCAGAATTCAAAGTTGGTACAGGGATAATGGTCGTTATGTTTCAATGTAACCCCTTTTCCCTTAAATTACCATTTTATAAACTTTGTAATGCTCTATGGTATCATGCGCTTGGCCGATTACCATTCTATCAATAAAATTTGAGCCCTAGCGCTTTCATTTGCAATTCTCATTTATTTTACTTTACAAAATGACATTTTTAATATGATCAACGATTTTTGAAACAAAACAAAAATGAATTTACTTGCAGATTTTCTTATGCTTTTAAAATAAAGATGGCAATTCTTTTGACTACTGGGCACAAAAAGGAACATCGATGGCTTCTCCGGAAGTGATTAAACCTCAAAGTGCAGAATCAAAGTATTCCATTTAAAACCAGTACACCTGAATGAAGGATCAACTGCTTCAGATGTAAATACCCGTCTGATATCCCTGACAGAGTTCTTACCTATGAAGACCAATTGATGGTTCTTTCACCCCCAGTAAGGTCTACCCCTCCTAAGCAAGAAAGGATTACTATCACTGAACCAATGATACTTTTTATCCCCCACAGTGGCCGAGTATCCAGTCGGGTTCATTCACCAGTCCGTATGTCACGTCTGTTTTATCAGCATAAACATACATACATTATAGATAATTGATTCATATTCATATTCATGTTGCATTAGCATCACTCTGGTCATTTTCATCCCCAAGTGATGAACGTCCTTCCACCGATAAAGTTGTCAGTGCTTTCCTCATCCGAAAATGTATCGTCTGAGCAACCTCTCCCCAGTTTATTTCTGGATTGGAGACTGTCCTTGACCACTTTGATAACTTGGACCTCTGAAAGGCAAGAAGACATTCGATAGACACCTTTGGAGCATCACTCTTCACCATTAAAGATGATATTTTTGCTTTCCCGGATTAAATAAAATCCCCAGAGAAAGCCTCTCAACCGAAGACTCTTGAAAATATGGCAATTTCTCCCCGAAAAGTTTGCTTTCAATGAAGTCACCAGCGCCTCAAAATTGGAACACATCACATGGAATTTCTCCGAAAAAAGTCTCGAAGGAAAGTATGATGTAACATCACCAAGCGAAAGGCAGTCTCTCAAGAGACTCGTTTTCCCTAGTAGAGTCGACAAATGGCATCTCCAACAGTGAAGTTTGCGCACTTCTATAGCTCAGACTAATGGGTTTCCCCAACAAGTCTGCCCTCAAACGTTTTCCATCAAATGGTGTCTCCCCAGTAAAACTCGGTGAGGAGTTTGTAAAAACCGCTACAAATAGCGTTCCTTGTCGAGGAAGGAACTCGACAAGAAGAAACTGAAACCAGTTCCGTGGCTGAAGACCAGGATCGAGGGGAAGTTTATTTCAGAAGAAACTGAGACCAGTTCCATGACTGAAGACTAGGATTGAGGGGAAGTTTATTTCAGAAGAAACTGAGACCGGGATCGAAGGGAAGTTCATTTCAAAAGAAATTGGGACCAGTTTCGTGGCTGAAGACCATGATCGAGGGGAAGTTTTACCCTTTTATAAGTAACATTGCTTAGCAAAAGAAGATGGATTAGCAAATTGCTATTCATAACCACAGTTAAAATTTTGGGTATTCCGATATTTAATCCTCTTGTACCTTGAATGTCTGAATATCTTCTCCATTCATACCTTCGGGTCCAAGAAGATTAAATAGGGGCATCTGTCATACCCCAAATTTTGACCACAAGATTTCCCATCATAGTGCAAATCATCACCACAATATAGATCTACCATCATACCTCATCAATCTTCTCAAGGATTGTTGAGCATTCACTACAATCAAGAATTAGGGTTTTGAGTCCTCTCAGAACACTCAGACAAAGGATCAATCAAGAACGGACATGATCTTCAACTTGTCAAACCTATCAAACATCCATGAAGGATCAAGAGGTCTCCCATATCAAGAATCAAGCACAAGGTTGTAACATTCCAAGTGGATCAAGCCTCAAAATCACTCTCAAAAAACCATATTTTGTTTCTCATTTAAGTAACATTTGAATTTTCCATTGGAGAGCAATTCTATCAAAACCAATCATGCCAACACCTCACATACATCATATATGAGTGATCTGTGACCTTAAAACTCATCTGGAACACCTAAATCACAAAGTCACCCCCTATTTGCTCAAGCTTTTTGGCCTGTTTGAAGTTGAGGTGCCACAACAAGTTCTAAGCTGATTCAATTTATTCAAAGCCTTCAAACACATTACTTAAGGTCCATTGATGTTGTCCAGATCATTACACAACATCTGTAACACCTCCAACATACAATTCGCTCACCAGCTGCAAGAGGTAAGCCTGACACTCTCAAACTCTATGATTTATGCATCATAAATGTATTTTCAAGTTACAAACATGTTTTTGCACATATATAGAGTGTTTCCCCTTAATCAATTGCTATGTATGAATCGTGTATAGGATTTCATAGTGTTCTTACAGAAATTAGGGTTCTTGAGTTCATCCTCTGATTTCTCACTCCACACCTAATATAAATGCAATTAATTTATATGGTTTTAATCCTTGTTCAAAAACGAGCAAGTTTCATGTTTACAAAAGTCATTTTAATTGAGTAATCAGAGAGATATGAGAGGTTTTGCAAATCTGGAGAGGCAGAGCACGCGCGAGCAAGAACATGTGTTCTTGGCGCCATATTTCAAATATTTGAATATTTGAATATTTGATTTTTTTTATTAATTGATTCAAAAATTAATTTCTCTCTGGATTTTAATGCTTTTGAATTAATTCTTTTTTTCAAAATTCACAAAAATATTAAAATATTTTATTCTACAAAAATTTCACAAAAATAGTATTTATTTTACATATTTAATATCTTTGTAAAGATTTTTTTTTTGTTTTTAAGCATTTAAAAATATTTCTTTCTCTTGATTTTTCAAATTCAAATGATTTTCAAATCATTCTATGGATGAAACATAATTTTTCAAACATTAATCCAAGATCACAACTTGTTTTTCATACATGTTTGATAATTTTGATCATTTTAATTGATTTTTATTCAAATTAAAATGCATTTTTAAATCAAATTAGGGTTTTAATTGTTTTCACCCTCACAAACATTTTTCAAACACTTTTGGGCCTCTTGGTAGAGTGTAAGTCCCATCCCCTTGTAAATAAACCTTTTTGGGCCTCAATCATTGTATAATTCCCGATGCGATTTTAAAAATCTCGGCGCAATCGCCGTTTTCAAACAATTTTCATCTGGGCCTCCCCTTTGTTGTAAGTCCCATTTTTCTTCTTTTTCAAACACTTATGGGCCTTTAATAGAGTGTAAGACCCATCCCTTGTCACACACGAACTTTTTGGGCCTCAGTCATTGTATAAGTCCCTACGCGGTTTCAAAATAATGGTGCGATCACTGTATAAAAATAAACTTTTGGGCCTCTAATAGAGTGTAAGACCCATCCTTTTTGTAAATATAATAATTTGGGCCTCAATCATTGTATAAGTCCCGCTTTGGTTTTCAAAACTACGTCGCTATCGTCGCCTTTTCAAAAGAATTCATCTGGGCCTCTCCTTGAGTATAAGCCCCAAACTTCCTTTTAAAACAACTTTCCTCTTTGATTCAAATTCAAATTCAAAGTTTTTATCAAAACTTTCTTCAATTTCTTGAATAACTAACCATACAGCTGTAGTTACTATGCTTAAGCTTGCACAACTATAAGTTCCACTATCTTTTTAATACATACTTGTATATATATTTCATCTGTATATATATATATATATATATATATATATATATATACAGATGAAATATATATATACAAGTATGTACGGTTGTATATACTTGCTTAGAGTTTTCCCCAGCAATTATGTCTAGGTTTAGATCAAACTAGTGGTTACTCTTTTAACACAGTCAAAACTAGTTTCCCCATAGGAAATTCTAGATTCAGTCTTGCCTCCTTCTGGGCTTATACAATATGGAACAGAGAAAGACATTATTCCCGGTGAAACTTTTCTCAAGACTGTCCAAATTTAGAAGTATTGTGTACAAGAAATTCATTTCCCCGAAGAGGATTAAATTCCCGGTGAAACCTCTTTTGAATTTCTTCAAACCCTAGAACTGTTCTGCAAAGAAGGGACTTATTCTCGGTGAAACCTTTCTTGAACTTTTCTTAGGCTTGAACCCACAGGCTTCCTAAAACCATCCCCAACCTCCTCTTGGGCTTTGTACAAGGTCCCACAGGCTTCTTAGAAGTTCTTAGCCTCCTCTTGAGCTTAGTACAAGGACCCGAAGACCTCTTACAGGCATAGGACAAAACTTAGTTATCTCTACTAGGTCAATCCTCGGGAGAGTCAGAATTACAAAATATCAGACCATTCTAGGGTTAATTCTAATCCCTTAAAACATCAGCCTCCTCTTAGGCATCTTACAAAGATCATTTTCCAGCTAAGTGTCAACCTCTACATACCAGTAGACTTGGAAAGTCTCATCTCCTTTTGGATCTCAAAGAAACCCTCAAATTCCCTACAGGCACAGGAAAAACCCTGATCATTTCATCAATACAATAATCTCCAGTAGAGTTTGAAACCTCCATAGGTTTTCATACTCAAGGTTTAAACCTTTACCATTAATGAACCCCTAACAGAATCAGAGCCTCATGGTCTCTGATATTTCAACTCTTCTTCAATCCCCAACAAGAGTTGATTCCCCAACACATATGGGACATGTCTCTGGATTTCAACAATCCTCAGCAGAAGCCATCCTCCTCTTAGGCTTCATAGAAGGATTTCCCCTAACTAGCCTCCTCTTAGGCTTTATATAATGATTTTCCTCAGTAGAGTCAGCCTTAATCTTGGGCTTTGTACAAGATAGATAAAACCTCCCCAGTGGAGTCAATCTCTTTTCAGCCTTAATCTTGGGCTTTGTATAAGACAAATATAAAACTCCCTAAGCAGAGTCAACCTTTTAGCTTCAACCTTGGGCTTTGATCAAGGCACACAAAAATCAACATCCCTTCAGATGAGACCCTGAGTCCACTCTGCAGGAGGATATTTTCTCTATACATCACATCTCAAAACAAACAAACAAAACCTTTTTTTTCTTCAGATAATTGCTGTAAGTGGCACACTTGTTGATTCAAAATCCAAGTTGGAGTCCTTCTCTTATCCTGGCCAAAAATCATATTTCATCTAACTGCTGTAAGTGGCAAGCCTCTGGATTATTTACATCCATGCACATGTCGCTCTCTTAGCATGAAAGATTCATAAGGAAAAATGGCATTGCTCAATACTGAGTTAAAGTTTCTTCCTTCATGACATCACCCTTATAAAGGAAATTATGGCATTGCTGGATTCACATATCCCAATTAAAGTAATTTCCCTTATAATCAATTTCCCAATACTTGTGATGAATATGTGATATATCTCCCTTTAGAGATGACAAATCCTCTCTCAGTCAAACCTTTAGCTTCAATCTTGGGCTTTGAACAAGACACAAATACTCACCTAGCTTCAGTCTTGGGCTTTAAACAAGACACCAAACATCTTTCCTCCCATAGAATAGGAGGAACTACGATTGCTCTGATTTCCCAGTTTTCTTTACGGGAATATGTAGGCATAAGATTGCGAAATCTTAGCGAGCACACAAAATAAAAAACTTTAGGTCCAGTACCTTACCAAAAACAACAGAAAACCCGAAAACAACATAAACACTCTCTCAACACTCCCAAAGGAGAAAATTTCCCAACCCAAGACAGATAAACACTATAAAGTATTTAAACCAATAGAAAAACATGCCATAAAAGGTCTATGGATAACCATATATACACTGGGTGATCGCACGCTACAGTTTGTCAAGAAATTCAAAAAGTCAAACTTGGTTTTTGGCACAATTGACTTTTTATCAGATGAATTTCAAACTTCGTGATCCTCTATGAAATCAAGTCTTTGACCTAATTCAAACATGATGTATGGATTCCATAGGTGTTTTAGAGTGTCTTGAATCATGTCCCAAGGTTTGGGATCATGTCTTGGTCAAAAGTCAAAGGTACAGTTGACTTTTCATCAAGAAACCCTAATTGGCCCAGATGAGATTGAATCTTTGTATTGCTTGTGAACCAAGATCTTTGAGTCAATCCAACCTTGTGAATGGATCAATATGATGGATTGGAGGTCTTCAAAACACTTCTTGAGGTCTTGGCTCATGTCTTTCTCCAAAAGTCAACTTAGGGGTGAATTAGGTCAAGAAACCCTAATTCCGGATTTTTGATGAATGCATCCCCTGAGACTATTTTGACTCTATGATTGACTCCAAGAGGTCCCTTTGAGCTTCTTGGGTCATGTTTTGAATTATTGGCTCATGCCCAGGTGAAAATTTTCATCTGGAGGCCCTGGCCGACCAAAATCCTAATTTGGTGACACTGGCGATCTTGAGGCTCGATCCACTTGGAATGTTGCAATCTTGTGCTTGATTCTTGATGTGGGAGTCATCTTGATCCTTTATAGATGCTTGAGAGGCTATACAAGTTGAAGATCATGTCAATTCTTGATTGATCCTTTGTCTAAGTGCTCTGGGAGGGCTCAAAAACTCTAATTCCTGGTTGAGGTGAGTGCTCAACAATCCTTGAGAAGATTGATGAGGTATGATGGTACATCTATATTGTGGTGATGATTTGCACAATGATGGGAAATCTTGGTGGTCAAAATTTGGGGTATGACAGATGCCCCTATTTAATCTTCTTGGACCCGAAGGTGTGAATGGCGAAGATATTCAGACATTCAGGGTACAAGAGGATTAAATAGGGGCATCTGTCATACCCCAAATTTATATCAGAATTCCCAAAATTTTGATTGTGGTTGTGAATGGTAGCTGATTTTCTCATCCATCTTCTTTTGCTAAGTAATGTTACTTAGAAAAGAGTAAAACTTCCCCTCCATCCTGGTCTTCAGCCACAGAACTGGTCTCAGTTTCTTTTGAGATAAACTTCCCCTCGATCCTGGTTTTCAGCCATGGAACTGGTCTTAGTTTTCTTTTGAGATAAACTTCCCATCGATCCTGGTCTTCAGCCATGGAACTGGTCTTAGTTTCTTCTTGTCGAGTTCTTTTCTTGACAAGGAATGTTATCCATTGTAGCGGTCTTCATCAAACTTCTCGCCGAGTTTTACTGGGGAGACGCCATTTGATGGAAAAATATTTGATTTCAGACTTGCTGGGGAAACCCATTTTCCTGAATTACAGAGGTGTGCAAACTTCTCTGTGGGAGATGCCATTTGTCGACTCTACTGGGGAAAACGAGTCTCTTGAGAGACCACTTTTTGCTTGGTGAGGTTACATCATACTTTCCTTTGAGACCTTTCTTGGAGAAATACCATGTGATGTAATCCAATTTTGAGGTGTTGATGACTTCATTAACATCGAATTTCTTGGGAGAAAAACCAATGTATTACCGAGAGTCTTCTGTTAATAGGCTTCTTTGGGGATTTTCCTTAATCCGGGAAAGTGAAAATATCATCTTCAATGGTGAAGAGTGATGTTCCAAAGGTGTCTGTCGAACGTCTTCTCGCCTTTCAGAGGTTCAAGTTATCAAAGTGGTCGAGGACAGGCTCCAATCCAGAAATAAATTGGGGAGAGATTGCTCAGACGACACATTTATGGATGAGGAAAGAACTTGACAACTTTATCGGTGGGAGGACATTTATTACTTGGGGTGAGTATGACCAGATTGATATTAATACAACATGAATATGAATATGAATCAATTATGCATGATGTATGTATGTTTATTCTGACAAAATAGATGCGACATATGGACTGGTGAATGAACACGAATGGATACTCGGCCACTGTGGGGGATAAAATGTATCATTGGTTCAAGATAGTAATCATTTCCTGCTTAGGAGGGGTAGACCCTACTGGGGAAGAAAAAACCATCAATTGGTCTTCAGAGGTAAGAACTCTTTTGGGGATATCAGATGGGACATTACATCTGAAACAGTTGATCCATCATTCAGGTGTACTGGTTTAAAAGGAGTACTTTTATTCTGCATTTTGAGGTTTAATCACTTCCGGAGAAGCCATCGATGTTCCTTCTTGTGTTCAGTAGTAAAAAAGAATTGCCATCTTTATTTTAAAAGTAGAAGAAAATTTGACAAGTAAATTCATTTTTGTTTTGTTTCAATAATCGTTGATCATATAAAAAAAATGTCATTCTGTAAAGCAAATAAATGAGAGTTGCAAACAAAAGCATTGGGGTTCAAATTTTATTGATAGGATGGTAATCATCCAAGCGCGTGATCCGATAGAGCATTACAAAGTTTATAAAATGGTAATTTAACGAAAAAGGGGCTATATTGAAACATAACGATCGTTATCCTTCCAACAACTTTGAATTCTGGACATTCGGAGCTTCTGTCGAAGGTGACCTTAACTAAATTTTTTTTCGACGAATGGCGTCACCGCTGGGGATCTAACCTTGTCGTACGTAGTTACTTGCAATGAATCCCTAATTTTTTCCTAGATTGCCTTTTAAGGTTTTCAATCCATCGGGATGACTTTTGCTTATGTCTCTAATTTATGCCTGGACCGCCCTTTCGGGTTTTCAATCAACTGAGACGTTTTTTTTCTTTTATTTTATTTAGGCGAAGTATTTCTTGACTACGTCAACATTTATGGGGTAGATAAACTCCTCTCCATGGTTGCGAGTCTCAGGGCACCGCCTGAAAAGGCTTTCTTAACAACATAAGGGCCATCATAATTCGGAGTCCATTTGCCTATGGAATTAGTAAGGAATGATTGTATCTTTTTTAGCACAAGGTCTCCTTTCCTAAAGACACGGGGTCAGACATTTTTGTCAAACGCCTTCTTTATTCTTTGCTAATATAACTGACCATGGCATAAAGTCGTCATTCTCTTTTCTTCGATTAGGTTCAGTTCATCGTGTCTGCTCTGACACCATTCAGCTTCTGTTAACTTGGCTTCCATTAATACCTTGATTGATGGTATCTCTACTTCTATGGGGAGCACTGCTTTCATGCCATATACCAGAGAGAAAGGGGTTGCCCCTGTTGAAGTGCGGACAGATGTGCCATAACTGTGAAGAGCAAAGGGTAGCATCTCATGCCAGTCTTTGTAGGTTACAACCATCTTCTGAACGATTTTCTTGATATTCTTGTTAGCCGCTTCTACCGTTCCATTCATTTTAGGTCGGTAGGGAGATAAGTTATGGTGTTTAATCTTGAACTCAGCGACAACTCTTTCATCATCTTGTTGTTTAAGTTGGATCCATTGTCAGTAATGATCTGACTTAGAACACCATAACGGCATATGAGGTTGTTCTTGATAAATCGGATTACCACTTGTCGGGTTACATTGGTGTATGATACTGCTTCGACCCACTTGGTGAAATAGTCAATGGCTACCAGGATAAACCGATATCCATTCGAAGCCTTGGGTTCGATCATGCCAATCATGTCGATTCCACATATAGAAAAAGGCCACGGAGAAGAAAGAACTTTCAGATGCGTTAGCAGTACATGGATTTTGTCAGCGTAAATCTGACACTTGTGACACCTCCTCATGTACATGTAGCAATCGGATTCCATTGTCAACCAATAATATCCTGCTCTCAGAATTTTTCTTGCCATTGTGTGTCCATTGGCATGAGTACCAAAGGATTCTTCGTGAATTTCTTTCAGCAGCGTGTTTGCTTCTTGTCTGTCTACGCATCTGAGCAAACCCATGTCGAAGTTTCGCTTATAAAGTGTATCACCGTTCAGGAAGAAGTTGCCAGCCAGTCTTCTGAGGGTCTTCCTATCTTTTCTTGATGCCCCAGGCGGGTATTCCTGTCTTTGAAGGAAGTATTTGATATCGTGATACCATGGTCTGTCATCGATGACTGCTTCAATCATGAAGATGTAAGCGGGCCTATCAAGGTGCATTATGTCAATCTTAGGTACGTCATTCCACTGATTTACAACAATCATGGAAGAGAGAGTGGCTAGTGCATCAGGCATGTGATTTTCTTCACGAGGGATAAGATGAAACTCGATTCTGTTGAAGAATGGTAACAACCTTCTCGCGTAATATTTGTAAGGAATCAATCCTGATTGGTATGTGTTCCACTCTCCTTTGATCTAATTTATAACCATGGCTGAGTCTCCATAAACATCCAAATTCTTAATCCTTAAGTCAATAGCTTCTTCGAGACCAATAATACAAGCTTCATATTGGGCCTCGTTGTTCGTGCATTTGAATGTCAGTCGGGCGGTGAAAGGAATATGGGTACCCTGAGGTGTTATGATGATTGCCCCAATTCCGTTTCCATAAGTATTGACAGCTCTGTCAAAAATTAGTCCCCATTGGGAACCTGGTTCTGGCCCTTCGCTGGGTAGCGATTCATCACAATCTTTCATTTTCAAGTACATGACATCCTCGTCTGGGAAGTCAAACTGACTGATTCCTGATCGTCAATCAATTGGTGAGCCAAATGATCGGCTAAAATACTTCCTTTGTCGGCTTTCTGAGCATGATACTTGATGTCGTATTCTAATAACAACATCTGCCAATGGGCAATCCTTCCCGTGAGAGCAGGTTTTTCAAAATCGTACTTGATCAGATCCATTTCGGAGATTAACCAAGTAATGTGGCAAATCTTGTACTGGCGTAGATGTTTGGCTGCCCAAGCCAGAGCGCAACAAGTTTTCTCGAGCATAGTATACCGAGTTTCACAGTCCGTGAACTTCTTGCTTAAGTAGTAGATGGCAGACTCATTTCTTTTTGTCTCGTCTTGTTGGCCAAGTACACAACCCATGGAGTTTTCCAAGACTGTTAGGTAGATGATCAGTGGTCTTCTCTCCACTGGAGGAGACAAAATAGGTGGATTCAACAGATATTCTTTGATGATGTCGAAAGTCTTTTGGAAATCTTCTGTCCATACACAACTTTAATTCTTTCTGAGTAGTTTGAATATTGACGCGCATGTCGCAGTCATAAGGGATATGAATCTTGAGATGTAATTTAGATGTCCCAAAAATCCTCTGACTTGTTTTTCACTCTTTGGCGAAGGCATTTCTTGAATGGCATTAACCTTGTCAGGATCAACCTTAATTCCTTTTTGGCTGATGATGAATCCTAAGAGTTTTACTGAGCGGACACCGAACCTGCACTTATTGGGATTCAAGCAGAGTTTGTATTTTCTCAGCCGCTCGAATAGCTTTGATAGGTGTTCCACATGTTCTTCTTCTGTTTTAGATTTCGCAATCATGTCATCAACGTACACTTCAATCTCTTTGTGCATCATGTCGTGAAACAGAGTTGTCATGGCCCTTTTATAGGTTGCCCCTATGTTCTTCAGACCGAACGACATTACCTTGTAACAAAAGGTGCCCCATGGGGTGATGAATGAAGTTTTATCCATATCTTCCGGCACCATTTTGATTTGATTATAGCCCGAGAATCCATCCATGAAGGAGAAGACTTTGAGTTTTGTTGTGTTGTCTACCAGCATGTCAATGTGTGGCAGGGGAAGTCATCCTTTGGACTTGCTTTGCTCAAATCCCTGTAGTCTACACACATTCTGACTTTTCCGTCTTTTTTCAGAATTGGCACTATGTTGGCTAACCAATGAGGATATTCTAAGGTGGAGAGGAAACCTGCGACGATCTGCTTATGCACTTCCTCCTTAATTTTGATGGCCATATCCGGATGAATCCTTCTCAGTCTTTATTTTACTGGCAGACATTCTGCTTTTACCGGTAAGTGATGTTCCACGATGCTGGTATCCAACCCTGGCATGTCCTGATAGGACCAAGCAAATACATCTGGAAACTCTTTGAGAAGTTTTATCAAGCCTTCTCTGACAGTTGGACTGAGTAGTGCCCCAATCTTAATTTCTTTCTTTTCTTCTTCTGAACCCAAATTGACCATTTCCAACGGCTCTTTGTGAGGCTCAATAGACCTTTCCTCTTGCCTGAGTAGTCGGGAGATCTCTTCTGGAATTTCTTCGTCCTCTTCTTCTTCAGCTTCGAATGCCGGGAATTCAAAGTTGGGAGAAGGCATTGGATCGTATGTTTCAATGGGGTCTAAAACAAGTAATCTGCATGACGTGATGATTTGTTTTTTAGAAGAGACGGAGAGAATGCAAGAGTGTGTGTAGTGTATTTTCTGAAAATGCTTGTTTTTATTTTGGGTTATTTTTAGGATTACCATTTTCTGAAAAATGAAAAGTGAAAACAACAATAAATGCGGGAATTCAGAATGACATTATTTATTCATGATTTGTCGATCTTGAAACACAACCCTATAAAACAAAACTCTACCGCTTTGGGCAAAGCGAAGAGGGACATTTACAGAAAAGTGAGCCCTATAAAAACATCCATTTCACCCGGGCAAGGTGAAAGGTCAAAACAAAGATGGTAATTACTTCGACTTATGGACGACTTTCGGGACATCGACTGCAACCCAATGGCGACGAACTCCTTTGTGAATCACAAAGTCTGGTACTTTCCTTCTTGGTTTGTCTTCAGAAATGACACTGATTTCTGGGGGTGTATGATCATTGGAGTATTCCTCACATGCAAAATTATCATAAATGAACTCTTTCGTTGTATTTTCCATAGTTTTTTCACTCTCAAGAGGACCTCCCTATCCAGTTAGCTAGATGTCCTCGACCCAGATGCGAGAGGTTTCAGGAGCAGTGTATTTGACTAGGAAGTCGTACTTGCCGCTTGGCTGTCCCAAGGTGTCCCATGTTTCTGTGGGGATAGATGAGTCATCCTCCTCAATGACGTTGATTTCAAGAATCACGTATTTAATGAACTCTCATCCCGCGATCCTTGCGAATTTATTAGCATGGTTTTGCACACTCTCGGAGTGCTCTGGGTAAGGATTCCATGACTCTGGGGGAGCCGGTGTGTTATTTTCAAGATCATTCAGCTGATAGGCATTGTCCAGCTGACTCTTTTGCTCCGGGTCTTCCGTGTATGGCTTCCAGATAGGCAAGTCATCCAGGGGATCATAATAGTCATAGTCAAAGTTGTCTTTCATTAGATTGTCTTCCTTTAATGAGTTGGGTGGAGTACGACATCCTTCGAGATCACAATCTCCACAGATCATTCTGACGTCTGATCTTGGTATATATCTTGGGCTCTGCTTTGGAAAACAACATGGCATGTGCGTCTCTCCCTGAGATACATAACCGTTATCGCTAATATAAGACTTCCACTCTTCATCCATATCGGAGAATTCGTTCCCATCGATGGTGTGGACTTTTTGAGATACTGGGTGAAGGAAACCTCCGCTGTGAAAGAAATCCTGAATGGGCTGAAAACTTTCGCCCTTCTCTGTAGTCTAGGTACAGGTTGAAGAGAAACCAAGACCTTTCCTTATCTTGTTATCAGTAGGAGTTATAATCTGTCCCCATCCTTTTATGTCATTACTCTCGATCACTTTGAGGGCGTCTTTGTATGAGGAAATTGACGTCCCTCTTTCTGGTTAATTCTCATTGCTCACCGAGAGTGCTTGGAACTGGGTTCCAACAACCTCCTCTGGTTCTACACAGGAGAATGATGATAAGTTGCTCATGATTAAGGCTTGCTCTCCACACACTGTGACTAATTTGTCATTCTTGACGAACTTCAGCTTCTGGTGAAGTGTCGAAGTGACTGCCCCAACTTCGTGTATCCAAGGTCTCCCTAATAAAAAGCTGTATGCTGCTCGAATGTCCATGACCTGGAAAGTGACTTGGAAAGTGTGAGGACCGATGGTTATGGGAAGATCGACTTCGCCGATAACTGTTTTTCTAGATCCATCAAAAGCTTTGACGATGATCTCACTGCCTCTCATCGGAGCTCCTTGAAAAGATAGTTGAACCAAAGTTAATTTTGGCATAACATTCAAAGATGATCCTGTGTCTACCAGTACGCTGGCTAAAGCATCGTCTTGGCAATTGACTGTAATGTTGAGTTCCATATTATGGTTCTTGCCTTCTTCCAGCAGTTCTTCATCATAGAATCCCAAGTTGTTGCAGGAAGTGATGTTGGAGATGTTGCTGTCAAATTGTCCTACTGTCACATCTTATTCTACAAAGGCTTATTCCAAGACCCTCTATAGAGCTTCCCTGTGAGCTTCTGAACTTAGCAGGAGATAAAGTACAGAGATTTGAGACGGAGTTTGCAACAATTGATCCACAATGTTGTACTCGCTTTTCTGGATGAGCTTCAGCATCTCATCGTTGTTCTTTACATGCTCTAGATTACTGGATTGACCAACTTGTTGGTTGGGAACTTCCATTTGAGGTTCCTTTTCTTTGGCAGATTCTCCAACTCCTTTGTTGAAGATCCGACCGCTCCGAGTAACTCGACTGATGTCAGCAATGTTCACAATGGAGGGTAATGGAGTTTCTTTTCCATTTTCCATGGTCGTTGCACCGTACTTGTATGGGATAGCCTTTTTTGACTTATACGGTATTGGACCTGGCAGGTAGATAACCACATGAGCTTTTTGGTTTTTGACCGTCGTAGGCAACCTCAATCAGTTCCTAGTTGGGAAGTTTTCTACTATTAAGAGGGATCTTCGATTCATTGAGTAGAGGGATTATGGCGCAAATGTCCCTGGTTATTCCATGATCAGAGATTATGACAGTGCTTTTGTTATGACCAGGGAGGCAATCTTGTATCATGTTGATCGTCTCAAAATTTGAACAAGGTTGAATCTCCTTTCCGTCTAACTGATTCTGGAGGGCGGCTCGTGCGAGATAGCATCCTTGGTTATTTTCTGAGCATACTCTACAACGCTCATAATTGTGAGGTGGTACCCGACCATATCCGCTTTGTATGCAGTGCATTTTTACTAGATATGATTTTATTAAGCGGATATCACGACTTTGATGTCTACCAGGATTCCCATTTGTCATGCTAATCTGTTGTGTGTCTTCATCTAGGTAAATCGGAAGCCACCAGTGGTCCAACAGATGTTGAAGAGTCCTTTGCACAAGCGCACACCCTTGGTCTTTTTCGCAGCATTCTTTACAGTCTTGATAATCATATGAAGCCAGAAAACCGAGTCCGACCTGTTTAGCATGTAATTCCACTAAACTGGTATTCATCAAGGGTATGTCGAAGATTTGAACCATATTAACTTAATGGTTACTTCTTTCACGGTAGTCTTGGATCCATCTGAGATCCATTTGACGTTGGAGGGCCTCTTGTATAAAAGAGCATCCTTGATTGTCTGTTGAATAGATTAGACAAGCGCCATAATCATGTTGCGGCAGGTTTTAATACTGACTTTGTCTCGAATGTATCGCCACTAAATTGACGTTCATTACACGGATGTCGTGGTTCTGAATAATGTTGGGATGTGCATGGGCCATGTTTACTTCACGAATCCTGTGATCCTGAATCCAGCCCAGATCCATTTGTTCTTGCAGAGCTGCTTGTACTATGGTACACCCTTGATTGTCCTTAGAGAAGATATCACACTGATGATAGTTGTGAGATGGCACGTGGTCGTACCCGCTCTGCTTGCAATGCATTTTTACCAGGTTGGTTCCTAGTAAGCGTACATTGTGAATTTGATAACTGTTGACAGGTTCTCCGTTTGTCAAATTCACCGTGGTCTTCTCATGTTGCGGTAATGGGTTCGTCTGGACATTTGGATTTGTATCTTTGAAAGATAAAACCCCGTTCCTGACAAGCTTTTGTACATCAGACTTAAAGCTGAGATAATTCTCAATGTTATGTCTCGATCCTCCTTGATGGTAAGGGCAAGTTTGATCTGCTTTGAACTAAAAAGGTGGATTTTCTGGTACCGCGAGAGGCGTCTTGGTTTGAACATGCCCCTTGGCCAGTAGAAGTGGAAATAATTCTGCGTACAACATCGGTATAGGGTCGAACCTTGATGGTCGTGTAGTATAATTGTTATTGTTATACTGCAGGTGAGCCTGCTGAAGAGGCTGTTGCAGTCTTTGCTGATACTGTTGTTGATTTGGTTAGCTCTGAGCAACCTGAGGTTGATAAGTCAGAGTTGGCACCGGGTTGATAGCGAGAGTTATTGCTGTTATCGGTTGATACCTTCGCATTTGCTTTCCCAGAGAGATATTACTGATATCTTGTTCTTTTTTCTATTGGAAAGCACTACCGTATCTTTTAGTACTACTGGATAGCTCTGCATCCTTGATCAATTGTCCTTCTCGGACGGCTTCTTCAAGGCGTACTCCCATGTTCACCATTTCAGTGATGTCACTGGGTGCACTGGCAACCGTTCGGTCGTAATAGAACGAGCTTAAGGTTTTCAAGAAAATCTTGGTCATTTCCTTTTCCTCAAGAGGGGGACAGATATGGGCGGCGATTTCACGCCATCTCTAAGCATATTCCTTGAAAGTTTCCTTATCCTTTTTTGACATTGCTCTGAGCTGGTCCCTATCTGGTGCCATGTCCAAGTTATATTTATACTGCTGAACAAAGGCTTCCCCGAGATCTCTGAAAGTATTAATCTTGGTGCGCTTTAAACCCATGTACCATTTGTGTGCGGCACCGGTTAAACTGTCTTGGAAGTAATGAATTAGTAGCTGTTGATTGTCTGTATGGGTAGACATTTTCCGAGCGTACATCACCAAATGACTTTGAGGGCAAGAGTTGCCTTTGTATTTTTCAAAGTCAGGCACCTTAAATTTGTGCGGTATCTTTACATTAGGGACCAAACAGAGGTCGGCGGCGTCCTTTCCGAATAAGTCTTGACTACGAATTGCATACAGTTCCTTCTACATTTCCAATAATTGTTCCTGGAATTCATTCATCCTTTCATACACGTCTTCGTTTCTGCCAGAAGTTGCTTGCGGAATCTGTCCTTCTGGGACAGTGTGTACCACTGGCTGTGGTATAGTCATTATTGCGGTGAATCTTAGCGCTTTAGTGACCTGAATTTTGTAACCTTCAGGAGTTTTAGTTGTAACCCTTGCATCTTCATTTCCCTGAAGTTTGTAACCTTCAGGTCCAGCGGTTCCTGCTACAGCTTCTGGGTTTTTAGTGACTGGTGGGATATATCCTTCAGGTATAAAATTGAAAGGCATGCCCCAGGGGCGACCTTTAGGCATGTTGTACCGAGGATGATTATCGTGTGTCTCAAACATGGGTGTAGATGTAATCTCTGAGATCACAGTCCCTTGATGTTGTTGCTCCTGAGCTGCGGCCAGGGATTGCATGTTGCTGTGAAGTTTTTCCAAACTTTCTTTTAGAGCATCGATTTCTTCTCTCAGCTCTCTGTTCTCTTCCTCGAGATCGTCCTTTTTTTTGTCGATTGGCCTGAGTGTTGTATGAATGAGACAGTTTGACTCTAGGATTGTGACACATACGTGAGACTCAAGGATAAAAAATGCGTTATGTGAGAATGATGAATGATATGCAGAGACATATTTTTTAGTTTTTGTTTTCAAAAGACACTTTAACAATTAGATTGCAAATATTAGACAGTGGGGGGGGGGGGGAAGGGACCCCTTTTATTGAATTCGAAAGATTGCAGTATTTTACAAGGAAAAGTATAGTATTTTACAAAGTGTGAGAAGGAAACTTCTAAGCTCAAGGATCCTGAGTTCTCTCTGAGGAGAACTCAGATGCTGGTTCTTGTATTTTTCTTTTCTTTGATCGGGTCTCTTCAGCCGTTGTCGGGTCGACGATCCTTTGCCAAGTGAAAGGAGTGGGTAAATTTCTTCGGTCTTCCTGACTTTCTATAGCATCCTTTTCCTTTAGCAGTTCCTGAATCTTGGTACATTCCAAATTAAGGACCTGGTATTTGTTCTTCCAAGAGTTCTTTTGACATTGGACTTTGTTAAAAGCGACCTGGAGTTTTTCCGCATCAGACATGAAATAAAGGACATATTTCTTTAATGGAAAAACTTCTTGGCGAGGGTAAGGCATCCTCAGCTTGAGGGCTCTAGTTTGCACCCTTTGGAGATAAGGTTCCATGGAGGTACAATTTGGTCTTCCCAGAGACTCTCTTCCTTTCCTGTGAACATGTTTCCAGGCATGCACTATTTCTTTCTTTAGTGCCCTGTCATTTTCCCCTTCCTTGAAGAAAAGACCTTCCAGATGAACATTATGTGGGATATTCTTCATCGGGTATCCGAGTTGACGGCGAGCTAAAATTGGATGATAGTTGATTCCTCCTTTAGTTTCGATGAGGGGTACATTGGGGAAATTTCCACATCTGTCGATGATCTCTATCTCTTCGTAAATCCGATTGTACCAGTCTATGTCTGAGTTGGTAAGAGACATAATCCTCTGCGACCAACGTAGAGTACTCTTGTGATCCCAAAAAGCAGCAGACTTGGGCAAATGGGAAATGAATCATTTGTAGAGTAATGGTACATAACATGTGATCATTCCTCGGCTGTACAAATTCCTTAAATGTACAAAATGATAAGCATATGCGAGCAAGGTTGGTACGGGGTTTCCTATTAAAAATATCTTAACGGCATTGGTATCGATGAAGTTGTCGATGTTGGGAAAAAGGAATAACTCATATATGAGTAGAACAAAGATGTCTTCGAAGGCAGCTATGTTTCCTATACTAGCAAAGTATAAAGCTTTCTCCATCAGGAATTTATCCGGTAAACCCTGGATTCCTCCTTTAGTGGTCATGTGAGTCCTAACTTCTGACTCATCCAAAGAGATTGCTCTTGCAATGGCCTGATCCTTTGGAATTTCTTCCAGTCTGAAAAATGGAGCTTGATTAGTGATAGGTAAATCAATCAGGTGGGAGTATTCTTCCAGTGTTGGTGCAAGTTGGTAATCCAGAAAAGTGAAGCAATTGTAAACCGGATCATAGAACTGTACCAGCGTAGACAGGATCCCTTCAACCACGTTGAACCTTAATAGAAACAACAGTCCTCCGTGCTTAGCTCTAAAAGCCTCGGGATTGGTAATCATCCTTCCCAATTTCCTTAAGTCTTCTAGTTTCGGAGCCTTGAAGGTGTACTTGTACGTTTTTCTTTTACCGAGATCCTTAACGCGACCTCTAATATTTGCAAATATTGTTTTAGTTCTTTTGAAAAAGATTTTTTTTTCTTGTTTGAAAAGAGTTTTTTAATGAATGCATGAATGCGGCAAACAAAAACATTTGAAAACATGGGTTTAGGGGTTCAATGTCACGAGCATGGAGTCATGGCTCTACCCATCCCCAAAGGTTATACTATTTTGGTCAATTTTTGTACCTGTAGAATGGGTTCTAAAAGGTCCCCAAAGTCATTGACCCCTCATAGGGATATCAACAACAAGCTGATTCACTCGAGCGAGCTGTAATATCCTAGGATGAATCTCTTTTGAGTGTAGTATCGCGTGTCAACTATTCCCGATAGTCACCACACTACCAAATGGCCATATGGTTAAATGTCTACTAAATCATCAGGGTCATGGGTACTGCACTGGGATAAACGATGTTTTCACGACACTCGGTCGTTCAACATCAACATTTCCACACGGGTACCTCGCCTGACTCGGTGGACTGCCAAGTTAGCTTGGTCAGGATTCACTCCTTATAAGAGTTTCCCGGATATGCCACCACTTATCTTAAAGTTCTCTCAAACTTTCCACATGCGTATTAATCGCATTCCCAGTTAACATAAATTTAAACACGGGTATCAAGTAATATGACAGTAAATGATATATATATATAGCAGAAAGTACGTAAATAGAGAAATAAATTCCAAGCAACTCCAAGACCTCTTAGGAACTCTAATCCTAAAATAATCCCCAACAGAGTCGCCATTTTTCTGTAGCGTGCGATTTTTGTCACTGACGCGACCACCTTACCGCAATGGTTGGAATTAGGTGCTACTTTCTGATTTCTTATTTATCCTATGAAGCTGGAAAGGAAAGGGAAGATATCTAAAACTAACCTTGCACACAAATGTTTTCTTTAACAAATGCTAAGAGATTGGGGGGTCGGGGTCAGGTTATACAAAGGGAAGTTGTCAATCACCCAATGTATATATGGTTATCCATAGACTTTCTATTGCATGTTTCTCTTTTTATTTAAATGCTTTCTTGTGTTTGTCTGTCATGGGTTGGGAAAGTTTCTCCTTTGGGAGGTTTGAGAGGATGCTTTTGTTGTTTTCAGGTTTTCCGTTGTTTTTGGTAAGGTATTGGACCTAAATTTTTTTATTTGTGTGCTAGCTAAGATTTCACAATCTTATGCCTACGTATTCCCATAAAGATACTCCGGAAATCAGAGCAATCGTAGTTCCTCCTATTCTATGAGAGGAAAGATGTTTGGTGTCTTGTTTGACGCCCAAGATTGAAGCTAGATGAGTATTTGTGTCTTGTTCAAAGCCCAAGATTGAAGCTAAAGGGGTGACTGAGAGAGAATTTGTCATCTCTAAAGGGAGAATATCTCACCTATTCATCACAAAATGTTAAAGGATTAGTTATAAAGGGAATTACTTTAAGTGGGATATGTGAATCCTGCAATGCCATAATTTCCTTTATAAGGGTGATGTCATAAAGGAAGAAACTTTAACTCAGTATTGAGCAATGTCATTTTTCCTTATGAATCTTTCATGCTAAGAGAGGGACATTGGCATGGATGTAAATAATCCAGAGGCTTGCCACTTACAGCAGTTAGATGAAAGATGATTTTTGACCAGGATAAGAGAAAGACTCCAGCTTGGATTTTGAATCAACAAGTGTGCCACTTACAGCAATTATCTAGGAAAAAAGATTTTGGTTGTCTGTTTTGATGTGTGATGTATAGAGAAAATATCCTCCAGCAGAGTGGACTCAGATACTGGGACAAAACATGTCATGGTAACTCTTCAAAGTTCCCTAGCAAAATTCTCTTAAGAATCCAACAGACTGGGGTAAAGCAAGTTGCAAGGGACAGGTTCTCTCGGTACTCTCAAGTGGGACAAGCAGGCCTTTCCAGACACTAGCAACCTTTCATGGCAAAGTAAAAGCGTGATCTTCAGGCGTTGATTACGTCGCTAGGCTCATTTTCAAGCCATCCTGATCCTCATGTATAAGAGTTGTGGTTCTCTGAGGAACGAAGACAACTTATCAACAAGTGATCAAACTTGGGGTACCAATAGCACTTAGATCTATCCGTGGGTCATAACATCATCAGATTCTGAATGTCAGGGAGTTATCCCCAACCTATCCAATCACCTGTTTGCATTCAAACATCATATGCATCATACGCATCATAAGTATCATTGCATACGTATCCAGAATTCATATACATCCCCAACGTTTGCATCCCTATTTCCATAGTATTTCCATCCAATATGGAATACCCTTTTTCAAACGTGCATACATGCATAAGTCAGGATCCAGGATCAATCACGGGATTCCATGGCCAATCCTCAGCTTGCCAATGGGCGTTCCTCATGGAGTTGTTCTTTTCAACCTTTTGTTGATGAAGTTGTTCTCTTCAGACCGGATCATTCATTGGCGTTCCTCCAAGAAAAGTTCTTACAAGGCGTTATTCAGTGGGCGTTCCTTGTTGAGTTGTTTTCTTCAACCTTTTGTTGATCTCCCCAAGCCAGTCATACTACCATCCTTTTGGTGATAGCAAGATTTGTGGTTTTGATTTCACTTTCATCCTTTTGTTGATAGTGATCATTAAAGCATATGTTTGTTATCATCCTTTTGGTGGTACCAAACTTTGTTGACCTTACTTTCATCCTTTTGGTGAAGGCGGTCATGGAAATTATTTGCATACTATCATCCTTTTAGTGATAGCAAGCTTTGTTGTTTTTGTTTTACCTTCATCCTTTGATCATTTGAGTCGGGTGTCTACAATCATCCTTTTGGTGATAGCCAATTTAGTTGTTTAATCTTCTTACCTTCATCCTTTTGGTGTTGGGAATTTACGGTCATCCTTTTGGTGACAGCGAACTGTGTTGTTACCTTCATCCTTTTGATGTTGGTGATCATTACAATTGTGTATTTACTATTATCCTTTTAGTGATAGCAAATGGGGTTGTTACCTTCATCCTTTTGATGTTGGTAATCATTAAAGTTGGGAATCTACTCATCCTTTTGGTGATAGCAAATTGTGTCGTTACTATCATCCTTTTTGTGATAGCAACTTGGGTTGTTACCTTTATCCTTTTTGTGACGGTAATTTTTTAAGATTGGGAACTTACTATCATCCTTTTGGTGATAATGAGTGGTGTGTGATTACTATTATCCTTTTAATGATAGAATCCTCATCCTTTTGATGTCAGTAATCTTTAAGGTTGGGAATTTACTATCATTCTTTTGGTGATAGCAAATGTTGTTGTTACCTTCATCCTTTTGAAGTCAGTAATCTTTGAAGATTGTGTACTTACTATCATCCTTGTGGTGATAGCGATTTGGGTGTGTTCACTATCATCCTTTTGCTGATAGAACCGTTATCCTTTTAGTGTCAATAATCTTTGTAGTTATGATCCCACCATTGTACTTTTGTCAATGGCGATATTTGCAAATTGCGGCCTTACTATAATCCTTTTGGTGATGGCAATCATTGAAGATGATCGAATTAACTATCATCCTTTAGGTGATAGAAAGCTTTGTGTATTGATCTTACTGTTATCCTTTTAGTAATAGCAAGTTTCAGTGTGATAACTATCATCCTTTTGGTGGTAGCGATCTTTGTCATTTTTAATTATTCATCATCCTTTTGGTGATGACTATTATCCTTTTGGTAATAGAAATCTCGGAGTTTGTTGGTCTTACTATCATCCTTTTGGTGATGTTAACCTCAGTCATGATGCCTAATCATCATCCTTTTGGTGATGACAGTCATTAAAGTTTAATAACTGTCATCCTTTTGGTGTTGGCAATTCTTGAAGTCGTTGTGAGCTTACTATCTGTAACACCTCAAAATTTTCCCTATTGCTTTTAGCTTTTACTGGCTTAAGTTTCATTGCATTGCATTTAGATCTTATTTCATCTCACATATTATTTCATGTTGCATAAGGGCATGTGATTAGTGGATTGCAGAGCATTGACTATCCCAAGCCATAGAACAAGAGCCAAGGCTCTCCCAACAAGCCTCAAGGGTCTCTTATATCATATATGATCTCATTTGATCCCACAAGTCATTGGAAGATGGGAATTCATCAAGAAGATTGGACAGTGCATCATCTCCTATCAAACAGTCCAAATTAGGGTGTGATCCAAGCATTCTCCTGATGAAATTTTGGTTCAAACTTGATCTCAATGTTTTCTACATGATCTCAAGTATCTAAGGATGGAAGATTGGCCCTTGTTTCATTTCAGAAGAGGTTCAATTGGCCAGTTTCTTGAGAATCAAGAAATTGGGGGAAAAGTCAACTGTGCAGTGAAAAAGTCAACTCCTGACTTTTCAAGGTCAAATTCATGAAACTCAAGTCACATATGTTCATTGGACAAGATTTGATCAAGAAATGATGGAGGAATCATGAAAAATCAAGAAATGTACAAAGTTTCCATTTTTAGAAACTTAGGGTTTCCAAAAATGGCAAGTTTGGACCATTTTGCACTACACTTGGAGGCTTTTTTTCTTCAAGATAAAAGCTCCAAACTTCAGGCCCAAGTTGAGCCAATTAAAGTTCACACTCTAAGCTTCAAATCCATATAAAGAACTCTTCCATTGGATCAAAATTGAGGGAGTTATGATCAATCAAAGTTTGGTAAAATCAAGGCATAAACCAAGTCATGGCAAGGCAAGTTCAGGCCTCTAGGCAATAATTTCATCAAACACTTGGTGTGCCAAATGTCAAGCCATTTTTCTCATTGAAGTAAGCTTCAAATGAAAAAATGTTGAACATCAAAGTTGTTCCTCTCAATGTCCTCTTCAACTTTGATGTTGGACATTTTTTAATTTGAGCAAGTTATGAGAGAGTTATGATGGTCCCAAGTTGATGGTTTCATGCTGAAAATTCTACAAGTCATGTTGCCATGCACGCACCAGGTCACACGCCCATGCACCAGTTTTGTACCTTGACATTCCAAGCCATTTTTCATCAACTTCCAAGCCTCCATTCAATTCAATTCCCATATCAAATATGTTCCATGATGTTTCCTCTTTCTAATGCCACCAAAAACTCATCATTTCATGCACTACATTGAGAGAAATTCATCCCTAAACATCTATAGTTTCCACTTATTTGTTTTGATGACAAGTTGAGAATGTTATGATATTAGTGTTGTTGTATCAGTTTGTACACATGTATACTTCCTACCATCCACTCTTTACTTCTTTAAGCCAAACACGTTCCCTTACATATTGTACCATACCATCCACTATACATCAAAGAGGAAAAACAAAAGAAACTTGTTCACTAAGTTTCTGCAGCATAACATCATCAACACCATTTATTCTAATCACCACCATAGACATCATGAACTTCATCCTCACCATATCCAAACCTCACCAACTCACCACTAACTAACTTGACTCAGTTAGTTAGATGCAACTCATTTAACCAACTCAATTAACTCATTTTCCAACCATCAACCACATGAGTTAACATCTGAACCTCACATATATAAGCTGAACTCAACACTATTGGAAAGGAGCTTCTTCATTTTCTCAGATTTCACAAATTCTTCTCTCCAAACTCTCTCTGAACTCTCTCTTTTTCATTGCATGAATTCATTAATCTTCATCCACATTTCATCTTCATCATCATCGATGTTTCATTTCTGATCAAGAATAAGAGAGAAGAAGTTCAATTCATCAAGTGTAGTTTCAGTTCATTTGAAATTTTATTCTGGTTTTCTTCAAGATTCTCAAGATCAAATAGCATTTATTTTGCTCAAATTGAAGTTCTAGAAGTTTAAGATCAAGTTGATATCTTTGGTTTTCTCAGCAATTCAAAGATCTTCAAGTTTCAGGTTCCAAAATTTCTCAAACTTTGCTTGCATGATTTTATCCTATTTTAGCTTGTTGATGTGGTGTTTGAGCTTATTAGAAGCTATGTTGAATCCGGCTAGTTGAAGGCATACTAGATGCATAGTTTCAGAAATTAGGGCAAAAGTGTTTGTGTTCGATTCTTTGAATATATGCAGGATGTGTTGATTCTGAGCTTGAATCCTCGTTCCTTGTAACTTCCTCTTTCGATTGGTACCATTTTTATGAATTTCTGGGACATGTGAGATTTACAGTTGCCGGAGAGTGGCCGGAGAAGATGACCGGAGGTCATTCTCCGGCCGGTGAGGTTTGATTAGGGTTTTGTTCTCAGATTATATCATAGTCATTTGATTGTTTGCATCGTGTGGTTATAACCTTGCCAACGCATTAAAAATCATGTGACTTGCGTGTGCCATCTTTTTTTATCTCAGCTGATCACATGTGTGTGCGTGCGTGTTGATTAACGTATGCTTGCATTTTCATCCATGTGATTGTCATGATTTTTTTGATGATTGTTGACTGCTTGATCGTATGGCCCTGATTGAATCCCATGCTGACTGAGCATACACCTGAATACATACGCTCACACGCGGTTAATGGACTGGGTCACTAATTGATGTTCACACCCCACATGTTAAGCCCAATGCCACTTTTGAACTGAAAATTACTCACGCTGCACCCCCTGCACTCTTTTAGTTGCATTTTAATTTTCTTTTTCCATATTGTTTCATTTTCTTATTTTAAAAATACCAAATAAACTCTAAAAATTCTAGATTAATTCATGTGTGTTCTTAATGTATTTAGATAATTTTCCCTATTTTTTAATTCTAATTTCATGAATTTTAGATCATAATTTCGTAATTTTCTTTTAATTTCTTTTGAGTGAATTTCTTCATGAACACTTGAGCTTGTACATTTTATTTCTCTCATTTCACACACTGTTTTTCCTCCATTATTTTTTCATTGATTATAGGACATCTTGAAGCATCTAAAAAAATTTTAATTTGATTTTTAAAGTCATTTTATCATGTGTTTGGATGTGTATCTTTAAGTATTTTTGTGGTGTGTTTCAATGTACTTTCATGAGGCCTTTTGAGGCATTTTTCTTTTGGGTTTTGCTATGAGGTTTTGTGGCATGTTTTGCTTCTGATCAGTGATGTATATGACCTAATTCCATAATTTTCTCTTGTACTTTGATATTTGTTTGATGCCTTATGATTGAATTTACTTTTGTGCACTTTCTTCTACTTCATGTTAACATGTTTTGATGAGGCATTTATGCCACCATTTTATGATTGTTTATGCATCTTTTATAGGAAATTTGTATGATATTATAGGTCATCTTTGTGTCATTATAGGTCACTTTGACTTGTGTTTGCATTTAATATGAGTTTATGCATTGTAACTTGAAAGTTTGACATGGTTCCTTCTCTTGTATCTTCTTAAGCTCTACATGTTTCATGTATGCATTTTTGTATGCCATTTCATACATTCCATTTGCATCTCATTAATGGTAGGCCACTGTCCATATGCATTCATTAATCATTACATATGATATACATCCTTAACATGTAAATTTGTGTATATAATTGAAACTTGTTTCTTCTCCTTACTTCTACTTCATCTTATTTCTTCTACTTGTATCATTGCATCCATGATTTGTAGGATGATTCATATGCATTAGAAGACATTTATAAATGGTATATGGTTCTGACCTTAGCATTTCATTAAGCATTATTGCATGATCACATTGCATATTCCTTCATCTTCCATTTATCCTTTTTATGGTGCATCTCTTGGATGTTTAATGCATTATGTGTGCAAAGTTTGGGTGTGTTTAATCTCTCAACCTTAGAGAGCATCCTTTGGATATAGGTTCTGAACTTGAGTGATTTTTATCTCTTAGGATCTTTATCCATTGATTTTTAATTTGTTTGATCATTACTTGTTATTCTTTTCTTATTTCACTACTTGTAAATAGTTTTTGAACTAACCTTTTCATGTAGGTGCTAATGATAAGTAAATGTGTGGATATGCTTCCGCATACACTTATTTCTTTTATTTTCTCTTATCTCCTTTAATCATTCAACTTGTGATCGTGATAAGCATTTATATACTTTCCTTGAATAACTTCTTTCTTCTCCCTTTTGAGTTACAACTCATCTTCTACTTTAGAAGTGAGTTGTTTAGCTCATTCTTCTTTGATTTTCTTTTAGACTTAGAGTTCTCATACCACACTTAACCATTAGGAATATCCATGTATGATAACTTTAGGTCTTGAGTCTTAGTCTCCCTCATTAGATTTTACCTTTCTTAATCTTTGAGTCCTTTCTCTCCCCATCTCAAAACAAAAAAGCAAAAAACACTTAATAAAGGTTAACGCATATTGCATGTGAGCCTAGAACATGGGAAATGGAAGGAGGAGGGTTTCTCTCCACCTTCCTAGAATGCTTAGCATACGTCCTGTTAGGACGACCATGCGACGCATTCGATCCTATATCGCGGACTTGAATGCAATACGTGTTATTAACACAAAGATAATCAAAACACTTCTCCTTAAAAGACAAAAACAAACAAATAGTTCTCTTCTCATTTCCTCCATTCCATTCTTAAGGATTCGTCATGTCCGTTCTACCGCAAACAGGTAACACCTAGGTCTCCTTACAGCGAGCTGCAACACCTAACTGTTGGGACGCGCACTCTGACGTTTCCATTAAAAAACACAAACAAAACACCGACTTCGTTAAGTCGAACTACGACTGCTATGATTTCCTCCTTCTGGTTAGATTGAGGATACGTAGGCACGAGACAACGATGTCTTGGCGAGCAACCTCCCCCCTAGTTCGTGTCCGAACTACGTTGACTCTGATTTTCCTGTTCCCGAGGGAATACGTAGGCCTAGGACTCCGAGGACGTCCTATCGAGCCACTTCTTTTTCTTTTCTTCTTCGTTTCTCTGTTCTTTTCCATTCCCATTTCCTTTCCTTTCCAGTAGCAGTGGAGCTCCAGACGATGACACCCTTTGATCGAGACAACAAGCGTGGATCCCATCGGGTACGATGGACGCGTTGGGTACTAACACCTTCCCTTCACGTAACCGACTCCCGAACCCAGTTTTCTTGGTCGCAAGACCATGCTTTTCCTTCCCCCAGGTTTACGCAGTGTTTCCTTTCCCTCTCTTGAGATAAATACACATTGCTGGCGACTCTGTTTCCGCGCCACTTTCGCGTTTGTACCTGGATGTAAATCTCGGGAGCGACAGCTGGCGACTCTGCTGGGGACCTAAGAGACCAGAATCTCTGGTTTCCTAAGCGAGTCAATCCTAGCGCTTGTCTGTGTTTCTTTCATTGGGTGTTTATTGTGTAGTTGTGTTGTGCTGTATTTTACTGTTTTACTGTATTGCTGTTTATAGTATTACTGCTTTACTGTATATTGTTGTATTACTTTTTTACTACATTTACTGCATTACATATCATTATTATGCTGTGCTGTGCTGGATTTTTCTGTTTGGTGGGCAGGGTGTTCTGAGAGATAAGCCCACTACCCAGGCTTGAGCATACATATAGGTGTTAGAGTGGATAGTCGTGACGCTTGCGTGGTGGTGACCACGTATTGTTGTTCACGAGACCCTTAACCAGACGAGGTTCTATCAGGAGCTATCTGCTACTGTATGTTTATACAGGCCAGTAGTTATTCTCTTGAGGAACCGTTGACTCTGGTGACCATTCCCGAGGACTCAGTTGCGGCACTCCTCCCAAGATGTGACAGTGGCAGACCACATTCTGTGGCAAACCCATTGCACATTCTCGATCCGAGGACCCAATGCTGGGAACTTGCTATAGGATATCCCTTTTGAAAGAGAATCAGTGGAGGCACTCCTCGATTGGCGATAGTACTGTACCCCGAGGGATAAATGTACTATTGCTTCTCGACCTCAGTGCCTGAAGCTGAGGACCTTTCGTTTTGGTGAATCAGTTGAGGCCTTCTCGATTGATGATAATGCCAAACCAGAAATGGTGAACGTATCATCATTTCTCGACCTGAGATCCCAGGATACTGAGGATCTTAGTACCCATACGTGAGAAGGGCGGGTTGTTTACAGGTTTGCAGGTAACCATAACCTCCTACATACCCGGTTTTCTGTTGTCATTACACAAAAGGAGAATTCATCCTATTGTATTCAGATGGTTCCTATCTATGGTTCTATATTGTTCTCAGAGCTACACTGACACCGTTCACAGTTCAGCACAGACACTTGGCACCTTGATCCCATGCCTTTTGCATTGCATTTACATATCCTAACATACATGTTTACTCATTTCCAGGTGTGTATTTTACCCCCGATTCCAGTCATCAGGTTCTCACAAGGATGAATACTAAGGAGAAGAAGAATATCATCAGTTACAAATTCCTCACGCCTACTCTAGGCCCTATTATTGTCCTGAAAGGAATGGCGAGCCCTGAAGTGCTGGAAGCTTTCGAAGAGAAATATGGGTGGATTTTATCTTTTGTTTGCAATGTCAGTGATTACGAATACAGGGGTCTCCATACTTTGATGCAGTTCTACGATCCTCCTTTGAGGTGTTTTGAATTTCCAGATTATTTGTTGGTACCTACTTTAGAGGAGTATTCCAACATGTTAGGGATTGCTATCAAGGAGGAGCCTCCTTTCTTTGGGTCTACAGGTGATATGGATTGTGGAAAAGTGGATGGTGCTCTTTATTTGAGCAAGTTAGAACTAGAAGCCAATATCTCCAACAAAGGAAAGCTTCGTGGTTACAAGCTGGGGTATCTGATAAAGAAGGCTCAGGAGGCAGCTAAAGGCGAGAAATGGGTTACTTTTAACGTATTGCTAGCCCTCTGTATCTATGGTATTGTGTTGTTCCCCAACGAGCCTGATTTGTTGATACGGACGCCATTAGGATATTCATGATGAAAAATCCAGTACCAACATTGTTGAGAGATCTTCACTATGCCCTATATAATAGAAACGAAAAGAAAAGAGGAGGTGTAGTTCGTTGCTGTGCACCTTTGTTCTATAAGTGGTTTGCAAGTCGCTTACCGCAATCAGGGGCTTTTGTGGATTCTAAAGATTCTCTAGAGTGGAGTCAGCGCTTAATGGGGTTAGTTGCCAAGGACATCATATGGGTAGATCATGGGCTAATCGGCAAGAATATTATCCACAGCTGTGGTGAGTTCCCTAATGTTCCATTAATAGGAAGAAAAGGAGGAATCAACTACAATCCTTCTTTGGCTATCCGGCAATTTGGGTACGCTCTGACGGGACTGCCCATTAAGAGGGATGTAGAGGAGTCCCTGTATTTCCACACATCAGATGGTTTGGAAACAGCACGAAGAGCCTCTGAAAGTTGGGCTAGTGTGCTAAAGAAAGGGAAAGTCGCTCTAGGCAAACCCAACAATCGGGCTTATCCAGCATATGAAGAGTGGATGAAGAAGAGAGTTGTAGATTTTCATTTGCCTTTTGAAAGGGCACCCCTGTTGTATCTTGAGGATGAGAAAGAAATAAATGCTGCCACTATGGAAGCCATCGACAAATTGCAAGCCTCGGTGAAAAAGCTTCAAGGAGAGAATTCTGAGCTGAGCAGCCGTCTTCAAGAAGCGCTATATACCAACAAAGGATTGGAACAGAAAGCCCAAGACGCGGAACAAATCTTAGCTGCAAAAGAAAGGGATTTTGCCGAAAGAGCTCAACATTTCTAGAAAATCAGTAAGGGTGCCAGTGCTTCTACTCAAGCTCATAAGAAGACCAAACAGGCCTTAGCCTAGACTAAAGACACGCTAGCCAAGCTTCAGCAAGCCTGGGATGAGGTCAGAATGGAGAATGTAGAGCTGCGAGAGCAATTAAAGGCCAAAGACGATGAGCTTCTTAGAGCGCATGAACAACGGAGAAAGCATCGGGAAGACTTTGGAAAAATACAAGAGCAGCTGAAGAATGTTAATGATGAACTGAAAGTGTCCAAGAAAAAGCTTGAGGATGCCATTGTGGAGATGGGAGGACTCAAGATACAAGCTGGGGTGAAAAGGTTTAAGGAAGTGAGTACTGATGAAGCTCTCTTGATGCACGCAGATTCATTAGCCGAAGCTCTTAAGAGGAGAGACATTTTGATCAAAGAGATGATTGAAAGGCCGGGTCATCAGCGCACCAGAATCCTTTTTGAAGAAATCAAGCACTCTAGTGAGAAATTGAAAGATTTGGAGTTAGATGTTTGATCTTACTTTCCCATCTTCTTAATGTAGTTTTGTTGATGTATTGTTGGCTACCATCAGGCTTGTTGATGGAGTTATTTCCTTGATGTACTTCCCATTTACGGACTCATTGTAAAATGCTTCGACACTTATTAGTTTTCTGTTGAATGAATGGCTTATTAAAAGGGGTTTCTTCGGCATCACGCTATTCACCAGCACATTACCACAACATTTTATCACAACACAGTTCTTCTCAATATTTTTCTCTCAACATTATGTGACTATTATTGAGATTCTTGTGATTAAGACTGGAATCAGGGTGTAAAATGCCATGGGGATGAAAAAATATGACATTTGCATTTTCATAATCATAAGCATTTTTGCATAACAGGTACTTGCTCCGTTTTTTCCTAACCTTTATTTGGTTTCAGGCAGGATAGCTGACCAACCGATTCATCAATATTCTACTCGACTCAACCAGAAAAGAGTAATGGAGCAAATGCAAGTAGAAATGGCCGCCATGCAAGCCCGTATCACCCAATTCATGGAAATGATGCAAGGAGTCGTACAGGGACAGGAGCAACTCAGAACTCTCGTTCAACCTCTCGTGGCAAGAGCAGATGACAATGGTGTACTACAAGCTGGTCTCCAGAACAATGTTATTCCTCCGGGCGGAGGTGCTAATGGACACAATATTCATAATGGACCTCCGGGCGGAGTTCCAGTTCCCACTGTTGTTATCCCTCCGGGCGGAGGAGAAAATGTGGTGATCCCTTCTGTGGTTGGAGGAGGAAACAGTATTCACGCAGTTTTTGGCCATCACTTTGATGACCAACAAGACGATCGTTTCTCTGTACCAGGTGGAGATGCTGGTCTCCCGGTTATTGATGACCAAAGGATTAGAATAATTGACGAACAGCTAAGAGGGGTGGTAAACCAAAATTCTGTGGGAATGGATCTGGATGATCTAGGGCTGGTTCCTGATGTGAGAATTCCTCATAAGTTTCAAGTCCCCACTTTTGAGAAGTACAATGGCACTACTTGCCCCAGGACACATGTTCGGGCATACGCAAGAAAGATGGATGCGTACTTCCGTGTTGAAAAATTGCTGATGCACTTCTTCCAGGACAGCTTGTCTGGAGCGTCCCTGGAATGGTATATGCAGCTTGAGAGGAGCCATGTACGCAACTGGAGAGAGATGGTGGAAGAATTCGTGAAACACTACCAGTATAATACTGATTTGGCTCCCAATCGTACCCAGTTACAAAATATGTCTCAAAAGAGTGGTGAAAGCTTTAAGGAGTATGCGCAGAGATGGCGCGAGTTGGCAGCAAGGGTAAAACCACCCATGCTGGAGAAGGAAATGCTGAATCTGTTTATGGATACTTTGCGGGGACATTATTATGAAAAGTTGTTACCTTGCATGTCGGGCAAGTTTGCTGACTTGATCATGGTTGGGGAGATGCTAGAGGGTGGAATCAAAGCTGGGAAAGTTTCGGGTAATGATGGGTCGTCTTCCAGTCAGGGAAAGAAACCATATGCGAATTACAAAAAGAAGGAGGAAACCAATTCTGTCTCGTCTTACCGAGGTAAAGGGAAACAACACCAGAATTATAATCAGCAAGTAGCTTCAGTAACAATTCCTGCAGCGCCTCCTCAGCATCGAAATCAGGCTCCTCGCCAACAACAGTACAAGCTCAAGCGGGATAGACATTTTGATACTCCACCTCTACCGTATTCACAGTTATTCCAACACTTACTTCAGCTGCAGCTAATTCAAAAGAGGACTCTAACTCCTATCATTGGTAATCCACCTCCGGGTTATAATCCTAACGCCCATTGCGACTTTCATTCTGGGGCACCCGGACATCATATAGAGGACTGTAAAGCTTTTAAGCACACAGTTCAAGACTTGGTGGATTCTAAGGCCATAAATTTTTCAAATGACGTGCCGAATGTTATCCAAAACCCAATGCCTGATCATGACGGGCCAAGGGTCAATGTTGTGTTAGAGGAGAATGAATCTTTGAATCTGGTTATGGATGTGAACGAATTAAGGACTCCTTTGATGGTGGTAAAGGATAAATTATTGATGGGAGGAGTGGACCCCGGTTGTGACAAGAATTGTTCAGAGTGTCTGATACAGACGAATGGTTATGGGTTGTTGAAATCAGGAGTTCAAAAGTTGATCGATGAAGGTAGGTTGCAGTTTGACAGGTGTGACCAACAAAAAGAGGTTACCGGCAGCGTTGTGGCTACTATCACTATTCCATTCAGGACAATCACAATTTCAGCAGCGGCAAGACCAGCGCCGGTGATAATTACAGGTCTTGGACCCATTCCTTATGAGAGTACCAAGGCCATTCCTTGGAACTATGGGGAAGAGGTTTTCGTTAATGGGCAGAAACAAGAGTTAATGGGAACTTCGGTAGCAAGTTCCAGTCTTGAGGAAGCAGGAGCTATTACCCGAAGCGGCAGAATCTTCACTCCTTCTGACGAACAGGCTGATAATTCCAGACAAAACAAGGGTAAATAGGCCGTAGATAATTCTGGGCAGACCCTGGCAGTGACTGACTCCGTAGTAAGGCCAGCTGATAGTCCCTTCTCCGAGAACGTAGAAGAATTCATGAGGTTGATTCGAAGAAGTGACTATAAAATTGTGGATCATTTGCATCAGACGCCATCCAAGATATCCATCTTATCCTTGTTGTTGTGTTCGGAAGCTCACCGAAACGCGTTGTTGAAAGTGCTTAATGCCGCCTATGTGCCCCAAGAGATCTCAGTCAATCTGCTTGAGGGGGTGATAGCCCATGTTAGTGCAAGCAATGGTTTGGGGTTTACTGATGCTGACTTGACTCCAGCTGGGAGAAACCATAACAATGCCTTGCATATCTCTGTTGAGTGTCGTGGGTCGTTGATGTCTCGTGTGCTTGTGGATACCGGATCATCTTTAAATGTGTTGCCTAAGAAGGCATTGATGAAGTTGGATATTCGAGGGTTGATATGCACGCCAAATGATTTGGTGGTGCGCGCATTTGATGGTTCTAAAAGGGCTGTTTTTGGAGAGGTTGTGCTGCCAATTAAGGTTGGCCCGGAGGTCTTTGACGCCACATTCTATATAATGGATATCCATCCCGCTTACAGTTGTCTACTTGGTCGGCCATGGATTCACAGTGCTGGGGCCGTAACGTCCACACTCCATCAGAAGCTGAAGTATATGGTGGATGGACACGTGGTGACAGTTTGTGGAGAGGATGACATTATGATAAGCCATCTATCTACTTTCAAATATGTGGAGGTAGATGGCGAGATACAGGAAACGTTATGCCAGGCTTTTGAAGCGGTAAAAGTTCATGAAGAAGTTTCCAAGGAGGTTAGCCCATCTGAAGTGGTTAAGCAGCTTACCGTGGTTGATCAGCCAGAGATTTCTATGTCATCCCTCAAAGATGCACGGGTTGTAGTTGAAGCTGGAAATTCACAAAAATGGGGTCAGATTATTGAGGTACAGAAGAAGCAAGATACTTATGGGCTGGGTTACAAGCCACCCAGGCGTCCTGAAGAGCCTCCGAAGTTTTACGGCCCGGTTCATTTTACCAGGACTGGGGTATTCTTTGATAGAGTCAACGCTATTGAAGAGGATGGGGACAGTGATTGCGACATGGATAATTGGATACGCCCCTGCATGCCTGGTTAAAGCCCATGCAACTGGTCATCGGAGAAGATCATCCAAGTGACTGGACCAGAGTAATTGTCTCCATTTTTTCTATTATGTTTGATCCTACGCTCTGCCCAAGGCGTAGTGATTCTTGTTTGTAGGGCTTGAACATTTCGTATGCTTTTCTTTGTCAATAATAAAGGACTTTTCACATTCAAATGTTTCTGATCCCTGTTTTTCTGTTTTTCTTTGTGCATAAAATCACATCAAAATGGCAATGTGTTTTGGTTGGTGCATACATAATAAAACATGAATCATCTATCATGCAGGTTACCTTGTTTAGATTCCATCCCTCATGATTCGACTATGGCTCAGTATGATTTCGATAATCCCATATATCAGGCTGAAGAAGAGGTTGAGGAAGGCTGTGAACTTCCTGAGGAATTGGCCAGATTATTAAAACAGGAGGAAAGGGTCATCGTGCCTCATCAGGAGGAGATTGAGATTGTTAACTTGGGAACCGAGGATGCGAAAAAAGAGGTAAAGATTGGGGCTGATTTGGAAGACAGTGTAAAGCGAAGATTGATCGAAATGCTTCGAAAGTATGTGGATATCTTCGCCTGGTCTTACCAAGACATGCCTGGGCTTGACACTGATATCGTGGTACACCGGTTGCCGCTCAAAGAGGGGTGTACTCCGGTTTAGCAGAAGTTGAGAAGAACAAAACTTGAGATGTCTGTCAAGATCAAAGAGGAGGTTCAGAAGCAGATAGATGCTGGATTTCTGGTTGTGACAAGTTATCCTCCGTGGGTTGCTAACATTGTGCTTGTACCTAAGAAGGACGGTAAGGTCAGGGTGTGTGTTGATTACAGAGATTTGAATAGAGCAAGCCCAAAAGATGATTTCCCGCTCCCTCACATCGACGTGTTAGTAGACAACACTGCTCAATACTCTGTGTTTTCCTTCATGGATGGCTTCTCTGGGTATAACCAAATCAAAATGGCCCCAGAGGACATGGAGAAAACAACGTTCATAACACCGTGGGGGACATTTTGTTACAAAGTAATGCCCTTTGGATTGAAAAATGCTGGGGCAACTTATCAGCGGGCAATGGTGACTCTCTTTCATGATATGATTCACAAGGAGATTGAGGTCTATGTTGATGACATGATCGCGAAGTCACAAACGGAGGAAGAGCATCTGGTGAATCTTCAGAAGCTTTTTGATAGGTTGATAAAGTTCAGACTGAGGTTGAATCCGAATAAGTGCACCTTTGGGGTGATATCGGGAAAACTACCGGGCTTTATTGTCAGCGAAAGAGGTATCTAGGTTGACCCTGCTAAAGTAAAAGCCATACAAGAAATGCCTGAGCCGAGAACAGAAAAAGAGGTTCGTGGTTTTCTGGGGAGGTTGAACTACATTGCTAGGTTCATATCTCATCTTACAGCCACTTGTGAACCAATATTCAAATTGCTAAGAAAAGATCAAGCGGTCAGGTGGAATGAAAATTGTCAAAAGGCGTTCGAAAAAATAAAAGAATATTTGTAGGAACCTCCTGTCCTCATGCCGCCAGTGCCAGGAAGGCCATTGATTATGTATCTTACGATTCTTGAGAACTCAATGGGGTGTGTGCTCGGTCAACACGACGAGTCAGGTAGAAAAGAGCATGCCATATACTACCTGAGTAAAAAATTCACTGACTGTGAGTCGAGATACTCAATACTGGAAAAAACATGTTGTGCACTCGCTTGGGAAGCTAAGTGTTTGAGGCAGTATATGTTAAACCACGCAACCCTATTGATTTCGAAGATGGATCTGATCAAGTATGTGTTTGAAAAGCAGGCGCTTTCTGGAAGAATAGCCCGTTGGCAGATGGTTCTGACAGAGTACGATATTCAATATGTTTCCCAAAAAGCCATTAAGGGAAGCGTTTTGTCAGAATATCTTGCCGAGCAACCAATTGAGGATTATCAACCGATGAAGTTTGAATTTCCTGATGAGAATATTATGTATCTAAAGATGAAAGACTGTGAAGAGCCTCTACATAATGAAGGACCTGAAATTGGATCCCAGTGGAAGCTAGTCTTTGATGGGGCTTTCAACTCATATGGTAACGGAATCGGGGCAATCATTACGACTCCACAGGGTTCTCACATACCCTTTACTGCCCTGTTAGCATTCATATGCACCAACAATGAGGCGGAGTATGAAGCATGCATCATGGGGTTAGAGGAAGCAATTGATTTGAGAATCAAGAACCTCGATGTTTATGGTAATTTCGCGTTGGTGTTTAATCAGATCACAGGTGAATAGGAAACTCGTCAAGCGAATTTGGTGCCTTATAACAACTATGCCAGAAGTTTATTACCTTTCTTTGACAGAGTTGATTTCCATCACATTCCCCGGTTAGAGAATCAGATGGCAGATGTGTTGGCAACGTTATCTTCGATGTATCAGGTGAACCGTTGGAATGAAACTCCCTCGATCAGAATCATGCGTCTGGATAGACTCGCTTTTGTGTTTGCAGTCGAAGGGGTATCAAATGGCAAACCTTGGTATCATGATATTAAGGTCTTTCTGAAGAGTCAAGAGTATCCAGTTGACACGTCCACCAAAGATAAGAAAACTCTGAGGAGGCTGGCGGGAAACTTCTTTTTGAACAAAGACGATGTGCTGTACAAGAGGAACTTTGACATGGTCTTGCTACGTTGTGTTGATGAACACGAGGCAGGCCTGTTAATGGAGAAAGTTCATGAAGGTTCTTTCGGTACTCATGCCAATGAGCACGCTATGGCCAGAAAACTGTTGAGAGCAGGGTATTATTGGATGACTATGAAGTCAGATTGTTTCAAATACGCTCAGAAATTTCATAAGTGCCAGATCTATGCAGATAAGGTACACGTACCGCCTACTCCTCTGAATGTGTTGTCGTCACCTTGGCCCTTTGCTATGTGGGGCATTGATATGATCGGAAAAATCGAGCCAACTGCTTCCAATGGGCATCATTTCATTTTGGTTGCCATTGATTATTTCACGAAATGGGTGGAAGCAGCCTCATATGCCAATGTTACCAAACAAGTGGTAGCCCGGTTTATCAAGAAGGACATCATCTGTCGGTATGGAGTCCCGGAGAGAATCATTACTGATAATGGTTCAAATTTAAATAACAAGATGATGAAGGAGCTATGCCAGAGCTTTAAGATTGAACATCACAATTCTTCTCCCTATCGCCCAAAGATGAATAGGGCTGTTGAGGCGGCAAATAAGAATATCAAGAAGATTGTGCAGAAAATGGTAGTGACATATAAAGACTGGCATGAGATGTTGCCTTATACTTTACCCGGGTATCGTACTTCGGTGCGTACATCAACTGGGGCAACACCTTTCTCGCTTGTATATGGTATGGAAGCGGTTCTACCAGTAGAGGTTGAGATTCCTTCGTTAAGGATTCTGGCAGATGTGAAGCTTGATGAAGCTGAATGGGTATGTTCCCGATTGAATCAGCTGAACTTGATCGAGGAAAAGAGATTGGCTGCCATTGCACATGGCCGGTTGTACCAGAGCAGGATGAAGAAATCCTTTGATCAGAAAGTTCGTCCTCGGTGTTTTCAAGCTGGTGAATTCGTTTTGAAAAGGATCCTTCCTCCTCAAACAGATCACAGGGGCAAATGGACTCCAAATTACAAAGGTCCATATGTAGTAAGAAATGTTTTCTATGGTGGAGCCTTATTACTCTCAACTATGGATGGCGAAGATTTTATGTCCCCTGTGAACGCAGACGTAGTCAAAAAATACTTTGCATAAAAGAGACCCGCTGGACATAAAAATAAGATCCAGGCAAAAAAGGGGCATCCTGACGAACCATAAAAAAGAAAAGGTTCGGGAAAAAGTGAGGGATAAAAAGAAAAAAGGAATAAACCCACAAAGTTGAAAACCTGACAAGGCAACTTTGGCAAAAATGGGTATCCCGGTGGATTGAAAACCCGTAAAGGGCGATCTAGGCAAAAGTTAGGGATTTGAAAGCAAGAGGTTACAATCTGCGTTCGATCTGTGAACACTTTTGATACATGGGAATTCTGAAGGAAAAGAATCAGCCCAATCAGCCTCTTCGAAGGTCAAAACATATGCGGATAAGCGAGACATACTAGTCATAGCTGAATTAAATCATGGTGGATATCTGTTCCCCCCACATTGCCGACATGTGTATTTTCTTTTACTTTTTTGCGCAATTACCTCTTTTCAGGAATTGCCTCCGAATGTAAATGCCTATTTACAGGCCAATTCATTCAATAAAATTTCCACTTCAGTCAAAGAGCTTTCCATTTTTGTTTTATTTTTGCTGTTTTGTTTGTGGAAAAGTCTGATATTTTGATAAGACATTGCATGCAAGATGTTAAGCTTTGCAAAGCATATCGGAAAATAGTGGAAATTGCTCATGAAATAGTCATTAGGATGATAATCTAGATAGCCATTTTGCGTTGTCTGTTGATTTTGTTTGCAGGGTAGCAGGATTTCTCCCCAGTAGAGTTACTCTCCTCAGCATCTGAAAGATCATCATCCTCAGCAGAGCTTACTCTTCCCCGTAAGTGTACAGGGGAGTTTGTCCCCAACCGAAGTCATGGTTGATCTATTACTCCCCGGCAAGTAGTCAGAAGTGGTTTGTTTCAAGGACAAGAAATGTATGTTTCACTAGCAGCTGTGTGCTCTAATCTCCAGTAGGGTAAGGCGAATCTTTTCCTCAGCAGGTTATTACTCTCCCTAGCCAGAGTACAGAGGATTATATCCCCAGCTAGAGTGTTGGTTGGTCCACTACTCTCCGAGCAAGTAGCCAGAAGTTGATATTTCTGCATCTCCAGTAAGAGACTGAGGGGATATCTCCTTTGGACAAAGATGTTATTTCCCCACAGAGTCTGAACACCCATTTTCCTTAGCTAATCAGGAATTGTTTTCTCGCCAATAATTGTTTGGTCTGATCCCCAACAGATGATTAAGCTTGAGGACATCCCTTAGCAGAGATGATGTCGTCAATCACCAAGCAGGTTTTGCTAATAGTGGCTGACATTCCCCAGCAGGATAAGGGCGATGTCATTTCCCCAGTAGCGGGTTAAGTCCAATGGTGTCCCCAACGAGTCTAGTATTGGTGATTTGTCTCCCCAAGCGAGGTTTGGTGGTAATCCTCGCAGCGGTTTATTCAACGATGGTTGATATCCCCAGCAGGTTTTAAGTCCGAGTGATATTTGGCACTCTTCTGATTCAGGTCTTGGTTTCCTTTTCAAAGAGTATGTATAATCCCCAACAGAGTGGAATTTCTCTCTGGGTTTCCATCTCCAGCAGAGCTTATGATCAGGAAGTCGTTCATGGAAGTCTTCCTCAGTAGGGTTTTATTCTCGGAGACAATTTAGTTTGTCATCCCTAGTGGAGCTGCCTTGGTATTCAGCATTTATTTTGCTGAGACGCTTCTTTTACATTGCATAAGCATTTTGGCATGGCATCCTCCCAAACGCGTAGCATTTCCATTTCGTATGGAGCATTACGCCATAGAAAATTCAAACATATGCATTCGAAGCATAAGCCAGGTTTGAGCTCTTTTACCAGTATCTTTCCCCAGCAGAAAGTGATGTAACTCAGGAGATGTTGTTTAATATTACACAGCAACCAGTGGATTTGTCCTTCCTATCCCTTCATATACTCCCCTACAGAGTTGTATGTCTAGATTTCTCTTTTCCCCAGCGGAGTCTTTTTTGTAGATCTGTTGATTCTACTAATCTTTGGGTAGTCCGTCTGTGGCCGGTCTTCCTTTTCGAGTTCGTCTGCGGCCGTCCTCGTATCCCTTTGTTAGGTAGCCCGTCTGTGGCCGGTCTTCCTTTTCGAGTTCGTCTGCGGCCCTCCTCGTATTCTTCTGTTAGGTTGCCCGTCTATGGCTAGTCTTCCTTTTCGAGTTCGTCTGTGGCCGTCCTCGTATCCCTTTGCTAGGTTATCCATCTGTGGCCGGTCTTCCTTTTCGAGTTCGTCTGCGGTCGTCCTCGTATTCTTCTGTTAGGTTGCCCGTCTGTGGCCGGTCTTCCTTTTCGAGTTCGTCTGCTGCCGTCCTCGTATTCCTTTGTTAGGTAGCCCGTTTGTGGCCGGCCTTCCTTTTCGAGTTCGTCTGCGGCCGTCCTCGTATTCCTTTGTTAGGTAGCCCATCTGTGGTCGGTCTTCCTTTTCGAGTCCGTCTGCGGCCGTTCTTATTTTATCCTTTGTTAGGTAGCCCGTCTGTGGTCGGTCTTCCTTTTCGAGGTCGTCTATGGTCGTCCTCGTTTTATCCTTTGTTAGGTAGCCCATCTATGGCCGGTCTTCCTTTTCGAGTTCGTCTGCGGCCGTCCTCGTTTTATCCTTTGTTAGGTAGCCCGTCTGTGGCCGGTTTTCCTTTTCGAGTCCGTCTGTGGCCGTCCTCGTTTTATCCTTTGTTAGGTAGACTGTCTGTGGCCGGTCTTTCTTTTCGAGTTTGTCTGCGGTCGTCCTCGTTTTATCCTTTGTTAGGTAGCCCGTCTGTGGCCGGTCTTCCTTTTCGAGTTCGTCCGCGGTCGTCCTCATTTTATCCTTTGTTAGGTAGCCTGTCTGTGGCCGGTCTTCCTTTTCGAGTTCGTCTGCGGCCGTCCTCGTTTAATCCTTTGTCAGGTAGCCCGTCTGTGGTCGGTCTTCCTTTTCGAGTCCGTTTGCGGCTGTCCTTGTAAACAACTCTATTTCGTTATCCCCACAGTTTGCAAATTTCCAGGTTATTTTGGTATTCAAACCCAGTGTATCCTGTTTGTCTGAAAGTCGTGGCTATCATACCCTCGGATCCAAGAAGTTTGAATAGGGGCAGCCGTAACACCTCAAAATTTGCCCTATTGCTTTTAGCTTTTACTGGCTTATGTTTCATTGCATTGCATTTAGATCTTATTTCATCTCACATATTATTTCATGTTGCATAAGGGCATGTGATCAGTGGATTGCAGAGCATTGACTATCCCAAGCCATAGAACAAGAACCAAGGGTCTCCCAACAAGCCTCAAGGGTCTCTTATATCATATATGATCTCATTTGATCCCACAAGTCATTGAAAGATGGGAATTCATCAAGAAGATTGGACAGTGCATCATCTCCTATCAAACAGTCCAAATTAGGGTGTGATCCAAGCATTCTCCTGATGAAATTTTTGTTCAAACTTGATCTCAATGTTTTCTACATGATCTCAAGTATCTAAGGATAGAAGATTGGCCCTTGTTTCATTTCAGAAGAGGTTCAATTAGTCAGTTGCTTGAGAATCAAGAAATTGGGGAAAAAGTCAATTATGCAGTGAAAAAGTCAACTCCTAACTTTTCAAGGTCAAATTCATGAAATTCAAGTCACATATGTTCATTGGACAAGATTTGATCAAGAAATGATGGAGGAATCATGAAAAATCAAGAAATGTACAAAGTTTCCATTTTTAGAAACTTAGGGTTTCCAAAAATGGCAAATTTGGACCATTTTGCACTATACTTGGAGGCTTCCTTTCTTCAAGATAAAAGCTCCAAACTTCAGGCCCAAGTTGAGCCAATTAAAGTTCACACTCTAAGCTTCAAATCCATATAAAGAACTTTTCCATTGGATCAAAATTGAGGGAGTTATGATTAATCAAAGTTTGGTAAAATCAAGGCAAAAACCAAGTCATGGCAAGGTAAGTTCAGGCCTCTAGGCCATAATTTCATCAAACACTTGGTGTGCCAAATGTCAATCCATTTTTATCATTGAAGGAAGATTCAAATGAAAAAATATTGAACATCAAAGTTGTTCCTCTTAATGTCCTCATCAACTTTGATGTTGGACATTTTTTAATTTGAGCAAGTTATGAGAGAGTTATGATGGTCCCAAGTTGATGGTTTCATGCTGGAAATTCTACAAGTCATGTTGCCATGCACGCACCAGGTCACACGCCCATGCACCAGTTTTGTACCTTGACATTCCAAGCCATTTTTCATCAAATTCCAAGCCTCCATTCAATTCAATTCCCACATCAAATATGTTCCATGATGTTTCCTCTTTCTAATGCCACCAAAAACTCATCATTTCATGCACTACATTGAGAGAAATTCATCCCTAAACATCTATAGTTTCCACTGATTTGTTTTGATGACAAGTTGAGAATGTTATGACATTAGTGTTGTTGTATCAGTTTGCACGCATGTATACTTCCTACCATCCACTCTTTACTTCTTTAAGCCAAACACGTTCCCTTACATATTGTACCATACCATCCACTATACATCAAAGAGGAAAAACAAAAGAAACTTGTTCACTAAGTTTCTGCAGCATAACATCATCAACACCATTTATTCTAATCACCACCATAGACATCATGAACTTCATCCTCACTATATCCAAACCTCACCAACTCGCCACTAACTAACTTGACTCAGTTAGTTAGATGCAACTCATTTAACCAACTCAGTTAACTCATTTTCCAACCATCAACCACATGAGTTAACATCTTAACCTCACATATATAACCTGAACTCAACACTATTGGAAAGGAGCTTCTTCATTTTCTCAGATTTCACAAATTCTTCTCTCCAAACTCTCTCTGAACTCTCTCTCTTTCATTGTACGAATTCATCAATCTTCATCCACATTTCATCTTCATCATCATCAATGTTTCATTTCTGATCAAGAATAAGAGAGAAGAAGTTCAATTCATCAAGTGTAGTTTCAGTTCATTTGGAATTTTATTCTGGTTTTCTTCAAGATTCTCAAGATCAAATAGCATCTATTTTGCTCAAATTGGAGTTCTAGAAGTTTAAGATCAAGTTGATATCTCTGGTTTTCTCAGCAATTCAAAGATCTTCAAGTTTCAGGTTCCAAAATTTCTCAAACTTTGCTTGCACGATTTTATCTTGTTTTAACTTGTTGATGTGGTGTTTGAGCTTATTAGAAGCTATGTTGAATTCGGCTAGTTGATAGGCATACTAGATGCATAGTTTCAGAAATTAGGGCAAAAGTGCATGTGTTCGATTCTTTGAATATATGCAGGATTTGTTGATTCTGAGCTTGGATCCTTGTTCCTTGTGACCCCCTCTTTCGATTGGTACCATTTTTACGAATTTTTGGGACATGTGAGATTTGCAGTTGCCGGAGAGTGGCCGGAGAAGATGACCGGAGGTCATGCTCCGGCCGGTGAGGTTTGATTAGGGTTTTGTTCTCAGATTATATCATAGTCGTTTGATTGTTTGCATCGTGTGGTTATAACCTTGCCAATGCATTAAAAATCATGTGACTTACGCATGCCATCTTTTTTTATCTCAGATGATCACATGTGTGTGCGTGCATGTTGATTAACGTGTGCTTGCATTTTCATCCATGTGATTGTCATGATTTTTTTTATGATTGTTGACAGCTTGATCGTATGGCCCTGATTGAATCCCATGTTGACTGAGCATACACCTGAATACATACGCTCACACGCGTTTAATGGACTAGGTCACTAATTGTTGTTCACACCCCACATGTTAAGCCCAATGCCACTTTTGAACTGAAAATTACTCACGCTGCATCCCCTGCACTCTTTTAGTTGCATTTTAATTTTCTTTTTCCATATTGTTTCATTTTCTTATTTTAAAAATACCAAATAAACTCTAAAAATTCCAGATTAATTCATGTGTGTTCTTAACATATTTAGATAATTTTCCCTATTTTTTAATTCTAATTTCATGAATTTTAGATCATATTTTCGTAATTTTCTTTTAATTTCTTTTGAGTGAATTTCTGCATGAACACTTGAGTTTGCACATTTTATTTCTCTCATTTCACACACTTTTTTTCCTACATTCTTTTTGTATTGATTATAGGACATCTTGAAGCTTCTAAAAAAAATTCATTTGATTTTTAAAGTCATTTTATCATGTGTTTGGATGTGCATCTTTAAGTATTTTTGTGGTGTGTTTCAATGTGCTTTCATGAGGCCTTTTGAGGCATTTTTCTTTTGAGTTTTGCTATGACGTTTTGTGGCATGTTTTGCTTCTGATAAGTGATGTATATGACCTAATTCCATAATTTTCTCATGTACTTTGATATTTGTTTGATGCCTTATGATTGAATTTACTTTTGTGCACTTTCTTCTACTTCATGTTAACATGTTTTGATGAGGCATTTATGCCACCATTTTATGATTGTTTATGCATCTTTTATAGGAAATTTGTATGATATTATAGGTCATCCTTGTGTCATTATAGGTCACTTTGACTTGTGTTTGCATTTAATATGAGTTTATGCATTGTAACTTGAAAGTTTGACATGGTTCCTTCTCTTGTATCTTCTTAAGCTCTACATGTTTCATGTGTGCATTTTTGTATGCCATTTCATACATTCCATTTGCATCTCATTAATGGTAGGCCACTGTCCATATGCATTCATTAATAATTCCATATGATATACATCCTTAACATGTAAATTTGTGTATATAATTGAAACTTGTTTCTTCTCCTTACTTCTACTTCATCTTATTTCTTCTACTTGTATCATTGCATCCATGATTTGTAGGATGATTCATATGCATTAGAAGACATTTATAAATGGTATATGGTTCTGACCTTAGCATTTCATTAAGCATTATTGCATGATCACATTGCATATTCCTTCATCTTCCATCTATTCCTTTCATGGTGCATCTCTTGGATGTTTAATGCATTATGTGTGCAAAGTTTGGGTGTGTTTGATCTCTCAACCTTAGAGAGCATCCTTTGGATATAGGTTCTTACCTTGAGTGATTTTCATCTCGTAGGATCTTTATCCATTGATTTTTAATTTGTTTGATCATTACTTGTTATTATTTTGTTATTTCACTACTTGTAAATAGTTTTTGAATTAACCTTTTCATGTAGGTGCTAATGGTAAGTAAATGTGTGGATATGCTTCCGCATACACTTCTTTCTTTTATTTTCTCTTATCTCCTTTAATCATTCAACTTGTGATCGTGATAAGCATTTATATGTTTTCCTTGAATAACTTCTTTCTTCTCCCTTTTGAGTTACAACTCATCTTCTACTTTAGAAGTGAGTTGTTTAGCTCATTCTTCTTTGCTTTTCTTTTAGACTTAGAGTTCTCATACCACACTTAACCATTAGGAATGTCCATGTATGATAACTTTAGGGCTTGAGTCTTAGTCTCCCTCATTAGATTTTACCTTTCTTAATCTTTGAGTCCTTTCTCTCCTCATCTCAAAACAAAAAAGCAAAAAACACTTAATAAAGGTTAACGCATATTGCATGTGAGCCTAGAACATGGGAAATGGAAGGAGGAGGGTTTCTCTCCACCTTCCTAGAATGCTTAGCATACGTCCTGTTAGGACGACCATGCAACACATTCGATCCTATATCGTGGACTTGAATGCAATACGTGTTATTAACACAAAGATAATCAAAACACTTCTTCTTAAAAGACAAAAACAAACAAACAGTTCTCTTCTCATTTCCTCCATTCCATTCTTAAGGATTCGTCATGTCCGTTCTACCGCAAACAGGTAACGCCTAAGTCTCCTTACAGCGAGCTACAACACCTAACTGCTAGGACGCGCACTCTGACGTTTCCATTAAAAAACACAAACAAAACACCGACTTCGTTAAGTCGAACTATGACTGCTCTGATTTCCTCCTTCTGGTTAGATTGAGGATACGTAGGCACGAGACGACGATGTCTTGGCGAGCAACCTCCCCCCTAGTTCGTGTCTGAACTACGTTGACTCTGATTTTCCAGTTCCCGAGGGAATACGTAGGCCTAGGACTCCGAGGACGTCCTATCGAGTCACTTATTTTTATTTTCTTCTTCGTTTCTCTGTTCTTTTCCGTTCCCATTTCCTTTCCTTTCCAGTAACAGTGGAGCTCCAGACGACGACACCCTTTGATCGAGACAACAAGCGTGCATCCCATCGGGTACGATGGACGCATTGGGTGCTAACACCTTCCCTTCGCGTAACCGACTCCCGAACCCAGTTCTCTTGGTCGTAAGACTATGCTTTTCCTTCCCCCAGGTTTACGCAGTGTTTCCTTTCCCTCTCTTGGGATAAATACACATTGCTGGCGACTCTGTTTCCGCGCCACTTTTGCGTTTGTACCTAGATGAAAATCTCGGGAGCGACACTATCATCCTTTTGGTGATAGCCAGCTTAGTTGATTTTACTGATATCCTTTTGGTATCAGCAGTCTTTACAGTCTTGAATTTACCGTCACCCTTTTGGTGTCGTTAACTTCTGTAATTACAAATTTGTTCAGTGTCCACTCGAGGGTCGACATTGATTTAGTACCCTATTTTCTTTCTTCTAACAAATTTGGGGCCTTCTTGTATCTAATTGACTTTTACCCCAAAAACGAACTCCATGCAGTAGTTCATTCTCCCAGGTTCAAGGCAATTAGATAGGGGCATCTGTCATACCTTATATTTGTCCTACCTTTTTCAGCGTTCTTTGGAAGGTCATATGGCCTCTAGCCGTGATCTTCCGAAAATTAGGTCGTAAGATCTTGTGTGCGTTTCCAAGATCTTGTGTACATTAATTTCAAGTGGAGATAATACTCATTCTCTCGGTCAAGTACTTCAAGACATAGTTAATTGGTGATGGTCCCCAGATTTCAGAAGAGTTTTGGAGCTGTGTTTTAAGGTATTTGCAAAGCGTTGCTCAGGACGACTTTAAGCCAAGAGTGGCGTCTCATTGGTGTTTTAGATCATAGCTTTAAAACAATACAAGATTGGTTTCAAGGTTAATCTCAAGATAACTTTTGGGCTTTAGTACTTCATTTCTCAAGTATCATTGCAAGTGGAGTTTGGGACTATACTTCCTTAAAAAAAATCATGTTTGGGCTTTGATTTCTCAAGATATTGTTTAAGGTTGTTCTTGGACTATTTCTCAAAGTGGTTTTCTTACTGGGGTTTTGATGATCATTGGGCTCTGATGCATCATGGTTTTAAGTTAAATTGGGTCATGGTTCATATTATCTCAAACTTGATTAAAATGTGATGTTTTAAGGTTTTGGGTGCATTCGTCTTTAAGATTTTTTGGCCAATTGTTAAGTGACTTTCATACCAAGTTATGAGGTTGAGAATTTGTTTCAAGAAATCATTCCAAGTTATCCTTACAAAGAGCCAAAAGTAAAATCCAAATCTAAGGCAATGTCCATTCCTTAATACATTCATCCAAGTTTCAAGGTTACAAAGTTCAAGATGTCATTTCAAACTCAAGGTTACAAGTCCAAGCACAAAGAGTTCAAGACCCTCTCCATTTTAAGGCCAAGTTCGCATTCAAGTCATCATATAAATTAATTCCAAAAATTTCAAAGTATTCAAGGATTGTGTGTCAAGGTCAATTCAAGTATACAAGATTCAAGAGTTCTTTGATTTACAAGTAAAAATGCCAAAATTCAAAGGTGTACAATCTTTAGAAATTCAAATTTGCAAAGCTTTGACACAATCCTATCAAAACCAAGTGAAAGCTCCTGTGGTTTGACGAAATTTAGGTAAAACATGAATATGATAAAGATGAAGAAATCTGCTCAAGATTAAAGATGTCGAAGAAGATGTCCCAACAGCAAGAGTGGACATCTTACTAATATAGCAGGTTTAATTATATAACAAATCTGTCAAAGATTTGGTGCGAATTTGCCTAGTGGATAAAGGAGAAAAGATAGAAAGCCCAAGACAGCAGAAGACTATTTAAGGAGAGTTAGACCTAGGGTTTTGGTATCAAATGTACCTTTTGTATCACTTGTAACTTTGTAACCTAGTTCTCTTGTGTTGAATAATGGTTTAGGGTTTGAGAGTCATCGGCTCTCTTAGGAGTTGTAAGTCTCCACTCTGTAATATGGGATGCAGAGTGGAAGGCATAGGTACAAGTACAGAACCAGAAGCCTTTAGGAAATGGTCTGTATATTGTTCTTGGATGAAGCTTTGAAGCAAGTCCAAGATGACTTGTTGGTAAAGAAAGCATGACAGAGATTCTGAATTGGCAGAAGACAGAGATATCACAGGTTGTGATAAGGAAAGTGAGTGGGGTATCTCATATCAGAGTTCTAAATGTTTGAGTTTAACTCTGGTAAAGATGTTCATTGGGTAGATGTTAGGTATAAAGTTGTAAACGGGGGAGTTTAGCTTTGTAACAGTTCTACAGATAGTGAAGTCTTCTTCCTGGATTGGTATCCCCCAAATGTAGGTGAGTTACACCGAACTGGGTTAACAATTGCTGTGTTCTTTATTATTCTACAGATTTACGTTTTCTGTTAGGGTTCATGATAAACATGTTGGATCAGATGTCGTAACATCTGTGATTGTGCAGTTCTGATATTCAAGGTATCAGTCTGCTGTTGCGCCTCTGAGTTTAAAAGATTATGTAGCACAATGTCTTGACATGTGTTAGGGCATCTGTTGTCTGCATAGGCTAGAATTTCAATTGGTATCAGAGCGGGTATCCTGTCTGGTTCTGGATGAGATCTTTGGGAGATACTTTCTGGCATTTAAACAAGGAGGAGTTTGAAGATCAGATCAATCAACTCAGACATACTCAAGGGTATTAATGGATGAGATGGATGTTATGGATCGAAGGGAGCAACCCAGAGGTTGTTCATGTTGCTGAGGAGATTCTACAACAACTGCAGAAGAAGTGGCTAGTTCTCTTGTTATGGTGTCTTATAACATGTTCTGACATCTTATTAGGGCAAGCAGGATCTGTTCCTTGGTGGTTCCGCTGCATGTGTTTCTGTGGAAGAGCTCTAGAATTATGGGATTCTAGAGTTGTTACTGACGACAGTTAGTGGAAAATCTCAATCGTCAGCCTCTATATGTGAAGATATGTGCATTCTTTTATTCCAAAGTTGGGAGCGATGGAATGAAGGGAGTTGTTGGTAGATATCTGGTATGGTGAACTTGTACTTGGAAGCTTGGTTTCTTGGTGCAGTTGAAGTCAGTTGAAGAGGAGAGGAGTTGAGTTTAAGTTTATCAAGTTCTTGCTCTGGAAGTTTGATAAATTATTGATCGGCTAGATTGTCAAATATACTTGAGATTTATCTCAAGTCCACTTATAAAGGCATCTAAGTCGTGCATCTGGAGTCTTCTAGTTATTCTTCTGACTAGGAGGTGTTTCTTTGAAAAACAATCTGAAGAAAGTGGAGGTGATTTATTTTCACCATCCAAAAACAACAAGGAAGGATTCATCTCTCTTGACCCTAAGAGTGGATCCAATTTGATTGAAGAATTGTTGAGGTAAATAAGATTTGTTCAGAGGAAGTCTTAGTTACTTGAGTCAAGGGCGGCAGCCTTGGTATCTCAACACTGTTTGTCAAAGAAGATACTTACAAAAGATTGAATACTTGATAAGTGTTCATGAAGTGATCTGGTGGAGCTTAGCTACAACAGTGAAGAAGGGTTATTGTACAAGGATTTAAGATCAATTGCTATTTGTGGACTACACAAGTATTTAATTGATTATCCTTGAAAGTCAAGATTGCTGATGTTCAACAAGATGTTGGAACATCTCATCATCAGAGTTTGTGCAGAATCATGGGAGGGGTACTGCATACGCTTTAGCATCTGTTTTAGCCTTAGATGGTGACCTAAGAATGGGCTTCAGTCGGGTGTGACAGAAGCATGTGTTCTCTGGAGAGTTTCCTGGCAAGAAACTAGTCTGGACTTTGATGCTGTTGAAGATGAAGATGAAGACATCATAATCATGATGGTTACAGCTTGGATCAGTTTATTTCTAATCTAGGTGCTTTGGAGCATGGATATTGCTCTTCTTAGAAGTTAAAGTTAAGTGGCAGTTATCTCTGACTTTCAACAATCTGCTTTACTAAGGAAAGTGGCATTCTTTGGTTTGGCTATGGTGTAGTCTTGGACTACTTATTTTCTGAAGACTCAGACGTTGCAGGTGTGATGTCTTTGGAGTTTTAAAGCAGGGTGGAGGATGTCTACTCAAACTTGGTGTTGAATCAATTCTATGAGAGCATGGAACTCTTGTTCTGCAAAGGGAGGAGGTTCTTCTAAGTGGCAGAAGGAGGAGCTAAATTGAGCAGTTGGATGTCGTATCAGAATGTTCTGACATCTAGCTTAACATCACAGTCTCAGCTGGTGATGTGGCACATTAGATTAAGATAAGGGATCCACAGGAGAATGGAAGTTATCGATGTGAGAACAAGATTTGGTTCTGCATTAATACCTCTGAGTTTTGATGATATCAAACAAGTATGTTTATATGAACAATTTTGTAAGTCTAATGTTTGTTACTTTTGAGAATCTAACAAACAGGTTTTGCTTCCGTTAAATGGCATGGATATGTTGTCAAGAGAGAATCTGAAGATCGCAAGACTCTGATATAATATGTAAAGAGAACAAGTTCTGAAGATCTAAAGACAAAGGTTCTGATGAACTAAGTTCAGATGCTAAAAGACTTGTGCTCTCTAGATAAAAGGTTCTGAAGACCCAACTATTGTCTCTACTCATGCTTCAACCAAATACCATCAGAAGCCTCTGAAGATATGAAGACAACGCTCTAAGCAAACAAGGTTCTGAAGATCAAGTGCTCAAGACTCCAAAGGCGCAGTTCTGAGGACTCCAAGACTTGAAGATCTTAAGAACCAAGCTACATTTTCCCTTCTTACTCATGCTCGCAGAAGCCTCTGAAGTTAGGAAGATTTGAAGACTAAGCAACAAGTACAACTGTACAGCAGTACAAATGAAGATATCTTGGAAACAGTGCAAACAATACTAATAAAGATATCTTGACAAGACAGGACACAAAAGTATTATCTGTCCCCACGTCTCTATCAAGCCGCCATCAGTCTAAATAGCTATGATTACTTTTCAACGGTCATATTCTACACAGCTATATAAAGACATGAAGACTTGAAGAAAGATACACACGAAAGCTCACTGCAAACTACTCTCCTACTAATATCTTTCTTAAAGTCATTTAGATCTAAACTTGTTTACATTTTAGCTTGTAAAAGAAGCACTATTCTGTAAACGATACTCATTCAAACTTAGGTTTGTATTCCTTAAGAAAGACCTGTAAGGTTGAATTTCTTGAGAAGTCTAAGATGTGTTGTCTTAGAGGATTGTTCCTTGAGAAAGACTGGTAAGGTTGGATTTCTTGAGAAGTCTAGAACTTGAGATTTTTTGAGGTTGTTGTTAGTCACCAGCAATTTGGCTTGTGCATTGTATTAATCTGATTGATTAGTGGATTAAGACCTCGATTGAGAGAGGCAAAATCACCTTGGCGGGTGGACTAGATTAACTTGAGGAATTCTTAAGTGAACTAGTATAAACATATTGTGTTATCTCTTTCTAAGCTTCATTAAGCTTATTACTCATAAGTTAGAAAGTTGTTAAAAAGGAGTTAGTATAAAGAAACATTTTTATTTTGAAAAAACAATTCAAACCCCCCTTTCTTGTGTTTTTCACACCTTCAATTGGCATCAGAGCTCCGGTTCTGAGGTGATAAAAAGGTTGAATTTTTATCAAACACTTAACAGTGTTCAGTACCGATCCAAGTGTGAAAAACAATGGTTGCACCTGAACCAAATGTTACTACGAATGAAAGAGATTCTTATAGTGCAAAACCTCCTATCTTTGATGGGGAAAATTTTGACTATTGGAAAGATAGAATTGAAAGTTATTTTCTGGATTTTGACTTAGATCTATGGGATCTGGTAGTTGATGGCTACAGTTACCCTGTAGATTATGAAGGCAAAAAGATTGTCAGAAGTACATTAACAGATGCTCAAAAGAAGACTTACCAGAATCATCACTGAGCAAGAACGATTATGTTAAATGTAATTTCATATACGGAATATGAAAAGATCACAAACAAAGAAACTGTAAAGTCTATTTTTGACTCTCTCAGAATGACTTATGAAGGCAACGCTCAAGTCAAAGAGACAAAGGCTCTTGCACTAATCCAGAAATATGAAGTCTTCAGAATGGAAGACGATGAATCTGTGGAAACTATGTTTTCAAGATTCCAGATGCTTGTTGCAGGACTCAGAGTTCTGGACAAAGGTTATTCTGCTGCTGATTATGTCAAGAAGATTATCAGAAGTCTGCCTATCAAATGGAGACCAATGGTAACAGCCTTGAAACTAGCAAAGGATTTGAACAACATAAGTCTTGAGGAATTAATTAGTTCTTTAAGGAGTCATGAAATAGAACTTCAAGAAGATGAACCTCAGAAGAAAGGTAAATTTATTGCTCTAAAGGCTAAGTCTGAAAAGAAAAAGGCTTATCAAGCAGAGGAAGAATCTGAAGAATCTAAAGAAGATTCAGACGAAGATGATCTATCTCTCATATCAAAGAAGATAAGCCAACTGTGGAAATATAGAAGGAATAAGTTCAGAGGACCAAGAAGAAGATCTGAGTTTATACATGGTCAAAAGAAAGCTTATGGAAGAGAAGTTACATGTTTTGAATGCAAGGAGCCTGGACATATCAAGAATGATTGTCCAAAGTTCAAGAAAGATGGAAAACCTAGAAAATCTAAAAAGGGTCTTATGGCAACTTGGGATGATTCAGAGTCAGAAGAAGATTCTGACGGAGAACATGCCAATGTAGCATTCATGGCTAAGACCAGCACGAACGAAGTTCTATCAGAAGAAGAACTATCATACTTTGATGACGACAGAGAGGTACTTTCTTCCTTATCTCGTTCTGAACTAGAAATAGGATTATCTGAACTTATGGAAAGGTATCAACTTCTTCTAAGAAAACACAAAACTCTGAAGAAGACTTTTATGGTTCCTTCCGAGGACCTTACTAAGAACAAGCAAAATATTTCTGAATTAAACGAAAAATTATTTTTCTTAGAAAAATCAAATGCTGTTTTAAAAAGGTAAAGTATCTAAGTTAGAAGAAGAGATCACGTCTGACATAACTGTCACAAATGAAGTGGTCAGATATGATAGAGCTTTTCAGCACTTCCTTGCTAAAAGCATAGATAGAAGTAAAATGGTTTCAATGATCTATGGAGTTAGCAGAAATGGAAGTAGAGGTCTGGGATATTCAGGACCATCACAACCATATGATGAAACCAAGAATATCAAGCTAATACCTCTATCTAAACATTTTGTGTGTGCTGACACTAAACTGAATGTCCAGAACCAGAAGGTTCTAAGTCTGTTATATCACAACCATAGACACGGAAGAAAACTTCTAAACTCAAATATTATGCACAAATACCACACTATTATCCTACTGCACGAAAATCCAAAGGTGTCAGAACCTCTGGAAAGACTAATGTGAAAGGACCCACAAAATGGGTACCTAAGAATAAGATAATTTATGTTGCAGATATCCTTAATGGCGCCACTGAAACACCAGTCATGGTACCTGGACAGTGGATGCTCGCGACACATGACGGGAGAAAGGCATACGTTCCAAGATTTGAAACTTAAGCCTGGAGGCGTCGTCAGTTTCGGAGGAAACCAGAAGGGAAGAATCATTAGCTCCGGAACTGTTGGTAATGGTAAAATTCCTTCTATAAATAATGTTCTTTTAGTTGAAGGTCTAATGCATAATCTGTTGTCAATTAGCCAACTTAGTGACAATGGTTATGATGTTATTTTCAATCAAACGTCTTGTAAGGCTGTTAGTCAGAAGGATGGATCTGTTCTGTTCAATGGTAAGAGGAAGAATAATACTTACAAAATTAAATTATCAGATTTAAAGCATCAGAATGTAAAGTGTCTTCTGTCTGTAAATGAAGAGCAATGGGTCTGGCACAGACGTCTGGGTCATGTAAGCTTGAGAAGAATCTCTCAGCTGAACAAGCTAGGACTTGTCAGAGGCTTGCCAAATCTGAAGTACTCTTCAGATGCTCTTTGTGAAACATGTCAGAAAGGCAAGTTTTCAAAAACTTCTTTTAAAGCAAACAATATTGTTTCTACCTCTAGACCATTGGAACTTCTTCACATTAATCTATTTGGACCAGTGAAACCTGCTTCTATCAATGGTAAGAAATATGGACTAGTCATCGTTGATGATTACAGTCATTGGACATGGGTAAAATTCTTAAGACATAAGGATGAGTAACATTCTGTGTTTGCTTCTTTCTGCACCCAAGTGCAAAATGAAAAGAATTGCAAAATCGTCAAGGTCAGAAGTGATCATGGTGGAGAATTTGAAAACAAATATTTTGAAAAACTTTTTGATTTGCATGGGATATCTCATGATTTTTCTTGTCCTAGAACTCCACAACAAAATAGAGTTGTAGAAAGAAAGAACAGGACTTTACAAGAAATGGCTCGCACCATGATCCAAGAAACTGACATGGCTAAGCACTTTTGGGCAAAGGCAGTTAACACAACATGTTATATTCAAAATAGAATCTCCATAAGACCTATTTTGAGTAAAACTCCCTATGAATTATGGAAGAATAAAATTCCCAACATTTCTTATTTTCACCCTTTTGGATGTATTTGTTTTATGTTAAACACTGAAGAGAATCTTGGCAAGATTGATCCCAAAGCACAGAAGTGTCTATTGTTAGGATACTCTGAACACTCAAGAGGCTATAGAGTGTATAACACAGAATCACGGATTATGGAAGAATTAATTCATGTCAGATTCGATGATAAGCTTGGCCCTGAAAAGTCAAAGCTAGTTGAAAAGTTTGCAGATTTGGAGATCAGCTTTTCAGAACCTAAAGAAAAGGCAGAAGAAGTTAAAGCTCCAGAAGTTCCTACTTCCGATATCATTGATGTGTCGTCTGATACTCAACAACAAAAGAAGAGGAGAATCTCAACTTCACACCCTGAAGAACTAATTCTGGGTAGCAAGGACGCTCCCATCAGAACCAAATCAGCTTTTAAACCCTCTGAAGAAATGCTTCTGGGATTGGTGTCGTTAATTGAACCAACGACATTTGATGAAGCTCTTATGGACAAGGACTGGGTTCTGGCAATGGAAGAAGAACTTAATCAGTTTTCAAAGAACGATGTATGGGATCTTGTCCCAAAACCTAAAGATGTCCATGTAATTGGGACTAAATGGGTATTCAGAAACAAACTCAATGAAAAGGGAGAAGTTGTCAGAAATAAGGCACGACTTGTTGCACAAGGTTACAGTCAACAAGAAGGGATAGATTACAATGAAACCTTTGCTCCAATCGCCAGACTAGAAGCTATACACTTGTTAATTTCCTTTTCAGTAAATCATAACATCATCTTATACCAAATGGATGTTAAAAGTGCATTTTTGAATGGTTATATATTAGAAGAAGTTTATGTCAAACAACCTCCCGGATTTGAAAACCCAGAAAAGATAGATTTTGTTTTTAAACTCAAAAAATCTCTCTATGGTCTGAAGCAAGCTCCCAGAGCTTGGTACGACAGATTGAGCAATTTTCTTTTAAAAAATAACTTCACCAGAGGAAAAGTTGACACCACTCTTTTCTGTAAATCGTACAAAAATGATATTCTTATAGTTCAAATTTACGTTGATGATATTATTTTGGTTCTGCTAATCCCTCTCTATGCGAGGAGTTTTCAATGCTGATGCAAGCAGAGTTCGAAATGAGCCTGGTGATGGGTGAGTTAAAGTTCTTCCTGGAAATTCAAATTGATCAGAAACCAGAGGCTACTTACATTCATCAAATTAAGTACACTAAAGAACTTCTAAAGAAATTCAACATGATTGATTGTAAAATAGTAAAGACTCCAATGCATCCAACATGCGTCATGGAAAAGGAAGAAGTAAGTGGTAAAGTTTGTCAGAAGATGTATCGTGGTATGATAGGCTCTCTTATATATTTAACTGCTTCTAGACCTGAAATTTAATTCAGCGCCCATCTGTGTGCTAGATTTCAATCAGACCCTAGAGAATCTCATTTAACTGATGTTAAAAGAATTCTAAGGTATCTGAAAGGAACTACTAACCTTGGCTTGATGTATGAGAAAGCATCATAGTACACTCTATCTGGTTACTGTGATGCTGACTATGCTAGAGACATATTGGAAAGAAAAAGCACATCTGGAAACTGTCAGTTTCTAGGGAAAAATCTGATCTCATGGTCAAGCAAGAGACAATCAACAATTGCTCTCTCAACAGCAGAAGCAGAATACATATCCGCTTCCTTATGCAGTACGCAGATACTATGGATGAAGAATCAGCTAGAAGACTATTAGATACGCGAGAGTAACATTCCTATCTTCTGTGATAATACTGCTGCTATCTGTTTAAGTAAGAACCCTATCTTACATTCTAGGGCTAAACACATAGAAATAAAACATCATTTTATCAGAGACTATGTTCAGAAGGGAATTTTGTGCTTAAAATTTATTGATACAGACCATCAATGGGCTGATATTTTTACAAAACCCTTAGCTAAAGATAGATTTCAAATTATCTTGAAGCATCTGAAAATGGACTATTGTCTAGAATAAGAATGCGTCACAATCAGATGTGTTTAGTCAGAATAAGTATCTGTGCAAATCTCAGCCATCAGAAGCTACTTCGATCAGAAGTGTCTCTGATCTGATGGAAATTTTTGGGTTGTCCAGGTTCTGAGAACATTAAAACGTGTCATTTAATTAGAAAATGATCAATACGTGTAATTTCGATTATACCAAAATCATTACATCTACTTAATGTACACACTGAACAATAATTTTCTTGGAATTGACTTAAATCATAATTACATTCATTCATTAATCCCCAGTATTGTGTTTAACCTTTTCAAAAACATTTTAAATACCCACTCACACTGCCTCATTTCCACCTCCACACTGTTAGAAACCCTAAAACCCTAAATCGCTTCTCTCTCTCTCTCTCTCTCAAATACTCATTCACCATCTTCATCTTCATCAATCTCAATCATCATCATGATGAACAACATTCAACAAGAAACCGTTCGCTTCGCCGAACTATTGGAAGCGTCACTAAATCCCTCCAAAGAGTTACCATCTTCATCCGTTGTACCTTCTACAACTTCTACAACCACCACAACTATCGCTTCAAGTTCTTCAATCGATGAAAACCATGTAACTCAAAGAGATGCTGCAGTTACTTGTGTTCTTCATGCAAATGACCTAACTGTTCTCAAAGAACTAGATGTCAATTTTAACAATCTTTGTGAAAATGGGTTTAATCTTCATGATCAACTAAACACTCAAGGTTGGAAAAGTTATTTTGACAGACTTAGAGGTCCTACTTATGAAGCACTGGTAAATGACTTCTGGAGGATGGCTAACACTGACGATCTTCATGATGTCTCCTTTGTTATGGAAAAAAGGATTGTTATCACCGAGAGGTCAATCTCGGATCTGCTAGGAATGAAGTTCTTGGAAGGCAAACGAGTGTATGGAAAGATCGAAAAATCTGACTCTATCATCAACAAAGCAATTTTTACAAACTATCAATATAGGAAAACAGAATATAAAAGCAAGGACTTGCTTAACAATCTGAGAATCTGGCACAAGATTATTCTTGGTTGTATCAATCCAAGATCGTCAAAGAGTTCTGCGGACTACTTCAATACAAATAAAAAGTACATGTTGTACTACTTGCATAAAAATGAGAAAATGTGTCTATCATCTATTCTGTTTTACTATCTAAGGGATATGGTGCGCAAGACAAGAACAACAGCTTCACCAGAAAAGAAGATTCTAACTTATATCCCCTTCGGAAGATTGCTCTCTGATATCTTTGTTGAAAGTGGCTTAGTGGATTATCTAGTTAAAGAAGCCAGATATACAGAATACCTGACTCCAAGCATAGGAGAAGCCTTCAATGCTATGAATCTCAAGTATATAAAAATGATCAAGAATGTTGAAGTGAAACCTTTGTCTATCTCTCATGACACTGTGACTAAAAACCGAATTCCAGTGGAGAATTAACCTATCTATCACAGAGACGATAATATACAAATAATTGCCTCATTTATTGCTACGATGAGAGAAGAAGGAGATGACATGTCCAACTTCAGGATTGAGGATGTTGCTCCTAAACCTCCATATGTTACCAGAAGCAAGAGGAAGCAAACTGAAGAGAATTATGAGCTTAAGAAAAATAAGAAGGATGACAAGTCTACATCTCCCAAGAGTTCCACTCTGCACTCTCTTCTTCTTGAAGAATCTAGTAAGTCTGCTACCAATCCCTCTATTTCAATGAATGTTACTAAGACTGTTACTGTATCATCATCATCTATTTTCATTCCTACCTCCAATCTACAAATAAAGTTCAAACCACAATCTTTTTCGATTCCTCCTCCAACTACCATTATTCAACCACCTCCCATTCCATCAATTAGTACACCTATTTCATCTGAAGCCATTCCTACCTACACCTCGACAATAATCTCTTCACTCATTCAACCAATTGAACCAGAATCTGTGGAAACCATCTCTAATCCTCTAGAAACTATCACATCTGATCAACCAATGTCTGAACCTACTGAAATTGTTTCATCCCAACCAACACCGTCTGAAACTCACTCTGTTGAGCCTGACCTTGCCTTGATCATCTATGACATACCCCTTCCAACAACCCTTGAAGAATGCATTGGTCAGTTTCGTAACAAGGCGTTAAAGAAGGTTGGGAAATTAAGAGCAGAAGTAAGCACAAGCGTCAAGCCTCTAGAGGTCGAGAATTCTTGGAAGATCTTTCAGAAATGGTTAGATTCTAAATTCGCAAGAATTACAAGCTTCTCAGACGCCACTAAAACTGCTGGAGTTCAGTTGGAAAAAGAAAAAGCAGAAGCTGAAGAGCAGATAAGGGAATTCAAGCTTTTGGCCGCGAAACAGAAAGAAGCTGAAGAAAAAGCTGCTGAAGAAGCGAGACTTCTTGCAAAAGAGGAAGCCAGACTGGCAAAAGAAGCCGAAGCTATAGAAAAAGCTAAGCAAGACGCCTTAGTTTTTTCCTCACCTGAACCTGACGTGGTGCGTTTAGAAAACACAATTAAAGAAATCAAAGGAGAACAACAGATTTTCAAAGAAAATTTTGCAGAACAAAAGGTTGTCAATGCAAATGTTCAGAATTTGCTTCAGAAGATTTTGGACAAGATGTCCTCTGGAAGCACCTAAGTTTTTCTTTGTTTCGTTTGGCTATATGATTTTAGGATTTAGGACTTAGTTTTTCACCCTTTGATTACAAAACTTTTTGATAATGACAAAAGGGGGAGAAGTATTTGAATGTTACATTTTGGTTCTTATAGTCAATCTCTGAAAAACATGCTGTTTACACTCTAACCAGTAAATTTCTATTTATGTTAGATGTTTTTCTTTGTCCTTTTTTTCAGGAGCAATTAAACATCATAAAGTTCATAATGAAATAAAAAATCAGCAACTTTGATGGCTCTGATAGTTCAAGTCTTTGAGTTTTGACAAAAACAAGGTTCTGAGATGACGACCTGAGTTCGTGTTAAACTCTGAAGGATCAAGTTTATAATTGAATCAAGACTATGAAGATTTCAGTATCCGACCTTTTGGAATCAGGGGGAGTACATCCCAAAAAATTCACAAGTCAGGATATTTAATCTTCACCCAGTCTAAGATTCAGGGGGAGTATCTCATGTGAAGGATAAGTCTTTCTTAACCTTCTTATTTCGATTACCCCTGTATTATGTACAAAATTGTGTCTTCAAAATACATAGTTTTGTCATCATCAAAAAGGGGGAGATTGTGAGAACAATATTTGGTTTTGCATTAATACATCTGAGTTTTGATGATATCAAACAAGTATGTTTGTATGAACAATTTTGTAAGTCTAATGTTTGTTACTTTTGAGAATCTAACAAACAGGTTTTGCTTCCGTTAAATGGCATGGATATGCTGTCAAGAGAGAATCTGAAGATTGTAAGACTCTGATATAATATGTAAAGAGAACAAGTTCTGAAGATCTAAAGACAAAGGTTCTGATGAATGAATTTCAGATGCTAAAAGACTTACGCTCTCTAGATAAAAGGTTCTAAAGACCCAACTATTGTCTCTACTCATGCTTCAACTAAATACCATCATAAGCCTCTGAAGATATGAAGACAAGCTCTAAGCAAACAAGGTTCTGAAGATCAAGTGCTGAAGACTCCAAAGGCGCAGTTCTTAGGACTCCAAGACTTGAAGATCTTAAGAACCAAGCTACATTTTCCATTCTTACTCATACTCGCAGAAGCCTCTGAAGTTAAGAAGATTTAAAGACTAAGCAACAAGTACAACTATACAGCAGTACAAACGAAGATATCTTGGAAATAGTGCAAACAATACTAATAACGATATCTTGACAAGACAGGACACACAAGTATTATCTATCCCCACGTCTCTATCAAGCCTCCATCAGTCTAAATAGCTATGATTACTTTTCAACGGTCATATTCTACCCAGCTATATAAAGACATGAAGACTTGAAGAAAGATACACACGAAAGCTCACTGCAAACTACTCTCCTACTAATATCTTTCTTAAAGTCATTTAGATCTAAACTTGTTTACATTTCAGCTTGTAAAAGAAGCACTATTCTGTAAACAATACTCATTCAAACTTAGGTTTGTATTCCTTAAGAAATACCTGTAAGGTTGGATTTCTTGAGAAGTCTAAGGCGTGTTGTCTTAGAGGATTGTTCCTTGAGAAAGACCGGTAAGGTTGGATTTCTTGAGAAGTCTAAAACTTGAGAGTTTTAGAGGTTGTTGTTAGTCACCAGCAGTTTGGCTTGTGCATTGTATTAATCTGATTGATTAGTGGATTAAGACCTCGATTGAGAGAGGCAAAATCACCTTGGCGGGTGGACTAGATTAACTTGAGGAATTCTCAAGTGAACTAGGATAAACATACTGTTTTATCTCTTTCTAAGCTTCATTAAGATTATTACTCATAAGTTAGAAAGTTGTTAAAAAGGAGTTAGTATAAAGAAACGATTTTATTTTGAAAAACCAATTCAAATCCCCCTTTCTTGTGTTTTTCACACCTTCAATGGATGCTTCAAAAAGGTCTATCTCATGCAGTTTGTGGGAGCCGTGGATGGAAAGATGTTACATGTCTAAGAGGCTTGGTGAATCCAAGATGTCTTGCTATGGTGCAAGTAGTTCATGTGACTTGAAGATCTGTTTTCATTAGTGGATCAGTGTATCTTGTGGGAATTCTGAAGAAGAGTGAGATCAATCAAAAGGTGGAATTTGGTTGGTTTCATAGTGTGCATTGAAGCAAGATGCTTGAAACTGATTGCTCTTGAGCATAATAGTAGTTAGTTGAAAACGTAAGGAGGTTCTGGTTCTCTTGGAGCTTGTGGCAGAAGTTCTGGGTTGAGGATGGAAGTATACCTTCTTTTGGTGGATGAGAGTTTATTTCTCTCTGGGTGTCTGAAGCTTTCTTTGTTCAAGCTGGTAGTGCAGTGTTGTGTGAAGACCTTCAGTTTGGATTAATATGCTGATAGTAAATCCAGTGGTGGAGCATATCAAGAACCATGGTGTGTGGTGTCTATGATGTGTGGAAGATGTCCTAACTGATGTTAGAACATTTTTGGGTTGGCTATCCCTGGTGGAGGATTCTTAAGTTCTGGTCTAGGAACTTGTTGGTTACATCATGTCTAAGGAGTATCTATCTTGTCATACGGAAGAATGATGAAGTAGAAGAACTGGCTTGGGAGGATGGTGTGGAGAAGACTGGAGTGGATCACGGGTTGATTGCCTGAAGGTTTGGTTTCTGATGCGTTCAGAAGTGGATATTCACCAGAAAATCAGGAGTGTTCCAGGTTATCATACGGGAGAATGATAAGGAATATCCGTCTTGGATTATGGGGTGTCTATCTTAGTTTCTGGCCTTGGTAAGGTCAGTGGAAAATCTTGCGAAAGGGATACTGCCCCTGGCTGCAAGTCATGCTAGTAGTGGATCAGTTTGGCAGCTGTGAAGTTCTGGAGCATGCATACGATATCTGACATCTTTATAACAAACTAAGGGGCCCTGTGCGTCTCTTTGAGGAATGTGAAGCATTCTAATTCAATTGGTTTGTGCCTTAAGCAGCTGGAGGTCTATACATGAGAATTCAAGAGGAGTTCGTGTGGTGTGTAGATGGTTGCAGGAAGAGGGGGATCAATGAGACTTTGATCTTAAGCTAAGAGTTTGTTATGGTAGGATGGTTATCCTATTATTCCCTCACGAGTAGCATGATGGTGATCATGTGTGAGTGATTATTGGTTCTTGTTAGAAGAAGCAATAAGAGAGTTGATGATTGTGTTCAGCAGGTGGCTTGAACTGAGGGTGCGCTCTTGAAGACATGAAGATGTGTCTTGTGTTTTCCATTTATCAGCTAGGTGTTCTGTGGAGGAGCACTGGTTGTCTTAGATAGGGGGAGTTGCTCCTTGATCTAAGATGTTTTACTGCGGGGGTGCAGTGGAGTTCCAGTTTGCATTGTTCGTCAAGCAAGTTGTGATGAGATGTCAAGGAGGATGTCTTGACATCTGTATTGTTGCAAGTTGGAGGAGACTTGGCAATGCAGAATATGTGATTCTTGATGGATGCTTAGGGGATCATTGATTAGTTTGGTGGAATTTATTTTTCTCTGCAGATTGAAGTCATTATCTTGTGAAATTGTCTCTGATTAAAATGCTGATATAAGAAGTCTTGTCCTGTCTAAAGTGGAGTGCATGCAAAGTGAGGACATTGTCTGACATGATGTCAGGACATTGTTATAAGACATGTTTTCATGTAACTGGGTTCTTTGGACGGTTCCTTAAAAGAAGAAACAGTCAACAGTCTTGGCCAGTGCGCATTTGGTGGAGTTTTTTCCTTCGGGTAATGGTCCTTTGAATTGACCAACGTTATTTTTTGGGGTTCGTTACTTCCTAAAGAGATTGCTTGGCTATAAATAAGATTGTATTGGTTCTTCTTAGTCTCAGTATTCTGTTTTTGAGTGAGTGTTCGATGACATTTTTCAAAGTCTGGGTTTGGAGTTGTCTTGGCCACTTTTGCCAAGTTTTGGCTAAAAAGGGGGAGAATGGCTTTCTGTTTCTCTGGGTACATTTCTGTTGCTTTGCAAGAATGCTGGATAAGATGCTCTGACATCTTAACATTTCTATTTTCTTTGGGTCTTGTGATCTAAGTTGAAAAACAGATTGTGACTTGTGATCTGAGTTACATATTTTATGAACTCCATGTCACGGCTGTTTAAGCTCTTTCTAGAATTTAGGAAGAAGATATCATAAGGGAAACTCTCAAGATGAAGAGACTCAAGGATCTTTATCAAGTTCGCACAGAAGGGATTGTTTTAGCCAAAATTTGTCAAAAGGGGGAGATTGAAAGCTCATGTGGTTTGACGAAATTTTGGTAAAACATCAATATGATAAAGATGAAGAAATCTGCTCAAGATTAAAGATATCCCAACAGCAAGAGTGGACATCTTACTAATATAGCAAGTTTAATTATATAACAAATCTGTCAAAGATTTGGTGCGAATTTGCAGAGTGGATAAAGGAGAAAAGATAGAAAGCCCAAGACAGCAGAAGACTATTTAAGGATACTTAGACCTAGGGTTTTGGTATCGAATGTACCTTTTGTATCACTTGTAACTTTGTAACCTAGTTCTCTTGTGTTGAATAAGGGTTTAGGGTTTGAGAGTCGTCGGCTCTCTTAGGAGTTGTAAGTCTCCACTCTGTAATATGGGATGCAGTGTGGAAGCCATAGGTACAGGGACAGAACCAGAAGCCTTTAGGCAATGGTCTGTATATTGTTCTTGGACGAAGCTTTAAAGCAAGTCCAAGATGACTTGTTGGTCAAGAAAGCATGGCAGAAATTTTGAATTGGCAGAAGACAGAGATATCACAGGTTGTGATAAGGGAAGTGAGTGGGGTATCTCATATCAGAGTTCTAAACGTTTGAGTTTAACTCTGGTAAAGATGTTCATTGGGTAGATGTTAGGTATAAAGTTGTAAACGGGGAAGTTTAGCTTTGTAACAGTTCTATAGATAGTGAAGTCTTCTTCCTGGATTGGTATCCCCCAAATGTAGGTGAGTTGTACCAAACTGGGTTAACAATTGCTGTGTTCTTTATCATTCTGCAGATTTACGTTTTCAGTTAGGGTTCATGATAAATATGTTGGATCAGATGTCGTGACATCTGTGATTGTGCAGTTCTGATATTCAAGGTATCAGTCTGCTGTTGCGCCTCTAAGTTTAAAAGATTATGTAGCATAATGCATTGACATGTGTTAGGGCATGTGCTATCTGCATAGGCCAGAATTTCACCATGCTTGAAGATTAGAGAAATGCTTTCATCCGATGTTACAATGGAACTGAGTAGCGTTCTTAACAATTTTAAGGGTACAAAAAAATCCTAAAGGTGCCAAATTCTGGTTCATGCAGAGAGTTCCATTTGCACCAGCTCTAGCGGAGACTCTTAGAGATAGGATATTTGCATTGGACAACGATTGAGAGACAGTTACATATAATATACCTAGCAAATGACATTCTCTTTAAATTAGAGGGCAATCATTCATGATCTTTACAACAAGGTCCTTGCGTTCAAACTTATTTTAGGTGTTGTGCTTGCAAGAATTTATCATAACCCACAAAGCAACGAGTAATATAGGAAAAGATTACAGCAAATGGTGAAGTTCGTGCAGTTATAGCTGGGAAAAGGTGCTATCATAAGACCACAAAGTTACCACTTATTGAATGACCCAGTTTTGGCATTAAGGTCATGAAGCATCGGTTTGTGAAGATACGGAAAGTCGACAATTACGTCCAAATCAAATTCACTCGAAAAAATCAAGCTTAAGTGGAATGCTGTTTCAAAAATCACAGCAAGAGATCACATTGCAATCAAGCATTCATAGTACCAAATCTCTGAATCAGGAGAGAATAACAACGTAATCAAAATGGAAATACATTATTGCAATTTCATCAACAGCTCGCCTTATTTCTGAAACCAGAATTCGACGCAATCAATTCGAGATCACAGAATTTAATCGCTCAAGCCTATAAATACTAGTATACACGGGAAGAGAAGAAAAGGGAGGAAAAGGTAAAAAGTTACGATACAGTAAAGTTATCAAAAGAAGAAAAGTGGTGGCGAATCTGTTGTCGCCGGCATCAAATCTGTACCAAAAACTGAAACCACCGCACAAACCTCCGCGTGCCAAACTCTGACATCTATGTCTGCCGCCGGTGCTCATAAATACCACCCTCAGTGTGCATTCTTACTCTGACTCAGAAATCCGCACGTGTATCCAATCGTTGTTGGCCCCACGTTTCGAATCTATCGCTGGTGAAGCTACTCTTCCGTTTCTTTTTGCTGCGTTTTATCTTTTCTTTTATGCCTATGCTGTTGTTGCAATGTGTTTGTGGAATTGGGTTTCTCTTTGGCATTAGGTTTAATTTAGAATTGACATGAAAAACTAAGTTGAATATAGTTTGGTTCTTCTAGCCTGCCCAATAATGCTTTCACCATTTAATAATATCCTTTTTTAAAGTTTGTATTGGTTATCTAATTGTAGTGACGTTTCCCACTTGAAACATAGTCATGAACAAGTTAGCATAATGAAAATGGTACCATCTAAAAAAGTAATTTTCACTTAATTGAAAAAATTGATAATTATGCTGACTGGTTAGAAAACTCGTGAATAATTTCCAACATATAAGCAATTAGACTATCTTTTCTTTCTCTTATAAGGTTATAGTTGAAGTATATATCACATTAGAGCCTGTAGATACTCTTAATCGACTAATTTCAATTACTATTTTTTGTAATATAATTATCTTTATTTTATTTGTGTGATTTATGATCTATATAAAAAATAAATAATCACAGTATATATAATAAAAAAACAAAACATTTCTTTTAATATCAAAAATTCCAAAGAAGACAAATAAGCATAGTTACATAAAAATAATAAATTAGACAATTTAGACGGTTCCCATTGAGTACGATAAATGTAGGGAGTGCTAGTATCTTCTCCTTACATAACCGACTTTCGAACCCAACATGGTTGCGATGACTATACCCTATCCTTTTCCTCTGTGAGTTTTCTCGATATTTTCCATTTTCCTTCTTGGGAATAAATAAAGTTCGGTGGCTACTCTCTGTTAGTCCATCCGCAAACTTTCTTCGCGAGGTCGTATTTTTCGACTCTGTCAATTCTGATGCTGACATTCTGTATGGTTCCATAGATATAGGTCTCGTACCAGGAACAAGATCAATTGTAAATTCCACCTCTCACTGCGGAGGCAACTCTGAAATATCATCTGAAAACACTTCTGGAAATTCCTTCACTACAGGTAATTCATTAATCGACGTTTTGCCTTCAACAGACAATGAGGCAAATACCGCGAACATTTTAGCTTCATCTTCCAACAAGACCCTCAATTCCTTGGTAGATATAACATTAGCCAACTCTTCCTCCTCTGGAGTAAGAAATAGCAACCTCTTCCTATAACAATCAATGTAGACATAATTTCTCTCTAGCCAATTCATCCCTAAAATAACATCCAGATCACTGAGTGGTAAGCAAATCAAATCCACTCCGAAATCTCTACCAAAGATCGTCACAGGACAGTTCAAGCACACTAACGATGTAGTTATTGACCCAATAGATGGAGTATCAATCACCATCCCTTTACTCAAAGTAGACGGCACAAGTCCTAGTTTCTTCACACAATCAACAGAAATAAACGAGTGGGTCGCACACGTATCAATGATAGCAATCAAAGGAGTATTATGAATGTGACAAGTACCTCTGACTAAATGATCCTCACTGGTAGGCTGAGCCCCCACCAATGCAAATACCTTCCCACTGGTCTGCGACTTCTTCGACTTCTGACAATGGGTTCTGATGTAACCCTGTTCACCACAGTTATAACAGGTAGGTATATTGGTCCTACAATCTGCCACAACATGACCTGGCTTCCCGCATTTGAAACATTTGTTCACCTCATTCTGACATTCATTAGCACGGTGACCCGCGCCACCACATCTGAAACACTTGATAGGGTTGGAAGAATTTCCTCCCCACTTGGTTTCTTGCCAGCAACAGCTTTCTGCTTCCCTTTATTGGTCGGAGTATTGTAAGGTGTACTCCCGTGTCTCTGCTTACCCCTTTTGTCACTCAAGGCCTTGTGGTGAGCAACCCGAGCCTTGTTATCTTCATAAATTTGACACCTGTTCACCAACTCAGGAAAATATCTGATCTTCCGATAGTCGATACCTTGTTTGATCTCGGGATACAGCCCATTCTCAAACTTGATACACTTCGAACCCATAGCAGCATCAGTATTGCAATGAGGACAGTACTTCACCACTTCCTCGTACTTGGCTGCATATTCCGCAACTGTCGAGTTTCCATGCTTCAATTCCAGGAATTCAATTTCTTTTTGCCACAAACATCTTCTGGAAAATACCGCTTCATAAACTCATCCTTGAACACCGTCCAAGTAATAGGACTAACTGCAGCTTCTAGCCTTTGACGGGTGTTATCCCACCAGTCTTAAGCTTCCCCATTCAGCATATAAGTGCCAAATTGTACCTTCTGAACTTCGGTGCATCCCATGACTCTGAAGATCTTCTCAATGTCCTTCAGCCACTTCTGCGTCGCATCTGGTTCGTGCCTACCCTCAAACTTAGGTGGCTTGTTGTTCTGGAACATTTCTAAATTATGGAACTCGACATCCTCAGTATTCCGATTAGTACTCTGCACCGCTTGCGCAACAACTTGTAGCGCATCAGTAATCGCAACATCATTCCTACCAGCCATACCGCTCAACACCAAGGAAAACACAAGTTAGAAGAAACACACGACTATATGCACTCCATAGTCAAACTCTACTACAACACTGGCCGGATGACCCAACCTGCACTGATACCAATTGTAACACCCTACTCTACCCATTCGTATAAAAATTAAAAATACGAAAATAATTGCGGAAATAAATCAGAGTTACACACGTAGGATGCCACATCCACAAAATTTTGTCATGAAGTATCAAATCACTTCATATCTTATTTATTAGTAAAAATAAATACTTTCATTAAACAGCATAATTAAATCAATGGTTTAACATTAAAGCTCCAATTACACCAAATCTCCATAAAATACGTGGTTTAACAACATTAATCAAAACAAATCATGAATACGTAACGAATAACAAATAACATGCCGAAAATAACAAAGTCCCCATCCTTCCCGTGTTACGTATCAGAGCGACATCTTAAGACTCGACCAAATAGCAACACATGCTCCAAGCACTACTCAGGTACCTGGTCACCTGTACTCCCCAAGGAGTACAAACACAACAAACATAAAAAAGGTGAGAACTACATTCAATAATACACGGTGAAAATCACATGCGAAGGAGTAGTTAACACAAATCACACCAATCATAGAATTACAACGCACATACGAGTGCCACATCAATATTCGGCAAAATCAGCCCACATTCATCATATACATATGCAATGCGACTCACTAACACGACACAATGCATGCAGTACCATCACAATCACATACGGTTCACCCTAGAACCCGATTCCTGTCGGAATATGGATAAATCGTATACGTTCCTCTGAACTACAACTTATCTCCACTCGACTCCCACATGGAGTCCGGACAAGACTAGGCACCCATCATGGATTCCCACCTAGCTCATCTCCACATAACATGACATGAATGCATGACACTCAAATATGCACAATACAATAATCATTCATGCATAATCACGGTTCTCAATGATCACACGTGAGCCACATGCTCACCGTAATTCCCTCAGGAATTGCCACCACAGCCCAAGATCGTCCACATACAAAAATCTTGGCGCACAATCATCAAACACGTCTCATACAGACAATCACATAAAAACCCCATATTTTATCCCATTTAATACTGGTTCCCCCTATGTTCAATTATACCATCTTAGTCTTACATATCAAGAGAAATTGCATTACACGCGAAATCGGGACAGAAATTGCAAAAAGGGGAAAATTTTGCTACAGCTCTGCCCATACGCGTATAGCCCTGCCCCATACGCGTGTGGCCATCATCCCTCGCCCTAGGCCTGCATATCATACGCGTAGGGCTCAAATTCCCAGGCCTCATATGCGTATTTCCTTGGCCCGTACACGTATGACCAGAGAGTGATTTCTCTCCAAAACTTCTCCAAAACTTTCCATACACGTATGACCATGCCCCATACGCATATGGCCACTCGTCCTTACGCGTAGCTTATGCGTACCGGCAGAGGGCCGTACTGGCATGGGGACAGGGTGTGTATCATACGCGTATTGCCCTCTGGGAGTGCCCCCATACGTGTAATGCCTTGTGCCTTACGCGTATTGCCTTGCCTGCGCAGAAAAATTTCCAGTTTCGCAACAGTGCAGTTTTTCCCCATTGGTTCACTTTCAAGCTCCTAATTTAGACCCAAAGCAACCTTTATCTCAGTATAATCTTAGAGTCCTAATACTACTTCATTAATTCATCATTTTCTCAATGTTTTCTATCATTAAAACCCATTTTCGTTAACCCCCAAAAACCCCAATTTTCAGATCTGTTCCCATATCAGAACTCAACAACAATAGTACCAAATTACATGAATTTACTATTTGAAATCAGCATACAGCACAGATTCATACACACATTCAGTACACAACTACGAATTAACAACAACAATCACACAAACACAACAATCAGACAAGGAGAGGAAGAACGTACAGAAAGTCCTAAGAGGGAAAGGAACCCTCACTACCCTCTCATGTTGTTATCACCATTAGAGAACTCATTCTCCCCCTTACCTGAATTCTGAGCTTTTCCTCCCTTCAACAATGGTTGAAAATCCTTGTTCTTCTTGCCCTAGCTCTCCCTCTTTCTCTTCTCTTTCACGTTCTAGCAGTTATTTCCAAAGATTTTACTAATCTCTCTCTAAGTTTGTTTTTATCTCACTTAATTAACTCCTAATAATAATAATATTACTAATAATAGTAATAACAATAACAATAATAATAATAATAGTAAGAATAATAATAATGGTAATAATAATAATAACAATAATATTACTAATATATCTCATTCATTATTAATTAATTATCATTATCATATTATTCTAAAGTTTTATTCATATTCCCCAATTAAGGCTAATTCCTCACACTCACCCTCAACCACATACCCTTAATTAAGTCAATAAAATCACAAACAACACACAATGACTAAATATTTTAAATGGGGTGTTACACGATAATTCCCCGATGTGACGAATTATCGCTTTTAACAAAGTGAATCTATGGCCTGTACTGTGACTAAGAGTGGATGCCAGAAAATAAAAAACTAAGTCCTATTTATAGTGATACATAGCCTTGGAAGTCAAGCAAGGGTTTCAAAAATCATGGGAGAGAAATATGCTGGTCATGGCTCCATTCTCCAACCGCCCCTTGATTGGTCCTTGAAAACAAAAGATGGCGCCCGCCATGTCATGGTGGCGTCCACCATGTGTACAAAGTGGGCAAGACTTGGTCTTATGACCGTTGAGTCGTGGGAGAAACCCTACACCTCACGGGTACCTCTATGGCCAATGCCATGTGGAACGCTATGTGTATAATTAACACTAAAATCTCCATTTTCGCTATTTTTGCTTCGTTTCTTCATGAAAGGCTCTTATTAGGAAATGTACCAGAAAACAAGACAAAACACAAGCATAATGCAAGAAAAAACAATTAAATGACAATAAACATGGGCAATCCAAGCCAAATATACAGTGTGTTTCAGTGTTATCAGTCGCCATCGAATTTTATTTATCCCAACGGGGAAAGGAAAACATCGAGAAAACCTCAAGAAGGGAAGAACATGGTCTCACAACCAAATTCGGAGTTCGGGAGTCGATTACGCAAGAGGAAGATATTAGCACCCCTCGCGTCTGTTGTACTCAACGGGATCCATTCTTGTTGTTCTAATAAAAGGGTGTGTATATCTAAAACTTACTTGCTAAGGGAATGCATGAATGAAAAGGGAGAAAAATAAAAGGGGACTCGATAGGATCTCGCAATCCTATGTCTACGTATTCCCTCGTGCAATGGGAAAATCAGAATCATCGTAGTTTGGAGGACTACGGGTGAAAGGGAAGGTTGCTCGCCAAGGATTAGGGCTCTTGTGCCTACGTATCTTCATTCAGACGAGAATGAAGAAATTAGAGCGTCGGTAGTTCGTGGGACCACAGGTTGCTTAGTGTTTTTTATGGACGATGCTAACGTTCGCATTCCAACCGCTAGGTTTTGCCGCTCGCATACGAGGAGACTTACGCTTTAGCCTGTTTTGCGATAGAATGAAAATAATATGCCTTTTCTGAAAATGGTTTGCAAAGAAAATCCCGAAGGACAAAATGATTTGAGTTTGTTGAAGTGTTTTAAAGAAGTGTTTTGAATCGGTTTGTGATGCATATCGTGCTAAAGTCTATGACGATAGGAGCGAGCACTTTATACGACCGATCTGAAATGGCTTGCATATAAAGCTCTCTAGATGAGGTAAGGAGAAACTCTCGTTCATCATTTCCCATTGTGCTTAAGGATCATGACGCACTATACACATCGTATATATCACTACTACGGAACAGACCTTTAACAATGGTTGGGAAAGATATATAACCACGCAGGACCAGACGTTGTTATGTAGAGTGTGGTTGTATATATGATACTTACAATTACGGCCATGTAACCGTTGTAATAAACTGGAAATCGCGCGCCCTGTCACAACAGTTTATCCAAAAAACCGTTGTGATAAAGTGGTCCTAGGTTCGATTCTCAGCTGCGCAGTTTTGTTTTTAATTTTTTACTGGACGACGCGCGAGTTATTATAACAGTTATGATAAATAACCGTTGTAAAATTTTCTGCAGAATTTACAATTATATCCTGCTTTTATAATTTATACCAATTTTAAACCTATATTACTGTTCACCATATCACAGCAGAAAATTCAACACAGATTTATGATAAAGTTATAATAATATTAATTGTATTATATACATGATACACCATAACATCATCACATGAATCTTATGTGACAAATACATCAACCATTACACCATCAGTAAACATAGAAACCTAATCAACTATAACCTAATTCATCATTACAACAAATGCAATGAACACTAAAAATAAAAAAAAATCCATGTAATCTTCAACTGTTTCTTCAGGATCTTCACCTTCAACATCAATTCGACCTCCTTGGCTTTGTAGGTGTTAACCATTCCCTTCTCCTCATTCAATTTCTTTACTAGTGAAGAAATTATTTGTTTTGCTCTAGGATCCATCTCGTCATCCAACCAAGCAAAGTGAGAGCATTGTTTGTATCCTTGAATCTTAAACATCCCACAACCATAGAAACGGTGGCCTGGGTTCGAGTCGGTCCATGCTGTCATCAACGGAGCATTGAGACCGCACTTGCATACGTACCTTGAATGATTTGAGGACCTGCTTCTATGGTTACAGCCGAACTGCTGAGACATTTTAATGGGAAGATTTGATGGAAACTTTATGGAAAAGAATGAAAAAAAAGTATACGGTGAAACTTTATGGAAGGATTTGCTGAGAAACTTTCCTATTTCATCTAGTTCATGAAGCCATGAAAAAAAAGTACAAGGTGCATGAAGTTAACACAATAGCTTCATACTTCTTGTATTTTTCTTCATAACTACACAAACCATATGTAACATAGCGAAAGTATACTTCTTGTATTTGTTAAGGTGGTGATGATGGATCTGAAAAAATGAGAACATTCAAGAAAAAAAAATTAGAACATTTTTTAACAAGACAAGTAAACGAAATCGAAGCATAAATGTAATGAACAAACCTGAAGTTAGTGATTAGTAAACGAATATGAAGACGTATCTGAAGGTTGAAGTATGTTTAGAGTTATGTTATAAGAGGGAAGAGTGAAATATATTAGGGTTTTCTTTTGAGAGAAACGACTGCTATGTAGTGAACGATAGATACGTTCGCTTATATACTAAAAAATATCACTTTTCATCACGGTTAGAAATTACAACCGTCATGCAATTTTCAAATTTTACAACGGTTGGTTTATTAACCGTTGTAAAAGCATTTAAAATTTAATTTTTAAATAATGGACTTAAGTGACACACGCTTAATATAGTCTAAAAAATTGAAAACGTGTATTTGCTGGGGATCAAAGCTTGCTACAAATCATATATTACTACGGTTTTATTAGACAACCGTAGTAATAAATCCCGCTACTCAATGATGCGCAAACATTGCGCGAACAATATAACCTATTACAACAGTGTAAATGAATCCGTTGTAAACTTGGCGTTGTTGTTTGCGTATTTTGTAGTAGTGTATTAAGTGTTTTTAATTGATTAAGAGGGAGAAGAGAAAGACACAACGCAAGATCTAAGGGAGACTCGGCCCTAGATGTTATCATGTCATGTGGTCCTAAGGTTAGGATTAGAAGACGATTATATCCTACTGGTGTCATGCAAGATGGCCTTATGGTTGAGCTTAGGTAAATCTACCTAGATGTTGTCATGCTTGGATCAATAACCTAATGTCTATCCTACTCCAATCTTAATAAAAAATTAAGTTGGACTAGGAAGCCCTAAGAGAACATGCGAGAGAAAGCAAAACAAGCTAAGAAAAACACAAACAGCAGCATAAGAGAGCACTTAAATAAGAACAGTAGTGTATTTCCAGCAATAGCACTTAACAGCACATATGACAACAATTAACAGTGCCTGAACAGGACATCCGTGTATGCATTGGCAGCATGCATGCACTCAACAACGAAACAATTTAACATGGACATACATCAAGAATGCAACGATCAAAAATGCATATGAACATGTATTAACATCAAACATCTTGAATATGCAACACCAACAACCAAGTATCAAAAGGTTAATCAATTAATATGCACATGTATCCATAAGGGAGAAAATGAGCATACACCATCAATTTCAAAAATCAACAATGCATACAAGTATGCATCAACATTTAAACGATTGATACGAACATGTAATCGTTAATCAAGCATCATGAACGTACAACAATAAGAAATTATCAACATGTCATCAATTAAGCAACATGAACAAGCATCAAGAATGCAAGCAATTATCATAAGACATGCAATGCATAATCAACAATCATACAACAAAGATTCACATACGTACTGCAAATGGAGACTAAACAACTCTAGAAAATTCCATAAATATCAAACATATCAAGTCTTGAAGCTTAAAAGTGGAACAGGAATCAAAACACGCTAAAAAAAAACCAAAAACACAAATGCAGCAGGTGTAAATCGATTGCATGATAGGTGTAATCGATTGCACCACTTCAGAAAATAGTTCCAGGGCGCAGCAAGCAAGGTGCAATCGATTGCACCACTGTGCAAATTGATTTGCACCTGTAGAAACAACAAAAATCACTTTTCAAAATCACTTTTCCAGCATCAATTCAAGGATCAAATACAACATGTAATAGCATGCAATTGTACACGAAAATCACATTAATTAACAGCAAATGAACACATATTGGATCAATCAAATATCAACAATAACAAACAATTGAATCATGGATCAATCCACACAAAAACCACAAGGATCTACATTGTGAAAGTTGCAAAATAAGCTTAAATGAGTTTGGATCTAAGAATCACCAACCTACAACGCGGATATTTTCTTTGGTAATTGTTGCAAACAGAATTTGATAGATCAAGCAAAGAAAACCAGAGATCCAATGAATTCCTAGCGAGAAACTTGAAGAACAATGCAATAAGATGAACTTGCTTCAAAATCACTTCAAGAAATTGCTTCCAAAATTCAGATCTGGATCTAAACCAACTTCTACTGCAGAATTTGATGTTGATGAAAGGAATTGATGAAGGTTTAGCTCAAGGATTAGTAAATTCCAATGAAGAATTTGATAATTCTAATGGAAGACCTTTGGTGGGGTTAGGGATGAAGATGAAATGGAGTGAAAAAATGAGAGAGAATTGAGAGAATTTGAATGTGAGGTGTAGAGAAATCAGAAAAAATGAATTCCTCTTTTGGAATGGAGCAAATTGGTTTAAATATGGTCTAAGTATGGAATGAGAATGAGGCTTAGAATTTGGTTTTGCATGAGGGTTGAATTTTTGATTTGGAATTAGGAGTGGAAATCATTTGAATTTTGGAGGGAAAATGAAATTAATTTGGAAATGAACTAATATCTTGAAGCATCTAGATCCTTCTACTGATGCAAAATTGTATCCAAGTGATTTCTATGAGTTACAAACTGCTACAGTGCTGAAAACATGATGTTTTTGGCAAAACTGACATAGTGCAATCGATTTGCACCTAAGTGTAAATCAATTACACCTGCAAAACCTACATATTAACGCATCCTGGAGGGGTGTAATTGATTGCACCAAGGCAAACATGCAAAAATTGCCTTGTTGCAACTTGTTTTGAGTCCGGCTTCGCGTCTGAACCTTAGCCACTGATGATAACTTTGAATAATGTCTGAAACATGATAGATAACCTGTTTGAAACCAAATCATGTGAACTATGTGCTTCATGTTCTTGATTCTAAAATAACCAAACCATATGTTGAACAAAATAAATGCTTGATGCCTCACTGTCTATTTAGCTCTGAATGCTACTGAAACACTCTCTGCTGCCAGAAAAACACTGTGGTACCATGTCTTAGAAGCCCAGTGCAATGAATGACGAATGCTTATGGATGCGAAACACAAGCCAGTCAAGGATAGAGAACCAAGGGCAAATTTTGAGGTGTAAAAACTGCCCTTATTCAATCAACTTAAACTTGAAGATATGAAGAGTGATGCCTTTCAGACATTCTAGGATTAAGGGGATTGAATACCAAAAGAACCAAAAATTTGCACCCTGCAGGGGAAGAGACGACTCCTCTGAGGGACAAAAAAAACTCTGCTGGGGAATGCAACAAGCAAAACTTAAACTACTGAGAGAAGGGATCGCCACAGACGAGTGATGTCAAAGGATATGCTCAACACGGACGGGAGTTGAGAAGTAACACAGACGAGTATCTGAGAGTCAATAAAAATGAGTATTAAAGAGACTGAAATAAACATGACGAGTGTTAAAGATCAATATGGATGAGTATTGATAGGTGTCGTAACTGCGAAAAACAACCGGCGGAAACAGAATAGAAGAGTCGCCACCGAACATTATTTATCCCGACGGAGGGAAAGGAAACGATCGAAAAAACCTCAAAAGGGATAAGACATGGTCATCGCAACCTTAGTCCGGGTTCGGGAGTCGGTTACGCGAGGGGAAGGTATTAGCACCCCCTCACGTCCATCGTACTCGATGGGATCTACGATTGTTGTCTAATCAAAGGGTGAGTTATCTAAAGCCTACTGCTAAACGGAAACGAGAAGGGAAAAACAAAAACGGACTCACAAGGATCGTCGCAATCCTATGCCTACGTATCTTCGTGGACGAACGAAGAATTAGAGTCAACGTAGTTCGACGGACTATGCACTAAAGGAGGAGCTTGCTCGCCAAGACATCTCCGTCTTGTGCCTACGTATCCTCATTCTAATGAGAAGGAGGAAGTCAGAACAGTTATAGTTCGACCTACGGGTCGATTTTGATTGCTTGGTGAAAGAGTCTCGATCGCACTAGGGTGAGAGAAAATGTTCGATTAACAGATTAGTCTCGATGTATGGGTGCGAGAGAAAAGGGAAGTTAGTTGTTAGTGTGCTCGCCAAGGATAGGGATACTTGTGCCTACGTATCTTCATTAGGGAATGAGAAATTAGAGCATATGTAGTTCACACTACTACGGGAAAACAAGAAACGGTCTCAATTGCATGGGTGCGAGAGAAAAGACTCGGGACTCACGAAAGGTCTACGGGTAACTCGATCCTACAAGTTATCATCCAAAGTGGCCCTAAGGTCAGGATCAGGAGGGAAGCCTACCTAATGTTGTCATGCTTGGATTGAGAGCCTAATGTCTATCCTACTCCGAGCTTAATCAGAAATTAAGTCGGACTAGGAGCCTTAAGGGAGCATGTGAATACAAAGTAATCAATAAGTAAACACCAGACGACTCAATCACGAAGAGAAAATCAAGCAAGAGGCAAGTATCACCAAGGATTTAATCAGGAATTAATCAAAATCAACAATTAATCAAGAATATCCAAGCTAAAAATAAAGTGCAAATTAATCTACAATTAAAAATCAAGATTAAAAGTTAGTCAGCAATTAGCCTAAAATTAAAAGTTAATCAAAAAATTAATATCTAAACCTAGGATTAATTCAAGTTAATTTCTAATTAAAATCTAATTCTAAAATTAATCTAATTCTAAAACTCAATAATTAAATTCTAAAAAAAATCCAAAACTAGTAAAAAAACAAGAGGGGCGCAACAGGAAAATAGATTGCAATAAGTGATTAACCGCATGGGCTTTATAACTCAGGCCCATGGGTTTTTGTTTATGGTACCAGGGGGTGTAGCGAGTGAGACGGGGGGTGTGGAAACAAAAAGACATGGCCTGAAGCCCAAACCTGGTCCAACATCACAAGAAAAAAAGTTTAAGCAACCCTAAAGGATCCTTAGCAAACACCTTTCACTCACCCACTACCTCCCTCAACGCTCATCCCCTTCATTGCGTTGTTCCCTCTTCATCACCTTCGTCATTTTGCTCGCTCAAACAACCACAACAACCACCACACTCTCCGTTCGTCCCTTCCCTCCGTCTTACTCTTCTTCTCTCGCTCGTCTCCTCTCCACTTCATCTCCTTCCGCTGTGACATCAGGCTTGCCTCGCTCCTCTCCGCTCTTTCATCTCAACGTTCTACATTAGTTCTTCTCTCTTCATATACTCACGCCATCCTCTCAACTTCACGATCCAACCATGATGCGAAACGCACAACAACCTCGATCTCTCTCTCACGACGTGATCAAACGAATCAACACGAATACGAATCAAAGAACAACATTATCACTGAATCAAAATTTGGATCGAGATTAACGTACCTACCGGAGAGAGTCTGGTGCTTCTTCGACTACAGCGGCGACGAGCAGAAATCTAGGTAAGATGCGTTTCACTTTTTAGCTTTTTCCTAATTCACATCTTCTTCTTGCTTCTCCGCTGCGGATCTGAATTCGTTCTGAGGTTGAAAATTGATGAGGCTTGCTGAATTGATTGGCTCAAACTGTTGTTTGTCTGCAGTGAATTGGTGGAGGCTGACGAATCCAAGGATGAAGTTGGTGTGGAGATTGAAGTTTGTAGGTGGTTCGAAATTGTGGCGATGAGAATTGTTGAAGGTGTTTTTTGCAAATTTGTGAGCTGAGGATATGGAGTAGATGTTGAAGAGTATGTTGCAGGTTTGTTGAAATTTGGTGAGTGAAGTTTATGCAGATTTGAAGTGGTTAGTTGATTCTGAACTTGCAGGTTTATTGATCTGGAGATTGATGATGTATAATGAAGGTTTGGGAAATGAAGATGGCGAAGAGTGTATCAGTGATGAAGCTCCCTTTTCATTTTGCTGTAGCTTGCTTTATACCAGAACTTTGGGAGGGGTAATTCGGGTTTTTGAAGTAGATTTCTGTTAGGAAATGAGCTGAAAATCTGTTATGAGCTTTTGAAACTTGATCATGAATTCTTCCCCTTTGTATTTGTCGTTTTGTGTCACGGTTTTGAGCTAGAGGTGTATTTTTCTGCTATGACTTTTTCTTTCTCAATTTTGTTAATTTTTTCTGCTGCTATTCCTTTTTGTTGAAGCATGGATTACGTGATGTTAGCTGAGTCATGATGTAATTAGTTAAGAAAATTGTGTAAAGGTTAATCATTGATTCTCTTTGGCTGTGTACAACGGGCTTCATGGCCTTTATTAATTACCAAATTCTGAAAATGATATGCGGTTCAATTCCATGCTTCGGTTGGTTTTGTTTTTTCTATTGTTCTTTCCTGCAGCTCTTTTGACGTGGCCAGTGTACATGATTTAGAATTCATGGGCCAGTATCTTTGTCAAAGTCACAAGTAACAATTCACCTCCATGCTGAGCAATACTTTCACCTTCACCTTGCTCCTGCAAAACCTTAATGCCATTGAAACTTACGGTTAACAACTCAGCTGGACTCATTGTACTTTGTGATAATTCCTTATGCATCTGAATTGCTCTTTTGACATTTTGAGCGAGAGACACAAGACCTATCACAAACTTTCTTTCTGCCTTCTTTGACATATGGAGATTCATTAAGGCACCATTTGCCAAAGGAATGGTAAGCACTCCATTGACTGGCTCTACGGCATCAAGGGCACATGATCTACCTATGAAAACTCGCTAATTTTTTTGTCGGTGAAATATTCCAATTGCTCATCCAACGAGAACACAGAAGCATCGTTTTTGCCTAGAAGTTGAATGTCAACTTTATCTGAACCAATAAAAAGCAGCATCCCATGATGACTGGGTGAATATTGCATTATCTTAGGAAATGCTTTCAATGCCTTTGATTCCATTCACTTCCATCAGAAACACAACACGAGGCCTATTGAATGGATTAGAAAATGGTTTGGACATTGAAAATGGATATAGTTTAAAGGTGGATTGAAAATGGACTTTAATTGGATGTGGATTTTTGGAATTTGAATGAATTTTGATCTTTGAACCTCCATTCCAAATAAACCATAAGCACGAACCTTCATTCTAAAAATCTAACTTAACTCGCAATTGAAATAAACCATCCAACTTGAAACGACAAAATAACTCCCATAGAAAGAACTCCTTGGCGCACAAAAGCCACAACTTTATATTTTGCAATTCCATTCTTATGAGATCTTGCACTTGATATAAAACCTTATTCAACCATTTACACATCAGGGTCTACAATAACCTGGGCCTCAAGTAATGACGGAATTCTTAAATGATAAGATTCGTTGATGAACAAGCTTCATGAGGAAACTTTCTTGAGTGCCACATGATTAGGGAAATAAACCCTAACTCTTGATTTGAGGTGCCCCTCCTGAGGGACTTTGATAAAGATGGCCTCGATACTTGATGACCTCTTATGAGAATTCAACACTTGCTTCAACTTGACTGAAGTAGGAACTGACTAAACCACCTCTGAATAGGGCAAACATCAACAACAAGAAAATCATCCGATCCCATGTCTTAGAAGACCAATGCAAATGAATGATTATGAACTATGACCTAATGAATATGCAAATGAATGCGAAACAAAAGCCAGAAAAAGTTAGAAAAAGAGAGGGAAAATTTTGGGGTGCTACAGCTGCCCCTATTCAATCAACTTGGTCCTGAAGGAATGACAGCAATGACTTTCAGACATTCAGGATGCACGGAGATTGAATACCAAAAGAACCCAGAAATTTGCAACCTGTGGGGAAATATATTAGAGAGTGCTTGCCAACCGAAGATGGACTCAAAGTGGGGATGCCACTTGAAAGTGGACTTGAAAAGGAAGGCCGACACGAAGGCGGACTCAGATCCCAAACACCAAGGTAAGCCGACACGAAGGCGGACTCACAACCAGAGGTTACCATCACAAGATGGATTTTCAAAAGGAAGTCTGACACGAAGGCGGACTCATAACCAGAGGTTACCATCACAAGATGGATTTTCAAAAGGAAGGCCGAGACGAAGGCGGACTCAGATCCCAAACACCAAGGTAGGCCGACACGAAGACGGACTCACAACCAGAGGTTACCATCACAAGATGGATTTTCAAAAGGAAGGCCGACACGAAGGTGGACTCAGATCCTAAACACCAAGGTGGGCCGACGTGAAGGCGGACTCACAACCAGAGGTTACCATCACAAATAGATTTTCAAAAGGAAGGCCAACACGAAGGCAGACTCACAACCAGACACCAAGGTAGGCCGACACGAAGGTGGACTCACAACCAGAGGTTACCATCACAAGATGGATTTTCAAAAGGAAGGCCGACACGAAGGCGGACTTAGATCCCAAACACCAAGGTAGGCTGACATGAAGGCGGACTCACAACCAGAGGTTACCATCACAAGATGGATTTTCAAAAGGAAGGACGACACGAAGGAGGACATAGATCCCAATCACCAAGGTAGGCCGACACGAAGGCGGACTCACAACCAGAGGTTACCATCACAAGATGGATTTTCAAAAGGAAGGCCGACACGAAGGAAGACTCACAACCAGACACCAAGGTAGGCCATCACGAAGGCGGGCTCACAACCAGAGGTTACCATCACAAGATGGATTTTCAAAAGGAAGGCCGACATGAAGGCAGACTCAGATCCCAAAGTTAGTAGAATCAACAGATCTACAAAGATGACTCCGCTGGGGAAAAGAGAAATCAAAACAGACAACTCTACAGGGGAGTACAAGCATGATGGACGAATTCACCGCCAACTTCACTGGGGAATCAAGGTGAGAAAAGACCGAGGGATGTTACCCGAAGCTGGGGATTATGAAAAACACTGATTCCACTCATCAAAGAGTTGATGGAAGGAGAATCCATTATCAAAGAAACACATCATCAAGGAGTTGATGGAAAGAAACTAACATCGTCAAAGGGTTGACGGGGAGGAAACTGTCTAAAGAAACACATCGTCAAAGGGTCGATGGAAAGATAACATCTGGAATGTCGTCATCAAAGGGTTGATGGCAAGAAAATGGACATCGTCAAAGGGTTGATGGAAAGAACACATCGTCAAAGAGTTGACGGAAAGAAAACCAGACCGAAGAAACACGTCGTCAAAGAGTTGACGGAAAGGAAACCTGACAAAACACATCGTCAAAGAATTGACGGAAAGAGAATCTGACCGAGGGAACACGTCGTCAAAGGGGTTTGACGGAAAGAAAATCCTGCTTTTAGAATATCGTCATCAAAGGGTTTATGGACAAGGACTGATCGAGGGTAAGATCGACGTATGATCTACGACCCAAAAGAAAGGTAAGCAGAGGTTGACCAAAATGTATGTTGGGGAATGGCTCAGCATTCTCTCTGGGGATATGTCACTGTCTTGACTGAAAATTACTTCGGGCTTCTGCGCAAGATACCAAATCTGGATTATGCTCTGCATGCATATGTTTGAATTTTCTTTCCATGGCGTAATGCTCCATACGAAATGGAAATGCTATGCGATTTGAGGATGCAATGATGATGATTACTATATGATGAATGCCGATGTATGCTCGAGCGACTGGGGAAAGAAGGATGTGCCAAGTATGATTGGACTTTGCAGGCAAGGAGATGTGAAACCTAGGGTGATTGATTTTTTGAAGGTGAAATTTTTTAGGGGTACCAATGAGGATTGGATTTTAGAATGATATGCCAATAGGGATTGGACTTTTGGTGATTGCCAATAGGGAATGGCTTTTGGATTTAGGAAGATGCCAGCAAAGTGGGCTTTGGATTTCTATTCGGTTGTACAAGGCTTCATGCTATGCTATGCGAGACGAATGATATGCATGGTAATGCAATGATATGACGGCTCAACCGGTAGCTTCGAGGTAGGTTATGTACGGCTGACGTTGGAAAGTATCTTGTCTGGCTACAAGATTTCTAGTTGAAAGGTTAGGGGAATGGTTAGCATGACTTCCCGACATTCGTCTTGAACTCGAAGATTAACTAAACTTACCTGAGTAGCTCTGAAAGGATGGAGATGTTCCATTGTTACCTGTCTTGCCCCAGCTCGTGGGATCTCTGTAAGAATCTGCCTCGAAAGGAAACTCGGGACCTCTGTACCCTGATGGTTTGAGCTAGACTGCCCCAATATTCTGACCCTTGGAGAGGTGGTTTAGATTAATCGCCTTCTGGAAAGGATAACCTCTGTGCTCTTGGGGTGACTTGCCCCAGTTCGACTGAATCTTTGGCCCAATAGAGTTTTGAAACAATTTTGCCCCTGATTGGCTGATCTATGAAGGAGTACCTCTGACTGACTGACCTTCCAGAGATTTATTGAATCTCGACCTGATTGCCCCAGATTAGCTGAATCTTGGAACGGATTGCCCTTCTGCGTGGTCATTTGATGGTTTGCCCCTGCTCAACAGAGTACTCAGGCACTTCGCATCTTAAATTGATCAATCTTTTCATTGCAGCAGCTTTCCTGAGTCAAGTACTTACTCGCAAGTAAACTAATTCGTTTTGAAAAGATAATTTTGATGCAATGCATATGACAGTTTTGAAATCCAAATCTGTTCACTGGAAAAATGTCATGACATATAGTGAACGAATCACTGATCAGAATTTCACATTGATGCCAACATGAATGGTAAGAAAATCCATTTAGGAGTCAGTTTTGATGCGATCTTTACCGAGGTATGCTTTCGAAACAACCCTGCTTCAATTAGGTCTTTTGAAGGTTGTAACGTGGCCTGGTTCACGGTTTGAGAAAGGAAGGATATAAGGCTCAAGGTTTTGTTTTAACCTGCCCATTCTACTTGATGTTCTCCAGTCCTACGTTCAGCTAACTCGACACAAGCGCTCACCTTTCGAAAAGGTTAATGAATGGTATGAGGATAGAAGGAACCCACACATTTTCGGAGTGACAGTCACCCCTTTTATCTTTGGTGTCGGTGGTCACACGACTTGTTCTTTATCGAGGATTTTTTTTCCTTATTTTCGGCTTTTCATTCTTTTGTTTTCCCTGATTTTGTCTGAACTGATTCTTTTGAATTTTTCGATATTGAAGTCCAACGGGATGCCCTAACTTTTTGCCTAAGTCACTTATTTTCAAGTTTTCAACTTAGCGGGCTTTCTTTCTCTTTTGATTCTTTTTTTAGAACAAATCATGTGACACTGGCTTGTCTGACTTGTTTGAAAGGGTTGTGACTGTCTCATTCCTCGGTTGGTGAGGGATAACCACTGTGGTTTATGAGGTACGACCTCTTGTGAGGGATAAGATGTAATGGATCCTCGAATGGGAACACTCCCCTTTTTGAAATTTGGACGCATGGTCAAATTAACTGACACCTACCCTGCCCCAGGTTAAGATTGAGGGTTTTTTCGTTTTCAGAAACAAACTCCTACTTCTAGGCTCAACGGGGTTGACAAGGGATTATCTTCCTTATGTCTCTGGTGTTTAGGGATTTGAAACAATGCCTGCACATCATCAACAGGGTTTTATTTCAAAAGCATACCATCGGAAGTTCCGCGTCTCCAATTTCGCCATTCTCCCCTGGATTCTGCTTAAACAATCATTTGACATCAATAAAAAGTATGAGTGACCACAAATGGATTTAATCAAAACATGCATATTCATTTCATTAACATTATTAAATGAAAACAGCCGAGTCTTACAAATGAGTGTGCACTTTAACAGAAAAGAAACTACAGATGCAAAGAAATGACATGCTCTAAGAGATTGCCAGCTTCGGGGAACTAGGCTTTCCAATCTTGATTTGCTACTGAACTAGCCATCTTCAGAATTGCTCGTCGAAGTCAGTCTGATAATCATCTGCACAACTGCTCTCGGTGACTTCTTCCATGACATGAACTGATGAACCCACATGACTGGATAAAGGAGAATTGTTGATTCGAATACCCTGAGGCGTGAATGAGAACACATTGGAGTCAAGCAGTGTCTGAACCTTGCTCTTGAGTACCTTACAGTCTTCAGTAGAATGCCCTTGTGCCCTAACATGGTAGCCACAACGGGCGTTGGCATCAAAACCTAGTGGGTACGTAGGAATCACTGGATCTATCTTCTTCGGCACTATCAGTCCACCCTTGATCAAATCTGGCAACATCTGACTGTACAACATTGCAAACTGAGTGAAATGCCTCTCTGGCTTCCTTGGCCTTCGACGGGCGTGCTGACGTGGCGGACGACGGTATGTGCGTTGATTCTGAGAAGGTCTTTGATTTGGAGAAGGATATTGTCCCTGATACGAAGACCCAGAAGATTGCCGACTCTGAACAGTTGAAATACCTGAGTACTGAGGATGAGGTAGCGGAGATTCCCAGATGGAACTATTTTCTTCCTCCCATTCTTCCTGAGAACTAACAACTGATGCACTTTCACTAGCTGGGAAGTTCGAGAGGCCTTGAATTTTTCCACTCTTGATGCCGCTCTCAATGCGTTCTCCAATTATTACCAGGTCAGAGAAGTTCGATGTCCCACTGCCAATCATCTTATCCAGGTATGGGCCTTGCAAAGTACCCATGAACAAGTCAACCAATTCTCTATCCAAAAGTGGTGGTTGAACACGAGCAGCTAACTCTCTCCATCTCTGAGCATACCCTCTGAATGATTCATTATCCTCTTGAGATAAGTCTTGCAACTGCATGCGGCTGGGAGCCATGTCAAGATTATAGCTGTATTGCTTCACAAAGGCATTGGCTAGGTCTGACCATGATTGGATGCAACCACTCTCTAACTGCATGTACCAACTCAATGATGCTCCGCTCAGACTGTCTTGGAAACAGTGAATCATAAGCTTGTCATTGTGAACATATAAGGTCATTCTTCTGCAAAACATCACCAATTGTTGCTTTGGATAACTATCCTCTTTGTACTTTTCAAAATTTGGTGTCTTAAACTTTAGAGGTATTACAAGGCCGGTCACCAAACACATGCTTGAAGCATTCAAATCAAGAGCATTATGACCCTCTAGGACATCAAGCTTCTCCTCCAATATACGGTATCTTTTCATAAACTCAACGGTCCGTGGATCTTTAGATTTCATCTTTAGAACTACCCCTTGGAAATATGGCACAGAGAAGGCAAAGCTCTGATAGTCTGTGGCATCAAGAGAAGAAGAATGTCCATCTCGGACGATTGGACGTTCTTGCATAGCAGAATTCTCAACAGGGATCCGCACCGGCTGAGCTTGAGCAACATTGTTCACTAGAGGTGGAATGACATTCCCAGTTCTTTGAACATTGGCCTCTCCCCTTGTCATGGCTGTCATAGCTTCAACAAGTTGATCCAACTGACTTTTCATCAATTCAACATCTTCTCTGGTCACAAACTGATTTTGCTCTCCTGAATTCATGATTCTCCTAAAGGCTGATTCAAGTCCAAGACGAAAGTCGGGAAATCAACTGCAGGTCGAGGACAAATGATGGATGAGTTCTCTATTGTTTTGGTGGGAGAAGGATATGAAAAATGATGCAAGATGCTTATACAAATGTAATGTTATGGATGCAACAGACATGGGATCAAAGCTTCCACACATTCTGAATAACTGTTGCGCTGCTGACTGGATAAGTTCACAAGTCTGCTCTGAAGAAAATACCGGAATACCAGAATATCTGAATAACCAAAATACCAGAATACCAGAATACCGGAATAATCAGAATATCAGAATATCAGAATACCAGGCTAATAATTCCACACTGATAAGAAAACCAGAATACCGGTGTAGCGCGATTTTTGTGGTCCTGAGTCACTATCGCTTGGGGTACTACAGTTAGATTCATTTTTTATCCTATTGAGATGATTAAGGAAGGGAAATAGATGTCTCCAAATAACCCTGCTTGCATACTGAGTTTGAACAGCGGTCTGTTAGGTTACAGGTGCTAAGTGGATGTGGGGCCCAATCTTTGGTTATTTTGTTAAGAACACATTGTCTGGATTATTTGTGAGGTTTTGGTAATGTGTTTAGATTTGATGCTTTTGGGTTGATTTGGTGGAGATATTGGATCTTGGGTTTTTGATTAGTATGCTTGCTAAGATTTTTCCAATCTTATGCCTACGTATTCCCGTTTGATGAAACAGGGAAATCAGAGCGATCGTAGTTCCTCCTATTGTATGGGAGGAAAAAAGGTTGTTTTGGTGTCTTGTTCAAAGCCCAAGACGTGAAGCTAAATGTGGTTTGTATCTTTTTCAAAGCCCAAGATGTGAAGCTGAAGGGTCTATTTGTATCTTGTTCGAAGCCCAAGATGTGAAGCTAAAGGGTTTATTGATGAGAGAGAATTTGTCATCTCTAAAAGGGGATATTTGGCTTGTTTATCACAATTGTTGGGTGACTGATTATAAAGGAGAATTACTTTAACTGGGATATGTGAATCCAGCAATGCCATAATTTCCTTTATAGGGTATTTTTAACCTGAAGGAGAAGACTTTAACTCATTTTAGAGCAATGCCATCTTTCCTTAGGAATTTCTCATGCTAAAAGAGGGACAGTGGCGTGGATGTAAATAATCCAGTGGCTTGCCTCTTACACCAATTTAGATAAAGGAAAAGGAGTTATTGATGTTTCTATACTATGAGCAAGGCATAGATTTTGATGCTAAAGGGTTGATTGACTCAACCGAGGTTTTCTTATACAAAGCCTAAGAGGAGGCTATTGACCTAACAAGAGGGTGTTTTTATGTGTCTCGAACGAAGCCCGGGAGAGAGGCTAAAAGGGTTGACTCAACAAGAGTGCTTTTATGTGTCTTGTACGAAGCCCAAGACGGAGGCTAAAAGGTTTTGAATCAACATGAGAGTCTTTTATACTCAACAAGAGAGTGATTTTTATCTCGTACGAAGCTCGAGATGGAGGCTAAAAGGGGTTTGACTCAACAAGAGAGTGTTTTAGTATCTCGTACGAAGCTCGGGATGGAGGCTAAACAGGTTTGACTCAACAAGAGAGTTTTTTATACTCAACAAGAGAGTGTGAAAAGGTTAGCTCCACTAGGGAGAATCATTGTACAAAGCCCAAAAGGAGGCTACTTATGCTGGTGACTGTTTCAGTTTAGTGACAGGTCCAGTTTGATGGATAAAAGAGAAAATCAGTTCTTATGAAGGGAACGATTAAAGGTATTGTTGTGCTTTGGGATTGATCAGAGGATCAGGGTTAATTCCTGTTCTTTGAGTAAATGGAAAATCCAAAGGGTATGGAGACTGTCCAAGTCTACTGATGTTTTGAGAAATCGATTTTCAGGTAGTGAATGATCTTTGTATGATGCCCAAGAGAAGGCTGGTATGTTAAGGGATGAAGGTCAACCCATTAACTGGTCTGACATTTGACTCCGAAAGACAGCTCTAGCAAATTGATGACTAGGTTCCATTCCTATACCTGTAGAGGTCTCTGGGTCCTTGTACTAAGCCCAAGAGAAGGCATGAGAGCTTTTAAGAAGCCGAAGGGTCCTTGTACAACGCCCAAGAGAAGGCGGGGATGCTTTTAAGAAGCCTGTGGGTCCCCAAACCCCGAGAAGTTCAAGACATGCCATTCACCGATAATAGATCAAGCCAGGAAAGTCCGAGAATTTGGAAGAAACTCAAGAGATGACATTCATGGAGAAAAGATCATCTTTGGGGAGTAGAGTCTCTTTGACGATTTCTAAGAGTGACAGTTTGAGAAAGGGTTCACCGAGAATGCTGCCTTTCACGTCTCCATATTGTTTAACCCCAAGAGGAGGGAAGACTGTGTCTGGTAATCCTATGGGGATCTAGTTTTATTTGTATTTAAGAGTGACCAACAAGGCTTTACCTAGTGCTAGACGTAGTTGTCGGGGCAAACTCTAAATAACTATACTATTATTACACAGTTCATATTTGAAAGCGGATAAAGAAAGCGGTAAACACTTACTCGGTTATAGAGCTTCCATGTTTTTTTGTTAGTTGTTCAAAAAAGAAAGCTTTGATAACAATATTATATTCTAAATCAAAGGAGAAAGTACTTTGAAAAGATTGTTGGGGATTACAGCTCAAGGAGAGGCCCAAGGTTTTATCAGTGATTGCACTGTTGTTTTGAAATTGTACAGGGACTTATACAAGTGACTGAGGCCCAAAAAAAGTTTTCTGTACAAAGGGATGGGTCTTACACTCTCTCAAGAGGCCCAAAGGTGTTTAAAGAAAAGGAATGGGGCTTATAACACGAGGGTAGCCCCAGATGGTTTGATTTTTGAACTGGCAATTGTGCCGAGATTTCTTTAGTGTATCGGGACTTATACAATGCACTGAGGCCCAAAAAGTTTTGGTAAATAGGGGGTTGGGTCTTACACTCTATTAGAGGCCCAAAGGTTTATTTTTGTACAAGTGGTGGGGCTTACAGCTCAAGGAGAGGCCCAAAGGTTTTTTGTTAAAAAGGCGACGATCGCGCCGAACTTTTTGATGGTGGCGGGACTTATACAATATACTGAGGCCCAAAAAGGTTTGTACTTACAAAGGATTGGGCCTTACACTCTACCAAGAGGCCCAAAATGTTTTAAAGAAAGGAAATGAGACTTATAACACGAGGGTAGGCCCAGATGATTTTCGTTTTTAAATGGCGATCGCGCCGAGATTTTTGAAAACGCAGTGGGTCTTATACAATGACTGAGGCCCAAAAAGGTTTTCAAAGGGGTTGGGTCTTACACTCTATTAGAGGCCCAAAAATTTTTGAAAATGATTGATGAGGTTTGAAATCAAAGAAACTCTAATTTTATTTTCCTTTAAAAGTAAATATTTAAAGAAAATCAATAAAAATGATAAAAATACCAAATGAGTTTGAATAAACCACTTATGATTTATGTTTAAGGTTTATAAAATGAGGTTTTAATCACAAGATGAATTAAAACTCATTTGGTTTTGATTTTCAAGGTAAATATTCACTTTTAAAATGTTTAAAAAACAATTAAAAAGGAATTTATTCACAAAAATATTAATTTTATTAAATAAATAATATAAACTTTATTTTTTTGTGGAATAAAATATTTCAATATTTTTGTGATTTTTTGCAAAAAGAACCAATAAAAAATAATTAAAATTGAGGGAGTTATTAATTTTCCAAACTATTAAAAATAATAAGAAAAATAATAAAAAAGTGGAAAAAAATCAAAAAGAGGGTCTGGGGCGAGGGGGATTCGAACCCCAGACCTCTTGTGTATAGGGCGCGCGCCTTACCACTGGGGTGGTGATACATCCGTTGATTGAAACACAACCACAAATATACAAGGCTTGCCTTGTTTTTGGCCTGGCCTAAGGCAAGATTTTGGTTAGAAACGTGAAGGCCATAACTTTCTCATTTCTCCATGGATTGGGACAAAATTTAGGTCTATCCTGCCTAGAATTTCACAAGGAATCCAATGGTGGTGGTGTTTTTTTCAAATCATGCTCCTATTGAAAAACCCGATAGTGGTTTTGAAATAGGCTATGATTTGCATTTTCTGTGCTATCTCTTGGTACAGAGATGAATTACATGATGAATTGGTTCAAACACAACACATATAACATGTACAAGATGTGCAGGATCAGTGGAGCTCAAAGCAATGCATATTTCAAAGAATTCATGTTGAGATGCTTACCTCTTTTTGGAGCTTTTGTGCAATCTGCCAAGTGCTTTATTCCAGAAATGATTTGATGCTTTGGACACCCTCAAATGATCTCCTAGAAGCTTTTAGGATGGTTGGAATCAGCTGGAAACCTCAGGAACAAGTTTGAGCTCTTTCTTGCAAAAGAGGCAAAAGTGGCCAAAATAGCAACTTCCTCAAATGGTGTTCCAGATGGGGGAACCATTTGGGACAGTTCAAGGATGATATTTGGAGTGTGTTTGAGGTTTTATCTGGGTTGGAAAGTGACTGAATCAAGACATGGCTTGAAACATGCACAAAACTCCAATTTTGAGGTTTTGAGAGGTGACTTTGTGATTTTGGTGCTACAGGTCACTTGTGAGTGTTTGGATCACCTCTATACGATGTTTATGAGGTGTGTGTGTGATTGGTTTAATTGGAATTGCTCTCAAGCTCAAAAAATCAGAGTTACCTTGCTAAAGAAGGTATGTTTGCCTAGAGAAAGAGATTTTTAGGAAAGCATCTGTTTGATGGCTTTGGTGTACTCAAACTGATCACAAATGAGCTCTATTTATAGTAGAGCAAGTTTTTTTTGGGAGCAATAGTGATTGGCAACTGCTGCAGAGGTTTGGCCAATGTTGATCAATGAGAATTCAAGTCTCCTCTAGCCATTGACTAGAGGTTAGGGCACAGGTTGCTGGTTCCCTTGGTCTTGGATATGTCTTGACTGAATTTAGTTGGAAATGGATCAGTCCATACCACCTTGGTGCATCCATTAAATGCTCCAAACCAAAATTGGAGTCTTGTCCCTCTTTTAGGCATTTCTAGGTTTGGCATGCTACTTTTGGTTCCAAAGACTTGGGAGGCTTATGGATCAGTGTTTGTCCCTCCTTGGTCTCCCCCTGAGGTGTTAAGATGGATAAGTGTGTTTGTCATTTTCACAAATTTGTCAAATCGAGCAAAATGTACAAATCTGCCTTGCTTTGACAGTTTTCAGCAAGGCATGTTGCCATTGTCATATCTCATGGCTCAAGTGGACTTTGATGGAGTTCTTGGCCATTTTGGAAAGCCCTCATATGATACACCAAGTGTTTGATCATAATTGGTTTTGATACCTTTTGGATCCAAGTGAAAAATGCCCCTACATTTGGAAAAAAGTGAAGGCAGATTCTGACTTAGTGAAAATTTCACTAAGTGTTGGAAAAAAGTGACATTTTCACTTTTTGTGATTTTGATCATTCCATAACTTAAAACCCATGAGGAATTGGAATGAGTTGTGTTTGAAGCTTTTGTAGAGGGCCATGAGAGCTACAAATCCAGCTTTGAATGGGGAAAAATGGCCTTGTGGTTTAGGAGTGATGATCCTCCAAAGTTGGTACCCTAACCACTTTGTTTCATAACTTAGAAAAATTTCTAAGTTTGTATGGTTACCCCTTTTACAAGTTATCCAACTTTTCTTGATTTTTCTTGATGAATGATGATTCCAATCACACATTAACATCATTTTAGGGTTAAGGAACCATAATTGTGAAAAATCTCAAAAAGTCAAAGTTGACTTTTATGCACAGTTGACTTTTTGTCATATGAACTCCAAACTGTGCGATCGTCTATGAAATCAAGTCCTTGACCTAAATCAAACTTGATGGATTGATTTCATAGGTATTATAGGGTGTATTAAATCATGTCCCAAGGTTTGGGAGCATTTCTTGGTCAAAAGTCAAAGGCACTGTTGACTTTTTCCTCAAAACCCTAATTGTGGTTCTGATGAAATTGAAACTTGTTGCTCAAGCTTCTTAGACCAATCCATTGTTGCAAATGGATCAATGTGGTGTATTAGAGACCCTCAAATCCTTCTTTGAGGTCTTGGCTCATGTTTTGTCCCAAAAGTCAACTTAGGGGTGAATTAGGTCAAGAAACCCTAATTCCTGATTTTTGGTGAATGCATCCCCTGAGGTTAAATTGACTTGATGATTGGGTCCATGAGGTTCCATGGGGTATATTAGGTTATTCTTTGAAGCATTGGCTCATGCCCAGAGGAAAATTCCCATCTGGAGGCCCTGGTCAACCAAAACCCTAATTTGGTGACACTGGCGATCTTGAGGCTTGATCCACTGGGACTGTTGCAGCCTTGTGCTTAATCCCTGAGGTGGGAGTCCTCTTGATCCATTGGGGATGTTTGAGAGGTTTAGACAAGTTGAAGATCATGTCATTTCTTGATTGATCCTTTGTCCAAGAGCTCTTAGAGGGCTTGAAACCCTAAGTTTGATTGTAGTGAAGGCTCACCCATCTTTGGGGAGACTAATGAGGCATGATGGTTCATCCATATTATGATGATGATTTGCACAATGATGGGAAATCTTAGTGTTCAAAATTTGGGGTATGACAGATGCCCCTATTTAATCTTCTTGGACCCGAAGGTGTGAATAGCGAAGGTATTCGGGCATTTGGGGTGCAAGAGGATTAAATATCGGAATACCCGAAATTTTGATGGTGGTTATGAATGGCAGTTTGCACATCCTTCTTCTTTTGCTAAGCAATAATGCTTAGAAAAGGTAAACTTCCCCTCGATCCTGGTCTTTGTACCAAGGAACTGGTCTCAATTTCTGAACTAAACTTCCACTCAACCCCGGTCTTTGTGCCAAGGAACTGGTCTTAGTTTCTGATACTAAACTTCCCCTCAATCCTGGTTTCCTATCAAGGAACTGGTCTTAGTTTCTGATATAAACTTCCCCTTGATCCTGGTTTCCTACCAAGGAACTGGTCTCATTTTTTGATATAAACTTCCCCTCGATCCTGTTTTCCTACCAAGGAACTGGTCTTAGTTTCTGAACTAAACTTCCCCTCGATCCTGGTTTCCTACCAAGGAACTGGTCTCAGTTTATTTTGTCAATAAACTTCTTGACAAGGGACGCTCTGCATAGTGGTTTTCCTCAAACTTCTCACCGAATATTTCTGGGGAGATGCCATTTGATGGGAAAAACTTTTGATGTCAGACTTGCTGGGGAACCCATCTGTCTGAATTGTAGAGTGGTACAAACTTCTCTGTTGGAGATGCCATTTGTCAACTCTATCGGGGAAAACGAGTCTCTTGAGAAACTGCTTTCTCTTGGAGATATTACATCATACTTTTCTCAGAGATCTTCTCGGAGAAATGTCATATGATGTGATCCAATTTTGAGGTGCTGGTGACTTCATTAACATCGACTCTCCGGAGAGCAAAATCAATGTTTTTCTGAAAGTCTTTAGTTGTCAGGCTTTCTCTGGGGATTTTCCTTAATCCGGGAAAGCGAAGATATCATCTTCAATGGCGAAGAGTGACATTTGTTGAATGTTTTCTTGTTTTTCAGAGGTTCAAGTTATCAAAGTGGTCAAGGGCCAACTCCAATCCAGAAATAAACTAGCGGAGAGAGATAGTGCAGACGCAACATTTCCTGACGAGGAAAGAACTGACAACTCGATTGAGAGGACTTTTATCACTAGGGGATAAGACCGACTAAAGTGATAGTGATGCAATATGAATGCGAATGTAAATCAACCATGCATGATGTATGTATGTTTATGCTGACAAAACTGAAGCGACATACAGACCAGTAGATGAACATGACTGGATACTCGGCCACAATGGGAGATGAAAAGTATCAGTGGTTCATGATAGCAATTCTGCCTTGCTTAGGAGAGATAGTCCTTGCGGGGAACAACTGTTGGTCGAGCTTAGGAGGTAAGAACTCGGTCGGGGGGTGTCAGATGAAACATGGTCTCTGACATAACTGATCCTTCATTCAGGCGCACTGGTTTAGAAGGAGTACTTTGATTCTGCACTTTGAGGTTCGATTACTTCTGGAGAAACGATCGATGTTCTTTCGATGTTCAACAGTCAAAAGAAATTGCCATCTTTATTTTAAAAGCAGAAAAAGTTTGACAAGTAAATTCATTTTTGTTTTATTTCAAGAATCGTTGATCATGTTAAAATGTCATTCTATAAAGCTAAAACAAATAAGAATTGCAAACAAAAGAACAAGGGCTCAAATTTTATTGATAGGATGGAAATCAGCCAAACGCGTGATTCCATAGAGTATTTACAAAGTTAGAAAATGGTAATTTAAGGGAAAAGGGCTACATTGAAACATGACGACTGCTATACTTCTACCAACTTTAAATTCCGGGTATCTTGAGCTTTTGTCGAAGATGACCTTGATCGAGATTTTCTGATGGATGGCATGATTGTTACTGAGGGATTTGCCCCTATGTTAGACGTAGTTACTTGCCATGAATCCCTAAATTTTTCCTGGATTGTACTTTGAAATTTCCAATCCACCGGGATGATTTTTGATCATGTCTCTAATTTTTTCCTGGACCGCCCTTTCAGGTTTTCAATCCACCGAGACGTTTTTTTATATTTAGGCGAAGTATTTCTTGACTACGTCAACATTTGTGGGGTAGGCAAATTCTTCTTTATCCATGGTTGCAAGTCTCAAGGCGCCGCCTAAGAAAGCTTTCTTGACCACATAAGGGCCGTCATAATTTAGAGTCCATTTGCCCTGAGAATCAGTGAGAAAGGATTGTATCTTTTTGAGCACAAGGTCTCCTTTTCTGAAGATGCGAGGTCAAACCTTTTTGTCAAACGCCTTCTTCATCCTTTGCTGATACAACTGACCATGGCATAGTGCCGTTATTCACTTTTCTTCGATCAGATTTAGTTCGTCGTGTCGACTTTGACACCATTCAGCTTCTGTTAGCTTAGCCTCCATCAATACCCGGATTGATGGGATCTCTACTTCTATGGGAAGCACTGCCTCCATGCCATATACTAGAGAGAAAGGGGTTGCCCCTGTTGAAGTGCAGACGGATGTGCGATAACCGTGAAGAGTAAAGGGTAGCATCTCGTGCCAATCTTTGTAGGTTACAACCATTTTTTGAACAATCTTCTTGATGTTCTTGTTAGCCGCTTCTACCGCTCCGTTCATCTTGGGTCGGTAGGGAGGTAAGTTATGGTGTTCGATCTTGAACTCAGCGCACAACTCTTTCATCATCTTATTGTTCAAGTTAGATCCATTATCAGTAATGATCTGGCTCGGAACACCATAACGGCAGATGATATTGTTTTTGATAAATCAGACCACCACTTGTCGGGTTACATTGGCGTACGATGCTGCTTCGACCCACTTGGTGAAGTAATCAATGGCTACCAGGATGAACCGATGTCCGTTCGAAGCCTTGGGTTCAATCATGCCAATCATGTAGATTCCCCATATGGAAAAAGGCCATGGGGAAGAAAGAACTTTGAGATGCGTTGGTGGTACATGGATTCTGTCCGAGTGTATCTGACACTTGTGACACTTCCTCAGGTACTTGTAGTAGTCGGATTCCATTGTCAACCAATAGTACCCTGCTCTCAGAATTTTTCTGGCCATTGTGTGTCCGTTGGCATGAGTACCAAATGATCCTTCGTGAATTTCTTTTATCAGCATGTCTGCTTCTGGTCTGTCCATGCATCAGAGCAAGACCATGTCAAAGTTTCTCTTATAAAGTGTATCACCGCTCAGGAAGAAGTTTCCAGCCAGTCTTCTGAGGGTCTTTCTGACTTTCCTGGATGCCCCACGTGGGTACTCTTGTTTCTGAAGGAAGCATTTGATATCGTGATACCAAGGTTTGTCGTCTATGACTGCTTCAATCGTGAAGATGTAAGCGGGCCGTTCAAGGCGCATTATGTCAATCTTTGGTAAGTCGTTCCTTTGACCTACGTTAATCATGGAAGAGAGAGTGGCTAATGCATCAGCCATGTGATTCTCATCACGAGGGATGTGATGAAACTCGATTCTGTTGAAGAAAGGTAACAACCTTCTTGCATAATCTTTGTAAGGAATCAATCCTGATTGGTATGTGTTCCAATCTCCTTTGATTTGATTGATAACCAAGGCTGAGTCGCCATATACATCCAAGTTCTTGATCCTCAAATCAATTGCTTCCTCGAGACCCATAATACAAGCTTCGTATTCGGCCTCGTTGTTTGTACACTTGAATGTAAGTCTGGCGGTGAAAGGAATGTGGGTACCCTGAGGTGTTATGATGATTGCCCCAATTCCGTTTCTGTAATGATTGACAGCTCCGCCAAAGATTAGTCCCCATTGGGAACCTGGTTCTGGCCCTTCACTGGGTAGCGGTTCATCACAATCTTTCATTTTTAGATACATGACATCTTCGTCTGGGAAGTCAAACCCGATTGATTCTTGATCGTCAATCGGTTGATGAGCCAAATGATTGGCTAAAACACTTCCTTTAATGGCTTTCTGAGTGTGGTACTCGATGTCATATTCTGATAACAACATCTGCCAACGGGCAATCCTTCCCGTGAGAGCAGGCTTTTCAAAGACATACTTGATTGGATCCATTTCTGAGATTAACCAAGTAGTGTGACGAATCATGTACTGGCGAAGACGTTTGGCTGCCCAAGCCAAAACACAGCAAGTTTTCTCAAGCATGGTATACCGAGTTTCACAGTCAGTGAATTTTTTGCTCAAATAGTAGATGGTAGACTCTTTCCTTTTGGTTTCGTCTTGTTGGCCAAGTACACAACCCATTGAGTCCTCCAAGACTATTAGGTAGATAATCAGTGGTCTTCCTTCCACTGGAGGTGATAAAATCGGTGGATTTAACATATACTCCTTAATACTATCGAAGGCGGTTTGGCAGTCCTCTGTCCAAACGCAGTCCTGATTCTTTTTTAGTAATTTGAAAATTGACGCGCATGTCGCGGTCATGAGGAATATGAATCTAGAAATGTAGTTCAAACGACCCAAGAATCCCCTGACTTGTTTTTCAGTTTTCGGAGAAGGCATTTCTTGAATGGCCTTGACCTTGTCAGGATCAACCTCAATTCCTTTCTGGCTGAAGATGAACCCTAAAAGTTTCCTTAGCGAACACCAAACGTGCACTTATTGGGATTCAAGCGGAGTCTGTACTTTCTCAACCGCTCGAATAGTTTTGACAGGTGGGTCACATGCACCTCTTCTATTTTTGATTTGGAAATCATATCATCGACATATACCTCGATTTCCTTATGTATCATGTTATGAAAGAGAGTAGTCATGGCCCTTTGATAGGTTTCCCCGGCGTTCTTCAAACCGAACGGCATTACCTTGTAACAAAAGGTACCCCATGGGGTAATGAACGAAGTTTTCTCCATGTCTTTCGGCGCCATTTTGATTTGATTATAGCCCGAGAATCCATCCATGAAGGAGAAAACTTTGAACTTTGTCGTACTGTCTACCAGCATGTCAATGTGTGGTAAAGGAAAGTCGTCCTTTGGACTAGCCTTATTTAGATCTCTGTAATCGACACACATTCTGACTTTTCCGTCCTTTTTTGGAACGGGTACGATGTTGGCTAACCATTGAGGATATTCTGATGTAGCGAGGAAACCCGCGTCAATCTGTTTCTGCACCTCCTCTTTGATTTTGATGGCCATGTCCGGGTGAGTCTGTCTCAACCTTTGTTTTACTGGCAGACAATCTGACCTTAATGGTAAGTGATGTTCCACGATGCTGGTATCTAACCCTGGCTTATCATGATAGGACCAAGCGAATACATCGGGAAATTCTTTGAGAAGCTTTATCAAACTTTCTTTGGCAGTTGGACTGAGCAGTGCCCCAATCCTGACTTCTTTTCTCTCTTCTTCTGAAACCCAAGTTAACCATTTCCAACGGCTCTTTGTGAGGTTCAATGGACCTTTCCTCCTGTCTGAGTAATTGGGATATCTCTTCTGGAATTTTGTCGTCAACTTCTTCTTCAGCCCCAAATACCGGAAATTCACAGTCGGGAGAAGGCATCGGATCGTATGTTTCAATGGGGTTTAATACAAGCAATCTGCATGACGGTATGATTTGTGTTTAGAAGAGATAGAGAAAATGCAAGTGTGTGCAGTGTATTTTTTTTTTGAAAAACTGCTTGTTTATTTTGAATTATTTTTTAGGATTACCATTTTCTGAGAAAAGCGAAAAGAGAAAACATCAATTAATTTATGAACAAGTCGATTCTTGAAATTACAGCCCTATAAAACAAAACTCTGTCGCTTTGGGCGAAGCAAAGAGGGATATTTACAGAAAGCAAGCCCTATCAAAACATCAGTTTCACCTGGGCAGGGTGAAAGGTTAAAGACGACAATTACTTGGACTTATGAACAATCTTCGGAACATCGACAACAACCCATTGGCGGCGAACTCCTCGGTGAATCACAAAGTCTGGTACCTTCCTTGATTTGTCTTCAGAAATAACGCTGATTTCTGGCAGAGCAGGATCATTGGAATCTGTCTCCCAGGCAGAGTTGTCGTAGGAGGATTCCTCAGTTGTATTTTGTATAGTGTTTGTGCTCTCAGGAAAATCTCCCCATCCAGTTGGCTGGATGCCTTCGAGCCTGATACGAGAGCTTTCAGGAGCGGTGTATTTGATCATGAAGTCGTATTTTCCACTCGATTGTCCCAAGGTGTCCCACACTTCTTTAGAACTGGAGGAGTCATCTCTCTCGATGACGTTGACCTCAGGAAAAGCATAGTTGATGAACTCTAGTCTGGCGAACGTTGCAAATTCATCGTCGCGTTGGATATTTTCTGAATGACCTGAGTGTTGATCCCATGACATGGTGGGGACGCAGGTATTCTTTTCAATGATGTTCAGCTGATTTTCATTGTTCGACTGATTTTCTTGCCCCATGTCTCCTAGATACGGCTGCCAGATAGGCAGGCCATCCATTGGGCCATAATAGTCGTGGTCAAAGTTGTCTTTCATCAGAGTGTCTTCCTCTAATGAATTTGGTGGAGCACGGCATCCTTCCGGATCACAATCTCCGTATACCATTCTGACATCTTACCTGGGTATAAATCTCGAACTTTGTACCAGATATCAAAATGGCATAGGCACCTCTTCCTAAGACATATCGCCGTCCTTGTTAAGATAGGACTTCCATTCTTTATTCGTATCAGAGGGATCTCCCTCGTTGATGGTATGGACTGCTTGAGGCAATGGGTGAAGGAAACCTCCACTGTGGAAGAAGTCCTGAATGGGATGAAGACTTTCATCGCTAGCAGCAGTCTGGGTGCAGGTCGCAGAAAAACCAAGACCCTTCTTTGTTTTATTATCGGTAGGAATGACAAGCTGTCCCCATCCTTTTGTATTATTATTTTTTATCGCTTCGAGAGCATCTCTGTATGAGGAAATAGAGGTTCCTGTCTTTGATTGATTCTTATTACTCACCGATAGTGCTTGGAACTGAGTTCCAACAACCTCCTCCGGCTCTACACAAGTAGATAATGACAGGTTACTCACGATCAGGGCTTGTTCTCCACAGACCATGATGAGTTGATCATTCTTGACGAACTTCAGTTTCTGGTGCAGCGTCGAAGTGAATGCCCCAACCTGGTGTATCCAAGGTCTTCCTAATAAACAGTTGTACGCTGCCCGGACGTCCATGACCTGGAAAGTGATTAGGAAAGTGTGAGGACCGATAGTTATGGGAAGGTCGACTTCGCCGATAACTGTTTTCCAAGATCCGTCAAAGGCTTTGATGATGACCTCACTGCCCCTCATCGGGGGTCCTTTGAATGATAGTCGCATTAAAGTGGACCTCGGCATAACGTTGATGGACGATCCTGTGTCTACCAGTACGCTGGCTAAAGCATCGTCCTGGCAGTTAACTGTGACATTGAGCGCCATGTTGTGACTTTTGCCCCCCTCTGGCAAATCCTCATCACTGAATCCTAAGTTGTTGCAGGAAGTGATGTTAGAGATGATGTTATCGAACTGTCGTATTGACACATCCTGTTCCACAAAGGCCTGCTCTAAGACTTTCTGTAGAGCCTCTCTGTGGGCTTCGGAACTGAGTAAAAGTGATAGCACTGAGATCTTTGAAGGAGTTTGTAACAGTTGATCAACAATGTTGTATTCACTCCTTTTGACGAGCTTCAGCATCTCATCATCCTTCTTTGAAAGGTCGGGATTACTGGATTGACCGGCTGGTGGATCAGGAGCTTCTATCTGAAGTTCCTTTTCTTTGTTAGGTTCTCCAACCCCTCGGTTGAAGATTCGACCGCTCCATGTTACTCGACTGATGTCTGCAATATTCACGACGGAGGGTAATGGAATTTCCTTTCCATTCTCAATTATTGTTGCACCGTATTTGTAAGGGATCGCCTTAGCTGATTCATACGGTAATGGTCCCGGTAGATAGATAACTACAGGAGCCTTCTGATTTTTCTGACTGTCGTAAGTAACTTCAATCAGTTCTTGGCTAAGAACCTTTGCTTCGTCCTTTAGAGGGATGATGGTACAAACATCCTTGGTCCTTTCAGGATTAGAGATTACAACCACATCTTTGATTTGATCAGCGAAGTAGTCCGGCGTCTAGTTGATTGGCTCGGAACTCGGACACAGGTGAATCTCTTTACGATCTAACTGACCTTGAAGGGCTGCCCGCACAAGGTAGCATCCTTGGTTACTCTCCGAGCAGACTCTACAACGTTCATAGTTGTGTGGTGGCACCTGGCCACGCCCGCTTTGAATGCAGTGTAACCTTACCAGGTTTGCTTCCATAGATCAGACATCCTGACTTTGACGCCGAGTAGGGTTTCCATTAAGCACACTGATTTGTTGCGTGTCTTCATCCAAATAGATTGGAAGCCACCAGTGGTTTAACAAGTGTTGTAAAGTTCTTTAAACAAAACCGCACCCTTGGTTACTCTCACAACATCCTTTACAGTTCTGATAATCATGTGAAGTGAGAAAACCGAGTTGGACCTGCCTGGCATGTAACTCCACCAAGCTGGTATTCATCAGACGAATATCAAAGATTTGAATCATGTTGATCTGATAAGTATTTCTATCATGGTAGTCCTGGATCCATCCAAGATGCATCTGATGCTGGAGGGCCTCTTGTACAAAAGAGCATCCTTGTTTGTTTACCGAGCAAGTCAGACAGGAATTGTAATCGTGCCGCGACAGATTATGATACTGGGTTTGCCTTGAGTGCATCGCCACCAAGTTGACATCCATTGCACTGATGTCGTGGTTCTGAATGATGTTAGAATTCGTATAGGTCATGTTGGCTCCACGAACTCAATGCTCTTGGATCCATCCGAGATCCAATTATTCCTGTAGAGCTGATTGCACCACAGAACATCCTTGATTATTTTTAGAGTAGATACCACACTGGTGATAATTATGAGGTGGCACATGGCCATATTCGCTCTGTCTACAATGCATCTTAACCAAGTTGGCCCTCAATAAGAGTACATCATAAATTTGATAGGTGTTGTTAGACTCCCCCTCTATCAAATTGACTGCAGCTTTCTCATGTTGAGGCAGAGGGTTTGTGAGAACATTTGGATTTGTATCCTTGAAAGATAAGACTCCGCTCCTAACAAGCTTTTGTATGTCGAATTTGAAACTGAGACAGTTTTCTATGTTATGCCCTGGTCCTCCTTGATGGTAAGGACAAGTCTGATCTGTTTTGAACCAAAAAGGCGGATTTTCCGGTACTGTAAGAGGAGACTTAGTTTGGACGTGCCCCTTGACCAGTAATAATGGAAGCAATTCCGCATACAACATGGGTATAGGGTCGAACCCTGGTGGTCGCGTTGTACGGTTGTTATTGTACTGAGGACGAGCCTGCTGAAGAGGCTGTTGTGTCCTTTGCTGATATTGCTGTTGATTCGGTTGGCTCTGAGCAACCTGAGGTTGATACATGGGATTGATAGCAGGAGTTACAGCTGCTACTAGTTGATATCGTCGCCTTTGCTTTCCGAGAGAGATATTCCCGATATCTTGCTCTTTTTTCTTAGGGAAAGCACTACCGTATCATTTTGTACTACTTGATGATCCAGCGTCTTTAACTAAACGTCCTTCTCGGACGGCTTCCTCAAGACGAACTCCCATGCCCACCATCTCAGTGAAATCACTGGGCGCACTGGCGACCATTCTGTCGTAGTAAAATGAGCTTAAGGTCTTTAAGAAGATCTTTGTCATCTCTTTTTCTTCAAGAGGTGGACAAATCTGGGCGGCAATTTCACGCCATCTTTGAGCGTACTCCTTAAAGGTTTCCTTGTCCTTTTGTGACATTGATCTGAGCTGATCTCTGTCTGGTGCCATGTCCAAATTGTATTTATATTGTTGGACGAAAGCAGTGCCAAGATCTCTGAACGTGCCGATCGTAGCGCGGTTTAAACCCATGTACCATCTTAATGCGGCACCGGTTAAACTATCCTGAAAGTAATGAATTAGTAGCTCCTGGTTCTTTGTCTGAGCTGACATTCGCCGAGCGTACATCACTAAATGGCTTTGAGGGAAAGAGTTACCCTTGTACTTTTCAAAGTCGGGTACCTGGAACTTGTTTGAAACTTTCACATTGGGGACCAAGCAGAGGCCCGCGGCGTCCTTTCCAAATAGATCCCGACCGCGAAGGGCTTGCAGTTCTTTCTGCATTTCTAGGAATTGTTCCTGGAACTCATTCATTCTGTCTAACAAGCTGTCATTTCCACCAGAAGGTATTTGTGGAACCTGTCCTTCCGGGACAGTGTGTACCACGGGTGGTGGTATAGTCATTATGGCCAAGACTCTCGGTGTCTCCCGAAGTTTGTAACCTTCAGGAGTTACTGTCATGCCCCTGGCATCTTCTCTTTCCCAAAGTTTGTAACCTTCAAGCCCAGCGGTTCCTGCTGCGGTTCCCTGGTCCTCAGTGATCGGCGGAACATATCCTTCTGGGATATAGTTGAGTGGCATGCCCCAGGGATGATCTTTTGGCATTTTGTACCTAGGATCATACTTTTCCACTATGGGCGTCGCTGTGATCTCTGAGATCATAGTCCATTGTTATTGCATTTGAGCTTCTGCTAGAGCTTGCATGTCGTTATGAAGCTTTCTTAGATCCTCTTTCAGAGTGTCGATCTCTTCTCTCAACTCTCTGTTCTCTTCCTCGAGATCATCCATCTTTTTCTGACGATTGGCCCGAGTATTATTCGAATGAGACAATTAAACTCTAGAATTGAGACGCAAACGTGAGATTCGTAGGTAAGAAGAATGCGTTTATGATGAATGATATGCAATGATTATATTAATTATTTTTGTTTAATCAAAGTAAACTTCGACAATTGGATTGCAAATATCAAACAGTGGCGAAACCCCATTTTATTGAATTCAAAGGATTGCGGAAATGGAAATACAGTAGATTACAAAGTGTTGAAAAAGGAAATCTAAACTAATGGATCCTGAGTCCTCTCTGAAGAGAGCTCAAGTGCTGGTTCGAGTGCTTTCCTTTTCTTGGACGGGGCTCTTGGGCCGTTGTCGGGTTGTCATTCCTTTTCCAAGTGAAAGGAGCGAGCAAATTCCTTTGGTCATCCTGATTTTCTACAGCATGTTGCTCCAAAATCTCAATCAGAGCATCTTTTTCTCTTAATAGATGCTGTATTTTCTTACACTCTACATTGAGAATACGGTACTTGTTCCTCCAAGACCTTTTTTCCTGCTGAACTTTGCTATGAGTAACTTGAAGTTTTTCCGTCTTAGACATGAAATAAAGGGCAGAGTCCCTTAATGGAAGAACTTCCTGACGAGGGTAAGGCATCCTCAGCTTGAGAGCTCTAGTTTGTACCCAGTGGAGATAAGGCTCCCCTGAGACACAGTCTGGTTTTCCTAGAGACTCTCATCCTTTCCTGTGAACATGTTTCCAAGCATGCATTATTTCTGTCTTTAGTGCCCTGTCATTTTCTCCTTCCTTGAAGAAAAGACCTTCCAGATGAGCATTGCGCGGGAGATGCCTCATTGGGTACCCAAATTGACGACGAACTAACATCGGATGATAGTTGATTCCTCCCTTAGTTCCTATAAGGGGTACATTTGGGAAATTTCCACAACGGTCAATGATTCTGATCCCGTCATAGATTCGATTATACCAATCGATGTCAGAGTTGGTAAGAGACATGATTCTCTGCGACCAACGTAAAGTATTCTTTTGATCCCAAAATGTAGCAGACTTGGGCAAATGGGAAGTGAACCATTTGTATAGCAGGGGTACACAGCACGTGATTATTCCTCCGCTGTATAAATTCCTTAAGTGTAGCGAATGATGCGCATCTGCGAGTAAGGTCGGTACGGGGTTTTCGATCATGAAAATCTTAATGGCGTTGATATCTACAAAGTTATCGATGTTGGGAAACAAAAATAACCCGTAGGTGAGAAAAACAAAGATGCTCTCGAAAGCGGCCACGTTCCCTATACTAGCAATGTATAGAGCTTTCTTTGTCAAGAACTGGGCTGACAAACCCTGGATTCCCCCCTTAGTGATCATGTGAGTCCTGACTTCTGACTCGTCCAAATAAATTGCTCTTGCAATGGTTTGATCCTTTGGAATTTCTTCCAGTCCAGAAAAGGGAGCTTGATCAGTAATATGTAAATCAGTCAGGTGAGAATACTCCTCCAGCGTTGGTACAAGCTGATAATCCGGGAATGTGAAACAGTGATAAACCGGATCATAGAACTGGATTAACGTGGACATGATTCCCTCAATTACATGTACCCTTAGCAGAGATAGCAATCCTCCATACTTGGCTCTGAAAGCCTCGTGGTTGGTGATCATTCTCGCCAAACCTCTCAAATCCTCTAGCTTTGGAACCTTGAAGGTGTACTTATGAGTTTTTCTTCTACCGAAATACATTAGCGCAATCTCCTTTCTCTGATATTTGCAATCATTGTCTTAGTTAAATTTGAAAAAGAGAGATTAGAAGAGAAGATTTTTTTTGAATGTTTTTTTTAGATGAATGTATGAATGCAGCACACAAAAACATAGAAAAAACATGGGGTCAAAAGGTCGGTGTCATGAAGTCAAGGCTCTACCCCCCCTAAAGGTTTATACTGGTGATTTTTTGTACCTGTTTGCAAAATCATTGACCCCTCTTGGGATAACAACAGCAAGCGGATCGCCAGCGAGCTGATGTATCCTAGAGCGATCTCAGATGAGGGTATTATCACGTAGCAACTATTTCCGATAGCTTCCGCACTACAAAATGGCTTAAGTCTACTAAAAACCTCAGCTTCTTAGATAACCCAGTCGACCACACTACTTTCAACAACCGAAGTCGTATAGGCAATGTATCTGCAAAGGGAGTCTCCACTAAGTTTGATGGTTGATCGGGGACTCTTAAATGGGATTCACTCCCTGCAAGATTACCCGCATTGCCATCACCTATCTTAGGTGTATACTCAATCTTTCCACATGCAGCATCACACGCATTCCTATTAGCAGAAAAATAAACACAGATATCAATTAGGAAAAGCAATATATACATTTGTCTTAATCATCTTAGACCTCTAGTCTTATGATCCTATACAGACAATGACTCCCCAACAGAGTCGTCATTTCTATGACATTTCGAGAACTTAAGGTTTTCTACCGAAGATTGTAAGAATATGGCCCCACGGTGGGTGCCATTTTTTCTGTAGCGCGATTTTTATGGTCCTGAGTCACTATCGCTTGGGGTACTACAGTTCGATTCATTTTTTATCCTATTGAGCTGATTAAGGAAGGGAAATAGATGTCTCCAATTAACCCTGCTTGCATACTGAGTTTGAACAACGGTCTGTTAGGTTACAGATGCTATGTGGATGTGGGGCCCAATCTTTGGTTATTTTGTTAAGAACACAGTGTCTGGATTATTTGTGAGGTTTTGGTAATGTGTTTAGATTTGATGCTTTTGGGTTGATTTGGTGGAGATACTGGATCTTGGGTTTTTGATTAGTATGCTCGCTAAGATTTTTCCAATCTTATGCCTACGTATTCCCGTTTGATGAAACAGGGAAATCAGAGCGATCGTAGTTCCTCTTATTCTATGGGAGGAAAACAGGTTGTTTTGGTGTCTTGTTCAAAGCCCAAGACGTGAAGCTAAATATGGTTTGTATCTTGTTCAAAGCCCAAGATGTGAAGCTGAAGGGTCTATTTGTATCTTGTTCGAAGCCCAAGATGTGAAGCTAAAGGGTTTATTGATAAGAGAGAATTTGTCATCTCTAAAAGGGGATATTTGGCATGTTTGTCACAACTGTTGGGTGACTGATAATAAAGGAGAATTACTTTAGCTGGGATATGTGAATCCAGCAATGCCATAATTTCCTTTATAGGGGATTTTTAACCTGAAGGAGAAGACTTTAACTCAGTTTAGAGCAATGCCATCTTTCCTTAGGAATTTCTCATGCTAAAAGAGGGACAGTGGCGTGGATGTAAATAATCCAGAGGCTTGCCGCTTACAGCAATTTAGATGAAAGAAAAGGAGTTGTTGATGTTTGTATACTGTGAGCAAGGCACAAATTTTGAGGTTAAAAGGTTGATTGACTCAACCGGGATTTTCTTATACAAAGCCTAAGAGGAGGCTATTGACCCAATAAGAGGGTGTTTTTATGTGTCTCGTACGAAGCCCGAGAGAGAGGCTAAAAGGGTTGACTCAACAAGAGAGTGCTTTTATGTGTCTTGTACGAAGCCCAAGACGGAGGCTAAAAGGTTTTGACGCAACATGATAGTCTTTTATACTCAACAAGAGAGTGATTTTTATCTCTTACGAAGCCCGAGATGGAGGCTAAAAGGGGTTGACTCAACAAGAGAATCTTTTATACTCAACAAGAGAGTGTTTTAGTATCTCATACGAAGCCCGAGATGGAGGCTAAACAGGTTTGACTCAACAAGAGAGTCTTTTATACTCAACAAGAGAGTGTGAAAAGGTTAGCTCCGCTAGGGAGAATCATTGTACAAAGCCCAAGAGGAGGCTACTTATGCTAGTGACTGTTTCAGTTTAGTGACAGGTTCAGTATGTTGGATAAAAGAGAAAATCAGTTCTTATGAAGGGAACGATTAAAGGTATTATTGTGCTTTGGGATTGATCAGAGGATCAGGGTTATTTCCTGTTCTTTGAGGAAATGGAACATCCAAAGGGTATGGAGACTGTCCAAGTCTACTGGTGTTTTGAGAAATCGATTCTCAGGTAGTGAATGATCTTTGTATAATGCCCAAAAGAAGGCTGGTATGTTAATGGATGAAGGTCAACCCATTAACTGGTCTGACATTTGACTCCGAAAGACAACTCTAGCAAATTAATGACTAGGTTACATTCCTATACCTGTAGAGGTCTCTGGGTCCTTGTACTAAGCCCAAGAGAAGGCATGAGAGCTTTTAAGAAGCCGAAGGGTCCTTGCACAATGCCCAAGAGAAGGCGGGATGCTTTTAAGAAGCCTGTGGGTCCCTAAACCCCGAGAAGTTCAAGATATGCCATTCACCGAGAATAGATCAAGCCAGGAAAGTCTGAGAATTTGGAAGAAACTCAAGAGATGCCATTCACTGAGAAAAGATCATCTCTGGGGAGTAGAGTCTCTTTGATGATTTCTAAGAGTGACAGTCTAAGAAAGGGTTCACCGAGAATGCTGCCTTTTACGTCTCCATATTGTTTAACCCCAATAGGAGGGAAGATTGTGTCTGGTAATCCTATGGGGATCTAGTTTTATTTGTATTTAAGAGTGACCAACAAGGCTTTACCTAGTGCTAGACGTAGTTGCTGGGGAAAACTCTAAATAACTATACTAGTATTACACAGTTGATATTTGACAAGTATATAAAAGTTTGTAAAAGAAGACTTACAGTGAGCAGCCTCACAATATAGTTATAGATATGAAAGCGGATAAAGAAAGCGGGTAAACACTTACTCGGTTGTAGAGCTTCCATGCTGTTTTGTTAGTTGTTCAACAAAGAAAGCTTTGATAACAATATTATATTCTAAATTAAAGAGAAAGTACTTTGAAAAGATTGTTGGGGTTTACAGCTCAAGGAGAGGCCCAAGGTTTTATCAGTGATTGCACTGTTGTTTTGAAATTGTACAGGGACTTATACAAGTGATCGAGGCCCAAAAAAGGTTTTCTGTACAAAGGGATGGGTCTTACACTCTCTCAAGAGGCCCAAAGGTGTTTAAAGAAAAGGAATGGGGCTTATAACACGAGGGTAAGCCCAGATGGTTTGATTTTTAAACTGACAATTGTGCCGAGATTTCTTTAGCGTATCGGGACTTATACAATGCACTGAGGCCCAAAAAGTTTTGGTAAAAAGGGGGTTAGGTCATACACTCTATTAGAGTCCCAAAGGTTTATTTTTGTACAAGTGGTGGGGCTTACAGCTCAAGGAGAGGCCCAAAGGTTTTTTGTTAAAAAGGCAACGATCGCGCCGAACTTTTTGATGGTGTCGGGACTTATACAATACACTGAGGCCCAAAAAGGTTTGTACTTACAAAGGATTGGGTCTTACACTCTACCAAGAGGCTCAAAATGTTTTAAAGAAATGAAATGGGACTTATAACACAAGGGTAGGCCCAGATGATTTTCGTTTTAAAATGGCGATCGCGCCGAGATTTTTGAAAACGCAGTGGGTCTTATACAATGACTGAGGCCCAAAAAGGTTTTCAAAGGGGTTGGGTCTTACACTCTATTAGAGGCCCAAAAAGTTTTGAAAATGATTGATGAGGTTTGAAATCAAAGAAACCCTAATTTTATTTTCCTTTAAAAGTAAATATTTAAAGAAAATCAATAAAAATGATAATAATACCAAATGAGTTTGAATAAATCACTTGTGATTCTTGTTTAAGGTTTGAAAAATGAGGTTTTAATCACAAGATGAATTAAAACTCATTTGGTTTTGATTTTCAAGGTAAATATTCACTTTTAAAATGTTTAAAAAACAATTAAAAAGGAATTTATTCACAAAAATACTAATTATATTAAATAAATAATATAAACTTGATTTTTTTGTGGAATAAAATATTTCAATATTTTTGTGATTTTTTACAAAAAGAACCAATAAAAAATAATTAAAATTGAGGGAGTTATTAATTTTCCAAACTATTAAAAATAATAAAAAAGTGGAAAAAAAAAAGCAAAAAGAGGGTCTGGGGCAAGGGGGATTCGAACCCCAGACCTCTTGTGTATAGGGCGCGCGCCTTACCACTGGGGTGGTGATACATCCGTTGATTGAAACACAACCACAAATATACAAATCTTGCCTTGTTTTTGGCCTGGCCCAAGGCAAGGCAAGACAAGATTTTGGTTAGAAATGTGAAGGCCATAACTTTCTCATTTCTCCATGGATTGGGACAAAATTTAGGTCTATCCTGCCTAGAATTTCACAAGGAATCCAATGGTGGTGGTGTTTTTTCAGATCATGCTCCTATTGAAAAACCCGATAATGGTTTTGAAATAGGCCATGATTTGCATTTTCTGTGCTATCTCTTGGTACAAACATGAATTACATGATGAATTGGTTGAAACACAACACATATAACATGTACAAGATGTGTAGGATCAGTGGACCTCAAAGCAATGCATACTTCAAAGAATTCAATTTGAGATGCTTACCTCTTTTTGGAGCTTTTGTGCAATCTGCCAAGTGCTTTGTTCCAGAAATGATTTGATGCTTTGGACACCCTCAAATTATCACTTAGAAGCTTTTAGGATGGTTGGAATCAGCTGGAAACCTCGGAACAAGTTTGAGCTCTTTCTTGTAAAAGGGGCAAAAGTGGCCAAAATAGCAACTACCTCAAATGGTGTTCCAGATGGGGGGAACCATTTGGGACAGCTCAAGGATGATATTTGGAGTGTGTTTGAGGTTTTATCTGGTTTGGAAAGTGACTGAATCAAGACTTGGCTTGAAAAATGCACAAAAGTCCAATTTTGAGGTTTTGATAGGTGACTTTGTGATTTTGGTGTTACAGGTCACTTGTGCGTGTTTGGATCACCTCTATATGATGTTTATGAGGTGTGTGTGTGTGTGTGTGTGTGATTGGTTTGATTGGAATTGCTCTCAAGCTCAAAAACTCAGAGTTACCTTGCTATAAAGAAGGTATTTTTGCCTAGAGAAAGAGATTTTGAGGAAAGCATCTGTTTGATGGCTTTGGTGTACTCAAACTGATCACAAATGAGCTCTATTTATAGTAGAGCAAGTTTGTTTTGGGAGCAATAGTGATTGGCAAATGTTGCATAGGTTTGGCCAATGTTGATCAATGAGAATCCAAGTCTCCTCTAGCCATTGACTAGAGGTTAGGGCACAGGCTGCTGGTTCCCTTGGGCTTGGATATGTCTTGACTTAATTCAGTTGGAAATGGCTCAGTCCATGCAACCTTGTTGCATCCATTAAATGCTCCAAACCAAAATTGGAGTCTTGTCCCTCTTTTAGGCATTTCTAGGTTTGGCATGTTACTTTTGGTTCCAAAGACTTGAGAGGCTTATGGATCAGTGTTTGTCCCTCATTGGTCTCCCCCATGAGGTATTCATATGGATAAGTGTGTTTGTCATTTGCACAAATTTGGAAAATCGAGCAAAATGCACAAATCTGCCTTGCTTTGACAGTTTTCAGCAAGGCATGTTGCCATTGTCATATCTCATGGCTCAAGTGGACTTTGGTGGAGTTCTTGGCCATTTTGGAAAGCCCTCATATGATACAACAACTGTTTGATCATAATTGGTTATGATATCTTTTGGATCCAAGTGAAAAATTCCCCTACATTTGGAAAAAAGTGAAGGTGGATTCTGACTTAGTTAAAATTTCACTAAGTGTTGGAAAAAAGTGACATTTTCACTTTTTGTGATTTTGATCATTCCATAACTTAAAATCCATGAGGAATTGGAATGAGTTGTGTTTGAAGCTTTTGTAGAGGGCCATGAGAGCTACAAATCTAGCTTTGAATGGGGAAAAATGGCCTTGTGGTTTAGAAGTTATGATCCTCCAAAGTTGGTACCCTAGCCACTTTGTTCCATAACTTAGAAAATTTTCTAAGTTTTTATGGTTACCCTTTTACAAGTTATCCCACTTTTCTTGATTTTTCTTGATTAATGATGATTCCAATCACACATTAACATCATTTTAAGGTTAAGGAACCATACTTGTGAATAATCTCAAAAAGTCAAAGTTGACTTTTGTGCACAGTTGACTTTTTGTTAGATGAATTCCAAACTGTGCGATCCTCTATGAAATCAAGTCCTTGACCTAAATCAAACTTGATGGATTGATTTCATAGGTATTATAGGGTGTATTAAATCATGTCCCAAGGTTTGGGAGCATGTCTTGGTCAAAAGTCAAAGGCACTGTTGACTTTTTCCTCAAAACCCTAATTGTGGTTCTGATGAAATTGAAACTTGTTGCTTAAGCTTCTTAGACCAATCCATTGTTTCAAATGGATCAATGTGGTGTATTAGAGACCCTCAAATCCTCCTTTGAGGTCTTGGCTCATGTTTTGTCCCAAAAGTCAACTTAGGGGTGAATTAGGTCAAGAAACCCTAATTCCTGATTTTTGGTGAATGCATCCCCTGAGGTTAAATTGACTTGATGATTAGGTCCATGAGGTTCCATGGGGTATATTAGGTTATGCTTTGAAGCATTGGCTCATGCCCAGAGGAAAATTCCCATCTGGAGGCCCTGGTCGACCAAAACCCTAATTTGGTGACACTGGCGATCTTGAGCCTTGATCCACTGGGACTGTTGCAGCCTTGTGCTTAATCCTTGAGGTTGGAGTCCTCTTGATCCATTGGGGATGTTTGAGAGGTTTAGACAAGTTGAAGATCATGTCATTTCTTGATTGATCCTTTGTTCAAGAGCTCTAAGAGGGCTTGAAACCCTAAGTTTGATTGTAGTGAAGGCTCACCCATCTTTGGGGAGACTAATGAGGCATGATGGTCCATCCATATTATGATGATGATTTGCACAATGATGGGGAATCTTAGTGGTTAAAATTTGGGGTATGACAACCAGGTTGGTTGAAGGTCAAGGTTTCCTGCAACCCTGTAAACACCCATCCTTTCTCACAGGTAGGTTCTAGTCTTGAGGAATGGCATCCTAGCATGTCCTCAGTATCACGGACTCTTAGGTCGAGAAACGATGATACGGTCACCATTTCTGGTTTGGAATCATCATCAATCAAGGAGGTCTCAACTGACTTCCCATGAACAGTCTTCAGAGTCATAAGCTCTCTAAGTCAACATCCTATCGTCTGCATCAATGCCCAGGATAGAATATCTCCAAAGAAAACCTCGTCCGAATGTGGATTTTGTGCACACTAAGTCTGGCCAGACGCCACACAAGTCACACTACTTTCCACTCTATGCTCAAGCCTGGGTATTGGGCTTATCTCTCATGGAACAGCAGAGCAATATGATAACAATAACAAAATGCAATAAATGCGGTAAAATACAGTAATATACAGCAAATAATGCACAACAGTAAAAACCCAATAAAATAAACAGACAAGCGTTAGGATTGGCTCGCATAGGGAACCAGAGTCCCCAGTAGAATCATCAGCTGTCGTAACTGCGAAAAACAACTGGCAGAAACAGAACAGAATAGTCGCCACCGAACGTTATTTATCCTGACGCAGGGAAAGGAAACGATCGAAAAAACCTCAAAAGGGAGAAGACATGGTCATCGCAACCATAGTCTGGGTTCGGGAGTCGGTTACGCGAGGGGAAGGTATTAGCACCCCCTCGCGTTCATCTTACTCGATGGGATCCAAGCTTGTTGTCTAATCAAAGGGTGAGTTATCTAAAGCTTACTACTAAACAGAAACGAGAAGGGAAAAACAAAAACGGACTCGCAAGGATCGTCGCAATCCTATGCCTACGTATCTTCGTGGACGAACGAAGAATCAGAGTCGACGTAGTTCGACGGACTACGCACTAAAGGGGGTGGTTGCTTGCCAAGACATCGTCGTCTTGTACCTACGTATCCTCATTCTAATGAGAAAGAGGAAGTCAGAGCAGTCGTAGTTCGACCTACGGGTCAGTTTTGATTGCTTGGTGAAAGAGTCTCGATCACACTAGGGCGAGCGAAAAGGTTCGATTAACAGATTAGTCTCGATCGCATGAGTGCGAGAGAAAAGGGAAGTTAGTTGTTAGTGTGCTTGCCAAGGATAGGGATCCTCGTGCCTACGTATCTTCAATAGGGAATGAGGAATCAGAGCATCCGTAGTTCACACTACTACGGGAAAACAGGAAACGGTCTCGATCGCATGGGTGCGAGAGAAAAGACTCGGGACTCACGAAAGGTCTACGGGGAACTCGATCCTACAAGTTATCATGCAAAGTGGCCCTAAGGTCAAGATCAGGAGAGAAGCCTACCTAATGTTGTCATGCTTGGATTAAGAGCCTAATGTCTATCCTACTCCGAGCTTAATCAGAAATTAAGTCAGACTAGGAGCCTTAAGGGAGAATGTGAATACAAAGTAATCAATAATTAAACACCAGACGACTCAACCACGAAGAGAAAATCAATCAAGAGGCAAGTATCACCAAGGATTTAATCAGGAATTAATCAAAATCAAATATTAATCAAGAATATCCAAGCTAAAAATAAAGTGCAAATTAATCTACAATTAAAAATCAAGATTAAAAGTTAGTCAACAATTAGCCTAAAATTAAAAGTTAATCAAAAAATTAATATCTAAACCTAGGATTAATTCAAGTTAATTTCTAATTAAAATCTAATTCTAAAATTAATCTAATTCTAAAACTCAATAATTAAATTCTAAAAAAAAAACAAAACTAGTAAAAAAACAAGAGGGGGGAGCAGCAGGGAAATGGGGTGCATTAAGTGATTAGCCGCATGGGCTTTATAACTCAGGCCCATGGGTTTTTGTTTATGGTACCAGGGGGTGTAGCGAGTGAGACGGGGGTGTGGAAACGAAAATACATGGCCTGAAGCCCAAACCCGGTCCAACATCACAAGAAACAAAGTTTAAGCAACCCTAAAGGATCCTCAACAAACACCTTTCGCTCACCCGCTACCTCCCTTAACGCTCATCCCCTTCATTGCGTTGTTCCCTCTTCATCACCTTCGTCGTTTCACTCGCTCAAACAACTACAACAACCACCACACTCTCCGTTCGTCCCTTCCCTTCGTATTATTCTTCTTCTCTCGCTCGTCTCCTCTCCACTTCATTTCCTTCCGTCGCGACATCAGCCTCGCCTCGCTCCTCTCCGCTCTTCCATCTCAACGTTCTACATTAGCTCTTCTCTCCTCATACACTCACGCCATCCTCTCAACTCCAAGATCTAACCACGGCGTGAAACGCACAACAACCTCGATCTCTCTCTCACGACATGATCAAACGAATCAACACGAATATGAATCGAAGAACAACATTATCACTTAATCAAAGTTTGGATCGAGATTAACGTACCTACCAGAGAGAGTCCGGTGCTTCTTCGACTACGGTGGCGACGAGCAGAAATCTTGGTAAGATGCGTTTCTATTTTTAGCTTTTTCCTAATTCATATCTTCTTCTTGCTTTTCCGCTGCGGATCTGAATTCGTTTCTGAGGTTGAAAATTGATGAGGCTTGTTGAATTGATTGGCTCAAACTGTTGTTTGTCTGCAGTGAATTGGTGGAGGCTGACGAATCCAAGGATGAAGTTGGTGTGGAGAATGAAGTTTGTAGGTGGTTCGAAATTGTGGCGATGAGAATTGTTGAAGGTGTTTTCTGCAAATTTGTAAGCTGAGGATATGGAGTAGATGTTGAAGATTATATTGCAGGTTTGTTGAAATTTGGTGAGTGAAGTTTATGCAGATTTGAAGTGGTTGGTTGATTCTAAACTTGCAGGTTTATTGATCTGGAGATTGATGATTTAGAATGAAGGTTTGGGAAATGAAGATGGCGAAGAGTGTATTAGTGATGAAGCTCCCTTTTCATTCTGCTGCAGCTTGCTTTATACCAGAACTTTGGGAGGGGTAATTCGGGTTTTTGAAGTAGATTTCTATTAGGAAATGAGCTGAAAATATGTTATGAGCTTTTGAAACTTGATCACGAATTCTTCCCCTTTGCATTTGTCATTTTGTGTCACGGTTTTAAGCTAGAGGTGTATTTTTCTGTTATGACTTTTTCTTTCTCAATTCTGTTAATTTTTTTTCTGCTATTCCTTTTTGTTGAAGCATGGATTGCGTGATGTTAGCTAAGTCATGATGTAATTAGTTAAGAAAATTGTGTAAAGGTTAATCATTGATTCTTTTTGGCTGTGTAGAACGGGCTTCATGGCCTTTATTAATTACCAAATCCTAAAAATGACATGCGGTTCAATTCCATGCTTCGATATCTTTGTCAAAGTCACAAGTAACAATTCACCTCCATGCTGAGCAATACTTTCACCTTCACCTTGCTCCTGCAAAACCTTAATGCCATTGAAACTTACAGTTAACAACTTAGCTAGACTCATTGTACTTTGTGATAATTCCTGATGCATCTGAACTACTCTTTTGACATTTTGAGCGAGAGACACAAGACCTATCACAAACTTTCTTTCTGCCTTCTTTGACATATGGAGATTCACTAAGGCACCATTTTCCAAAGGAACGGTAAGCACTCCATTGACTGGCTCAACCGCATCAAGGGCACATGATCTACCTATGAAAACTCACTAATTTCTTTGTCGGTGAAATATTCCAATTGCTCATCCAACGAGAACACAGAAGCATCGTTTTCACCTGGAAGTTGAATGTCAACTTTATCTGAACCAATAAAATTAACATCCCATGATGACTGGCTGAATATTGCATTATCTTAGGAAATGCTTTCAATGCCTTTGATTCTATTCACTTCCATCAGAAACACAACACGAGGCATATTGAATGGATTAGAAAATGGTTTGGACATTGAAAATGGATATGGTTTAAAGGTGGATTGAAAATGGACTTTAAATGGATGTGGATTTTTGGAATTTGAATGAATTTTGATCTTTGAACCTTCATTCCAAATAAACCATAAGCACGAACCTTGATTCTAAAAATCCAACTTAACTCGCAATTGAAACAAACCCATCCAACTTGAAATGACAAAATAACTCCCATAGAAAGAACGCCTTGGCGCACAAAAACCACAACTTTATATTTTGCAATTCCATTCTTAGGAGATCTTGCACTTGATATGAAACCTTATTCAACCATGTACACATCAGGGTCTTCAATAACCTGGGCCTCAAGTAATGACGAAATTCCTTAAATGATAAGATTCGCTGATGAACAAGCTTCATGAGGAAACTTTCTTGAGTGCCACATGATTAGGGAAATAAACCCTAACTCATGATTTGAGGTGCCCCTCCTGAGGGACTTTGATAAAGATGGCACCTCGATACTTGATGACCTCTGATGAGAATTTAACCCTCGCTTCAACTTGACTGAAGTAGGAACCTACTGAACCACCTCTGAATAGGGCAAACACCAACAACAAGAAAATCCTCGGATACCATGTCTTAGAAGACCAATGCAAATGAATGATTATGAACTATGACCTAATGAATATGCAAATGAATGCGAAACAAAAGCCAGAAAAAATTCGAAAAAGAGAGGGAAAATTTTTGGGTGCTACAATAGGAAGGATAAACAAAAACGATGAGTGTTGAAGCAATCAAACACGACAAGTGTTGAATACTAATACAGATGAATGGAGATTGCACTTGGAACAAACACGGACGAGTGTAAAGGATCAATACAGATGAGTATTAATGAAACTAAACCAAACACGACGAGTGTTAAAAATCAATACGGACGAGTATTGAAGAAAATATAACAAACACGACAAGTGTTGCAAATCAATATGGACGGGTATTGATGGAACAATATAAACATGGGTGAGCAACGACTGTGCTGGGAATAAACATGGGCGAGTGTTGAAAATCAATATAGACAAGTATTGATGAGACTAAAATAAATAAACACGACGAGTTTTGAAGTTCAATACAAACGAGTATTGATGAAACTGAAATAATCGAACACGACGAGTGTCGAAAATCAATACGGACGAGTATTGATGAAACAGAAACAAACATGCTGAGTGTTGTGAATCAATACAGACGAGTATTGATGGAAAAATGAGATAACGAGTCTAAAACCCAATCGTTAGACAACTCTGAGAGGATGGATTAACTGACCTACCACCCGGACGAAGGGTAGGAGGACGAAAAGTCACAGAGAGACGACTCTGCGGGGGAAGAAAAGTCCCAGACAGGCGACTCTGCTAAGGAATGAAGGAGTCCCAGACAGATGGCTCTGCAAGGCGATATAAGATGGCTCCACTAGGGAAAAAAGGACAAGCAGAGGGTAAGATTGATGAATCTACGACCCCAAGGACTGATCAAAATGCCTGTTTGGGGACAAAGCTAGCTGCTCTCTCTGGTATCACATCGGTCCCTGATAGGGAAATAAGTTGGAATTGAGGGTACCAAACCTGGCTTATGCTTCACATGTATGTTTGAATAATGGCATAATGCTCCATACGAATGGAAATGCTACGCGTCTGAGGATGTAATGCAACAATGATTATGAGATGCTAAGAGGACACTCCACTGGGGGAAGTGCTGAGAAGCCGAGTCCGCTAGGGATAAAAACAAATTGAGTCCCTACTCTATAGGGAGAGCATGAATAATAGAAGATTTTTGGGGATGAGATCATCCGGATCTTAACTCGTCGGGGAAATGACAAACTAAATTGTCAATATGGACCCTGCAACTGCTGCTGGGGGACAGCAAAGGAATTGCGAAACCTAATGAAAAGATGTGCCAATGATGATTGGGCTTTGACCTGCTGGGGTACTAACTACTACTGGTTTACCTCTGCTGAGGAAATTAATAACTGATGATAATATCAATTCCGTTGGGGGAAGAATACCAGGCATCTTGCTCTGTTAGGGAATAATATCAATCTACTATGGCTGGGAAAGAATCAAAGACCTTATGCTGGAAAAAACTTTGACTCTACTGGGGATGACAGTTTCACTGGGAAATTCCATTCAAGAACGGCTTGCGGGGAAAGGAGAACTTTTTGCCCTATCTCCAATCCCATCTGCTTGGGGATATCTGCGAACTTACTCAGCTGGGCACAAAAATATCCTACTACTGGGATGAGGAACCATACTACCGCTGGAGGAACAAACTTTTTTGGGGAGAAAAACCAATCCTGACCTTGGCTGGGAAAAGCAAACCTCTAGACTCTCGCTGGGGAGAAACAAGCCATCACAACCCTAGTTGGGGAAGTAAATTTCTGGACCCTCGCTGGGGAGAAAGCAACAGTCATAACTTTCATAATACGCTGTTGAGGAAGATAAACCTCGACGGTCTCTGCCTGGGAGAAACATACAAGGTCTCATGCTAAGAATAACCTTGGTATTCTTCCGAGTCTTCCATCCTCTGGAATATGCACATCAATTATTGCTAGAGAAAATCATTTCTGCAAAAGCAAACAAACGTGTCCCAGGTACAACATGGTAACCTCGGTTATCACTCAAGACATTCAAAATTAGAGCAATTTCAAATGTTTTTAGCATGCTCTGTAAAGTTTCAATGTTTTTAAATGTAATTTTTATCAAAATATCGGACGTTTTTGTAAACAAAACAGTAAAATAAAAACAAGAGGAAATCTTTTGAATGAAAAGAAATTTTATTGATTGAAAGTGGCCTGTAAATAGGCATTTACATCAGGAAGCGATTCCTAAAATAGTTAATTGCGCAAACAAAAAGAAGATACACTGACTGGCAATATGGAAATAGACTTTCATCAAGTTCCGAATCGGTTATGACTCGTATGTCTCCGACGCTCTCAAATACTTTGCTTTCTGAGGAGATTGAGTAGACTGATCCCTATCTTTCGGAATTCCCACTGGTTTAGATGAGACAACAGATCGAACGCAGATCGTAGCCTCTTGCTATCAAATCCCTAACTTTTGCCTGGATCACCCCTTCAGGTTTTCAATCCACCGAGATACCCATTTTTGCCAAAGTTGCCCTTTTAGGTTTTCAACTTTGCGGTTTTATTCAATTCTTTTTCTTTTTATCCCTAATTTTTGCACGAACCTTCTCTTTTGTGGTTCTTTGAGATGCCCATTTTTGCCTGGACCTATTATTTTCGCGGTCCAGCAGATCTCTTTTATGCGAAGTATTTTTTGACTGCGTCTGCGTTCATAGGGGATGTAAAATATTTACCATCCATAGTTGAGAGCAACAAGGCTCCGCCAGAGAAAAACTTTCTCATAACGTATGGTCCTTCATAATTTAGAGTCCACTTGCCCCAGTGATCCGTCTGAGAAGGCAGGATCCTTTTCAACACTAAGTCACTCGTCTGGAAACACTGAGGATGAAATTTCTGATCAAATGCCTTTTTCATCAGACTTTGATACAACCGTCCATGAGAAATGGCCTCCATTCCTTTTTCTTCAATGAGGTTCAAATTATCAAATCTGGTTTGAACCCACTCAACTTCGTCAAGCTTCACATCTGTCATAACCCTTAAAGAAGGAATCTCAACTTCCAATGGTAGGACTGCTTCCATACCGTATACAAGGAGAAAGGGGTAGCCCCTATTGAGGTACGCACCGAAGTATGATAACCATGCAAAGCAAATGGCAACATCTCATACCAATCTTTGTACGTCACAACCATCTTCTGCACAATCTTCTTAATGTTTTTGTTAGCTGCCACAACAGCACCATTCATCTTCGGATGATATGGAGAAGAATTGTGATGTTCAATCTTGAAGCTCTGGCTCAACTCCTTCATCATCTTGTTATTCAGATTTTAACCTTTGTCAATAATGATCCTTTTAAGAATACCGTAACGACATATGATGTACTTCTTTATGAAACGGAAAACCACTTGTTTGGTAACATTCGCAAACGAGGCAACTTCTACCCACTTGGTGAAATAATCAATGGCCACCAGGATGAAGAGATGCCCATTGGAGGCAGTCGGCTCAATCTGTCCAATTAAATCGATGCCCCACATAGCAAAGGGCTAAGGAGAAGTTAACACATTCAGAGGAACATGTGACACATGCACTCTGTCTTCATAAATCTGGCATTAATGACATTTCCTTGCATACTTGAACCAGTCGGATTCCATGGTCATCCAGTAATATCCTCCTCGCAACAACTTTCTGGCCATTGCATGCCCGTTGGCACGGGTACCAAAAGAACCCTCGTGAACTTCTTCCATCAACATGTCTGCTTCGTGTCTATCCACACATATGAGCAAGACCATGTCAAAGTTCCTCTTATACAATACGTCCTCATTCAAGAAGAAATTACCAGCCAATCTCCTCAAAGTCTTTTTATCCTTACTAGATGCCTCGGACGGGTACTCTTGACTTTTAAGGAAGCACCTGATATCATGGAACCATGGCTTATCATCCATCACTTCTTCAGTTGCAAAAACATGAGCAGGCCTATCAAGGCGTATAATTCTGATTTTAGGTACCTCGTTCCACCGATTCACTTTGTACATGGAGGCCAACATTACCAGTGCATCTGCCATTTGATTCTCCGTCCAGGGTACGTGATAAAATTCGACCTTATCAAAGAAAAGCATCAACCTTCTAGCATATTCTTTGTAAGGTATTAGGTTGACTTGACGAGTCTCCCATTCCCCTTTGATCTGGTTGATAATAAAGTTGAATCACCATACACGTCAAGGATTTTGATCCTCAGATCAATAACCTTTTCTAACCCCATGATACAAGCTTCGTACTCCTCAATGTTGTTGGTACAATCAAATGCGGTGAAATGGATATAAGAACCCTTGGGAGTGATGATTATTGCCTCAATTCTGTTGCCATAAGCATTAACAGCTCCGTCGAAAATCAATCCCCAACAGGATCCAAGTTCAGGCCTTCGTATGGCAGTGGTTCATCACAATCTTTAGCCTTTAAGTACATAACATCCTCGTTTGGAAAGTCAAATTTCATCGGCTGATAATCCTCGATTGGCTGATGAGCAAGATAGCCTGACAGAATACTACCCTCGATGAATTTCTGGGTAACATACTGAATATCATACTCTGTCAGAACCATTTGCCAACGATCAATCCTTCCGGTGAGAGCTTGCTTTTCAAACACATATTTGATCGGATCCATCTTCGATATTAACAGGGTTGTGTGAGTTAACATATACTACCTCAAGCGCTTGGCTGCCCGTGCAAGTGCACAACATGTTTTTTCAAACATTGAGTACCTCGACTCACAATCAGTAAATTTCTTACTCAGGTAGTAGATAACATGTTCTTTTCTACCTGTCTCGTCTTGTTGACTGAGTACACAACCCATAGAATTCTCAAGAACCGTCAAGTACATTATCAATGGTCTTCCAGGTACTGGAGGCATGAGGATCAGAGGCTCTTGGAGATATTCTTTTATTTTTTCGAAAGCTTTCTGACAATTATCATTCCACCTGATAGCCCGATCTTTTCTCAATAATCTGAATATTGGTTCATAAGTGGTTGTAAGATGAGAGATGAATCTAGGTATGTAGTTTAATCTCCCTAAGAAACCACAGACCTCTTTTTTTGTTCTTGGCTCAGACATTTCTTGTATTGCTTTTATTTTGGCAGGATCAACCTTGATACCTCGCTCACTGATGATAAAGCCCAACAGTTTGCTAGATCTCACCCCAAAGGTGCACTTGTTCGGATTCAGCCTCAACTTGAACTTTCTCAACCTTTCAAACAACTTTTGTAAGTTAACTAGATGCTCCTCTTTAGTATGGGACTTCACAATCATGTCATCAACGTATACTTCAATCTTCTTGTGAATCATATCATGAAAGAGAATCACCATAGCCCGCTGATAAGTTGCCCCAACATTCTCAATCCAAAGGGCATCACTTTGTAACAGAAGGTTCCCCACATTGTAATGAATGTTGTTTTCTCCATGTCTTTCGGGGCCATCTTGATTTGGTTGTACCCAGATAAGCCATCCATGAAGGAAAATTGAAAATTGGGCAATATTGTTCACTAACACATCAATTTGAGGAAGCGAGATATCATCTTTAGTGCTCGCTCTGTTCAGATCCCTGTAATCAACACACATTTATACCTTACGATCTTTCTTAGGTATCGACACAATGTTTGCAGCCCATGGAGGATAACTGGTAACAGCAAGAAAACCAGTGTCCAACTGCGTCTGAACGTCTTCCTTGATCTTGACGGCCATTTCTAGCCGAGTTCTTCTAAGCTTCTGCTTGACTGAAGGACATCCCTCTTTGAGGGCAACGATGCACAACAATATCCGTATCAAGCCCAGACATATCCTTGTAAGACCAAACGAAGATGTCAACATATTCCTGCAACATCTTGATCAATTTCCTCTTCACACCTTCTTCCAAGGTAGCCTCGATTCTGACCTCTCTTCTTGTATCCTTGATACCCAGATTAACAATCTCAATAGCTTCCTGATGTGGCTGAATGACCCTTTCCTCCCGTTTTAACAATCTGGCCAATTCTTCAGGAAGTTCACAGTCTTCTTCAACCTCCTATTCGGCTTGGTTAATCGAATTGTCGAAGTCATACTGAGCCATAGCAAAATCGTTATTGATGGAACCTGGAGTGATGGATCTGCATGATTGATGGTTTATGCTTTATTTTAGAATGAGGAACAAAACAAGAATAAAACACATTGCCATTTTGAAGATGAAAAGCAAAAAAATGAAAGACAGGGAACAAAATATTTGAATGCAAAAACTTCCTTTATTCATGATAATCATTGTAAATGTAAACATGAGGCCCTACAAGGATTCACTACGTCTTGGGCAGAACGTAGGACTTATCATATGCAAAAACAAAGGAAATTACTCTTCATGAAGAGTGACTTGAATGATATCTTCAGAAGACCAATTAGTGAGCTCCTGTCCTGGGACGCAGGGATGGATCCAGTTGTCTAGGTCACAATCACTGTCGGCATTATCTTCCTCCATAACATTGACTTCATCATTAAAAATAACCTCGGCACTAGAGAATCTGATAGGACCCTGAGTCTTCGGAGGAATTTGCACAGGCTTATACCCCAGACCAAATCTGTCCATCTTCACCAGCAAGTCCAGAACCTGACCCGAACCTCCGGAGCAACCAGCTATAACCATAGCCTTGGCTTCCTTCAATGGCGTCATGGAAATCTCAAGCTTCTTATCCTCTACAGGAGGATCATTCTTAATACGTATAACTTCAAATCCCTGGCACAAAGTCTCGTGAATCTCTTCCTCCACTTCGACGTACTCAAAAGAAGTCAGATGACTCACAATAATATCTTTCTCACCTTCCCATCAATAACAAACTTGATCTTTTGATGCAAAGTTGATGACACATCCCCGACGACATGAATCCATGGACGACCAAGGATAAAACTATAGGCTGGTTGAATGTCCATGAAAAAGAAGGTTGTTTCGAAAACCTGAGGACCCACCTTGATAGGTAACACCACCTCTCCGAAAACAGAACTCTTAGAACCATTGAAAGCCCGAACAACTAAGTCATTGGGTCTAAGTACCACTCCCTATACATCTAACTTCATCAGTGCTTTCTTAGGTAACACATTAAGGGAAGACACAGTATCTACCAATATGTGGGACAACACATCACCTTTACACTCCATAGAGATGTGCAAGGCCTTGTTATTGTTCCTTCCTTCCAGAGTTAAATCAAAATCAGTGAAACCCAATCCATTGCTAGCATTGACATTCGCCACAACCCCTTCAAGCTGATTGACAGAAATCTCCTGAGGCACATACGCAACATTCAAAATTTTCAACAAGGCATTTCGGTGAGCCTTAGAACAGAGCAACAACGACAGAATGGAAATCTTTGACTGCGTCTGATTCAACTAATCCACGCCCTTATAGGTGCTTTTTTAATAATTCTCATAAACTCCTCGACATCTTTAAAAAAGGACGCTTCTGGCGATGGATTCTGTAGAGAGTATTCAATAACAACATGTTTCCCTTTACCTTTGGCTGGGGCATCATCATTACTATCCGAAGAATTCTACGGAGAGAAGATCCTACCACTACGAGTGATCCTTCCAGTACCCACAACATTGTCAACATTTGACTCAGCAATTGAAGAAACCCCAATCTCTTGCTTGTGGCCTTGATAAAATACCTCGTCCCTATAATTCCATGGTATGGCCTTATTACTCTCATATGGCACTGGTCCAGGCATTGTAATAACCATAGGATCTTGCCTTGCTGGCACCGAGATACAGACTGGAGTATAAAGAATAGAAATAGTAGCAACATTTTTACCATTATCAATTGTACCCACAGAAATCCTGTCGAACTGAATTTGACCCTCATTTATCATTCTTTGAATACCCTCTTTCAAAAGATCACAACCCTTAGGTTGCACCACACATCTCTGACAATTAGAAGAACATCCCAGGAACACACCCCCTTTAAGCAGACGTTCCTTTACAAAGGACAATAGAGTCTTAAGCATACTTACATCAGTTACCAAATTTATCCCATCAACTTCCTCAATAGCATTCACGATTGCACCACCATTGTTGCGGTGAGAATCGGATACCAAGATATTAATTAACTTGAATCACACATCTTTGAAATTCACCACCGAGCTTTGATTTATCCAAAGGAAAGGGTAAAGATCGAAGAAAAACCCTAAGTGCACTATGTAAAGACACAGCTAAGAGATCTAAGGTTCGGGGGTTGGTTATACCTAGGGAAGGTGTTAGCATCCTAGATATCTGTAGTACTCTACAGGAACCTCTTATTTTATTGTGTTATTTGTTATTTGTATTCTAAAAGGGTAAAAGGGAAGGAAGACCTAGGGGTATATACACTAAGTATGCTCGCCAAGACATCGCATCTCGTGCCTACGTATCCTGACTAGGATGGAATCAGAGCATTCGTAGTTCACCTAAATAGGGTTGAGGAACTCTTGATAATGATCAAGGTTCCAAGGGGAGTGAGCATTCATGATCATGATACTCATATAGAGTTAATAAACTCTCTAAGTCTAAGTTGTAAGGCAAATTGGCTCAACAAGATATCGCATCATATGCCTACGTATCCTGACTAGGAATGAGGAATCAGAGTCTCCGTAGTTCTCCTAACAAGGGTTGAGTAACTCTTGACTGTGGTCAAGGTTCCAATGTAAAGAGTATTCATGATCATGATACTCACATAGAGTTCAAAAACTCTCCAAGTCTAAATTGAAAGACTAACCTAAAGGGTTAAATTTAATCAAAGTCAAAGGGGGAAGTGAGTACACATCATGATGGTACCCACATAGAGTTCAAAAACTCCAAACCTAACTCTAGTTGAGAAACAAAATGGCTCTCATACGGCCAAAGGGGAAATGATCCTTAAAAGGTCAAGAAAAGGTCAGGAAACAACACTAAAATATCCTAAGTATGACTTACAAGTCAACAAGGGAAACTTTCCTTTGGAAACAAGGAAAAATAGGCAAAATGTAACAAATCCAAAAGCCACAAGGGAATAGGCATCACAAATTGGGACTTAGTCACAACCAAAAGCAATCGAGAATTAAATTCAAAGTCGAACATCAAGAATTAACTACAATGGAATCGAGGATCATCAAGTTTAACCAAATTCTAATTAAATCGTAAATCTAATTAAAAGCTAATAAATTTAAACTTAATTAGAAACTAATTAAAATAAAACCTAGTTAAATCTAAACTTATTAGTTAAAACTAATTCTATTTAGTTAAAATAAAACCGAGTTAAAAAAAACTAAAACACTAATTAGAATAAAACCTAGTTAAAAAACTAAATAACCAAATTTTACAAAAAAACTAACTAATTAATTCTAGTTAAACTAAATTAAGTTAAAATCTAATTAAAACTAATTTGCTAATTTCTACTAAAAAACTAACTAATTACTAATTTATTAACTTAAGACTAAAAACTAATTTAATAATTTAACTAAAAAACTAAAAAACTGAATCATTAACCTACATAAAATCTAAACGAAGGGTGCCAGCTGGAAAAACAAGAATGGGCCAAGGAAGACTGATAAGCGCAAATCCTGGGCGGGTGAGCTTCAACATGGGTCAGTTTGACCCGATTTTGTGTTTTAGCAAAAAAAGACAAAGGATGAAAGCATAAACCTAGCGTGAACATCTTCTTCCTCATTTTCTGAAGAAGCACGATAAACATGGTCATGAAAACAACATAAAAAAAAGCTTTGATAGAAACCTCTCTCTTCACAAATCATCTTCCTTCGACTCTCTCATTTTGCTCAGATCCAGTTTCAGTCTCGAATCCCTCTTCATTCGCCGCGGCTTTCTCTGCTTCCTCCATTCTCGTTTCTTCTTCAAATCAGCTTCAATGGTTGATTGTGGTGGCGCGACGCTGGTTTTTCGGGGAGGAGGGAATGGAGTTGCGGTTCTCATGGTTGTTGCTGAAGTGTGATGCTATTGTGACGTCGGAATCGACATGAGAAAACCGTGGTTACACTTCCTGTTGGATCTTCGAACCATGACAGAAAAATACGTTCATGTCGGAGGCTTCTTGTGCGTATGTGGAGGCTGAACGTCGTTGTTCGTAGTGTTGTTGAATACGGGTTATAATTCCTGCGGTAAAATGGTATTGTTGTGAAATAGAAAGGTGAGTGGATGGGTGGAGTATGGCGGATGGTTGATTTGAAAGAGGAAGGAAAGTTGAAAGAGGTAAAGGATTGAGGAGGTTGAAGGGTGTTATTGTGGCCATTGGATGGTCATGGTTTGGCAACAGGTTTTAGTGTGTGTCTTGATGTTGGAAAAATCCAATGGAAGATATGGTATTGAAGAGCATTAAGGAGCAGAATTATATATTTTTTATTATTTTTTTGAAGAGTGAAACAGGTCTTTTCTTTTAAAACAATTCTTGTTGGTTTGAGGTACAAAAAATGTTTTTTGGTCTTTTCTCTTGCAATTCTTGTTGTGGTGGTTGTGAAGCAGCGTATCGTACAGTTGTGTTGGTGTTGTCGCTGTTGCTTGTTGCAGTGTGCACAACTTTTGGTTTCGGATGTGCAGCGTGTAGTCTTGGGAGAGATGTGAGGCTTGGTGGTTTTGCAACATATGGAATGTAGGTCCTAACAGGTTTAAGTATAGGAGTCGGTCGCATTGTAGAGGGTAGCAGCATGTGGTTATATGATTGCTGAATGATGTAGGTACGGGTTTCTGTTTTGGAAGTTTGGAGTGTAGTGGGGATGGAATTGGTAGCAGGCACGCGTAGGATTTTGCAATTGGGATTACCTCTCTCTCTTTTTGGACTTGCTGGTAATGATAATAATATTAGTAATGAATAATAATAATAATAATAATAATAATAATAATAATTACAATAATAAAAAATAAATAAAAATGAAAATGATAATAATGATACTAATAACAATAAATAAATAAAATGCTAACAATAAATAATAATAATAATAATACTAATAATAATAATGACATAAATAAATAATAAATAGTAATAATAATGAAATAATAAATAGTAATATAATAACAAAGATAAAAAAATATAATAAATAAAAACTATATTAACAATAAAATAGAAATAAATTTTAAACAAATGAAATGAGATGAGAAATAAAACATAAAGTTCTAAATGAAATAAAGATCTAATAAAACATAAAGTTCTAATAAAGTTCTAAAATAAGATTAAATCTAGAAATTATGCCGAAAAATTAAATTGAAACAAAAATAAGAAATCGATGGAACAAAGCAGACAAAAATCAAGATGATATTGGGCGACAAAAATTAAACGGAAAAGTGCACGATTAACGAATAATGGATTACATGACTGTAAATGCAAAGACCGTTGACTTAAAAAAATATGCAAAAGATCAGGATATCTGAGGGTAAAATTTGGGGTATGACAGTTGCCCTTATTTAAATATCTTTACCAGATGACTTGAGTGATGATAATCCTCGTGAAATCATGGTGAAAGATATTTAAATATAGATAACCAAAAATTTTGCCCTTAGATGCAATGACATGCTATGCTATGGACAAAAGAAAACCAATGCAATGTGGACATGCCATGAACTCTAGCATGATAACAATAATGGAATGCTAAATGCAAGATGCAGACGAAAGCGAAAGCAAACAGGGATAGAGCAACACCATGAGTAAACACTCACTGGGGATTGACAACAACACTTGGGAAGCTGAAATAAAACTGGGGGAAATCTAAAGTCATTGAGCAACAGGTTCATATGTGACCGGCTAACACTTTAGAAGGAAAAGATCCTCACTGGAGATAGAACCAAGATATGGTCTCCACTGGGGGATATCCAGAGTAGTTGATCAACAAGTTCAAGCATGAATGGTTGACACTCTGAAAAGAAAGGCAGTACACAACCCTCAAAGCCTTAGGATTAGACCCAAGCAAGATAAAAGTAACATCCTCATTAGAAGTAGAACCAAAAGATGGTCTTCAATGAAGGTATCTAGAATGATTGATCATCGGGTTCAAGCATGACCGGATGACATCCTAGAACAAAAAGATCCTCAATGAAGGTTGAACCAGAAAAACGGTCTCCACTGGGGAAGAAAATAAAACAAGACATCTAAAGTAATGGAACAACAGGTTCAAGCATGACCGGTTGACACTTCAGAAAGAAAAAGATCCTCAATGGAGGTTGAACCGAAAGGACGGTCTCCATTGGGGAAGAAAACAACATAACCTTATTAGAAGTAGAACCAAAATATGGGCTCCAATAAAGGTATCTAGAATGATTAATCATCAAGTTCAAGCGTGACTAGTTGACATCCTAGAAAAAAATATCCTCAATGAAGTTTGAACCGGAAATACGGTCTCCAATAGGGAAAGAAAAGCTTCAGAAACGATTGGTATTGTCAAAGGGTTGACAAAAAGATACATAGATTTAAAAGTCATCGTTAAAGGATTAATGGTAGAGTAGCAAATCACCAAACATTATCATCGTCAGTGGGTTGACGGATACGATCCAATTCAGAAAATATTCACTAAAGAGTGGCACCATCAAAGGATTAATGGAACAAAACCAACTGACATTGTCAAAGGGTTGACAGAAGAGAAAATGATTTCATCAAAGAGACACCTCGTCAAAAAGTTAACAGAAAGAAACAATTCACCAAACAATATCATCGTCAAAGGATTGACAGAAAGAAAAATCTGATCTCGGGCCACGTCTTCAAAAAGGGTTGACAGGAAGAAACCATTCACTAAAGAGTGACATCGTCAAAGGGTTGACGAGAAGAAAACTGACATAAATGGTGACACCGTCAAAAAGTTGACGGAAAGAAGACCTCAAGTAAGAATCTCATCAAAGGGGTTGATGGAACAAAACGTATTTGGAAGTCGTCATCAAAGGGTTGATGAAAATGAACAACTCAAGTAGGAATCTCATCAAGGGGTTGATGGAACGGGATTTATCTTCGTCAAAGAGTTGACGGCAACGAAACAATTCACTAATAAGTGACGTCATCAATGTGAGGTCTAAGATCTTTCGTCTACTTTGTTTTAATGATGTCAACAAATATTCAAAGTATTAGACTGTAATTTGAGCGGTATCACTTCACTTGTTGGGCAAATTGCATCTAATCAATGTTGTTCATGTGTCTAGATATATAGGACTTTGTCTTATCATTAATACATGTGCATGATCATTATACTGGTGTCTAGTATGTTTGTCTGGGTCTTGGTCAGTTAAAATGTGCAGAAAAAATGAGTTTTATGTAAAAATACAGGTTATGCGCTGACGTACCCTGTGCATGAGTCGACTCATGCTTACTAGTGCAAAATTGGTGAAAATGATTGGGAAAGCGCATGATTCTGGGGATGAAAAAATTGCATTCTTGCGTCGACGCATGATGTCTTTGGGTCGACGCATACTTGTCAAATTTTCACAGTATTTTCCACGGGTCAGCGCACGCCGACCCTCATTAAAGTATGAGTCGACCCAAACACGCCTGAACTGATTTTTTCACTTAAATTTTTTCTGTTATTTCTGTTATAACTTTTAGTGGGTAAATTCATTCTCTATAAATAGTTTGGTCATCTCATTATCATTAGAAAAACAAGAAACATGAAAATAGATACCATTTTTCTCTTCATCTTCATCTTCTTCATTGAGTAAACAAACAATCACACATAATCATCTTTGTTTGTGTCGCTCATTGATCGAAGTGATAACGTTCAGAATTTAGGAAGTGTATGATCTTCATTTTCTGGGTTGAGAGCTTGGTAGGTGTTTCTTGAATAAAACCAGTTGGTTTTATCCTCCAAGAATCAAAGAGATTTTGGGGGTTTTTGCACAAACCGTTTCGTTTTACAGGGATTCAGCCGGGCGAAGGTAACCGAAGATTGGAGCAATTGTTCGGTTTAGTAGCTGTAATCGGAGGATCGTAGAACAGAGGTTTGGGTTCAAATTTTTGGTAGATCGCAATTGATCGAGTGAAGGTAACTGAAGAACGGTGGTTTCTTTTGGTTTAGTAGTGTGAGACAGTAATTGGATCAACCATATTCGAAGCACTTGATTCGTCTTGAATCAAGGGAAGAGAAGACTCTGCATCAACAATCGAAGACGTTCGAGATTTTGAATGTTCATAGTTCTTCTCTTGTAATAAACAATTTGCAACAACAAAATATATATATATATATCTCAATTCCAATTGTGGAATTGTGGGCAGAGGTACCCAAAGCGAGGACGATTGGGGAATTGCCTAATTAAATCTCATTTTTTCTCTCTTTCCCTTAACTCTTTTACATTTTAGTTTATTCGAATTTGTGAAGTCTCAATTTATCAAAATTTCTGAGGTATCGTAATCTTGAGCTGATAAACTGTTTCGTCAAATTGATACAATTCCTTGAGTTGTATCTAGGAGCAGCTTAACTTTACATTCCATAGAAATTCTGCACTTAGTATGTTTACGCACACTAGGTGTTTGATAATTTGTTTCAAAGCAAAAATCGAACGCATTGCTTTTAATTATTTATCGTTTTACCTCACTGGTTTGGATTAACATCAAGCAAGCAATATTTTGTTGATTGCGTTTTTAAGTGTAGTAATCAAACTGAATTTTTCTCTTCCATACTCATTCTCAATATATTCGTGCATATCCGATCCTTTTAGTAGAAGGTTCGTGGTAGACGTACAATCCAGTGGTTGCTTCCGTTAAACGTTTTAAAACTAAATTTTTGGCAACCATTTGCGTGTAAAACTCAAGGGATCTATTCAACCCCCCTTCTAGATCCATAGCCATCATCTAACAAGTGGTATCACGAACTCTGGTTAATTCTGGTGCTTCGGTAAAACTTCTTCGATCATGGCGAACGAACCTAAAGGAGCTTATAATAGAGCTCTAGTTTTTATAGGCGAGAATTACAGCTACTGGAAGGATTGTATGCGCGTTCATATAAATTCTATAGATATGAAGGTTTGGAACGTTATTTTAAACGGTCCCATGGAAATTACTATGACAAATGCGGAAGGAATTGTCGTTCCTAAACCTGAAGCTCAATGGAATGAGGAGGACGAGAAAAAGTACAACTATGATTGGAAGGCTCGTAATATGATCATCTCCTCCTTGGGAGTTGACGAGTATTATCGAGTCTCCCATTGTGAAACGTCCAAAGCCATGTGGGATGCTTTACAAGTAGCCCACGAAGGCACTAATGATGTTAAGATGGCTCGTATTAATACACTAACGCAAGAGTTTGATTTGTTTTACATGAAGCAAGGGGAAACCATTGCGGATATGCAAAAATGATTTACTCACATTATCAACAAATTGCATGTTCTTGGTAAACCAATTCCAAATGAGGTTGCTACTAACAAGATTTTGAGGTGTTTAAACAGGGAATGGCAACCGAAGGTCACCGCTATCAAGGAGGCCAACAATCTTGCTACACTAGACCTCATAACACTTTTTGGTAAACTCGATGAGCATGAGCAAATGCTCATTAGCTTGGATAAACATGAAAAAAGTATCAAGAAAGAGAAGGCAAAAGATACGGAGAAGAAGTCGATAGCTCTTAAGGCTTCTTGTTTAAAGTCCACACATCAAGAGCTAAGTGATGATGAAGCCAATAATGACAAAGTTGAAGAATCCGGTGATGATATGGGCTTATTTGTGAAGAGGTATAATAGATATGTTCGTAAGAACGAGATTCAACACTCGGAAAAAAATCTTGTCAAGTTTAGGAAGCAATATAGAAGCGAAGGAAATAAGAATGGCAAGGTAAAAGGGACGTGCTACAACTGTGGAAAATCCGGGCACTACAAGCCGGATTGTCCATCTTTAAAGAAAGACAAAGATATGGATAATGACAAAGTCGCTCAAACAAAAAGTCCAACAAGTCTCGACGAGCATACATCGCTTGGGAAAGCGATAGTGAGTCAGAGAAAGATGATTCATCAAGCGACGAAAGTGAATCCGTTAACTTTTATCTTATGGCACGCCACAATAAAGCAAAAGAGGTAAAGCACTCTAAATATGATCATGTTAATACTATGTCGCATTTAGAGTTACAAAAGGCTTTTGACATGTTACACTATGAGGCTAAGGAAGCATTTCAACGCTTAGCCTCAAATAAAAAGATTTTCTCATATTTGGAGAAGAAGGTTTCCAATTCCGAAAAGGAATTGGAAGCCCTAAAAAACTCTATAGTGGACGCATCAAAAGCCAAGGTTGAAGAGAACCATACCTCTTGGTTCAATTGGGGCTGTGACACTTGTCACATTTGGCAACGAGAGGTGAGAACCCTCAAGGCCAAATTGGACAAGGCTCTTAAGCCAAAAGTTACGTTTGCTATCGATCGATCACATTTTCGTGAGAGCATGAATAATCCATATCAAAAGTATACCTATGTGATTCAAAATAGTGATAGCAAAGGTAAATTCCAAATGAACCATAATTGTCTTTACTATTGTAAACCTGGTTATACTATTGCAAAATGCCGCTTTAGAAGGTTTCTTGTTCTGAAAGGTATCTACCAATGGTTGCCCAAGTGCGGTCTTGGTTTCACTCACCTTAAAGGACCCAATGAGAATTGGGTACCTACTCTTCCTTGATTGTTTTGTAGGTACAAAGTCTTGAGACCACTGAAAGAAGATGGGTTCTGGATAGTGGCTGCTCGAGACATATGACCGGAGACATATCTCTTTTTATCGACTTTGTGGCGAAGAAAAAGGGGTTTGTCACCTACAGAGATAACAACAAGGGACAGATTCTTGGTAAAGGTAGTGTAGGTAACCCCTCATCTACTACTATCTCTGATGTACTTCTTGTGGAAGGTCTTAGACATAACCTTTTAAGCATTAGTCAACTATGCGACAAAAATTATAAAGTATCGTTTTTGAAAGATTGTTGCATAATTGAAGACGGTGATAAAAAGGATGTGTTTAAGGGCTTGAGGGTGAATAACGTCTATATGCTAGACTTAGATGAAGTATCGTTGAATGGCGACAAGTGTCTAGTCACTATGAATGAGGATTCATGGTTGTGGCATAGACGGTTGGCACACATCAACTTTGATTTGCTTAACAAAATTGTCTCTAAAGACCTAGTCATCGGTTTGCCCAAAATCAAATTCACAAAGGATCATCTTTGTGATGCTTGTCAAATAGGGAAGCAAACAAGGATCTCTTTTAAATCTAAAAACATTGTTTCAACTATGAGACCCCTTGAGCTCCTCCATATGGACCTCTTTGGACCATCTAGGGTTAAAAGCCTAGGTGGTAACTATTATGGTTTTGTAATAGTCGATGACTTTTCTAGGTTTTGCTGGACTATTTTCTTAGCAAATAAGAGTGATACCTTTTCGGCCTTTGAACGATTTGCTAAGTTATCTCATAACAAGTTAAACACAAACATTGGGTCAATTAGAAGTGACCATGGGGGTGAGTTTGAAAATCATTTGTTTGAAGCATTTTGTGATTCCAACGGAATTGATCATAATTTTTCCGCACCACATACCCCTCAACAAAATGGGGTAGTGGAACATAAAAATAGAGTTTTGGAGGAACTTGGAAGGACTATGATCAATGATAGTGGACTACCAAAATACTTTTGGGCCGACGCCATAAGTACGGCTTGTTATGTTTTGAATAGGGTGCTCATCTGGCCTATTCTAAACAAGACATCTTATGAGCTTTTAAAAGGGCGTAAGCCAAATATCTCTCACCTTCATGTATTTGGTTGCAAATGCTTTGTGTTAAACAATGGGAAAGAGACCCTTGGTAAGTTTGATGCCAAGGCCGACGAAGGTATTTTTCTTGGATACTCTCAGTCAAGTAAAGCGTATAGAATTTATAATAAGAGGTTACGTGTAGTTGAAGAGTCAGTTCATGTTACTTTTGATGAGTCTTATCTGATAAATGTTGGCGAAGGTAGTTCTTTTCATGGTGCAGGTGTACCTACTGAAGACATACTCAAGGACACTGATAAGGGAACTGATCAGCCTGAAGCAGTGCGTATTGAGGAGGAAAAGGATCACCAACCAGTGAAAAGTGAGGATGATCATCATTCTGATAAAGATGAACTTCCTCTAGCTTGGAAGTCTTCAAAAGACCATCCAATTGACAACATTCTCGCTGATATCTCTAAGGGAGTAACCACTCGCTCTAAACTTAGTAATTTTTGCTATTACTCTGCTTTTGTGTCACAAGTATAACCTAAAAACTCTAAGGAGGCATTACTCGATGAGCATTGGTTTTTATCAATGTAAGATGAACTAAATCAATTCAGGAGAAATGAGGTTTGGGACCTTGTCCCCCCTCCGCGAGATCATCGAGTAATCGGCACCCGATGGGCGTTTAGGAATAAACTTGATGAAAATGGAGTAATAACACGTAACAAAGCGCGACTTGTAGTGCAAGGCTATAACCAAGAGGAAAAAATCGACTATGAGAAAACTTATGCGCCGGTTGCCCGACTCGAGGTTATACGCCTTTTACTTGCTTATGCTTGCACTAAGAACTTCAAATTATTCCAAATGGACGTTAAAAGTGCTTTCCTTAATGGATATATAAATGAAGAGGTTTATGTTGCCCAACCTCCGGGTTTTGAATCCCATGAATATCCAGATCATGTCCACAAACTTAAACGTGCTTTGTACGGACTTAAACAAGCCCCTAGGGCTTGGTATGAACATCTAAACAAATTTTTACTTGATCAAGGGTATTCAAGAGGGAAGGTTGACACAACCCTCTTTATTAAACGTCAAGGAAAACATTTAATCTTGGTATAAATTTATGTTGATGATATTATCTTTGGGTCTACTAACATGCTCTTGGTCAAGGAGTTTTCTAGTTTGATGTAGGGGGAGTTTGAAATGAGCATGATGGGGGAGCTTAACTATTTCCTCGGATTGCAAATCAAACAACTCGAAGAGGGCCCATTCGTGAGTCAAACGAAATACTGTCTTGAGCTTCTCAAACGTTTTGACATGCTAAACTGCAAAGCAATAGATACTCCAATGCCTACTTGTGCCAATCTTGATCGTGATGAAAATGGTAAGGATGTAGAGGTAAAGAAGTATCAAGGTATGATTGGATCTCTTCTTTATCTTACTGCATCACGACCCGACATTATGTTTAGTGTATGCATGTGTGCGAGGTATCAGGCACGTCCCAAGGAATCCCACTTAAAAGCAGTTAAGCGCATACTTCGATACCTTTCAGGTACTCCAAAGTATGGGCTGTGGTATTCCAAAGGTAGTGTTTATTCCTTAGTTGGTTATTCTGATTCCGACTTTTCCGGGTGCAAGTTAGATAGGAAAAGTACTAGTGGCACGTGTCACCTTTTTGTAAATTCCTTGGTGAGTTGTCATAGCAAGAAACAGGTTTCGGTTGCTTTGTCAACAGCCGAGGTGGAATACGTTGCCGCAGGCAGTTGTTGTGCTCAAGTCTTATGGCTTAAACAACAATTGCTTGATTTCAATTTAAAACTTGAGCGTATTCCCATTTTGTACGATAACACTAGTGCAATAAACCTAACTAAGAACCCCGTATTACATTCAGGCACCAAGCATATCGAAATACACCATCATTTTCTTAGGGATCGTGTAGAGAAAGGTGATGTGATCTTTGAGCATGTTGATACTAAAAATCAACTTGCTGACATTTTTACAAAACCGTTAGCCATTGAGCCTTTCTTTCACATCCGTAGGGAACTTGGCATTCTCGATATCTCGGATCGTGTTTGATAATCCTTTAAGATAGTGATCTTCACATATATACATGCTTGTTTATTCTTTTAACTAACAATGCAAAGAAATATTTAGCTATATGTGAGGGCTCTCATCGTCATAGTGATCAAGGTAATATCGTTCCGATTCATATATGTTTAACATATTTTATGCCATGTTAACTACTTCAAACTTGATGTTTATTACATGTTGTGCATATATTGTTCACTTGGATGTTTGTATGCTTATTTATCTTTTTGGAACTTATGATTGCAAAAATTTCAATTTCGTTTCATTTTTGCCTTGGATGAGTCGACCGGACCATGTTATGGGTCGACTCATGAGCTGATGCAATTTCAAAAGAAAACACACGGGTTAGCGCAGGATCACCTGCGGTCGGCGCATCTTATTTTTTAAAAAATTTTCAAGTCCCAATAAGTGTGCGCCGACGCACCATGTCTATAGGTCGACGCATAACTGACACGCTTAGAATCCCTACTTTAATGGGAATGCGTGCGCCGACCTAATGCTACCTATTCCCACTACATATCTTCATTACTCTTAATTTCTTGTTCATTGCATGTAAACATATCAGATTTTGTGGTCTCCCTCTCTCTATTTCTTCTATTAAACCTCATCAATATCCATTAATCTCCATCAAAACCTCATAAAAACCCCTAAAAATCAAAACCCACAAAGAGTGAATCCTCAAGGGTATAACAACAAGGGTTTCTAATGGCTGATCATCATTCCTCTACAACTTTTGTGAAATACTATTCATCTTCTTCAACCCATCATCAACAATGGCTTCCAGACGCACAACCGATAAAAGAACAACCAGAGCTTCAACTGTCGGAACCTCTTCACAACCGATAACTGTTAACTCTTTAATTTCTGATGCACTGTCTAGTCCTTATGAGGCATTATTTAGTAATCGTGTTGTTATACCACAACATGGTTTCTATGTATTGATGGGTCCAGATTATCACATTCCTGAGATAACTGAAATGCTCAGTGTTCAGAATCTTGGTGAGTTCCTGGAATGTGATGATAAGTACAATAATGATTTGGTTCGAGTGTTCTATTGTGGAATTAAGGGTAAATTTAAGGGGGTTGAGTTTAAGTTTTCTATAAATAATGCACTTCATGATGTGAACAATGATTTATGGTCTACTTTGTTTAATATGGATACTGATGACAATCTGCCGAAAGTAACCGACAAAACGTTTGTTCGAAACTTTGAGTTTAAGACTGCTCTGAACTCTATGTTACGAGAACCATATCCTGACAATGTTGTGGCAAGTGACGTCTTTCCGAAAAATGTCACTACCTGTCATTTGAAATTTGAAGACCGCATTTTGCAATGGATTGTTGCTCGTATTTTGAGACCTAAGAAAGGTGGATACTCATGAGTTGAGAAGGCAGAGGATCATCTCATGTATATTCGAAGAATCGGATCAAAATCAACTGGCCATACTATTTTGCATATCAGATGTTCGTTACCCGCAGCTCCAACAAATTTCTGGCTCTAGGTTATGCATCCTGCATTCAGAACATTTTGAACAAGGCTGGCATTTTGGTTCCAAATATTCCTTACATTGAGATTACATCTGAACAACAATTTCAACCAAAAACCCTCACCATGATGGGTTACAATTGGGATTCCGTTAATAAGAAATTCAACTACCGACACAGATCCACTCATCCTTTTCAACCTAAACCTAAAGAACCTATTCATTATGAAGGAAATGATGATGAGGAAGTACATGATAGTGACAATTAAGATGTTAACAATGCTGGTGTGGTTATGCAAGAGGAAGACAACGAAGCATGGATGGGCGATCAACAGGAGGACAATTCTGAGAATCAGGGCTGGGGAGATTGGCAATACAACTGCTGGACTACTCTTGGTGATGCATATGTTCCTCCCACCTATGGTGAGGAGTATGGTTGGCAACAACCTGATTATTCGGCACCTCCAACTCCACAGCCTCAATATGATTTCCAGGCATCTGAAGAGATTCTGGCAAGGTTAAATGAGATGAATCTTCAACAGCAAGAATTCTAAGCATTGCAAGAGAGCCGCTACAATGCTCAGGAAGAAAGGTTCATAAACTTATCCGATCAAGTCTCGGCTCACATCACTAACTTCAACAGGTTTGTTGACGCCTCTATGAATCGATTCACCCAACTGGACGAGAATTTGACTCAACAGAATCTGAATCTTACTAACAGTCTTGGTACTCTCAATCGCACGCTGATCGAACTTAACCTGCACCTAGAGGATTTGCCACCACCCAACCAACACTATGGGGGAAGAGGTCATCCATATAGGGGGAGGAGACCATAGAAATTAGGGCATCATATTACTTGTGTTTTGTTTTTATGTTTTGCTGTTTGGATTGCATGTTCTTTCCTGTTGTTTAACTTTGAATTTTGCTTCAGTTTGTTTTGATTTTTTTTTACCTATGGAATGAATTGTCCTTGCGTCTTATGTTCCGTATTTATCCATTTCAAATTTTACGTTAACTGCATCATATGTGGACGCGTGTTAATGTTGCTATGTTGCAAATATGTGGATGCATCTTTACTTGTTATAGTGTAATTCTTTTGACCACCTTCTTCTCTTCTTTTTGATGTTGACAAAGGGGGAGAAGGATAACAAGCAGAAAATTAGCAGAAAATTAACCAAGTGTTAAAGACAGGGGGAGCGTGAGCTTGTTCGTTCTCAAATTACAAATCACGTGAAAGCTAAAACAGTGTTACCATCATCAAAAAGGGGGAGTATGTGAGGGCTAAGATCTTTCATCTACTTTGTTTTAATGATGTCAACAAATATGCTAAGTATTAGAATGTAATTTGAGCGGTATCACTTCACTTGTCGGGCAAATTGCATCTAATCAATGTTGTTCATGTGTCTAGACATATAGGACTTTGTCTTATCATTAATACATGTGCATGATCATTATACTGGTGTCTAGTATGTTTGTCTGGGTCTTGGTCAGTTAAAATGTGCAGAAAAAATGAGTTTTATGTAAAAATACAGGTTATGCGCTGACCTACCCTGTGCATGAGTCGACTCATGCTTACTAGTGCAAAATTGGTGAAAACGATCGGGAAAGCGCATGATTCTGGGGATGAAAAAATTGCATTCTTGCGTCGACGCATGATGTCTTTGGGTCGACGCATACTTGTCAAATTTTCACAGTATTTTCCACGGGTCAGCGCACACCGACCCTCATTAAAGTATGAGTCGACCCAAACACGCCTGAACTGATTTTTTCACTTAAATTTTTTCTGTTATTTCTGTTATAACTTTTAGTGGGTCAATTCATTCTCTATAAATAGTTTGGTCATCTCATTATCATTAGAAAAACAAGAAACATGAAAATAGATACCATTTTTCTCTTCATCTTCATCTTCTTCCTTGAGTAAACAAACAATCACACATAATCATCTTTGTTTGTGTCGCTCATTGATCGAAGTGATAACGTTCAGAATTTAGGAAGTGTATGATCTTCATTTTTTGGGTTGAGAGCTTGGTAGGTGTTTCTTGAATAAAACCAGTTGGTTTTATCCTCCAAGAATCAAAGAGTTTTTGGGGGTTTTTACACAAACCGTTTCGTTCTACAGGGATTCAGCCGGGCGAAGGTAACCGAAGATTGGAGCAATTGTTCGGTTTAGTAGCTGTAATCGGAGGATCGTAGAACAGAGGTTTGGGTTCAAATTTTTGGTAGATCGCAATTGATCGAGTGAAGGTAACTAAAGAATGGTGGTTTCTTTAGGTTTAGTAGTGTGAGACGGTAATTGGATCAACCATATTCGAAGCACTTGATTCGTCTTGAATCAAGGGAAGAGAAGACTCTGTATCAACAATCGAAGACGTTCGAGATTTTGAATGTTCATAGTTCTTCTCTTGTAATAAACAATTTTCAACAGCAAAATATATATATATATATATATATATATATATATATATATATATATATATCAATTCCAATTGTGGAATTGGGGGCAGAGGTACCCAAAGCGAGGACGATTGGGGAACTGCCTAATCAAATTTCGTTTGTTCTCTCTTTCCCTTAACTCTTTTACATTTCAGTTTATTCTAATTTGCGAAGTCTCAATTTATCGAAATTTCTGAGGTATCGTAATCTTGAGCTGATAAACTGTTTTGTCAAATTGATAAAATTCCTTGAGTTGTATCTAGGAGCAGCTTAACTTTACATTCCATAGAAATTTTGCACTTAGTGTGTTTACGCACACTAGGTGTTTGATAATTTGTTTCAAAGCAAAAATCGAACGCATTACTTTTAATTCTTTATCGTTTTACCTCATTGGTTTGGATTAACATCAAGCAAGCGATATTTTGTTGATTGCGTTTTTAAGTGTAGTAATCAAACTGAATTTTTCTCTTCCATACTCATTCTCAATATATTCATGCATATCCGATCCTTTTAGTAGAAGGTTCGTGGTAGACGTACAATCCAGTGGTTGCTTCCGTTAAACTTTTTAAAACTAAATTTTTGGTAACCATTTGCGTGTAAAACTCAAGGGATCTATTCAACCCCCCTTCTAGATCCATAGCCGTCGTCTAACAATCAAAGGGTTGATGGAACAGAACGTATTTGGAAGTCGTCATCAAAGGGTTGTTGAAAATGAACAACTCAAGTAAGAATCTCGTCAAGGGGTTGATGGAACGGGATTTATCTTCGTCAAAGAGTTGACGGCAATGAAACAATTCACTAATGAGTGATGTCGTCAAAGGGTTGATGGAACAAAATGTATTTGGAAGCCGTCATCAAAGGGTTAATGAAAATGAACAACTCAAGTAGAAATCTCATCAAAGGGTTGATGGAACGGGATTTATCTTCGTCAAAGAGTTGACGGCAATGAAACAATTCACTAATGAGTGACGTCATCAAAGGGTTGATGAAACAGAACGTATTTGGAAGTCGTCATCAAAGGGTTGATGGAAATAACTGATCAAGGGTAACAACAATTGTAATCACAAAAGGCTTAATAACACCAATGAAGGATAAGCTTCTCGGGAGAGGTTGCCATTTATTGTTGTAAAAAGATGAAGAAAAACACCAAAGACAAATAAGCTTCTTAGGAGAGACTGCCACTTATCGTCGCAAAATACCAATGACAAAACAAGCTTCTTAAGGAGACTGCCACTTGTGGAGGGTATAAATTCCAAGGGGATGTTGTTATGACAACACTGCTGGAGAAAAGATTGTCTTCAATAGGGATATGTAAAAGATTCTTCCTGCGAGAACGATGCAAAATAAATGCACACTCAAACTAGTTTCAACGACCTAATCAGGTTTAAAAGCAACACCTGTCAAGGACCAAAATTCAATCTAGGAACAAGCTAGAAAGAAACGGTCAAACAAGAATCCAACCATTGAGGAACAAACTCAAATAGGATTTATTTTATCCAAACATGGAAAAGATAACTGAAGCAACCATCATCCACGAGAATCAAACTCTGTGGGGAATTTGGAAAGGATGGGCACTTTATGCCTAAAGGTGACGACCCTATTGGAAGGAATAGACAAACCTAGTCACTTGGGGAGTAAACGCCAAAGTGAACAAAACAGGTAAACCGAAAAGGTAGCAAAAATGCTCGGATGCCATGCATATGTATGAATGCATGATGACATGTTTATGCTTATGGTTATGCTGACAAAACAGACAAAGGAAGCAAACCGGAGAAGAAATAAACATCTCGACAAGGATACCCAGCCAACGTCACCAGATTAGAACATCACTAGGGATGAACATGTAGAATCAGTGGCTCTACTTCAAGATTACAACCTTCTCTTGGGAAAAGAGCATTCCACTTGGAGTATAACATCATGAATTCATTAGGATTGCCATCATGAGCCTGATTTCCTTACTAGAGGAGAAAGATCCATGGAGAATTGCCAAGATCGATTGAAGTAACAACTTACTGGGGAGTTAGCAAAATATGTCACAAGAACAATGTAGTTGTGCACTTTAACTGCATATCGATCATCATGAACGAGCAACGACTCTTGCAGCAAATAATCTTCAAATCTATTTGCCCCAGATTAGATGGTCTATGAGAATAAGCCATCAAGAGGATTTTACAGAAGAATTGGCATACAAGATGCTTTAATATCTTCAAACTCTTGGAAAGATTCACAAATCTCGACGTAACTTCCCTAGTTTAACTGCATTTGCATGACAAAGTCCTCGGACTTGCTCTTCAGACTGTGGGAGTAACAATTTGGAAACAAACTTGCCCCTGTCGATGGGTCTTTGGAGTCCTTGCCTAGAAAAAAGTTAGGAAACAACTTGCCATAAGATGACCTCAAAACGGCTTGCCCCTGTATTCTGAACTTTAAAGAGTTTCGCCCCTGATTCACCGATTCCTGGAATGGTTGATTAACAAATCCTCCGAATTGGTTGCCCCAGGCTGAGCTTCCTTTACCAAGTCAAATTCCCTAGTTGGCTGCATTTGTTGGGATTCCTTTGATATTGAGTTGTCTTGCCAACGGTGTTGTTCATTAAAAATTGGCAATTTTAATGCAACATTCATGCAAGCTTTTGAAATCAAATTTTATTGATAAAACAAACACAATGGAGTGATTAAATAATAAAAAAACAAAGTGGATCTAGTCATTTACAGAATGAAAGATGAAGTGATCAACACAAACAAATAGCAAAGATCATTAGGAGTCAGGTTATCTAACCTTGTTGTAGCATGCTTTCAAAATAACCTTACCTCAATTAGGTCTTTTAAAGGTTGTAACGTGGCTTAGTTCACGGCTCATGAAACAAAGGATAAAGGCTCAAAGTTTGTTTATCCCTAACCAATCTTTGTGATGAACTTCAATCCTACGCTCAGTTTACTCATGCTATTCATTCAGGTCCCTATAGGCTAGAAATTGAACTGATGATAGTTGACGATGGTTCAAAAACCTAAGGCAGTCACTACTCCCTTACAACATTTGGTTGTCCTTTCCTATTGAGGACATTTAGAGTGTAAGCTTTAAAGAATTCCCTTTTTATTATCCCTAACTTTTACCTGAACTGCTCCTTTTTGGATTTCCAGTCAGCGGGATGTCCCTGTTCTTTTTCCTAAGTCTCCTTCATAGGTTTTGACTTAGCAGGATTTTTCTTTATTTTTTCATTTTCCCTTTTTGAGAAAGAAGGTGACTACCTGGTTTAATGGTTACGGCGAACCATCATTGGCCTTTAGGCTCAGAAAATACATTCAACACTTGCTTGTTGTGTGCGAAGGAAAACCTGTGAGCATAACCTTTATATGAAAGGTGTCTTGTATGCACATATCGCCAAGTCAACTGAGAACTACCCACCCCAAGGTTGAGATTGCAGTTTTTTTTGTAAGGAAAGAAAACACCTACTTCTAAGCTCAAGGGGTTAGCAAGGGATTATCTTCCTTATTTCTCCAGTGTTTGGTAATTGAAACAATGCCTTACATCATCGATAAGGTTTAATTGGCAGCATATCACAATAATTATGGATATAATGTTTTCATCATCCTCCTCAATCTTTTCTTAAACAATAGTTTGATAAAGATGTGGATGGAAAAAGATCAATATTTTTACTTTTTATGTCACTAAAAGAAAATGAGTGAATACGAATGGACTTAATCAAAAGATGCATAAACATTTCATTAATCTTGCCAATTTAAAAAACAACAGCTTACAAGCAAATCCAAATTCAACATGCAAAGAAAAATACAACAAAAATGCTGAAACAACCAAAAGATTGCCAGCTTTGGGGAACTGGGCGTTCCTTTCTTGATTTGCCAAACTGAGATAATCATCTTCAAAGTTGATTGTCGAGATCCGTCTAAGAATCATCTTCACCTCTATTCTCGATAATTTCTTCCATCTCGGAGTCTGATGAGCCCGCCTGATTAAGTGAACGTTTGCTGATTTGAATGCCTTGAGGTGTGAATGAGAATATCTCGGAGTCAAGCAGAGTCTGAACCTTGCTCCTGAGCACCTTGCAGTCTTCAGTTGAATGCCCCTGTGCCCCAGCATGGTAGTCACATCGGGCGTCAGCGTCAAAGCCTGGTGGGCATGGAAAAGGTACTCGATCTATCTCCTTTGGCACTATTAATCCACCTTTGATTAAATCTGGCAAGAACTGACTGTATGACATTGGTAGCTGAGTAAAATTCCTCTCTGGCTTTCTTGGCCTTTGTCGGGCGTGCTGACGCGGATGACGGTAGTAGGACCATTCATACTGAGGAGGTCTTTGATTTGGAGAAGAATATTGCCCCTGTGGAGAGAATGGTGTCTGGCGTGGAGTCCCAAAAGATTGCTGACTCTGATCAGTTGGGACGCATGAGCGCTGAGGCCGAGGTATTAGATACTCCCCAATGGAATTACTCTCCTCTTCCCATTCTTCTTACGAACCGACAACTGATTCACTCTTACTAGCTGGGATATTCGAGGCACCTTGGATTTTTCCACTCTTAAGACCACTCTCAATGTGCTTTCTAGCTATTACCAAGTCAGAGAAGTTCGATGTCACAATGCTAAACAGCTTTTCCCGGTACGGGCCTTGCAAGGTATCCACGAACCAGTCAAACAATTCCTTATCTAAGAGTGGTGGTTGGACGCGAGCAGCTACTTCTCTCCATCTCTGAGCATACTTTCTGAAGGATTCATTGTCCTCTTGAGATAAGTCTAGCAAATGCAGACGGCTGGGAGCTAAGTCAAGATTGTAGTTGTATTGTTTCACAAAGGCATTAGCTAGGTCTGACCAAGATTGGACGTTGCGACTCTCTAGCTGCATGTACCAATTCAGTGATGCTCCACTCAGAATGCCTTGGAAACAGTGGATCATAAGCTTGTCGTTACAGACATATGAAGTCATTCTTCTGTAATACATCACCAAATACTGCTTTGGACAGTTATCCCCTTTGTACTTCTCAAACTTTGGTGTCTTGAACTTTGGAGGCATCACAAGGCCGGGTACCAAACACATGTTCAAAGCATTCAAATCAGCAACGTCACGACCCTTAATGGAATCAAGCTTTTCTTCCAAGGCATGACATTTTTCCATTATCTCAACGTCTCGTGGATCCTTGATTTTCATCACAGGGATTACCTTTTGGGAATCTAGCTCAGAGAATGCATAGCTACGATATTCCACGACAACAACAGAAGAGGAATGTCCATCTCGGACAATGGTGCATTCTTGCATAACCTGGTTCTCAACAGGAATTTGCACAGGTTGATCTTGAGCAACATTATTCACAAAAGTCCTTTGAATGTTGTCATCTTTCTTCACCAAGGCTGTCATAGCTTCCACAATCCGATCCAATTGATCTTTCATCGATTCAAACTCCGCTCTTGTCACAAACTGACTCTGCTCTCCTGAGTTCATGATCCTTCAAAGGCTACTTCAAATCCAATGTTGGCTTCGGGAAGTCAACTGTTGGGTTATGGACAAAGGATGGATGAGACTCGGGGCTGAGAAGTGTAAATGCAAATGCAGATGTGATGGCATGCGCATACAATGCAAATGCAAGCCAAATAGTTTCAAGGAACTCAACAACAAGTTGCAAACTTTTTGGAAAAACTGAAAAGTTTCGCTTTAAAATCCATGTTCTCTATTGATTTTTGCAAGGGAATGAACAACTGAATTCCTTGAAACCAAAGGGCTATAAATGTGTGAATGTATGGGTGAATGTATGCACAAACACACGTATACAGATATTCACATATATACAAGTATATACTAGCAAACAAACAAGGGCCTAGGTTTGAAGATCACGAGCATGGAGCCATGGTCTACCCATCCCAAAAGGTATGTACTAAGGGTTCTTGATCTGCAGAACAGGGTTCTAAGAAGGTCCCAGAGTCATTGATAAATCTTTCGGATATTATCGGCCTACACGACTACTCATGCGGGTTAATAATATTCTCAAGATAAACTCGTCTGAGTGTAGTATTGCATGACAACCATCACAGGTCTACACCTGGATGATCACTGCACTACGTCCTAAAAAGGCCAAGTGGGGATAAAGGGTAACTAAAAGTACTCAGTATCACGGACTCCCAGGTCGGAAAGAGTGACATCAATATGACTACTCGCATCAGACATCAATAATCCCAAAGGGGCCTCCACTGAGCGTGGTAATCATATGCCAAACATGTTAGGACTACTCCCAACAGTCGACTATTGATTACACCACAATCCTATCATACGTGTATGCTCAAGACCGGGTTAGGACTTATCTTACCGCTCAAGGTAACAACCCTGCACACAGAAAAACCCAAGCACAACATGTATATATACATATATGAATATGTACAGATATACGGGCAAGCAAACATATAACAAACACAAACACAAACAAGGTGGGCTTAACCCTCTGATATTTCCCTAGTGAATTCGCCATTTCTCTTGCAGTGAGAATCGGATACCTAGCTATTAATTAACTTGAATCACACATCTTTGAAATTCACCACCGGGCTTTGATTTATCCAAAGGAAAGGGTAAAGATCGAAGAAAAACCCTAAGTGCGCTATGTAAAGACACAGCTAAGAGATCTAAGGTTCAGGGGTTGGTTATACTTAGGGAATGTGTTAGCATCCTAGATATTTGTAGTACTCTACAGAAACCTCTTGTTTTATTGTGTTATTTGTTATTTGTCTGCTAAAAGGGTAAAAGGGAAGGAAGACCTAGGGGTATATACACTAAGTATGCTCGCCAAGACGTCGCATCTCGTGCCTAAGTATCCTGACTAGGATGGAATCGGAGCATTCGTAGTTCACCTAACTAGGGTTGAGGAACTCTTGATAATGATCAAGGTTCCAAAGGGAGTGAGCATTCATGATCATGATACTCATATAGAGTTAATAAACTCTCTAAGTCTAAGTTGTAAGGCAAATTGGCTCGACAAGATATCGCATCATGTGCCTACGTATCCTGACTAGGAATGAGGAATCAGAGCCTCTGTAGTTCGCCTAACTAGGGTTGAGGAACTCTTGACTGTGGTCAAGGTTCCAATGTGAAGAGTATTCATGATCATGATACTCACATAGAGTTCAAAAACTCTCCAAGTCTAAATTGAAATACTAACCTAAAGGGTTGACTTTAATCAAAGTCAAAGGAGGAAGTGAGTACACATCATGATGGTACCCACATAGAGTTCAAAAACTCCAAACCTAACTCTAATTTGAGAAACAAAATGGCTCTCATAAGGCCAAAGGGGAAATGATCCTTAAAAGATCAAGAAAAAGGTCAGAAAACAACACTAAAATATCCTAAGTATGACTTACAAGTCAACAAGAGAAACTTTCCTTTGGAAACAAGGACAAATAGGCAAATCGTAACAAATCCAAAAGCCACAAGGGAATAGGCATCACAAATCGGGACTTAGTCACAATCAAAAGCAATCAAGAATTGAATTCAAAGTCGAACATCAAGAATTAACCACAATGGAATCGAGGATCATCAAGTTTAACCAAATTCTAATTAAATCGTAAATCTAATTAAATGCTAATAAATTTAAACTTAATTAAAAACTAATTAAAATAAAACCTAGTTAAATCTAAACTTAATAGTTAAAACTAATTCTATTTAGTTAAAATAAAACCTAGTTAAAAAGCTAAAATACTAATTAGAATAAAACCTAGTTAAAAAACTAAATAACCAAATTCTACAAAAAAACCAACTAATTAATTCTAGTTAAACTAAATTAAGTTAAAATCTAATTAAAATTAATTTGCTAATTTCTACTAAAAAACTAACTAATTACTAATTTATTAACTTAAGACTAAAAACTAATTTATTAATTTAACTAAAAAACTAAAAAACTGAATCATTAACCTACATAAAATCTAAACGAAGGGTGCCAGTTGGAGAAACAAGAATGAGCCAAGGAAGACTGATAAGCCCAAATCCTGGGCGGGTGAGCTTCAACATGGGTCGGTTTGACCCGGTTGTGTTTTAGCAAAAAGGACAAAGGATGAAAGCATAAACCTAGCGTGAACATCTTCTTCCTCATTTTCTGAAGAAACACGATAAACATGGTCATGAAAACAATACAAAAAAAAGCTTCGATAGAAACCTCTCTCTTTGCAAATCATCTTCCTTCGACTCTCTCATTTCGCTCAGATCCAGTTTCAGTCTCGAATCCCTCTTCATTCACCGCGGATTTCTCTATTTCCTCCGTTCTCGTTTCTCCTTCAAATCAGCTTCAATGGTTGATTGTGGTGGCACGACGCTGGTTTTTTGGGGAGGAGGGAATGGAGCCGCGGTTCTCACGGTTGTTGCTGAAGTGTGATGCTATTGTGACGTTGGAATCGACATGAGAAACCCGTGGTTACACTTTCTGTTGGATCTTCGAACCATGACATAAAAAATGTTCATATCGGAGGCTTCTTGTGCGTATGTGGAGGCTGAACGTCGTTGTTCACAGTGTTGTTGAATACGGGTTTATAATTGCTGCGGTAAAATGGTATTGTTGTGAAACAGAAAGGTGAGTGGAAGGGCGGAGTATGGCGAATGGTTGATTTGAAAGGGGAAGGAAAGTTGAAAGAGGTTAAGGATGGAGGAGGTTGAAGAGTGTTATTGTGGCCATTGGATGGTCATGGTTTGGCAACAGGTTTTGGTGTGTGTCTTGATGTTGGAAAAATCCAATGGAAGACACATAAGTATAAGACTTCCTTGCTCAGACCCACAAGTCTAAGACTTTCTTGCTCAAGCACACAAGTTCAAGACTTCCTTGCTCTAGCACACAAGCTAAATACTTCTTTGCTCAGACCCGCAAGTTTGAGACTTCCTTGCTTAATCACGCAACCTAAATACTTCAAATGCTCAAGCACTAAAGTAAGAGACTTCTGACTCTAAACAAATTATTAAGAGATTTAGGGTAACTAACTACACTTGATATACAATCAGAGGTGTAAATAAAATACAACTTAGAAAGACTCTACGAATTAAGAGCTTCTAAAATATACACAAAGTTAAGATTTTATAAGTCTTGTAATTTTGATAAAGTAGCTTCTCTTTGAATGTCAATGAACAGAGTCTGTAGCTGAGTTGTTTTAGCGTATTGGGTGTCTTTTTGTTCAGGTCTGCAACTCCTTTTATAAGCAGAGAGAAAAGATTCGTTAGGAAGACTTTCACCAAATAGGTTGGGCTAGCTTTGTACTTGATTAGACAGATCAACAACGTACCTTTTTGTAAGAGGAATTATCAGTTGAAGCTCAGACACCAAGAGAGAGATTTTTCCTTAAGTTTTCACGTGATAAAAACGTCTTTGAGTCTATCAGAATTGTCTTGGTAGAAGAGCTTCTACTTCAGAGACTGGCTTTCCTTCAGACTTCACTCTTCAGAGGCCAATCACATCAGAGTCCTCTTCTTGGCTTCTGAAGCTTCAGAGTCTGGGTCACCAGAGGATGACTTTCTTAAGAGTTGACTTCTTCAGAGTCTGGATCTCCATCAGAGGCGGAGTCTTCAGAAGTGATCTTCAGAGCCAGAGTTTGAACTTTATATGTAGATTCTTCAAGCATATTTTCATCTGTTCTTAATGAATATATTCCTACAAACTTAAACATATGTTAGATAACCCAATTGTCAGCGTATATTTGACACTTGTGACACCTCCTCATGTACTTGTAGCAATCGGATTCCATTGTCAACCAATATTATCATGCTCTCAGAATTTTTCTCGCCATTGTGTGTCCATTGGCGTGAGTGCCAAAGGATCCTTCGTGAATTTCTTTCATCAGCATGTTTGCTTCTTGTCTGCTAACGCATATGAGAAAAACCATGTCGAAGTTTCTCTTATAGAGTCTATCACCGTTCAGGAATAAGTTTCCTGCCAGTCTTCCTGTCTTTTCTTGATGCCCCAGGTGGGTATTCTTGTTTTTGAAGGAAGCATTTGATATCATGATACCAAGGTTTGTCATCTATGACTGCTTCAATTGTGAAGATGTAAGCGGGCCTTTCAAGGCGCATTATGTCAATCTTAGGTACGCCGTTCCATTGACCTACACTAATCATGAAAGAGAGAGTGGCTAGTGCATCAGCCATGTGATTTTCTTCACGAGGGATGTGATGAAACTCGATTCTATTGAAGAATGGTAACAACCTTCTCGTGTAATCTTTATAAGAAATCAATCCTGATTAGTATGTATTCCACTCTCCTTTGATCTGATTGATAACCAGGGATGAATCTCCATATACATCCAAGTTCTTAATCCTTAAGTCAATAGCTTCTTCGAGACCCATGATACAAGCTTCGTATTCGGCCTCATTGTTTGTGCACTTGAATGTTAATCTGGAAGTGAAAGGAATATGGGTACCCTGAGGTATCACGATGATTGCCCCAATTTTGTTTCCATAAGTGTTGACAGCTCCGTCAAATATTAGTCCCCATTGGGAACCTGGCTCTGGCCATTCACTGGGTAGTGGTTCATCGCAAGCTTTCATTTTGAAATACATGACATCTCCATCTGGGAAGTCAAATCCGAATGATTCCTAATCGTCAATCAGTTGATGAGCCAAATGATCGGCTAAAATACTTCCTGTAATGACTTTCTGAGCATGGTACTCGATGTCATATTCTGATAACAACATCTGCCAACGGGCGATCCTTCCCGTGAGAGCAGGTTTTTCAAAGACGTGCTTGATTGGGTCCATTTCAGAGATTAACTAAGTAGTGTTGCAAATCATGTACTGGAGAAGACGTTTGGCTGCCCAAGCTAGAGCACATCAAGTTTTCTCGAGCATAGTGTACTGAGTTTCACAGTCAGTGAATTTCTTGCTTAAGTAACAAATGGCAGACTCTTTTCATTTAGTTTCGTCTTGTTGGCCGAGTACACAACCCATGGAGTCCTTCCACTGGAGGTGACAGAATAGGCGGATTCAACAGATACTCTTTGATATTGTCGAACACTTTTTGGCAATCTTCTGTCCATACACACCTTTGATTCTTTATGAGTTGTTTGAAGATTGGCGCGCATGTCGCGCTCATGAAGGATATGAACCTTGAGATGTAATTCAGACGTCCCAAAAATCCTCTGACTTGTTTTTCAGTCTTTGGCGAAGGCATTTCTTAAATGGCCTTGACCTTGTCAGGATCAACCTCAATTCCTTTCTGGCTGACGATGAACCCTAAGAGTTTTCCTGAGCGGACACCGAACGTGCATTTATTGGGATTCAAGCGGAGTTTGTATTTACTCAGACGCTCGAATAACTTTAACATGTGTGTCACATGCTCTTCTTCTGTTTTAGATTTGGCAATCATGTCATCGACATACACTTTGATTTCTTTGTGCATCATGTCGTAAAACAGAGTCGTCATAGCCCTTTGATAGGTTGCCCCGACGTTCTTCAAACCAAACGGCATTACCTTGTAACAAAAGGTGCCCCATGGGGTGATGAAGAAAGTTTTCTCCATATCTTCCGGCGCCATTTTGATTTGATTATAGCCCGAGAATCCATCCATGAAGGAGAAGACTTTGAACTTTGCTATACTGTCTACTAGCATGTCTATGTGTGGTAAGGGAAAGTCATCATTTGTACTTGCTTTGTTCAGATCCCTGTAGTCTACACACATTCTGACTTTTCCGTCCTTTTTCAGAATTGGCACTATGTTAGCTAGCCATTGAGGATATTCTGAGGTGGCAAGGAAACCTGCGTCGATCTGTTTCTGCACTTCCTCCTTGATTTTGATAGCCATATCTGCGTGAGTTCTTCTCAGCCTTTGTTTTACCGACGGACATTCTGATTTCAACGGTAAATGATGTTCCATGATGCTGGTATCCAACCCTGGCATGTCCTGATAGGACCAAGCAAATACATCTGGAAACTCTTTGAGAAGTTTTATTAAGCCTTCTTTGACAGTTGGGCTGAGCAGCGCCCCAATCTTAACTTCTTTCTTTTCTTCCTCTGAACCTAAATTGACCGTTTCCAACGGCTCTTTGTGAGGCTCAATAGACGTTTCCTCTTGTCTGAGTAATCGGGAGATCTCCTCTGGAATTTCTGCGTCCTCTTCTTCTTCAGCTTCAAATACCGGGAATTCAAAGTTGGGAGAAGACATTGGATCGTATGTTTCAATGGGGTTTAAAACAAGCAATCTGCATGGCGTGATGATTCATTTTTAGAAGAGACAGAGAGAATGCAAGAGTGTGTGCAGTGTATTTTCTGAAAATTGCTTATTTTTATTTTGGGTGGTTTTTAGGATTACCATTTTCTGAAAAAACGAAAAGTGAAAACAACAATAAATGTGAGAATTCAGAATGACATTATTTATTTATGATTTTGTCGATTCTTAAAATACAGCCCTATAAAACAAAACTTTGTTGCTTTGGGAGAAGCAAAGAGGGACATTTACAGAAAAGTGAGCCCTATAAAAACATCTGTTTCACCTGGGCAAAGTGAAAGGTTAAAACAAAGAAGGCAATTACTTAGACTTATGGACGACTTTCGGGACATTGACAACAACCCATTGGCGACGAACTCCTCGGTGAATCACAAAGTCTGGTACCTTCTTTCTTGGTTTGTCCTCAGAAATGAAATTGATTTCTAGCAGAGTAGGATCATTGGAGTCTTCCTCCCAAGCAGAGTTGTCATAAATGAACTCTTATGTTGTATCTTCCTTAGTGTTTTCACTCTCAAGAGGATCTCCCCATCCACTTGGCTGGAAGTCCTCGTATCTGGTGCAAGAGCTTTCAGGAGCGGTGTACTTGACTAAGAAGTCGTACTTGCCACTCGGTTGTCCTAAAGTGTCCCATTCTTCTGTGGGAGTGGACGAGTCATCTTCCTCAATGATGTTGACTTTAGGAAAATCATAGTTTATGAACTCTTGTCCTGCAATCTTAGCAGATTCATCATTATACTGGATATCTTTGGAATGTCCTGAGTAATGATCCCATGGCTTGGTGGGGACGTGGGTGTTCTTTTCAATATTACTCAGCTGATAGGCATCGTTCGGTTGACTCTTTTGCCCCAAGTTTTCTGTGTACGGCTTCCAGATAGGAAAATCATCCAGGGGATCATAATAATCTTGATCGAAGTTGTCCTTTATTAGATCATCTTCTAATGAGTTAGGTGGAGCACGACATCCCTCAGGATCACAATCTCCATAGATCATCCGGACGTCTGACCTTTGTATATATCTCGGGCCCTGCTTAGGAAAATAGAATGGCATGTGCGTTTCTTCTTGAGAAATATAACCGTTGTCGTTGAGATAAGATTTCCACTCCTCATCTTTATCGGAGGAGTCACTCTTATTGATGGTGTGTACTTTTTGAGACACTGGGTGGAGGAAGCCTCCACTGTGGAAGAAGTCATGAATGGGATGAAAACTTTCATCTTTAGTAGTCTGGGTACAAACTGAGGAGAAACCAAGACCTTTCTTTGTCTTGTTATCCGTAGGAATTACAAGCTGTTCCCATCCCTTTACGTTATTACTCTCGATCACTTTGAGAGCGTCTTTGTATGAGGAGATCAATGTCCCTCTTTCTGATCGATTCTCATTGCTCACCGATAGTGCTTGAAAATGGGTTCCAACAACCTCCTCGGGTTCTACACAGGAGAATGATGATAAGTTGCTCACTATTAAAGCTTGTTCTCTGCATACTGTGACTAACTTGTCATTCTTGACGAACTTCAGCTTCTGGTGAAGTGTCGAAGTGACTGCCCCAGCCTCGTGTATCCAAGGTCTTCCTAATAAATAGATGTATGCTGCTCGGATGTCCATGACCTGGAAAGTGACTTGGAAAGTGTGAGGACCGATGGTTATGGGAAGATCAACTTTGCCGATAACTGTTTTTCTAGATCCGTCAAAAACTTTGACGATGACCTCACTGCCTCTCATCGGAGATCCTTGAAATGATAGTCGTATCAGAGTTGATTTTGGCATAACATTCAAAGATGATCCTGTGTCCACCAGTACGCTGGCTAAAGCATCATCCTGGCAGTTGACTGTAATGTTAAGCGCCATATTATGATTTTTGCCTTCTTCCGGCAGTTCTTCATCACTGAATCCTAAGTTGTTGCAGGAAGTGATGTCGGAAATGATGCTGTCAAATTGTCTTACCATCACATCTTGTTCTATGAAAGCTTGCTCCAAGACTTTCTACAAAGCTTCCCTGTGAGCTTCGGAATTAAGCAGGAGATATATCACAGAGATTCCAGATAGAGTTTGCAACAGTTGGTCCACAATGTTGTATTCGCTTTTCTGGATGAGCTTCAGCATCTCATTGTTGTTCTTTATAAGTTCTGGATTACTGGATTGACCAACTTGTTGATTGGGAACTTCTGTTTGAGGCTCTTTCTCTTTAGCAGGTTCTCCAACTCCTCTGTTGAAGATTCGGCTACTCCGTGTGACTCGACTGATGTCGGCAATGTTCACGACGGAGGGTAATGGAGTTTCCTTTCCATTTTCGATGGTCGTTGCACCGTACTTGTAAGGGATAACCTTCTATGATTTGTACGGTATCGGACCTGGCAGGTAGATAACCACAGGATCTTTCTGATTTCTCTGACCGTTATAGGCAACCTCAATCAGTTCTTGGTTGGGAACTTTTCTACTATCAAGAGGGATTCTTGATTCATTGAGTAGACGGATTATGGCTCAAACGTCTTTGGTTTTCCCATGATCAGAGATTATGACAATGTCTTTGCTTTGATCAGGGAGATGTCTTGTATCACGTTGATCGACCCAGAACTTGAACATGGTTGAATCTCTTTCAAGTCTAACTGATTTTAAAGAGCCGCTCGCACGAGATAGCATCCTTGGTTGTTCTCTGACCAAACTCTACACCGCTCATAATTGTGGGGTGGCACCCGGCCACTCCCGCTTTGTATGCAGTGCATCTTTACTAGATTTGTTTCCATCTAGCGGACATCCTGACTTTGATGCCTACCAAGATTCCCGCCAGTCATACTAATCTGTTGTGTAGCTTCATCCAAGTAGATTGGAAGCCACCAGTGGTCCAAAAAGTGTTGAAGTGTTCTTTGGACAAGCGCACACCCTTGGTCGTCTTCACGACATTCATCATAGTTTTGATATTCTTGTGAAGCCAGAAAACCGAGCCTGACTTGCTTAGCATGTAATTCCACCAGACTGGTATTCATAAAGCGTATGTCAAAGATCTGAATCATATTGACTTGATGGTTATTTCTATCACGGTAGTCTTGCATCCATCCAATATCCATCTGACGTTGAATGTCCTCTTGTACAAAAGAGCATCCCTGATTGCTTGTTGAGCAGATCAGACAAGTGTTGTAATCGTGTCATGGCAGATTATGATATTGACTTTGCCTTGAGTGCATCACCACCAAATTGACGTTCATCGCAAGAATGTTGCGATTCTGAACAATGTTGGGATGCGTATGGGCCATACTGACCTCATGAATCCTGTTATCCTGAATCCATCCCAGATCCATCTGTTTTTGTAGAGCTGATTGCACTACGGAACACCCCTGATTATTCTTTGAGCAGGTATCAAACTGGTGATAATTGTGAGATGGCACATGACCGTACCCGCTCTGTCTGCAATGCATCCTAAACATATTGATTCCTAATAGGAGCACATCATAAATTTGATAACTGCGGCTAAATTCTTCCTCTATTAAATTTACTGTAGTCTTTTCATGTTGCAGCAACAGATTCATCTGAACATTTGGATTAGTATCTTTGAAAGATAAGATCCCGTTCCTGACAAGCTTCTGTACATCAGACTTGAAGCTGAGATAGTTCTCAATGTTGTGCCCCGATCCTCCTTGATGGTAAGGGCAAGTTTGATCCGCTTTAAACCAAAAAGGTGGATTTTCTGGTACTGTAAGAGGAGTCCTGGTTTGGACGTGCCCCTTGGCCAGTAGAAGTGGAAATAGTTCTGCGTACAACATCAGTATAGGGTCAAACCCTAATGGTCGTGTCGTATGATTGTTGTTATTGTACTGTGGACGAGCCTGTTGAAGAGGCTGTTGTCGCCTTTGCTGATATTGTTGTTGACTTGGTTGGCTTTGAGCAACTTGAGGTTGATACGTCGGAGCCGACGTTGGGTTGATAGCGGGAGTTATTGCCGCTATTGGTTGATACCTTCTCCTTTGCTTTTTGAGAGAGATATTACTGATCTTCTGCTCTTTCTTCTTTTGGAAAGCACTATTGTATCTCTTAGTACTGCTAGATGGCTCTGCATCTTTGACCAATCGTCCTTCCCGGACTGCTTCTTCAAGGCGTACTCCCATGTTCACCATTTCAGTGAAGTCACTGGGTGCACTTGCAACCATTCGGTCGTAATAGAATGAGCTCAAGGTTTTCAGGAAGATCTTTGTCATCTCTTTTTCCTCAAGAGGAGGACAGATCTGGGCGGCAATTTTACGCCATCTCTGAGCACACTCTTTAAAAGTTTCTTTGTCCTTCCGCGACATTGCTCTGAGTTGTTCTCTATTTGGATTCCATGTCCAAGTTGTATTTATACTACTGAACAAAGGCTGCGCCAAGATCTCTGAAAGTACTGATCTTGGTGCGGTTTAAACCCATGTACCATTTGAGGGCGGCACCGGTTAAACTGTCTTGGAAATAGTGGATCAGTAGATGTTGATTTTCTGTCTGAGTAGACATTTTTCGAGCGTACATCACCAAATGACTTTGAGGGCAAGAGTTGCCTTTGTATTTTTCAAAGCCAGGCACCTTGAATTTGTGTGGTATATTTACATTAGGAACCAAACAGAGGTCTGCGGCGTCCTTTCCGAATAAGTCTTGACCGCGAATGGCATGCAGTTCCTTTTGCATTTCCAAGAATTGTTCCTGGAACTCATTCATACTTTTGTACATGTCTTTGTTTCCACCAGAAATTTCTTGTGGAATTTGTCCTTCCGGGACAGTGTGTACCACTGGTTATGGTATAGACATTATAGCGGTGACTCTTGGTGCTTCCATGCCCTGAAGTTTGTAACCTTCAGGAGTTGCTGTCATAAACCTTGCATCTTCACTTTCCCGAAGTTTGTAACCTTCAGGTCCAGTAGCTCCTGCCATGGTTTCTGGGTCTTCAGTGACCGGCGGGATATATCCTTCAGGTATAAAGTTGAGAGGCATGCCCCAGGGGAGACCCTTGGGCATGTTGTACCGAGGATGATTCTCATGTGTCTCCAATAAGGGTGTGGATGTAATCTCTGAGATCACAGTCCTTCGTTGTTGCTCCTGAGCTGCTGCCAGGGATTACACGTCACTGTGAAGTTTTTCCAAACTTTCCTTTAGAGCGCCGATTTATTCTCTTAGCTCTCTGTTCTCTTCCTCGAGATCGTCCATTTTCTTTTGTCGATTAGCCCGAGTATTATATGAGTGAGACAGTTTGACTCTAGAATCGCGACACATACGTGAGACTCAAAGATAATAAAAAATGTGTTATGTGAGAATGATGAATGATATGCAATGATATATTTTGTTTGTTTTTGTTTTATTCAAAAAGAAACTTCAACAAATAGATTGCAAATATCATACAGTGGGGGGGGGGACCCCTTTTATTGAATTTGAAAGATTGCAGTATTTTACAAGGAAAAGTACAGTATTTTACAAAGTGCTGTAAGGAAAATGGCTAAGCTCATGGATCCTAAGACCTCTCTGAAGAGATCTCAGATGCTGGTTCCTGTATTTTCCTTTTCTTTGCCCGGGCCTCTTCAGCCATTGTTGGGTCGTCAGTCCTTTGCCAAGTGAAATGAGCGAGCAAATTTCTTCGGTCTTCTTGACTCTCTATAGCATGCTATTCTAATATCTCAATCAGAGCATTCTTTTCTTTTAACAGTTCCTGAATCTTGGTACATTCCACATTGAGGATCTAGTACTTGTTTTTCCAAGAGCTATTCTCACGTTGAACTTTGTTGAGAGCCACCTGGAGTTTTTCCGCATCAGACATGAAATAAAGGACATATTCCTTTAACGGAAAAACTTCTTGGCGAGGGTAAGGCATCCTCAGCTTGAGGGCTCTAGTTTGCACCCAGTGGAGATAAGGTTCCATGGAGATACAGTTTGGTCTTCCTAGAGACTCTCTTCCTTTCTTGTGAATATGTTTCCAGGCATGCACTATTTCTTTCTTTAGTGCCCTGTCATTTTCCCCTTCCTTGAAGAAAAGACCTTCCAGATGAACATTATGTGGGATATTCTTCATCGGGTATCCGAGTTGACGGCGAGCTAAAATTGGATAGTAGTTGATTCCTTCTTTAGTTCCAATGAGGGGTACGTTAGGAAAATTTCCACATCTATCTATGATCTCTATCCCTTCATAAATCCTGTTGTACCAATCTATGTCAGAATTGGTGAGAGACATGATTCTCTGTGACCAATGTAGAGTACTCTTGTGATCCCAAAAAGCAGCAGACTTGGGTAAATGGGAAATGAACCATTTGTAAAGTAAGGGTACACAACATGTGATCATTCCTCCGCTGTACAAGTTCCTTAAGTGTACGGAATGATAAGCATCTGCGAGCAAGGTTGGTACGGGGTTCCCAATCAGAAATATCTTAATGGCGTTGGTATCGACGAAGTTGTCAATGTTGGGAAAAAGGAATAACCCATATATGAGCAGAATAAAGACGTCTTCGAAAGCAGATACGTTTCCTATACTAGCAAAGTACAGAGTTTTCTCTATCAGGAATTTAGCTGGTAAACCCTAGATTCCTCCTTTGGTGGTCATGTGAGTCCTAACTTCTGACTCATCCAAAGAGATTGCTCTTGCAATGGCCTGATCCTTTGGAATTTCTTCCAGTCCAGAAAATGGAGCTCGGTCAGTGATAGGTAAATCAATCAGATGGGAGTACTCTTCCAATGTTGGTGTCAGTTGGTAATCTGAAAAGGTGAAGCAGTGGTAAACCGGATTGTAGAAATGTATCAGCGTAGACAGGATACCTTCAACTACGTAGTCCCTTAACAAAGACAACAGCCCTCCGTGCTTAACTCTGAAAGCCTCAGGGTTGGTAACCATCCTTGCCAACTTTCTTAAATCCTCTAGTTTTGGAGCCTTGAAGGTGAACTTATGCGTCTTTCTTCTACCGAAATCCATAACGCAATCTCTGATATTTGCAATTATTGTTTAGTTTATTTTGAAAAAGATTTTTTTTCTTGTTTGAAATTTTTTTTTTAAATGAATGCAGCACAAAAAACATTGAAAAACATGGGTTCAAGGGTTCAACGTCACGAGCATGGAGTCATGGCTCTACCCATCCCCAAAGTTTGTACTATTTTGGTCAATTTTTGTACCAGTAAAACGGGTTCTAAGGTTCCCAAAATCATTGACCCCCATAGGGATATAAACAGCAAGCTGACTCACTCGAGCGAGCTGTAATATCCTAGGATGAATCTCATTTGAGTGTAGTATCACGTATCAACTATTCCCGATAGTCATCGCACTACCAAATGGTCATATGGTTAATGTCTACTAAATCTTCAAGGTCATGGGTACCACACTAGGAAAGACAATGCTTTCACGACAATCGGTCGTTCAACATCGACACTTCTATATGGGTACCTCGACTGATTCGGCAGGCTATCAAGATAGCTTGTTCGGGATTCACTCCCTATAAGTTTCTCCTGTCTATGCCGCCTTTATCTTAATGTTCTCTCAAACTTTCCACATGCGTATCAATCGCATTCCTATTTGACAGAAAAATAAACACAGATATCAAGTAGGAATAACAGTAAATATATATAGTTTATAGTATAGAAAATGCTAAACAACCTAGACCTCTTAGGAATTCTAATCCTAGTTTGGCTCCCCAGCAGAGTCGCCATTTTTCTGTAGCGTGCGATTTTTGTCGGTGACGCGACCACCTTACCGCATTGGTTGGAATTGGGTGCTACTTTCTGATTTCTTATTTATCCTATGAAGCTGGAAAGGAAAGGGAAGTTATCTAAAACTAACCTTGCACGCAAATGTTTTCTTTAACAAATGCTAAGAGATTGGGGGGTCCGGGGTCAGGTTATACAATGGGGAGTTGTCAATTACCCATCCTATATATGGTTATCCATAGATTGTTTGGCATTTTCTTTTGTTATCTACTTACTGGTGTTTATCTGTCATAAATGGGAAAGTTTCTCCTTTGGGAATGTTTGAGAGAGTATTTTTGTTGATTTTGAGTTTTTCGATATTTTTGGCAAGGTACTAGACCTAAAGTTTTTGTTATGTGTGCTTGCTAAGATTTCGCAATCTTATGCCTACGTATTCCCGTTAAAGAAAACAGGGAAATCAGAGCAATCATAGTTCCTCCTATTCTATGGGAGGAAATAGACGTTTTGGTGTCTTGTTCAAAGCCCAAGATTGAAGCTAAAGGTTATTTGTGTCTTGTTCAAAGCCCTAGATTGAAGCTAAAAGGTTTTGACTGAGAGAGAATTTGTCATCTCTAAAGGGAGAAATCTCATCTGTTTATCACAGTTGTTGGGTAACTGATTATAAAGGAGAATTACTTTAACTGGAATATATGGAATCCAGCAATGCCATAAGTTCCTTTATAAGGGATTTGTCCTGAAGGAGAAAACTTTAACTCAGTGTAGAGCAATGCCATTTTTCCTTAGGAATCTTTCATGCTAAGAGAGGGACATTGGCTTGGATGTAAATAATCCAGAGGCTTGCCACTTACAACAATTAGATGAAAGAAAGGGGATTTACCAGGATAAGAGATAGACTACATCTTGGATTTTTGAATCAACAAGTGTGCCACTTATAACAGTTATCTAGGATCAAGGTTTGTTTTGATTTTCTATTTTGATATGTGATTGTACAGAGAAATGCCTTCCTACAGAGAGATTTTGATTTCCTCTGAGGGGATGTTGGTTTTTTTGTGTGCCTTGATCAAAGCCCAAGGTTGAAGCTAAAAGGTTGACTCTGTTTAGGGAGTTTTATATCTGTCTTGTACAAAGCCCAAGATTAAGGCTGAAGAATACTGACTCAACAAGAGAGTGTTTTATTTGTCTTATACAAAGCCCGAGATTGAGGCTAAAGAATAAAGAATTGACTCTTTTTTGGGAAGATCATTATACAAAGCCTAAGAGGAGGCTAGAAGGAATTGACTCTTCCGGGGAATATTTTGTCTGTCTTGTACGAAGCCCAAGATTGGGGCTAAAAGGGATTGACTCTACTGATGAGAGGTTTTATCTGTCTTGTACAAAGCCCAAGATTGAGGCTAAAAGAATTGACTCCAACTGGGGAGGTTTTATATGTATCTTGTACAAAGCCCAAGATTTAGGCTAAAAAGGATTGACTTTACTGGTGAGAGTTTTTATCTGTCTTGTACAAAGCCCAAGATTGAGGCTAAAAGAATTGACTCCAATTGGGGAGATTTTATATGTGTCTTGTACAAATCCAAAGATTGAGGCTAAAAGGGATTGACTCTACTGGTGAGAGGTTTTATGTATCTTGTACAAAGCCCAAGATTGAGGCTAAAAGGGTTAACTGACTCAATTGGAGAATGTTTATATGTGTCTTGTACAAAGCCCAAGATTGAGGCTAAAAGGTGCTGAGGGATGATCATTATACAAAGCCTAAGAGGAGGCTGGTTGGGGGAATTTCTTATATAAAGCCTAAGAGGAGGCTAACTTCTGCTGAGGATTAGTGAGATCCAGAGACAGGTCCAAATTGGGGAATCAACTCTTGCTGAGGGTTGCAGAAGAGTTGAAATATCAGATGCCTTGAGGTTTTGAGTTTTCTGAGGGTTTTACTGGGAGTAACTTGACCCTAGCTGGGGAAATTTAAAGTGAGAGTTTAAAGATTGAGTTTTGAAACCTATGGAGGTTTTAACTCTGTTGGTAAGAAAAGGTTTATCTTTGTATGATGCCCAAGAGGAGGCTGATGTTTTAAGGGATGAGAATTAACCCTAAACTGGTCTGATGTTTTGAGATTCTGACTCTCTGGAGGATTGAACTATCAAAGGATAATTAAGTTCTGTCCTATACCTGTAGGAGGTCTTTGGGTCCTTGTATTAAACCCAAGAGGAGGCGTGAGAACTTCTAAGAAGCCTGAGGGTCCCTGTACAAAGCCCAAGAGAAGGCTAGGGATGCTTTTACGAAGCCTGTGGGTCCAAACCTAAGAAAAGTTTAAGAAAGGTTTCACCGGGAATAATCCTTTCTTAGTGAACAGTTCGAGGATTTGAAGAAATTCAAGAGAGGTTTCACCGGGAATTAATCCTCTCTGGGGAAATGAATTTCTTGTACAGATTTCTAGTAGTGACAGTCTTGAGAAAAGTTTCACCGGGAATAATGCCTTTCTCTGTTCCATATTGTATAAGCCCAAGAGGAGGCAAGACTGTATCTGAAATTTCCTATGGGGAACTAGTTTTGACTGTGTTGAAAGAGTGACCACTGGTTTGATCTAACCCTAGACCTAGTTGCTGGGGAAAAATCTAAGCAGATATACATGCATATATATATATATACAGATGAAATATATAAACAAGTATGTATAAAAGCTGGTAAAAACTTATAGGTGAGCAAGCTTCCAGTGTTATAAACACATCTGTATGGTTAGTTATTCAAGGAATTGAAGAAAGTTTTGATAACAACCATGAATTTAAATGTAAATTAAATGGAAAGTTGTTTTAAAAGGAAGTTTGGGGCTTATACTCAAGGAGAGGCCCAAATAAATTCTTTCGAAAAGGCGACGATCGCGTCGTAGTTTTGAAAACAACAGAGGGACTTATACAATGACTGAGGCCCAAATTATTGTATTCGCAAAAGAGGTTGAGTCTTACACTCTATTAGAAGCCCAAAGTTTATTTTTATACAAGAGATGTGGCTTACAACTCAAGGAGAGGCCCATATGAAAAGAAACAGTGATTGCACTGTCATTTTGAAAATTATACTGAGACTTATACAATGACTGAGGCCCAAATTATTTATGTACAAAGGGATGGGTCTTACACTCTATCAAGAGGCCCAAGAGTTTATTAAAAGAATAAGGATGGGACTTACAACACAAGGGGAGGCCCGGATGAAAATTGTTTGAAAAGCCGCGATCGCGCCGAGATTTTTGAAATCGTATCAGGACTTATACAATGACTGAGGCCCAAAAAATGGTTTATTTACAAAGGGATGGGTCTTACACTCTATTAGAGGCCCAAAGTGTTTATGTGAAGTTTGAAAAAATCAAAATTTAGAGGAAACCCTAATTTTGAATTTAAAAGATATAATTTTCAAAGGAAATTAAATAAAAAATGATATAAAATATCAAATATATTTAAAAACAAGTTGTCAACTTTGAAAAATATTTTGAAAAATCATGTTTAATCACATGAAAGCTTGAAATCCATTTGGAATGAAAAGATCAAAGTGGGAATTTCAATTTAAAATGTTTAAAATAAATAAAAATGAAATTAATTACAAAAATTCTAACTATATTAAATAAATAATATAAATTGGATTTTTTTTTGTAAAATAAAATAATTTAACACTTTTGTGACTTTTTGAAAAAAGAAACAATAAAAAATTATAAAAAATGAGAGAGAAATTAATTTTGGAAGTTATTAAAAAATGGTGAAGAAAAGTGAAAGAAAACAAGTGATAAAAAAATAGGATGGCCCTCCCAAGGTTTGAACCCATGCCCTTGAGGTGGAGGGTTTAAAACTTTACCAACTAAGCCAAGTGCGTTGGCTGATAGAGTGTGGCAAAAGTGAATAATATGTGAAACTCCCTTTGGAAAATAGTTTAAAAAAAAAACCAAAAGGTCTGGGGCGAGGGGGATTCGAACCCCAGACCTCTCGCTTGCTACACACACACACACAAATACTAGTGTTTCCACTAGGGTGCAATGCCAGTTCAAACATATAATGGCAAGTGTATAATATATACTATGTTTAGTTCTAAAAAACCTGAAGAATGGTGCCATGGCCATCTTCTTCCTTGGGCAATCATCAGACTTGCGTGAAGCAAGCTATCTCCCTCGTTTCTCAACCATTTTACAAGATGTAAAAATGAAACTTATGCGTTTTTTAATAAGGAACATGATGGTTCTTTTCAATTTTGTTTAAATTAAGTGTAACAAAAGATATCACGTTGTAACCAGATGAACCCTAAAAAATGCAAGAACTAAATGAAATCCATACACATGAGATAAATAGCTATTGATTGAGGGAAAATGATCTATGAACATCCAGAAATACAATGGTAACTTGAAAACATATTTATGATGCATGATTCATTGAGTTTGAAAGTTTAACGCTTACCTCTGCAAAAAGGAATCTATTTCAGTGGTAGAGGTGTTACAGAAGTGAAACAAGGACCTGGATAGCTTCCTTAGGCCTCAAGGATTGTGTTGCAACCTTCAGGATGTTTTGAAACTCTTTGGATAGGCTGGCTCAACTCTGACTGTAATTGATCCAAGTGAGAAATGGAGATGATGATCCTGATGTTTCAGAAGTGTGAGGAGTGTTTGATCAGCTCATATATGATATATGGAATGTGTTAGAACAATTGGTGGTGATGGAATGGCTCTCTAATGAAAAATTCGATAATGACTTGCAAATGAAGGCATTTTTGGAGTGAAAGAGATATTTTGAGTAAAGGAATAGTTTGGGTGCTTTGGTGTACTCAAACTAATCACAATTGATGTCTATTTATAGTGCAACAAGTTTGTTTTGGCATCAATAGTGAATGGAGGCTTGGACAGTCCCTTGGCCAATGTTGATCAAAAGGAATCTCAAATCTCCTCTAGCCATTGACTTGAGGTTAGGGCACAAGCTATGAGTCCTTTGGTCCAAAGATAGGGCTTGACTCAATTCATTTAGCAATGTCTTGATGCTTGCCACCTTGTGAATCCATTGAATGCATTGAAACAAAATTGGAGTCTTTGAGATTTCTAGCCTTTTTAGGTGACACATAGCTATATGTAGATCCTTGGACTTGGAAGGCTTATGGATCAGATCTTTTACCTGTGATGTTATCCTCTGAGGCATTCAAATGGATGACAAGGCTTGCAATTGCCTAACTTAACCAATTCGAGCAAAAATGCACAAATCTGTCTTGTACAAGACAGTTTAAAAATGTCATCTTGGGAGGATCATATCTCCTTGCTCAAATGGAGTTATGGAATGCTCATGTACAAAAGCCCTTATATGGTACAATTCATGTGTGATCATAGCTTGTCATGAAACTATCTGGACTTAGTTGAAAAATCCCCATGAACATTGATGTTCAAGGCTGAAACTTAGGCAGTTTTGTACTAAGTGTTAAATCTTTGATTTTTCACCACTTTGATCCATTCATAACCAAAAATCCATGAAGAATTATAGTTTCATGTAGTTGAAGCTTTTTTAGAATGTAGGAAGACCTACAAATCAGGCTTTGGATCACTCAAAATAGCTGCTTGGATCAAAGGTTATGGCCCTTGGAAGTTGGCACCAAAACCATCCAAACTTAGTAACTTAGAAAATTTTTCAATTTTTCAAGATTACCTCTTTTACAAGTTATCATGATTATCTTGATCAATTCTTGTTCAAATGACATTATAAATCATATCTTATGAAAATATGAGTCATAAGGATCATTTTTGCCAAAAAAGTTATGTTTTGACTTTTGGCTCCGGAGCGGTTCGGCGCAGAGAAACCCTAATTCCCGATTTTTGAGGAATGCATTCTCCGAGGGTGATTTAACTTTGAAAAGGGACTCCTAGGGTTATTTTGAGCACATTGAGTCATATTTTGAAGCCTTGGCTCAATCTCCTATGAAAATTTCACTCTGGAGGCTGTAGCGCGATTTTTGTGGTTTCGAATCACTATCGCTTTGGTACTACAGTTCGATTCATTTTTTTTATCCTGTGAAGCTAATTAAGGAAGGGAAATAGATGTCTCCAATTAACCCTGCTTGCATACTGAGGTTAAACAGTCAAAACTGATGGTTTACAGATGCTATCAAAATAGGGGGGTCTGTCTTAGGTTATTTCGTTTAAAAACACAATGTCTAGACTATTTGCGAGGCTTTTGATAAGGTACTAGGTCTGATGTTTTTTTATTGATGTATGGAGATACCAGACTTTGAGTTTTTGATTAGTATGCTCGCTAAGATTTTGCAATCTTATGCCTATGTATTCCCGTTTAACGAAACAAGGAAATCAGAGCGATAGTAGTTCCTCCTATTCTATGGGAGGAAAGAGATGTTTTGGTGTCTTGTTCAAAGCCCAAGATTGAAGCTAAAGGTGATTTGTATCTTGTTCAAAGCCCAAGATGAGAAGCTAAAGGGTTTTAAAAGGGAATGTGTCATCTCTAAAGAGGAATTGTTGATGTTTGTATGCTGTGAGCAAAGCACAAATTTGATGCTAAAAGGTTGATTGACTCAACCAGAGATTTCTTTATTCAAATCCTAAGAGGAGGCTAGAAGTTTGACTTTTCCAGGGAAAATGTTCTTTCTGTCTTGTACAAAGCCCAAGATTGAGGCTAAAAGGGATTTTGACTCTGTTGGGGAGAATGTATCTTGTATAAAGCCCAAGACGGAGGCTGAAAGGGTTTGACTCAATAAGAGAGTACTTTTATCTGTCCTGTATAAAGCCGAAGACGGAGGCTAAAAAGGCTGACTCAACAAGAGAGTCTTGAACAGATGATTGACTCAACAAGAAAGTCTAAAGGTTTGATTAACTCAACAAGAGAGTCTTTTATACTCAACAAGAGAGTGATTTGCTGTCTCGTACGAAGCCCGAGATTGAGGTTAAAAGGAGATTGACTCAACAAGAGAGTCTTTTATACTCAACAAGAGAGTGTTTTATATGTCTTGTACAAAGCCCAAGACGGAGGCTAAAAGTGGTTGACTCAACAAGAGAGTCTGAAAAGGTTAGCTCCGCTGGGGAGAATCATTTGTACAAAGCCCAAAAGGAGGCTGACTTACTGCTGAGGATTATTGAGATCCTGAAGCGGGTCCAAGTGCGGGGAACTCTCATGAGAGAGACCGGGTTTCTGCTGGAGATTGATCCAGAGTGATCGGTGTTTTTTCCTATGTTTGAAAGGAACTTGAGAATGTCTTTGAGACTCAAGAGGTTTAGACTATCCAAGTCTAGAGTTTTATCTATTGTAGAATGCCCAAGAGGAGGCGCGGGCATTAAGGGATGGATATCAACCCTAAGATAGCCGGAGTTTTGAAGCTGGAAAGACTGCTCTAGCAAAGGATGACTAAGTTCTGTCTTATACCTTTAAGAGGTCGTCAAGGTCCTTGTATTAAGCCCAAGAGAAGGCATGAGAACTTCTAAGAAACCGAAGGGTCCTTGTACAACGCCCTAGAGGAGGTGGGGATCCTTTTAGGAAGCCTGTGGGTCCCCAAACCAAGAGAAGTTCAAGAAATGAAATTCACAAAGAAGAGATCATTCCAGAAAAGTTCAAGAATTTGGAAGAAACTCAAGAGATGCCATTCACGGAGAAAAGATCATCTCTGGGGAGTTAGAGTTTCTTTGACAATTTCTAAGGGTGACAGTCTGAGAAAAGGTTCACCGAGAATACTTCCTTTCTCTTTGTTCCATATTGTTTAACCCCAAGAAAAGGGAAGACTGTATCCGGAAATTCTATGGGGATCTAGTTTTGTTTGTATTTAAAGAGTGACCAACAGGGCTTTACCTAGTTCTAGACGTAGTTGTCGGGGAAAACTCTAAATAACTGTACTAGTATTACACAGTGGATATGTGACAAGTATATAAAAGGATGTGAAAGAAGACTTACAGTGAAACAACCCCACAATACAGTTATATACATATGAAAGCGGTAAATGAAAGCGGATAAACACTTACCCGTTGTAGAGCTTCCATGTTATTTTGTTAGTTGTTCAACAAAGAAATTAAAGAAAGTTTTGATAACAACAGTATTTGAATTCAAAATCAAATGAGAAAGTGTTTTGAAAAGATTGTTGGGGCTTATAGCTCAAGGAGAGGCCCAAGTTTTAACGATGATTGCACCGTTGTTTTAAAAACTGTACAGAGGGACTTATACAATAGGTGAGGCCCAAAAAGTTTTTATGTATAAGGGGATGAGTCTTACACTCTATTAGAGGCCCAAAGATTTATTTTTGTACAAGGAATGAGACTTACAACTCAAGGAGGAGCCCTGGGTTATTTGTTTGGCAACGGCGATCGCGCCGAGGTTTTTGAAAACACAGTGGGTCTTATACAATATCTGAGGCCCAAATCATTTTGGTTCCAAAAAGGGGTTGGGTCTTACACTCTATTAGAGGCCCAAAGAAATTTAAAGAAAAGAAATGGGGCTTATAACACGAGGGTAGGCCCAGATGATTTGATTTTTGAACTGGCGATTGCGCCGAGATTTTTCTTTTAACGCAAAGGGACTTATACAATATCTGAGGCCCAAAATTGTTTTGGTTAAAAGGGGATTGGGTCTTACACTCTATTAGAGGCCCATGAGTGTTTGAAAATGATTTGTTTTAGGGTGATTAAGATCAAAACCCTAAATTAATTTCAAAATGTATTTTAATTAAATAAAAATTTAATTAAAATGATCAAAATTATCAAACATGTGTGAAAAACAAGTTGTGATTTTGGATTAATGTTTCAAAAATCATGTTTATATCCACAAAATGATTGGAAACCAATTAAATTTGGAAAATCAAGGAGGAAAAAATATTTTAAATGTTAAAAAACAAATAAAAGATTAATTCTTTGCAAAAATACCAAGTATATAAAATAAATAATATTTTTGGGAATTTTTGGCAAAATAAAATATTTTAACATTATTGTGAATTATTAAAAAAAGAATCAACTCAAAATCATTAAAACTCAGAGAGGAATTAATTTTTGAATCAATTAAATAAAATCACAAAATTCAAATATTCAAATTTGTGAAAAAGGCGCCAAGAACATGGGCCAAGAACACGCGCGAAGGGAGTTTTGCGCAAATTTGCATTTTCTATCCAATCTCACTGAATACTTGATGAAATCACACAATCCACATATCAATCTGCTCGTTTTCACCTCACGATCATGTATATGGTCTTTAATTTCATTTATTTTAAGCATAGAATAAGAAATCAAGACAAAACCTCAAGAACCCTAAACTTTGCATGAAGACTGAGAATTTTGATACACGATTCAAACAAAGCAATTAATTGAGGGGAAACATTCTATGCATGATTATAAACATTTGGTAAAAGTATTGTGCGAGGAAATATGCATAGATTAAGAGATGACCAAGTTTAGGCTTGCGTGAAGGTCGTGACAGCAAGAGCAATGTGATTTTTGAGTTGGAGGTGTTACAGATGAGTTGTGATGATCTGAACGGCTTCCCTACATCATATGGAGTGTGATTGAATGCTTGGACTTGATTGGAAATGGTTGGATCACGTCATGGCATCTCAACTACAACTTGATTGAAAACATGAGCAACTGGCTGGTGATTCTGAGAAATCAATGTTACAGTTGTGTGTTTAGTGTTTGATCAGCTCACATATGATGTTTATGAGGTGTGTGTATGTGTGTGTGTGATTGGTTTGGTTGGAATTGCTCTCAAACTCAAAACCCGATAGTGACTTACTTTAGAAGGAAATTTTGGAGTGAAAGAAGAGATTTTGAGGAAAGCATCAATTTGATGGCTTTGGTGTACTTAAACTGAGCACAAATGAGCTCTATTTATAGTAGAACAAGTTTATTTTGCAAGCAATAGTGAATGGTAACTACAACAGATCATTGTCCAATTGCATCACTTTGGAATCTTAAGTCTCTTCTAGCCATTAACTAGAGGTTAGAGCACAGGCCTTTGGTTCCCTAGTTCAGAGATCATCCTTGACTCATTCAGTTGGAAAAGGCTCAGTTCATGCCACCTTGGTGCATCCATTGAATGCTCCAAAACAAAATTGGAGTCTTGTCCCCCTTTTAGACATTTGTAGGTTTGGCATGCTATTTTTAGTTCCAAAGACTTGGGAGGCTTATGGATCAGCGTTTGTCCCTCCTTGGTCTCCCCCTGAGGTGTTCATATGGATAAAATTGTTTGTCATTTGCACAATTTGATCAAATCGAGCAAAATGCACAAATCTACCTTGCCATGACAATTGCAGCAAGGCATATTGCCACTGTCATTACTCTTAGCTCAAATGGGATTTGATGGAGTTCTTTGCCATTTTGGAAAGCTCTCATATGATACAACATGTGGGTGATCATAGTTTGTCTTGACACTTTTTGGATCTAAGTGAAAAATGCCCTTACATTTTGAAAAAAGTGAAACAAATTCTGACTTTTCACTAAGTGTTGGAAAAGTGGCATTTTCATGTTTTTGTCATTTTGGTCACTCCATAACTAAAAATCCATGAAGAATTGGAGTGAGGTGTAGTTGACACTTTTAAAGTATGCCATGAGAGCTATAAATCCATCATTGGATCAGCCAAAATGGTTGGTTGGATCTCAAGTTATGATCCTTGGAAGTTGGTACCCTAGCCACTTTGTTCCATAACTAAGTTTTTTATGGTTACCCCTTTTACTAGTTATCCCAATTTTCTTGATTTTTCTTTATGAATGATGATTCCAATCACACATTAACATCATTTTAGGGTTAGGGAACCACAATTGATCAAGAAATCGAAAAGTCAAACTTTGACTTTTGGGCACAGTTGACTTTTTATCAGATGAATTCCAAACTGTGCGATCCTCTATGAAATCAAGTCCTTGACCTAAATCAAACTTGATGGATTGATTTCATAGGTGTTATAGGGTGTATTGAATCATGTCCCAAGGTTTCAGAGCATGTCCTGGTCAAAAGTCAAAGGTACAGTTGACTTTTCTCGCGAAACCCTAATTGTGGTCCTGATGAAATTGAAACTTGTGAATCAAGCTTCTTGGATCAATCCATTGTTAAAAATGGATCAATGTAGTGTATTAGGGTCCCTCAAATCATGTCTTGAGGTCTTGGCTCATGTTTTGTCCCAAAAGTCAACTTAGGGGTGAATTAGGTCAAGAAACCCTAATTCCTGATTTATTTATGAATGCATCCCCTGAGGCTAAATTGACTTGATGATTGGGTTTATGAGGTCCCTTAGAGTATTTTGGGTTATGCTTTGAAGCATTGGCTCATGGCCAGAGGAAAATTTCCATCTGGAGGCCCTGGTCGACCAAAACCCTAATTTGATGACACTGGCGATCTCGAGGCTTGATCCACTTGGAATGTTGCAACCATGTGCTTGATTCTTGATGTGGGAGTCCTTTTGATCCATTGTGGATGTTTTATAGGTTTAGACAAGTTGAAGATCGTGTTATTCCTTGATTGATCCTTTGTCTAAGAGCTCTGAGGGGGCTTAAAACCCTAAGTTTGATTGTAGTGGATGCGCACCCATCTTTGGGGAGACTAATGAGGTATGATGGTCCATCCATATTGTGATGATGATTTGCACAATGATGGGAATCTTAGTGGTCAAAATTTGGGGTATGACAGATGCCCCTATTTAATCTTCTTGGACCCGAAGGTGTGAATGGCGAAGGTATTAGGGCATTCGGGGTGCAAGAGGATTAAATATCGGAATACCCGAAATTTTGATGGTGGTTATGAATGGTAGCTTACGCATTCATCTTCTTTTGCTAAGCGATGATGCTTAGAAAAGTTAAAACTTCCCCTCGATCCTGGTTTCCTACCAAGGATCTGGTCTCAGTTTCTGATGTAAACTTCCCCTCGATCCTGGTTTCCTATCAAGGAACTGGTCTCAGTTTCTGATGTAAACTTCCCCTCGATCCTGGTTTCCTACCAAGGAACTGGTCTAAGTTTCTGATATAAACTTCCCCTCGATCCTGGTTTCCTACCAAGGAACCAATCTCAGTTTCTTTTGTCAATAAACTTTCTTGACAAGGGACGCTGTTCGTAGCGGTTTTCCTCAAACTTCTCGCCGACTTTTCCCAGGGAGATGCCATCTGATGGGAAAAACTTTTGATGTCAGACTTGCTGGGGAAGCCCATTCGTCTGAGTTGTAGAGGTGCACAAACTTCTGTGTTGGAGACGCCATTTGCTGACTCTACTGGGGAAAGCAAGTCTCTTGAGAGATTGCTGTCTGCTTGGGGATATTACATCATACTTTTCCTCTAGACCTTCTCGAAGAAATGCCATGTGATGTAATCCAATCCTGAGGTACTGCTGACCTTTTTTGTCAGCGAATTTTCCAAAGGAGAACTGCTGTATTGCCGAATCTTTGATTAAGAGGCTTTCTCTGGGGATTTTCCTTAATCCGGGAAAGCGAAGATATCATCTTCAATGGCGAAGAGTGATATTTATCGAAGGTTTCTCTTGCTTTTCAGAGGTTCAAGTTATCAAAGTGGTCGAAGACTGTCTTTTGGAGAGAGATTGCTTAGATGAGGCATTTACTGACGAGGAAAGAACTGACAACTCAATTGAGAAGACTTTTTATCACTAGGGGACAAGACCGACTAGAGAAATAGTGATGCAATATGAATATGAATGTAAATCAATAATGCATGATGTATGTATGTATATACTCACAAAACTGACACGACATACGGACTAATAGATGAACACGACTGGGTACTCGGCCACTGCGGGGGACGAAGAGGTACCACTGGGTTCAAAATAACAATTCTGCCTTGCTTAGGAGAGATAGTCCCTGTGGGGAAAACCGTTGGTCGGGCTTAGGAGATAAGAATTCTGCCGGGGATGTCATATGAAACACGGTCTCTGACACAGTTGATCCTTCATTCAGGCGTACCAATTCGAGAAGGAGCACTTTGATTCTGCATTTTGAAGTTCGATTACTTCTGGAGAAGCGGCCGACGTTCTTTCGATGTTCAACAATCAAAAGAAATTACCATCTTTATTTTGAAAAGCAGAAAAATTTTGACAAGTAAATTCATTTTTGTTTTATTTCAAGAATCGTTAATCACATTAAAGCGTCATTCTGTAAATCTAAAACAAATAAGAATTGCAAACAAAAGCACTAGGGCTCAAATTTTATTGATAGGATGGAAATCAGCCAAACGCGTGATTCCATGGAGTATTTACAAAGTTAAAAAATGGTAATTTAAAGGAAAAGGGCTACATTGAAACATAACGACTGCTATCCTTCTACCAACTTTGAATTCAAGACATCCTGAGCTTCTGTCGAAGATGACCTTGACTGGAGTCTTCCTGATGGATGGCATGACTGCTGCTGAGGGATTTGCCCCTTTGCTGGACGTAGTTACTTGCCATTAATCCCTAACTTTTACCTGGATTGTACTTTGAGATTTCCAATCCACCGGGATGATTTTTTGATTATGTCTCTAATTTTTTCCTGGACCGCCCTTTCAGGTTTTCAATCCACCGAGACGTTTTTTTTATTATTTAGGCGAAGTATTTCTTGACTACATCAACATTCGTGGGGTAGGCAAATTCCTCTCCATCCATGGTTACGAGTCTCAAGGCGCCACCTGAGAAGGCTTTTTTGACCACATAGGGGCCGTCATAATTCAAAGTCCACTTGCCCCGGGAATCTGTGAGAAATGATTGTATCTTTTTGAGCACGAGGTCTCCTTTCCTGAAGATGCGAGGTCGGACCTTTTTGTCAAACACCTTCTTCATTCTTTGCTGATACAACTGACCATGGCATAGTGCCGTTATTCTTTTCTCTTCGATCAAATTTAGCTCATCGTGCCGACTTTGACACCATTCAGCCTCTGTTAGCTTAGCTTCCATCAATACCCAGATTGATGGGGTCTCTACTTCTATGGGGAGCACTGCTTCCATGCCATATACTAGATAGAAAGGGGTTGGCCCTGTTGAAGTGCGGACAGATGTGCAATAACCGTGAAGAGTAAAAGGGAGCATCTCGTGCCAGTCTTTGTAGGTTACAACCATCTTTTGAACAATCTTCTTAATGTTCTTGTTAGCCGCTTCTACCGCGCCGTTCATCTTAGGCCGGTAGGGAGACAAGTTATGGTGTTCGATCTTGAACTCAGCACATAATTCTTTCATCATCTTATTGTTCAAATTAGATCCATTATCAGTAATGATCTGGCTTGGAACACCATAACGGCAAATGATATTGTTTTTGATAAATAGGACCACCACCTGTCGGGTTACATTGGCGTATGACGCTGCGTCGACCCACTTGGTGAAGTAATCAATGGCTACCAGGATGAACCGATGTCCGTTCGACGCTTTAGGTTAAATCATACCAATCATGTCGATTTCCCATATAGAAAAAGGCCATGGGGAAGAGAGAACTTTGAGATGCGTTGACGGTACATGGATTTTGTCTGAGTATATCTGACACTTGTGACATCTCCTCATGTACTTGTAGCAGTCGGATTCCATTGTCAACCAATAGTACCCTGCTCTCAGAATTTTTCTCGTCGTTGTGTGTCCATTGGCATGAGTGCCAAAGGATCATTCGTGGATTTCTTTCATCAGCATGTTTGCTTTTGGTCTGTCTACGCATCGGAGCAAGACCATGTCAAAATTTCTCTTATAGAGTGTATCACCGCTCAGGAAGAAACTGCCTGCTAGCCTTCTGAGGGTCTTTCTGTCCTTTTTGGATGCCCCAGGAGGGTACTCTTGTTTTTGAATGAAGCATTTGATATCGTGATACCAAGGTTTATCGTCTATGACTGCTTCAATCGCGAAGATGTAGGCGGGCCTTTCTAGGCGCATTATGTTAATCTTAGGTATGTCATTCCATTGACCTACACTAATCATGGAAGAGAGGGTGACTAATGCATCAGCCATGTGATTCTCTTCACGAGGGATGTGATGAAACTCGATTTTGTTGAAGAATGGTAACAACCTTCTCGCGTAGTCTTTGTAAGGGATCAATCCTGATTGGTACGTGTTCCAATCTCCTTTGATCTGATTGATAACCAGGGCTGAGTCACCATATACATCCAAGTTCTTAATTCTCAAGTCAATCGCTTCTTCGAGACCCATGATACAAGCTTCGTATTCGGCCTCGTTGTTTGTGCACTTGAATGTCAGTCGGGCGGTGAAAGGAACGTGGGTACCCTGAGGTGTTATGATGATTGCCCCAATTCTGTTTCCACATTGATTGACAGCTCCGTCAAAGATTAGTCCCCATTGGGAACCTGGTTCTGGCCCTTCACTTGGTAGCGGTTCATCACAATCTTTCATTTTCAAGTACATGACATTTTCGTCTGGGAAGTCAATTCTGACTGATTCCTGATCGTCAATCGGTTTATGAGCCAAATGATCGGCTAAAATACTTCCCTTGATGGCTTTCTGAGCATGGTACTCGATGTCGTATTCTGATAGCAACATCTGCCAACGGGCAATCCTTCCCGTGAGAGCAGGTTTTTCAAAGACGTACTTGATTGGATCCATTTCGGAGATTAACCAAGTAGTGTTACAAATCATGTACTGGCAGAGACGTTTGGCTGCCCAAGCCAGAGCACAGCAAATTTTCTCAAGCATAGTGTACCGAGTCTCGCAGTCGGTGAATTTCTTGCTCAGATAGTAAATGGCAGACTCTTTCCTTTTCGTTTCGTCTTGTTGGCCAAGTACACAACCCATTGAGTCTTCCAAGACTGTTAGGTAGATGATCAGTGGTCTTCCTTCCACTGGAGGTGATAGAATTGGCCGGTTCAACAGGTGTTCCTTGATACTGCCGAAGGCGGTTTGGCAGTCTTCTGTCTAAACGCAGTCCTGGTTCTTTTTAAGTAATTTGAAGATTGGCACGCATGCACAGTCATGAGGAATATGAATCTAGAGATGTAGTTCAAACGTCCCAGGAATCCCCTGACTTGTTTTTTAGTCCTCAGAGAAGGCATTTCTTAAATGGCCTTGACCTTGTCAGGATCAACCTCAATTCCTTTATGGCTGACGATGAACCCTAAAAGTTTTCCTGAGCGGACACCGAATGTGCAATTATTGGGATTCAAGCGGAGTCTGTACTTTCTCAACCGCTCGAATAGTTTTGACAGGTGGGTCACATGCTCCTCTTCTGTCTTAGATTTGACAATCATATCATCGACATATACCTTGATTTCGTTGTGTATCATGTCATGAAACAGAGTTATCATGGCCCTTTGATAGGTTGTCCCGACGTTCTTTAAACCGAACGACATTACCTTGTAACAAAAAGTGCCCCATGGGGTAATGAATGAAGTTTTCTCCATGTATTTCGGCGCCATTTTTATCTGATTATAGCCCGAGAATCCATCCATGAAGGGGAATACTTTGAACTTTGCTGTATTGTCTACCAGCATGTCAATGTGCGGTAAGGGAAAGTCGTCCTTCAGACTAGCTTTGTTCAGATCCCTGTAGTCTACACACATTCTGACCTTTCCGTCCTTTTTCAGAACTGGCACTATGTTGGCTAGCCATTGAGGATATTCGGATGTGGCGAGGAAACCCGCGTCAATCTGTTTCTGCACTTCCTCTTTGATTTTGATGGCCATGTCTGGGTGAGTCCGTCTCAACCTTTGTTTTACTGGCGGACATTCCGATCTTAATGGTAGATGATGTTCCACGATGCTGGTATCCAACCCTGGCATGTCCTGATAGGACCAAGCGAATACATCGGGAGATTCTTTGAGAAGCTTTATCAAACTTTCTTTGACAGTCGGACTAAGTATGGCCCCAATCTTGATCTCTTTTCTCTCTTCTTCTAAACCCAAGTTGACCGTTTCCAACGACTCTTTGTGAGGTTTAATGGACCTTTCCTCTTGTCTGAGTAATCGGGAGATCTCCTCTAGAATTTCTTCGTCATCTTCTTCTTCAGCCTCAAATACCGGGAATTCAAAGTTGGGAGAAGGCATTGGATCGCATGTTTCAATGGGGTTTAAAACAAGCAATCTGCATGACGTGATGATTTGTGTTTTAGAAGAGATAGAGAGAATGCAAGAGTGTGTGCAGTGTAAATTTTTTGAACAATGCTTGTTTTTATTGTTTGAATTGTTTTTTAGGATTACCATTTTTTGAAAAAGTGAAAAGAGAAAACAGCAATTAATGCGGGAATTACAGAATGACTTTATTTTATTTATGAACTTGTCGATTCTTGAAACTACATCCCTATAAAACAAAACTCTGTCGCTTTGGGCGAAGCGAAGAGGGATATTTAGAGAAAGTGAGCCCTATCAAAACATCTGTTTCACCTGGGCAGGGTGAAAGCTTAAAACAAAGATGGCCATTACTTTGACTTATGAACAATCTTTGGAACATCGACTACAACAAATTGGCGGCAAAATCCTCGGTGAATCACAAAGTCTGGTACCTTCCTTGATTTGTCTTCAGAAATAACGCTGATTTCTGGTGGAGCAGGATCATTGAAATCTGTCTCCCAGGCAGAGTTGTCGTAGGAGGATTACTCAGTTGTATTTTGCATAGTATTTGTGCTCTCAGGCAAATCTCCCAATCCAGTTGGCTGGATGTCCTCGAGCCTGATACGAGAGCTTTCAGGAGTAGTGTACTTAACCTAGAAGTCGTATTTACCACTCGGTTGTCCTGAGGTGTCCCACACTTCTTTGGGACTGAAGGAGTCATCTCTCTCGATGACGTTGACCTCGGGAAAAGCATAGTTAAGGAATTCTAGTACTGCAAACTTTGCAAATTCATCGTCGCACTGGATATTTTCTGAATGACCTGAGTGTTGATCCTAAGACATGGTGGGGACGTAGGTATTTTTTTCAATGATGCTCAGCTGATTTTCATTGTTCGGCTGATTTTCTTGCCCCAAGTCTCCTGGGTCCGGCTTCCAGATAGGCATACCATCCATCGGGCCATAATAGTCGTGGTCAAAGTTGTCTTTCATCAGAGTGTCTTCCTCTAATGGTTTGGTGGAGCACGACATCCTTCTGGATCACAATCTCCATATATCATTTTGACATCCGCTCTCGGTATAAATCTCATACTCTGTACGGGATAGCAAAATGGCGTAGGCACTTCTTCCTGAGACATATAACCGTCCTCGTTAAGATAGGACTTCCACTCTTCACCTGTATCGGAGAAATTACCCTCGTTGATGGTATGTACTTCTTGAGATACTGGGTGAAGGAAACCTCTACTATGGAAGAAGTTCTGAATGGGATGAAAACTTTCATCGTTAGCAGCTGTTTGGGTACAGGTTACAGAAAAACCAAGACCTTTCTGTGTCTTGTTATCAGTAGGAATGACAAGTTGTCCCCATCCTTTTGCATTGTTACTTTTGATCACTTCGAGAGCATCTATGTACGAGGATACTGATGTTCCCTTCTCTAATTGATTCTCATTGCTTACCAGAAGTGCCTGGAACTGAGTTCCAACAACCTCCTCGGGTTTTACACAAGTGGACAATGATAGGTTACTCACGATCAAGGCCTGTTTTCCGCAGACTGTGACAAGTTGGTCATTCTTGACGAACTTCAGCTTCTGGTGAAGTGTCGAAGTGACTGCCCCAGCCTGGTGTATCCAAGGTATTCCCAACAAACAGCTGTATGTTGCTCGAATGCCCATGACCTAGAAAGTGATTTGGAAAGTATGAGGACCGATAGTTATGGGAAGGTCGACTTCGCCGATAACTGTTTTTCTGGACCCGTCAAATGCTTTGACGATGACCTCACTGCCTCTCATCGGAGATCCTTTAAATGATAGTCACATTAGAGTGGACTTCGGCATGACGTTGAGAGCCGATCCGGTATCTACCAGTACGCTGGCTAAGGCATCGTCCTGGCAGTTAATTGTGATATTGAGCGCCATGTTGTGACTTTTGCCATCTTCTGGCAATTCCTCATCACTAAACCCCAAGTTGTTGCAGGAAGTGATGTTAGAGACGATATTGTCGAATTTCCTTATCGACACATCCTGTTCCACAAAGGCCTGCTCTAAGACTTTCTATAGAGCCTCTTTGTGGGCTTCGGAACTGAGTAAAAGAGATAACACAGAGATCTTTGAATAAGTTTGTAACAGTTGATCAACGATGTTGTATTCACTCCTTTAGATGAGCTTCAGCATCTCATCATCGTTCTTTGAAAGGTTGGGATCACTGGATTGATCGACCGGTTGATCAGGAATTTCCGTTTAAGGTTCCTTTTCTCTGTTAGGTTCTCCAACTCCTCTATTGAAGATTCGACCACTCCGTGTTACTCGACTGATGTCTGTAATATTCACGACGGTGGGTAATGGAATTTCCTTTCCATTCTCTATTGTTGTTGCACCATATTTGTAAGGGATCGCCTTATCGGATTTGTACGGCACTGGTCCCGGTAGATAGATAACTACATGAGCCTTCTGATTTCTCTGACTGTCATAAGTAACTTCAATCAATTCCTGGTTAAGAACCTTCGATTCTTCAAGTAGAGGGATGATGGTACAAACATCTTTGGTCCTTTCACGATCGGGGATCACGATAACATCCTTAATCTGATCAGTGAAATAGTCTGGCATCCAGTTGATTGATCCAGAACTTGGACACGGTCGAATCTCTTTGGGAGCCAACTGACTTTGAAGGGCTGCTCGCACGAGGTAACATGCTTGATTATTTTCTGAGCAGACTCTACAGCGCTCGTAGTTGTGTGGTGGCACCTGGCCACGTCCGCTTTGAATGCAGTGTAACCTTACTAGGTCTATTTCCATAGATCGGACATCCTGACTTTGATGTCTAGTAGGGTTCCCATTAATCATACTGATTTGTTGCGTGTCTTCGTCTAGATAGATCAGAAGCCACCAATAGTTTAACAAGTGTTGTAAAGTTCTTTGAACGAGAGCGCACCCTTGGTTACTCTCACAACATACTTTACAGCTCAGATAATCATGTGAAGTGAGAAAACCGAGTTGGACTTGCTTGGCGTGTAACTCCACCAAGCTGGTATTCATCAAACGAATATCGAAGATTTGAATCATGTTAACTTGATAAGGATTTCTATCATGCTAGTCCTGGATCCACCCAAGATCCATCTGACGCTGGAGGGCCTCTTGTACAAAAGAGCGTCCCTGTTTATTTACCGAGCAAGTCAGACAGGAATTGTAATCGTGCCGCGGTAGATTATGATACTGGCTTTGCCTTGAGTGCATTGCCACTAAGTTGACATTCATTGCATGGATGTCGTGGTTCTGAATGATGTTGGAATTTGCATAAGTCATGTTGACCCCACGAACTCGATGCTCTTGGATCCACCCGAGATCCAATTGTTCCTGTAGAGCTGATTGCACCACAGAACATCCTTGATTGTCTTTAGAACAGATATCACACTGGTGATAATTGTGAGGTGGTATATGGCCATACCGCTCTATCTGCGATGCATCTTGACCAGATTGGTCCTCAACAAGAGTACATCATGAATTTGATAGCTATTGTTAGACTCTCCTTCTATCAAATTTACCGCAACTTTCTCGTGTTGAGGCAGCGGGTTCGTGAGAACATTCAGATTCGTATCTTTGAAAGATAAGACCCCTCTCCTAACAAGCTTTTGCACATCGGATTTGAAACTGAGACAGTTTTCTATGTTATGCCCTGATCCTCCTTGATGGTAAGGGCAAGTCTGATCCGCTTTGAACCAAAAAGGCAGATTTTTGGGTATTGTAAAAGGAGACCTGGTTTGGACGTGTCCCTTGACCAGTAAGAGTGGAAACAATTCTGCGTACAACATCAATATAGGGTCGAACCCTGGTGGTCACGTTGTACGATTGTTATTGTTGTACTGAGGAGGAGCCTGCTAAAGAGGCTGTTGTGTGCTTTGCTGATATTGTTGTTGAATTGGTTGGCTCTGAGCAACCTGAGGTTGATACGTAGGAACAGGCGCAGAGTTGATAGTAGGAGTTACAGCTGCTACTGGTTGGTACCGTCGCCTTTGCTTTCCGAGAGAGATATTGCCAATACCTTGCTCTTTTTTCTTAGGGAGAGAACTACCATATCTTTTGGTACTGCTTGATGATCCAACGTCTTTAACTAAAAGTCCTTCTCGGACTGCTTCCTCAAGATGAACTCCCATGCCTACCATTTTAGTAAAGTCACTGGGCGCACTGGCGACCATTCGGTCGTAGTAGAATGAGCTCAAGGTCTTTAAGAATATCTTTGTCATCTCTTTTTCCTCAAGGGGTGGACAAATCTGGGCAGCAATTTCACGCCATCTCTGAGCGTATTCCTTAAAGGTTTCCTTATCCTTCTGTGAAATATCTCTGAGTTGATCTCAGTCCGGTGCCATGTCCAGGTTATACTTATATTGCTGAACGAAGGCAGCGCCAAGATCTCTAAAAGTGTCGATCTTAGTGCGGTTTAAACCCATGTACCATTTGAGTGCGGCACCGGTTAAACTATCCTGAAAATAGTGAATTAGTAGCTCCTGGTTCTTTGTCTGAGTTGACATTCGTCGAGCGTACATCACCAAATGGCTTTGAGGGCAAGACTTACCCTTGTACTTTTCAAATTCGGACACTTTGAATTTGTGCGAAACTTTCACGTTGGGGACCAAACAAAGGTCTGCGGTGTCCTTTCCAAATAAATCCTGACCGTGAAGGGCTTGCAGCTCTTTCTGCATCTCCAGGAACTGATCCTGGAACTCATTTATTCTGTCGAACATACTTTCGTTTCCACCAAAATGTATCTGTGGAATCTGTCCTTTCGGGACAGTGTGTGTAATGCCCCGGTTTTTGTTAGATTTATTTAATCGAGTCGATTTAATTATTTTTATTATTATATTATTTTATTCTTGACTTTTATTTGGTAATATATTATTTTTCATCGTTATTATGTTTTATCGCGTTTTGAGAGCGTTTGCGAGATATTTGAGCTGAGGGTAAAATAGTCTTTTCGGGGTTTAGATATTTTTATATAAATAGAGATTTGAGAGAAATAGAGAGAAAAGAAAAAGAAGAGAAAGAAAAGAAAGAAAGAAGGAAAAGGAGAAGAAAGAAAGAGAGAAGAGGAGAAAGAGGAAAATCGAGGAAACCACCGTTTCAATCGCGAATAATCGGGTAAGGGTGAGAAGTTTCAATTATATCTTGCTTGTGTATGTATATGTGTTGTTCGTGGTAATTGTTTTGGTTGTTTTCACAACTTTTTCTCATTTTATAAATTGATGAACAATTGATGGAAATCGATGTTTTCACAGTCGGAATTCGATATAAATTGTGTTGTATAATCACACTGTGTTTATGAATAATCGTTGATACTTGTTTTGCTGTTGGAATTGATTTGGGGTGGAAAATGGGAATTTTGGGGTTTTGGAACCGTGTAAAACGCAGCAGAAAATTCTGCTTCTGGTGCAGAGCGCCGGGCAATTCGTTGCTCCGCCGGGCGATACCCAAGAGGCGCAACTTCTCACACTGCTGACTCTTTTAAAGTTTTGGTTGGGGAATGTACGTCGCTGCTTCGCCGGGCGATGCAGAGGCGAAGGGAGCATCGCCGGGCGAAAATAGGTACCGCCGGGCGCTCCTGGGGATTTTCAATAAATTTGTTTTCTTTGAAAATGCATAACTTTTGATCAGTAACTCGGATCGAGACGTTTTTAGTACCGTTGAAAAGCTAATGAGATGTTCTTTCTTATAAAAATGGTTTTGAGATTGTTGGCCAATTTAATTATGTCAGGAATTTGGAAATGTGTCGTTTTGTCGACTTTCACCGTTTTAATGGTGTGTAATTGATGTGTTATCATGCAATATGCTTTTGGATATATATCATATGACTTGTGTGTTGTTATATGGTGTGAATGCATGTGATGAAATGTTGTGATGATGGTTTGTGGCCTAAGGCCAAGAAAATGCATTGTGTTGTGTTTGATTGTATATGCATGATTATGGATGTGTATATGTGTGCATTTGAATGTCATGAGTCCTTGTATGCCAAGCATCATGATATGCATCTTGTGATGTCGTGTGCCCTAGTGGGTGTGAGCGACAAAACGATTCCAGAGGGAATCCGCTATAACATCATGAGCCTTATACTGAGAGGACCTAAAGCGATAATTATAGACGATCGTGAGCCTTATACAAAGAGGACCTAAAGCGATCGGATCGTGAGCCTTATACCGAGAGGACCTAAAGTGATCCATAAATGTTGTGAGCCTTATACCAAGAGGACCTAAAGCGACGGGGAACATCATTTTCCCGACGGGGAGTTACACTAAGTAACAAGCGATGATTCCAATAGTTCCTGAGTGAACTGATGATGAGAATGATGGATGGATGGTACCGCATTGCATTTGCATAGAGTCGTTGTGTCGGTCTCTTTGCATTTGTATAAATCATGAATGGATTGATTATGTGTGGATAATCATGAATTGATTGAGTATGTGTTGAGATTTATGTTTGAATTGGTGAATTGATGTGCATATGTGATAAATGCATTGGTTGTGGATAATATGTTTTATGCATAGACATATGCTATGTGATGTGGTGGGGTGTTTCCATATGTTATAACTGTGGTATGCCTTACGTGTGAATTGGTGATTATGTTGGTATAATTGATATATGCTATGTTGTTGGATTGTTAGAAATATGTTATGTATTTGTGGCTTGCTATATGTATTGGTATGTGATGCGTGTGGTGAGAATAACTATGCATGTGAATTTATATGTGTTTGCATATTATTATGCAATCTTGATTTAGTTGTTATTTCTCACCCTTTTGCTGCGGTTTGTTGCTCTATGAGGCAATTGCATATTAGTAGTCTTGGAGGCTTTTGTGAAGATTAGTCCTCCGTCCTTTGTCGGTCTGTCTGCTTTGATACGTAACACGGGAGTCGGGGAACGCTTTTGTTATATATGTATACATTTGTTGGATATATTTTGTATTACCTTTATATGTATACTTTAATGTTATAAAACAATTTATTTTGTAAAACTAGTCAGTTATGGATCTTTTCGCTTTATTCCATAATTGAACTTTCCTTTTGTATGGAAAAAGTTTCCCTTTTAGGTTTATTCCATTTTGTGTTATGTATCAAATATTTGAGCAGGGATTGTGTTTTCTTTCCTTAATTGTGGCATCCTTGTTTCTGTCGGAAAAATAAATTTTTATTTACTCTGATTTAATTATGCATTATTTATTCGCGATGGGAATTGGGGTGTTACAATAGTGGTATCAGAGCAGGTTGGTCCGTCCGGCCAAGTTGTTGAGTCAGTTGGTGTGACAGTTGAATACTGTCGATGTTGTTTGTCCCTTAGTACGTGATATGTATGTGAACACTGTCAGTACTTTCTGGTTTTTCTAATCCTTTATCTTCAGGTGTGAGAATGAGATAAGTGGGGGAGAAGCTGGTGCTTCTCCAAGTTGCTTCAGGTGTGGAGCGTTGGCTCAGTGTACCGTTGGGTTCAAGAGTGTAAGTGTTGTTTGGACAGTGTTGTTCCCGATTCTGGAGGGAATGCGGAGGTAAGGTTTATGTCAACCAAGGATTTGTGCCTTAGGTAGTTTTGTGCACAAGAGGTAAGAGATGCTATTATAGTTAGTAAAGACGGTTTATGCCCCATCATGATTGTCGGCTGTCTATTGACAAATTGAGGAACTGATCACCCTTAATCTCTTGTTGATAGCAGACGGGAATTATGTTGGATGGAATAGACGTGTCTTTTAGGCTTTGATAGTGTGTGAAATGAATTGTTTGGAATTAAGGAAATGATTACGGATTGTTTTGTTGAGTCGATGAAGATTCTAATATCGGAAGATGAGACGGATTTGAGGTTTTGGTATGTTGGTCAAGTTGGGAAGTCATTGAGAGAGAACGATTGGGTATTGTTAAAGGTTGTTCTCAGAGAGTAGAGTGTGAACTCAAATTTGATGAAGGGGAAGATTTGAGGTTTGGATCTGCTAAGCAAGTAGAAGAACTTTTAGGAAGTGAAACTTAGATTGAAAGAGCGGTTGGAAGATATACTGGAAAGGAGAATTATGAGGTTGTGTCGTCTTGGAGAGCTCTAGTATTGTTAGTAACAAAAAGGAAGGATGATTGAACGGAATAATAAGCATGATGTGTATAATGGTATTGAGACTATGGAAAGCAAAACTTAGAGTTTTGGTGAGTTTTGGAGTTTTTAAAGTTTTAGGGCAGTAATGAAAATTTTGAGAAAACCTTAGGTGTGGATGTAATATTTGAGAGTTCTTTTTGGTTGGTGGTTGCTACATGTTGGGATTTATGGAATTTGGATTGTTAAGAGAAGAAATTGTGTATGGATTACTAACAGTTGAATAAGGTAACGTTGAGAACAAATGTCCACTTTCATGAATAGATGACTGGAATGGTTTGGTTGAGTTTGAGTGAAATTACAATTGTTTGGAATGTTTGATAAGAGTGGTGAATTGTGTGAGTTGAGGTTTTGATCGTTTTCATGTGACTGGTTATGGTTGTTATCATCGGATTAAGGTGTTATTGACTCGGTTAAGCTTGTATGTGAGTAACCAGTTACCCAGTGAAAATTTTTGCAAAAAATTAAGAATTTATATCTTTTGGAATTTGGTTGGGCATTACAACGTACAGTGATGTTATTTGGTATTAGTAATGCGTCTGTAATGTTTCTGGAGTAGATGAATCGTATCTTCCATATTTATTTGGATGAGTTCGCATTGGCTTTGATTGAGGATATTCGGATCTGTTGTAAACTCAGAGGAAGAACAGATAGAGTGTTTGAGAATTGAATTACAAGTGTTGAAAAGAGACGAAGTTTTATGCTAAGTTATTCAAGTGAGAATTTGGGTTGAAAAAGGTTATTTTTCTTGGATATGTTATTTCAGATGAGAGTATAGTTATGGATCCGTCGGAAGTAGATGCAGCTCTACGATGAGAGGCTCCGAAGTTGGTTAAGGAGATTAGAAATTTTTGGGCTTAGTTGGTTGTTACTGCAGGCTAGGGAAGACTTTGCTAAGTTCGTACTTCTGTTATCTCAGTTGACATGCAAGAGGGTAAAGTCGTGCCTTATGCTTTACGATAATTGAGGATTCATAAAAAGGATCTATACTATTTCGGATTTGGAATTGGTTGCGGTTGTATTGTGTTGGAATATTTAGAGGTATTATCTTTATGGTTCTAGGTTCGAAGTGTTTAGTAATCACAAGAATATTGAGTACTTGTTTGGTCTGAAGGAATAGAGTATGAAACAACGAGGAGGGTTGGAATTCGTGACGAGTTATGAATTTGGCTTGGATTATCTTCGGGAAAAGTTAATGTCGTGCGTGATGAGTTAAGTCGAAAGTTGTTATACATGTCTGTTTTGATGGTCAGAGAATTAAAATTATTTGAGCAGTTTAGAGACTTGTGTCTGGTGTGTGAGATAACACAGGAGAGTGTGAAGTTGGGAATATTAAAGTGAACAGTGATTTTTGGTGAATATGAGAAAGAGTTAGACTTTGGACGTGAGATTGGTAGTTTTGATGGTTACGAGTAATCAGAGTGCACAGCGGAAGCATGATGTGGCACATTTTGTATTTGCGTGTGGGACTTGTATGAGTTCATAGGTTGAACATTGGAAACATGTAGGAATGATGAGACCATTGGATGTTTCAAAATGGAAGTGTTAGGTGAAAGGTTTAAATATTATTCATGGGCTACTATGTAGATGGATGTTTTGGTTGTATGTTCGATTGAGGAATCGTAGCATTGTTGTAATATTGTTGTGTTGCAAGGATGTTGGTATTATGGTTGTGTAGAGGTTGTTGAATCGTTGTTGTGGCGTGGGACTTTATGTTCTTGTTTTTGTTGTTGCCTCGTTTCCATCGTGATGGTTCGAGTGCGAGTAGCTAATTCCGGTGTGGGGAATTAGGGGAGTATTACCTGAGTTTTGGTAACGTGGTTTTCCTTGAGTCGTGAGTTAGTCGTCAAGTGCATTGTATGGGCTTAGCATCTTGTCGTTGTAGTTGTCGTCGTTGTCATGTCGTTGTTGTAGCTGCTGTTAGCAAGGTGGTTTATCAGTTTGTGTTATTCGTGGTGTGCCTTTGGTTGGCATGTTGGTTGGTTAGTCGGATACGAGAGTCGTATCCGGAGTTGTTCGTATCGGTTATATTTTCGAGGACGAAAATTTCTAAGTGGGGGAGAGTTGTAACGCCCCGGTTTTTGTTAGATTTATTTAATCGAGTCGATTTAATTATTTTTATTATTATTTTATTTTATTCTTGACTTTTATTTGGTAATATATTATTTTTCATTGTTATTATGTTGTATCGCGTTTTGAGAGTGTTTGCGAGATATTTGAGCTGAGGGGTAAAATAGTTTTTTCGGGGTTTAGATATTTTTATATAAATAGAGATTTGAGAGAAATAGAGAGAAAAGAAAAAGAAGAGAAAGAAAAGAAAGAAAGAAGGAAAAGGAGAAGAAAGAAAGAGAGAAGATGAGAAAGAGGAAAATTGAGGAAACCTCAGTTTCAATCGCGAATAATCGGGTAAGGGTGAGAAGTTTCAGTTATATCTTGCTTGTGTATGTATATGTGTTGTTCATGGTAATTTTTTTGGTTGTTTTCACAACTTTTTCTCATTTGATAAATTGATGAACAATTGATGGAAATCGATGTTTTCACGGCCGGAATTCGATATAAATTGCGTTGTATGATCACACTGTGTTTATGAACAATCGTTGATACTTGTTTTGCTGTTGGAATTGATTTGGGGTGGAAAATGGGATTTTTGGGGTTTTGGAACCGTGTAAAACGCAGCAGAAAATTCTGCTTCTGGTGCAGAGCGACGGGCGACGCTTTGGGAGCATGGCGATTCGTTGCTCCGACGGGCGATACCCAAGAGACGCAGCTTGTCACGCTGCTGACTCTTTTAAAGTTTTGGTTGGGGAATGTACGCCGCTACTTCCCCGGGCGATGCAGAGGCGAAGGGAGCACCGTCGGGTGAAAATAGGTACCGCCGGGCGCTCTTGGGGATTTTCAATAAATTTGTTTTCTTTGAAAATGCATAACTTTTGATTAGTAACTCGGATCGAGAAGTTCTTAGTACCGTTGAAAAGCTAATGAGATGTTCTTTCTTATAAAAATGGTTTTGAGATTATTGGCCAATTTAATTATGTCGGGAATTTGGAAATGTGTCATTTTGTTGACTTTTACCGTTTTAATGGTGTGTAATTGATGTGTTATCATGCAATATGCTTTTGGATATATATATCGTATAACTTGTGTGATGTTATATGGTGTGAATGCATGTGATGAAATATTGTGATGATGGTTTGTGGCCTAAGGGCAAGAAAATGCATTGTGTTGTGTTTGATTGTATATGCATGATTATGGATGTGTATATGTGTGCATTTGAATGTCATGAGTCCTTGTATGCCAAGCATCATGATATGCATCTTGTGATGTCGTGTGCCCTATTGGGTGTGAGCGACGAAACGATTCCAGAGGGAATCCACTATAACATTGTGAGCCTTATACCGAGAGGACCTAAAGCGATGATTATAGACGATCGTGAGCCTTATACAAAGAGGACCTAAAGCGATCGGATCGTGAACCTTATACCGAGAGGACCTAAAACGATCCATAAACGTCGTGAGCCTTATACCAAGAGGACCTAAAGCGACGGGGAACATCGTTTGCCCGACGGGGAGTTACACTAAGTAACAAGCGATGATTCCAACAGTTCCTGAGTGAACTGATGATGAGAATGATGGATGGATGGTACCGCATTGCATTTGCATAGAGTCGTTGTGTCGGTCTCTTTGCATTTGCATAAATCATGAATGGATTGATTATGTGTGGACAATCATGAATTGATTGAGTATGTGTTAAGATTTATGTTTGAATTGGTGAATTGATGTGCATATGTGATAAATGCATTAGTTGTGGATAATATGTTTTATGCATAGACATATGCTATGTGATGTGGTGGGGTGTTTCCATATGTTTTAACTGTGGTATGCCTTACGTGTGAATAGGTGATTATGTTGGTATAATTGATATATGCTATGTTATTGGATTGTTAGAAATATGTTATGTATCTGTGTCTTGCTATATGTATTGGTATGTGATGCGTGTGGTGAGAATAACTATGCATGTGAATTTATATGTGTTTGCATATTATTATGCAATCTTGATTTAGTTGTTATTTCTCACCCTTCTGCTGTGGTTTGTTGCTCTATGAGGCAATTGCAGATTAGTAGTCTTAGAGGCTTTTGTGAAGATTAGTCATCCGTCCTTTGTCGGTCTGTCTGCTCTGATACGTAACACAGGAGTCGGGGAACGCTTTTGTTATATATGTATACATTTGTTGGATATATTTTGTATTACCTTTATATGTATACTTTAATGTTATAAAACAATTTATTTTGTAAAACTAGTCAGTTATGGATCTTTCCGCTTTATTCCATAATTGAACTTTCCTTTTGTATGGAAAAAGTTTCCCTTTTAGGTTTATTCCATTTTGTGTTATGTATCAAATAATTGAGCAGGGATTGTGTTTTCTTTCCTTAATTGTGGCATCCTTGTTTCTGTCGGAAAAATAAATTTTTATTTACTCTGATTTAATTATGCATTATTTATTTGTGATGGGAATTAGGGTGTTACAGTGTGTACCACGGGTGGTGGTATAGTCATCATGGCAGTGACTCTAGGTCCTTCCCTCTCTCGAAGTTTGTAACCTTCAGGAGTTGCTTTCATGCCCCGGGCATCTTCGCTTTCCCGAAGTTTGTAACCTTCAGGCCCAGCGGCTCCTGTTGCGGTTCCCTGATCTTCAGTGGTCGGCGGAACATATCCTTCCGAGATATAGTTAATAGGCATGCCCCAAGGACGATCTTTAGGCATGTTATACCAAGGATCATACTTTTCCACTATGGGTGTTGATGTGATCTCTGAGATCATAGTCCTTTGTTGTTGCATCTGAGCTTCTGTTAGAGCTTGCATATCGCTATGAAGCTTTCTCAGATCCTCTTTTAGAGTGTCGATCTCTTCCCTCAACTCTCTGTTCTCTTCCTTGAGATCATCCATCTTTTTCTGTCGATTGGCCCGAGTATTATACGAATGAGACAGTTTGACTCTAGAATCGAGACGCAAACGTGAGATTCGTAGGTAAGAAGAATGCGTTACGTGAGAATGATGAATGATATGCAATGATTATAATATATATATATTTTGTTTAATCAAAATAAACTTCGACAATTGGATTGCAAATAATCAAACAGTGGGGAAGACCCCGTTTTATTGAATTCAAAGATTGCGGAAATGGAAATACAGTAATTTACATAGTGCTGTAAAAGGAAATCTGAACTTATGGGTCCCGAGTCCTTTCTGAGGGGAACTCAGATGCTGGTTCTGGTATTTTCCTTTTCTTTGACCGGGGCTCTTGAGCCGTTGTTGGGTTGTCATTCCTTTGCCAAGTGAAAGAAGTGAGCAAATTCCTTTGGTCTTCTTGATTCTCTACAGCATGTTGCTCTAAAATCTCAATCAGAGCATCCTTTTCTTTTAATAGTTGCTGTATTTTATTGCATTCCACATTGAGAATACGGTACTTGTTCTTCCAAGACCTCTTCTCCTGTTGAACTTTGTTGAGAGTAACCTGAAGTTTTTCTGTATCAGACATAAAATAAAGGACAGGGTCCCTTAACGAAAGAACTTCCTGACGAGGGTAAGGCATCCTCAGTTTGAGAGCTCTAGTTTGTACCCAGTGGAGATAAGGTTCCACCGAGACACAGTCTGGTTTTCCTAGAGACTCTCTTCCTTTCCTATGAACGTGTTTCCAGGCATGCACTATTTCTGTCTTTAGTGCTCTGTCATTTTCTCCTTCCTTGAAGAAAAGACCTTCCAGATGAGCATTACGCGGGACATGCCTCATCGGGTATCCGAGTTGACGACGAACTAAAACTGGATGATAATTAATTCCTCCTTTAGTTCCTATAAGGGGTACATTAGGGAAATTTCCACAACAGTCAATGATCCTGATCCCGTCATAAATTCGATTATACCAATCGATGTCAGAGTTGGTAAGAGACATGATTCTCTGCGACCAACGTAAAGTACTTTTTGATCCCAAAATGCAGCAGACTTTGACAAATGGGAAATGAACCATTTGTACAGCAAGGGTACACAGCAAGTGATCATTCCTCCACTGTACAAATTCCTTAGGTGTACAGAATGATAAGCATTTGCGAGCAAGATCGATACAGGGTTTCCAATTAGAAAAATCTTAATGGCATTGATATCTACAAAGTTATCAATGTTGGGAAACAAAAATAACCCTTAGGTGAGCAAAACAAAGATGCTTTCGAAAGCTGCCACGGTCCCTATACTAGCAAAGTACAGAGCTTTCTTTATCAAGAACTGGGCTGGCAAACGCTGGATACCACCCTTAATGATCATGTGAGTCCTGACTTCTGACTCGTCCAAATAGATTGCTCTTGCAATGGTTTGATCCTTTGGAATTTCTTCCAGTCCAGAAAAAGGAGCTTGGTCAGTAATGGGTAAATCAGTCAGGTGAGAGTACTCCTCTAGTGAAACAGTGATAGACCGGATCGTAGAACTGGATTAGTGTGGACAAGATTCTTTCAATTACATGGACCCTTAACAGAGATAGCAGTCCTCCATACTTAGCTCTGAAAGCCTCAGGGTTGGTTATCATCCTCGTCAGACCTCTTAAATTCTCTAGTTTTGGAACCTTGAAGGTGTATTTGTGAGTCTTCCTTCTACCGAAATCCATTAGCAATCCCTTTATCTGACATTTGCAATCATTGTCTTAGTTTAATTTGAAAAAGAGAGACTAGAAGAGAAGATTTTTCTTTTTTTAAAGTTTCTTTATGAAATGAATGCATGAATGCAGCACACAAAAACATAGAAAAAACATGGGGTCAAAGGGTCGGTGTCATGAAGTCAAGGCTCTACCCATCCCCAAAGGTTTATACTGGTGATTTTTTGTACCTGTCCTCAAAATCACTGACCCCTCTTGGGATAACGACAGCAAGCGGATCGCCAGCGAGCTGTAGTATCTTAGAGTAATCTCAAATGAGGGTAGTATCGCGTGACAACTATTTCCGATAGCTTCCGCACAACAAAATGATTTCAGTCTACTAAAATCCTTAGCTTCTCAGATAACCCAATCAAACAATCTGCTTTCAACAACCGAAGTCGTATAGGCATTGAATCCGCAAAGGGCATCTCCACTGATTCAATGGTCGACCGAGACCTCTTATCTGGGATTCACTCCTCGTAAGATTACCCATCTAGTGCCATCACTTATCTTAGGTGTATACTCAATCTTTCCAGATGCGACATCACACGCATTCCCATTAGCAGAACAATAAACATAGATATCAATTAGGAAAAGCAGTATATATATTTGTCCTAACATCCTAGACCTCTAGTTTTATGATCCTATACAGACAATGACTCCCCAGCAGAGTCGCCATTTCTGTAACACTTTGTGAATTTAAAGTTTTCTACCTAAACCTGTAAGAAAGAACAAACTCCCACTGTGGTCGCCATTTTTTCTGTGGCGGTCACAGTGAAAATGACTTGTTCAAAGTTTCTACCTAAAACTGTAAGAAAGAACGGGCTCCCACTGTGGTCGCCATTTTTTCTGTAGCGCAATTTTTGTGGTTTCGAATCGCTATTGCTTTGGTACTACAGTTTGATTCATTTTTTATCCTATGAAGCTGATTAAGGAAGGGAAATAGATGTCTCCAATTAACCCCTCTTGCATACTGAGGTTAAACAGTCAAAACTGTTGGTTTACAGATGCTATCAAAATAGGGGGGTCTGTCTTAGGTTATTTCGTTTAAGAACACAGTGTCTGGACTATTTACGAGGCTTTTGGTAAGGTACTAGGTCTGATGTTTTTTTATTGGTGTATGGAGATACTGGACTTTGAGTTTTTGATTAGTATGCTCGCTAAGATTTCGCAATCTTATGCCTACGTATTCCCATTTAACGAAACAGGGAAATCAGAGCGATCGTAGTTCCTCCTATTCTATGGGAGGAAAGAGATGTTTTGGAGTCTTGTTCAAAGCCCAAGATTGAAGCTAAAGGTGATTTGTATCTTGTTCAAAGCCCAAGATGAGAAGCTAAAGGGTTTTAAAAGGGAATTTGTCGTCTCTAAAGAGGAATTATTGATGTTTGTACGCTGTGAGCAAAACACAAATTTGATGCTAAAATGTTGATTGACTCAACCGGGGATTTCTTTATTCAAAGCCTAAGAGGAGGCTAGAAGTTTGACTTTTTCGGGGAAAATGTTCTTTCTGTCTTGTACAAAGCCCAAGATTGAGGCTAAAAGGGATTTTGACTCCATTGGGGAGAATGTATCTTGTATAAAGCCCAAGATGGAGGCTGAAAGGGTTTGACTCAACAAGAGAGTACTTTTAACTGTCCTGTATAAAGCCCAAGACGGAGGGTAAAAAGGTTGACTCAATAAGAGAGTCTTGAACAGGTGATTGACTCAACAAGAGAGTCTGAAGGTTTGATTGACTTAACAAGAGAGTCTTTTATACTCAACAAGAGAGTTATTTGTTGTCTCGTACGAAGCCCGATATTGAGGCTAAAAGGAGATTTACTCAACAAGAGAGTCTTTTATACTCAACAAGAGAGTGTTTTATATGTCTTGTACAAATCCCACGATGAAGGGTAAAAGTGGTTGACTCAACAAGAGAGTCTGAAAAGGTTAGCTCCGCTGGGGAGAATCATTTGTACAAAGCCCAAGAGGAGGCTGACTTACTACTGAGGATTATTGAGATCCTGAAGCGGGTCTAAGTGTGGGGAACTCTCATGAGAGAGACCGGGTTTCTGCTGGAGATTGATCTAGAGTGATCGGTGTTTTTTCCTATGTTTGAAAGGAACTTGAGAATGTCTTTGAGACTCAAGAGGTTTAGACTGTCCAAGTCTAGAGTTTTATCTTTTGTACAATGCCCAAGAGGAGGCGCGGGCATTAAGGGATGAATATCAACCCTAAAATGGCTGGAGTTTTGATGCTAGAAACACTGCTCTAGCAAAGGATGACTAAGTTATGTCTTATACCTTTAAGAGGTCGTCAGGGTCCTTGTATTAAGCCCAAGAGAAGGCATGAGAACTTCTAAGAAGCCGAAGGGTCCTTGTACAACGCCCAAGAGGAGGCGGGGATGCTTTTAGGAAACCAGTGGGTCCCCAAACCAAGAGAAGTTCAAGAAATGCAATTCACAGAGAAGAGATCATTCCAGGAAAGTTCGAGAATTTGGAAGAAACTCAAGAGATGCCATTCACGGAGAAAAGATCATCTCTGGGGAGTTAGAGTTTCTTTGACAATTTCTAAGGGTGACAGTCTGAGAAAAGGTTCACCGAGAATACTGCCTTTCTCTTTGTTCCATATTGTTTTACCCCAAGAGAAGGGAACACTGTATCTGGAAATCTTATGGGGATCTAGTTTTGTTTGTATTTAAAGAGTGACCAACAAGGCTTTACCTAGTTCTAGACGTAGTTGCCAGGGAAAACTCTAAATAACTGTACTAGTATTACACAGTGGATATGTGACAAGTATATAAAAGGATGTGAAAGAAGACTTACAGTGAAACATCCCCACAATACAGTTATATACATATGTAAGCGGTAAATGAAAGCGGATAAACACTTACCCGTTGTAGAGCTTCCATGCTGTTTTGTTAGTTGTTCAACAAAGAAATAAAAGAAAGTTTTGATAACAACAGATATTTGAATTCAAAATCAAAGGAGAAAGTGTTTTGAAAAGATTGTTGGGGCTTATAGCTCAAGGAGAGGCCCAAGTTTTAACGATGATTGCACCGTTGTTTTGAAAACTGTACAGAGGGACTTATACAATAGGTGAGGCCCAAAAAGTTTTTATGTATAAGGGGATGGGTCTTACACTCTATTAGAGGCCCAAAGATTTTTTTGTACAAGGAATGGGACTTACAACTCAAGGAGGAGCCCAGGGTTATTTGTTTGGCAACGGCGATCGCGCCGAGGTTTTTGAAAACACAGTGGGCCTTATACAATATTTGAGGCCCAAATCATTTTGGTTTCAAAAAGGGGTTGGGTCTTACATTCTATTAGAGGCCCAAAGAAATTTAAAGAAAAGAAATGGGGCTTATAACTCGAGGGTAGGCCCAGATGATTTGATTTTTGAACTGGGGACTGCGCCGAGATTTTTCTTTTAACGTAGAGGGACTTATACAATATCTGAGGCCCAAAATTGATTTGGTTAAAAGGGGATTGGGTATTACACTCTATTAGAGGCCCATGAGTGTTTGAAAATGATTTATTTTAGGGTGATTAAGATCAAAACCCTAAACTAATTTCAAAATGTATTTTAATTAAATAAAAATTTAATTAAAATGATCAAAATTATCAAACATGTGTGAAAAACAAGTTGTGATTTTGGATTAATGTTTCAAAAATCATGTTTATATCCACAAAATGATTGGAAACCAATTAAATTTGGAAAATCAAGGAGGAAAAAATATTTTAAATGTTAAAAAACAAATAAAAGATTAATTCTTTGCAAAAATACCAAGTATATGAAATAAATAATATTTTTGGGAATTTTTGGTAAAATAAAATATTTTAACATTTTTGTGAATTATTAAAAAAAGAATCAACTCAAAATCATTAAAACTCAGAGAGAAATTAATTTTTGAATCAATTAAATAAAATCACAAAATTCAAATATTCAAATTTGTGAAAAAGGCGCCAAGAACATGGGCCAAGAACACGCGCGAAGAGAGTTTTGCTCAGATTTGCATTTTCTATCCAATCTCACTGAATACTTGATGAAATCACACAATCCACATATCAATCTGCTCGTTTTCACCTCACGATCATGTCTATGGTCTTTAATTTCATTTATTTTAAGCATGGAATAAGAAATCAAGACAAAACCTCAAGAACCCTAAAATTTGCATGAAGGCTAAGAATTTTGATACACGATTCAAACAAAGCAATTAATTGAGGGGAAACATTCTATGCATGATTATGAACATTTGGCAAAAGTATTGTGTGAGGAAATATGCATAGATTAAGAGATGACCAAGTTTAGGCTTACTTGAAAGTCGTGACAGCAAGAGCAATGTGATTTTTGAGTTGGAGGTGTTACATATGAGTTGTGATGATATGAACAGCTTCCCTACACCATATGGAGTGTGTTTGAATGCTTGGACTTAATTGGAAATGGTTGGATGACTTCATGGCATCTCAACTGCAACTTGGTTGAAAACATGAGCAACTGGCAGGTGATTCTGAGAAATCAGTGTTACAGTTATGTGTTTAGTGTTTGATCAACTCACATATGATGTTTATGAGGTGTGTGTGTGATTGGTTTGGTTGGAATTGCTCTCAAACTCAAAACCCGATAGTGACTTTCTTTAGAAGGCAATTTTGGAGTGAAAGAAGAGATTTTGAGGAAAGCATCAGTTTGATGGCTTTGGTGTACTTAAACTGAGCACAAATGAGCTCGATTTATAGTAGAGCAAGTTTGTTTTGCAAGCAATAGTGAATGGCAACTGCAGCAGATCATTGTCCAATTGCATCACTTTGGAATCTTAAGTCTCCTCTAGCCATTGACTAGAGGTTAGAGCACAGGCCTTTGGTTCCCTAGTTCAGAGATCATCCTTGACTCATTCAGTTGGAAAAGGCTCAGTTCATACCACCTTGGTGCATCCATTGAATGCTCCAAAACAAAATTGGAGTCTTGTCCCCCTTTTAGGCATTTGTAGGTTTGGCATGCTATTTTTAGTTCCAAAGACTTGGGAGGCTTATGGATCAGTGTTTGTCCCTCCTTGGTCTCTCCATGAGGTGTTCAGATGGATAAACTTGTTTGTCATTTTCACAATTTGATCAAATCGAGCAAAATGCACAAATCTGCCTTGCCATGACAGTTGCAGCAAGGCATATTGCCACTGTCATAACTCTTAGCTCAAATGGGATTTGATGGAGTTCTTGGCCATTTTGGAAAGCTCTCATATGATACAACATGTGGGTGATCATAGTTTGTCTTGACACTTTTTGGATCTAAGTGAAAAATGCCCTTACATTTTGAAAAAAGTGAAACAAATTCTGACTTAGTGAAAATTTCACTAAGTGTTGGAAAAAGTGGCATTTTCATGTTTTTGTCATTTTGGTCACTCCATAACTAAAAATCCATGAAGAATTGGAGTGAGGTGTAGTTGAAAATTTTAAAGTATGCCATGAGAGCTACAAATCCATCTTTGGATCAGCCAAAATGGTTGGTTGGATCTCAAGTTATGATCCTTAGAAGTTGGTACCCTAGCCACTTTGGTCCATAACTTAGAAAATTTCTAAGTTTTTTATGGTTACTCCTTTTACAAGTTATCCCACTTTTCTTGATTTTTCTGGATGAATGATGATTCCAATCACACATTAACATCATTTTAGGGTTAGGGAACCATAATTGATCAAGAAATCAAAAAGTCAAACTTTGACTTTTGGGCACAGTTGACCTTTTATCAGATGAATTCCAAACTGTGCGATCCTCTATGAAATCAAGTACTTGACCTAAATCAAACTTAATGGATTGATTTCATAGGTGTTATAGGGTGTGTTGAATCATCTCCCAAGGTTTGGGAGCATGTCCTGGTCAAAAGTCAAAGGTACAGTTGATTTTTCTCGCGAAACCCTAATTGTGGTCCTGATGAAATTGAAACTTGTGAATCAAGCTTCTTGGATCAATCCATTGTTGCAAATGGATCAATGTAGTGTATTAGGTTCCCTCAAATCATGTCTTGAGGTCTTGGCTCATGTTTTGTCCCAAAAGTCAACTTAGGGGTGAATCAGGTCAAGAAACCCTAATTCCTGATTTTTTTATGAATGCATACCATGAGGCTAAATTGACTTGATGATTGGGTTTATGAGGTTCCTTAAAGTATTTTGGGTTATACTTTGAAGCATTGGCTCATGCCCAGAGGAAAATCTCCATCTGGAGGCCATGGTCGACCAAAACCCTAATTTGGTGACACTGGCGATCTCGAGGCTTGATCCACTTGGAATGTTGCAACCTTGTGCTTGATTATTGAAGTGGGAGTCCTCTTGATCCATTGTGGATGTTTGAGAGGTTTAGACAAGTTGAAGATTATGTCATTCCTTGATTGATCCTTTGTCTAAGAGCTCTGAGGGGGCTTAAAACCCTAAGTTTGATTGTAGTGGATGCTCACCCATCTTTGGGGAGACTAATGAGGTATGGTGGTCGATCCATATTGTGATGATGATTTTCACAATGATGGGAATCTTAGTGGTCAAAATTTGGGGGTATGACAGAGGCCTCAGTCGACAAAAAACCCTAATTTGGTGACACCGGGTATTTCGAGGCTCCTTCCACTAGGAATGCTGCAACTTTGTGCTTGATTCTTGATGTGGGGGTACTCTTGATCCTTTATGGGTATTTGAGAGTTTGGGCAAGTTGAAGATCATGTCATTTCTTGATTGATTTTTTGTCCAGGTGCTCAGAGAGGGATGGAAACCCTAATTCTTGATTATAGTGAATGCTCAACTATCTTTGAGGAGATTGGTGAGGCATGAAGGTACATCCATATTGTGGTGATGATTTGCACAATGATGGGAAATCTTGTGGTCAAAATTTGGGGTATGACAGCGACATGTGTGTGAGCACTGTCAACACTCTTTTCCCCTAACCTTTATCTAGTAGAAGCAGGAATGAAACAAGTGGGGAGGTATTTTTGCTTCTCTGAGATGTTTCAAGTGTGGAGGGTTAGATCATCGTGCCTCTGAGTGCAAGAACACAAGTCTAACATGTTTCAAGTGTGGAAAGCGAGGACATCGTGCCGCTGAGTGTAAAAGTGCAGTTCTGACTTGTTTCAAATGTGGAGAAACAAGTCACATTAATACCCAATGCCAGAAACCGAAGAAGGCGCCAAATGTCGCGCATACTAGTGGGAAAGTATTTGCTCTCAGTGATGTTGAGGCCTTTCGACCTGATAATTCATTAAAGGTACGTGTCTCGTAATGAGTATCTCTTTAGTTGCAATCATCAATATAGGTAGCGTGACATGGGAATTAGAGAATCAGATGAAGGAGTCTTAATCTAGAGTTGTTTTATTAAGAAATTTTCGAGGGTGAAAATTCATTAAGTGGGGGAGAGTTGTAACACCCCAGATGTTATTATAATATTTTATTATTATTATTTTTTTAATAATCGAAGTATATTAATTCAAAAAGTAATAGATACAAAACGTGGTGATCAACCGATCCAGCCTCAAAACTACCTAGAGATTAACAAAATGGAAAACAAACCAAAACCGAGAACTATAGCATCAACTCCGCAATGCGAGTTCTAAGCTTATGACTATACCATCCCCTGTATGTAATTGTATTTATGATGTTAGTTCGTATAGTGTTGATGTCCTTACTCCCCCTAAAACAAATTGAATTCCTGTGAGTCCATAAGTCATATATTGCCTATGTTGCTGCAAGACGCAATAATGCAGCCCTCCATCCTTTACCAGTACCGTATTGAATAATCCATTTCAGATCATGGTTCTAGTCTGTCGATTCATGCCAAATACCAATCCACCGAAGATAATATTTTATTATTATTATTATTATTATTTTATTTTACTGGGTGTCTTTGAGTGAATTAATTAATATTATATGAAATAATGAGTTTTTGGGTAGAATTTACTTATAATTTGATAACTAAATTATGTAGAAGTAAAAAATATTGGTTTTAGTATTAAATTAGAATTTAAATAAAATTAAGGAGAATTGGTAGAATTTATTTATTTAATTTAATAAATTAATTTGTAGAAATTGAAAGAAATTGTGAGTGGGTAATGAAATAGAATTTTAAAAATAAAATAAGGAAGTGGGTAGGATTATAAGGAATTAAGAGAATTATTGTGATTACTAAAATAAACTAAAATAAGATTTTCTATTTAAGTAGAAGGGAGAATAGAAAACACAATACGCAAAAGTTTTGGGAAATAAGGAGTAAGAAGATAATGGAGGCAACCCTAAGAGAGCAAGTGAAGAAGAGAATCTCCATAGTCAAAGTTTAAAGTTTTTCTGCAAATTCGAGGTAAGGGGAGAATTATTTAATATATGGGTGTTAAGCATGAGGGGTAGTGGGGAGTCCTTATCCTCTTTCCATTTTTCTCTTTTATGTTTTCCTCAGTGATGAATGAATTGAACCTTGAAAGGGCTTATGTAAAACCTTTTTAGGTTATTGTTGTTGATCCTAATTTCCGTGCTTTATTAATTGGTGAAATCGATATGATATCTGTTAAAATGTTATGATTGATGCCATAGAGTTCTCTGTGTATATGAATGTTATTAATCAACATGATATGTACTGAGATTTTGTGATTGATGAGTTCTGAGTTATGATGAGCAAATGTTATTGTTGATGAGAAAATGTTGATTTCGGATTTTGAAATGCCATAAGATTGAAAATATAAAAGTATGAAACTGTTGTAGAGAGAAAAATCGCAAAACGCCGAAAAGTCGGAATAGGCGGAAATTGGGGTACTGTACGGAGTCGGGTACGTATGTAATCAGATATTATCCAAAATTGAGTACTGTACAAAATCTGACCGAGAATTCAAAAAACGGATCGGGATCGATGGCGGTGGGTTTCACGGTCCTCTTCGGGGAATTTCGAGTCATTTCGATTTCGTGTCCTATGTCTCGTTTTTTGTGTTTCTAGAGTTATACTTATATGTCTATATTAAAACTACAAAGACTTGCCAACAGAGTTAGGCGAGGGTTTTGGGAAAACCCTTGCCAATTGTAGTGAGACAATTTTAAAGTTAAGGCAAGGGTTTTGGGAAACACTTGGAGCAATATAAGAAATTTGAATACAAGTATAAATAACTTGAATTGGAGTTATTTATATGTTTAGAATTAAGTTTATGAAATAAATGAGTTGAGTTTGAGTTATTGACATGTTTAGAGTTGAGTCTAAGAGTTAAATGAGTTGAATTAGGGTTGTTCTTGAGATCTTAAAGGATATGTATGTAACCCTTAAACCTTAAATAAAAGTTGTTAGGGTTAATTGTGAGTTTTGTTGTTGTTAGGAACATGCCTTATTAAATACTGATGGTTAGTTAATGTTTTTTTTGATGTTGTTGATGAGTATTGATGAGAAAGTAAATAGTTTTAATTATTATGTTAAGATTATGATGAATGCCTCATAAAGAGGAAAATTTTTTAGATTAGTCTGAGATGTTTTGGTTAAGTGAAACCATTTATGTGGACTTGCATTGGATATGATTTATGTTGAGTTTTAGGTTCGAGAGGAACCAGTGACGTGTAAGACTTATGTCCAGTGACGGGGATTGGAGTTAGAGGACTGTTGATGACGATTTGTATTATTTGTTGTATTCATGCATCATGTATATTGGAGATAGGTAGGACTTCGGTCCAGTGACGAGTTTGGACTGCGGTCCAGTGACGAGTATGACTTTGGTCTAATGACGAGTGGATGCTTCAGTAACACACCTGTGAATATCCAAACTTTAGGACCACATGCATTAGAGTAGATGAGATGAGTACATTGCGTACATAATTGCATTTGTGTATGATTATCGTTGTGGATGGATTGTATGATTGATTAATTATGCTAATTGTATTACACTTGTTTTTAACACACCGCTAACATATGGAATGTATTTCTCACCCCCTGCTTGTTTCTGTGTTGTTATTTACCCATGTGGCGTAGAGTAGATGAGCTTTAGTTGTTGCTTGAGTTAGAGGATGGCGTGGTTGGCCTTCTTCGTTGTTTATTATTTTGCATTATTTAGTTTTCACATATCCCTTTGATAGTGTAACACATGGTTGGGAATGTTGTATTATGTTTTGCTTTATGTGAATTGTTTAATTGAACCTTTTATGATTAAATGAAGTTAACTAGAAAAAGTCTCAAGCAAGTTGTCCTCTGATGATGGAAATCAACTAGAAAAATTCTCAAGTATCATTTCCAATAAGAATACAAGCAAGTGTTAGTATGACTAGATTATTTGACAAGTCTTGAAGCTTCATAGTGTGAAAGAGAGGAAGTTTGAAAGCTTGCCAAATCACATCTAACTGATCTGAGTGTTGTAAAAACACATGGATTTTTTCTTTGGAAAGTTATACAGGTAATCACACACACACACACACACACAAGTTTTAAAACTTGTTTTTCTTAAGAAAATATTTCTAAAAATGTTTTGAAGTCGTGCTAGTATAATTGGGAGTTGTCATAAAAGTTAGGGGGAGTTAAGCACTCAAAATGTTTTCAGAATCTTTGTTATTCAATTTCATTCATATTCACTTTATTAGTAAGCACCTTCATTTCTTCCGCCCTGAGAGCATTAATCAGAGTGATTGTAGTTCCTTGACTAGAGTCATTGTTGGGTGGATGCAAGGGTGGTGGGTATCCCATATGTTTTGAATACTAAAGTGGCGATACAGGCTGTTGGCATCATGGTTGGTGATAAGTGGCCTTTGCATCATTATTTCTTGTCATTTTGTCTTAGTATTTTACAACATTTTGTTCGATTTATTTTAAATTATCATGCTTTATGCTTTGGTTTGTGCTTTCTTACAAATTTCAGGGTCTAATGAGCATCCAAGACAAAGAGGGATCAAAGTCAAGCAAAATGAGGCAAAACAACAAAAGATGAATTTTTCCCATACAAAAATCAGGGAGCTGCTACGGCCACTCGTAGCAGCTACTACGGGCGTAGAAGCAAGAATCCTAGGCACCCCCTTTGAAGCTTCATGGTATAAGAGTCAGAGGCCTGCTATGGCCACCCGTAGCAAGGAAGCGAGAGAAAGTTACCAAGTTTTCATTGTATCCATAATTAGATTGATCCTCTCTTAATCGTGGCTCTTAGGAAATATATGATTACTCTTAAATCTAAATACTTCTCATTAAGCCAAGGATTTTATGCACTTTTACTATTTTTCTATCAAACTCATAGCTTATTATGAGTTTTAGGATCCCAACTTTTATCACAATTTTCATTCCTAGTTTCTACATATTATTTGTTCCATTTTTCTCCGTAACTCAAGTCTCCAAGGGAGCAATTGTGGATCAAGATTTAATCATAATTCAGGTTTTATTACTCTTCTCTCTCTATTGTTCATCTGTGTGATTATTAGATATGTGTTTGATGATGAATACTATCGTGATTATGTTTGCCCTCACCATGAGCGAATAGTTCCCTAGGGACTAGGGATTATGAGGAGTATTTCATAACCTATTTTATGATATGTTACAATCGATTGCAAGAATTTTAATTAAACTTATTTTATAATCTGAGTTCACGCATTCCAACTTCGTTAAAAAAGTAAGTGGTTCTCAGGTATCGGCTGTAGTCTGAAAGGATATGCGTCGATACTAGAGCACAGATTTTTAAACAACCTAGTCCAAAACAAAGAAAGCACTTTGACGAATTTGAGAAAACATATAGCTAGGCAAAAGTAACAATTCGACAAAGAATAATCTGGCCATGCGAAAGAAGACAAATTATTTGTCATCGATAGGGGCAATGCACTGGCGAAAGCATGTATTTCCCATAATTATCCATTTTCTATAGTTTATGCGGAATTATCGTAACAAAAGTAACAAGGATCATGTGATTGTGTTAGAGTATGAATCGTAACCCCAAGTCTTGTTTGCCCCCCAATTGAGATTTAAGTGGTTTTTCTGTTAAGCTATTTTCATTTAGTTGCTTTTTCTGTTAAGCTGGTTACCAAAATCCCTATTTTCGATTTCTCTAGATATACATCGATAGGACAAGAATTTGGTACTTAAACCATTGGTCTATGTGATTCGATATCTATTTTATTACTTCGCAGAGTCGTGCACTTGCGGTTACATTAAGTTTTTGGCGCCATTGTCGGAGATCAATTGCGTTTAATATTGAATTTCTATTTGATCATCGTATAGTATTGTGCACCCGTGTATTGCGGCTAATAATTTTGAACTAAAACCTTCTTCGATCGGTATGGTGCAATAAAACCAATTTGCTGGTTTACCTTCAGAAATTTTGAATCTTCATCTTTCTATCTTTGTTAATAATTGTAGTACCATTAAGGCCAATGGCGTTGACCAAAATGCCATCCGCCTTCATCTATTTCCCTTTTCTTTAAGAGGCCATGCGCAGCTTGGCTTCAATCCTTTCCCACCAATTCTATTACTTCATGGACCCAATTAAAAGCGACCTTTTTTACGTGGTACTTTCCACAAGAAAGGTCGCTTTGAGCTACAATAGAACAACACTGAGGATAACTTTGAGCTAAATTTTTAAAAAAATTTATTACATAAGTTCTTGATATTTCTTACCTTTTTATATCTTAGAAATATTAAGTGTTAAAAACCTTTGTGGTTATTGTAATTCTTCTATACTTCTGATTGAACATCAAGTATAGTTGTTATCTTTTCTACAAAACTGTTTTTTTAAGTAGAGGAGGTCTCTTGCTAGTTTGCTTGAGCAGAAGTCTCTTGCAAGGTTGCTTGAGCGGAAGTCTCTTTCTAGTGTGATTGAGTAGTTGAAGTCTCTTGCTAGGTTGCTTGAGCGGAAGTCTCTTTCTAGTGTGATTGAGCTGTTGAAGTCTCTTGCTAGGTTGCTTGAGCGGAAGTCTCTTTCTAGTGTGATTGAGAAGTTGAAGTCTCTTGCTAGTTTGCTTGAGCAAAGTATAATAAATTTGAATATAGTAAAAAAATTCTTGTTCCACAAGGGAACTGGACTACTCTCAGCTTAGGAGAGGAACTAGGATAAACTCAGTGTGTTGGTTTACTATTTGCTTCTAATTATTATTCTTCTGCTGCTACTTAACACTCTATTCAGACTCTGAACTTGTTTAGACTCTAGAACTGTTTTTATCACAAGTGAAAATGAATTAGCATACATAATTCAACCCTCCATTCTTGTGTATTATTCTCACCTTCACACTAAAGCCTCCTCCAACCACTAAGTTGGAAGAGAGTTTGCTTCATGGCACTGAGGTTAAGAAGGTTGATACCAAGGCTAAGGGCTATGAACAAGCCTTGGGGGTAAATCCTATCCCCATTTACCAAGTCCTTGATGCATCTGTTATAATAGGTAGCAAACCCAAGAACCATAGATTCCTTCTAAGGCCAAATAAGAATAAGGCAAAGGAAAAGAAAAGATTAAAAGAGAAAGTCCATGAAAGATCGGACCAAAAGTATGAGCCTCTACATCGGAGGAAGAAAAAGGAAGAAGGTTTCATGGCATGGATGTCTAGAGTAAATTGGGCCCCGTTAATGGTTAAGGGACGTGTTAAGGATTCAAATTTGAAGGAGGTACCCTCTTGAGTTAAGGGTGTAAGTGTTCAAGCTAAACGACCTTAAACAAAGCGCTTCATGGGAGGAAACCTACACTTTTTCGCACTAATTTATTTCCATTTGTTTTGTTTCTATTTCAGTTAATAAAAATCTCATAAGAACGAAGCCAAACAAGTACCAAATTGTAGGAAAAAGTTGAGAAAAGTTACTTGTGGAATCATGCTCAGAAGAAAATACCAAAAACCCAAGAAAACAAACCCCTACATAGAAAAAATAGAGGCCTACTATGGGCACCCATAGCAGGCCCAACCCATAAAACCTTAAAATGTCAATCGAACACATGAGAGACAGCGCCTTGCTATGGACAGTCGTAGCATGTGCTACGGGCCGTAGCAGGGCATGCGGAGGAAGAACATATTTTTTTTTAATCTTTTCAAATTCAAATCTTTTCTTGGGACCCCACACAACTATATCGTACCTCGAAAAATACGACCCTACGCGATGGACGCGAAATTTTTTTTAGTTCGAACAGAGTTGCCACCGAACTTTATTCATCCCAATAAGGGATAGAAAAATATCAATAAAACCTTTAAGATACGAAAATGGTCATCACTAATAAATTCGGGTTCGGGAGTCGATTACGCAAGGGGAAGATATTAGCACCCTTCACGTCTGTTGTACTCAACGGGAAGCTCTTAGTCTAATTTGCCATTGAATGTTAGCTTATGTTATTTGTTTTCTTCTAAGCGAATGATGTGAAAGGTAATAGAAAAGGGTTTTGTTTGCAAAGGGGAAATGGGTGGTTTTTTATTAGGGTGCTCTCCAAGGATTGGGGCCTTTGTTCCTACATATATTTCATTTGAAAAAAATGAAGAATCAGAGCATTCGTAGTTCATGGGACTACGATTGGTTAGTTCATTTTATGAATGACAATTGTTTGAATAGTAAGGAAGGCTCCTCGTACTCAAACAATTGAGGAGAGAAATCGAAGGCTCCATACCATCTCCATTTTCGTCTTTTATGAAATTGTGTTCAAGTAAAAGTTTAGTATTTTAAAGAACGATGGATGCTTAAATGGCCAAGAAAGGCTCCTTGTATCCAAGCACTCGAGAATGGAATGGAAGGCTCTAGACCACTTCCTTTTTGTTTAAGTAGTTGTGAAAATGATTTGAATTTTAATCGGATTAAAAGTCTTTAAGAGAAGACAATTGTTTGAATAGTAAGGAAGACTCCTCATACCCAGACAATCAAGGAGAAGAATCAAAGGCTCGAGACTAACTCATTTTTCATCTTTTTAATGAAATAAGGTCTAAGTATGATTAAGTAGCTTAATTTGACTTAGACAAAATACTCGATGTTGATCGAGGTTTAAATTTGCATTTGAAACGACGTAAGGGCTTGAACTAAATGGGAAAGGAGGTCCTAATTGGTATTGGTAAGGCTGATGGTGGTGCATGAAGCAATCGAGTTACAAGAGGTAATTGGACTTGATATATGGATCAAGCATGCTTAAGTGTTGATGGTTAAGGGTTGATGGTTGTGGAAATTCTATTGAATTTGTTTTAAGAAAAATTCTTGATGTTGGATCAAGCTTATTTGTGTTCATTTGAAGAAAAGGTGATTGATTTTATTCTTGCATCAAGACTACCTAAACGGAGCCAAGCAAAGAGAAAACGATAAAAGCATTACACATTATGGGAGAGGGGATACATTTTATTAAATGGGGATAATACCAAGCCATAGCAAAATAAATCCATCACACAAATGCAAGCAAATGAGAGTGTGAAATGTGAATCAAGTCTCATTGTATGAAAGCCCAAGTGGAGGCTATGTGAGGTTGATGACGATCGTGAAAACTATCAACTTACAAGGGTGTTTAAAAAGGACTTGATATTAAATCAAGAAATTAGTTAGAAAAGGATTTGAATTATGCAAATGAGAAATGAGATTTAAAATGCATTATGGCATAAGTAACAAGCATAGGTGCAAAAGCATAAGTAAAAGCAAGTATCACACAATTAAAATAAAATCAAGCAAAAGGAAAAAATATTAATCAAGTTAAATATAAATATTTAATAAAATTAATTAATCATTTAATTAATTAGTATTAAATAAAAATATTTAAAATAATTAACAATCACATATTTTGTATTTTTTAATATTATAAATGAAATTAGCAAACAATCTAAATTAATCAAATTAAATATAAACATTTAATAAAATTAATTAAAAAATTAATTAATTAATATTAAATGAAAATATTTAAAATAACTAATCATATATTTGTGTATTTATTAACATATTTTATAAAATATAAAATAAAATAAATAATAAAAAACAAAAGAAAGTGAATTAATTAAAAAAACAAATAAAAGAAAACTAGACATGGGTCTGGTTCAGAATGTAAACAAGGGGTTCAATTAGCAAAATCCCCAAGCCCAAAACATCTTAAGCCCAAGCGTAGGAGGAGTCCATGGTGGACTCTGGTCGACTGTGGTTGACTGCAGACCAAATCTGGCACGCACAATCATACAAGGAGTCAATTTTGACTCTGATCTAAAGGTTGGAAATGAGGACGCATGGTAAGGATGTGGGAGGCATGCACATGGAATCAGAGGGAAAAGATACTTCTCCAGTGACAAGTGTCACGGTGGGGAACACTTGTCACCCCACATCAGCCAACACACCAACACATCATCAGGTGATGATAAAACAATGAAAAAAAAGGAGGAAAGGAGTTCATTCTTCAACGCAAATGGATCACCTGCTGCCCTTTCACTCCTGCCATTCGTCCTGCCACTCATCAAATGGTTCAGAATTAATTTAGAAAAATAAAATTGCTTTGGAAAGATACATTGAAGTTGATGAATGGCTAAGATGGAAGCTGAATGGGCAGCACCAAAATATCAGCAGGAGAGGATCCATTTCCATTATTCAACTCTCACTCTTTTTCTCTCTCTCTCTCTCTCTCTCTCTCTCTCTCTCTCTCTCTCTCTCTCTCTCTCTCAGAACTCTTCTCTGCAAAATAAACCTCGCTGGAACCCTAACATATGGCCGGAGAAGACGGTGGCCCATGGTGGTCGCCGCCGTCTTCTCCGGTGAGACCACCCCCAAACCAAGAACAACCTACATAAACCCCACCTAGTTTTTTCGCCTCAATCCAAATCTCTACTTAGATTTCACCAAAACAACCTCAAACTCTCAAATCGAACCCATCCTCAAATTAACCCTAAACTCAAAATCCACGAAAATCAAGCAAAACAACGCAACGGAGAACGAGCTACACTACTCACAGCGCAAACAACAACACTATATCATGCAATAGAGTTCAGGTTGAAGAGAAACATGGCTCAACAAAAATACCTCTTGAAGAACTCCTCTGAATGAATCTCTGAACGTATCTAGGTAATTTTTGCTTCCACTTTCTTCCTCTGTGTCTGATTTCTTTTCTCTTCTTCTTCTGTTTCTCAATGCTTCTTCGAGTGTACTAGCTTTATCAGTAGGTTTTTAGCTCAAGCTATTTTGAGTCTCAATGTGAGACTCAGAAAGCTTTGAATATGAGCTTTGGTAGGGTTTTTAGGGTTTCTTGCAGATTATTGTTTTTAGGGTTTTCTTCAGGTGTTTGTGAATGAATAAGAGTATGCAATTTATAGGATCAAAAAAATGTGAGTGAGGTATTTGTGAGGTGAGGTTGTATGAATTTGGTGCGTGTGAGGAATAATTATGTTAGGATGAAAGGGAAGATTGCTGATTTCGTGGGATTTTGGAATGAGCTTTGCTATTTTGTTCTTTTTGCTATTCTAGAAGGTTGGTGATTTCATGTGATTGTGTATGAATTGCTGATTTATATGTGTCTACTATGCTACAATATTTGGTTAATTTGTGCACTCAATTTGACTTTTTCATGTTGTTGTTGACTTTACTTGGTGTGGATTGTGGCTTGTTCAAAAAAATGCTTTATCACATACGTTAAATGTCCTTGTTATGGCTGCTGCTGCTAATGTGCTATTAGAATGCTCTCAATTGGTGATTTTATTCTTGAATTGTTCATGGTTTGCTTGCACATTGTACTAACCATTTATTTCATTTTTTCATCTTTGATCTTGTTATGAGGAATTTGGTGGAAAACTTGGATACTTGGAGGAGGGTATCTTGGCATGATGGGAAGCAACTTGGGCATGGAGTTTGGTGAAAGTCTTGAATTGAGAATAAGGCAAGGTTTATAAGCATTGGCATGAGGAAAGTTTGGCATGAAGAACAAGTTGGCACGAAGAGGTAGTTTGGCTCAATGAAGACTCTTAGGTTTATGTTTAGTACAACCTTGTAAACTTAGGCCTTGTACACTTAGTAGAGCTTTTTGTACCATTACTTTAACAAACTTTGTGTTCAAGTATTAGAATGTAACTTAATTGAATCTCAATTATATCTTCACACTCTTGGTATTCAATCAATCTTTTGTACTCCTTGATTTTAAGTTAATTTGAATTTGAAGTTTTTGTGCCAATTGTACTCTTGTAACTCTTTGAATTCAATCAATGGAAGTTTGTAATTGAACCTTTGAAACAAAAATTTGAATTTTCCATTTGAACGTTGAAACTTTCTTGGTAATGTTCTTGCCTTAAATTGTGTTTCATGGTGAAATGAAACATTCCCAATTATGTAACACATTTTTCACTTTTTCTTCCATTTAAAATGCAATCCTCCCTTGAATAAGAAATGAACTTTGCCATTGAAACTGTGCCATATTCACCACTTGAAAAGTGATTCCATTTAACATATCCTTGAGGAGTTTTGAATTCAAACCAAAGGTAGTTATTCTTGATGACATTTTACATTGTCTTGAGGACTTTATTCCATATGCAACCATGTATGATGAAACCTTCAAACTATTTGCACTTGAGTTCTTTTTAACATCCAAACAATAAACTAACCTTGCATTGATCTTGTGAATGAAGTCATAATTTTCTTTTGTTTCCACTTGAACTTAACAAAACTTGCAAGATAGTTATTGAAAAGCAATAAAGACAATAAGAAAGACTTATAATCAAAACAAACAAAATCTATATGGCCTAAGCCTTAGAGGATCATGGCCAAAGGCCAAATGATCATCTAAAGAAAGATCATTAAGCAGCATAAATGTTGGTATAAGAAAATAAAATGGGTAGGACAAATTTGGGGTATGACAGATGTCCCTATCTAATTGCCTTGAACCCGAGGAAACGAATTACTGCATGGGGTTCATTTTTAGGGTAGAATTTAATTAAATACAAGAGGACCCCGAAATTTGTACGAGAAGAAAGTAAAATGCAATGTAATGATAAAATAGGCGATATAAGAATGGGATAGAAGGATGCAAAACTTGAACAAAACATCTGAGATTCTTTGGATTACCAAAGCAGTATCTCAATGCAAGAGATGAAATTCTCCAAGTCGCGCGAAGCAGTTCCTTATAGGTTAAGGCTCTTCAGGGACCCTTAGAGTAGCTTAACAAAGAAATGATATTCTCCGCATCGCATGAATCAGTACCCTATAGGTTAAGGCTCTTCAGGGATATTCGGAGCAGTATCTTTGCAAAAGAGGAAAATGAGATTCTCTAAACCTATGAAGTAGTATCTTATTGATCGAAATATTCCAACAAGGGGAACAATACCTCAATCGCATCTAAGATTCTCCAAGGATACTAGAGCAGTATGTCAAATGAGGGCGTGAGACTTTCTATATCGTGCAAAGTAGTACCTTATAGATTAAGGCTCTTCGGGGATACTAGAGCAGTATCTCAGCAAAGGCATGAGACTCTTTGGGTCGTATGAAGCAGTACCTTATGAATTCAGGCTCTCCAAAGATGCCAAAGTAGTATCTCAAGAACAAATGAGATTCTCTGAATCGCACGAAGCAATACCTTATAAATTAAGGCTCTCCGAGGATGCCAAAGTTGTATCTCAAAAACAAATGAGTTTTTCTAAATCACGCGAAGCAGTACCTTATAGGTTAAGGCTCTTCAGGGATACTAGAGCAGTATCCCATGTGCTAAACGCGAGACTTTCTAGATCATGTGAAGCAGTACCTTATGAGCTAAGGCTCTTCGGGGATACTAGAACAGTATCTCAGCAAAGGGCATGAGACTTTCCAGATCATGCGAAGTAGTACCTTATGAGTTAAGGCTCTTTGGGGATACTAGAACAATATCTCAGGAAAGGGCATGAGACTTTCCTAGATCATGCAAATTAGTAACTTATGAGTTAAGGCTCTTCGGGGATACTAAAACAGTATCTCAGTGGAACATGAGATTCTTTGGGTCATACGAAGCAGTACCTTATGGGTTAAGGCTCTCCAAGGATGCCAAAGCAGTATCTAAAAAACAAATAAGATTCTCTAAATCGTGCGAAGTAGTACCTTATAGGTTAAGACTCTTCGGGGATACTAGAGTAGTATCTTCAGCGCTAAACGTGAGACTTTCTAGATCATGCAAAGCAGTACCTTATGAGCTAAGGCTCTTCGGGGATACTAGAATGGTATCTTGGCAAAGGGCATGAGACTTTCCAGATCATGCGAAGCAGTACCTTATGAGTTAAGGCTCTTCGGGGATACTAGAATAGTATCTCAGCAAAGGGCATGAGACTTTCCTATATCATGTGAAGCAATACCTTGTGAGTTAAAGCTCTTCGGGGATACTACAACAGTATCTCAGCAGAACATGAGATTCTTTAGGTCGTACCAAGCAGTACCTTATAGGTTAAGGCTCTCCGAGGATCCCAAAGCAGTATCTCAAAAACAAATGAGATTCTCTGAATCACGCGAAGCAGTACCTTATAGGTTAAGGCTCTCAGGGGATACTAGAGGAGTATCTCAAGCGTTAAATCTGTTAGGGAAAACAGTTCGAGAAAGACTCCTTTTGGAGGAAGTGTGCTAGCTAAGATTTTCATGGGAAAAGTTTATAAGAAATGTTTTAGGATAACCTCTGCTCAGGGAGCAGCAAAAACAAAGATGTTGGGGGCTATCATTATCAACCATGAAGTTGAAGAATGACTTGCTGGGGAATAGAAATTCCAGGAGCACGTGCGGGGTATTAGATCTTTTTTAGAGAAATACAGCCGACTTTGAAGGAGGACTGGCCAAGATGCTTGTTGATTGATCTTGGATCCTGTTAGGTTATGTTTTATATGATGTTCAACTTTGGGTGGAAATTCCATGCATTGCATGGTGCATGGAGATGCCTATGAGGATGCAACTGTTGGGGATTCTGATGCATGTGGGGATGCAAAAGATTGGCTGGTGAAGCTTCTTAATAGAGAGGTTATGCACAGATATGCTAATGATTGATATGATTGTGTTTGATGTTATTCCTGTTTGGCAGGAATGCTATGCATGATGCATGTCATGCATGTGACAATGCAAATGATTGAGTATGCTTGGGAGATGTCCCCTTATTGAGGGTGAGATCTTTTTAGGTTCCAACGGAGATTGGATTATGGAAGTGCCAAGTAGGGTTGGACTTTTAGAGGTTGCCAAGCAAAGTTGGGCTTTTGGTAGTTGCCAATGAAGATTGGACTTTGGAGGTTTCCAATGAAGATTGGACTTTTGGGAGGTGTGCCAAGCAAGGTTGGACTTTTGTTTATTTAGTATTTTCCAATAGAGATTGGACTTTGGGGATTATGAAGGTGCCAACAGGGTGGACTTTTAGGTAGTTGCCAATAAAGATTGAACTTTGGGGATTATGAAGGTGCCAACGAGGTGGACTTTTGGTAGTTGCCAATAAAGATTGGACTTTAAGGATAGATTTGACTACTCGACATCCGAAACTTGACGACGCTGTGAGCTGCAAGAGAATGTGAATGCCCCTGATAAGCTTTTATAGAGGATCATTGCTGTGGACTTGCATATGGATAGATTATTGAGAGGACTATGCTGCTTATGGTGAAAGAGCCATGGTGACTGGAAAACGATTTGATGTTCATATGCGACGAGGGCATCATTGGAGACTGTCGATCTCCCTTTAGATTTTTCAAACACCAAAACAAATCTTACTGTTTTTCCAAACCTTGTTATTATTAACCAAAGTTTCAAAACAAAGTTATCAAAAATAAAGATATTTTGCAAACAAACAGATAAAGTAAAAAACAATTGAGCACAAATTTGATGAGAAATATCTCTTTTATTGATTTGACCCTCGAGGGGTAAATGTACATAAGGATGAAATTCCTTAATGAGGTAATTGTTGTGCAAGAAAAAAGCACAATAGCAATGAAAACTATTGAGGTTCCATTTGAGTTTCAACACTGTTATGACCCTTATGACTTCGAAGATCTCAACATCTTGCTTCATAGGAAGACGATTGGATTGATTCCTCTCTTCTGTAGCACATCAGGATTAAGTGGATGTACAGACTATATAGTTTGCCTTGGAATTTGTCCCTAACTTTTGCCTAGATCACCCTTTCGGGTTTTCAATCCACCAGGACGCCCATTTTTGCCTGAGCCGCCCTTTTGGGTTTTCAACTCAGCGGGCCAAATTTTTTTATTTTATCCCTAATTTTTTCCTGGACCGCCCTTTCGGGTTTTCAGTCCACCGGGATAGCCATTTTTGCCTAAGTCGCCCTTTCAGGTTTTCGACTTAGCTGCATTTAAATTCCACTTTTTTAGGCATATTATCTCTTGGCTGAGTCTGTATTCACCGGGTATGGTAACTCATCACCATCCATAGTTGCAAGAGTTAAAGCACCACGAGAGAATGCTCTTACTACAACATACAGTCCTTCATAATTCGGTGTCCACTTGCCCCTGGATTCATTATACATTGACATGATCCTCTTGAGCACCAAGTCACCTTCTTGGAATGTCCGAGGGTGCACTTTCTTGTCAAAAGCTTTCTTCAGACGCCTCTGATAGAGTTGACCATGACACAATGTTTTCAAGCGCTTTTCCTCTATAAGGTTGAGCTCATCAAACCTTGTTTGAACCCATTCTAACTCATCCAGCTTAGCCTCCATTAAGACTCTCAGTGATGGGATTTCAACTTCTATTGGAAGGACCGCTTCCATGCCATAAACCAATGAGTAGGGGGTTACCCCTTTTGAAGTACGCACTGAGGTGCGGTAGCCCTGCAGCGCAAAAGGTAGCATTTCGTGCCAATCCTTATATGTGATCCCCATTTTCTGAATGATCTTTTTGATGTTTTTGTTAGCTGCCTCGACGGCTCCGTTCATCTTGGGTCTATATGGTGATGAGTTGTGGTGTTCAATTTTGAAACTTGCACACAACTCCTTCATTGTTTTATTGTTGAGATTAGACCCATTATCAGTGATGATGCGGTTGGGAATCCCATATATGCATATGATGTTGTTCTTCAAGAAGCGGGCAACCACTTGCTTGGTAACATTGGCGTAAGATGCAAGTTCGAGCCACTTGGTTAAGTAGTCTATGGTGTAGCGTGCGATTTTTGTCGGTGACGCGACCATCTTATCGCAGGGAATGGTTTCCTCCCCAATGAGGAGGAGTGGGGTGCTACTTTCTGATTTCTTATTTATCCCGTGAAGCTGGAAGGGAAAGGGAAGCTATCTAAAACTAACCTTGCACGCGAATGTTTAACTGAACAAACGCTTAAAGAGATTGGGGAGTTCGGGGTCAGGTTATACAATGGGGAGTTGTCAGTTACCCATCCTATATGTGGTTATCCATAGGTTATTAGCTTTTAGGTTCTGCTTTGTACTTGATGGTGTTTATCTGTTGATGGGTTGGGAAAGTTTCTTGGGAAATATGAGAGAGAGAGTGAGTTTTTGTTGATGTTCGGGTTTTTCCGATGTTTTTGATAAGGGTACTGGACCTAAGTTTTGATTAGTATGAAGGTACTGGACCTAGAGTTTTTGATTAATATGAAGGTACTGGACCTAGAGTTTTTTATTAATATGCTCTGAAATTCTGGCCTATATATCAGATGTCCTATCGAGATGTCGAGACACTGACATACAACAACAATGAACAAGTTCAAAATAAAAGTGTGCAGAAAATGTAAAGAACACCAGAAATTGTTAACCCAGTTCGGATCCGACTATCCTACATCTGGGGGCTACCAAGCCATGGATGAAATCAATATTCGATAGTATCAATTCACTGATAACCACACCCGGTTCAATCAGCTCACTTAATCACTACCCTTCCTATGACTTCTACCTAAGACTCTCCTAGGTATGAGGCCCTCCTCAAATCCCTCTTCAATCACAACCCGTGACTGGTTCCTTACAAGATAAGTAACAATGGTCGAAACACAAATTCTCAATACTTCACAGCTTATGAGAATTAACACACAGCTACTCAATACTTAAAAGCTTATGAGCAACCTTACACAACTTACACTACAGTCCTTATACTGTTATCATAAGATACCAGTTAGGCTCACAAAACACAAGCACACAACCCTAAAAATACATGTAAGTTCGACACCTAAAACTAGGTTTACATCAGTCTATTTATAGCTTGTAATCTGGACTGAATTGGGCTTCAAAAACGCAGCAATTAGGCTGCTCACAAATCTGCAAAATTAACTCTAATAAAATAGGTCTTCAATCCAAAGTTTCCTATTTTGTCTCCATAATTAGAAACAGCAGCAAATCCGAAAACCAACAAATAACCCTAATCCAAAAATGCTTTGGATGCCACATAGGATAACCAAATATTCACAGAATATTCAGTTACAAATCATAGTAACAGAATCTGCAATAAAACTGACTTCACCACGCGATGTCCTATGAGCTGCCATGGAACATTTTCATACGACATGTTGAACAAAGAGTAATGAAACATATTTTTAGACATCTTCATTCAACATCTGCTGCTACATGAGTTTTAGCAAAATAATGCCAACCATAAAACCAAGGAAATAACAATCTCCCCCTTTGGCTTATTTTTGGCTAAAACTCCACACACACTTAAACACCATCAGTATCAGCAGCGGAAAAAAACACAAACAAATCCAGCATAGCAGCACTCCTCTTCAGCTGCATAAAAACACACAGTACCACAAGAACACTCATCATAGTAAACTGGCAAAACTCCCCCTCAACAGCAGCAACACACCATCCACCTGAATCTACCTGCATCACACACACTCCCCCTCAATAGCACAAGCACTTACTAATGTTGCTCCCCCTCAACACCATACTACTCCCCCTTTTTAGCCACAAATATGACAAAGAGAGGTCATAGACAAATGTAACCAAATCACATAGCAGAATATTGTTCAAAACCAAAACAGAATTAAGTTGTCCAAAAAAAACAAACAAAAACCAAAAAGTAAATTTGCAGATAGCCTCTAGCTATTCAGCATTGTCCTCTTCAGCCACCTCATCACTTTCACACCGCACTACCAGAACCTCCTTTAGTCTTTTCAGTCTGGCAGCCAGAAAGCACATTGATTGCTATAGGTCTTCATGAATGCACACCCCAAGTCTGCTCCTCAGGTTTTCAAACTGAACTGCATCCAGAGCCTTGGTAAATATGTCAGCAAGCTGATTTTCTATGCTCACATGCTCAAGTGTTATGACTTTTTCCTCCACAAGTTCTCTGATGAAGTGATGTCTGATGTCAATGTGCTTTGTCCTGCTATGTTGGATGGGATTTTTGGAAATATTAATAGCACTCAGGTTGTCACAAAATAGTGTCATGACATCTTGTGTGACATTATACTCTGACAACATCTGCTTCATCCATACCAGTTGCGCACAACTACTACCAGCTACTATGTACTCAGCTTCAGCAGTAGAGAGGGATACTGAATTCTGCTTCTTGCTAAACCATGAAATAAGATTATTTCCTAGAAAAAAGCATCCACCTGAAGTGCTTTTCCTATCATCTGCACTTCCAGCCCAATCAGCATCACAGTATCCTCTTAAATCAGTCCCAGAATCATGGCTATATAGCATCCCATAGTCACTTGTGCCATTCACATATTTCAGAATCCTCTTCACTTGATTCAAGTGACTTACCTTAGGATCAGATTGATATCTGGCACACACTCCAACAGCAAAGGAAATGTCAGGTCTACTTGTTGTGAGATACAGTAGACTTCCAATCATACTTCTGTACAAGTTGTGGTCCACACTTACTCCATTCTCATCCTTGGATAACTTCAAATGGGTGGGAGCAGGTGTCCTTTTGTGATTGGCATTATCCAGGCCAAATTTCTTTACTATGCTCTTAGCATATTTGCTTTGAGAAATAAAGATAGAATCCTCCATTTGTCTGACTTGTAATCCAAGAAAGTAGCTAAGTTCTCCAACCAAACTCATTTCAAATTCGGATTGCATTTGTTGAACAAACTGTTTCACCATAGCTTCTGTCATTCTCCCAAATACAATGTCATCCACATAAATTTGGGCTACCATTAATTTTCAGCCTTCTTCCTTGACAAACAAAGTTTTGTCAATCCCTCCTTTTCTATAATCATTTGCTACTAAGAATTCTGCCAGCCTCTCATACCGGGCCCTTGGAGCTTGTTTCAAGCCATACAGCGCTTTCCTCAGTTTATACACATGATTGGGGAAGTTTGGATCAGTGAATCCTTTAGGTTGATCTACATAGACTTCTTCATTCAGATAGCCATTCAGAAAAGCACTCTTCACATCCATTTGGAACAACTTGAATTTTAGATTGCAAGCCATCCCCAAGAGGAGTCTGATGGATTCTAATCTAGCCACTGGAGCAAAACTCTCATCAAAGTCAACTCCCTCAACTTGAGTATAACCTTGTGCAACAAGTCTCGCTTTGTTTCTTGTAACCATTCCAAGCTCGTCAGACTTGTTTTTGTAGATCCACTTTGTTCCAATAACATTCACCCCTTCTGGTCTTGGTACAAGATCCCAGACATCATTTCTTCTGAACTGCTCCAGTTTTTCTTGCATAGCATTTATCCAAAACTCATCTGTCAGAGCTTCCTTGACATTCTTTGGCTCGATCTTTGACACAAAGCAAGCATTTGACACAGTCTCCCTTCTTCTGGTTCTTACACCTTCATTCAGATCTCCAATAATTAATTCCCTAGGGTGATCCTTCTGAATCCTTATAGAGGGTCCCCTGTTAGCATCCTCTACCCCTTCATTCTCAGGTCTGGTGTTGATTTCTTGAGCACTATCTTCTACAGACTCAATGTCTGGAGAGTTTTCATTGTTCATGGGCAGACATGCTCCAACATCATCTGGGACATCTTCATCGTTGCCAAAATCATCAACCACCACATTTATGGATTCCATCATCACCTGAGTTCTGGAATTGAACCCCCTATATGCTTTACTGTTTGTAGAGTAACCCAAAAATATTCCTTCCTCACTCTTAGGATCCATCTTTCGCCTTTGCTCACGATCCGCTAAGATATAGCACTTACTACCAAACACATGGAAATACTTCACATTTGGCTTTCTACCTTTCCATAGCTCATAAAGAGTGACAGAGGTACCTGATCTGATAGTCACCCTATTGGTGTATATAGCAAGCAGTATTCATGGCTTCAGCCCAAAAATGATATGGAAGCTTTTTGGCATGAATCATGACTCTTGCACATTCTTGTATGGTCCTGTTCTTCCGTTCCACCACACCATTCTGCTGAGGAGTGATTGGTGATGAGAATTCATGAGTGATTCCCTCAGATAGGCAGAACTCTTCAAACCTGCTATTTTCGAATTCTTTCCCATGGTCATTTCTGATTCGAACAACACCACAATCCTTTTCCCGTTGAATTCTTTGACATAATTCTTTGAAGGCTGCAAACACTTCAGACTTTTCTCTGATAAAACTTATCCAAGTGAATCTAGAGTAGTCATCTACGACAACATAGGCATACTTCTTCCCACCAAGACTTTCAACCTGCATAGGTCCCATTAAGTCCATGTGAAGAAGTTCCAGAACTCTAGAAGTTGTGGTAAGATGTTGAAGCTTCTTGTGTGACACCCTTGTTTGCTTCCCAACTTGACATTCACCACATATTTTGTCCTCATCAATCTTCAGCTTGGGAATACCTCTAACAGCTTCTCTTGACATAACCTTCTTCATCCCTTTCAGGTGTAAGTGACCCAATTTCTGATGCCACAGTTTGGTTTCATCTTCCTTTAACATCAAACATGTAAACAGATTTTCAGGTTCTTGAGGATTCCACAGATAGCAGTTATCCTTAGACCTGGTACCCTTCATAACAACTTCATCTTTCTCATTGGTTACCAGACATTCAGATTTGGTGAAATTTACCTTGAGCCCTACATCACACAATTGGCTTATACTGATTAAGTTTGCGACCAGTCCTTTGACAAACAGAACACGATCCAGATTTGGTTGTCCTGTGTATTCCAGCTTTCCAACACCTTTTATCTCACCCTTTGATCTATCCCTAAAGGTGACATAATTGGTGGAGTGAGGCTTAATGTCAGACAGAAACTTCTTCACACCAGTCATGTGTCTTGAACAACCACTGTCAAAGTACCAATCTTCTCTGGCAGATGTTCTAAGAGAAGTATGTGCTATGAGGCCAGCCATCATTTGTCTAGGAATCCATCTTCTCTTCACTTTACCCCAACTCTGTTCTTTATTTTGTTGCTGAGCAGTTTTGGGATAGCTGCGCAGCTTGTAGCAAAAGGATTTTAAGTGACCAATCTTGCCATAGTAATGGCATCTCCATGGTTTATACTTTGATCTACAAACTCTTTTTTGATGCTTCATCTGATGTTGAAACATGTGATTTGACATCTCCACTTCTTGCTTTATTTTCTGAGGAACAAACTTCAATACAGTCTTCTTGGAAGTCTCTGTTTGATCGTTAAAACCAAGGCCTTGCATATTTCCAGCTTCTTTCCCATTCTGAAGGATCTCATCCAGCTGTGTGGTACCATTGTTCAACATTCTTATAGATTTGGTCATATTGTCAAGTTTTGACTTTTTCCATTCAACCTCCTCCTTCAGATCAGCAATGGTTGATAGATGTTCTTCCTTCTCAGCTTCCAGTTGAGCTATCAAGATCTTCTGCTCCAATATAATCTGGCACCTTTCTTCATTCTTGATACACAATTCTGAAAACCCTGAGAATATTTCTTCCTTAGTGAGTTCTCCAACATAAGATTCTTTGTCAGAGTCAGATTCACAAGAAGTTTCTCCATCAGCCATACAGGCTCCAGTCAAAGCTGTCACCAATTTTGCTGATTCTTCTTCAATATCACTCTCACCAAGGCATGGATAGGACCTTCTTCTGCCTTTTGTGATACGTGGGACACTCAGTCTTTATGTGCCCATATCCCTCACATTCATAGCATTGAACTCTCTTCCCTTGATTAGAGTCTTCTTCAGTTCTGGATCTTCTGCCTCCATCCTGGTTCTTTCTGATGTCGAGTGACTTGTTATGAGTATTTGCTCTCGACTTCCAGTCAATCCTTTTCAACACTTTGTTAAATTGTTTACCAAGTAATACCAGATCTTTAGACACATCTTCATCTTTGACCAGTTCTCCTTCATCATCTGAGTCATCAGCATTCGACACAAATGCTATACTCTTCTTCTTTTCAGCTTTTTCACTGAATCCTAACTCAAAAGTTTGGAGTGATCCCATAAGCTCATCCACCTTCATCTTGTCAATGTCCTGAGCTTCCTCTATAGCAGTAACCTTCATATCAAATCTCCTAGGAAGAGACGTGAGAATCTTCCTGACCAGCTTCCTGTCAGACATCTTTTCTCCTAAGGCACTAGAGGCATTAGCTATCTCAATAATGTTCATATGAAAATCATGAATGCTCTCATCCTCTTTCATCTTCAAACTCTCAAACTTGCTAGTGAGAAGCTGAAGCTTTGACATTTTCACCTTTGAGGTCCCTTCATGAGCAACTTTCAAGACCTGCTAAGCCTCTTTGGCAATAGTGCAATGCTCAATCAGTCTGAAGATATTTCTGTTGACACCATTGAACAATGCATTCATGGCTTTAGAATTTCCAACAGATCCTTTGTAGTCAGCATCATCCCAGTCCTCTTCTTCCTTCAGAACATCAGTAAGATTTCCTTCTCCATCTCTTACCTTTGGAGGCTCCCAACCTTTGAGAACAGCTTTCCATGCTTGATCATCCATGGACTTGATGAAAGCTATCATCCTAGGTTTCCAATACTCATAGTTAGAACCATCCAGCAGAGGTGGTTTGTTCAGAGCTCCTCCATCCTTGTCCATTGTACCAGAAAGTACCTTCCCTGAATCTCACCCAGAAACAACAAAGGGTGCCTGCTCTTGATGCCAATTGAAATTCTGGCCTATATATTAGATGTCCTATCGAGATGTCGAGACACTGACATACAACAACAATGAACAAGTTCAAAATAAAACTGTGCAGAAAATGTAAAGAACACCAAAAATTGTTAACCCAGTTCGGATCCAACTATCCTACATCTGGAGGCTACCAAGCCAGGGATGAAATCAATATTCGATAGTATCAATTCACTGATAACCATACCCGGTTCAATCAGCTCACTTAATCACTACCCTTCCTATGACTTCTACCTAAGACTCCCCTAGGTATGAGGCCCTCCTCAAATCCCTCTTCAATCACAACCCGTGACTTGTTCCTTACAAGACAAGTAACAATGGTCGAAACACAAATTCTCAATACTTCACAGCTTATGAGAATTAACACACAGCTACTCAATACTTAAAAGCTTATGAGCAACCTTACACAACTTACACTACAGTCCTTATACTGTTATCATAAGATACCAGTTAGGCTCACAAAACACAAGCACACAACCCTAAAAATACATGTAAGTTCGACACCTAAAACTAGGTTTACATCAGTCTATTTATAGCTTGTAATCTGGATTGAATTGGGCTTCAAAAATGCAGCAATTAGGCTGCTCACAAATCTGCAAAATTAACTCCAATAAAATAGGTCTTCAATCCAAAGTTTCCTATTTTGTCTCCATAATTAGAAACAGCAGCAAATCCGAAAACCAACAAATAACCCTAATCCAAAAATGCTTTGGATTCCACATAGGATAACCAAATATTCACAGAATATTCAGTTACAAATCATAGTAACAGAATCTGCAATAAAACTGACTTCACCACGCGATGTCCTATGAGTTGCAATGGAACATCTTCATACGACATGTTGAACAAAGAGTAATGAAACATATTTTTAGACATCTTCATTCAACATCTGCTGCTACATGAGTTTTAGCAAAATAATGCCAACCATAAAACCAAGGAAATAACATGCTCGCTAAGATTTCACAATCTTATGCCTACGCATTCCCGTTTTAAAGAAACAGGGAAATCAGAGCAATCGTAGTTCCTCCTATTCTAAGGGAGGAAAAGATGTGATGTTTTGGTGTCTTGTTCAAAGCCCAAGATTGAAGCTAAAGGGTTGAGTATGTGTGTCTTGTTCAAAGCCCAAGATTGAAGCTAAAAGGTTTGACTGAGAGAGGATTTGTCATCTCTAAAGGGGAGACATCTTGTCTGTTTATCACAACTGTCGGGTGAGTGTTTATAAAGGAGGATTACTTTAACTGGGATATATGAATCCAATAATGCCATAATTTCCTTTATAGGGGTGTTATCCTGAAGGTGAAAACTTTAACTTAGTGTAGAGAAATGCCATTTTTCCTTAGGAATTTCTCTTACTAAGAGAGGGACAGTGGCGTGGATGTAAATAATCCAGAGGCTTGCCACTTACAGCAATTAGATGGAAGAAAGGTATTTACCAGGATAAGAGATGAACGACATCTTGGATATTTGAATCGACAAGTGTGCCACTTACATCGATTATCTGGGATTAGGGTTTGTTTTGATTTATCTGTTTTGATGTGTGATAAACAGAAAAATGTCTTCCTACAAAGAGATTTAGATTTCCTCTGAAGGGATGTTGATTTTTGTGTGCCTTGATCAAAGCCCAACGTTGAAGCTAAGAGGTTGATTTGAATCCACTGGGGAAGTACTTATACAAAGCCTAAGAGGAGGCTGGAAAAGACTGACTCAACAAGAGAGTGTTTATATATGTCTTGTACAAAGCCCAAGATTGAGGCAGAAAAAGAGACTGACTCTTTGGGGATATCATTATACAAAGCCTAAGAGGAGGCTAAAAGGGATTTTGACTCCGCCGGGGCAGGTTTGTATGTGTCTTGTATAAAGCCCAAGATTGAGGCTGAAAAAAAGACTGACTCTGTGGGAAAGAAATTTTTATCTGTCTTGTACAAAGCCCAAGATTGAGGCTAAAATGGATTTTACTGACTCAACTGAGGATAGTTTAGGTGTCTAGTACAAAGCCCAAGATTGAGGCTGAAATGAGTTTGACTCTACGGGAGAGTATTATTTGTCTTGTACAAAGCCCAAGATTGAGGCTGAAAAGAGGATTGACTCTGCTTAGGAAATTTATATGGTGTCTTGTACAAAGCCCAAGATTGTGGCTGAACAAGCTGGAGAAATCATTATACACAGCCTGAGAGGAGGCTAACTCCTGCTAGGGGAAATCATTATACAAAACCTAAGAGGAGGCTGAAAAAGATTGACTCAACAAAAGAGTGTTTTTATCTGTCTTGTACAAAGCCCAAGATTGAGGCTAAAAAAAGTTGACTCAACAAGAGAGTGTTTTTGTTTTGTATTATTGACTCAACAAGAGGGTGTGGAAAGATTATTGACTCAACAAGAGAGTCTGAAAAGGTCAACTCGGCTGGGGAAAATCATTGTACAAAGCCCAAGAGGAGGCTGTCTTTGCTGGGGAAGAACAAATAAACATCTTTATACAAAGTCTAAGAGGAGGCTGACTTCTGCTGAGGATTATTGAGATCCAGAGGCAGGTCCAAACGAAGAATCAACTCTTGCAGAGGGTTACAGAAGAGTTGAGATATCAGAGACCTTGAGGTTTTGATTTGGGATAGTGTTGTACTGATGATAAACTGGCCCTGGCTGGGGAATTTTTAGGAGAGAGAATGGGTTTTAGAACCCATGGGTTTTAACTCTGCTGGATATTGATCCAAAATGACCAGGGTTTCTCCTATGTTTGTAAGGTAGTTGAGAATGTCTTTGAGATCCGAGAGGGGATTAGACTGTCCAAGTCTACTGGTATGGAAGAGTTTATCTTTGTATAATGCCCAAGAGGAGGCAGGTGTTTTAAGGGATGAGAATCAACCCTAAATTGGTCTGAGATTTGACACTGGAAAGACTGCTCTAGCAAAGGACAATTAAGTTATGTCTTATACCTTTAAGAGGTCTTCAGGGTCCTTGTATTAAGCCCAAGAGAAGGCATGAGAATTTCTAAGAAGCCGGAGGGTCTTTGTACAAAGCCCAAGAGGAGGCAGGGATGCTTTTATGAAGCCTGTGGGTCCCAAACCTAAGAAGAGTTCAAGAAAGGTTTCACCGATAATTAATCCTTTCTTTAGTGAACGGTTCTAGAGTTTGAAGAAATTCAAGAGAGGTTTCACCGAGAATTAATCCTCTCTAGGGAAATGAATTTCTTTGACAATTTCTAATAGTGACAGCCTGGGAAAAGTTTCACTGAGAATAATGCCTTTCCCTTTGTTCCATATTGTTTAAGCCCAAGAGAAGGCAAGGTTGTATCTGGAAATGCTATGGGGATCTAGTTTTGACTGTATTAAAGAGTGACCAACTGGCTTTACCTAGTTCTAGACCTAGTTGCCAGGGAAAACTCTAAGCAGATACTAGTATATACACAGTTGATATATGACAAGTATTTAAAAGGATATGAAAGAAGGACTTACAGGTGAGCAAGCTTCCCACAATACAGTTATATATATATATATATATATATATATATATATATATATATATATATATATATATATATGAAAGCAGGTAAAGAAAGCTGATAAAAACTTACAGGAGAGCAAGCTTCCATAGTAACAGTTGTATGGTTAGTTGTTCAAGAAATTAAAGAAAGTTTTGATAACAACTGTATATTTGAACCTAAATCAAAAGGGAAGTTGTTTTTGAAAAGATTGTTGGGGCTTATACTCAAGGCGGGGCCCAGATGAAAAACTGTAATCGTACCGTTGTTTTTGTAAATTGTATCGGGACTTATACAACGACTGAGGCCCAAAAAGGTTTTCTGTACAAAGGGATGGGTCTTACAACTCAAGGGGAGGCCCAAAGATTTGAAAAAAGAAAAGACATAGGACTTACAACTCAAGGGTAGGCCTAGTTGACTTTGTTTTGAAATGGCAATTGCGCTGAGATTTTCTAAAACACAGTGGGACTTATACAATGACTGAGGCCCAAAATTATTTATGTACAAAGGGGGTTGGGTCTTACACTCTATTAGAGGCCCAAAGTTTATTTTAAAGAAAAATAAATGGGACTTATAGCTCAAGGAGAGGCCCAGGTGATTTGGTTTTGAACTGGCGATCGCGCCGAGATTTTTGAAAATGTGTTGGGACTTATACAATGTCTGAGGCCCAAAATGGTTTTTGTATAAAAAGGGGTTGGGTCTTACACTCTATTAGAGGCCCAAAGTGTTTTTTAAATGTTTGTTAAGGATCAAAAATCAAAGAAACCCTAAATTCATTTTTTTTAAAAGTAATTATTTAAAGAAAATTAATAAAAATGATAAAAATACCAAATAAGTTTAAATAAACTACTTGTGATTTTTGTTTAAGGTTTGAAAAATGAGGTTTTAATCACAAGATGATTTAGAACTCATTTGATTTTGAAAAGATCAAGAGAAAATAAATATTTTCAAATGTTAAGAAAACAAATAAAATAAGTTCTTTATGAAAAATATTAAATATAGAAAAATTATATTTTTTTTGTGTGAGATTTTTGTAGAATAAAATACTTTATAAATTTTGTGAATTTTTGCAAAAACAACCAATAAAAAATGAATGAGAAATTAATTTTCAAAGTTATTAAAAGATTGGTGGAAAAATGATAAAATTAAGTGGTAAAAAACTAGAAATGACCCCCCCCCCCCCCCAAGGTTTGAACTCACGCCCTTGGGGAGGATAGTTCAAAATTTTGCCAACTGAGCCACTTGCATGGGCTGAAGGAGAATGGCAAGGGATAATAATATGTGTAAAATGCCTTTGAAAATGGTTTTAAAAAAATACCAAAAGGTCTGGGGCGAGGGGGATTCGAACCCCAGACCTCTCACTCGCTCACACACACAAACATACTAGTGTTTCCACTAGGGTGCAATGCCAATTCAGTTATAGTATGACAAGTGATAAATATATAGTAAAACAAGTGGAATTTCTGAAAAATGGCACCATGGCCATCTTTATATCCTCAAGCTCAAATACGCGAAGCCTCCTATCTCACTCGTTCCTCCACCATTTCAAATGATCCAAATATGAAAATCATGCGCTTTCAGACAAGGAACACAATGGCAATACTCAATTTTATTGAAATTAAGTGAATCAAAACATAATAGGACAAAACTTGAAGAACCCTAAAATTGGCATGAACTTAATGAAATCCTATACACGAATTGTAAACAACAATTGATTGAGGGTAAAGGATTTACAAACATTCAGAAACACAATGGTAATCACAAAACATGTTCATGATGCATGATTCAATGAGTTTGACAGTTTAAGGCTTACCTCTACAGGTGAGAATCAAATTTGATGATGGAGGTGTTACAGTTAAGTTCTAATGCTTTGGACAACTTCCTTGTACCTTAAGGAAAGTGTTTGAATGCTTGGAGTGATTGAGAGCCCTTTAGATTGATCAACCTGATTCCTTCTGCAGCAAGTCATGAGTTTTGTGCAATTGGATGGCCATTTGGTGATTTTGGTGTTGCAGATGGGAGGTGAGTGTTCAGACACCTTCTATATGTTATATGTGATGTGTCTGAATCAATGGTTTGAGTGGTATTGATCTCCAACTCAAAACCCGATAGTAACCTCTCAAGAAATGAAATTTTTAGGCCTAGGGAGTGAAAGAGAGAAAACCTTGTTGTAATGAGCTTTGGTGTAGTTTGAATGATCAGTTAGGGCCTCTATTTATAGTAGAGGAGTTGTGTTGAAGTGGTTCTCTTGAAGCTCAGAGGATAAGGCCATGGTTCAATGGTCTTGGCTTGGCATAAATGCCTCTAGCATGAGGTGTAATAGCTATCCCAAATAGATCAGCTATGCCTTGACTGAAATCACATTCTTCACTCCTTTTAATTATTGTTTAATCAGAGAATTTGACCGAGGAGAGTGAGAATCTTGAATGTGCACTATTCCATATTAATGCCCTTTGAATTCAAGGCATATATGCCAAAAACTCATCAATTCTCAAGGATAAGCTCTTGACATTTCAGTCCAAGTTTGTTGGTTAGATCAGATGCATTGTATCAGATTGAATAAATGTGGCATAGTGATCATTTCTTTTTGGCTCAAAATCGTGTATGGCAAGAAATCACACAAACTGATTTTTCAAAACAGTCGTGCCATGGTGTCTTGCAGCAGCCATAACTCTTGGCTCAAGCTGAGTTGTTTCATGCCAATGAGTTCCTTGGATTGTAGGAAATATGCACAACAACTTTGATGTTTACATCTTGAATTGATTCAGCCTAGAACTATGTGAAACATCCCTCCAAGTTTTGGTGTTTCACTTGTTTTTCTGACTTAGACAGAATTTTGTCTACGTGTTGGAAAAGTCGTAAATTCCAAGTTTTAGTGATTTTGATCCAACCATAACTCAGAATCCATGAAGAATTGGAAGCTCTTGTAGTTGACACTTTTGAAGTATGTAAGGAGGGCTTCCATCTGAGCTTTTAATGGGAGAAAAAGGCCTTAGGGCTTGGGAGATATGGCCTTGCAAAGTTGGTACCCTAGCCACTTTGTTCCATAACTTAGAAAAATTCTAAGTTTTTTATGGTTACCCCTTTAGCAAGTTAACTCACTTTCTTTTATTTTTCTTGATGAATGATGATTCAAATCACATATTAACATTGTTTTAGGGTTAAGGAGCCTTGGTTGACCAAAAGTCCAAAAAGTCAAACTTGAATTTTTGTACAGTTGACTTTTTCATCAAATGAAATTTTCACTTTGTGATCCTTTTGTGAAATTAATCCTTGGTCTTAATTAAACTTCATGGATGGACTCCAAGGGTATTTAGGAATGTCTTGGACCCCTCCCAAGGTTTGAGATCAAGGGTAGGCCAACAGTCAAGGATAGGGTTGACTTTTTCCATCAGAAACCCTAATTTGTGATCAGATGGTTTTGAGTTTTGTGGCTTATGATTTGAGCTCTTTGAGTCAATAAAATCTTGTAAACATGTCAATATGATGTATTTGAGGTCTTTGAAGTTCATTTTGAAGCTTCAAGCCATGCCTCACTTCACAAGTTATCTCAAGGGTTGAATTAGGTCAAAACCCTAATTCCTGATTTTTGGATAGATGGACCTTCAAGGTGATTTTGCCATTGTGGATGGATTCTTGAGATCCTTTTGAGCTTATAAGTCCACACATTGAGGCATTGGCTCATGCCCAGATGGAAATTTTCATCTGGGGACCCTGGTCGATCAAACCCTAATTTGGTGACACAGGCGATCTTGAGGCTTAATCCACTTGGAATGTTGCAACTTTGTACTTGATTCTTGATGTGGGAGTCTTCTTGATCCTTTATAGATGTTTGAGAGGTTAGACAAGTTGAAGATCATGTCATTTCTTGATTGATCCTTTGTCTAAGTGCTCTGAGAGGGCTCAAAACCCTACTTCTTGATTGTAGTGAATGCTCAATCATCTTTGAGGAGACTTATGAGGCATGAAAGTACATCCATATTGTGATGGTGATTTGTACAATGATGGAAAATCTTGGTGGTCAACATTTGGGGTATGACAGATGCCCCTATTTAATCTTCTTGGACCCGAAGGTGTGAATGGCGAAGGTATTCGGGCATTCGGGGTGCAAGAGGATTAAATATCGGAATACCCAAAATTTTGATGGTGGTTATGAATGGCTGCTTACTCATCCATCTTCTTTTGATAAGTAATGATGCTTAGAAAAGGGTGAAACTTCCCCTTGATCCTGGTCTTCAGCCAAGGAACTGGTCTCAGTTTCTGAAATAAACTTCCCCTTGATCCTGGTCTTCAGCCACGGAACTGGTCTTAGTTTCTTTTGTCAATAAACTTCCCTTCGATCCTGGTCTTCAGCCACGGAACTGGTCTTAGTTTCTGAAATAAACTTCCCCTCGATCCTGGTCTTCAGCCAAGGAACTGGTCTCGGTTTCTTTTGAAATAAACCTCCCCTCGATCCTGGTCTTCAGCCAAGGAACTGGTCTCAGTTTTCTGATATAAACTTCCCCTCGATCCTGGTCTTCAGCCACGGAACTGGTCTTAGTTTCTGAAATAAACTTCCCCTCGATCCTGGTCTTCAGCCAAGGAACTGGTCTCGGTTTCTTTTGAAATAAACTTTCTTGACAAGGGACGCTATTTGTAGCGGTTTTCATCAAACTTCTCGCCGAGTTTACTGGGGATATGCCATTTGATGGGAAAAATTTTTGATGTCAGACTTGTTGGGGAAACCCATTTGTCTGAGCTGTAGAGGTGTGCAAACTTCTCTGTTAGAGACGCCATTTGTTGACTTTACTGGGGAAACAGCCTCTTGAGAGACTGTTTCCTGCTTGGGGATATTACATCATACTTTTCCTTGAGATCTTCTCGGAGAAATTCCATGTGATGTAATCCAACTTTGAGGTGCTGTTGGCTTCATTATCATTGACTCTCTTGGGGAGAAAAATCAATGTGTTGCTGAGAGTCTTTGGTTGAAAGGCTTTCTCTGGGGATTTTCCTTAATCCGGGAAAGCGAAAATGTCATCTTTAATGGTGAAGAGTGACGTTTTTCGAATGTCTTCTTGTCTTTAAGAGGTTCAATTGATCAAAGTGGTCTAGGACCGACCCCAATCCAAAAATAAACTGGGGGAGAGATTGTTCAGGTACTGTATTTCCTAATGAGGAAAGGACTGACAACTCGATTGAGAGGACTTTTATCACTTGGGAACAAGACTGACTGGAGTGATAGTGATGTAATATGAATATGAATATGAATATGAATATGAATCAATAATGCATGATGTATGTATGTTTATGCTGACAAAACTGACGCGATATACAACCTAATAGATGAACACGACTGGATACTCGGCCACTGCTGGGGGTGAGAAGTATCACGGGTTCAAGATTGCAATTCTGCCTTGCTTAGGAGAGGTAGAGTCCGTGGGGGGAAAGAGTTGTTCAATCGGTCTTAAGAGGTACGAACTCTGTCGGGGATGTCAGACTAAACATGGTCTCTGACACAGTTGATCCTTCATTCAGGTGTACTGGTTTAGAAGGAGTATGTTGATTCTGCACTTTGAGATTCAACCACCTTCGGAGAAGCGATCGATGTTATTTTTGATGTTCAAAGTCAAAAGGAATTGTCATCTTTACTTTAAAAGCAGAAATTTTTTACAAGTAAATTCATTTTTGTTTTATTTCAAGAATCGTTGATCATGTTAAAATGTCATTATGTAAAGCTAAAACAAATAAGAATTACAAACAAAAGCACTAGGGCTCAAGTTTTATTGATAAGATGGAAATCAGACAAGCGCATGATTCCATGGAGTATTTACAAAGCTAGAAAATGGTAATTTAAGGGAAAAGGGCTACATTGAAACATAACGACCGTTATCCTTCTACCAAATTTGAATTCTGGACATCCTGAGCTTCTGTCGAAGATGAACTTGAATGGAGTTTTCTCTGATGGACGACATGACTGCTGAGGGATTTAACCTTGTCAGACGTAGTTACTTGCCATTAATCCCTAATTTTTGCCTGGATTGTACTTTGAGATTTCCAATCCACCGGGATGATTTTTTTGCTTATGTCTCTAATTTTTGCCTGGACCGCCCTTTCGGGTTTTCAATCCACCGAGACGCTTTTTTTTTAGTTTAGGCGAAGTATTTCTTGACTATGTCAACATTCATGGCTCAAGGCGCCGCCTGAGAAGGCTTTCTTGACCACATAGGGGCCATCGTAATTTGGAGTCCATTTGCCCCAGGAATCAGTGAGAAATGGTTGTATCCTTTTGAGCACATGGTCTCCTTTTCTGAAGACACGGGGTCAGACCTTTTTGTCGAACGCTTTCTTCATTCTCTGTTGATACAACTGACCGTGGCACAGTGCTGTTATTCGCTTTTCTTCGATCAAATTTAGTTCATCGTGTCGACTTTGACACCATTCAGCCTCTGTTAGCTTAGCTTCTATCAATATCCGAATTGATGGGATCTCTACTTCTATGGGGAGCACTGCTTCCATGCCATATACTAGAGAGAAAGGGGTTGCCCATGTTGAAGCGCAGATAGATGTTCGATAACCGTGAAGAGCAAAGGGTAGCATCTCGTGCCAGTCTTTGTAGGTTACAACGATCTTTTGAACAATCTTCTTGATATTCTTGTTAGCCGCTTCTACCGCTCCGTTCATCTTAGGCCGGTAGGGAGATGAGTTATGGTGTTCGATCTTGAATTTAGCACACAACTCTTTCATCATCTTGTTATTCAAGTTAGATCCATTATCAGTAATGATCTGGCTTGGAACACCATAACGGCAGATGATATTGTTTTTGATAAATCGGACCACCACTTGTCGGGTTACATTAGTGTATGACACTGCTTCGACCCACTTGGTGAAGTAATCAATGGCTACCAAGATAAACCGATGTCTGTTTGAAGCCTTGGGTTCAATCATGCCAATCATGTCGATTCCCCATATAGAAAAAGGCCATGGGTAAGAAACAACTTTGAGATGCGTTGGCGGTACATGGATTTTGTCAGCATATATTTGACACTTGTGACATCTCCTCATGTACTTATAGAAATCGGATTCCATTGTCAGCCAATAGTACCCTGCTCTCAGAATTTTCTCGCCATTGTGAGTCCGTTGGCATGAGTGCCAAAGGATCCTTCATGAATTTCTTTTATCAGCATGTTTGCTTCTGGTCTGTCTACACATCGGAGAAAGACCATGTCAAAGTTCCTCTTATAGAGTGTATCACCACTCAGAAAGAAGCTGCCAGCCAGTCTCCTGAGAGTCTTTCTGTCTTTTCTTGATGCCCCAGGTGGGTACTCTTGTTTCTGAACGAAACATTTGATATCATGATACCAAGGTTTGTCGTCTATGACTACTTCAATCGCGAAGATGTAAGTGGGCCGTTCTAGGCGCATTATGTCGATCTTAGGTATGTCGTTCCATTAACCTACAACAATCATAGAAGAGAGAGTGGCTAATGCATCAGCCATGTGATTCTCTTCACGAGGGATGTGATGAAACTCGATTCTGTTGAAGAATGGTAACAACCTTCTCGCGTAACCTTTGTAAGGAATCAGTCCTGATTGGTATGTGTTCCAATCTCCTTTGATCTGATTGATAACCAGGGCTGAGTCTCCATACACATCCAAGTTCTTAACCCTTAAGTCGATAGATTCTTCGAGACCCATGATACAAGTTTCGTATTCGGCCTCATTGTTTGTACATTTGAATGTCAGTTGGGCGGTGAAAGGAATGTGGGTACCCTGAGGTGTTATGATGATTGCCCCAATTCCATTTCCATAATGGTTGACAGCTCCGTCAAAGATTAGTCCCCATTGGGAATCTGGTTCTGGCCCTTCACTGGGTAGCGGTTCATCGCAATCTTTCATTTTCAAATACATGACATCTTCGTCTGGGAAGTTAAATTTGACTGATTCTTGATCGTCAATTCGTTGATGAGCCAAATGATCGGCTAAAATACTTCCTTTGACGGCTTTCTGAGCATGGTACTCTATGTCGTATTCTGACAACAACATCTGCCAACGGGCGATCCTTCCCATGAGAGTAGGTTTTTCAAAGACATACTTGATCAAATCCATTTTGGAGACTAACCAAGTAGTGTGACAAATCATATATTGGCGAAGACGTTTGGCTTCCCAAGCCAGAGCACAGCAATTTTTCTCAAGCATAGTATACCGAGTTTCACAGTCGGTAAACTTCTTGCTTAGGTAGTAAATGGAAGACTCTTTTCTTTTTGTTTCGTCTTGTTGGCCAAGCACACAATCCATAGAGTCTTCCAAGACTGTTAAGTAGATAATCAGCGGTCTTCCCTCTACTGGAGGTGACAGGATAGGTGGGTTCAACAGGTATTCCTTGATACTGTCGAAGGCGGTTTGGCAGTCTTCTGTCTATACACAGTCCTAATTTTTTTTGATTAATTTGAAGATTGGCACGCATGTCACGGTCATGAGGAATATAAATCTGGAAATGTAATTCAAACGTCCCAGGAATCCCCTGACTTGTTTCTCAGTCTTTGGAGAAGGCATTGCTTGAATAGCCTTGACCTTGTCAGGATCAACCTCAATTCCTTTCTGGCTGACGATGAACCCTAAAATTTTCCCTGAGCGGACACCGAACGTGCATTTATTAGGATTCAAGCGGAGTTTATACTTCCTCGGACGCTTGAATAGTTTTGACAGGTGGGTCACATGCTCCTCTTCTGTCTTAGATTTGGCAATCATATCATCGACATATACTTCTATTTATTTGTGTATCATATCATGAAACAGAGTAGTCATGGCCCTTTGATAAGTTGCCCCGACGTTCTTCAAACCGAACGGCATTACCTTGTAACAAAAGGTGCCCCATGGGGTGATGAATGAAGTTTTCTCCATGTCTTTCAGTGCCATTTTGATTTGATTATAGCCCGAGAATCCATCCATGAAGGAGAAGACTTTAAACTTTGCTGTACTGTCTACCAGCATGTCAATGTGTGGTAAGGGAAAGTCATCCTTTGGACTGGCTTTGTTCAGATCCCTGTAGTCTACACACATTATGACCTTTCTGTCCTTTTTCAGAACTGGTACTATGTTGGCTAACCATTGAGGATATTCTGAGGTTGCGAGGAAACCCGCGTCAATCTGTTTCTGCACTTCCTCTTTGATTTTGATGGCCATGTCCGGGTGAGTTCTTCTCAACCTCTGTTTTACTGGCAGACATTCTAATCTTAACGGTAGATGATGTTCCACGATGCTGGTATCCAACCCTGGCATGTCCTGATAGGACCAAGCAAATACATCGGGAAAATCTTTGAGAAGTTTTATCAAGTTTTCTTTGACAGTCGAACTGAGCAGTGCCCCAATCTTGACTTCTTTTCTCTCTTCTTCTGAACCCAAGTTTACTGTTTCCAACGGCTCTTTGTGAGGTTCAATGGACCTTTCCTCTTTTCTGAGTAATCGGGAGATCTCTTCTGGATTTTCTTTGTCATTTTCTTCTTTAGCCTCAAATACCAGTAATTCAAAGTTGGGAGAAGGCATTGGATCGTATGTTTCAAAGGGGTTTAAAACAAGCAATCTGCATGATGTGATGATTTATTTTTTAGAAGAGATAGATAAAATGCAAGAGTGTGTGTGTGTGTGTATTTTCTGAAAAATGCTTGTTTTTATTATTTCGAGTTGTTTTTAGGATTACCATTTTCTGAAAAGCGAAAAGTGAAAACAACAATAAATGCGGAAATTACCGAACGACGTTTATTTATTTATGATTTGGTCGATTCTTGAAACTACAGCCCTATAAAACAAAACTCGGTCGCTTTGGGAGAAGCGAAGAGAACATTTACAGAAAGTGAGCCATATCAAAACATTCGTTTCACCTGGGTAGGGTGAAAGGTTAAAACAAAGACGACAATTACTTAGACTTATGGACGATTTTCGGGACATCGACAATAACCCATTGGCGCCGAACTCCTCGGTGAATCACAAAGTCTGGTACCTTCCTTCTTGGTTTGTCTTCAGAAATACCACTGATTTCTGGTGGAGCAGGATCATTGGAGTCTGTCTCCCAAGTAGAATTGTCGTAGACGAACTCTTCTGTTATATTTTCCACAGTGTTTGCACTCTCAGGTGGATCACCCCATCCAGTGGGTTGGATGTCTTCGAGCCTGATACGAGAGCTTTCAGGAGCGGTGTACTTGACCAAGAAGTCGTACTTGCCACTTGGTTGTCCTATGGTATCCCATACCTCAGTGGAACTGGAGGAATCATCCCTTTCGATGGCGTTGACCTCAGGAAAAGCGTAGTTAATGAACTCTAGCCCTGCAATCCTTGCAGATTCATCGTTGTGCGGGACGTTTTCTGAATGCCCTGAGTAATGGTCCCATGATGTGGTGGGGACGCAGGTATTCTTTTCAATGATGCTTAGTTGATAAGCGTCATTGGGCTGACTCTTTTGCCCCAAGTCTCCTAGGTACGGCTGCCAGATAGGCAGGCCATCCATTGGGCCATAATAGTCATAGTCAAAGTTGTCTTTCATCAGAGTGTCTTCCTCTAATGAGTTCAGTGGAGCACGGTATCCTTCCGGATCACAATCTTCGTACATCATCTTAACGTCTGATCTCGGTATATATCTCGGACATTGCGCGGGATAGCAAAATGGCGTAGGCGTTTCTTCCTGAGACATATAACCGTCCTCGTTGAGATAGGATTTCCATTCTTCATCTGTATCGGAGGAGTCACCCTCGTTGATGATATGTACTTCTTGAGACACTGGGTGAAGGAAACCTCCACTGTGGAAGAAGTCTTGAATGGGATGAAAACTTTCATCGTTAGTAGCAGTCTGAGTACAGGTCGAAGAGAAACTAAGACCTTTCTTTGTCTTGTTATCAATAGGAATGACAAGCTGTCCCCATCCTTTTGCATTGTTACTTTTGATCACTTCGAGAGCATCTTTGTAAGAGGAAATCGATGTTCCTTTCTCTGATTGATTCTCATTGCTCACCGAAAGCGCTTGGAACTGGGTTCCAACAACCTCCTCGGGTTTTAAACAGGATGATGATGATAAGTTGCTCACGATTAAGGCTTGCTCCCCACAGACTGTGACTAGTTGGTCGTTCTTGACGAACTTCAGCTTTTGGTGAAGTGTCAAAGTGACTGCCCCAGCTTCGTGTATCCAAGGTCTTCCTAATAAATAGCAGTAGGCTGTCCGGATGTCCATGACCTAGAAAGTAACTTGGAAAGTGTGAGGACCGATAGTTATGGGAAGATCGATTTTGCCGATAACTATTTTTCGGGATCCGTCAAATGCTTTGATGATGACCTCATTGCCTCTCATCGGAGATCCTTAAAATGATAGTCGCATTAAAGTAGATTTTGGCATAACATTCAGAGTTGATCCGGTATCTACCAGTACGCTGGCTAAAGCATCGTCTTGGCAGTTGACTGTAATGTTAAGCTCCATGTTGTGATTTTTGCCTTCTTCTGGCAGTTCTTCATCACTGAATCCTAAATTGTTGCAGGAAGTGATGTTGGAGATGATGCTGTCAAAATTGTCTTATTGTTACATCTTGTTCCATAAAGGCCTGCCCTAAGACTTTCTATAGAGCTTCTCGATGAGCTTCGAAACTGAGCAAAAGAGACAACACAGAGATTCTCGAAGGAGTTTGTAACAGTTGGTCTACAATGTTGTACTCGCTCTTCTGGATGAGCTTTAGCATCTCATCGTTGTTTTTAGAAAGGTCAGGATTACTGGATTGCCCGACTGGTTGATTGGGAACTTCCGTTTGAGGTTCCTTTTCCTTGGTAGGTTCTCCAACTCCTCGGTTGAAGATTCGACCGCTCCATGTCACTCGACTGATGTCTGCAATATTCACGACGGAGGGTAATGGAGTTTCCTTTCCATTCTCGATTGTTGTCGCACCGTACTTGTAAGGGATAACCTTATCGGATTGGTACGGTACTGGTCCTGGAAGATAGATAACTACAGGAGCCTTTTGATTTTTCTGACCATCGTAGCCGGCCTCAATTGGTTCGAGGTTGAGAATCTTTCCACTGTCAAGAGGAATTCTTGATTCTTGGAGTAGAGGGATTATGACACAAACATCTTTGGCCATTTCTCATTTAGGGATTAAGACAACGTCCTTCCTTTAATCAGGAAGATTATCTTGCATTACGTTGATCGACCCAGAGCTTGAACATGGTCGAATTTCTTTTCGGTCCACTTGATTTTGAAGGGCTGTTCGCATGAGGTAGCATCCTTGGTTGTTCTCTGAGCAAACTCTACAGCGCTTATAGTTGTGTGGTGGCACTCGACCATGTCCACTTTGTATGTAGTGCAACCTTACTAGATTTGTTTCCATTGATCGAACACCCTGACTTTGAAGCCTAGTAGGGTTTTCGTCAGTCATACTGACTTGTTGTGTGTCTTCATCTAGATAGATCGGAAGCCACCAGTGGTTCAACAAGTGTTGGAGCATCCTTTGAACAAGTGCACATCCTTGGTTGTCTTCACGACATCCTTTACAGTTCTGATAATCATGTGAAGTCAGAAAACCGAACCGGACTTGCTTAGCGTGTAATTCCACCAGACTGGTATTCATCAAGTGAATATCAAAGATTTGAATCATATTAACTTGATAGTGACTTCTATCACGGTAATCCTAGATCTATCCAAGATTCATCTGACGCTGGAGGGCCTCATGTACAAAAGAGCATCCCTGATTGTTTATCGAGCAGATCAAACAGGAATCGTAATAGTGTCGTGGCAGATCATGATGCTGGCTTTTCCTTGAGTGCATTACCACCAAGTTAACATTCATCGTACGGATGTCGTGGTTTTAAATGATGTTGGAATTTGTATAAGTCATGTTGACCTCACGGATTTGGTGATCTTGGATCCATCCGAGATCCATCTGTTCTTGTAGAGCTGATTGCACTACGGAACATCCTTGATTGTCGTTAGAGCAGATATCACACTGGTGATAATTGTGAGATGGTACATGGCCATATCCGTTCTGTCTGCAATGCATCTTGACCAGGTTGGTTCCCAATAGGAGTACATCATGAATTTGATAACTGTGGTTAGATCCTTCCTCTATCAAATTTACTGCAGCTTTCTCGTGTTGAGGAAACGAGTTCGTCTGAACATTTGGATTTGTATCTTTGAAAGATAAGACCCCGTTCCTGACAAGCTTCTACACATCGGATTTAAAGCTGAGACAATTTTCTATGTTATGCCCCGGTCCTCCTTGATGGTAAGGGTAAGTTTGATCCGCTTTGAACCAAAAAGGCAGATTTTCCGATATTGTAAGAGGGGACCTGGTTTGGACGTGCCCCTTAACCAGTAGTAGTGGAAATAGTTCTGCGTACAACATCAGTATAGGGTCAAATCCAGGTGGTCGTGTTGTACGATTGTTATTGTTGTATGGAGGACGAGCCTGCTGAAGAGACTGTTGTGTCCTTTGCTGATATTGTTGTTGATTCAGTTGGCTCTGAGCAACCTGAGGTTGATACGTTGGAACATGCACAAAGTTGATAGCAGGAGTTACAGCTGCTACTTATTGGTACCTTCGCCTTTGCTTTCCGAGAGAGATATTACCAATATCTTGCTCTTTTTCATAGGGAAAGCACTACCGTATCTTTTGGTACTGATTGATGGTCCGGTATCTTTGACCAGACGTCCTTCTCGGATTGCTTCTTCAAGACATACTCCCACATTTACCATTTCAGTAAAGTCGTTAGAGGCACTAGCGACCATTCGATCGTAGTAGCATGAGCTCAAGGTTTTCATAAAGATCTTTGTCATCTCTTTTTCCTCAAGAGGGGGACAAATCTGGGCGGAAATTTCACGCCATCTCTGAGCATATTCCTTAAAGGTTTCCTTGTCCTTCTGCGACATTGCTCTGAGTTGATCTTTATCTGGTGCCATGTCCAGGTTATACTTATACTGTTGAACGAAGGCTGCTCCAAGATCTCTGAAAGTAACGATCTTGGTGCGGTTTAAACCCATGTACCATTTGAGTGCAGCACCGGTTAAACTATCTTGGAAATAATGGATCAGTAGCTGTTGGTTCTCTATCTGAGTTGACATCTTTCGAGCGTACATCACCAAATGACTTTGAGGACAAGAGTTACCCCTGTATTTTTCAAATTCAGGCACCTTGAATTTGTGCGGGATTTTCACATTGGGGACCAAACAAAGGTCTGCATCGTCCTTTCCGAATAGATCCTAGCCGTGAATGGCACGCAGTTCCTACTGCATCTCCAAGAATTGCTCCTGGTGTGAAGACATAGCTTCTCAATGGTTTTGATGAAGACAACAATGTTCATTCAAGGTTTTATGTATAAAAGGAAATGGATCAAAGACTTCAAAGCTATAACAAGTTTCATATTAATTCAAGTCTTGAAGATTTCTCAAAGAAGGAAAAAGAAGAAATGCATAAGACTTGACTACTCTTGCAAGATAGGATTAATCAAACTTTTAGGTATATGAAATTCTTGTCTAAAACATATCTTAGTGCTCAAGTTTTATAATCATGTTTTAAAAAGTCATTCTTTCATTTAAAACCTTGAGAAAACATTTTTCAAAGTTTATCTAAAGTCTTGGTCATAATTTGAGATGATATATGGCTTAGAATCATTTGTATTAAGAATTTTTCATTTTTTGCACTGATGCAATCGATTGTCATCCTGATGCAATCGATTGCACTAGGCTAAATTTTCAAATTTTTTGCACGTTACACTTGGTGCAACCGATTGTCATTCTGATGCAATCGATTGCACCTGAAGCTTTTTTGAAAAATTCTTTGTTTAAAAGCACCTTTTCATGATACCTCTTGCTTGCATCTTTTCCATTCATTGTATAATAATTTTCAGAAATTCTTTCAAGCATTGCCTTGATTATTGAATGGGTGCATGCACACTATATATTGAATTCAAAGTTTCTTTTGTAATTCACCTCTTTCAAAAAAACTCTCTACAGTCTCTAAGCATATTTTTCCATAACAGAAATTTTATACAAGATGCTTTTTGAATACCATTTTCATATTACATACATAAAAGTATCATTTGAGCACTTAGAGAGTTTATGATATTGAAATTTCATATTTGAAAGAGAAGAAGTCCTTCATAGGATTTATATACTACAAACTTGTTTCAAAAACTCTTGTTGTAACATATCTTATTTTTCCAGGATTGTTGGATATAAGATTGTTTGGTTGTAAACCTTGTTATCCGGATTGTGGATACAAGAGGTCCATTTGTGAGAGGTTAATTCTCGGTTGGACTTTAAACTTGTAAAATCCAAGAGGGTGTTCTTGGTGTGGATTGTTAGAGTCTTGTATAGGAAGACTAGGTGTGTCTTGTCCTAAGATCTAACATTAGTGAAAATCTCTTTCGTGTTGAAAGAGGAGTGGAGTACTCTCGACCTGTGAGGGGAAACACTATACGTCTTGGTGTTCTTTACTTTCCGCATTTACCACTTTCCTCACTTAGAAACTTTTAGGAAAGTAAAATTCAAAAACCGTCAAAAATCCGGAAAATTGTTTAAGAGCCTAATTCACCCCCCCTCTTAGGCACACATATAACTTACAATTGGCATCAGAGCAGGTTAGGTAACCTGTTTCGACAAGATCCAACATGGCTTCCGCAAGCGCGAACCCGGTATTCAAAGACGGTGGAAGTAGTAACAAGCCCCCACTTTTCTCTGGAGAGTATTTTGACTTTTGGAAAATCCGCATGAAGGCACATCTTGAAGCACAAGGAGAAGGTATATGGGAAGCCATTGAGAATGGTCCGCATAATCCGGTTAATGTGGTCGATGGTGTTGGTACTCCAAAGTTAAAAAATACATATGATGAAGATGACAAGAAAATAATCTTGAATGAAAAGAAAGTTGTCAATATTCTTCAGAGTGCATTAAGTATGGATGAGTTCTTTCGTGTTTGTCAATGTAAATCGGCTAAAGAAATATGGGATACGTTGGTAGAAACACATGAAGGTACGGCTGAAGTAAAAAGATCCAGACTAAACACTTTAAGTCAAGAATATGAAATGTTCCGAATGCAGCCCAGAGAATCCATTGTTGTATTACAGAAGAGATTTGTTCATTTGACTAACCACTTAATGGCACTTGGTAAAACATTCTCAAATGATGAATTAAATCTCAAAATTCTAAGATCATTGACTAGGGAATGGCAACCAAAAGTAACGGCAATATCGGAAAAGAAAAGCCTCTCTACGATGACTTCCGCATCTCTATTTGGTAAACTTCAAGAGCATGAGTTAGAACTTGAAAGATTGGAGAAGCATGAAATACAAGTAAAAGATTCAAAAGACGTTGCCTTAAAGACAAAAGTAAAAAATTATGATAGCAATCAAGAGAATGAGTCCAATAGTAATGAAAATGATGATCTTATTAAAAAGTTTGAAAAGTTTCTAAGAAAACAAAGGAAATGGGAGATCACTAAAGGGGAAGCACCAACGAGAAAGATTAAATGCTTTGAATGTGGAGAAAGAGGACATGTTAAAAGTGAATGTCCTACACTTCAAAAGAAAAATAAATTCAAGAAAAGGAATCATAAAAAGGAAAGGAAAACATATGTAGACAACGAAATAAGTTCATCTTCAGATGAAGAACATGTAAATCTTGCATTGATAGCATTACACCACTCAGATGATGAAGAAGATGAGGTTTGCTTGAGGACCACTTTAAATCTATGTTGTTTTGATAAGTGGTGGCTCTAAGCTTTTGGTGGGAGACATAAACTAATTTTCAAATCTAGTGCTTAAAGTCCAAGGGTTATTTCACATTTGGAGAATACCTTAAAGGAAAAATTCTTGGCATTGGCAAAATTGGAGCACAAACTTTCACATTCATTGAAGATGTACTTTATGTTAAAGGACTAAAGGAATATCTTCTAAACAAAAGCCAACTTTGTGACAAAGGCTTCAAGATCATGTTCGCCAAGGATGAATGTTTTGATGAAGTCAATCATGAGGTAAATTTCATAGGTAAAAATTGTCTTTATTTTTCATAATTTCTTTATATACTTCAAGTCTTTTCCCATCCTTTTTGTTAATGACAAAGGGGGAGAAGAATTGTGTATTATTGCTTGGTTTCTCTAACAAAATGTGCAGAATTCAAAACTCTCTAAAATCATGGATTAAGGGGGAGCAATATCCAAGGGGGAGTAAGCTTTGATTAGAGAAACAAGATTGGATCGAATTTTCAAGAATTGGGTTGTCATCATAAAAAAGGGGGAGAATGTGAAGACATAGCTTCTCAATGGTTTTGATGAAGACAACAATGTTCATTCAAGGTTTTATGTATAAAAGGAAATGGATCAAAGACTTCAAAGCTATAACAAGTTTCATATTAATTCAAGTCTTGAAGATTTCTCAAAGAAGGAAAAAGAAGAAATGCATAAGACTTGACTACTCTTGCAAGATAGGATTAATCAAACTTTTAGGTATATGAAATTCTTGTCTAAAACATATCTTAGGGCTCAAGTTTTATAATCATGTTTTAAAAAGTCATTCTTTCATTTAAAACCTTGAGAAAACATTTTTCAAAGTTTATCTAAAGTCTTGGTCATAATTTGAGATGATATATGGCTTAGAATCATTTGTATTAAGAATTTTTCATTTTTTACACTGATGCAATCGATTATCATCCTGATGCAATCGATTGCACTAGGCTAAATTTTCAAATTTTTTGCACGTTACACTTGGTGCAACCGATTGTCATTCTGATGCAATCGATTGCACCTGAAGCTTTTTTGAAAAATTCTTTGTTTAAAAGCACCTTTTCATGATACCTCTTGCTTGCATCTTTTCTATTCATTGTATAATAATTTTCAGAAATTCTTTCAAGCATTGCCTTGATTATTGAATGGGTGCATGCACACTATATATTGAATTCAAAGTTTCTTTTGTAATTTACCTCTTTCAAAAAAAACTCTCTACAATCTCTAAGCATATTTTTCCATAACAGAAATTTTATACAAGATACTTTTTGAATACCATTTTCATATTACATACATAAAAGTATCATTTTAGCACTTACAGAGTTTATGATATTGAAATTTCATATTTGAAAGAGAAGAAGTCCTTCATAGGATTTATATACTACAAACTTGTTTCAAAAACTCTTGTTGTAACATATCTTATTTTTCCAGGATTGTTGGATATAAGATTGTTTGGTTGTAAACCTTGTTATCCGGATTGTGGATACAAGAGGTCCATTTGTGAGAGGTTAATTCTCGGTTGGACTTTAAACTTGTAAAATCCAAGAGGGTGTTCTTGGTGTGGATTGTTAGAGTCTTGTATAGGAAGACTAGGTGTGTCTTGTCCTAAGATCTAACATTAGTGAAAATCTCTTTCGTGTTGAAAAGGGAGTGGAGTACTCTCGACCTATGAGGGGAACCACTATACGTCTTGGTGTTCTTTACTTTCCGCATTTACCGCTTTCCTCACTTAGGAACTTTTAGGAAAGTAAAATTCAAAAACCGTAAAAAATCCGGAAAATTGTTTAAGAGCCTAATTCACCCCCCCTCTTAGGCACACATATAACTTACACCTGGAACTCATTCATTCTGTCGTACATACTTTCGTTTCCACCAGAGATTACTTGTGGAATCTGTCCTTCCGGGACAGTGTGTACCACTGGTTGTGGTACAGTCATTACGGCGGTGACTCTTGGTACTTCCCTATCCCGAAGTTTGTAACCTTCAGGAGTTGCTGCCATCACTCTTGCGTCTTCGCTTTCCTAAAGTTTGTAACCTTCAGGCCCAGCGGTTCCTACTGCAGTTTCCGGGTCTTCTGTGACCGGCGGAATATATCCTTCAGGGATAAAGTTGAGTGGCATGCCCCAGGGACGATCTTTAGGCATGTTGTACCAAGGATAATACGTCTCCACTATGGGCATAGATGTGATCTTTGATATCACAGTCCTTTGCTGTTGTCTCTGAGCTGTTGCCAGAGATTGCATGTCACTATGAAGTTTTCTCAAATCCTCCTTCAGAGCGTCGATTTCTTCTCTCAGCTCTCTATTCTCTTCCTCGAGATCATCCATTTTCTTTTGTCGATTAGCCTGAGTATTGTACGAATGAGACAGTTTGACTCTCTTTCTAGAATCAAGACAGACGTGAGATTCGAAGGTAAGAAGAATGCGTTATGTGAGAATGACGAATGCAATGATATATATTAATTATTTTTTTGTTTTAATAAAAAAAAACTTCAACAATTAGATTGCAAATATCACACAGTGGGGAGAACCCGTTTTATTGAATTTAAAGATTGTGGAAATGGAAATACAGTTTTTTACAAAGTGTTGTAAAAGAAAAAGTCTAAGCTTATGGATCCTGAGTCCTCTCTGAAGAGAGTTCAGGTGCTGGTTCTAGTATTTTCCTTTTCTTTGACCGGGGCTCTTCAGCCGTTGTCGGGTTGTCAGTCCTTTGCCAAGTGAAAGAAGCGAGCAAATTTCTTCGGTCTTCTTGATTTTCTACAGCATGTTGCTCTAAAATCTCGATCAGAGCATCTTTTTCTTTTAACAGTTGCTGAATTTTGGTACACTCCACATTGAGAATGCGGTACTTGTTCTTCTAAGATTTCTTTTCCTTTTGAACTTTGTTGAGAGTGACCTGGAGTTTTTCAGTATCACACATAAAATAAAGGACAGATTCCTTTAACGGAAGAACTTCTTGACGGGGGTAAGGCATCCTCAGCTTGAGGGATCTAGTTTGTACCTAGTGGAGATAAGGTTCCACGGAGACATAATCCGGTTTTCCTAGAGACTCTCTTCCTTTCCTATGAACATGTTTCCAGGCATGCACTATTTCTGTCTTTAGTGCCCTGTCATTTTCTCCTTCCTTGAAGAAAAGACCTTCCATATGAACATTACGTGGGATATGTCTCATCGGGTATCCGAGTTGACGACGAACTAAAATTGGATGATAGTTGATTCCTCCTTTAGTTCCTATGAGGGGTACATTAGGGAAATTTACACATTTGTCAATGATCCTTATCCCGTCATAGATCCTACTGTACCAATCTATTTCAGAGTTGGTAAGAGACATGATTCTCTGTGACCAACGTAGAGTACTCTTACGATCCCAAAAAGCAGCAGACTTGGGTAAATGGGAAGTGAACCATTTGTATAGCAGGGGTACACAACATGTGATCATTCCTCTGCTGTACAAATTCCTTAAGTGTACAGAATGATAAGCATCTGCGAGTATGGTTGGTACGGGGTTTCCAATCAGAAATATCTTAATGGCATTGATATCAACGAAGTTATCGATGTTGGGAAAAAGGAACAACCCGTAAGTGAGCAGAACAAAGATATCTTCGAAAGCAGTAATGTTTCCTATACTGGCAAAGTACAGGGCTTTCTGTAACACCCTTTTCTACCACCACAAATGTTGCAGCAGAAACAACTCAAAATATCAGAGTAAAGCATCAAAATCACCTCAAAGGGTGCACATTTCTCATTTAAATCAAAATAATACACTTGCCCTGTAAACAAAGGGTTTTCCTCAAAATAGCTCAAAAGCCTTCCCATGGCAGCGGAACTCAAAATTTTCAAATAAAAGGTTTTCAACAAACATCATAATAATAAAAAAGGTTTTCGATAAAAGTCCCCTAAAATAGGCAGTAGATCCACCATAACCACAAATGCTCAAAAAGGTTTTTAAACTAAAACCATATCATGAAATAACAACAAAATAATGAAATCAACATGGTTCGACTCAAAAGACCCCAACCCGATGTTACACTATCAGAGCAAGACCCTCTAAATCAACCAAATCAAAATAACTTCAAGGTCCTCGAAGGCATCCACGGCTAAACCTGATCACCTGCACGTTACCCGCATGGAGGCAACATTCAAACAGGCAGGGTGAGTAATACAATTCATTATAATCAATATAAAATAAGATATGCATAAAATGGCGTCATCATCATATACAACATCATCAGGATCATCATCAAGGAAAACATCAGGAATCACTATATCAAAAATCACATCAATGCCACATAAATGCAATGCACAACAAGACTCATGCATGTGGTACCAATCGTCATAATCGATGGACACTAGGCCATCACCCCTCCAAAGATCCCCGTCAATAGGATCGATTCTGCATAGGAACCAGAGCACGTCATAATTACCTCATATCCGTACAATGGGAATGAAGCTTTGTCACAGAGTATGCATATGAATGTATGATACACAACGTCAATAATCATCATCATCAAATAAACATCATTATGTGCATCATCATTCATCCACAAAAGTCATCACTTATATCATCATTCATCAAAACCTCATGTTAATCATATCATCATGTACAGCGTCAAAACATCATGAATCATCATCGTCAAATCATCAATACACGCATTAAGATAGTCATGTAAAATCATCAATATACTCATGATACTTCACATCTTCATTTTATCATCAAACATCACACATAAACATCTAATAATCATCAATAACATCATATCATCATCTAATCACGAGACATCACATATATGGACATCTCACAATACATCAATCATATCAGGTCATCATATATTCATCAAAACATCACAAATCAGCACCTCAATACCATCAAGAACATCATGGTAAATCATCATAAATATCACAGCATCAAACGCCAAAACAACACAACAACATAATCGAAATTTCGCGAACAACAGACGTTCGCTCCAGGATTCGCTAGGCGAACCTTTTCGCTAACACCTTTACTTGGCGAAGCGGCTAGCGAATCCCACAGACACCACACCCAAACACCAGAAAACACCGTCTGTCATACTCGTTGGGCGAAGCTACTCGCTGATTCACTCGCTTAGCGAGACTTCCAGCGAATCCTCACTTCCACTCCAAAATCAACTCAGTACCTACACTCATGTTATCGCGCACTCGCTGCGCTGTTCACTTTGCGAACCTTGGCGAACATTCGCCTAGCGAAGCGATGGTTCGCTTAGCGAACCTGCGATTACAGCAATCGCTGCTACGCACCAGTGGTTCCACAGCCTCAAAGGTACATGCGATTACAGCTCCAAATGACCCAATAACATACTTATAACAGTTCTAATGCATCACGGAGATCAACGACATAAAACCTATGTCTATGAGGTCGATTAGGACACCTCGGGGAAACCTTAAATCCCCTAAACCTTCAAAACTCTCAAGCTTCCTATAAACCCCATAAATCCCTTTCTCACACAACATCCCACATATCATCAAAAAGGGTTTTGCCACGAAGGCTTATTTTTACCCAAATCAATTCAACCCTTAATAATCCATCATCGGTCCTCAAAATACCTCTAAATCATCAACAACTCATAAACGCTTCAAAATCCCCAAAATCCACTTCAATTACATCGAATCCTATAATGAAAACAATGAAAGGTAATTACTCCCCATACCTTAGATTGTCGATCCGAAGCTTTCTCTACTGAGCCTTTGGAAACCTTCACGAAATCCTCGCCTTTCCCTTTTTCCTCAGAGCTCTCCTTCTTTTCACGGTTCACCAAAACTGAATCCTATTCTCAAAATCTTCCTTTTATATTCACCCTAACCCTTGGGCCTCAAAATTGGGCTTTCTCCATAATGCCCTCACTAAACCTCCTCAAATGTCCGTCTTACCCTTAATTCCTCTAATATTATTTAAAATAAATAATAATACATTATATTTCATAATATATGCTATTATTTAATTAAATAACTAAAACTTCACAAAATTACCGACATCGACACAAACCACCAAAATTCACAAAATACATGAATATTATATTTAAATAAATTAAATAAATATTCTTACGAAATTTGGGGTGTTACAACTCTCCCCCACTTAAAGAATTTTTGCCCTAGAAAATTACCTCAAGGAAACAGAGTCAGATACGACTCCCTCATCTGCTCTTCACATCTCAAATCCAACTCCCCTCCTTTTGGGATCATCATAACCTTTTCAGGCGTCTCTTACACTATTTTGGGTCCGAGTACAATACTCTCGCCCAACTCATACCAACACAATGGAGTCCTACTCCTCCTTCCGCACAAAGCTTCATACAGCGCCATCCTAATACTAGCAAACTCGATAAACTGCAAACGGCTATCCCACGATCCACCTTGATCCAACACTCAATCTCCCGACAAATCCTCCAAAGATTAGATAGTCCTCCGTGTCTGTCCATCCGTGTGCGGATGATAGGCAAAACTCATCCCCAACTTAGTACCCAAAGCATCTTGCAACTCTCCCCAAACCTCGACGAAAATCTCGGTCTCTATCCGGCACAATACTCGACGGTATCCCATGCAACTTCACAATTTCCTCAATATACATCTCTGCCAGCTTCTGCATAGAATGATTAATCTTCACGGTAAGAATGAGTCGATTTAGTTAATCCATCCACAATCACCCAAATTGAATCATTTCCCTTAGCATTTCTCGGCAATCCCGACACAAAATCCATAGAAATACTATCCCACTTCCATTCGGGAATACTCGACGGTTACATCATACATAAAGGCTTCTGATACTCGATCTTCGACTTTTGACAAGTCAAGCACGCATACATAAACTCCGCAATTTCCTTCTTCATACCTGGCCACCAAAACAACTTCTTCAAATCCTGGTACATCTTCGTAGCACCAGGATGAATACTCAACCCACTTCGATTTCCTTCTTCTAGGATACTTTTCTTGATTTATGGAACATCTGGAACACACACTCTATCTCGAAACCTCATTACACCATTCTCATCAATCCTGTAGTCACCTCTGTTATCTTGGTTAATCAAAGTCAATTGGTCAACCAACTTTAAATCTGATTGCTGTCCCACTCTAATTTCTTCCAGAATACCACTCGTCAGCTTCAACATTCCCAATTTCACACTGTCAGGAGTCTTCTCACAAACTAAGCTTAAATCTAGGAATTGTTCAAGTAACTCCAACTCTTTCTCCATAAGCATCGACATATGCAATGACTTTTTGCTCAACGCATCGGCCACCACATTTGCTTTGCCCGGATGATAACTCAAATCAAAATCAAAACCCTTCAACAGTTCTAACCACCTTCTCTGCCTCCTATTCAATTCTTTCTGATCGAACAAGTACTTCAAACTTTTATGATCGCTGAACACTTCAAATTTAGAGCTAAACAGATAATGTCTCCAAATCTTCAACACAAACACCACTGCGGCCAATTTCAAGTCATGTGTAGGATAATTCCTCTCATGAACTCGCAATTGTCTCGAAGCATAGGCAACAACTTGTCCATTCTGCATCAACACTTCACCAAGACCCATCTTCGATGCATCACAATACACCACAAAAGATTCGCTTGGATTAGGCAAAATTGACACTGGAGCGGTCGTCAACCTCTTCTTCAATTCCAAAAAACTCTCTTCACAAGCTACATCCCACACAAAAGCTTGACCCTTTCGATTTAACTGAGTCAAAGGTAATGCCAACTTAGAAAAGCCTTCAATAAACTTGCGGTAATAACGTGCTAATCCCAGAAACTTCATATCTCAGTAGCAGACTTCGGAGTCTCCCACTGTAATATAGCATCAATCTTAGAAGGATCGACATCAATACCACCACTTGAAATCACATGGCTAAGAAAACTTACTTCCTTCAACCAGGACTCACATTTCGACAGCTCACATACAACTTCTTCTTTTTCAACACCTACAACACAGTTCTCAAATGCTCGACATGTTCTTCTTCCGTTCTAGCATATATCAAGATATCATCGATGAACACCACCACAAACTTATCCAAATACTCATGAAAAATCCGGTTCATGTACTCCATGAACACACCAGGTGCATTGGATACACCAAACGACATCACCGTGTATTCATAGTGTCCATACCTCGTCCTGAAAGTTGTCTTCGGAATATCATCAGGCTTAACTCGAACCTGATGATAACCAGACCTCAAATCAATCTTGCTAAACACACAAGCGCCCACCAATTGATCCATCAAATCATCAATCCTTGGAAGCAGACACTTATTCCTGATCGTCACTTTATTCAACTGTCTTTAATCAACACACAACCTCATGCTACCATATTTCTTCTTCACTAGCAGTAAAGGAGCACCCCCCAGGGAAACACTCAGTCGAACAACCTCTTCTCAAGCAATTCTTCCAGCTATTCCTTTAATTCACTTACTCAGAAACATACATCTCGTATGCAATCACCGACACCGAGCTTGCATTAAGTACCAGTTCGATAGCAAGTTCCACTCAATACTACGGTGGTACATCACTGATATCTCATGGGAACACCTCCAAATAGTCACCCACCAAAGGTAGCTCACATGCCACCGCATCCTCTTAAGCTTCAAGGAATCAATCATCATAAACACCTTTACACCATCTTCCACAAATTCATTCACTTGCTTAACAGAACAAACAACTCTCCACCCTCGTCGAACTTAGATTCAGGTGAACATAAGGAATTACACATCACTGATATATCACTAGCTAGCACACTGTTCTCTATCCCTCAAAAAGCAGACATCAACAATACCTGATCATTCTCCTCAAGACATTCCAACTTAATCGACAAGCAAGAAACTCTAATTCGCCTTATCTTCAAATCTAATAGTCTGCATTGACTCATCAGAATAATCCGCAAGCACTCGACTTAACCTCAATAATTCACTGCGCACACTACTCAAGCTCGCAAGACACGTCTATCCCATCAAACATGATCTCGTCTATTATCAACAAGAGATTAAGGGTGATCAGTTCCTCAATTTGTCAATAACAGCCGATATCATGAGGCGGTACAAACTATCTCCACCAACTATCGCAGCGTCCAACACCACACCTAGCTAACGCTCCACACTTGAAGCACCTTGGAGAAGCACCATCTTCTCCCCCACTTGTTTCATTCCCAACCTGCAAATGGAAAACAAAACAAGCATCAACAGTGTTTTCACACACATGTCACACACTAGGGAATAAATAATATTAGACAACCTGGCCGGACGGACCGACCTGCTCTGATACCACTAATGTAACACCCTTTTCTACCCCCACAAATGTTGCAGCAGAAATAACTCAAAATATCAGAGTAAAGCATCAAAATCACCTCAAAGGGTGCACATTTCTCATTTAAATCAAAATAATACACTTGTCCTGTAAACAAAGGGTTTTCCTCAAAATAGCTCAAAAGCCTTCCCATGGTAGCGGAACTCAAAATTTTAAAATCAAAGGTTTTCAACAAACATCATAATAATAAAAAAGGTTTTTGATAAAAGCCCCCAAAATAGGCAGCAGATCCACCATAACCACAAATGCTCAAAAAAGTTTTAAAACTAAAACCATATCATCAAATAACAACAAAATAATGAAATCAACATGGTTCAACTCAAAAGACCCCAACCCGATGTTACACTATCAGAGCAAGACCCTCTAAATCAACCAAAGCAAAATAACTTCAAGGTCCTCGAAGGCATCCACGACTAAACCTGATCACCTGCACGTTACCCACGTGGAGGCAACATTCAAACAGGAAGGGTGAGTAATACAATTCATTATAATTAATATAAAATAAGATATGCATAAAATGGCGTCATCATCATATGCAACATCATCAGGATCATCATCAAGGAAAACATCAGGAATCACTATATCAAAAATCACATCAATGCCACATAAATGCAATGCACAACAAGACTCATGCATGTGGTACCAATCGTCATAATCGATGGACACTAGGCCATCACCCCTCCAAAGATCCCCGTCAATAGGATCGATTCTGCATAGGAACCAGAGCACATCATAATTACCTCATATCCGCACAATGGGAATGAAAAGTCGTCACAGAGTATGCATATGAATGTATGATACACAACGTCAATAATCATTATCATCAAATAAACATCATTATGTACATCATCATTCATCCACAAAAGTCATCACTTATATCATCATTCATCAAAACCTCATGTTAATCATATCATCATGTACAGCGTCAAAACATCATGAATCATCATCGTCAAATCATCAATACACGCATCAAGATAGTCATGTAAAATCATCAATATACTCATGGTACTTCACATCGTCATTTTATCATCAAACATCACACATAAACATCTAATAATCATCAATAACATCATATCATCATCTAATCACGAAACATCGCATATATAGACATCTCACAATACATCAATCATATCAGGTCATCATATATTCATCAAAACATCACAAATAAGCACCTTAATACCATCAAGAACATCATGGCAAATCATCATAAATATCATAGCATCAAACGCCAGAACAACACAGCAACAAAATCAAAATTTCGCAAACAACAGACGTTCGCTCCAGGATTCGCTAGGCGAACCTGTTCGGTAACACCTTCGCTTGGCGAAGCGGCCAGCGAATCCCACAGACACCACACAAAAACACCAGAAAACACCCTCTGTCATATTCGCTGGTTTATTCGCTGGGCAAAGCTACTTGCTGATTCACTCGCTTAGCGAGACTTCTAGCGAATCCCCACTTCCACTCCAAAATCATCTCAGTACCTATACTTAAGTTATCTCGCACTCGCTGCGCTGTTCTCTTTGTGAACCTTAGCGAACATTCGCTTAGCGAAGCGATGGTTCACTTAGCAAACCTGCGATTACAGCAATCGCTGCTACGCACCAGTGGTTCCACAGCCTCAAAGGTACCTGCAATTACAGCTCCAAATGACCCAAAAACATCCCTATAACAGTTCTAATGCATCACGGAGATCAACGACATTAAACCTACATCTATGAGGTCGATTAGGACACCTCGGGGAAACCTTAAATCCCCTAAACCTTCAAAACTATCAAGCTTCCTATAAATTCCATAAATCCCTTTCTCACACAACATCCCGCATATCATCAAAAAGGGTTTTGCCACAAAGGCTCATTTTTACCCGAATCAATTCAACCCTTAATAATCCATCATCGGTCCTCAAATTACCTCTAAATCATCAACAACTCATAAACCCTTCAAAAACCCCAAAATCCCCAAAATCCACTTCAATTACATCAAATTCTATAATGAAAACAATGAAAGGTAATTACTCCTCATACCTTAGATTGTCGATCCGAAGCTTTCTCTACTGAGCCTTTGGAAACCTTCACGAAATCCTCACCTTTCCCTTTTTCCTCAGAGCTCCCCTTGTTTTCACGGCTCACCAAAAATGAATCATATTCTCAAAATCTTCCTTTTATATTCACCCTAACCCTTGGGCCTCAAAATTGGGATTTCTCCATAATGCCCTCACTAAACCTCCTCAAATGTCCGTCTTACCCTTAATTCCTCTAATATTATTTAAAATAAATAATAATACATTATATTTCATAATATATGCTATTATTTAATTAAATAACTAAAACTTCACAAAATTACCGACATCGACACAAACCACCAAAATTCACAAAATACACGAATATTATATTTAAATAAATTAAATAAATATTCTTCCGAATTTTGGGGTGTTACATTTTCTCTATCAAAAACTTGGCCGGTAAACCTTGGATTCCATCCTTAGCGGTCATGTGAGTCCTGACTTCTGACTCGTCCAAATAGATCGCTCTTGCAATGGTTTGATCCTTTGGGATTTTTTCCAGTCCAAAAAAGGGAGCTTAGTCAGTGATGGGTAAATCAGTCAGGTGAGGGTACTCCTCAAATGTTGGTGCTAATTGATAATCCGGGAATGTGAAACAGTGATAAACCAGATCGTAAAATTGAATCAGCGTAGACAAGATCCCTTCAACTATATGGACCCTTAACAGAGACAACAGTCCTCTGTACTTAGCTCTGAAAGCATCAGGGTTGGTGATCATCCTTACCAACCCTCTTAAATCCTCTAGTTTTGGAACCTTGAAGGTGTACTTGTGTGTCTTTCTTCTACCAAAATCCATAACGCAATCTTTCTCTCTGATATTTGCAATCATTGTCTTAATTTAATTTGAAAAAGAGAGAGACTAGAAAAGAAGATTTTTTTTTCTTTGTTTAAAAGTTTTTTAGATGAATGCATGAATGCAGCACACAAAAACATAGAAAAAACACAGGTTCAAAGGTTCAGCGTCACGAGTATGGAGTCATGGCTCTACCCATCCCAAAGGTTGTACTATGGTGAATTTTTGTACTTGTACTCAAAATCATTGACCCCCCTTGGGATAACAACAGCAGGCTGGTTCACCCGAGCGAGCTGTAGCGTCTTAGGGTAATCTCAATTGAGTGTAGTATCGCGTGACAACTATTTCCGATCGATTCCGCACTACTAAATAGTCACATGGTTACTGTCTACTAAATCCTCAGTTTCATGGATACCACAATCGAACAATCTGCTTTCACAATCGAAGTCATTAGACATTGAATCCGCAAAGGGTATCTCCACTGATTTGATGGTCTACCATGACAGCTTATTCGGGATTCACTCCCTGTAAGACCGCCCGTCTCTGCCATCACCTATCTTAGGTATCACTCAAACTTTCCGCATGCGACATCACTCGCATTCCCATTAGCAGAAAATAAACACGGATATCAAGTAGGAAAAGCGATATATATATATATATATATATATATATATATATATATATTCATTCCTAAAACTAACATCCTAGACCTCTTAGGAATTCTAGTCTATATCATAGACAGACAAAATGAGTCCCCAGTAGAGTCGCCATTTTTCTGTAGCGTGCGATTTTTGTCGGTGACGCGACCACCTTATCGCAGGGAATGGTTTCCTCCCCAATGAGGAGGAGTGGGGTGCTACTTTCTGATTACTTATTTATCCCGTGAAGCTGGAAGGGAAAGGGAAGCTATCTAAAACTAACCTTGCACGCGAATGTTTAACTGAACAAACAATTAAAGAGATTCGAGGAGTTTGGGGTCAGGTTATACAATGGGGAGTTGTCAGTTACCCATCCTATATGTGGTTATCCATATGTTGTTAGCTTTTAGGTTCTGATTTGTACTTGATGGTGTTTATCTGTTGATGGGTTGGGAAAGTTTCTTGGGAAATATGAGAGAGAGAGAGAGTTTTTGTTGATGCTCAGGTTTTTTCGATGTTTTTTATGAGGTACTGGACCTAAGTTTTGATTAGTATGAAGGTACTGGACCTAGAGTTTTTGATTAATATGAAGGTACTGGACCTAGAGTTTTTGATTAATATGCTCGCTAAGATTTTGCAATCTTATGCCTACATATTCCCGTTTTAAAGAAACAGGGAAATCAGAGCAATCGTAGTTGCTCCTATTCTAAGGGAGGAAAAGATGTTATGTTTTGGTGTCTTGTTCAAAGCCCAAGATTTAAGCTAAAGGGTTGAGTATGTGTGTCTTGTTCAAAGCCCAAGATTGAAGCTAAAAGGTTTGTCTGAGAGAGGATTTGTCATCTCTAAAGGGGAGACATCTTGTCTGTTTATCACAACTGTCGGGTGACTGTTTATAAAGGAGGATTACTTTAACTGCGATATATGAATCCAATAATGCCATTATTACCTTTATAGGGGTGTTATCCTGAAGGGGAAAACTTTAACTCAGTGTAGAGCAATGCCATTTTTCCTTAGGAATTTCTCATACTAAGAGAGGGACAGTGGCGTGGATGTAAATAATCCAAATGCTTGCCACTTACAGCAATTAGATAGAAGAAAGGGATTTACCAGGATAAGAGATGGACGACAGCTTGGATATTTGAATCGACAAGTGTGCCACTTACAGTGATTATCTGGGATTAGGGTTTATTTTGATTTATCTGTTTTGATGTGTGATAAATAGAAAAATGTCTTCCTACAGAGAGATTTAGATTTCTTCTGAAGGGATGTTGATTTTTGTGTGCCTTGATCAAAGCCCAAGGTTGAAGCTAAGAGGTTGATTTGACTCCACTGGGGAAGTACTTATACAAAGCCTAAGAGGAGTCTGGAAAATACTGACTCAACAAGAGAGTGTTTATATATGTCTTGTACAAAGCCCGAGATTGAGGCTGAAAAAGAGACTGACTCTTTGGGGATATCATTATACAAAGCCTAAGAGGAGGCTAAAAGGGATTTTGACTCCGCCGGGGAGGGTTTGTATATATCTTGTATAAAGCCCAAGATTGAGGCTGAAAAGAAGACTGGCTCTGTGGGAAAAAAATCTTTATCTGTCTTGTACAAAGCCCAAGATTGAGGCTAAAATGGATTTTACTGACTCAGCTGAGGATATTTTAGGTGTCTTGTACAAAGCCCAAGATTGAGACTGAAATGAGTTTGACTCTACGAGAGAGTATTATCTGTCTTATACAAAGCCCAAGATTGAGGCTGAAAAGAGGATTGACTATGCTTAGGAAATTTATATGGTGTCTTGTACAAAGCCCAAGATTGTGGCTGAACAAGCTGGAGAAATCATTATACACAGCCTGAGAGGAGGCTAACTCTTGCTAGGGGAAATCATTATAAAAGCCTAAGAGGAGGCTGAAAAAGATTGACTCAACAAAAGAGTGTTTTTATCTATCTTGTACAAAGCCCAAGATTGAGGCTAAAAAAAAGTTGACTCAACAAGAGAGTGTTTTTGTTTTGTATTACTGACTTAACAAGAGAGTGTGGAAAGAAGATTGACACAACAAGAGAGTCTGAAAAGGTCAACTCGACTGGGGAAAATCATTATACAAAGCCCAAGAGGAGGCTGCCTTTGCTGGGGAAGAACAAAAAAACATCTTTATACAAAGCCTAAGAGGAGGCTGACTTCTGCTGAGGATTATTGAGATCCAGAGGCAGGTCCAAATGAAGAATCAACTCTTGTTGAGGGTTACAAAAGAGTTGAGATATCAGTTACCTTGAGGTTCTGATTTGGGATAGTGTTGTACTAATGATAAACTGACCCTGGCTGGGGAATTTTTAGGAGAGAGACTGGGTTTTAGAACCCATGTGTTTTAACTCTACTGGAGATTGATCCAAAATGACCAGGGTTCCTCCTATGTTTGTAAGGTACTTAAGAATGTCTTTGAGATCCAAGAGGGGATTAGACTGTCCAAGTCTACTGGTATGGAAGAGTTTATCTTTGTATAATGCCCAAGAGGAGGCAGGTGTTTTAAGGGATGAGAATCAACCCTAAATTGGTCTGAGATTTGACACTGGAAAGACTGCTCTAGCAAAGGATGACTAAGTTCTGTCTTATACCTTTAAGAGGTCTTCAGGGTCCTTGTATTAAGCCCAAGAGAAGGCATGAGAACTTCTAAGAAGCCTGAGAGTCTTCGTATAAAGCCCAAGAGGAGACGGGGATGCTTTTAGGAAGCCTGTGGGTCCCAAACCTAAGAAGAGTTCAAGAAAGGTTTCACCGAGAATTAATCCTTTCTTTAGTGAACAGTTCTAGAGTTTGAAGAAATTCAAGAGAGGTTTCACCGAGAATTAATCCTCTCTGGGGAAATGAATTTCTTTGACAATTTCTAATAGTGACAGCCTGGGAAAAATTTCACCGAGAATAATGCCTTTCCCTTTGTTCCATATTGTTTAAGCCCAAGAGAAGGCAAGGCTGTATCAAGAAATCCTATGGGGATCTAGTTTTGACTGTATTTAAGAGTGACCAACTGGCTTTACCTAGTTCTATACCTAGTTGCTGGGGAAAACTCTAAGCAGATATACTAGTATATACACAGTTGATATATGACAAGTATTTAAAAGGATATGAAAGAAGGACTTACAGGTGAGCAAGCTTCCCATAATACAGGTATATATATATATATATATATATATATATGAAAACAGGTAAAGAAAGCTGATAAAAACTTACAGGCGAGCAAGCTTCCATAGTAACAGTTGTATGGTTAGTTGTTCAAGAAATTAAAGAAAGTTTTGATAACAACTGTATATTTGAACCTAAATCAAAAAGGAAGTTGTTCTTGAAAAGATTGTTGGGGCTTATACTCAAGGAGGGGCCCAGATGAAAAACAGTAATCGTACCGTTGTTTTTGTAAATTGTATCGGGACTTATACAACGACTAAGGCCCAAAAAGGTTTTCTGTACAAAGGGATGGGTCTTACAACTCAAGGGTAGGCCCAAAGATTTGAAAAAAAAGAAAAGAAATGGGACTTACAACTCAAGGGTAGGCCTAGTTGACTTTTTTTTTTGAAATGGCGATTGCGCCGAGATTTTCTAAAACACAGTGGGACTTATACAATGACTGAGGCCCAAAATTATTTATGTACAAAGGGGGTTGGGTCTTACACTCTATTAGAGGCCCAAAGTTTATTTTAAAGAAAAAGAAATGGGACTTATAGCTCAAGGAGAGGCCCAGGTGATTTGGTTTTGAACTGGCGATCGCGCCGAGATTTTTGAAAATGTGTTGGGACTTATACAATGTCTGAGGCCCAAAATGGTTTTTAAAAAGGGGTTGGGACTTATACAATGTCTGAGAAATTAATTTTCAAAGTTATTAAAAGATTGGTGAAAAAATGATAAAATTAAGTGGTAAAAAATTGGAAATGGCCCCCCCAAGGTTTGAACTCACGCCCTTTGGGAGGATAGTTCAAAATTTTGCCAACTGAGCCACTTGCGTGGGCTAATGGAGAATGGCAAGGGATAATAATATGTGTAAAATGCCTTTGAAAATGGTTTTAAAAAAAATACCAAAAAGTCTGGGGCGAGGGGGATTCGAACCCCAGACCTCTCACTCGCTCACACACACAAACATACTAGTGTTTCCACTAGGACGCAATGCCAATTCAGTTATAGTATGACAAGTGATAAATATATAGTAAAACAAGTGGAATTTCTGAAAAATGGCACCATGTCCATCTTCATCCCCAAGCTCAAATACGTGAAGCCTCCTATCTCACTCATTTCTCCACCATTTCAAATGATCCAAATATGAAAATCATGCGCTTTCAGACAAGAAACACAATGGTAATACTCAATTTTATTGAAATTAAGTGAATCAAAACATAATAGGACAAAACCTGAAGAACCCTAAAATTTGCATGAACTCAATGAAATCCTATACACGAACTATAAACAATAATTGATTGAGGGTAAAGGATCTACAAACATTCAGAAACACAATGGTAATCACAAAACATGTTCATGATGCATGATTCAATGAGTTTGACAGTTTGAGGCTTACCTCTGCAGGTGAGAATCAAATTTGATGATGGAGGTGTTACAGTTGAGTTCTAATGCTTTGGACAGATTCCTTGTACCTTAAGGAAAGTGTTTGAATGCTTGGAGTAATTGAGAGCCCTTTAGATTGATCAACCTGATTCCTTCTGCAGCAAGTTATGAGTTTTGTGCAATTGGATGGCCATTTGGTGATTTTGATGTTACAGATGGGAGGTGAGTGTTTAGACATCTTCTATATGTTTTATGTGATGTGTCTGAATCAATGGTTTGAGTGGTATTGATCTCCAACTCAAAACCCGATAGTAACCTCTCAAGAAATGAAATTTTTAGGCCTAGGGAGTGAAAGAGAGAAAGCCTTGTTGTAATGAGCTTTGGTGTAGTTTGAATGATCAGTTAGGACCTCTATTTATAGTAGAGGAGTTGTGTTGAAGTGGTTCTCTTGAAGCTCAGAGGATAAGGCCATGGTTCAATGGTCTTGGCTTGGCATAAATGCCTCTAGAATTAGGTGTAATAGCTATCCCAAATAGATCAGCTATGCCTTGACTGAAATCACATTCTTCAGTCCTTTTAATTGTTATTTAATCAGAGAACTTGACTGAGGAGATTGAGAATCTTGAATGTGCACTATTCCACATTAATGCCCTTTGAATTCAAGGCATATATGCCAAAAACTCATCAATTCTCAAGGATAAGCTCTTGGCATTTCAGTCCAAGTTTGTTGGTTAGATCAAATGCATTGTGATCAGATTGAATGAATGTGGCATAGTGATCATTGCTTTTTGGCTCAAAATCGTGTATGGCAAGAAATCACACAAACTGATTTTTCAAAACAGTCGTGCCATGGTGTCTTGCAGCAGCCATAACTCTTGGCTCAAGCTGAGTTGTTTCATGCCAATGAGTTCCTTGGATTGTAGGCAATATGCACAACAACTTTGATGTTTACATCTTGAATTGATTCAGCCTAGAACTATGTGAAACAGCCCTCCAAGTTTTGGTGTTTCACTTGTTTTTCTGACTTAGACAGAATTTTGTCTAAGTGTTGGAAAAGTGGTAAATTCCAAGTTTTTGTGATTTTGATCCAACCATAACCCATAATCCATGAAGAATTGGAAACTCTTGTAGTAGACACTTTTGAAGTATGTAACGAGGGCTTCCATCTGAGCTTTGAATGGGAGAAAAAGGCCTTAGGGCTTGGGAGATATGGCCTTGCAAAGTTGGTACCTTACCCACTTTGTTCCATAACTTTGAAAAATTCTAAGTTTTTTATGGTTACCCCTTTAGCAACTTAACTCAATTTCTTTGATTTTTCTTGATGAATGATGATTCAAATCACATATTAACATTGTTTTAGGGTTAAGGAGCCTTGGATGACCAAAAATCCAAAAAGTCAAACTTGGATTTTTGTACAATTGACTTTTTCATCAGATGAAATTTTGACTTTGTGATCCTTTTGTGAAATCAATCCTTGGGCTTAATTAAACTTCATGGATGGCCTCCAAGGGTATTTAGGAATGTCTTGGACCCCTCCCCAAGGTTTAAGATCAAGGGTAGGCCTACAGTCAAGGATAGGGTTGACTTTTTCCATCAGAAACCCAAATTTGTGATCAGATGGTTTTGCGTTTTGTGGCTTATGATTTGAGCTCTTTGATTCAATCAAATGTTGTAAACATGTCAATATGATGTATTTTAGGTCTTTAAAGTTCATTTTTAAGCTTCAAGCCATGCCTCACTTCACTAGTTATCTCAAATGTTGAATTAGGTCAAAATCCTAATTCCTGATTTTTGGATAGATCGACCTTCAAGGTGATTTTGCCATTGTGGATGGGTTCTTGAGTTCCTTTTGAGCTTATAGGTCCATACATTGAGGCATTGGCTCATGCCCAGATGGAAATTTTCATCTGGGGACCCTGGTCGATCAAACCCTAATTTGGTGACACAGGCGATCTTGAGGCTTAATCCACTTGGAATGTTGCAACTTTGTGCTTGATTCTTGATGTGGGAGTCCTCTTGATCCTTTATATATGTTTGAGAGGTTAGAAAAGTTGAAGATCATGTCATTTCTTGATTGATCCTTTGTCTAAGTGCTCTGAGAGGGCTCAAACCCCTACTTCTTGATTGTAGTGAATGCTCAATCATCTTTGAGGAGACTGATGAGGCATGAAAGTAAATCCATATTGTGATGGTAATTTGCACAATGATGGGAAATCTTGGTGGTCAAAATTTGGGGTATGACATATGGAAACTAATATGAAACGGTGTCCATTTGAAGCTTTTGGTTCAATCATCCCAATCATGTCTATTCCCCACATGGAGAAAGGCCATGGTGAAGTCAGGACATTTAGAGGAGTAGGAGGTACATGGACCTTGTCAGCATATATTTGGCATTTGTGACAAGTTCAAGCATGATGATAACAATCAGCCTCCATAGTTAGCCAATGATAGTCTGCTCTTAGGATTTTCTTTGTCATCGCATATCCACTTGCATGGGTGCCAAAGGATCCTTCATGTATTTCTTTCAAGATTTCTTCAGCTTCATGTTTTTCCACGCATCTAAGCAAGACCGTGTCATGATTTTTCTTGTACAACACATTTCTATTTAGGAAGAAGCTTGATGCCAATCTTCTCAAAGTTCTTTTCTCTATGCTCAAAGCACCTTCGGGGTATTCTTGATTTTCCAGGTAGTGTTTTATGTCATAGAACCATGGTTTGTCGTCTGACTCTTCTGCAGTGGTCAAACAATGAACAGGTTCCTTAAAGCACATAAGATGAATAGATGGCTGATGGTTGGGCCATATCAATTTGTACATGGATGCTAAAGTTCCCAAAGCTTCGGCCTTTTGATTCTTTTCTCGAAGCACATGAGTGAAAGTGATATCATCGAATATGGGGAGTAATTTCGACACATAATCCCGATATGGAACTAAGTTAGTGTGTTTATTTCTCAATCACCTCTAATTTGGTGTATTACCAGGGAAGAGTCTCCAAAAACGTCAAGGGTTTTGGTCCTCAAGTCAATGGCTTCCTCTAATCCCAGTATGCAAGCTTCATATTCAGCCATATTGTTTATGCATTCTAAGCAAAGCTTGGTCGCTGTCATAACCCAAAATTTAACCACTCTTTTTACCTTTTTGCATAAGCATCTGTACTTGCATTCTCCGCATGCGCATCAACATTTTTATCTGTGAATTCATTGCAGGTAAATATTCAAATCCCCACAGAATCTCAAGGCTATGAATATGTTCTCCACAAAATCATCACAACATCAATATAGGCTAAACAGAAGGATTTATATGCCTATTTATCAAAGCAAGGGGTTGAAACACGGAACCACTTCCATATCACCTTATTTCAAGCCAAAGAAGTGAAATTTTTCCTGCGTTAATCGATTAACACAATATGGTTAATCTATTACACCTGCAAGTTTTACAGATTTTTAGCAGTTTTACAGCACTTCAGCATCTACCACTCTTCTCCTTTGGTCTACATCATTCTAGCATCTTGTGGAAGGTTCTAAACACGTGATTACACCAGAAAATATCAACTACATTTGCTACACTACCTCACTATTATTAATGTTCACCATGCACCCTCATTTCCAATCATTTGAACCACTTGATCAATTGAGTTACATTGGGATTCTCCAACTGAGTTAACCAATAACTAACTGAGTTAGACCCCAACTCAGTGAGTTCAGTCTAACTAACTCCAAACCAAATGCCAAACCACATTTAACTACCTCCAAACCATGTTCCAAACCACCATTCACTCCAAGCCTATGCTCTATATAAATAAACCCTCACCTTGATGCAAAGGACCCTTGATCATTCTCTCATTTTTTGCTCTGAAATTTCACTCTCATTCTCTGAATTTTCTGCAACACTCTCTCTTTCTCTCAATCATCATTTTCTTCCCTAAACCTCCCTAGAGTTCATTCCACCATTAAAGCTTAGTAAGCTTTGCGTTGAAGCTTGCTATTCTTTGAGCTAGACCTCCATTCCTCTTCATTTCACTTCTGAATTTTGCAGCAACATCATCATTTACTTCAATTCAAGCTTTGGAAGTTGATCATTGAAGGAGTTTTGGTACAAATTCGGATCCGAAGCTATTATCGCATTATCTTTGGTTTTCTCGCTACGGATTGCTAGAGATCTTTGTATTTTCTGGTTTTTTTCATCACATTTTGATTACAACAATTACCAAGGCAAATCTCAGCCATGTAGGTTGGTGAATCTTGCTTAATTTATCGTTTTTGATCGATTTCTCATTTTCACAATGTAGTTCTTAATTGATGCTTTGTTACTTGAATGCTTGCCTTGCATGTTTGATTCTATCAACTTTCAATTGCTTTGAATTAACATGATTTTTGCATCTAGTTCTATGCAATAATCCACTACAATTGCATGCGATAAGTGATTCTGAAAAGTGCTTTTCAAAATTCTGTTTTTGTTGTTTTTACAGCGGTAATTGATTAACACCAGTAGGTTAATCAATTACACCCTTTCCTGCACCTGAAAACACAGTTTTGACATTGTGTAATCGATTAACCTCGGGATGTTAATCGATTACACATGACACTTTTGCAAAAAATCTTGTTTCTTAGGACTGTTTTGCATAGTTTTCTTGTGTGCTTTCCCATGCTTACTTGTATTCATGCCAATGCTAATGTTTTAGGTCAGTACCTACTTGCAATGACTCTTGCTTGATTAATTGCATAATTATTTTTTATTATTTTGCTATTTTATCACATGTGGCACTTTTTGCATATTCTTGCTTATGTGTTAACATGATTATGCTTAGTGATGCATGCTAGCTTGTTCTTGTAAAGGCTTTGCAATTTCAACTTGATGCATTAGATTTGTTCTTTTTGAGCAAATTTAATCTTGTTCAACATTATTTTCACACACTTGCTTTGATGGTCTTTTGACTCGCTTGAAAGATTATTGGCATGTTTCTTCCACTTGATTGATTGATCGAAACCATGTTTCAATTGATTAACTACCCCGCTCTTCTTTAGGATCTCTTTAGAGCCTCTCTTTCTTGATCCCCCGCTGAGTTGGACGTCTGCATTACGAATTGGAGCACTGTACAAATTGCACCGTTACTCTGTCGGTTTCAATTTCCGCACTACGCTTTGAGTGCTTGAGAAGGAGTGAGAATGGATAATTCCTACCCCCATTCTGATTATTTTTGGTAGGGGACGAATGACCCTTCGCCTGGAATAGTCGCCTATATCCTCGGACTGTAGTGTCTCTTGAGTCGATCCTTGGTCACTCTTTCCTGCCCTGAAGCTTCCTCTTTCTTTTTGGGTTAACGACCTTTTCTTGGTCCATCACCCGTTTCTTTGGTTAATCACAGTCTGCCTGTTAAAATCAATCTTCCTTCTGGGTTAACAACCTTCTCTTGGTTCAACACTCGTTCCCTTAGTTGAGCACATTCCCGTATGTTAACACCAATTTTCTTCTTCCTCGGTGAAGTCCTATCTTTTCTTCCTTCGGTTAACCACAGTCTATCTGTTAGTATACCGAATCCCCTTTGGATTTAGCAACCTTCTCTTAGTTCTCACCTCCGTTTTGTTGGTTAATCACTGCCTTTCAATTAAAATACTAATTACCCATTTCTTCGGTTAACCACAGTCCGTCTGTTAAAATACCAAACCTTTGATGGGTTAATCACTTCTTTGGTTAAAACACCCTTTTCTTTCTTGGTTAATCACTGCTTGCCAGTTAAAAGACCAACCTCTTATTTTCATCGGTTAAACACAGTCCGCCTGTTAACATACCGAGTCTCTTTTTGGTTAACACCTTCCCTTGGTTCAAACACCCATTTTCATTGGTTAATCACCGTCCGTCGGTTAAATACCAATTTCTACTCTTCGTTTCCCCGGTAGAGTCAACCCCTTTCTTGGTTAACCACTGCCTGTTGGTTAAAATACCAATTCTTTTCATCCCCAACAAGACCAATTCTCCACTTCCTCACCAGAGACCAGTTATTGTCCTTCTCCCAAGTGGAGTCAAACTCTCTTTCTTTGTTAACCACTGTCTGTCAGTTAACATACCGAGTCCTATTTCCTTTTCTTTTCCCCAGCCAGGGTTAATATTCTTTTCCTTCTTTCCTCAGTAAAATGGATTACTTTCCTTTCCCAGCGAGTTAAACACCGAGTCTCAGTTACAACACCCCTGCCCCTACTTCTTGCATTTTATCTCTTTGCTTTTGTCCCTTTCGTTATTCACACCTCTTACTTCTTTCTCTTGGTTTCGACAGCATCTCTTTGCTTTTCGCTCTTGATTTTGTCACCATTACCTTTCTCTCTTCGTTCTCTGAACTACGTAGGCTCTGAATTCCTCATTGCATTATGAGGATACGTAGGCACAAGATTACGAAATCTTGGCTAGCCACATTCTCCTTTTTCTTCCCTGGTTCCATGAACTACGAAGCTCTGAATTCCTCATTGCATTATGAGGATGCGTAGGCACGAGGGCCCTAATCCTCCGCGAGCATTTTCTTTGTCCCTTTTCCTTACCTCTTTAGCGAGTAGCCTTTAGATAGATAACCCATCTGAACCTAGAAGCAAGCTGAATGGTTCCCGTCGAGTACGACGGATGCGTAAGGTGCTAATACCTTCCTCTCGCATAATCGGTCCCTTACCCATTTCTCTTCCCCTTAGGTTTTATTGATATTTTCCCTGTCCTTTGGTACTAAATAATGTTCGGTGGCAACTCTGTTGTACCGCCGAGCGTGCGATGCGCTTGGGTATACTTCCGCTAGCTTCAGCCATGAATGGTAATTGAAAGTTCTTGGGAGATGTTAGCACTACCCCAATTCCATGACCATAAGCATTATAAGCACCATCAAACATGAGAGTCCATCGCTCCCCTGGTTCGGGTCCTTCATCAAATCCAAGCTCCTCATAGTCTCTTAAAACCATGATGTCCTCATCTGGAAAGTAAAATTTCAAAGGCTGATAGTCTTCCATCGGTTGATGAGAAAGATGATCCACTAGTACACTGCCTTTGATGGCTTTTTGAGTAACATATCGAATTTCGTACTCTGATTAAAGCATTTTCCATCGGGAGATTCTTCCAGTGAGAGCTGGTTTCTCAAATATATGTTTGATGGGATCCATCTTGGAAATAAGATATGTAGTGTGGGTCAACATGTCTGTCTGAGACGCTTAGCAGCCCATGCAAGTGCACAACAAGTCTTTTCAAGCAATGAGTATCTTGTCTCACAATCATTGAACTTCTTCCTGAGATAATAAATGACATGCTCTTTCTTGCTAGTCTCGTCTTGTTGCCCTAACACACGACCTATGGATTCATCGAGCACTGTTAAGTACATGATAAGTGGCCTTTCTAGAATAGGAGGTATCAGGAGTGGTGGTTCTTGCAGGTATTCTTTGACTTTGTCAAAGGTTTCTTGGCAGTCGTCATTCCACTCAATCGCTTGATCTTTCCTCAAAAGCTTGAAGATTGGTTTGCAAGTGGCAGTGAGATGTGAGATAAATCTGGCAATGTAATTCAGTCTCCCCAAGAACCCACAAACTTCTTTCTCTATTTTAGGCGCAACCATACTTTGAATAGCTCTGACCTAGTCAGGATCCACTTCAATTCCTTTCTGGCTCACGATGAAACCCAATAACTTTCCAGATCGAACCCCAAATATGCACTTGTTGGGGTTAAGTCTTAGTCGAAACTTTCTCAATCGGACAAACTATTTTTCCAGATTGACTAAGTATTCCTCTTTAGTTTGAGACCTGACAATCATATCATCGACATACACTTCAATCTCTTTATGAATCATGTCATGAAAGAGAGCCACCATTGCACGTTGATATGTTGCCCCCGTGTTTTTAATCCGAAATGCATTAACTTGTAGCAAAAGGTTCCCCATGGAGTGATGCATGTTGTCTTCTCCATGTCCTTTGGATCCATTTTGATCTGATTGTATCCAGAGAAACCATCCACGAAGGAGAATGTCGAGAACTGAGCTGTATTATCAATCAATACATCAATATGAGGTAATGGGAATTCATCTTTGGGACTAGCTCTGTTCAAATCTCGATAATAAACATACATGTAGACTTTTCCATATTTCTTCGGCACCGACACAATGTTGGCAACCCATTGTGGGTACTTGGGTACAACTAGGAATCAAGCATCAAATTGTTTTTGTACTTCCTCTCGGATTTTGAGGGCAATGATTGGATGCGTTCTTCTCAACTTTTGCTTGAGGGCAGGACATTCCTCCTTGAGATGCAATTTGTGCACCATGATGTCGGTATCCAGCCCAGGCATATCTTGATATGACCAAGCAAATACATCAGCATATTCACGGAGAAACTCCATCAGTTTAGTCTTGACTGCAGCTTGAAGAGAGGCACCTATCTTCACTTCTTTCTTGTCTTCCTCGGAACCCAGGTTGATGACTTCAACTTCTTCTTGGTGCGGTTGGATGACCTTTTCTTCCTGCTTGAGTAGTCTAGCCAGCTCGTCAGAGAGTTCACAATCTTCCTCACCTTCATCTTCAGCTTGGTAGATCGGACAATCAAAGTCATATAGGCCCATAGCAGCGTCGTTATCAAGGACCTCGAAGGTGTTTCTACATGTTATAATTTATGCAACTTATTTTAGAAAGTGTGTGCATGAAAATATTTCCATTTTATTTTAAAAGAAAAATGTGAAAGAAAATGAGCGAAATTGAATGCAAACTTTTAATTTATTAATGATAATCAAAGTTTGAAAACATTGGGAGGCCCATACAATATGCCACTATGCCTTGGGCAAAGCATAGGGTTTTGACAAGAACAGTAAAATTACGTTTGATGGTGAAATAACTGAGGGATTTCAACAGTCCTCCAATTCTTGAGTTTCTCTCCAGGTTCAGCTTGACGGATCTAGCTTGATGACGCTTCATAATGATCGTCTCAGTGATCATCGCCATGCGGCGACCAAAGATGTGACCAGCACTTGTAAATGTTTCCTCAACAGGAGGGATCTGCTTTTTTCCAGATGGCACCAACGTTGTACTTGAAGACAACTGATAGCCCAACCCAAACTTGTGTTTCTTTTCATTCACTTCAATCAACTTGCCCCAGTCTTGGGCATTCCCATTTTCTAGCATAACTTTGGCTCCCTTCCAAGAGGCAATGGATGATTCAGATCCTTGTTGATCGGACATTCGTTGAACCGTTATCACACTCACCACTTCAAAGGCCTGAAATGGTGTTTCAATAGTTTCACCTTCGACATCTATATAGCGGAAGGACGTCAGGTAGTTCACCAGAATGTCTTATTCTCCTCCAATCACAACAATTTTATAACTGGTGATAAACTTCAGTTTCTGGTGTAGGGTGGAAGTAACTGCGCCCGCAACATGTATCCAGGGTCTCCCTAGTAGGCAATTATATCCAGGGTGGATATCCATTATTTGGAAAGTAGTGGTGAAGAAAGTTGGTCCTATTTTGATCGGCAAATCAACTTCTCCTATTACTGCTCGTCTGGAGCCATCGAATGCCTTTACGATCAGAGTGTTGGGCTTCATGTTGATTCCTTCTAGAGGCAGCTTCACCAGAATAGTTTTAGGGATCACGTTCAATGAAGAACCAGTGTTCACTAAAACTCTTGACAATAATGTGTCCACACATCTTATGGAGATATGTAGAGCCTTGTTGTGATTTTTCTTTTCAACATTTAACTCGTCATCATTGAATCCAAGGAAATTACCAGTGGTGACACTGGCTATTACATCATCAAATTGGCCCACAATAATATATTTTGTAATATGAGCCGCGCTCAAGGCCTTCAATAGAGATGCTTTATGTGTCTCAGAATTGAGCAGCAAGGCAAGCATAGATATTTTACAGGAGTCTGATTCAGCTGATTGACTACCTTGTAGTCGCTTTTCTTGATGATGTTAAAAAATTCTTCAAAAAACTCAAGGGGCATCTCCTAAAATCGGTGGATCAGACATGAAGTCATCCTCAATGCTGGCAGTCATTGGGCGTTGCTATCATTCGTATTTGTATTTTCTTCGTCCGTTAAATGCTACTTATTTTAAACAATGTTGTCTTTAATGGTAATATTAATGAAGTGATCATGCATGTTCTGAATCAATACATTTGTATTCACTCTTGCTATTTTCCCTTAACTCATGCAAAAAAAAATCAATATCAACTCTTCTCCCATTCACTTATTTTTATCATAACTTTTCTTCAAGCAAAGATTAGGTGGAGGATGATGAAAAACTAAATACCCATAATTGATGTTGGTATACTTTTAAATAAAACTTTGTCGATGATGTAAGGCATTGTTTCAAATCCCCAAACACCAGAGAGATAAGGAGTTAATCCCTAGTCAACCACTTTGAGCCTAGAAGTGGGTGTTTCTTTTGGAATTAAAACTTTTAATATTAACTGGGGGCAGGGTAGTTGTGTTCAGATAGTTTGATTATGCATTCAATCTTTTAGAGAATTGGCCCGTCAATAAATCATCCCACCTGAGGATCAACCACACACTTCGCATACATCATGAAGTGTCGAAGAGATCGATAAAAGCCAAAAGTTCATAGTGGTTGTTCCTCAATAACCAATCAAATGGAAGTCATAACCTTTTAGCAAAATCAAAAAATGAAAATTGAAAAAGCCCGTTAAGTTCATAGTTGGATTATACCCTGATTTAGGAGCTCTTGCAGATGCTTTGCGATGTCTTCATCAATTGGTTCACCAGCTTCATCATTTAAAGAGATCAAAGTACATTTTTTCAATTGCTCCCCTATCACAGCAATAGGGGTCTAAATGTCTTCAACTTTCCAGATTAATTCTTGCTCATCGTCTTCCTCCAAGGCACTAAAAGTTGCTCCTCTATGCGTGGGCATGGAATTAGTCTTCACATTTGGACCTCTGGGAGAGAATTTTAGGTCCTTATGAAACTCAATTCTTGTACACAATTTTGGAAAACATAGCAGTTTTCTATGGTATGACCAGGCGCACCCTTATGAAACTTGCAGTGAGCATTGGCATCATAACCAGGAGGGTAAGGAAAGGTGGATGGACCTATATCCCTCAAATTCAATAATCCCCCTTGGTGCAAATAAGGGAATATCTAATTATATGGTGCAGGTATCAGATCAATATGCCTTCTCAGAGCTTGTTGTCGGAATTGCCGCTGTGCAGGGGTATTCTGTTGGTATTGTTGAGGCTGTTGTGTAGGAGCCTGTTGATATGGTTGTTGTTGATACGCCTGTTGTTTAGTGGGCAGCTGGTATGGAGCTTGGGCAATAGCGGCTACTTGTTGGTACGAAATATGTTGAAGGACTCTTCCTCTTCTTCCCCTCATCACAACATTAGTCTCCCCTTCATTCTTCTTCTGGAAGTTGGAATAAGGTTTCTTTGATGCATTAGATGCTCTAATACTAGATTGGATTTTTCCGTCCTTCAAACCCTTCTCAACTCGATCACCAATAGTAACCAAATTAGCAAATCCGGAAGCTCCGCTGCTCACCAGCCTATCAAAGAAGGGGTCTTTCAAAGTATTCACAAATATCCCAGTCATTTCTTTCTCGTACAATGGTGGCTCTACTTGAGCAGCCAATTCCCTCAATTGATGGGCATAATCCTTGAAGGATTCTTTTAATTTCATCGACATGCTTTGGAGTTGCATTCAATCAGGTGCCATATCCAATTTATACTTGTACTGGCGGAGGAAATCATCAACCAAATCTTCCTAGCTCTGAATTTGTCTCTGCTCCAAGCTCATATACCACTTTAGCGACGCACCACTTAAACTGTCTTGGAAACAATGGATAAGCAGCTTGTTATTATCAGTATGGGCAGCCATTTTTCTGAAATACATCACCAGATGGCTTCTTAGACAAGTATGGCCTTTATACTTCTCAAAGTCAGGAGTTTTGAACTTGGCTGGGATGACCAAATTTGAAACAAGACTCATGTTTGCATAGACGATCCAAAGATATTGGTTCCCTCTATAGCTTTGACCTTCTTCTCTAAGGCACGAAGCCTTTCAACAGCAAGTTCAGGCATGGTTGCATCAGTAGGTAAAGTTGGTGGAGGTATGAAAACAACATCATATTGTTCATCCATGTCAGCCACAAATCCATGTTGAGCAGATGCAACAGAAATTTCTGGAGGATCTATGTTAATAACAGGAGTAGGAATGGGAATAGCACCCTTCTTGGTCACCCCTAACGAGCCAACTTGATTGGCAAGCTTCTTAGCTTCAGTAGCAGCCTCAACAACATCTTCCTTTTATGTCAGCATCAACATGGCGTCCAACAGTTGGTCCATCTTTCCACAGAGGGAATCGATGTCAGTCCTCATCGTCATTTGATTGGCTTCAATTTGTTCCAGCATCATGTTGTAATTCTGGCGTGTCTGGTATCGATGTCGGGTAGTCAGATTGTTTGGAGGAAAAATGGTAGATTGTATGAGTTTTGGGGTCAAGAAATGAGATGATGCATGCGAATGATATGCATTTTTTTTTGTTTTCCAGGGAATCGTTTGAATTAGTCGTTAGTTATTCAGAAATACCAAGGATATAATAAACAATTATGAAGCAAGCCCAAACACATTCATTTATATGGAAAATCATAGTACAAAGTCATAGCAATTCATTGTTAAGTACATCTCATAATGAAAAAGGTACAAAGAGCAAAAACAATCATCAAACTTTTGGCCTTCGGGCTTCACGCTCCTCTAGCTCTTCTTTGAACCTCTTCAACATCACCTTGCAGAGGAAAATGAAGTCACTTATAGTAGGAGGGGAGGTGTATGTGTCCATCACCTTTAAAGCGTCTCTTACACTCTATTAGAGGCCCAAGTTTATTTCAAATGAAGTTTGAAATTTTAAAATCAAGGAAAAACCCTAATTTTAATTAAAATACATTTTTTCAAAGAAAAATTAAATAAAAATGATATAAAATATCAAATATATTCAAAAACATGTTGTGAACTTTGAAAAATGTTTGATAATAGATGTTTTAATTCACAAGATGATTCGAAATTCAATTGATTTTGAAAAATCAAGAAGAATTTATTTAAAAATGTTTAAAACAATTAAAAAGAAATTCTTTGAAAAATTCATACATATATCAAATATAAAATATTTTTTTGATTTTTTGTGGAATTAAATTTTAAAATGTATAAATGATTTATGTTTAAAAAATGGTTTGAAAAAGATTAAAAATGAGAGAGATATGAATTTTTGAAAAGAATTGAAAATATTTAAAAATATTAAAAATTCAAAAATTTGAAAAAGGGTGCCAACGGCTCATTCTTCTTCCTCACTGGTGCCCGCCATGGCTGGTTTGCAAAAGTTCACATATCTCACTCAATACGCAATGAAATTGACTTTTGTAAACATGAAAGTTGCTCGTTTTTTAACAAGGATTTCAATGATACCAATTAATTGCATTTATTTTAAGTGTGGAGTGAGAAATCATGTGAAGAACATATCAACCATAATTTTTGCAGAACACTATGAAATTGTATACACGATATCTACAAAGCAATTAATTGAGGGGAAACACTCTACACAAGTGCAGAAACATGTCTGTAACTTGAAAACACATTTATGATGCATGGATCATAGAGTTTGATAGGTTCAAGCTTACCTCTACAAGAGGAATTCGAATCCTCAGTTGTAGGTGTTGTAGATGTGTTTGAATGATCTGGACAACTTCAATGGACCCTAGTGAGTCTGTTGAGAAGCTTGGAATGGCTGGATATCTCCTGGAACTCTCAGTGGTATCCTAACTGCAGTTAGGTCTAGGTGTAAGATGGAGGTTATTGATTCTGGTGTTACAGAAGTTTGGAAAGTGTTTGGATCCCTTCTATATGAGGTATTGGATGTGTCTACACCATTGGTTTTGACATAATTACTTCCTATTTAAAAATTTGAATCCTACTTGTTAGAGAAGAAAAATTTGGTGAAATAGAGTGAAATAAAGGAAAACATGTATTCTGATGTTTTGGGGGTGTTGATCAGTCACAAATGACCTCTATTTATAGTAGAGGAAGTTTTTTTTGCAAGGAATAGTGAATGGAGGCTGATCATAGTGTGTAGCTAGGTAGCCATTGACTTGGATGTTTCAAAGTGCCAAGTCTCCTCTAGCTTGATTCAATTCAATTTTTGCAGGTTTGAACACTCAGAGCTTTGGACTGAATCTTGACTGATTTGGATTGATATGGCTTGGTTCATGACAGCTCAATGCATTGCATTAATGTAACATTGCCAAATTTGAAATTGAAGGCATTTTGTAATGATGGATCATCACATGCTAGGCTGAATTCTCGCCTCTTTGATCAAGTAACAAGTGAGTCATCAAGAGTTTTGTGTTTTTGGAAGATGACAAAGTTTGCAAAGTGAAAAAATTTGAAGGAGAAAATCGTGTGGCACAAGTTATGCACCAATGTTGTCTTGAAAAACCAGAATTTTATGTCATGTTGCAAGGCTTGTAATTTCTTGCTCAAGTTGAATTAGAATGTGTTCTTGTACTTTTTGGAAAGCCCACATATCATAATTCAACTTTGATGTTTAACTTTGTTCTTGATTCATCTTGGATCATGATGGAAAATGCCTCCAAATTTGGACAAAACATGAGACAGATTCTGCCTAAAATTTTTCTAAGTGTCAGAAAAGGTCCATTTCTTAATTTTTGTGATTTTGATCAATCCATAACTCAAAATCCACGAAGATTTAGAATGTGGTGTAGTTGACAATCTTGTAGTATGTAATGAGAGCTTTCATTTGGGATTTGGATGGGAGAAAAAGGTTGCTTGGATCACAACTTATGGTCTTGCAAAGTTGGGTAAAAATCACTTTTTTCCATAACTTAGTGAAATTTTAAGTTTCTTAAGGTTGCCCCTTTTGCAAGTAACCTCACTTTTCTTGATTTTTCTTGGTGGATGATGATCCAAACCACAAATTAACACTGTTTTTTACTTAAAGAAGCCATGTTTGTCAAAAAATCTTAAAAGTCAAACATGGTTTTTGGCACAGTTGACTTTTTATCAAATGAATTTCAAACTTTGAAATCCTTTATGAAATCAAGTTCTTGGGCTAAATAAAATCTAATGGATGGATTCCATAGGTGTTTTAGAGTGTCTTGAATCATTTCCCAAGGTTTGAGACCGTGTCTTGGTCAAAAGTCAAAGGTATGGTTGACCTTTTCTCAGAAACCTTAGTTTGCGGTCCTGATGAATTTGAATCTTTATATTGCTCATGAACTAAGTTTTTTGTGTCAATTTAAACTTGTAAGAGGATAAATATAAGATATTTGAGGTCTTCAAAACATTTCTTGAGGTCTTGGCTCATGCCTTGCTCCAAAAGTCAACTTAGGGGTGAAGTAGTTCAAGAAACCCTAATTCCTGATTTTTGATGAATGCATCCCCTGAGGCTATTTTGAACTTATGATTGGATCCATGAGGTCGCTTTGAGATTGTTGGATCATGTTTTGAGCTAAAAGCTCATGCCCAGATGAAAATTTATCTCTGGAGGCCTTGGTCGACCAAAACCTAATTTGGTGACACTGGTGATCTTGAGGCTTGATCAGCTTGAAATGTTGCATTCTTGGGCTTGATTCTTGATGCGGGAGACCTCTTGATCCTTCATGGATGTTTGAGAGGTAGGGAAAGTTAAAGATCATGTCAATTCTTAATTAATCCTTTGCCTGAGTGCTTTGAGAGGGCTAAAAACCCTTACTTCTTGATTGAGGTGAATGCTCAACAATCTTTGAGAGGATTGATGAGGTTTGAAGATACCTCCATATTGTGGTGATGATTTGCACAATGATGTGGAATCTTGTGGTAAAAATTTAGGGTATGACAGATGCCCCTATTTAATCTTCTTGGACCTGAAGGTGTGAATGGTGAAGGCGTTTGGACATTCAAGGTAAAAGAGGATTAACTATCGGAATACCCGAAATCTTGATTGTGGTGGTGAATAGTAGTTATTTGCTCATCCATCTTCTTTTGCTATGTAATGCTACTTAGAAAAGGGTTAAACTTCCCCTCGATCCTGGTCTTCAGCCATGGAACTGGTCTTAGTTTCTTTTGAAATAAACTTCCCCTCGATCCTGGTCTTCAGCCACGAAACTGGTCTCATTTTCTTTTGAAATAAACTTCCCCTCGATCCTGGTCTTCAGCCATGGAACTGGTCTCAGTTTCTTTTGAAATAAACTTCCCCTCGATCCTGGTCTTCAACCGTGGAACTGCTCTCAGTTTATTTTGAAATAAACTTCCCCTCGATCCTGGTCTTCATCCATGGAACTGGTCTCAGTTTCTTTTGAAATAAACTTCCCCTCGATCCTGGTCTTCAGCCATGGAACTGGTCTTAGTTTCTTCTTGTCAAGTCTGCCTTTTGACAAGGAATGCTATCTGTGATGGTCTTCACCAAACTTCTCGCTGGGGAGATGCCATTTGATGGAAAAACGTGCTTCATCATACTTCTCTTTGAAATTTCTTCGGAGGGATACCATAGGATGAGTAAAGTTTTGATGTCAGACTTGTTGGTGGGGACCATTTGTCTAAATTGCAGAGGTGTGCAAACCTCTCTTGTGGGAGATGCCATTTACTAGGGAAATTACATCATACTTCCTCCTTTCAGAGAGATGCCATGTGATGTAATCCAATTTTGAGATGCTGATGACTCCATTGAAAGCAAATTTTTTTTGGGAGAAACTGCCGTATTGCCAAGAGTCTTCTGTTGAGAGGATTTCTCTAGGGATTTTCTTTAATCAGAGAAAGCAAAATATCATCTTCATTGGTGAAGAGTGAAGTTCCAAAGGTGTACGACCAAATGGCTTCTTGTCTTTCATAGGTTCAAGTTATCAAAGTGGTTTAGGACCGATTTCAATCCAGGAATGCACTGGAGAGAGATTTTTTAGACGGTACATTTCCTGACTAGGAAAGAAATTAAACCGAGATTTTGTCCTATCTTAACATGGTAAGGAAGACTGGCAACTCTATCGGAGAGATGATGTTTATCACTTGGGGATGAGTATGACCTAAGTGATATTAATGCAACATGAGTGTGAATATGAATCAATTATACATGATGTATGTATGAAATGCTGACAAGACAGACACGACATACGAACTGGTGATGAACACATCTGGATACTCGGCCACTCTGGGAGATGGGGGTATCGCTGGAGATTTTGAAGGTCGTACTTTTGTTTGGGCACAAGGATTCCCGCGTTTGTTCTGGTTTCCGGAGGTACAAACCTGTTAGGGATAGAAACCCGTTCTTGCTTTTCAAGGGTAGAGTCTACTAGGGATGACAGATGGGACACTCCATCTGAAATAATTGATCCTTTACTTAGGGTGTACTGATCACAAGGAGTATTTTGATTCTGCATTTTGAAGTTTGATCACTTCCGGAGAAGCCGTCGATATTCCCTTTTTGTACTCATTAATTAAAAGGAAATTACCATCTTTATTTTAAAAGCATAAGTAAATTTGAAAGTAAAAGTAAATTCATTTTTTGTTTCAAGAATGTTAGTCAAATAAACATCTCATTTTTCAAAGTAGAATGAATGAGAATTGTAAACAAAAGGCACAAGGGCTCAAATTTTTATTAATAGAATGGCAATCAACCAAGCGCATGATTCCATGGAGCATTACAAAGTTTAGAAAATGGTAATTTAAAGGAAAAGGGTGTCATACCCCAAATTTTTACCACCAAGATTTCCCATCATTGTGCAAATCATCACCACAATATGTATGTACCATCATACCTCATCAATCTTCTCAAGGATTGTTGAGCACTCACCTCAACCAGGAATCAGGGTTTGGAGCTTTCCCAGAGCACTTAGACAAAGGATCAATCAAGAATTAACGTGATCTTCAACTTGTCTAACCTCTCAAACACCCATGAAGGATCAAGAGGTCTCCCATATCAAGAATCAAGCACAAGGTTGCAACATTCCAAGTGGATCAAGCCTCAAGATCGCAAGTGTCACCAAATTAGGGTTTTGGTCAACCAAGGCCTCCAGATGAAAATTTTCATCTGGGCATGAGCCAATACTTCAAAACATGATCCAAAATTCTCAAAGGGGCCTCATAAACCCAATCATCAAGTCAAAATAGCCTCAGGGGAAGCATTCATCAAAAATCAAGAATTAGGGTTTCTTGACCTAATTCACCCCTAAGTTGACTTTTGAGGCAAGACATGAACCAAGACCTTAAGACATGATTTTAGCGCCTCAAATACACCACATTGATCCATTTACAACAATGGATTAATCCAATAAGCTTGATTCACAAGTTTCAAATTCATCTGGACCACAATTAGAGTTTTGAAGAAAAAATCAACTCTACCTTTGACTTTGGACCAAGACATGTTCCCAAACCTTGGGGCATGATTCAAGATACCCTAAAACACCTATGGAATCTATCCATTAGGTTTGTATTAGGTCAAGAACTTGATTACATAGAGGATCACACAGTTTGGAATTTATCTGACAAAAAGTCAACTGTGCCCAAAATCAAGTTTGACTTTTTGAATTTTTTCACAAATGTGGCTCCCCTAAGTCAAAAAAATGTTAATACATGGTTTTGATCATCATCCATCAATAAAAATTAAGAAAAATAGGGTTACTTGTAAAAGGGGCAACCTTAAGAAAATTAAATTTTTCTAAGTTATGGAACAAAATGGATTTGGTACCAACTTTGCAAGCTTATAACTTCCAAACCACAAGGATTTTTTCTTCTATCCAAAGCTCAAATGAAAGTTCACATGACATACTTCAAAAGTGTCAACTACAAAGGATTCCAAATCCTCATGGATTTTGAGTTATGGATTGATCAAAATCACAAAAACATGAAAATAACCACTTTTTCCAACACTTAGTGAAATTTTTGACAGAATCTGTCTTGATTTTTCACCAACTTTGAGGCTATTTTTCACCTTGATCCAAGCTGAACCAGGTCCATTGGTGGACATCAAAGTTAAAGTATGTCATGAGAGCTTTCCAACAAGTACCAGATCATCTCCAAATTCAATTTGAGCAAGGAGTTACAACCCTTGGAACATGGCACCAAAAACTGATTTCTTCCCAAGGCAGATTATAGGTCATTTGCTCGAATTGGCTAATTTGTGCAATTACAAGTCTTGTAATCCTTCTAGAAACATTAAGGATCAGATCAAGGCAAAAGATCTCAGAGCCACAAGCCTCCCAAGACAAAAGATCATCATGTATACATGTGATATCTAATGATGCAAAAGCCAAAAACTTTAAAGTTGTCATGAAGCATTCAATGGATGCATCAAGGTGGCATGGTCTGAAGCAAATCCAACTAAATGTGTCAAACCTTATCCCTCCAACAGAAGACCATAGGCCTGCAAGATTGACTCAAGTCAATGGCTAGAGGAGACTTGAGATTCCTTTTGAAAACCAATGGACAATGGACTGTACTAGCCACCATTCACTATTGCTGCCAAAACAAACTTGACACACTATAAATTGAGCTCATTTGTGGTCAGTTTGAGTACACCAAAGCACCATAACACATGCTTTCCTCAAACTCACTCTAAAAAAACCAGATTTTGTTTCTCATTCAAGCAACTTTCGAATTTTCCATTTGAGAGCAATTCTATCAAAACCAATCATGCCAACACCTCACATAGATCATATATGAGTGATCCATAACCTTAAAACTCATCTGGAATGCCTGAATGACAAAGTCATCCTCCATTTGCTCAAGCTTTTTGGCCTGTTTGCAGTTGAGGGCCACAACAAGTTCTGAGCTGATTCAATCCATTACAAGCCTTCAAACACATTACTTGAGGTTCATTGAAGTTGTCCAGATCATTACACAACATCTGTAACACCTCAAACATAGAATTCGATCACCAACTGCAAGAGGTAAGCCTGACACTCTCAAACTCTATAATCCATGCATCATAAACGTGTTTTCAAGTTACAACCATGTTTCTGCACTTATGTAGAGTGTTTCCCTTCAATCAATTGCTATGTATGAATCGTGTATAGGATTTCATGGTGTTCTTGCAGAAATTAGGATTCTTGAGTTCATCTTCTGATTTCTCACTCCACACTTAATATAAATGCAATTAATTTATACGGTTGTAATCCTTGTTCAAAAACGAGCAAGTTTCATGTTTACAAAAGTCATTTTCATTAAGTTATCAAAGAGATATGGGAGGTTTTGAAAATCTGGAAAACCAGAGCTCACACGAAGAAGATGACTTGTTCTTGGCGCCTTTTTTCAAATATTCAAAATTTTGAATTTTTCTTTTATTTTATTAATTGATTCAAAAATTAATTTCTCTCTGAATTTTAATGTTTTTGAATTGATTCTTTTTTTCAAAATTCACAAAAATGTTAAAATATTTTATTCTACAAAAATTTCACAAAAATATTATTTATTTTATATATTAAATATTTTTGTAAAGAATTTATTTTTATTTGTTTTTAAGCATTTAAAAATATTTCTTCCTCTTGATTTTTCAAATTCAAATGATTTTCAAATCATTCTATGGATGAAATATGATATTTCAAACATTAATCCAAGATCATAACTTGTTTTTCATAGATGTTTGATAATTTTGATCATTTTAATTGATTTTTATTCAAATTAAAATGCATTTTTTAAATCAAATTAGGGGTTTAATTGTTTTCACCCTCACAAACATTTTTTCAAAACACTTTTGGGCCTCTTGATAGAGTGTAAGTGCCATCCCTTTGTAAATAAACCATTTTGGGCCTCAGTCGTTGTATAAGTCCCGACACGATTTTAAAAATCTCGGCGAGATCGCCGTTTTCAAAATAATTTTCACCTGGGCCCCCTCTTTGGTTGTAAGTCCCATTTTTCTTCTTTTTCAAACACTTTTGGGCCTCTAGTAGAGTGTAAGACCCATCCTTCTTGTAAATACAATAATTTGGGCCTTAGTCATTGTATAAGTCCCTCTGTGGTTTTTAAAAACTACAACGCGATTATCGTCTTTTCAAAAGAGATCATCTGGGTCTCTCCTTGAGTATAAGCCCCAAATTTCTTTTAAAATAACTTTCCTTTTGATTTAGATTCAAATTCAAAGTTTTATCAAAACTTTCTTCAAATTCTTGAATAACTAACCATACAGCTGTAGTTACTATGCTTGGGCTTGCACAACTGTAAGTTCCACTATCTTCTCAATATACTTGTTTATATATTTCATATGTATATATATATATGCTTGTATATACTGGCTTAGAGTTTTCCCCAGCAATTAGGTCTAGGTCTAGATCAAACCAGTGGTTACTCTTTCAACACAGTCAAAACTAGTTCCCCATAGGAAATTCCAGATACAGACTTGCCTCCTCTTGGGCTTATACAATATTGAACAAAGAAAGGCATTATTCCCGGTGAAACTTTTCTCAAGACTATCACAACTTAGAAATATGTGTACAAGAAATTCAATTCCCCAAAGAGGATTAATTCCCGGTGAAACCTCTTTTGAATTTCTTCAAACCTTAGAACTGTTCTGCAAAGAAATGACTTATTCCCGGTGAAACCTTTCTTGAAATTTTCTTAGGATTGGACCCACAGGCTTCCTAAAAACATCCCCAACCTCCTCTTGGGCATTGTACAAGGACCCACAAGCTTCTTAGAAGTTCTCAGCCTCCTCTTGGACTTAGTACAAGGACCCGAAGACCTCCTACAGGCATAGGACAGATCTTAGTCATCTCTACTAGTTCAATCCTTAAGAAAATCAGAATTCCAAAACATCTAACCTTTCTAGGGTTGTTTCTCATCCCTTAAACCCTCAACCTCCTCTTGGGCTTCATACAAGTAGACTTGGACAGTCTCAGCCTCCTCTTGGGCATCATACAAAGATCATTCTCCAGCTAAGAGTCAACCTCTTCATACCAGTAGACTTGGAAAGTCTCATTTTCTCCTGGACCTCACTAAGAAAAACCCTCAAGTTTCCTAAAAGCACAGAAGAAAAACTTGATCATTTCATCAATCTCCAGCAGAATTAAAACCTCCATAGGTTTTCATACTCAAGATTTAAACTTTACCATCAATAAAACCCTAACAAAATCAGAGCCTCATGGTCTCTGATATCTCAACTCTTCTTCAATCCCCAGCAAGAGTTGATTTCCCAATACATATTGGACCTGCCTCTGGATTTCAACAATCCTCAACAAAAGCTAGCCTCCTCTTAGAATTTCTCCAACCAGCCTCCTCTTAGGCTTCATATAAGAATTTCTCCAACCAGCCTCCTCTTAGGCTTTGTATAATGATTATCCTCAGTAAAGTCAGCCTCAATCTTGGGCTTTGTACAAGACAGATAAAACCTCCCCAGTGGAGTCAATCTCTTTTCAACCTCAATCTTGGGCTTTGTACAAGACAAATATAAAACCTCCCTAGTGGAGTCAATCCCTTTCCAGCCTCAATCTTGGGCTTTGTACAAGACAGATAAAACCTCCCTAGTGGAGTTAATCTCTTTTCATCCTCAATCTTGGGCTTTGTACAAGACAGATATAAAACTCCCTAAGCATAGTCAATCTTTTAGCTTCAACCTTGGACTTTGATCAAGGTACACAAAAATCATCATCCCCTCAGAGGAATTCAAGAGTTCTCTCTGTAGGAAGGCATTTCTTTGTACATCACATATCAAAACAGACAATAAAAAAACCCTAATTCCAGATAGCTGCTGTAAGTGGTACAGTTGTTGATTCAAAAATCCAAGTTGTGGTCCCTCTCTTATCCTGGTAAACTTCCTCTTTCATCTAATTGCTGTAAGTGGTAAGCCTCTGGATTATTTACATCCAAGCCAATGTCCCTCTCTTAGCATGGAAGACTCCTAAGGAAAAATGGCATTGCTCAACACTGAGTTAAAGTTTCTTCCTTCAGGATAATTCCCTTATAAAGGAAATTATGGCATTGCTGGATTCCATACATTCCAGTTAAAGTAATTCCCCTTTATAATCAGTTACCCAACAACTGTGATGAATAGGTGAGATATCTCCCTTTAGAGATGATAAATTCTCTCTCAGTCAAACCTTTAGCTTCAATCTTGGGCTTTGAACAAGACAGAAATAATCTTTAGCTTCAATCTTGGGCTTTGAACAAGCAACCAAATATCTTTTCCACCCATAGAATAGGAGGAACTACGATTGTTTTGATTTCCCAGTTATCTTTATGGGAATACGTATGCATAAGATTGCAAAATCTTTGCGAGCACACAAATTAAAAACTTTAGGTCCAGTACCTTACCAAAAACAACAGAAACCTGAAAACAACAAAAAAAAACACTCTCTCAACACTCCCAAAGGAGAAACTTTCCCAACCCATGATAGATAAACACCAGAAAGTATTTAAACATGCCATAAAAGGTCTATGGATAACCATATATACACTGGGTAATTGACAACTTCCCTTTGCATTTGTTAAAGAAAACATTTACGTGCAAGGTTAGTTTTAGATAGCTTCCCTTTCCTTTCCAGCTTCATAGGATAAATAAGAAATCAGAAAGTAGCACTCAATTCCAACCATTGCGGTAAGATGGTCGCGTCACCGACAAAAATCGCACGCTACAGAAAAATGGCGACTCTGCTGGGGAAAATCCTAGGATTAGAGTTCCTAAGAGGTCTAGGCTTTGTTTGGCATTTCATATACTTTCTACTATATATATATATATATATATATATATATATATATATATATATATATATATATATATATATATATATATATATATATATCATTACTGTTATATTACTTGATACCCGTGTTTAAATTTCTGTTAACTGGGAATGCGATTAATGCGCATGTGGAAAGTTTGAGAGAACATTAAGATAAGTGGTGGCATATCCGGGAAACGCTTATAGGGAGTGAATCTCAAAAAAGCTAACTTGGCAGTCCACTGAATCAAGCGAGTTACCCGTGTGGAAATATTGATGTTGAACGACCGATTGTCGTGAAAGCATCGTTTATCCCAGTGCGGTACCCGTGAACCTGAGGATTTAGTAGACATTTAACCATATGGCCATTTGGTAGTGCAGTGACTATCGGGAATAGTTGATACGCGATACTACACTCAAATGAGATTCATCCTAGGATATTACAGCTCGCTCGAGTGAATCAGCTTGCTGTCGATATCCCTAGGAGGGGTCAATGACTTTGGGAACCTTTTAGAACCCGTTCTACAGGTACAAAAATTGACCAAAATAGTACAACCTTTGGGGAAGGGTAGAGCCATGACTCCATGCTCGTGACGTTGAACCCTTGAACCCATGTTTTCAAATGTTTTTGTGTGCTGCATTCATGCATTCATTAAAAATCTCTTTTTAAACAAGAAAAAAAATCTTTTTTTCAAAATAACTAAAATAATAATTGCATATATCAGAGGTTGCGTTATGGATTTCGGTAGAAGGAAAATGCACAAGTACACCTTCAAGGCTTCGAAACTAGAAGACTTAAGGAAATTGGGAAGGATGATTACAAATCCCGAGGCTTTCAGAGCTAAGCACGGAGGACTGTTGTCTCTGTTAAGGGTCAATTGGTACAGTTCTACGATCCGGTTTACCACTGCTTCACTTTCCTGGATTACCAACTTGCACCAACACTGGAAGAGTACTCCCACCTAATTGATTTACCTATCACTGATCAAGCTCCATTTTTTGGACTGGAAGAAATTCCAAAGGATCAGGCCATTGCAAGAACAATCTCTTTGGATGAATCGGAAGTTGGGACTCACATGACCACTAAAGGAGGAATCCAGGGTTTACCGGCTAAATTCCTGATGGAGAAAGCTCTATACTTTGTGTAGCGTGCGATTTTTGTCGGTGACGCGACCACCTTATCGCCATGGGTTTTTCCTCACCGCAATGGTAGGGATTGGGTGCTACTTTCTGATTTCTTATTTATCCTATGAAGCTGGAAAGAAAAGGGAAGCTATCTAAAACTAACCTTGCACGCAAATGTATTCTTTAACAAATGCTTAAGAGATTGAGGGTCTGGGGCCAGGTTATACAATGGGGAGTTGTCAGTTACCCATCCTATATGTGGTTATCCACATGTCGTTAGCAATTTTCTATAATGTTTTCTACTTACTGGTGTTTATCTGTTATGGGTTGGGAAAGTTTCTCCTTTGGGAGTGTTTGAGAGAGAGTTTTTGATGATGTCGGGTTTTCCGATGTTTTTGTTAAGGTACTGGACCTAAGGGTTTTGATTAGTGTGTAAAGCTACTGGACCTAAATTTTTTATTGGTGTGCTCGCTAAGATTTCGCAATCTTATGCCTACGTATTCCCGTTAAAGATAAACAGAGAAATTAGAGCAATCGTAGTTCCTCCTATTCTATGGGAGGAAAGAGATGTTTGGTGTCTTGTTCAAAGCCCAATATTAAAGCTAAAGGAGTATTTGTGTCTTGTTCAAAGCCCAAGATTGAAGCTAAAGGTTTTGACTGAGAGAATTTGTCATCTCTAAAAGGAGACATCTCGTCTGTTTATCACAACTGTTGGGTGACTGATTATAAAGGAGGATTACTTTAACTGGGATGTGAGAATCCAGTAATGCCATAACTTCCTTTATAGGGGTATTGTCCTGAAGGGAGAAAACTTTAACTCAGTGTTGAGCAATGCCATTTTTCCTTAGGAATATTTCATGCTAAGAGAGGGACAGTGGCGTGGATGTTTGTAATCCAGAGGCTTGCCACTTACACCAATTAGATGAAAGGAGGATTTACCAGGATAAAAGATGGACTACAACTTGGATGTTTGAATCAACAAGTGTGCCACTTATATCAGTTATCTAGAGATTTGGGTTTGATTTGATTTATCTATTTGATGTTTGATATATAGAGAAATATCCTCCTACAGAGAGTTTTTGATTTCCTCTGAGTGGATGTTGGTTTTTATGTGTGCCTTGATCAAAGCCCAAGGTTGAAGCTAAAAGTTGATTGACTCCACTGGGGAGATTATTATTTGTCTTGTATAAAGCCCAAGGTTGAGGCTAAAAGTGAGACTGACTCTTTTGGGGGATATCATTATACAATGCCTAAGAGGAGGCTGAAAGAGGTTGACTCAACAAGAGAGTGTTTTCATTTGTCTTGTACAAAGCCCAAGATTGAGGATGAAAAAGGTTGACTCAATAAGAGAGTGTGTTTATTTGTCTTGTACAAAGCCCAAGATTGAGGCTAAAAGTTTTTGGACTCCACTGGGGAGGGGTTTTATCTGTCTTATACAAAGCCCAAGATTAAGGCTAAAAGGGTTAACTGACTCAGTTGTAGAATATTTATATGGTGTCTTGTACAAAGCCCAAGATTGAGGCTGAAGTTATGACCGACTCTACTGAAGAGATATTTATGTGGGTGTCTTGTATAAATCCCAAGATTGAGGCAAAAGAAGATTGAATCTACTGGAGAAATCATTATACAAAGCCTAAGAGGAGGCAAAAAGGAAATTTGACTTCTTTGGCAAGAGTTTATATGTGTCTTGTACAAAGCCCAAGATTGAGGCTGAAAGTTCTGAGGGATGATCATTATACAAAGCCTAAGAGGAGGCTGGTTAGGGAATTTCTTATATAAAGCCTAAGAGGAGGCTGACTTCTGCTAAGGATTGTTGAGATCCAAAGACAGGTCGAAATAGGGGAATAAACTCTTGTTGAGGATTACAGAAGAGTTGAAGTATCAGATGCCTTAAGGTTCTGATGAAGGATTACTGATAGTGATTTGACCCTAACTGGGGAAATCTCTAACCAGATATATACAAGCATATATATACCGATGAAATATATACAAGTATGTAAAAGAGGGTAGGAGGACTTACAGGAGAGCAAGATTCCAGCACAAACAAATATATATATATATATATATATATATATATATATATATATATATATGGGTTATGCTAATGCACACCCATGTAAGTGTGCATTAGCAACATACACCTTAGTGTATTTTTGTGTGGGGCCCACCAATTTTGGGTGCGACCCACATTAGAAAGATGAAGAAAAAAAATTAGAAAGAAAATAGATGTAGTGTATTTTTTTTGTGGGGCCCACCAATTTTGGGTGTATGTTAGCATTTCCCTATATATATATATATATATATATATATATATATATATATATGTGCAAGTATGTAAAAGAAAGTTGTTTAAAACTTACAGGTGAGCAAGCTTCCATTGTAACAGCTGTATGGTTAGTTGTTCAAGAAATTAAATAAAGTTTTGATAACAACTATGAATTTGAACCTAAATCAAAAGGGAAGGTTTTTTGAAAAGATTAGGGCTTACACTTAAGGAGAGGCCTAAAGAATTGTTTATTTTTGTACAAGAGATGGGGCTTACAGCTCATGGAGAGGCCCAGATGAAAAACAATAATCGTACCGTTGTTCTGAAAAATTGTATTGGGACTTATACAATGACTGAGGCCCAAAAAGGTTTTATGTACAAAGGGGTTGGGTCTTACACTCTATTAGAGGCCCAAGAGTTTTTTAAAAAAGATTTGAAATGGGACTTACAACGAAAGGGAGGCCCAGATGATTTTGTTTAAAAGGCAACGATCGTGCCACAGTTTTAGAAAACACAGTGGGACTTATACAATAACTAAGGCCCAAAAAAGGTTTGTATCTACAAGGGATGAGTCTTATACTCTATTAGAGGCCCATAGTGTGTTTTGAAAAATGTTTGAGAAAGATCAAAATCAAAGAAACCTTAATTTCATTTCTAAAAGTAATTTTTCAAAGAAAATTAATTAAAAATGATACAAACACCAAATAAGTTTAAATAAACCACTTGTATTTTTGGTTAAGGTTTGGAAAATGAGATTTTAATCACAAGATGACTTAAAACTCATTTGGTTTTTAAAAGATCAAGAGAAAAGAAATATTTTCAAATGTTAAAAAAAACAAATAAAATAAGTTCTTTATGAAAATGTTAAATATATAAAACAAATAATATTTTTTTGTGAGTTTTTGTAGAATAAAATATTTTAACATTTTTGTGACTTTTTTGCAAAAAGAACCAATCAAATATGATAAAAAATGAGTGAGAAATTAATTTTGGAAGTTATTAAAAAGATGGTGAAAAAGTGAAAAGAAAACCAATGGTAAAAAATTAGAAATGGTCCCCCCAAGGCTTGAACTCACGCCCTTGGGGCGGAGAGCTTAAAATTCTACCATCTGAGCCATGTGCGTGGGCTGAAAGAGGGTGGCAACAATGAATAATATGTGATAAATCCTTTTGAAAATAATTTTAAAAAAATACCAAAAGGTCTAGGGCGAGGGGGATTCGAACCCCAGACCTCTCGCTCGCTACACACACACACACACACATATACTAGTGTTTCCACTAGGGCGCAATGCCAATTCAAACATAATATGGCAAGTGTATAATATATATCCAAACTAGTTGGTTTTCTGAAGAATGGCGCCATGGCCATCTTCTTCCTTGGGCAAGCTATGTGAAGCCTCCTATCTCACTCATTTCTCAACCATTTCGCATGATATAAAGATAAAAATTGTGCGTTTTGAAACAAGGAACATGATGGCAATATTCAATTTTGTTTAAATTAAGTGAATCAAAAGATATTACACTCTGACCAGATGAACCCTAAAAATTGCAAGAGCTTAATGAAATCACATACACGAATCATAAACATCAATTAATTGAGGGTTAATGATCAACAGACATTCAGAAACATAATGGTAATTTGAAAATATGTTTATGATGCATGATTCATTGAGTTTGAAAGTTTGAGGTTTACCTCTGCAAGTGAGAATCGAATTCCGGTTTGGAGGTGTTACAGATGTATTCCAATGATCTGGATAGCTTCCTTAGGTGCCAAGGAGTGTGTTTGAATGCTTAGAATGGATTGGAATGAGCTGGAACTTGATGTGGCACCTCAACTGCAACTCTGTCAAGAACTTGAGCAATTGGCTGGTGATTTTGTGAATTTGATGTTCCAGATGTTGTTTTAGTGCTTAGATCACCTACATATGATGTTTATGAGGTGTTGGCATGATTGGTTTGGTTTGAATCACTCTCAATTTCAAAACCCGATAGTGACTTGAGTTAGAAGGCAAATTTGGAGTGAAAGAGAGATTTTGAGTAAGGCATCAGTTTGGGTGCTTTGGTGTGCTCAAACTGATCACAAATGAGCTCTATTTATAGTAGAGCAAGTTTGTTTTGGCTACAATAGTGAATGGCAACTGCAGCTGGTCTGTGGCAAATGGTGATCAAAGGGAATCTCAAGTCTCCTCTAGCCATTGACTTGAGGTTAGAGCACAGACTATGAGTCTTCTGTGGCAGGGATAAGGCTTGACAGACCTTGGGTAACATTGTCTTGATGAATGCCACCTTTATGCATCAGTTAAATGCTTTGAAACAAAATTGACCATTTGAAGCATCTTGAATTTTTAGGGGTGTCATGCCTAAACATAGATCCATGGACTTGTGAGGCTTGTGGATCAGTGTTTGTCCCTTGTTTGTTCCCCCTTGAGGTGTGCAGATGGATAACCATACTTGTTATTACTGAAAAACAAGAAATTCGACCAATGACCTATAATCTGATTTGTGAAAAATCAGTTTTGGAGGCCAACTTCCCATGGATTTATCTCTTAGCTCAAGTTGAATTAGAATGACTTCTTGTACTTTTTGAAAAGCTTAAATGATGTACTAAAACATTGAGGTCTAGGGTTTTCATTGATTCATCGTGGATCAATGTGAAAAATTCCTTGGAAGTTTGATGTTTCATGTTGAAATTACAAAGCAGAATTTTCACTAAGTGTTTTTTTGACATATTTTGGTTTTTTCACCACTTTGATCGACTCCTAACTAAAAATCCATGAAGAATTAGGGTTTGAGGTAGTTGAAGCTTTTGTAGAGTGTAGGAAGATCTACAAATCAGGCTTTGGATTACTCAAAATGGCTGCCTTGATCAAAAGTTATGATCCTTGAAAGTTGGCACCAAAACCATCCAAATTTAGTAACTTAGAAAATTTTTCAAATTTTCAAGATTACCCCTTTTACAAGTTATCTCGGTTTCTTGATCAATTCTTGTTCAAATAACATTATAAGTCATATTTTATGGAAATATGAGCCATAAGGATCATTTTGGCCAAAAAAGTCATGTTTTGACTTTTGGCTCCAGAGCGGTTCGGTGCGTAAAAACCCTAATTCCCGACTTTTGGGGAATGCATCCTCTGAGGTTAATTTAGCTTTACAAATGGATTCTTAGGGTTATTTTGAGCATATTGAGTCATGTGTTGAAGTCTTGGCTCATCCTCTTGTGAAAATCTCACTCTGGAAGTCCCAGTCATCCAAAACCCTAATTTGGTGACATCGGGTATTTCGAGGCTCAAACTACTTGGGATGTGGCAGCTTTTGTGCTTGATTTTTTAAGTGAGGGTCCTCTTGATCCTTTGTGGATGTTTTAAGAGGTTATACAAGTTGAATATCATGTCATTTCATGATTGATCTTTTGTCTAAATGTTCTGGGAGGGCTCAAAACCCTAATTCTTGATTGTAGTGAAAGCTCAAGAATCCTTGAGGAGATTGATGAGGCATGAAGGTACATCCATATTATGGCAATGATCCTCACAATGATGGGAAATATTGGTGGTCAAAATTTGGGGTATGACATATACCCCTATTTAATCTTCTTGGACCTGAAGGTGTGAATGACGAGGGTATTCGAACATTCAGGGTGCAAGAGAATTAAATATCGGAATACCCAAAATTTTGATGGTTGTTATGAATGCCAGCTTGCTCATCCATCTTCTTTCGCTAAGCAATGATACATAGAAAAGGGTAAAACTTCCCCTCGATCCCGGTCTTCGGCCAAGGAACTAGTCTCAGTTTCTGATGTATTAAACCTCCCCTCGATCCGGGTTTTTAGCCATGGAACTGGTCTCAGTTTCTTTTGAAATAAACCTCCCCTTGATCCTAGTCTTCATCAATAGAACTGGTCTCAGTTTCTTTTGATATAAACCTCCCCTCGATCCTGGTCTTCAGCCACAGAACTGGTCTCAATTTCTTCTTGTCGAGTTCCTTCCTTGACAAGGGATGCTATGTGTAGCGGTCTTCATCAAACTTCTCGCCGAGTTTTACTGGGAGATGCCATTCGATGGAAAAATTTTTGGTGTCAGACTTGCTGGGGAAACCCATTTGTCTGAGCTATAGAGGTGTGCAAACTTCTCTGTTGGAGATGCCATTTGTTGACTCTACTGGTGAAAAACGAGTCTTTAAGAGATTGTTTTCTGCTTGGGGATACTTCATCATACTTTTCTTTGAGACCTTCTCAGAGAAACGCCATGTGATGTAATCCAATTTTGAGGTGCTGATGACTTCATTATCATCGAATTTCTTGGGAGAAAAACCAATGTATTGCTGAAATTCTTCGGTTGAAAGGCTTTCTCTGGGGATTTTCCTTAATCCGGGAAAGCGAAAATGTCATCTTCAATGGTGAAAAGTGATGTCTGTCGAATGTCTTCTTGCCTTTCAGAGGTTCAAGTTATCAAAGTGGTCGAGGACAGTCTCCAATCTAGAAATAAATTGGGGGAGAGATTGCTCAGACAAAACATTTCCTGACGAGGAAAGAACTGACAACTCGATTGACAAGAGGACTTTTATCACTTGGGGGATGAGTATGACCAGAGTGATAGTAATGCAATATGATTATGAATGTGAATCAAAGATACATGATGCATGTATGTGTATGCTGACAAAACAGACGCGACACACAGACTAGTAGATGAACACGACTGGATACTCGGCCTCTGCAGGGGATGAAAAGTATTATTGGTCCAAGATAGCAATTTTGCCTTGCTTAGGAGAGGTAGTCCCTGTAGGGGAGAGAGAATCGTTGATCGGTCTTAAGAGGTAAGAACTCTACCGGGGATGCCAGATGAGATATGGCATCTAACATAATTGATCCTTCATTCAGGTGGACTGGTTTTAGAAGGAGTACTTTGATTCTGCACTTTGAGGTTCAATTGCCTTCGGAGAAGCTGTCGATGTTTCTTTTGATGTTCAAAGTCAAACGAAATTGCCCTCCTTATTTTAAAAGCAGAAGAAAATTTTGACAATTAAATTCATTTTTGTTTTATTTCAAGAATCGTTGATCATGTTAAAATGTCTTTCTGTAAAGCTAAAACAAATAACAATTGCAAACAAAAGCATTAAGGCTCAAATTTTATTGATAGGATGGAGATCAGCCAAGCGCGTGATCCCATAGAGCGTTTACAAAGTTTAGAAAATGGTAATTTAAGGGAAAAGGGCTACATTAAAACATAATGACCGTTATTATTCTACCAACTTTGAATTATGGACATCCTGAGCTTCTGTCGAAGATGACTTTGACTGGAAGTTTTTTTTCTTCTGATGGATGGCATTACTGCTGAGGAGTCGAACTTATCAGACTTAGTTACTTGCCATGAATCCCTAACTTTTCCCTGGATTGTCTTTTGAGATTTCCAATCCATCGGGATGATTTTTGATTATGTCTCTAATTTTTACCTGGACCGCCTTTTCAGGTTTTCAATCCACCGAGACATTTATTTTATTTTATTTAGGCGAAGTATTTCTTGACTACGTCAACATTCGTGGGGTAGGCAAATTCCTGTCCATCCATGGTTGCGAGTCTCAAGGCGCCGCCTGAGAAGGCTTTCTTGACCACATAGGGGCCGTCGTAGGTCGGAGTCCATTTTCCCTGGGAGTCTGTGAGAAATGATTGTATCTTTTTTAGCACAAGGTCTCCTTTCCTGAAGACGCGAGGTTGAACCTTTTTGTCAAACGCCTTCTTCATTCTTTGTTGATACAACTGACCGTGGCACAGAGCCGTTATTCGCTTTTCTTCTATCAGATTCAGCTCATCGTGTCGACTTTGACATCATTCAGCTTCTGTTAGCTTAGCTTCCATCAATACCCTGATTGATGGGATCTCTACTTCTATGGGCAGCACTGCCTCCATGCCATATACTAGAGAGAAAGGGGTTGCCCCTATTGAAGTGCGGACAGACGTACGATAACCGTGAAGAGCGAAGGGTAGCATCTCGTGCCAGTCTTTGTACGTTACAACCATCTTTTGAACGATCTTCTTGATATTCTTGTTAGCCGCTTCTACCGCTCTGTTCATCTTAGGTCGGTAGGGAGATGAGTTATGGTGTTCGATCTTGAACTCAACGCACAACTCTTTCATCATCTTATTGTTCAAGTAATGATCTGGCTTGGAACACCATAACGGCAGATGAGATTTTTTTTTATAAATCGGACCACCACTTGTCAGGTTACATTGGTGTATGATGCTGCTTTGACCCATTTGGGGAAGTAGTCAATGGCTACCAGGATGAACCGATGTCCGTTTGAAGCCTTAGGTTCAATCATGCCAATCATGTCGATTCCCCATATAGAAAAAGGCCATGGAGAAGAAAGAATTTTGAGATGTGTTGGCGGTACATGGATTTTGTCAGCGTATATTTGACACTTATGACACTTCCTCATGTACTTGTAGCAATCGGATTCCATGGTCAACCAATAGTACCCCGCTCTTAGAATTTTTCTTGCCATTGTGTGTCTGTTGGCATGAGTGTCAAAGGATCCTTTGTGAATTTCTTTCATCAGCATGTTTGCTTCTGGTTTGTCTACGCATCGAAGCAAGACCATGTCGAAGTTTCTCTTATAGAGTGTATCATCATTTAGGAAGAAGTTGCCAGTCAGTCTTCTGATGGTTTTCCTGTCTTTTCTTGATGTCCCAGGTGGGTACTCTTGTTTTTGAAGGAAACACTTGATATCGTGATACCAAGGTTTGTCGTCTATGACTTCTTCAATCGTGAATATCTAGGCGGGCCTCTCAAGGTGCATTATGTCAATCTGAGGTACGTCATTCCAATGATTTACACTAATCATGGAAGAGAGAGTGGCTAGTACATCAGCCATGTGATTTTCTTCACGAGGAATGTGATGAAACTCGATTCTGTTGAAGAATGGTAACAACCTTCTTGCGTAATCTTTGTAAGGAATCAGTCCTGATTGGTATGTATTCCAATATCCTTTAATCTGATTGATAACCAGGGCTGAGTCTCCATACACATCCAAGTTCTTGATCCTTAAGTCGATCACTTCTTCGAGACCCATGATACAAGCTTCGTATTCTGTCTCATTGTTTGTACGCTTGAATGTCAGTCGGGCAGTGAAAGGAATATGGGTACCCTGAGGAGTAACGATGATTGCCCCAATTCTGTTTCCATAAATGTTGACAACTCCATCAAAGATTAATCCCCATTAGGAACCTGGTTCTGGCCCTTCACTGGGTAGCGGTTCATCGCAATCTTTCATTTTCAAGTACATGACATCTTTGTCTGGGAAGTCAAATCCGACTGATTCCTGATCGTCAATCGGTTGATGAGCTAAATGATCAGCTAAAATACTTCCTTTGACGGCTTCCTGAGCATGGTACTCGATGTCGTATTCTGATAACAACATCTGCCAACGGGAAATCCTTCCCGTGAGAGAAGGTTTTTCAAAGACGTACTTGATATGATCCATTTCGGAGATTAACCAAGTAGTGTGACAAATCATGTACTGGCGAAGACGTTTGGCTGCCCAAGCCAGAGCACAACAAGTTTTCTCAAGCATAGTGTATCGAGTTTCACAGTCGGTAAATTTCTTGCTTAAATAGTAGATGGCAGACTCTTTTCTTTTTGTTTCGTCTTGTTGGCCAAGTACACAACCCATTGAGTCTTCCAAGACTGTTAGGTATATGATCAGTGGTCTTCCCTCTACCAGAGGTGACAGGATTGGTGGATTCAACAAATATTCTTTGATATTATCGAAGGCTTTTTGGCAATCCTCCGTCCACACACAGTCTTGATTATTTCTAAGTAGTTTGAAGATCGGCGTGCATGTCGCAGTCATAAGAGATATGAATCTGGATATGTAATTCAGACGTCCCAAAAATCCTCGGACTTGTTTTTCAGTCTTCGGTGAAGGAATTTCTTGAATGGCCTTGAACTTGTCAGGATCAACCTCAATTCCCTTTTGGCTAACGATAAATCCTAAAAGTTTTCCTGAGCGGACACCAAACGTGCATTTGTTGGGATTCAAGCGGAGTTTGTATTTCCTCAGACGCTTGAATAACTTGGACAAGTGTGTCACGTGCTCTTCTTCTATTTTAGATTTGGCAATCATATCATCGACATACACTTCGATTTCTTTGTGCATCATGTCGTTAAACAGAGTAGTCATGGCCCTTTGATAGGTTGCCCCGACGTTCTTCAAACCGAACGACATTACCTTGTAACAATAGGTGCCCCATGGGGTGATGAATGAAGTTTTCTCCATATCTTCCGGCGCTATTTTGATTTAACTATAGCCCGAGAATCCATCCATGAAGGAGAAGACTTTGAACTTTGTTGTACTGTCTACTAGCATATCTATGTGTGGTAAGGGGAAGTCATCCTTTGGACTGGCTTTGTTTAGATCCTTGTAATCTACACACATTCTGACTTTTCCGTCCTTTTTCGAAACTGGTACTATGTTGGCTAGCCATTGAGGATATTCTGAGGTGGCGAGGAAACCCACGTCAATCTGTTTTTGCACTTCCTCTTTGATTTTGATGGCCATGTCTGGATGAGTCCGTCTCAGTCTTTGTTTTACTGGCGGACATTCTGACTTTAGCGGTAAATGATGTTCCACGATGTTGGTATCCAACCCTGACATGTCCTGATAGGACCAAGGATATACATCTGGAAACTCTTTGAGCAGCTTTACCAAGCTTTCTTTGACAGTCGGACTGAGCAGTGCCCCAATCTTGACTTCTTTCCTCTCTTCTTCTGAACCCAAGTTGGCCGTTTCCAACGGCTCTTTATGAGGCTCAATAGATCTTTCCTCTTGTCTGAGTAATTGGGAAATCTCTTCTGGAATTTATGCGTCCTCTTCTTCTTCAACTTCAAGTACCGAGAATTCAAAGTTGGGAGAAGGCATTGGATCGTATGTTTCAATGGGGTTTAAAACAAGCAATTTAGACTTATGGACGACTTTCGGGACATCGACAGCAACCCATTGGCGACGAACTCCTCGGTGAATCACAAAGTCTGGTACCTTCTTTCTTGGTTTGTCCTCAGAAATGACGCTGATTTCTGGCGGAGCAGGATCATGAGAGTCTTCTTCCCATGCAGAGTTGTCGTAAACAAACTCTTATGTTGTATCTTTCACTGTATTTTCACTCTCAAGAGGATCTCCCCATCCAGTTGGCTGGATGTCCTTGTATCTGATGCGAGAGCTTTCAGAAGCGGTGTACTTAACCAAGAAGTCGTACTTGCCACTCGACTGTCCTAAGGTGTCCCATATTTATGTGGGGATAGAGGAGTCACCCTTCTCAATGACATTGACCTCAGGAAAAGCATAGTTGATGAACTTTTGTCCGACAGTCTTTGCGGATTCATCGTTGTGCTGGATATCTTCAGAATGTCCTGAGTAATGATCCCATGATTTGGTGGGGACGTAGGTATTCTTTTCAATATTACTCAACTGATAAGCATCGTTGGGCTGACTCTTTTGCCCCCAAGTCTTCTGGGTACGGCTGCCAGATAGGAAAATCATCCAGGGGATCAAAATAGTCGTAGTCAAAGTTGTCTTTCATCGGATCATATTCTAATGAGTTTGGTTGAGCATGACATCCCTCAGGATCACAATCTCCGTAAATCATCTGAACGTCTGATCTTGGTATATATCTCGGGTTCTGCTTGGGAAAACAGAATGGCATGTGCGTTTCTTCCTGAGACATATAAACATTGTCGTTGAGATAATATTTCCATTTCCCGTCCGTATCGGAGGAGTCACTTTTATTGATGGTGTGTACTTCTTGAGACACTGGGTGGAGAAAGCCTCCACTATGGAAGAAGTTCTGAATGGGATAAAAACTTTCATCTTTCTTAGCAGTCTGGGTATAGGCTGAGGAGAAACCAAGACCTTTCTTTGCCTTGTTATCCGTAGGAAATACGTTGTCCCCATCCCTTTGTGTTGTTACTCTCGATTGCCTTGAGAGCATCTTTGTATGAGGAAATCGACGTTCCTGTTTCTGATTGATTCTCATTGCTCATTGACAGTGCTTGAAACTGAGTTCCAACGACCTCCTCGGGTTCTACACAGGAAAATGATGATAAGTTTCTTACGATTAAGGCCTGCTCTCCACATACTATGACTAGTTTGTCATTCTTGATGAACTTCAGCTTCTGGTGAAGTGTCGAAGTGACTTCCCCAACCTCGTGTATCCAAGGTCTTCCTAATAAACAGCTGTATGCTTCCCGGATGTCCATGACCTGGAAAGTGACTTGGAAAGTGTGAGGACCGATAGTTATGGGAAGGTCGACTTCATCGATAACTGTTTTTCTAGATCCGTCAAAGGTTTTGACGATGACCTCGCTGCCTCTCATCAGAGATCCTTGAAATGATAGTCGTATCAGAGTAGATTTTGGCATAACATTCAGAGCTGGTCCCGTGTCTACCAGTACGCTGGCTAGAGCATCGTCCTGGCAATTGACTGTAATGTTAAGCGCCATATTGTATTTTTGCCTTCTTCCGGCAGTTCTTCATCACTGAATCCTAAATTGTTACAGAAAGTGATGTTGGAATTGATGCTGTCAAATTGTCCTATAGTCACATCTTGTTCTACGAAAGCTTGCTCTAAGAATTTCTGCAAAGCTTCCTTGAGAGCTTCGGAACTGAGCAAGATAGATAGAACAGAGATTCTAGACGGAGTTTACAACAGTTGGTCTACAATGTTGTACTCGCTTTTCTGGATGAGCTTCAGCATCTCATCGTTGTTCTTTACCAGTTCTGGATTACTAGATTGATTGACTGGTTGATTGGGAACTTCTGTTTAAGGTTCATTCTCTTTGGTGGGTTCTCCAACACCTCTGTTGAAGATTCGGCCACTCTGTGTTACTCGACTGATGTTGGCAATGTTTACGACGGAGGGTAATGGAGTTTCCTTTCCATTTTCGATTGTTGTTGCACCGTACTTGTAAGGGATAGCCTTATCGGATTTGTTCGGTATTGGACCTGGCATGTAGATAACCACAGGAGCTTTTTGATTTCTCTGACCGTTATAGGCCACTTCAATCAGTTCCTGGTTGGGAACTTTTCTACTGTTAAGAGGAATTCTTGATTCATCGAGTAGAGGTATTATAGTACAAACGTCTTTGGTCCTCCCATGATCGAAGATTATGACAACGTCTTTGCTCTGATTAGGAAGATAGTCTGGTATCACGTTGATCGACTCAGAACTTGAACATGGTCGGATCTCTTTGTGGTCCAACTGATTTTGAAGATCCGCTCGTACGAGGTAGCATCCTTGGTTATTTTCCGAGCATACTCTACAACGCTCGTAGTTGTGGAGTGGTACCCCGGCCACGCCCGCTTTGTAAGCAGTGCATCTTTACTAGATCTGTTTCCATTGAGAGGACATCCTGACTTTGATATCTACTAGGATTCCTGTCAATCATACTGATTTGCTGTGTAGCTTCATCCAAGTAGATTGGAAGCCACCAGTGGTCCAACAAGTGTTGAAGTGTTCTTTGGACAAGTGCACATCCTTGATCGTTCTTACGATACTCTTCACAGTCTTGATAATCATGTGAAACCAGAAAGTCGAGTCTGACTTGCTTAGCGTGTAATTCTACCAGACTGGTATTCATCAAGCGTATGTCAAATATTTGAATCATATTAACTTGATGGTTACTTTTATCACGATAATTCTGAATCCATCCGAGATCCATCTGACGTTGGAGGGCCTCTTGTACAAAAGAGCATCCCTGATTGCTTATTGAGCAGATCGGACAGGAGTTGTAATCGTGCCATGGAAGATTATGATATTGACTTTGCCTTGAGTGCATCGCCACCAAGTTGACATTTATCGCACGGATGTCGTGGTTCTGAATAATGTTGGGATTTGCATGGGTCATGTTGATTTCACGGATTCGGTGATCTTGGATCCGTCTGAGATCCATTTGCTCTTGTAGAGCTGATTGTACTATAGAACACCCCTGATTATTCTTTGGGCAGATATCACACTGGTGATAATTGTGAGGTGGTACATGACCGTACCCGCCCTGTCTACAATGCATCCTGGCCAGATTGGTTCCTAATAGGAGTACATTGTGAATTTGATAACTGCGGCTAACTTCTTCCTCTATCAAATTTACTGAAGTCTTTTCATGTTGTGGCAACGGGTTCATCTGAACATTTAGATTAGTATCTTTGAAAGATAAGACCCTGTTCCTGACAAGCTTCTGCACATCAGACTTGAAACTGAGACAGTTCTCAATGTTGTGCCCTGATCCTCCTTGATGGTAAAGGCAAGTTTGATCCGCTTTGAACCAAAAAGGCAGATTTTCTGGTACTGTAAGAGGAGATATGGTTTGGACGTGCCCCTTGGCCAGTAAGAGTGGAAATAGTTATGCGTACAACATCGGTATAGGTTCAAACCCTGGTGGTCGTGTCGTACGATTGTTATTGTTGTACTGAGGATGAACTGCTGAAGAGGTTGTTGTGTCCTTTGCTGATATTGTTGTTAATTTGGTTGGCTCTAAGCAACCTAAGGTTGATACGTTAGAGATGGCGTAAGGTTGATAGTGGGAGTTACCACTGCTACTGGTTGATACCTTCGCCTTTGCTTTCTGAGAGAGATATTACCAATATCTTGCTCTTTTTTCTTTGGGAAAGAACTACCGTATCTTTTGGTACTGCATGATGGCTCTGCATTTTTGACCAATCGTCCTTCTCGGACTGCTTCTTTAAGGCGTACTCCCATGTTCACCATTTCAGTGAAGTCACTGGGTGCACTGGTGACCATTCGGTCATAATAGAATGAGCTCAAGGTTTTCAAAAAGATCTTTGTCATCTCTTTTTCCTCAAGAGGGGGACAGATCTGGGCGGCAATTTCACGCCATCTCTGAGCATATTCTTTGAAAGTTTCTTTTTCCTTCTGCGACATTGCTCGAAGTTGATCTCTATCTGGTGCCATGTCTAGGTTATACTTATACTACTGAACGAAGGCAGCGCCAAGATCTCTGAAAGTATTGATCTTGGTGCGGTTTAAACCCATGTACCATTTGAGTGCGACACCGGTTAAACTGTCTTGGAAATAATGGATCAGTAGTTGTTAATTTTCTGTCTGAGTTAACATTTTTTGAGCGTACATCACCAAATGACTTTGAGGGCAAGAGTTGCCCTTATATTTTTCAAAGTCAGGCACCTTGAATTTGTGCGGTATTTTCACATTAGGGACCAGACAGAGGTCTGCGGCGTCCTTTCCGAATAAATCCTGACAGCGAATGGCATGCAGTTCCTTCTGCATCTCCAGGAATTTTTCCTGGAACTCATTCATCCTTTCGTACATGTCTTCATTTCCACCCAAGATTACTTGTGGAATCTGTCCTTCCGGTACAGTGTGTACCACTATTTGTGGTATAGTCATTACGGCGGTGACTCATGGTGCTTCCATGCTCCGAAGTTTATAACCTTCAGGAGTTGTTGTCATTCCTCTCGCGTCTTCGCTTTCCCGAAGTTTGTAACCTTCAGGCCCAGCGGTTCCTGCTGCAGTTCCTTGGTCTTTAGTGACCGGCGGGATATATCCTTTAGGGACAAAGTCGAGAGGCATTCCCTAGGGGCGACCTTTAGGCATGTTGTACCGAGGATCATATGTCTCCACTACGGGCGTAGATGTGATCTCCGAGATCACAGTCCTTTGTTATTGTCTCTGAGCTGCTACCAGGGATTGCATGTCATTGTGAAGTTTTTCTAAACTTTCCTTTAGAGCGTCGACTTCTTCTCTCAGCTCTCTGTTATCTTCCTCGAGATCGTCTATTTTCTTTTGTCGATTGGCCCGAGTATTGTACGAGTGAGACAGTTTGACTCTAGAATCGCGACACATACGTGAGACTCGAAGATAAGAAGAACGCGTTATGTGAGAATGATGAATGATATGCAATGATATATATTTTTAGTTTTAATCAAAAAGAAACTTCAACAAATAGATTGCAAGTATCATACAGTGGAGGGTGGAGACCATGTTTTATTGAATTTGAAAGATTGCAGAAAGGGAAAATACAGTATTTTACAAAGTTCTGTAAGGAAAATGGCTAAGCTTATGGATCCTAGGTCCTCTCTGAAGAGAGCTCAGATGTTGGTTCTGGTACTTTCCTTTTCTTTGACCGGGGCTCTTCAGTCATTGTCGGGTTGTCAGTCCTTTGCCAAGTGAAAGGATCGAGCAAAGTTCTTCGGTCTTCTTGATTTTCTATAACATGTTGCTCTAGTATCTTAATCAGAGCATCCTTTTCTTTTAACAGCTCCTGGATCTTGGTACACTCCACGTTGAGGATTCGGTACTTGTTTTTCCAAGAGTTCTTTTCACGTTGAACTTTGTTGAGAGCTACCTGGAGTTTTTCCGAGTCAGACATGAAATAAAGGACATATTCCTTTAACAGAAAAACCTCTTGACGAGGGTAAGGTATCTTCAGCTTGAGGGCTCTAGTTTGCACCCAGTGGAGATAAGGTTCCACGGAGATACAGTTTGGCCTTCCTAGAGACTCTCTTCCTTTCTTGTGAACATGTTGTCAGGCATGCGCTATTTCCTTCTTTAGTGCCCTGTCATTTTCCCCTTCCTTGAAGAAAAGACCTTCCAATTGAACATTATGCTGGATATGCCTCATCGGGTTATCTGAGTTGAGGGCGAACTAAAATTGGATGATAGTTGATTCCTCCGTTAGTTCCAATGAGGGGTACGTTAGGGAAATTTCCATAACTGTCGATGATATCTATTCCCTCATAAATCTTATCATACCAATCTATGTCAGAGTTGGTAAGAGACATGATCCTTTGCGACCAACGTAGAGTACTCTTGTGATCCCTAAAAGCAACAGACTTGGGTAAATGGGAAATGAACCATTTGTAAAGCAAGGGTACACAACATGTGATCATTCCTCCGCTGCATAGATTCCTTAAGTGTACAGAATGATAAGCATCTGCGAGCAGAGTTGGTATGGGGTTCCCAATCAGAAATATCTTAACAACGTTGGTATCAACAAAGTTGTCAATGTTGGGAAAGAGGAAAAGCCCGTATGTGAGTAGGACAAAGATGTCTTTAAAAGCAGTTATGTTTCCTATACTAGCAAAGTATAGAGCTTTCTCTATCAGGAATTTAGCTAGTAAACCCCGGATTCCTCCTTTAGTGGTTATGTGAGTCCTGACTTCTGACTCATCTAAATGGATTACTCCTGTAATGACCTGATCCTTTGGAATTTCTTCCAGTCCAGAAAATGTAGCTTGATCAGTGATGGATAAATCAATCAGATGAGAGTACTCTTCCAGTGTTGGTGCCAATTGTTAATTTGGAAATGTGAAGCAGTGATAAACCGGATCGTAGAACTGAATTAACGTAGACAGAATTCCTTCAACTACGTGGACCCTTAACAGAGACAACAATCCTCCATGCTTAGCTCTGAAAGCATCAGGGTTGGTGATCATCCTTGCCAACCTCCTTAAATCCTTTAGTTTTGGAGCTTTGAAGGTGTACTTGTGCGTCTTTCTTCAACCGAAATCCATAACATAATCTTTCTGATATTTGTAATCATTGTTTTAGTTTATTTTGAAAAGGAGCAGAGAGAAGAGAAGATTTTTCTTTGTTTAAGAGTTTTTTAGATGAATGTATGAATGCGGCACACAAAAACATTGAAAAAACATGGGTTCAAGGGTTCAACGTCACGAGCATGGAGTCATGGCTCTACCCATCCCTAAAGGTTATATTCTGGTCAATTTTTGTACCTATAGAACGGATCCTAAGGTTCCCAAAATCATTGACCCCCCTAGAGATATCAACAGCAAGCTGGTTCACCCGAGCGAGCTGTAGCATCCTAGGGTAATCTCAATTGAGTGTAGTATCGCGTATCAACTATTCCTGATAGTTACCGCACTACTAAATGGCCATATGGTTAATGTCTACTAAATCCTCAGGGTCACGGGTGCCGTACTAAGATAGCATCTGTTTTCACGACGATCGGTCATTCTACATAGTATCCACTCGGGCCCTCGCCTGATTTGATGGTCTAGCAGGTTTGCTTGTTCGGGATTCACTCCCTGCAAGTTTCCCCATCTATGCCATCCCTTATCTTAGGGTTCTCTCAAACTTTCCACATGCATATCGATCGCATTCCCATTGACAGAAAAATAAACACGGATATCAAGTAGGAAAAACAGTATATATATAGTATAGTATATAGAAAAATTTCTAACAACCTAGACCTCTTAAGAAATCTAATCCTATTTTGACTCCCCAGCAGAGTCGCCATTTTCCTGTAGCGTGCGATTTTTGTCGGTGACGCGGCCACCTTATTGCCATGGGTTTTTCCTCACCGCAATGGTAGGGATTGGGTGCTACTTTCTGATTTCTTATTTATCCTATGAAGCTGGAAAGGAAAGGGAAGCTAACTAAAACTAACCCTGCACGCAAATGTTTTCTTTAACTAATGCTTAAGAGATTGGGGGGGGGGGGTCCGGGGTCAGGTTATACAATGGGGAGTTGTCAGTTACCTATCCTATATGTGGTTATCTACAGGTCGTTAGCAATTTTCTATACTGTTTTCTACTTACTGGTGTTTATCTGTTGTGGGTTGGGAAAGTTTCTCCTTTGGGAGTGTTTGAGAGAGAGTTTTTGTTGATGTCGGGTTTTCTGATGTTTTTGTTAAGGTACTGGACCTAAGGTTTTTGATTAGTGTGTGAAGGTATTGGACCTAAAGTTTTTGATTGGTGTGCTCGCTAAGATTTCGTAATCTTATGCCTACGTATTCCCATTAAATAAACAGGGAAATCAGAGCAATCGTAGTTCCTCCTATTCTATGGGAGGAAAGAGATGTTTGGTGTCTTTTTCAAAGCCCAAGATTAAAACTAAAGGAGTATTTGTGTCTTGTTCAAAGCCCAAGATTGAAGCTAAAGGTTTTGACTGAGAGAATTTGTCATCTCTAAAGGGAGACATCTCGTCTGTTTATCACAACTGTTGGGTGACTAATTATAAAGGAGGATTACTTTAACTGGGATGTGAGAATCCAGTAATGCCATAATTTCCTTTATACGGGTGTTGTCCTGAAGGGAGAAAACTTTAACTCGGTGTTGAGCAATGCCATTTTTCCTTAGGAATCTTTCAAGCTAATAGAGGGACAGTGGCGTGGATGTTTGTAATCCAGAGGCTCGCCACTTACAACAATTAGATGAAAGGAGGATTTACCAGGATAAAAGATGGACTATAACTTGGATGTTTGAATCAACAAGTGTGCCATTTATAGCAGTTATCTGGAGATTTGGGTTTGTTTTGATTTATCTGTTTGATGTGTGATATACAGAGAAATATCCTCCTATAGAGAGTTTTTGATTTCCTTTGAGGGGATGTTGATTTTTATGTGTGCCTTGATCAAAACCCAAGGTTGAAGCTAAAAGTTGATTGACTCCACCGTGGAGATTATTATTTGTCTTGTATAAAGCCCAAGATTGAGGCTAAAAGATAGACTGACTCTTTTGGGGGATATCATAATACAAAGCCTAAGAGGAGGCTGAAAGAGGTTGACTCAACAAGAGAGTGTTTTCATTTGTCTTGTACAAAGCCCAAGATTGAGGTTGAAAAAGGTTGACTCAACAAGAGAGTGTTTTTATTTGTCTTGTACAAAGCCCAATATTGAGGCTAAAAGGGTTTTGACTCCACTGGGGAGGGGTTTTATCTGTCTTGTACAAAGCCCATGATTGAGGCTAAAAGGGTTAACTGACTCAGCTGTAGAATATTTATAAGGTGTCTTGTAAAAAGCCCAAGATTGAGGCTGAAGTTATGACCGACTCTACTGAAGAGATATTTATGTGGATGTCTTGTATAAAGCCCAAGATTGAGGCTAAAGAAGATTGAATCTGCTGGAGAAATCATATACAAAGCCTAAGAGGAGGCTAAAAGGAAATTTGACTTCTTTGGCAAGAGTTTATATGTGTCTTGTACAAAGCCCAAGATTGAGGCTGAAAGTTCTGAGGGATGATCATTATACAAAGCCTAAGAGGAGGCTGGTTGGGGAATTTCTTATATAAAGCCTAAGAGGAGGCTGACTTCTACTGAGGATTGTTGAGATCCAAAGACAGGTCCAAATTGGGGAATTAACTCTTGCTGAGGATTATAGAAGAGTTGAAGTATCAGTTGCCTTGAGGTTCTGATAAAGGATTACTGATAGTGATTTGGCCCTAGCTGGGGAAATCTACAACAAGAGTTTAAAGATTGAGTATTGAAACCTATGGAGGTTTTAACTCTGTTGGAAATGAGATGATCAGGGTTCTTTCCTGTGTTTTTAGGAAACTTGAGGGTTTCTTTGTGATCCAAAAGGAGATGAGACTACCCAAGTCTACTGGTATGAAAAGGTTTATCTTTGTATGATGCCCAAGAGGAGGCTGAGACTGTCCAAGTCTGCTTGTATAAAGCCTAAGAGGGGGCTGGAGTTTTAAGGGATGAGAATCAACCCTAAATTGGTCCGAGGTTTTGACTCTTTGGAAAGACTTCTCTAACAAAGGATGACTAAGTTCTGTCCTATACCTTTAAGAGGTCTCGAGTCCTTGTACTAAGCCCAAGAGAAGGCATGAGAACTTCTAAGAAGCCTGAGGGTCCTTGTACAAAGCCCAAGAGGAGGATGTGGATGCTTTTAGGAAGCCTGTGGGTCCAAACTTAAGAAAAGTTCAAGAAAGGTTTCACCGGGAATAATCCTTTCTTTAGTGAGCAGTTCTAGGGTTTGAAGAAATTCAAGAGAGGTTTCATCGGGAATTAATCCTCTCTGGGGAAAATGAATATCTTTGACAAATTTCTAATAGGGACAGTCTGAGAAAATTTTCACCGGGAATAATGCCTTTCTCTATGTTCCATATTGTATAAGCCCAAGAGGAGGCAAGACTGTATCTGGAATTCCTATGGGGAACTAGTTTTGACTGTGTTGAAAGAGTGACCACTGGCTTTATCTTATCCTAGACCTAATTGTCGGGGAAAACTCTAAGCAGATATGTGTGTGTGTGTGTGTGTGCAAGTATGTAAAAGAAAGTTGTTTAAAACTTACAGGTGAGCAAGCTTCCATTGTAACAGCTGTATGGTTAGTTGTTCAAGAAATTAAAGAAAGTTTTAATAACAACTATGAATTTGAACCTAAATCAAAAGGGAAGTTGTTTTGAAAAGATTGGGGCTTACACTTAAGGAGAGGCCCAAAGAATTGTTTATTTTTGTACAAGAGAGGGGATTACAGCTCAAGGAGACGCCCAGATGAAAAACAGTAATTGTACCGTTGTTCTGAAAATTATATCGGGGCTTATACAATGACTGAGGCCCAAAAACGTTTTCTGTACAAAGGGGTTGGGTCTTACACTCTATTAGAGGCCCAAGAGTTTTTTAAAAAAGATTTGAAATGGGACCTACAACCAAAGGGAGGCCTAGATGATTTTGTTTAAAAGGCAACAATCGTGCCGCAGTTTTAGAAAACACAGTGGGACTTATACAATGACTGAGGCCTAAAAAAGGTTTGTATTTACAAGGGATGGGTCTTACACTCTATTAGAGGCCCATAGTGTGTTTTGAAAAATATTTGAGAAAGATCAAAATCAAAGAAACCTAATTTCATTTCTAAAAGTAATTTTCCAAGAAAATTAATAAAAAATGATACAAACACCAAATGAGTTTAAATAAACCACTTGTGATTTTTGGTTAAGGTTTGGAAAATGATGTTTTAATCACAAGATGACTTAAAACTCATTTGGTTTTGAAAAGATCAAGAGAAAAGAAATATTTTCAAATGTTAAAAAAAACAAATAAAATAAGTTCTTTATGAAAATATTAAATATATAAAACAAATAATATTTTTTTGTGAGTTTTTGTAGAATAAAATATTTTAACATTTTTGTGACATTTTTGCAAAAAGAACCAATAAAAAATGATAAAAAATGAGTGAGAAATTAATTTTTGAAGTTATTAAAAGATGGTGAAAAAGTGAAAAGAAAACCAATGGTAAAAAATTAGAAATCGTCCCCCCAAGGGTTGAACTCACGCCCTTGGGGTGGAGAGCTTAAAATTCTACCATCTGAGCCATGTGCGTGGGATGAAATAGGATGGCAACAATGAATAATATGTGATAAATCCTTTTGAAAATAGTTTTAAAAAAATACCAAAAGGTCTGGGGTGAGGGGGATTCGAACCCCAGACCTCTCGCTCGCTACACACACATATATACTAGTGTTTCCACTAGGGCGCAATGCCAATTCAAACATAATATGGCAAGTGTATAATATATATCAAAACTAGTTGGTTTTCTGAAGAATGGCGCCATGGCCATCTTCTTCCTTGGGCAAGCTACGCGAAGCCTCCTATCTCACTCATTTCTCAACCATTTCGCATGATATAAAGATGAAAATCGTGCGTTTTGAAACAAGGAACATGATGGAAATATTCAATTTTGTTTAAATTAAGTGAATCAAAAGATATTACACTTTGACCAGATGAACCCTAAAAATTGCAAGAGCTTAATGAAATCACATACACGAATCATAAACATCAATTAATTGAGGGTTAATGATCTACAGACATTCAGAAACACAATGGTAATTTGAAAATATGTTTATGATGCATGATTCATTGAGTTTGAAAGTTTGAGGTTTACCTCTGCAAGTGAGAATCGAATTCTGTTTTGGAGGTGTTACAGATGTATTCCAATGATCTGGACAGCTTCCTTAGGTGCAAAGGAGTGTGTTTGAATGCTTAGAGTGGATTGAAATGAGTTGGAACTTGATGTGGCACCTCAACTGCAACTCTGTCAAGAACTTGAGCAATTGGATGGTGATTTTGTGAATTTGAGATCCAGATGTTGTTTTAGTGTTTAGATCACCTACATATGATGTTTTGAGGTGTTGGCATGATTGGTTTGGTTTGAATCACTCTCAATTTCAAAACCCGATAGTGACTTGAGTCAGAAGGTAAATTTGGAGTGAAAGAGAGATTTTGAGTAAAGTATCAGTTTGGGTGCTTTGGTGTGCTCAAACTGATCACAAATGAGCTCTATTTATAGTAGAGCAAGTTTGTTTTGGCTGCAATAGTGAATGGCAACTGCAGCTGGTCTGTGGCAAATGGTGATCAAAGGGAATCTCAAGTCTCCTCTAGCCATTGACTTGAGGTTAGAGCACAGACTATGAGTCTTATGTGGCATGGATAAGGCTTGACTGAACTTAGATAACATTGTCTTAATGAATGCCACCTCTATGCATCAGTTAAATGTTTTGAAACAAAATTAACCATTTGAAGCATCTTGAATTTTTAGGGGTGTCAAGCCTCAACATAGATCCATGGACTTGTGAGGCTTGTGGATCAGTGTTTGTCCCTTGGTTGTTCCCCCTTGAGGTGTGCAGATGGATAACCATACTTGTTATTGCTCAAAAACAAGAAATTCGACCAATGTCCTATAATCTGATTTGTGAAAAATCAGTTTTGGAGGCTAACTTCCCATGGATGTATCTCTTAGCTTAAGTTGAATTAGAATGACTTCTTGCACTTTTTGAGAAGCTTAAATGATGTACTAAAACATTGAGGTCTAGGGTTTTCATTGATTCATCGTGGATTAATGTGAAAAAATCCTTGGAAGTTTGATGTTTCATGCTGAAATTACAAAGCAGAATTTTCACTAAGTGTTTTTTGACATATTTTAGTTTTTCACCACTTTGATCCACTCCTAACTAAAAATCCATGAAGAATTAGGGTTTGAGGTAGTTAAAGCTTTTGTAGAGTGTAGGAAGATCTACAAATCAGGCTTTGGATCACTCAAAATGGGTGCCTAGATCAAAAGTTATGATCCTTGAAAGTTGGCACCAAAACCATCGAAATTTAGTAACTTAGAAAATTTTTCAATTTTTCAAGATTACCCCTTTTACAAGTTATCTTGGTTTCTTGATTAATTCTTGTTCAAATAACATTATAAGTCATATTTTATGAAAATATGAGTCATAAGGATCATTTTTTCCAAAAAGTTATGTTTTGACTTTTGGCTCCGGAGCGGTTCGGCGCGTAAAAACCCTAATTCCCGACTTTTGGGGAGTGCATCCTCTGAGGATAATTTAGATTTGCAAATGGATTCTTAGGGTTATTTTGAGCATATGGAGTCATATGTTGAAGTCTTGGCTCATCCTCTTGTGAAAATCTCACTCTGGAGGTCCCAGTCGTCCAAAACCCTAATTTGGCGACATCGGGTGTTTCGAGGCTCAAACCACTTGGGATGTGGCAACTTTTGTGCTTCATTTTTTATGTGAGGGTCCTCTTGATAATTTGTGGATGTTTTAAGAGGTTAGACAAGTTGAATATCATGTCATTTCTTGATTGATCTTTTGTCTAAATGTTCTGGGAGGGCTCAAAACCCTAATTCTTAATTATAGTGAAAGCTCAAAAATCCTTGAGGAGATTGATGAGGAATGAAGGTACATCCATATTATGGCAATGATCCTCACAATGATGGGAAATCTTGGTGGTCAAAATTTGGAGTATGACACTTTGCTAGTGTAGGAAACATAACTGCTTTCGAAGACGTCTTTGTTCTGCTCATATATGGGTTATTCCTCTTTCCCAACATTGACAACTTCGTCGATACCAATGCTGTTAAGATATTCTTAATATGAAACCCAGTACCAACCTTGCTCGCAGATGCTTATCATTCTTTACACTTAAGGAATTTGTACAGCGGAGGAATGATCACATGCTGCGTGCCTTTACTCTACAAATGGTTCATTTCCCATTTGCCCAAGTATGCTGCTTTTTGGGATCACAAGAGTACTCAACGTTGGTCACAGAGGATTATGTCTCTTACCAATTTTGACAAAGATTGGTACAATAGGATTTATAAAGGGATAGAGATCATCGACAGATGTGGAAATTTCCCCAATGTACCCCTCATTGGTACTAGAGGGGGAATCAACTATCATCCAATTTTAGCTCGTCGTCAACTCGGATACCCGATGAAGAATATCCCACATAATGTTAATCTGGAAGGTCTTTTCTTCAAGGAAGGGGAAAATGACAGGGAACTAAAGAAAGAAATAGTGCATTCCTAGCAACATATTCACAGGAAAGGCAGAGAATCTTTGGGATGACCAAACTGTACCTCCATGGAACCTTATCTCCACTAGGTACAAACTAGAGCCCTCAAGCTGAGGATACCTTACCCTAGTCAAGAAGTTTTTCCCTTAAAGGAATCTGTCCTTTATTTCATGTCTGATGCGGAAAAACTCCAGGTCGCTCTCAACAAAGTTCAACGTGAGAAGAGCTCTTGGAAGAACAAATACCAGATCCTTAATTTGGAATGTACCAAGATTCAGGAACTGTTAAAGGAGAAGGATGCTCTAATTGAGATATTAGAGCAGCATGCTATAGAAAGTCAGGAAGACCGAATAAATTTACTCACTCCTTTCACTTGGCAAAGGGTCGTCGACGCGACAACGGCTGAAGAGCCCCGATCAAAGAAAAGGAAAATACAAGAACCAACACCTGAGCTCTCTTCAGAGAGAACTCAGGATCCATGAGTTTAAACATTTTCCTTACAGCACTTTGTAAAATACTGTACTTTTCTTTGTAAAATACTGCAATCTTTCGAATTCAATAAAAGGGGTCTCCCCCACTATGTGATATTTGCAATCTATTTGTTGAAGTTTCTTTTGAAAACAAAAACTAAAAAAATATGTCTTTTCATATCATTCATCATTCTCACATAACGCATTTTTTATCTTTGAGTCTCACGTATGTGTCACAATTCTAGAGTCAAACTATCTCACTCATACAATACTCGGGCCAATTGACAAAAGAAAATGGACGATCTCGAGGAAGAGAACAGAGAGCTGAGAGAAGAAATCGACGCTCTAAAGGAAAGTTTGGAAAAACTTCACAGAAACCTGCAAAGCCTAGCCGCAGCTCAGGAGCAGCAACATCCAAGAACTGTGATCTTAGAGATTACATCTACACTCATATTTGAGACACATGAGAATCATCCTCGGTACAACATACCTAAGGGTCGCCCCTGGGGCATGTCTTTCAACTTTGTACCTAAAGGATATATCCCACCAGTCACTGAAGACCCAGAAACCGTAGCAGGAACCACTTGACCTGAAGGTTACAAACTTCGGGAAAATAAATATACAAGGGTTACGACAGCAACTCCTGAAGGTTACAAACTTTAGGGCACTGAAGCGCCAAGGGTCGCCGCAATAATGTCTATACCACAACCAGTGGAACACACTGTCCCAGAAGGACAAATTCCGCAAGTAATTTCAAGTGGAAACGAAGACATGTATGAAAGGATGAATGAGTTCCAGGAACAATTCTTGGAAATGCAGAAGGAACTACATGCTATTCACGGTCAAGGCTTATTCGGAAAGGATGCCGCAGACCTCTGTTTGGTCCCCAATGTAAAGATACCGCACAAATTCAAGGTGCCTGACTTTGAAAAATACAAAGGCAGCTCTTGCCCTCAAAGTCATCTGGTGATGTACGCTCGAAAAATGTCTGCTCAGACATACAATCAACAACTACTGATCCATTACTTCCAAGACAGTTTAACCGGTGTCGTACTCAAATGGTACATGGGTTTAAACCGCACCAAGATCAGTACTTTCAGAGATCTCGGGGTAGCCTTTGTTCAAAAGTATAAATACAATTTGGACATGGCACCGGATATGGATTAACTCAGGGCAATGTCACAAAAAGACAAAGAAACTTTCAAAGAATATGCTCAGAGATGGCGTGAAATTGCCGCTCAGACCTGTCCCCCTCTTGAGGAAAAGGAGATGACCAATATCTTTTTGAAAACCTTAAGCTTGTTCTATTATGACTGAATGGTCGCCAGTGCGCCCAGTGACTTCACTGAAATGGTGAACATGGGAGTACGCCTTGAAGAAGCGGTACGAGAAGGACGATTGGTCAAAGATACAGAGCCATCCAACAGTACTAAGAGGTACGGTAGTGCTTTCCAAAAGAAGAAAGAGCAAGATATCAGTAATATCTCTCTAGGAAAGCAAAGGCGAAGGTATCAACCAGTAGCAGCGGTAACTCCCGCTATCAACCCAGCGCCACCTCCGACTTATCAACCTCAGGTTGCTCAGAGCCAACCAAATCAACAACAGTATCAGAAAAGGCCGCAACAGCCTTTTCAACAGGCTCGTCCACAGTACAACAACAACAATCGTACTACACGACCATCAGGGTTCGAACCTATACCGATGTTGTACTCAGAATTATTTCCACTTCTACTGTCCAAGGGGCATGTTCAGACCAAGACTCCTCTTACAGTACCAGAAAATCCACCTTTTTGGTTCAAAGCAGATCAAACTTGCCCTTACCATCAAGGAGGAATGGGACACAACATTGAGAATTATCTCAGCTTCAAGTCTGATGTACAGAAGCTTGTCAAGAACGGGATCTTATCTTTCAAAGATACTAATCCGAATGTTCAGAAAAACCCGTTACCACAACATGAGAAGACTGCAGTGAATTTAATAGAGGAGGAATCTAGTCGTAGTTATCAAATTCACAATGTGCTCTTACTAGGAACCAACCTGGTAAAAATACATTGCAAGCAGAGCGGGTACGACCATGTGTCATCTCACAACTATCATTAGTGTGATATCTGCTCCAAGGACAATCAAGGGTGTACCATAGTACAAACAGCCCTACCAGAACAAATGGACCTGGGTTGGATTCAGGATCACAGGATTTGTGAAGTAAACATGGCCCATGAATATCCCAACATTGTTCAAAACTACGACATCCGTGCAATGAATGTCAATTTAGTGGCAATGCATTCAAGACAAAGTCAACATTACAATCTGCCGCGGCACGATTATAACACTTGTCCAATCTGCTCAACAGACAATCAGGGATGCTCTTTTGTGCAAGAGGCCCTCCAACGTCAGATGGATCCAAGACTACCGTGAAAGAAATTAGCATCAAGTCAATATGGTTCATATCTTTGACATACGCCTAATGAATACCAGTCTAGTGGAATTACATGCTAAACAGGCCAGACTCGGTTTTCTGGCTTCGTATGATTATCTAGACTGTAAAGAATGTTGCGAAGACGACCAAGGGTGTGCGCTTATGCAAAGAACACTTCAACATCTGTTGGATCACTAGTGGCTTCCGATTTACCTAGATGAAGACACACAATAGATTAACATGACTGATGGGAATCCTAGTAGACATCAAAGTCGTGATATCCACTCAATAGAAACATATCTAGTAAAGATGCACTGCATACAAAGCGGGTACGGCCGGGTACCACCTCACAATTATGAGCGCTGTAGAGTATGCTCGGAAAATAACCAAGGATGTTATCTCGTACGAGCAGCCCTCCAAAATCAATTGGACCGAAAAGAGATTCGACCATGTTTAAGTTCTGGGTCGATCAACATGATACAAGATTACCTCCCTGGTCAGAACAAAAATGCTGTCGTAATCTCCGACCATGGAATAACCAAGGACGTTTGCGCCATAATTCCTCTACTCAATGAATCAAAGATCCCTCTTGATAGTAGAACCCAACCAGGAACTGATCGAGGTTTCCTATGACGGTCAGAAAAACCCAAAAGCCCCTGTGGTTATCTACCTGCCAGGTCCAATACCGTATAAGTCAGATAAGGTTGTCCCTTATAAGTATGGTGCAACGACCATCGAGAACGGAAATGAAACTCCATTACCCTCTGTCGTGAACATTGTCGACATCAGTCGAGTTACCCGGAGCGGTCGGATCTTCAACAGAGGAGTTGGAGAACCTACCAAAGAAAAGGAACCTCAAGCGAAAGTTCCTAATCAACAAGACGGTCAATCCAGTAATCTAGAACCTGTAAAGAACAATGATGAGATGTTGAAGCTCATCCAGAAAAGAGAGTACAACATTGTGGACCAATTGTTGCAAACTCCGTCTCGAATCTCTGTACTATCTCTCCTGCTTAGTTCAAAACCTCACAGGGAAGCTCTACAGAGGGTCTTGGAACAAGCCTTTGTAGAACAAGATGTGACGGTAGGACAATTTGACAACATCTTCTCTAACATCACTTCCTGCAACAACTTGGGATTCAGTGATGAAGAACTGCCGGAAGAAGGCAAGAATCATAATATGGCACTCAACATTACAGTCAACTGCCAAGACGATGCTTTAGCCAGCGTACTGGTGTAGCAAGAGATTTTTGTCGGTGACGTGACCACCTTATCGCTGGGTTTTCCTCATCGCAATGGTAGGAGGGGGTGCTACTTTCTGATTTCTTATTTATCCCATGAAGCTGGAAGGGAAAGGGAAGCTATCTAAAACTAACATTGCACGCGAATGTTTAATTGAACAAACGCTTAAAAGAGATTTAGGGGTCCGGGGTCAGGTTATACAATAGGGAGTTGTCAATTACCCATCCTATATGTGGTTATCCACAGGATATTAGCTTTAGGTCTCGCTTTGTAATTGATAGTGTTTATCTGTAATGGGTTGGGAAAGTTTCTTGGGAAGTACGAGTGAGTGAGTTGATGTTGATATTTGGGTGTTTTTGGTAAGGTACTAGACCTAATGTTTGATTGGTATGAAGGTACTGGACCTAGGGTTTTTGATTGGTATGCTCGCTAAGATTTCACAATCTTATGCCTACGTATTCCCGTTTAAACAAAACAGGGAAATCCGAGCAATCGTAGTTCCTCCTATTCTAAGGGAGGAAAAAGATGTTTTGGTGTCTTGTTCAAAGCCCAAGATTGAAGCTAAAAGGTTTATTTTTGTCTTATTCAAACCCCAAGATTGAAGCTAAAAGTTTTGACTGAGAGAGAACTTGTCATCTCTAGAGAGGGATTGTTGATTTTTGTGTACCTTGATCAAAGCCCAAGGTTGAAGCTAAGAGGTTGATTGACTCCGCTAGGGGGTTTCTTTATTCAAAGCCTAAGAGGAGGCTGGATAAGACCGACTCAACAAGAGAGTGTATATATTGGTGTCTTGTACAAAGCTCGAGATTGAGGCAAAAAGAGACGGACTCTTTGGGGATATCATTATGCAAAGCCTAAGAGGAGGCTAGAAGTTTGACTTTCCCAGGGGAAAATGTTCTATCTGTCTTATACAAAGCCCAAGATTGAGGCTAAAATGGATTTTGACTCCGCCGAGGAGGTTTGTATGTGTCTTGTACAAAGCCCAAGTTGAGGTTGAAATGAGAAATTTAACTGACTCTGGTGAGGATATTTTACGTGTCTTGTACAAAGCCCAAGATTGAGGCTGAAATGAGTTTGACTCTTCTTTGGGAACATCATTCCTTAAAGCCTAGAGGAAGGCTGGGAGGAAATGACTCTGCTAGGGAAGATATCTGTCCCAAGCTCAAGAGAGGGAGATTTATGTCTTGTATAAAGCCCAAGATTGAGGCTGAAAAGGTTTGACTCAACAAGAGAGTGCTTTTATCTGTCTTGTACAAAGCCCAAGATTGAGGCTAAAAAAGGTTGACTCAACAAGAGAGTCTGAAAAGGTGATTGACTTAACAAGAGAGTCTGAAAGTTGATTGACTTAACAAGAGAGTCTGGAAAAGTGATGAACTCAACAAGAGAGTCTGAAAAGGTTAGCTCCGTTGGGGAGAATCTTTGTACAAAGCCCAAGAGGAGGCTGAAATGCTGAGGAAAAGATCATTATACAAAGCCTAAGAGGAGGATAACTTTTGTCGGGGATTGTTAAGATCCCGAGGCAGGTCCAAATGGGGAATCAACTCTTGCTGAGGATTACAGAAGAGTTGAGATATCAGAGACCTTGAGGTTCTGATTTGGGATAAGCTGATCCTGGTTGGGGAACTCTCAAGAGAGAGGCTGGGTTTCTGTTGGAGATTGATCCAGAGAGCCCGGGGTTTCTTGCTATATTTGTAAGGAACTTGAGAATGTCTCTGAGACTCAAGAGGTTTAGACTGTCCAAGTCTACTGGTGTGGAAGAGTTTTATCTTTTGTATGATACCCAAGAGGAGGCACAAGCATTAAGGGATGAGAATCAACCCTAAAGTGGCCTGAGGTTTGACACTGGAGAGACTGCTCTAGCAAAGGATGACTAAGTTCTGTCTTATACCTTTAAGAGGTCGTTAGGGTCCTTGTATTAAGCCAAAGAGAAGGCATGAGAACGTCTAAGAAACCGGAGGGTCCTTGTACAAAGCCCAAGAAGAGGCGGGGATGCTTGTAGGAAGCCCTGTGGGTCCTAAACCAAGAAAAGTTCAAGAAATGCTATTCACCGAGAATAGATCATTTAGTGAAAGTTCTGAGGTTTGAAGAAACTCAAGAGATGCTATTCACCGAGAATAGATCAATTCTGGGGAGTAGAATTTCTTTGACAATTTCTAGGGGTGACAGACTGAGAAAAGGTTCATGAGGAATACTTCCTTTCTCTTTGTTCCATATTGTTTAAGCCCAAGAGAAAGCAAGACTGTATCTGGAAATCCTACAAGGATCTAGTTTTGTTTTTATTTAAGAGCGGCCAACGGGGCTTTACCTAGTTCTAGACCTAGTTGTCGGGGAAAAACTCTAAATAACTATACTAGTATATATACAGATGATATATGACAAGTATTTAAAAGGGTATGAAAGAAGACTAACCATGCGCAACTTCCCACAATACAGGCGAGTAAATGAAAGCTGTTTAAAACATACAGGCGAGCAAGCTTCCATGCTGTATTGTTAGTTGTTCAAAGAAATTAAAGAAAGTTTTGATAACAAGATATATATTTGAATCTAAATCAAAAGGGAATTGTTTTGAAAAGATTGGTGGGGCTTATACTCAAGGAGAGGCCCAAGGTTTTAACAATGATCGCACCGTTGTTTTGAATACCGTATCAGGACTTATACAACGTCTGAGGCCCAGAAAGGTTTATTTACAAAAGGGATGGGTCTTACAACTCAAGGAGAAGCCCAAAAGGTGTTTTAAAAAGAAAAGAAATGGGACTCACAACACGAGAGTAGGCCAAGATGATTTTCGTTTCGAAATGGCGATCGCGCCAAGATTTTTTTAACGCAGAGGGACTTATACAATGTCTGAGGCCTCAAAATGGTTTTGGTTAAAAATGGATTGGGTCTTACACTCTATTAAAGGCCTAAAGAGTTTGAAAATGAATAAAGATGGGTGTTATAGCTCAAGGAGAAGCCCAGTTGATTTTGTTAAAAAGGCGACGATCGCGCCGAACTTTTGAAAATATACAGAGGGACTTATACAATGTGTGAGGCCCAAAAAGGAATTATTTACAAAGGGGTTGGGACTTACACTCTATTAGAGGCCCAGAAGTGTTTGAAAAAGATTGATGAGGGTGGAATCAATCAAAACCCTAATTGTGTTTAAAAATGGAATTAATTTTGTTTAACAATTAATAAAAATTATTAAAAACATGTGAAAAATGAGAGGTGATCTTGGAACAATGTTTCAAAAATCATGTTTTTATCCACAAAATGATTAAAAACCATTTAAGTTTGGAAAATCAAGAAGGAAAAAATATTTCAAATGTTAAAAAACAAATAAAAATTAATTCTTTGCAAAAATATCAAGTATATGAAATAAATAATATTTTTTGGGAAATTTTTGTAAAATAAAATATTTTAACATTTTTGTGAATTATTAAAAAAAGAATCAACTCAAAATCATTAAAATTCAGAGAGAAATTAATTTTTGAATCAATTAAATAAAATCACAAAAATTCAAATATTTGAAAGTTTGAAAAAGGGCGCCAAGAACATCTTGGTTTTTCCCGCATGCTCTGTTTTGCCCAGATTTGCGTTTTCTCATCAATTTCACTAAATACTTGATGAAATCACACAATCCACATATCTATCTACTCGTTTTTACCTCACGGTCATGTCTATGGTCTTTAATTTCATTTATTTTAAGCATGGAATAAGAAATCAAAGAGAAACCTTAAGAACCCTAATTTCTGCATGAAGGCTAAGAAATTTGATACACGACTCATACAAAGCAATTAATGGAGGGGAAACACTCTATACATGATTATGAACATATGGCAAAATAATTGTGCGAGGAAATATGCATGAATCATGAGATGACCAAGTTGAGGCTTACCTCTTGCAGCTGGTGATCGAATTTTAGGTTGGAGGTGTTACAGCTTGGTTCCAATGATGTGGACAACTTCCCTAGGTGCTATGGAGTGTGTCTGAATGCTTGGAGTGGATTGAATTGAGCTAGAACTTGATTTGGCATCTCAACTGCAAATCTGTCAAAAACTTGTGTAGATGGCTGGTGATTTTGTGAAATTGGTGTTCCAGTTGTAGGTTTAGTGTTTGATCAGCTCACATATGATGTTTATGAGGTGTGTGTGTGTGATTGGTTTGGTTGGAAACACTTTCTAATTCAAAACCGATAGTAGCTTGTATTAGAAGGCATTTTTGGAAGTGAGAGTGTGATTTTGAGAAAGGCAAGTGTTATAGGCCTTTGGTGTACTCAAACTAATCAGAAATGAGGTCTATTTATAGTGTGTCAAGTTTGTTTTGCAAGGAATAGGGAATGGCAACTACAGCAGGCCTTTGGCCAATGTGGATCAAATGGAATCTCAAGTCTCCTCTAGCCATTGACTTGAGATTAGAGCACAGGCCTATGGTTCTCTGATTCAAGGATAAAGCTTGACTGAAGTGTTCATCTTTGCTCTGATACATGCCACCTCTAAGCATCCATTGAATGCCTCAAAACAAAATTGGAGTCTTGAGGCATCTTTAGCTTTTAGGGGTGCCAAACTATATGTAGTTCCAAAGACTTGGGAGGCTTATGGATCAGTGCTTGTCCCTTGGTTGTTCCCCCTTGAGGTATGCAGATGGATAACCATGCTTGAAGTTGCACAATTTGGGCAATTCGAGCACTAATGCACAAATCCGCCTTGCCAAGACAGTTTGCAGCAAGGCATGTTGCAACTGTCATAACTCCTAGCTCAGATGGAATTTGATGGAGTTCTTGGGCATTTTGGAAAGCTGACATATCCTATTTCAACATGATGTCCAACTTTGGTTTTGAGTTAACCTGAATTATAATGAAAAATGCCTCTATATTTGGGAAAAAATAAGGCAGATTCTGACTTAGTGAAAATTTCACTAAGTGTTGGAAAAATGTCACTTTTGTGTTTTCAGCCATTTTGATCTACAAATCCAGCTTTGGAACATCCAAAATGGTTGCTTGGATCTCAAGTTATGGTCCTTGGAAGTTGGTACCCTAGCCACTTTGTTCCATAACTTAGAAAAATTCTAAGTTTTTAATGGTTACCCCTTTTACAAGTTAACTCACTTTCTTTGATTTTTCTTGATGAATTATGATTCCAAATACATATTAACATTGTTTTAGGGTCAAAGAACCATAATTGTGAAAAATCTCAAAAAGTCAAACTTGGTTTTGTGCACAATTAACTTTTTATCGGATGAAATCCAAACTGTGCGATCCTTTGTGAAATCAAGTCCTTGACCTAAATAAAAACTAATGGGTATATTCCATAGGTGTTATAGGGTGTATTTAATCATCTCCCAAGGTTTGGGAGCATGGCTGGGTCAAAAGTCAAAGGTACAGTTGACTTTTCCCTCAAAACCCTAATTGTGGTCCTGATGAAAATGAAACTTGTGAGTCAAGCTTCTTGGATCAATCCATTGTTGCAAATGGATCAATATAGTGTGTTAGAGACCCTCAAATCATGCCTTGAGGTCTTGGCTCATGTTTTGTCCCAAAAGTCAACTTAGGGGTGAATTAGGTAAAAAAAATCCCTAATTCCTGATTCTTTTGGTGAATGCATCCCCTGAGGTAAAATTAACTTGATGATTGGGTCCATGAGGTCCCTTGTAGTATCTTGGGTTGTACTTTGAAGCATTGGCTAATACCCAGATGAAAGTTTCCATCTGGAGGCCTCAGTCGACCAAAACCCTAATTTAGTGACATTGTCAATCTTGAGGCTTGATCCACTTGGAATGCTACAACTTTGTGCTTGATTCTTGATGTGGGAGTACTTTTGATCCTTTATAGGTGTTTGAGAGGTTATACAAGTTGAAGATCATGTCATTTCTTGATTGATCCTTTGCCTAAGTGCCCTGATAGGGCCTAAAACCCTAATTCTTGTTAGTAGTGAATGCTCAACAATTCTTTGAGGAGATTGATGAGACATGAAAGTATCTCCATTTTGTGATGAGGATTGGCACAATGATGGGAAATCTTAGTGGTCAAAATTTGGGGTATGACAGATGCCCCTATTTAATCTTCTTGGACCCGAAGGTGTGAATGGCGAAGGTATTCGGGCATTTGGGGTACAAGAGGATTAAATATCGGAATACCCGAAATTTTGATGGTGGGTATGAATGGAAGCTTGCTCATCCATATTCTTTTGCTAAGCAATGATGCTTAGAAAAGGTAAACTTCCTCTCGATCCTGGTTCCCTAGCAAGGAACTGGTCTAAGTTTCTGATATAAACTTCCCTTCGATCCTGGTTTCCTACCAAGGAACTGGTCTCAGTTTCTGATATAAACTCCCCCTCGATCCTGGTTTTCTACCAAGGAACTGGTCTCAGTTTCTGATATAAACTTCCCCTCGATCCTGGTTTCCTACCAAGGAACTGGTCTCAGTTTCTTTTGTCAATAAACTTTCTTGACAAGGGACGTTATTTGTAGCGGTTTTCCTCAAACTTCTCTCCGAATTTTCCTGGGGAGATGCCATTTGATGGAAAAAAGTTTTGATATCAGACTTGCTGGGAAACCCATTCGTCTGAGTTGTAGTGGTGTTCAAACTTCTCTGTTTTGGAGATGCCATTTGTCAACTCTACTGGGGAAAACAAGTCTCTTGAGAGACTGATTTCTGTTTGGGCATACTACATCATACTTTTTCTCGAGATCTTCTCGGAGAAATGCCATGTGATATAATCCAATTTTGAGGTGCTGATGACCTTTTCCTCGGCGAATTTTTCGGAGAAAAATGGCTATACTGTCGAATATTTGATTAAGAGGCTTTCTCTGGGGATTTTCCTTAATCCGGGAAAGCGAAGATATCATCTTCAATGGTGAAGAATGACGTTTGTCGATGGTCCTCTTGCTTTTCAGAGGTTCAAGTTATCAAAGTGGTCGAGGATCGGCTCAAATCCAGAAATAAACTGGAGGAGAGGTTGTTCAAACGCGACATTTCCTGACGAGGAAAGAACTGACAACTCGATTGATAAGAGGACTTTTATTACTTGGGAACAAGACTGACCATAGTGATAGTGATGCAATATGAATATGCATGTGAATCAATTATGCATGATGTATGTATGTATATGCTGACAAAACTGACGCGATATACAGGCTAGTAGATGGACACGGCTGGATACTCGGCCACTGCAGGGGATGAAAAGTACCCTTTGTTCTAGATAGCAATTCTGCCTTGCTTTAGGAGAGATAGTCCCTGCGAGGAAAACTGTTGGTTGGGCTTAGGAGATAAGAACTCTGTCGGGGATATCAGATGGGAAAATCACATCTGATACAGTTGATCCTTCGTTCAAGCGTACTGGTTTAGAAGGAGTACTTTGATTCTGCACTTTGAAGCTCAATTACTTCTGGAGAAGCGATCGATGTTCTTTCGATGTTCAACAATCAAAAGAAATTGCCATCTTTATTTTAAAAGCAGAAAAAAGTTTGACAAGTAAATTCATTTTTATTTTATTTCAAGAATCGCTGATCATATTAAAACATCATTCTGTAAAGCTAAAACAAATGAGAATTGCAAACAAAAGCATTAGGGCTCAAATTTCATTGATAGGATGGAAATCAGCCAAAGGCATGATTCCATGGAGTATTTACAAAGTTTAGAAAATGGTAATTTAAGGGAAAAGGGCTACATTGAAACATAACGACCACTATTCCTCTACCAACTTTGAATTCTGGGCATCCTAAGCTTCCGTCGAAGATGACCTTGACTGGAGTTTTCTCTAACTTTTTCCTGGATTGTACTTTGAGATTTCCAATCCACCGGGATGACTTTTTGATTATGTCTCCAATTTTTTCCAGGACCGGCCTTTCGGGTTTTCAATCCACCGAGACATTTTTTTTTCTTTTTTTATTTAGGCGAAGTATTTCTTGACTACAACAACATTTGTGGGGTAGGCAAATTCCTCTCCATCCATAGTTGCAAGCCTCAAGGCACCACCTGAGAAAGATTTCTTGACAACATAAGGGCCATCATAATTCGGAGTCCATTTGCCCCGGGAATCAGTGAGGAATGATTGTATCTTTTTTAGCACGAGGTCTCCTTTCCTGAAGACGCGAGGTCAGACCTTTTTGTCAAACGACTTCTTCATTCTTTGCTGATACAACTGACCATGGCATAGTGCCGTTATTCGCTTCTCTTCGATCAGATTCAGTTCATCGTGTCGACTTTGACACCATTCAGCCTTCGTTAGCTTAGCTTCCATCAATACCCGGATTGATGGGATCTCTACCTCTATGGGGGAGCACTGCTTCCATGCCATATACTAGAGAGAAAGGGGTTGTCCCTGTTGAAGTGCGGACAGATGTGCGATAACCATGAAGGGCAAAAGGTATCTTCTCGTGCAATCCTCTGTAGGTTACAACCATCTTTTGAACAATCTTCTTAATGTTCTTGTTAGTCGCTTCTACCGCTCCATTCATCTTAGGTCGGTAGGGAGATGAGTTATGGTGTTTGATTTTGAATTCAGCACACAACTCCTTCATCATCTTATTGTTCAAGTTGGATCCATTATCCGTAATGATCTGGCTTGGAACACCATAACGGCAAATGATATTGTTTTTGATAAATCGGACCACCACTTGTCGGGTTACATTAGCGTATGACGCTGCTTCGACCCACTTGGTGAAGTAGTCAATGAAGCTTTGGGTTCGATCATGCCAATCATGTCGATTCCCCATATGGAAAAAGGCCATGGGGAAGAAAGAACTTTGAGATGCGTTGGCGGTACATGGATTCTTTCTGAGTATATCTGACACTTGTGACACCTCCTCATGTACTTGTAGCAATCGAATTCCATTGTCAACCAATAGTACCCTGCTCTTATAATTTTTCTCGCCATTGTGTGTCCGTTGGCATGAGTGCCAAAGGATCCTTCATGAATTTCTTTTATCAGCATGTTTGCTTCTGGTTTGTCTACACGGCAGAGCAAGACCATATCGAAGTTTCTCTTATAGAGTGTATCACCGCTCAGGAAGAAGCTGCCCGCCAATCTTCTGAGGGTCTTTCTGTCTTTTCTTAATGCCCCAGGTGGGTATTATTATTTCTAAAGGAAGCACTTGATATCGTGATACCAAGGTTTGTCATCGATGACTGCTTCGATTGTGAAAATGTAAGCGGGCTGTTCAAGGTGCATTATGTCGATCCTAGGTGTGTCATTCCATTGACCTACACTAATCATGGAAGAGAGAGTGGCTAATGCATCAACCATGTGATTCTCTTCACGAGGGATGTGATGAAACTCGATTCTGTTGAAGAAGGGTAACAACTTTCTCGCGTAGTCTTTGTAAGGAATCAGTCCTGATTGGTATGTGTTCCAATCTCCTTTGATCTGATTGATAACCAGGGCCGATTCGCCATATACATCCAGGTTCTTGATCCTTAAGTCGATCGCTTCTTCGAGACCCATGATACAAGCTTCGTATTCGGCCTCGTTGTTTGTACACTTGTCTGTTAGTCGGGCAGTGAAAGGAATATGGGTACCCTGAGGTGTTATGATGATTGCCCCAATTTCGTTTCCATAATGATTAACAGCTCCGTCAAAGATAAGTCCCCATTGGGAACCTGGTTCTGGCCCTTCACTAGGTAGTGGTTCATCACAGTCTTTCATTTTTAAATACATGACATCTTCGTCTGGGAAGTCAAATCCAATTGATTCTTGATCATCAATCGGTTGATGAGCCAAATGATCGGCTAAAATACTTCCTTTAACAACTTTCTGGGCATAGTACTCGATGTCGTATTCTGATAACAACATCTGCCAACGGGCTATCCTTCCCGTGAGAGCAGGTTTTTCAAAGACATGCTTGATTGGATCCATTTCGGAGATTAACCAAGTAGTGTGACGAATCATGTACTGGCGAAGACGTTTGGCTGCCCAAACCAGAGCACAGCAAGTTTTCTCAAGCATAGTGTACCGAGTCTCGCAGTCGGTGAATTTCTTGCTCAAATAGTAGATGGCAGACTCTTTCCTTTTGGTTTCGTCTTATTGGCCAAGTACACAACCCATCGAGTCTTCCAAGACTGTTAGGTATATGATCAGTGGTCTTTCTTCCACTAGAGGTGATAGAATCGGTGGATTCAACAGGTATTCCTTGATACTGTCAAAGACAGTTTGGCAGTCTTCTGTCCAAACGCAGCCCTGATTCTTTTTGAGTAATTTGAAGATTGGCGTACATGTCGCGGTCCTGAGGAATATATAACTGGAAATGTAGTTTAGACGTCCCAGGAATCCTCTGACTTGTTTTTCAGTCTTTAGAGAAGGCATTTCTTGAATGGCCTTGACCTTGTCAGGATCAACCTCAATTCCTTTCTGGCTGATGATGAACCCTAGCAGTTTCCCTGAACGGACACCGAATGTGCACTTATTGGGATTCAAGCAGAGTTTGTACTTTCTCAACCGCTCGAATAGCTTTGACAGGTGGGTCACATGCTCCTCCTCTATTTTAGATTTGGCAATCATATCATCAACATATACCTCGATTTCTTTGTGTATCATGTCATGAAATAGAGTAGTCATAGTCCTTTGACAGGTTGCCCCGGCGTTCTTCAAATTGAACGACATTACCTTGTAACAAAAGGTACCCCATGGGGTAATGAACGAAGTTTTCTCCATGTCTTTCGGCGCCATTTTTATCTGATTATAGCCCGAGAATCCATCCATGAAGGAGAATACTTTTAATTTTGTTGTACTGTCTACCAGCATGTCAATGTGTGGTAAGGGAAAGTCATCCTTTGGATTGGCTTTGTTCAGATCCCTGTAGTCTACACACATTCTGACCTTTCCGTCATTTTTCGGAATGGGTATTATGTTGGCTAGCCATTGAGGATATTCTGATGTGGCGAGGAAACCCGCGTCAATCTGTTTCTGTACTTCCTCTTTGATTTTGATGGCCATGTCTGGATGAGTCCGTCTCAACCTTTGTTTTACTGGCATACATTCTGATCTTCACGGTAGATGATGTTCCACGATGCTGGTATCCAACCCTGGCTTATCCTGATAGGACCAAGCGAATACATCGGGAAACTCTTTGAGAAGCCTTATCAAACCTTCTTTGACAGTCGGACTGAGCAGTGCCCCAATCATGACGTGATGATTGTTTTTAGAAGAGATAGAGAGAATGCAAGAGTGTGTGCAGTGTATTTTCTGAAAACTTCTTGTTTTTATTATTTGAGTTGTTTTTAGGATTACCATTTTCTGAAAAAGCGAAAAGAGAAAACATCAATAAAGGCAAAAATTACAGAACGACGTTATTTTATTTATGATCTTGTCGATTCTTGAAATTACAGCCCTATAAAACAAAACTCTGTCACTTCGAGCAAAGCGAAGAGGTACATTTACAGAAAGTGAGCCCTATAAAAACATCTGTTTCACCCTGGCAGGGTGAAAGGTTAAAGTAAAGACGACAATTACTTTGACTTATGAACGACTTTCGGAACATCGACAACAACCCATTGGCGGCGAACTCCTCGGTGAATCACAAAGTCTGGTACTTTCCTTCTTGACTTGTCTTCAGAAATAACGCTAATTTCTGGTGGAGCAGGATCATTGGAATCTGTCTCCCAGGCAGAGTTGTCGTAGGAGGATTCGTCAGCTGTATCTTGCACAGTGTTTATACTCTCAGGCAGATCTCCCCATCCAGTTGGCTGGATGTCTTCGAGGCTGATACGAAAGCTTTCAGGAGCGGTGTACTTGACCAGGAAGTCAAATTTGCCACTTGGTTGTCCTAAGGTGTCCCACACTTCTTTGGAACTGGAGGAGTCATCCCTTCGATGACGTTGACCTCAAGAAAAGAGTAGTTGATGAACTTCTGTCCTGTAATCTTTGCAAATTCATCGTCGTACTAGATATTTTCTGAATGCCTTGAGTAATGATCCCATGATTCTGTGGGGACGCATGTATTCTTTTCAATGATGCTTAGCTGATATGCATCGTTCGGCTGACTCTCTAGCCCCAAGTCTCTTGGGTATGGTTGCCACATAGGCAGGCCATCCATTGGGCCATAATAGTCGTGGTCAAAGTTGTCTTTCATCAGAGTGTCCTCCTCTAATGAGTTTGGTGGAGCACGACATCCCTCCAAATCACAATTTCCGTATATCATCTTGACATCTGACCTTAATATATATCACGGACTCTGTGCGAGATAGCAAAATGGTGTAGGAACCTCTTCCTGAGACATATAACCATCCTTGTTAAGATAGAACTTCCACTCTTCATCTGTATCGGAGGAATCACCCTCATTGATGGTATGTACTTCTTGAGACACTGGGTGAAGGAAACCTCCACTATGGAAGAAGTTTTGAATGGGATGAAGACTTTCATCGTTAGTAGCTGTCTGGGCACAGTTTGAAGAAAAACCAAGCCCTTTCTTTTTCTTATTGTCAGTAGGAATGACAAGTTATCCCTATCCTTTGGTATTGTTACTTCTGATCGTTTCGAGAGCATCTTTATACGAGGAAATCAAAGTTTCTCTCTCTGATTGACTGTCATTACTAATCGAAAGTGCTTGGAACTGGGTTCCGATTATCTCCTCTGGTTCCACACAAGTGGACGATGATAAGTTACTCACGATCAAGGCTTGCTCTTCGCAGAATGTGACTAGTTGGTCATTCTTGACGAACTTCAGCTTTTGGTGAAGTGTCGAAGTGACTGCCCCAGCCTTGTGTATCCAAGGTCTTCCTAACAAATAGTTGTATGATGCCCAGATGTCCATGACCTGGAAAGTGACTTGGAATGTGTGAGGATCGATAGTTATGGGAAGGTCGACTTCGCCGATAACTGTTTTTCGGGATCCGTCAAATGCTTTGACGATGACCTCACTGCCTCTCATCGGAGATCCTTGGTACGATAATCGCATCAACGTAGACTTTGGGATAACATTTAGAGCTGATCCGGTGTCTATCAGTACGCTGGCTAAAGCATCGTCTTGGCAGTTGACTGTAATATTGAGTGCCATGTTGTGACTTTGGCCCTCTTCCGACAATTCTTAATCACTGAATCCCAAGTTGTTGCAGGAAGTGATGTTGGAGATGATGCTGTCGAATTGTCTTATTGTTACATCCTGTTCCATGAAGGCCTGCTCTAAGACTTTCTGTAGAGCCTCCCTGTGAGCTTCGAAACTGAGTAGAAGCGATAATACTGAGATTTTCGAAGGAGTTTGCAACAGCTGATCAACTATGTTGTATTCAATCTTTTGGATGAGCTTCAGCATCTCATCATTGTTCTTTGAAAGGTCGGGATCACAGGATTGACCGACTGGTCGATCCGGAACTTCTGCCTGAGGTTCTTTTTCTTTGATGGGTCCTTCAACTCCTCGGCTGAAGATTCGACCACTCCGTGTTACTCGACTGATGTCTGCAATATTCACGACGGGGGGTAATGGAGTTTCCTTTCCATTCTCAATTGTTGTTGCACCTTATTTGTAAGGGATAACCTTAGTTGATTCATATGGTAGTGGTCCCGGCAGATAGATAACTACATGAGCCTTCTGATTCTTCTAACCATCATAAGTAATTTCAATCAGTTCCTGGTTGGGAACTTTTCTACTGTCCAAAGGAATTCTTGATTCGTCAAATAGAGGGATTATGGTACAAATATCTTTGGTCCTTTTATGATCAGATATTACGACAACATCTTTGATCTGATCAGAAAAATAGTCGGGCATCAAGTTGATTGACCCAGAACTTAGACACGGTCGAATCTCTTTGCGGTCCAACTGACATTGAAGGGCTGCTCGAACAAGGTAACATCCTTGATTATCTTCAAAGCAAACTCTACAACGCTCATAGTTATGTGGTGGCACCCAGCCACGTCCGCTTTATATGCAGTGTAACCTTACTAGGTTTGTTTCCATTGATCGAACATCCTGACTCTAATGCCTAGTAGGGTTCCCGTTAATCATGCTGACTTGTTGTGTGTCTTCGTCTAAATAGATCGGAAGCCACCAATGGTTTAACAAATGTTGCAAAGTTCTTTGAATGAGAGTACATCCTTGGTCGCTCTCACGACATACTGTACAGTTCTGATAATTATGCGAAGTTAGAAAACTGAGTTGGACTTGTGTAGCATGTAACTCCACCAAGATAGTATTCATCAAACGAATATCAAAGATTTGAATCATATTCACTTGATAATAACTTCTATCGCGGTAATCCTGAATCCATCCAAGATCCATCTGACGCTGGAGGGCCTCTTGTACAAAAGAGCATCCCTGATCGTTTATTGAGCAGATAAGACAGGAATCGTAATCGTGCCGTGGTAGATCATGATGTTGGCCTTGCCTTGAGTGCATTGCTACTAAGTTGACATTCATCGCACGGATGTCGTGGTTCTGAATGATGTTGGAATTCGTATAAGTCACGTTGACCTCACGAATTCGGTGATCCTGGATCCATCTGAGATCCATCTGTTCCTGTAGAGCGGATTGCACCACAGAACATCCTTGATTGTTTCTAGAGCAGATATCGCACTGGTGATAGTGTTGAGACGGTACATGACCATATCCACTCTGTCTGCAATGCATCTTGACCAGGTTGGTTCCCAATAAGAGTACATCATGAATTTGATAGCTATGCTTAGCCTCTTCTTCTATCAAATTTACCACAGCTTTCTCGTGTTGAGGTAGCGGGTTCGTCTGAACATTAGGATTTGTATCCTTGAAGGATAAGACCCCGCTCGTGACAAGCTTTTGTACGTCGGATTTGAAACTGAGACAGTTTTCTATGTTATGCCCTGGTCCTCCTTGATGATAAGGGCAAGTCTGATCCGCTTTGAACTAAAAAGGCGGACTCTCCGGTACTACAAGAGGAGTCCTGGTTTGGACGTGCCCCTTGACTAGTAGTAGTGGAAACAGTTATGCGTACAACATTGGTATAGGGTCGAACCCTGGTGGTCGCATTGTACGGTTGTTGTTGTATTGAGGACGAGCCTGATGAAGAGGCTGTTGTGTCCTTTGCTGATATTATTGTTGAATCGGTTGGCTCTGAGCAACCGGAGGTTTATACGTTTGAACAGGCGTAGGATAGCAGGAGTTACAGCTGCTACTGGTTGGTACCGCCGCCTTTGCTTTCTGAGAGAGATATTATCAATATCTTGCTCTTTTTTCTTAGGGAGAGCACTACCGTATCTTTTGGTACTGCTTGATGGTCCGGTATCTTTGACCAGACGTCCTTCTCAAACTGCTTCTTCAAGACGAATTCCCATACCTACCGTCTTAGTGAAATTGCTGGGCGCATTGGCGACCATTCTGTCGTAGTAAAATGAGCTCAAGGTTTTCAAGAAGATTTTTGTCATCTCTTTTTCCTCAAGAGGTGGACAAATCTGAGCAGCAATTTCACGCCATCTCTGAGCATATTCCTTGAAGGTTTCCTTGTCCTTCTGCGACATGGCTCTGAGTTGATCTATGTCTGGTGCCATGTCCAGGTTATACTTATACTGTTGAACGAAGGCAGTGCCAAGATCTCTGAAAGTGACGATCTTAGTGCGGTTCAAACCCATGTACCATTTGAGTGCGGCATTGGTTAAACTATCTTGGAAATAGTGGAGCAGTAGTTGTTGGTTCTCTATCTGAGTTGACATTCTCTGAGCGTACATCACCAAATGACTTTGAGGGCATGAGTTACTCTTATACTTTTCAAATTCGGGCACCTTGAATTTGTGCGGAACTTTACCATTGGGGACCAAACAAAGGTCTGCGGCGTCCTTTCCAAATAAATCCTGACCGCGAATGGCTTGCAGTTCTTTCTGCATCTCCAGGAATTGTTCTTGGAATTCCCTCATTCTGTCATCCATACTTTCATTTCCACCAGAAGGTATCTATGGAATCTGCCCTTCCGGGATAGTGTGTACCACAGGTGATGGTATAGTCATTACGGTCGTGACTCTTGGTGCTTCCCGAAGTTTATAACCTTCAGGAGTTGTTGTCATGCCCCTGGCATCTCCGCTTTCCCGAAGTTTGTAACCTTCAGGCCCAGCGGTTCCTGCTGCAGTTTCTGGATCTTCCGTGATCGGCGGAATATATCCTTCCGGGATATAGTTGAGTGGCATGCCCCAGGGACGATCTTTAGGCATGTTATACCGAGGATCATACTTTTCCACTATGGGCGTCTATGTGATATCTGAGATCACAGTCCTTTGAATCTGAGCTGCTGCCAGAGCTTGCATGTCATTATGAAGCTTTCTCAGATCTTCTTTCAGAGCGTCGAGTTCTTCTCTCAACTCTTTGTTCTCTTCCTCGAGATTATCCATTTTCTTTTGTTGACTGGTCTGAGTATTGTACGAATGAGACAGTTTGACTCTAGAATCGAGACACAAACGTGAGATTCGTAGGAAAGGAGAATGCGTTATGTGAGAATGATGAATGATATGCAATGATTTTATTTTTTATTTTTTTTTGTTGTTTAATTAAAAGAAACTTCAACCATTGGATTGCAAATATCATACAATGGGGAAACCCCGTTTTATTGAATTCAAAGATTGCAGAAATGGAAATACAGTAATTTACATAGTGCTGTAAAAGGAATAGTCTAAGCTTATGGATCCTGAGTCCTCTCTGAGGAGGGCTCAGGTGCTGGTTCTGGTACTTTCCTTTTCTTTGACCGGGGCTCTCGAGCCATTGTCGGGTTGTCATTCCTTTTCCAAGTGAAAGGAGCGAGCAAATTCCTTTGGTCTTCTTGATTTTCTACAACATGTTGCTCTAAAATCTCGATCAGAGCGTCCTTTTCTTTTAACAGTTGCTGTATTTTCTTACATTCCACATTGAGAATGCGGTACTTGTTCTTCCAAGACTTCTTCTCCTGTTGAACTGTTTTAAGAGTGACCTGAAGTTTTTCCGTATCAGACATAAAATAAAGGACATATTCCTTTAACGGAAGAACTTCCTGACAAGGATAAGGCATCCTCAGCTTGAGAGCTCTAGTTTGTACCCAGTGGAGATAAGGTTACACCGAGACACAGTCTGGTTTTCCTAGAGACTTTCTTCCTTTTCTGTGAACATGTTTCCAGGCATGCACTATTTCTGTCTTTAGTGCCCTGTCATTTTCTCCTTCCTTGAAGAAAAGACCTTCCAGATGAGCATTACGCGGGACATGCCTCATCGGGTATCCAAATTGACGACGAACTAAAACTGGATGATAGTTGATTCCTCCTTTAGTTCCTATGGGGGTACATTAGGGAAGTTTCCACTACGGTCAATGATTCTTATCCCGTCATAGATTCGATTGTACCAGTTGATGTCAGAGTTGGTAAGAGACATGATTCTCTGCGATCAACGTAAAGTACACTTATGATCCCAAAAAGCGGCAGACTTGGGTAAATGGGAAGTGAACCATTTGTATAACAGGGGTACACAGCATGTGATCATTCCTCTGTTATACAAATTCCTTAGGTGTACAGAATGATAAGCATCTGCGAGCAAGGTCGGTATAGGGTTTCCAATCAGAAAAATCTTAATGGCATTGATATCAATGAAGTTATCAATGTTGGGAAACAGAAATAACCCTTAGGTGTGCAGAACAAAGATGCTCTCGAAAGCAGTCACGTTCCCTATACTAGCAAAGTACAGAGCTTTCTTTATCAAAAACTTGGCTGGCAAACCCTGAATTCCACCCTTAGTGGTCATGTGAGTCCTGACTTCTGACTCGTCCAAATAGATTGCTCTTGCAATGGTTTGATCCTTTGGAATTTCTTCCAGTCCAGAAAAGAGAGCTTGGTCAGTGATGGGTAAATCGGTCAGGTGAGAGTACTCCTCCAGTGTTGGTGCTAGTTGATAATCCAGGAATGTAAAACAGTGATAAACCGGATCGTAGAACTGAATGAGCGTAGCCAGTATTCCTTCAATTACATGGACCCTTAACATAGACAACAATCCTCTGTACCTAGCTCTGAAAGCATTAGGGTTGGTGATCATCCTTGCCAACCCTCTCAAATCCTCTAGTTTTGGAACCTTGAAGGTGTACTTGTGAGTCTTCCTTCTACCGAAATCTATAACGCAATCTTTTTCCTCTGACATTTACAATCTTTGTCTTAGTTTAATTTGAAAAAGAGAGACTAGAAAAGAAGATTTTTTTTTTGTTTTAATGTTTTTTAATGAAATGAATGCATGAATGCAGCACACAAAAACATAGAAAAAACATGGGGTCAAAGGTTCGGTGTCATGAAGTCATGGCTCTACCCATCCCCAAAGGTTGTACTGGTGATTTTTTGTACCTGTCCTCATAATCATTGACCCCTCTTGGGATAACAACAACATGCTGGTTCACCTGAGCGAGCTGCAGTATCTTAGAGTAATCTCAAATGAGGGTAGTATCACGTGACAACTATTTCCGATAGCTTCCGCACTACAAAATAGTAACATGGTTTCAGCCTACTAAATCCTTAGTTTCATAGAATACCACAATTGAACAATCTGGTTTCAACAACCGAAGTCGTTTAGGCATTGAATCCGCAAAGGGTCTCTCCATTGATTCGATGGTCGACCAGGGTCTCTTATTTGGGAGTCACTCCCTGTAAGATTACCCGTCTAGTGCCATCACTTATCTTAGGTGTCACTCAAACTTTCCAGATGCGGCATCACCCGCAGTTCCATTAGCAGAAAAATAAACATGGATATCAATTTGGAAATGCGATATATATATTTATCCTAAAACTAACATCCTAGACCTCTTAAGAGCTATAGCCTATTCCTATACAGTCAATGACTCCCCAGCAGAGTCGCCATTTTTCTGTTGGAAAATGGGGACGGTGATGACTAAGGTAAAACAGATCATACAGTAACTCCCCAGCAGAGTCGCCATTTTTCTGTAGTGAGCGATTTTTGTCGGTGACGCGACCACCTTATCGCTGGGTTTTCCTCACCACAATGGTAGGAGGGGGTGCTACTTTCTAATTTCTTATTTATCCCATGAAGCTGGAAGGGAAAGGAAAGGTATCTAAAACTAACCCTGCACGCGAATGTTTAACTGAACAAACGCTTAAAAGAGATTGGGGGGTTCGGGGTCAGGTTATACAATGGGGAATTGTCAATTACCCATCCTATATGTGGTTATCCACATGATATTAGCTTTAGGTCTCGCTTTGTAATTGATAGTATTTATCTGTTAATGGGTTGGGAAATTTTCTTGGGAAGTATGAGTGAGTGAGTTGATGTTGATGTTTGGGTGTTTTTGGTAAGGTACTAGACCTAATGTTTGATTGGTATGAAGATACTGGACCTAGGGTTTTTGATTGGTATGCTCACTAAGATTTTGCAATCTTTTGCCTACGTATTCCTGTTTAAACGAAACAGGGAAATCAGAGCAATCGTAGTTCCTCCTATTCTAAGGGAGGAAAAAGATGTTTTGGTGTCTTGTTCAAAGCCCAAGATTAAAGCTAAAAGGTTTATTTGTGTCTTGTTCAAACCCCAAGATTGAAGCTAAAAGGTTTAACTGAGAGAGAACTTGTCATCTCTAAAGAGGGATTGTTGATTTTTGTGTGCCTTGATCAAAGCCCAAGGTTGAAGCTAAGAGGTTGATTGACTCCGCTAGGGGGTTTCTTTATACAAAGCCTAAGAGGAGGATGGATAAGACCGACTCAACAAGAGAGTGTATATATTGGTGTCTTGTACAAAGCCCAAGATTGAGGCAAAAAAGAGACGGACTCTTTGGGGATATCATTATGCAAAGCCTAAGAGGAGGCTAGAAGTTTGACTTTTCCGGGGGAAAATGTTCTATCTGTCTTGTACAAAGCCCAAAATTGAGGCTAAAAGGGATTTTGACTCCGCCGGGGAGGTTTTTATGTGTCTTGTACAAAGCCCAAGATTGAGGCTGAAATGAGAAATTTAACTGACTTTGGTGAGGATATTTTATGTGTCTTGTACAAAGCCCAAGATTGAGGCTGGAATGAGTTTGACTCTTCTTGGGGAACATCATTCCTCAAAGCCTAGAGGAAGGCTGGGAGGAAATGACTCTGCTAGGGAAGATATCTGTCCCAAGCTCAAGAGAGGGAGATTTATGTCTTGTACAAAGCCCAAGATTGAGGCTTAAAGGGTTTGACTCAACAAGAGAGTGCTTTTATTTGTCTTGTACAAAGCCCAAGATTGAGGCTAAAAAAGGTTGACTCAACAAGAGAGTCTGAAAAGGTGATTGACTCAACAAGAGATTCTAAAAGTTGATTGACTCAACAAGAGAGTCTGGAAAAGTGATGAACTCAACAAGAGAGTTTGAAAAGGTTAGCTCCGCTTGGGAGAATCTTTGTACAATGCCCAAGAGGAGGCTGAAATGCTGAGGAAATGATCACTATACAAAGCCTAAGAGGAGGCTAACTTTTGTCGGGGATTGTTAAGATCCCGAGGCAGGTCCAAATGGGGAATCAACTCTTGCTGAGGATTACAAAAGAGTTGGGATATCAGAGACCTTGAGGTTCTGATTTAGGATAAGATGACCCTGGTTAGGGAACTCTCAAGAGAGAGGCTGGGTTTCTGTTGGAGATTGATCTAGAGAGCCCGGGGTTTCTTCCTATATTTGTAAGGAACTTGAGAATGTCTTTGAAACTCAAGGGGTTTAGACTGTCTAAGCCTACTGGTGTGGAAGAGTTTTATCTTTTGTATGATGCCCAAGAGGAGGCACGAGCATTAAGGGATGAGAATCAACCCTAAAGTGACCTGAGGTTTGACACTGGAGAGACTTCTCTAGCAAAGGATGACTAAGTTCTGTCTTATACCTTTAAGAGGTCGTCAGGGTCTTTGTATTAAGCCCAAGAGAAGGCATGAGAACTTCTAAGAAGTCGGAGGGTCCTTGTACAAAGTCCAAGAGGAGGCGGGGATGCTTGTAGGAATCCTGTGGGTCCCAAACCAAGAAAAGTTCAAGAAATGCTATTCACCGAGAATGGATCATTTAGTGAAAGTTCTGAGGTTTGAAGAAACTCAAGAGATGCTATTCACCGAGAATAGATCAACTCTGGGGAGTAGAATTTCTTTGACAATTTCTAGGGGTGACAACCTGAGAAAAGGTTCACGAGGAATACTGCATTTCTCTTTGTTCTATATTGTTTAAGCCCAAGAGAAGGCAAGACTGTATCTGGAAATCCTACGGGGATCTAGTTTTGTTTGTATTTAAGAGTGACCAACGGGGCTTTACCTAGTTCTAGACCTAGTTGCTGGGGAAAAACTCTAAATAACTATACTAGTATATATAGAGATGATATATGACAAGTATTTAAAAGGGTATGAAAGAAGACTAACCATGCGCAGCTTCCAACAATACAGTTATATATATCAAAGTGAGTAAATGAAAGCTGTTTAAAACTTAAAGGCGAGCAAGCTTCCATGCTGTATTGTTAGTTGTTCAAAGAAATTAAAGAAAGTTTTAATAACAAGATATATATTTGAATCTAAATCAAAAGGTAATTGTTTTGAAAAGATTGGTGGGTCTTATACTCGAGGAGAGGCCCAAGGTTTTAACAGTGATCGCACCGTTGTTTTGAATACCGTATCGGGACTTATACAATGTCTGAGGCCCGGAAAGGTTTATTTACAAAAGGGATGGGTCTTACAACTCAAGGATAAGCCTAAAAGGTGTTTTAAAATGGAAAGAAATGGGACTTACAACACGAGAGTAGGCCCAGATGATTTTCGTTTCGAAATGGCGATCGCGCCGAGATTTTTTTAACGCAGAGGGACTTAAACAATGTCTGAGGCCCCAAAATGGTTTTGGTTAAAAAGGGATTGGGTCTTACACTCTATTAGAAGCCCAAAGAGTTTGAAAATGAATAAAGATTGGTCTTATAGCTCAAGGAGAAGCCTAGTTGATTTTGTTAAAAAGGCGACGATCGCGCCGAACTTTTGAAAATATACAGAGGGACTTATACAATGTGTGAGGCCCAAAAAGGTATTATTTACAAAGGGGTTGGGACTTACACTCTATTAGAGGCCCAAAAGTGTTTGAAAAAGATTGATGAGGGTGGAAACAATCAAAACCCTAATTTTGTTTAAAAATGGAATTAATTTTGTTTAAAAATTAATAAAAATTATTGAAAACATGTGAAAAATGAGTGGTGATCTTGGATCAATGTTTCAAAAATCATGTTTTTATCCACAAAATGATTAAAAACCATTTAAGTTTGGAAAATCAAGAAGGAAAAAATATTTTAAATGTTAAAAAACAAATAAAAATTAATTCTTTGCAAAAATATCAAGTATATGAAATAAATAAATTTTTTTGGGAAATTTTTGTAAAATAAAATATTTTAACATTTTTGTGAATTATTAAAAAAAGAATCAACTCAAAATCATTAAAATTCAGAGAGAAATTAATTTTTGAATCAATTAAATAAAATCACAAAAATTCAAATATTTGAAAGTTTGAAAAAGGGCGCCAAGAACATCTTGGTTTTGCCCGCGTGCTCTGTTTTGCCCAGATTTGCGTTTTCTCATCAATCTTACTGAATACTTGATGAAATCACACAATCCACATATCAATCTACTTGTTTTCACCTCACGGTCATGTCTATGGTCTTTAATTTCATTTATTTTAAGCATGGAATAAGAAATCAAAGAGAAACCTCAAGAACCCTAATTTCTGCATGAAGGCTGAGAAATTTGATACACGACTCATACAAAGCAATTAATGGAGGGGAAATACTCTATACATGATTATGAACATATGGAAAAATTATTGTGCGAGGAAATATGCATGAATCATGAGATGACCAAGTTGAGGCTTACCTCTTGTAGCTGGTGATCGAGTTCTAGGTTGGAGGTGTTACAGCTTGGTTCCAATGATGTGGACAGCTTCCCTAGGTGTTATGGAGTGTGTCTGAATGCTTGGAGTCGACTGAATTGAGCTGGAACTTGATTTGGCATCTCAACTGCAAATCTGTCAAAAGCTTATGCAGATGGCTGGTGATTTTGTGAAATTGGTGTTCGGATTGTTGGTTTAGTGTTTGATCAGCTCACATATGATGTTTATAAGGTGTGTGTGTGATTGGTTTGGTTGGAAACACTTTCTAATTCAAACCCCGATAGTAGCTTGCATTAGAAGGCATTTTTGGAAGTGAGAGTGTGATTTTGAGAAAGGCAAGTGTTATAGGCCTTTGGTGTACTCAAATTGATCAGAAATGAGGTCTAATTTTAGTGTGTCAAGTTTGTTTTGCAAGGAATAGGGAATGGCAACTGCAGCAGGCCTTTGGCCAATGTGGATCAAGTGGAATCTCAAGTCTCCTCTAGCCATTGACTTGAGATTAGAGCACAGGCCTATGGTTCTCTGATTCAAGGATAAGGCTTGACTGAAGTGTTCATCTTTACTCTAATACACACCACCTCTAAGCATCCATTGAATGCCTCAAAACAAAATTTGAGTCTTGAGACATCTTTAGCTTTTAGGGGTACCAAACCTATATGTAGTTCCAAAGACTTGGGAGGCTTATGGATCAGTGCTTGTCCCTTGGTTGTTCCCCTTGAGGTGTGCAGATGGATAAACATGCCTGAAGTTGCATAATTTGGGCAATTCGAGCACTAATGCAAAAATCTACCTTGCCAAGACAGTTTGCAGCAAGGCATGTTGTAGCTGTCATAACTCCTAGCTCAGATGGAATTTGATGGAGTTCTTGGGCATTTTAGAAAGCTGACATATCCTATTTCATCATGATGTCCAACTTTGGTTTTGAGTCAACCTGAATTATAATGAAAAATGCCTCTACATTTGGGAAAAAATAAGGCAGATTCTGACTTAGTGAAATTTTCACTAAGTGTTGGAAAAATGTCACTTTTGTGTTTTCAGCCATTTTGATCACTCCATAACTAAAAATCCATGAGGAATTGGAATGAGCTGTAGTTGACACTTTTAAAGTATTCCATGAGACCTACAAATCCAGCTTTGGACCATCCAAAATGGTTGCTTGTATCTCAAGTTATGGTCCTTGGAAGTTGGTACCCTAGCCACTTTGTTCCATAACTTAGAAAAATTCTAAGTTTTTTATGGTTACCCCTTTTACAAGTTAACTCACTTTCTTTGATTTTTCTTGATGAATGATGATTCTAAATACATATTAACATTGTTTTAGGGTCAAAGAACCATAATTGTTAAAAATCTCAAAAAGTCAAACTTGGTTTTGTGCACAGTTGACTTTTTATCGGATGAAATCCAAACTGTGCGATCCTTTGTGAAATCAAGTCCTTGACCTAAATCAAACCTAATGGGTATATTCCATAGGTGTTATAGGGTGTATTGAATCATGTCCCAAGGTTTGGGAGCATGTCTGGGTCAAAATTCAAAGGTACAGTTGACTTTTCCCTCAAAACCCTAATTGTGGTCCTGATGAAAATGAAACTTGTGAGTCAAGCTTCTTGGATCAATCCATTATTGAAAATAGATCAATATAGCCTAGTAGAGACCCTCAAATCATGCCTTGATGTCTTGGATCATGTTTTGTCCCAAAAGTCAACTTAGGGGTGAATTAGGTCAAGAAACCCTAATTCCTGATTCTTTTGGTGGATGCATCCCCTGAGGTAAAATTGACTTGATGATTGGGTCCATGAGTTCCCTTGTAGTATCTTGGGTTATGCTTTGAAGCATTGGCTCATGCCCAGATGAAAATTTCCATCTGGAGGCCTCAGTCGACCAAAACCCTAATTTAGTGACACTGTCGATCTTGAGGCTTGATCCACTTGGAATGCTGCAACTTTGTGCTTGATTCTTGATGTGGGAGTCCTCTTGATCCTTTATAGGTGTTTGAGAGGTTATACAAGTTGAAGATCATGTCATTTCTTGATTGATCCTTTGCCTAAGTGCCCTGATAGGGCCTAAAACCCTAATTCTTGTTAGTAGTGAATGCTCAACAATTCTTTGAGGAGATTGATGATACATGAAAGTATCTCTATTTTGTGATGAGGATTGGCACAATGATGGGAAATCTTAGTGGTAAAAATTTGGGGTATGACAACTTGTAGACACAGGATCATCTTTAAATGTTATGCCAAAAATTAACTTTGGTACGACTACCGTTTCAAGGAGCTCTGATTAGAGGCAGTGAGATCATCGTCAAAGCCTTTGACGGATCTAGAAAAATAGTTATCGGCGAAGTCGATCTTCCCATAACTATCAATCCTCACACTTTCCAAGTCACTTTCCAGGTCATGGACATCCGAGCAGCATACAGTTGCTTATTAGGGAGACCTTGGATACACAAAGCTGGGGCAGTCACTTCGACACTTCACCAGAAACTAAAGTTCGTCAAGGTCAGACGTCAGGATGATCTATGGTCAGACGTCAGGATGATCTATGGAGATTGTGATCCTGAAGGATGTCGTGCTCCACCCAACTCATTAGAGGAAGATAATCTATTGAAAGATAACTTTGACTATGATTATTATGATCCCCTAGATGACTTGCCTATCTGGAAGCCATACACGGAAGACTCGGAGCCAAAGAGTCAGCCTGATAATGCCTTTCAACTGAGTAATCTCAAAAGGAATACCCATGACCCCACAGAGTCATGGAATCTTTACTCAGGACATTTCAAAGATGTCCAGCACCACAGTGATGAATTCGCAAAGATTGCATGACAAGAATTCATTAACTACGCATATCCCGAGGTCAATTTCATCGAGGAAGATGACTCATCCGTTCCCACAGAAACATGGGACACCTTGGGACAACCGAGCGGCAAGTATGACTTCTTAGTCAAATACACTGCTCCCAAAAGCTCTCGTATCAGGCTTGAGGACATCCAGCCGACCGGATGGGGAGATCCTCTTGAGAGTGAAAACACTATGGAAGATACGACAGAAGAATTCTCCTATGACAACTCTGCATGGGAAGAAGACTCCAATTATCCTACTTCGCTAGAAATCAGCATTATTTCTGAAGACAAACCAAGAAGGAAGGTACCAGAATTTGTGATTCACAGAGGAGTTCGTCGCCACTGGGTTGCAGTCGATGTCCTAAAAGTCATCCATAAGTCGAAGTAATTACCATCCTTGTTTTGACCTTTCACCTTGCCCAAGTGAAATGGATGTTTTATAGGGCTCACTTTTCTGTAAATGTCCCTCTTCCCTCCGCCCAAAGCGTTAGAGTTTTGTTTTATAGGGCTGTATTTCAAGAATTGGCAAATCATGAATAAATAATGTCATTCTGTCATTCCCGCATTTATTGTTGTTTTCACTTTTCGTTTTTCAGAAAATGGTAATCCTAAAAACAACCCAAAATAAAAACAAGCATTTTTCAGAAAATACATTGCACACACTCTTGCATTCTCTCTGTCTTTGCTAAAAAAATGAATCATCACGTCATGCAGATTGCTTGTTTTACACCCCATTGAAACATACGATCCAATGCCTTCTCCCAACTTTGAATTCTCGGTATTTGAAGCTGAAGAAGAAGAGAATGAAGAAATTCCAAAAGAGATCTCTCGACTGCTCAGGCAAGAGGAAAGTTCTATTGAGCCTCACAAAGAGCCGTTGGAAATGTTCAATTTAGGTTCAGAGGATGAAAAGAAAGAAGTTAAGATTGGAGCACTGCTCAGTCCAATTGTCAGAGAAGACTTGATAAAACTTCTCAAAGAGTTTCCAGATGTATTTGCTTGGTCCTATCAGGACATGCCAGGGTTGGATACCAACATCGTGGAACACCACTTACAGCTGAAATCAGAATGTCTGCCAGTAAAACAAAGACTGAGAAGGACTCATCCGGATATGGCCATCAAGATAAAGGAGGAAGTGCAAAAGCAGCTCGACGCAAGTTTCCTCGCCACCTCATAATATCCTCAATGGTTAGCCGACATAGTGCCAGTTCCGAAAAAGGATGGAAAAGTAAGAATGTGTGTAGACTACAGGGATCTGAACAAGGCAAGTCCAAAAGATGACTTCCCCTACCACACATTGACATGCTGGTTGACAGCACAACAAAATTCAAATTCTTCTCCTTCATGGATGGATTTTCAGGCTATAATCAAATCAAAATGGTGCCAGAAGACATGGAGAAAACTTCATTCATAACCCCATGGGGCACCTTTTGTTACAAGGTAATGCCGTTAGGTCTAAAGAACGCGGGGGTAACCTATCAAAGGGCCATGACGACTCTGTTTCATGACATGATGCACAAAGAAATTGAAGTGTATGTCGATGACATGATTGCCAAATCTAAAACAGAAGAAGAGCATGTAACACACCTGTTAAATTTATTCGAGCGCCTGAGGAAATACAAACTCCGCTTGAATCCTAATAAGTACACGTTCGGTGTTCACTCAGGAAAACTCTTAGGATTCATCGTCATCCAGAAAGGAATTGGGGTTGATCCCGACATGGTTAAGGCCATTCAAGAAATGCCTTCGTCAAAGACTGAAAAACAGGTCAGAGGATTTTTGGGACGTCTGAATTACATCTCAAGGTTCATATCCCTTATGACCGCGACATACGCGCCGATCTTCAAACTACTCAGAAAGAATCAAAGCTGCATATAGACAAAAGACTGCCAAAATGCTTTCAACAGTATTAAAGAATATATGTTGAATCCACCAATTCTGTCTCCTCCAGTGGAAGAAAGACCATTGATCATCTACTTAACAGTCTTGGAAGATCCATGGGTTGTGTACTTGGCCAACAAGACGCGAAAAAAGAAAAGAGCCTGCCGCCTAATACTTAAGAAAGAAGTTCACAGACTGTGAAACTCGGTACACTATGCTTGAGAAAACTTGTTGCGCTCTAGCTTGGGCAACCAAACTTCTTCGCCAGTACATGATTTGCCACTCTACTTGGTTAATCTCCAAAATGGATCTGATCAAGTACGTCTTTGAAAAGCCTGATCTCATGGGAAGGATTGCCCGTTGGCAGATGTTATTATCAGAATATGACATCGAGTACCATGCTCAAAAGGCCGTCAAAGGAAGTATTTTAGCCAATCATTTGGCTTATCAACTGATTGAAGATCATGAATCAGTCAAATTTGATTTCCCAGATGAAGATGTCATGTACCTGAAAGTGAAAAATTGTGATGAACCGCTACCAAGCGAAGCGCCAGAGCCAGGATCCCAATGGGGACTAATATTCGACGGAGCCCTCAATACTTATGGAAACAGAATTGGGGCAATCATCGTAACACCTCAGGGTACCCATATTCCTTTCACTGCCAGACTGACATTCAAATGCACAAACAAAGAGGCCGAATACAAAGCTTGTATCATGGGTCTCCAAGAAGCAATTGACTTAAGGATAAAGAACTTGGATGTGTATGGAGACTCAACCCTAGTTATCAATCAGATCACAGGAGAGTGGAATACATACGCGAGAAGGTTGTTACCATTCTTCAACAGAATTGAGTTTCATCATATTCCTCGTGAAGAAAATCACATGGCTGATGTACTAGCCACTCTCTCTTCCATGATTGATGTAAATCATTGGAATGACGTACCTAAGATTGACATAATGCCCCTTGAAAGGCCCAATTATATCTTCGCAATCGAAGCGGTCATAGATGACAAACCATGGTATCACGATATCAAGTGCTTCTTTCAAAGACAAGAGTACCTGCCTGGGGCATCAAGAAAATATAGCAAGACGCTCATAAGACTGGATGACAACTTCTTCCTGAACGGTGATACACTCTATAAGAGAAACTTCGACATGGTTTTGCTCAGATACGTAGACAAACAAGAAGCAAACATGCTGATGAAAGAAATTCACGAAGGATCCTTTGGTACTCATGCCAATGGACACACAATGACAAGAAAATTTTTTAGAGCAGGATATTATTGGTTGACAATGGAATCTGATTGCTACAAGTACATGAGGAGGTGTCACAAGTGTCAGATATACGCTGAAAAATTCCATGTACCGCCAACGCATCTCAAAGTTCTTTCTTCTCCATGGCCTTTTTCTATATGGGGAATCGAAATGATTGGCATGATTGAACCCAAAGCTTCGAACGGACATCGGTTCATCCTTGTAGACATTGACTACTTCACCAAATGGGTCGAAGTAGAGTCATACGCCAATGTGACCCGACAAGTAGTTGTCGGATTTATCAAGAACAATCTCATCTGCCGTTGTGGTGTTTCGATCCAGATCATTACGGATAATGGATCAAACTTGAACAACAAGATGATGAAATAGTTGTGTGCCGAGTTCAAGATCGAACACCATAACACATCTCCCTACTGGCCTAACAAGAATATCAAGAAAATCGTTCAAAAGATGGTTATAACCTACAAAGATTGGCATGAAGTGCTACCCTTTGCTCTTCACGGTTATCGTACATCTGCCTGCACTTCAACAGGGGCAACCCCTTTCTCTCTGGTATATGGCATGGAAGTAGTGCTCCCCATATAAGTAGAGATACCATCAATCAGGGTATTGATAGAAGCCAAGCTAACAGAAGCTGAATGGTGCCAAAGCAGGCACGATGAACAGAACCTAATCGAAGAAAAGAGAATGACAACATTATGTCACGGTCAGCAATATCAGCAAAGAATGAAGAAACCATTTGACAAAAAGGTCTGACCCCGTGTCTTCAGAAAAGAAGACCTCGTGCTCAAGAAGGTACAATCATTCCTCACTGATCCCAAGGGCAAATGGACTCTGAATTATGACAGCCCCTACGTGGTCAAAAAAGCCTTTTGAGACAGTGCCTTGAGACTCGCAACCATGGATGGAGAGGAGTTTACCTACCCCACGAATGTTGATGTAGTCAAGAAATACTTCGCCCAAATAAAAAAAATGTCTTGGTAGATTAAAAATCCAAAAGAGCGGTCCAGGCAAAAATTAGAGACACAAGCAAAAATCATCCTGATGGATTGAAAACCTCAAAAGGCAATCTAGTAAAAATTAGGGATTCATGGCAAGTAACTACGTCCGACAAGGTTAAAACCCCATCGATAACACCATCCGTCGGATAAACTTCAGTCAAGGTCACCTTCGACAGAAGCTCAGAATGTCCAGAATTTGAGCCCTAGTGCTTTTGTTTGTAATCCTCATTTATTTTACTTTACAAAATGACATTTTTAACATGATCAACGATTCTTGAAACAAAACGAAAATGAATTTACTTGTCAAATTTTCTTCTGCTTTTAAAATAAAGATGGCAATTCTTTTTTACTACTAAACACAAAAAGGAACATCGATGGCTTCTTCGGAAGTGATTAAACCTCAAAATGCATAATCAAAGTACTCCTTCTAAACCGGTACGCATGAATGAAGGATCAACTGTTTCAGATGCAATGTCCTATCTGATATCCTGTCATACCCCAAATTTTGACCACAAGATTTCCCATCATTGTGCAAATCATTACCACAATATGGATGTACCATTAAACCTCATCAATCTCCTCAAGGATTGTTGAGCATTCACTACAATCAAGAATTAGGGTTTTTGAGACCTCTTAGAGCACTCAGACAAAGGATCAATCAAGAATTGACATGATCTTCAACTTTTCTAGCCTCTCAAACACCCATAAAGGATCAAGAGGTCTCCCACATCAAGAATAAAGCACAAGGTTGCGACATTCCAAGTGGATCAAGCCTCAAGATCGCCAGTGTCACCAAATTAGGGTTTTGGTCGACCAAGGCCTCCAGATGGAAATTTTCCTCTTGGCATGAGCCAATACTTCAAAACATGATCCAAAATGATCCAAGGGACCTCATGGATCCAATCATCAGATCAAAATAGTCTTAGGTGATGCATTCACCAAAAATCAGGAATTAGGGTTTCTTGACCTAATTCACCCCTAAGTTGACTTTTGAGGAAAGACATGAACCAAGACCTCAAGACATGATTTGAGGGCCTCAAACACACCCCCATTGATCCATTTACAACAATGGATTGATCCAAGAAGCTTGACTCACAAGTTTCAAATTCATCTGGACCATAATTAGGGTTTTGAAGAAAAAGTCAACTGTACCTTTGACTTTGGACCAAGACATGCTCCCAAACATTGGGACATGATTCAAGACACCCTAAAACACCTATGGAATCCATCCATTAGGTTTAAATTAGGTCAAGAACTTGATTGCATGGAGGATCACACAGTTTGGAATTCATCTGACAAAAAGTCAACTGTGCCCAAAATCAAGTTTGACTTTTTGAATTTTTTCACAAATATGGCTTCCCTAAGTCAAAAACAATGTTAGTATATGGTTTTGATCATCATTCATAAAAAAAAATCAAGAAAAGTGAGGTTTCTTGCAAAAGGGGCAACCATAAGAAACTTAAATTTTTCTAAGTTATGGAACAAAATGGATTTGGTACCAACTTTGCAAGGTCATAACTCCCAAACCCTAAGGCCTTTTTCTTCCATCCAAAGCTCAAATGAAAGTTCACATGACATACCTCAAAAGTTTCAACTACATGAGATTCCAAATCCTCGTGGATTTTGAGTTATGGATTGATCAAAATCACAAAAAGTGAAAATGACCACTTTTTCCAACACTTAGTGAAATTCTAAAGTCATAATCTGTTTCATTTTTCACCAACTTTTGGGCCATTTTTTATCATGATCCAAGATAAACCAGGTTCATTGGTGGACATCAAAGTTAAAGTATGTCATGATAGCTTTCCAAAGAGTACAAGAACTCCCATTAATTCAACTTAATCAAGGAGTTATGAACCTCACAACATACCTTGCTCAAACTGATTTTTAAGGCAGATTTGGTGCATTTATTGTGCCACACGATTTCCATTTTAAATTCTGTCATCTTGCAAGCTTTGTCCTCTTCCAAGATCAGAGGGAATCTTGATGACTCACTTGATATTTTCAAGCTTGGACCATTGAGTCAAGGATCCTATCCTTTGGCATGTGATCATTCAAGTTTCAATTCCAAAAACTTTAACTTTGTCATTTGGAATTGATGTGGTGCTTAGAGCTGTCATGAACCTGAACATATCAGTCCATTTGAGTCAAGGTTATTGCAAAGATCAGAAGACCTAGAGCTACAAAGATTAGCTCTAGTCAATGGCCAATTGAAGACTTGGTGCCTTGGCATTTAAGAAAGTGATACATGGGCATATCCATTGGATAATAGAGTGATCCCTCATCCAACACTATTCCTTCAAAAATAAAACTCCTCTACTATAAATAGAGGTCATTTCTGATGTTTCAAACCACACCAAAACAATACCAAAGCTTTGTTTTCTCACTCTCCCTCTCTTACTTCAATTTCAAGTCACATTGGAGCAATTTGGGAATTCTTGAAACCAGAGCAAAAACCACTCAAATAACCATCCAAACACATCATAAATCATCCATTGGAGGTGTTCAAACCTTCATCCTCATTGTACAACATCAAAATCAGAAAGTCAACCTCCAAAACCTCAAATTTTGACTTTTATGCATTTTTTAAGCCATGTCTTGATCCAATCAATTTCAAGACCAGCTATCCCTTCAAATACTCTCCAAATATCATCCTCAAACTGTCCCAACAGGTTTCCCTCAACTGTAGCAACATTTGAGTGAGTTACCATTTGGGTCATTTTTGCCACTTTTGCAAGAAAAAGCCAATTCTTGTTCCTGAGGTTTGCAGCTGATTTTGATCATCCTAAAAGCTTCTAAGGGATCAATCAAGAGTGTCTAAAGCATTGGATTACTTCTGGCACAAGCATCTTGACAGTTAGCACAAGGAGTTTCAAGAGGTAAGTGCATCACAACTTGAACTCTTAAAATATGCATTGCTTTGATGAGCATTAATCATAAACATGTCATATATATCAAATGTGTTGTGTTTGAACCAATTTACCATGCTATTGTTGCTTGTATGATAAGATAACATAGAACTTGCAAATCTTGGCCTATTTTGAAACCACTATCGGGTTTTAAAATAGGAGCGTCTTTAGAAAATTCTAAAAGCACCATTGGATTCCTCATGAAATTCTAGGCAGGATCCATCTAAATTTCATCTAATTTCATGGAGAATTGAGGGAGATATGATCCTTCTTGTAAATCACCAAAACTTGGTTTTTTGCCTTGGTCAGACCTAGAATTCAGGTCACCCTTATGTATTCATGGGGTGGTTTTGATACACGGATGTATCACCACCCCAGTGGTAGCAGCGCGCTTGTGTTTGGTTGGAGGTCGTGGGTTCAAGACTCACCCAGACCATTTTGGATATTTCCCTCATTTTGCTATTTTTCTCATTTTTCATGTTTTTATTAATTAATCTCAAAATTAATTTCTCTCTCAATTTTAATTATTTTTTATTGGTTATTTTTTTTGAAAATTTACAAAAAAATGTTGAAATATTTTATTCCACAAAAAAATTGAATTTATATTATTTATTTAATATAGTTTTAATTTTTGTAATTAATTTCATTTCTTTATTTTCAAACATTTAAAAAAATGAAATTTCCACCTTGATCTTTCAAAACCAATTGATTTTCAAGCCTTCATGTGATTAAACATGATTTTCCAAAATATTTTTCAAAGCTTACCACTTGTTTTATATTTAATTTCCTTTGAAAATAATATTATATTAATTAAAATTTGGGATTCCCTCAATTTTAATTTTTCAAACTTCATTTGAAACACTTTTGGGCCTCTAATAGAGTGTAAGACCCAACCCCCTTTGTACATAAATAATTTGGGCCTCAGTCTTTGTATAAGTCCCGATACGATTTTCAAAACAACGGTGCGATCACTATTTTTCATCTGGACTTCTCCTTGAGTTATAAGTCCCATTCTCTCTGCTTTTTAAAACAATTTGGGCCTCTTGATATAGTGTAAGTCCCATCCCTTTGTAAATAAACCATTTTTGGGCCTCAGTCATTGTATAAGTCCCAATACGATTTTAAAAATCTCGGCGCGATCGTCATTTTCAAACAATTTTCATTTGGGCCTCCCTTTCGTTGTAAGTCCCATTTTTCTTCTTTTTCAAAAACTTTTGGGCCTCTAATAGAGTGTAAGACCCAATACTTTTTGTACAAAAATAATTTGGGCCTCAATCATGGTATAAGTCCCGATACAATTTTCAGAATAACAGTACAATTGCTATTTTTCATCTGGGCCTCTCTTTAAGAATAAGCCCCAAACTTCCTTTTACAAAACAACTTTCCTTTCAATTTAGATTCAAATTCTAATTTTTATCAAAACTTTCTACAATTTCTTGAATAACTAACCATACAACTGGGGTTACAATGCTAGAGCTTGCACATCTGTAAGTTCTACTTTTTCTTCTATACATACTGGTTTATATATTTCATCTGTATATGTATGCATGTATATACTTGCTTAGAGTTTTTCCCAGCAATTAGTTCTAGGTTTAGATCAAACCAGTGGTTACTCTTTTAACACAGTCAAAACTAGTTCCCCATAGGAAATTCCAGATACAGTCTTGCCTCCTCTTGGGCTTATACAATATGGAACAGAGAAAGGAATTATTCCCGTTGAAACTTTTCTCAAGACTGTCACAACTTAGAAATATTTGTACAAGAAATTCCTTTCCCCAAAGAGGATTATTCCCGGTGAAACCTCTTTTGAATTTCTTCAAACCCTAGAACTATTCACTAAAGAAAGGATTATTCCCGGTGAAACCTTTCTTGAACTTTTCTCAGGTTTGGACCCACATGCTTCCTAAAAGCATCCCCAACCTCCTCTTGGGCTTAGTACAAGGACCAACAGGCCTCTTAGAAGTTCTCAGCCTCCTCTTGGGCTTAATACAAGGACCTGAATACCTCTTACAGGTATAGAACAGAACTTAGTCATCTCTACTAGTTCAATCCTCCAGAGAGTCAGAATTCCAAAACATCAGACCAGTTTAAGGTTGATTCTCATCCCTTAAAACATCAGCCTCCTCTTGGGCATCATACAAAGTTCACCCTCCAGTTAAGATTCAACCTCTTCATACCAGTAGACTCGGAAAGTCTCATTTCCTCTTGGATCTCAAGGAAACCCTCAAGTTTTCTAAAAGCACAGGAAAAACCCTAATCATTTCATCAATCACTAGCAGAGTTTGAAACCTCCATTGGTTTTAAAATTCAACCTTTAAATGTTCATTCTAAATTCCCCTGCTAGGGTCAAATTACCACCAATAAACCCTCAGAAAAATCAGAACCTCAGGGCATCTGATATTTCAACTCTTCTTCATTCCTCAGCAAGAGTTGATTCCCCAATTTGGACCTGTCTCTGGATCTCAATAATCCTCAGCAGAAGCTAGCCTCCTCTTAGGCTTCATATAAGAAATTCCCCTAACCTGCCTCCTCTTAGGCTTTGTATAATGATTTTTCCTCAGCAAAGTTAGCCTTAGTCTTGGGCTTTGTACAAGACAAATCATATTCTCCAGCTGAGTCAATTCTTTTAGCCTTAATCTTGGGCTTTGTACAAGACAGATAAAAACTCTCCCCAGTGGAGTCAATTCTTTTAGCCTCAATCCCAGGGTTTGTACAAGACAGATGAAACTTTCCCCGGAAGAGTCAATTCTTTTTAGCCTCAATCTTGGACTTTGTACAAGACAGACATAAAAACTCCCCTAGTAGAGTCAACCTTTTAGCTTCAACCTTGGGCTTTGATCAAGGCACACAAAAAATTCCCTCAGAGGAAATCAAAAGGTCTCTGTAGGAAGACATTTCTCTGTATATCACACATCGAAATAGACAATAAAAAAAACCTTAATCCCAGATAACTGTTGTAAGTGGCACACTTGTTGATTCAAAAATCCAAGTTGTGGTCCCTCCTTTATCCTGGTAAAATTCCTCTTTCATCTAATTGCTGTAAGTGGCAAGCCTCTGGATTATTTACATCCAAGTCAATGTCCTTCTCTTAGCATGAAATATTCCTGAGGAAAAATGGCATTGCTCAACACTGAGTTAAATTTTCCTCCTTCAGGACAATACCCTTATAAAGGAAATTATGGCATTGCTGGATTCCATACATTCCAGTTAAAGTAATTCCTCTTTATAACCAAGTACCCAACAACTGTGATGAACAGGTGATATATCTCCCTTTAGAGATGACAAATTCTCTCTCAGTCAAACCTTTAGCTTCAATCTTGGGCTTTAAACAAGACACCAAACATTTTTCCTCCCATAAAAATGGAGGAACTACGATTGCTCTGATTTCCCGGTTATCATTACGGGAATACGTAGACATAAGATTGCGAAATCTTAGCGAGCACACAAATCAAAAACTTTAGGTCCAGTACCTTACCAAAAACAACAAAAACACTCTCTCAACATTCCCAACCTATAACAGTAAACACCTTAAAGTATTTAAACCTGCCAAAGAAAGTCTATGGATAACCATATATACACAGGGTAATTGACAACTTCCCTTTGTATAACCTGACCCCGACCCCCCAATCTCTTAACATTTGTTAAATAAAACATTTGCGTGCAAGGTTAGTTTTAGATATCTTCCCTTTCCTTTCCAGCTCCATAGGATAAATAAGAAATCGGAAAGTAGCACTCAATTCCAACCAATGCGTTAAGGTGGTCGCGTCACCGACAAAAATCGCACGCTACAGAAAAATGGCGACTCTGCTGGGGAGTCCTAGGATTAGAGTTCCTAAGAGGTCTAGGCTTTGTTGGCACTTTCTATACTTTCTACTATATAATATATATCATTTACTATTATACTACTTGATACCCGTGTTTAATTTTCTGTCAACTGGGAATGCGATTAATACGCATGTGGAAAGTTTGAGAGAACATTAAGATAAGTGGTGGCATATCCAGGAAACGGTTATAGGGAGTGAATCCCGACCAAGATAACTTGGCAGTCCACCAAATCAGTCGAGGTACCCGTGCAGAAGTATCGATGTTGAACGACCAATTGTCGTGAAAGCATTGTCTTTCCTAGTGTGGAACCCATGACCCTGAGGATTTAGTATACATTAACCATATGGCCATTTGGTAGTGCGGTGACTATCGGGAATAGTTGATACGCGATACTACACTCAAATGAGATTCATCCTAGAATATTACAGCTCGCTCGAGTGAATCAGCTTGCTGTTAATATCCCTAGGAGGGGTCAATGACTTTGGGAACCTTAGAACCCGTTCTACAAGTGCAAAAATTGACCAAAATAGTACAACCTTTGGGGATGGGTAGAGCCATGACTCCATGCTCGTGACGTTGAACCCTTAAACCCATGTTTTCAAATGTTTTTGTTTGCTGCATACATGCATTCATTAAAAAAAACTCTTTTCAAACAAGAAAAATCGTTTTTTTCAAAAGAACTAAAATAATAATTGCAAATATCAGAAAGGTTGTGTTATGGATTTCGGTAGAAGAAAGACGCACAAGTTCACCTTCAAGGCTCCGAAACTAGAAGACTTAAGGAAATTGGCAAGGATGATTACCAATCCTGAGGCTTTCAGAGCTAAGTACGGAGGACTGTTGTCTCTGTTAAGGGTCAACGTAGTTGAAGGAATCATGTCTACGCTAATTCAGTTCTACGATCCGGTTTACCACTGCTTCACTTTCCCGGATTACCAACTGGCACCAACAATGGAAGAGTACTCCCACCTAATTGATTTACCTATTACTGATCAAGCTCCATTTTCTGGACTGGAAGAAATTCCAAAGGATCAGGCCATTGCAAGAGCAATCTCTTTGGATGAGTCAGAAGTTAGGACTCACATAACCACTAAAGGAGAAATCCAGGGTTTACCGGCTAAATTACTGATGGAGAAAGCTCTATACTTTGCTAGTATAGGGAACATAACTGCCTTCGAAGACGTCTTTGTTCTACTCATATATGGGTTATTCCTCTTTCCAAACATCGACAATTTCGTCGATACCAATGCTGTTAAGATATTCTTGATAGAAAACCCCATGCCAACCTTACTCGCAGATGCTTATCATTCTGTACACTTAAGGAATTTGTACAGCAGAGGAATGATCACATGCTGTGTACCTTTACTCTACAAATGGTTCATTTCCCATTTGCCCAAGTCTGCTGCTTTTTGGGATAACAAGAGTACTCTACGTTGGTCACAAAGGATTATGTCCCTTACCAAATCTGACATAGATTGGTATAATAGGATTTACGAAGGGATAGAGATCATAGACAAATGTGGAAATTTCCCCCAATGTACCCCTCATTGGAACTAAGGGAGGAATCAACTATCATCCAATTTTAGCCCGCCGTCAACTCGGATACCAGATGAAGAATATCCCACATAATGTTCATCTGGAAGGTCTTTTCTTCAAGGAAGGGGAAAATGACAGGGCACTAAAGAAAGAAATAGTGCATGCCTAGCAACATGTTCACAGGAAAGGCAGAGAGTCTCTGGGAAGACCAAATTATACCTCCATGGAATCTTATCTCCACTAGGTGCAAACTAGAGCCCTCAAGCTGAGGATGCCTTACCCTCGCCAAGATGTTTTTCCATTAAAGGAGTTTGTCCTTTATTTCATGTCTGATGCGGAAAAACTCCAGGTCGCTCTCAAAAAAGTTCAACGTGAGAAGAGCTCTTGGAAAAACAAATACCAAATCCTTAATTTGGAATGTACCAAGATTCAGGAACTATTAAAGGAGAATGATGCTCTGATTGAGATATTAGAGCAGCATGCTATAGAGAGCAGGAAGACCGAATAAATTTGCTCCCTCCTTTCACTTGGCAAAGGGTCGTCGACCCGACAACGGCTGAAGAGCCCCGATCAAAGAAAAGGAAAATACAAGAACCAGCACCTGAGCTCTCTTCAGAGAGAACTCAGGATCCATGAGTTTAGACATTTTCCTTACAGCACTTTGTAAAATACTGTACTTTTCTTTGTAAAATACTGCAATCTTCCGAATTCAATAAAAGGGGTCTCCCCCACTATGTGATATTTGCAATCTATTTGTTGAAGTTTCTTTTGAAAACAAAAACTAAACAAATATGTCTTTTCATATCATTCATCATTCTCACATAACGCATTTTTTATCTTTGAGTCTCATGTATGTGTCACAATTCTAGAGTCAAACTGTCTCAATCATACAATACTCGGGCCAATCGACAAAAGTAAATGGACGATCTCGAGGAAGAGAACAGAGAACTGAGAGAAGAAATCGACGCTCTAAAGGAAAGTTTAGAAAAACTTCACAGCAACATGCAATCCCTAGCAGCAGCTCAGGAGCAGCAACACCAAAAGACTGTGATCTCAGAGATTGCTTCTACGCCCATATTGGAGACACGTGAGAATGATCCTCGGTATAACATGCTTAAGGGTCGCCCCTGGGGGATGCCTTTCAACTTTATACCTGAAGGATATATCCCGCCGGTCACTGAAGACCCAGAAACCGCAGCAGGAATTGATGGACATGAAGGTTACAAACTTCGGGAAAATGAAGATGCAAGGGTTACGACAGAAACTCCTGAAGGTTACAAACTTCAGGGCACTGAAGCGCCGAGGGTCACCGCTGTAATGTCTATGCCACAACCAGTGGTACAAACAATTTTTGGTGGAAACGAAGACATGTACGAAAGGATGAATGAGTTCCAGGAATAATTCTTGGAAATGCTGAAGGAACTGCATGCCATTCGCGGTCAAGACATATTTGGAAAGGACGCCGCAAACCTCTGTTTGGTCCCTAATGTAAAGATACCGCGCAAATTCAAGGTGCCTGACTTTGAAAAATACAAAGGCAACTCTTGCCCTCAAAGTCATCTGGTGATGTACACTCGAAAAATGTCTACCCAGACAGAAAATCAACAGCTACTGATCCATTACTTCCAAGACAGTTTAACCGGTGCCGCACTCGAATGGTACACGAGTTTAAACCGCACCAAGTGTCATACCCCAAATTTTGACCACCAAGATTTCCCATTATTGTGCAAATCACTTCCACAATATGGATGTACCTTCATGCCTCATCAATCTCCTCAAAGATGATTGAGCATTCACCACAATCAAGAATTAGGGTTTCTATCCCTCTCAGGATACTTAGGCAAAGGATCAATCAAGAAATGACATGATTTTTAACTTTTCTAACCCCTCAAACATCCACAAAGGATCAAGAGGAATCCCACATCAAGAATTAAGCACAAAGTTGTGGCATTCCAAGTGGTTTGAGCCTCGAAACACCTGATGTCGCTGAATTAGGGTTTTGGACGACCGGGGCCTCCAGAGTGAAATTTTCACAAGAGGATGAGCCAAGACTTCCAAATGTGACTCAATATGCTCAAAATAACCCTAAGAAATCATTGGAAAAGTTAAACTACCCTCAGAGGATGCATTCCCCAAAAGTCGGGAATTAGGGTTTTACGCGCCGAACCGCTCCGGGGCCTAAAGTCAAAACATGACTTTTTTGGCAAAAATGATCCTTATGATTCATATTTTCATAAAATGTGACTTATAATGACATTTGAACAAGAATTGATCAAGAAATCATGATAACTTGTAGAAGGTGTAACCTTGAGAAATTGAAAATTTTTCTAAGTTATTAAGTTTAAATGATTTTGGTGCCAACTTCCAATGACCATAACTTCTGATCCAAGCAACCATTTTGGGTGATCCAAATCTGGATATGTAGGTCTTGCTACACTCTACAAAAGCTTCAACTACCTCCAACTCCAATTCTTTATGGATTTTAAGTTATGGAGTGATCAAAATGACAAAAACATGAAAAATGACACATTTTCCAACACTTAGTGAAAATCTGCCTAAGTTATTAGCTTTGAACACCAATGTTCATGAGGATTTTTCAATGGGATCCAAATAGTTTCAAGACAAACTATGATCACACATGTATTGTATCATATGAGGGCTCTTTAAAAAGCACAAGAGCCTCCCATAACTCAACCTGAGCAGGGAGATATGAATCCCTCAAAATCACCATTTCCAACTGTCCTAAGCAAGGCAGAATTTGGTGTTTTGCTCGATTTGACAAAATTGGAAAACTCCAAGCCTTGTCATCCATTTGGACACATCAGAGGATGAAATCAAAGGGGAATGATCTGATCCCCAAGCCTCCAAAGTCCAAGAATCTACACATAGCCATAACAACCCTAAAAAGGCTAAAAAGGTGCCAAGACTCCAATTTTGTTTCCAAGCATTCAATGGATGCATCAAGGTGGCATGGACTGACACATTCCTAACTGAATGAGTCAAGAATAAGCTCTGAATCAAAGGACCATAGGCTTGTGCCCTAACCTCAAGTCAATGGCTAGAGGAAACTAAAGATTCCCTTGGATCAACATTGGCCAAAGGCCTGCTGCAGCTGCCATTCACTATTGATGCCAAAATAAACTTGACACGCTATAAATAGAGCTCATTTGTGATCAGTTTGAGTACACCAAAGCACTACAACTGATGCTTTCCTCAAAATCTCTCTCTTTAGGCCAAAATGCCTTCTTTTGCAAGTCATCTCTGAGTTTTTGAGTTAGAGAGAAATTCCACCACAGCTCATGATCCAAACACATCCAATATGTTATATCTAACCTGTCCAAACATTCACTTGTGACCTGAAACACCAAAATCAGAAAATCCATCCCCAAAACCTCAAAATTGGACTTTTCTGCATTTTCAAGCCATGCCTTGATTCAGTCACTTCCAAAACCAAACCAGGCCTCAAGCACACTCCAAATATCATCCTCAAACTGTCCCAATTGGTTTCCCTCATCTGGAACACCATTTGAGAGAGTTGCTATTTTGGTCGCTTTGCCACTTTTGTAAGAAAGAGCCTAATATTTGTTTCTGAGGAGTCCAGCTGGTTTTGATCATCCTAAAAGCTTCTAAGGGATCAATCAAGAGTGTTCAAAGCATTGATCACTTCTGGCACAAGGAACTTGGCAGATAGCACAAGGAGCTCCAAGAGGTAAGTGCATCATCACTTGAACTCTCTAAATCATGCATTGCTTTGAGGTCCATTGATCATGGACCTCTCATACATATCATATGTGTTGTGTTTGAACCAATTTATCATGCTATTATTGCCTGTACCATGAGATAGCATAGAACATGCAAATCTAGGCCTATTTTGAAATCACTATCGGATTTTGAGATAGAGACATATTCTGAAAAATCCAAGGGCACCATTGGATTCCTCATGAAATTCTGGGTCAGATGCACCTAAATTTTGTCCCAATCCATGGAGAAATGAGAAAGTTAGAGGCTTCACGTAAATTGCCAAAATTAGGTCTTGCCTTGGGCAAGGGCCAGCCAAGGCGCCTTGGCCAGGCCTAGAATTTGGCACCCCTTATGTATTAATGGGGTGGTTTTGATACACGGATGTATCACCACCCCAGTGGTAGCGAGCATGTGTGTTTGTTGCTGAGGTCGTGGGTTCAACACCCACCCAGACCATTTTTCCTTTTCTCTCTTTTTTGTTATTTTTTCTATTTTTATGGTTTTTGTTAATTAATTCAAAAATTCATTTCTCTCTCAATTTTAACTATTTTTTATTGGTTCTTTTTATGAAAATTCCCAAAAATGTTAAAATAATTTATTCCATAAAAATTTCACAAAAATATTATTTATTTCATATATTTAGTATTTTTGCAAAGAATTATGTTTTATTTGTTTTTAAACATTTAAAAATATTTCTTTCTCTTGATTTTTCAACTTCAAATGATTTTCAAATCATTCCATAAATAAAACTTGATCTTTCAAACATTAATCCAAGACAACAACTTGATTTCCTCACATGTTTGATAATTTTGGTCATTTTAATTGAATTTTATTCAATTAAAATACATTTTCTTAAATCAAATTAGGGGTTTATTGTTTTCACCCTCACAAACCTTTTTCAAAACTTTTCTTTTGGCCTCTTGATAGAGTGTAAGAGATCATCCCTTGTAAATAAATAAATTTGGGTCTCGGTCATTGTATAAGTCCCACTGTGATTTTCAAAATCTCGGCGCGATCATCGCCTTTTAAACAAAAATCAATTGGGCCTACCCTTGTGTTGTAAGTCCCATTTCTTTTCTTTTTCAAACCTATGGGCCTCTCCTTGAATTGTAAGACCCATCCCTTTGTACAGAAAACCTTTTTTGGGCCTCAGTCATTGTATAAGCTCCGATAAAATTTTCAGATCAACGGTACGATTACTATTTTTCATCTGGGCCTCTCCTTGAGTATAAGCCCCAACAATCTTTTCAAAACAACTTCCTTTTGATTTAGGTTCAAACTTATAGTTGTTATCAAAACTTTCTTTAATTTCTTGAACAACTAACCATACAGCTGTTACAATGGAAGCTTGCTCGCCTGTAAGTATTAAACAACTTTCTTTTACATACTTGCACACACACACACACACACACACACACACACACACACACACACACACACACACATATATATATGTATATATATATATATATATATATATATATATATATAGCTGGAAGCTTGTTCACCTGTAAGTCCTTCTTTCATATCCTTTTAAATACTTGTCATATATCAACTGTATATATACTTGTATACCTACTTAGAGTTTTCCCCGGCAATTAGGTCTATAATTAGATAGAGCCAGTGGTCACTCTTTCAACACAGTCAAAACTAGTTCCCCATAGGAATTCCAGATACAATATTGCCTTCTCTTGGGCTTAAATAATATGGAACAAAGAGAAAGGCATTATTCCCGGTGAAACTTTTCTCAGATTGTCACTATTAGAAAATTGTCAAAGAAATTCATTTCACCCAGAGAGGATTAATTCTCGGTGAAACCTCTCTTGAATTTCTTCAAACCCTAGAATTGTTCACTAAAGAAAAGATTATTCCCGGTGAAACTTTTCTTGAACTTTTCTTAAGTTTGGACCCACAGGCTTCCTAAAAGCATCCCTGCCTCCTCTTGGGCTTTGTACAAGGACCCTCCGGCTTCTTAGAAGTTCTCATGCCTTCTCTTGGGCTTAATACAAGGACCTTGAAAACCTCTTAAAGGAATAGGACAGAACTTAGTCATCCTTTGTTAGGGCAATCTTTCTAAAGAGTCAAAGCCTCAGACCAATGTTAAGGGTTGATTCTCATCCCTTAAAATAGTCGGCCTCTTCTTGGGCATCATACAAAGATAAACATTTCCATACCAGTAGACTTGGACAGTCTAATCCCCTCTTGGATCTCAAAGATATTCTCAAGTTCCCTACAAACATAGGAAAAACCCTGATCATTTGATCAATCTCCAGTAGAGTTAAAATCCTCATAGGATCTAAAACTCAATCTTTATCCTAAATTCCCCCAGCTAGGGTCAGCTTATCATCAGAACCTCAAGGCATCTGATACCTTAACTCTTATGGAGCCCTCAGCAAGAGTTGATTCCCTACTTTGGACCTGCTTCTGGATCTCAATAATCCTCAGTAGAAGTCATCCTCCTCTTAGGCTATGTATAATGATTGTCCTCAGTAAATCTAGCTTCATAAAGCACTCTCTTGTTGAGTCAACCCTTTTTTAGCCTCAATCTTGGGCTTTGTACAAGACAGATAAAATCACTCTCTTATTGAGTCAATCTTTTCAGCCTCCTCTTAGGCTTTGTATAAGGATTTTAAAACACTCTCTTGTTGAATTAATTACCTTAAGGCACTCTCTTGTTGAGTCGACCCCTTCTAGCCTCATCTTAGGCTTTGTATAATGATTTCTCCAGCTTGTTCAGCCTTAATCTTGGGCTTTGTATGAGACACACAAAGATACTCTCATGTTGAGTGAATCACCGTAAAACGCTCTCTTGTTGAGCAATCATCTCTCAGCCTCCTCTTAGGCTTTGTATAATGATCCCTCTTTTCCTCAGCTAAAGTCAGCCTCAATCTTGGGCTTTGTACAAAACACCCATAAATATCTTCAGCTGAGTCAGTCAAATATTTTGTAGCCACAATCTTGGGCTTTGTACAAGACATATATAAACTTTCTCCAGCAAAGTCAAAATCTTCATAACCTTCTCTTAAGCTTAGGATAAATATCTGCCGAGTGGAGTCAATTCCTCTCAGCCTTCTTTTAGGATTTGGGAATTAATCTCCCTAAGCAGAGTTAATTCTCTTTTTAGCCTCCTCTTAGGCTTTGTATAATGATTTTCCTCAGTAGAGTTCGCCACAATCTTGGGCTTTGTACAAAACAAATCATACTCTCCAGCTGAGTCAATCCCATTTTAGCCGTATTCTTGGGCTTTGTACAAGACAGATAAAACCTCTCACTAGTAGAGTCAGTTTCTTTTTTAGCCTCAATCTTGGGCTTTGTACAAGACACCATATAAAATCTCCCTAAACACTCTCTTGTTGAGTCAGTCTCATTTTAGCCTCAATCTTGGGCTTTGTACAAGACACCGTATAAATCTCTCCAGCAGAGTCAATCTCCTTTTAGCCTCAATCTTGGGCTTTGTACAAGACAGATAAAATATTTCCCCAGAAAAGGCAACTTTTAGCCTCCTCTTAGGCTTTGTATAATGATATCCCCAAAAGAGTCAATTCTCTTTTAGCCTCAATCTTGGGCTTTGTACAAGACACATAAACACTCTCTTGTTGAGTCAGCCTTTTCCAGCCTCCTCTTAGGCTTTGTATAAGGACTTCCCCAGTGGAGTCAATCAATCTCTTAGCTTCAACCTTGGGCTTTGATCAAGGCACACAAAAACCAAAATCCCCTCAGAGGAAATAAAAAACTCTCTGTAGGAAGACATTTCTCTGTGTTATCACTCTTCAAAACAGAAAATCAAACAAACCTTAAATCCCAGATAACTACGGTAAGTGGCACACTTGTTGATTCAAATATCCAAGTTGTAACCCATCTCTTATCCTGGTAAACCTCCTCTTTCATCTAATTGCTGTAAGTGGCAAGCCTCTGGATTATTTACATCCAAGCCAATGTCCCTCTCTTAGTATGAAAAACTCCTAAGAAAAAATGGCATTGCTCAACACTGAGTTAAAGTTTTCTCCTTCAGGACAAATCCCCTATAAAGGAAATTATGGCATTGCTGGATTCTCATATCCAAGTTAAAGTAATTCTCCTTTATAATCAGTCACACAACAGTTGCGATAAATAGACGAGATCTCTCCCTTTAGAGATGACAAGTTCTCTCTCAGTAAAACCTTTAGCTTCAATCTTGGACTTTGAACAAGACACAAACAACCTTTTAGCTTCAATCTTGGGCTTTGAACAAGACACCAAAACATCTTTTTCCTCCCATAGAAATAGGAGGAACTACGATTTCTCTGATTTTCCTGTTTCTTTAAACGGGAATACATCGGCATAAGATTGCGAAATCTCAGCGAGCATACCAATCAAAAAACTTTAGGTCCAGTACCTTCACACCAATCAAAACTGAGGTCCAGTACCTCACCAAAATCATCAAAACTCACTCTATCTCTCTCTCTCAAACATTCCCAAAGAAGAAACTTTCCCATTTATAGATAAACACCATCAAGTACAAAGTAGAACCTAATGCTAATCAACCTGTGGATAACCACATATAGGATGGGTAATTGACAACTCCCCATTGTATAACCTGACCTCGAACTCCCCGAATCTCATAAGCGTTTGTTTAGTTAAACATTCGCGTGCAAGGTTAGTTTTAGATAGCTTCCCATTCCCTTTCAGCTTCACGGGATAAATAAGAAATCAGAAAGTAACACCCCACGTTCCTCCCATTGAGGTGAGGAAATTCCCATGGCGATAAGGTGGTCGCGTCACTGACAAAAATCGCACGCTACAGGAAAATGGCGACTCTGTTGGGGAGCCAAAGTAGGATTATAGTTCCTAAGAGGTCTAGGTTGTTAGCAATCATACTATATACTATATATATATATATACTGCTTTTCCTACTTGATATTCTTGTTTATTTTTCTGTCGCATGTGGAAAGTTTGAGAGAACCCTAAGATAGGTGATGGCATAGACGGGTGGTCTTACAGGGAGTGATTCCCGAATAAGCGATCCTGGTAGACCATCAAATTAATGGAGATACCTTTGTGGATTCAACGTTTAACGACTTCGTCGTGAAGGCAGATTGTCCCAATGTGGTATCCGTGAAACTGAGGATTTAGTAGACATTAACCATGTGGCCATTTGGTAGTGCGGTAGCTATCAGAAATAGTTGACATGCGATACTACACCCAAATTGAGATTACCTTAGGATGCTACAGCTTGCTCGAGTGAACCAGCTTGTTGTTGTTATCCCTAGGGGGTCAATGATTTTGGGAACTTAACCCATTCTACAGGTACAAAAAATTCAACAGAATACAACGTTTGGGGATGGGTAGAGCCATGACTCCATGCTCGTGACGTTGAACCCTTGAACCCATGTTTTTTCAATGTTTTTGTGTGTTGCATTCATGCATTCATTTAAAAAACTCTTAAACAAAGAAAAAAAATCTTCTTTTCTCTTCTCTCTTTTTCAAATTAAACTAAAACAATAATTGCAAATATCAGAGAAGGATTGTGTTATGGATTTCGGTAGAAAAAAGGCGCACAAGTATACCTTCAAGGCTCCAAAGTTAGAGGATTTAAGGAGGTTGGCAAGGATGATCGCCAACCCTGATGCTTTCAGAGCTAAGCATGGAGGACTGCTGTCTCTATTAAGGGTCCATGTAGTTGAAGGAATCCTGTCTACGCTAATTCAGTTCTACGATCCGGTTTATCACTGTTTCACATTCCCGGATTATCAACTAGCACCAACACTAAAGGAGTACTCTCACCTGACTGATTTACCCATCACTGACCAAGCTCCCTTTTCTGGATTGGAAGAAATTCCAAAGGATCAAACCATTGCAAGAGCAATCTATTTGGACGAGTCAGAAGTCAGGACTCACATGACCACTAAGGAAGGAATCCAAGGTTTACCGGCCATGTTTTTGGTAGAGAAAGCCCTATACTTTGCGAGTGTAGGAAAAGTTACTGCTTTCGAAGATATCATTGTCCTACTTACATACGGGTTTTTCCTTTTTCCAAACATAGACAACTTCGTTGATATCAACGCTGTTAAGATATTTCTGATTGGAAACCCCGTACCAACCTTGCTCGTAGATGCTTATCATTCTATACACTTATGGTATTTGTACAGCGGAGGAATGATCACATGTTGTGTACCCTTGCTTTACAAATGGTTCACTTCCCATTTACCCAAGTCTGCTGCTTTTTGGGACCATAAGAGTACTCTACGCTGGTCACAGAGAATCATGTCTCTTACCAACTCTGACATAGACTGGTATAATAGGATTTATGAGGGCATAAGGATCATTGACAAATGTGGAAACTTTCCTAATGTACCCCTCATAGGAACTAAAGGAGAAATCAAATATCATCTAATTTTAGTTCGCCGTCAACTCGGATACCCGATGAAGCATATCCCGCATAATGTTCATCTAGAAGGTCTTTTCTTCAAGGAAGGGGAAAATGACAGGGCACTAAAGAAGGAAATAGTGCATGCCTGGCAACACATTCAGAGAAAAGGAAGAGAGTCTCTAGGAAAACCGGACTGTATCTCCGTGGAACCTTATCTCCAATGGGAACAAACTAGAGCCCTCAAGCTAAAGATGCCTTACCCTCGTCAAGTTCTTCTGTTAAAGGAATCTGTCCTTTATTTTATGACTGATACGGAAAAACTTCAGGTCGCTCTCAACAAAGTTCAATGGGAAAAGAACTCTTAGAAGAACAAATACCACATTCTCAATGTGGAGTGTGCTAAGATTCAGGAACTGTTAAAAGAGAAGGATGCTCTGATTAAGATATTAGAGCAACATGTTGTAGAAAGTCAAGAAGACCGAAGAAATCTGCTCGCTCCTTTCACTTTGCAAAGGAATGACAACCCGACAACAGCTGAAGAACCCCGGTAAAAGTAAAGGAAAGTACCAGAACCAGCATTTGAGCTCTCTTCAGAGAGGACTCAGGATCCATGAACTTAGACATTTCCTTTTACTGCACTTTGTAAAATACTGTATTTCCATTTCTGCAATCTTACAAATTCAATAAAACAGGGTCTCCCCACTGTATGATATTTGCAATCTAATTGTTGAAGTTTCTTTTTGAAAACAAAAAAATTAATATATCATTGCATATCATTCATCATTCTCACATAACACATTCTTCCTATCTACGAGTCTCACGTATGTGTTACGATTCTAGAGTCAAACTGTCTCACTCGTACAATACTCGGACCAATCGACAAAAGAAAATGGACGATCTCGAGGAAGAGAATAGAGAGCTGAGAGAAGAAATCGACGCTCTGAAGGAAGATCTGAAAAAACTTCACAGTGACATGCAATCCCTGGAAATAGCTCAGAGGCAACAACAAAGGACTGTGATCTCAGAGATCACATCTACGCCCATAGTGGACACGTATGATCCTCGGTACAACATGCCTAAAGATCGTCCCTGGGGCATGCCTATCAACTTTGTCCCTGAAGGATATATCCCGCCGGTCACGGAAGACCCAGAAACTGCGGCAGGAACCGCTGGGCCTGAAGGTTACAAACTTCGGGAAAGTGAAGATGCAAGAGTCATGACAGGAACTCCTGAAGGTTACAAACTTCGGGGCATAGAAGAACCAAGGGTCACTGCCGTAATGACTATACCACGACTCGTGGTACACACTATCCCGGAAGGACAAATTCCATAAGTAACCTCTGGTGGAAACGAAAACATGTACGAAAGAATGAATGAGTTCCAGGAGCAATTCCTGGAGATGCAGAAGGAACTGCACGCCATTCGCGGTCAGTATTTATTCAGAAAGGATGCCGCAAACCTTTGTCTGGTCCCTAACGTGAAAATCCCGCACAAATTCAAGGTGCCTGACTTTGAAAAATACAAGGGCAAGTCTTTCCCTCAAAGTCATTTGGTGATGTACCCTCGAAAAATGTCAACTCAGACAGAAAATCAACAACCACTGATCCATTATTTCCAGGATAGTTTAACCGGTGCCGCACTCAAATGGTACATGGGTTTAAACCGCACCAAGATCATCACTTTCAGAGATCTTGGCACTGCCTTCATTCAGTAGTATAAGTATAACCTGGACATGGCACCAGACAGAGATCAACTCCGAGCAATGTCACAACGAGACAAAGAAACTTTTAAAGAGTATGCTCAGAGATGGCGTGAAATTGTCGCTCAGATCAGTCCCCCTCTTGAGGAAAAAGAGATGACCAAGATCTTTTTGAAAACCTTGAGCTCATTCTATTACGACCGAATGGTCGCCAGTGCGCCCAGTGACTTCACTGAAATGGTGAGCATGGGGTACGCCTTGAAGAAGCAGTCTGAGAAGGACGATTGGTCAAAGCTGCAGAACCATCAAGCAGTACCAAAAGATATGGTAGTGCTTTCCCAAAGAAAAAAGAGCAGGATGTTAGTAATATCTCTCCCGGAAAGAAAAGGCGCATGTATCAACCAGTAGCAACGGTAACTCCCGCTATCAACCCTGCGCCTGCTCTAACGTATCAACCTCAGGTTGCTCAGAGCCAACCAAATCAACAACAATATCAGCAAAGGACACAACAGCCTTTTCAGCAGGCTCGTCCACAGTACAACAGCAACAATCCTAGGACACGACCACCAGGGTTTGACCCTATACCGATGTTGTACGCAGAACTGCTTCCACTACTACTGGTCAAGGGGCATGTCCAAACCAGGTCTCCTCTTACAGTACCGGAAATTTGCCTTTTTGGTTCAAAGCAGATAAAACTTGCCCATACCATCAAGGAGGACCGGGGCATAACATTGAGAACTGTCTCAGCTTCAAATCCGATGTACAGAATCTTGTTAGGAACAGGGTCCTATCTTTCAAAGATACTAATCCGAATGTTCAGACGAACCCGTTGCCTCAACATGAGAAGACTGTAGTAAATTTGATAGAAGGGGTTAACCGCAGTTATCAAATTCATGATGTACTCCTATTAGGAACCAATCTGGTCAGGATGCATTACAGATAGAGCGAGTACGGTCATGTACCACCTCACAATTATCACCAGTGTGATATCTGCTCAAAGAATAATCAAGGATGTTGCGTAGTGCAATCAGCTCTATAAGAACAGATGGATCTCGGATGGATCCAAGATCATCGAATCTGTGAGGTCAATATGGCTCATGCAAATCCCAACATTGTCCAGAACCACAACAATCTGATGATGAACATCAACTTGGTGGCAATACACTCAAGGCAAAGTCAATACCATGATTTGCCATGGCACGATTACAATTCCTGTCCGATTTGCTCAATAAACAATCAGGGATACTCTTTTGCACAAGAGGCCCTCCAGCGTCAGATGGATCTCGGATAGATCCAGGATTACCATGATAGAAGTAGCCATCAAGTTAATATGATTCAAATCTTTGGTATTCGCTTGATGAATACCAGTTTGGTAGAATTACACGCTAAGCAAGTCAGGCTCGGCTTTCTGGCTTCACATGATTATCAAGACTGTAAAGCGTGTCGTGAAGACGACCAAGGATGTGCACTTGTCCAAAGAACACTTCAACACTTGTTGGACCACTGGTGGCTTCCAATCTACTTGGATGAAGCTACACAAAAGATCAGTATGACTGAAGGGAATCCTGGTAGGCATCAGAGTCAGGATGTTCGCTCGATGGAAACAGATCTAGTAAGGTTGCACTGCATACAAAGCAGACGTGGTCAGGTGCCACCACACAACTATGAGCATTGTAGAGTTTGCTCAGAGAACAACCAAGGATGCTGCCTTGTACGAGCAACTCTTCAAAATCAGTTAGACTGGAAAGAGATTCGGCCATGTTCAAGTTCTGGTTCGATCAACGTAATGCAAGACTATATTCCTGATCAAAGCAAAGACGTTGTTATAATCTCTAATCATGAAATGACCAAGGACGTATGCGCCATAATTCCTCTACTCCATGAATCTAGAGTTCCTCTTGATAGCAAAAAAATTCTCAACCTCGAACCAATTGAGGCTAGCTAAATGGTCAGAAGAATCAAAAGGCTCCTGTGGTTATCTATCTGTCGGGACCAATACCGTACAAATCAGATAAGCCTATCCCTTACAAGTATGGTGCAACGACAATTGAAAATGGAAAGGAAACTCCATTACCCTCCGTCGTAAACATTGTCGATATCATTCGAGTAACACGGTGCGGCCGGGTCTTCAACAGAGGAGTTGGAGAACCCACCAGAGAAAAGGAACCTCAAATAGAAGTTCCTAATTAACCAGTCGGGCAATCCAGTAATCCCAACCTTTCAAAGAACAACGATGAGATGCTGAAGCTTATCCAGAAAATCGAGTCAACATTGTAGACCAACTGTTGCAAACTCCATCTAAAATCTCTGTGCTATCTCTCTTGCTCAGTTCCGAGGTCCACAGGGAAGCTTTACAGAAAGTCTTAGAGCAAGCCTTTGTGGAGCAAGATGTGACGATAAGACAATTCGACAGCATCATCTCCAACATTACCTCCTGCAACAATTTAGGATTCAATGATGAAGAACTGTCGGAAGAAGGAAAAAATCATAACATGGCGCTTAACATTACAATCAATTGCCAGGACGATGCTCTAGCTAGCATACTGGTAGACACAGGATCAGCTTTGAATGTTATGCCAAAATCAACTCTGATGCGACTCTCATTTCAAGGATCTCCGATGAGAGGAAGCGAGGTCATCGTCAAAGCCTTTGACGGATCCTGAAAAACAGTTATTGGCGAAGTCGATCTTCCCATAACTATCGGTCCTCACACTTTCCAAGTCACTTTCCAGGTCATGGACATCTGGGCAGCATACAGCTGTTTATTTGGAAGACCTTGGATACACGAAGTTGGGGCAGTCTCTTCGACACTTCACCAGAAGCTGAAGTTCGTCAAGAATGACAAGCTAGTCACAGTCTATGGAGAGCAGGCCTTAATCGTGAGCAACTTATCATCATTCTCCTGTGTAGAACCCGAGGAGGTTGTTGGAACTCAGTTCCAATCACTTTCGGTGAGCAATGAGAATCGATCAGAGAAAGGAACATCGATTTCCTCGTACAAAGATGCCCTCGAAGTGATCAAGAGTAACAACGTAAAAGGATAGGGGCAGCTTGTCATTTCTACGGATAACAAGACGAAGAAAGGTCTTGGTTTCTCCTCAACCTGTACTCAGACTGCTACTAACGATGAAAGTTTTCATCCCATTCAGGACTTCTTCCACAGTGGAGGTTTCCTTCACCCAGTGTCTCAAGAAGTACATACCATCAACGAGGGTGACTCCTCCGATACAGATGAAGAGTGGAAGTCCTATCTCAATGAGGACGGTTATATGTCTCAGGAAGAAACACATATGCCATTTTGCTTTCCATGCAGATTCCGAGATATATACCAAGATCAGACGTCAAGATGATATACAGAGATTGTGATCCTGAGGGATGTCGTGCTCCACCAAACTCATTAGAGGAGGACACTCTGATGAAAGACAACTTCGACTATGACTATTATGACCCAATGGATGACTTGTCTATCTGGCAGCCGTACCCAGAAGACTTGGGGCAAAAGAGTCAGCCCAACGATTCTTATCAGCTGAACATCATTGAAAAGAATACCTGCGTCCCCACCAAGTTATGGGATCATTACTCAGGGTATTCCGAAGATATCCAACACAACGATGAATCTGCAAAGATTGCAGGACAAGAGTTCATCAACTATGCTTTTCCTGAGGTCAACGTCATCGAGAAGGATGACTCCTCCAGTTCCACAGAAGTATGGGACACCTTAGGACAGCCGAGTGGCAAGTACGACTTCTTAGTCAAGTACACCGCTCCTGAAAGCTATCGTATCAGGCTCAAAGACACCCAACCAATTGGATGGGGAGATCCGCCTGAGAGTGAAAACACTGTGCAAGATATAACATAAGAGTTTGTTTACGACAACTCTGCATGGGAGGAAGACTCCAACGATCCTACTCCGCCAGAAATCAGCGTCATTTTTTAGGACAAACCAAGAAAGAAGGTACCAGACTTTGTGATTCACTGAGGAGTTCGTCGCCAATGGGTTGCTGTCGATGTCCCAAAAGTCATCCATAATTCTAAGTAATTATCGTCATGGTTTTAACCTTTCACCCTGCCCAAGTGAAACGGATGTTTTTATAGGGTTCACTTTCTGTAAATGTCCCTCTTCGCTTCTCCCAAAGCGACAGAGTTTTTTATTTATAGGGCTGTAGTTTCAAGAATCGACTAAATCATAAATAAACGTCATTCTGTAATTTTTGCATTTATTGTTGTTTTCGCTTTTCGCTTTTTCAGAAAATGGTAATCCTAAAACAACTAAAAAATAAATAAAAACAAGCATTTTCAACAAATACACTGCACACACTCTTGCATTCTCTCTATCTCTTCTAATAAACAATCATCACGTCATGCAGATTACTTGTTTTAAACCCCGTTAAAACATACGATCCAATGCCTTCTCCCAACTTTGAATTCTCGGTATTTGAAGCTGAAGAAGAAGAGGACGCATAAATTCCAGAAGTGATCTCCCGATTATTCAGGCAAGAGGAAAGGTCTATTGAGCCTCACAAAGAGCCGTTGGAAACAGTCAACTTAGGTTCAGAAGAAGAGAGGAAAGAAGTCAAGATTGGGGCACTGCTCAGTCTGACTGTCAAAGAAAGCTTGATAGAACTTCTCAAAGAATTTCCCGATGTATTTGCTTGGTCCTATCAGGACATGCCAGGGTTGGATACCAGCATCGTGGAACATCATCTACCATTAAGATCGGAATGTCCGCCAGTGAAACAAAGACTGAGATGGACTCACCCGGATATGGCTATCAAAATCAAAGAGGAAGCGCAGAAACAGATTGACGTTAGTTTCCTCGCCACCTCAGAATATCCTCAATGGTTGGCCAACATAGTGCCAGTTCCAAAAAAGGATGGAAAGGTCCGAATGTGTGTATACTACAGGGATCTGAACAAAGCCAGTCCAAAGAATGACTTTCCCTTACCACACATAGACATGTTGGTAGACAGTACAACAAAATTCAAGGTCTTCTCCTTCATGGATGGATTCTCGGGCTATAATCAAATCAAAATGGCGCCGGAAGACATGGAGAAAACTTCATTCATCGCCCCATGGGGCACCTTTTGTTATAAGGTAATGTCGTTCGACTTGAAAAATGTCGGGGCAACCTATCAAAGGGCCATGGCTACTCTATTTCACGACATGATGCACAAAGAAATCGAAGTGTATGTCGATGATATGATTGCCAAATCTAAAATAGAGGAGGAGCATGTGACCCACTTGTCAAAGTTATTTGAGCATCTGAGAAAGTACAAACTCCGCTTGAATCCCAATAAGTGCACGTTCGGTGTTCGCTCAAGAAAACTGTTAGGGTTCATCGTCAGCCAAAAAGGAATAGAGGTTGATCCTGACAAAGTCAAGGGCATTCAAGAAATGCCTTCTCCAAAGACTAAGAAACAAGTTAGAGGATTCCTGGGACGTCTGAATTACATTTCCAGATTTATATTCCTCATGACCGCGACATGCACGCCAATCTTCAAACTACTAAAAAAGAATCAGGACTGCGTATAGACAGAAGACTGCCAGAAGGCCTTCGACACTATCAAAGAGTATCTGTTGAATCCACCTATCCTGTCACCTCTAGTGGAGGGAAGACCACTGATCATCTACCTAACAGTCTTGGAAGACTCAATGGGTTGTGTACTTGGCCAACAAGACGAAACAAAAAGAAAAAAGTCTGCCATCTACTATTTGAGCAAGAAATTCACCGACTGTGAAACTCGGTACACCATGCTCGAGAAAACTTGTTGCGCTCTGGCTTGGGCAGCCAAACGTCTTCGCCAGTACATGATTTTCCACACTACTCGGTTAATCTCCAAAATGGACCCAATCAAGTACGTCTTTAAAAAGCCTGTTCTCACGGGAAGGATTGCCCATTGGCAGATGTTGTTATCAGAATACGACATCGAGTACCATGCTAAAAAAGCCTTCAAAGAAAGTATTTTAGCCGATCATTTGGCTCATCAACCGATTGACGATCAGGAATCAGTCGGATTTGACTTCCTAGACAAAGATGTCATGTATCTGAAAATGAAAGATTGCGATGAACCGCTACCCAGTGAAGGGCCACAACCAGGTTCCCAATAGGGACTAATATTTAACGGAGCTGTTAACAATTATGGAAACGAAATTGGGGCAATCATCGTAACACCCCAGGGTACCCACATTCCTTTCATTGCCAGACTGACATTCAAGTGTACAAACAACGAGGCCGAATATAAAGCTTTATCATGGGTCTCGAAGAAGCGATCGACTTAAGGATTAAAAACTTGGATGTGTATGGGGACTCAACCCTGGTTATCAATCAGATCAAAGGAGATTGGAACACATACCAATAAGGACTGATTCCTTACAAAGATTACGCGAGAAGGTTGTTACCATTCTTCAACAGAATCGAGTTTCATCATATCCCTCGTGAAGAGAATCACATGGCTGATGCACTAGCCACTCTCTCTTCCATGATTAGTGTAGGTCAATGGAACGACGTACCTAAGATTGACGTAATGCGCCTAGAAAGGCCCGCTTACATCTTCACGATCGAAGCAGTCATAGAAGATAAACCATGGTATCATGATATCAAATGCTTCCTTTAGAAACAAGAGTACCCGCCTGGGGCATCAAGAAAAGACAGGAAGACCATCAGAAGACTGGCAGGCAACTTCTTCCTGAGCAGTGACACACTCTATAAGAGAAACTTTGACATGGTCTTGCTCCGATGCGTAGACAGACCAAAAGTAAACATGCTGATGAAAGAAATTCATGAAGGATCCTTTTGCACTCATGCCAAAGGACACACAATGGCAAGAAAAATTCTAAGAGCAGGGTACTATTAGCTGACAATGGAATCCGATTGCTACAAGTACATGAGGAGATGTCACAAGTGTCAGATATACGCTGGCAAGATCCATGTACCGCCAATGCATCTCAAAGTTCTTTCTTCTCCATGGTCTTTTTCTATATGGGGAATCGACATGATTGACATGATCGAACCTAAATCTTCAAACGGACATCGATTCATCCTGGTAGCCATTGATTACTTCACCAAGTGGGTTGAAGCAGTGTCATACGCCAATGTAACCCGACAAGTGGTAGTCCGCTTTATCAAAAACAATCTCATCTGCCGTTATGGAGTTCCAAGCCAGATCATTACTGATAATAGATCTAACTTGAACAATAAGATGATGAAAGAGTTGTGCGTTGAGTTCAAGATCGAACACCATAACTCATCTCCCTACCGACCTAAGATGAACGGAGCGGTAGAAGCGACTAACAAGAACATCAAGAAGATCGTTCAAAAGATGGTTGTAACCTACAAAGACTGGCACGAGATGCTACCCTTTGCTCTTCACGGTTATCGCACATCTGTTCGCACTTCAACAGGGCCAACCCCTTTCTCTCTAGTATATGGCATGGAAGCAATGTTCCCCATAGAAGTAGAGATCTCATCAATTCGGGTATTGATGGAAGCTAAGCTAACAGAGGCTGAATGGTGTCAAAGTCGACACGATGAACTGAATCTGATCGAAGAAAAGTGAATAACGGCTTTGTGCCACAGTCAGTTGTATCAACAGAGAATGAAGAAAGTGTTCGACAAAAAGGTCTGACCCCGTGTCTTCAGGAAAGGAGACCTTGTGTTCAAAAAGATACAATCATTTCTCACTAACTCCCGGGGCAAATGGACTCCAAATTACGACGACCCCTATGTGGTCAAGAAAGCCTTTTCAGGCGGTGCCCTGAAACTTGCAACCATCGATGGAGAAGAATTTTCCTACCCCACGAATGTTGATGTAGTCAAGAAATACTTCGCCTAAACTAAAAAAAAACGTCTCGGTGGATTGAAAACTCGAAATGGCGGTCCAGGCAAAAATTAGAGACATAATAAAAAAAAACATCCCAATGGATTGGAAATCTCAAAGTACAATCCAGGCAAAAGTTAGGGATTCATGGCAAGTAACTACATCTGACGAGGTTAAATCCCCAGCAGTAGCGCCACCCATCAAAAAAACTTCAGTCAAGGTCATCTTCAACAGAAGCTCAAGATGTCCAGAATTCAAAGTTGTTAGAAGGATGATGGTTGTTATGTTCCAATGTAGCCCTTTTCCCTTAAATTACCATTTTCTAAAGCTTTGTAAATACTCTATGGGATCACGCGCTTGGCTAATTTCCATCCTATCAATTAAATTTGAGCCCTAGTGCTTTTGTTTGTAATTCTCATTTGTTTTAGCTTTACAGAATGACATTTTTAACATGATCAACGATTCTTGAAATAAAACAAAAATGAATTTACTTGTCAAAATTTTTCTTCTTTTAAAATAAAGATGGCAATTCTTTTTTGACTGTTGAACATCGAAAGAACATCGATAGCTTCTCCGCAAGTGATTAAACCTCAATGTGCAGAATCAAAGTATTCCTTCTAAACGAGTACGCCTGAATGAAGGATCAACTGTGTCAGATGCCATGTTTCATCTGACATCCCCAGCAGAGTTCTTACCTCTTAAGACCGATCAACGATTCTCTCTTCCCCACTGGAAATACTTCTCCTAAGCAAGGCAAAATTGCTATCTTGAACCAATGGTACTTTTCATCCCCCGCAGTGGCCGGGTATCCCGTCGTGTTCATCAGTTTGTATGTCGCGTCAGTTTTGTCAGCATAAACATACATACATCATGCATTATTGATTCACATTCATATTCATATTGCATCACTATCACTCTAGTCGGTCTTGTCCCCAAGTGATAAACGTCCTCCCGCCAGTAAGGTTGTAAGTTCTTTCCTCGTCAGGAAATGTATCGTCTAAACAATATATCCCCCAGTTTATTTCTGGATTGGAGACGGTTCCCGACCACTTTGATAACTTGAACCTCTGAAAGACAAAAAGGCATTCGACAAACGTCACTCTTCACCATTCAAGATGATATTTTCGCTTTCCCGGATTAAGGAAAATCCCCAGCGAAAGCCTCTCAACCGAAAACTATCGGCAATACAGCAGTTTCTCTCCGAAAGGTTTGTTGTCAACAAGGTCATCAGCACCTCCAAATTGGATTACATCACATGGCATTTCTCCAAAAAGATCTCGAAGAAAAGTATGATGTAATATCCCCAAGCAGAAAACAGCCTCTCAGGAGACTTATTTTTCCCAGTAGAGTCAACAAATGACGTCTCCAACAGAGAAATTTATACACCTCTACAGCTCAGACAAATGGGTACCCCCAGCAAGTCTGACATCAAAATCTTTTCCATTAAATGGCGTCTCCCTTAGTAGTAAAACTCTGCGAGAAGTTTGATGAAAACCGCTACAAATAGCATCCCTTGTCAAGGAAGAAACTTGACAAGAAGAAACCAAGACCAGTTCCTTGGTTGAAGACCAAGATCGAGGGGAAGTTTATTTCAGAAACTGAGACCAGTTCCATGGCTGAAGAGCAGGATCGAGGGGAACTTTATTTCATAATCTGAGACCAGTTCCTTGGCTGAAGACCAGGATCGATGGGAAGTTTATTTCACAAACTGAGACCAGTTCCGTGGCTGAAGACCAGGATCGAGGGGAAGTTTCACCTTTTTTAAGAATCATTGCTTAGCAAAAGAAGATGAGTGAGCAAATTTCCATTCATAACCATCGTCAAAATTTTGGGTATTCTGATATTTAATCCTCTTGCACCCTTAATGCCCGAATATCTTCGCCATTCACACCTTCGGGTCCAAGAAGATTAAATAGGGGCATCTGTCATACCCCAAATTTTGACCACCAAGATTTCCCATTATTGTGCAAATCATTGCCACAATATGGATGTACCTTCATGCCTCATCAATCTCCTCAAAGATGATTGAGCATTCACCACAATCAAGAATTAGGGTTTTTATCCCTCTCAGGATATTTAGGCAAAGGATCAATCAAGAAATGACATGATCTTCAACTTTTCTAACCCCTTAAACATCCACAAAGGACCAAGAGGAATCTCACATCAAGAATCAAGCACAAAGTTGTGGCATTCCAAGTGGTTTGAGCCTCGAAACACCCGATGTCGCCGAATTAGGGTTTTGGACGACCGGGGCCTCTAGAGTGAAATTTTCACAAGAGGATGAGCCAATACTTCCACATGTGACTCAATATGCTCAAAATAACCCTAAGAAATCATTGTCAAGGTTAAACTACCCTCAGAGGATGCATTCCGCAAAAGTCGGGAATTAGGGTTTTATGCGCCGAACCGCTCCGGGGCCAAAAGTCAAAACATGACTTTTTTGGCAAAAATGATCCTTATGATTCATATTTTCATAAAATGTGACTTATAATGACATTTGAACAAGAATTGATCAAGAAATCATGATAACTTGTAGAAGGGGTAACCTTGAGAAATTGAAAATTTTTCTAAGTTATTAAGTTTAAATGATTTTGGTGCCTACTTCCAAGGACCATAACTTCTGATCCAGGCAACCATTTTGGATGATCCAAAGCTGGATTTGTAGGTTTTGCTACACTCTACAAAAGCTTCAACTACCTCCAACTCCATTTCTTTATGGATTTTAAGTTATGGAGTGATCAAACTGACAAAAACATGAAAATGACACTTTTTCCAACACTTAGTGAAAATCTGCCTAAGTTATTAGCTTTGAACACCAATGTTCATGAGGATTTTTCAATGGGATCCAAATAGTTTTGAAGACAAACTATGATCACACATGTATTGTATCATATGAGGGCTCTTTAAAAATCGCAAGAGCCTCCCATAACTCAACCTGAGCAGGGAGATATGAATCCCTCAAAATCACCATTTCCAACTGTCCTAAGCAAGGCAGAATTTGGTGTTTTGCTCGATTTTACAAAATTGGACAACTCCAAGCCTTGTCATCCATTTGAACACATCAGAGGATGAAATCAAAGGGGAATGATCTGATCCTCAAGCCTCCAAACTCCAAGAATCTACACATAGCCATAACAAACCTAAAAAGGCTAACAAGGTGCCAAGACTCCAATTTTGTTTCCAAGCATTCAATGGATGCATCAAGGTGGCATGGACTGACACATTCCTAACTGAATGAGTCAAGAATAAGCTCTGAATCAAAGGACCATAGGCCTGTGCCCTAACCTCAAGTCAATGGCTAGAGGAGACTAAAGATTCCCTTAGATCAACTTTGGCCAAAGGCCTGCTGCAGCTGCCATTCACTATTGATGCCAAAACAAACTTGACACACTATAAATAGAGCTCATTTGTGATCAGTTTGAGTACACCAAAGCACTACAACTGATGTTTTCCTCAAAATCTCTCTCTTTAGGCCAAAATGCCTTCTTTTGCAAGTCATCTCTGAGTTTTTGAGTTAGAGAGAAATTCCACCACAGCTCATGATCTAAACACACCCAATATGTTATATCTAAGCTTTCCAAACATTCACTTGTGACCTGAAACACCAAAATCAGAAAATCCATCTCCAAAACCTCAAAATTGGACTTTTCTCCATTTTCAAGCCATGCCTTGATTCAGTCACTTCCAAAAACCAAACCAGGCCTCAAACACACTCCAAATATCATCCTCAAACTGTCCCAATTGGTTTCCCTCATCTGGAACACCATTTGAGAGAGTTGCTATTTTGGTCACTTTGCCACTTTTGCAAGAAAGAGCCTAATACTTGTTCCTGAGGATTCCAACTGGTTTTGATCATCCTAAAAGCTTCTAAGGGATCAATCAAGAGTGTTCAAAGCATTGGATCACTTCTGGCACAAGGAAATTGGCAGATAGCACAAGGAGCTCAAAGAGGTAAGTGCATCATCACTTGAACTCTCTAAATCATGCATTGCCTTGAGGTCCATTGATCATGGACCTCTCATACATATCATATGTGTTGTGTTTGAACCAATTTATCATGCTATTATTGCCTGTACCATGAGATAGCATAGAACATGCAAATCTAGGCCTATTTTGAAATCACTATCGAATTTTGAGATAGAGACATTTTCTAAAAATTCCAAGGGCACCATTGGATTCCTCATGAAATTCTGGGCCAGATGCACCTAAATTTTGTCCCAATCCATGGAGAAATGAGAAAGTTAGAGGCTTCACGTAAATTTCCAATCATTTGGCTCATCAACCGATTGTAGATCATGAATCAGTCGAATTTGATTTCCCAGACGAAGATGTCATGTACCTAAAAGTGAAAAATTGTGATGAACCGCTACCAAGCGAAGCGCCAGAGCCAGGATCCCAATGGGGACTAATATTCGACGGAGCCATCAATACTTATGGAAACGGAATTGAAGCAATCATCATAACACCTCAGGGTACCCATATTCCTTTCACTGCCAGACTGACATTCAAATGCACAAACAAAGAGGCCGAATACGTAGCTTGTATCATGGGTCTCCAAGAAGCAATTGACTTAAGGATAAAAAACTTAGATGTGTATGGAGACTCAACCCTAGTTATCAATCAGATCAAAGGATAGTGGAATACATACGCGAGAAGGTTGTTACCATTCTTCAACAGAATTGAGTTTCATCACATTCCTCGTGAAGAAAATCACATGGCTGATGCACTAGCCACTCTCTCTTCCATGACTGCTGTAAATCATTGGAATGACGTACCTAAGATTTACATAATGCCCCTTAAAAGGCCCGCTTATATCTTCGCAATCGAAGCGGTCATAGATGACAAACCATGGTATCACGATATCAAGTGCTTCTTTCAAAGACAAGAGTACCTGCCTAGGGCATCAAGAAAAGATAGGAAGACTCTCATAAGACTGGATGACAACTTCTTCCTGAACGGTGATACACTCTATAAGAGAAACTTTGACATGGTTTTGCTCAGATGCGTAGACAGACAAGAAGAAAACATGCTGATGAAAGAAATTCACGAAGGATCCTTTGGTACTCATGCCAATGGACACACAATGACAAGAAAATTTTTGAGAGCAGGATATTATTGGCTGACAATGGAATCCGATTGCTACAAGTACATGAGGAGGTGTCACAAGTGTCAGATATACGCTGAAAAAATCCATGTACCGCCAACGCATCTCAAAGTTCTTTCTTCTCCATGGCCTTTTTCTATATGGGGAATCGATATGATTGGCATGATTGAACCCAAAGCTTCGAACGGACATCGGTTCATCCTTGTAGCCATTGACTACTTCACCAAATGGGTCTAAGTAGAGTCATACGCCAATGTGACCCGACAAGTAGTTGTCGGATTTATCAAGAACATTCTCATCTGCCGTTGTGGTGTTTCGAGCCAGATCATTACGGATAATGGATCCAACTTGAACAACAAGATGATGAAATAGTTGTGTGCCGAGTTCAAGATCGAACACCATAACACATCTCCTTACTGGCCTAACAAGAATATCAAGAAAATCGTTCAAAAGATGGTTGTAACCTACAAAGATTGGCATGAGATGCTACCCTTTGCTCTTCACGGTTATCGCACATATGTCTGCACTTCAACAGGGGCAACCCCTTTCTCTCTGGTATATGGCATGGAAGTAGTGCTCCCCATAGAAGTAGAGATACCATCAATCAGGGTATTGATGGAAGCCAAGCTAACAGAAGCTGAATGGTGCCAAAGCAGGCACGATGAACTGAACCTAATCGAAGAAAAGAGAATGACAACTTTATGTCACGGTCAGCAATATCAGCAAAGAATGAAGAAACCATTTGACAAAAAGGTCCGACCCCGCGTCTTCAGAAAAGGAGACCTCGTGCTCAAGAAGGTACAATCATTCCTCACTGATCCCAAAGGCAAATGGACTCCGAATTATGACGGCCCCTACGTGGTCAAAAAAGCCTTTTCAAGCGGCGCCTTGAGACCCGCAACCATGGATGGAGAGGAGTTTAGCTACCCCAAGAATGTTGATGTAGTCAAGAAATACTTCGCCCAAATAAAAAAAATGTCTCGGTAGATTGAAAACCCGAAAGAGCGGTCCAGGCAAAAATTAGAGACACAAGCAAAAATCATCCTGATGGATTGAAAACCTCAAAAGGAAATCTAGGCAAAAATTAGGGATTCATGGCAAGTAACTACGTCCAACAAGGTTAAAACCCCATCGATAACACCATCCGTCGGATAAACTTCAGTAAAGGCCACCTTCGACAGAAGCTCAGAATGTCCAGAATTCACAGTTGGTAGAAGGATAGTGGTCGTTATGTTTCAATGTAGCCCCTTTCCCTTTAAATTACCATTTTCTAAACTTTGTAATGCTCTATGGGATCACGCGCTTGGATGATCACCATTCTATCAATAAAATTTGAGCCCTGGTGCTTTTGTTTGTAATCCTCATTTATTTTACTTTACAAAATGACATTTTTAACATGATCAACGATTCTTGAAACAAAACAAAAATGAATTTACTTGTCAAATTTTCTTCTGCTTTTAAAATAAAGATGGCAATTCTTCTTTACTACTGAACACAAAAAGGAACATCAAAGGCTTCTTCGAAAGTGATTAAACCTCAAAATGCATAATCAAAGTACTCCTTCTAAACCGGTACGCCTGAATAAAGGATCAACTATTTCAGATGCAATGTCCCATCTGATATCCTATCATACCCCAAATTTTGACCATTAGATTTCCCATCATTGTGCAAATCATTACCACAATATGAATGTACCATTAAACCTCATCAATCTCCTCAAGGATTGTTGAGCATTTACTACAATCAAGAATTAGGGTTTTTGAGAACTCTCAGAGCACTCAGACAAAGGATCAATCAAGAATGGACATGATCTTCAACTTGTCTAGCCTCTCAAACACCCATAAAGGATCAAGAGGTCTCCCACATCAAGAATAAAGCACAAGGTTGCAACATTCCAAGTGGATCAAGCCTCAAGATCGCCAGTGTCACCAAATTAGGGTTTTGGTCGACCAAGGCCTCCAGATGGAAATTTTCCTCTAGGAATGAGCCAATACTTCAAAACATGATCCAAAATGATCCAAGGGACCTCATGGATCTAATCATCAAGTCAAAATAGTCTTAGGGGATGCATTCACCAAAAATCAGGAATTAGGGTTTCTTGACCTAATTCACCCCTAAGTTGACTTTTGAGGAAAGACATGAACCAAGACCTAAAGACATGATTTGAGGGCCTCAAACACACCCCCATTAATCCATTTACAACAATGGATTGATCCAAGAAGCTTGATTCACAAGTTTCAAATTCATTTAGACCATAATTAGGGTTTTGAGGAAAAAGTCAACTGTACCTTTGACTTTGGACCAAGACATGCTCCCAAACATTGGGACATGATTCAAGACACCCTAAAACACCTATGGAATCCATCCATTAGGTTTGAATTAGGTCAAGAACTTGATTGCATGGAGGATCACACAGTTTGGAATTCATCTGACAAAAAGTTAACTGTGCCCAAAATCAAGTTTGACTTTTTGAATTTTTTCACAAATATGGCTCCCCTAAGTCAAAAACAATGTTAGTGTATGGTTTTGATCATCATTCATCAAGAAAAATCAAGAAAAGTGAGGTTTCTTGCAAAAGGGGCAACCATAAGAAACTTAAAATTTTCTAAGTTATGGAACAAAATGGATTTGGTACCAACTTTGCAAGGTCATAACTCCCAAACCCTAAGGCCTTTTTCTTCCATCCAAAGCTCAAATGAAAGTTCACATGACTTACCTCAAAAGTGTCAACTACATGAGATTCCAAATCCTCATGGATTTTGAGTTATGGATTGATCAAAATCACAAAAAGTGAAAATGACCACTTTTTCCAACACTTAGTGAAATTTTAAAGTCAGAATCTGTTTCATTTTTCACCAAATTTTGTGCCATTTTTTATCATGATCCAAGCTAAACCAGGTCCATTGGTGGACATCAAAGTTAAAGTATGTCATGAGAGTTTTCCAAAGAGTACAAGAACTCCCATTGATTCAACTTAATCAAGGAGTTATGAACCTCACAACATACCTTGCTCAAACTGATTTTTAAGACAGATTTGGTGTATTTTTTGTGCCACACGATTTCCATTTTAAATTATGTCATCTTGCAAGCTTTGTCCTCTTCCAAGATCAGAGGGAATCTTGATGACTCACTTGATAATTTCAAGCTTGGACCATTGAGTCAAGGATCCTATCCTTTGGCATGTGATCATTCAAGTTTCAATTCCAAAAACTTCAACTTTGTCATTTGGAATTGATGTGGTGCTTAGAGCTATCATGAACCTGAACATATCAGTCCATTTGAGTCAAGGTTATTGCAAAGATCAGAAGACCTAGAGCTACAAAGATCAGCTCTAGTCAATGGCCAATTGAAGACTTGGTTCCTTGGCATTTAAGAAAGTGATACATGGGCATATCCATTGGATAATAGAGTGATCCCTCATCCAACACTATTCCTTCAAAAACAAAACTCCTCTACTATAAATAGAGGTCATTTCTGATGTTTCAAACCACACCAAAACAATACCAAAGCTTTGTTTTCTCACTCTCCCTCTCTTACTTCAATTTCAAGTCACATTGGAGCAATTTGGGAATTCTTGAAACCAGAGCAAAAACCACTCAAATAACCATCCAAACACATCATAAATCATCCATTGGATGTGTTCAAACCTTCATCCTCATTGTACAACATCAAAATCAGAAAGTCAACCTCCAAAACCTCAAATTTTGACTTTTATGCATTTTTCAAGCCATGTCTTGATCCAATCACTTTCAAGACTAGCTAACCCTTCAAATACTCTCCAAATATCATCCTCAAACTGTCCCAACAGGTTTCCCTCAACTGTAACAACATTTGAGTGAGTTACCATTTTGGTCATTTTTGCCACTTTTGCAAGAAAAAGCCAATTCTTGTTCGTCAGGTTTCCAGTTAATTTTGATCATCCTTAAAGCTTCTAAGGGATCAATCAAGAGTGTCTAAAGCATTGGATTACTTCTGACTCAAGCATCTTGACAGTTAGCACAAGGAGTTTCAAGAGGTAAGTGCATCACAACTTGAACTCTTAAAATATGCATTGCTTTGATGTCCATTGATCATAAACATGTCATATATATCAAATGTGTTGTGTTTGAACCAATTTACCATGCTATTGTTGCTTGTATGATAAGATAACATAGAACTTGCAAATCTTGGCCTATTTTGAAACCACTATCGGGTTTTAAAATAGGAGCATCTGTAGAAAATTCTAAAAGCACCATTGGATTCCTCATGAAATTCTAGGCAGGATCCATCTAAATTTCATCTAATTTCATGGATAATTGAGGGAGATATGATCCTTCTTGCAAATCACCAAAACTTGGTTTTTTGCCTTGGTCAGACGTAGAATTCAGGTCACCCTTATGTATTCATGGGGTGGTTTTGATACGCGGATGTATCACCACCCCACTGGTAGCAGCGCGCTTGTGTTTGGTTGGAGGCCGTGGGTACAAGACCCACCTAGACCATTTTGGCTATTTCCCTCATTTTGCTATTTTTCTCATTTTTCATGTTTTTATTAATTAATCTCAAAATTAATTTCTCTCTCAATTTTAATTATTTTTTATTGGTTCTTTCTTTGAAAATTCACAAAAAATGTTGAAATATTTTATTCCACAAAAAAATTGAATTTATATTATTTATTTAATATAGTTTGAATTTTTGTAATTAATTTCATTTCTTTATTTTCAAACATTTAAAAAATGAAATTTCCACCTTGATCTTTCAAAACTAATTGATTTTCAAGCCTTCATGTGATTAAACATGATTTTCCAAAATATTTTTCAAAGCTTACCACTTATTTTTAAATATATTTGGTATTTTATATTTAATTTCCTTTGAAAATAATATTATATTAATTAAAATTAGGGTTTCCCTCAATTTTAATTTTTCAAACTTCATTTGAAACACTTATGGGCCTCTAATAGAGTGTAAGACCCAACCCCCTTTGTACATAAATAATTTGGGCCTCAGTCTTTGTATAAGTCCCGATACGATTTTCAAAACAACGGTGCGATCACTATTTTTCATCTGGGTCTCTCCCTGAGTTATAAGTCCCATTCTCTCTTCTTTTTAAAATAATTTGGGCCTCTTGATAGAGTGTAAGTCACATCCCTTTGTAAATAAACCATTTTTGGGCCTGAGTCATTGTATAAGTCCCAATACGATTTTAAAAATCTCGGCGCGATCGTCATTTTCAAACAATTTTCATTTGGGCCTCCCTTTCGTTGTAAGTGTAATACCTCAAAATTTGCCCTCATGTTTTCTCAATAAATTGGTCTATGCTTTACTCATTTGCATTCCATAGTAGGTCATGAGTTGCATATCATTGGTTACAAGGCATGGTGTCTAGTGCTTCAAGGGTTGGTAATCCATAGCAAGAGAACAAGCCTCAAGGGTCTCTTATATCATATATCCTCTCACTTTGATCCCACAAGGCATTAGAAGTTGGGAATTCATTAAGAAGATTGGATAGTGCACCATCTCCTACACAAAGCAGTCTAAAATTGGGATATGACCCTCAAATGGGCAAGCTCTTTGAGTTTTTATCACCTCCAAATATCATATCTCATCTTTGTTAGAAAGGATATACATCATATTCAGAGGAATTTGGATTTGGAATATGTGTTATTTCCTCCTAACCAGAGGGTACCAAAATTAGGGTTTGACATAAAATCAGTTTATTTATGATTTTTTGGACAAAACTTGATCTCGTGGTATTCCCTATGTTCCTATGTGTATGTGGATGGAAAATGGCTCATCAATTGGTTTCAGAAAGGTTTCAATTGGTCAGAGGATTCAAAATCAGGAGAATTGGGAAAAAGTCAACTGTGTAGGGGAAAAAGTCAACTCCTGACTTTTTGAGGTCAAAATCATGAAATTCAAGTTACATATGTTCATTTGATAAGATTTGATCAAGAAATGGTGGAGGAATCATGGAAAATCAAGAAATGCACAAAGTTTCCATTTTTGGAAATTTAGGATTTCCAAAAATGGCAAGTTTGGACCATTTTGCACCACACTTTGAGGCTCTCTTTCTTCAAGATAAAAGCTCCAAACCTCAGGCCCAAATTGAGCCAATTAAAGTTCATGTTCTAAGCTTCAAATCCATATAAAGAACTCTTCCATTGGATCAAAATTGAGAGAGTTATGATCCATCAAAGTTTGACAAAACTAGGTCAAAAACCAAGTCATGGCAAGGCAAGTTCAGGCCCATGCGCCATAATTTTGTCAAACACTTGGTGTGCAAAATGTCCAGCCACTTTTCTCAATGATGGAAGCTCCAAATGAAAAAATGTTGAACATCAAAGTTGTTCATCTCAATGTCCTCTTCAACTTTTATGTTGGACTTTTTTCCATTTGAGCAAGTTATGATGGAGTTATAAGGGTCCAAAGTTGATGTGTTCGTGCTGAAATTTTACAAGTCATGTTGCCATGCATACACCAGGTCACGCGCCCATGAAGATCAGAGTTGAACCTTGATGTTTAGAGTTGTTTTCTATCCTCTTTCAAGCTCTATTTAATCCAATTTCCAACACCAATCATGTTCTATCGTAGTTCCTCTTTCTAATGACACAAAAAGCTCATCATTTCATGCACTAACATGAGAGAATTTTATCACCAAACTTCCTTGTTTTAGTTGGTATCAAGCTGCTATAAAATCAGAAAAAATAACATTGTTGTTGTTGTTAATTCAAATATTCACACGCACGCTACACACCAGTTCACCTTTTCCTCTTTAAGCTAAACATCTCCTTACATCACCACCATCCACTTTAAACCTCACCATACACTTCATGAACTCACCCACACCTTAACCAACCCTTCACAACTCACCCCCTAACTAACTCAACTCAGTTAGTTAGGTTGGACTCAGTTAACCCAACTCCAACTCATTTAACCAACTCAACTAACCACCATGGTTACCATTTTAACTCAACATATATAATGAAAAACTCACACAATTTCACTCTCTCTCTCTCTCTCTCATTTTTCCACATTCTCAAAAATTATTCTCAATCATTCTCTCTATTCTCTCTCTAATCTCACACATTTCTCACATTTTCATCACAATCTCTCAAGAAATCTCAAGTTTCTCTCTCACTCTCAAGAGTTCAGATTAGGATTTTGCTCTCATTTCTCCATCATTTTCGAAGATTCTTTGAGCTGCATCACCTCCATAACTTCCTCTTTCTACTGTATGCATTGGATTTGCTTGAATCCACCATTGAAAAAATCTCAAGTTTCACTCATCACTCCAAATTCCTACTCTAATCAAGCATAGGATCTGGTTTTAGCCTTTATTTGGCTCAAAGTGTTGATTTGAAGATCTTGCAAGAAGTTTTTGGATTTCTAAAACACAAATTAGCATCTCACAAGGTTAGGGATCTTGAAACTTTTGCTTTATTTCATCATAATTTTAGGGATTTATAATGTGAAATTAGTAATCATGCATTGCATCTGGAAGTCCTGAAATGATGGCACACCATTGGTTGTTCAATTTGGATTTTATGTGATTTTGTGATTTTTGTGAAATTTGTGTTTGAACATGTCACTTTCGTGCCATTTTTCTTGATGTTAGAATGATCTTTTTGAGCTTTAATTAGCATATTCATGATCTATGAAGTTTGGGCTTCAGTTTGGTATTTTATTTTGTTAATTTTCGTTAAGAATTGATGGAGTTATTTGAGGTAGAAGATTGGCAAAAATTCTGCGTTTTATTTGGTCTTTGTATGAGTTTAGTATCATTTTGCATGAATTAATGATGAAGACGCTGATGTGTCCGCATGTCATTGGCCATGTTCTTGGTTTCAATGATTAATTAATTATGAGGTGATGATGGTGAGGAATAAAAACGCGTGTGGAAGCTTGTGATTGGTGCAGCCGCAAATTTTTTCCACTAGCCAATAAGGATGCAACAGCGCATTAATGAGCTGCATTCCTTGCTCACGTGCTCATTTTTTCCTTCCCATATGTTCCAGTGTGAGTGAGTGTATGGCAGCTTTGGTGGTCGTGCATTGTGAGGCGTTGGATTATATAGCTTGATTAATCATACGGTACTGATTGCATCCGCAAATTAACTGAAACACACACTATTACACACGCACAAGCTTAATGGGCTGGCTGAATTTATTTTTCGCACCCTCCATTTTAAAAGCCCAAGCATTTTGAACTAGCAATTACTTTTCCAGTACCCCCTTTTATTTTTTTCCTTTCTTTTAGTCCCTTTGCATACACATTCCAATTTTGGTTTTTTTAAAAATACCACATGAACTCCAAAAATTCCGAAATAATTCACATGTGTTCTTAACCCATTTAAATAATTTTATATTATTTTTAATTCAGATTTTAATAGTGGTGGATCATATTTTCATAATTTCTTTTCAATTTCTTTTTCAATTGAACTTTTCTTTGATACTTGCACGTGTACATTTTATTTCTCCCATTTCACACAACATTTTCAATCCATTCCTTTTGAATTGGTTAGACAACATCTTGAAGCATGTAATATAATTTTCATTTGAATTTTAAGGTCATTTTATCAAGTGCTTTGATGTTCTGATTTGATCTCTCTTTTGAGATGCTTCAAGGTGAATTTGGGATCTTGATTGAGCATGATCCTTGTTGAGTTTTGTGCTATACTTTTGACATATGATGCCCTTATGACTTAGCTGATTGGTTCTCTATTTTCATAATTTTACAAATTCATTTTCTATTTTTTATGCATGTTATATTAGAGGAACTTTTGTGAAATTTTGCTAACATCTAAACTCTAGTTTTAGGTAAGCATTTATGCCATCCCATTAGGATTTGTTTGTACATATTTTATAGGTCATTTGTATGATATTGTAGGTCATCTTTGTTTCATTATAGGTCATTTTGATTGCTATTGGCATTTGATTTGAGTTTATGCATTTTAATATGAAACTTTGGCATGTTTCCACCTCTTATCTCTTCTTGAGCTTCACATATTTTGTGCTTGCATTTTGTATGCCATTTACCTCATTCCATTTGCATCTCATCAATGTTATGCCACTTCCCATATGCATTCTTTAATCATGTTACATGTTATGCATCTCTAATATGTCAATTTGTGCATATATTGAAACATGTTTCACTTCTCCCTACTTCTACTTCTTCTTACATCTTCTATTTGTATTATTGCATCCATGATTGGTATGATAATTCATGCGCATGTTAGGACATTGATAAATGATATATGGTTCTAACTTTGGTTTTGTATGAGGCATTAATGCATGATTACTTTGCATATTCACTTTTTCTTCATCTATTTCTTCCATGATTCACTTCTTTGGTGTTTAGGACATTTAAATGTGCATAGTTAGTATGTGTTTGATACCTTAACATTAGAGAACACTTTTAGATGTAGGTTCTGACCTTAATTGAGTTTCATCTCTTAGGATCCTATTTCATTGGTTCTTAATTGGTTTGATCATCATTTGGTATTCTTTCTTCATTTTACTACTTGTAAATGGTTTTTGAACTAACCTTTTTCATGTAGGTGCAAGGGTAAGTATGTGTGTGGATATGCTTCCACATGCAATTCTCCTTCTCATCTTCTCTTATTCCTTTTAATCATTCACTTGTGATCTTGATAAGCATTTATATGCTTTCCTTGAATAATTTCTTCTTCATCCCTCTTTAAGACCAACTTAACTTCCACCTTGGAAGTAAGTTGCTTATTTTGTTCTTCTTCTCCTTTCTTTTAGGATTAGGTCTCTTAAACCACATTAACCATAGGAACATCCTTATATGATAACATTAGGGTGAGTCTTAGTCCCCTTTAGTTTTCACCTTTTGCTCCATTTGAGTCTCCATCTTTCTCATCTCAAAACTAAAGTAAAAAACACTTAATGATGGCATAACATGTATTGCACTTAAACCTAAAGTATGGGAAATGGAAGGATGAGGGTTTCTCTCCACCTTCCTAGAGTGTTTACCATACGGCCTGTTAGGACGACCATGCGATGCATTCGATCTTATACGATAGACTTGAATGCAATATGTGTTATTAACACAAAGATAATCAAAACACCTCTTTCTTAAAAGACAAAAAACAAACAAACAATAACGTCTTTCCTTAGAGAATTCTCTTCTCATCTCACTCACTCTCGACGTATGAACGTGCTTCTCCTCGTTCTCTCGCAAGACGGTAACGCCTAAGTCTCCATACAGCGAGCTGCAACACCTGAGCTAGAACAGTAGTCGTTCCCTAAAAAAAACACAAACAACTTTCCCTAGGTGAGGGGAACTACGTCGCTCTGATTCTCATGTTCCCGATGAGATACGTAGGCAGTGGGGTAGGGCCCATGCGAGCACTTATTTTATTTTCCCTACATTTGTTCTCTTTCTTTCTCCTTTCCTTTTCCAGTTCTCCAGCTAGCAGTTCCTTTTCCAGCATCCTTTCCTTACACCCTTTGATTGAAGCAGCAAGCGTGGATCCCATCGGGTACAATGGACGCGTGGAGGTGCTAATACCTTCCTCGCGCATAACCGACTCCCGAACCCAGTTCTCTTGGTCGTAAGACCATGCTTTTCCTTTCCTCAGGTTTATGCAGTGTTTCCTTTCCCTCCCTTGGGATAAATACACATTGTTGGCGACTCTGTTTCGGTGCCACTTTCGCGTTTGTACTTGGATGAAAATCCCAGGAGCGACAGCAAGTCCCATTTTTCTTCTTTTTCAAACACTTTTGGGCCTCTAATAGAGTGTAAGACCCAATCATTTTTGTACAAAAATAATTTGGGCCTCAGTCATGGTATAAGTCCCGATACAATTTTCAAAATAACGGTACAATTGCTATTTTTCATCTGGGTTTCTCTTTAAGAATAAGCCCCAAACTTCCTTTTACAAAACAACTTTCCTTTTAATTTAGATTCAAATTCTAAGTTTTATCAAAAATTTCTACAATTTCTTGAATAACTAACCATACAACTGGGGTTACAATGCTAGAGCTTGCACATCTGTAAGTTCTACTTTTTCTTCTATACATACTGGTTTATATATTTCATCTGTATATGTATGCCTGTATATACTTGCTTAGAGTTTTCCCCAGCAATTAGGTCTAGGTTTAGATCAAACCAGTGGTTACTCTTTTAACACAGTCAAAACTAGTTCCCCATAGGAAATTCCAGATACAGTCTTGCCTCCTCTTGGGCTTATACAATATGGAACAGAGAAAGGAATTATTCCCGTTGAAACTTTTCTCAAGACTGTCACAACTTAAAAATATTTGTACAAGAAATTCCTTTCCCCAAAGAGGATTATTCCCGGTGAAACCTCTTTTGAATTTCTTCAAACCCTAGAACTGTTTACTAAAGAAAGGATTATTCCCGGTGAAACCTTTCTTGAAATTTTCTCAGGTTTGGACCCACAGGCTTCCTAAAAGCATCCCCAGCCTCCTCTTGGGCTTAGTACAAGGACCAACAGGCTTCTTAGAAGCTCTCAACCTCCTCTTGGGCTTAATACAAGGACCTGAAGACCTCCTACAGGTATAGAACAGAACTTAGTCATCTCTACTAGTTCAATCCTCCAGAGAGTCAAAATTCCAAAACATCAGACCAGTTTAAGGTTGATTCTCATCCCTTAAAACATCAGCCTCCTCTTGGGCATCATACAAAGTTCACCCTCCAGTTAAAAGTCAACCTCTTCATACCAGTAGACTCAGAAAGTCTCATCTCCTCTTGGATCTCAAGGAAACCCTCAAGTTTTCTAAAAGCACAGGAAAAACCCTAATCATTTCATCAATCACCAGCATAGTTTGAAACCTCCATAGGTTTTAAAACTCAATCTTTAAATGTTCATTCTAAATTCCTCTGCTAGGTTCAAATTACCACTAATAAACCCTCAGAAAAATCAGAACCTCAGGGCATCTGATATTTCAACTCTTCTTCATTCCTCAGCAAGAGTTGATTCCCCAATTTAGACCTATCTCTGGATCTCAATAATCCTCAGCAGAAGCCAGCCTCCTCTTAGGCTTCATATAAGAAATTCCCCTAACCTGCCTCCTCTTAGGCTTTGTATAATGATTTTTCCTCAGCAAAGTTAGCCTTAGTCTTGGGCTTTGTACAAGACAGATCATATTCTCCACCTGAGTCAATTCTTTTAGCCTCAATCTCGGGCTTTGTACAAGAAAGATAAAAACTCTCCCTAGTGGAGTCAATTCTTTTAGCCTCAATCCCAGGCTTTGTACAAGACAGATAAAACTTTCCCCGGAAGAGTCAATTCTTTTTAGCCTCAATCTTGGGCTTTGTACAAGACAGACATAAAAACTCCCCTAGTAGAGTCAACCTTTTAGCTTCAACCTTGGGCTTTGATCAAGGCACACACAAAATTCCCTCAGAGGAAATAAAAAGGTCTTTGTAGGAAGACATTTCTTTGTATATCACACATCAAAATAGACAATAAAAAAACTTTAATCCCAGATAACTGTTGTAAGTGGCACACTTGTTGATTCAAAAATCCAAGTTGTGGTCCCTCCTTTATCCTGGTAAAATTCCTCTTTCATCTAATTGCTATAAGTGGCAAGCCTCTGAGTTATTTACATCCAAGCCAATGTCCTTCTCTTAGCATGAAAGATTCCTGAGGAAAAATGGCATTGCTCAACACTGAGTTAAAGTTTCCTCCTTCCGGACAATTCCCTTATAAAGGAAATTATGGAATTGATGGATTCCATACATTCCAGTTAAAGTAATTCCCCTTTATAACCAAGTACCCAACAACTGTGATGAACAGGTGAGATATCTCCCTTTAGAGATGACAAATTCTCTCTCATTCAAACCTTTAGCTTCAATCTTGGGCTTTAAACAAGACACCAAACATTTTCCCTCCCATAGAAATGGAGGAACTACGATTGCTCTGATTTCCCGGTTATCATTACGGGAATACGTAGGCATAAGATTGCGAAATCTTAGCGAGCACACAAATCAAAAACTTTAGGTCCAGTACCTTACCAAAAAAACAAAAACACTCTCTCAACATTCCCAACCTATAACAGTAAACACCATAAAGTATTTAAACCTGCCAAAGAAAGTCTATGGATAACCATATATACATTGGGTAATTGACAACTTCCCTTTGTATAACCTGACCCCGACCCCCCAATCTCTTAACATTTGTTAAAGAAAACATTTGCGTGCAAGGTTAGTTTTATATATCTTCCCTTTCCTTTCCAGCGCCATAGGATAAATAAGAAATCAGAAAGTAGCACTCAATTCCAACCAATGCAGTAAGGTGGTCGCGTCACCGACAAAAATCGCACGCTACAGAAAAATGGTGACTCCGCTGGGGAGTCCTAGGATTAGAGTTCCTAAGAGGTCTAGGCTTTGTTGGCATTTTTTATACTTTCTACTATATACTATATATCATTTACTGTTATACTACTTGATACCCGTGTTTAATTTTCTGTCAACTGGGAATGCGATTAATACGCATGTGGAAAGTTTGAGAGAACATTAAGATAAGTGGTGGCATATCCAGGAAACGCTTATAGGGAGTGAATCCCGACCAAGCTAACTTGGCAGTACACCGAATCAGTCGAGGTACCCGTGCAGAAGTATCGATGTTGAACGACCGATTGTCGTGAAAGCATTGTCTTTCCTAGTGTGGAACCCATGACCCTGAGGATTTAGTAGACATTAACCATATGGCCATTTGGTAGTACGATGACTATCAGGAATAGTTGATACGCGATACTACACTCAAATGAGATTCATCCTAGAATATTACAGCTCGCTCAAGTGAATCAGCTTGCTGTTAATATCCCTAGGAGGGGTTAATGACTTTGGGAACCTTAGAACCCGTTCTACAGGTACAAAAATTGACCAAAATAGTACAACCTTTGGGGATGGGTAGAGCCATGACTCCATGCTCGTGACGTTGAACCCTTAAACCCATGTTTTCAAATGTTTTTGTTTGCTGCATTCATGCATTCATTAAAAAAACTCTTTTCAAACAAGAAAAATCGTTTTTTTAAAAGAACTAAAACAATAATTGCAAATATCAGAGAGGTTGCGTTATGGATTTCGGTAGAAGAAAGACGCACAAGTTCACCTTCAAGGCTCCAAAACTAGAAGACTTAAGGAAATTGGCAAGGATGATAACCAATCCCGAGGCTTTCAGAGCTAAGTGTGGAGGACTGTTGTCTCTGTTAAGGGTCAATGTAGTTGAAGGAATCCTGTCTATGCTAATTCAGTTCTACGATCCGGTTTACCACTGCTTTACTTTCCCGGATTACCAACTGGCACCAACACTGGAAGAGTACTCCCACCTAATTGATTTACCTATCACTGATCAAGCTCCATTTTCTGGACTGGAAGAAATTCCCAAGGATCAGTCCATTGCAAGAGCAATCTCTTTGGATGAGTCAGAAGTTAGGACTAACATAACCACTAAAGGAGGAATCCAGGGTTTACCGGCTAAATTCCTGATGGAGAAAGCTCTATACTTTGCTAGTATAGGAAACATAACTGCCTTCGAAGACGTCTTTGTTCTGCTCATATATGGGTTATTCCTCTTTCCAAACATCAACAATTTTGTCGATACCAATGCTGTTAAGATATTCTTCACAGAAAACCTCGTGCCAACCTTGCTCACAGATGCTTATCATTCTGTACACTTAAGGAATTTGTACAGCAGAGGGATGATCACATGTTGTGTACCTTTACTCTACAAATGGTTCATTTCCCATTTGCCCAAGTCTGCTGCTTTTTGGGATCACAAGAGTACTCTACGTTGGTCACAAAGGATTATGTCCCTTACCAAATCTGACATAGATTGGTATAATAGGATTTACGAAGGGATAGAGATCATAGACAAATGTGGAAATTTCCCCCAACGTACCCCTCATTGGAACTAAGGGAGGAATCAACTATCATCCAATTTTAGCCCGCCGTCAACTCGGATACCAGATGAAGAATATCCTACATAATGTTCATCTGGAAGGTCTTTTCTTCAAGGAAGGGGAAAATGACAGGGCACTAAAGAAAGAAATAGTGCATGCCTGGCAACATGTTCACAGGAAAGGCAGAGAGTCTCTGGGAAGACAAAATTATACCTCCATGGAACCTTATCTCCACTGGGTGCAAACTAGAGCCCTCAAGCTAAGGATGCCTTACCCTCGCCAAGAAGTTTTTCCATTAAAGGAGTCTGTCCTTTATTTCATGTCTGATGCGGAAAAACTCCAGGTCGCTCTCAAAAAAGTTCAACGTGAGAAGAGCTCTTGGAAAAACAAATACGAAATCCTTAATTTGGAATGTACCAAGATTCAGGAACTATTAAAGGAGAATGATGCTCTGATTGAGATATTAGAGCAGCATGCTATAGAAAGTCAGGAAGACCGAAGAAATTTGCTCCCTCCTTTCACTTGGCAAAGGAATGACGACCCGACAACAGTTGAAGAGCCCCGATCAAAGAAAAGAAAAATACAGGAACTGGCATCTGAGCTCTCTTTAGAGAGGACTCTGGATCCATGAGTTTAGACATTTCCTTACAGCACTTTGTAAAATACTGTACTTTTCCTTGTAAAATATTGCAATCTTTCGAATTCAATAAAAGGGGTCTCCCCCACTGTGTGATATTTGTAATCTATTTGTTGAAATTTCTTTTTGATTAAAACAAAAACTAAAAATATCTTTGCATATCATTCATCATTCTCACATAACGCATTTTTCTTATCCTTGAGTCTCACGTATGTGTCACAATTCTAGAGTCAAACTGTCTCACTCATACAATACTCAGGCCAATCGACAAAAGAAAATGGACGATCTCGAGGAAGAGAACCGAGAGCTGAGAGAAGAAATCGACGCTCTGAAGGAAAGTTTAGAAAAACTTCACAGCAACATGCAATCCCTGGCAGCAGCTCAGGAGCAGCAACACCAAAGGACTGTGATCTTAGAGATTGCTTCTACGCCCATATTGGAGACACATGAGAATGATCCTCGGTATAACATGCCTAAGGGTCGCCCCTGGGGATGCCTTTCAACTTTATACCTGAAGGATATATCCCGCCGGTCACTGAAGACCCAGAAACCGCAGCAGGAATTGATGGACCTGAAGGTTACAAACTTCGGGAAAATGAAGATGCAAGGGTTATGACAGAAACTCCTGAAGGTTACAAACTTCAGGGCACTGAAGCGCCAAGGGTCACCGCTATAATGTCTATACCACAACTAGTGGTACACACTGTCCCAGAATGACAGGTTCCGTAAATAATTTCTGGTGGAAACGAAGACATATACGAAAGTATGGATAAGTTCTAGGAACAATTCTTGGAAATGCAGAAGGAACTGCATGCCATTCGCAGTCAAGACTTATTCGGAAAGGACGCCGCAGACCTCTGTTTGGTCCCTAATGTAAAGATACCGTGTAAATTCAAGGTGCCTGACTTTGAAAAATGCAAAGGCAAATCTTGCCCTCAAAGTCATCTGGTGATATACGCTCGAAAAATGTCTACCCAGATAGAAAATCAACAGCTACTGTTCCATTACTTCCAAGACAGTTTAACTAGTGTCGCACTCAAATGGTACACGAGTTTAAACCGCACCAAGTGTCATACCCCAAATTTTGACCACCAAGACTTCCCATTATTATGCAAATCACTGCCACAATATGGATGTACCTTCATGCCTCATCAATCTCCTCAAAGATGATTGAGCATTCACCATAATCAAGAATTAGGGTTTCTATCCCTCTCAGGATACTTAGGCAAAGGATCAATCAAGAAATGACATGATCTTCAACTTGTCTAACCCCTCAAACATCCAAAAAGGATCAAGAGGAATTCCACATCAAGAATCAAGCACAAAGTTGTGGCATTCCAAGTGGTTTGAGCCTCGAAACACCCGATGTCGCCGAATTAGGGTTTTGGACGACCGGGGCCTCCAGAGTGAAATTTTCACAAGAGGATGAGCCAACACTTCCAAATGTGACTCAATATGCTCAAAATAACCCTAAGAAACCATTGGCAAAGTTAAACTACCCTCAGAGGATGCATTCCCCAAAAGTCGGGAATTAGGGTTTTACGCGCCGAACCGCTCCGGGGCCAAAAGCCAAAACATGACTTTTTTGGAAAAAATGATCCTTATGATTCATATTTTCATAAAATGTGACTTATAATGACTTTTGAACAAGAATTCATCAAGAAATCATGATAACTTGTAGAAGGGGTAACCTTGAGAAATTGAAAATGTTTCTAAGTTATTAAGTTTAAATGATTTTGGTGCCAACTTCCAAGGACCATAACTTCTGATCCAAGCAACCATTTTGGGTGATCCAAATCTGGATTTGTAGGTCTTGCTACACTATACAAAAGCTTCAACTACCTCCAACTCCAATTCTTTATGGATTTTAAGTTATGGAGCGATCAAAATGACACAAACATGAAAATGAAACTTTTTCCAACACTTAGTGAAAATCTGCCTAAGTTATTAGCTTTGAACACCAATGTTCATGAGGATTTTTCAATGGGATCCAAATAGTTTCAAGACAAACTATGATCACACATGTATTGTATCATATGAGGGCTCTTTAAAAAGCACAAGAGCCTCCCATAACTCAACCTGAGCAGGGAGATATGAATCCCTCAAATTCACCATTTCCAACTGTCCTAAGCAAGGCAGAATTTGGTGTTTTGCTCGATTTGACAAAATTGGACAACTCCAAGCCTTGTCATCCATTTGGACACATCAGAGGATGAAATCAAAGGGGAATGATCTGATCCCCAAGCCTCAAATATCCAAGAATCTACACATAGCTATAACAAACCTACAAAGGCTAAAAAGGTGCCAAGACTCCAATTTTGTTTCCAAGCATTCAATGGATGCATCAAGGTGGCATGGACTGATACATTCCTAACTGAATGAGTCAATAATAAGCTCTGAATCAAAGGACCATAGGCTTGTGCCCTAACCTCAAGTCACTGGCTAGAGGAAACTAAAGATTCCCTTGGATCAACATTGGCCAAAGGCCTGCTGCAGCTGCCATTCACTATTGATGCTAAAACAAACTTGACACACTATAAATAGAGCTCATTTGTGATCAGTTTGAGTACACCAAAGCACTACAACTTATGCTTTCCTCAAAATCTCTCTCTTAAGGCCAAAATGCCTTCTTTTGCAAGTCATCTCTGAGTTTTTGAGTTAGAGAGCAATTCCACCACAGCTCATGATCCAAACACATCCAATATGTTATATCTAAGTTGTCCAAACATTCACTTGTGACCTGAAACACCAAAATCAGAAAATCCATCTCCAAAACCTCAAAATTGGACTTTTCTGCATTTTCAAGCCATGCCTTGATTCAGTCACTTCCAAAACCAAACCAGGCCTAAAACACACTCCAAATATCATCCTCAAACTGTCCCAGTTGGTTTCCCTTATCTGGAACACCATTTGGGAGAGTTGCTATTTTGGTCACTTTGCCATTTTTGCAAGAAAAAGCCTAATACTTGTTCCTGAGGATTCCAACTGGTTTTGATCATCCTAAAAGCTTCTAAGGGATCAATCAAGAGTGTTCAAAGCATTGGATCACTTTTGGCACAAGGAACTTGGCAGATAGCACAAGGAGCTCCAAGAGGTAAGTGCATCATCACTTGAACTCTCTAAATCATGCATTGCTTTGAGGTCCATTGATCATGGACCTCTCATACATATCATATGTGTTGTGTTTGAACCAATTTATCATGCTATTATTGCCTGTACCATGAGATAGTACAGAACATGCAAATCTAGGCCTATTTTGAAATCACTATCGGATTTTGAGATAAAGACATTTTCTGAAAATTCCAAGGGCACCATTGGATTCCTCATGAAATTCTGGGTCAGATGCACCTAAATGTTGTCCCAATCCATGGAGAAATGAGAAAGTTAGAGGCTTCACGTAAATTGCCAAAACTAGGTCTTGCCTTGGGCAAGGGCCAGCCATGGCGCCTTGGCCAGGCCTAGAATTTGACACCCCTTATGTATTAATGGGGTGGTTTTGATACACGGATGTATCACCACCCCAGTGGTAGCGCGCATGTGTGTTTGTTGCTGAGGTCGTCAGTTCAACACCCACCCATACCATTTTTCCTTTTCTCTCTTTTTTGCTATTTTTGCTATTTTATGGTTTTTGTTAATTAATTCAAAAATTCATTTCTCTCTCAATTTTAATTATTTTTTATTGGTTCTTTTTATGAAAATTCCCAAAAATTTTAAAATATTTTATTCCATAAAAATTTCACAAAAATATTATTTATTTCATATATTTAGTATTTTTGCAAAGAATTATATTTTATTTGTTTTTAAACATTTAAAAATATTTCTTTCTCTTGATTTTTCAACTTCAAATGATTTTCAAATCATTCCATAAATAAAACTTGATCTTTCAAACATTAATCCAAGACAACAACTTGATTTCCTCACATGTTTGATAATTTTGGTCATTTTAATTGAATTTTATTCAATTAAAATACATTTTCTTAAATCAAATTAGGGGTTTATTGTTTTCACCCTCACAAACCTTTTTCAAAACTTTTCTTTGGTCCTCTTGATAGAGTGTAAGACCCATCCCTTGTAAATAAATAAATTTGGGCCTCAGTCATTGTATAAGTCCCACTATGATTTTCAAAATCTCGGCACGAACATCGCCTTTTAAACAAAAATCAATTGGGCCTACCCTTGTGTTGTAAGTCCCATTTCTTTTCTTTTTCAAACCTATGGGCCTCTCCTTGAATTGTAAGACCCATCCCTCTGTACAGAAAACCTTTTTTGGGCCTCATTCAATGTATAAGCCCCGATACAATTTTCAGATCAACGGTACGATTACTGTTTTTCATCTGGGCCTCTCCTTGAGTATAAGCCCCAACAATCTTTTCAAAACAACTTCCTTTTGATTTACGTTCAAACTTATAGTTGTTATCAAAACTTTCTTTAATTTCTTGAACAACTAACCATACAGCTGTTACAATGGAAGCTTGCTCGCCTGTAAGTATTAAACAACTTTCTTTTACATACTTGCACATACACACACACACACACATATATATATATATATATATATATATATATATATTTGTCTGTATTGCTGGAAGCTTGCTCACCTGTAAGTCCTTCTTTCATATCCTTTTAAATACTTGTCATATATCAACTGTATATATACTTGTATACCTGCTTACAGTTTTCCCCGACAATTAGGTCTAGAATTAGATAGAGCCAGTGGTCACTCTTTCAACACAGTCAAAACTAGTTCCCCATAGGAATTCCAAATACAGTCTTGCCTTCTCTTGGGCTTAAATAATATGGAACAAAGAGAAAGGCATTATTCCCGGTGAAACTTTTCTCAGATTTTCACTATTAGAAAATTGTCAAAGAAATTCATTTCACCCAGAGAGGATTAATTCTCGGTGAAACCTCTCTTGAATTTCTTCAAACCCTAGAATTGTTCACTAAAGAAAAGATTATTCCCGGTGAAACTTTTCTTGAACTTTTCTTAAGTTTGGACCCACAGGCTTCCTAAAAGCATCCCTGCCTCCTCTTGGGCTTTGTACAAGGACCCTCCGGCTTCTTAGAAGTTCTCATGCTTTCTCTTGGGCTTAATACAAGGACCTTGAAGACCTCTTAAAGGAATAGGACAAAACTTAGTCATCCTTTGTTAGAGCAGTCTTTCTAAAGAGTCAAAACATCATACCAATGTTAAGGGTTGATTCTCATCCCTTAAAATAGTCAGCCTCCTCTTGGGCATCATACAAAGATAAACATTTCCATACCAGTAGACTTGGACAGTCTAATACCCTCTTGGATCTCAAAGACATTCTCAAGTTCCCTACAAACATAGGAAAAACCCTGATCATTCGGTCAATTTCCAGTAGAGTTAAAATCCTCACAGGATCTAAAACTCAATCTTTATCCTAAATTCCCCCAGCTAGGGTCAGCTTATCATCAGAATCTCAAGGCATCTGATACCTCAACTCTTCTAGAGCCCTTAGTAAGAGTTGATTCCCTACTTTGGACCTGCTTATGGATCTCAATAATCCTCAGCAGAAGTCAGCCTCCTCTTAGGCTTTGTATAATGATTTTCCTCAGTAAATCTAGCTTCAGAAAGCACTCTCTTGTTAAGTCAACCCTTTTTTAGCCTCAATCTTGGGCTTTGTACAAGACAGATAAAATCACTCTCTTGTTGAGTCAATCTTTTCAGCCTCCTCTTAGGCTTTGTATAAGGATTTTAAAACACTCTCTTGTTAAGTTAATTACCTTAAGGCACTCTCTTGTTGAGTCGACCCCTTCTAGCCTCCTCTTAGGCTTTGTATAATGATTTCTCCAGCTTGTTCAGCCTCAATCTTGGGCTTTGTACGAGACACACAAAGATACTCTCTTGTTGAGTCAATCACCGTAAAACGCTCTCTTGTTGAGCAATCATCTCTCAGCCTCCTCTTAGGCTTTGTATAATGATCCTTCTTTTACTCAGCTAAAATCAGCCTCAATCTTGGACTTTGTACAAGACACCCATAAATATCTTCAGCTGAGTCAGTCAAATATTTTTTAGCCACAATCTTGGGCTTTGTACAAGACATATATAAACTTTCTCCAGCAAAGTCATAATCTTCATAACCTTCTCTTAAGCTCTGGATAAATATCTGCCCAGCGGAGTCAATTCCTCCCAGCCTTCTTTTTGGCTTTGGGAGTTAATCTCCCTAAGCAGAGTTAATTCTCTTTTCAGCCTCCTCTTAGGCTTTGTATAATGATTTTCCTCAGTAGAGTTCGCCTCAATCTTGGGCTTTGTACAAAACAAATCATACTCTCTAGCTGAGTCAATCCCATTTTAGCCGCATTCTTGGGCTTCGTACAAGACAGATAAAACCTCTCACTAGTAGAGTCAGTTTCTTTTTTAGCCTCAATCTTGGGCTTTGTACAAGACACCATATAAAATCTCCCTAAACACTCTCTTATTGAGTCAGTCTCATTTTAGCCTCAATCTTGGGCTTTGTACAAGACACTGTATAAATCTCTCCAGCAGAGTCAATCTCCTTTTAGCCTCAATCTTGGGCTTTGTACAAGACATATAAAATATTTCCCCAGAAAAGTCAACTTTTAGCCTCCTCTTAGGCTTTGTATAATGATATCCCCAAAAGAGTCAATTCTCTTTTAGCCTCAATCTTGGGCTTTGTACAAGACATATAAACACTCTCTTGTTGAGTCAGCCTTTTCCAGCCTCCTCTTAGGCTTTGTATAAGGACTTCCCCAGTGGAGTCAATCAATCTCTTAGGTTCAACCTTTGGCTTTGATCAAGGCACACAAAACCAAAATCCCCTCAGAGGAAATCAAAAACTCTCTGTAGGAAGACATTTCTCTGTGTTATCACTCTTCAAAATAGAAAATCAAACAAACCTTAAATCCCAGATAACTGCTGTAAGTGGCACACTTGTTGATTCAAATATCCAAGTTGTAACCCATCTCTTATCCTGGTAAACCTCCTCTTTCATCTAATTGTTGTAAGTGGCAAGCCTCTGGATTATTTACATCCAAGCCAATGTCCCTCTCTTAGTATGAAAAACTCCTAAGGAAAAATGGCATTACTCAACACTGAGTTAAAGTTTTCTCCTTCAGGGCAAATCCCCTATATAGGAAATTATGGCATTGCTGGATTCTCATATCCTAGTTAAAGTAATTCTCCTTTATAATCAGTCACGCAACAGTTGCGATAAATAAACGAGATCTCTCCTTTTAGAAATGACAAATTCTCTCTCAGTAAAACCTTTAGCTTCAATCTTGGGCTTTGAACAAGACACAAACAACCTTTTAGCTTCAATCTTGGGCTTTGAACAAGACACCAAAACATTTTTTTCCTCCCATAAAAATAGGAGGAACTATGATTTCTCTGATTTCCCTGTTTCTTTAAACTGGAATACGTAGGCATAAGATTGCGAAATCTCAGCGAGCATACCAATCAAAAAACTTTAGGTCCAGTACCTTCACACCAATCAAAACTAAGGTCCAGTACCTCACCAAAATCATCAAAACTCACTCTCACTCTCTCTCTCAAACATTCCCAAAGAAGAAACTTTCCCATTTACAGATAAACACCATCAAGTACAAAGTAGAACCTAATGCTAATCAACCTGTGGATAACCATATATAGGATGGGTAATTGACAACTCCCCATTGTATAACCTGACCTCGAACTCCCCGAATCTCTTAAGTGTTTGTTCAGTTAAACATTCGCGTGCAAGGTTAGTTTTAGATAGCTTCCCTTTCCCTTACAGCTTCACGGGATAAATAAGAAATCAGAAAGTAGCACCCCACGTTCCTCCCATTGAGGTGAGGAAATTTCCATGGCGATAAGGTGGTCGCGTCACCGACAAAAATCGCACGCTACAGGAAAATGGTGACTCTGCTGGGGAGCCAAAGTAGGATTATAGTTCCTAAGAGGTCTAGGTTGTTAGCAATCATACTATATACTATATATATATATATATATATATACTGCTTTTCCTACTTGATGTCCTTGTTTATTTTTCTGTCGCATGTGGAAAGTTTGAGAGAACCCTAAGATAGGTGATGGCATAGACGGGTGGTCTTACAGGGAGTGATTCCCGAATAAGCGATCCTGGTAAACCATTAAATCAGTGGAGATACCTTTGCGGATTCAATGTTTAACGACTTCGTCGTGAAGGAAGATTGTCCCAATGTGGTATCTGTGAAACTGAGGATTTAGTAGACATTAACCATGTGGCCATTTGGTAGTGCGGTAGCTATCAGAAATAGTTAACATGCGATACTACACCCAAATTGAGATTACCCTAGGATGCTACAGCTCGCTCGGGTGAACCAGCTTGCTGTTGTTATCCCTAGGGGGGTCAATGATTTTGGGAACTTAACCCGTTCTACAGGTACAAAAAATTCAACAGAATACAACCTTCGGGGATGGGTCGAGCCACGACTCCATGCTCGTGACGTTGAACCCTTGAACCCTTGTTTTTTAAATGTTTTTGTGTGCTGCATTCATGCATTCATTTAAAAAACTCTTAAACAAAGAAAAAAAAATCTTCTTTTCTCTTCTCTCTTTTTCAAATTAAACTAAAACAATAATTGCAAATATCAGAGAAGGATTGCGTTATGGATTTCGGTAGAAGAAAGGCGCACAAGTATACCTTCAAGGCTCCAAAGTTAGAGGATTTAAGGGGGTTGGCAAGGATAATCGCCAACCCTTATGCTTTCAGAGCTAAGCATAGAGGATTGTTGTCTCTATTAAGGGTCCATGTAGTTGAAGGAATCCTGTCTATGCTAATTCAGTTCTACGATCCGGTTTATCACTGTTTCATATTCCCGGATTAATAACTAGCACCAATACTAGAGGAGTACTCTCACCTGACTGATTTACCCATCACTGACCAAGCTCCCTTTTCTGGATTGGAAGAAATTCCAAAGGATCAAACCATTACAAGAGCAATCTATTTGGACGAGTCAGAAGTCAGGACTCACATGACCACTAAGGAAGGAATCCAAGCTTTACCGGCCAAGTTTTTGGTAGAGAAAGCCCTATACTTTGCCAGTGTAGGAAACGTTACTGATTTTGAAGATATCTTTGTCCTACTTACATACGGGTTTTTCCTTTTTCCAAACATAGACAACTTCGTTGATATCAACGCTGTTAAGATATTTCTGATTGGAAACCCCGTACCAACCTTGCTCGTAGATGCTTATCATTCTGTACACTAACGGAATTTGTACAGCGGAGGAATGATCACATGTTATGTACCCTTGCTTTACAAGTGGTTCATTTCCCATTTACCCAAGTCTGCTGCTTTTTGGGACCATAAGAGTACTCTACGCTGGTCACAGAGAATCATGTCTCTTACCAACTCTGACATAGACTGGTATAATAGGATTTATGAGGGCATAAGGATCATTGACAAATGTGGAAACTTCCCTAATGTACCCCTCATAGGAACTAAAGGAGGAATAAACTATCATCTAATTTTAGTTCTCCGTCAACTCGGATACCCGATGAAGCATATCCCGCATAATGTTCATCTGGAAGGTCTTTTCTTCAAGGAAGGGGAAAATGACAGGGCACTAAAGAAGGAAATAGTGCATGCCTAGCAACACATTCACAGAAAAGGAAGAGAGTCTCTAGGAAAATCGGATTGTATCTCCGTGAAACCTTATCTCCTCTAGGAACAAACTAGAGCCCTCAAGCTGAAGATGCCTTACCCTCGTCAAGAAGTTCTTCCGTTAAAGGAACCTGTCCTTTATTTTATGACTAATACGGAAAAACTCCATGTCACTCTCAACAAAGTTCAACGGGAAAAGAACTCTTGGAAGAAAAAAATACCGCATTCTCAATGTGGAGTGTGCTAAGATTCAGGAACTGTTAAAAGAGAAGGATGCTCTGATTAAGATATTAGAGCAACATGTTGTAGAAAGTCCAGAAGACCGAAGAAATCTGCTCGCTCCTTTCACTTGGCAAAGGACTGACAATCCGACAACAGCTGAAGAACCCCGGTCAAAGAAAAGGAAAGTACCGGAACCAACATCTGAGCTCTCTTCAGAGAGGACTCAGGATCCATGAACTTAGGCATTTCCTTTTACTGCACTTTGTAAAATACTGTATTTCCATTTCTGCAATCTTACAAATTCAATTAAACGGGGTCTCCCTACTGTATGATATTTGCAATCTAATTGTTGAAGTTTCTTTTTGAAAATAAAAAAATTAATATATCATTGCATATCATTCATCATTCTCACATAACGCATTTTTCCTATCTACGAGTCTCACGTATGTGTTACGGTTCTAGAGTCAAACTGTCTCACTCGTACAATACTCGGGCCAATCGACAAAAGAAAATAGACGATCTCGAGGAAGAGAACAGAGAGCTGAGAGAAGAAATAGATGCTCTGAAGGAAGATCTGAAAAAACTTCACAGTGACATGCAATCCCTGGCAACAGCTCAGAGGCAACAACAAAGGACTGTGATCTCGGAGATCACATCTACGCCCATAGTGGACACGTATGATCCTCGGTACAACATGCTTAAAGATCGTCCCTGGGGCATGCCTATCAACTTTGTCCCTGAAGGATATATCCTGTCGGTCACGGAAGACGCAGAAACTGCGGCAGGAACCGCTGGGCCTGAAGGTTACAAACTTCTGGAAAGTGAAGATGCAAGAGTCATGACAGCAACTCTTGAAGGTTACAAACTTCGGGGCATAGAAGAACCAAGAGTCACTACCGTAATGACTATACCACGACCCGTGGTACACACTGTCCCGGAAGGACAAATTCCATAAGTAACCTCTGGTGGAAACGAAAACATGTACGAAAGAATGAATGACTTCCAGGAGCAATTCCTGGAGATGCAGAAGGAACTGCACGCCATTTGCGGTCAGTATTTATTCGGAAAGGACGCCGCAGACCTTTGTCTGGTCCCTAAGGTGAAAATCCCGCACAAATTCAAGGTGCCTGACTTTGAAAAATACAAGGGCAAGTCTTTCCCTCAAAGTCATTTGGTGATGTACGCTCGAAAAATGTCAACTCAGACAAAAAATCAACAGCCACTGATCCATTATTTCCAGGATAGTTTAACCGGTGCCGCACTCAAATGGTACATGGGTTTAAAACGCACCAAGATCGTCACTTTCAGAGATCTTGGCGCTGCCTTCATTCAGTAGTATAAGTATAACCAGGACATGGCACCAGACAGAGATCAGCTCCGAGCAATGTCACAACGAGACAAAGAAACTTTTAAAGAGTATGCTCAGAGATGGCGTGAAATTTCGGCTAAGATCAGTCCCCCTCTTGAGGAAAAAGAGATGACCAAGATCTTTTTGAAAACCTTGAGCTCATTCTATTACGACCGAATGGTCGCCAGTACGCCCTGTGACTTCACTGAAATGGTGAGCATGGGGGTACGCCTTGAAGAAGCAGTCCAAGAAGGACGATTGGTCAAAGCTGCAGAACCATCAAGCAGTACCAAAAGATATGGTAGTGCTTTCCCAAAGAAAAAAGAGCAAGATATTAGTAATATCTCTCTCGGAAAGCAAAGGCGCAGGTATCAACCAGTAGCAGCGGTAACTTCTGCTATCAACCCTGCGCCTTCTCTAACGTATCAACCTCAGGTTGCTCAGAGTCAACCAAATCAACAACAATATCAGCAAAGGACACAACAGCCTCTTCAGCAGGCTCGTCCACAGTACAACAACAACAATCGTAGGACACGACCACCAGGGTTCGACCCTATACCAATGTTGTACGCAGAACTGTTTCCACTACTACTGGTCAAGGGGCATGTCCAAACCAGGTCTCCTCTTACAATATAAGAAATTCACCTTTTTGGTTCAAAGCGGATAGAACTTGCCCATACCATCAAGGAGGACTGAGGAATAACATTGAGAACTGTCTCAGCTTCAAATCTGATGTACAGAAGCTTGTCAGGAACGGGGTCCTATCTTTCAAAGATACTAATCTGAATGTTCAGACAAACTCGTTGCCTCAACATGAGAAGACTGCAGTAAACTTGATAGAAGAGGTTAACCGCAGTTATCAAATTCATGATGTACTCCTATTAGGAACCAATCTGGTCAGGATGACAGAGCGAGTACGGTCATGTACTGCCTCACAATTATCACCAGTGTGATATCTGCTCAAAGAATAATCAAGGATGTTCCGTAGTTCAATCAGCTCTACAAGAACAGATGGATCTCGGATGGATCCAAGATCATCGAATCCGTGAGGTCAATATGGCTCACGCAAATCCCAACATTGTCCAGAACCACAACAATCTGACGATGAACGTCAACTTGGTGGCAATGCACTCAAGGCTAAGTCAATACCATGATTTGCCACGACAAGATTACAATTCCTGTCCGATCTGCTCAATAAACAATCAGGGATACTCTTTTGTACAAGAGGCCCTCCAGCGTCAGATGGATCTCGGATGGATCCAGGATTACCATGATAGAAGTAGCCATTAAGTTAATATGATTCAAATCTTTGATATTTGCTTGATGAATACCAGTTTGGTAGAATTACACGCTAAGCAAGTTAGGCTCGGCTTTCTGGCTTTACATGATTATCAAGACTGTAAAGCGTGTTATGAAGATGACCAAGGATGTGCACTTGTCCAAAGAACACTTCAACACCTGTTGGACCACTGGTGGCTTCTAATCTACTTGGATGAAGCTACACAACATATCAGTATGACTGACGGGAATCCTGGTAGGCATCAGAGTCAGGATGTTCGCTCGATGGAAACAGATCTAGTAAGGTTGCACTGCATACAAAGCAGGCGTGGTCAGGTGCCACCACACAACTATGAGCGCTGTAGAGTTTGCTCAGAGAACAACCAAGGATGCTACCTTGTACGAGCAGCTCTTCAAAATCAGTTAGACCGGAAAGAGATTCGGCCATGTTCAAGTTCTGGTTCAATCAGCGTAATGCAAGACTATATTCCTGATCAAAACAAAGACGTTGTTATAATCTCTAATCATGAAATGACCAAGAACGTATGCGCCATAATTCCTCTACTCCATGAATCAAGAGTTCCTCTTGATAGCAAAAAGATTCTCAACCTCGAACCAATTAAGGCTAGCTATGATGGTCAGGAGAATCAAAAGGCTCCTGTGGTTATCTATCTGTCGGGACCAATACCGTACAAATTAGATAACGCTATCCCTTACAAGTATGGTGCAACGACAATTGAAAATGGAAAGGAAACTCCATTACCCTCTGTCGTAAACATTGTCGATATCAGTCGAGTAACACGGAGCGGCCGGATTTTCAACAGAGGAGTTGGAGAACCCACCAGAGAAAAGGAACCTCAAACAGAAGTTCCTAATCAACCAGTCGGGCAATCCAGTAATCCCGACCTTTCAAAGTACAATGATGAGATGCTGAAGCTCATCCAGAAAAGCGAGTACAACATTGTAGACCAACTGTTGCAAACTCTGTCTAAAATCTCTATGCTATCTCTCTTGCTCAGTTCCGAGGCCTGCAGGGAAGCTTTACAGAAAGTCTTAGAGCAAGCCTTTGTGGAACAAGATGTGACGATAAGACAATTCGACAACATCATCTCCAACATCACCTCCTGCAACAATTTAGGATTCAATGATGAAGAACTGTCGGAAGAAGGCAAAAATCATAACATGGCGCTTAACATTACAGTCAATTGCCAGGATGATGCTCTAGCCAGCGTGCTGGTAGACACAGGATCAACTTTGAATGTTATGCCAAAATCAACTCTGATGCGACTCTCATTTCAAGGATCTCCGATAAGAGGCAGCGAGGTCATCGTCAAAGCCTTTGACGGGTCCTGAAAAACGGTTATTGGCGAAGTCGATCTTCCCATAACTATCGGTCCTCACACTTTCCAAGTCACTTTCCAGGTCATGGACATCTGGGCAGCATACAGCTGTTTATTAGGAAGACCTTGGATACACGAAGCTAGGGCAGTCTCTTCGACACTTCACCAGAAGCTGAAGTTCGTCAAGAATGACAAGCTAGTCATAGTCTGTGGAGAGCAGGCCTTAATCGTGAGCAACTTATCATCATTCTCCTGTGTAGAACCCGAGGAGGTTGTTGGAACTCAGTTCCAAGCACTTTCGGTGAGCAATGAGAATCGATCAGAGAAAGGAACATCGATTTCCTCGTACAAAGATGTCCTCGAAGTGATCAAGAGTAACAACGCAAAAGGATGGGGACAGCTTGTCATTCCTACGGATAACAAGATGAAGAAAGGTCTTGGTTTCTCCTCAACCTGTACTCGAACTGCTACTAACGATGAAAGTTTTCATCCCATTCAGGACTTCTTCCACAGTGGAGGTTTCCTTCACCCAGTGTCTCAAGAAGTACATACCATCAACGAGGGTGACTCCTCCGATACAGATGAAGAGTGGAACTCCTATCTCAATGAGGACGGTTATATGTCTCAGGAAGAAACGCATATGCCATTTTGCTTTCCCACGCAGATTCCGAGATATATACCAAGATCAGACGTCAAGATGATATACGGAGATTGTGATCCTGAGGGATGTCGTGCTCCACCAAACTTATTAGAGGAGGACACTCTGATGAAAGACAACTTCGACTATGACTATTATGACCCAATGGATGACTTGTCTATCTGGCAGCCGTACCCAGAAGACTTGGGGCAAAAGAGTCAGCCCAACGATTCTTATCAGCTGAATATCATTGAAAAGAATACCTGCGTCCCCACCAAGTTATGGGATCATTACTCAAATTATTCCGAAGATATCCAGCACAACGATGAATCTGCAAAGATCTCAGGACAAGAGTTCATCAACTATGCTTTTCCTGAGGTCAACGTCATCGAGAAGGATGACTCCTCCAGTTCCACAGAAGTATGGGACAACTTAGGACAGCCGAGTGGCAAGTACGACTTCTTAGTCAAGTACACCGCTCCTGAAAGCTATCTTATCAGGCTTGAAGACATCCAGCCAATTGGATGGGGAGATCCGCCTGAGAGTGAAAACACTGTGCAAGATATAATAGAAGAGTTTCTTTACGACAACTCTGCATGGGAGGAAGACTCCAACGATCCTGCTCCGCCGGAAATCAGCGTCATTTCTGAGGAGAAACCAAGAAAGAAGGTACCAGACTTCATGATTCACCGAGGAGTTCGTCGCCAATGGGTTACTGTCGATGTCCCAAAAGTCGTCCATAATTCTAAGTAATTATCGTCTTTGGTTTAACCTTTCACCCTGCCCAAGTGAAACGGATGTTTTTATAGGGCTCACTTTCTGTAAATGTCCCTCTTCACTTCTCCCAAAGCGACAGAGTTTTGTTTTATAGGGTTGTAGTTTCAAGAATCGACTAAATCATAAATAAACGTCATTCAGTAATTTCCGCATTTATTGTTGTTTTCACTTTTCGCTTTTTCAGAAAATGGTAATCCTAAAACAACTCAAAAAATAAAAACAAGCATTTTCAACAAATACACTGCACACACTCATGCATTCTCTCTATCTCTTCTAAAAAAATCATCACGTCATGCAGATTACTTGTTTTAAACCCCGTTGAAACATACGATCCAATGCCTTCTCCCAACTTTGAATTCTCGGTATTTAAAGCTGAAGAAGAAGAGGACGCAGAAATTCCAGAAGAGATCTCCCGATTATTCAGGCAAGAGGAAAGTTCCATTGAGCCTCACAAAAAGCCGTTGGAAACAGTCAACTTAGGTTCAGAAGAAGAGAGGAAAGAAGTCAAGATTGGGGCACTGCTTAGTCTGATTGTCAAAGAAAGCTTGATAGTACTTATCAAAGAATTTCTCGATGTATTTGCTTGGTTCTATCAGGACATGCCAAGGTTGGATACCAGCACCGTGGAATATCATCTACCATTAAGACCGGAATGTCCGCCAGTGAAACAAAGACTGAGACGGACTCACCCGGATATGGCTATCAAAATCAAAGAGGAAGTGCATAAACAGATTGACGCTGGTTTCCTCGCCACCTCAGAATATCCTCAATGGTTGGCCAACATAATGCCAGTTCCGAAAAAGGATGGAAAGGTCTGAATGTGTGTAGACTACAGGGATCTGAACAAAGCCAGTCTAAAGGATGACTTTCCTTTACCACACATAGACATGTTGGTAGACAGTACAGCAAAATTCAAGGTCTTCTCCTTCTTGGATGGATTCTCGGGCTATAATCAAATCAAAATGGCGCCGAAAGACATGGCGAATACTTCATTCATCACCCCATGGGGCACCTTTTATTATAAGGTAATGTCGTTCGACTTGAAGAATGTCGGGGCAACCTATCAAAGGGCCATGGCTACTCTATTTCACGACACGATGCACAAAGAAATCGAAGTGTATGTCGATGATATGATTGCCAAATCTAAAATAGAGGAGGAGCATGTGACCCACTTGTCAAAGTTATTTGAGCGTCTGAGAAAGTACATACTCCGCTTGAATCCCAATAAGTGCACGTTTGGTGTTCGCTCAGGAAAACTGTTAGGGTTCATCGTCAGCCAAAAAGGAATAGAGGTTGATCCTGACAAAGTCAAGGCCATTCAAGAAATGCCTTCTCCAAAGACTGAGAAACAAGTTAGAGAATTCCTGGGACGTTTGAATTACATTTCCAGATTTATATTCCTCATGACCGTGACATGCGTGCCAATCTTCAAACTACTCAAAAAGAATCAGGACTGCGTATGGACAGAAGACTGCCAGAAGGCCTTCAACAATATCAAAGAGTATCTGTTGAATCCATATATCCTGTCACCTCCAGTGGAGGGAAGACCGCTGATCATCTACCTAACAGTCTTGGAAGACTCAATGGGTTGTGTACTTGGCCAACAAGACGAAACAAAAAGAAAAAAGTCGGCCATCTATAATTTGAGCAAGAAATTCACCGACTGTGAAACTCGGTTCACCATGCTCGAGAAAACTTGCTGCGCTCTGGCTTGGGCAGCCAAACGTCTTCACCAGTACATGATTTTCCACACTACTTGGTTAATCTCTGAAATGGACCCAATCAAGTACGTCTTTGAAAAGCCTGCTCTCACGGGAAGGATTGCCCATTGGCAGATGTTGTTATCAGAATATGACATCGAGTACCATGCTCAAAAAGCCTTCAAAGGAAGTATTTTAGCTGATCATTTGGCTCATCAACCGATTGACGATCAGGAATTAGTCGGATTTGACTTCCCAGACAAAGATGTCATGATTCTGAAAATGAAAGATTGCGATGAACCGCTACCCAGTGAAGGGCCACAACCAGTTTCCCAATGGGGACTAATATTTGACGGAGCCGTCAACAATTATTGAAACGGAATTGGGGGAATCATCATAACGCCTCAAGGTACCCACATTCCTTTCATTGCCAGACTGACATTCAAGTGTACAAATAACGAGGCCGAATACGAAGCTTGTATCATGGGTCTCGAAGAAGCGATCGACTTAAGGATTAAAAACTTGGATGTGTATGGGGACTCAGCCCTGGTTATCAATCAGATCAAAGGGGATTGGAACACATACCAATCAGGATTGATTCCTTACAAAGATTACACGAGAAGGTTGTTACCATTCTTCAACAGAATCGAGTTTCATCATATCCCTCGTGAAGAGAATCACATGGCTGATGCACTAGCCACTCTCTCTTCCATGATTAGTGTAGGTCAATGGAAGGACGTACCTAAGATTGACGTAATGCACCTAGAAAGGCCCGCTTACATCTTCACGATCGAAGCAGTCATAGAAGATAAACCATGGTATCATGATATCAAATGCTTCCTTCAGAAACAAGAGTACCCGCCTGGGGCATCAAGAAAAGACAGGAAGACCATCAGAAGACTGGCAGGCAACTTCTTCCTGAGCGGTGACACACTTTATAAGAGAAACTTTGACATGGTCTTGCTCTGATGGGTAGAAAGACCAAAAGCAAACATGCTGATGAAAGAAATTCACAAAGGATCCTTTTGCACTCATGCCAACAGACACACAATGGCAAGAAAAATTCTAAGAGCAGGGTACTATTGGCTGACAATGGAATCCGATTGCTACAAGTACATGAGGAGATGTCACAAGTGTCAGATATACGCTGACAAGATCCATGTACCGCTAACGCATCTCAAAGTTCTTTCTTCTCCATGGCCTTTTTCTATATGGGGAATCGACATGATTGACATGATCGAACTCCAATCTTCAAACGGACATCGGTTCATCCTGGTAGCCACTGATTACTTCACCAAGTGGGTTGAAGCAGTGTCATACGCCAATATAACCCGACAAGTGGTAGTCCGCTTTATCAAAAACAATCTCATCTGCCGTTATGGAGTTCCAAGCCAGATCATTACTGATAATGGATCTAACTTGAATAATAAGATGATGAAAGAGTTGTGCGTTGAGTTTAAGATCAAACACCATAACTCATCTCCCTACCGACCTAAGATGAACGGAGCGGTAGAAGCGGCTAATAAGAACATCAAGAAGATCGTTCAAAAGATGGTTGTAACCTATAAAGACTGGCACGAGATGCTACCTTTTGCTCTTCACGGTTATCGCACATCTGTTCTCACTTCAACAGGGCCAACCCCTTTCTCTCTAGTATATGGCATGGAAGCAATGCTCCCCATAGAAGTAGAGATCCCATTAATTCGGGTATTGATGGAAGCTAAGCTAACAGAGGCTGAATGGTGTCAAAGTCGACACGATGAACTAAATCTAATCGAAGAAAAGTGAATAACGTCTTTGTGCCACGGTCAGTCGTCTCAACAGAGAATGAAGAAAGTGTTCGACAAAAAGGTCTGACCCCGTGTCTTCAGGAAAGGAGACCTTGTGCTAAAAAACATACAATCATTTCTCACTAACTCCCGGGGCAAATAGACTCCGAATTACGACGGCCCCTATGTGGTCAAGAAAGCCTTTTCAGGCGGTGCCCTGAAACTCACAACCATGGATGGAGAAGAATTTGCCTACCCCACGAATGTTGATGTAGTCAAGAAATACTTTGCCTAAACTAAAAAAAACGTCTCGGTGGATTGAAAACCCGAAAGGGCGGTCCAGGAAAAAATTAGAGACATAATCAAAAAAATCATCCCGATGAATTGGAAATCTCAAAGTACAATCCAGGCAAAAGTTAGGGATTCATGGCAAGTAACTACATCTGACGAGGTTAAATCCCCAGCAGTAGCGCCATCCATCAAGAAAACTTCAGTCAAGGTCATCTTCGACAAAAGCTCAAGATGTCCAGAATTCAAAGTTGGTAGAAGGATGATGGTTGTTGTGTTCCAATGTATCCCTTTTCCCTTAAATTACCATTTTCTAAAGCTTTGTAAATAATACTCTATGGGATCACGCGCTTGGCTGATTTCCATCCTATCAATAAAATTTGAGCCCTAGTGCTTTTGTTTATAATTCTCATTTGTTTTAGCTTTACAGAATGACATTTTTAACATGATCAACGATTCTTGAAATAAAACAAAAATGAATTTACTTGTCAAAATTTTTCTTCTTTTAAAATAAAGATGGCAATTCTTTTTTGACTGTTGAACATCGAAAGAACATCGATAGCTTCTCCGGAAGTGATTAAACCTCAATGTGCATAATCAAAGTATTCCTTCTAAACCAGTACACCTGAATGAAGGATCAACTGTGTCAGATGCCATGTTTCATCTGACATCCCCGGCAGAGTTCTTACCTCTTAAGACCGATCAACGATTCTCTCTTCCCCACTGGAAATACTTCTCCTAAGCAAGACATAATTGCTATCTTGAACCAATGGTACTTTTCATCCCCCGCAGTGGCCGGGTATCCCGTCGTGTTCATCAGTCTGTATGCCGCGTCAGTTTTGTCAACATAAACATACATACATTATGCATTATTGATTCACATTCATATTCATATTGCATCACTATCACTCTAGTCGGTCTTGTCCCCAAGTGATAAACGTCCTCCCGCCAGTAAGGTTGTAAGTTCTTTCCTCGTCAGAAAATGTATCGTCTAAACAATATATCCCCCAGTTTATTTCTGGATTGGAGACGGTTCCCGACCACTTTGATAACTTGAACCTCTGAAAGGCAAAAAGGCATTCGACAAACGTCACTCTTCACCATTCAAGATGATATTTTTGCTTTCCCGAATTAAGGAAAATCCCCAGCGAAAGCCTCTTAACTGAAGACTCTCGGCAATACAGTAGTTTCTCTCCAAAAGGTTTATTGTCAACAAGGTCATCAGCACCTCCAAATTGGATTACATCACATGGCATTTCTCCAAAAAGATCTCGAAGAAAAGTATGATGTAATATCCCCAGGCAGAAAACAGCCTCTCAGGAGACTCGTTTTCCCCAGTAGAGTCAACAAATGGCGTCTCCAACAGAGAAGTTTATACACCTCTACAGCTTAGACAAATGGGTACCCCAAGCAAGTCTGACATCAAAATCTTTTCCATCAAATGACGTCTCCCTCAGTAGTAAAACTCGGCGAGAAGTTTGATGAAAACCGCTACAAATAGCATCCCTTGTCAAGGAAGAAACTTGACAAGAAAAAACCAAGACCAGTTCCTTGGTTGAAGACCAGGATCGAGGGGAAGTTTATTTTAGAAACTGAGACCAGTTCCTTGGCTGAAGACCAGGATCGAGGGGAACTTTATTTCAGAAACTGAGACCAGTTCCTTGGCTGAAGACCAGGATCGAGGGGAAGTTTAATTCACAAACTGAGACAAAATTCGTGGCTGAAGACCAGGATCGAGGGGAAGTTTCACCTTTTTTAAGCATCATTGCTTAGCAAAAGAAGATGGATGAGCGAATTTCCATTTATAACCACCGTCAAAATTTCGGGTATTCTGATATTTAATCCTCTTGCACCCTGAATGCCCGAATATCTTCACCATTCACACATTCGGGTCCAAGAAGATTAAATAGGGGCATCTGTCATACCCCAAATTTTGACCACCAAGATTTCCCATTATTGTGCAAATCATTGCCACAGTATGGATGTACCTTCATGCCTCATCAATCTCCTTAAAGATGATTGAGCATTCACCACAATCAAGAATTAGGGTTTCTATCCCTCTCAGGATACTTAGGCAAAGGATCAATCAAGAAATGACATGATATTCAACTTGTCTAACCCCTCAAACATCCACAAAGGATCAATAGGAATCCCACATCAAGAATCAAACACAAAGTTGTGGCATTCCAAGTGGTTTGAGCCTCGAAACACCCGATGTCGCCGAATTAGGGTTTTGGACGACCGGGGCCTCTAGAGTGAAATTTTCACAAGAGGATGAGCCAAGACTTCCACATGTGACTCAATATGCTCAAAATAACCCTATGAAACCATTGGCAAAGTTAAACTACCCTCAGAGGATGCATTCCCCAAAAGTCGGGAATTAGGGTTTTACGCGCTGAACCGCTCCGGGGCCAAAAGTCAAAACATGACTTTTTTTGGCAAAAATGATCCTTATGATTCATATTTTCATAAAATGTGACTTATAATGATATTTGAACAAGAATTGATCAAGAAATCATGATAACTTGTAGAAGGGGTAACCTTGAGAAATTGAAAAATTTTCTAAGTTATTAAGTTTAAATGATTTTGCTGCCAACTTCCAAGGACCATAACTTCTGATCCAGAAAACCATTTTGGGTGATCCAAAGCTGGATTTGTAGGTCTTACTACACTCTAAAAAAGCTTCAACTACCTCCAACTCCAATTCTTTATGGATTTTAAGTTATGGAGTGATCAAAATGACAAAAACATGAAAATGACACATTTTCCAACACTTAGTGAAAATCTGCCTAAGTTATTAGCTTTGAACACCAATGTTCATGAGGATTTTTCAATGGGATCCAAATAGTTTCAAGACAAACTATGATCACACATGTATTGTATCATATAAGGGCTCTTTAAAAATCGCAAGAGTCTCCCATAACTCAACCTGAGCAGGGAGATATGAATCCCTCAAAATCACCATTTCCAACTGTCCTAAGCAAGGCAGAATTTGGTGTTTTGCTCGATTTGACAAAATTGGACAACTCCAAGCCTTGTCATCCATTTGGACACATTAGAGGATGAAATCAAAGGGGAATGATTTGATCCTCAAGCCTCCAAAGTCCAAGAATCTACACATAGCCATAACAAACCTAAAAAGGCTAAAAAGGTGCCAAGACTCCAATTTTGTTTCCAAGCATTCAATGGATGCATCAAGGTGGCATGAACTGACACATTCCTAACTGAATGAGTCAAGAATAAGCTCTAAATCAAAGAACCATAGGCATGTGCCCTAACCTCAAGTCAATGGCTAGAGGAGACTAAAGATTCCCTTGGATCAACATTGGCCAAAGGCCTGCTGCAGCTGCCATTCACTATTGATGCCAAAAAAAACTTGACACACTATAAATAGAGCTCATTTGTGATCAGTTTGAGTACCCCAAAGCACTACAACTGATGCTTTCCTCAAAATCTCTCTCTTTAGGCCAAAATGCCTTCTTTTGCAAGTCATCTCTGAGTTTTTGAGTTAGAGAGCAATTCCACCACAGTTCATGATCCAAACACATCCAATATGTTATATCTAAGCTGTCCAAACATTCACTTGTGACCTGAAACACCAAAATCAGAAAATCCATCTCCAAAACCTCAAAATTGGACTTTTATGCATTTTCAAGCCATGCCTTGATTCAGTCACTTCCAAAACCAAACCAGGCCTCAAACACACTCCAAATATCATCCTCAAACTGTCCCAATTGGTTTCCCTCATCGGGAACACCATTTGAAAGAGTTGCTATTTTGGTCACTTTGCCACTTTTGCAAGAAAGAGCCTAATACTTGTTCCTGAGGATTCCAGCTGGTTTTGATCATCCTAAAAGCTTCTAAGGGATCAATCAAGAGTGTTCAAAGCATTGGATCACTTCTGGCACAAGGAACTTGGCAGATAGCACAAGGAGCTCCAAGAGGTAAGTGCATCATCACTTGAACTCTCTAAATCATGCATTGCTTTGAGGTCCATTGATCATGGACCTCTCATACATATCATATGTGTTGTGTTTGAACCAATTTATCATACTATTATTGCATGTACCATGAGATAGCACAGAACATGCAAATCTAGGCCTATTTTGAAATCACTATCGGGTATTGAGATAGAGACATTTTCTGAAAATTCCAAGGGCACCATCGGATTCCTCATGAAATTTTGGGTCAGATGCACCTAAATTTTGTCCCAATCTATGGAGAAATGAGAAAGTTAGAGGCTTCACGTAAATTGCCAAAACTAGGTCTTGCCTTGGGCAAGGGCCAGCCATGGCGCCTTGGCCAGGCCTAGAATTTGGCACCCCTTATGTATTAATGGGGTGGTTTTGATACACGGATGTATCACCACCCCAGTGGTAGCACGCATGTGTGTTTGTTGCTGAGGTCGTGGGTTAAACACCCACCCAGACCATTTTGCCTTTTCTTTCTTTTTTGCTATTTTTATGGTTTTTGTTAATTAATTCAAAAATTAATTTCTCTCTCAATTTTAATTATTTTTTATTGGTTCTTTTTCTGAAAATTCCCAAAAATGTTAAAATATTTTATTCCATAAAAATTTTACAAAAATATTATTTATTTCATATATTTAGTATTTTTGCAAAGAATTATGTTTTATTTGTTTTTAAACATTTAAAAATATTTCTTTCTCTTGATTTTTCAACTTCAAATGATTTTCAAATCATTCCATAAATAAAACTTGATTTTTCAAACATTAATCCAAGACAACAACTTGTTTTCCACACATGTTTGACAATTTTGGTCATTTTAATTGAATTTTATTCAATTAAAATACATTTTCTTAAATCAAATTAGGGTTTTATTGTTTTCACCCTCACAAACCTTTTTCAAAACTTTTCTTTGGGCCTCTTGATAGAGTGTAAGATCCATACCTTGTAAATAAATAAATTTGGGCCTCAGTCATTGTATAAGTCCCACTGTGATTTTCAAAATCTCGGCGCGATCATCGCCTTTTAAACAAAAATCAATTGGGCATACCCTTGTGTTGTAAGTCCCATTTCTTTTCTTTTTCAAACCTATGGGCCTCTCCTTGAATTGTAAGACCCATCCCTTTGTACAAAAAACCTTTTTTGGGCCTCAGTCATTGTATAAGCCCCGATACAATTTTCAGATCAACGGTACGATTACTGTTTTTCATCTGGGCCTCTCCTTGAGTATAAGCCCCAACAATCTTTTCAAAACAACTTCCTTTTGATTTAGGTTCAAACTTATAGTTGTTATCAAAACTTTCTTTAATTTCTTGAACAACTAACCATACAGCTGTTACAATGGAAGCTTGCTCGCCTGTAAGTTTTAAACCGCTTTCTTTTACATACTTGCACACACACACACACACACACACACATATATATATATATATATTTGTCTGTATTACTGGAAGCTTGCTCACCTGTAAGTCCTTCTTTCATATCCTTTTAAATACTTGTCATATATCAACTATATATATACTTGTATACCTGCTTAGAGTTTTCCCTGACAATTAGGTCTAGAATTAGATAGAGCCAGTGGTCACTCTTTCAACACAGTCAAAACTAGTTCCCCCTAGGAATTCCAGATACAGTCTTGCCTTCTCTTGGGATTAAACAATATGGAACAAAGAGAAAGGCATTATTCCCGGTGAAACTTTTCTCAGACTGTCACTATTAAAAAATTGTCAAAGAAATTCATTTCCCCTAGAGAGGATTAATTCTCAGTGAAACCTCTCTTGAATTTCTTCAAACCCTAGAACTGTTCACTAAAGAAAAGATTATTCCCGGTGAAACTTTTCTTGAACTTTTCTTAAGTTTGGACCCACAGGCTTCCTAAAAGCATCCCCGCCTCCTCTTGGGCTTTGTACAAGGATCCTCCGGCTTCTTAGAAGTTCCCATACCTTCTCTTGGGCTTAATACAAGGACCCTGAAGACCTCTTAAAGGAATAGGATAGAACTTAGTCATCCTTTGTTAGAGCAGTCTTTCTAAAGAATCAAAACCTCAGACCAATGTTAAGGGTTGATTCTCATCCCTTAAAATAGTCAGCCTCCTATTGGGCATCATACAAAGATAAACATTTCCATACCAGTAGACTTGGACAGTCTAATCCCCTCTTAGATCTTAAAGACATTCTCAAGTTCCCTAAAAACATAGGAAAAACCCTGATCATTCGATCAATCTCCAGTAGAGTTAAAATCCTCACAGGATCTAAAACTCAATCTTTATCCTAAATTCCCCCAGCTAGGGTCAGCTTATCATCAGAACCTCAAGGCATCTGATACCTCAACTATTCTGGAGCCCTCAGCAAGAGTTGATTCCCCACTTTGGACCTGCTTCTGGATCTCAATAATCCTCAGCAGAATTCAGCCTCCTCTTAGGCTTTGTATAATGATTTTCCTCAGTAAATCTAGCTTCATAAAGCACTCTCTTTTTTAGTCAACCCTTTTTTAGCCTCAATCTTGAGATTTGTACAAGACAGATAAAAGCACTCTCTTGTTGAGTCAATCTTTTCAGACTCCTCTTAGGCTTTGTATAATGATTTCCCCTAGCAGAAGACAACCTCTTCTTAGGCTTTGTATAAGGATTTTAAAACACTCTCTTGTTGAGTTAATTACCTTAAGGCACTCTCTTGTTGAGTCGACCCCTTCTAGCCTCCTCTTAGGCTTTGTATAATAATTTCTCCAGCTTGTTCAGCCTCAATCTTGGGCTTTGTACGAGACACATAAAGATACTCTCTTGTTGAGTCAATCACCGTAAAACGCTCTCTTGTTGAGCAATCATCTCTCAGCCTCCTCTTAGGCTTTGTATAATGATCCTTCTTTTCCTCAGCTAAAGTCAACCTCAATCTTAGGCTTTGTATAAGACACCCATAAATATCTTCATCTGAGTCAGTCAAATATTTTGTAGCCACAATCTTGGGCTTTGTACAAGACATATATAAACTTTCTCCAGCAAAGTCAAAATCTTCATAACCTTCTCTTAAGCTCTGGATAAATATCTGCCCAGCGGAGTCAATTCCTCCTAGCCTTCTTTTAGGCTTTGGGAGTTAATCTCCCTAAGCAGAGTTAATTCTCTTTTCAGCCTCCTCTTAGGCTTTGTATAATGATTTTCCTCAGTAGAGTTCGCCTCAATCTTGGGCTTTGTACAAAACAAATCATACTCTCCAGCTGAGTCAATCCCATTTTAGCCACAATCTTGGGCTTTGTAAAAGACAGATAAAACCTCTCACTAGTAGATGCAGTTTCTTTTTTAGCCTCAATCTTGGGCTTTGTACAAGACACCGTATAAAATCTCCCTAAACACTCTCTTGTTGAGTCAGTTTCATTTTAGCCTCAATCTTGGGCTTTGTACAAGACACCGTATAAATCTCTCCAGCAGAGTCAATCTCCTTTTAGCCTCAATCTTGGGCTTTGTATAAGAGAGATAAAATATTTCCCCGGAAAAGTCAACTTTTAGCCTCCTCATAGGCTTTGTATAATGATATCCCTAAAAGAGTCAATTCTCTTTTAGCCTCAATCTTGGGCTTTGTATAAGACACATAAACACTCTCTTGTTGAGTCAGCCTTTTCCAGCCCCCTCTTAGGCTTTGTATAAGGACTTCCCCAGTGGAGTCGATCAATCTCTTAGCTTTAACCTTGGACTTTGATCAAGGCACACAAAAACCAAAATCCCCTCAGAGGAAATCAAAAACTTCTATAGGAAGACATTTCTCTGTGTTATCACTCTTCAAAATAGAAAATCAAACAAACCCTAAATCCCAGATAATTATTGTAAGTGGCACACTTGTTGATTCAAATATCCAAGCTGTAACCCATCTCTTATCCTGGTAAACCTCCTCTTTCATCTAATTGCTGTAAGTGGCAAGCCTCTGGATTATTTACATCCAAGCCAATGTCCCTCTCTTAGTACGAAAAACTCATAAGGAAAAATGGCATTGCTCAACACTGAGTTGAAGTTTTCTCCTTTAGGACAAATCCCCTATAAAGGAAATTATGGCATTATTGGATTCTCATATCCCAGTTAAAGTAATTCTCCTTTATAATCAGTCACGCAACAGTTGTGATAAATAGACGAGATGTCTCCCTTTAGAGATGACAAATTCTCTCTCAATCAAACCTTTAGCTTCAATCTTGGGCTTTGAGCAAGACACAAACAACCTTTTAGCTTCAATCTTGGGCTTTGAACAAGACACCAAAACATCTTTTTCCTCCCATAGAAATAGGAGGAACTACGATTGCTCTGATTTCCCTGTTTCTTTAAACGGGAATACGTAGGCATAAGATTGCGAATGGATTTGGGCTGGATCAGGATCACAGGATTCGTGAAGTAAACATTGCCCATACACATCCCAACATTGTACAAAACCACGACATCCGTGCAATGAACGTCAATTTAGTGGCGATGCATTCAAAACAAAGTTAGTATTATAATCTGCCACGACACGATTATAGTGCTTGTTTAGTCTGCTCAACAGACAATCAGGGATGCTCTTTTATACAAGACGCCTTCCAATGTCCGGTAGATATTGGATGGATCTAAGACTACCGTGAAAGAAATGACCATCGAGTCAATATGGTTCAGATCTTTGACATACGCCTAATGAATACCAGTCTTGTGGAATTACATGCTAAGCAGGTTAGACTCGGTTTTCTGGCTTCACATGATTATCAAGACTGTAAAGAATGCTACGAAGACGACCAAGGGTGTGCACTTGTACAAAGAACCCTCCAACATCTGTTGGACCACTGGTGGCTTCCGATCTACTTGGATGAAGCTACACAATGGATTAGCATGACTGATGGGACACCTGGTAGACATCAAAGTCGTGATATCCGCTCAATGGAAATAGATCTAGTAAAGATGTACTGCATACAAAGCGGGTGTGGTCAGGTACCACCACACAATTATGAGCGTTGTAGAGTATGCTCAGAAAATAACCAAGGATGTTATCTCGTACGAGCAGCCCTCCAAAATCAGTTGGACCGGAAAGAGACTCGACCATGTTCAAGTTCGGGGTCGATCAACATGATACAAGATCACCTCCCTAGTCAAAGTAAAAATGTTGTCGTAATCTCCAATCATGGAGTAACCAAGGATATTTGCGCCATAATCCCTCTGCTCGACGAGTCAAAAGTCTCTCTTGACAGTAGAAGAATTCTCAACCTCGAACCAATCGAGGCTGCCTATGATGGTCAGAGAAATCAAAAAGCTCCTATGGTTATCTACCTGCCAGGTCCAATACCGTACAACTAAGAAAAGGCTATCCCTTACAAGTACGGTGCAACGACCATCAAAAATGGAAAAGAAACTCCATTACCCTCCGTTGTAAACATTGCCGACATCAGTCGAGTCACACGGAGAGGTCAGATCTTCAACAGAGGAGTTGGAGAACCTACCAAAGAAAAGGAACCTCAAGCGGAAGTTTCCAATCAACAAGTTGGTCAATCCATTAATCCATAACCTGTAGAGAACAACGATGAGATACAGAGGCTTATCCAGAAAAGCGAGTACAACATTATGGATCAGTTGTTGCAAACTCTATCTCGAATCTCTGTACTTTCTCTCCTGCTTAGTTCAGAAGCTCACAGGGAAGCTGTACAAAAAGTCTTAGAGCAAGCCTTCGTGGAACAAGATGTGACAGTAGGATAACTTGACAGTATCATTTCTAACATCACCTCCTAAAACAACTTAGGAGTCAGTGAAGAAGAACTGCCGGAAGAAGGCAAGAATCATAATATGGTGCATAACATTACAGTCAACTGCCAAGATGATGCTTTAGCCAGCGTACTGGTAGACATAGGATCATATTTGAATGTTATCCAAAAATTAACTCTGATACGACTATCGTTTCAAGGAGCTCCGATGACAGACAGTGAGATCATCGTCAAAGCCTTTGACGAATCTAGAAAAATAGTTATCGGCGAAGTCGATCTTCCCATAACCATCGGTCCTCACACTTTCCAAGTCACTTTCCAGGTCATGGAAATTCGGTCAGCATACAGTTGTTTATTAGGAAGACCTTGGATACATGAAGCTGGGGCAGTCACTTTGACACTTCACCAGAAGCTGAAGTTCGTCAAGAACGACAAGTTAGTCACAGTATGCGGAGAGCAAGCCTTAATCATGAGAAACTTATCATCACTCTCTTGTATAGAACCGGAAGAGGTTGTTGGAACCCAGTTCCAAGCACTCTAGGTGAGCAATGAAAATCGACCAGAAAGAGGGACATCAATTTCCTCACACAAGGATGCTCTCGAAGTGATCAAGAGTAAGGACATAAAAGGATGGGGACAGATTGTAATTCCTACGGATAACAAGACAAGAAAAGGTCTTGGTTTCTCTCCAACCTGTACCCAGACTACTAAGAAGGATGAAAGTTTTCGTCCCATTCAGGATTTCTTCCACAACGAAGGTTTCCTCCACCCAGTGTCTCAAGAAGTACACACCATCAATGAGAGTGATTCCTCCGATACAGAGAAAGAGTGGAAGTCTTATCTCAACGATGACGGTTATATATATCCATGAGAGGCGCGCATGCCATTCTGTTTTCCCAAGCAGAGCCTGAGATATATACCAAGATCTGACGTCCAGATGATCTAGGGAGATTGTGATCCTGAAGGATGTCGTGCTCCACCCAATTCAATAGAGGAAGACAATCTAATGAAAGACAACTGCAATTATTATGATCCCCTGGATGACTTGCCTATCTGGAAGTCGTGCCCAGAAGACTTGGGGGAAAAAGAGTCAGTCGAACGATGCCTATCAGCTGAGTAATATTGAAAGGAATACCCATGTCCACACCGAGTCATGGAATCATTACTCAGGACATTTCGAAAATGTCTGACACCATGGTGATGAATCTGCAAAGATTGCAGGACAAGAATTCATTAACTATGCATTTCCTGAGGTCAACGTCATTGAGGAGGATGACTCCTCTATTCCCACAGAAACCTGGGATACCTTGGGACAGCCAAGCGGCAAATATGACTTCCTAGTTTAATACACTGCTCCCGAAAGTTCTCGCATCAGATACGAGGACATCCAACCAACTAGATGGGGAGATCCTCTTGAGAGTAAAAACATTATGGAAGATACAACATAAGAGTTCGTTTATGACCACTCTGCAAGGGAGGAAGACCCCAACTATCCTACTCCACCAGAAATCAGCGTCATTTCTGAAGACAAACCAAGAAGGAAAGTACCAGACTTTGTGATTCACAAAGGAGTTTGCCGCCATTGGGTTGCTGTCGACGTCCCGAAAGTCGTCCATAAGTCTAAGTAATTACCATCTTTGTTTTAACCTTTCACCTTGCCCAAGTGAAACGAATGTTTTTATAGGGCTCACTTTTCTGTAAATGTCCCTCTTCGCTTCGTCCAAAGCGACAGAGTTTTGTTTTATAGGGCTGTATTTCAAGAATCGACAAATCATAAATAAATAATGTCATTCTGAATTCCCGCATTTATTGTTGTTTTCACTTTTCGTTTTTCAGAAAATGGTAATCCTAAAAACAACCCAAAATAAAAACAAGCATTTTTAAAAAAAAAAACACTGCACACACTCTTGCATTCTCTCTGTCTTTGCTAAAAAATGAATCATCACGTCATGCAAATTGCTTGTTTTAAACCCCAGTGAAACATACGATCCAATGCCTTCTCCCAACTTTGAATTCCCGGTATTTGAGGCTGAAGAAGAGGACGAAGAAATTCCAGAAGAGATTTCTCGACTACTCAGACAGGAGGAACGGTCTATTGAGCCTCACAAAGAGGCGTTGGAAACGGTTAATTTGGGTTCAGAGGAAGAAAAGAAAGAAATTAAGATTGGAGCACTGCTCAGTCCAACTGTCAGAGAAGGCATGATAAAACTTCTCAAAGAGTTTCCGGATGTATTTGCTTGGTCCTATCAGGACATGCCAGGGTTTAATACCAGCATCGTGGAGCATCACTTACCACTAAAAATAGAATGTCCTCCGGTAAAACAAATACTGAGAAGGACTCATCCGGATATGGCTATCAAGATCAAGGAGGAAGTGTAGAAACAGATTGACGCAGGTTTCCTTGCCACCTCAGAATATCCTCAATGGCTAGCTAACATAGTGCCAGTTCCGAAAAAGGACGGAAAGGTCAGAATTTGCGTAGACTACAGGGATCTAAACAAAGCAAGTCCAAAGGACGGCTTCCCCCTGCCATACATTGACATGCTGGTAGACATTACATCAAAATTCAAAGTCTTCTCCTTTATGGTTGGATTCTCGGGCTATAATCAAATCATAATGGCGCCGGAAGATATGGAGAAAACTTTATTCATCACCACATGGGGTACCTTTTGTTACAAGGTAATGTCGTTCGGTCTAAAGAACGCGGGGGCAACCTATCAAAGGGCCATGACAACTCTGTTTCACGACATGATGCACAAGGAAATTGAAGTGTATGTCGATGACATGATTGCCAAATCTAAAACAGAATGAGAGCATGTGACACACCTATCAAAGCTATTAGAGCATCTGAGAAAGTATAAACTCTGCTTGAATCCCAATAAGTGCACGTTCGGTGTCCGCTCAGGGAAACTTTTAGGATTCTTCATCATCCAAAAAGGAATTGAGGTTGATCCTGACAAGGTCAAGGCCATTCAAGAAATGCCTTCACCGAAGACTGAAAAATAGGTCAGAGGATTTTTGGGACGTCTGAATTACATCTCAAGGTTCATATCCCTTATGACCGCGACATGCACACCAATCTTCAAACTACTCAAAAAGAATCAAAGTTGTGTATGGACAGAAGATTGCCAAAAAGCTTTCGACAACATCAAAGAATATCTGGTGAATCCACCGATTCTGTCTCCTCTAGTGGAAGGAAGACTACTGATCATCTACCTAACAGTCTTGGAAGACTCCATGGGTTGTGTACTTGGCCAACCAGAAGAAACAAAAAGAAAAAAGTCTGTCATCTACTACTTAAGCAAGAAATTCACAGACTGTGAAACTCGATACACTATGCTCGAGAAAACTTGCTGCGCTCTGGCTTGGGCAGCCAAACGTATTCGCCAGTACATGATTTGTCACACTACTTGGTTAATCTCCGAAATGGATCTGATCAAGTACGTCTTTGAAAAACCTGCTCTCACAGGAAGGATTGCCCTTTGGAAGATGTTGTTATCAGAATATGACATCGAGTACCATGCTCAGAAAGCCATTAAAGGAAGTATTTTAGCTGATCATTTGGCTCATCAACCAATTGACGATCAGGAATCAGTCAGATTTGAATTCCCAAACGAAGATGTCATGTACTTGAAAATGAAAGATTGCGATGAACCGCTACCCAGTGAAGGTCCATAACCAGGTTCCCAATGGGGACTAATTTTCGTCGAAGCCGTCAATACTTATGGAAATGGAATTGGGGCAATTATTGTAACACCTCAGAGTGCCCATATTCCTTTCACTGCCAAACTAACGTTCAAATGCACAAACAACGAGGCCGAATATGAAGCTTGTATCATGGGTCTCGAAGAAGCAATTGACTTAAGGATAAAGAACTTGGATGTGTATGGAGACTCAGCCCTGGTTATCAATCAGATTAAAGGGGAGTGGAACACATACCAATCAGGATTGATTCCTTACAAAGATTATGCGAGAAGGTTGTTTCCATTCTTCAATAGAATCGAGTTTCATCATATCCCTCGTGAAGAAAACCACATGGCTGATCCACTAGCCATCTCTCTTACATGATTTTTGTAAATCATTTGAATGACGTACTTAAGATCGACATAATATGCCTTGAAAGGCCCACATACGTCTTCATTATCGAAGTAGTCATCAATGACAAACCATGGTATCATGATATCAAATGCTTCCTTCAAAAACAAGAGTACCGACTTGGGGCATCCAGAAAAGACAGGAAGACTCTCAGAAGATTGGCTGACAACTTCTTCCTGAACGCTGATACACTCTACAAGAGAAACTTGGACATGGTTTCGCTCAGATGCATAGAAAGACACGAAGCAAACATGTTGATGAAAGAAATTCACGAAGGCTCCTTTGGCACTCATGCCAATGGACACATGATGACAAGAAAAATTCTAAGAGCAGGGTATTATTGGTTGACAATGGAATCCGATTGCTACAAGTACATGAGAAGGTGTCACAAGTGTCAGATATACGCTGACAAAATCCATGTACCACCAACGCATCTTAAAGTTCTTTCTTCCCCATGGCCTTTCTCCATATGGGGAATCGACATGATTGGCATGATTAAACCAAAGGCTTCAAACGGACATCAGTTCATTCTGGTAGCCATTGACTATTTCACCAAGTGGGTTGAAGCAATGTCATATACCAATGTAACTAGACAAGTGGTGGTCCGCTTTATAAAAAATAATCTCATATGCCGTTATGGTGTTCCAAGCCAGATCATTACCGATAATGGATCCAACTTAAACAACAAAATGATGAAAGAGTTATGTGCTGAGTTCAAAATCAAACACCATAACTCATCTCCCTATCGGCCTAAGATGAATGGAGCGGTAGAAGCAGCTAACAAGAATATCAAGAAAATTGTTCAAAAGATGGTTGTAACCTACAAAGATTGGCACGAGATGCTACCCTTTGCTCTTCAAGGTTATAGCACATATGTTCGCACCTCCACAGGGGCAACCCCTTTCTCTCTAGTATATGGCATGAAGGCACTGCTCCCCATAGAAGTAGAGATCCCCAATCCGGGTATTAATGGAAGCTAAGCTAACAGAGGCTGAATGGTGTCAAATTCGACACGATGAATTGAACCTAATCGAAGAAAAGCAAATAACGGCCGTATGCCATGGTCAATTGTATCAGCAAAGAATGAAGAAAGTGTTCGACAAAAAAGTCTGACCCCGTGTCTTCAGAAAAGGAGACCTCGTGCTCAAGAAGATACAATCATTTCTCACTGATTCCCGGGGCAAATAGACTCCGAATTATGACGGCCCCTATATGGTCAAGAAAGCATTTTCAGGCGGCGCCCTGAGACTCGTAACCATGGATGGAAAGGAGTTTACCTACCCCATGAATGTTGACGTAGTCAAGAAATACTTCGCCTAAATAAAAAAATAATAATAATAAAAAAAACGTCTCGGTGGATTGAAAACCCAAAAGGGCAATCTAGGCAAAAATTAGAGGCATAAGCGAAAATCATCCCGATGGATTGGAAACCTCAAAAGACAATCCAGGAAAAAGTTAGGGATTCATGGCAAGTAACTACGTTCGACAAGGTTAAATCCCCAGCGGTAACACCATCCGTCGAAAGACTTCAGTCAAGGTCATCTTCGACAGAAGTTCAGAATGTCCAGAATTCAAAGTTGTTAGAAGGATAGTGGTCGTTATGTTTCAATGTAGCCCATTTTTCATAAATTAACATTTTCTAAACTTTGTAAATACTCTATGGGATGACGCGTTTGGCTGATTACCATTCTATCAATAAAATTCGAGCCTTAGTGCTTTTGTTTGCAATTCTCATTTATTTTGCTTTACAGAATGACATTTTTAACATGATCAACGATTCTTGAAAAAAATGAATTTAAAATAAAGATGGCAATTCTTTTTTATTAGTGAACACAAAAAGGAACATCGATAACTTCTCTGGAAGTGATCAAACCTCAAAATGCAGAATCAAAGTACTCCTTCTAAACTAGTACGCCTGAATGAAGGATCAACTATTTTAGATGCAATGATCCATCTATCTTCCCCGACAGAGTTCTTACCTCTGAAGGCCAATTGATGGTTTTTTCTCCCCCAGTAGGGTCTACCCCTCCTAAGCAAGAAAGGATTACTGTCTGGAACCAATGATACTTCTTATCCCCCGCAGTGGCCAAGTATCTCTTCACCAGTCCGTATGTCGTGTCTGTTTTGTCAGCATAAACATACATACATCATGCATAATTGATTCATATTCATACACATGTTGCATTAATATTACTCTGGTCTTTTTTATCCCCAAGTGATAAAGTCCTCTCACCGATATGGTTGTCAATTCTTTCCTCATCCGGAAATGTATCGTCTGAGCAATTTCTCCCTAGTTTATTTCCGGATTGGAGCCTGTCCTCAACCACTTTGATAACTTGAACCTCTGAAAGGCAAGAAGACATTCAATAGACACCTCTGGAACATCACTCTTCAACATTGAAGATGATATTTTCACTTTCCCGGATTAAGGAAAATCCCCAGAGAAAGCCTCTCCACTAAAAGACTCTCGGCAATACGGCGGTTTCTCCCCGAAAAATTTGCTATCAAATAAAGTCATCAGCACCTCAAAATTGGATTACATCACATGGAATTTCTCCGAAAAGGTCTCGAAGAAAATTATGATGTAATATCCCCAAGCAAAAAGCAGTCTCTCAAGAGACTCGTTTTTCTCCAGTAGGTCGACAAATGGATTTCCTACAGAGAAGTTTACACACCTCTGCAGTTCAGAAAAATTGGTTTCCCCAGTAAGTCTGACATCAAATTTTCCCATCAAATGGCGTCTCCCCAGTATAGCTTGGTGAGAAGTTTGATGAAGACCGCTACACATAGCATTCCTTGTCGAGGAAGGAACTCGACAAGAAGAAACTGAACCAGTTCCGTGGCTGAAGACCAGGATCGAGGGGAAGTTTATTTTAAAAAAAACTGAGACCAGTTCCGTGGTTGAAGACCAGGATCGATGAGAAATTTATTTAAAAAAAAATTGAGACTAGTTCTGTGGCTGAAAACCAGGATCGAGGGGAAGTTTTACCCTTTTCTAAGTAACATTGCTTAGCAAAAGAAGATGGATGAGCAAACTGCCATTCATAACCACAGTCAAAATTTCGAGTGTTCCGATATTTAATCTCTTGCACCTTGAATGTCTGAATATCTTCGCCATTCACACCTTCGGGTCCAAGAAGATTAAATTGGGGCATATGTCATACCCCAAATTTTGACCATAAGATTTCCCATCATTGTTCAAATCATTACCACAATATGGATGTACCATTAAACCTCATCAATCTCCTCAAGGATTGTTAAGCATTCACTACAATCAAGAATTAGGGTTTTTGTGCCCTCTCAGAGCACTCAGACAAAGGATCAATCAAGAATTGACATGATCTTCAACTTGTCTAGCCTCTCAAACACCCTTAAAGAATGAAGAGGTCTCCCACATCAAGAATCAAGCACAAGGTTGCAACATTCCAAGTGGATCAAGCCTCAAGATCGCTAGTGTCACCAAATTAGGGTTTTGGTCGACCAAGGCCTCCAGATGGAAATTTTCATCTGGGCATGAGCCAATACTTCAAAACATGATCCAAAAGGCTCCAAGGGACCTCAGGATCCAATCATCAAGTCAAAATAGTCTTAGGGGATGCATTCACCAAAAATCAGGAATTAGGGTTTCTTGACCTAATTCACCCCTAAGTTGACTTTTGAGGCAAGACATGAACCAAGACCTCAAGACATGATTTGAGGGCCTCAAACATACCCCCATTGATCCATTTACAATAATGGATTGATCCAAGAAGCTTGATTCACAAGTTTCAAATTCATCTGGACCATAATTAGGGTTTTGAAGAAAGAGTCAACTGTACCTTTGACTTTGGACCAAGACATGCTCCCAAACCTTGGGACATGATTCAAGATACCCTAATACACCTATGGAATCCATCCATTTGGTTTGAATTAGGTTAAGAACTTGATTGCATGGAGGATCACACAGTTTGGAATTCATCTGACAAAAAGTCAACTGTGCCCAAAATCAAGTTTGACTTTTTGAATTTTTTCACAAATATGGCTCCCCTAAGTCAAAAACAATTTTAATGTAAGGTTTTGATCATCATTCATTAAGAAAAATCAAGAAAAGTGAGGTTTCTTGCAAAAGGGCCAACCATGAGAAACTTAAATTTTTCTAAGTTATGGAACAAAATGGATTTGGTACCAACTTTGCAAGGTCATAACTCCCAAACCCTAAGGCCTTTTTCTTCCATCCAAAGCTCAAATGAAAGTTCACATGACATACTTCAAAAGTGTCAACTACAAGAGATTCCAAATCCTCATGGATTTTGAGTTATGGATTGATCAAAATCACAAAAGGTGAAAATGACCACTTTTTCCAACACTTAGTGAAATTTTCAAGTCAGAATCTGTTTCATTTTTCACCAACTTTTGGGCCATTTTTCATCATGATACAAGCTAAACCAGGTCCATTGGTGGTCATCAAAGTTAAAGTAAGTCATGAGAGCTTTCCAAAGAGTACAAGAACTCCCATTGATTCAACTTAATCAAGGAGTTATGAACCTCACAACATGCCTTGCGCAAACTGATTTTTATGGCAGATTTGGTGCATTTCTTGTGCCACACGATTTCCATTTTAAATTATGTCATCTTGCAGGCTTTGTCCTCTTCCAAGATCAGAGGGAATCTTGATGACTCACTTGATATTTTCAAGCTTAGACCATTGAGTCAAGGATCCTATCCTTTGGCATGTAATCATTCAAGTTTTAATTCCAAAAACTTCAACTTTGTCATTTGGAATTGATGTGGTGCTTAGAGTTGTCATAAACCTGAACATATCAGTCCATTTGAGTCAAGGTTGTTGCAAAGATCAGGAGACCTAGAGCTACAAAGATCAACTCTAGTCAATAGCCAAGTGAAGACTTGGTACATTGGCATTTAAGAAAGTGATACATAGGCATATCCATTGGGTAATAGAGTGATCCCTCATTCAACACTATTCCTTCAAAAAAACTCCTCTACTATAAATAGAGGTCATTTCTGATGTTTCAAACCACACCAAAACAATACCAAAGCTTTGTTTTCTTCTTTTCCCTCTCTTACTTCAATTTCAAGTCACATTGGAGCAATTTGGGAATTCTTGAAACCAGAGCAAAAACCACTCAAATAACCATCCAAACACATCATAAATCATACATTGGAGGTGTTCAAACCTTCATCCTCATTGTACAACATCAAAATCAGAAAGTCAACCTCCAAAACCTTAAATTTGACTTTTCTGCATTTTTCAAGCCATGTCTTGATCCAATCACTTTCAAGACCAGCTAACCCTTCAAATACTCTCCAAATATTATCCTCAAACTGTCCCAATAGGTTTCCCTTAACTGTAACACCATTTGAGTGAGTTACCATTTTGGTCATTTTTGCCATTTTTGAAGAAAGAGCCAATTCTTGTTCCTGAAGTTTCCAACTAATTTTGATCATCCCAAAAGCTTATAAGGTATCAATCAAGAGTGTCTAAAGCATTAGATTACTTCTGGCACAAGCATCTTGACAGTTAGCACAAGGAGCTTTAAGAGGTAAGTGCATCACAACTTAAACTCTTAAAATATGCATTGCTTTGATGTCCATTGATCATAAACATGTCATATATATCAAATGTGTTGTGTTTGAACCAATTTACCATGTTATTGTTGCTTGTATGATAAGATAGCATAGAACTTGCAAATCTTGGCTTATTTTGAAACCATTGTCGGGTTTTAAAATAGGAGCATCTTTAGAAAATTCTAAAAGCACCATTGGATTCCTCATGAAATTCTAGGCACTATCCATCTAAATTTCATCCAATTTCATGGAGAATTGAGGGAGATATGATCCTTCTTGCAAATCACCAAAACTTGGTTTTTTGCCTTGGTCAAACCTAGAATTCAGGTCACCCTTATGTATTCATGGGGTGGTTTTGATACACGGATGTATCGCCACCCCAAGGGTAGCAGCGCGCTTGTGTTTGGTTGGAGGTCGTGGGTTCAAGACCCACCCAGACCATTTTTGCTATTTCTCTCATTTTGCTATTTTTCTCATTTTTCATGTTTTTATTAATTAATCTCAAAATTAATTTCTCTCTCAATTTTAATTATTTTTTATTGGTTCTTTTTTTGAAAATTCATAAAAAATGTTGAAATATTTTATTCCACAAAAAAAATTGAATTTATATTATTTATTTAATATAGTTTGAATTTTTGTAATTAATTTCATTTCTTTATTTTCAAACATTTAAAAAATGAAATTTCCACCTTGAGATTTCAAAACCAATTGATTTTCAAGCCTACATGTGATTAAACATGATTTTACAAAATATTTTTCAAAGCTTACCACTTGTTTTTAAATATATTTGGTATTATATATTTAATTTCCTTTGAAAATAATATTATATTAATTAAAATTAGGGTTTCCCTCAATTTTAATTTTTCAAACTTCATTTGAAACAATTTTGGGCCTCTAATAGAGTGTAAGACCCAACCCCCTTTGTACATAAATAATTTGGGCCTCAGTCATTGTATAAGTCCCGATACGATTTTCAAAACAACGGTGTGATCACTATTTTTCATCTGGGCCTCTCCCTGAGTTATAAGTCCCATTCTCCCTTCTTTTTTAAAAAAATTGGGCCTCTTGATAGAGTGTAAGTCCCATCCCTTTGTAAATAAACCATTTTAGGGCCTCAGTCATTGTATAAGTCCCAATACGATTTTAAAAATCTCGGCGCGATCGCCATTTTCAAACAATTTTGATATGGGCCTCCCTTTCGTTGTAAGTCCCATTTTTCTTCTTTTTCAATCACTTTTGGGTCTCTAATAGAGTGTAAGACTCAATCCTTTTTGTACAAAAATAATTTGGGCCTCAGTCATGGTATAAGTCTCGATACAATTTTCTGAATAACGGTACAATTGTTGTTTTTTATCTAGGCCTCTCTTTAAGAATAAGCCCCAAACTTCCTTTTACAAAACAACTTTCCTTTTAATTTAGATTCAAATTCTAAGTTTTATCAAAAATTTCTACAATTTCTTGAATAACTAACCATACAACTGTGGTTACAATGCTGGAGCTTGCACATCTGTAAGTTCTACATTTTCTTTTATACATACTAGTTTATATATTTCATATATATATGTACGCCTGTATATACTTGCTTAGAGTTTCCCCAACAATTAGGTCTAGGTTTAGATCAAACCAGTGGTTACTCTTTTAACACAGTCAAAACTAGTTCCCCATAGGAAATTCCATATACAGTCTTGCCTCCTATTGGGCTTATACAATATGGAAGAGAAAAGGCATTATTCCCGGTGAAACTTTTCTCAAGACTGTCACAACTTAGAAATATTTGTACAAGAAATTCCTTTCCCCAAAGAGAATTATTCCCGGTGAAACCTCTTTTAAATTTCTTCAAACCCTAGAACTGTTCACTAAAGAAAAGATTATTCCCGGTGAAACCTTTCTTGGACTTTTCTCAGGTTTGGACCCACATGCTTCCTAAAAGCATCCCCAACCTCCTATTGGGCTTAGTACAAGGACCAACAGGCTTCTTAGAAGTTCTCAGCCTCCTCTTGGGGTTAATACAAGGACCTGAAGACCTCCAACAGGTATAGGACAGAACTTAGTCATCTCTACTAGTTCAATCCTCCAGAGAGTCAGAATTCCAAAACATCAGACCAGTTTAGGGTTGATTCTCATCCCTTAAAACATTATCCTCCTCTTGGGCATCATACAAAGATCACCCTCCAGTTAAGAGTCAACCTCTTCATACCAATAGACTCGAAAAGTCTCATCTCCTCTTGGATCTCAAGGAAACCCTCAAGTTTCCTAAAAGCACAGGAAAAACCCTGATCATTTCATCAATCACCAGCAGAGTTTGAAACCTCCATAGGTTTTAAAACTCAGTCTTTAAACTTTCATTCTAAATTCCCCAGCTAGGGTCAAATTACCACCAATAAACCCTCAGAAAAATCAGAACCTCAGGGCATCTGATATTTTAACTCTTCTTCATTCCTCAACAAGAGTTGATTCCCTAAGTTGGACCTGTCTCTGGATCTCAATAATCCTCAGCAGAAGCTAGCCTCATCTTAGTCTTCATATAATAAATTCCCCCAACCAGCCTCCTCTTAGGCTTTGTATAATGATTTTTCCTCAGCAAAGTTAGCCTTATTCTTTGGCTTTGTACAAGATAGATCATATTCTCCAGCTGAGTCAATTATTTTAGCCTCAATCTTGGGCTTTGTACAAGACAGATAGAAACTCTCCCCAGTGGAGTCAATTCTTTATGCCTCAATCTTTGGCTTTGTACAAGACAGACAAACCTTTCCCCGGAAGAGTCAATTCTTTTTAGCCTCAATCTTGGGCTTTGTACAAGACAGACATAAAAACTCCCCTAGTAGAGTAAACCTTTTAGCTTCAACCTTGGCTCTTGATCAAGGCACACAAAAAATTCCCTCAGAGGAAATAAAAAATTCTCTCTGTAGGAAGACATTTCTCTGTATATCACACATCAAAACACACAATCAAAAAACCATAATCCCAGATAACTGCTGTAAGTGGCACACTTGTTGATTCAAAAATCCAAGCTGTGGTCCCTCCTTTATCCTGGTAAAATTCCTCTTTCATCTAATTGCTGTAAGTGGCAAGCCTCTGGATTATTTACATCCAAGCCAATGTCTTTCTCTTAGCATGAAAGATTCCTGAGTAAAAATGGCATTGCTCAACACTGAGTTAAAGTTTCCTCCTTCAGGACAATTCCCTTATAAAGGAAATTATGGCATTGTTGGATTCCATACATTCCAGTTAAAGTAATTCCCCTTTATAACCAAGTACCCAACAACTGTGATGAACAGGTGAGATATCTCCCTTTAGAGATGACAAATTCTCTCTCAGTCAAACCTTTAGCTTCAATCTTGGGCTTTAAACAAGACACCAAACATTTTTCCTCCCATAGAAATAGGAGGAGCTACGATTGCTCTGATTTCCCGTTTATCATTACGGGAATACGTAGGTATAAGATTGTGAAATCTTAGCGAGCACACAAATCAAAAACTTTTGGTCCAGTACCTTACTAAAAACAAAAAAAAACACTCTCTCAACATTCCCAACCTGTAAGAGTAAACACCAGAAAGTATTTAAACCTGCCAAAGAAAGCCTATGGATAACCATATATACACTGGGTAATTGACAACTTCCCTTTGTATAACCTGACCCCGACCCCTCAATCTCTTAACATTTGTCAAAGAAGACGTTTGCGTGCAAGGTTAGTTTTAGATATCTTCCCTTTCCTTTCCAGCTTCATAGGATAACTAAGAAATCAGAAAGTAGCACCCAATTCCAACTAATGCGGTAAGGTTGTCGCGTCACCGACAAAAATTGCACGCTACATATCCCCGGCAGAGTTCTTACCTCTAAAGACCAATTGATAGTTTTCTCTTCCCAGTAGCGTCTACCCCTCCTAAGCAGGAAAGGATTTCTATCTTGAACCAATGATACTTTTTATCCCCCACAGTGGCTGAGTATCCAGTTGTGTTCATTCACCAGTCTGTATGTCACGTCTGTTTTGTCAGCATAAACATACATACGTCATGCATCATTGATTCATATTTATATTCATGTTGCATTAATATCACTCTGGTCATACTCACCCCCAAGTGATAAACGTCCTCCCGCCGATAGAATTGTCAGTTCTTTCCTCATCCGGAAATGTATCGTCTGAGCAATATCTCCCTAGTTTATTTCTGGATTGGAGACTGTCTTTGACCACTTTGATAACTTAAACCTCTGAAAGACGAGAAAACGTTCGACAGACACCTTTGGAACATCACTCTTCACCATTGAAGATGATATTTTCGCTTTCCCAGATTAAGGAAAATCTCCAGAGAAAGCCTCTTAACCGAAGACTCTTGGCAATACATCGGTTTTTCTCCCAAGAATTTAATGTTAATGATGTCATCATCACCTGAAAATTGGATCACATCACATGGCATTTCTCCGAGAAAGGTCTCGAAGGAAAGTATGATGTAACCTCATCAAGCAAAAAGCAGTCTCTCAAGAGACTCGTTTTCCTCAGTAGGATCAACAAATGGCATCTCTAACAGTGAAGTTTGTGTACCTCTACAGCTCGGACTAATGGGTTTCCCCAACAAGTCTGAAATAAAATTTTTCCATCAAATGGCGTCTCCCCTGTAAAACTCGGCGAGAAGTTTGATGAAGACAGCTACAAATAGCGTTCCTTGTCGAGGAAGGAACTCGACAAGAAGAAACTAAGACCAGTTCCGTGGCTGAAAACCAGGATCGAGGGGAAGTTTATTACATAAGAAACTGAGACCAGTTCCGTGGCAGAAAACCAGTATCGAGGGTAAGTTTATTTCATAAGAAACTGAGACCAGTTCCGTGGCTGAAGACCAGGATCGAGGGGAAGTTTTACCCTTTTCTAAGTAACATTGCTTAGCAAAAGAAGATGGATGATCAAACTACTATTCACAACCACAATCAAAATTTCGGGTATTCTGATATTTAATCCTCTAGTACCCTGAATGTCCGAATATCTTCGCCATTCACACCTTCGGGTCCAAGAAGATTAAATAGGGGCATCTGTAATACCCCAAATTTTGACCACCAATATTGCCCATCATTGTGCAAATCATCACCATAAAATGTATGTACCATCATACCTCATCAATCTTCTCAAGGATTGTTGAGTACTCACTTCAACCAGGAATCAGGGTTTTGAGCTCTCCCAGAGCACTTAGACAAAGGATCAATCAAGAATTGACATGATCTTCAACTTGTCTAACCTCTCAAACACCCATGAAGGATCAAGAGGTCTCCCATATTAAGAATCAAGCACAAGGTTGCAACATTCCAAGTGGATCAAGCCTCAAGATCGCTCGTGTCACCAAATTAGGGTTTCGGTCGACCAAGGCCTCCAGATGAAAATTTTCATCTGGGCATGAGCCAATACTTCAAAACATGATCCAAAATGCTCAAAGGAACCTCATGAACCCAATCATCAGGTCAAAATAGCCTCAGGGGAAGCATTCATCAAAAATCAGGAATTAGGGTTTCTTGACCTAATTCACCCCTAAGTTAACTTTTGAGGCAAGACATGAACCAAGACCTCAAGACATGATTTGAGGGCCTCAAATACACCATATTGATCCATTTACAACAATGGATTGATCCAAGAAGCTTGATTCACAAGTTTCAAATTCATCTGGACCACAATTAGGGTTTTGAAGAAAAAGTCAACTGTATCTTTGACTTTGGACCAAGACATGTTCCCAAACCTTGGGGCATGATTCAAGATACCCTAAAACACCTATGGAATCCATCCATTAGGTTTGGATTAGGTCAAGAACTTGATTGCATAGAGGATCACACAGTTTGGAATTCATCTGACAAAAAGTCAACTGTGCCTAAAATCAAGTTTGACTTTTTGAATTTTTTCACAAATGTGGCTCCCATAAGTCAAAAACAATGTTAATACATGGTTTTGATCATCATCCATCAAGAAAAATCAAGAAAAATAGGGTTACTTGTAAAAGGGGCAACCTTAAGAAACTTAAATTTTTCTAAGTTATGGAACAAAATTGATTTGGTACCAACTTTGTACGGTCATAACTTCCAAACCACAAGGCTTTTTTCTTCCATCAAAAGCTCAAATGAAAGTTCACATGACATACTTCAAAAGTGTCAACTATAAAAGACTCCAAATCCTCATGGATTTTGAGTTATGGATTGACCAAAATCACAAAAACATGAAAATAACCACTTTTTCCAACACTTAGTGAAATTTTGGACATAATCTGTCTTGATTTTTCACCAACTTTGAGGCCATTTTTCACCTTGATCCAAGCTGAAACAGGTCCATTGGTGGACATCAAAGTTAAAGTGTGTCATGAGAGCTTTCCAACAAGTACCAGATCATATCCAAATTTAATTTGAGCAAGGAGTTACAACCCTTGGAACATGGCACCAAAAACTGATTTCTTCCCAAGGCAGATTATAGGTCATTTGCTCGAATTGGCTAATTTGTGCAATTACAAGTCTTGTAATCCTAATAGAAACATTAAGGATCAGATCAAGGCAAAAGATCTTAGAGCCACAAGCCTCCCAAGACAAAAGATCATCATGTATACATGTGATATCTAATGATGCAAAAGCCAAAAACTTCAAAGTTGTCATGAAGCATTCAATGGATGCATCAAGGTGGCATGGACCGAAGCAAATCCAAATGAATGAGTCAAGCCTTATCCATACAACAGAAGACCATAGGCCTGCAAGATTGACTTAAGTCAATGGCTAGAGGAGACTTGAGATTCCTTTTGAAAACCAATGGACAATGGACTGTACCAGCCACCATTCACTATTGCTGCCAAAACAAACTTGACACACTATAAATTGAGCTCATTTGTGGTCAGTTTGAGTACATTAAAGCACAATAACACATGCTTTCCTCAAAATCACTCTCAAAAAACCAGATTTTACTTCTCATTCAAGCAAATTTTGAATTTTCCATTTGAGAGCAATTCTATCAAAACCAATCATGCCAACACCTCACATACATCATATATGAGTGACCCATAACCTTAAAACTCATCTGGAACGCCTGAATCACAAATTCATCCTCCATTTGCTCAAGCTTTTTGGCATGTTTGCACTTGAGGTGCCACAACAAGTTCTGAGTTGATTCAATCCATTCCAAGCCTTCAACCACATTACTTGAGGTCCTTTGAAACTGTCCAGATCATTACACAACATTTGTAATGTAACACCCTTTTCTACCCCACAAATAAACACGGAAAAATACACAAATTATCAGAGTAAAAATCACCTCAGAAGGGTGCACATTTCTCAATAAACTCAAAATAACACATTTGCTCCGTAAACAACGGGTTTTTCCTCAAAATAATCAAAAAGCCATCAAATAGCTGCAGAACCACCATAACCACAATAATCCAAAATCAAAAGGGTTTTCAATTAAAACCATAACAATCAAATAACAACAAAAATAACAACTCAACATGGTTCGACTCAACGACCCAGCCTGATGTTACAATATCAGAGCAAGACCCTCTACATCGACCAAAAGCAAATAAACTCCAAAAGTCCTCGAAGGCATCCACAGCTAAGCCTGATCACCTGCACCTTACCCACGTGGAGGCAACATTCAAACAGGCGGGGTAAGTAATCACAATTCATTATATTCAATATAAATATAGGATATGCATAAAATGGCGTCACCATTATATACAACATCTTTAGGGTTATCACAAGGAAAACATCAAATCACAACATCATAAAATACATCAATGCCAAACAAATGCAATGCACAACAAGACTCATGCATGTGGTACCAATCGTCACAGTCGATGGACACTAGGCCATCACCCTCCAAAGATCCCCGTCATTAGGATCGGTTCCACACAAGAACTGGAGCACGTCAAAATTTACCTCAAATCCACACAACGGGATTGAAGTCTAACATCATCATTGAAATGCTATGAATGCATGATACACAACGTCATTAATCATCATCATAAAAAAAAACAGTTATGTGCATCATCATTCATCAGTTCTCATATTAATCATGTCATCATATATTCGTCAAACATCACAAAACATCATCTCATATTCATCAGTAACATCATGGTAAATCATCAGAAAATCTCAGCACCAAAACATCAAGACAGCACAGAATCATAAAACAAAATTTCGCGAACAGTAGGCGTTCGCTACTGAGTTCGCCGTGCGAACCTGTTCGCTTTGGCGTTTGCGAGCTGCCAGCGAACCCCAAAATCCCATACAAAAACAAGAGGGTTTCCATTTTGTCTCTCACTCGCCACCCTCATTCGCTTTGCGAATCCACTCGTTGGTCGTTCGCTTTGCGAATTAAATGTCACACTTCAGAATTCATTCAAGTATCATCAAACAAATTATCGCGCATTTGCTGCGCTGCTCGCTTTGCGAGTCTGGGGCGAGTGTTCGCCTTGCGAAGGAAACGTTCGCTTTGCGAACCTGCGATTTCAGGAAATCACTGCTACACATCAGTAGCATATCAGACCCAAAAGCTCTTACGATTTCAACCCCAATTACCCCAAAAACATCCCTACAACATTCCTAAGGCCATATGGTAATCAAAGGCATAAAACCTACGACTATTAGGTCAATTCGTTACACTATTCGAAACCTCAAATCACCTAAACCTTCACAAACTCTCAAGATTCTCATAAACCCCATAAATCCCTTTCACCACAAGGTCGAAACAACATCGACAGGGAAAATCTCCCTCAAGGTCTATTTTATCCGATTCAATTCAACCCTTAATAATCGATTCACAAAATACCCTCAAATCATCAGTTTACTCATAAATCCCATAAAACCCACATAAACCTCAAAATCCACTTTAAATACATTGAATTCCTATATTGAAAACAATGAAAGGCAATACTCCTCATACCTTAGATTGTCGATTCGAAGCTTTCTCTATTGAGTCTTTGGAAACCTTCTCGAATCCTCGCCTTTTCCTTTTTCCTCAGAGCTCTCACTTCTTTCCTTCTTTTCATGGTCTAACAAAATGAATCCTATTATCAAATTCTCCTTTTTGTTAAACCTAACTCTTGGGCTTCTAAAATGGACTTTCCCAATAATACCCTCACTAATAATATTATTTATATTAATAATAATACTAATATATACTATATTATATACTATTATTCAATTAAATAACCAAAACTCCCCGAAAATGCCAACGTCAACACAAACCACCAAAATTCACCGAAAATTCACAAATATTATACTCCCTCCGGTCACTATTATAAGCAAAAAAAACACCTTAAATCTTGGTCACTATTATAAGCAAAAGTCATTAAACTTTAGACTAATTAATACTTGTATTACTATTATACCCTTAATTTAATTCAAAAGCATTTAATGTTGAAAGTTGATTCATCAAATAAACTAAGGATATTATCGTAAATTTTACTTTGATTGTACATGAAATCAAGAAAATTAATTATACTTTACTAACTTTCTTAATACATGTGAAAGTAGTTATTTTGGCTTATAATTGTGACCGGAGGGAGTATTTAAATAAATTAAATAAATATTCTTACGAAATTTGGGGTGTTACAAGTAACACCTCCAACATAGAATTCGATCACCAACTGCAAGAGGTAAGCCTGGCACTCTCAAACTCTATAATCCATGCATCATAAATGTATTTTCAAGTTACAAACATGTTTCTGCACTTATGTAGAGTGTTTCCCCTCAATCAATTTCTATGTATGAATCGTGTATAGGATTTCATGTGTTCTTGCAGAAATTAGGGTTCTTGAGTTCATCTTCTGATTTCTCACTCCACACTTAATATAAATGCAATTAATTTATATGGTTGTAATCCTTGTTCAAAAACGAGCAAGTTTCATGTTTACAAAAGTCATTTTTATTAAGTAATCAGAGAGATATGGGAGGTTTTGAAAATCTAGAAAACCAGAGCTCGCGCGAAGAAGATGACTTGTTCTTGGCGCCTTTTTTCAAATATTCAAATTTTTTAATTTTTCTTTTATTTTATTAATTGATTCAAAAATTCATTTCTCTCTGAATTTTAATGTTTTTGAATTGATTCTTTTTTTCCAAATTCACAAAAATGTTAAAATATTTTATTCTACAAAAATTTCACAAAAATATTATTTATTTTATATATTTAATATTTTTGCAAAGAATTTATTTTTATTTGTTTTTAAGCATTTAAAAATATTTCTTTCTCTTGATTTTTCAAATTCAAATGATTTTCAAATCATTCTATGGATAAAATATGATTTTTCAAACATTAATCCAAATCATAACTTGCTTTTCATACATGTTTGATAATTTTGATCATTTTAATTGATTTTTATTCAAATTAAAATGCATCTTTTAATCAAATTAGGGTTTTAATTATTTTCACCCTCACAAACATTTTTTCAAAACACTTTTGGGCCTCTTGATAGAGTGTAAGTCCCATCCCTTTGTAAATAAACCATTTTGGGCCTCAGTCATTGTATAAGCCCCGACACGATTTTAAAAATCTCGGCGCGATCGCCGTTTTCAAAACAATTTTCATCTGGGCCTCCCCTTTGGTTGTAAGTCCCATTTTTCTTCTTTTTCAAACACTTTTGGGCCTCTAATAGAGTGTAAGACCCATCCTTCTTGTAAATACAATAATTTGGGCCTCAGTCATTGTATAAGTCCCTCTGTGGTTTTTAAAAACTACGACGCGATTATCGTCTTTTCAAAAGAGATCATCTGGGCCTCTCCTTGAGTATAAGCCCCAAATTTCTTTTAAAATAACTTTCCTTTTGATTTAGATTCAAATTCAAAGTTTTATCAAAACTTTCTTCAATTTCTTGAATAACTAGCCATACAGCTGTAGTTACTATGCTTGGGCTTGCACAACTGTAAGTTCCACTATCTTCTCAATATACTTGTTTATATATTTCATATGTATATATATGCTTGTATATACTTGCTTAGAGTTTTCCCTAACAATTAGGTCTAGGTCTAGATCAAACTAGTGGTTATTCTTTCAACACAGTCAAAACTAGTTCCCCATAGGAAATTCCAGATATAATCTTGCCTCCTCTTGGGCTTATATAATATGGAACAGAGAAAGGCATTATTCCCAGTGAAACTTTTCTCAAGACTGTCACAACTTAGAAATATGTGTACAAGAAATTCAATTCTCTAAAGAGGATTAATTCCTGGTGAAACCTCTTTCGAATTTCTTCAAACCTTAGAACTGTTCTGGAAAGAAAGGACTTATTCCCGGTGAAACCTTTCTTGAACTTTTCTTAGGATTGGACCCACAGGCTTCCTAAAAGCATCCCCAGGCTCCTCTTGGGCTTTGTACAAGGACCCACAGGCTTCTTAGAAGTTCTCAGCCTCCTCTTGGGCTTAGTACAAGGACCCGAAGACCTCCTACAGGCATTGGACAGAACTTAGTCATCTCTACTAGTTCAATCCTCAAGAGAGTCATAATTCCAAAACATCTAACCATTCTAGGGTTGTTTCTCATCCCTTAAACCCCCAGCCTCTTCTTAGGCTTTATACAAGTAGACTTGGACAGTCTCAACCTCCTCTTGGGCATCATACAAAGATCATTCTCCAGCTAAGAGTCAACCTCTTCATACCCGTAGACTTGGAAAGTCTCATTTTCTCTTGGACCTCACTAAGAAAAACCCTCAAGTTTCCTAAAAGCACAGAAAAAACCTTGATCATTTCATCAATCTCCAGCAGAATTAAAACCTCCATAGGTTTTCATACTCAAGGTTTAAACCTTTACCATCAATAAAACCCTAACAGAATCAGAGCCTCATGGTCTCTGATATCTAAACTCTTCTTCAATCCCCAACAAGAGTTGATTTCCCAATACATATTGGACCTGCCTCTGGATTCCAACAATCCTCAGCAGAAGCTAGCCTCCTCTTAGGCTTCATATAAGAATTTCCCCAACCAGCCTCCTCTTAGGCTTTGTATAATGATTCTCCTCAGTAATGTCAGCCTCAATCATGGGCTTTGTACAAGACATATAAAACCTCCCCAGTGGAGTCAATCACTTTTCAGCCTCAATCTTGGGCTCTGTACAAGACATATATAAAACCTCCCCAGCGGATTCAATCCCTTTTCAGCCTCAATCTTGGGCTTTGTACAAGACAGATAAAACCTCCCCAGTGGAGTCAATCTCTTTTCAGCCTCAATCTTAGGCTTTGTACAAGACAGATATAAAACTCCCTAAGCATAGTCAATCTTTTAGCTTCAACCTTGGGCTTTGTTCAAGGTACACAAAAATCATCATCCCCTCAGAGGAAGTCAAGAGTTCTCTCTGTAGGAAGGCATTTCTCTGTACATCACATATCAAAACAGACAATAAAAAAACCCTAATTCCAAATAACTGTTGTAAGTGGCACACTTATTGATTCAAAAATCCAAGTTGTGGTCCCTCTCTTATCCTGGTAAACTTCCTCTTTCATCTAATTGTTGTAAGTGGCAAGCCTCTGGATTATTTACATCCAAGCCAATGGCCCTCTCTTAGCATGGAAGACTCTTATGGAAAAATGGCATTGTTCTACACCGAGTTAAAGTTTCTTCCTTCAGGACAATTCCCTTATAAAAGAAATTATGGCATTGCTGGATTCCATACATTCCAGTTAAAGTAATTCCCCTTTATAATCAGTTACCCAACAACTGTGATGAATAGGTGAGATATCTCCCTTTAGAGATGACAAATTCTCTGTCAATCAGACCTTTAGCTTCGATCTTGGGCTTTGAACAAGACACAAATAATCTTTAGCTTCAATCTTGGGCTTTGAACAAGACACCGAATATCTTTTCCTCCCATAGAATAGGAGGAACTACGATTGCTCTGATTTCCCAGTTATCTTTATGGGAATACGTAGGCATAAGATTGCGAAATCTTAGCGAGCACATAAATCAAAAACTTTAGGTCCATTACCTTACGAAAAACAACAGAAAACCCGCAAATAACAAAAAATCTCAACACTCCCAAAGGAGAAACTTTCCCAACCCATGACAGATAAACACCAGAAAGTATTTAAACATGCCATAAAAGGTCTATGGATAACCATATATACACTGGGTAATTGACAACTTCCCTTTGTATAACCTGACCCCTGACCCCCCAATCTCTTAGCATTTGTTAAAGAAAACATTTGTGTGCAAGGTTAGTTTTAGATAGATTCCCTTTTCTTTCCAGCTTCATAGGATAAATAAGAAATTAGAAAGTAGCACCCAATTCCAACCATTGAGGTAAGGTGGTCGTGTCACCGACAAAAATCACACGCTACAAAGGGGCTATATTGAAATATAACGACCGTTATCCTTCCACAAACTTCGAATTCTGGGTATTCTTGAGCTTTTGTTGAAGGTGACCTTGATTGGGAATTTCTTAACAGATGATGTTGCCTCTGAGGAGCCAATCTTGTCGGATGCAGTTACTTGCCAGAAATCCCTAATATTTGCCTAGATTGCCTTTTCGGGTCTTCAATCCACCGGGATGGTCATTGTTTATGTCTCTAATTTTTGCCAGGACCGCCCTTTCGGGTTTTCAATCCAACGAGACGCTTTTTTTATTTAGGCGAAGTATTTCTTGACTACATCAACATTTGTGGGGTAGGTAAACTCCTTTCCATCCATGGTTGCGAGTCTCAAGGCACCTCTTGAGAAGGCTTTCTTAACAACATAAGGGCCATCGTAATTTGGAGTCTATTTTCCCCTGGAATCAGTGAGAAATGATTGTATCTTCTTGAGCACGAGTTCTCCTTCTCTGAAGACACGGGGTCGGACCTTTTTGTCAAACGCCTTCTTCATTCTTTGCTGATATAACTGACCATGGCATAAAGTCGCATTCTCTTTTCTTCAATTAGGTTCAGTTCATCGTGTCTACTTTGACACCATTCAGCTTTCGTTAGCTTGGCTTCCATCAATACTCTTATTGACGGGATTTCTACTTCTATGGGGAGCACTGCTTCCATGCCATATACTAGAGAGAAAGGGGTTGCCCCTGTTAAGGTGTGGACAGATCTGCGATAACCGTGAAGAGCGAAGGGTAGCATCTTGTGCCAGTCTTTGTAGGTTACAACATCTTCTGAATGATTTTCTTAATGTTCTTATTAGTTGCTTTTACCGCTCCATTCATTTTAGGCCGGTAGGGAGACGAGTTATGGTGTTTGATTTTGAATTTAGTACACAATTCTTTCATCATTTTGTTCTTCAGGTTGGATCCATTATCCGTAATGATCTGGCTTGGAACACCATAACGGCATATGAGATTGTTCTTGATAAATTGAACCACCACTTTCCTGGTCACATTGGTGTATGATACTGCTTTGACCCACTTGGTGAAGTAGTCAATGGCTACTAGGATGAACCGGTGTCGTTTGAAGCTTTGGGGTCAATCATGCTAATCATGTCGATTCCCCACATAGAAAAAGGCCATGGAGAAAAAAGGACTTTGAGATGCGTTGGCGGTACATGGATTTTGTTAGCGTATATCTGACACTTGTGACATTTTCTCATGTACTTGTAGCATTCAGATTCCATTGTCAGCCAATAATATCCTGCTCTCAAAATTTTTCTTGCCATCGTGTGTCCATTGGCATGAATGCCAAAGGAGCCTTCATGAATTTCTTTTATTAACATGTTTGCTTCTGGTCTGTCTACGCATCTGAGCAAAACCATGTCAAAGTTTCTCTTGTAGAGTATATCATTATTCAGGAAGAAGTTGTCGGCTAGTCTTCTGAGAGTCTTCCTATCTTTTCTTGATGTCCCATGCGGGTATTCATGTCTTTGAAGGAAGCATTTGATATCGTGATACCATGGTTTGTCATCTATGACTGCTTTAACTACAAATATATAACTGGGCCTATCAAGGCGCATTATGTCGATCTTGGGTACGTTGTTCCATCGACTCACACTAATCATGAAGGATAGTGTAGCCAATGCATCATCCATGTGGTTTTTTTCACGAGGAATGTGATGAAACTCAATTTTGTTGAAGAAGGGAAACAACCTTCTTGCGTAGTCTTTGTAAGGAATTAATCCTGGTTGATATGTGTTCCACTCTCCTTTAATCTAATTTATAACCAGGTCTGAGTCTCCATGCACATCCAAGTTTTTTATCCTTAAGTCGATAGCTTCTTCGAGGCCCATGATGCAAGCTTTGTATTCAGCCTCATTGTTGGTACATTTGAATGCCAATCTGGCAGTGAAAGGGATATGGGTACCCTGAGGTGTTACGATGATTGCCCCAATTCCATTTCCATAAGTGTTGACAGCTCCGCCGAATATTAGTCCCCATTGGGATCCTGGCTCTGGCCCTTCGTCTGGTAGCGGTTCATCGCAATTTTTCATTTTTAAGTACATCACATCTTTGTCTGGGAAGTCAAATTTGACTGGTTCTTGGTCGTAAATTGGTTGATAAGTCAAATGATTGGCTAAAATACTTCCTTTGACGGCTTTTTGAGCATGGTATTTGATGTCGTATTCTGATAACAACATCTGCCAACGGGCAATCCTTCCTGTGAGAGCAGGCTTTTCGAAGACGTACTTGATCGGATCCATTTCAGAGATTAACCAAGTAGTGTGACAAATCATGTACTGGAGAAGATGTTTGGCTGCCCAAGCCATAGCGCAGCAAGTTTTCTCGAGCATAGTGTATCGTGTTTCAAAGTCCGTGAACTTCTTGCTTAAGTAATAAATGGCAGACTCTTTTCTTTTTGTTTCATCTTGTTGTTCAAGCACACAACCCATGGAGTCTTCCAAGACTGTTAAGTAGACGATCAGTGGTCTTCCTTCCACTGAAGGAGACAGAATCGGCGGATTCAGCAAATATTCTTTGATGTTGTCAAAAGCCTTTTGGCAGTCTTCCGTCCATATACAACTATGATTCTTTCTGAGTAGTTTAAAGATTGGTGGGCATGTCGCAGTCATGAGGGATATGAATGTTGAGATGTAATTGAGATGTCCCGAAAATCCTCTTACTTTTTTTTAGTCTTTGGTGAAGGCATTTCTTGAATGGCCTTAACTTTGTCGGGATCAACCTCAATTGCTTTTTCGCTGACGATGAATCCCAAGAGCTTTCCTGAACGAACACCGAATGTATATTTATTGGGGTTCAAGCGGAGTTTGTATTTTCTCAGACGCTGGAATAACTTTGACAGGTGTTCCACATGTTCTTCTTCTGTTTTAGATTTGGCAATCATGTCATCGACATATACTTCAATTTCTTTGTGCATCATGTCGTGAAACGGAGTTGTCATCGCCCTTTGATAAGTTGCTCCTGCGTTATTTAGACCAAATGGCATTACTTTGTAACAAGGTGCCCCATGGTGTAATGAATGAAGTTTTCTCCATGTCTTCTGGCGCCATTCTGATTTGATTATAGCCCGAGAATCCATCCATGAAGAAGAAGACTTTGAATCTTGATGTGCTGTCAACCAACATGTCAATGTGTGGTAGGGGAAATCATCCTTTGGACTTGCTTTTTTTAAATCCCTGTAATCTACACACATTCTGACTTTCCCGTCCTTTTTTGGAATTGGCACTATGTTGGCTATCCATTGAGGATATTCTGAGGTGGCAAGGAAACCTGCGTCGATCTGCTTCTGCACTTCCTCCTTAATTTTGATGGCCATATCTGGATGATTCTTTCTCAGTTTTTGTTTTACCGGAGGACATTCTGTTTTCAACGGTAAGTGATGTTCCACAATGCTGGTATCCAACCCTGGCATGTCTTGGTAGAACCAAGCAAACACATCTGGAAATTCTTTGAGAAGTTTTATCAAGCCTTCTCTGACAGTTGGACTGAGCAGTGCTCCAATCTTAACTTATTTCCTTTCTTCTTCTGAACCTAAATTGACTGTTTCCAACGGCTCTTTGTAAGGTTCAATGGACATTTCCTCTTGTCTGAGTAGTTAGGAGATCTCTTCCAGAATTTCTTCGTCCTCTTCTTCTTCTGCTTCAAATACCTGGAATTCAAAGTTGGGAGAAGGCATTGGATCGTATGTTTCAATGGGGTTTAAAGCAAGTAATCTGCACGATGTGATGATTCCTTTTTAGAAAAGGCAGAGAGAATGCAAAAGTGTGTGCAGTGTATTTTTTTTTTAAAACGCTTGTTTTTATTTTAGGTTGTTTTTTTTAGGATTACCATTTTCTAAAAAAAATGAAAATTGAAAATAGCAATAAATGCAAGAATTCATAATGACATTATTTATTTATGATTCGTCGATTCTTGTAACACAACCCTATAAAAACAAAACTCTGTCGCTTTGGGCGAAGCGAATAGGGACATTTACAGAAAAGCGAGCCCTATAAAACATCATTTTCACCCGGGAAAAGTGAAAGGTCAAAACAAAGATGCGACAATTACTTTGATTTATGAACGACATTCGGGACATCGACCGCAACCCAATGGCAATGAACTCCTCTGTTAATCACAAAGTCCGGTATCTTCTTTCTAGGATTGTGTTCAGTAATAACACTGATTTTTGGCGGAGTGGGATCATTGGAGTTTTCTTCCCATGCAAAGTTATCTTAGGTGGACTCTTCTATTATATCTTCGATGATACTTTCATTCTCAAGAGAATCTCCCCATCCAGTTGGCTGGATGTCCTCATATCTGATGCGAGAGCTTTCGGGAGCAGTGTACTTTACTAGAAAGTCATACCTGTCGCTTGGCTACCCCAAGGTATCCCAGGTTTTTGTGGGAATAGACGAGTCATCTTCCTCAATGACATTGACTTCAGGATATGCAAAGTTTATAAATTTTTGTCCTGCGATCTTTGCAAATTCATCAACGTGGTGTTGGATATTCTCAGAATGTTCTGGGTAAGGATTCCATGACTCTGGGAGAACAGGCATATTCTTTTCAAGATCATTCAGCAGATATGCATTATCTGGCTAAATCATTTGCCCTGAGTCTTCCATGTAAGGCTTCCAGATAGGCAAATCATCCAGGGTATCATAAGAATCATAGTCAAAGTTGTCTTTCATCAGAGTGTCTTCCTCTAATGAGTTGGGCGGAGTACGACATCCTTCAGGATCGCAATCTCCGTAGATCATTCTGACATCTGATCTTGGTATATATTTGGGACTTTGCTTGGGAGAGCAGAATGGTATGTATGTTTCTCCCTAAGATATATAACCTTCATCGTTAAAATAGGATTTCCACTCTTCATCTGTATCAGAAGAGTTGTTCCCCTCGATGGTGTAGACTTCTTGAGATATCGGGTGAAGGAAACCTCCACTGTGGAAGAAATCCTGAATGGGACGGAAGCTTTCATCCTTCTTTGTAGTATGGGTACATGTTGGAGAAAAACCAAGACCTTTTCTTTTCTTGTTATCAGCAGGAATTATAATCTGTCCCCATCCTTTTATGTCACCACTTCCCATTACTTGGAGAGCGTCTTTGTATGAGGAATCGATGTTCCTCTTTCTTGGTGATTCTCATTGCTCACCGAGTGTGCTTGAAATTGAGTCCCAACAACCTTCTCTGGTTCTAAATATGAAAACGATGATAGGTTGCTCACAATTAAATCTTGTTCTCTATATACTGTGACCAACTTATCGTTTTTGACAAACTTCAGCTTTTGGTGAAGTTTCGAAGTGACTGCCCCTGCTTCATGTATCCAAGGTCTTCCTAATAAACAGCTGTATGCTGCTTGGATGTCCATGACCTGGAAAATGACTTGGAAATTGTGAGGACCGATGGTTATGGGAAGATCGACTTTGCCGATAACTGTTTTCCTGGATCTGTTAAAGGCTTTGACGATGATCTCACTGCCTCTTATGGGAGTACCTTGAAAAGATAGTCGTACCAAAGTTGACCTTGGCATGAAGTTCAAAGATGAACCTGTGTCTACCAGTACGCGGGCTAAAGCATCATCCTGGTAATTGACTATGATATTGAGTGCCATGTTATGATTCTTGCCTTCCTCTGGAAGTTCTTCATCACTGAAACCCAAATTATTGCAGGAAGTGATGTTGCTAATAATGTTGTCAAACTGATCCACTGTCACATCTTGTTCTACAAAGGCTTGTTCCAAGACTCTCCGTAGAGCTTCTCTGTGAGCTTTTGAACTGAGCAGGAGAGATAACACAGAGATCCGAGAAGGAGTTTGCAATAATTGATCCACAATGTTGTACTAGCTTTTCTGGATGAGCTTTAGTATTTCATCGTTATTCTTTACAGGTTTCGTGTTGTTGAATTGACCGATTTGTTGATTAGGAACTTCAACTTGAGGTTCCTTTTCTTTTGCAGGTTCTCCAACTTCTTTGTTGAAGATTCGACTGCTTCGGGTAACTCGACTAATATCAGCGATGTTTACAATGGATGGCAGTGGAATTTCTTTTCCATCTTCTATGGTAGTCGCACTGTACTTGTATGGAATAACTTTCTCTGATTTGTACGGTATTGGTCCTGGTAAGTAGATGACCACAGGAGCTATTTGGGTCTTTCGACCGTCATAAGCAACCTCAATCGGCTCTAGGTTGGGAATTTTTCAACTGTCAAGAGGAATCTTTGACTCATTGGGCAGAGGAATTATGGTGAAAACATCCTTGGTAATTCCATGATTGATAGGTTCTCTTATATTGGAGACTGTGACAATGCTTTTGTCTAGTAGTCCTCGGTCCTTGTTTTGAACAGGGAGGCAACCTTGCACCATGTTGATTGATTGAGAATTCAAGCATGGTTGAGTTTCCATTCGGTCTAACTGATGCTGGAGAGTTTCTCGTACGAGGTAGCATCCTTGGTTATTTTCTGAACATATTCCACATCGTTCATAAGTATGAGGTGGTACCTGACCGTACCCACTTTGTATGCAGTGCATCCTTACCAGATTCGTTTCTAGTAAGCGGATATCACAACTTTGGTGTCTATCAGGGTTTCCATTAGTTATGCTAACTTGTTGTGTGTCTTCATCCTGGTAGATTGGGAGCCACCAGTGTTCCAACAGATGTTGAAGAGTTCTTTGTACAAGTGCACAACCTTGATCATTTCCGGAGCATTCTTTGCAGTCTTGATAATCATGCGAGGACAGGAAACTAAGTCTGACCTGCTTGGCATGCAATTCCACTAGACTGCTATTCATTAAGCGAATGTCGAAGATCTGAACCATGTTGACCTGATGATCATTCCTTTCATGGTAGTCTTGGATCCATCCGAGATCCATTTGACGCTGGAGGGCCTCTTGTACAAAAGAGCATCCCTTATTGTCTTTTGAGCAAATCGGGCAAGCGCTGTAGTCATGCAGTGGCAAGTTGTAATACTGACTTTGTCTTGAATGCATTGCCACTAAATTGACGTTCATTGCATGGATGTCATGATTTTGAACAATGTTTGGATGTGCATGGGCCATATTCAATTCACGAATCCTGTGATCCTGAATCCAGCCTAGATCCATTTGCTTTTGAAGAGCTGCCCTTACTATGGCATATCCTTGATTGTTCTTGGAACATATATCACACTGATGATAGTTGTGAGGTGGCATATGGTCGTACCCGCTCTGTCTGCAATGCATTTTCACCATATTTGTTCCCAGTAGGCGTACATCATGAATTTGATAATTGCTGGCAGGTTCTCCTTCTATCAAATTCACCATAGTCTTTTCATGTTGCGGTAATGGGTTCGTTTGAACATTCGCATTAGTATCTTTGAAAGATCAAACCCCATTTCTGACGAGCTTCTGTACATTATATTTAAAGCTGAGGTAATTCTCGATGTTATGTCCTGATCCTCCTTGATGGTAAGGGCAAGTTTGATCTGCTTTGAACCAAAAAGGTGGGTTGTCTGGTACTGTGAGAGGAGTCCTGGTTTGGACGTGCCCCTTGGCCAACAGAAGTGGAAATAACTCTGCATATAACATTGGTATAGGGTCAAACCCTGGTGATCGTGTAGTACGATTATTATTATTGTACTGCGGGCAGGCCTGCTGAAGAGGTTGTTGCTGCCTTTGCTGATACTGTTGTTGATTTGGTTAGCTCTGAGCAACCTGAGGTTGATATGTCGGAGCTGGCATTGGGTTGATAGTGGGAGTTACTACTGCTACCTGCCGAGGTTGATACCTTCGTCTTTGCTTACCCAGAGAGATATTACTGATATCTTGCTCTTTCTTCTTATGGAAAGCACTACCGTATCTTTTAGTACTGTTGGATGGTTCTGCATCTTTGACCAATCATCCTTCTCGGACAGCTTCCTCAAGGCGTACCCCCATGTTCACCATTTAAGTGAAGTCACTAGGTGCACTGGCAACCATCCGGTCATAATAAAATGAGCTTAATGTTTTCAGGAAGATCTTTGTCATTTCCTTTTCCTCGAGAGGAGGACAGATCTGGGCGGCGATTTCACGCCATCTCTGAGCATACTCCTTGAAGGTTTCTTTATCTTTTTGGGACATTGCTCTGAGCTGGCCCCTATCTGGTGCCATGTCCAAGTTGTATTTATACTACTAAACGAAGGCTGCCCCAAGATCTCTGAAAGTACTGATCTTGGTGCGGTTTAAACCCATGTACCATTTGAGTGCGGCACCGGTTAAACTATCTTGGAAGTAATGGATTAGTAGCTGTTGGTTTTCTGTCTGGGTAGACATTTTCTGAGTGTACACTACTAAATGACTTTGAGGGCAAGAGTTGCCTTTGTATTTTTCAAAGTCAGACACCTTGAATTTGTGCAGTATCTTTACATTAGGGACCAAACAGAGGTCAGCGGCGTCCTTACCAAACAAATCCTATCCACGAATGGCATACAGTTCCTTATGCATTTCCAAGAACTATTCCTGGAATTCATTCATCCTTTCGTTTACTTCTTCGTTTCTGCCAGAAGTAGCCTGCAGAATCTGTTCCTCTGGGATAGTGTACCACCGGTTGTGGTATAGACATTACGACGGTAACTCTTGGTGCTTCAGTGACCTAAAGTTTGTAACCTTCAAGAGTTTCTGTTGTAACCCTTGCATCTTCATTTACCTGAAGTTTGTAACCTTCAGGTCTGGAGGTTCCTGATATGGCTTCCGGGTCTTCAGTGATTGGAGGTATATATCTTTCAGGTATAAAATTGAAAGGCATGCCCCAGGGAAAACCTTTAGGCATGTTGTACTGAGGATGACTTCCAGGTGTCTCAAACGTTGGTGTAGACATAATCTCTGAGATCGTAGTCCTTTGAGGTTGTTGATCCTGAGTTGCTGCCAGGGATTCCATGGTGTTGTGGAGTTTCTGCAAACTCTCCTTCAGAGCGTTGATTTCTTCTCTCAGTTCTCTATTCTCTTCTTCGAGATTGTCTATTTTCTTTTGCCGGTTGACCCGAGTATTGTATGAATGAGATAGTTTGACTCTAGAGTGCGACACATGTGTGAGACTCAATGACAAAGATGTGTTATGTGAGAATGATGAATGATATGCAAAAAATGAGAATGATCTGTTTCTTTTTTGTTTTTTTTCAAAAGAACTTTTAAAAATTATGTTGCAAATATCATCCAGCCGTGGAAACCCTTTTATTGAACTTGAAAGATTGCAGTATTTTACAGGAAAAAGTACAGTATTTTACAAAGTGCGAGAAGGAAAAATAGGCATATGGATCCTGAGTTTTGTCTGAGGAAATCTCAGATGCTGGTTTCTGAATTTTTCTTTTCTTTGATCGGGCCCCTTCAACCGTTTTCGGGTCGATGATCCTTTGCCAAGTGAAAGAAGAGAGCAAATTTTTTCATTCCTCCTAACTTTCTCTAGCATGCTGCTCTAATATCTCAATCAGAGCATCATTTTCCTTTAATAGTTCTTGGATCTTGGTGCACTCCAAATTAAAAATCTGGTACTTGTTCTTCCAAGAGTTCTTCTCACGTTGGACTTTATTAAGGGCGATCTGGAGTTTTTCTACATCGGACATGAAATAAAGGACAGATTCCTTTAAGAGAAAAACTTTTTGATGAGGGTAAGGCATCTTCAGTTTGATGGCCCTAGTTTGTACCCAGTGGAGATAAGGCTTTGCAGAGATGCAATTTGGCCTTCCTAGGGACTCTCTCCCCTTCCTATGAACATGTTGCCAGGTATGCACTACTTCTTTCTTTAGTGCCCTGTCATTCTCTCCTTCCTTGAAGAAAAGACCCTCCAGATGAATATTATGTGGTATATTCTTCATCAGGTATCCAAGTTGACGGCGAGCTAAAATTGGATGGTAGTTGATTCCCCCCTTAGTACCACTGAGGGGTATATCGGGGAAACTTCCATATTTGTCGATGATTTTTATTCCGTCATAGACCCGATTGTACCAATCGATGTCAGAATTAGTAAGAGACATAATCTTCTGCAACCATCGCAGACCACTCTTGTGATCCCAAAAAGCAGCAGACTTAGGTAAGTGGGAAATAAACCATTTGTAGAGTAATGGTACACAGCATGTGATCATCCCTCTACTGTACAAATTCCTTGAGTGTGCAGAATGATAAGCATCTGCGAGCAAGGTTGGGACTGGGTTCCCAATTAAGAATATCTTAAAAGCATTGGTGTCGACGAAGTTGTCAATGTTGGGAAAGAGGAATAACCCATATATGAGCAGAACAAAGATATCCTCGAAAGCAGTTATATTTCCTACACTAGCAAAGCATAGGGCTTTCTCCATCAGGAATTTAGCTGGTAAACCTTGGATTCCTCCCTTGGTGGTCATGTGAGTTCTGATATCTGACTCTTCCAAAGAGATTTCTCTTGCAATGGCTTGATCTTTTGGAATTTCTTCCAGTCTAGTAAATGGATCTTGATCAGTGATAGGTAAATCAATCAGGTGAGAGTACTCTTCCAGTGTTGGTGTAAGCTGATAATCCGAAAATGTGAAGCAGTGGTATACTGGATCATAGAACTGAACTAATGTAGACAGGACTCCTTCTATCATGTTGACCTTCAAAAGAGACAACAGTCCTCCGTGCTTAGCTCTGAAAGCTTCGGGATTAGTAATCATCCTTCCCAATTTCCTTAGGTCTTCCAGTTTTGGAACCTTGAAGGTGTACTTGTGCGTTTTTCTTCTGTCGAAATCCATAACGCAACTTCTGATATTTGCAATTATTGTTTTAGTTCTTTTAGAAAAAAAAAATTCTTGTTAAAAAGATTTTTTAATGAATGAAATGCATGGATGCATGAATGCAGCAAACAAAAACATTTGAAAACATGGGTTTAAGGGTTCATCGTTATAGGCAAGGAGCCATGGATCTACCCATCCCCAAGGTGTGTACTAAAGGCCAATTTTTGTACCTGTAGAACGGGTTCTAACAAAGGTTCCCAAAATCATTGACCCCGCTTAAGGATATTAACATCAAACCGACTGACTCATGAGAGTTGTAATATCCCAAGATGAATCTCATTTGAGTGTAGTATCGCGTATCAATTATTCCTTATAGTTACCGCACTACCTAATGGTCAAATGGTTAAATGTTTACTAATCCTCAGTTTCAAGGGTACCCAATGGGAAAAACAATGCTTTCACGACTTGCTCGTTCAACGTTAATAATTCCACGAGGGTACCTCCACTGATTCGGAGGACTCTCAAGTTGGCTTGGTCGGGACTCACTCCCTATAAGCCTTCCTGAATATGCCACCACTTATCTTAATGTTCTCTCGGACTCACCACATACATATTAATCACATTCCCAAATAACAGTAATTTAAACAAATATATCAAGTAATATGACAACATATGATATATAAAAATGAGAAAGAAAGTAAGATAACAGAAAAATAAATGTAAAATAAGGCCTAAACCTCTTAGGAAATCTAATCCTAAAACTCCTCAACAGAGTCGCCATTTTTCTCTAGCGTTGGTTTTTTGGTGACGCGACCACCTACCGCATATTTTAGTGCTATTTTCTGATTTATGTATTTATCCTATGAAGCTTGAAAGGAAGGGGAAAATATCTTAAACTAACCCTGCACACAATTGTTTTCTTTAACAAATGTTAAGAGATCGGGGAACAGGGTTTGGTTATACAAAGGGAAGCTATTAGTACCTAGAGTATCTATAGTAATCTATAGGAACCTTCTTTTGCATGTATTTCTGCTGTTTGAATTGCTTTCTTGTGTTTATCTGCTATGGATTAGGAAAGTTTCTCCTTTGGGAGTGTTAAGAGAATGTTTTTTTTTTTGTTATTTTCGGGTTTTCTATTGTTTTTGGGAAGGTACTGGACCTAAGATTTTGGATTTGTGTGCTCGCTAAGATTTTGCAATCTTATGCCTACGTATTCCCGTAAAGAGATTTGGGAAATCAGAGCAATCGTAGTTCCTCCTATTCTATGGGAGGAAATTGTTTGGTGTCTTGTTCAAAGCCCAAGATTGAAGCTAGCAGAGTATTTGTGTCTTGTTCAAAGCCCAAGATTGAAGCTAAAAGTTGACTGAGAGAGAATTTGTCATCTCTAAAGGGAGATATCTCACCTATTTATCACAAATGTTGAGAAATTGGTTATAAAGGAGAAATTACTTTAACTGGGATTTATGGAATCCAGCAATGCCATAATTTCCTTTATAAAAGAGATGTCATGAAGGAAGAAGCTTTAACTCAGTGTAGAGCAATGCCATTTTTTCATTTATGAATCTTTCATGCTAAGAGAGGGACATTAGCTTGGATGTATAGAATCCAGAGGCTTGCCACTTATAGATGTAAGATGAAAGAGGAATTTTTGCCATGATAAAGGAGGGACTCCAGCTTGGATTTTGAATCAACAAGTGTGCCACTTACAACAGATTATCTGGGAAAAAGGTTTTGATTGTTTATTTTTTTTATATGTGATGTATAGAAGGGGTATCTTCCTACAGAGAGGATTCATGGTCTCATCTGAGGGAATGTTGTTTTTTGTGTACCTTGTTCAAAGCCCAAGGTTGAGGCTGAAAGAAAATGACTCCTCTGGGGAGTGTTATATATGTCTTGTACAAAGCCCAAGATTTAGGCTATCGGAGAAAATCATTATATAAAGCCTAAGAGGAGGCTGTTTCTTGCTGAGGATTTATTGAAATCCAGGAGAAGATCTAAACTATATTGGGGAATCCAAAGGGAAACTAACTCTTGCTGGGGAATCAGGGAAGAGTTGAATTATCAAATGCCATGAGGCTTTGGTCCTTTTGAGGATTTGTTGATGGTAACTTGACCCTGGCTAGGATGTTTAAAGTGAAAGTTAAGACTTGTTGGGGGTCAGAGGTGTTTTAAAGGTGAGTTTGAAAACCTTAGAGGTTTTAACTCTTATGGAGACTGGTGTATAGGTGAAGATATTCAGGATCTATTCTATGCTTATAGGAAGCCCTTGGGTCCTTGTGTTAAGTCCAATAGGAGACTATGAGGGTGAGACTTTCCAAGTCTACTTGAATGAAGCCCAAGAGGAGGATGAGACTATCCAAGTCTCTTAAGAAAAGGTAGACTCTTGTTGGAGAGAGATCTTTGTATGATGCCCAAGAGGAGGCTGTGGGTTTAAGGGATGAAGATCAACTCTTGGATGATTGGATGTTCTGGGGCTTTGACTTTCCTGAGGATTGAACTAGTAGGGATGACTAAATTCTACCCTATACTTTTAGGAAGCCTGAGGGTCCTTGTACTAAGCCCAAGAGGAGGCTAAGGGAGCTTTTAAGAAGCCTAGTGGTCCGGGTACTAAGCCCAAGAGGAGGCTATGGGGAACTTTTAAGAAGCTTGTTGGTTAAAGCCTAAGAAAAGTTCAAAAAAAGGTTTCACCGGGAATAATCCTTTCTTTGTTGAACAGTTCTAAGGTTTGAAGAAATTCAAAAGAGGCTTCACCGGGAATTAATCCTCTCTAGGGAAATGAATTTCTTTTATATATATATATATATATATATATATATATATATATATATATATATATATATATATATATATATCTAAGTGTCGCGGCCGGGAAAATTATTCGAGCCGCCATCATATTTTGTTTAAGGAAAATAAATAATAAACCTAAAATCCTAATCCTAAGGGTAGAGATTCCTAAGGTTCGGGAGTCGGTTAAGTGAGGGGAAGGTGTTAGGCACCCCTCACCTCCATTGTACTCAATGGGATCCTCCTTAGATTTTAGGGTATGTTTCTTTGTCGTCTAATTTTATTTATTTTACAAAGGAATCCTAAGTTTTTTTTATTAATGTACTCGCTAGGGTTTACAACCTTATGCCTACGTACCTTTAATTTTGAAGGATCAGAGTAACCGTAGTTCACCTCCCCTATTCCTACCCCCTAATCCTATTCCCATTCCTAATCCCAAACCCAATCCACTATTTATACTCTTAGATAAAGAGTTCTATCCCTTTAATCTATTGTTTATACTCCTAGATAAGGAGTTTTATCCCTTAATTTATGTTTATACTCCTAGATAAGGAGTTATGTCCCTTTATCTATATTTATACTCCTAGACAAGGAGTTATATCCCTTAATCTATTATTTATACTCCTAGACAAGGAGTTCTATCCCTTAAATCCCTTATCCATTGTTTATACTCTCGGATGGAGAGTTTTATCCCAAAATTCCTTATCCATTGTTTATACTCTCTGATGGAGAGTTTTATCCCAAAATCCCTTATCCCTTGGCCTATATTTATACTCTTAGAACCTAAGAGTGCTATCCCTAAATCCCATCCCTTATTTAAGCTCTCGGACAAAGAGCTTTATCCCAAGTTTTAAATCCTTAAAAGAATCCTATTATAACCCTTAAGTTCTTAATAATTATCCCTCAAATCCCAATCCTTTAAATCCCATAAATCCTTTATATCCCTTAAAAGTATCCCATAAGGGTATCCCCTAGATTATTAAAATCATATCCCTTTAAGTAACTTAACTATAATAATCTATACAAACGCCCTATTTTATCCCTTAATTCTTATCCCTTATCCCCAATATTTTATCCCTTAAACATCCCTCTCATACTCCTTAAAAATTCTCCATAATATCCCTTAAAAATATCTCAATTATATTAAAATTAATCCCCAAAAATTCCATAGAATTTAGTAATTTTTACAAATAAATCCCAAAAATCCCCTCATGCCAAAATGGCAAAATTAATCCCTAAATTATTTCCATTCAAAAGAAAGTAATTTCTGAATTTACAACATTCCCAAACATAAAAGAAAATTTAATCCTATTTTCCTTTAAAAGGATAAACCAAGTATGTTAAATATATAAAATATAAATTTAAGCCCAACCCCACAATTAACCCAAAAATTCCTAAATAAAAATTCCTAAATAAAATTAAACCCATATTTTAAGAAGAAAATAGCCCAGTGATTTTAAAAATACAAAACTATTAATTATGAAAACAACCAAAAATTAAAGACATAAAATAAAATAACACTTAAATATTTATCCTAATACTAATACCCCCAACATCCTATTTCTAAACCCTAATTAAAATCTAAATCCTAATTAAGTAATTAAATTAAGTTGTTAATTTAATTAATTAAAAAACCCTAAACCCTATTTCTAAACCCTAATTAAAAGGTAAATCCTAATTAAGTAATTAAATTAAGTTGTTAATTTAATTAATTAAAAAACCCTAAACCCTAATTAAAATCTAAATCCTAATTAAGTAATTAAATTAAGTTATTAATTTAATTAATTAAAAAACCTAAACCCTATTTTTAAACCCTAATTAAAAGTTAACCTAATTAAATAATTAAATTAAGTTATTAATTTAATTATTAAAAAAATCTAAACCCTATTTCTAAACCCTAATTAACTAATACTAATCATTTAATTATTTTTATATTTTGTATTTAAAAGGTATGGATTATTACTTTAAATGAGGTATACATATTTTTCTCATTCCTATGAATCACTAAAACCACAAAACAAGTTCTAAATTAAAATCAGATTAAAAAATAATCCTAAAAGATATAAGTAATACTGTAATAATAATGAAAATAATAGAACAAAATGGGCACTTGTTTCAAAGCCATCACCGACATTCATATCTCCTTTCGCATGGCACACAGTAACGGTAACAGTAGCTTTCAATATAACAATAATAAAACGACACTAATTTACTTCTTTTAATTCATGAACCATTTTTTAAGATTTTTTCTTTCAAGCATAACAACTTCTGCACATAGTATGTCTTCATTTTTTTAATAAAAACAAAACTCACATCTCATTAGTACTCTCCTTAGCAATCCATGAAAAAAGATCCGAATGAAACAAGGAATGAAAGAGAGATATCGCAAAGGGACATTCACCTGGTGAATAGCTCAGCAACGACAGAATCAGAACGACCGAGAATGGAGGGCGGCCGAGATAATCCTATTTCCGGCGGGATCGGCGCGGTGGAGGCGATTGCACGACAACTCTGGTGGTTTCGAAGTGAATTACCAGCATTGAAGTTTGTTGTTCAAGTCCAATGGCGGCGTCGATGGAAGTGTTGAGTGGTGATCGCGTGACAGCCTTGAGGACATATGCGGATACGCTGCTGTTGCTGTTGTTTCGTAGCTTGCCCGACGATTGAGTGCAGTGGGTCCCGCAGTTCCGATCTGTAGTTTCCGATCTTGAGGCTTTTGCGTGTCTGCACTAGGAAGATTCTTGTTTCTTTTCCTTGCTCTGTTTTGTTGTGGTTGAGTTTAACAAAAAGAACAAGCAGGTTGGTTGTTGTTTGAGTAATGATTTTTTGGAGAATTTTCTTTAGAATTTGATATGTACAGGTTTTACGTGAAAGTTCTTTTTTTTTGGGGTAAAAGTTGTTAATGAGTGTGATTATGTACGGGTGAGGGCATAAGGATTGGTTGTATCTACCCGGGGCCGTTAGGATTAGTAAGGGTTATATTTATATTAAGAAGAATTAGGTTTTCTTTTAAAAAAATTATAGAATGAAATTTGATCAAAATAATCAATAAAATTAATTTGATCAGATTTAATGATCATATTTACTCACTCCTCATTGATTCTTTTCCTAAAAAGTTTCAACTTGCTCCCCAAGATTCAATGAAAATAGAAATAAAATCTTTTTTGAAACTTTTTTGATTATTTGATCAAAAGTGCATAAAATCAAGAATTAAATGAAAATAAAATAAAATATAATGTTAAAAAAAATACCTAATTAAAAAAACGAAAATTGATAAATAAATAATAAAATATACTTTTTTTTTATTTTTTATAAAAATTAAATATTAGTTAAACATGAATAATGCTAAAATCAATAATGAAAGCAAAATTTAATGTGAATGATTTTCATTATAAATAAAAATATATTTTTTTATTTTTTTATTTATTACTAATTTTTGGATAAAAAAGTGCATAAAAGTGAAAAACATTTTTTTTTTTAAAAATGCATTATTAAAAAATACGAAAAATAATAAAAAATAATTAAAATGAAATATTTCATTAATTTTTTCAATATAATGAAAAAAGTTAGAAATAAAAAAAAAATAAGAGAGAAGAAATAAAAAAAGTGACAAAAGTGAGACTTGAACTCATGATCCCTTAGACTCCCAATTCCTAACAATAAATCCTTACCATATGGACCATCCTAATCATTCAACAAAATGCCACTAATAATACTAATAATACCCATAATTCCTTTAACTAAAAAAGTATAGCTTAATAATAATTAAAAAACCCCAATTTCTAATACTGGTCATAATGGTAAAAGTTATACTCCTATAATATTAATAGTAGGCATATTAATACTTTCCTAGTAAATTAGCATGAGTTACGTGTTAAATAAGTTAGAAAAATATAGATCCCAAAACAGCAACCAAACCCTTATTGTACTGGATATGTTAGTGATCTAAGCTCTAAGGAAAAGAGGGAGTGGTCAAAATTTGGGGTACGACAGCTGCCCCTATTTAATCGTCTTCGAATCAGAAGGATGCTGTCGATGAGCCTTCCTCCTCAAAAGGAGGAGACGATTAAATACAAGAAGGACCCTAATTTTGACCGCAGAGTCTAATAGGTGCTACGCTGACTATCCTAAGATCCCTGACAATAAACCCTTGGCGAAATACCCGATTGAACCCCTTGGTAAATACCTTTTCGAGAAACCCCTTTTGACAAACTCACTAATGGAACCCCTTGATACTTAAATAAAAATCCTTTAACAGAATCCCCTGATAAAATCCCTTGGTGAAATCCCTTTTGGTAATCCCTTGGCAAGATCTATTTTGATATGTTCCTTGCTTAAAAACTCCTTTTGAAAAATCCCTTAGTAAAACCCCTTTTGATTAATTCCTTAGTAAAACCCCTTGATGAGATTTTGGAAAAAGCCCTTTTGACGAAATCCCTTGATAGAAAACCCCTTGATAAGACCCCAGTGAAACCTTTTAATAAAACCATTTGATAAAACCCTGATGAAACCCCATGATAAGACATTGGTGAAACCCTTTAATAACATTCTGGTAGAACCCCTAAAAAGAAATCTGGTAGAACCCCCTGATAAAACTCCTTGACAAAACCCCTAAATGTATCCTTTATGTAAAACCCTGAGACGAATCTTTTTAAATGAAACCCCAGTGGAATCCCTTTGATAAATCTCTGGTAACACCCCTAATGGAACCCTTGGAAAAACCCTTAGTTATTTGACGACACGTATCCCTTATGAAGGCCATGTTGCCAAGTTGGGGATTAAACCCCTAAGAGTAAATATGAACCCTATGTATGCATGAGTACATGTATGTATGTTCATGTATGTATGTGATGTTATGTTATATATGCATGATTAGATGCTAGAGCGTAGCGACATGATTAATGCATGACAATGATTTGAATATCTCCATGTGTGCCCCAGTATTTGAACCTTGAAAATATGCCCCATATTATTAGGACATGGAAGAATGTCTTGAGAACGAACTTGGCTCCCCCCATACTGTAGTATGACTTTGGTATGAACTGCCCCCAATATTTGAATCTTGAAAATTGTTTCCCATTGTTTGAATCCTTGAAACGTATGCCCCTGATTAGATTGACCCTTGGAGTGACCAGTTTCACCATGTCGTTAAGGTGTCCTGCCCCAGTATGGAATTGTTGAATGGTCTTCCCTTTGTCACACAGGTATTTTCTGAAGAGGAACTTAGATCTCATCATAATATGATATGACTTTTATATGAAATTCCCCAGTGTTTTGAACTTGAGAATATGACCCTGATCAGCAAGACCTTTAGATGACGTACCCCTACAATCACTAGGTTTTTCCCTTGATTGGCATGATTCCTTATATGATGTGCTCCTGGGATCATAAGGATTTTCCCCTTAATTAGAAGGATCCTTAGGTGGCTTGCCCCTGGTCAGGAATGCCTTGAAGTGGTGTGCCCCTGATCAGACCATTGCTGATATTTCCCTGATGCTAAGTATTTATTTGCAAGTAAAATTATTCCCTTTGAAAAGTAATTCTAACTCAATGCTCATGCAGGTTTTGAAATCAAAATTTTTTTTTCCTACGGTGTATACAGATGATATTTGTCCATGAGGTTGGCACAAATGAAGGTGTGAGAATATGGTTAGCGATGTCCCAACAAACATTCGGATTCGGAGTCAGTTTAACAACGACTTTGCCGAGTATGCTTTTATAGTGCCCCTAGCTTCAATTAGGACTTTTACATGTTGTAACGTGGCCTGGTTCACGGTTGAAAAAAAAAGGATACAAGGCTCAAAATTTGAAATTTAGCCCACCCCATTCTCCTTGATGTTCTCTATTCCTAAATCCAATTAACCCAATAGATGCGTTCATCCTGCAAGAAAACCTTTTTAGTCACGGTGATTAAAAGGTATACCGGTTTAAGCACTTTATGAGATTTTTTTTTTAGGTGCAGTCACCCACTCCCTGTTATAAGATTGTTCAATTTTATCCTTTTTCTTTTCTTTTAATCCCTTATTTTTGCATGGACCAATTCTTTTGAGTTTGTGGTCCATTGGGATACCCTAATTTTTGCTTAAGTCAAAGTCAATTTTTTTCAGTTTTTTCTTTTCTTCTTGACTTAGCGGGCTTTTTCCTCTTTTTTGGAACAATTCTTGAGTGATTTGCTTTTGACTTAGAAAGGGTGTGACTGCCATATTAGATATTATGGGCTATTATCCCTTTTGCTTCCTCAACGTTGAATGGTGTGAGGAAGAAGATGTGCTTTAAACCCTTTGCTTGGATTGACTGATTCTCTTGAGATCAGAATGCATCATTGAGTTAATTGAAATCTACCATGCCCCTGGTTAATATTAAGATTTTTTTTTTAAAATAGAAAGAACACCAACTTCTGGCTCAAGGGGGTTGACTACAGATTAACCCCTTATTTCTCCAGTGTTTAGGGAGTGAAGCAATGCCTTACATCGTCAGCTAGGTCTTACCATTAAAAGCATACGTCAGCAAATTCGATTATTTATTACATCCTTCTCCTCCTCAGTTTGTTAATAGGTGAGAAGTGAAATGGAAAAGGTTTGATTTTTTTTATTTTGAGTGATGGCAAAAGAAAGAGTGAAACGAATGGATGAATTCCAAAAATATGCCTGTTTATTTTATTAAAATTATATCCCAAAAGGTACAACCTTTAATACAAACAACACTTAGCAAAAAAGAAATTGCAACTGGAAATGATAAAGTCCCTTGACCCCAGGGGTAGGCTTCCTTGTTGATCCAACCAATTTTGGAGACTTCTTGATGTCCATCCACTTGTAAAAATAAGGGGTGACTTTTAATTCATGGGACTCCTCCTTTGAAAGTCGGTTGCAGGTCTTGTGCTTTGTGCTCATGATTTTAGTGTCTGAGTAGGATCAAGTAATTGCAGCTTCACTAAGGCACCTCCAAGTAAGTTATGAGACATTAGCGTAGGATCCAGTTCTCTTCCAAACTCCCTTTGTTGTATAGGCATCATCCAAGGTTATTGCATTTAAGGCTCTAAGCACTCCTCTGGCATACATGGTGAAGGGTTACCTTCTTTCCTCAATGGTACTTACCCCTCTTGAATTCCTCCATAGCTTCTTGAGGCATCCTTTAAGTTCGTTCATGAGTATCGGGAAACCTCTTAACTCTTGGTAATTGGACAGGGCGAAAGCGAAAAGGATATGCAAATGGATGGGTATGTATGCAAATGCATGAAAATGCATGGGGTATGCAAAATAATTTTAAAAATTTATTTGGGGGGAATTCCAAAATCCATTGTAGTTAGAGATGAATATATTCAAAGGATGAAACCCATAGAATCCCAAATCCATTAGCCAATTCCAAACCCAAAATGACTTACAAACTTATAACAATAATTCCTCGGGAATAACCCATAATAGTCCAAAAACTCCTGAACTTAAGAAGGCGTAAACTAAAAAAGATGCCCTCAATGCCTTCTTCAAATGAGCTTTAAACTCCTCCAAGTATCCTTTCTTGAGCCCTTGCACTTCCTTATCCTCCTTGTAGTGAGATGATGGATCTTCAAGGGGTACAGCTGAGTTTTTTAAGCTTGACCATTTTCTTTTCTTTTTTTTCATATATTTTTTTGTGCCCCCATGCCCCTTGTGAGGTTTTTTTTCTTCTCCTTGTAAATCCAAGTATAGTCCAAATTGTTCCAGCGTAGGAGCTAGTTGAAAATCCTTGAAGAGGAAGTCACATAAGGGAGGATCATAAGATTGTGCAAAAGCGATTACGGCCTCTACCTTCATAGGGATCCCTAAGAGATCGAGGATTCTTCGATGCTTGTGTATAACCATCCTTTGAGCAGATTTTGACATTAAGTCTTAAAGGTCTTTGAGACTCTGTGAATCAGCACTTAGCACTTTGATGCATAGGGTAACCCATTTGTTTGAATCCATCTTTCCAATGTTCCTACAACACATCTTGAAATTCCCCGCAAAAATGCATATATGCAAAAATGTTTTTAAATGCATGATGACATGGACATTTTGTTTTTTTGTTTTTATTTGGGTTAGGGTAAGGTGAGATGCAAGCATGACCCTAACTAGGTAGGCTCCCTATGATAGGTTAGATATATGTTTCGTCTACCCAATCCCCTCACATGTAGGATATAAAGTTTGGACAGCACAAGGACCCTATAATGTACAGACTATACCCTTGTTTTACCATGAGAATGAGCAAGCCTTCCTATGGTAATCCTTCAGGATAAGTCTCATCTGGGTAGGACCTTAGTAACAGCCCTTGAGGGTTAAATACATAGGGTCTCCATGAGTTGGTAAGGGGTAGGCTAAAAGTTCTCAGAGTCTCGGACCACATCCAAATCATTCTCTACGTTAGGGGCTAGCCCTTTCATGAGGACACCTTTGGAAGGATCTATTATGAGTGTGGCATCAATGAATTATTGGGGATGTCACATCCCCCCCAAAACATTTCCGTTCCACGTCCTAATCTAGGGTTATACTCCAAGCTTGGGCTTTAACTTCACACATCATATGCCCCAATCCAAAGTATGATGACAAAAATAAAAATATAAATATAACAAATATAATAAAATAAAAAACAAAATATAAAACAAATAAAAAAAATGAGAATAATAAAAAAACAAATAAACACCCAAGACAAACAAACCAAACCCTAAAGCCTAAGACTAGGAGGGACTCTCTTTAGGGAGGCGTCCCCAGCAGAGTCACCAGCTATCGCGGCCGGAAAAATTATTCGAGCCGCCATCATATTTTGTTTAAGGAAAATAAATGATAAACCTAAAATCCTAATCCTAAGGGTAGAGATTCCTAAGGTTCGGGAGTCGGTTAAGTGAGGGGAAGGTGTTAGGCACCCCTCACCTCCATTGTACTCAATGTGATCCTCCTTAGATTTTAGGGTATGTTTGTTTGTCGTCTAATTTTATTTATTTTACAAAGGAATCCTAAGTTTTTTTATTAATGTACTCGCTAGGGTTTACAACCCTATGTCTACGTACCTTCAATTTTGAAGGATCAAAGTAACCGTAGTTCACCTCCCCTATTCCTACCCCCTAATCCTATTCCCGTTCCTAATCCCAAACCCAATCCACTATTTATACTCTTGGATAAAGAGTTCTATCCCTTTAATCTATTGTTTATACTCCTAGATAAGGAGTTCTATCCCTAAACTATGTTTATACTCCTAGATAAGGAGTTCTGTCCCTTTATCTATATTTATACTCCTAGACAAGGAGTTATATCCCTTAATCTATTATTTATACTCCTAGACAAGGAGTTATATCCCTTAAATCCCTTATCCGTTGTTTATACTCTCAGATGGAGAGTTTTATCCCAAAATCCCTTATCCATTATTTATACTCTCGGATGGACAATTTTATCCCAAAATCCCTTATCCCTTGGCCTATATTTATACTCTTGGAACCTAAGAGTGCTATCCCTAAATCCCATCCTTATTTAGGCTCTCGGACCAAGAGCTTTATCCCAAGTTTTAAATCCTTAAATGAATCCTATTATAACCCTTAAGTTCTTAATAATTATCCCTCAAATCCCAATCCTTTAAATCCCATAAATCCTTTATATCCCTTAAAAGTATCCCATAAGGGTATCCCTGAGATTATTAAAATCATATCCCTTTAAGTAACTTAACTGTAATAATCTATACAAACGCCCTATTTTATCCCTTAATTCTTATCCCTTATCCCTAATATTTGATCCCTTAAACATCCCTCTCATATTCCTTAAAAATTCTCCATAATATCCTTTAAAAATATCTCAATTATATTAAAATTAAATCCCCAAAAATTCCATAGAATTTAGTAATTTTTACAAATAAATCCCAAAAATCCCCTCATGCCAAAATGGCAAAATTAATCCCTAAATTATTTCCATTCAAAAGAAAGTAATTTCTGAATTTACAACATTCCCAAACATAATTGAAAATTTAATCCTATTTTCCTTTAAAAGGATAAACCAAGTATGTTAAATATATAAAATATAAATTTAAGCCCAACCCCACAATTAACCAAAAAATTCCTAAATAAAATTAAACCCCTATTTTAAGAAGAAAATAGCCCAGTGATTTTAAATATACAAAACTATTAATTATGAAAACAACCAAAAATTAAAGACATAAAATAAAATAACACTTAAATATTTATCCTAATACTAATACCCCCCAACATCCTATTTCTAAACCCTAATTAAAATCTAAATCCTAATTAAGTAATTAAATTAATTTGTTAATTTAATTAATTAAAAAACCCTAAACCCTATTTCTAAACCCTCATTAAAAGCTAAATCCTAATTAAGTAATTAAATTAAGTTGTTAATTTAATTAATTAAAAAACCCTAAACCCTATTCCTAAACCCTAATTAAAATCTAAATCCTAATTAAGTAATTAAATTAAGTTATTAATTTAATTAATTAAAAAACCTAAACCCTATTTCTAAACCCTAATTAAAAGTTAACCTAGTTAAATAATTAAATTAAGTTATTAATTTAATTATTAAAAAAATTCTAAACCCTAATTAACTAATACTAATCATTTAATTATTTTTATATTTTGTATTTAAAAGGTATGGATTATTACTTTAAATGAGGTATACATATTTTTCTCATTCCTATAAATCACTAAAACCACAAAACAAGTTCTAAATTAAAACCAGATTAAAAAATAATCCTAAAAGATATAAGTAAAACTGTAATAATCATGAAAATAATAGAACAAAATGGGCACTTGTTTCAAAGCCATCACCGACACTCATATCTCCTTTCGCATGGCACACAATAACGGTAACAGTAGCTTTCAATATAACATAATAAAACCACACTAATTTACTTCTTTTAATTCATGAACCATTTTTTAAGATTTTTTATTTCAAGCATAACAACTTCTGCACACAGTATTTCTTCATTTTTTTAATAAAAACAAAACTCACATCTCATTAGTACTCTCCTTAGCAATCCATGAAAAAAGATCCGAATGAAACAAGGAATGAAAGAGAGATATCGCAAAGGGACATTCACCTGGTGAATAGCTCAGCAACGACGGAATCAGAACGACCGAGAATGGAGGGCGACCGAGATGATCCTCTTTCCGGCGGGATCGGCGCGGTGGAGGCGATTGCGCGACAACTCTGGTGGTTTTGAAGTGAATTACCAGTATGGAAGGTTGTTGTTCAGGTCCAATGGCGGCGTCGACGGAAGTGTTGAGTGGTGATCGTGTGACAGCCTTGAGGACATATGCTGATACGTTGTTGTTGCTGTTGTTTCGTTCTGGCCGGACGATTGAGTGCAGTGGGTCCCGACAGTTTCGTTCTGTAGTTTTCGATCCGGAGGCTCTTGCGTGTCTGCACTAGGAAGATTCTTGTTTCTTTTCCTTGCTCTGTTTTGTTGTGGTTGAGTTTAACAAAAAGAACAAGCAGGTTGGTTGTTGTTAGAGTAATGATTTTTTGGAGAATTTTCTTTAGAATTTGATATGTACAAGTTTTACGTGAAAGTACTTTTTTTTTGGGTAAAATTTGTTGATGAGTGGGATTATGTACGAGTGAGGGCATAAGGATTGGTTGTATCTACCCGGGGGGCCGTTAGGATTAGTAAGGGTTATATTTATATTAAGAAGAATTAGGTTTTCTTTTAAAAAAATTATAGAATGAAATTTCATCAAAATAATCAATACAATTAATTTGATTAGATTTAATGATCATATTTACTCACTCCTCATTGATTCTTTTCCTAAAAAGTTTCAACTTTCTCCCCAAGATTCAATGAAAATAGAAATAAAATCTTTTTTGAAACTTTTTTTATTATTTGATCAAAAGTGCATAAAATCAAGAATAAATGAAAAAAAAATAAAATATAATGTTAAAAAAAAATATCTAATTAAAAAAACGAAAATTGATAAATAAATAATAAAATATACTTTTTTTGATTTTTTATAAAAATTAAATATTAGTTAAACACGAATAATGCTAAAATCAATAATGAAAGCAAAATTTAATGTGAATGATTTTCACTATAAATAAAAATATATTTTTTGATTTTTTTATTTATTACTAATTTTTGGATAAAAAAAAAGCATAAAAGTGAAAAATAATTTTTTTAAAAAATGCATTATTAAAAAATACGAAAAATAATAAAAAATAATTAAAATGAAATATTTAATTAATTTTTCCAATATAATGCAAAAAGTTAGAAATAAAAAAAAAAAAGAGAGAAGAAATAAAAAAAGTGACAAAAGTGAGACTTGAACTCATGATCCCTTAGACTCCCAATTCCTAACAATAAATCCTTACCATATGAACCATCCTAATCATTCAACAAAATGCCACTAATAATACTAATAATACCCATAATTCCTTTAACTAAAAAAGTATAGCTTAATAATAATTTAAAAACCCCAATTTCTAATACTGGTCATAATGGTAAAAGTTATACTCCTATAATATTAATAGTAAGCATATTAATATTTTCCTAGTAAATTAGCCTGAGTTACATGTTAAATAAGTTAGAAAAATATAAATCCCAAAACAGCAACCAAACCCTTATTGTACTGGATATGTTAGTGATCTAAGCTCTAAGGAAAAGAGGGAGTGGTCAAAATTTGGGGTACGACACTAAGTTTTTACAGTCTTTGAGAAAAGTTTCACCGGGAATAATGCCTTTCTTTGTTTCATATTGAATAAAGCCCAAGAGAAGGCAGACTGTATTGAGGGAAGTTTCCTATGAGGGAACTAGTTTTTGACTAAGTTAGAAGTAAACTTTGGTTTGACCTAAGCGTAGACCTAACTGCTGGGGAAACTCTAGACAGATATGCACAAGTATGTACAGATAAGTGAATTAACAGGTATATAAACAAGTATGCATTGAATTGAAAATATGTTGGGTCTTACACTTTGAAAAGAGGCCCAAGTGTATTGTGATTGGTTGTATGATTTTAACTGTATGATTAGGGTTTTAAGAAATTGAAGAAAGTTTTGAGAAAACTTTGAATTTGAATTTGAAAGAAAGTTTATTAAATTGAATTGAAAAGAATGTTTGGGGCTTATAACTCAAAGAAAGACCCAAGTGGTCTAAGAGCAGTTTCACCGGGAGTAATGCTCCTCCTAGTACTAGTTTAAAAACAGACAGATGATTTTGAAAACAGAGGTATGGGGCTTATAACTCAAGGAGAGGCCCATGGAGGTTGTTTATTGTTTGAAACAAATTTTATGTATAAAAGGTTGGGGATTATACTCAAGAAGAGGCCCAGATGACTTATTTTGAAAACAGTGATCGCATTGCAATATCGAAAGATGTTGTGGGACTTATACTACAGCAGAGACCCAAAAATTTATGTACAAAAGAGGTTGGGTCTTACACTCTAATAGAGGCCCAAAATGTTTATTGAAAGAAATAAAAGTGGGGCTTATACTCAAGGAGAGGCCTAGATGAAAACAGTGAGCGCGCCGTTATTTTAAAAATCGCACCGAGACTTATACTATGACAGAGGCCCAAGATTTATTTATTTACAAAAGGGTTTGGGTCTTACACTCTATTAGAGGCCTAAGTGTATTTCAAATGAAGTTTGAAAATTTAAAATCAAGGAAAAACCCTAATTTTAATTAAAATACATTTTTCAAAGAAAAATTAAATAAAAAATGATATAAAATATCAAATATATTCAAAAACATGTTGTGAACTTTGAAAAATGTTTGAAAATAGATGTTTTAATTCACAAGATGATTTGAAATTCAATTGATTTTGAAAAATCAAGAAAAATAATTTATTTAAAAATGTTTAAAAAAATTAAAAAGAAATTCTTTGAAAAATTCAAAAATATATCAAATATAAAATATTCTTTTGATTTTTTCGTGGAATTAAATATTAAAATGTATAAATGATTTATGTTTAAAAAATAATTTGAAAAAGATTAAAAATGAGAGAGATATGAATTTTTGAAAAGAATTGAAAATATTAAAAAATATTTAAAATTTCAAAAATTTGAAAAAGGGCGCCAACAGCTCCTTCTTCCTCGCTCGTGCCCGCCATGGCTGATTTGCAAAAGCTCACATATCTTACTCAATATGCAATGAAATTGACTTTTGTAAACATGAAAGTTGCTCATTTTTTAACAAGGATTTCAATGATACCAATTAATTGCATTTCGTTTAAGCGTGGAGTGAGAAATCGTGTGAAGAACAGATGAACCCTAATTTTTGCAAGAACACTATGAAATTCTATACACGATAGCTACAAAGCAATTTATTGAGGGGAAACCCTCTACACAAGTGCAGAAACATGTTTGTAACTTGAAAACACATTTATGATGCATGGATCATAGAGTTTGAGAGGTTCAGGCTTACCTCTACAAGAGGAATTTGAATCCTCAGTTGTAGGTATTGTAGATGTGTTTGAATGACCTGGACAACTTCAATGGACCCTAGTGAGTGTTTTGAGAAGCTTGGAATGGCTGGAAATCTCCAGGAACTCTCAGTGGTATCCCAACTGCAGTTAGGTCTAGGTGTGAGATGAAGGTTATTGATTCTGGTGTTACAGAAGTTTGGAAAGTGTTTGGATCCCTTCTATATGAGGTATAGGATGGTTCTACACCATTGGTTTTGACAGAATTGCTTCCTATTTGAAAATTCGAATCCTACTTGTTAGAGAAGCAAAATTTGGTGAAAGAGAGTGAAATGAAGGAAAACATGTATTCTGATGTTTTGGGGGGTGTTGATCAGTCACAAATGACCTCTATTTATAGTAGAGGAAGTTTGTTTTGCAAGGAATAGTGAATGAAGGCTGATCATAGTGTGTAGCTAGGTAGCCATTGACTTGGATGTCTCAAAGTGCCAAGTCTCCCCTAGCTTGACTCAATTCAATTTTTGCAGGTTTGAACACTCAGAGCTTTGGACTGAATCTTGACTGGTTTGGATTGATATGGCTTGGTTCATGACACTGAAGGGAAATCACGATTCAAAATGCAGCAGAAATTAAAATTTCCATTTAGCGATCCTTACGAAAGATCATGATCAGTGATAGAATGGTTACCTCTTGTTGCGATGAAACCTTTGATTCTAAATCGAAGGAATGATCACGAGCAATGTACGATGAACTGCGCCTCTACTCAGTCCAGATGAACATCTTCCTTCAGTCTCAGTGCTAGCTGCTACTATTGAAGGCTTTGAGTGAGAGATAGAGAGAAAGAAAATATGGCTAGGGTTTCACAACTGAATTTTCATCAAGTGTTTATGCTTCTGCACAAGGGTTATATTTATAGAACCACTTGTGTGGGCTGCAAGCTAAAAATCCCACTTAAGTGCATGCACACCATATCATATGATGTACCGTATATCACTTAAGCACGCGGTTGTCATACCCCAAATTTTGACCACCAAGATTTCCCATCAATGTGCAAATCATCATCACAATATGGATGGACCATTGTACTTCATTAGTCTCCCCAAAGATGGGTGAGCATTCACTACAATCAAAATTAGGGTTTCAAGCCCTCTCAGAGCTCTTGGACAAAGGATTAATCAAGGAATGACGTGATTTTCAACTTGTCTAAACCTCTCAAACATCCCCAATGGATCAAGAGGCTGCAATAGTCCCAGTGGATCAAACCTCAAAATCAACGGTATCACCAAATTAGGGTTTTGGTCGACCAGGGCCTCCAGATGGAAATTTTCCTCTGGGCATGAGCCAATGCTTCAAAGCATAACCTATGATGCTCCAAGGGACATCATGAACCCAATCATCAAGTCAATTTTTCCTCAGGGGATGCATTCATAAAAAATCAGGAATTAGGGTTTCTTGACCTAATTCACCCCTAAGTTGACTTTTGGGACAAAACATGAGCCAAGACCTAAAGGGAGGATTTGAGGGTCTCTAATACACCATATTGATCCATTTGCAACAATGGATTGGTCTAAGAAGCTTGAGCAACAAGTTTCAATTTCATCAGAACCACAATTAGGGTTTCGCGGGAAAAGTCAACTGTGCCTTTGACTTTTGACCCAGGCATGCTCCCAAACCTTGGGACATGATTCAATACCCCTTATAACACCTATGAAATCCATCCATCAAGTTTGATTTAGGTCAAGGATTTGATTTCATAGAGGACCACACAGTTTGGAGTTCATTTGACAAAATGTCAACTATGCACAAAAGTCAACTTGACTTTTTGAGATTTTTCACAATTTTGGTTCTTTGACCCTAAAATGATGTTAATGTGTGGTTAGAATCATCATTCATCAAGAATAATCAAGAAAAGTGGGATAACTTGTAAAAGGGGTAACCATAAAAACTTAGAAATTTTTCTAAGTTATGGAACAAAGTGGCTAGGGTACCAACTTTGGAGGATCATATCTCCTAAACCACAAGGCCATTTTTCCCCATTCAAAGCTGGATTTGTAGCTCTCATGGACCTCTACAAAAGCTTCAAGAACAACTCATTCCAATTCCTCATGGATTTTAAGTTATGGAATGATCAAAATCACAAAAAGTGAAAATGTCACTTTTTTCCAACACTTAGTGATATTTTCACTAAGTCAGAATCTGCCTTCACTTTTTTCCAAATGTAGGGGCATTTTTCACTTGGATCCCAAAAGGTATCAAAACCAACTATAATCAAACAGTTGTTGTATCATATGAGGGGTTTCCAAAATGGCCAAGAACTCCATCAAAGTCCACTTGAGCTATGAGATATGATAATGGCAACATGCCTTGCTGAAAACTGTCAAAGCAAGGCAGATTTATGCATTTTACTCGATTTTCCAAATTTGTGCAAATGACATACACACTTATCCATCTGAACACCTCAGGGGGAGACCAAGGAGGGATAAACACTAATCCATAAGCCTCCCAAGTCTTTGGAACCAAAAGTAGCATGCCAAACCTAGAAATGCCTAAAAGAGGGACAAGACTCCAATTTTGGTTTGGAGCATTTAATGGATGCACCAAGGTGGCATGGACTGAGCCATTTCCAACTGAATTCAGTCAAGACATATCCAAGACCAAGGGAACCAGCAGCCTGTGCCCTAACCTCTAGTCAATGGCTAGAGGAGACTTGGATTCTCATTGATCAACATTGGCCAAACCTCTGCTGCAGTTATCAATCACTATTGCTCCCAAAACAAACTTGCTCTACTATAAATAGAGCTCATTTGTGAACAATTTTAGTACACCAAAGCCATCAAACAGATGCTTTCCTCAAAATCACCTTCTCACTTCCAAATTTGCCTTCCAAAGCAAGTCACCATCGGGTTTTGAGTTTGAGAGCAATTCCAACCAAACCAATCACACACACACCTCATAAATATCATATAGAGGTGATCCAAACACTCACAAGTGACCTCTAACACCAAAATCTCAAAGTCACCTCTCAAAACCTCAAAATTGGACTTTTGTGCATTTTTCAAGCCATGTCTTGATTCAGTCACTTTCCAAACCAGATAAAACCTCAAACACACTCCACATATCATTCTTGAACTGTCCCAAATGGTTCCCCCCATCTGGAACACCATTTGAGAGAGTTGTTATTTTGGCCACTTTTGCCCCTTTTGCAAGAAAGAGCTCAAACTTGTTCCTGAGGTTTCCAGTCGATTCCAACCATCTTAAAAGCTTCTAAGAGATCATTTGAGGGTGTCCAAAGCATCAAATCATTTCTGGAACAAAGCACTTGGCAGATTGCACAAAAGCTCCAAAAAGAGGTAAGCATCTCAACTTGAACTCTTTGAAATATGCATTGCTTTGAGGTCCACTGATCATGCACATCTTGTACATGTTATATGTGTTGTGTTTGAACCAATTCATCATGTAATTCATGTCTGTACCAAGAGATAGTACATAAAATGCAAATCATGGCCTATTTCAAAACCACTATCGGGTTTTTCAATAGGAGCGTGATCTAAAAAACACCATCACCATTGGATTCCTTGTGAAATTCTAGGCAGGATAGACCTAAATTTTGTCCCAATCCATGGAGAAATGAGAAAGTTATGGCCTTCACGTTTCTAACCAAAATTTTGCCTTGCCTTGCCTTGGGCCAGGCCAAAAACAAGGCAAGCCTTGTATATTTGTGGTTGTGCTTCAATCAACGGATGTATCACCACCCCAGTGGTAAGGCGCGCGCCCTATACACAAGAGGTCTGGGGTTCGAATCCCCCTCGCCCCAGACCCTCTTTTTGCTATTTTTTTCCACTTTTCTACTATTTTTCATATTATTTTTAATAGTTTGGAAAATTAATAACTCTCTCAATTTTAATTATTTTTTATTGGTTCTTTTTGCAAAAAATCATAAAAATGTTGAAATATTTTATTCCACAAAAAAATCAAGTTTATATTATTCATTTAATATAATTAGTATTTTTGTGAATAAATTCCTTTTTAATTATTTTTAAACATTTTAAAAGTGAATATTTACCTTGAAAATCAAAACCAAATGAGTTTTAATTCATATTGTGATTAAAAACTCATTTTTCAAACCTTAAACAAAAATCACAAGTGGTTTATTCAAACTCATTTGGTATTTTTATCATTTTTATTGATTTTCTTTAAATATTTACTTTTAAAGGAAAATAAAATTAGGGTTTCTTTGATTTCAAACCTCATCAATCATTTTCAAAACTCTTTGGGCCTCTTGGTAGAGTGTAAGACCCAATCCTTTGTAAATACAAACCTTTTTGGGCCTCAGTGTATTGTATAAGTCCCGACACCATCAAAAAGTTCGGCGCAATCGTCGCCTTTTTAACAAAAACCTTTGGGCCTCTCCTTGAGTTGTAAGCCCCACCACTTGTACAAAAATAAACCTTTGGGCCTCTAATAGAGTGTAATACTCATCCCTTGTAGATAAAACCTTTTTGGGCCTCAGTGCATTGTATAAGTCCCAATACGTTAAAGAAATCTCGGCGCGATCGTCATTTTTCAAATAAGACCCTTGGGCCTACCCTCGTGTTATAAGCCCCATTTCTTTTCCTTAAACTCTTTGGGCCTCTTGAGAGAGTGTAAGACCCATCCCTTTTTACAGAAAACCTTTTTGGGCCTCAGTCACTTATATAAGTCCCTGTACAATTTCAAAACAACAGTGCAATCACTGATAAAACCTTGGGCCTCTCCTTGAGCTGTAAGCCCCAACAATCTTTTCAAAGTACTTTTTCCTTTGATTTAGAATATAATATTGTTATCAAAGCTTTCTTTGTTGAACAACTAACAAAACAGCATGGAAGCTCTACAACCGAGTAAGTGTTTACCCGCTTTCTTTATCCGCTTTCATGTATATATATAATTGTATTGTGGGGCTGCTCACTGTAAGTCTTCTTTCACATCCTTTTATATACTTGTCAAATATCAACTGTGTAATACTAGTATAGATATTTAGAGTTTTCCCCGGCAACTACGTCTAGAACTAGGTAAAGCCATGGTGGTCACTCTTAAATACAAACAAAACTAGATCCCCATAGGATTACCAGACACAGTCTTCCCTCCTCTTGGGGTTAAACAATATGGAGACGTGAAAGGCAGCATTCTCGGTGAACCCATTCTCAGGCTGTCACCCTTAGACATTGTCAAAGAAACTCTAACTCCACAGAGATGATCTTTTCTCGGTGAATGGCATCTCTTGAGTTTCTTCCAAATTCTCAGACTTTCCTGGCTTGATTTATTCTCGGTGAATGGCATGTCTTGAACTTCTCAGGGTTTGGGGACCCACGGGCTTCTTAAAAGCATCCCCGCCTTCTCTTGGGTGTTGTACAAGGACCCTTCGGCTTCTTAAAAGCTCTCATGCCTTCTCTTGGACTTAGTACAAGGACCTAGAGACCTCTACAGGTATAGGAACAAAACCTAGTCATCAATTTGCTAGAGCTATCTTTCTGAGTCAAGTGTCAGACCAGTTAATGGGTTGACCTTCATCCCTTAACATACCAGCCTTCTCTTGGGCATTATACAAAGATCATTTACTACCTGAGAATTGATTTCTCAAACCACCAGTAGACTTGAACAGTCTCAATACCCTTTGGATTTCCCATTTCCTTAAAGAACAGGAAATAACCCTGATCCTCTGATCAGTGCCAAGGCTCAACCATACCTTTAATCTTTCCCTTTATAAGAATTGATTTTCTCTTTTATCCAACATACTGGACCTGTCACTAAATTGAAACAGTCACCAGCATAAATAGCCTCCTCTTGGGCTTTGTATAATGATTCTCCCCAGCGGAGCTAACCTTTTCAAACTCTCTTGTTGAGTATAAGAGACTCTCTTGTTGAGTCAAACACCTTTAGCCTTCATCCCGGGCTTCGTAAGAGATATAAAACACTCTCTTGTTGAGTATAAAAGACTCTCTTGCTGAGTCAAACACCTTTAGCCTCCATCTCGGGCTTCGTACGAGATATAAAACACTCTCTTGCTGAGTATAAAAGACTCTCTTGTTGAGTTAAACACCTTTAGCCTCCATCTCGTACTTCGTACGAGATATAAAACACTCTCTTGTTAAGTATAAAAGACTCTCTTGTCGAGTCAACCACTTTTAGCCTCCATCTCGGGCTTCGTACGAGATAGAAATAACTCTTTTGTTAAGTATAAAAGACTCTCTTGTTAAGTCAATCTCCTTTCAGCCTCTATCTCGGGCTTCGTACGAGACAACACATAAAAGCGCTCTCTTGTTGAGTCAGTCACTTGTTAGCACCCTCTTGTTGGGTCAATCGCCTCCTCTTAGGCTTTGTATAAGGAAAACCTCGGTTGAGTCAATTAAACTTTTGGCATCAAATCTGTGCCTTTCTCATAGCATACAAACATCAACAACTCCTTTCCCCCCATCTAATTGCTGTAAATGGCAAGCCTCTGGATTACTTACATCCACGCTACTGTCCCTCTTTTAGCATGAGAAATTCCTAAGGAAAGATGGCATTGCTCTAAACTGAGTTAAAGTCTTCTCTTTCAGGTTAAAAATCCCCTATAAAGGAAATTATGGCATTGCTGGATTCACATATCCCAGTTAAAGTAATTCTCCTTTATAATCAGTCACCCAACAGTTGTGATAAACATACCAAATATCCCCCTTTAGAGATGACAAATTCTCTCTCATCCATAAACCCTTTAGCTTCACATCTTGGGCTTTGAACAAGATCCAAATCACCTTTAAGCTTCATGTCTTGGGCTTTGAACAAGACACCAAAACAACCTCTTTTCCTCCCATAGAATAGGAGGAACTACGATCGCTCTGATTTCCCTGTTTCATCAAACGGGAATATGTAGGCATAAGATTGAAAAAAATCTTAGCGAGCATACTAATCAAAAACCCAAAACCCGGTATCTCCACTGAATCAACCCAAAAGCAGCAAATCTAAACACGTTACCAAAAACCTCACAAATAATCCAGATATTGTGTTCTCAGCAAATTAACCAAAGATTGGGCCCCACATCTACATAGCATCTGTAACCTAACAGACCGTTGTTCAAACTCAGTATGCAAGCAGGGTTAATTGGAGACATCTATTTCCCTTCCTTAATCAGCTCAATAGGATAAAAAATGAATCGAACTGTAGTACCTAAGCGATCGTGCTTCAAGACCACAAAAATCGCGCTACAGAAAAAATGGCACCCACCGTGGGGCCCAATTCTTTTTCTTACAATCTTAGGTAGAAAACCCTGAGTTCCCGAAATGTCACAGAAATGGCGACTCTGCTGGGGAGTCATTGTCTGTATAGGATCATAAGATTAGAGGTCTAGGATGATTAAGACAAATATATATGCTGCTTTTCCTAATTGATATCTGTGTTTATTTTTCTGCTAATGGGAATGTGTGTGATGCCTAATGTGGAAAGATTGAGTATACACCTAAGATAGGTGATGGCAATGCGGGTAATCTTGCGGGGAGTGAATCCCAGTTAAGAGTCCCCGATCGACCATCAAACTCAGTGGAGACTCCCTTTGCAGATACATTACCTATACGACTTCGGTTGTTGAAAGTAGTGTGGTCGACTGGGTTATCTGAGAAGCTGAGGTTTTTAGTAGACTTAAGCCATTTTGTAGTACGGAAGCTATCGGAAATAGTTGTCACGTGATACTACCTTCATTTGAGATCGCTCTAGGATACATCAGCTCGCTGGCGATCCACTTGCTGTTGTTATCCCAAGAGGGGTCAATGATTTTGCGGACAGGTACAAAAAATACCAGTATAAACCTTTGGGGGGGGGTGGGGTAGAGCCTTGACTTCATGACACCGACCCTTTGACCCCATGTTTTTTCTATGTTTTTGTGTGTTGCATTCATACATTCATCTAAAAAACATTAAAACAAAAAAAAAATCTTCTCTTCTAGTCTCTCTTTTTCAAATTAAACTAAGACAATGGCTACAAATTTTAGATAAAAAAATTGCGCTAATGGATTTCAGTAGAAGGAAGACTCATAAGTACACCTTCAAGGTTCCAAAGTTAGAGGATTTGAGAGGTTTGACAAGAATGATCATCAACCACGAGGCTTTCAGAGCTAAGTATGGAGGATTGCTGTCCTTGTTAAGGGTTCATGTAATTGAAGGAATCCTGTCCACATTAATCCAGTTCTACGATCCGATTTATCACTGTTTCACATTCCCGGATTATCAACTAGCACCAACACTGGAGGAGTATTCTCACTTGACTGATCTGCATATCACTGATCAAGCTCCATTTTCAGGACTGGAAGAGATTCCAAAGAATCAGACCATTGCAAGAGCAATTTATTTGGACGAGTCAGAAGTCAGGACTCACATGACCACTAAGGGTGGCATCCAAGGTTTGCCAGCCTAATTCTTGATAAAGAAAGCCCTGTACTTTGCCAGTATAGGGAACGTGGCCGCTTTCGAGAGCATCTTTGTTTTGCTCACCTACGGGTTATTTTTGTTTCCCAACATCGATAACTTTATAGATATCAACTCCATTAAGATTTTTCTGATTGGAAACCCTGTACCGACCTTACTCGCCGATGCGTATCATTCGGTACACTTAAGGAATTTGTATAGTGGAGGAATGATCACATGCTGTGTGCCCTTGCTTTACAAATGGTTCACTTCCCATTTGCCCAAGTCTGCTGCATTTTGGGATCAAAATAATACTTTACGTTGGTCGCAGAGATTCATGTCTCTTACCAACTCTGACATCGATTGGTACAATAAAATCTATGACGGGATCAGAATCATTGATCATTGTGGAAATTTCCCAAATGTACCCCTTATAGGAACTAAGGGAGGAATCAATTATTATCCAATTTTAGTTCGTCGTCAATTTGGATACCCAATGAGGCATGTCTCGCGTAATGCTCATCTGGAAGGTCTTTTCTTCAAGGAAGGAGAAAATGACAGGGCACTAAAGATGGAAATAGTGCATGCTTGGAAACATGTTCACAGGAAAGGAAGAGAGTCTCTAGGAAAACCAGACTGTGTCTCGGTGGAGCCTTATCTCCACTGGGTACAAACTAGAGCTCTCAAGCTGAGAATGCCTTACCCTCATCAGGAAGTTCTTCCATTAAGGGACTCTGCCCTTTATTTTATGTCTGAGACGGAAAAACTTCAGGTTACTCTCAGCAAAGTTCAGCAGGAGAAGAGGTCTTGGAGGAACAAGTACCGCATTCTCAATGTGGAGTGTAAGAAAATACAGCAGCTATTAAAAGAAAAAGACGCTCTGATTGAGATTTTAGAGCAACATGCTGTAGAAAATCAGGATGACCAAAGGAATTTGCTCCCTCCTTTCACTTGGCACAGGAATGACAACCCGACAACGGCCCAAGAGCCCTGGTCAAAGAAAAGGAAAATACCAGAACCAGCACCTGAGCTCTCCTCAGAGAGGACTCATGATCCATTAGCTTAGATTTCCTTTCGCAGCACTATGTAAATTACTGTATTTCCATTTCTACAATCCTTTGAATTCAATAAAACGGGGTTTCTCCACTGTTTGATATTTGCAATCCAATTGTTGAAGTTTACTTTGAATAAACAAAAACATATAATTAATATAATCATTGCGTATCATTCATCATTCTCGCATAACGCATTCTTCTTACCTACGAATCTCAGGTTTGCGTCTCAAAAAGAGAGTCAAACTGTCTCATTCGTACAATACTCTGGCTAATCGTCAGAAAAAGATGTATGATCTCGAGGAAGAGAACAGAGAGTTGAGGTAAGAGATCGACACTCTGAAAGAGGATCTGAGAAAGCTTCATAACGGCATGCAAGCTCTAGCAGAAGCTCAGATGCAACAACAAAGGACTGTGACCTCGGAGATCACATCTACGCCCATAGTGGAGAAGTATGATCCTAGGTATAAAATTCCAAAAGATCGTTCCTGGGGCATGCCTATCAACTATATCCCAGAAGGATATGTTCCGCCGATCAATGAGGATCAAGGAACCACAGCAGGAGCCGCTGGGCCTGAAGGTTACAAACTTCGGGAAAGCGAAGATGCCAGGGGCATGACAGCAACTCCTGAAGGTTACAAACTTCGGGAGGCACCGAGAGTCTCGGCCATGATGACTATACCACCACCCGTGGTACACACTGTCCTAGAAGGACAGATTCCACAGATACCTTCTGGTGGAAACGACAGCATGTTTGACAGAATGAATGAATTCCATGAACAATTCCTGGAGATGCAGAAAGAACTACAAGCCCTTCACGTTCAGGATTTATTTGGAAAGGACACCGCAGACCTTTGCTTGGTCCCCAATGTGAAAGTTCCGCACAAGTTCTAGGTACCCGACTTTGAAAAGTACAAGGGTAACTCTTGCCCTCAAAGCCATTTGGTAATGTACGCTCGGCGAATGTCAGCTCAGACAAAGAACCTGGAGCTACTAATTCACTACTTTCAGGATAGTTTAACCGGTGCCGCACTCAAATGGTACATGGGTTTAAACCGCGCCACGATCAGCACGTTCAGAGATCTTGGCGCTGCTTTCATTCAACAATATAAATATAACTTGGACATGGCACCGGATAGAGATCAACTCAGATCAATGTCACAAAAGGACAAGGAAAACTTTAAAGAATACGCTCAGAGATGGTGTGAAATTACCGCTCAGATTTGTCCATCTCTGGAGGAAAAAGAGATGACAAAGATCTTCTTAAAAACTTTGAGCTCATTTTACTACGATAGAATGGTTGCCAGTGCGCCCAGTGACTTCACCGAGATGGTGGGCATGGGAGTTTGTCTTGAGGAAGCAGTCCGAGAAGGACGTTTAGTTAAAGATGCTGGATCATCAAGTAGTACAAAATGATAGGGTAGTGCTCTCCCTAAGAAAAAAGAGCAAGATATCGGGAATATCTCTCTTGGAAAGCAAAGACGACGATATCAACCAGTAGCAGCTGTAACTCCTGCTATCAATCCCGTGCTTGTTCCTACGTATCAACCTCAGGTTGCGCAGAGCCAACCTAATCAACAACAATATCAACAAAGGACACAACAGCCTCTTCAGCAGGCTCGTCCTCAGTACAACAACAATCGTACAACGCGACCGCCAGGGTTTGACCCTATACCCATGTTGTACGCAAAACTGCTTCCATTACTACTGGTCAAGGGGCACGTCCAAACTAAGTCTCCTCTTACAGTACCGGAAAATATGCCTTTTTGGTTCAAAATAGATCAGACTTGTCCTTACCATCAAGGAGGACCAGGGCATAACATAGAAAACTGTCTCATTTTCAAATCCGACGTACAAAAGCTTGTTAGGAGCGAGGTCTTATCTTTCAAAGATACGAATCCTAATGTTCTCACAAACCCGCTGCCTCAACACGAGAAAGCCGCAGTAAATTTGATAGAGAGAGAGTCTAACAACACCTATCAAATTCATGATGTACTCTTGCTAAGGGCCAACTTGGTCAAGATGCATTGTAGACAGAACGGGTATGGCCATGTACCACCTCATAATTATCACCAGTGTGATATCTGCTCTAAAACAATCAGGGATGTTCTGTGGTGCAAGCAGCTCTACAGGAACAATTGGATCTCGGATGGATCCAAGAGCATCGAGTTCGTGGAGTCAACATGGCCTATATGAATTCCAACATCATTCAGAACCACGACATCCCTGCAATGAATGCCAACCTGGTGGCAATGCACTCAAGGCAAAGCCAGTATCATAATCTGCCACGACATGATTACAATTCCTGTCTGACTTGCTCGGTAAACAAACAGGGATGCTCTTTCATACATGAGGCCCTCCAGCGTCAGATGGATCTTGGGTGGATCCAGGACTACCATGATAGAAATCCTTATTAAATCAACATGATTCAAATCTTCGATATTCGTTTGATGAATACCAGCTTGGTGGAGTTACACGCCAGACAAGTCCAACTCGGTTTTCTCACTTCTCACGATTATCTGAGCTGTAAAGGATGTTGTGAGAGTAACCAAGGGTGCGCTCTCGTTCAAAGAACTTTACAACACTTGTTAAACCACTGGTGGCTTCCGATCTATATGGACGAAGACACACAATAAATCAGTGTGCTTAATGGGAACCCGACTCGGCATCAAAGTCAGGATGTTCGATCTACGGAAATAGATCTAGTGAGGTTACACTGCATTCAAAGCGGGCGTGGCCAGGTGCCACCACACAATTACGAGCGCTGTAGAGTCTGCTCGAAAAATAATCAAGGATGTTACCTTGTGCGAGAAGCCCTTCAGAGTCAGCTGGACTGCAAATAATTCCAACAATATTCAATTTTGGGGTCTATCAACTGGACGCCCGACTATTTCACTGACCAGATTAAGGATGTTGTTGTGATCTTCGATCATGAGAGGACCAAGGATGTTTGTGCCATCATCCCTCTACTGGACGAATCAAAGGTTCTTAACCAAGAACTGATTGAAGTTACTTACGACAATCAGAAAAATCAGAAGGCTCCTGTAGTTATCTATCTACCGGGACCGTTACCGTATGAATCAACTAAGGCTATCCCTTACAAATATGGTGCAACAATAATTGAGAATGGAAAGGAAATTCCATTACCCTCTATCGTGAATATTGCAGACATCAGTCGAGTAACACGGAGCGGTCGATTCTTCAACAGAGGAGTTGGAGAACCTAACAGAGAAAAGGAACTTCAGACAGAAGCTCCCAATCCACCAGTCGATCAATCCAGTGATGCCGACCTTTCAAAGAACAATGATGAGATGTTGAAGCTCATCCAAAGGAGTGAATATAACATTATTGATCAACTGTTACAAACTCCTTCAAAGATCTCTGTGCTATCACTTTTACTCAGTTCCGAAGCCCACAGAGAGGCTCTACAGAAAGTCTTAGAGCAGGCCTTTGTGGAACAGGATGTGTCAATACGACAGTTCGATAGCATCATCTCTAACATCACTTCCTGCAATAATTTAGGATTCAGTGATGAGGATTTGCCAGAGGAGGGCAAAAGCCATAACTTGGCGCTCAATATCACAGTCAACTGCCAGGACGATGCTTTAGCCAGCGTACTGGTAGACACAGGATCGGCCATCAACGTTATGCCAAATTCCACTTTAATGCAGCTATCATTCAAAGGATCCCCGATGAGGGGCAGTGAGGTTATCATCAAAGCCTTTGATGGATCTCAGAAAGCAGTTATCGGCAAAGTCGACCTTCCCATAACTATTGGTCCTCACACTTTCCTAATCACTTTCTAGGTCATGGACGTCCGGGAAGCATACAGCTATTTATTAGGAAGACCTTGGATACACCAGGCTGGGGCAGTCACTTTGACACTGCACCAGAAGCTGAAGTTCGTCAAGAACGATCAACTCGTCACGGTCTGTGGAGAGCAAGCCTTGCTCGTGAGTAACTTATCATCATCTACTTGTGTGGAACCCGAGGAGGTTGTTGGAACCTAGTTCCAAGAACTGTCGGTAAGCAATGAGAATCAATCAGAGAAAGGAACCTCGATTTCCTCATACAAAGATGCTCTCGAAGTAATCGAGAATAACAATGCAAAAGGATGGGGACAGTTTGTCATTCCTACTGATAATAAAACAAAGAAGGGTCTTGGTCTTTCTTCAACCTGTACCCAGATTACTGTTAGCGATGAAAGTTTTCATCCCATTCAGGACTTCTTCCACAGTGGAGGTTTCCTTCACCTAGTGCCTCAAACAGTCCATACCATCAACAAGGAGGATCCCTCTGATACAGAGGAAGAATGGAAGTCATATCTTAACGAGGACGGTTATACGTCTCAAGAAGAAGTGCATACACCATTTTGCTATCCCGCACAGAGTCCGAGATTTATACCCAGGTCAGATGTCAGAACAATATACGGAGATTGTGATCCGGAAGGATGCCGTGCTACACCAAACTCATTAGAGGAGGACATTCTGATGAAAGACAACTTTGACCACGGCTATTATGGCCCAATGGATGGTCTGCCTAACTGGCAGCCGTACCCCGGAGACTTGGGGCAAGAAAATCAGCCGAATAATGAAAATCAGCTGAGCGTCATGGAAAAGAATACTTGCGTCCCCACCATGTCATGGGATCAACACTCAGGTCATTCATAAAATATCCAGCACGACGATGAATTTGAAAAATTTGCAGGACTAGAATTCATTAACTATGATTTTCCTGAGGTCAGCGTCATCGAGAGGGATGACCCCTCCAGATCCAAAGAAGTGTGGGACACCTTGGGACAACCGAGTGGTAAATATGACTTCATGGTCAAATACACTGCTCCTGAGAGCTCTTGCATCAGGCTCGAAGACATTCAGCCAACTGGGTGGGGAGATCCACCTGAGAGCATAAATACTCTGCAAAATACAACTGAGGAATCCTCCTACGACAATTATGCCTGGGAGACAGATTCCAATGATCCTGCTCCACCAAAAATCAGCGTTATTTCTGAAGACAAATCAAGGAAGGTACCAGACTTTGTGATTCACTGAGGAGTTCGCCGCCAATGGGTTACTGTCGATGTTCTGAAGATCATTCATAAGTCAAAGTAATTGTCGTCTTTAACCTTTCACTCTACCCAGGTGAAACAGATGTTTTGATAGGGCTCGCTTTCTATAAATATCCCTCTTCGCTTCGCCCAAAGCGACAGAGTTTTGTGTTATAGGGCTGTAGTTTCAAGAATCGACTTGTTCATAAATAAAATAATGTCATTTTGTAATTTCCGCATTTATTGCTGTTTTTTTGTCATTTTTTCAGAAAATGGTAATCCTAAAAAACAACTCAATAATAAAAACAAGCAGTTATCGGAAAATACACTGCACACACTCTTGCATTCTCTCTATCTCTTCTAAACACAAATCATCACGTCATGCAGATTGCTTGTTTTCAACCCCATTGAAACATACGATCCAATGCCTTCTCCCAACTTTGAATTCCCGGTATTTGGGGCTGAAGAAGAAGATGACGACGAAATTCCAGAAGAGATCTCCCGATTACTCCGACAAGAGGAAAGGTCCATTGAACCTCACAAAGAGCCGTTGGAAACGGTCAACTTGGGTTCAAGAGAAGAAAGAAAAGAGATCAGGATTGGGGCACTGCTCAGTCCAACTGCTAAAGAGAGTTTGACAAAGCTTCTCAAAGAATTTCTCGATGTATTCGCTTGGTCCTATCAGGATGTGCCAGGGCTGGATACCAGCATCGTGGAACATCATCTACCGTTGAAATTGGAATGTCCGCCAGTAAAACAAAGGTTGAGACGGACTTACCCAGACATGGCCATCAAAATCAAGGAGGAAATACAGAAACAGATTGACACGGGTTTCCTCGCCACATCAGAATATCCTCAATGGTTAGCCAAATATCGTACCCATTCCGAAAAAAGGACAGAAAAGTCAGAATGTGTGTCGATTATAGAGATCTAAACAAGGCTAGTCCAAAGGACGACTTCCCTTTACCACACATTGACATGCTGGTAGACAGTACAACAAAGTTCAAAGTCTTCTCCTTCATGGATGGATTCTCGGGCTATAATCAGATCAAAATGGCGCCGAAAAGACATGGATAAAACTTCGTTCATTACCCCATGGGGTACCTTTTGTTACAAGGTAATGCCGTTCGGTTTGAAGAATGTCGGGGCAACCTATCAAAGGGCCATGACTACTCTGTTTCATGACATGATACACAAGGAAATCGAGGTATATGTCGATGATATGATTGCAAAATCTAAAACAGAGGAGGAGCATGTGACCCACCTATCAAAACTATCTGAGTGGTTGAGAAATTACAAACTCCGCTGGAATCCCAATAAATGCACCTTCGGTGTCCATTCAGGGAAACTTTTAGGGTTCATCGTCAGCCAGAAAGAAATTGAGGTTGATCCTAACAAGGTCAAGGCCATTCAAGAAATTCCTTCTCCAAAAACTGAAAAATAAGTCAGAGGATTCTTGGGACATTTGAACTACATCTCCAGATTCATATTCCTCATGACCGCGACATGCACGCCAATTTTCAAATTACTAAAAAAGAATCAGGACTGCGTTTGGACAGAAGACTGCTAAACCGCTTTCGACAGTATCAAGGAATATCTGTCAAACCCATCGATTCTATCACCTCCAGTGGAAGGAAGACCACTGATCATTTACTTAACAGTCCTAGAGGACTCAATGGGATGTGTACTTGGCCAACAAGACGAAACAAAAAGGAAAGAGTCTGCCATTTACTATTTGAACAAGAAGTTTACGGACTGTGAAACTCGCTACACTATGCTTGAGAAAACTTGATGTGCTCTGGCTTGGGCAGCCAAACGTCTTCGCCAGTACATGATTCGTCACACTACTTGGTTAATCTCTAAAATAGATCCAATCAAGTACGTCTTTGAAAAACCTGCTCTTACGGGAAGGATTGCCCGTTGGCAGATGTTGTTATCAGAATACGACATCGAATACCACGCTCAGAAAGCCGTTGAGGGGAGTATTTTAGCCGATTATTTGGCTCATCAGCCGATTGACGATCAAGAATCGATCCAGTTTGACTTCCCAGACGAAGATGTCATGTACTTGAAAATGAAAGATTGCGATGAACCGCTACCCAGTGAAGGGCCAGAACCAGGTTCCCAATGGGGACTAATTTTTGACGGAGCTGTCAATCATTATGGAAACGGAATTGGGGAAATCATCATAACACCTCAGGGTACCCACATTCCTTTCACCACCAGACTTACATTCAAGTGTAAAAACAACGAGGCCGAATATGAAGCTTGTATTATGGGTCTCGAGGAAGCAATTCATTTGAGGATCAAAAACTTAGATGTATATGGCGACTCAGCCCTGGTTATCAATCAGATCAAAGGAGATTGAAACACATACCAATCAGGACTGATTCCTTACAAAGATTATGCAAGAAGGTTGTTACCTTTCTTCAACAGAATCGAGTTTCATCACATCCCTCGTGATGAGAATCACATGGCTAATGCATTAGCCACCCTCTCTTCCATGATTAGTGTAGGTCAATGGAACGACCTACCTAAGATTGACATAATGCGCCTTGAAAGGCCCGCTTACATCTTCACGATTGAAGCAGTCATAGACGACAAACCTTGGTATCACGATATTAAATGCTTCCTTCAGAAACAAGAGTACCCACCTGGGGGCACTAAGGAAGGACAAGAAAACCCTCAGAAGACTGGCCGAAAGCTTCTTTCTGAGCGATGATACCCTCTATAAGAGAAATTTCGACATGGTCTTGCTCCATGCGTAGACAGACCAGAAGCAGACATGCTGATAAAAGAAATTCATGAAGGATCTTTTGGCACTCATGCCAACGGACACACAATGGCGAGAAAAATTCTAAGAGCAGGGTACTATTGGTTGATAATGGAATCTGACTGCTACAAGTACATGAGGAAGTGTCACAAGTGTCAAATACACTCAGACAGAATCCATGTACCACCAACGCATCTCAAAGTTCTTTCTTCCCCATGGCCTTTTTCCATATGGGGAATCGACATGATTGGCGTGATTGAACCCAAGGCTTCGAACGGACATCGGTTCATCCTGGTAGCCATTGATTACTTCACCAAGTGGGTCGAAGCAGCGTCATACGCCAATGTAACCCGACAAGTGGTGGTCCGATTTATCAAAAACAATATCATATGTCGTTATGGTGTTCCGAGCTAGATCATTATAGATAATGGATCTAACTTGAACAATAAGATGATGAAAGAGTTGTACACAGAGTTCAAGATCGAACACCATAACTCATCTCCCTACCGACCCAAGATGAACCGAGCGGTAAAAGCGGCTAACAAGAACATCAAGAAGATCGTTCAAAAAATGGTTGTAATCTATAGAGATTGGCACGAGATGCTACCCTTTGCTCTTCACGATTATCGCACATCTGTCCGCACTTCAACAGGGGCAACCCCTTTCTCTCTAGTATATGGCATGGAAGCAGTGCTCCCCATCGAAGTAGAGATCCCATCAATCCGGGTATTGATGGAAGCTAATCTTACAGAAGCTGAATGGTGTCAAAGTTGACACGATGAACTAAATCTGATCGAAGAAAAGCGAATTACGGCTCTATGCCACGGTCAGTTGTATCAACGGAGAATGAAGAAGGCGTTTGACAAAAAGGTTCGACCTTGCGTCTTCAGGAAAGGAGACCTCGTGCTCAAGAAGATACAATCATTTCTCACTGATTCTCGGGGCAAATGGACCCCGAATTATGACGGCCCCTATGTGGTCAAGAAAGCTTTCTCAGGCGGTGCCTTGAGACTCGCAACCATGGACAGAGAAGAATTTGCCTACCCCACAAATGTTCACGTAGTCAAGAAATACTTCGCCTAAAAAAAAAGAAAAAAAAAACGTCTCGGTGGATTGAAAACCCGAAAGGGCGGTCCAGGCAAAAATTAGAGACATAATCCAAAATCATCCCGGTGGATTGGAAATCTCAAAGTACAATCCAGGAAAAAGTTAGGGATTCATGGCAAGTAACTACGTCTGACACAGGTAATTCCTCAGCAGCAGTCATGCCATCCGAAAGAAAACTCCAGTCAAGGTCGTCTTCGACAGAAGCTCAAGATGCCCATAATTCAAAGTTGGTAGAAGGATAGCAGTCGTTATGTTTCAATGTAGCCCTTTTTCCTCAAATTACCATTTTCTAAACTTTGTAAATACTCTATGGAATCACGCGCTTGGCTGATTTCCATCTTATCAATAAAATTTGAGCCCTAGTGCTTTTGTTTGTAATTCTTATTTGTTTTAGCTTTACAGAACGACATTTTAACATGATTAACGATTCTTGAAATAAAACAAAAATGAATTTACTTGTCAACATTTTTCTGCTTTTAAAATAAAGATGGCAATTTCTTTTGATTGTTGAACATCGAAAGAACATCAATCGCTTCTCCAAAGGCGATTAAGCTTCAAAGTGCAGAATCAAAATACTCCTTCTAAACCAGTGCGCCTGAATGAAGGATCAGCTGTGTCAGATGCGAATATTCCATCTGACATCCCCGGCAGAGTTCTTACCTCCTAAGTCTGACCAATGTTGCGTTTTTCCCCACAGGGATTATTTCTCCTAAGCAATGCAGAATTGCTATTTTGGACCAAATTGTACTTCTCCGTCCCTAGTAGTGGCCGAGTATCCAATCGTGTTCATCCACTAGTCTGTATGTTGTGTCAGTTTTGTCAGCATAAACATACATACATCATGCATTATTGATTTGCATTCATATTTATATTGAATCACTATCACTCTAGTCAGTCTTGTCCCCTAGTGATAAAAATCCTCTCGTCAATCGAATTGTCGGTTCTTTCCTCGTTAGGAAATGTTTTATCTAAATCATCTCTCTCCTCTAGTGTATTTCTGGGATGGAGACGGTCCTCGACCACTTTGATAACTTGAACCTTTGAAAGGCAAGAAGACATTCGACAAACGTCGCTCTTCACCATTGAAGATGATATCTTCACTTTCCCGGATTAAAGAAAATCCCCAGAGAAAGCCTCGCAACTAAAGACTCTCAGCAACACATTGGTTTTTCTCTTTAGAAAGTCAATGTTAATGAAGTCATCAGCACCTCCAAAATTGGATTACATCACATGGCATTTCTCCGAGAAGATCTCGAAGAAAAGTATGATGTAATATTCCTAAGCAGGAAACAGCCTCTCAAGAGACTCGTTTTCCCCAGTAGAGTCAACAAATGGTGTCTCCAATAGAGAAGTTTGAACACCTCTACAACTCAAACGAATGGGTTCCCCAGCAAGTCTGACATCAAAAATTGTTCCCATCAAATGGAATCTCCCCAGAAAAATTCGGCGAGAAGTTTGAGGAAAACCGCTACACATAGCGTCCCTTGTCAAGGAAGTTTATTGACAAAAGAAACTAAGACCAGTTCCTTGGTAGGAAACCAGGATCGAGGGGAAGTTTATAAAAGAAACTTAGACCAGTTCCTTGGTAGGAAACCAGGATCGAGGGGAAGTTTATATCAGAAACTTAGACAAGTTCCTTGGTAGGAAACCAGGATCGAGGGGAAGTTTGTTTCAGAAACTGAGACCAGTTCTTTGGTACAAAGACCAGGATCGAGGGGAAGTTTACCTTTTCTAAGCATCATTGCTTAGCAAAAGAAGAAGGATGCGCAAACTTCCATTCATAACCACCATCAAAATTTTGGGTATTATGATATTTAATCCTCTTGCACCCCGAATGTCGGAATACCTTCGCCATTCACACATTCGGGTCCAAGAGGATTAAATAGGGGCATCTGTCATACCCCAAATTTTGACCACCAAGATTTCCCATCATTGTTCAAATCATCATCATAATATGGATGGACCATTTTACTTCATTAGACTCCCCAAAGATGGGTGAGCATTCACTACAATCAAAATTAGGGTTTCAAGCCCTCTCAGAGCTCTTGGACAAATGATCAATCAAGGAATGACATGATTTTCAACATGTATAAACCTCTCAAACATCCCCAATGGATCAAGAGGACTCCCACATCAAGGATTAAGCACAAGGCTGCAACAGTCCCAGTGGATCAAGCCTCAAAATCAACGGTGTCACCAAATTAGGGTTTTGGTCGACCAGGGCCTCCAGATGGAAATTTTCCTCTAGGCATGAGCCAATGCTTCAAAGCATAACCTATGATGCTCCAAGGGACATCATGAACCCAATCATCAAGTCAATTTTGCCTCAGGGGATGTATTCATAAAAAATCAGGAATTAGGGTTTCTTGACCTAATTCACCCTTAAGTTAACTTTTGGGACAAAACATGAGCCAAGACCTCAAGGGAGGATTTGAGGGTCTCTAATACACCACATTGATCCATTTTCAACAATGGATTGGTCTAAGAAGCTTGAGCAACAAGTTTCAATTTCATCAGAACCACAATTAGGGTTTCGCGGAAAAAGTCAACTGTGTCTTTGACTTTTGACCCAGGCATGCTCCCAAACCTTGGGACATGATTCAATACACCCTATAACACCTATGAAATCCATCCATCAAGTTTGATTTAGGTCAAGGACTTAATTTCATGGAGGACCACACAGTTTGGAGTTCATCTGACAAAAAGTCAATTGTGCACAAAAGTCAACTTTGACTTTTTGAGATTTTTCACAATTTTGGTTCTTTGACCCTAAAATGATGTTAATGTGTGGTTGGAATCATCATTCATCAAGAAAAATCAAGAAAAGTGGGATAACTTGTAAAAGGGGTAACCATAAAAACTTAGAAATTTTTCTAAGTTATGGAACAAAGTGGCTAGGGTACCAACTTTAGAGGATCATATCTCCTAAACCACAAGGCCATTTTTCCCCATTCAAAGCTGGATTTGTAGCTCTCATGTCCCTCTACAAAAGCTTCAAACATAACTCATTCTAATTTGTCATGGATTTTAAGTTATGGAATGATCAAAATCACAAAAAGTAAAAATGTCACTTTTTTCCAACACTTAGTGAAATTTTCACTAAGTCATAATTTGCCTTCACTTTTTTCCAAATGTAGGGGCATTTTTCACTTGGATCCCAAAAGGTATCAAAACCATCTATGATCAAATAGTTGTTGTATCATATGAGGGCTTTCCAAAATGGTCAAGAACTCCATCAAAGTCCACTTGAGCCATGAGATATGACAATGGCAACATGCCTTGCTGAAAACAGTCAAAGCAAGGCAGATTTGTACATTTTGCTCGATTTACCAAATTTGTGCAAATGACAAACACACTTATCCATCTGAACACCTCAGGGGGAGACCAAGGAGGGACAAACACTGATCCATAAGCCTCCCAAGTCTTTGGAACCAAAAGTAGCATGCCAAACCTAGAAACGCCTAAAAGAGGGACAAGACTCCAATTTTGGTTTGGAGCATTTAATGGATGCACCAAGGTGGCATGGACTGAGCCATTTCCAACTGAATTCAGTCAATATATATCCAAGACCAAGGGAACCAGCAGCCTGTGCCCTAACCTCTAGTCAATGGCTAGAGGAGACTTGGATTCTCATTGATCAACATTGGCCAAACCTCTGCTGCAGTTGCCAATCACTATTGCTCCCAAAACAAAATTGCTCTACTATAAATAGAGCTCATTTGTGATCAGTTTGAGTACACCAAAGCCATCAAACATATGCTTTCCTCAAAATCACCTTCTCACTTCCAAATTTGCCTTCCAAACAAGTCAATATCGGGTTTTGAGTTTGAGAGCAATTCCAACCAAACCAATCACACACACACCTCATAAATATCATATAGAGGTGATCCAAACACTCACAAGTGACCTGTAACACCAAAATGTCAAAGTCACCTCTCAAAACCTTAAAATTGGACTTTTGTGCATTTTTCAAGCCATGTCTTGATTCAGTCACTTTCCAAACCAGATAAAACCTCAAAAACACTCCAAATATCATCCTTGAACTGTCCCAAATGGTTCCCCCCATCCGGAACACCATTTGAGAGAGTTGCTATTTTGGCCACTTTTGCCCCTTTTGCAAGAAAGAGCTCAAACTTGTTCCTGAGGTTTCCAGCTAATTCCAACCATCCTAAAAGCTTCTAAGAGATCATTTGAGGGTGTCCAAAGCATCAAATCATTTCTGGAACAAAGCACTTGGCAGATTGCACAAAAGCTCCAAAAAGAGGTAAGCATCTCAACTTGAACTCTTTGAAATATGCATTGCTTTGAGGTCCACTGATCATGCACATCTTGTACATTTTATATGTGTTTTGTTTGAACCAATTTATCATGTAATTCATGTCTGTACCAAGAGATAGCACAGAAAATGCAAATCATGGCCTATTTCAAAACCACTATCGGGTTTTTCAATAAGAGCATGATCGGAAAAAAAAACACCACCACCATTGGATTCCTTGTGAAATTCTAGGCAGGATAGACCTAAATTTTGTCCCAATCCATGGAGAAATGAGAAAGTTATGGCCATCACGTTTCTAACCAAAATCTTGCCTTGCCTTGCCTTGGGCCAGGCCAAAAACAAGGCAAGCCTTGTATATTTGTGGTTGTGTTTCAATAACGGATGTATCACCACCCCAGTGGTAAGGCGCGTGCCCTATACACAAGAGGTCTGGGGTTCGAATCCACCTCGCCCCAGACCCTCTTTTTGCTATTTTTTCCACTTTTCTACTATTTTTCATATTATTTTTAATAGCTTGGAAAATTAATAACTCTCTCAATTTTAATTATTTTTTATTGGTTCTTTTTGCAAAAAATCACAAAAATGTTGAAATATTTTATTCCACAAAAAAATCAAGTTTATATTATTTATTTAATATAATTAGTATTTTTGTGAATAAAATCCTTTTTAATTGTTTTTAAACATTTTAAAAGTGAATATTTACCTTGAAAATCAAAACCAAATGAGTTTTAATTCATCTTGTGATTAAAACCTCATTTTTCAAACCTTAAACAAAAATCACAAGTGGTTTATTCAAACTCATTTGGTATTTTTATCATTTTTATTGATTTTCTTTAAATATTTACTTTTAAAGGAAAATAAAATTAGGGTTTCTTTGATTTCAAACCACATTAATCATTTTCAAAACTCTTTGGGTCTCTTGGTAGAGTGTAAGACCCAATCCTTTGTAAATACAAACCTTTTTGGGCCTCAGTGTATTGTATAAGTCCCGACACCATCAAAAAGTTCGGCGCAATCATCGCCTTTTTAACAAAAACCTTTGGGTCTCTCCTTGAGCTGTAAGCCCCACCACTTGTACAAAAATAAACCTTTGGGCCTCTAATAGAGTGTAAGACCCATCCCTTGTAGAAAAAACCTTTTTGGGCCTCAATGCATTGTATAAGTCCCAATACGTTAAAGAAATCTCGGCGCGATCGTCATTTTTCAAATAAAACCCTTGGGCCTACCCTCGTGTTATAAGCCCCATTTCTTTTCCTTACACTCTTTGGGCCTCTTGAGAGAGTGTAAGACATATCCCTTTGTACAGAAAACCTTTTTGGGTCTCAGTCACTTGTATAAGTCCCTGTACAATTTCAAAACAACAGTGCAATCACTGATAAAACCTTGGGCCTCTCCTTGAGCTGTAAGCCCCAACAATCTTTTCAAAGTACTTTTTCCTTTGATTTAGAATATAATATTGTTATCAAAGCTTTCTTTGTTGAACAACTAACAAAACAGCATGGAAGGTCTACAACCGAGTAAGTGTTTACCCGCTTTCTTTATCCGCTTTCATGTATATATATAACTGTATTGTGGGGCTACTCACTGTAAGTCTTCTTTCACATCCTTTTATATACTTGTCAAATATCAACTGTGTAATACTAGTATAGATATTTAGATTTTTCCCCGACAACTACGTCTAGAACTAGGTAAAGCCCTGTTGGTCACTCGGCTTCCTTTGCTGCATTTGAGGCAGCAATGTACTCGGCCTCAGTTGTAGAATCAGCAACTGTTTGTTGCTTTGAACTTTTCCAGCTCACAGCGCCACTATTTAGGCAAAACACATAACCAGATTGTGATTTAAAGTCATCCTTATATGTCTGGAAGCTAGCATCGGTGTATCCAATTACCACGAGCTCTTCCTGACCTCCATATATCAAGAATGAATCCTTAGTCCTTCTCAAGTACTTAAGGATATTCTTGACAGGTACCCAATGAGCATCACCGAGATCAGATTGGTACCTACTCGTTGCACTTAAAGCATACGAGACATCTGGTCGAGTACATAACATGGCATACATGATAGATCCTATTGCAGATGCATATGGAATCTTATTCATGCGATCCCTTTCTTCCTTAGTTGAAGGAGATTGTGTTTTTGATAGACACAGGCCATGTTGCATAGGTATGAATCCTTTCTTAGAATCATGCATATTAAAGCGTCTCAACACTTTTTCTATGTATGTACTCTGACTTAGGCCAAGCAGTTTTTGTGATCTATCTCTATAGATCCTGATTCCTAATATATAGGTTGCTTCACCAAGGTCCTTCATAGAAAAGCATTTCCCTAACCAAGTTTTTACTTGTTTCAAGGTAGGGACATCGTTTCCAATGATTAATATGTCATCTACATATAATACTAGGAAGACGATCATGCTCCCACTAACCTTCTTGCATACACAAGGCTCATCTTCATTCTTTATGAATCCATATTGTTTTATAGTTTCATCAAAACTAAGATTCCAGCTTCTGGAAGCTTACTTCAATCCATAGATTGATCGTTGTAACTTGCATATCTTTTGGGCTTCTTCTGGTTATGTCAAATCCTTCAGGTTGTGTCATGTACACATCCTCAAGATTCCCATTAAAGAAAGCAGTCTTGACATCCATCTGCCATGTTTCATAATCATGATATGCAGCGATAGCAAGTAAATTCGAACAGATTTAAGCATTGCAACTGGTGAAAAGGTTTCATCATAGTCTACACCATGAATTTGTTTATAACCTTTAGCAACCAATCTTTCCTTATAGGTATGAACCTTACCATCCATGTCAGTCTTCTTTTGAAGACCCACTTGCATCCTATAGGATTAACTCCTATAGGAGGCTCTACCAAGGTCCAAACCTGGTTTGTGTACATGGAATCCATTTCAGATTTCATGGCTTCTATCCACTTCTCAGACTCAGGACCAGTTATGGCCTCTTGATAGGTTACAGACTCATCTTGATCCATGAGTAATACATCACCTTGATCAGTTATGAGATATTCATATCTCTCTGGTTGGTGATGTATCCTGCTCGATCTACGCTGGTCTTGTTCTACTTGAGCAGGTTGCTCTTCCACAACTACTTGTGGTTTCTACTCTAATTCCTCCATAGGTGTATCAATGCTTTGTGATTCTTGAATTTCTTCAAGCTCTACTTTCCTCCCACTGATTCCTTTGGAAATAAAGTTCTTTTCCAAGAAAACTCCAGTTCGAGCGACAAACACTTTGCCCTCAGAAGGATTGTAGAAGTAATACCCTCTTGTTTCTTTAGGATACCCCACAAATAAGCATTTGTCAGATTTTGGCTCAAGCTTAGTTGAAATTTGTCGTTTCACATAAACTTCACAACTCCAAATTTTCATGTAAGACATATGTGGTTTCTTACCACTCCATATTTCATATCGTGTCTTTTCAACCTTTTTGGATGGAACACGATTAAGTGTGTAAGCTGCTGCCAGTAGTGCATGTCCCCAAAAGGAGTTTGGAAGATCGGCGTGACTCATCATGGATCGGACCATGTCTAACAAGGTTCAATTTCTTCTCTCAGATACACCATTCCATTGTGGTGTTCCAGGAGGAGTGAGTTGGGATAGAATCCCACACTCTTTTAGATGGTCATCAAACTCTAGGCTTAAATATTCACCGCCTCGATCTGATTGAAGAGTTTTAATATTCTTACTTAGTTGGTTTTGTACTTCATTCCTTGAACTTTTCAAAGGATTCAGATTTATGTTTCATTAAATAGACATAACCATATCTACTGAAATCATCGGTAAATGTGATGAAGTTTTGAAAACCTCCTCTGGATGGTATGTTCAGTGGTCCACATACATCAGTATGTATGAGGGCCAAAATATCATTATCCCTTTCACCTTTTCCTATGAACGGGGACTTTGTCATCTTTCCAATTAAACAAGATCTGCATGTATCATATGATTCGTAATCAAAAGAGTCCAATAGTCCAGCTTTATGGAGTTTGAAGATGCGTCTCTCATTTATATGGCCTAAGCGACAATGCCAAAGGTAACTTGGATTTAACTAGTTAGGTTTTATCCTTTTAGTATTAATGTTATAAATTGACATTTCAAGATCAAGGACATACAATCCATTGTTCATTTGTGTAGTAGCATAGAATATATCATTCAAATAAATAGAGCAACAATTGTTCTTTATTATAAATGAAAAACCAAACTTGTCCAAACAAGAAACGAAATAATATTCCTGCTAATTGCAGGTACATAGTAACAGTTCTCTAACTGAATTATTAAACCACTAGGTAAAGTCAATACATAAGTTCCTACGGCTAAAGCAACAACCTTTGCTCCATTGCCAACTCGTAGGTCAACTTCACCTTTTGCTAAAACTCTACTCCTTTTTAGCCCCTGCACATTGGTACAAATGTGAGAACCACATCCAGTATCTAATACCCATGATGCAGAAGTAGATACATTTATTTCTATAACAAAAATACCTGAAGTCGAAGTCTCCACTCCATTCTTCTTATCTTCCAGGTACTTTGGACAGTTTCTCTTCCAGTGTTCGGTCTTACCGCAATAGAAGCAAGTGTCCTCCTTTGCTATACCTCCACTAGGCTTCAAAGCAGGGGCAGTATGTTTGGGTTTGGTAACTTCCTTGCCTTTCCATTTACCACCCTGCTTGGTAGGCCTTTTGTTATGTTTCTTTCCATTACTGACCATCATAATGGATTTCCCTTTTGACTTCAGATTTTTCTCAGCAGTTCTTAACATGCCTAGCAATTCAGGAAGAGTTTTGTTCATATCATTCATGTTGAAATTAAGGACAAACTGACTGGAGCTTTCCGGCAACGATTGCAGGATCAAATCAGCCGCAAGCTCCTTTTTTAGGGGAAATCCCAATCTTTCAAGGTTCTCCACATACCCAATCATCTTGAGTACATGGGGACCTACAGGGGCTCCCTCAGATATCTTGGTTTGAAAAAGGGCTTTTGAAACTTCAAACCTCTCATGCCTTGCCTGCTCTTGATAGAGCATCTTCAGGTGTTCGATTATATCAAACGCTTCCATGTTTTCATGTTGATTTTGCAATTTAGAATTCATGGTAGCTAGCATGAGGCAAGAAGTTTCATTGGCATCATCGGCATGCTTCTTATAAGTATTTATTTCAGCCTTAGGAGCAAAACTAGGAGGCTCCTCCTCAGGAACAGGTGTCTCTAAGACATACAACTTTTTGTCATGTTTGAGGATAATCCTCAGTTTTCGGTGCCAATCCAAAAAATTTGTCCCAGACAATTTTTCCTTATCAAGGATTGATTGCAAAATGTTGTTAGATGTGTTTGTTGTCATGGTAATCTACAAAATAGAATGGAAAAATATAAGTATCATTAAAACAACATATTCAATTAGGCCTTTAATTAAATATGCTCCCACTATTTTACTCAAACCAAATGACCCTCACCATTTGATTAGGAAAATCCCGTTGGAAGATTTTCTAGTGGATCGAGATCCATATTTCACTTTGTTTTAAGTCAGCGTTAGGCTGATTACACAAAACTCAACTATTTAGGTAGGAACTCCTTCCAATTGTATCCAATACAATTCTCGAATATTTCAGTTGGGTCAATAACTCCTTATTCTAATCCATCATATGGATTATTCCCAACTCTTGCTTCTAAATGTATATAATCTTATTATATTTTGTTTAGTTAAGTTTGACCCATTATTTTAGAAATTGGATATTACATTTATCCCATCGCATCTTACTAATATAGAACAAGCACCTCGCGTTAGGCGAAACCTACATTATTCGATACTAGTCTTGATGAGTTCTAAAACTTGGAAAGCATAGACTTAATATTCAATTTGAGGGAATTTTCATTAGTTTGATCTCACCGGCTTATTTATCATATAAATCATCTCTCACATGCATCAACATACATACACATGCATCAACATACATACAAAATGAAACAGTTATGGCCCTTAGCGCAATTGTTCTCCCAAGCCAATGAGAGAACCTAAGCTAAACCTAATAACGATCTACACTTCTCCAAGCAAGATCTCCAAGGTTGTCCTCCTTTGATCTTGTAGTCTTTCTTTTTCTTCATAACATTACTTTACATTAAAGAATACTCGTTTTTACATACGAGGGAGTGAGATGAGAAAAGAAGTTACACCAAGAGATTAAAAGAGAGGCACGGCATGCAGGTCGTATTTTAAAATCCCAAAACAAAATAAAGGAAAACTAAGGCCATAACTGATCACCACAAGAGAAAAATAATAAACACACTTTTATTATTATTAATTTAAATCCTGTTAATTAAATGAATCAAATTAAATTTCGGCGAATGAAATCAGCGTCGTTTTTCGCATAACACTTGATACTTTCCATAAAATTAAAGCACAACTTTTGTGCCATCACAACCCTAATCGCAGACCTTTTAGACAACACAACCCTTGTGCCGTCATGAACCCTAATGCAACAATTTCATATCATCAGAACACCATGATCAATAATTAAGTATGATTGATCCATATGCCACTGCTTCACTATACTAAAGTCGGATTCCGAAGCAAATGAACACGGATCGCTCAAAGGAATAATGATCATTACGTGATTTAAATGAATGAAATAGAAACAGTATATCCAATATACCATCTTCGCATCGGAGTTAATTATATCACGTATAAAATTTTATTGATCATATTTATGTAACTTAAGGACGATCGATATATCGCTGCTTTACCATACTATTGTCGGATTCCGGAGCATAGTCAATATCGATCATCCAAATCGTACACAGCCTCATGCCAAAATTCAATTTATCGATTTAATTTAATTTGTTATGTGTTTTAGTCGAATTAAAATAAATAAAAAAAGAGAAAATTAACACATATCTGTTGCATGCTTTCGTAAGTGGCTCTGATACCACTGAAGGGAAATCGCGATTCAAAACGCAGCAGAAATTAAAGGTTCCCTTTAGCGACCCTTACGAAAGATCATGATCAGTGATAGAATGGTTACCTCTTGTGGCGATGAAACCTTTGATTCTGAATCGAAGGAATGATCACGAGCGATGTACGATGAACAACACCTCTACTCAGTCCACACGAACAGCTTCCTTCAGTCTCAGTGCTAGCTGCTATGATTGAAGGCTTTAAGTGAGAGATAGAGAGAATGAAAATACGGTTAAGGTTTCCCAACTGAATTTTCATCAAGTGTTTATGCTTCTGCACAAGGGTTATATTTATAGAACCACTTGTGTGGGCTGCAAGCTAAAAAGCCCACTTAAGTGCACGCACACCATATCTTATGGTGTACCGTATATCACTTAAGAACGTGGTACCTTACCACAATCCGTATTCCACTTAAGTGCATCGTACCTTACGGTGTTACATATTTACTTAAGTACACCATACCTTACAGTGTGCCTTATTTACTCTACCTCTTATCAAACTGTCCTTATGTGTGTAACCCTGTAGGACTTCGCGACGTTGGTAATTATATTAAATCATGCATTTAACATAATAAATAGTGAGCGGTATCTAACAACACATCACTACTACCCAAGTCACGAAATTGTCATGTGATCTGACAAAACCTTTTGTGATAGTGATTGTGTGTACAATTACCCTTTTGACCTTATGTCTATATTGAACACAAGGCATATACCGTGTCATCCTTATTCAGTTCAATATTGGGCCCTTAGACATTTATCCTGTTATGCAGGATGGGCAAATTCCATCTAGGTCACTCATGTCCCTCGGCATGCTTTATGAAGTACCCATCAATTGTCTTTATAGTCATCCAATTACGGACAATGTTTGATCAGCAATAAAGTACTTGACTCTACATCTAGGGTCTATAGTGGTTTCAGGTCGAAGGGTGGTATACACCACTATCACCATGAGAGTAACTTATGACACTTTGCATTACATTCTATGTAGTACTCTCATAGTGGGTCAATCCAGTATAAATATTACTCCTAATATTCATACCTATATTAAGACTTGATAACTCCTTATCCATGATCCATGAGATGTGATCATCAGTCTATCTACATAATAGTCTTAATGCTTTAAGGTTATCCCATTTCACATTAAAGCTCGACTACGAATACTTTAAGAATAGTGTCCTTTGTTTAATGGAATCTCATGATTAAGTCACACTTAATATTTCATTAAACGAACTAGCTATTCTAGTGACTTCATCACTTCGGAAAAACAAACATAATAAAGAAATGCCTTTTATTATTAATAAATAATTCGATACAAATACCAAAAGTATTGACCTCTAGGGCTTACACCAACAGACACCTCAATGCATTGCATTAATGTAACATTGCCAAATTTGAAATTGAAGGCATTTTGTAATGATGGATCATCACATGCTAGGCATAATTCTTGTCTCTTTGATCCAGTAACAAGTGAGTCATCAAGAGTTTTGTGTTTTTGGAAGATGACAAAGTTTACAAAGTGACAAAATTTGAAGGAGAAAATCGTGTGGCACAAGTTATGCACCAATGCTGTCTTGAAAAACCAAAATTTTATGTCATGTTGCAAGGCTTGTAATTTCTTGCTCAAGTTGAATTAGAATGTGTTCTTGTACTTTTTGGAAAGCCCGCATATCATACTTCAACTTTGATGTTTAACTTTGGTCTTGATTCATCTTGGATCATGATGGAAAATGCCTCCAAAGTTAGACAAAACATGAGACAGATTCTGCCTAAAAATTTTCTTAGTGTCCAGAAAAGGTCCATTTCTTAATTTTTGTGATTTTGATCAATCCATAACTCAAAATCCATGAAGATTTGGAATATGGTGTAGTTGACAATCTTGTAGTATGTAATGTGAGCTTTCATTTGAGATTTGGATGGGAGAAAAAGGTTGCTTAGATCACAAGTTATGGTCTTGCAAAGTTGGGTAAAAATCACTTTTTTCCATAACTTAGTGAAGTTTTAAGTTTCTTAAGGTTGCCCCTTTTGCAAGTAACCTCACTTTTCTTAATTTTTCTTGATGGATGATGATCCAAACCACAAATTAACATTGTGTATGACTTAAAGAAGCCATGTTTGTCAGAAAATCTCAAAAGTCAAACTTGGTTTTGGGCACAGTTGACTTTTTATCAAATGAATTTCAAACTTTGTGATCCTTTATGAAATCAAGTTCTTGAGCTAAATCAAACCTAATGGATGGATTCCATAGGTGTTTTAGAGTGTCTTGAATCATTTCCCAAGGTTTGAGACCATGTCTTGGTCAAAAGTCAAAGGCATGGTTGACTTTATCTCAAAAACCCTAGTTTGTGCTCCAGATGAATTTGAATCTTTATATTGCTCATGAACCAAGGTCTTTGTGTTAATTTAAACTCGTAAGAGGATCAATATAAGATATTTGAGGTCTTCAAAACATTTCTTGAGGTCTTGGATCATGCCTTGCTCCAAAAGTCAACTTAGGGGTGAATTAGGTCAAGAAACCCTAATTCCTGATTTTTGATGAATGTATCCCCTAAGGCTATTTTGAACTTATGATTGGATCCATGAGGTACCTTTGAGCTTCTTGGATCATGTTTTGAGGTATGGGCCCATGCCCTGATGAAAGTTTATCTCTGGAGACCTTGGTCGACCAAAACCCTAATTTGGTGACACTGGTGATCTTGAGGCTTGACCAGCTTGAAATGTTGCCTTCTTGGGATTGATTCTTGATGTGGGAGACCTCTTGATCCTTCATGGATGTTTGATAGGCTGGGAAAGTTAAAGATCATGTCAATTCTTGATTGATCCTTTGCCTGAGTGCTCTGAGAGGACTCAAAACCCTTACTTCTTGATTGAGGTGAATGCTCAACAATCTTTGAGAGGATTGATGAGGTATGAAGATAACTCCATATTGTGGTGATGATTTGCACAATGATGTGGAATCTTGTGGTCAAAATTTAGGGTATGACATCATGATCGAACCAATCACATTGATGTAAGACTGCATTTCGTCAGAGGGGTAATCAAGTGTGGAGAAGTCCAAGTGCTGAAGGTTTCAACAGATCATAATGTTGCTGATATGATCACCAAGACGTTGCCCAGTTGCAAGTTTTTCCACTGTATGTAGTTGATAAAGTTGCATGAAGAAAACTAGTATGTTTCTTGATGTTAGAGTTAACTCCAAGGTGGAGATTTGTGAGATATTGGATCGAACTCTAGTGTAGCATGTCGTCGAAGTCTTCTCACATGTTGTTGTCTAAGAACTACATGTTGTAGTCGAAATGTGTTCTAGTATGTAGTTGTCGAATTGGGCCTTGTGTTAAGGATCCAATTATTTAAGTTAGCTTGTAATGGGTAACTGTTAAAAAGCCCATTAGTTTAGTATGTTAGGTTTATTATAAATATCATATTAGTCTCTCATCTTAAGTGTGGCAAATCCTAATTAAGGTGAGAGGGTTATTTGTTATTCTTGAGTACTTGTAATCTAACAAATAGAGAAAGTAAAGAATAACAGTTATAACCAATATTTGTTGTTCTTCTTGTTTTTCCTTGTTAACCCTAACCCTTGTGTGTTTCTTGATCATAAAGAAATCGTTTATACTTTGTTTCAAGACATCTTTTTTCACAACAAGTAGCTTTCAAGTGATTATGATTAAATCATATTAATTGATTTTTTTATCATTATCATCGAATGGTTTTTATATACGCATATCCGAGATTTTTGATAGCGTTTCAGTTTAGACGATTTGATTCGAGTCACTTCCGCTAGCCATTGATTTTTTAAAACAGATTTTGTAAAGAAACTTTTTTACTTGGGATCTATTCACCCCCTATATATAAGTTGCCTTCGTCTAACACATTTGTGAAAACACCCTTACGACTCTTGGCCTTAAAGTCAGGATAGATAGGATGTTCCATTTAACTGGCTTACACGATTTCATGCAAAGGGAAACACCTACCTTTGAGTGCATCACACTTGAATTTCTTAGTACCTTATACTTTAAGTTGCGAATAAATATATCGATCGAACGAGATACTACTACGATACTCTCAAATTCTATCTATTTAACCAAAACCAACAATTGAGTGTTGAGGATGTGGGGAATATCCTCCAATTTCCTATATATGGGCCGGAAGATGTCCCAAAAGATTTTGTTGCTAACAGTTTTAGTGTTTTATTTCTGGTGATCATTTTTATACCGCCTTGGTAGCTAAGGCTTCCACTATCCAGAACCCATGCTTTCGATGAACGCAAAAGGCGCTTGCCTACACCTTGTTCGGATGAGGTGATAGCACCGGAGTGCCTACCCAAAGGGAGCTCTTTTTATTAAATTGCATGACCACTAATGGAATTCTTAATGTAGCCGCCTTTGCGGAAAATTTTTTGGGTAAGGTTTCTCGAGCGACCACCGGAGAAATTTCAGTGGGGGTATGATTACCCAAATCACCGAGTTCCTTTGGTTTTGAGTTCAATTTGACTGAAGACCATGTTGTTGAGGGAAAGAATAAAATTGATATGGGGGCACTTGTTCATCAAGGGACAATTTATATGGATGGAAACACCTATACAGTGATGATCCAAAGCAAGTGCATTCTTGACTTGACTAATTTAAGAATGGTGATAATTGATGTTCTAAATAATTGACTTTATCAAGCGGGTGTCCCCACTCAGGATAGCACATCCAAGGAGGAGGGTTATCCCGATACATATAATCATCCTGCATGTACCACCATGGAGGAGGATGTTGTTTCTCCACCCACACTTCTCACCCAATACGAAGCGGGTGCTTCGAATAGAAACCAAGATAGGTGGGAGTGGGTCTAATTGGAGATCTAGGGTATGAAGGTGAACAAAATAGGCAAGGAGTGGTCTTGGATGACGTCTAAGCAATGATGCAATAACTCATGTTGCAGTTCCCACCTCCCAAGTGAGGTTCTTGTGAGTTTACTCCCGCTTTCTTGCGTTAAAACATTGATGACAATGTTTAGTTCAAGTTTAGGGGGGGGGGGGGGGGGGGGGTACTTCTTTATTTTCTTGAATTTTTTCTTTATTTTTCTTGCACTTTTATTTCTTGCATTTTTATGTTCATGTTTCTTTCTTGTTTTTAGCTATTTCTAGTATGTTTGTTTCGATAAGATCGCTTTTTCATAGCTTTTCCCCAACTAGGACTAAACGAAAAAAAATTCATGATAAGCTTCGGTTATGGGGAATATGGGAAACTATATAGAGTTTGAGGGAAGAAAGGCTAAGACTGGGGATATTGAGAAAGTTTGAAAATTTAGGTACTACCTGAATACCCTAGGTCCCCCGGAGTAGGACGCAAGTCCAACGTGTATATTTATGTCATAGTAGTTGGCTTCTGAAAAGTACCCTCTGATTAATTCTAAGTGACAATCCAGCATAATTTAGACTCGGGTATATATATGATTAGTTGGGAGACAATAATTTTTTGGCACCAAAATGATGAAAAGATAATAAAAAGGCAAACTACCTTCTAAGTTGGGTAACCTTCACCCAGTTATTTAGCCTAAAAGTGGTTGAATCCTCAAAGTGTTATCCAAAGGTGGAGTAAGAAATGCCAAAGTGCGTAAATTCATCAAAAAAGAAAAAAAAGAATAAAAAGGTGCCTAAAGCAAAAACTCCCAACCGACCTTGTGTATGCGGCAACAAAAATAAATAAATTGCCTCAATATTAATTGATTGAATGAAAGGGGAAAGGAAAAATCAGAAAAAGAGACTTAAGCCCAAAGCATAGTTGGAGAGGTGTCTGAAAGGCAGACTTAGGTCTGTGGCTTTACCATGGTTAGTGTTCTTGCGAATACCTTCGTTAACAAATGACTACCAAGAGAACTAGGCCTAGCCGATCGGAACAAAGATGTAGGTATGAGTATCGTTGACTTCATTTTCATATGCTTTATCAAGATGTTGGCCGCTTGATCTGAAAACCTATAAATGTAAGCTTTGTTGTTTGAGGACAAGCAACGGTCTAAGTTTGCGGGAGTTTGATAGGTGGTCTTTGCATCGTTATTTCTAGTAATTTTATTTTAGTATTTTACCGCATTTCGTTAGATTGACTTTCAATTATCATGTTTTATGCTTTGGTTTGTGCTTTCTTGCTAATTTCAAGGTCTAATGACCATCCAAGACAAATATGGATCAATGTCAAGCAAAACTAGGCAAAACAACAAAAGATAAATTTTTACCATACAAAAACCAGGGGTGGGTACGGGCCGTAGAAACAAAAACCCTAGGCACCCCTCATTGAAGCTTCATGGTACAAGAGTCAGAGACCTTCTATGGCCACCTGTAGCAGCTGATATGGTCCGTAGCAGGGAGGCGACAGAAAGTTGCCAAGTTTTCATCATTTCCATAATTAGATCGATCCTCTTTAGTTGTGGCTCTTAGGCAATATTTGATTGGTCTCAAATCTGAATAATTCTCATTAAGCCAAGGATTTATGCACTTTTACTATTTTTCTATGAAACTCATAGTTTATTATAAGTTTTAGGATCCCAACTTTTATCACAATTTTAATTCCTAGTTTCTAGTATTATTTGTTCTATTTTCTCTGTAACTCAAGTCTCCAAGGAAGCAACTGTGGATCAAGATTTAATCATAATTCAGGTTTTATTATTCATTATTTCTCTATTGTTCATCTGTGTGATTATTAGATATGAGTTTTGTAACACCCTTCTAAACCCCGCGGAATATATATAAATAATCAGAGTAAATTACCATGCATCTCAAATAAGGTTGTCACATATAATTCAAAACATCACACATATACTTGTCATGCTCAATAACACTTAAAATAAATTCATGCTTTTCATATACTTTCACATAGCATATAGTAGCGGAAATACTTCAATCAAAATTTAACAAAATGAAAGTCTCATGATCAACTCATTCATGATCATCACTTAGGTATAAAAGCCAATACTCCATATCATTCAAATAACAATAATAAAATAAAGTAGAGTACATAAAGTATCTCTCAAAACATGAATCAAAACATTCCCAGTGTTACATAATCAGAGCATGACTCGACCCAAAGTAAATAAGGACAACTAAACAAGCTACTCCAACGGCTACCTCGTGCTAGAAGCAACTATACTCCTCGGTACCTGAGCGATTTCGTACAAAATACCATTCCAACAGAAGGGTGAGAATTCACATAATTATCGAAATCATAAGATAATATATATTTTATGGCGTACAAACATAACGTGATTATTCTCACACTCCAAAAGCTTCATCAACATATTATCACTCAAGTGACCATACTATTCACAAGTACATACTCATAATTCCATAATTCGTCAATCCATCAATTTCACATAATGCACATAATCTCATGTTGCAATCATAGACACAATATGACTCAATGCAAGACTCAAATGCAAGACTCATGCATGTGGTACCAATCACTTGTTATTTTTTTTAGGTTTTTACATTAAACTGGGTCCGTTCCCTAGACCAATAACACACAAAAATCCTGTTCCCTAAGCTTTGAAACCCCGCTCTAGGTTTGGGACAAGCCACTAGCTCCCACGGAACTAACAAGCATTGCTTCTTGACACAAATGATGCATGTGCAAGTTCAACAACCATATGCAATTAAGACCATTCCCTAATTTTAACATTCATGTATATCTTCAATAATTCATCACACTTGAATTACCATACAATCACACATACTTGCACATTTTTATGAATCATCCACACACAATTCACTTTCAAATGGTATACAACATATTTTACAATACAATCACAACTGTATTATCATTACAACAAGAAATAACTATCATGCATTTCATGTTGTCACACCCAAAATAGACTTATACAATCACACACACACACACAAGTATTCGATAAATTATCAACAATAATTTCACATCCGGCAGCAAACACCACAACAATCCATTAATAGAACATATACACAATTGGCTCCCCAAACATATTAGATATAAAAATTTTGAGCAACCAATTGTATTATCTATACTAGGTTATAGCTCTATTCATTAGGTTTCCGACGCTTCGAACGGGGACCAAAACGGACTTACGGATCAAAAGGTATGGCCAAAATCGTCGAAACGGGAATTTTACCAATACACAGCATGCGTAGACCGCTAGCAACGGGATAAGTCGATGCATTGAAGGCAGAAACAAATCCATAAAAACGCACTCAGTATGCGTCGACCGCTGCGACGGATGCGTCGACGAAAACAGTATAGTATGCAGAATTTTCTGCGTTTTTTACCGTTGGAGGCCTTCCGGACCTCCGATTTCAATTCTGTAAAAAGTCATAGTTCCAGAATTCAAAATACTACCATTATATGACAATTATAACCACCCACAGATACTCCAAGGGAAATTTTCCAGGTGGAAATTTTCCTTTGGGCATGAGCCAATGCTTCAAAGCATAACCCAAGATACTCCAGGTGGAAATTTTCCTCTGGGCATGAGCCAATGCTTCAAAGCATAACCCAAGATACTCCAAGGGACCTCATAAACCCAATCATCAAGTCAATTTGACCTCAGGAGGTGCATTCACCAAAAATCAGGAATTAGGGTTTCTTGACCTAATTCACCCCTAAGTTCACTTTTGGGACAAAACATGAGCCAAGACCTCAAGACATGATTTGAGGTCTCTAATAAACCCCATATTGATCCATTTGCAACAATGGATTGATCCATGAAGCTTGATCCACAAGTTTCAATTTCATCAGGACCACAATTAGGGTTTCGGGGAAAAAGTAAACTATACCTTTGACTTTTGACCAGGACATGCTCCCAAACCTTGGGACATGACTCAATACACCCTATAACACCTATGGAACATATCCATTAGGTTTGATTTAGGTCAAGGACTTGATTTCACAAAGGATCGCACTGTTTGGATTTCATCCGATAAAAAGTCAACTGTGCACAAAATCAAGTTTGACTTTTTGGAAATTTTCACAATTATGGTTCCTTAACCCTAAAACAATGTTAATATGTGATTTGAATCATCATTCATCAAGAAAAATCAAAGAAAGTGGGATAACTTGTAAAAGGGGTAACCATAGAAACTTAGAATTTTTCTAAGTTATGGAACAAAGTGGCTAGGGTACCAACTTCCAAGGATCATAACTTGAGACCCAAGCAACCATTTTGGATGGTCCAAAGATGGATTTGTAGCTCTCATGGCACACTTTAAAAGTGCCAACTACACCTAATTCCAATTCCTCGTGGATTTTGAGTTATGGAATGATCAAAATGGCTGAAAACACAAAAGTGGCATTTTTCCAACACTTAGTGAAATTTTCACTAAGTCAGAATCTGCTTCACTTTTTCCAAAATGTGGAGGCATTTTACAACCAAATGCAGGTTTCTTAAAAACCAAAGTTGGACATCACATTAAAGTAGGATACATCAGCTTTCCAAAATGACCAAGAACTCCATCATATTCCATCTGAGCTAGGAGATATGACAGCTGCAACATGCCTTGTTGCAAACTGTCTTGGCAAGGCAGATTATGCATTATGGCTCGATTTGATCAATTTGTGCAAATGACAAACAAGTTTATCCATCTGTACACCTCAGGGGGAGACCAAGGAGGAACAAACACTGATCCATAAGCCTCCCAAGTCTTTGGAACTACATATAGGTTTGACACCCCTAAAAGCTAAAGATGCCTCAAGACTCCAATTTTGTTTTGAGGCATTCAATGGATGCTTAGAGGTGGCATGTATCAAAGCAAAAATGAACACTTCAGTCAAGCCGTATTCTTGAATCAAAGAACCATATGCCTGTGCTCTAATCTCAATTCAATGGCTAGAGGAGACTTGAGATTCCAAAGTGATCCAATTGGCCACAGACCTGTACTAGTTGCTATACACTATTGCAGCCAAAACAAACTTGGTGCACTATAAATAGACCTCATTTGTGATCAGTTTGAGTACACCAAAGCACCCAAACTGATGCTTTCCTCAAAATCACTTCTTTCACTCCAATTTTGCCTTCCAAAGCAAGTCACTATCGGGTTTTGAGCTTGAGAGCAATTCCAACCAAACCAATCACACACTCACACCTCATAAACATCATATAGAAGTGATCCAAACACTTAAACAACATCTGCAACACCAATTTCACAAAATCACCATCCAACTGCTCAAGCTTTTAGCAAACTTGCAGTTGCGGTAGCATTTTAAGTTTCAGCTTGTTTCCAACCACTCCAAGTATTCAGACACACTCCATAGCACCTAAGGAAGTTGTCCACATCATTGGAACCAAGTTGTAACACCTCTAACTCAAAACACGATCACTAGCTGCAAGAGGTAAGCCTCAACTTGGTCATCTCATGATTCATGCATATTTCCTCTCACAATAATTTTGCCATATGTTCATAATCATGTATGGAATGTTTCCCCTCAATTGATTACTTTGTATGAATCGTGTGTGGAATTTCTGAACCTTCATGCAGAATTTAGGGTTCTTGAGGTTTCTCTTTGATTTCTTATTCCATGCTTAAAATAAATGAAATTAAAGACCATAGACATGATCGTGAGGTGAAAACGAGTAGATTAATATGTGGATTGTGTGATTTCACAAGTATTCAGTGAGATTGATGAGAAAATACAAATCTGGGCAAAACTCAGAACACGCGCGTGTTCTTGGGTGTTCTTGGTGCCCTTTTTCAAATATTCAAATATTTGAATTTTGTGATTTTATTTAATTGATTCAAAAATTAATTTCTCTCTGAATTTTAATGATTTTGAGTTGATTCTTTATTTAATAATTCACAAAAATGTTAAAATATTTTATTTTACAAAAATTTCCCAAAAATATTGTTTATTTCATATATTTGATATTTTTGCAAAGAATTAATTTTTATTTGTTCTTTAACATTTAAAATATTTTTTCCTTCTTGATTTTCCAAACTTAAATGGTTTCCAATCATTTTGTGAATAAAAACATGATTTTTGAAACATTGATCCAAGATCACCACTCATTTTTCACATGTTTTCAATAATTTTTATTAATTTTTAAACAAAATTAATTTCATTTTAGACAAAATTAGGGTTTTGATTAATTCCACCCTCATCAATCTTTTTTAAAACACTATTGGGCCTCTAATAGAGTGCAAGTCTCATCCCTTTGTAAATAAACAATTTTGGGTCTCACATATTGTATAAATCCCTCTGTATATTTTCAAAAGTTCGGCGTGATCGTCGCCTTTTTAACAGAATCCTCGGGCTTCTCCTTGAGCTATAAGACCCATCTTTATTCATTTTCAAACACTTTTGGGCCTCTAATAAAGTGTAAGACCCAACCCCTTTTGAAAACCAAAATAATTTGGACCTCGGTCATCGTATAAGACCCACTGTGTTTTCAAACCTCGGTGCGATCGCCATTTTTCAAACAAATAATCATCTGGGCTTACCCTTGTGTTGTAAGTCCCATTTCTTTTCTTAAAATAAACTTTGGGCCTATCTTTGAGTTGTAAGACCCATCCCTTTGTATAGAAAAATTTTTGGGCCTCAGTCGTTGTATAAGTCCCGATACGATATTCAAAACAACAGTACAATTACTGTTCAAACCTTGGGCCTCTCCTTGAGTATAAGCCCCAACAAATTTTTCACAAACAACTCCCTTTTGATTTAGGTTCAAATATACAGTTGTTATCAAAAATTTCTTTAATTTCTCTGAACAACTAATAATACAACATGGAAGCTCGCTCACCTGTAAGTTTTAACAACTTTCATTTACTCGCTTTAATATATATAACTGTATTGTGGGAAGCTGCGCATGGTTAGTCGTCTTTCATTCTTTTAAATACATGTCAGATATATATAACTGTATTGTGGGAAGCTGCGCATGATTAGTCTTCTTTAATTCTTTTAAATACATGTCAGATATATATAACTGTATTGTGGGAAGCTGCGCATGGTTAGTCTTCTTTCATATCCTTTTAAATACTTGTCATATATCAACTGTATATGTACTAGTATAGTTATTTAGAGTTTTCGCCGGTAACTAGGTCTAGAACTAGGTAAAGTCATGTTGGTCACTCTTAAATACAAACAAAACTAGATCCCCAAAGGATTTCCAGATACAGTCTTCCCTTCTCTTGGATTAAATAATATAGAACAAAGAGAAAGGCATTATTCTCGGTGAACCTTTTCTCAGACTGTCACCCATAGAAATTGTCAGTCAAAGAAATTCTACTCTCTGGAGTTGATCTATTCTCTGTGAATAGCATCTCTTTAGTTTCTTCGAACCTCAAACTTTCCTGAAATGATCTCTTCTCTGTGACTTGCATTTCTTGAACTTCTCTTAGTTCGGGACCCACAGGCTTCCTAAAAGCATCCCCGCCCCCTCTTGGGCATTGTACAAGGACCCTTCGGCTTCTTAGAAGTTCTAATGCCTTCTCTTGGGCTTAATACAAGGACCCTGATGACCTCTTAAAGGTATAAGACAGAACTTAGTCATCCTTTGCTAGAGCAGTCTTTCCGGTGTCAGACCTCAGGCCACTTTAGGGTTGATTCTCATCCCTTAATGCCCCTGCCTCCTCTTGGAGGCATCATACAAAAGATAAAACTCTCCCACACCTACAGACTTGGACAATCTAATCCCCTTGAGTCTCAAAGATATTCTCAAGTACCTTACAACCATAGGAAGAAACCTCGGGCATTCTGGATCGATCTCTAGCAAAAACCCAGCCTCTCTCATGAGAGTTCCCCGACCAGGGTCAACACTATCTCAAATCACAACCTCCGGGTATCTGACATCTCAACTCTTCTGTAATCCTCAGCAAGAGTTGATTCCCCAATTGGACCTGCCTGGGGATCCCAATTATCCCTAGCAAAATATAGCCTTCTCTTAGGCTTTGTATAAGGACCTTTCCTCAGCAGAAAGCTAGCCACCTCTTAGGCTTTATATAATGATCCTTCCTCAGCGAAGTCAGCCTCCTCTTGGGCTTTGTACAAATGATTCTCCCCAGCGAAGCTAACCTTTCCAAACTCTCTTGTTGAGTCAAGACCCTTTTTGTCTCAATCTCGGGCTTCGTATGAGACAGCAAATCACTCTCTTGTTGAGTATAAAAGACTCTCTTATTGAGTCAATAACCTTTCAGAGTCTCTTGTTGAGTCAGTCACCTTTTCAGACCCTCTTGTTGAGTCAACCCTTTTAGCCTCAATCTTGGGCTTTGTACAAGACATAAATTTCCCTCTTTTGAGCTGGGGACAGATATCTTCCCCAGCCAAGTCATGTCCTCCCAGCCTTCGTTTAGGCTTTGAGGAATAATTTCCCCAAGCAGAGTCAAACTCATTTCAGCTCAATCTTGGGCTTTGTACAAGACACATAAAAAATATCCTCACCAGAGTCAGTTAAATTTCCCATTTCAGCCTCAATCTTGGGTTTTGTACAAGACACATATAAACCTCCCCGACGGAGTCAAGCCCTTTTTTTAGCCTCCTCTTAGGCTTTGTATAACGATATCCCCAAAGAGTCAGTCTCTTTTTAGCCTCAATCTTGGGCTTTGTACAAGACAGATAAAACACTCTCTTGTTGAGTCAGTCTTACCCAGCCTCCTCTTAGGCTTTGTATAAAGAAATCCCCTAGCCAAATCAATTAACCTTTTAGCATCAACCTTGTGCTTTGATCAAGGCATACAAAAATCAATAATCCTTCTTTAGAGATGACAAATTCTCTCTCAGTCATAACTTTTTTGCTTCAATCTTGGGCTTTGAACAAGACACAAATACCCTTTTAGCTTCAATCTTGGGCTTTGAACAAGACACTAAAACGTCATTTTCCTCCCTTAGAATAGGAGGAACTACGATTGCTCTAATTTCCCTGTTTTGTTTAAACGGGAATACGTAGGCAGAAGATTGCGAAATCTTAGCGAGCATACCAATAAAAAATTCAAGGTCCAGTACCTTCATACATCAATCAAAACTTAGGTATAGTACCTTATTAAAAACATCGGGAGTCACCCGAACATCAACAAAAACTCACTCTCCCTGTCACACTTTTCCAAGAAACTTTCTCAACCCATTACCAGATAAACACTATCAATTACAAAGCGAAACCTAAAAGCTAATATCATGTGGATAACCACATATAGGATGGGTAATTGACAACTACCCATTGTATAACCTGACCCCGGACCCCCAATCTCTTTTAAGCGTTTGTTCAGTTAAACATTCGCGTGCAAGGTTAGTTTTAGATACCTTCCCTTTCCCTTCCAGCTTCACGGGATAAATAAGAAAACAGAAAGTAGCACCCTTTCTCCTCGAGGAGAAAACCCCAACTTCAGCGATAAGGTGGTCGCATCACCGACAAAAATCGCTCGCTATAGGAAAATGGCGACTCTGCTGGGGAGTCATTGTCTGTATAGGAATAGGATTATAGAGGTCTAGGATGTTAGGATAAATATATATATCGCTTTTCCTAATTGATATCCGTGTTTATTTTTCTGCTAATGGGACTGCGAGTGATGTCGCATCTGGAAAGATTGAGTATACACCTAAGATAAGTGATGGCACTAGACGGGTAATCTTACAGGGAGTGTCTCCCAAATAAGAGGTCCCAGTCGACCATCAAATCAGTGGAGATGCCCTTTACGGATTCAATGCCTATACGACTTCGGTTGTTGAAAGCAGATTGTTCGATTGAGTTATCTGAGAAGTTGAGGATTTTAGTAGACTGAAACCATGTTACTATTTTGTAGTGTGGAAGCTATCGGAAATAGTTGTCATGCAATACTACCCTTATTTGAGATTACTCTAAGATACTGCAGCTCGCTCGGGTGAACCAGCCTGCTGTTGTTATCCCAAGAGGGGTCAATGATTTTGAGGACAGGTACAAAAATTCACCAGTATAACCTTTGGGGATGGGTAGAGCCATGACTTCATGACACCGAACCTTTGACCCCATGTTTTTCTATGTTTTTGTGTGCTGCATTCATGCATTCATTTCATTAAAAAACTTTAAACAAAGAAAAATCTTCTCTTTTAGTCTCTCTTTTTCAAATTAAACTAAGACAATGATTGCAAATATCAGAGAAAGGAGATTGTGTTATGGATTTCGGTAGAAGGAGGACTCACAAGTACACCTTCAAGGTTCCAAAACTAGAGGATTTGAGAGGTTTGGCGAGGATGATCACCAACCCTGATGCTTTCAGAGCCAATTACGGAGGACTGTTGTCTCTGTTAAGGGTCCATGTAATTGAAGGGATACTGGATACGCTCATTCAGTTCTACGATCCGGTCTATCACTGTTTCACATTCCCAAATTATCAACTAGCACCAACACTAGAGGAGTACTCTCACCTGACTGATTTATATATCACTGACCAAGCTCCCTTTTCTGGACTGGAAGAAATTCCAAAGGATCAAACCATTGCAAGAGCAATCTATTTGGACGAGTCAGAAGTCAAGACTCACATGACCACTAAGGGTGGAATCCAGGGTTTGCCAGCCCAGTTTTTGATAAAGAAAGCCCTGTACTTTGCCAGTATAGGGAACGTGGCTGCTTTCGAGAGTATCTTTGTCTTACTCACCTACGGGTTATTCTTGTTTCCTAACATTGATGACTTCATAGATATCAATGCCATTAAGATATTTTTGATTGGAAACCCTGTACCAACCTTGCTCGCAGATGCTTATCACTCTGTACACTTAAGGAATTTGTACAGCGGAGGAATGATCACATGCTGTGTACCCCTGTTGTACAAATGGTTCATTTCCCACTTGCCCAAGTCTGCTGCATTTTGGGATCCTAAGAATACTTTACGTTGGTCGTAGAGAATCATGTCTCTTACCAACTCTGACATCAATTGGTACAATCGGATTTATGATGGGATCAAAATCATTGGCCACTGTGGAAACTTCCCTAATGTACCCCTCATAGGAACTAAAGGAGGAATCAACTATCATCCAATTTTAGTTCGTCGTCAATTTGGATACCCGATGAGGCATGTCCCGCGTAATGCTCATCTGGAAGGTCTTTTCTTCAAGGAAGGAGAAAATGACAGAGCACTAAAGATAGAAATAGTGCATGCCTGGAAACACATTCACAGGAAAGGAAGAGAGCCTTTAGGAAAACCGGATTGTGTCTCTGTGGAACCTTATCTCCACTTGGTACAAACTAGAGCTCTCAAGCTGAGGATGCCTTACCCTCGGCAGGAAGTTTTCCGTTAAGGGACCCTGTCCTTTATTTTATGTCTGATACCGAAAAATTTTAGGTTACTCTCAACAGAGTTCAACAGGAGAAGAAGTCTTGGAAGAACAAGTACCGTATTCTCAATGTGGAGTGTAAGAAAATACAACAACTGTTAAAAGAAAAAGATGCTCTGATCGAGATTTTAGAACAACATGTTGTAGAAAACCAAGATGACTAAAGGAATTTGCTCGCTCAGCACCTGAGCCCTCCTCAGAGAGGACTCAGGATCCATTAGCTTAGACATTTCCTTTTATAGCACTATGTAAATTACTGTATTTCCATTCTGCAATCTTTGAATTCAATAAAACGGGGTTCCCCCCACAGTTTGATATTTGCAATCCAATTGTCGAAGTTTATTTTGATTAAAAAAATATAATTAATATAATCATTTCATATCATTCATCATTCTCACGTAACGCATTCTTCTTACCTACGAATCTCACGTTTGTGTCTCGATTCTAGAGTCAAACTGTCTCATTCGTACAATACTCGGGCCAGTTAACAAAAGAAAATGGATAATCTCGAGGAAGAGAACAGAGAGTTAAGAGAAGAACTCGATGCTCTGAAAGAAGACTTAAGAAAGCTTCACAACGATATGCAAGCTCTGGCAGCAGCCCAGATGCAACAACAAAGGACCGTGATCTCAGAGATCACCTCGACGCCCATAGTGGAAAAGTATAAGCCTCGATATGCCATGCCTAAAGATCGTCCCTGGGGCATTCCACTCAACTATATCCCGAAAGGATATATTCCGTCGATCACGGAAGATCCAGAGACTGCAGCAGGACTCGTTGGGCCTGAAGGTTACAAACTTCGGGAAAGTGAAGATGCCAGGGGCATGACAGCAACTCCTGAAGGTTACAAACTTTGGGAAAGGGAAGTACCTAGAGTCACTGTCGTAATGACTATACCACAACCTGTGGTACACACTGTCCCGGAAGGACAGATTTCCCAGATACCTTCTGGTGGAAACGAAAGTATGGACGAGAGAATTAGGGAATTCCAGGAATAGTTCCTGGAGATGCAGAAAGAACTGCAAGCCATTCGCGGTCAGGATCTATTTGGAAAGGATGCCGCAGACCTTTGTTTGGTCCCTAATGTGAAAGTTCCGCACAAATTTAAGGTGCCCGAATTTGAAAAATACAAGGGTAACTCTTGCCCTCAAAGTCACTTGGTGATGTACGCTCGGAGGATGTCAACTCAGACAGAGAACCAACAGCTGCTGATCCACTATTTTCAAGATAGTTTAACCGGTTCCGCACTCAAGTGGTACATGGGTTTAAAACGTATTAAGATCGTCACTTTCAGAGATCTTGGCGCTGCCTTTGTTCAACAATATAAGTATAACCTGGACATGGAACCGGACAGAGATCAACCCAGAGCCATGCCGCAAAAGGACAAGGAAACCTATAAGGAGTATGCTCAGAGATGGCATGAAATTGCCGCCCAGATTTGTCCACCTCTTGAGGAAAAAGAGCTGACAAAGATCTTCTTGAAAACCTTGAGCTCGTTTTACTACGATAGAATAGTCGCCAGTGCGCCCAGTGACTTCACTGAGATGGTGGGCATGCGAGTTCGTCTTGAAGAATCAGTCCGAGAAGGACGTTTAGTAAAAGATGCTGGATCATCAAGCAGTACCAAAAGATACGGTAGTGCTCTCCCTAAGAAAAAAGAGCAAGATATCGGTAATATCTATCTCGAAAAGCAAAGGCGACGGTACCAACCAGTAGCAGCTGTAACTCCTGCTATTAACCCTGCGCCTGTTCCTACGTATCAACCTCAGGTTGCTCAGAGCCAACCTAATCAACAACAATATCAGCAAAGGACACAACAACCTCTTCAGCAGGCTCGTCCTCAATACAACAACAACCGTACAACGCGACCACCAGGGTTTGACCCTATACCCATGTTGTACGCAGAGTTATTTCCACTTCTACTGGTCAAAGGGCACGTCCAAACCAGGGCTCCTCTTACAATTCCAGAAAATCCGCCTTTTTGGTTCAAAGCGGATCAAACTTGCCCTTACCATCAAGGAGGACTAGAGCATAACATAGAAAACTACCTCAGCTTCAAATACGATGTACCGAAGCTTGTTAGGAGTGAGATCTTATCCTTCAAGGATACGAATCCAAATGTTCAGACAAACCCGCTGCCTCAACACGAGAAAGCTGCAGTGAATTTGATAGAGGGAGAGTCTAACCACAACTATCAAATTCATGATGTACTCTTATTGAGGGCCAACCTAGTCAAAATGCATCGCAGACAGAGCGGATATGGGCATGTACCATCTCATAACTATCACCAGTGTGATATCTGCTCTAAAAATAATCAAGGATGTTATGTGGTGTAATCAACTCTACAGGAATAGTTGGATCTCGGATGGATCTAGGATCACCGAATTCGTGAAGTCAACATGACTTATATAAATTCCAACGTCATTCAGAACCACAACATTCTGGAAATGAATGTCAACTTGGTGGAAATGCACTCAAGGCAAGGCCAACATCATAATCTGCCACGGCACGATTACGATTCCTGTCTGGTCTGCTCGGTAAACAATCAGGCATGCTCTTTTGTACATGAGGCCCTCCAGCGTCAGATGGATCTTGGATGGATTCAGGATTACCGCGATAGAAATCAGTATCAAGTGAATATGATTCAAATCTTTGATATTCGCTTGATGAATACCAGCTTGGTGGAGTTACATGCTAAGCAGGTCCGACTCAGTTTTCTGACTTTGCATAATTATCAGAACTGTAAGGGATGTCGTGAGAGCGACCAAGGATGCACTCTCGTTCAAAGAACTTTGCAACACTTGTTAAACCACTGGTGGCTTCCGATCTATCTAGATGAAGACACACAACAAGTCAGTATAGCCGGCGGGAACCCTACTAGGCATCAAAGTCAGGATGTTCGATCAATGGAAACAGATTTAGTGAGGTTACATTGCATACAAAGCGGACGTGGCCAGGTGCCACCACACAACTATGAACGCTGTAGAGTTTGCTCTAAAGATAATCAAGGATGTTACCTCGTGCGAGCGGCCCTTCAGAGTCAGTTGGACCACAAAGAGGTTCGACCATATCCAAGTTCTGGGTTAACCAATTCGATGCCAGACTTTGTCGCTGATCGAATCAAAGATGTTGTCGTAATCTCTGATCATAAGAGGACCAAAGATGTTTGTACCATCATCCTTTTACTTGATGAATCGAAAGTTCCCAACCAGGAACTGATTGAAATTACTTACAATGGTCAGAAGAATTAGAAGGCTCCTGTAGTTATCTATCTACCAGGACCATTACCATATGAATCAACTAAGGTTATCCCTTACAAATACGGTGCAACAACAATTGAAAATGGAGAGGAAATTCCATTACCCTCCGTCGTGAATATTGCAGACATCAGTCGAGTAACACGGAGCATTCAAATCTTCAACCGAGGAGTTGGAGAACCTACCAGAGAAAAGGAACCTCAAATGGAAATTCCTGATCAACCAGTCGGCCAATCCTTCGATCCCGACCTTTCAAAGAACAACGATGAGATGCTGAAGCTCATCCAGAAGAGTGAATATAACATTGTTGATCAACTGTTGCAAACTCCTTCAAAAATCTCTGTGCTATCTCTTTTACTCAGTTTCGAAGCTCACAGAGAGGCTCTACAGAAAGTCTTAGAGCAAGCCTTTGTGGAACAAGATGTGTCAATAAGACAGTTTGACAACATCATCTCTAACATCACTTCCTGCAACAACTTGGGGTTCAGTGATGAGGAACTGCCGGAAGAGGGCCCAAATCATAGCATGGTACTCAATATTACAGTCAACTGCCAGGACGATGCTTTAGCCAGCGTACTGGTAGACACCAAATCAGCTCTAAACGTGATGCCAAAGTCCACTCTAATGTGACTATCATTCAAAGGATCTCCGATGAGAGGCAGTGAGGTCACTGTCAAAGCATTTGACGAATCCCGGAAAATAGTTATCGGCAAAGTCGATCTTCCTATAACTATCGGTCCTCACATTTTCCTAGTCACTTTCCAAGTCATGGACATCCGAGCAACATACAGTCTGGGTCACTTTCCTAGTCACTTTCCAGATTCTCTCGAGGTGATTAAAAGTAACAATACCAAAGGATGGGGACAACTTGTCATTCCTACGGACATTAAGAAAAAGAAAGGTCTTGGTTTTTCTTCAAACTGTACCCAGACCGCTACTAACGATGAAAGTCTTCATCCCATTCAGAACTTCTTCCATAGTGGAGGTTTCTTTCAGCTAGTGTCATAAGAAGTACATACCATCAACGAGGGAGATTCCTCCGACACAGATGAAGAATGGAAGTCCTATCTTAACGAGGACGGTTATATGTCTCGGGAGGAGGTGCCTATACCATTTTGCTTTCCGGCACAGAGTCCGAGATTTATACCGAGGTCAGATGTCAAAATGATATACTGAGATTGTGATCCAGAAGGATGTCGTGCTCCACCCAACTCATTAGAGGAGGACACTCTGATGAAAGATAGCTTTGACCACGACTATTATGGCCCAAGGGATGGCCTGCCTATGTGGCAACCGTACCCAAGAGACTCGGGGCAAGAGAGTCTACCGAACGATGCATATTAGCTGAGCATCATTGAAAAGAATACCTGCATCCCCACCATGTCATGGGATCAACACTCAGGGCATTCTAAAAATATCCAGCATAACGATGAATTTGCAAAGCTTGTCAGACTAAAGTTCATCAACTATGCTTTTCCTGAGGTCAACGTCATCGAGAGGGATGACTCCTCCAATTCCAAAGAAGTATGGGACACCTTAGGATAACCGAGTGGAAAGTACGACTTCATGGTCAGGTACACCGCTCCTGAAAGCTCTCGTATCAGGCTCGAGGACATCCAACCAACTGGATGGGGAGATCTGCTGGAGAGTGCAAACACTGTGCAAAATACAGCTGAGGAATCCTCCTACGACAATTCTGCCTGGGAGACAGATTCCAATGATCCTGCTCCACCAGAAATCAGCGTTATTTCTGAAAACAAATCAAGAAGGAAAGTACCAAACTTTGTGATTCACCGAGGAGTTCGCCGCCAATAGGTTGCTGTCAACGTTCCAAAAGTTGTTCATAAGTCAAAATTGCTTGTTTTAAACCCCATTGAAACATACGATCCAAAGCCTTCTCGCAACTTTGAATTCCCGGTATTTGAGGCTGAAGAAGAAGATGACGAAGAAATTCCAGAAGAGATCTCTCGATTACTCAGACAAAAGGAAAGGTCCATTAAACCTCACAAAGAGCCGTTGGAAACGGTCAACTTGGGTACCGAAGAAGAGAGAAAAGAGGTCACGATTGGGGCACTGCTCAGTCCAACTGTCAAAGAAAGTTTGACAAAGCTTCTCAAAGAGTTTCCCGATGTATTCGCTTGGTTCTATCAGGATATGCCAGGGTTGGACACCAGCATCGTGGAACATCATCTACCGTTAAGATCAGAATGTCCGCCAGTAAAACAAAGTCTAAGACAGACTCACCCAGACATGGCCATCAAAATCAAAGAGGAAGTACAGAAACAGATTGACACGGGTTTCCTCGCCACATCAAAATATCCTCAATGGTTAGCCAACATCGTGCCAGTTCCGAAAAAGGACGGAAAGGTCAGAATGTGTGTAGACTACAGGGATCTGAACAAAGCAAGTCCAAAGGATAACTTTCCCTTACCGTACATTGACATGCTGGTAGACAGTACAACAAAGTTCAAAGTCTTCCCCTTCATGGATGGATTCTCGGGCTATAATTAGATAAAAATGGTGCCGGAAGACATGGAGAAAACTTCCTTCATCACCCCATAGGGCACTTTTTGTTACAAGGTAATGTCGTTCAGTTTGAAGAACGCTGGGGCAACCTATCAAAGGGCCATGACTACTCTGTTTCATGACATGATACACAAAGAAATTAAGGTATATGTCGATGATGTGATCTCCAAATCTAAAATAGAATAGGAGCATGTGACCCACCTGTCAAAGTTATTCGAGTGTCTGAGAAAATTCACACTCTGCTTGAATCCCAATAAGTGCACATTCGATGTCCGGTCGGGTAAACTTTTGGGGTTCATCGTCAGCAAGAAAGAAATAGAGGTTGATCCTAACAAGGTCAAGGCCATTCAAGAAATGCCTTCTCCAAATACTGAGAAACAAGTCAAGGGATTCCTGGGGCGGTTGAATTACATTTCCAGATTTATATTCCTCATGACCGCGACATGCACGCCAATTTTCAAATTACTCAAAAAGAATCAGGACTGCGTTTGGACAGAAGATTGCCAAACTTCCTTCGACAGTATCAAGGAATACTTGTTGAACCCACCTATTCTATCACCTCCAGTGGAAGGAAGACCACTGATCATTTACCTAACAGCCTTGGAGGACTCAATGGGTTGTGTACTTGGCCAACAAGACGAAACGAAAAGGAAAGAGTCTGCCATTTACTATCTGAGCAAGAAATTCTCCGACTGTGAGACTCGGTACACTATGCTTGAGAAAACTTGTTGTGCCTTGGCTTGGGCAGCCAAACGTCTTTGCCAGTATATGATTCGTCACACTACTTGGTTAATCTCCGAAATAGATCCAATCAAGTATGTCTTTGAAAAACCTGCTCTCACGGGAAGGATTGCCCGTTGGCAGATGTTACTATCAGAATATGACATTGAGTACCACGCTCAGAAAGCCGTTAAGGGAAGTATTTTAGCCGATCATTTGGCTCATCAACAGATTGACGATCAGGAATCAGTCGGGTTTGACTTCCCAGACAAATATATCATGTACTTAAAAATGAAAGACTGCGATGAACCGCTACCCAGTGAAGGGCCAGAACCAGGTTCACAATGGGGACTTATCTTTGACGGAGCTATTAATCATTATGGAAATGGAATTGGGGCAATCATCATAACACCTCAGGGTACCCACATTCCTTTCACTGCCAGACTAACATTCAAGTGTACAAACAACGAGGCTGAATACGAAGCTTGCATCATGGGTCTCGAAGAAGCGATCGACTTAAGGATCAAAAACTTGGATGTATATGGCGACTCAACCCTAGTTATCAATCAAATCAAAGGAGATTAGAACACATACCAATCAGGACTGATTCCTTACAAAGATTACGCGAGAAGGTTGTTACCATTCTTCGACAGAATCGAGTTTCATCACATCCCTCGTGAAGAGAATCACATGGCTGATGCATTAGCCACTCTCTCTTCCATGATTAGTGTAGGTCAATGGAATGACATACCTAAGATTGACATAATGCGCCTTGAACGGCCCGCTTACATCTTCACGATCGAAACAGTCATAGAAGATAAACCTTGGTATCACGATATCAAATGCTTCCTTCAGAAACAAGAGTACCCACACGGGGCATCCAGAAAGGACAGAAAGACCCTCAGAAGGCTAGCAGGCAGCTTCTTTCTGAGCGGTGATACACTCTATAAGAGAAACTTCAACATGGTTCTGCTCCGATGCGTAGACAAACCAGAGGCAAACATGTTGATAAAAGAAATTCATGAAGGATCCTTTGGCACTCATGGCGACGGACACACAATGACGAGAAAAATTCTGAGAGCAGGGTACTACTGGTTGACCATGGAATCTGGTTGCTACAAGTACATGAGGAAGTGTCATAAGTGTCAGATATACTCAGACAAAATCCATGTACCGCCAACGCATCTTAAAGTTCTTTCTTCCCCTTGGCCTTTTTCCATATGGGGAATCGACATGATTGGCATGATTGAACCCAAGGCTTCAAACGGACATCGGTTCATCCTGGTAGCCATTGATTACTTCACCAAGTGGGTCAAAGCAGCGTCATTTGCCAATGTAACTAGACAAGTGGTGGTCCGATTTATCAAAAACAATATCATCTGCCGTTATGGTGTTCCAAGCCAGATCATTACTGATAATGGATCTAACTTGAACAACAAAATGATGAAAGAGTTGTGCGTTGAGTTCCAGATCGAACACCATAACTCATCTCTCTATTGACCTAAGATGAATGGAACAGTAGAAACGGCTAACAAGAACATCAAGAAGATTGTTCAGAAGATGATCGTAACCTACAAAGACTGGCACGAGATGCTACCCTTTGCCCTTTACGGTTATCCTATATCTGTCCGCACTTCAATATGGGCAACCCCTTCCTCTCTAGTATATGGCATGGAAGCAGCTCTCCCCATAGAAGTAGAGATCCCATCAATCCGGGTATTGATGGAAGCTAAGCTAACAGAAACTGAATGGTGTCAAAGTCGACACAACGAACTGAATCTGATCGAAGAAAAGCGGATAACGGCTCTATGTCATGGTCAGTTATATCAACAAAGGATGAAGAAGGCATTTGACAAAAAGGTCTGACCTCGTGTCTTCAAAAAAGGAGACCTTGTGCTCAAGAAGATACAATCATTTCTCACTGATTCCCGAGGCAAATGGACTCTGAATTATGACGGCTCTTATGTGGTCAAGAAAGCTTTCTCAGGCGGTGCCTTGAGACTCGCAACCATGGACGGAGAGGAATTTGCCTATCCCACGAATGTTGATGTAGTCAAGAAATACTTCGCCTAAATAAAAATAAAAAAACGTCTTGGTGGATTGAAAACCTGAAAGGGCGGTCCAGGCAAAAATTAGAGACATAATCAAAAATCATCCTAGTGGATTGGAAATATCAAAGTACAATCCAGACAAAAGTTAGGGATAATGGCAAGTAACTATGTCTGATCAATTTAACTCCTCAGCAGTAATGCCATTCATCAGGAAAACTCCAGTCAAGGTCATCTTCAACGGAAGCTCAGGATGTCCCGAATTCAAAGTTGGTAGAAGGATAGTGGTCGTTATGTTTCAATGTAGCCCTTTTCCCTTAAATTACCATTTTCTAATTTTGTAAATACTCTATGGAATCACGCGCTTGGCTGATCTCCATCCTATCAATAAAATTTGAGCCTTAGTGCTTTTGTTTGCAATTCTTATTTGTTTTAGCTTTACAGAACGACATTTTAACATGATATACGGTTCTTGAAATAAAACAAAAATGAATTTACTTGTCAAAATTTTCCTGCTTTTCAAAATAAAGATGGTAATTTCTTTTGACTATTGAACATCGAAAGAACATCAATCGCTTCTCCAGAAGCAATTGAGCTTCAAGGTGCAGAATCAAAGTACTCCTTCTAAACCAGTACACCGGAATGAAGGATCAACTGTGTCGGATGCGAACATTCCATCCGACACCCCCCGCAGAGTTCTTATCTCCTAAGCCCGACCAACGGTTGTTCCCCACAGGGACTACCTCTCCTAAGCAAGGCAGAATTGCTACTTTTGGACCATTGATACCTTTCATCCCCTGCAGTGGCCGAGTATCCAGTCGTGTTCATCCATTAATCTATATGTCGTGTCAGTTTTGTCAGCATAAATATACATACATCATGCATTATTGATTTACATTCATATTCATATTGCATCACTATTACTCCGGTCGGTTTTATCCCCTAGTGTTAAAAGTCCTCTCAATCGAGTTGTCAGTTCTTTACTCGTCAGGAAGTAAATCATCTAAGCAATCTCACTCCCAGTTTATCTCTGGATTAGAGATGGTCTTCGACCACTTTGATAACTTGAACCTCTGAAAGACAAGAAGGCACTCGACAAACGTCACTCTTCTCCATTGAAGATAATATCTTTGCTTACCCGGATTAAGGAAAATCCCAGAGAGAGCCTCGCAACTAAAGACTCTCAGTAACACAGTGGTTCTTCTCTCCAGAAAATTGATGTTAATGAAGTCATCGGCACCTCAAAATTGAGGTACATTGTATGGCATTTCTCCGAGAAAGTCTCGAAGAAAAGTATGATGTAGTATCCCCAAACAGAAAATAGACTAAAGAGACTCGTTTTCCCCAGTAGAGTCAACAAATGGCATCTCCAACAGAGAAGTTTGAACACCACTACAGCTCAGACCAATGGGTTTCCCCAGCAAGTCTGACCTCAACCCTTTTCCATCAAATGGCATCTCCCCAGGAAAATTCGGCGAGAAGTTTGAGGAAAACCGCTACGAATAGCGTCCCTTGTTAAGAAAGTTTATTGACAAAAGAAACTGAGACCAGATCCTTGGTAGGAAACCAGGATCGAGGGGAAGTTTATATCAGAAATTGAGACTAGTTCCTTGGTAGGAAACCAGGATCGAGGGGAAGTTTACATCAGAAACTGAGACCAGTTCCTTGGTAGGAAACCAGGATCGAAGGGAAGTTTATTTCAGAAACTGAGACCAGTTCCTTGGTAGGAAACCAGGATCGAGGGGAAGTTTATATCTGAAATTAAGACCAGTTCCTTGGCTGAAGACCCAGATCGAGGGGAAATTTTTACCTTTTCTAAGCATTATTGCTTAGCAAAAGAAGATGAATGCATAAACTACCATTCATAATCACTGTCAAAATTTTGGGTATTCCGATATTTAATCATCTTACACCCCGAATGCCCGAATACCTTCGCCATTCACACCTTCAGGTCCAAGTGGATTAAATAGGGGCATCTGTCATGCCCCATATTTTGACCACTAAGATTTCCCATTATTGTGCAAATCATCATCACAATATAGATGTACCTTCATGCCTCATCAATCTCCTCACAGATGGGTGAGCATTCACTATAATTAAGCATCAGGGTTTTAAGCCCTCTTAGAGCTTAGACAAAGGATCAATCAAGAAATGACATGATCTTCAACTTGTCTAACCTCTCAAAAACATCCATAAAGGATCAAGAGGACTCCCAGATCAAGAATCGAGCACAAGGTTGCATCATTCCAAGTGGATCAAGCCTCAAGATCGCCAGTGTCACCAAATTAGGGTTTTGGTCGACCAAGGTCTCCAGGTGGAAATTTTCCTTTGGGCATGAGCCAATGCTTCAAAGCGTAACCCAAGATACTCCAAGGGACCTCATAAACCCAATCATCAAGTCAATTTGACCTCAGGAGGTGCATTCATAAAAAATCAGGAATTAGAGTTTCTTGACCTAATTCACCCCTAAGTTGACTTTTGGGACAAAACATGAGCCAAGACCTCAAGACATGATTTGAGGTCTCTAATAAACCATATTGATCCATTTGTAACAATGGATTGATCCAAAAAGCTTGATCCACAAGTTTCAATTTCATCAGGACCACAATTAGGGTTTCGGGGAAAAAGTTAACTATACCTTTGACTTTTGACCAGGACATGCTCCCAAACCTTGGGACATGACTCAATACACCCTATAACACCTATGGAACATGTCCATTAGGTTTTATTTAGGTCAAGGAATTGATTTCACAAAGGATCGCACTGTTTGGATTTCATCCGATAAAAAGTCAACTGTGCACAAAATCAAGTTTGACTTTTTAGAAATTTTCACAATTATGGTTCCTTAACTCTAAAACAATGTTAATATATGATTTAAATAATCATTCATCAAGAAAAATCAAAGAAAGTGGGATAACTTGTAAAAGGGGTAACCATAGAAACTTAGAATTTTTCTAAGTTATGGAACAAAGTGGCTAGGGTACCAACTTCCAAGGATCATAACTTGAGACCCAAGCAACCATTTTGGATGGTCCAAAGATGGATTTGTAGCTCTCATGGCATACTTTAAAAGTGCAAACTACACCTAATTCCAATTCCTCATGGATTTTGAGTTATGGAATGATCCAAATCGCTGAAAACACAAAAGTGGCATTTTTCCAACACTTAGTGAAATTTTCACTAAGTCAGAATCTGCTTCACTTTTTCCAAAATGTGGAGAAATTTTACAACCAAATGCAGGTTGCTTCAAAACCAAAGTTGGACATCACATTAAAGTAGGATACATCAGCTTTTCAAAATGACCAAGAACTCCATCAAATTCCATCTGAGCTACGAGATATGACAACTGCAACATGCCTTGCTGCAAACTGTCTTGGCAAGGCAGATTGTGCATTATGGCTCGATTTGATCAATTTGTGCAAATGACAAACAAGTTTATCCATTTTCACACCTTAGGGGGAGACCAAGGAGGAACAAACACTGATCCATAAGCCTCCCAAGTCTTTGGAACTACATATAGGTTTGGCACCCCTAAAACTTAAAGATGCCTCAAGACTCCAATTTTGTTTTGAGGCATTCAATGGATGCTTAGAGGTGGCATGTATCAGAGCAAAAATGAACACTTCAGTCAAGCCTTATCCTTGAATCAAAGAACCATAGGCCTGTGCTCTAATCTCAAGTCAATGGCTAGAGGAGACTTGAGATTCCAAAGTGATCCAATTGGCCACATACCTGTACCAGTTGCCATACACTATTGCAGCCAAAACAAACTTGGTGCACTATAAATAGACCTCATTTGTGATCAGTTTGAGTACACCAGATCACCCAACTGATGCTTTCCTCAAAATCACCTCTTTCACTCCAATTTTTCCTTCCAAAGCAAGTCACTATCGGGTTTTGATCTTGAGAGCAATTCTAACCAAACCAATCACACACACACCTCATAAACATCATATAGAAGTGATCCAAACACTTAAACAACATCAGGAACACCAATTTCATAAAATCATCATCCAATTGCTCAAGCTTTTAGCAGACTTGCAGTTGGGGTACCATTTTAAGTTCCAGCTTGTTTCCAACCACTCCAAGCATTCCGACACACTCCATAGCACCTAAGGAAGCTGTCCACATCATTGGAACCAAGTTGTAACACCTCTAACTCAAAACACGATCACCAGCTGCAAGAGGTAAGCCTCAACTTGGTCATCTCATGATTCATGCATATTTCCTCGCACAATAATTTTGCCATATGTTCATAATCATGTATGGAATGTTTCCCCTCAATTGATTGCTTTGTATGAATCATGTGTGGAATTTCTGAGCCTTCATGCAGAATTTAGGGTTCTTGAGGTTTCTCTTTGATTTCTTATTCCATGCTTAAAATAAATGAAATTAAAGACCTTAGACATGATCGTGAGGTGAAAATGAGTAGATTGATATGTGGATTGTGTGATTTCATCAAGTATTCAGTGAGATTGGTGAGAAAATGCAAATATGGGCAAAACTCAGAACACGCGCGTGTTCTTGGGTGTTCTTGGCGCCCTTTTTCAAATATTCAAATATTTGAATTTTATGATTTTATTTAATTGATTAAAAAATTAATTTCTCTCTGAATTTTAATGATTTTCAGTTGATTCTTTTTTTAATAATTCACAAAAATGTTAAAATATTTTATTTTACAAAAATTTCCCAAAAATATTTTTTATTTCATATATTTGATATTTTTGCAAATAATTAATTTTTATTTGTTTTTTAACATTTAAAATATTGTTTCCTTCTTGATTTTCCAAACTTAAATGGTTTCCAATCATTTTGTGAATAAAAACATGATTTTTGAAACATTGATCCAAGATCACCACTCATTTTTCACATGTTTTCAATAGTTTTTATTAATTTTTAAACAAAATTAATTTCATTTTAGACAAAATTAGGGTTTTGATTAATTCCATCCTCATCAATCTTTTTTAAAAGACTTTTGGGCCTCTAATAGAGTGTAAGTCACATCCCTTTGTAAATAAACAATTTTGGGCCTCACATATTGTATAAGTCCCTCTGTATATTTTCAAAAGTTCGGCGCGATTGTCGCCATTTTAACAGAATCCCCGGGCTTCTCCTTGAGCTATAAGACCCATCTTTATTCATTTTCAAACACTTTTGGGCCTCTAATAGAGTGTAAGACCCAACCCCTTTTGAAAACCAAAATAATTTGGGCCTCGGTCATCGTATAACCACTGTGTTTTCAAACCTCGGCGCGATCACCATTTTTCAAACAAATAATCATCTGGGCTTACCCTTGTGTTGTAAGTCCCATTTCTTTTCTTAAAATAAACTTTGGGCTTCTCTTTGAGTTGTAAGACCCATCCCTTTGTATAGAAAAATTTTTGGGCCTCAGTTGTTGTATAAGTCCCGATACGATATTCAAAACAACAGTATAATTACTGTTCAAACCTTGGGCCTCCTTGAGTATAAACCCCAACAAATTTTTCACAAACAACTCCCTTTTGATTTAGATTCAAATATACAGTTGTTATCAAAACTTTCTTTAATTTCTCTAAACAACTAACAATACAGCATGGAAACTCGCTCACCTGTACGTTTTAACAGCTTTCATTTACTCGCTTTAATATATATAACTGTATTGTGGGAAGCTGCGCATGGTTAGTCTTCTTTCATTCTTTTAAATACATGTCAGATATATATAACTGTATTGTGGGAAGCTGGGCATGGTTAGTCTTCTTTCATTCTTTTAAATACATGTCAGATATATATATAACTATATTGTGGGAAGCTGCGCATGGTTAGTCTTCTTTCATATCCTTTTAAATACTTGTCATATATCAACTGTATATATACTAGTATAGTTATTTAGAGTTTTCCCCGGCAACTAGGTCTAGAACTAGGTAAAGCCATGTTGGTCACTCTTAAATACAAACAAAACTAGATCCCCATAGGATTTCTAGATACAATCTTCCCTTCTCTAGGGGTTAAACAATATGGAACAAAGAGAAAGGCAGTATTCTTAGTGAACCTTTTCTCAGACTGTCACCCCTCGAAATTGTCAAAGAAATTCTACTCCTCGGAGTTGATCTATTCTCTGTGAATAGAATCTCTTGAGTTTCTTCGAACCTCGAACTTTCCTGAAATGATCTCTTCTCTGTGAATTGCATTTCTTGAACTTCTCTTGGTTCGGGACCCACAGGCTTCCTAAAAGCATCCCCGCCTCCTCTTGGGCGTTGTACAAGGACCCTTTTGCTTCTTAGAAGTTCTCATGCCTTCTCTTGGGCTTAATACAAGGACCCTGGCGACCTCTTAAAGGTATAAGATAGAACTTAGTCATCCTTTGCTAGAGCGGTCTTTCTAGTGTCAGACCTCAGGCCACTTTAGGGTTGATTCTCATCCCTTAACGCCCCTGCCTCCTCTTGGAGGCATCATACAAAAGATAAAACTCTCCCACACTCGCAGACTTGGACAGTCTAATCCCCTTGATTCTCAAAGATATTCTCAAGTTCCTTACAACCATAGGAAGAAACCTCGGGCATTCTGGATCGATCTCCAGCAAAAACCCAGCCTCTCTCATGAGAGTTCCCTAACCAAGGTCAACACTATCTCAAATCAGAACCTCCGGGTATCTGACATCTCAACTCTTTTGTAATCCTCAGCAAAAGTTGATTCCCCACTTGGACCTGCCTGGGGATCCCAATTATCCCCTGCAAAGATAGCCTCCTCTTAGGCTTTGTATAAGGTCCTTTCCCCAGCAGAAAGCTAGCTCTCCTTTTAGGCTTTGTATAATGATCATTCCTCAGCGAAGTCAGCCTCTTTTTGGGCTTTGTATAAATGATTCTCCCCAGCAGAGCTAACCTTTCCAGACTCTCTTGTTGAGTCAAGACCCTTTTTGCCTCAATCTCGGGCTTCGTACGAGACAACAAATCACTCTCTTGTTGAGTATAAAAGACTCTCTTATTAAGTCAATCAACTTTCAGACTCTCTTGTTGAGTCAATCACCTTTTCAGACCCTCTTGTTGAGTCAACCATTTTTGCCTCAATCTTGGGCTTTGTACAAGGCATAAATTTCCCTCTTTTGAGCTAGGGACAGATATCTTCCCCAGCCATGTCATGTCCTCCCAACCTTCGTTTAGGCTTTGAGGAATAATTTCCCCAAGCATAGTCAAACTCATTTCAGCCTCAATCTTGGGCTTTGTACAAGACACATAAAAAATATCCTCACCAGAGTCAGTTAAATTTCCCATTTCAGCCTCAATCTTGGGCTTTGTATAAGACACATATAAACCTCCCCGACGGAGTCAAAACCCTTTTTTAGCCCCCTCTTAGGCTTTGTATAACGGTATCCCCAAAGAGTCAGTCTCTTTTTAGCCTCAATCTTGGGCTTTGTACAAGACAGATAAAACACTCTCTTGTTGAGTCAGTCTTACCCAGCCTCCTCTTAGGCTTTGTATAAAGAAATCCCCTAGCCAAATCAATTAACCTTTTAGCATCAACCTTGTACTTTGATCAAGGCATACAAAAATCAACAATCCTTCTTTAGAGATGACAAATTCTCTCTCAGACATAACTTTTTAGCTTCAATCTTGGGCTTTGAACAAGACACAAATACCCTTTTAGCTTCGATCTTGGGCTTTGAACAAGACACCAAAACGTCATTTTCCTCCCTTAGAATAGGAGGAACTACGATTGCTCTAATTTCCCTGTTTTGTTTAAACGGGAATACGTAGGCATAAGATTGTGAAATCTTAGCGAGCATACCAATAAAAAACTCTAGGTCCAGCACCTTCATACATCAATGAAAACTTAGGTCTAGTACCTTATCAAAAACATCGGGAGTCACTCGAACATCAACAAAAACTCACTCTCCCTGTCACACTTTCCCAAGAAACTTTCCCAACCCATTACCAGATAAACACTATCAATTACAAAGCGAAACCTAAAAGCTAAGATCCTGTGGATAACCACATATAGGATGGGTAATTGACAACTACCCATTGTATAACCTGACCCCGGACCCCCCAATCTCTTTTAAGTGTTTGTTCAGTTAAACATTCGCGTGCAAGGTTAGTTTTAGATACCTTCCCTTTCTCTTCCAGCTTCACGGGATAAATAAGAAATAAAAAAGTAGCACCCTTTCTCCTCGAGGATAAAAGCCCAACTTCAGCGATAAGGTGGTCGCGTCACCGAAAAAAATACTCACTACATCCCCAACCTCATCATCCATTGAACGACCTCCTTCCTTAGAGACTAAACCATTTCCTGATAATCTTAAATATGCTTATTTAGAAAGGAATGAAAAACTTCTGGATATAATTTCTTCTAACCTTGATTTTGATCAAGAAAATAAGCTTTTGCGGGTTTTGAAGAAGCATAAGAAGGGAATTGGATGGACAATGACTGACATTTCTGATATTAGGCACTCTATGTGTACGCATAGGATCTTACTTGAAAACGGAGAAAAGGCAGTGAGGCAGCTATTCTCTACTTTATATGTAATGTTTTTCTTTGTAAATTGTTTAAAGCAAAGGTGTCACATGCAAGTATACATGCTTCGTAATGTAGCAAGTGATAAGGTAAAGGTCGAACCCACAAGGAAGTGATGAAAGTTTTGAACTACAAGTATTAATTTCTTTGTTTAAGAGAAAGTATGAGCAAGGTAACAAAATAATGATAATAAAGAACAGGAGTAACACACAAAAACTAAGACAAGATTTATAACTAAAAAGGAGTTAAAATATCAGAGAGAATAGTTGATGAGCTAAATCCATTAGTATAGTTGTTGTTGAAATGTTTGTATGACGTGAAGTGTCGTGCCTCAAAAGGTCAGAACGTGATCTAGTGGTGTATCTCTACAACATCAAAAACATGCATAACTAGGGCAAGGGAACAAATCTCTAAGTCTCACTTGTAACCCTAAAATACATCTAGTTTTAATTATGAAATTATTTATGGTCTCAACTTCTTATCTCTAAGCAAGTTGAATTAAGTGAATATCTTTATCCTACTTTATTAACCACTTTTGTTATGAAATCCACTTGTTTATTGGATCTCTCTCAACAACAAGCTTTTGCCTTTTTCCTAGTTGATCACTCTAAGAATCAAGTGTATAGCATAAAAACACATAACAAAATAAGACACTAAACATCACATCATTTTAACATAAAAACAACATTTATACTAACTTCCCTAGGCTCATCAAACAAGGGTTTAGCTCATAGTGAGCTGAGTACAAACTACTGAAATGAAACTAAAAGGAAACATCTTCTTACAAAGTTAAGTAAAGAAATGAAACCTAATAGTTACTTGGAAATCTCTTGCATTGAGTAAACAGCAACAACTCTCTTCAGTCACGACAACTTTCAGCAGAGTGTACAGGACTGGATGAGAATAGAAGACCCTCTACCAATACTCTAACTCGTAGAAAATAAACTAAATCTACAACTGAAATAAAAACTATTTTGTTGTGTGTAAAAATCTCCAGCTCTCCTCTTTCTCAATGTGCATGTCTCTTTTATATAGAGGTGAGTGGAAGTAAGAGTTGCTACTTTCTTAGATCATGGGTTTCTTGATGAAAATAAGGTTAGTCCCAATTCAAATCCGAATTTGGACCAGCTGTCCCTCAATCCTTCCGCTGCAAGTTATCTGGTACAGATGTTGGTGGGAGACAAAGTTGCTTTTCTACAGGCGGCTGTGGCAGAGTGGTGGAGCAGCGCAAACGGCTGGTGGCTTGGTGTTGGGCGCTCTTTTGCAGTGTGGTCCCCACCGTACTACCATTTGTCTTCTAGGTTCCTTGATCTTATCCATTCCTTTTGCTCCTTTGCTATTCAAACTAATGCCACGTGAGCCCTAGTAACTTTCTCCTCCTCTTCTCTTGATGAAATAATTGATTAAATTATCAACTACTTCCTTTCCAATAGCTCCTCATTCTGCTCCAGAGTCTGTCTTCCAGGGTCATGCCTCTACTTGCCATCAACTGACTTCCTTTTTGACAAAAACACATTGAAAACCATAAAAGAAGTACCTAGTGTGCTCAAAGCTAAAACATACTGAAATAAGCTAAATTCACATCAAATCAGTAAATCCTAAACTAAAAATGTCACATAAAATGGGTCAAAGTAACACACTAAAATAGTGTTATCACTCCCCCAAACTTTAATGATCACCTGTCCTCAGGTGATGTGACAGTGAATGACTAAGGAAATGAAATTGGAGTTCAACGGCTTCAGTCAAGTCAGAAAGGTAATGTGGTTTTAGATTTGGAAGGGTAATGAAACTATTTTAAGTGAAACCTTTCTCATCTTTTGCAATTGTTCAAAGTGGTGTTAGCTCAAAAGAAAACTGACATCTCTTGTCACGACCCTACTCTTCTAGAAAACAAGCCAAAATTTCTCTCTTTTGATCCCTTTCTTGTGTACTTTCGTGAGTGGGGTCTCTTCCTTTGGTTTCACTAGGGAATTCTTTGTGACTCTCAAATTATATTTTTGACTTTCACACTCGGGACCACACTTTTCCACTTATTATTTTTTTGTTCTTTTTCTTTTTCTTTTTCTCTTTTTTTGGAAAAGCATCTCATCTCAGAAGAATCTCACGTGCAATGAGTCCAACTGCACATTATGATGGAATGCTTGCTCTTCCTCCAATTTCGGTCATAGGAACTTTGTTAGTTCTGCAGTTATGCAGTATGTATGTTGGCTACATTTTGTTAAAACCTTTATGTTAGCTCTTATGTCACTGAAGGTGTTTTAACATGTTGTATATGTATCTGCCATAATAGTTTAATTGTAGATTGTGATATGTCAAGTGGGATGTCATGACATTGTGCTGCACTAAGCTAGTATGAGTGCATGGTTATTTTATGGTGTGACAGAATTTCATTCTGCAGGAGTTTTCTGAGATGTCATGACATGTTGCACTTCACTGAACCTAAAGGTTAAGGTTCTATGACGTGGCTGTTTATGCAGGGATGCTTCAGGATTTCTGTGTAATGTATTGACTGATGTATGATGCGCATTTTCCAAGATTAAAGCAGCTGCGCATCAGATAAATACAACTCTCAACCTATGCAACAAGTGGGGATTTTGGTTGTGAGGGAGATTGTTAGGTCCTGACTTGGTTGATCAGACATCAGTACAGATGTGGTTATAATCCTTGGCAGAATGTCGCGTAAGATGTTGAAGCATCATCAACTGTCATGGCAGTACTACTGTCTTATGTCATAACTACTTGATCTGGTGCAACAGTATGTGGTTCAGACAGATGTCGAAGACAGATGTCATAACATCCTAATCTGGTACAGCAAGTGTTGCTGTTTTGCTGTCATGTGATGGTTAATCAAGATGTTAAAGGAGATGTCACAACATCATTGTCTGTTACAGCAGGTGCTACTATGGTATATCTCTTGACAGATTTGATTTGATCTGATGAGATCTTTTTGGATATACCTCATCATTATACACAGGTCAAGGAGATTTATTAGGAACAAAGTGCATATTTAATTGGAAAGGATCTTGGAGACTTTTTAGGAAACTATTTGGAGATTTGTTCCTATTTTTATGGGGAAGATCTTGCAGCTGAATGTGGTACATCAAGATGTCTTGCTTGATGTCTTGACATGTGATTCTAATCTTCTGCAGGTGGTGTGTTTTAAGTATTGCAGGATTTGTGCATGATGTCAAACACGATGTTCTGACATCAGTAGACAGAACTTCCAGTTCAGATTTTTAGGTTTTATTTGCTGCGCTATTTTTAGCAATCTTTTGTGTGTTTGTGTTGAGTGATTGCATGCGTAATTCTGGGAGTAAAATTATGTTGGAGTGATATTATTTGGAAGCAATCTGTTTGTGAAGAATACGGTTGGCTATTTTCATGCATAAAGATTTGGAGAATAATTAGTTTTAATTATTAATTAAAACTAAGATCTGCTAATGCCCAAGCCCAATGTAAGGAATGTTTCTGGGAATATTATGTGGCGCTGTTTTATAGGTCTGGAAGATTCAAGTTAGAATCAAGAAGAATATTAAAGAATAATGACTTTCTAATTATGGAGATAAATTAGGAAGGAATTGATTGAAGACCTATTATGTAGCAAAAGTTTCTGCTGATTTGTAGCAGCTGTTATGCTGTGATTTGAAGCCCAAATCCAGTTGGGAATAAGTTATAAATAGAATGCTTGTAACCTAGAAAAAGAATGAGTCCAAGATGTAGATCATTAGGGTTTTGTCTAAGTGAACCACTCAAGTTGTGAGATGGTCACTGTGTTCTCACTCAGAAACCTGTAGGTAATGAGTTTTGTATTGTTCTTGGAGGAAGCTTTGAAGCAACTCCAAGGTGTGTCTTTGAAGTGTGTCTTCTACTTTTCTGTGATTGAAGAGTTATTGGAAATCAAGTTGTTGATGCAGTGGCTGAGGTGTTGACTGCTAGACATCATTGCGATGATTGGAAGTGAGATGGAGTCTCTTATCTAGGGTGGACTTAGGTAGAAGGGTCATTAGGTAGTGATTAAGTGAGTAGATCATCAACGGGTGTGTTGATTGTAGGGTCTATGAATTGATACTGCTGATAGTGAACTTTCTTCCTGGCTTGGTATGCCCCCAGATGTAGGTTGTTAGACCGAACTGGGTGAACAATTCTTGTGTTGTTTATGCTTTTCAGTACTGTTATTGTTTATACCTTGCCATGTTATCTGTAACAGACCAGATGTCTCGACATCCTGTAGGACATCTGGGATCTGTCATACCAGGATTTCAATTGGTATCAGAGCAGGCATCCTGTTCGTTTTTCTGGGTGAGATCCTAGGGAAGATACTTTCTGGTCCATGTGCAAGGAAAATAGTTTTGCTGAGAAGTTGTATGGACTTGGTCAGTTCATATGTTATTTGAATGGCCCTTGAAGTGGAGGATGGACTATTCATGGTTGGGTGGGTATTGGCTCTGTTTGAAGTTGTCAGGCGTGATGAGCTGCTTTGTAGGGTGATTTATTTTCAACCTATGCTGACCTGTTGCACCTGGAGTGTGGTGTTTTTGCATTGGTTATTAAGTTCTGCCTAAAGGTTGTTAAGGGGTTTTCTTTATTTATGTATTCCGCTGCATGGTATCTGATGAAACCCTGGGGTTTCCTTGTGTCGCTAGTAAAGGAAGGGCAGTAGGGTTAGTCTCCTCAGAAGTGTTGATGTGTGATGATGTAGTGTATGCAAGACTATTTCAACCAACTGTGTAAAGTGACCAAGGATACTTGAGGGTTGACCCAAGTCCACTCATAAAGGCATTTTCAAGAAGTTTATTGATCAGAAGGATGCAATTTATTTTTGCTCTCTTCTCTGAAAGACCATCCACAGGTCTAAATTGAAGGTTCTCATGGTGTTGTTCTTGAATGATGTTCTACCAGTTGTCGGAACATCAAACCAGCAGAGTGTATAGAATCTTGTTGATGGCCATGGAGCAGATTCTGTTTGAAAGGAGTTATACGTGTGTACTAACCACAGGATGTGCAGCTATTGGATGGGAGAATGAATAATTCCCTTAGGAGTTCTTAGCAGTTAATAAGGGGGAGTCCTTAATCTGATGCTGGAAGAACTCGAAGAAATGTCAGACATAATGCCTTGACATCTTTGTATTGAGAATTTATTTTTCTCAATATGTCTGGTGGTGTTTCTCAAAAATAGGATGGAGGTTGTTTACTCAAACTATCAAGTCTCTGAGAGCATGAAACTCTTGTTCTAGTGGAAGAGAAACTCAAAGGGTTGTGCATAGAGGAGGTGTATTAATCTAACTGGTTGGCTGGTGTCTTCATTGTTGGATTATCATCCAAACCATCTAGGATGAGCATTTCAGATTTATGTTTGGAGCAAGGAGGAGTTAGTGTTTTTTTGGACCAAAAGATGATGGTTCCCTGGTATTTGCATGAGAAGATTACCTTATCACATATGATAAATACCTTGATAGGAGTTGAGTATTTGTCTGCTTTTGATAAGGATGTGCATCTAACCGATAATGGATACTCTGACGGGAGTTGTGCGTGTATCTAAGGTGTTGTGCTTTCAACTAATGACAAAATACATTGACGGGAGACTAGGTATATGTCTGATGTAAAAGTGCAAGACTGCAGAAGTGTTGAGAATTTACTTTTCTCTATTTGGCTGTTTATTTCTTTTCATGGTGTGTGGTGTATGTGATGTGTCAAGAATGTCCTAACAGATATTAGAACATTTTTGGGGTTAGTTATCCTTGGAGTAGGACTCTGAGTTCACATCTTATCTAAGAAGTATTTATCTTGTCATACGAGAGAATGATGGGTAAAGGGTTGTCTTGGAAGCCTGATGTGAATAGGACATGCTAGAAGTGGATAAGTTTAGTGCTTATGGAACAATTGGGCTGAAAATTCCTGGAACTTTGATCTCAAGTCTGTTGGTCGTGGTACACGGATGGGTTCTGGGCATCCACACACTATATGATCATGAAGCTGTCATAGGATATCATGTAGTAGTTTTGGGGTGGTTCTTATTGAAGAAGCATATGTTGAGAGAGATAGGGGATAGTAGAGAGTGATGTAGTGTAGAATTCTGTGTGTTGTGGTGGTTGTTTGGTTTTCTGGTTTTTTGGTTCCTTGGGTTAAGGGGGAGCTTGGAGATTCTGTTTTTATTTGGAATGTGGTATTTTTCTTAGTGCAGCTGGATTCTAATCATGATGTCAAGACTGATGTCTTAACATCTGCTGACAGAACATTCTATTCAGAATGTTATGGTTTTTGTCTCTAGAGAACACAAGCTTCTATCTGATTTATGTACTGTTGTGGTACATGGTTTGCTTGAGGGTCAAGCAGTAGGTGAATGTGTTTAGCAGGTGTGTTGAACAGAGGGTGCGCTCTTGAAGACATGAAGATGCGTCTTGTGCTTTCCATTCATTTTGGGTGTTCTTCTTGCAATGGAGCATTGGTTATCCATGACAGAGAGAGTACTGTAACCTGTCAGATTGTACAAGATTTTGAGTAGGATGTGTTCTCCTACTGACTTGCTTGCTTTTGGTTGTTTGTCCTTAAATGCATAGTTGCTTGGTTTGGCATATTATGGCTAATAAGGGGGAGATGGTTGTAAGTTGTAGTAGAGTTCCTTGGTTGTCTCCTTGAGGGGGAGCTGGTTGTGTTATCCAAAGGTTGTATGGATATTGCTCTGGTGTACTATTGCTTTGCCAAATATGGCTAAAAAGGGGGAGAGTGTGTGATGTGATTGCATGATGTGCTGGTGTCTCTGTTTGTTGGTTTTAGCCAAAATTTACCAAAGGGGGAGTTTGTTAGTTCTGCAGCTATGCAGTATGTATGTTGGCTAAATTTTGTTAAAACCTTTATGTTAGCTCTTATGTCACTGAAGGTGTTTTAACATGCTGTATGTGTATCTCCCATAATAGTTTAATTGCAGATTATGATATGTCAAGTGGGATGTCGTGACATTGTGTGGCACTAAGCTAGTATGAGTGCATGGTTATTTTATGGTGTGACAGAATTCCATTCTGCAGGAGTTTTCTGAGATGTCATGACAGATGTCATGACATGTTGCACTTCACTGAACCTGAAGGTTAAGGTTCTGTGACGTGGCTGTTTATGCAGGGATGCTTCAGGATTTCTGTGTAATGTATTGACTGATGTATGATGCGCATTTTCCAAGATTGAAGTAGCTGTGCATCAGATAAATACAACTCTTAACCTATGCAACAAGTGGGGATTTTGTACTTAATGGTTTTATTGTGAGGGAGATTGTTAGGTCCTGACTTGGTTGATCAGACATCAGTACAGATGTGGTTATAATACTTGGCAGAATGTCGAGTAAGATGTTGAAGCATCATCAGCTGTCATGGAAGTACTATTGTCTTATGTCATAACATCTTGATCTGGTACAACAGTATGTGGTTCAAACAGATGTCGAAGACAGATGTCATAACATCCTAATCTGGTACAACAAGTGTTGCTGTTTTGCTGTCATGTGATGGTTAATCAAGATGTTAAAGGAGATGTCACAACATCATTGTCTGTTACAGCAGGTACTGCTATGGTATATCTCTTGACATATTTGATTTGATCTGATGAGATCTTTTTGAATATACCTCATCATTATACACAGGTCAAGGAGATTTATTAGGAACAAAGTGCAGATTTAATTGGAAAGGATCTTGGAGACTTTTTAGGAAACTATTTGGAGATTTGTTCCTATTTTTATGGGGAAGATCTTGCAGCTGAATGTGGTACATCAAGATGTCTTGCTTGATGTCTTGACATGTGATTCTAATCTTCTACAGGTGGTGTGTTTTTAGTATTGCAGGATTTGTGCATGATGTCAAACACGATGTTCTGACATCAGTAGACAGAACTTCCAGTTCAGATTTTTAGGTTTTATTTGCTGCGTTATTTTTAGCAATCTTTTGTGTGTTTGTGTTGAGTGATTGCATGCATAATTCTGGGAGTAAAATTATGTTGGAGTGATATTATTTGGAAGCAATCTGTTTGTGAAGAATAGGGTTGGCTATTTTCATGCATAAAGATTTGGAGAATAATTAGTTTTAATTATTAATTAAAACTAAGATCTGCTAATGCCCAAGCCCAATGTAAGGAATGTTTCTGGGAATATTATGTGGCGCTGTTTTATAGGTCTGAAAGATTCAAGTCAGAATCAAGAAGAATATTGAAGAATAATGACTTTCTAATTATGGAGATAAATTAGGAAGGAACTGATTGAAGACCTATTATGTAGCAAAAGTTTCTGCTGATTTGTAGCAGCTATTATGCTGTGATTTGAAGCCCAAATCCAGTTGGGAATAAGTTATAAATAGAATTCTTGTAACCTAGAAAAAGAATGAGTCCAAGATGTAGATCATTAGGGTTTTGTCTAAGTGAACCACTCAAGTTGTGAGATGGTCACTGTGTTCTCACTCAGAAACCTGTAGGTAATGAGTTTTGTATTGTTCTTGGAGGAAGCTTTGAAGCAACTCTAAGGTGTGTCTTTGAAGTGTGTCTTCTACTTTTCTGTGATTGAAGAGTTGTTGGAAATCAAGTTGTTGATGCAGTGGCTGAGGTGTTGACTGCTAGACATCATTGCAATGATTGGAAGTGAGATGGAGTCTCTTATCTAGGGTGGACTTAGGTAGAAGGGTCATTGGGTAGTGATTAAGTGAGTAGATCATCAACGAGTGTGTTGATTGTAGGGTCTATGAATTGATTCTGCTGATAGTGAACTTCCTTCCTGGCTTGGTATGCCCCCAGCTGTAGGTTGTTAGACCGAACTGGGTGAACAATTCTTGTGTTGTTTATGCTTTTCAGTACTGTTATTGTTTATACCTTGCCATGTTATCTGTAACAGACCAGATGTCTCGACATCCTGTAGGACATCTGGGATCTGTCATACCAGAATTTCAAACTTTATTATTGGTGGTCTTTGCCACTTTTTGCACACTTTTGTGTGTTTTTGTGTCGAGTGTGCCTCTTTTGTGATCATCTCAATCATTATTCAAGTCTTTTTGCCCTTCCCTTTGTGATTCTTAAGGTTTTAACCTTCCTCTTGATTCCCAACAAATCAGTTATCTTTTTGAAAAATTTTTGGCTGGTTTAAAAGACTAGTGATGTCGCGATAGAGAACATCAGTCTCCTCTGTCAAAACTCACTTGGCACAATTCCTACACTTTTTTCTGCTCACTCATAAAAGCTTTCTTCCCCTTTTTATTCTTAAACCCAAATTTTTTTAGAATTGACGTTCCTGACCTATTGCAATTTAACCCAAACATTCCCTAGCATTCTTACTCTAAATTACAACATGCAACTAAATGAAACAAATTCAGCAAAAAAAACAGATGCCAACTAAATGAAACACACATAACATTAACAAAAACATATCCTCAAGTTCTTGGGGCATCAAGGCTTCCCCACAAAAGATTCAAAAACTTATGGCTCAAAACATGGCCATCCAAAGCATAAATTCAAAACATTATCCAGAAACAGAAACATGCAAGACAAAAGACAGAATATCTAATTTGTAATATTAGAGGGTTAGAGTGGTGAGAATAGGCCAAGCGTTGGCGTCCTCCCCCAAACTTAAAGTAAGGACAGTGTCCTCATTGTTCAGTGATGAGAGAAGGCAGGCCATCACTTGTCTATTTCACTTTACCAACTAGGCCCTAAGCTTGGAGCTTTTCCTTGGTGCAGGCATGTCTTATTTCTTCTTCTTCTTCTTTGCCTCTGTGCCCTATGCTCCTAGCTCCTTTTTCTCATTGCCCTCTTCAGTCGCAATTCCAGTTACCATATTCCCAGCAACTTTCTTGGGACTTTTAGCCTTCTTCTTGGGCTGTTCCTCAGCTTTCTTTGGCTGCTCCTCTACAACATTATCATCTGCATTCTCGGCAGGTTCCACGATGGGATTGGGTTCTGGGTCAGCGACGATCTTCTCTGTCTCTTCACTATCTGCCTCATCATCTCCGTTAACATTCCCTTCCTTCTCTGTGGTTTATGTTGATGAATAGTACTTCCTTAATTTTTCTCCTTCCATATCTTCTTCAGTTCCCTCCGGCTGGACAATTTCTTCCACTGGATTCTCTTTTTCCTTACTCCCCTCCTCTTCTTCAGCTGCATCTTCCTTATTCATCTCTAGATCCCTAGCATCCTTATCCACTTCTGCTAAAAAGCTTTCCAAAACCTCGTTCTTGCAGAGCCTCCCTCCTCCTGGTCGGGCTTGTTAAGATCAAAGTTGTTGGCAGGACTGATAGGTGGTGTTGGGGTTGTAGCAGTCTCCTTCCTCTTTCATTCTGCTTTCATCTTTTTCTGTTTGAGGCGGCCTTCAGGCTCTGGAGGTGGAGATGAGTAGGTTTTTCTCATCTTTTTCTTTTTCTTGACTTGGCTCTGAGTGGTGTCTACCGACACACATTTGCTTGTCTCCTCTACTTCTTTCTTCTTTATTTCCTTCTCCTTCTTTTTCTTCTTCATTTTGTCCTTCTTGGTAGATTTCTTCTCTTTTCCTTCATTCTCAGCAGCAGTCGGCTCAACACTTCCCAGAATATGATCAGGGAATTTGGGGGCCTCAAGCAAGTTGGAGGGGGTTTGCATGGCCCACATCTTTTCTTGCCATATTGCCCTAGCCTTTTGATATGCAAAATACTCCTTCTGATCCTTTTGCATTTGCATCAGGATTTCCATAGCTGGGTCTTGTTGTTCAGATACTCCAGAAGAAGCTTGGCTCACCGCTGCTATCCTTTTTCTAGATCCTTTAGGTTTCATCAAAGTCATTATTAAGGTCTTATCCAAGGGTTGTTGTGGAGACCCAAAGATATCTGAGTCAAATTCTGGCACATCTTGTCTTCTATAGAGGGTTGTTATGAGTCATGGAAAATACAACATTCCTTCTTTCTTCTTCGAACAGGCGTGAATCTGTTGAACAATTATTTTGCCAATATTCATTTCCCTCAATCCAGTTATGCAATGGAGCAGCACCAAACTAGCCCTGGAGACTGTCTCGTTATGAGTAGTGGGCTTGATTGAGTGCTTGACAAACTGGTACCATACCTTCACCTCCGGCCTCAAATCCATTCTTCTCACAGCTTTCTCAACCCAGCTCGTTCCAGAAACACACAACAATTCTATGTAGGCATCGTATTCATCTTCCTGCGAACTGAGTACCAGATTCTGGTACTCATCTTTAGTGTTTCCTAGCTTGAAATAAAAGTTGATATTGGATTCGTTATATATCATCTTCGTTCCTCTGACCAATACTTCCAGCCTCTTATGCCCTGGGCCCGTCAATTTTGAATAGAACTCCTTGACCAGCATTGTGTTGTAAGGACCTAGTTGCTTACAAAAGCTACCCCGCTTCAGCTTTGAGATAGTTGTTCCTAGGTCACCTGGAAGTCCCAGCTTTTCATCTTCATTATCCATGATAAATCCTCTTTCAGTGAACACATCCATTTTGCTGAAGTGCTCCACAAATCTTTTGTGGGCTTCAACGTTAACGAAGGTGTCATCTTCATCTTGGCTGGAGAGGTCGATCGTGGGGACGACGGTTTTCTTAGCTGCAGTCTTGTAACGACGGCCAGTAGTTGGATCTCTAGTCATTTTCTTGGTGCATGGAGGTGAGAGGGTTTGAGAGATTAGGGTTCCAGGAAGAAGGGTAGAGAATGAAAAGTGAAAAGTTTGTTTTAAATATTAGGATAGAGAGAGAGATGGAGGGAAGTTGAAAAGGTGATTGAAAAATTTGAGAAAAGAAAATACGTCCTTGGGAAGATGGAGAGAGAAAGATTTCCCTTTTTGTGATAATTAGGGCAAAGGGTGAAGGGACTTGGGACTGACAATGGAAAATACACCATTAGTGGTTTTTGCGTGTTTGGTTAGCTGAACAGTATGACGTGGCACAAAGCCATTATTACTCTGCTGCTACACATGGCCCAAGGCGCATGATCCCCATACCACACTTTGATTCTCTCTCCTTCTCTTAAAACAAAACGATTCATTTTCTTTCTGGTGTCTAAAAGAAAATATTTATTACCAGGTCAGCATTAATATTTTTCTTATGGACTTAACAAAATTGATTCCTTCTCATCTTCCCATATTCCACTTCTACTTTTCTCTTATCCTTTGCTGTCGTGTCACATCTTGTCATGAGTTGATGCCACAAAAACTTTCATGATCCTGTACAAAAGTAAAACAAAAGAAAATGCATAAAGCTGGGTTGCCTCCCAGTAGCGCTATTTTAAGGTCTTATCGCCTGACCAAAACAAGTGTTCCTTTATCAATGAAATAGAGGGAACCCCTTGTGTTGTTTGAGGGTTATCCAAAATAAGTCTTGACCCTTTGGCCATTAACCTTAAATCTTTCTCCATTTTTCTCATTCAACAGCTCTACAACACCATGGGGGTAAATCTCTTCCATAATAAAGGGCCCAGACCATCTTGATTTTAATTTTCCAGGGAATAGCTTCAGCCTTGAGTTAAAAAGTATAACTTTTTGGCCTTTCACCAATTCCCTCTTCTGGCGTTTCTTGTCATGCCACCTTTTGGTCTTTTCCTTATACAACTCAGCATTCTCGTATGAGAATAGCCTATGCTCATCTAACTTATTCAATTGAAGCATTCTAGCTTGGCCATCATTTTTAATATTAAAATTTAGTTGCTTCACAGCCCAAAAAACCTTATGCTCCAATTCAATGGGTAGGTGACAAGCCTTTCCATAGACAAGTCTATAAGGAGACATGTCTAAGGGAGTTTTATAGGCAGTCTTATACGCCCATAGTGCTTCGTCCAAGTGCTTGGACCAATCCTTTCTTGTGGGGTTAACCACTTTTTCCAAAATTCTCTTGATTTCTCTATTGGAAAGCTCCACTTGTCCACTAGTTTATGGATGGTAAGCTGTAGCAACCTTGTGTTTTATCCCATATTTTGCCATTAAGTTTTCAAAAAGTTTGTTGCAAAAATGGGATCCACCATCACTGATGATGGCTCTAGGCGTGCCATGTCTTGTCAAGACGTTCTTGAGCAAGAACTTGGTTACCACTTTAGCATCATTGGATGGTGTTGCTACTACTTCAATCCACATGGACACGTAATCCACAGCTACCAGGATGTAAAGATTGCCAAAGGATAGAGGGAAAGGTCCCATGAAATCAATGCCCCACACATCAAAGATTTCTACTTCAAGAATACTCGTGAGGGGAATTTCTTGTCTCATGGACACATTTCTAACCCTCTGGCATCTATCACATCTTTTTGTTAATTCATGAGCATCCTTAAAAATAGAAGGCCAGAAATAACCTGATTGCAGCACTTTCGTTGCAGTTTTGACTCCTCCAAAGTGTCCACCATAGGGGGCTTTGTGGCAGGCTGACAGAATCTGTCGTGCCTCCTCACAGTCAACATATCTTCTTAATAACTGATCAGCACACTTCTTGTACAGATAAGGTTCATCCCAAAAATAACTCTTAATAGTGTGAAAAAACCTCTTTCTTTGTTGGAAGTTGAATTCTGGTGGCATGACTCTGGTGACCAAGTAGTTAACAATGTCAGCGTACCAAGGAGTCGTGCCATCAGTAATCAACAACAGCTTCTCATTCGGAAAACTTTCTTTAATGTCTCCATTGTTTTGGGGTTGAACTCCTTCAGGTTATCTTGAGAGATGATCAGCAACTGAGTTTTCTACTCCTTTCTTGTCTCTTATTTCTAGGTCAAACTCTTGTAGTAATAGAACCCATCTTATGAGTTGTGGCTTTGCATCTTTTTTAGCAATCAAATATTTGATTGTTGCATGATCCGTGTACACAATGACTTTAGTTCCTACCAAGTAAGGTCTGAACTTATCAAAGGCAAACACTACTGCCAGCAACTCCTTTTCTGTGGTTGTGTAATTAATTTGTGCTTCTATCAAAGTCTTGCTTGCGTAGTAGATGGTGTGAAAAACCTTGTTATGCCTTTGGCCTAATACAACACCAATGGCAAAGTCACTGGCATCACACATTAACTCAAATGGCTTGGACTAATCTGGGGTTTTGACTACAGGTGCAGAAATGAGAACCTTCTTCAAAAGATTGAAAGATTCAAGGCACTCTTTACTGAAGACAAAAGGCGTGTCATGCTGCAGTAGCTGGCATAGGGGTTTGGTTATTTTTGAAAAATCTTTTATAAACCTCCTATAAAATCCAGCATGCCCCAAGAAACTCCTAATTCCCTTGATGTTTACTGGTGGGGGTAATTTTTCAATTACCTCTACCTTAGCTTGATCTACCTCTAATCCTTCTTTTGAAATTCTATGACCAAGAACAATTCCTTCTTTTACCATAAAATGGCATTTTTCCCAATTAAGAACCAGGTTGTTCTCTTCACATCTTGCCAGCACCAACTCTAAATTCTTTAGACAATCCTTGAATGACTCTCCAAAAACTGAAAAGTCATCCATGAAGACTTCCATGGAATTCTCTATGATGTCCAAGAAGATAGCCATCATGCAACGTTGGAAGGTGGCTGGTGCATTGCACAGTCCAAAAGGCATCCTTCTAAAGGCAAAGGTGCCATAAGGGCATGTGAATGTTGTTTTTTCTTGATCTTCCGGGGCTATTGCAATTTGTTTGTAGCTCGAATATCCATCTAAGAAGCAATAATACTCTTTTCCAACTAGTCTATCCAACATCTGATCAATGAAAGGCAAAGGAAAATGATCCTTCCTAGTTGCCTTGTTCAGCTTCCTATAATCCATACAAATCCTCCAACCAGAAACAGTTCTAGTGGGGATGAGCTCATTCTCCTCATTGATTATCACTGTCATGCCCCCTTTCTTCGATACACACTGGATATGACTTACCCACACACTATCAGAGATAGGGTAAATAATTCCTGCATCTAGCCACTTGATAATTTCTTTCTTCACAACCTCCTTCATAATTGGGTTCAGCCTTCGTTGACTCTCAATGATATTCTTAGCATTTTCTTCTAACAAAATTTTGTGCATTCAAATTGCTGGGCTGATTCCCTTAATTTCAGAAATCTGCCATGCAATTGCCTTCTTGTGTCTCTTCAGTAATGAAATTAGTTGCTCTTTCTGCTCCTCTTGCAGATCTGTAGCAATGATAACTGGCAGCTTCTGTCCTGCCTCCAGATATGCATACTGTAAATTCTCCGACAGTTGATTGAGCTCCAATTCAGGAGGTTCCTCTATGGAAGGCAGTTGCTGCTTGTGAGTAATAGTGGTAGATTCTATCACTTCCACAGATTTTTTCTCATGCTTCTTCATTGGACCATAAACGATCCCATCTTTTAGTCCTTCATCTTCTAATTTGCCTAACTCAATTTTCAACACATCACTAGCTTTTAGGAGGTTTTTATGAATTAAACCTTCCCAACTAGATATCATGGAACATTCAGCGACCTCTTCTTTTGGATATTGCAAGGCATTCAGTATGTTGAACACTACGTGCTGGCCGTTCACCCTCATAGTGAGTTCTCCTCTTTCTACATCAATTAAAGTTCTACCCGTTGCTAGGAATAGCCTTCCCAACAAAATGGGTGTTTCCTCATCAGCCTCAAAGTCCATAATAATGAAATCAGCAGGAAGACAAATTTGTCAACCCTTACCAACACATCTTCTATCTTTCCTTGTGGGTTGCAAATACTTCTATCTGCTAGCTACAGAGTGATAGTGGTAGGCCTGGCAGCGCCTATCCACAAAAGATTAATGCTAGCCCCTAAATCACAAAGGGCCTTTCCACAAAAGGTATCTCTAAAGGTGCAGGGAATAGTGAAACTTCCAGGATCCTTCAATTTGGGAGGGAGTTTGCCTTGAACCAATTGACTACACTCTTGTGTGAGTGCAACCGTAGCAAATTCTCCCACCCTTTTTCGCTTGGTAAGCACATCCTTCATGAACTTTGAGTAGTTTACCATTTACTGGATAGCTTCAATCAATGGTATGTTGATGTGGAGCTGCTTCAAGATCTCCATAAACTTTGAAAATTGTTGCTCTTCTTTGGCCTTTTTGATCCTTTGTGGAAAAGGAGGTGGTGGCCTTTCTTGCACAAACTTTTACTTTCTGTTGACTTCAGTAATGACTTCTTGATTCTCTTGAGGAATGAGGTCTGCAGTAGGTACATCATCTTTGTCCTTCTGTTGCCCAGATGAAGAAGGTTTTTCAACAACTTGGTTTCTTGCTCCAGAACTGTCTGCCGTAGACAAATCAGTGCTTGCCTCTTTGCTCTTTGTAGCGGCCTCTTCTATTTCTTTACCACTTCTGAGTTTAAGGGCTTGGCATGTTTCAACATTCTTCGCTCCAGCTTGTGTGGTTGGAGTCTTAGTAGAGCTAGGGAGAGTTCCCAAGTTTCTTGAGCTCAAAGCAGTGGCAATCTGCCCTACTTGATTTTCCAAGTTTTTGATACTCACCCCTTGTGATTAGAATTAATTCTTTGCTTCTTGAATAAAGGACTTAAGAACATTCTCCAGATGGTTGTTTCCTTGATTAACCCCAGTATAGTTGGGGTTGGAAAAACTTGGTGGGACTTGTGGTGTTGTTGCTTGCGGCTTTGGTTGACTTTGATTGTTACTCCATGAATAGTTGGGATGGTTGCGCCATCCTGGGTTGTAAGTGTTGTTGTATGGATTGTTGTATCTGTTGTTATTGTTGTTGTTGGGATTGACAACATAATTGATAGAAACGGGATTTGCATAACATTCTTCAAATAAATGTGGTCCTCCACAGTAGACACAGGCAACCTCAGTAGCGTCAGTAACCACCTTAACTGGTTCAGGCTTTGTCACTTCAGGACTCATCAGATTCTTCGTCATTTAGTGGATCTGAGCCACTTGAGCAGCAAGAGTTGTGGTCTCAGTGACTTCATGAACTCTAGCAGGCTTTTTTTGAGTTAAACTTTCAGTGGCCCTAGTGACTGGCCATTGATACGTGTTGGCAGTAATGCTCTCAATCAACTTGTAACCATCATCATAAGATTTAGACAAGAGAGCTCCACCACTGGATGCATCTAACATATTCCTTGAGGATGGAATTAATCCATTATAGAAAGTCTCAAGTTGTATGCAGATGGGAATCCCATGATGAGGACATTGTCTCAACAGCTCCTTAAATCTTTCCCATGCATCAAACAACAATTCATCATCTCATTGTCTAAATGATGTGATCTCATTTCTCACCTTTTCATTCTTGGAAGGAGGAAAATACTTGGCAAGAAACTTTTCTGCCAAAGAGTTCCATGTAGTAATGGAATTTGGTTCCAAAGAATTAAGCCAGCTCTTGGCTCTATCCCTTAGAGAATATGGAAACAGCCTTAACCTAAAGGTATCCACAGGCACGTCAAGGATCTTGAACTTGTCGGCAACATCCAAAAATTGTTTTAAGTGCAGATGTGGATCTTCATGAGGAGAGCCTGAATATTGACCAGCAGCTTGTAACATCTGGAACATCATAGGCTTGAACTCGAACTGTGGTGTTGTGATGGCTGGTCTAGCAATGCCAGTAATCATAGCATTAGGATCAAAGATAGCGTAGTCCCTTATGCTGCATGCTCGATCATTGGCAATGCCAATGATATCTGGCTCTGCCATGTTAGCCTCGTACAATGACTCGTCTGATGATGACGATGAACTTTCTTTGTCCGTGTCCACCTCGTGCACTACTCCTTCAGGCTCAGCCACAACTGAGGTTGAGGAATCTCCAGATATTTGTTGAGTACGTAAAAATCTCCTTCGTGCGCTAAGAATTCTTTCAGGTTCAGGATAACCACTGTAAACTGGTTGTAACGACCTGCGCATATAATAGCCTAAGCCTGTCGTAACACCAAATCACAGTGTAGCGAGCGATTTTGGACGTGGTTGTGAAGCATTATCGCTTTGGTACTATAGTTCGATTCATTTTTTATCCTATTGAAGCTGATGAAGGAAGGGAAATAGATGTCTCCAATTAACCCTGCTTGCAAACTGAGTTTGAACAGATGAGTGTTGGTTTACAGATGCTATAAAGATTGTGGGTCTCTCTTAGGTTATTTTGTTAAAATAGTGCCCGGGCAATTGGTGGGAGTTTAGGACTGATGCTTTTCGATTGATATGTGAAGGTACGGGATTTTAGGTTTTTTTGTTGAGTGTGCTCGCTAAGATTTTTCTTTTAATCTTATGCCTACGTATTCCCGTTTATCGAAACAGGGAAATCAGAGCGATCGTAGTTCCTCCTATTCTATGGGAGGAAAAAGATGTTTTGGTGTCTTGTTCAAACCCCAAGACGTGAAGCTAAAGGTGGTTTGTATCTTGTTCAAAGCCCAAGATGTGAAGCTGAAGGGTCTATTTGTATCTTGTTCGAAGCCCAAGATGTGAAGCTAAAGGGTGTTGTCTTTAGAGAGAATTTGGCATCTCTAAAGGGGGTCTGTTTGTCACAACTGTTGGGTGACTGACTATAAAGGAGGATTACTTTAACTGGGATATGTGAATCCTAGAAATGTCATAATTTCCTTTATAGGGGGTTTTAACCTGGAGGAGAAGACTTTAACTCAGTGTAGAGCAATGCCATCTTTCCTTAGGAATTTCTCATGCTAAAAGAGGGACAGTGGCGTGGATGTAAATAATCCAGAGGCTTGCCGCTTACAATAATTAGATGAAGGAAAAGGAGTTGTTGATGTTTGTTTACTGTGAACGAGGCACAGTTTTGATGCTAAAAGGTTGATTGACTAAACCGGGGTTTTTCTTATACAAAGCCTAAGAGGAGGCTATTGGCCCAACAAGAGGGAATTTGTATGTGTCTCGTACGAAGCCCGAGAGAGAGGCTAAAGGGGTTGGACTCAACAAGAGAGTGCTTTTGTATCTCGTACGAAGCCCAAGATGGAGGCTAAAAGTGAAGTGACTCCGTAAGAGAGTCTTTTATACTCAACAAGAGAGTGTTTTTGTATCTCGTACGAAGCTCGAGATGGAGGCTAAAAAGGGTTTTGACTCAACAAGAAAGTCTTTTATACTCAACAAGAGAGTGTTTTTGTATCTCGTACAAAGCCCGAGATAGAGGCTAAAAGGGATGACTCAACAAGAGAGTCTGAAAAGGTTAGCTCCACTTGGGAGAATAATTGCACAAAGCCCAAGAGGAGGCTATTGCAACTGTTTCAGTTTAGTGACAGGTCCAGTATGTTGGATAAAGAGAAAATCAATTCTTATATGAGTACTGTTTACGCTCAGGGATTTGATTCGAGGATCAGGGTTATTTCCTGTTCTTTAAAGAAATGGGAAATCCAAAGGGTATTGAGACTGTCCGAGTCTACGGTTTCATCTCCTAGTTTCGAAAGGAGCTTGAGAATGTCTTTGAGACTCAAGGGAATTAGACTGTCCGAGTCTAGAGTTTCATCTTTTGTACTATGCTCAAAGAAACAACAGTAGCAAGATGTAGACTTTTTGAAAGACTGTTCTATTAGATGACTAATTTCTGTTCCTATACCTCTAGGAGGTCGTCGGGACAATTTGTATAAAGCCCAATAGGAGGCTGGAGACTTTTAAGAAGCCGAGGGACAATTTGTACGAAGCCCAAGAGGAGGCTATCATTCCCGGAGGAAGAAATCATTCATACGAAGCCTAAGAGGAGGCTGTGAATACTTTTAAGAAGCTGACGGGTCCTTGTACAACGCCCAAGAGGAGCGAGGATGCTTTTAGGAAGGCCGTGGGTCCCCAAACCCGAGAAATTCAAGACAGGCTATTCACAGAGAATAGATCAAGCCAGGAAAGTTCGAGAATTTGGAAGAAAAAGAGTGTCGAGATCTATACAAAGGGGTGGGGCTTACACTCTCTCAAGAGGCCCAAAGGTTTAAAGAAAAAGAGTGAGGCTTATAACACGAGGGTAGGCCCAGATGATTTTTGTTTTGAAATGGCGATCGCGCCGAGATTTTCTTTTAACACAGAGGGACTTATACAATATCTGAGGCCCAAATTTGTTTTGGTTATAAGGGGATTGGGTCTTACACTCTAATAGAGGCCCAAAGAGTTTTGAATGGGTCTTATAGCTCTAGGAGAGGCCCAAAGTTTGTTTTTCAACGGACTATGATCGCGTCGAACTTTTTGAAATACAATGGGACTTATATCATAAGTGAGGCCCAAAATTTTGTGTATTTACAAAAAGGGTTGGGTCTTACACTCTATTAGAGGCCAAAGAGTTTAAAAAAGGGTATGGGTCTTACTACTCGAGGGTAGGCCCAAAGTTGTTTGTGTACAAAACGACGATCGCGCCGAGGTTTTTGAAAATACCCGGAGGGACTTATACAATAAGTGAGGCCCACAATAGGTTTATGTACAAAAAGGCTTGGGTCTTACACTATATTAGAGGCCCAAAAGTGTTTGAAAAGTTTGATGAGGGTTGAATTAATAAAAACCCTAATTTGTTTTCCAAAATACATTTTAATTGAATAAAAAATTCAATTAAAGTGATCAAAATTGTTTAACATGTGGAAAACAAATTGTGATCTTGGATTAATGTTTCAAAAATCATGTTTTGACCTACTAAATGATTAGAAGTCATTAAAATTTACAAAATCAAGAAGGAAAAAATATTTTAAATGCCAAAAATAAGTAAAATATTAATTCTTTGCAAAAATATCAATTATATGAAATAAATAATATTTTTTGGGATTTTTTGATAAAATAAAATATTTTAACATTTTTGTGAATTGTTAAAAAAAGAATCAACTCAAAATCATTAAAACTCAGAGAGAAATTAATTTTTGAATCAATTAAATAAAATCACAAAATTCAAATATTTGAATTTAAAAAAAGGCGCCAAGAACACCCAAGAACACGCGCGTGTTCTGGGTTTTGCCCAGATTTGCATTTTCTCTCCAATCTCCCTGAATACTTGATTATATCATGCAAACCACCTATCAATCTGCTCGTTTCAACCTCACGATCATGTCTATGGTCTTTAATTTCATTTATTTTTAACATGGAATAAGAAATCAAGACAAAACCTCAAGAACCCTAAAATCTGCATGAAGGCTGAGAATTTTGATACACGATTTAAACAAAGCAATTAATTGAGGGGAAACATTCTATGCATGATTATGAACATTTGGCAAAAGTATTGTGCGAGGAAAAATGCATAGATTAAGAGATGACCAAGTTTAGGCTTACTTGAAGGTCGTGGCAGCAAGAGCAATTTGATTTTTGAGTTGGAGGTGTTACAGATGGGTTGTGATGATCTGAATAACTTCAATGGATGTTGTAGAGTGTGTTGCAAGCTTTGGAACACTTTGGAAGTCTTTGTATCAAGCTGGAGCACTCCAACTGCATAATTGAGCATAATGGCTAGGTTGATAGGTGATTTTGAGCTAGGGGTGTTACAGTTGGTGTTTAAGTGTTTGGACACCTCAAATACATCATATGTGATGTGTCTGGGCAATTGGAATGGATTGCTTATGGCTGCAACTCAAAACCCGATAGTGGTTGCTCAAAAACAAGAAAACTTGGCACTTAAGAGAAAATGAGAGAAAGCAGTGCTATAACTGGCTTTGGCGTGAGTTGAATGATCCATTGGAACCTCTATTTATAGGGGATCAACTCTTGTCTTGGATGAATAGTGAATGGCTGCTGGATCAGATCACATTCGCATGGATTGGCTTGGAGGATTTCTTCTTATGCAAGGCAAACTAGCCCTTCCCAAGAGCAGGGCTATGTCTTGACCAAATTCACATTCTTCAGATGTTTTTATTGTTGTTTAATCAGAGAACTTGACTGAGTAGAGTGGCTACCTTGACAATGCACTATTCCACATTAATGCCCTTTGAATTCAAGGCAAAATGTGCCAAAATGCATGCACTTCAAGTTGGAAGATTCCTTGGCTTTTTGACTCAGCTTTATCAGTTGGATCAGTTGCATTGTGATTGGTTTGAGTACAGGTGGCATAGTGATCCTTGGTCTTTGGCTTAAAATCGCGTGTGGCAAGCAAACATGCAAACTGATTTTTCCAAAACAGCTTGCAGCAACATGACTTTGGGCATGGATTTCTCTTGGCTCAAGATGAATCAATTCATGCTAGTGAGCTCTTTGGATTCTTGGTAATTTTTGCAACAACATTTATGTTTATCTTTGGAACTGATTCAGCTTGCATCTATGTGAAAAAATCCCACAAGTTTTGATGTTTCAGCAAAAATCTGCCTTGCCTAGAATTTTTCTAAGTGTTGGAAAATGATGGATTTTCATGTTTTAGTGATTTTGATCCAACCATAACTCAAAATCCATAATGAATTTGGAGAGGGGGGGGGTCAGTTTTTAGCTTTTGTATAGGGCCATGAGATCTACAAATCAAGCTTTGGATGGGAAAAAATGGCTTTGTGGTTTAGGAGTTATGATCCTCCAAATTTGGTACCCTTGCCACTTTATTTCATAACTTAGAAAAGTTTCTAAGTTTTTATGGTTACCCCTTTTACTTGGTATCCAACTTTTCTTGATTTTTCTTGATGAATGATGATTCAAATCACACATTAACATCATTTTAGGGTTAAAAAACCATAAAAGTGAAAAATCTCAAAAAGTCAAAGTTTGACTTTTGTGCACAGTTGACTTTTTATCAGATGAATTCCAAACTGTGCGATCCTCTAGGAAATCATGCCTTTGACCTAAATCAAACTTGATGGACATGTTCCATGAGTGTTATAGGGTGTATTGAAGCATGTCCTAGGGCTTGGGAGCATGTCTTGGTCAAAAGTCAAAGCTACAGTTGACTTTTCTCGCGAAACCCTAACCGTGGTTCAGATGAAATTGAAACTTGTTGCTCAAGCTTCTTGGATCAATCCATTATTACAAACGGATCAATGTGGTGTGTTGGAGACCTTCAAATCCTCTCTTGAGGTCTTGGCTCATGATTTGTCCCAAAAGTCAACTTAGGGGTGAATTAGGTCAAGAAACCCTAATTCCTGATTTTTTATGAATGCACCCCCTGAGGCTAAATTGACTTGATGATTAGGTTTATGATGTCCCTTGGAGCATCATAGGTTATGATTTGAAGAAATGGCTCATGCCTAGAGGAAAATTTCCATCTGGAGGTCCTGGTCGACCAAACCCTAATTTGGTGACACTGGCGATCTTGAGGCTTGATCCACATGGAAAGTAGCATCCTTATGCTTAATCCTTAAAGTGGGAGTCCTCTTGATCCATTGTAGATATTTGAGAGGTTAGACAAGTTGAAGATCATGTCATTTCTTGATCGGTCCTTTGTCTAAGAACTCTGAGAGGGCCTGAAACCCTAATTCTGATTGTAGTAAGTGTTCACCCATCTTTGGGGAGACTGATGAGGCAAGATAGTCCATCCATATTGTGATGATGATTTGCACAATGATGGGAAATCTTAGTGGTCAAAATTTGGGGTATGACAGATGCCCCTATTTAATCTTCTTGGACCCGAAGGTGTGAATGATGAAGGTGTTCGGGCATTCAAGGTGCAAGAGGATTAAATATCGGAATACCCGAAATTTTGATGGTGGTTATGAATGGTAGCTTACGCATTCATCTTCTTTTGCCAAGCAATGATGCTTAGAAAAGGTAAACTTCCCCTCGATCCTGGTTTCCTACCAAGGAACTAATCTAGGTTTCTGAACTAAACTTCCCCTCGATCCTGGTTTCCTACCAAGGAACTGGTCTTAGTTTCTGAAGTAAACTTCCCATCGATCCTGGTTTCCTACCAAGGAACTGGTCTAAGTTTCTGAAGTAAACTTCCCCTCGATCCTGGTTTCCTACCAAGGAACTGGTCTAAGTTTCTGGAGTAAACTTCCCCTCGATCCTGGTTTCCTACCAAGGAACTGGTCTAAGTTTCTTTTGTCAATAAACTTTCTTGACAAGGGACGCTATGTGTAGCGGTTTTCCTCAAACTTCTCGCCGAATTTTCCTGGGGAGATGCCATCTGATGGAAAAAAAATGATGTCAGACTCGCTGGGGAACCCAATCGTCTGAGTTATAGAGGTGCACAAACTTCTCTATTTGGAGACGCCATCTGTTTCTACTGGGGAAAGCGAGTTTCTTGAGAGACTACTTCCGTTTGGGGTCTTACATCATACTTTTCTCGGGGTTTTCTCGGAGAAACGCCATATGATAGGATTCAATTTTGAGGTGTCGATGACCTTTTCATCAGTGGTTTTTTAGAGAAAAACTGCCGTACCGCCGAATCTCTGATTAAGAGGCTTTTTCTGGGATTTTCCTTAACCCGGGAAAGCGAAAATATCATCTTTAATGGCGAAGAGTGACATCGGTTTGAAGGTTCTCTGGTCTTTCAGAGGTTCAAGTTGTCAAAGTGGTCAAGGACCCAACTCCAATCCAGAAATAAACTGGAGGAGAGAGATTATTCAAATGCAACATTTCCTAATCGAGGAAAGAACTGACAACTCGACCGAGAAGACAGCTATCACTAGGGATAAGACCGACTGGAGTGATAGTGATGTAATATGAAATGTGTATGCAAATCAATAATGCATGACGTATGTATGTATATGCTGACAAAACTAACGCGACATACAAACTAAAAGATGAACATGACTAGATACTCGGCCATCGCGGGGCGAAGAAGTACCGCTGGTTCAAGATAGCAATTCTGCCTTGCTTAGGAGAGATAGTCCCTGCGGGGAACAACGTTGATCGGGCTTAGGAGGTAAGAACTCTGTCGGGGATGTCAGATGGAACATTCGCGTCTGACACAGTTGATCCTTCATTCAGGCATTCTGGTTTGGAAGGAGTACTTTGATTCTGCACTTTGAGGCTCAAACACCTTTGGAGAAGCGACCGATGTTCTTCTGATGTTCAACAGTCAAAAGAAATTGCCGACTTTATTTTAAAAGCAGAAAAAGTTTTACAAGTAAATTCGTTTTAAGTTTTATTTCAAGAATCGTTGATCATGTTAAAAATATCATTCTGTAAAGCTAAAACAAATATGAATTGCAAATAAAAGCACAAGGGCTCAAATTTTATTGATAGGATGGAAATCAGCCAAACGCGTGATTCCATAGAGCATTTACAAAGTTAGAAAATGGTAATTTATAGGGAAAAGGGCTACGTTGAAACATAACGACCACTGTCCTTCTACCAACTTTGAATTCGGGACATCCTGAGCTTCTGTCGAAGATGACCTTGACTGGAGTTTTCCTGACGGATGATGTAACTGCTGCTGAGGGACTTGCCTCTTTATTGAACATAGTTACTTGCCATTATCCCTAATTTTTGCCTGGATTGTACTTTGATGTTTCCAATCCACCGAGATGATTTTTTTTGATTTTGTCTCTAATTTTTGCCTGGACCGCCCTTTCGGGTTTTCAATCCACTGAGACGTTTTTTTTAGGCGAAGTATTTCTTGACTACATCAACATTTGTGGGGTAGGCAAATTCCTCTCCGTCCATGGTTGCAAGTCTCAAGGCGCCGCCTGAGAAAGCTTTCGTGACCACATAGGGGCCGTCATAGTTCGGAGTCCATTTGCCCCGAGAGTCAGTGAGAAAAGATTGTATCTTTTTTAGCACAAGGTCTCCTTTCCTGAAGATGTGAGGTCGAACCTTTTTGTCGAACGCCTTCTTCATTCTCTGTTGATACAACTGACCGTGGCATAGAGCCGTGATTCACTTTTCTTCGATCAGATTCAGTTCGTCGTGTCGACTTTGTCACCATTCAGTTTTTGTAAGCTTAGCTTCCATCAATACCCTGATTGATAGGATCTCTATTTCAATGGGGAGCACTGCTTCCATGCCATATACTAGAGAGAAAGGGGTTGCCCCTGTTGAAGTGCGGACAGATGTACGATAACCGTGAAGAGCAAAGGGTAGCATCTCGTGCCAATCTTTGTAGGTTACAACCATCTTCTGAACAATCCTCTTGATGTTCTTGTTAGCCGCTTATACCGCTCTGTTCATCTTTGGTCGGTAGGGAGATGAGTTATGGTGTTCGATCTTGAATTCTGCGCACAACTCTTTCATCATCTTATTGTTCAAGTTGGATCCATTATCAGTAATAATCTAGCTCGGAACACCATAATGGCAGATGATATTGTTTTTGATAAATCGGATCACCACTTGTCAGGTTACATTGGCGTATGACGCTGCTTCGACCCACTTGGTGAAGTAATCAATGGCTACCAGGATGAATCGATGTCCGTTTGAAGCCTTAGGCTCAATCAAGCCAATCATGTCGATTCCCCATATGGAAAAAGGCCATGGGGAAGAGAGAACTTTGAGATGCGTTGGCGGTACATGAATTTTGTCGGAGTATATCTGACACTTGTGACACTTCCTCATGTACTTGTAGCAGTCGAATTCCATTGTCAACCAATAGTACCATGCTCTTAGAATTTTTCTCGCCATTGTGTGTCCGTTGGCATGAGTGCCAAAGGACCCTTCATGAATTTCTTTCATCAGCATGTCTGCTTCTGGTCTGTCGACGCACCAGAGCAAGACCATGTCAAAATTTCTCTTATAGAGTGTATCACCGCTCAGGAAGAAGCTGGCAGCCAATCTTCTGAGGGTTTTTCTGTCTTTCCTTGATGCCCCAGGTGGGTACTCTTGTTTCTGAAGGAAGCATTCAATATCATGATACCAAGGTTTGTCGTCTATGACTGCTTCAATCGTGAAGGTGTAAGCGGGCCGTTCAAGGCGCATTATGTCGATCTTAGGTATGTCATTCCATTGACCTACACTAATCATGGAAGAGAGAGTGGCTAATGCATCAGCCATGTGATCCTCCTCACGAGGGATGTGATGAAACTCAATTCTGTTAAAGAATGGTAACAACCTTCTTGCGTAATCTTTGTAAGGGATCAATCCTGATTGGTATGTGTTCCAATCTCCTTTGACCTGATTGATAACCAGAGCTGAGTTGCCATATACATCCAAGTTTTTGATCCTTAAATCAATTGCTTCCTCGAGACCCATAATACAAGCTTCGTATTCAGCCTCGTTGTTTATACACTTGAATGTAAGTCTGGCAGTGAAAGGAATGTGGGTACCCTGAAGGGTAACAATGATTTCCCCAATTCCGTTTCCGTAATGATTAACTGCTCTGTCAAAGATAAGTCCCCACTGGGAACCTGGTTCTGGCCCTTCACTGGGTAGCGGTTCATCGCAATCTTTCATTTTCAAATACACGACATCTTTGTCTGGGAGTCGAACCCGATAGATTCTTGATCGTCAATTGGTTGATGAGCCAAATAATCGGCTAAAATATTTCCTTTAACGACTTTTTGAGCATGGTACTCTATGTCATATTCCGATAACAACATTTGCCAACGGGCAATCCTTCCCGTGAGAGCAGGTTTTTCAAAGACATACTTGATTGGATCCATCTCGGAAATTAACCAAGTAGTGTGACGAATCATGTACTGGCGAAGACGTTTGGCTGCCCAAGCCAAAGCACAACAAGTTTTCTCGAGCATAATGTACCGAGTCTCGCAGTCGGTGAATTTCTTGCTCAAATAGTAGATGGCAGACTCTTTCCTTTTGGTTTCGTCTTGTTGGCCAAGTACACATCCCATTGAGTCCTCTAGGACTGTGAGGTAGATAATCAGTGGTCTTCCTTCCACTGGAGGTGATAGAATTGGCGGGTTCAACAGGTATTCCTTGATACTGTCGAAGGCGGTTTGGCAATCTTCTGTCCAAACGCAGTCTTGATTCTTTTTTAGTAATTTGAAAATCGGCGCACATGTCGCGGTCATGAGGAATATAAATCTGGAAATGTAATTCAAACGCCCTAGGAATCCCCTGACTTGTTTTTCAGTTTTCGGAGAAGGCATTTCTTGAATGGCCTTGACCTTGTCAGGATCAACCTCAATTCCTTTCTGGCTGACGATGAACCCTAGTAGTTTCCCTGAACGGACACCGAAGATGCATTTGTTGGGATTCAAGCGGAGTTTGTACTTTCTCAACCGCTCGAATAATTTTGACAGAGGGGTCACATGCTCCTCTTCTGTCCTAGATTTTGCAATCATATCATCGACATATACCTCGATTTCTTTGTGTATCATGTCATGAAAGAGGGTAGTCATGGCCCGTTGATAGGTTGCCCCGGCGTTCTTCAAACCGAATGGCATCACCTTGTAACAAAAGGTACCCTATGGGGTAATGAATGAAGTTTTCTCCATGTCTTTCGGCGCCATTTTGACTTGATTATAGCCCGAGGATCCATCCATGAAGGAGAAAACTTTGAACTTTGTTGTACTGTCTACCAGCATGTCAATGTGTGGTAAAGGAAAGTCGTCCTTTGGACTAGCCTTGTTCAGGTCTCTGTAGTCGACACACATTCTGACTTTTCCGTCCTTTTTGGGAACGCGTACGATGTTGGCTAACCATTGAGGATATTCTGATGTAGCGAGGAAACCTGCGTCAATCTGTTTCTGTACCTCCTCTTTGATTTTGATGGCCATGTCCGGGTGAGTTCGTCTCAACCTTTGTTTTACTGGTGGACAGTCCGATCTCAACGGTAAATGGTGTTCCACAATGCTGGTTTCCAACCCTGGCATGTCCTGATAGGACCAAGCAAACACATCCGGAAACTCTTTGAGAAGCTTTGTCAAACTCTCTTTAGCAGTTGGACTGAGTAGTGCCCCAATCCTGATTTCTTTTCTCTCTTTTTCTGAACCCAAGTTTACCGTTTTCAACGGCTCTTTGTGAGGTTCGATGGACCTTTCCTCTTGTCTGAGTAGTCGGGAGATCTCTTCTGAAATTTCGTTGTCATCTTCTTCTTCAGCCCCAAACACCGGGAACTCAAAGTCGGGAGAATGCATCGGATCATATGTTTCAACTGGGTTTAAAACAAGCAATCTGCATGACGTGATGATTTGTGTTTAGAAGAGATAGAGAGAATGCAAGAGTGTGTGCAGTGTATTTCTTTGAAAAACTGCTTGTTTATTATTATTGATTTGTTTTTTAGGATTACCATTTTCTGAAAAAGCGAAAAGAGAAAACAACAATTAATGCGGAAATTAAAGAACGGCATTATTTTATTAATGAACAAGTCGATTCTTGAAACTACAGCCCTATAAAACAGAACTCTGTCGCTTTGGGCGAAGCGAAGAGGGAAAATTTACAGAAAGCGAGCCCTATCAAAACATCTGTTTCACCTGGGCAGGGTGAAAGGCTAAAGACGAAAATTACTTTGACTTATGAACAATCTTCGGAACATCGACAGCAACCCATTGGCGGCGAACTCCTCAGTGAATCACAAAGTCTGGCACCTTCCTTGATTTGTCTTCAGAAATAACGTGATTTCTGGTGGAGCAGGATCATTGGAATCTGTCTCCCAGGCAGAGTTGTCGTAGGAGGATTCCTCAGTTGTATTTTGCAGAATATTTGTGCTCTCAGGTATATCTCTTCATCCAGTTGGTTGGATGTCTTCGAGCCTGATACGAGAGCTTTTGGGAGCGGTGTACTTGACGAAGTAGTCGAACTTACCACTCGGTTGTCCCAAGGTGTCCCACACATCTTTGGAACCGGAGGAGTCATCTCTCTCGATGACGTTGACCTCGGGAAAAGCATAGTTGATGAATTCAAGTCCTACAAACGTTGCGAATTCATCGTCATGTTGAGTATTTTCTAAACGACCTGAGTGTTGATCTCATGACATGGTGGGGACGCGGGCATTCTTTTCAATGATGCTCAGCTGATTTTCGTTGTTCGGCTGATTTCCTTGCCCCAAGTCTCCTGGGTACGGTTGCCACATTGGCAGACCATCCATCGGGCCATAGTAGTTGTGGTCAAAGTTGTCCTTCATCGGAGTGTCCTCTTCTAATGAGTTTGGTGGAGCACGACATCCTTCTGGATCATAATCTCCGTATATCATTTTGACATCTGACCTTGGTATAAATCTCGGACTCTGTGCAAGATAGCAAAATGGTGTAGGCACCTCTTCCTGAGACATATAACCGTCCTCGTTGAGGTAGGACTTCCATTCCACATCTGTGTCAGAGGGATCTTCCTCATTGATAGTGTGTACTTCTTGAGTCGCTGGTTGAAGGAAACCTCCACTGTGGAAGAAATTTTGAATGGGATGAAGATTTTCATCGCTGGCAGCTGTCTGAGTATAGGTTACAGAAAAACCAAGACCCTTCTTTGTTTTATTGTCAGTAGGAATGACAAGCTGTCTCCATCCTGTTGTGTTGGTACTCTCGACCGCTTTGGTAGCGTCTTTGTATGAGGAAATCGAGGTTCCTCCTTCGGATTGATCGCCTCTGTGTAACGAAAGCGTTTGGAACTGAGTCCCAATTATCCCTTCTGGTTCCACATAGGTGGCTGATGATAAATTGCTTACGAGTAAAGCCTGTTCCCCATAGACCATGACGAGTTGACCGTTCTGAACGAACTTTAGCTTTTGGTGGAGGGTCTAGGTGACCGCCCCAGCCTGATGTATCCAAGGTCTTCCTAATAAATAACTGTACGTTGCCCGGATGTCCATGACCTGGAAAATGACTTGGAAAGTGTGAGGACCAATAGTTATGGGAAGATCAATTTCACCTATAACCATTTTTCTGGACCCCTCAAATGCTTTGACGACGACCTCACTGGTTCTCATCGGGGGTCCTTTAAAGGATAATTGCGTCAAGGTGGACTTCGGCATAACATTCAGGGCTGACCCTGTGTCTACCAGTACACTGGCCAAAGCATCGTCCTGGCAGTTGACCGTGATATTAAGCGCCATGTTATGACGGCGACCCTCCTCAGGTAATTCCTCATCACTAAATCCCAAATTATTGCAGGAAGTGATGTTAGAGACAATGCTATCGAACTGTCTGATTGTTACATCCTGTTCCACAAAGGCTTGCTCCAAGACTTTCTGTAGAGCCTCCCTGTGCGCTTCTAAACTGAGTAAAAGTGACAGCACAGAAATCTTTGAAGGAGTTTGTAATAACTGATCAACAATGTTGTATTCACTCCTTTAGATGAGCTTCAGCATCTCATCATCGTTTTTCGAAAGGTAGGGATTACTGGATTGATCGACTAGTGGATTGGGAACTTCTGTCGGAGGTTCCTTTTCTTTGATAGGTTCTCCAACCCCTCGGTTGAAGATTCTACCACTCCGTGTTACTCGACTAATGTCTGCAATATTCACGACGGAGGGTAATGGAATTTCCTTTCCATTCTCAACTGTTGTTGCACCGTATTTGTAAGGGATAGCCTTAGTTGATTCATACGGTAATGGTCCTAGTAAATAGATGACTATGGGAGCCTTCTGATTTTTCTGACCATCGTAAGTAATCTCAATCCGTTCCTGGTTAGGAACTCTTGATTCGTCAAGTAGAGGGATGATGGCGAAAACATCCCTAGTCCTCTGATGATCAGAGATTACGACAACATCCTCGATTTGATTGGCAAGGTAGCCTGGTGTCCAGCTGATTGGTCCGGAACCCGGATATGGACGAATTTCTCTACGATCCACCTGACCCTGAAGAGCTGCTCGCACAAGGTAACATCCCTGGTTACTTTCCGAACAGACTCTACAACGTTCATAGTTGTGTGGTGGCACCTGGCCACGCCCACTTTGAATGCAATGTAACCTTACTAGGTTAGTTTCTACAGATCGAACATCCTGACTTTGACGCCGAGTAGGGTTCTTGTCATCGATACTAATCTGCTGAGTGTCTTCATCCATATAGATGGGAAGCCACCAATGATTTAACAAGTGCTGAAGTGCTTCCTGGACAAGGGCACAACCTTGATCGTTTTCGCAACCCACTGTACAGCTTTGATAGTCATGAGATATCAAGAACCCGAGTCGGACCTGCTCAGCATGTAACTCTACTAGGTTGGTATTCATTAAGCGAATATCAAAGATTTGAATCATGTTGATCTGATAGGGATTCCTATCATGGTAGTCCTGGATCTATCCAAGATCCATCTGACGCTGGAGGGCCTCTTGCACAAAAGAGCATCCATGTTTGTTTACCGAGCAAGTCAGACAAAAACGGTAATCGTGCCGCGGCAGATTATGATATTGGCTTTGCCTTGAGTACATTGCCACCAAGTTGACATTCATCGCATGGATGTCGTGGTTTTGAATGACGTTGGAATTCGTATAGACCATGTTGACCCCACGAACTCGGTGCTCTTGGATCCATCCGAGATCCATCTGTTCCTGTAAAGCTGATTGCACCACAGAACATCCCTGATTGCTTTTAGAGCAAATATCACACTGATGATAATTATGAGGTGGCACATGGCCATATCCGCTCTGTCTACAATGCATCTTGACCAGATTGGTCTTCAACAAGAGTACATTGTGAATTTGATAGACGTTGTTAGTCTCTCCTTCTATCAGGTTGACTGCAGCTTTCTCATGTTGAGGCAGCGGGTTTGTGAGAACATTTGGATTCGTATCTTTGAAAGATAAGACCCCGCTCCTAACAAGCTTTTGCACGTCAGATTTGAAATTGAGACAGTTCTCTATGTTATGCCCTGGTCCTCCTTGATGGTAAGGGCAAGTCTGATCCACCTTAAACCAAAAAGGCAGACTTTCCGGTACTGTAAGAGGGGACTTAGTCTGGATGTGCCCCTTGGCTAGTAGTAACGGAAACAGTTCTGCATACGATATGGGTATAGGATCAAATCCTGGTGGTCGCGTTGTACGGTTGTTGTTGTATTGAGGACGAGCTTGCTGAAGAGGCTGTTGTGTCCTTTGCTGATTAGGTTAGCTTTGCACAACCTGAGGCTGATACGTAGGAGCAGGCACAGGGTTGATAGCAAGAGTTATAGATGCTACTGGTTGATAACGTCGCCTTTGCTTTCCGAGAGAGATATTCCCAATATCTTGCTCTTTTTTCTTAGGGAGAGCACTACCGTATCGTTTTGTACTACTCGATGATCCAGCGTCTTTTACTAAACGTCCTTCCCGGATGGCTTCCTCAAGATAAACTCCCATACCGACCATTTCGGTGAAATCACTAGGCGCACTGGCAACCATTCTGTCGTAGTAAAATGAGCTCAAGGTCTTTAAGAAAATCTTTGTCATCTCTTTTTCCTCAAGAGGTGGACAAATTTGAGCGACAATTTTACGCCATCTCTGAGCGTATTCCTTAAAGGTTTCCTTGTCCTTTTGTGACATTGATCTGAGTTGATCTCTGTCTGGTGCCATGTCCAGATTTTATATGTATTATTGGACGAAGGCATTGCCAAGATCTCTGAAAGTGCTGATCGTGGCGCGGTTTAAACCCATGTACCATTTGAGCGCGGTACCGGTTAAACTATCTTGAAAGTAGTGAATCAATAGGTCCTGATTCTCTGTCTGAGCTGACATTCACTGAGCATACATCATCAGGTGACTCTGAGGGCAAGAGTTACCCTTGTACTTTTCAAAGTCGGGCACTTGGAACTTGTGCGGAACTTTCACATTGGGGACCAAGCAGAGGTCTGCGGCGTCCTTTCCAAATAAATCCTGACCGTGAATGGCTTGCAGTTCCTTCTGCATTTCCAGGAACTGCTCCTGGAACTCGTCCATTCTATCGAACATAGTTTCCTTTCTACCAGAAGGTATCTGCGGAATCTGTCCTTCCGGGACAGTGTACACCACAGGGGGTGGTACCGTGACTACGGCAGCAAATCTTGGCGTTTCTCGAAGTTTGTAACCTTCAGGAGTCCTCAGTATGCCTCTAGCATCTTCGCTTTCCCGAAGTTTGTAACCTTCAGGCCCAGTGGCTTCTGTTGTGATTCCTTGATCTTCAGTGATCGACGGAACATATCCTTCTGGGATATAGTTAACAGGCATGCCCCAAGGACGATCTTTCGGCATTTGATACCTAGGATCATACTTTTCCACTATGGGCGCCGAGGTGATCTCTGAGATCACAGTTCTTTGTTGTTGAGCTTCTGCCATGGCTAGCATGTCCTTACGAATATTTCTCATATCCTCTCAGAGCGTCGATCTCTTCTTTCAACTCTCTGTTCTCTTCCTCGAGATCATCCATCTTTTTCTGACGATTGGCTCGAGTATTGTACGAATGAGACAGTTTGACTCTAGAACCGAGACACAAACGTGAGATTCGTAGGTAAGAAGAATACGTGACGTGAGAATGATGAATGCAATGATTATATTAATTGTTTTTTTTGTTTAATCAAAATAAACTTCGACAATTAGATTGCAAATATCAAACAGTGGGGAAACCCCATTTTATTGAATTCAAAGGATTGCAAAAATGAAAATACAGTAGATTACAAGGTGCGGAAACAGAAACCTAAGCTAAGGGGTCCCAAGTCCTCTCTGAGGAGAATTCGGGTGCTGATTCTGGTACTTTCCTTTTCTTGGACCGGGGCTCTTGGGCCGTTGTCGGGTTGTCATTCCTTTGCCAAGTGAAAGAAATGAGCAAATTCCTTTGGTCATCCTGATTATCCACAACATGTTGCTCTAAAATCTCGATCAGAGCATCCTTATCTTTCAGCAGTTGTTGTATTTTGATACACTCCACATTGAGGGTGCGGTACTTGTTCTTCCAAGACCTCCTCTCCCGCTGAACTTTGTTGAGAGTAACCTGAAGTTTTTTCGTTTCAGTCATGAAGTACATGACAAACTCCCTTGGTGGAAGAACTCTGTGATGAGGACAAGGCATCTTTAGCTTGAGAGCTCTAGTTTGTACCCAGTGGAGATAAGGCTCCACCAAGACACATTCCAGTTTTCCTAGAGACTTCCGTCCTTTCTTATGAACATGTTTCCAAGCGTGCACTATTTCCGTCTTTAGTGCTCTGTCATTTTCCCCTTCTTTGAAGAAAAGACCTTCCAGATGAGCATTACGTGGGACATGCCTCATCGGGTATCCGAATTGACGACAAACCAATACCGGATGGTAGTTGATTCCTCCTTTAGTTCCTATGAGGGGTACGTTGGGGAAGTTTCCACAACAGTCAATGATCCTGATTCCCTCATAAATCCTATTACACCAATCTATGTCAGAGTTGGTGAGAGACATGATTTTCTGGGACCAATGTAAGACACTCTTATGATCCCAAAATGCAACAGACTTGGACAAGTGGGAGATAACCATTTGTATAGCAGGGGTACACAGCACGTGATCATTCCTCTACTGTACAAATTCCCTAAGTGTACAGAATGATACGCGTCCGCGAGCAAAGTTAGCACAGGGTTTCCAATGAGAAAAACCTTAATGGCGTTGATATCTACAAAGTTATTAATGTTGGGAAACAAAAATAACCCGTAGGTGAGCAAAACAAAGATGCTTTCAAAAGCAGTCACGTTCCCTATACTGGAAAAGTACAGGGCCTTCTTTATCAAGAATTGGGCTGGCAAACCTTGGATGCCACCCTTAATGGTCAGATGAGCCTTGACTTCCGACTCATCCAAATAAATTGCTCGTGCAATGGTCTGATCCTTTGGAATTTCTTCCAGTCCAGAAAATAGAGCTCGATCAGTAATGTGTCGATCGGTCAAGTGAGAATACTCCTCCAGCGTTGGTGCGAGCTGGTAATCCGGGAATGTGAAATAGTGATAAACTGGATCGTAAAACTGAATGAGTGCTTCCATGATTCCTTCAATCACATGGACTCTTAACAGAGGTAGCAGACCTCCGTATTTGGCACTGAAAGCTTCAGGGTTAGTGATCATCCTCGTTAAACTTCTCAAATCCTCTAGTTTTGGAACCTTGAAGGTATACTTATAAGTTCTCCTTCTACCGAAATCCATTAGCGCAATCCTTTTCTCTCTGACATTTGCAATCATTGTCTTAGTTTAATTTGAAAAAGAGAGACTAGAAGAGAAGTTTTTCTTTGTTTTAATGTTTTTTAGATGAATGCAGCACACAAAAACATAGAAAAAACATGGGGTCAAAGGGTCGGTGTCATGAAGTCAAAGCTCTACCCCCCCCCCCCCTCCCAAAGGTTTTCTACAGGTGGTTTTTTTGTACCTGTCACTGAAAATCATTGATTCCTGAGAACACCAGCGGACTGGAAACCGTGCTAGGTGATGTCCATCAAAGAAATCTCAGAAGAGGGTAGTTTATCGCGTAACAGCTATTCCCGATAGCTTCCGCACTACAAAAAAAAAGGTGATTTTCCTATGTGTATACTCAATCTTTCCACATACGACATCACACGCATTCCCATTAGCAGAAAAATAAACACGTATATCAATTAGGAAAAGCAGTATATATATTTTTCCTAAAGTCCTAGACTTTAAAGAGCTATGAATCCTATGTTCCTGACAAAAATGGCTCCCCGACGGAGTCGCCATTCTGTGGTACCTTCCCAACTTTAAAGGTTTTTGACCTAAGATCCTAGTGAAGTCAACAAATCTTAACCCCCAATGAAGTCCCTAGGAAAGAAAGAAAGGATATCCGGGCCCACGGTGGGCGCCACTTTGTTAAGGTTTCTACCTAAGAGATGGGAAGAGAACAAGATCGAATATCTTCTCCAGTGAAGTCGCCATTTTTTACTGTAGTGAGCGATTTTGTTAAGGTTTCAACAAGAGAGTGTTTTTGTATCTCGTACAAAGCCCGAGATGGAGGCTAAAAGGGATGACTCAACAAGAGAGTCTGAAAAGGTTAGCTCCACTGGGGAGAATCATTGTACAAAGCCCAAGAGGAGGCTATTGCAACTGTTTCAGTTTAGTGACAGGTCCAGTATGTTGGATAAAGAGAAAATCAGTTCTTATATGAGTACTGTTTGCGCTCAGGGATTTGATTCGAGGATCAGGGTTATTTCCTGTTCTTTAAGGAAATGGGAAATCCAAAGGGTATTGAGACTGTCCGAGTCTACGGTTTCATCTCCTAGTTTCGAAAGGAGCTTGAGAATGTCTTTGAGACTCAAGGGAATTATACTGTCCGAGTCTAGAGTTTCATCTTTTGTACTATGCTCAAAGAAACAACAGTAGCAAGATGTAGACTTTTTGAAAGATTATTCTATTAGATGACTAATTTCTGTTCCTATACCTCTAGGAGGTCGTCGGGACAATTTGTATAAAGCCCAAGAGGAGGCTGGAAACTTTTAAGAAGCCGAGGGACAATTTGTATGAAGCCCAAGAGGAGGCTATCATTCCCGGAGGAAGAAATCATTTATACGAAGCCTAAGAGGAGGTTGTGAATACTTTTAAGAAGCCGACGGGTCCTTGTACAACGTCCAAGAGGAGGCGAGGATGCTTTTAGGAAGCCTGTGGGTCCCCAAACCCCGAGAAATTAAAGACAGGTTATTCACAGAGAATAGATCAAGCCAGGAAAGTTCGAGAATTTGGAAGAAACTCAAGAGATGCCATTCACGGAGAAAAGATCATCTCTGGGGAGTAGAGTTTCTTTGACGATTGCTAAAGGTGACAGTCTGTGAAAGGGTTCACCGAGAATGCTGCCTTTCACGTCTCCATATTATTTAACCCCAAGAGGAGGGAAGACTGTGTCTGGTAATCCTATGGGGATCTAGTTTTGTCTACTTCTAAGAGTGATCAACGGGCTTAATGCTAGACGTAGTTACCGGGGAAACTCTAAATATCTATACTATTATTACACAGTCGATATGAGTTTATGAAAGAAGACTTACAGTGAAACAGCCCCACAATACAGTTATATGTATATGAAAGCGGATAAAGAAAGCATATAACCACTTACTCGGTTGTAGAGCTTCCATGTTGTTTGGTTAGTTGTTCAACAATGAAAGATTGAAAACAACAGTATATTCAAAATCAAAGGAGAAAGTGCTTTGAAAAGAAAAATTGGGGCTTACAGCTCAAGGAGAGGCCCAAGGTTTATCAGTGATCGCACTGTCATTTTGTACAGAGGGACTTATACAAGTGACTGAGGCCCGAGAAAGGTTTTTTTCTGTACAAAGGGGTGGGGCTTACACTCTCTCAAGAGGCCCAAAAGGTTTAAAGAAAAAGAGTGAGGCTTATAACACGAGGGTAGGCCCAGATGATTTTGTTTTGAAATGGCGATCGCGCCGAGATTTTCTTTTAACACAGAGGGACTTATACAATATCTGAGGCCCAAATTTGTTTTGGTTATAAGGGGATTGGGTCTTACACTCTAATAGAAGCCCAAAGAGTTTTGAATGGGTCTTATAGCTCTAGGAGAGGCCAAAAGTTTGTTTTTCAACGGACTATGATCGCGTCAAACTTTTTGAAATACAACGGGACTTATATCATAAGTGAGGCCTAAAAATTTGTGTATTTACAAAAAGGGTTGGGTCTTACACTCTATTAGAGGCCCAAAGAGTTTAAAAAAGGGAATGGGTCTTACTACTCGAGGGTAGGCCCAAAGTTGTTTGTGTACAAAACGACGATCGCGCCGAGGTTTTTGAGAATACCCGGAGGGAGTTATAGAATAATTGAGGCCCACAATAGGTTTATGTACAAAAAGGCTTGGGTCTTACACTCTATTAGAGGCCCAAAAGTGTTTGAAAAGTTTGATGAGGGTTGAATTAATCAAAACCCTAATTTGTTTTCCAAAATGCATTTTAATTGAATAAAAAATTCAATTAAAATGATCAAAATTGTTTAACATGTGGAAAACAAATTGTGATCTTGGATTAATGTTTCAAAAATCATGTTTTGACCTACAAAATGATTAGAAGTCATTAAAATTTACAAAATCAAGAAGGAAAAAATATTTTAAATGCCAAAAACAATTAAAATATTAATTCTTTGCAAAAATATCAATTATATGAAATAAATAATATTTTTTGGGATTTTTTGATAAAATAAAATATTTTAACATTTTTGTGAATTGTTAAAAAAAGAATCAACTCAAAATCATTAAAACCCAGAGAGAAATTAATTTTTGAATCAATTAAATAAAATCACAAAATTCAAATATTTGAATTTAAAAAAAAGGCGCCAAGAACACCCAAGAACACGCGTGTGTTCTGGGTTTTGCCCAGATTTTCATTTTCTCTCCAATCTCCCTGAATACTTGATTATATCATGCAAACCACCTATCAATCTGCTCGTTTCAACCTCACGATCATGTCTATGGTCTTTAATTTCATTTATTTTTAACATGGAATAAGAAATCAAGACAAAACCTCAAGAACCCTAAAATCTGCATGAAGGCTGAGAATTTTGATACACGATTCAAACAAAGCAATTAATTGAGGGGAAACATTCTATGCATGATTATGAACATTTGGCAAAAGTATTGTGCGAGGAAATATGCATAGATTAAGAGATGACCAAGTTTAGGCTTACTTGAAGGTCGTGGCAGCAAGAGCAATTTGATTTTTGAGTTGGAGGTGTTACAGATGGGTTGTGATGATCTGAACAGCTTCAATGGATGTTGTGGAGTGTGTTGCAAGCTTTGGAACACTTTGGAAGTCTTTGGATAAAGCTGGAGCACTCCAACTGCATAATTGAAGCATAATGGCTAGGTTGATAGGTGATTTTGAGCTAGGGGTGTTACATGTGGTGTTTAAGTGTTTGGACACCTCAAATGTATCATATGTGATGTGTCTGGGTAATTGGAATGGATTGCTTATGGCTACAACTCAAAACCCGATAGTGGTTGCTCAAAAACAAGAAAACTTGGCACTTAAGAGAGAATGAGAGAAAGCAGCGCTATAACTGGCTTTGGCGTGAGTTGAATGATCCATTTGAACCTCTATTTATAGGGGATCAACTCTTGTCTTGGATGAATAGTGAATGGCTGCTGGAATAGATCACATTCGCAAGGATTGGCTTGGAGGATTTCTTCTCATGCAAGGCAAACTAGCCCTTCCCAAGAGCAGGGCTATGTCTTGACCAAATTCACATTCTTCAGATGTTTTTATTGTTGTTTAATCAGAGAACTTGACTGAGTAGAGTGGCTACTTGACAATGCACTATTCCACATTAATGCCCTTTGAATTCAAGGCAAAATGTGCCAAAATGCATGCACTTCAAGTTGGAAGATTCCTTGGCTTTTTTACTCTGCTTTATCAGTTGGATCAGTTGCATTGTGATTGGTTTGAGTACAGGTGTGTCGCTCCCAGGATTTTCATCCAGGTATAAACGCGAGAGTGGCGCGGAAAACAGAGTCACCAGCCGTGTAAATTTATCCCAAGAGAGGGAAAGGGAACACCGCATAAACCTGAGGAAGAGGGAAAGGAATGGTCATTGCAACCATAGCCTGGGTTCGGGAGTCGGTTACGCGAGGGGAAGGTGCTAGCACCCCACGCGTCCATCGTACTCGATGGGATCCACGCTTGTTGTCTATTTTAAGGGTGAGTTATCCTAACATCTAGGGCTGCACTGACACGGGGAAGGGGAAAACAAAGACAGACTCGGTAGAACGTCGACGTCCTAGGCCTACGTACCCCCTTTGTGCAATGGGGAATTCAGAGTCAACGTAGTTCGGACCAAGTTCTTTTTGTGTTTTTTATGAGCGACGTTAAGTTCGCGTCCGGCAGTTAGGGTCGATGCCTGTTTGCGACTCAGACGGAAAGTAACGTGCCCTTTTTGAAAATAGCCTTTAGGTTGACGATCCCGAAGGACAAAAAAGGTTTGAAGTTTGTTTGTATTTTTTAGGACAGAAGTGACTTGAGTTAATTCATAACTCGACTTGAACCAAAGTCTATGACACGGGAGCGAATGCGTCACATGGTCGCCCCCAATGGGACGTATGCTCAACACTCTAGAAGAGAGAAGGGGGACCCCCCAATCTTCATTTCCTATGTTTAAGGCTCGTGTGCAAGGAAAATTGACCTTATTAAGTATCTTAGAAATGTTTTGAGATGAGAAGAGGGACTCAAAAGAAAAGAAAAAAAACTACGGGGAAAAATCTATCCTAACGTTATCATGCAAAGATGGCCCTAAGGGGAGGTTTAGAGGGAGACTATCCTATAGAATCTAGTCCTAATGTTATCATGAAAATATAGCCCTAAGGGGAGGTTTGACAACAACCTAAGCCTAAAGAAAAGAAAAGATGAGGGAAAGAAAGAATGAGAGTGGATATGGATACTTATCTACACCCTTAAATAACTTACCTCAGCCCCTGCATAAAAGGTTAGTACAAAATAGACGTAAGTAATAATAAGACTAATGAAACCCAAGCAATGACATGTAATGGTAATAAAGTGGCCTATAACAATTCAAGCATGGTTAAAGAACTCAAAGAAGCAATCTCAAGCAATGGCCCAAGTGTCTTCTCAAACAAATACTCAGGCATGATCAAGGATGTGCATACAAGAAGATCTCACACAAAGAGCAGTTAAACAATTAGCAAGACATCTTCTAAAATCACCAAATTAGTTATAAACATATCTCAACCAGAAGCAAACAACATGTCCAAAACCCATGCCAAAATTCAAAGTATAAGTCACCCAAACAATCATACAAAGTTCAGACAAGAAACATGGTTCAATATGCAAAGAAGGAGGAATAAAATGCAATATGAAATTATTTTAAAAATGAGAGAAAAATATTTTAATGCAACTCAGTGTGTTGGTGAATGAATGCAAAAGGAATGAGTTCAAAATATTTTGTGGATGATGAGAAATAAAATAAACAAGTCATGGTATGCATGTATGAAATAAATTCAAAAAGTAAATAAACAAATAATTATTTCAGATGCTAAAAATAAAATAAAATAATAAAATAAAATTTGGTAAAATTTTATAAAATTATAAATATGATGCATGAATTTTTTGGGAATTTTTTAATGCAATTAACTATTTTTAAAAAATTAAAATGAAATGTAATAATTAAATAAAAATAAAAATGAGGAAAAAAGCATGGGGGTGTGTTTAGTAATACAAGCACGTTGAGAATTGAAATGGGCTGGAAGGGAGGGGTTTGAATAGGAAGCCCAGTCCACATAATTAATCAGAAAAATAAAATAAAAAAAAGAGTTCACGTGTGGACTTCAGTCAATGGTCAGACTAAACATCAACCCTTGAATTGATCCAATGCACACAAACAGTCAACAAATCAATGAAGTAAACGTGATCAACGATCCAGATCCACACGCACACCATAGTAATGATGCACGCACCTGCACGCAATTGGTCAGAAAATAAATTAAAAAAAAGCACGTGCATAGCATACTCCCTCATTAATGCGTTGGCATACTTCTGGCCACATGATTCATCCAACGCCCAAGATTAGTCCATAAAATAAAAAGTAATTAAGATGAGGGAACATGATATCACGTACACGATAACAACCATGGGGTAATGAACACGCAATCATTAAAATAAAATAAAAAAAATAAAACGCGTGGCATGCTGTGGACTGTGGGATCAAGGCAATCAACGGCTGAGACTCATCTTCCCCACACAAACCCTAATCTGGCCGGAGAAAGAACCAGACGCCGGAGCCCTAGCTCCGGTCGTCATCTCCGGTGACCCCCACCCCCAAAATTCCCAGAAATTGAACATGGGTACATCATTTTAATCAGGGAAACACGAGGATTCCAAATATCATGCTATTTTCAACCAACAATCAACGTATATGGTAAGTCGAAGGAAAAAAGTCATGGTTCAAAAATTTCAAACTCAAAGTATGATCAATCTATGCATCCAAACTCAATATAAAGCATACCAGAATTATCAGTATATACCACATATCACTATGCATATTTAAAAATAGAGTTCTATGAACATCAAAAGTATCACTAACCTGAGATTATGCACCACGTATCCTTATTATTAGCTCCAGGTGATGGTTGCTTTGTGTTCTATAGATCCCAAGGAGGAAGGCTGTGAAGAAATTTTGTGAAAAGCCCTAATGGATTGAGAGGTGTGAAGGAATCAAGCTTTAGGGTTAAAAGTTCTTATTCTCCTCAAAATCACGTGTGTTTTTCTCTAACCCTAGCATGAGTTAGCTTAAATAGACTAGGTTAATCCACTGATCAGCATTTGGGCCTTGGTAATCCCTCACTTAATGAGTTTTGGGTAATTTTAGAAAATTGCATTATGTGAGATACACCCTCTTCCATGCATGTACACCCAAATATTTCATGATGGATCACTTATTTAACAATTGCTAATCACACCTGAATTTGATTTGGGCCTTGAGATGTATTGGTTCATGAGTTTTCAATAATTTGGAAATTTTTGATAATGGAAAATAAGTGATGAATAAACCATGGATCCACTTGATTCAGAGGCCAAAAATAGTCCTTATGGATTATACTTTGAGGTTAGAATATGCCTTGAAGCAATGGAATCAATTATAGGTCACCATGCCCCAAAGTGCAAAAGTTGTGAAAATGGAACCCTAAAAACCACCTTGCCTTCTTTTGGTCATAACTTGAGTTTCACAAATGATATGGAGACCATCTAGTACTTTCTGGAAAGGGGAGAAAAAGATCTTCAACTTTCATGTTTGAGGAAAATTCATTTGAAGCTTCTTTGATGATGAAAAGTCAAGATGAATGTAATGTAAGAACTTGCCCAAAATGGAAACTTTCAAATTATAGGTCATTTCCATATTTAGTAACTTTTGTACCAACCCTTGATTCTTGATAACTGGTATGAAATTTGACTCTTGAAGACCATATGAGGATGTGAGACCTTGAAAACCTTGAAGAGAACCTTGAAATTTCACAGTTGACTTCCCCTCTCACTGTTGACTTTTATCCAATTCTCCTGATTCCCAATCCACTGGCCAATTGAACTTCTCCTGAACCAAACTGATAGACAATCTTCCATTACTAAATACTTAGGGACGGAAGGAAGACCATGGAATCAAGTTTTGCCCAAAAAATCAGAAATAAACTGACTTTATAGCAAACCCTAATCTTGGTACCCTCAGTCTAGGAGGAAATAACACAGTCTCCAAATCCAAATTCCTCTGAATATGATGTGCATCCTCTCCAACAAAGATAAGATATGCCATTTGGTGATGATAAAAACCCAAGGAGTTTTCCCATTGGAGCAATAAACCCAAGAATCTCAAAACCCTAATTTCTGCACTGGTTAGGAGAGAGTGATCCACAATAAAAGGACTCTTGCTTGACCCTTTGAGCTGCCTCAAGCACCTTGACCTCATGCTAAGAACCAATGATATGCACACATGATAATGCAAAGAATGAAGTGAAACATAAGCCAGTTAGTAGTTAAAGTAAGGAGAGCAAATTTTGGGGTGCTACAGCTGCCCCTATTCAATCAACTTGGTCCTGAAGGTATGATAGCGACGGCTCTCAGACGTTCCAGGATACACGGGGATTGAATACCGAAAGAGCCCCGGAAATTTGCTTATGATAAAAATAACGAAATGGAGCGTGCTGAAAAATAAGGAGTATGACCTCAACCATACCCACAAAAATAAGACGAATACGACCTCAATCGTAACTGCAAAGGAAGACTGACCTCAATCACCCTGCCCACAAAGAAAAAATGAATACGACCTCAATCGCACCCACAAAACGAATACAACCTTAATTGTACCCACAAGGAAGACTGACCTCAATCACTCCATCCACGAGGAAAACATGAACACGACCTCAATCGCACCCACAAAACGAATACAACCTCAATTGTACCCGCAAAGGAAGACTGACCTCGATCACTCTACCCACCAAGAAAACATGAATACGACCTCAATCGCACCCTCAAAACGAATACAACCTCAATTGCACCCGCAAAGGAAGACTGACCTCAATCACTCTACCCACAAAGAAAACACGAATACGACCTCAATCACACCCACAAAACGAATACAACCTCAATTATACCCGCAAAGGAAGACTGACCTCAATCACTCTACCCACAAGGAAAACATGAATACGCCCTTAATCGCACCCACAAAACGAATACAACCTCAATTGTACCCACAAAGGAAGACTGACCTCGATCACTCTACCCATAAAGAAAACATGAATACGACCTCAATCGCACCCTCAAAACGAATACAACCTCAATTGCACCCGCAAAGGAAGACTGACCTCAATCACTCTACCCACAAAGGAAATAGGAATACGACCTCAATCGCACCCACAAAACGAATACAACCTCAATTGCACCCGCAAAGGAAGATCAACATAAAGTGGACTTCGCCGGGGATAACGTGAAACAAAACTTCTGGTTTAAACCACCCCTACTAGGAAAGGGGAATTGGCAAACAAAATACGCCAAGCGAGAGCTGACTACCAGGCAAGAACTGGATTTCACAAAAAAGAAAGGCCAAACTTCTAACGGACACGATCCACAGATAAGATGACTCCGCTGGGGAAAGGAGAAGTCTAAATAAAAGATTATGCTGGGGAGCACAAGTATGAGGAACGCATCCCTCCAAAATCTCCTGAGTTATGCCATCTCTGCTGGGAAAGAGAACTGGCAAGGAAAGCATCAAACCTGGCTTATGCTTCGAATGCAAATGTTTGAATTTTGCCTTAATGCTCCACACGAAGTGGAAATGCTACGCGTTTAAGGATGCAATGCAAATGCTTATGATATGCAAAAGGGGTCCCTCCAGCAAAATAAATGCTGGAGAGAAAAAACCAATTCAGCTGGGGATGACAAAAATAAATTGTCCTCTGAATCCAGGAACTCTGCTAAGAAGGATCATGCTGACCGACCCTTTGGATCAACAACTTCTACTGGGGATGAAATCCCAAAAGAACATCCACACTACCGGGGATTACACCTGTCCTTTACTGAAGGTAACATCCAAAACCTGAGATTCCTCCTCTGCTGGGGGAGTTGAGGATGAATGCCAATAACGGAACCGGAAGTCTGTTACTGAGGATTGCCAATAACAGATGGGCTTAGAACCTGCTGGGAGACGCCAGCCCACAATACCATCCTGCTTGGGGATACTGCTGAACTTGGCCTGCTGATGGGGAGAATGACTTTACTCCCACCTTGCTGGGGATTAGAATATGCCATTGTCGGTGAAAGCGCGCTTCCTGGCTGGCTGGGGAAGGTGAATGCCCTGATTCTGTGGGGAAATAACGTCTTGATTCAGAGAAAATACTTTCCAGGTCTCCTGCTGGGGAAGGTTTGCTCTGCTGAGGAAAGTGCAATCTCAATGCTGGGGAGAGCCAGCTGCTGGGGAAATACAATCCTGTTGCCCTGCAAGTCAAATAACAACAAAAGAATATGCCACAACATGACTATCACCGTTAACGCCTAAGTAATTTCTACTGCTTTTCGTTATGCTCCGCAAAGCTCGAAGTTTTATATGCAATGTTTATAAAAAATATCGGACGTTTTTTGCAAACAAAACAGTAAAAGTAAAACAAACAATGGAAAGCTCTTTGAGTGAAATGAATATTTTATTGAGGAAAGTGGCCTGTAAATAGGCATTTACAATAGGAAGCAATTCCTAAAAAGAGGTAATTGCGCAAAAGCAAAAAGAAAATACACATGTCGGCAATGTGGGAACAGATATCCACCATGATTCGACTCAGCTATGACCCATATGTCTTGCTTATCCACAAATATCTTGACCTTTGAAGAGACTAACTGTACTGATTCCTTTCTTTCAGAATTCCCATGTATTGAAAGTGCTCACAGATCGAACGCAGACCATAGCCTTTCGCTTATAAATTCCTAACTTTTGCCTGGATCGCCCTTTTCGGGTTTTCAATCCATCGGGATACCCATTTTTGCCAAAGTCGCCTTTTCAGGTTTTCAACTTTGCGGGTTTACACGTTTCCTTTTTTACATTTTATCCCTAATTTTTGCCCAAACCTTTTCCTTTTTATGGTTCGCCGGGATGCCCCTTTTTTGCCTGAACTTTCTTTTTATGTCCAGCAGGTCTCTTTTATGCGAAGTATTTTTTGACTACGTCTGCGTTCACATGGGATGTAAAATCTTCGCCATCCATAGTTGAAAGTAGTAAGGCTCCACCAGAGAAAACCTTTTTAACTACATATGACCCCTCGTAGTTTGGAGTCCATTTGCCCCTGTGATCTGTCTGAGGAGGAAGGATCCTTTTCAAAACCAATTCACCTGTCTGAAAACTCTGAGGACGCACTTTCTGGTCAAAGGCGTGCTTCATCCTGCTCTGACACAACCGACCATGTGCGATGGCTGCCAATCTTTTTTCCTCAATAAGATTCAACTGATCCAATCTGGAGCGCACCCATTCAGCTTCATCAAGCTTCACATCTGCCAGAACTCTCAAAGACGGAATCTCGACCTCTAAGGGTAACACTGCTTCCATACCATATACCAATGAGAAAGGGGTTGCTCCAGTTGACGTACGCACCGAAGTACGGTAACCATGTAGGGCATAGGGTAGCATCTCATGCCAGTCTTTATATGTTACCACCATCTTCTGCACAATCTTCTTGATATTCTTATTCGCTGCCTCAACAGCACCATTCATCTTCGGACGATATGGAGAAGAATTGTGATGCTCGATCTTGAAACTCTGACATAGTTCCTTCATCATCTTATTGTTCAAATTCGAGCCATTATCAGTAATGATTCTCTCTGGGACCCCATAACGACAGATGATGTCCTTCTTTATAAACTGGGCTACCACTTGCTTGGTGACGTTGGCGTACGAGGCTGCCTCCACCCACTTTGTGAAATAGTCAATGGCAACCAAAATGAAACGATGCCCATTGGAAGCAGTGGGCTCAATCTTTCCAATCATATCTATGCCCCACATTGCAAAAGGCCAAGGAGATGATAACACGTTTAGAGGCGTAGGCGGTACATGCATCTTATCGGCATAAATCTGGCATTTATGGCACTTTTGGGCGTACTTGAAACAATCAGACTCCATAGTCATCCAGTAATATCCTGCCCTCAACAACTTTCTAGCCATGGTGTGTCCACTGGAATGAGTATCAAAAGAACCCTCGTGAACTTCCTCCATCAACAAACCTGCCTCGTGTTCATCAACACAACGTAGCAAGACCATATCGAAGTTCCTCTTATATAACACATCATCCTTGTTCAGAAAGAAGTTTCCTGCCAACCTTCTCAGAGTCTTCTTATCCTTGGTGGAGGCACCTTCTGGATACTCCTGTCTCTTCAGAAAGACCTTAATATCATGATACCACGGTTTGCCATCAGGCACATCTTCAATTGCAAACACAAAAGCTGGTCTATCCAGGCGCATGATTCTAATCGAAGGTGTTTCATTCCAACGGTTCACCTTATACATGGATGCCAATGTTGCTAACGCATCAGCCATCTGATTCTCAGCTCGGGGCACATGATGAAAATCCACCATGTCAAAGAAAGGTAACAACCTTCTGGCATAGTTGTTATAAGGTACCAAATTTGCCTGACGAGTCTCCCATTCTCCTGTAATCTGATTAACTACCAACGCGGATTCACCATAGACATCGAGGTTCTTAATTCTCAAATCAATTGCTTCTTCTAACCCCATAATGCATGCTTCATACTCCGCCTTGTTATTGGTACACACGAACGCTAATCGGGCAGTGAAAGGTATATGAGAACCCTTTGGGGTTGTAATGATTGCCCCAATTCCATTACCATATGAGTTGACAGCCCCATCAAAAATCATCTTCCATTGAGACCCAATCTCAGGTCCTTCATCAGGCATAGGCTCTTCACAATCTTTCATTTTCAGAAACATAACATGCTCGTCTGGAAACTCAAACTTCATTGGCTGATAATCCTCGACTGGCTGTTCAGCAAGATATTCTGACAGAACACTTCCCTTAATGGCCTTCTGGGAAACATACTGAATATCATATTCCGTCAAAACCATCTGCCAACGGGCTATCCTTCCAGAAAGTGCTTGCTTCTCAAACACGTACTTAATCGGATCCATCTTTGAAATCAACAAGGTTGTGTAGTTTAACATATACTGCCTCAGGCGCTTGGCTGCCCAAGCGAGTGCACAACATGTTTTTTCCAACATAGAGTATCTTGATTCGCAATCAGTGAACTTATTACTCAGGTAGTAAATGGCATGCTCTTTCCTACCTGTCTCGTCGTGTTGACTGAGTACATAACCCATCGAATTCTCAAGAACCGTAAGGTACATAATCAACGGTCTCCTAGACACCAGTGGCATGAGGACTAGAGGTTCCTGCAAATACGTCTTTATCCTTTCAAACGCCTCTCGACAATTTTCATTCCACCTGACCTCTTGATCCTTTCTTAACAACTTGAAAATTGGTTCACACGTAGCTGTCAGATGAGAGATGAACCTAGCAATGTAATTCAACCTCCCCAAGAAACCACGGACCTCTTTCTCCATTCTTGGCTCAGGCATCTCCTGTATGGCTCTTATTTTTGCAGGATCAACCACAATACCCCTTTCACTAACAATGAATCCCAGCAATTTACCAGACCTCACGCCGAAAGTGAACTTGTTCGGATTCAATCTTAGTCTGAATTTCCTCAACCTTTCAAACAACTTCTGGAGGTTTACCAAGTGTTCTTCCTCTGTCTGTGACTTCGCAATCATGTCATCAACATAAACTTCAATCTCCTTGTGAATCATATCATGAAAGAGAGTCACCATTGCCCGCTAATAGGTTGCCCCAGCATTCTTCAATCCAAAGGGAATTACCTTGTAGCAAAATGTTCCCCACGGTGTTATGAACGTAGTTTTCTCCATGTCCTCTGGGGCCATTTTGATTTGGTTATACCCAGAGAAGCCATCCATGAAGGAAAATACAGAGTATTGAGCAGTATTGTCTACTAACACGTCAATGTGGGGGAGCGGGAAATCATCCTTCAGGCTCGCCCTATTTAAATCTCGGTAATCAACACACATCCTGACCTTCCCATCCTTCTTAGGTATAGGTACGATATTAGCAACCCACGGAGGATAATTTGTCACAGCAAGAAATCTGGCGTCCAACTGTTTCTGAACCTCTTCCTTGATCTTGATAGCCATATCTGGTTTCGTCCTTCTCAGTTTCTGCTTAACTGGAGTACAACCCTCTTTAAGCGGCAATCGGTGTGAAACAATGTCAGTGTCAAGCCCGGGCATGTCTTGGTAAGACCAGGCGAAGATATCCACATACTCTCAAAGCAACTCAACCAATCTTCTCTTAACAGTGTCTTCCAAAGCAGTCCCAACCCTTACTTCTCGTTTAACATCCTCGGTTCCCAGATTAACAGTCTCAACCTCTTCCTGATAAGGTAGAATAACCTTTTCCTCCTGTTTCAGTAGCCTGGCTAATTCTTCTGGTAGGTCACAGTCTTCGTCAGTCTCTTCTTTGGCTTGATAGATAGGATTGTCGAAGTCATATCGGGCCATAGCTAAGTCATGAGGGGTGGAATCTAAACAAAGAAACCTGCATGATGGATGTTTTATGTTTATTATGAGTGCAACAAACAAGAAAACACATTGCCATTTTGATGTGGGTTAATGCAAAAAGTAAAAACAGAAAAACAGGGATCAAAATATTTGAATGAAAAAACGTCCTTTATTGATGATAAAAATAGCAAATAAAACATCCAATCCCTACAAATAAGTATCACTACGTCTTGGGCAGAACGTAGGATTCAACATAACAGAAAACAAAAGTAAATTACTCCGGGCACGTCACTTGGATGACTTTCTCGGAGAACCAGTTGCCTAAACTCTGACCAGGGGTGCAGGGACGGATCCACTCATCCATGTCACAGTCACTATCTCCTTCATCCTCAATAGCATTAACTCTGTCGAAGAAAACGCCGGCACTGGTGAAACGGACTGGACCATAGAACTTGGGAGACTCTTCAGGACGCCTAGGTGGCCTGTAACCCAGTCCATGAGTATCTTGCTTTCTTTGAACATCAATGACACTGCCCCACTTCTGAGAACCACCAGCTTCAACTATACCGCGCGCCTCTTTGAAAGAGGACATTAAACCTCTGGTTGTCTGACAACTTCAGGTTGGGCAACCACCTCAGGCTGACTGACTGCCTTTGGGGGTTCCTCGGAAATTTTTACAGCTTCAAAGGCTTGGCACAAAGTTTCCTGTATCTCACCATCTACCTCTACATACTTGAAGGTCGATAGGTGACTCACCGTGATATCTTCTTCACCACAAACAGTCACAACGTGGCCGTCCACCATATACTTCAACTTCTGGTGCAGCGTAGAAGTTACTGTCCCAACACCATGGATCCAAGGGCGACCCAACAAACAACTATAGGCAGGCTGAATATCCATTATGTAAAAGGTGGTGTTGAAAATCTCAGGACCCACCTTGATCGGCAGAACTAACTCTCCAAAAACTGACCTCTTGGAGCCATCAAAAGCACGTACCACCAAGTCACTTGGTGTACAAATCAACCCACAAGTATCCAATTTCATCAAAGCCTTCTTCGGTAACACATTCAAAGATGACCCAGTATCAACTAACACATGCGACATTAAGGAACCACGGTATTCCACTAAAATATGCAGAGCGTTGTTGTGATTCCTCCCAGCCGGAGTCAGATCTAAATCGGTGAAACCCAAACCATTACCAGTATCCACATGAGTCACAACCCCTTCTAACTAGTTGACAGATATTTCCTGCGGTATGTAAGCCATATTCAAAACCTTCAGTAATGCATTTTGGTGTGCCTCAGAACACAATAGTAAGGATAGAATGGAAATCTTCGATGGAGTTTGGTGAAGTTGATCAACAATCTTGTAATCACTTTTCCTAATCAACCTCATAAACTCTTCTACGTCTTCTGAGAAAGTATCCCCAACCTGATTTGTCATTGAATTATTTGCTTCCTGCCTCTGTGCAGACTCATCCATCATCTGTTTACCTTTGTCTTGTCTTGAACTGCCAGCTTGATCCTCGGACGGAATAAAGACTCTACCACTCCTAGTGATAGCCTCTGCTTCAACAAGATTTTCAACCCCTGTATTCACAGCTGATGTCTCTTCCAATTCCTGCTTCTTACCATTAACAAACACCTCGGCCCCATAGTTCCATGGGATGGCCTTGGTACTCTCATACGGGACTGGTCCAGGAACAGTGATAGTGACCGGTGCTGGTCTTGCAGGCGCTGATATAGTTATTGTCTTGAATGGAATCGTTATTGTGGCAACATCAATCCTTCTGTCAATAAATTTATTCTGCTTACAACCCCTGTCAAACTGTAATATCCCTTCGTTGATCATTTTCTGAATACCTGCTTTCAATAAATCACAACCGCCTGGCTGCGACACACTTCCTACACAACCTTCATCACAGCCGAGAAATACCCCTCCCTTCAACAGTCTCTCCTTCATCACACGCAAAGGAGTTTGAACCTCGTTCACATCTGAAATCAAACTCAAGTCTTCACAGTCTTTAATAATAGCATTGACCCCCGACCCACCGTGGTTCGGCATCGGGTTCTGATTCACATTTGGAACATCATTGGAGAAATTGATGGCTTTGGAATCCACCAAATCTTGAACCTGATGCTTAAAAGCTTTACAGTTCTCAATATGATGTTCGGGTGCCCCAGAATGAAACTCACAGTGGGCGTTAGCGTCATAGCCGGGAGGTGGATTACCAGTAGGTGGAGCCAATGTTCTCTTCTAAATCAACTGTAGCTTTAACAAGTGCTGAAATAATTGAGAGTATGGAAGAGGTGGAGTGTCAAAATGCCTATCCCGCCTAGTCAGAGGCTGCGATCGGCGAGGAGCCTGATTTTGTTGTTGAGACACTGCTGGTTACTGAGGTGCTGCTGGGATGGTTACAGAAGCCACCTGCTGATTGAAGTTCTGACGAGGTCCTTCTCTACCATGATATGATGATACAGAGTTTGTATCTCCCTCCCTCTTCTTGTAAACACTAGCATAAGGCTTCTTACTTCCTCCAGATGAGGACCCATCACCGCCTGATATTTTTCCCGCCTTAATTCCGCTTTCCACCATCTTTCCTACTAAGATCAAGTCAGCAAACTTTCCAGTCATACATGGTACCAGCTTTTCATAGTAATGACCCTGCAGGGTGGCCATAAACATCGTTATCATTTCACGTTCCAGCATGGGAGGCTGGACCCTTGCTGCCAGTTCACGCCGCCTCTGGGCGTACTCCTTGAAACTCTCATTGTTCTTCTGTGACAAATTCTGCAGTTGTGTTCTGTTCGGAGCCATGTCAGTGTTTTATTGATAGTGTCTGATAAATGCCCCTGCCAGATCTCTCCAACTACGCACATCTTTCCTTTCCAGTTGCATATACCATTCCGGGGATGCCCCAGATAGGCTATCCTGGAAGCAATGCATCATCAGCTTCTCATTCTTCGCATGCGCAGCCATCTTACTTGCGTATGCCCTGACGTGAGTCCTTGGGCAAGACATACCATTATACTTCTCGAAAGTGGGAGTCTGAAACTTGTGCGGGATAACAACGCCTGGAACCAGCCCCAAATCCTATAGATCCATACCCAAAGCATCCTGATTCACAACACCCCTTAGCTGTTCCTCAATCAACCAGAACCTCTGATCATTGTCAATCTGGGGACCAGCATCCCCACCTGGCACAGAGAAAACATCTTCTTGGAGATCATCATACTGACGGCCATGAGTTGCACCGACATTGTTACCTCCCCCCACTACAGTAGGAACCACAACATTTTCTCCTCCGCCCGAAGGGATCACAACACCAGTAACAGGAATACCTCCGCCTGGAGGGCCATTCTGAACGTTATTACCAGTGACACCAGTATGAAGGACACCCTCTTCATCAATTCTCGCAATCAGTGGCTGAACGAGAGTCCTTAACTGCTCTTGGCCTTGAGCAACCCCTTGCATCAAATCCATGAATTGGTTCATGCGAGTCCGCATCTCAGTCATCTCATTTTATAGCTGATCCATGAGTCTCTTCTGATTTTGTCTGGTAGAATACCGATGAATGTGCTGATCTGCAATCCTGAGATTAGAACAAGATAAGAATACCGGAGATAAACACCTGTTATGCACAATGATTATGCAAAATGATTATGAATATGCAAATGCAAATGAACATGTTTGAATATTTGCAGGGCGATCCACCCCTTGATTCCAGTTTAACAACAAGATAGAATGAAACTCCTGCTCATATATTAAGAAAACCAGAGGAAAACCAAATGTCAACAATCACAAATCCCAGACAACAAGTCTGAACACAATAATCATAGATCCCAACCAACAAGCCTGGCGGTGGTCCAAATAATGAAAGAAAATAGAAAACTACGGCATGTCATCAAAGTCCACAAGTGTCAATCCCCCCCATCCATTATGCTTTTTGCTCCAGTCTTGAATTTCCTTGAACATCTTTCTGGTGTCAGGATGCTTCGGTCTCTAAATTAGCTCTTGAATGAGAACGTCTCTCCTATGCATGATCCCTTCCAAGTATCGGCAATGTGACTCCCAAGCGTCTTCTCCAGAAACACCGTCCATGCTAGGACCATCATTTCTAGGCCTCTTCACTTCAGCTTGGATCTTCAGTTCCTCTATGGAGGCTATGGCTTCATTGAGTCGACCCTCGACTGCTTGTCTCTAGAATACCCCTGATAGGATCTCAGCGTCTTTCTTATTGAGCTTCGACTTCAATTGATCAATCTGAGCTAGATAATCGTCTTCCTTTTTCTTATTCTCAGCCATTGCAATTTCTCGGTGAGCATTGAACCTGTGAATTTTTAACAAAGCCTTGTCCAATTCTTCCTTCTTAGACTCGAGAACCTTACTGATACCGTCTAGAGCTTGCTTCATCCTTTGTCTGGATGCGACCTTGTCAGCTAGCTCCTTTTCTGCCTCAGCGAGACGCTCTGTTTTCGACTTGGCGATATGAACAGCTTCACCCCGCTCATGTTTCAACTGGTAAATTTCTCTTAGTAGCTCATTGTTTTCTTCTCGCAGCTTTTCCTTTTCAGCCCACAACTTGTTAAACTTCTCTATCTCAACTGTGGTAGGAGGCTCAATCAGCAAGGGGTAAGATGGCGGTTCTTTGGAGAACGGCAAAAGCTCCTCCTCTACCCTTTTCTGGATCCAATCTTCATACGCAGGAAATGTTCTGTTGTTGCTCTTCCCAAAAGAAATCTTCCCTTTCTTGTGACGATCTTCCCAAGTATTCGCAGCTTCTTTCAACAGTTCTGGATTGGTTTCCTCACTCAGATATAAAGATTCTCGGACCTCCTCGTCTCTTGGCGGCTCTTTCAAGGCATACCCGAATTGCCTAACAGCAAGGATAGGGTTGTAGTTAATTCCCCCTTTCCTTCGTATTAGAGGCACATTTGGGAGACTTCCACAACTAATCATGATATCTTGGCCCAACAAGTCACGGTTGACCCAAATCAGATTATTTGCCCTCAAGCCCATTAATCTTTTGGACCAATCCAATGTTCCTTGAGTATCTACAAATGCCCTAGATTTGGGAAGACGATCAGCAAACCATTTGTAGAAGACTGGCGCACAAAAATAAAGGGGTCCTCCCCTCCTCTTCTCGTTCTTATAGTGCACTGAATAATACAGATCCCCAAGCAAATTAGGTACCGAATTCTTCATGGTAAATATTCGGACAGCGTGCATGTCCACAAAATCCCTCATACTTGGAAACAACACTGTTCCATAGACACACACAGCCAAGATGGCGTTGAAAACTGTCCAACATGTAGCCTTAGCATACACAGCAGCCTGTTCTATCAAAAATTTCGCATGAAAAACCTTTACACCCTCCCTTACTGGCAATGTTATTTTTCAACAAGGATGGGTCCAAATGCAAGGCCTCGGAAACCTTTTCCAAATCAGGAAGTTCCTTAGAAGGATAAAAAAGAGCCTCTTCTTTAATAGAAACATCCAGAATGAGAGAAAAATCCTCCAATGTCGGAGCCAAAAGATAATCAGTGAATAGGAAACAACGCAGGTGAGGGTCATAGAATTGCACCAGAGTGTACAAAGCCCTATACTCGTATTCAGTGATGTTGCGAGCAAAATCCAGAATTCTTCCATACTCTCCTCTAAAGTCTGCCAATACCCCATGTTCTGCCATAGACACAATCTCGTGAACAGGATCCAGAATAAGTGATGGGAACTTGTACATTATGATGTTCTTTTTCTTCTCAGTACTCATCTTCAATAATCTTCAAAAACCGGAATCAAAGTTAGGATGCAACCCTGCAAATGAATAAACATGTTAGGATGTAAAATGATGATGCAAATGCACACATGGGATCAAGGATGCCACACAGACTGGACAACTGCTGCACTGAACAAACTAAACCATCTCAAAGATCTGCCCAAATACCCAGAATACCAAGATAACCATAGTACCACACTGATAAAACTGCTGATCAGAAAGCCGGGTATGTTGAAGGTCAAAGTTACCTGCAAACCTGTAAACACCCTGCCCTCTCACATGTGGGTACTAGAAAGCCGAGGATCCTCAATATCACGGGCTCTCAGGTCGAGAAATGATTATACGGTCACCATTTCTGGTTTGGCATCATCACCAATCGAGGAGGCCTCAACTGATTCCCCTCAAAAAGAAAAAGTTCTATGGCAAGTCCTCAGCTTCGGCACTGAGGTCGAGAAGCAATAGTACATTCATCCCTCAGGGTACAGTACTATCGCCAAACGAGGAGTGCTTCCACCGATTCTTTTCCAAAGGACACCCTATAGCAAGTTCCCAGTATTGGGTCCTCGGATCGACATGTGCAATGGGTTTGCCATTTCTGGTCTGCCATTATCACCTCTCGGGAGGAGTGCCGTTACTGAGTTCTCGGGAATAGTCGCCAGAGTCGTCAGCTTTCTAGGTTACATTCAATCATCTACACCAATGCGCAGGATAGAACATTACCAAATAAAACCTCGTCTGGATGTGGAGTTTTCATGTATACTATGTCTGGCCAAATGCCACACGAGTCACACTACTTGCCACGCTAATCCTACGTGTACGCTCAAGCCTGGGTATTGGGCTTATCTCTCAGAACTCCCAACCCGCCAAACAGAAAAACAGTGCAGTAGCTGATAATAATATGCAATGCAAAAAATGCGGGAAAAATAAAATACAACAAATAAAGCAAAACAAAAAACAAAACACCCAAAGAGAACAAAGACAAGCAAACGCTAGGATTGACTCGCTTAGGGATGGACCAGCATAGGTCAACCAGAGTCCCCAGCAGAGTCGCCAGCTGTCGCTCCCAGGATTTTCATCCAGGTACAAACGCGAGAGTGGAGCGGAAAACAGAGTCGTCATCCATGTAAATTTATCCCAATAGAGGGAAAGGGAACACCGCATAAACCTGAGGAAGAGGGAAAGGAATGGTCATCGCAACCATAGCCTGGGTTCGGGAGTCGGTTACGCGAGGGGAAGGTGCTAGCACCCCACGTGTCCATCGTACTCGATGGGATCCACGCTTGTTGTCTATTCTAAGGGTGAGTTATCCTAACATCTAGGGCTGCACTGACACGGGGAAGGGGAAAACAAAGATAGACTCGGTAGGACGTCGACGTCCTAGGCCTACGTACCCCCTTTGTGCAATGGGGAATTCAGAGTCAACGTAGTTCAGACCAAGTTCTTTTTGTGTTTCTTATGAGCGACGTTAAGTTCGCGTCCGGCAGTTAGGGTCGATGCATGTTTGCGACTCAGACGAAAAGTAACGTGCCCTTTTTGAAAATAGCCGTTAGGTTGACGATCCCGAAGGACAAAAAAGGTTTGAAGTTTGTTTGTCTTTTTTAGGACAGAAGTGACTTGAGTTAATTCATAACTCGACTTTAACCAAAGTCTATGACACGGGAGCGAATGCGTCACATGGTCGCCCCTAATGGGACGTATGCTTAACACTCTAGAAGAGAGAAGGGGGACCCCCTAATCTTCATTTCCTATGTTTAAGGCTCGTGTGCAAGGCAAGTTGACCTTATTAAGTATCTTAGAAATGTTTTGAGATGAGAAGAGGGACTCAAAAGAAAAGAAAAAAAACTACTGGGAAAAATCTATCCTAACGTTATCATGCAAAGATGGCCCTAAGGGGAGGTTTAGAGGGAGACTATCCTATAGAATCTAGTCCTAATGTTATCATGCAAAGATGGCCCTAAGGGGAGGTTTGACAACAACCTAAGCCTAAAGAAAAGAAAAGATGAGGGAAAGAAAGAATGAGAGTGGATATGGATACTTATCCACACCCTCAAATAACTTACCTCAGCCCCTGCATAAAAGGTTAGTACAAAACAGATGTAAGTAATAATAAGACTAATGAAACCCAAGCAATGACATGTAATGGTAATCAAGTGGCCTATAACAATTCAAGCATGGTTAAAGAACTCAAAGAAGCAATCTCAAGCAATGGCACAAGTGCCTTCTCAAATAAATACTCAGGCATGATCAAGGATGTGCATACAAGAAGATCTCACACAAAGAGCAGTTAAACAATTAGCAAGACATCTTCTAAAATCACCAAATTAGTTATCAACATATCTCAACCAGAAGCAAACAACATGTCCAAAACCCATGCCAAAATTCAAAGTATAAGTCACCCAAACAATCATGCAAAGTTCAGACAAGAAACATGGTTCAATATGCAAAGAAGGAGGAATAAAATGCAATATGAAATGATTTTAAAAATGAGAGAAAAATATTTTAATGCAACTCAGTGTGTTGGTGAATGAATGCAAAAGGAATGAGTTCAAAATATTTTGTGGATGATGAGAAATAAAATAAACAAGTCATGGTATGCATGTATGAAATAAATTCAAAAAAGAAAATAAACAAATAATTATTTTAGATGCTAAAAATAAAATAAAATAATAAAATAAAATTTGGTAAAATTTTATAAAATTATAAATATGATGCATGAATTTTTTGGGAATTTTTTAATGCAATTAACTATTTTTTAAAAATTAAAATGAAATGTAATAATTAAATAAAAATAAAAATGAAGAAATAAGCATGGGGGTGTGTTTAGTAATACAAGCACGTTGAGAATTGAAATAGGCTGGAAGGGAGGGGTGTGAATAGGAAGCCCAGTCCACATAATTAATCAGAAAAATAAAATAAAAAAAAGAGTTCACGTGTGGACTTCAGTCAATGGTTAGACTAAACATCAACCCTTGGATTGATCCAATGCACAAAAACAGTCAACAAATCAATGAAGTAAACGTGATCAACGATCCAGATCCACACGCACACCATAGTAATGATGGACGCACCTGCACACAATTGGTCAAAAAAAAAGCATGTGCATATCATACTCCCTCATTAATGCGTTGGCATACTTCTGGCCACATGATTCATCCAACGCCCAAGATTAGTCCACAAAATAAAAAGTAATTAAGATGAGGGAACATGATATCACGTACACGATAACAACCATGGGGTAATGAACACGCAATCATTAAAATAAAACAAAAAAAAATAAAATGTGTGGCATGCTGTGGACCGTGGGATTAAGGAAATCAACGGCTGAGACTCATCTTCCCCACACAAACCCTAATCTGGCCGGAGAAAGAACCAGACGCCGGAGCCCTAGCTCCGGTCGTCATCTCCAGTGACCCCCACCCCCAAAATCCCCAGAAATTGAACATGGGTACATCATTTTAATCAGGGAAACACGAGGATTCCAAATATCATGCTATTTTCAACCAACAATCAACGTATATGGCAATTCGAAGGAAAAAGTCATGGTTCAAAAATTTCAAACTCAAAGTATGATCAATCTATGCATCCAAACTCAATATAAAGCATACCAGAATTATCAGTATATACCACAGATCACTATGCATATTTAAAAATAGAGTTCTATGATCATCAAAAGTATCACTAACCTGAGATTATGCACCACGTATCCTTATTATTAGCTCCAGGTGATGGTTGCTTTGTGTTCTATAGATCCCAAGGAGGAAGGCTATGAAGAAATTTTGTGAAAAGCCCTAATGGATTGAGAGGTGCGAAGGAATCAAGATTTAGGGTTAAAATTTCTTGTTCTCCTCAAAATCACGTGTGTTTTTCTCTAACCCTAGCATGAGTTAGCTTAAATAGACTAGGTTAATCCACTGATCAACATTTGGGCCTTGGTAATCCCTCACTTAATGAGTTTTGGGTAATTTTAGAAAATTGCATTATGTGAGATACACCCTCTTCCATGCATGTACACCCAAATATTTCATGATGGATCACTTATTTAACAATTGCTAATCACGCCTGAATTTGATTTGGGCCTTGAGATGTATTGGTTCATGAGTTTTCAATAATTTGGCAATTTTGCATAATGGAAAATAAGTGATGAATAAACCATGGATCCACTTGATTCAAAGGCAAAAAATAGTCCTTATGGATTATACTTTGAGGTTAGAATATGCCTTGAAGCAATGGAATCAATTATAGGTCACCATGCCCCAAAGTGCAAAAGTTGTGAAAATGGAACCCTAAAAACCACCTTGCCTTCTTTTGGTCATAACTTGAGTTTCACAAATGATATGGAGACCATCTAGTACTTTCTGGAAAGGGGAGAAAAAGATCTTCAACTTTCATGTTTGAGGAAAATTCATTTGAAGCTTCTTTGATGATGAAAAGTCAAGATGAATGTAATGTAAGAACTTGCCCAAAATGGAAACTTTCAAATTATAGGTCATTTCCATATTTAGTAACTTTTGTACCAACCCTTGATTCTTGATAAATGGTATGAAATTTGACTCTTGAAGACCATATGAGGATGTGAGACCTTGAAAACCTTGAAGAGAACCTTGAAATTTCACAGTTGACTTCCCCTCTCACTGTTGACTTTTATCCAATTCTCCTGATTCCCAATCCACTGGCCAATTGAACTTCTCCTGAACCAAACTGATAGACAATCTTCCATTCATAGATACTTAGGGACCCAAGGAAGACCATGGAATAAAGTTTTGCCCAAAAAATCAGAAATAAACTGACTTTATAGCAAACCCTAATCTTGGTACCCTCAGTCTAGGAGGAAATAACACAGTCTCCAAATCCAAATTCCTCTGAATATAATGTGTATCCTCTCTAACAAAGATAAGATATGCCATTTGGTGATGATAAAAACCCAAGGAGTTTACCCATTGGAGCAATAAACCCAAGAATCTCAAAACCCTAATTTCTGCACTGGTTAGGAGAGAGTGATCCACAATACAAGGACTCTTGCTTGACCCTTTGAGCTGCCTCAAGCACCTTGACCCCATGCTAAGAACCAATGATATGCACACATGATAATGCAAAGAATGAAGTGAAACATAAGCCAGTTAGTAGTTAAAGTAAGGAGAGCAAATTTTGGGGTGCTACAAGGTGGCATAGTGATCCTTGGTCTTTGGCTCAAAATCGTGTGTGACAAGCAAACATGCAAACTGATTTTTCCAAAACAACTTGCAGCAACATGACTTTGGGCATGGATTTCTCTTGGCTCAAGATGAATCAATTCATGCTAGTGAGCTCTTTGGATTCTTGGTAATATTTACAACAACATTGATGTTTATCTTTGGAACTAATTCAACTTGCATCTATGTGAATAAATCCCATAAGTTTTGATGTTTCAGCAAAAATATGCCTTGCCCAGAATTTTTCTAAGTGTTGGAAAATGATGGATTTTCATGTTTTAGTGATTTTGATCCAACCATAACTCAAAATCCATAATGAATTTGGAGGGGGTCAGTTTTTAGCTTTTGTAGAGGGCCATGAGATCTACAAATCAAGCTTTGGATGGCAAAAATTGGCTTTGCGGTTTAGGAGTTATGATCCTCCAAAGTTGGTACCCTTGCCACTTTATTTCATAACTTAGAAAATTTTCTAAGTTTTTATGGTTACCCCTTTTACAATTTATCCAACTTTTCTTGATTTTTCTTGATTAATGATGATTCAAATCACACATTAACATCATTTTAGGGTTAAAAAACCATAAAAGTGAAAATTCTCAAAAAGTCAAAGTTTGACTTTTGTGCACAGTTGACTTTTTATCAGATGAATTCCAAACTGTGCGATCCTCTAGGAAATCATGCCTTTGACCTAAACCAAACTTGATGGACATGTTCCATGGGTGTTATAGGGTGTATTGAAGCATGTCCTAGGGCTTGGGAGCATGTCCTGGTCAAAAGTCAAAGCTACAGTTGATTTTTCTCGCGAAACCCTAATTGTGGTTCAGATGAAATTGAAACTTGTTGCTCAAGCTTCTTGGATCAATCCATTGTTACAAATGGATCAATGTGGTATGTTGGAGACCTTCAAATCCTCTCTTGAGGTCTTGGCTCATGATTTTTCCCAAAAGTCAACTTAGGGGTGAATTAGGTCAAGAAACCCTAATTCCTGATTTTTTATGAATGCACCCCCTGAGGCTAAATTGACTTGATGATTGGGTTTATTATGTCCCTTGGAGCATCATAGGTTATGCTTTGAAGCAATGGCTCATGCCCAGAGGAAAATTTCCATCTGGAGGTCCTGGTCGACCAAACCCTAATTTGGTGACACTGGCGATCTTGAGGCTTGATCCGCATGGAAGGGAGCATCCTTGTGCTTAATCCTTAAAGTGGGGGTCCTCTTGATCCCTTGTAGATATTTGAGAGGTTAGACAAGTTGAAGATCATGTCATTTCTTGATTGGTCCTTTGTCTAAGAACTCTGAGAGGACCTGAAACCCTAATTCTGATTGTAGTAAGTGTTCACCCATCTTTGGGGAGACTGATGAGGCAAGATAGTCCATCTATATTGTGATGATGATTTGCACAATGATGGGAAATCTTAGTGGTCAAAATTTGGGGTATGACACACAGCAAACGTTAAAGGCTCAAATACAATCTTAAACAAAAATATAAATACAGTGTTTCAAACTTTATACACTTCCCCGCCAGCAACGGCGCCAAAAACTTGTTCTCTACTTTATATGTAATGATTTTCTTTGTAAATTATTTAAAGCAAAGGTGTCACATGCAAGTATACATGCTTGGTAATGTAGCAAGTGATAAAGTAAAGGTCGAAGCCACAAGGAAGTGATGAAAGTTTTGAACTACAAGTATTAATTTCTTTGTTTAAGAGAAAGTATGAGCAAGGTAAAAAAAATGATAATAAAGAATAGGAGTAACACACAAAAACTAAGACAAAGTTTATAACTAAAAAGGAGTTAAAATATCAGAGAGAGTAGTTGAGATCTAAATCCATTAGTATAGTTGTTGTTGAAATGTTTGTATGACGTGAAGTGTCGTGCCTCAAAAGGTCAGAACGTGATCTAGTGGTGTATCTCTACAACATCAAAAACATGCATAACTAGGGCAAGGGAACAAATCTCTAAGTCTCACTTGTAACCCTAAAATACGTCTGGTTTTAGTTCTGAAATTCTTTATGGTCTCAACTTCTTATCTCTAAGCAAGTTGAATTAAGTGAATATCTCTATCCTATTTTATTAACCACTTTTGTTATGAAATCCACTTGTTTGTTGGATCTCTCTCAACAACAAGCTTTTACCTTTTTTCTAGTTGATCACTCTAAGAATCAAGTGTATAGCATAAAAACACATAACAAAATAAGACACTAAACATCACATCATTTTGACAAAAAAACAACGTTTATACTAACTTCATTAGGCTCATTAAACAAGGGTTTAGCACATAGTGAGCTGAGTACAAACTACTGAAATGAAACTAAAAGGAAACATCTTCTTACAAAGTTAAGTAAAGAAATGCAACCTAATAGTAACTTGGAAATCTCTTGCGTTGAGTAAACAACAACAACTCTCTTCAGTCACGACAACTTTCAGCAGAGTGTACAGGACTGGATGAGAATAGAAGACCCTCTACCAATACTCTAACTCGTAGAAAATAAACTAAATCTACAACTGAAATAAAAACTGTTTTGTTGTGTGTAAAAATCTCCAGCTCTCCTCTTTCTCAATGTGCATGTCTCTTTTATATAGAGGTGAGTGGAAGTAAGAGTTGCTACTTTCTTGGATTATGGGTTTCTTGATGAAAATAAGGTTAGGCCCAATTCAAATCCGAACGTGGACCAGCTGTCCCTCAATCCTTCCGTTGCAAGTTATCTGGTACAGATGTTGGTGGGAGACAAAGTTGCTTTTCTGCAGGTGGCTGTGGCAGAGTGGTGGAGCGGCGCAGATGGCTGGTGGCTTGGTGCTGGGCGCTCTTTTGCAGCGTGGTCCCCACCTTACTACCATTTGTCTTCTAGCTTCGTTGATCTTATCCATTCCTTTTGCTCCTTTGCTCTTCAAACTAATGCCACGTGAGCCCTAGTAACTTTCTCCTCCTCTTCTCTTAATGAAATAATTGATTAAATTATCAACTACTTCCTTTCCAATAGCTCCTCATTCTGCTCTAGAGTCTGTCTTCCAGGGCCATGCCTCTACTTGCCATCAACTGGCTTCCTTTTTGACAAAAACACATTGAAAACCATAAAAGAAGCACCTAGTGTGCTCAAAGCTAAAACATACTGAAATAAGCTAAATTCACATCAAATCAGTAAATCCTAAACTAAAAATGTCACATAAAATGGGTCAAAGTAACACTCTAAAATAGTGTTATCAGCAGCCCCAAAGTTGGTCTAACTTATTGGTTTTGGATGCTATTAAAAATGAGATCTACATTGCATCAGAGGAAAAATAGAAGACCACTTTCACTTGTCCGTTCGATACTTTTACCTATAAAAGAATGTTCTTTGATCCTGGAATAAAAGGCAAAGGCACTAATAAAAATTTCAAGGTCAATGGATGCTACCCTAAGTTACTCTATGAGATCCCCAATTTGGAAGAGGAGATTGTAGAAGATTTCTCTTTGGGAAAGGATGTTTATGTGATCACCTATCCTCCTTGACTGCTCGGGTGTGTTCTTTCCTTTCTCTCACTCTTATTTAATAGTTATGTCCTTTCATTGAAGATAATGCATGTTTTAAGTGAGGGGGAGAGAACTATTTCTTCGTTTTATTTTCTTTGTTTTGTTTTAAGTTTTCTTTGTTTTGGTTGTGTTTCTTAAATAAAAAAAATGAAAAAAATTGCATGCTTTTTCTTTGGTTTTTGAGTTACAATTATGAGTATTGTTCTTAGTTTTCTTGACTAGAGCCTTGTAATGTGATGTGAAAAAAATTTGTTGTCATTCTCAGTATGATAGTTAGGACTAAACTTTGAATTGTACATCATTAGTAGTAGATCATTAATCCTTGTGAGTTTTGAGCCTTATATGGATAACATACAAAAATCCATCTATTTCCTTCTTGTGTGATTCACTCATGTCTTTTAGTCTCTAGAACTTGAATTGACTCTTGTTGATGCTTTTTGTTTACTTGTGCAAACTGTATGATCAAGGCAACTTGTTTTTGGTTTACTTTTAGCCACTTAGCAAAAAAAAACCAACCCAGATCAATATCATCCCTTTGTTTGAAAACCCCTTTGAGCTTATTTACCTTTTTTTTTTGTGATTAACTCATTACAAGCCGAAAAGTGAAAAGCAAAATTATCACCCTAATCAAGGGTAGAAAGAGTCTTGTATGGAGTTGTGTCGGGTTGAACTTCATTTTTGTGATGTTGTTATGATGTTCCAAATGTTGGCAGAAAAAGAAAAAAAATAGAAAAAGAAAAGAAAAAAATTGGAAAATAAAAAATGAAAAAAATAGAGAAGGATTTCGTTACATAGTACTTCCGAAAAAGAAAAAAAAAAGAGAAGAATAAAAGGAAAAAGAGAAGAGAAATAAGTTGTGAGGTTGTTGTTTGAAAGCAATTGATGTATCCTGTAGTTCAACTCCCACAATTCTTTCAATTTTCTTTTAACTCTTTGATTTTTAGCCTAGTACCCCCTTAGGATTTATCTCCCCGTACCTTGGCCAAGTTACAACCGAATAAAAGTCATTTTGATTTGTGTGTGCATGTATTTAAATTGCAGATGTTAAAGTCTTTTCAAGCTTATGGTAGTACTAATTTTCATATTGTGCTTTGAGTGTAAACAATTAACCTAAACACTTGAGAGTTAAGTGAATTTTATCCTGTGAGCATCTTGCTATTTTTGATGTACTTTTTGGTAATCTATTTTTCCTATTTGCTCTGAATGTCACAAAGAGTTGCTCACTAACATCATATTCTTGAAAATTAGACTTAGAACTCTACTTGTACCTTGTATCTTGAATACTTTTGGAAATGCATGCTCTGTTTTGTTTTGCTTTGAATTTTTGAAGTTATCATTTTGCTCGAAGTGCAAAAGTTCAAGTGTGGGGGAATTCGATCAGTGCATTTTAATGCACATTCTCTTAAGTTTGTACTTAGGCATTTAATTAGTTTGTTTTGTTTATTTTACTTTTTTATTATGTTTTTAAAATTAAGTCTTTGGTTATTTGATACCTGTCCACTGTTTTGATCATAAATGAAGCTACGGTGTAACACCCCGAAATTTACCCTCTCCTTTTCTAACCTTAACTGACTTGTGTTTCTCTTTTATTTATGTTTTCATTAGGTCATAACTTTGCATCCTTTCATTTGCATTGAGCTCCTAAGACATGGGATCAAGGCATTTTCTTGTGATTTGAGTTTTCCCTATTCAGAAGTGATTTATCTAGCTATTACACTTGAGTTGAGACAAAGTATGAGTTCCCAACATCATGATTATCTTCTTTATCAAGGCTCATTAGATATCAAAGTCATCTTCTGCATGATTTTTCAAGAGGATCAGTGTGCACCCAAGGGCAGGAATTATGGTTTCAGGTCAAGTGTGGTTATTTAGTCAAGATCAAGATGTCATACCCCAATTGTGTCCGGTCATTTTAAATTTTTCATAGCATAACATGCATTTTATCTCATATAGTGCCTAAAATGTCACCCGGAATAATTTCTCGGATTTACAAACAAACCGATCAAACTGAATCTCAACTGTACGTAAAATTAGTGGGCAGAAAATTTCAAAATTGAGCTTGTAGACGTCAATTATATTGATCTACGTTTCGCGTAGTTTAACCTGACGTGTTCGTTTAAATTTTTTGATCATTTTTCCTCGCATTTTGATCAGTTCGAGCGTTTTAACGGGTCAAAATTTATTTTAAAATATGACTAAACGATGTATTTGTCCGAGTCGTATATTTTGTGTTGATCATTTTGGTGTACTCGATTGATTTTTCTGAGCACTTGGGCGCCCGACTTTTATTTATTTGGAATCTGTTTATTTTTTATATTTTTGTCTAAATATTTAGAATAAATAAATAAGATAATTAGTGTTTTAATTTTAATTTTATTTTAAATGTTTATTTTATTTTAGGTTTAACTAATTATTTAATTTGGGCTTTAGAATGGACATTAGGGACACTATTGACAATTTAGAGTTAACCCTAGTTTGATACCTATATACATAAATTGCATTTGTTGAAGAAGGGGAAAAGAGGATTGAAAGAGGAGGCGGATAAAACAGATAGCGGCGGGGCTATTCATTGAGAAGGGAGGTTGCATATTGTGTCCAGGTGACACGAGTTTCATATAGCGCACACACACACAAAAAAAAAAAAAAAAAAAAAAAAAAATATATATATATATATATATATATATATATATATATATATATATATATATATATATATATATATATATATATTAAAACTCATTTTGAATCCGTTGATACACTTGTATATAAGCACGTTCAATATACATAGTTACTAGTACACATGTTAATATTATATACTTACTGATACACTTATGTGTAATATAAACAAGTTATGTATAAATATTATATACTTACTGATATGTGTGTGTATATATATATATATATATATATATATATATAGTTAATAGATTTTTTTTTTAGATTTTTCGGATCGAATCGTGTCGACCCGCTGTATGCATATTAGTGTGCATGATGCGTGATATTTGGGTTTGTTCGATCTGGTTGCGATGATCGCATTTTTACGTTAACAACATTGTTGATTTTTTTAGCACGTTAAATTTACTTTATCTATGCATTTTCTGTTTTATAAATTTAGATCCGCACGATTTGGATCAGGTTGCGATGATCGCATTTTCGTGTTAGCAACATTGCTGAGCTTTTATCACATTTAAAATTCCTTTTTCTTTGCGTTTCTTTTTGTTAAATTCATATCCACGCGATTTGAATCCGGTTGCGATGATTGCATTTTTGCGTTAGCAATATTGTTGATTTTTTTTATTAGCACTTTTAAAATTCCTTTTGTTTTACTTTTTCCTTTTGTTATATTTAGACCCGTACCATTTTTGGTTCCTCTTGCGATGACCATGTTAAGTGTAGCAAGCTAGTGGTGGTTTTTATCAATTTATGTGCGATGTGCTATATTTATTTATCCTTGTATTTCAATTTTACACGCGTCCAACGGTTTAGCGTAGTAACAATCTACTTTTTGCGCTTAACGATTCGCGTCTCGATGTGTAATTTGTGATTTTTTTATTACCTTGTTGTTTTTTGATTCGATTTGCGATGGCCGCTTACGCGGTAGCAATTTGTCTCTTTTTAATTTGTTCTAATTTTTTACGATCCAATATCGTTATGATTATATTCAATTAAATTTGTTGTGGTAGGCTTCGCACTTGTTCGCGCACACGACCTTGATTCACGTATTTGCATCATGATTTTAATCCGTGCACCTTTCTTTTCAATTTATGTTTTGATTCATTTGTTGTGTGATGTTAATATTGTGTATGCATCTTATTCCCCTTCAGCCTAACTTTAGTTCAATGATTTGTATGATAACATTAAGTTAGCTCCCTCCTAACCTCAACTATAGGATCATTTGACATGACAACATCTAGGACCAAGTCTCCCATAGACCTTCCGTTTTTCTCTTCTCTCTCTTAATACAAGTAAAATACTTAATAACTATGATGTGTATTATGCGCCACGAGCCTTAAGCACATGGTAAAAGATAAGTGGATGCATTTCTAACGTCATCTTAGGGTACTTTGTACGCGAGATGTTTGGATCGTTAGTGCGAAGTATTCGATCTTATGTCATAGACTTTAGTGCGATACACGCCACAAACAAAGTCAATCCACTTCTCTAAAATCCTTGAACAAATTCAAATCATTTTGTCCCTCGGGATGTTTCTTCAAACCTTTTCAGAAAGGGCATGTTACCTCTGTTCTACCGCAAACAGGCATCGACCCTAACTGCTAGAACGTGAGCTTAGCATCGTTCATAAAAGACACCTACCAACCGTGGAAGGTCGAACTACGAGTGCTCTGACTTCTTCATTCTCGTCTGAATGAGGATACGTAGGCACAAGACGGCGAAGTCTTGGCGAGCACAATCCCCCAATTCACTTGTAGTCCTTCGAACTACATTGACTCTGACTTTCCCGTTGCACGAGGGAATATGTAGGCCTAGGACGGCGAAGTCCTATCGAGTCTCCTTCTGTTTCTTCCCTTTTTTTCCGTTCAGCAGTAGAGCTTTAGATAACACACCCTTTGATTAGTACAACAAGAGTGGATCTCGTTGAGTACAACGGATGCGAGGGGGTGCTAATACCTTCCTCTCACGTAATTGACTCCGGATTCCAGGATTTGGTTGTGAGACCATGTCTTCTCCCTTTTGACGTTTCTTCTATCATTTCCTTTCCCCCATTGGGATAAATAATGTTCGATGGCGACTCTGTTTTTTTGCTGGTTGTTTTTCACGTTGCAACAGCTGGCAACTCTGCTGGCGACTCTGGTTCCCTATGCGAGTCAATCCTAGCGCTTGTCTGTTCCTGTTCTTTGGGTGTTTATTTTTGCGCATTTATTTATTGTATTTGTTGTACATTACTTGCATTTTATTTGCATTTTATTACTGTTATCATATTGTTCTGTTGTTGCTGTGTTGTTGGGTGGGATGGTTCTTCGAGAGATAAGCCCGTTACCCAGGCTTGAGTACACACTTAGGAATAGAGTGGGCTCTTGTTGACATGTGTGGCGTTTGACAAGTATCTTTGGCTTGAGTTCACGTCCAAACGAGGTTTTCTTGAGGATACTCTGAACTACATGTTTATGTAGTAACCAGGATGGTCTGATAGAAGCTTATGACTCTGGAGACCGTTCATTTCAAATCGGCTAAGGCCTCCTTGATTGATGATGATGCCAAACCAGAAATGGTGAACATATCACCATTTCTCGACCTGGGAGTCCGTGATACTGAGGACCTGCTAGGATGCCTTTGTCCAAGATTAGAACCCACATGTGAGAAGGGATGTGTTTTGCAGGAAACTTTGACCTTCAACCAACCCGGATTTCTGGTTTTCTTATCAGTTTGAACTTATGAATATGGTTTTCTGGTTATCTCAGTGTTCTGGTGTTCTGGATTTCTTGTTAGAGCGGAGTTTTGGGCTTATTCAGTCAGCAGCACAACAGCTATTCTGAACATTTTTGGAAGCCTTGATCCCATGTCTCTGCATACATATCTTCATAACATGTTTGCATTTTAACATACATGCTCTTTTATTTCCAAGTATCTTAGCTTTGAGACTCGCTGTTGAGCATTCCATTTATTTCTTGTGGTTCGTCTATGTAAAAGTTGAATCAAAGCAGGTAGATTCCTTGGAAATATTCGAACTTGGCATTTGCATTGCATTTTCATATTCATTTGCATAGTAGGTGTTGTGAGGCTGGTTATTGTTATCCTGATTCGGTTTTCTTCAGGATTGTAGACTTAACTTTTCAAAAAAGCCAGAATTTGACTATGGAGCAAATTCAAGCAGAGTTGAAGGAGGTACAAAGCCAAATGGGATAATTCATAGTGGACATACAAGCTTTGTCTTAGGATCAGAAAATACTAAGGGAGGAAGTCCATCAATTGAAGACTCAGATGGGCCTAATCATGAAAGTCATGAGAACTGTGCTAAGAAAAGAAGGCAATCCTATGATGTAAGCTGCAACGGAGATTGTTGCTCCACCCTTGCCTGTGGGATATCTCCCAGATCGTGAGTTACCTCACAGATCTTCTCCACAACCTGGGGGTCCACAATTTTCCTGTCTGCAGCCACCCCTGATTTTCCAAGACAATCCTAAGGGTAGAGGGTATGCACGGAGGCCAAAACAACCTGAGAGAATTTTTGATCAGCTCCCTATGCCTTATGCTCAGTTGTTGCCACATCTGCTTCAGCTTGAATTGGTTCAGTTAAGGACTTTAACTCCTCTTGCGGGTAAGCCTCCACCAGGCTATGATGCAAGTGCCCATTGTGATTTCCATTTTGGGGCACCAGGACATAATGTTGATAACTGCAAGGCCTTTCAGCACCAGGTCCAGGATTTGATTGATGCAAAGGCAATTGAGTTCACGTCGGGCGGCATGAGCATACAAGGTGGTCTTATTCCAGTTGCTGCAAAAGAAGTGGATAACCTTGTTTTCTCTCCTAAAGTTGCACCGAGTCAGGGGCATATCTTATAGTCTTTGGTTTTAGAATCGCCACATCTGCAATTGTTGCTTGTTCCTCGACAAGGTCTGAGGAGGAAAGTGTCTGGATAAGAGGAATGCCCAAATCAGTATCAGCAGCAGACAACCTTCTAGAAGAGATAACAAAAATCAAGAAAGCCCGAGAGATATTTTGCTTTGCTGCCAATGTTGTACAACCAGGTATTGCCAGATCTGATCAAAAGAGGATTGATAGTGCCAAAGAAACCAGATCCAGTCATTCCTCCATATCCAACGGGGTTTAATGCCAACGCTCGATGTGACTACCATGCTGGGGCACAGGGGCATTCTACTGAAAATTGTAAGGCACTCAAGCATAAGGTGTAGGACTTAATTGACTCAATTAATTAACTCAGAGGTCATTGCTTTCACTACAGATGGTCTGCAAATTAATTGAAGCTTCTCAAATGAGCACTCAGACTACAAAGGCATGGTTAGAAGCAATAGGTCCAGACGGAGTCAGGCCTCATCAACGACGGCAATCATCATCTTTCTTTACTGCATTTTCATTTGTATTTTTCTTGTTTGTTAATGCTTTGTTTGCATGTAAAAACTTGTTTGTTTTTGAATGATAATCGTAATGCAATGAGTATGTTTTCTTGAAGTAGTTCATTCGTGTTCACTCATATAATTTTTCTGTGCATTGCAATACCAACTTTCTTGCTTAAACTCTGTGAAGGAGGATGACAAAATGAAAACGCAAACTTTCTGGTCGTATGCTTTTGGAATAAAACCTTGCTGATGATGTACGTGCATTGTTTCAACTCCCCAAACACTGGAGATATAAGGGAGATAGACCCTCGTCAACCCCTTTGAGCCTTGAAGTACGAGTTTCTTTTCGTATGAAAAAACCCTCAGATTTAACCCAGGGGCAGGGTAGTTGTCAGTTGATTTGATCAAGCGTTCAAATTTTAAAAGGAGTGTCCCCTTCAAGGATCAATCACCTCTCTTTCCTCACACATCAGGGGGTCAAGGGACGTAAAACCACAATGTTTATCCTTCACCACAAGGAATGAGGAAGTCACAGCCCTTTCAAAGAAATCAAGACAGCCAGTGTCGCACGAGTTGTTCAAAAAAGAAAAAAGAGAGAAAGAAAAAAAACAAAAAAACAAAATAGCTAAGGCGAAAATTGGAAAACAAGTGACTTAGGAGAAAGTTAGGGCATCCCGCTGGACTTCAAACCCAAAAAAAAAATCAAAAAGAATCAGTCCAGACAAAAATTTGGGAAAACATATAAAAGAATGAAAAGATAAAAGCGAAAAGGATTACAAAAGAAAAATCCTCGAGCAAGAGCAAGTTATGTGACTACAGAAACCGGGGTGACTGTCATTCTGAAAACCTCGTGGGTCCCTTAACCATCATTTCTACCATTCAATAACCTTTTGAAAGGAGAGCGCCTGTGCCAAATTAGCTAAAAGTAGAACTGAAGAACATCAAGGAGAATGGGTGGGTTAAAATAAAACTTTGAGCCTTATATCCTTTTTTCTAAAACCGTGAACCAGACCACTTTACAACCCTCAAAAGTCCTAATTGAAGCAAGGTTTATTCTGAAGGCGTACTTCAATGAGACAGCGTACCTGACTCCCATGAGTTGTGCTCATAATATTTTTATTGGTATTGAATGTGCATGTTATCTTCCATTCAAAAATCAATGTCGCCTCCTAGCTAGTGATTCGTTCTCAGGATTTTGCGACATCTTTCCAGTGAAAACTTCAAGATTAACATGTGTGTTGCATTAGAATTATCATTCTCATAATAAACATTTTCTGCTTGTATACTTGTGTTTAAACTTCAAGGAAGCTTACATAATGAACATCATTCAAGAAGCCTGATCCTGCCAAAATGAAATGCCTGAAACTTCCGAAGGACACTCATGTCCAGGGCCATGTAGCTAGGAGACTCTGTCTAGCGTGTGCATTTCCTGCAAGTTATGATCAAAAGTTGCCATTCTGGGGAAGTCATGTCGAGAGATCTCTCTAAAGTTCAGTTAAAATGGGGCAATCATGTCAAGATTCGAAAATCTCTCCAAGAGCAGTTATTCTAGGGCATTCACTCGAAGATCAGTCTGTCAAAAGCTTTGTAACCGAAATCACTTCAAAACTAGTTCCCGTCTGGTCACCGTTTCTTTAGCCTATCTTTTAACCAGTTCTTGTCTAGAAAACCATAAAGTTAGTTCCCGCCCGATACCAACAAAAAAAAAGAAGTCATTTCTCCTCTGACAACTTAACCTTTTGTCACTAGTTCTCGTCTGGTAGTCTACCCCTTTTTCCACCAGTTCTCGTCTGGTAGTTCACCTTTAAAGCCCACTTTTATTGGCAACCAAGAATAAAATCCCTCAAGAAAAACAATCACCATAAACCTGGTATCACCCCTAAACCAAAAAACCCAACTGTACTTGACACAATCCTTCCCAATGGCTCACATATCCTCGCATTCCCCAGCATGAGGCTCATTTGTCCATTTCTTCTCCCTAGTAGAGTTGCTCTCCCCGGCAGGGATTGTTAAGGTTTTATCACCCTTAGCAAAGTTTATGAAAATTCTGACTGTTCTCCCCAACAAGAGTTCAGAAGTTCGCTCTCCCCAGCCAGATTTATTTTGGTTTATTGCTCTCCAAGTAGGTTGATATCCCCAGCAGGAGGCTTGATTGATTTCTCTTCTATGGTAGAGATTTTATATTCCCCGCAGAGCCCTGGTATCTACTCTCCTCACCAGGTCAAGAAGTGTAATTTTGCCAGTAGTAGTGTACTCTTATCCTCGGCAGAGTAAGAATAGAGGGTAATTCCCTAACAGAAGACTGAACTCGGTATCATCCCTAGCAGGTTTGGTATCATTGACTTTTCTCCCCAAGCAGAGTTTGGTAGTGATTTCCTTGGTAGGTAAATCAACAACGGTTGATATCACCAGTAGGTTCCAAGTCCAATCGTCGTTGGCACTTTTCCTTCAGATTACTAGGTTATTTCCCCAGCAGATGTCTATTACTCTTACTCTTACTTCCCAGTAGAGTGGAAGTGCGTTCTGGGTTTCTCTTCAGCGGAGGCAGTTCAGTTCGTCTTCCCCAGCGGATCTATTTTTGGGTTTTCTCAGCACTTCTCCCGGTGGAGTGTCCATTTTGAATATCATAAGCATATTTGCATTGCATCCTCAAAAATGTGTAGCATTTCCATTTCGTATGGAGCATTACTCCATAGAAAAATTCAAACATGCGCTTTCAAAGCATAAGCCAGGCTTGATACTCTCTTCGCCAGACCGTTTCCCCAGCAGAAACTGGCATAACTCAGGATATTCTGGCTCACTTTATCCTCGGTGAAGTCGTCGATGAATTCGTTCATCTTACTTGTGCTCCCCTGCAAAGTCGTCCGCTTAGGCTTTTTTTCACCAGCAGAGTCGTCTTCTTCTATTTTTTGGGTTGTGAGTCTGCCTGTTGCCGACATTTCTTTTCTTATGATGATATGAGTCTGCATGTGGTCGGTATTCATCTGGTATCTTTTGGTTGTGAGTCCGCTTGTGGCCGACATTCCTTTTCTTGCGATGATGTGAGACCGCCTGTGGCCGGCATTCATTTGTTGTCTTTTGGGTTGTGAGTCCGCATGTGGCCGACATTCCTTTTCTTGCAATGAAGTGAGTCCGCCTGTGGCTGGCATTCATCTGGTATCCTTTGGTTGTGAGTCTGCCTGTGGTCGACATTCCTTTTCTTATGATGATGTGAGTCTGCCATTGGTCGACATTCATCTGGTATCTTTTAGTTGTGAGTCCACCTGTGGCCGGCATTCCTTTTCTTACGATGATGTGAGACCGCATGTGGTTGGCATTCATCTGCTGTCTTTTGGGTTGTGAGACCGCCTGTGGTTGAAATTCCTTTTCTTGCGATGATGTGAGTCTGCCTGTAGCCAGAATTCATCTGTTATCCTTCGGTTGTGAGTTGGTTTATGGCCGATATTTCTTTTCTTGCGATGATGTGAGTCCGCCTGTGGCCGACATTCATCTGGTATCCTTTGGTTGTGAGTCCTCCTGTGGTCAGCATTCCTTTTCTTGTGATGATGTGAGTCTACCTGTGGTCAGCATTCATCTATTATATTTTGGTTGTGAGTCCGTCTGTGGCTGACATTCCTTTTCTTGCGATGATGTGAGTCCTCCTGTGGTCGACATTCATCTATTATCCTTTGGTTGTGAGTCCACCTGTGGTCGGCATTCCTTTTCTTGCGATGATATGAGTCTGCCTGTGGTCGGCATTCCTTTTCTTGCGATGACGTGAGTCCGCCTGTGGTCGGCATTCATCTATTATCCTTTGGTTGTGAGTCTGCCTATGGTCGGCATTCCTTTTCTTGCGATGATGTGAGTCTGTTTGTGGTCGACATTCATCTATTATCCTTCGTTTGTGAGTCCGCCTGTGGCCTGCATCCCTTTCGCGTCCCCTTTCGAGTGGTATCTTTATCCTAAGTCCACCTTTGGCTAGCACATTATTATATTACACCTTATCTCCCCACAGTTTGCAAATTACCAGGTTCTTTTGTATTCAACCTCCTTTTACCTAAATGTCTGAAAGCCGTTGTTATCATACCTTCAGGTCCAAGTTGATTGAATAGGGGCAACTATAACTCCCCAAAATTTTCCCTCTATTTTTCTAACTTTAACTGGCTTGTGTTTCTCTTTTATTTGTGTTTTCATTAGGTCATAACTTTGCATCCTTTCATTTGCATTGAGCTCCTAAGACATGGGATCAAGGCATTTTCTTGTGATTAGAGTTTTCCCTATTTAGAAGTGATTTATCTGGCTATTACACTCGAGTTGAGACAAAGGTTGAGTTCCCAACATCATGATTATCTTCTTTATCAAGGCTCATTAGATATCAATGTCATCTTCTGCATGATTTTTCAAGAGGATCAGTGTGCACTCAAGGGCAAGAATTTTGGTTTCAAGTCAAGTGTGGTTATTCAGTCACGATCAAGATGCTATACTCCAATTTTGTCCGGGCATTTTAAATTTTTCATAGCATAGCATGCATTTTATCTCGCATAGTGCCTAAAATGTCACCCGGAATAATTTCTCGGATTTACAAACAAACCGGTCAAACTGAATCTCAACTGTGCGTAAAATCAGTGGACGGAAAATTTCAAAATCGAGCTTGCAGACGTCGATTATATTGATCTATGTTTCGCGTAGTTTAACTTGACGTGTTCGTTTTAATTTTTGGACAATTTTTCGTCGCATTTTGATCAGTTCGAGTGTTTTAACGGATCAAAATTTATTTTAAAATCTGACCAAACGATGTATTTTTCCGAGTCGTATATTTTGCGTTGATCATTTTGGTGTACTCGATTTAATTTTCTGAGCACTTGGGCATCTGACTTTTATTTATTTGGAATCCGTTTTTTTTTTGTCTAAATATTTAGAATAAATAAATAGGCTAATTAGTGTTTTAATTTTAATTTTATTTCAAACGTTTATTTTATTTTTGGGTTTAACTAGTTATTTAATTTGAGCTTTAAAATGGACAATAAGGACACTATTGACAATTTAGAGTTAACCCTAATTTGATACCTATATACATAAGTTGCATTTATTGAAGAAGGGGAAAAGAGGACCGAGAGAGGAGGCGGATAAAACAGATAGCGACGGGGTTATTCATTGAGAGGGGAGGCTGCATATTCTGTCTAGGTGACACGAGTTCCATATATCACACACACACACACACACATATATATATATATATATATATATATATATATATATAGGAAATGCTAACATACACCCAAAATTGGTGGGCCCCATACAAAAATACACTAAGGTGTATGTTACTATTGCACACCTACATGGGTGTGCATTAGCATAACCCTATATATATATATATATATATATATATATAGGCTTAATGACACTTTTGGTCCCCCTGTTTTGGGGTTTTCACGATTTTGGTCCCTCTGTTTTTTTTAAACAATTTGGTCCTCCATCCCAATTTTGATCCAAAAACGTACATGAACAGTGCATGACCGTACATGAACAGTGCATGTCCGTACATGAATAGTACATGACCGTACATGAACAATGCACGAACAGTTGGATCAAAATTGGGATGGGGGACTAAAACTGCACAAAACATTAAACCATAGGGACTAATTCGTTCAATTTTAAACCATAGGGACCAATTTCGTGAGTTGGCCAAAACATAGGGACAAATGTGTCATTAAGCCATATATATATATATATTACATTTTTCGAATCGAATTGTGTCGATACGCTGTATGCATATTAGTGTGCATGATGCGTGACATTTGGGTTAGTTCGATCAGGGCGCGATGATCGCATTTTTGCATTAGCAACATAGTTGATTTTTTTAGCACGTTAAATTTACTTTTTCTATGCATTTTCTATTTTATGAATTTAGATCCGCACAATTTGGATCCGGTTGTGATGATCGCATTTTCGCGTTAGCAACATTGTTGAGTTTTTATCACATTTAAAATTCCTTTTTCTTTGCGTTTCTTTTTGATAAATTCATATCCGCACGATTTGGATCCGGTTGCGGTGATCGCATTTTTACGTTAGCAATATTGTTGATTTTTATTTTATTTTATTAGCACTTTTAAAATTCCTTTTGTTTTACTTTTTCCTTTTGTTATATTTAGATCCGCACCATTTTTGGTTCCTCTTACGATGATCACGTTAAGTGTAGTAAGGTAGTGGTGGTTTTTATTGATTTACGTGCGATGTGCTATATTTACACGCGTCCGACGGTTTAGCGTATTAATAATCCACTTTTTGCGCTTAACTATTCGCGTCTCGATTTGCAATTTGTGATTTTTTATTACCTTGTTGTTTCTTGATTCGATTTACGATGACCTCTTACGCGGTAGCAATTTGTCTCTTTTTAATTTGTGTTAATTTTTTACGATTCAATATCGTTATGATTATATTTGATTAAATTTGTTGTGGTAGGCTTCGCACTTGTTCGCGCACGCGACCTTGATTCACGTATTTGCGTCATGATTTTAATTCGTACACCTTTCTTTTCAATTTATGTTTTGATTCTTTTGTTGTGTGATGTTAATATTGTGTATGCATCTTATCCCCCTTCAGCCTAACTTTAGTTCAATGCTTTGTATGATAACATTAAGTTAGCTCCCCCCTAACCTCAACTATAAGACCATTTGACATGACAACATCTAGGACCAAGTCACCCGTAGACCTTCCGTTTTTCTCTTCTCTCTCTTATTACAAGTAAAATACTTAAAAAATACGATGTATATTGTGCGCCACGAGCCTTAAGCACATGGTAAAAGATGAGCGGATGCATTTCTAACCTCATCTTAGGGTACTTTGTGCGCGAGACGTTTGGATCGTTAGTGCGAAGTATTCGATCTTATGTCATAGACTTTAGTGCAATACATGTCACAAACAAAGTCAATCCACTTCTCTAAAATCCTTGAACAAATCCAAATCATTTTGTCCCTCGGGATGTTTCGTCAAACCTTTTCAGAAAGGGCATGTTACCTCCGTTCTACCGCAAACAGACATCGACCCTAACTGCTGGAATGTGAGCTTAGCATCATTCATAAAAGACACCAATCAACCGTGGTAGTGTCATACCCCAAATTTTGACCACAAGATTTCCCATCATTGTGAGAATCATCACCACAATATGGATGTACCTTCATGCCTCATCAATCTCCTCAAAGATGGTTGAGCATTCACCACAATCAAGAATTAGGGTTTTGAGCCCTCCCAGAGCACTTAGACAAAGGATCAATCAAGAAATGACATGATCTTTAACTTGTCTAACCTCTCAAACACCCATAAGGGATCAAGAGGACTCCCACAACAAGAATCAAGCACAAAGTTGCAACATTCCAAGTGGATCAAGCCTCGAGATCGCCAGTGTCACCAAATTAGGGTTTTGGTCGACCAAGGCCTCCAGATGAAATTTTTCCTCTAGGCATGAGCCAATGCTTCAAAGAATGACCCAAGATACTCCAAAGAACCTCATGGATCCACTCATCAAGTTAAAATAGCCTCAGGGGATGCATTCATAAAAAATCATGAATTAGGGTTTATTGACCTAATTCACCCCTAAGTTGACTTTTAAAGCAAAGCATGAGCCAAGACCTCAAGACATGATTTGAGGGCCTCAAATACACTACATTGATCCATTTACAATAATGGAATGATCCAAGAAGCTTGATTCACAAGTTTCAATTTCATCAGGACCACAATTAGGGTTTTGAAGAAAAAGTCAACTGTGCCTTTGACTTTGGACCAAGACATGCTCCCAAACCTTGGGACATGATTCAAGACACCCTAAAACACCTATGGAACCCATCCATTAGGTTTGAATTGGGTCAAGAACTTGATTGCACAAAGAATCACACAGTTTGGATTTCATCTGACAAAAAGTCAACTGTGCCTAAAATCAAGTTTGACTTTTTAGAATTTTTCACAAATATGGTTCCCCTAAGTCAAAAACAATGTTAATGTATGGTTTGATCATCATTCATTAAGAAAAATCAAGAAAAGTGAGGTTTCTTGCAAAAGGGGCAACCATGAGAAACCAAAATTTTTCTAATTTATGGAACAAAAGTGATTTTGTACCAACTTTCAAGGTCATAACTCCTAAACCACAAGGCCTTTTCTCCCATCCAAAGCTCAAATGAAAGTTCACATGGCATACTTCAAATATGTCAACTACAAAAGATTCCAAAACCTCATGGATTTTGAGTTCTGGATTGATCAAAATCACAAAAAGTGAAAATGACCACTTTTTCCAACACTTAGAAAAAATTCCGTCCAATATAGATTTTTAGTAAAACACCAAAATTTGGGAGATGTTTACACCTAGTTACAAGAAGAATCAATCTCAAATGTAAACATCAAAGTTGTCATACATGTTACCAACAATCCAAAGAGATCATTGGCATGAAACAACTTAACTTGAGCCAAGAGTTATAGCTGCCACAAGAGGCATTGTTGTAACTGTTTTAATGACAGTTTGATTGTTTTCTTGCAAGCCATGATTTTTGAGTCAAATGCAATGATCATTGTAACACGGTGGTTTGAACTGACTTTTAAAATGTTGCGGTAAGCAAGAGTCGCCACCGACTTTTATTTTATCCAATAAAGAAAGGAATAAAAGAACAGGAAAGACCTTTTTAAAAGATTTTGAGTTCGGGGGGTAAGTTATACAAAAGGAAGGTACGAGCCCCTTTTGTATCCATGGTTATCCATGGGCTCTTAATTGCTTAGCTCACTTTACTTTGTTTGAAAAATAGTGTAGTGTGTGATTAGAAAATATTTTCGTAAAGACTTTAACTTTGTAATGATCCTCGTATGGATTTATACAAAGTGTTTAGCTTTGAAAAAATGTTTGCAAAGATGTGAGGTGTGAAAAGTATTTGTTTTGAGTTGTGAGCAAGCATTTAAAAGTTACTTACCCTTAATTTATAAGGTCTTTCTTGTACTTATCCTTTTCCTTGAGAGATAGTACTATCCATACCATTAGTGGGTAGGTAGTCCTATCTATTGGATGTGAAGGGACAGCGAAGGGTCATCGAATGGTCATAGAAGGCAACATGTAAGGATACCTTAGCAATTCGAAGGGACTATCATCATTTTTTCGTAGGGTCATCGAGGGACAAGATCATCTTTTCGTAGGCAACTCGAACGGTCATCGAGGGACAAGATCATTTTATCGAAGGGACTTTCCGTGGGACCATGATCTTTTATCTTAGGGACTATGATGATTTCATTTGATAAGCATCTTTGCCAAGGGTATCCTATTTATCTGAGGGACTTGACCATTTGATTTCGAAGGCAACTGAGGTGTATTACCCTAAAGGTGAGGTGTGTGAAAGTATTTGTATTCAGGTATTTTTCTTTGGATTAGTGGGCTAAGTCCATTTTTATTCATATACATTCTTTTCACACCCTATTGTTACTAACCACACAGTTAATTATTTTGTGGAATTTAAAAGCGAAAAATAAACCCTAAGCTATTACATCATGGGGAGGGGGTACATGATTTAAACTGGGGGAGTGCAGAAATTAAAATGACGGAAATTAAATTCCTAATTATTACAAGAAAAATTAGCATCCTATACATTTTTTCTAAGGAAATTAAAGGAATGCAATAAAAAGCGAGAAAAGGTCGAGAATCGGGAGATTGAGAAGATGGAAAAGGATATAGAAGAGTATATTTTTTGGATTTTTTAAATTAAATAAGAATTAAATTTTAGTCATTTTTTTTTTGTATTTTATCATTATGAAAATAAGGAAAATATATTTTATTGTATTAAAATCAATTATTAAAAAAAAAAGACTTGATTAATTTATTTTGATATTTTTTAGTTTTTTTTCATTAAAAAAAAGGGTTAATTTGATTAAAATTAAAAAAAAGGAACTACATTAAAGTTTATTTACAAAATCATTTTATTTTATGATAAAAACATATATTACATATTATATTTTTTATGAAAATAATTAATAGGTGAAAAAAAAGCAATTGATTTTTATTTGGTTGGTTAAGAAAAATTATTAGGTTAATTATTAATTAAAAGAAAATAAAAGAAATAAAAGAAAATAAAAGAAAATAAAAGAAATAAAAGAAAATAAGAAAAGAAAAAGAAAATGAGAGAAAATAGCCAAAAAAAACCAATCTGATGTCGCTGGGGGTCGAACCCAGGACCTCAGCTTTACCAGCTTCCTCATTCACCACTAGGCTGCGCGTCTGTTTCTGTTAAAAGATAGAAAACGAAAAAATATAAAATAAAATAAAAAAGCCAAAACGCCCAGCACTGTTCATCGTCTTCTTCGTTGCACCGTGCAGAATTCGCTACCATTTTGCTACGGTTTTGCTACCATTTTGCTACGATTTCGTTCGTAGCTAAAAGACCTGCAGATTTAAAACTCATAACAATCAAAGATTTAAAAGACCAAAAGTATTCAAATCCCCTAATTCGACCCCTAGGAATCCAAATCCGTCAATATTTTTGGTTAAAACCCGCTGTAGAGGGGGGTTCGAAGAACATCTTCTTCATGCCCTAGCCATGGTGAATCGTGTCTCCTGCATGAAAGCTTCACATAAAAGCATCAAAACAATTCTAATGATGCATATGAACATAAATATGTATGAAAAATGAGTTAAAACATTATGAAATCAAGAGTACGAAAATTGAAAAGAGGGAGGAGCGGCCATGGCTTGTAGTTCATGGTTCGTGTGCTTTTAACCTTCAAGGATGAGTGGGATAGCCTCCTGGGATCTCCTTGATGATGTTTGGACGTGAAAAGGTCGTGAAAATTTGCTATGAAGTGTTTTTACGATTTTTCTAGTTTGCCTCTTTTTTTTGAAAATATTTTTAGGGTTGTTTGATGTGATTTTTTCGTGGCTTTAGGTTTGGATATGGTTATGTATTTATAGGAGAGGAATTAGGTCAATAATATCAGATCCAATCCATGTGTATTCATGTTTGAATATTTGATTGAAAAATCAAATGCAAACTTTCTATTTTGGCCAAAATTTGTCTTCAAAACCTTCCTTGCTTGTTTTGCACGAAATTGGACATAATCAATCATCTTAACCATCAAATATTTGATCCCAAAATAATTTTGGAATCAAAGATTTGATTTTTTATGATTTATTTTAATTAAAATTGAATTTAAATGATTAAAATTCAATATAATATAAAATAAATAATAAAAATCAGAAAATATGAGAAATGGATCGTGAATGATCTCATATTTGAGTTTGGGTTGAAATATTATGGGCCCATTTGAAGAAAACTTGAGTTTTGGCCTTTTTTTTTGTTTCATACACCTCATCAAAATTGCCCAACTTTGACTAAGCATAACTCCTTCAATTTTTAGCTTCTTAATGCAAACTAATACTTTTTAGAAACCTCAAGATGTCCTATAACCAACCCTTTTGGTCCCATGTCAATTTGATCTTCCATGTTCAAGTTATGAGCTTTTGAAAAAGGTTGACTTTTGTTGACTTTCAAAATGACCTATAATGTCTTGGCTCATATCTCCCGAATGAAGCATTTCTGGACTTGGCTTGTGAGACACAAAGTTGTAGGGAATTAAATTTCCTTCAAGATGGCCTTTGGTTGAGGAATTTTTGATGAAGTGTGTGGAAGTTAGGCCTGGTCAAAGTATAGTTGACTTTTCCTACAAAAACCCTAATTTAATAACTCCCGATTCTTGATGATTCTGAGGTTTCCTTGATGAATCATGATCAACCCTTGATCAAATGATGAATTTCACCCCATAATCTTGGTGTTGACCACAAATCTTGAGGTTTGACTTTGTGTTGACCACAGTTGACCTTTTGACCAAGTTAACTGATTTTTGACTGTCTGAGCATCTGATTGACCAAACTTGTAAGGAAAGTCTTGAAACTTGTTATGAGGATTCTTTGAAGTGTATGGGACACCATGAAGTCCTTTTGAAGCTTTAGAAGTCCAATCTACTTTGAGAAGTATACAACCCTAGTTGGATTTATTGCTTAGGAGGAGGCTTTGTCTGATGAAACTTTTGAGTACTCTTGAGCAACTGAAGATCTTATGAATCACTAGGAGACCTCTTGAGGCATATTGTCTTGAATATGTGAGGGCAAATTTTGGGGTACAACAGCTGCCCCTTTTCAATCTTCTTAAACCTGAGGAGTAAGATTGGTATTCGTGTCGATCGGGATCTGAAGGTGGAAGAGGATTGAACAATAAGAACCCAAAAATTTGCACTCGCCGGTGCGCTCTATTGGTTGATCGTATTGCTTGAATGGGCTTAAAAGATGCCATTCGAAGTGTATGACAGGATGGAGATGGGCTTATAGATGCCATCCAAAGTAACTGTTGATAGGAGTATCAGAATGAGTCTAGGTTTGACTGTATCTGAGGAATATACTAGAATGAGTCTGTGTCCAACTGTATCTAGCAGACGTGCTGGGGAATGCCAGAATGATTCTTAGGCCTTGATTGTATCTATATGATGTTCTAGAATGAGTCTACGTCTTGACTGTATCTATAAGGAGATTAGAATGAGTCTTTGCCTGACTGTATCTGAGAGTCGTATTAGAATGAGTCTACGCCTGACTGTATCTGAAAAATTAGTATTAGAATGAGTCTTCGATCGACTGTATCTAAAAGATGTACTAGAATAAGTATCAGAATGAATCTGTGTCTTGATTGTATCTGCACTGTGTCTAGAAGATGTGCTGGAATAAGTATCAGAATGAATCTGTGTCTTGATTGTATCTGCACTGTGTCTAGAAGATGTACTGGAATGAGTATCAGAATGAATCTGTGTCTTGATTGTATCTGCACTGTGTCTAGAAGATGTACTGAAATGAGTCTACTCCTGACTGTATCCAAAGGAGTATCAGAATGAATCTTCGACTGATTGTATCTGAAGGATGATAAACTGTTGACAATATTTTTCCATTTGAGAACTAACCTGAAAAACCAAGTTAGTTTTATGCAATGTCATGATACATGTAATGCATTGCGTAATGATGCTCTTAAACTAAATGAGAATGTTATATGCGTTTTGTATGCGTATGCTATGATGTATTGTGAATGATGTATGGGTATGAAATGTCGCTGAAGGTAGCAGTGGCTTTGAATAGTAACATCTGATTAGGGAAAATAAATCCCTGACTGTTGCTGGGAATGGAGGAAATAAATATTCATATCCTGTTTAGAATGACTCTACTGGAGATTCATACTTTCCGTTTGGGAATATTCCGCTGGGGATCTTTGACTTCCGCTTGGGGATAGAAGTATTCTATCAGGAGAGTCGGTAGTTCGTCGTGCTTTTTATTGAAGGATTTGATTCTTATGTACCCTGACTGGGGATAAAAGAGATGGATAATCCTCCAATGCACTATCTGACCAAGTTTCGGACATGGGTGACCACTCTTCTGGGAGTAGCAACCATGGACGAAATCCTGCTGGAGGAGAGAACTCTGTCGGGTAATTTGTAGTATTGGAGAAGCAAACTCCGCTGGGGAATTGAATTTTGTATACTTCCAAGAGGGAATATTATCTGATGGGGATCAAAATTCCATAGGCTATGCTGAGGATATATCTACAATAGGTTGGGGAATGATCAAATTCCTTTATCTGTTAGAGGATCTATTGGGGAAGATGATCATGTCAGGCCGTCCGTTGGGGAGGTTTCTTTATGTACTCTACCAGGGACACAATCTCGAATAGACCTGGCTGAAGAGAGAAATTCTGTCGTGAAGGAGATGTTGGGGAAATAAACTCCGTTGGGGAACTCTCTGGAATGTGCTGTGGAAAGAATCGAACTTCTGTCTTGTTGGGCAATCCTTTGGGGATATGGGAGTGAATCGCTGGAAAGTATCCCAACTATTGCTTGAGAGTATGTTAATTCTGCTGGGGAGTATATATCTGTTGAGGATGATCTCCACTGGGGAAGCAACGCTCCTAAGGAATAAACTCTATTGGGGACGAGCTTGTGAAAATAGCTCTGTAGAGATAGTTCCATGGAGATTTCTTTGTGGGGATATTACCATGACACCGGCTCGTGGGGGTGATTCTGTTAAGATCCGTTGGATACAGGACTTGTTGGGGATTCCAACCTCTAAGAGTCTTTAGTAAATGCTGATTATGTGATAGCAAACCGGGTGGAAAAGATCACTCCGGGCTTCAACTCTACTATTTCCCCTATGTCTTCAAGTATTTCATCACTTGCTGTCGGTAGAAAATGATAAGATTGATATACGTTGTTTGAACGGAGTTGGCAATGAAAACTGGTATTGACTCGTAAGTGGATGATTCAACGGGACATAGTCGTACGCTTTAATCCCTAACTTCTGCCTGGACCACCTTTTTAGGTTTTTAGTCCACCGGGATACCCTTTCTTGCCCAAGCCGCCTTTTCAGGTTTTCGACTTGCCAGGTGTACAATTCTTTTATATATGTCCCTAATTTTTTTTCCGAACCTTTTTGGTTCACCGGGATGCCCTTATTTTTGCCTAGGCTTGTCAACCTAGCGGTCTTTTTCATGCGAAGTATTTTTTTGACTATGTCTGCGTTCACAGGGTGCGAGAAATCTTCGTTGTCCATGGTAGTAATCCTCGTAGCGTCGTCAGAAAATATCTTCTTGATTACGAATGGCTCTTTGCACGTAAGAGTTCGTTTGCCCCCGAGATCACCTGTATTTAGAACTTTCGATAGTCTCGACTTCCCCAAACAATTTCTAGGAATTATCATGACTGGATCCGAAGACATGATACTAACACCATCTGATACTATTGGCATAGACAAGTAACTCCCACAATGGCTCTTACTGAAACTCGGGATCAATGCCATGTAACAGGAGGAATTTGCTTCCAGACTGCGGTGGATCGTGTATTCCCTGGTTAATGGTTGAGGACCTTGCAACTGAACTTGATCTGATCAGATTTGAAAAGAAAGCGTTGCCCCTAGCGGAGGATGATTTGCCCCAGAATGGAAGTATTTGAAAAGAGCTGCCTCAAGAGAAATAACCGGGATGCCCCATAATAATATGCCCCTTGATTGGAAGATAATGACCATGCCCCTTGTATACATTGGCTTTTAACCAACTGAGTCAGCGCAGGAAATATTTCTGCTTTTCGATGCACCTCTGAAGCAACTTTGTCTGTCGGGAGGACTTTTGTTCATTGAATGTTCATCATGTGAACTTCTCTGCTGTCAAACACTTAGTTATATGCAAACAATGATATTCAAAATGTAACGCTTATGTCTGTCTTGAAGTTTTGAAAAAGAATTATTTAGCAAAACCATGTTTGTAAAACTGTGATGTCAACTCAAGATTTATAACAAGCCCTAAAGGCGTCAGGATACCTTTTGGTAACAGTATGCCTTCGAACTAACCATGCTTCAGCTAGGACTTTTAAAGGGTTGTAACGTGGCCTGGTTCACGGTTAAAGAAAAAAAGGATAAAGGCTCAAAGTTTATTTATACCCAACCCATTCTCCGTGATGTTCTTCAGTCCTATACTCAGTTAACTATGCATTCAGATTCCTAGAGATTTTGGAATTTTAACGCTGATGTTTGGTGATGGTTCAAAAACCGGAAGTTTATTTGAAAAGGCAGTCATTATTTTTTGTAACATTTTCTTTTGAGGGTTTGTAGTGACCTCTTTTTGACTTTGTTATCCCTAAATTTTGCCTGAACTGTTTATTTTGAGATCACAGTCAGCGGGATGTCTCAATTTTTACTAAGTCTCCTTCATAGGTTTTGACTTAGCGGGCTTTTCTTTTGATAGATATTGACTGCCTGACTTAATGATTACAGGGAACCATCACTAATTGTGTACAAAAGGTCAACTGGCATAATTGAGTTAACTGAGGGATTACCCTGCCCCAGGTTATGATTAAGGGTTTTAATTTGCATGAGAAGGAAAACTCCTACTTCTTAGGCTCGAAGGGGTTGACTAGGGATTAACTTCCTTATAACTCCACTGTTTAGGATTTGAAACAATGCCTGTACATCGTCAGCACGGTCTGTTCAAAAGCATGTCGTATGAAATTATGGTATCGTTTTCGTCATCCTCCCTCTAAAGGCTTACAGCTTTAACGAGAGTTAAATATCACAAAAGAGAAGTAAGAAGCATAGTTTAAATATAGTGAAACGAATGGATAAATTCAAGACGAACATACGCAATGCATTAATGTGAAAAAACCAAAGTTTGACATAATAGTAAGTGCTTAAGCCAACAACAGAAATTACAAATGAAAATTCAAATGATTTCAAAGCTTCCCTTCCTGAACCTGTCACTTCAGACGATATGTCTTGCAGCTTCGATATTAGATGGGCGATAGAAGAACTCAGTATGACCATCTGGTGTGAACTCGAGGACTCCTTCATCAATCAGGTCTTGGATCCTATGTTTCAATGGACCACAGTCTTCAGTATCATGACCAGGACTATTCGAATGATAAGCACATCTTGCGTTAGGTTCGTAACCAGGAGCAGGGTTGGCTGGAGCTGAGTATGAAGGCAACAGAGTTATCAAGTTCTGATTGAGCAATTGTTGCAAAGCCTGAGACAGCGGCATGTGCAACGGGGTAAACGATCATTTAGGTTTGGATTTCCAAGTACGTTGACCACCACGCTGCCTACGTTGATCTTTCTGTTGTTGAACTGGTGGTGCGACAACCCTATAAGGCCTTCTTCCTTCAATTGAAAGACTATCAGTAGTAACCTGTCTCTTTCCTTCTTACATCCTCATCTTTTTCTCAACCAAGTCAGCTTGTTTCCTTGGAGGCCGACTGATGATCTGATCCCCGACTCTGTTGTCTTGAAGTTTATTGACGAGGACTCTCAGCTCTTCTTACCCCCGAGCTAAGTTTTGGATAAGAGCCATCTGACCATACATCTGGATTCTCATCTCTGCCATCTCAGCTTGCAATTGTTCCAATTGATCATCCTTGTTGTCTTCAGGATTTTTCTTTTTCATGTCCTTAGTGAGGAGGGCTTTCAACTCTTCTTGCCCCTTGAATAGGCTCAGGATCATCTCTTGGAATTGGGTGTTCAGAGTCTGGAGATCCTTGACAGCTTGTTCTAATGCCATTTTCTGCTGAAATAAACAGTGAGGAGATGAGAAACCCATTGTGGAAACCTGTTATGATATGTATGTAAATGCATATGCAATGTTTTCAAGGATCTTTATGGAATCTGGTTTGCAACATTAGAAATTGAATTTGGTTGCAGCTTTGTCTGAAGAACTTTGACTTTTCATCTTTGAACGTCCTTCTATAAGAATCAAGCTCGCCATATCAAGTGGGTCATAGCCTCTGATTCAGGATACTGTTCTTTTGAGTTTGAAGGCATCTGGCTAGAGGAAAATAAATCCTCTTGCCCCTTGATAGAAATCTGGCTTTTGATAATCCTTCCATAATAGCACCTGCAAATTGTGCGCCATAAATCCCTAAGATCCTTGAAAAAGGTTAGTTAACATGCTATGTTATGATTGTATGTGGATGCTATGCATTAAGTAAAAGCATGAGGACAAGTAAGTCCCGCAAAGAGTTCAAGTTGTTAGAGTACAAACAAATCCTGCAAGGAATTCAAGTTGTTAGATAGTGAATACAAACAAGTCACACAAGTAGCCTTAGGTTTAAAGGCTTGCATGAAGTCCAAAGGTAAGTACCCTTCCCCACTGAGGTTTAGTTGGCTCAACCTGTCCTAGAATAGTAACCGGGTTCTAAAGGACTCATATCACGGATCTTTCTCAAAGGCTTTATTTTAGTGCGACACTCGAGTGGCCGACCAAAACATCCCGAAAGTCTGATCTCAATGAGCCTAGCCTCGAGTATCAACCAAATTCGGTCTAAATCCAAAGCCGGCCATCTCACTACCTTCTAATGGCCAAAGATGAGTTAACTAGGGTTCTAAAGACTGTGACCATCATATAAACCATATCGGTACATGCCATACAGTCTCCATGATCTATTGTCACTTACCTAAGGAATCACTAGGTCCGGGTGTAGGACCTTTCACACAAGTAACCCCAAAACAAGGCCCATTAAAAATAAAGCACATAAGTCAAACAATTTTAAGCAAGTGGTAAAGTGATCTAACTCTAAGGTAACCCCTCTTTAAAAATATTCCCCAGCAGAGTCGCCAGTTCAGTAACACGGTGGTTTGAACTGACTTTTAAAATGTTGCGGTAAGCAAGAGTCGCCACCGACTTTTATTTTATCCAATAAAGAAAGGAATAAAAGAACAGGAAAGACCTTTTTAATAGATTTTGAGTTCGGGGGGTAAGTTATACAAAAGGAAGGTACGAGCCCCTTTTGTATCCATGGTTATCCATGGGCTCTTAATTGCTTAGCTCACTTTACTTTGTTTGAAAAATAGTGTAGTGTGTGATTAGAAAATATTTTCGTAAAGACTTTAACTTTGTAATGATCCTCGTATGGATTTATACAAAGTGTTTAGCTTTGAAAAAATGTTTGCAAAGATGTGAGGTGTGAAAAGTATTTGTTTTGAGTTGTGAGCAAGCATTTAAAAGTTACTTACCCTTAATTTATAAGGTCTTTCTTGTACTTATCCTTTTCCTTGAGAGATAGTACTATCCATACCATTAGTGGGTAGGTAGTCCTATCTATTGGATGTGAAGGGACAACGAAGGGTCATCGAATGGTCATAGAAGGCAACATGTAAGGATACCTTAGCAATTCGAAGGGACTATCATCATTTTTCCGTAGGGTCATCGAGGGACAAGATCATCTTTTCGTAGGCAACTCGAACGGTCATCAAGGGACAAGATCATTTTATCGAAGGGACTTTCCGTGGGACCATGATCTTTTATCTGAGGGACTATGATGATTTCATTTGATAAGCGTCTTTGCCAAGGGTATCCTATTTATCCGAGGGACTTGACCATTTGATTTCGAAGGCAACTGAGGTGTATTACCCTAAAGGTGAGGTGTGTGAAAGTGTTTGTATTCAGGTATTTTTCTTTGGATTAGTGGGCTAAGTCCATTTTTATTCATATACATTCTTTTCACACCCTATTGTTACTAACCACACAGTTAATTGTTTTGTGGAATTTAAAATGGAAAAATAAACCCTAAGCTATTACATCATGGGGAGGGGGTACATGATTTAAACTGGGGGAGTGCAGAAATTAAAATGATGGAAATTAAATTCCTAATTATTACAAGAAAAATTAGCATCCTATACATTTTTTCTAAGGAAATTAAAGGAATGCAATAAAAAGCGAGAAAAGGTCGAGAATCGGGAGATTGAGAAGATGGAAAAGGATATAGAAGAGTATATTTTTTGGATTTTTTAAATTAAATAAGAATTAAATTTTAGTCTTTTTTTTTGTATTTTATCATTATGAAAATAAGGAAAATATATTTTATTGTATTAAAATCAATTATTAAAAAAAAAAGACTTGATTAATTTATTTTGATATTTTTTTTTTCATAAAAAAAATGGTTAATTTGATTAAAATAAAAAAAAGGAACTAAATTAAAGTTTATTTACAAAATCATTTTATTTTATGATAAAAACATATATTACATATTATATTTTTTTTGAAAATAATTAATAGGTGAAAAAAAAGCAATTGATTTTTATTTTGTTGGTTAAGAAAAATTATTAGGCTAATTATTAATTAAAAGAAAATAAAAGAAATAAAAGAAAATAAAAGAAAATAAAAGAAAAAAAAGAAAATAAGAAAAGAAAAAGAAAATGAGAGAAAATAGCAAAAAAAAACCAATCTGATGTCGCTGGGGGTCGAACCCAGGACCTCAGCTTTACCAGCTTCCTCATTCACCACTAGGTTGCGCGTCTGTTTCTGTTAAAAGATAGAAAATGAAAAAATATAAAATAAAATAAAAAGCCAAAACGCCCAGCACTGTTCATCGTCTTCTTCGTTGCACCGTGCAGAATTCGCTACCATTTTGCTACGGTTTTGCTACCATTTTGCTACGATTTCGTTCGTAGCTAAAAGACCTGCAGATTTAAAACTCATAACAATCAAAGATTTAAAAGACCAAAAGTATTCAAATCCCCTAATTCGACCCCTAGGAATCCAAATCCGTCAATATTTTTGGTTAAAACCCGTTGTAGAGGGGGTTCGAAGAACATCTTCTTCATGCCCTAGCCATGGTGAATCGTGTCTCCTGCATGAAAGCTTCACATAAAAGCATCAAAACAATTCTAATGATGCATATGAACATAAATATGTATGAAAAATGAGTTAAAACATTATGAAATCAAGAGTACGAAAATTGAAAAGAGGGAGGAGCGGCCATGGCTTGTAGTTCATGGTTCGTGTGCTTTTAACCTTCAAGGATGAGTGGGATAGCCTCCTGGGATCTCCTTGATGATGTTTGGACGTGAAAAGGTCGTGAAAATTTGCTATGAAGTGTTTTTACGATTTTTCTAGTTTGCCTCTTTTTTTTGAAAATATTTTTAGGGTTGTTTGATGTGATTTTTTCGTAGCTTTAGGTTTGGATATGGTTATGTATTTATAGGAGAGGAATTAGGTCAATAATATCATATCCAATCCATGTGTATTCATGTTTGAATATTTGATTGAAAAATCAAATGCAAACTTTCTATTTTGGCCAAAATTTGTCTTCAAAACCTTCCTTGCTTGTTTTGCACGAAATTGGACATAATCAATCATCTTAACCATTAAATATTTGATCCCAAAATAATTTTGGAACCAAAGATTTGATTTTTTATGATTTATTTTAATTAAAATTGAATTTAAATGATTAAAATTCAATATAATATAAAATAAATAATAAAAATTAGAAAATATGAGCAATGGGTCGTGAATGATCTCATATTTGAGTTTGGGTTGAAATATTATGGGCCCATTTGAAGAAAACTTGAGTTTTGGCCTTTTTTTTGTTTCATACACCTCCTCAAAATTGCCCAACTTTGACTAAGCATAACTCCTTCAATTTTTAGCTTCTTAATGTAAACTAATACTTTTTAGAAACCTCAAGATGTCCTCTAACCAACCCTTTTGGTCCCATGTCAATTTGAACTTCCATGTACAAGTTATGAGCTTTTGAAAAAGGTTGACTTTTGTTGACTTTCAAAATGACCTATAATGTCTTGGCTCATATCTCCCGAATGAAGCATTTATGGACTTGGCTTGTGAGACACAAAGTTGTATGGAATTAAATTTCCTTCAAGATGGGCTTTGGTTGAGGAATTTTTTATGAAGTATGTGGAAGTTGGGCCTGGTCAAAGTACAGTTGACTTTTCCTACAAAAACCCTAATTTAGTAACTCCCGATTCTTGATGATTCTGAGGTTTCCTTGATGAATCATAATCAACCCTTGATCAAATGATGAATTTCACCCCATAATCTTGATGTTGACCACAAATCTTGAGGTTTGACTTTGTGTTGACCACAGTTGACCTTTTGACCAAGTTAACTGATTTTTGACTGTCTGAGCATCTGATTGACCAAACTTGTAAGGAAAGTATTGAAACTTGTTATGAGGATTCTTTGAAGTGTATGGGACACCATGAAGTCCTTTTGAAGCTTTAGAAGTCCAATCTACTTTGAGAAGTACACAACCCTAGTTGGATTTATTGCTTAGGAGGAGGCTTTGTCTGATGAAACTTTTGAGTACTCTTGAGCAACTGAAGATCTTATGAATCACTAGGAAACCTCTTGAGGCATATTGTCTTGAATATGTGAGGGCAAATTTTGGGGTACAACAATCATTATGACAAACCAACTCAACGTGATCAAAGTGAGTCATAACAAACCTGCAAATACCAAGCATTGAGTCAAAAGGAATCACACTTGGAATTTATGAGTTTTGTCACATTATGTTGAATTCAAAGGATGTATTTATGTACAATAGTGCACTTTCAACAAATCCACTCTCATCAGTCAAGGTTCATGCATAAACAACAATAAAAACATTTGAGGAATGTGGAATTGGTCAAAAGTTGGCTATGCTACTTAGAGAACTATGGTACCTTGCATGAGAAGTAAGCACACCTTGCCAAAATGCATTTAGTGAGCTCTTATCCATTGATGCAGCACTATTCCACCAAGACAAACTCACTCACCTATAAATAGAGCTCCTTGTTGATCATTCAGGGTACACCAAAGCAGCTTACAACATAGATTTCTCTCATTTCCTTCTTAAGCACAAAAACTCCATTTTCTTGAGAAATCACTATCGGGTTTTGAGTTGGAGACCAATGCAACTCAAACCAATGATTCACACACCTCATATGAAACATATAGGAGTGATCTAAACACTTACATTCAATCTGTAACATCAAAATCTTCAAGTCACCATCCTTTTGCTCAACTTTACCTCAAAGTTGCAGATTGAGTTGTGTCAAGTGATTCAGAAGGTTTCAATCCAGTATCAACATTGGAACACCATCCTTGAGGGTCAAGGAAGCTATCCAGATCATTAGAAAACTTTTGTAACACCTCTACAAGAGAATTTGATTCTCACTTGCAAGGTTAGTTTCCTCAAAACTGAACTCAATGAATCATGCATCATAAACATGTTTTCAAGTTACCATTGTATTTCTGGATGTTCATAGATCATTTTCCCTCAGTCAATTGTTATTTATCTCGTGTGTATAAGATTTCATTTAGTTCTTGCATTATTTAGGGTTTATCTGGTTATGTCGTGATATCTTTTTTTACACTTAATTTAAACAAAATTGAAAAGAACCATCATGTTACTTGTTAAAAAACACATAAGTTTCATGTTTACATCTTATAAAATGGTTGAGAAACGAGGGAGATAGCTTGCTTCACGCAAGTCTGATGGTTGCCCAAGGAAGAAGATGGCCATGGCGCCATTTTCAGGTTTTTTTGAACCAAACATATTATATATTATTTCATTGCCACTATATATTTGAATTGGCATTGCGCCCCAGTGGTTGATCAGCTGGTTTTGTGTGTGTAGCGAGCAAATGGTCTGGGGTTCAAATCCCCCTCGCCCCAGACCTTTTGGTTTTATTTTTTTTAAATCATTTTCAAAAGGATTTTTCATATATTATCTACTATTTCCATTCTCTATCAGCCAACGCACTTGGCTCAGATGGTAAAATTTTAAACATTCCACCACAAGGGCGTGAGTTTAAGCCTGGGGAGGACAATTTCATATTTTTTGCCACTTGTTTTCTTTCATTTTCTTCACAATCTTTTAATAACTTCCAAAATTAATTTCTCTCTCAATTTTAATTATTTTTTATTGGTTCTTTTTTTTTTTAAATTCCCAAAAATGTTAAAATATTTTATTCTACAACAATTTCACAAAAATATTATTTATTTCATATATTTGGCATTTTTTGTAAAGAATTCTTTTTTAATTTTTTTAAACATTTTAAATGAATTCTTTTTCTTTATTTCTTTTATTCAAATGATTTTCAAATCATTATATGAATGAAACATCATTTTTCAAATATTTATCCAAGATCACAACTTGTTTTTCACACATGTTTGATAACTTTGATCATTTTAATTGAATTTTATTCAATTAAAATACATTTTTAAAATCAAGTTAGGGTTTTGATTATTTTTCACCCTTACAAATCTTTTTCAAAACACTTTGGGCCTCTAATAGAGTGTAAGACCCATCCCTTGTCACATAAATAAAATTTGGGCCTCAGTCGTTGTATAAGTCCCACTGTGTTTTCTAAAACCGCGGCGCAATCGTCGCCTTTTAAACAAAATCATTTTGGGCCTCCCTTGTGTTGTAAGTCCCATTTTTCTTCTTTTTTTAAAACATTCTTGGGCCTCTAATATAGTGTAAGACCCACCCCTTTGTAAATAAAAACCTATTTGGGCCTCAGTCATTGTATAAGTCCCGATACGATTTCAAAAATCTCGGCGCGATCGCCGCTTTCAAAACAAAAATCATATGGGCCTCTCTTTGAGTTGTAAGCCCCATCTATTGTATAAAAATAAACTTTTGGCCTCTAATAGAGTGTAAAACCCAACCTCTTTTGTAAATAAAATTTTTGGGCCTCAGTCATTGTATAAGTCCCGATACAATTTTCAGAAGAACGGTGCGATCACTGTTATTTCTGGGCCTCTCCTTGAGTATAAGCCTCAATCTTCTTTCAAAATAACTTCCCTTTTGATTTAGATTCAAATTCATAGTTTTTATCAAAACTTTCTTTAATTTCTTGAATAACTAACCATACAACTGTAGTACTGGAAGCTTGCTCATCTGTAAGTTCTATCAGCTTTCTTTTACATACTTGTATATATTTCATCTGTATATATATATATATATATATATATATATATATATGCCTGTATATTATCTTGCTTAGAGTTTTCCCCGGCAACTAGGTCTAGGATTAGATCAAACCAGTGGTCACTCTTTCAACACAGTCAAAAATAGTTCCCCATAGGAAATTCCAGATACAGTCTTGCCTCCTCTTGAGCTTATACAATATGGAACAGAGAAAGGCATTATTCTCGGTGAAACTTTTCTCAAGACTGTCACTACTAGAAATCTGTTCAAGAAATTCATTTCCCCAGAGAGTATTAATTCCCGGTGAAACCTCTCTTGAATTTCTTCAAACCCTAGAACTGTTCACTAAAGAAAGGATTATTCCCGGTGAAACCTTTCTTGAACTTTTCTTTGGTTTAGACCCACATGCTTCCTAAAAGCATCCCCAGCCTCCTCTTGGGCTTTGTACAAGGACCCTCAGGCTTCTTAGAAGTTCTCATGCCTCCTCTTGGGCTTAATACATGGACCCAAAGACCTCTTACAGGTATAGGACAGAACTTAGTCATCCTTTGATAGTTCAATCTTCCAGAGAGTCAGAATCTCAAAACATCAGAATAATTTAGGGTTGATTCTCATCCCTTAAAATACCAGCCTCCTCTTGGGCATCATACAAAGATAAACCTTCTCATGCTAGTAGACTTGGACAGTCTCATCTCCTTTTGGATCTCAAAGAAACCCTCAAGTTTCTTAAAAACACAGGAAAAACCCTGATCATTTCATCAATCATCAACAGAGTTAAAACCTCTATAATTTTTAAAACTCAATTTTTAAACTCTCATTCTAAATTTCCCCAGCTAGGGTCAAGTTATTCCCAGTAAGACCCTCAGAAAAATCAGAACCTCAAGGCATCTGATATTTCCACTCTTCTGTAATCCTCAACAAGAGTTGATTCCTCAATTTGGACCTGTCTTTGGATCTAAATCCTCAGCAGAAGTTAGCCTCCTCTTAGGCTTTATATAAGAATTCCCCAACCATCCTCCTCTTAGGCTTTGTATAATGATCATCCCTCAGCACCTTTTAGCCTCAATCTTGGGCTTGTACAAGACACCCATAAACATTCTTCAGCTAAGTTAGTTAACCCTTTTTAGCCTGAATCTTTGGGCTTTGTACAAGTCACATATGGAACCTCCCCAGTGGAGTCAATCCTCTTTTAGCCTCAATCTTGGGCTTTGTACAAGACATATAAAACCTCTCCCCAGTGGAGTCAATCCCTTTTAGCCTCAATCTTGGGCTTTGTACAAGACAGATAAAATATTTCCCCGGAAGAGTCAATTCCTTCCAGCCTCCTCTTAGGCTTTGTATAATGATCTTCCCAAAAGAGCCAATCTCTTTTCATCCTCAACCTTGGGCTTTGTACAAGACAGATATAAAATTCCCTAATAGAGTCAACCTTTTAGCTTCAACCTTGGGCTTTGATCAAGGCACACAAAAATTAACATCCCCTCAGAGGAAATCAAAAATCTCTTTGTAGGAAGACATTTCTCTGTACATCACACATCAAAATAGACAATCAAACAAACCCTAATCCCAGATAACTATTGTAAGTGGCACACTTGTTGAAAATCCAAGCAGTAGTCCCTCTTTATCCTGGTAAATTTCCTCATTCATCTAATTTCTGTAAGTGGCAAGCCTCTGGATTATTTACATCCAAGACAATGTCCCTCTCTTAGTATGAAAGATTCCTAAGGAAAAATGGCATTGCTCAACACTGAGTTAAAGTTTTCTCCTTCAAGACAAATCCCTTATAAAGGAAATTATGGCATTGCTAGATTCCATACATTCCAGTTAAAGTAATTCTCCTTTATAATCAGTCACCCAACAACTGTGATAAACAGATGATATATCTCCCTTAGAGAGGACAAATTCTCTCTCAGTCAAACCTTTTAGCTTCAATCTTGGGTTTTGAACAAGACACCAAAACATCTCTTTCCTCCCATAGTATAGGAGGAACTACGATTGCTCTGATTTCCCTGTTTTCTTTAACGGGAATATGTAGGCATAAGATTGCGAAATCTTAGCGAGCACACATATCAAAAATCTTAGGTCCAGTACCTTACCAAAAACATCGGAAAACCCGAAAACATAAAAAATACTCTCTCTCAAACATTCCCAAAGGATAAACTTTCCCATTTCATGACAGATAAACACCAGTAAGTAGATAACAGTAGAATTTGCTAAAAGGTCTATGGATAACCATATATAGGATGGGTAATTGACAACTCCCCATTGTATAACCTGACCCCGGACCCCCCAATCTCTTAAGCATTTGTTAGAGAAAACATTTGCGTGCAAGGTTAGTTTTAGATAGCTTCCCTTTCCTTTCCAGCTTCATAGGATAAATAAGAAATCAAAAAGTAGCACCCAATTCCAACCAATGGCGATAAGGTGGTCGCGTCACCGACAAAAATCGCACGCTACAGAAAAAATATCGACTCTGCTAGGGAGCCAAACTAGGATTAGAATTCCTAAGAGGTCTAGGTTGTTTAGCATTTTATATACTATATATATATATATATATATATATATATATATATATATATATATATATATATATATATATATATATACTGTTATTCCTACTTGATATCCGTGTTTATTTTTCTGTCAATGGGAATGCGATTGATACACATGTGGAAAGTTTGAGATAACATTAAGATAAGGGGTGGCACAGACGGGAGAACTTATAGGGAGTGAATCCCGAATAAGCGATCCTAGTAGCCCACCAAATCAAGCGAGGTACCCGTGTGGATACTTAATGTTGAACGACTGATTATCGTGAAAGCATAGTTTTCCCAGTGCGGCACCCGTGACCCTGAGGATTTAGTAGACATTAACCATATGACATTTGGTAGTGCGGTGACTATCGGGGATAGTTGATACGCGATACTACACTCAAATGAGATCTACCCTAGGATATTACAGCTCGTTCGAGTGAATCAGCTTGATGTTGATATCCCTAGGGGGGTCAATGATTTTGGGAATCTTAGAACTCGTTCTACAGTACAAAAATTGACCAGAATAGTACAACCTTTGGGGATGGTGTAGCGAGCGATTTTGGACGCGGTTCTTAAGCGCTGGTCGCTCTCTGCGGTTTGAGCTTTGACTACAGGTCGATTCATTTTTTATCCTATTGTGAGCTGAATAAGGAAGGGAAATAGATGTCTCCAATTAACCCTGCTTGCATACTGAGTTTAAACAGCGGTCTGTTAGGTTACGAATGCTATCAATGTGGGGGGGCATGGTACTGGTTATTTGTATTTTCGCCAATACGGTTTTCTTTCTTTCTAGGACTTTCTAGCGGGGAACAAGGATTAGGATGTTAGGACTGATGCTTTTGAATTACTGCTTTTGATTGATGGAGATACGGGATTTGGATTTTTTGTTGATTGCGCTCGCTAAGATCTTTTCTTTCGATCTTATGCCTACGTATTCCCGTTTACCGAAACAGGGAAATCAGAGCGTTCGTAGTTCCTCCTATTCTATGGGAGGAAATGGGTGTTTTGGTGTCTTGTTCAAAGCCCAAGACGTGAAGCGAAAGGTGGTTTGTATCTTGTTCAAAGCCCAAGATGTGAAGCTGAAAAGTCTATTTGTGTCTTGTTCAAAGCCCAAGACGTGAAGCTGAAAGACCTCGGCTTTAGAGAGAATTTGTCATCTCTAAAGAGGGGAGAAGGAGAATTACTTTAACTGGGATACGCGGATCCGAGCAATGCCATAATTTCTGAAGAAAGGGTTTTAACCTGAAGGAGAAGACTTTAACTCAGTGTAGAGCAATACTATCTTTCCTTAGGAATTTCTCATGCTAAAATAGGGACAGTGGCATGGATGTAGATGATCCAGAGGCTTGCCGCTTACAGCGATTAGATGAAGGGAAAGGAGTTATTGATGTTTGTGTACTGTGAACGAGGCACAACTTTGATGCTAAAAGGTTGATTGGATCAACCAGTGGTTTTCTTATACAAAGCCTAAGAGGAGGCTAATTTCCGCTAGGAAAATCATTATACAAAGCCTAAGAGGAGGCTATTTTGTGTCCCGTACAAAGCACGAGATGGAGGCTAAAAATGTTTGACTCAACAAGAGAGTCTTTGTATCTCGTACGAAGCCCGAGATGGAGGCGAAAGGGGTAATTGACTCAACGAGGGAGTCTCTTATGTGTCTCGTATAAAGCCCGAGAGAGAGGCTAAACGTTGTTTGACTCCCCTGGGGAGAATTTTGGTATCTCGTACAAAGCCCGAGATGGAGGCTATTGTAACTGTTTCAGTTGAGTGACAGATCCAATATACTGATTTTAAAAGAGAAAATCAGTTCTTATATAAGCAACACTGTACTCAGGGATTTGATTTGAGGATCAGGGATATCTCCTTCTCTTTGAGGAAACGGGAAATCCAAAGGGTATTGAGACTGTCCGAGTGTGCGGGTTTCCTTCCTATTTTTGAAGAGTACTTGAGAATGTCTTTGAGACTCAAGGAAGTTGGAGTGTCCGTGTCTAGAGTTTTATCTTTTGTACTATGCTTTGAGAAACAGTAGTAGACTCTATGAAAGGACTGTTCTATGCAGATGACTAAGTTCTGTTCCTATACCTCTAGGAGGTCGTCGGGACAATTTGTACGAATCCCAAGAGGAGGCTGGAAACTTTTAAGAAGCCGACGGGTCCTTGTACGAAGCCCGAGAGGAGGCTATCATTCTCGGAGGAAGAGATCATTATACGAAGCCTAAGAGGAGGCTGTGAATACTTCTAAGAAGCCGTAGGGTCCTTGAATAATGCCCAAGAGGAGGCGGGGTTGCTTTTAGGAAGCCTGTGGGTCCTTGAACAATGCCCAAGAGGAGGCCGATGCTTTTAAGAAGCCCGTGGGTCTATCATCTCCTTTCCATTAGGAGAGATAACTCTTTTAAAGATAAAAACCACTGGTAAACGTGCGAGGTTTACTATCCAGCGACTTTTAGCTTTTAAAGAGGGTTCCTTAGTTAAGGTCCAAGATTATGACCGTAGTGGGTACCCAAACCCCGAGACATTCAAGGCAAACTATCCACAAGGAATAGATCAAGTCAGGAAAGTTCGAGAATTTGGAAGAAACTCAAAGATGCCATTCACGGAGAATACATTCATCTTGGGGAGTAGAGCTTTCTGACGATTCCTAAGGAGGACAGCCGAAGAGAAGACTGTATCTGGTGCTCCTATTGGGGATCTAGGCGTCTATTTCTACGAATAAATGAAACGGCGTCACCTAGTTCTAGACGTAGTTGCCGGGGAAACTCGAAATATCTATACTATTATTACACAGTAGATATGAGTTTATGAAAGGAGACTTACAGTGAGCAGCCCCACAATACAGTTTATAATATGAAAACAGTAAACGAAAGCGATAACCACTTACTCGGTTGGAGTGCTTCCATGTTGTTTAGTTAGTTGTTCAACAAAGAAAGATTGAAAACAACAGTATATTCAAAATCAAAGGAGAAAGTGCTTTGAAAAAGAAAGATTTGGGGCTTACAGCTCAAGGAGAGGCCCAGGGTTTTATCAGTGAGCGCACTGTTTGACTTTGTACAGAGGGACTTATACAAGTGACTGGGGCCCAAAATGGTTTTCTGTACAAAGGGATGGGTCTTACACTCTCTCAAGAGGCCCAAAAAGGTTTAAAGGAAAAAGAGTGGGGCTTATAACACGAGGGTAGGCCCAAATGATTTTTCGTTTAAAAATGGCGATCGCGCCGAGGTTTTCTTCTAACGCGGAGGGACTTATACAATAAGTGAGGCCCAAGATTTTGGTTAAAAGGGGATTGGGTCTTACACTCTAATAGAGGCCCAAAGTGTTTTGAACGGGTCTTATAGCTCAAGGAGAGGCCCAAGGGTTATTTTGAAAAGGCGACGATCGCGCCGTTTACTTGTACGGAGGGACTTATACAATGAATGAGGCCCAAAAAGTTTTTGTACAAGGGGGGATGGGTCTTACACTCTCTCAAGAGGCCCAAGGTGTTTTGAAAATGATTTATGAGGGTTGAATTAATCCAAAACCCTAATTTGTTTTCAAAATGTATTTAATTGAATAAAAATTCATTTAAAATGATCAAAAATTGTTTAACACATGGAAAACAAATTGTGATCTTGGATTAATGCTTCAAAAATTAAGTATTGACCTACAAAATAATTAGAAAGCATTAAAAGTTGCAAAATCAAAGTAGAAAAAATATTTAAAATGCCAAAAACAATCAAAATATTAATTCTTTACAAAAATATCAATTATATGAAATAAATAATATTTTTGGGATTTTTTGATAAAATAAAATATTTTAACATTTTTGTGAATTATTAAAAAAAGAATCAACTCAAAATCATTAAAACTCAGAGAGAAATTAATTTTTGAATCAATTAAAGAAAAATCACAAAATTCAAATATTTGAAAATTCAAAAAAGGCGCCAAGAACAGCTGAAGAACACGCGCGTGTTCTGGGTTTGGCTGATTTGCATTTTCTATCCAATCTCCCTGAATACTTGATTATAACATGCAATCCACATATCATTATGCTCGTCTCAACCTCACGATCATGTCTATGTCCATTAATTTCATTTAAATTAAACATACAACAAGAAATCACGAAGAGACCTCAAGAACCCTAATTTCTGCATGAAGGCTAGGATTTTTGATACACGATTCAAACAATGCAATTAATTGAGGGAAAACATTCCATGCATGATTATGAACATATGGCCAAATTATTGTGCGAGGAAATATGCATAGATTGAGAGATGACCAAGCATGTGCTTACCTCTAGGCCGTGACAGCAAGTTCAAAGTGATTTTTGATCTGGAGGTGTTACAGATGAGTTGTGATGATCTGAACAGCTTCCCTACACCCTATGGATTGTGTTTGGATGGTTGGACTTGATTGAAATTGGCTGGATCATTTTGTGGTACCTCAGCTTCACTTTGGTTAAAACCTTGAGCAACCAGCTGGTGATTTTGTGAAATTGATGTTTCAGAAGTAATCTAAGTGTTTGATCAGCTCATATGTGATGTATGTGAGGTGTCTGAGTGATTTGTTTGATGGGAATTGCTCTCAAACTCAAAACCCGATAGTGACTTGCCTTAGAAGGCAAAATTGGAGTGAAAGAAGAGATTTTGAGGAAAGCATCTGTTAGATGGCTTTGGTGTACTCAAACTGACCACAATTGAGCTCTATTTATAGTAGAGCAAGTTTGTTTTGGGATCCACAGTGAATGGCAACTGCAGCAGGTGTTTCCTCAATGTTGGCCAATGGATATGCAAGTCTCCTCTAGCCATTAACTAGAGGTTAGGGCACAGAGCTATGGTCCCCTTGGTCTTGGATAAGTCTTGACTGATTTCAGATGAGAATGGCTCAGTCCATGCCACCTTGATGGTTCCATTGAATGCCTCATTCCAAATTTGAAGTCTTGTCCCTATTTTGGCCATTCTAGGTTCAACATGCTATTTCTTGTTCCATGGACTTTGGAGGCTTGGCTCAGTGATTGTCCCCTTTAGATTCAATCCTCTGAGGTGTCCAAGTGAATAGGAGCAATTGAATTTGGCTGATTTTGGCAAATCGACCAAAGTTGCAAATTCTGCCTTGCCTTGACAGATTTTAGCAAGGCAACTTGCCAATGTCATATCTCATGGTGTAAGTTGAATTTGGCAATGTTCTTGGCCATTTTGGAAAGCTCTTACATGATACAACAACTGTTTGAACAAGTTTGGTTTTGATCTCTTTTGATTCCAAGTGAAAAATCCCCCTACATTTGGCAAAAAGTGAGGCAGAATCTGACTTAGTGAAAATTTCACTAAGTGTTGGAAAAAGTGACATTTTCACTTTTCAACCACTTTGATCACTCCATAACTCAAAATCCTTAATGAATTGGAATGACTTGTAGTTGAAGTTTTTGTAGGTGATAATGAGGGATACAAATCCATCTTTGGATGAGAAAAAATGGCCTTGTGGTTTAGGAGTTATGGTCCTTCAAAGTTGGTACCCTTGCCACTTTATTTTTTAACTTAGAAAAATTTCTAAGTTTTATGGTTACCCCTTTTACAAGTTATCTCACTTTTCTTGATTTTTCTTGATGAATGATGATTCAAATCATACATTAACATCATTTTAGGGTTAAAAATCCATTTTGGTGAAAAATCTCAAAAAGTCAAAGTTGACTTTTGTGCACAGTTGACTTTTTATCAGATGAATTCCAAACTGTGCAATTCTTCAGGAAATCATGTCCTTGACCTAAATCAAACTTGATGGACATGTTCCATGGGTGTCATAGGGTATATCCAATCATGTATTAGGGTTTGGGAGCATGTCTTGGTCAAAAGTCAAAGTTACAGTTGACTTTTCCCTTAAAATCCTAATTGTGGTGCAGATGGAATTGAGACTTGTTGCTCAAGCTTCTTGGATTAATCCATTGTTCCAAATGGATCAATATAGTTCATTAGAGACCCTCAAACCCTCTCTTGAGGTCTTGGCTCATGATTTGTCCCAAAAGTCAACTTAGGGGTGAATTAGGTCAAGAAACCCTAATTCCTGATTTTTGATGAATGCATCCCTTGAGGCAAAATTGACTTGATGAATGGGTTCATGAGGTTCCATGAAGTATATTAGGTTATGTTTTGGATCAATGGCTTGTGCCCAGATGAAACTTTTCATCTGGAGGCCCTGGGTGATCAAAACCCTAATTTGGTGACACTGGCGATCCTGAGGCTTGATCCACCTAGAAGGGAGCAACCTTGTGCTTAATCCTTGAAGTGGGAGTCCTTTTGATCCTTTGAGGATGTTTGAGAGATTAGACAAGTTGAAAATCAAGTCATTTCTTGATTAAGTCTTTGTCTAAAGCTCAGAGAGGGCTTGAAACCCTAATTTTGATTGCAGTCAATGCTCACCCATCTTTGGGGAGACTGATGAAGCATAAAGGCACATCCATATTATGGTGATGATTTGCACAATGATGGGAAACTTTAGTGGTTAAAATTTGGGGTATTACAGATGCCCCTATTTAATCTTCTTGGACCCGAAGGTGTGAATGACGAAGGGATTCGGGCATTCGGGGTGCAAGAGGATTAAATATCGGAATATCCTAAATTTTGATGGTGGTTATGAATGGTAGCTTACGCATTCATCTTCTTTAGCTAAGCGATGATGCTTAGAAAAGGTAAACTTCCCCTCGATCCTGGTCTTCAGCCAAGGAGCTGGTCTCAGTTTTCTTTTGTCAACTCCCCTCGTTCTTGGTTTCCTACCAAGGAACTGGTCTTAGTTTCTGATTTAAACTTCCCCTCGATCCTGGTTTCCTACCAAGGAACTGGTCTTAGTTTCTGATTTAAACTTCCCCTCGATCCTGGTTTCCTACCAAGGAACTGGTCTTAGTTTCTTTTGTCAATAAACTTTACTGACAAGGGACGCTATGCGTAGCGATTTTCCTCAAACTTCTCGCCGAATTTTCCTGGAGAGATGCCATTTGAGTGGAAAAAGTTTTGATGTCAGACTTGCTGGGGAACCCATTCGTCTGAATGGTAGAGGTACACAAACTTCTCTATTTTGGAGACGCCATTTGTCGATTCTACTGGGGAAAGCGAGTCTCTTGAGAGACTGTTTTCGTTTGGGGTTACATCATACTTTTCTCGGGATCTTCCCGGAGAAATTCCATATGATGGGATCCAATTTTGAGGTGCCAATGACCTTCTCATCAGTGGTTTTTCGGAGCAAAACTGGCGTGCTGCCTAATCTCTGATCATGAGGCTTTCTCTGTGGATTTTCCTTAATCCGGGAAAGCAAGGATATCATCTTCAATGGCGAAGAGTGATGTTTATTGAAAGTTTTCTCTGGCTTTTCAGAGGTTCAAGTTATCAAAGTGGTCAAGGACCAACTTCTTTCCAGAATTAAACTGGAAGCGAGGTTGTTCAGACACAGTATTTCCTGACGAGGCAAGAACTGACAACTCGATTGAGAGGACTTCTACCACTAGGGGACAAGACCGACTAGAGTGATAGTGATGCAATATGAAATGTGAATGCAAATAAAAAATGCATGATGTATGTATGTATATGCTGACAAAACAGACGCGACATACAGACTAATGGATGAACACAATTGGATACTCGGCCATCGCGGGGCGAAGAAGTACCGTTGATTCAAAATAGCAATTCCACCTTGCCTAGAAGAGACAGTCCCGTTGAGAGCTATGTTGATCGGGCTTAGGAGATGAGAACTCGGCCGAGGATGTCAGACGAAACATGGTCTCTGACATTATTGATCCTTCATTCAGGAATACTGGTCTAGAAGGAGTACCTTGATTCTGCACTTTGAAGTTCGCTTACTTTGGGAGAAGCGATCGATGTTCTTCTGATGTTCAACAGTCAAAAGAAATGCCATCTTTAATTTAAAAGCAGAAAAAGTTTTACAAGTAAATTTATTTTTTTGTTTTATTTCAAGAATCGCTGATTAAGTTTAAACAACATCATTCTGTAAAGCTAAAACAAGTAAAGAATTACAAACACAAGCACAAGGGCTCAAATTTTATTGATAAGATGGAGATCAGCCAAACGCGTGATTCCAAAGAGTATATACAAAGTTAGAAAATGGTAATTTACAGGGAAAAGGGCTACGTTGAAACATAACGACCACTATCCTTCTACCAACTTTGAGTTCGGGACATCCTGAGCTTCTGTCGAAGATGACCTTTGACTGGAGATTTCCTCCGATGGATGATGCAACTGTTGTTGCTGCTGAGGGACTTGCCTCTGTTGAACATAGTTACTTGCCATTATCCCTAACTTTTGCCTGGATTGTACTATGAGATTTCCAATCCATCGGGATGATTTTTTTCATGTCTCTAACTTTTGCCTGGACCGCCCTTTCGGGTTTTCAATCCACCGAGACGTTTTTTTTTTTTTAGTTTTAGGCGAAGTATTTCTTGACTACATCAGCATTCGTGGGGTAGGCAAATTCCTCTCCATCCATGGTTGCAAGTCTCAAGGCGCCGCCTGAGAAAGCTTTCGTGACCACATAGGGGCCATCATAATTTGGGGTCCATTTGCCCCGAGAATCAGTGAGAAATGATTGTATCTTCTTGAGCACGAGGTCTCCTTTTCTGAAGGCACGAGGTCGGACCTTTTTGTCAAACGCCCTTTTCATTCTCTGTTGGTACAACTGACCGTGGCATAGTGCCGTGATTCGCTTCTCTTCGATCAGGTTCAGTTCGTCGTGTCGATTTTGACACCATTTAGCTTCGGTAAGTTTAGCTTCCATCAATACCCGGATTGATGGGATCTCTACTTCTATAGGGAGCACTGCTTCCATGCCATATACTAGAGAGAAAGGGGTTGCCCCTGTTGAAGTGCGGACAGATGTTCGATAACCGTGAAGAGCAAAGGGTAGCATTTCGTGCCAATCTTTATAGGTTACAACCATCTTTTGAACAATCTTCTTGATGTTCTTGTTAGCCGCTTCTACTGCTCCGTTCATCTTGGGTCGGTAGGGAGATGAGTTATGGTGTTCGATCTTGAACTCTGCACACAACTCTTTCATCATCTTATTGTTCAAGTTAGATCCATTATCAGTAATGATCTCGCTTGGAACACCATAACGGCAGATGATATTGTTTTTGATAAATCGGACCACCACTTGTCGGGTTACATTGGCGAATGACGCTGCTTCGACCCACTTGGTGAAATAGTTCATGGCTACAAGGATGAACCGATGTCCGTTTGAAGCCTTGGGCTCAATCATGCCAATCATGTCGATTCCCCATATGGAAAAAGGCCACGAGGAAGAAAGAACTTTGAGATGTGATGGCGGTACATGAATTTTGTCGGAGTATATCTGACACTTGTGACACCTCCTCATGTACTTGTAGCAGTCGGATTCCATGGTCAACCAATAGTACCCTGCTCTTAGGATTTTTCTCGCCATTGTGTGTCCATTGGCATGAGTGCCAAAGGATCCTTCATGAATTTCTTTCATGAGCATGTCTGCTTCTGGTCTGTCGACACATCGGAGCAGAACCATGTCAAAATTTCTCTTATAAAGAGTGTCACCGCTCAGGAAGAAGTTTCCAACCAATCTTCTGAGGGTTTTCCTGTCTTTTCTGAGTGCCCCAGATGGGTACTCTTTTTTCTGAAGGAAGCATTTAATATCGTGATACCAAGGTCTGTCGTCTATGACTGCTTCAATCGCGAAGATGTAAGCGGGCCGTTCAAGGCGCATGATGTCGATCTTAGGTATGTCATTCCATCGACCTACACTAATCATGGAAGAGAGAGTGGCTAATGCGTCAGCCGTGTGATTCTCATCACGAGGGATGTGATGAAAGTCGACTCTATTGAAGAAGGGTAACAACCTTCTTGCATAGTCTTTGTAAGGAATCAATCCTGATTGGTATGTGTTCCAATCTCCTTTTATCTGGTTAATAGCCAAGGCTGAGTCGCCGTATACGTCCAAGTTTTTTATCCTTAAATCAATCGCTTCTTCGAGACCCATGATACATGCTTCGTATTCGGCCTCGTTGTTCGTACATTTGAACGTAAGTCTGGCAGTGAAAGGAATGTGGGAACCCTGAGGGGTAACAATGATTTCCCCAATTCCGTTTCCATAATGATTGACTGCTCTGTCAAAGATAAGTCCCCACTGGGAACCTGGTTCTGGCCCTTCACTGGGTAGCGGTTCATCGCAATCTTTCATCTTTAGATACATGACATCTTCGTCTGGGAAGTCAAACCCGATTGATTCTTGATCGCCAATCGGTTGATGAGCCAAATGATCGGCTAAAATACTTCCTTTAACGGCTTTCTGAGCATGGTACTCTATGTCATATTCTGATAGTAACATCTGCCAACGGGCAATCCTTCCCGTGAGAGCAGGTTTTTCGAAAACGTACTTGATTGGATCCATTTCGGAGACCAACCAAGTAGTATGACGAATCATGTACTGGCGAAGACGTTTGGCTGCCCAAGCCAAAGCGCAACAAGTTTACTCAAGCATTATGTACCGAGTCTCGCAGTCGGTGACTTTCTTGCTTAGATAGTAAATGGCAGACTCTTTCCGTTTAGTCTCGTCTTGTTGGCCAAGTACACATCCCATTGAGTCCTCTAGGACTGTGAGGTAAATGATCAGTGGTCTTCCTTCCACTGGAGGTGATAGAATCGGAGGATTCAACAGATATTCCTTGATACTGTCGAAGGCGGTTTGGCAATCATCTGACCAAACGCAATCCTGATTCTTTTTGAGTAATTTGAAAATCGGCGCACACGTCGCGGTCATAAGGAATATGAATCTGGAGATGTAGTTCAAACGTCCCAGGAATCCTCTGACTTGTTTTTCAGTTTTTGGAGAAGGCATTTCTTGAATGGCCTTGACCTTGTCAGGATCAACTTCAATCCCTTTCTGGCTGACGATGAACCCTAGTAGTTTCCCTGAACGGACACCGAAGGTGCACTTGTTAGGATTCAAGCGGAGCTTGAATTTTCTTAGACGTTCGAACAATTTTGACAGATGTTCAACGTGCTCATCCTCTGTTCTTGATTTTGCAATCATATCATCGACATACACTTCGATTTCCTTGTGTATCATGTCATGAAACAGAGTAGTCATGGCCCTTTGATACGTTGCCCCGGCGTTCTTCAAACCGAACGGCATTACCTTATAACAAAAGGTACCCCATGGGGTAATGAACGAAGTTTTCTCCATGTCTTTCGGCGCCATTTTGATCTGGTTATAGCCCGAGAATCCATCCATGAAGGAGAATACTTTGAACTTTGCTGTGCTGTCAACCAACATGTCAATGTGTGGTAAAGGAAAGTCGTCATTTGGACTTGCCCTGTTCAGATCTCTGTAATCGACACACATTCTAACCTTTCCATCCTTTTTGGGAACAGGTACGATGTTGGCTAACCATTGAGGATATTCAGATGTAGCAAGGAAACCCGCGTCAATCTGTTTCTGTACCTCCTCTTTGATTTTGATGGCCATGTCCAGGTGAGTCCGTCTCAACCTTTGCTTTACTGGAGGACATTCCGATCTTAACGGTAAGTGATGTTCCACGATGCTGGTATCCAACCCTGGCATATCCTGATATGACCAAGCGAATACATCGGGGAATTCTTTGAGAAGCTTTATCAGATCTTCTCTGGCAGTTGGACTGAGCAGTGCTCCGATCCTGATTTCTTTTCTCTCTTTTTCTGAACCCAAGTTTACCGTTTCCAATGGCTCTTTGTGAGGTTCAATGGACCTTTCCTCTTGTCCGAGTAGTCGGGAGATCTCTTCTGGAATTTCGTCGTCAACTTCTTCTTCAGCCTCGAATACCGGGAACTCAAAGTTGGGAGAAGGCATCGGATCGTATGTTTCAATGGGGTTTAAAACAAGCAATCTGCATGACGTGATGATTTGTGTTTAGAAGAGATAGAGAGAAATGCAAGTGTGTGCAGTGTTTTGATTTTACTGCTTGTTTTTATTTTTGAATGTTTTTTTTTTAGGATTACCATTTTCTGAAAAAGCAAAAAGAGAAAACAGCAATTAATGCGGAAATTACAGAACGACGTTATTTTATTAATGAACAAGTCGAATCTTGAAACTACAACCCTATAAAACAAAACTCTGTCGCTTTGGGCAAAGCGAAGAGGGAAATTTACAGAAAATGAGCCCTATCAAAACATCCGTTTCACCTGGGCAGGGTGAAAGGTTAAAGATGGCAATTACTTTGACTGGCGAATGACCTTCGGAACATCGATAGCAACCCATTGGCGGCGAACTCCTCGGTGAATCACAAAGTCTGGCACCTTCCTTGATTTGTCTTCAGAAATGACGCTGATTTCTGGTGGAGCAGGATCATTGGAATCTGTTTCCCAGGCAGAATTGTCGTAGGAGGATTCCTCTGTTACATTTTGCATAGCATTGGTACTCTCAGCTGTATCTCCCCATCCAGTTGGCTGGATATCTTCGAGCTTGATACGAGAGCTTTCGGGAGCAGTGTACTTGACCATAAAGTCGTATTTTCCACTTGGTTGTCCCAGAGTGTCCCAAACTTCTTTGGAACTGGAGAAGTCTTCCCTCTCGATGACGTTGACCTCGGGAAAAGCATAATTGATGAATTCTAGTCCTGCAAATGTTGCGAATTCATCGTCATGTTAAGTAATTTCCGAATGACCTGAGTGTTGATCCCATGACATGGTGGGGACATAGGTATTCTGTTCAATGACGCTCAGCTGAGTTTCATTGTTCGGCTGACTCTCTTGCCCCAAGTTTCCTGGGTAAGGCTGCCACATTGGCAGGCCATCCATCGGGCCATAGTAATTGTGGTCAAAGTTGTCTTTCATCAGAGTGTCCTCCTCAAATGAATTTGGCGGAGCACGACATCCTTCCGGATCACAATCTCCGTAGATCATTTCGACATCTGATCTTGGTATAAATCTCAGACTTTCTGTAGGAAAGAAAAAAGGCATAGGCACCTCTTCCTGAGACATATAACCGTCCTTGTTAAGATAGGACTTCCATTCTTCATCCGTGTCAGAGGGATCTTCCTCATTGATAGCATGAACTGTCTGAGACACTGGGTGAAGAAAACCTCCATTGTGGAAGAAGTTTTGAAGGGGATGAAGACTTTCATCGTTGGCAACTTTTCGGGTACAGGTTGCAGAAAAACAAAGACCCTTCTTTATTTTATTGTCAATAGGAATGACAATCCGTCCCCATCCTATTGTATCGGTACTCTCGACTGCTTTGATAGCATCGTTGTATGAAGAAATTGAAGTTCCTTCTTTGAACTGATTGTCCTTGCTCACCAATAGTGCTTGGAACTGAGTTCCAATAACCTCTTCGAGTTCTATACCAGTAGATGATGATAAGTTACTCACAAGCAAGGCTTGTTCCCCACAAACCGTGACAAGTTGATCGTTCTTGACGAACTTTAGCTTTTGGTGGAGGGTCGAAGTAACCGCTCCAGCCTGATGTATCCAAGGTCTTCCTAATAAACAACTGTATGTTGCCCGGATGTCCATGACCTGGAAAGTGATTTGGAAAGTGTGAGGACCAATAGTTATGGGAAGATCAACTTCGCCGATAACTGTTTTTCTGGATCCGTCGAATGCTTTGACGACGACCTCGCTGACTCTCATCGGAGGGCCCTTGAATGATAATTGCATCAAAGTGGACTTCGGCATAACATTCAGGGCTGACCCTGTGTCTACCAGTACGTTGGCTAAAGCATCGCCCTGGCAGTTAACTGTAATGTTGAGCGCCATGTTATGACGGCGACCCTCTTCAGGTAATTCTTCATCACTAAATCCCAAATTATTGCAGGAAGTGATGTTAGAGACAATGCTATCGAATTGTCTGATTGTTACATCCTGTTCCACAAAGGCTTGCTCCAAGACTTTCTGTAGAGCCTCTCTGTGTGCTTCTGAACTGAATAACAGTGATAATACCGAGATCTTTGAAGGAGTCTGTAACAGTTGATCAACAATGTTATATTCACTCCTTTGGATGAGCTTCAGCATCTCATCGTTGTCTTTTGAAAAGTCGGGATTACTAGATTGACCGACTGGCGGATCAGGAATTTCTGCCTGAAGTTCCTTTTCTTTGTTGGATTCTCCAACCCCTCGGTTGAAGATTCGACCGCTCCGTGTTACACGACTGATGTCTTCAATATTCACGACGGAGGGTAATGGAATTTCCCTTCCATTCTCGATTATTGCTGCACCGTATTTATAAGGGATTGCCTTAGCTGATTCATATGGTAGTGGCCCCGGTAGATAGATGACTATGGGAACCTTCTGATTTTTTTGACCATCATAAGTAATCTCGATCCGTTCCTGGTTGGGAACTTTAGATTCGTCAAGTAGAGGAATGATGGCAAAAACATCCCTGGTCCTATGATGACCAGAGATTGTGACAACATCCCAACTTGATCGGCAAGGTAGTTCGGCGTCCAGTTGATGGGTCCAGAACCTGGATATGGACGAATTTCTCCATGATCGACCTGACCCTGAAGAGCTGCTCTCACAAGGTAACACCCTTGGTTACTTTCCGAACAGACGCTACAACTGTCATAGTTGTGTGGAGGCACCTGGCCACGCCCACTTTGAATACAATGTAACCTCACTAGGTTATCTTCCATTGATCGGACATCCCGACTTTGATGACGAGTAGGATTCCTGTTATTGACACTAATCTGCTGAGTATCTTCATCCATGTAGATTAGCATCCACCAGTGATTTAACAAGTGCTGAAGTGCCTCCTGGACAAGGGTACAACCTCGATCGTTTTCGCAACCCACTTTACAATTTTGATAGTCATGTGATATTAAGAATCCAAGTCGGACCTGCTCAGCATGTAACTCTACCAGGTTGGTATTCATTACGCGGATATCAAAGATCTGAACCATGTTGATTTGATAGGAGTTCCTATCATGGTAGTCTTGGATCCATCCAAGATCCATCTGACGCTGGAGGGCCTCTTGTATGAAAGAGCATCCTTGTTTGTTTACCGAGCAAATCAGACAGGAACTGTAATCGTGCCGCGGCAGATTATGATACTGGCTTTGCCTTGAGTGCATCACCACCAAGCTGACATTCATCGCACGGATGTCGTGGTTTTGAATGACATTGGAGTTCGTATAGACCATGTTAACTCCACGAACTCGGTGCTCTTGGATCCATCCGAGATCCATCTGTTCCTGTAGAGCTGATTGCACTACCGAACATCCTTGGTTATCTTTAGAGCAGATATCACACTGGTGATAGTTATGAGGTGGCACATGGCCATATCCACTCTGTTTACAATGCATCTTGACCAGATTGGTCTCCAATAAGAGTACATCGTGAATTTGATAGACATTGTTAGTCTCTTTCTCAATCAGATTGACTGCAGCTTTCTCATGTTGAGGCAGCGGGTTCGTAAGAACATTAGGATTCGTATCTTTGAAAGATAAGAGCCCGCTCCTAACAAGCTTTTGCACGTCGGATTTGAAATTGAGACAAGTCTCAATGTTATGCCCTGAACCTCCTTGATGATAAGGGCATGTTTGATCCACCTTAAACCAAAAAGGCGGATCTTCCGGAACTGTAAGAGGAGACTTAGTCTGAATGTGCCCCTTGGCTAGCAGTAACGGAAACAATTCAGCGTACGATACGGGTATAGGATCAAATCCTGGTGGCCGTGTTGTACGGTTGTTGTTATATGGAGGACGAGCCTGCTGAAGAGGTTGTTGTGTCCTTTGTTGGTCAGGTTGGCTCTGCGCAACCTGAGGTTGATACATAGGAACAGGCGTGGGGTCGATAGCAGGAGTTACAGCTGCTACTGGCTGATAACGTCGCCTTTGCTTTCCGAGAGAGATATTCCCAATATCTTGCTCTTTTTTCTTAGGGAGAGCACTACCGTATTTTTTAGTACCGCTCGTTGATCCAGTGTCTTTTACCAAACGTCCTTCTCGGACGGCTTCCTCAAGACGTACACCCATGCCGACCACTTCAGTGTAATCACTGGGCGCACTGGCAACCATTCGGTCATAGTAAAATGAGCTTAAGGTCTTTAAGAAGATTTTTGTCATCTCTTTCTCCTCAAGAGGTGGACAAATTTGAGCGGCAATTTCACGCCACCTTTGAGCATACTCCTTAAAGGTTTCTTTGTCCTTTTGCGACATTGATCTGAGTTGATCTTTGTCGGGTGCCATGTCCAAATTGTACTTGTATTGTTGGACGAAGGCAGTACCAAGATCTCTGAATGTACTGATCATAGTACGGTTTAAACCCATGTACCATTTGAGTGCGGCACCAGTTAAACTATCCTGGAAGTAGTGAATCAGCAGGTCCTGATTCTCCGTCTGAGCTGACATCCGCCGAGCGTACATCACCAGATGGCTCTGAGGGCAAGAGTTACCCTTGTATTTTTCAAAGTCGGGCACTTGGAACTTGTGCGGGACTTTCACATTTGGGACCAAGCAGAGGTCTGCGGCGTCCTTTCCAAATAGATCCTGACCGCGAATGGCTTGCAGCTCTTTCTGCATTTCCAAGAACTGCTCCTGGAATTCATCCATTCTGTCAAACATAGTTTCCTTCTTACCAGAAGGTGTCTGTGGAATTTGTCCTTCTGGGACAGTGTGCACCACAGGGGGTGGTACCGTGACTACGGCAGTAAGTCTTGGCGCCTCCCGAAGTTTGTAACCTTCAGGAGTCTTGAGTATGCTCCTGGCATCTTCGTTTTCCCAAAGTTTGTAACCTTCAGGCCCAGCAGCTTCTGTTGCGATTCCCTAATCTTTAGTGATCGGCGGAACATATCCTTCCAGGATATAGTTAACAGACATGCCCCACGGACGATCTTTCGGCATCTGATACCTAGGATCATACTTTTCTATGATGGGCGTTAAGGTGATCTCTGAGATCACAGTTCTTTGTAGCTGAGCTTCTGCCATGGCTTGCATGTCGTTACGAAGCTTTCTCATATCCTCTCTCAGAGCGTCGATCTCTTCTTTCAACTCTCTGTTTTCTTCCTCAAGGTCATCCATCTTTTTCTGACGATTGGCCCGAGTATTGTATGAATGAGACAGTTTGACTCTAGAACCGAGACACAAACATGAGATTCGTAAGGAAGAAGAATACGCGATGTGAGAATGATGAATGCAATGATTATATTAATTGTTGTTTTTGGTTTAATCAAAATAAACTTCGACAATTAGATTGCAAATATCAAACGGTGGGGAAACCCCTTTTTATTGAATTCAAAGGATTACAGAAATGGAAATACAGTAGATTACAAAGTGCAGAAATAGAAACCTAAACTAATGGGTCCCGAGTCCTCTTCTTTGACCGGGGCGCTTGGGTCATTGTCGGGTTGTCATTCCTTTGCCAGGTGAAAGGAGCGAGCAAATTCCTTTGGTCATCTTGATTCTCTACAGCATGTTGCTCTAAAATTTCAATCAGAGCATCTTTCTCTCTCAGTAGTTGCTGTATTTGGATACACTCTACGTCGAGGGTGCGGTACTTGTTCTTCCAAGACCTTCTTTCCTTTTGAACTTTGTTGAGAGTAACCTGAAGCTTTTCAGTTTCAGTCATGAAGTACATGACAGATTCCTTTGGTGGAAGAATTCCGTAACGAGGATAAGGCATCTTTAGCTTGAGAGCTCTAGTTTGTACCCAATGGAGATAAGGCTCCACCGAGACACAGTCCGGTTTTCCCAGAGACTCTCGTCCTTTCTTATGAACATGTTTCCAAGCTTGCACTATTTCCATCTTTAGTGCTCTGTCATTTTCTCCTTCTTTGAAGAAAAGACCTTCCAGATGAACACCCAGTGGGATGTGTCTCATCGGGTATCCAAATTGACGAAGAACCAATGTCAGATGATAGTTGATTCCTCCTTTAGTTCCTATGAGGGGTACGCTGGGGAAGTTTCCACAATGGTCAATGATTCTGATTCCCTCATAAATCCTATTACACCAATCTATATCGGAATTGGTGAGAGACATGATCTTCTGCGACCAACGTAAGACACTCTTGCAATCCCAAAAAGCAGCAGACTTGGGCAAGTGAGAGATAAACCATTTGTAGAGCAAAGGTACATAGCATGTGATCTCCCCTGCGCTGTACAAATTTCCCAAGTGTACAGAATGATACGCATCTGCGAGCAAAGTCGGCACAGGGTTTCCAATGAGAAAAACCTTAATAGCGTTGATATCGACTAAGTTATTGATGTTAGGAAACTAAAATAACCCGTAGGTGAGCAAGACAAAGATGCTTTCAAAAGCAGTCATGTTCCCTATACTAGCGAAGTACAGGGCTTTCTTTGTCAAGAACTGGGCTGGCAAACCTTGGATGCCACCCTTAGTGGTCATGTGAGTCCTGACCTCAGACTCGTCCAAATGAATTGCTATTGCAATAGTCTGATTCTTTGGAATTTCTTCCAGTCCAGAAAATGGAGCTCGATCAGTGATATGTAAATCAGTCAAATGAGAATACTCCTCCAGCGTTGGTGATAGCTGGTAATCCGGGAATGTGAAACAATGATAAACCGGATCGTAGAACTGAATGAGTGCGTCCATGATCCCCTTAATCACATGGACTCTTAACAGTGGTAGCAAACCATCGTGCTTGGCTCTGAAAGCCTCTGGGTTAATGATCATCCTCGCTAACTTTCTCAAATCCTCTAGCTTTGGAACCTTGAAGGTATACTGGTGAGTTCTCCTTTTACCGAAATCCATTAATGCAATCTTTTTCTCTGATATTTGCAATCACAGTCTTAGTTTAATTTGAAAAACAGAGAGACTAGAAGAGAAGTTTTTTGAATGTTTTAATGTTTTATTAAATGGATGCATGAATGCAGCACACAAAAACATAGAAAAAACATGGGGTCAAAGGGTCGTTGTCATGAAGTCAAGGCTCTACCCATCCCCAAAGGTTTATACTAGGGTGATTTTTTGTACCTGTACTCATTATCATCAGCTCCTCCCAGGAAAGCAAGACAACAAGCGGATCGCCAGCGAGTTGTAAAGAAATCTTAGAGTAAGTGCCATTCACCGAGAATATATCACCAGCCTCAAATGAGGGTAGTATCGCGTAACAACTATTTCCGATAGTTTTCGCACTACGAAAGGGTTTGGCTCCTCAGCTTCTCAGACTTAACAACCGGCCCATTGGCTATAAGAGTGAATGGGTTGCGTTGGTCAGCCTCCACTGAGGTTGATGGTCGACCCCGTCGCCATCACTTATCTTAAGTGTATACTCATTCTCACCACATGCGGCATCACACGCATTCCCAGTAGCATAAAAAATAAACACGTATAGCAATTAGGAAAAGCAGTATATATATTTGTCCTAATCATCCTAGACTTATAAAGCTATGATTCCTAAGTTCCTGACAGAAATGGGTTCCCCGGCGGAAGCCCCAATCTGTGGTATTCACATAAGTGAAGAGAAAAAAGGTTTGTCCAAGGTTTTCACCTTACATGTTTAAGAAAGAATTTTTGAGCCCCACGGTGGGCGCCATTTTTTCTGTAGCGAGCGATTTTGGACGCGGTTCTTAAGCGCTGGTCGCTCTCTGCAGTTTGAGCTTTGACTACAGGTCGATTCATTTTTTATCCTATTGTAAGCTGAATAAGGAAGGGAAATAGATGTCTCCAATTAACCCTGCTTGCATACTGAGTTTAAACAGTGGTCTGTTAGGTTACGAATGCTATCAATGTGGGGGGGCCTGGTACTGGTTATTTGTATTTTCGCCAATACGGTTTTCTTTCTTTCTAGGACTTTCTAGCGGGGAACAAGGATTAGGATGTTAGGACTGATGCTTTTGAATTACTACTTTTGATTGATGGAGATACGGGATTTGGATTTTTTGTTGATTGCGCTCGCTAAGATCTTTTCTTTCGATCTTATGCCTACGTATTCCCGTTTACCGAAACAGGGAAATCAGAGCGTTCGTAGTTCCTCCCATAGAATGGGAGGAAATGGGTGTTTTGGTGTCTTGTTCAAAGCCCAAGACGTGAAGCGAAAGGTGGTTTATATCTTGTTCAAAGCCCAAGATGTGAAGCTGAAAAGTCTATTTGTGTCTTGTTCAAAGCCCAAGATGTGAAGCTGAAAGACCTCGGCTTTAGAGAGAATTTGTCATCTCTAAAGAGGGAAGAAGGAGAATTACTTTAACTGGGATACGCGGATCTGAGCAATGCCATAATTTCCGAAGAAAGGGTTTTAACCTGAAGGAGAAGACTTTAACTCAGTGTAGAGCAATGCTATCTTTCCTTAGGAATTTCTCATGCTAAAAGAGGGACAGTGGCATGGATGTAGATGATCCAGAGGCTTGCCGCTTACAGCGATTAGATGAAGGGAAAGGAGTTGTTGATGTTTGTGTACTGTGAACGAGGCACAGCTTTGATGCTAAAAGGTTGATTGGATCAACCAGTGGTTTTCTTATACAAAGCCTAAGAGGAGGCTAATTTCCGCTAGGAAAATCATTATACAAAGCCTAAGAGGAGGCTATTTTGTGTCCCGTACAAAGCCCGAGATGGAGGCTAAAAATGTTTGACTCAACAAGAGAGTCTTTGTATCTCGTACGAAGCCCGAGATGGAGGCGAAAGGGGTAATTGACTCAACGAGGGAGTCTCTTATGTGTCTCGTATAAAGCCCGAGAGAGAGGCTAAACGTTGTTTGACTCCCCTGGGGAGAATTTTGGTATCTCGTACAAAGCCCGAGATGGAGGCTATTGTAACTGTTTCAGTTGAGTGACAGATCCAATATACTGATTTTAAAAGAGAAAATCAGTTCTTATATGAGCAACACTGTACTCAGGGATTTGATTTGAGGATCAGGGATATCTCTTTCTCTTTGAGGAAACGGGAAATCCAAAGGGTATTGAGACTGTCCGAGTCTGCGGGTTTCCTTCCTATTTTTGAAGAGTACTTGAGAATGTCTTTGAGACTCAAGGAAGTTGGATTGTCCGTGTCTAGAGTTTTATCTTTTGTACTATGCTTTAAGAAACAGTAGTAGACTCTATGAAAGGACTGTTCTATGCAGATGACTAAGTTCTGTTCCTATACCTCTAGGAGGTCGTCGGGACAATTTGTACGAAGCCCAAGAGGAGGCGGGAAACTTTTAAGAAGCCGACGGGTCCTTGTACGAAGCCCAAGAGGAGGCTATCATTCCCGGAGAAAGAGATCATTATACGAAGCCTAAGAGGAGGCTGTGAATACTTCTAAGAAGCCGTAGGGTCCTTGAATAATGCCCAAGAGGAGGCGGGGTTGCTTTTAGGAAGCCTGTGGGTCCTTGAACAATGCCCAAGAGGAGGCCGATGCTTTTAAGAAGCCCGTGGGTCTATCATCTCCTTTCCTTTAGGAGAGATAACTCTTTTAAAGATAAAAACCACTGGTAAACGTGCGAGGTTTACTATCCAACGACTTTTAGCTTTTAAAGAGGGTTCCTTAGTTAAGGTCCAAGATTATGACCGTAGTGGGTACCCAAACCCCGAGACATTCAAGGCAAACTATCCACAAGGAATAGATCAAGTCAGGAAAGTTCGAGAATTTGGAAGAAACTCAAAGATGCCATTCACGGAGAATACATTCATCTTGGGGAGTAGAGCTTCTTGACGATTCCTAAGGAGGACAGCCGAAGAGAAGACTGTATCTGGTGCTCCTATTGGGGATCTAGGCGTCTATTTCTACGAATAAATGAAACGGCGTCACCTAGTTCTAGACGTAGTTGTCGGGGAAACTCGAAATATCTATACTATTATTACACAGTAGATATGAGTTTATGAAAGGAGACTTACAGTGAGCAGCCCCACAATACAGTTTATAATATGAAAACAGTAAACGAAAGCGATAACCACTTACTCGGTTGAAGTGCTTCCATGCTGTTTGGTTAGTTGTTCAACAAAGAAAGATTAAAAACAACAGTATATTCAAAATCAAAGGAGAAAGTGCTTTGAAAAAGAAAGATTTGGGGCTTACAGCTCAAGGAGAGGCCCAGGGTTTTATCAGTGAGCGCACTGTTTGACTTTGTACAGAGGGACTTATACAAGTGACTGGGGCCCAAAATGGTTTTCTGTACAAAGGGATGGGTCTTACACTCTCTCAAGAGGCCCAAAAAGGTTTAAAGGAAAAAGAGTGGGGCTTATAACACGAGGGTAGGCCCAAATGATTTTTCGTTTAAAAATGGCGATCGCGCCGAGGTTTTCTTTTAACGCGGAGGGACTTATACAATAAGTGAGGCCCAAGATTTTGGTTAAAAGGGGATTGGGTCTTACACTCTAATAGAGGCCCAAAGTGTTTTGAACGGGTCTTATAGCTCAAGGAGAGGCCCAAGGGTTATTTTGAAAAGGCGACGATCGCGCCGTTTACTTGTACGGAGGGACTTATACAATGAATGAGGCCCAAAAAGTTTTTGTACAAGGGGGGATGGGTCTTACACTCTCTCAAGAGGCCCAAGGTGTTTTGAAAATGATTTATGAGGGTTGAATTAATCCAAAACCCTAATTTGTTTTCAAAATGTATTTAATTGAATAAAAATTCAATTAAAATGATCAAAAATTGTTTAACACATGGAAAACAAATTGTGATCTTGGATTAATGCTTCAAAAATTAAGTATTGACCTACAAAATAATTAGAAAGCATTAAAAATTGCAAAATCAAAGTAGAAAAAATATTTAAAATGCCAAAAACAATCAAAATATTAATTCTTTACAAAAATATCAATTATATGAAATAAATAATATTTTTGGGATTTTTTGATAAAATAAAATATTTTAACAATTTTTGTGAATTATTAAAAAAAGAATCAACTCAAAATCATTAAAACTCAGAGAGAAATTAATTTTTGAATCAATTAAAGAAAAATCACAAAATTCAAATATTTGAAAATTCAAAAAAGGCGCCAAGAACAGCTGAAGAACACGCGCGTGTTCTGGGTTTGGCTGATTTGCATTTTCTATCCAATCTCCCTGAATACTTGATTATAACATGCAATCCACATATCATTATGCTCGTCTCAACCTCACGATCATGTCTATGTCCATTAATTTCATTTAAATTAAACATACAACAAGAAATCACGAAGAGACCTCAAGAACCCTAATTTCTGCATGAAGGCTAGGATTTTTGATACACGATTCAAACAATGCAATTAATTGAGGGAAAACATTCCATGCATGATTATGAACATATGGCCAAATTATTGTGCGAGGAAATATGCATAAATTGAGAGATGACCAAGCATGTGCTTACCTCTAGGCCGTGACAGCAAGTTCAAAGTGATTTTTGATCTGGAGGTGTTACAGATGAGTTGTGATGATCTGAACAGCTTCTCTACACCCTATGGATTGTGTTTGGATGGTTGGACTTGATTGAAATTGGCTGGATCATTTTGTGGTACCTCAGCTGCACTTTGGTTAAAACCTTGAGCAACCAGCTGGTGATTTTGTGAAATTGATGTTTCAGAAGTAATCTAAGTGTTTGATCAGCTCATATGTGATGTATGTGAGGTGTGTGAGTGATTGGTTTGATGGGAATTGCTCTCAAACTCAAAACCCGATAGTGACTTGCCTTAGAAGGCAAAATTGGAGTGAAAGAAGAGATTTTGAGGAAAGCATCTGTTAGATGGCTTTGGTGTACTCAAACTGACCACAATTGAGCTCTATTTATAGTAGAGCAAGTTTGTTTTGGGATCCACAGTGAATGGCAACTGCAGCAGGTGTTTCCTCAATGTTGGCCAATGGATATGCAAGTCTCCTCTAGCCATTAACTAGAGGTTAGGGCACAGAGCTATGGTCCCCTTGGTCTTGGATAAGTCTTGACTGATTTCAGATGAGAATGGCTCAGTCCATGCCACCTTGATGGTTCCATTGAATGCCTCATTCCAAATTTGAAGTCTTGTCCCTATTTTGGCCATTCTAGGTTCAACATGCTATTTCTTGTTCCATGGACTTTGGAGGCTTGGCTCAGTGATTGTCCCCTTTAGATTCAATCCTCTGAGGTGTCCAAGTGGATAGGAGCAATTGAATTTGGCTGATTTTGGCAAATCGACCAAAGTTGCAAATTCTGCCTTGCCTTGACAGATTTTAGCAAGGCAACTTGCCAATGTCATATCTCATGGTGTAAGTTGAATTTGGCAATGTTCTTGGCCATTTTGGAAAGCTCTTACATGATACAACAACTGTTTGAACAAGTTTGGTTTTGATCTCTTTTGATTCCAAGTGAAAAATCCCCCTACATTTGGCAAAAAGTGAGGCAGAATCTGACTTAGTGAAAATTTCACTAAGTGTTGGAAAAAGTGACATTTTCACTTTTCAGCCACTTTGATCACTCCATAACTCAAAATCCTTAATGAATTGGAATGACTTGTAGTTGAAGTTTTTGTAGGTGATAATGAGGGCTACAAATCCATCTTTGGATGAGAAAAAATGGCCTTGTGGTTTAGGAGTTATGGTCCTTCAAAGTTGGTACCCTTGCCACTTTATTTTTTAACTTAGAAAAATTTCTAAGTTTTATGGTTACCCCTTTTACAAGTTATCTCACTTTTCTTGATTTTTCTTGATGAATGATGATTCAAATCATACATTAACATCATTTTAGGGTTAAAAATCCATTTTGGTGAAAAATCTCAAAAAGTCAAAGTTGACTTTTGTGCACAGTTGACTTTTTATCAGATGAATTCCAAACTGTGCAATTCTTCAGGAAATCATGTCCTTGACCTAAATCAAACTTGATGGACATGTTCCATGGGTGTCATAGGGTATATTCAATCATGTATTAGGGTTTGGGAGCATGTCTTGGTCAAAAGTCAAAGTTACAGTTGACTTTTCCCTTAAAACCCTAATTGTGGTGCAGATGGAATTGAGACTTGTTGCTCAAGCTTCTTGGATTAATCCATTGTTCCAAATGGATCAATATAGTTCATTAGAGACCCTCAAACCCTCTCTTGAGGTCTTGGCTCATGATTTGTCCCAAAAGTCAACTTAGGGGTGAATTAGGTCAAGAAACCCTAATTCCTGATTTTTGATGAATGCATCCCTTGAGGAAAAATTGACTTGATGCATGGGTTCATGAGGTTCCATGAAGTATATTAGGTTATGTTTTGGATCAATGGCTTGTGCCCAGATGAAACTTTTCATCTGGAGGCCCTGGGTGATCAAAACCCTAATTTGGTGACACTGGCGATCTTGAGGCTTGATCCACCTAGAAGGGAGCAACCTTGTGCTTAATCCTTGAAGTGGGAGTCCTTTTGATCCTTTGAGGATGTTTGAGAGATTAGACAAGTTGAAAATCAAGTCATTTCTTGATTGAGCCTTTGTCTAAAGCTCAGAGAGGGCTTGAAACCCTAATTTTGATTGCAGTCAATGCTCACCCATCTTTGGGGAGACTGATAAAGCATAAAGGCACATCCATATTGTGGTGATGATTTGCACAATGATGGGAAACTTTAGTGGTCAAAATTTGGGGTATTACAGATGGGTAGAGCCATGACTCCATGCTCGTGACGTTGAACCTTTAAACCCATGTTTTTTCAATGTTTTTGTGTGCTGCATTCATGCATTCATCTAAAAAACTCTTTTTAAACAAAGAAAAAATCTCTTTTCAAAATAAACTAAAACAGTAATTGCAAATATCAGAAAGATTGTGTTATGGATTTCGGTAGAAGAAAGACACACAAGTACACCTTCAAGGCTCCGAAACTAGAGGATTTAAGGAGGTTGGCAAGGATGATTACCAACCCGGAGGCTTTCAGAGCTAAGCACGGAGGAGTGTTGTCTCTATTAAGGGTCCACGTAGTTGAAGGAATCATGTCTACGCTGATTCAGTTCTACGATCCAGTTTATCATTGCTTCACATTTCTGGATTACCAACTGGCACCAACACTGGAGGAGTACTCTCATCTGATTGATTTACCTATCACTGATCTTGCTCTATTTTCTGGACTGGAAGAAATTCCAAAGGATGAAACCATTGCAAGAGCGATCTCTTTGGACGAGTCAGGAGTTAGGACTCACATGACCACTAAAGGAGGAATCCAGGGTTTACCAGCTAAGTTTTTGATAGAGAAAGCTCTATACTTTGCCAGTATAGGAAACATAACTGCTTTCAAAGATATCTTTGTCCTACTCATATATGGGTTATTCCTCTTACCCAACATTGACAACTTCGTTGATACCAACGCTGTTAAGATATTTCTGATTGGAAACCCCGTACCAACCTTGCTCGCAGATGCTTATCATTCTGTACACTTAAGGAATTTGTACAGTGGAGGAATGATCACATGCTGTGTACCCTTACTCTACAAATGGTTCATTTCCCATTTGCCCAAGTATGCTGCTTTTTGGGATCACAAGAGTACTCTACGTTGGTCAAAGAAGATTATGTCCCTTACCAACTCTGACATAGATTAGTATAATAGGATTTATGAAGGGATAGAGATCATCGACAGATGTGAAAATTTACCTAACATACCCCTCATTGGAACTAAAGGAGGAATCAACTATCATCCAATTTTAGTTCGCCGTCAACTCGGATACCCGATGAAGAATATCTCGCATAATGTTCATTTGGAAGGTCTTTTCTTCAAGGAATGGGAAAATGACAGGGCACTAAAGAAAGAAATAGTGCATCCTAGGCAACACATTCACAGGAAAGGAAGAGAGTCTCTAGGAAGACCAAAATGTACCTCCATGGAGCCTTATCTCCACTGGGTACAAACTAGAGCCCTCAAGCTGAGGATGCCTTACCCTCGCCAAGAAGTTTTTTCGCTAAAGAAATCTATCCTTTATTTCATGTCTGATACGAAAAAACTCCAGGTAGCTCTCAACAAAGTTCAACGTGAGAAGAGCTCTTGGAAAAACAAGTACCGAATCCTCAATGTGGAATGCACCAAGATTCAGGAACTGTTAAAAGAGAAGGATGCTCTGATTAAAATATTAGAACAGCATGCTGTAGAAAGTCAGGAAGATCGAAGAAATTTGCTCGCTCATTTCACTTGGCAAAGGACTGACGATCCGACAACTGCTGAAGAGCCCCGGTCAAAGAAAAGGAAAATACCGAAACCAGTGTCTGAGATCTCTTCAGAGAGGACTCAGGATCCATAAGCTTAGCCATTTTCCTCACAACACTTTGTAAAATACTGTATTTTTCCTTGTAACATACTATAATCTTTTGAATTCAATAAAAGGTGTATCCCCCTACTGTATCATATTTACAATCTATTTGTTGGAGTTCTTTTTGATTAAAACAAAAAATAAAAAAAAAATATGTCTTTGCATATCATTCATCATTCTCACATAACACGTTCTTCTTATCTTTGAGTCTCATGTGTGTGTCACGATTCTAGAGTCAAACTGTCTCACTCATACAATACTCGGGCCAATCGACAAAAGAAAATGGACGATCTCGAGGAAGAGAACAGAGAGCTGAGAGAAGAAATCAACGCTCTAAGGGAAAGTTTGGAAAAATTCACAATGACATGCAATCCCTGGCAGCAGCTCAGAAGCAATAACAAAGGACTGTGATCTCAGATATTACATCTACGCCCATAATGGAGACGCATGAGAATCATCCTCGGTACAATATGCCTAAAGGTCGCCCCTGGGGCATGCCTCTCAACTTTATACCTAAAGGGTATATCCCGCCGGTCACTGGAAACCAAGAAACTGCAGCAGGAACCACTAGACCTGAAGGTTACAAACTTCGGGAAAGTGAAGATGCAAGGTTTACGACAGCAACTCCTGATGGTTACAAACTCCAGAGCACTTAAGCGCCAAGAATCACCGTTGTAATGTCTATACCACAACCAGTGGTACACACTGTCCCGGAAGGACAGATTCCACAAGCAATTTTTGGTGGAAACAAAGACATGTACGAAAGGATGAATGAGTTCCAGGAACAATTCTTGGAAATGCAGAAGGAACTGCATGCCATTCGGTCAAGACTTATTTGGAAAGGACGCCGTAGACATCTGTTTGGTCCCTAATGTAAAAATCCCGCACAAATTCAAGGTGCCTAACTTTGAAAAATACAAAGGAAACTCTTGCCCTCAAAGTCATTTGGTGATGTACGCTCGAAAAATGTCAACCCAGACAAATAATCAACGGCTACTGATCCATTACTTCCAAGACAGTTTAATCGGTGCCGCACTCAAATGATACATGGGTTTAAACCGCACCAAGATCAGTACTTTCATAGATCTCAGCGCAGCCTTCGTTCAGCAGTATAAATACAATTTGGACATGGAACCAGATAAAGATCAGCTCAGAGCAATGTCGCAAAAGGACAAAGAAACTTTCAAAGATGACCAAGATATTTTTGAAAACCTTAAGCTCATTCTATTACGACCGAATAGTTGTAAGTGCGCCCAGCGACTTCACTGAAATGGTGAACATGGGAGTACGCCTTGAAGAAGCAGTCTGAGAAGGACGATTGGTCAAAGATGCAGAGCCATCTAGCAGTACTAAGAGATACGGTAGTGCTTTCTAAAAGATAAAAGAGCAAGATATTAGTAATATATCTCTGGGAAAGCAAAGGCAAAGGTATCAACCAGTAGTGGCGATAACTCCCGCTGTCAACCCTGCGCCAGCTCCGACTTATCAACCTCAGGTTGCTCAGAGCCAACCAAGTCAACAATAGTATCAACAAAGGACACAACAGCCTCTTCAGCAGGCTCGTCCACAGTACAACAATAAAAATCATACGACACGACCATCAGGGTTTGACCCTATACCGATGTTATACGCAGAAATATTTCCACTTTTACTGGCCAAGGGGCACGTCCGAACCAGGACTCCTCTTACAGTACTGGAAAATCCACCTTTTTGGTTCAAAGTGGATCAAACTTGCCCTTACCATCAAGGAGGATCGGGACACAACATTGAGAACTGTCTCAGCTTCAAGTCTGATGTACAAAAGCTTGTTAGGAATGGGATCCTATCTTTCAAAGATACTAATTCAAATGTTCAGACGAACCCGTTGCCACAACATGAAAAAACTGCAGTAAATTTAATAGAGGAAGAATTTAGCCGCAGTTATCAAATTCACGATGTACTCTGATTAGGAACCAATCTGGTCAGGATGCATTGTGGGCAGAGCAGGTACGGTCACGTACCTCCTCACAATTATCACCAGTGTGATATCTGCTCAAAGAATAACCAGGGGTGTTCCGTAGTGCAATCAGATCTACAAGAACAGATGGATCTGGGCTGGATTCAGGACCACCGAATCCGTGAAGTCAACATGGCCCATACGCATCCCAACATTGTTCAGAACCGTAGCATTCTTACGATGAATGTCAATTTGGTGGCGATGCATTCAAGGCAAAGTCAATACCATAATCTGCCACGTCATGATTACAACACTTGTCCGATCTGCTCAATAAGCAATCAAGGATGCTCTTTTGTACAAGAGGCCCTCCAACGTTAGATGGATCTCGGATGGATCCAAGACTACCGTGAGAGAAATAACCATCAAGTCAATATGGTTCAGATATTTGACATATGCTTGATGAATACCAGTCTTGTAGAATTACACGCTAAGCAAGTCAAGCTCTGCTTTCTGGCTTCAGATGATTATCAAGATTGTAAAGAATGTTGTAAAGATGACCAAGGGTGTGCACTTTTCCAAAGAACACTTCAACATTTGTTGGACCACTGGTGGCTTCCAATCTACTTGGATGAAGCTACACAACAGATTAGTATGAGTGACGAGAATCCTTGTAGGTATCAAAGTTAGAATGTCCGCTCGATGGAAACAGATCTAGTAAAGATGCACTGCATACAAAGCGGGCATGGTCGGATTCCACCCCACAACTATGAACACTGTAGATTTTGTTCAAAGAACAACCAAGGATACTATCTCGTGCGAGTGGCTCTTCAAAATCAGTTGGACCAAAAAGAGATTCGATCGTGTTTAAGTTCTGGGTCGATCTACGTGATATAAGACTATCTCCCTGATCAAACCAAAGACGTTGTCATAATCTCTGATCATGGGAGGACTAAAGACGTTTGCGCCGTAATTCCTCTACTCGATGAATCAAGAGTTCCTCTTGATAGTAGAAAAGTTCCCAACCAGGAACTGATTGAGGTTACCTATAACGGTCAAAAAAATCAGAAAGCTCCCGTGGTTATCTACTTGCCAGGTCCAATACCGTATAAATCGGAAAAGGCTATCCCTTACAAATACGTAAACATTGTCGACATCAGTCGAGTAACACGGAGCGGCCGGATCTTCAAAAGAGGAGTTGGAGAACCTACCAAAGAGAAGGAACCTCAAACAGAAGTTCCCAATTAACCAGTCGGGCAATCCAGTAATCCAGAACTGGTAAAGAATAACGATGAGATGCTGAAGCTCATCCAGAAAAGCGAGCACAACATTGTGGACCAATTGTTACAAACTCCATCTAGAATCTCTGTTCTATATCTCTTTCTTAGTTCTGAAGCTCACAGGGAAGCTTTGCAGAAAGTCTTGGAGCAAGCCTTCGTAGAACAAGATGTGACGGTAAGGCAGTTTGACAACATCATTTCCAACATCACTTCCTGCAACAATTTAGGATTCATTGATGAAGAACTGCTGGAAGAAGGCAAAAATCACAATATGGCGCTTAACATTACAGTCAACTGCCAGGACGATGCTCTAGCCAGCGTATTGGTAGACACAGGATCGGCTTTGAATGTTATGCCAAAATCAACTCTGATGCAACTATCATTTCAGGGAGCCCCGATGAGAGGCAGTGAGGTCATCATCAAAGCCTTTGACAGATCCAGAAAAACAGTTATCGGCGAAGTTGATCTTCCCATAACCATCGGTCCTCACACTTTCCAAGTCACTTTCCAGGTCATGGACATCCGGGCAGCATACAGCTGTTTATTAGGAAGACCTTGGATACACGAAGTTGGGGCAGTCACTTCGACACTTCACCAGAAGCTGAAGTTCGTCAAGAATGATAAGCTAGTCACAGTATGCGGAGAGCAGACCTTAATAGTGAGCAACTTATCATCATTCTCCTGTGTTGAACCCAAGGAGGTTGTTGGAACCCAGTTCCAAGCACTCTCGGTGAGCAATAAAAATCAATCAGAAAGAGGGACATCGATTTCCTTATACAAAGATGCTCTCAAAGTGATCGAGAGTAATAACGTAAAGGGGTGGGGATATATTGTAATTCCTACGGATAACAAGACAAAGAAAGGTCTTGGTTTCTCTTCAACCTGTACCCAGACTGCCAAGAAAGATGAAAGTTTTCGTCCCATTCAGGACTTCTTCCATGGTGGAGGCTTCCTCCACCTAGTGTCTCAAGAAGTACACACCATCAACAAGAATGACTCCTCCGATACGGATGAGGAATGGAAATCTTATCTCAACAACAACGGTTATATGTCTCAGGAAGAAACGCACATGTCATTCTGTTTTCCCAAGTAGGGCCCGAGATATATACCAAGATCATACGTTCGGATGATCTATGGAGATTGTGACCCTGAGGGATGCCATGTTCCACCTAACTCATTAGAAGATGATCTAATGAAGAACAACTTCGATCAGGACTATTATGATCCCCTGGATAACTTGCCTATCTGGAAGCCGTACCCAGAAGACTTGAGGCAAAAGAGTCAGCCAAACGATGCCTATCAGCTGAGTAATATTGATAGGAATACCCACGTCCCCACCAGGTCATGGGATCATTACTCATGACATTCCAAAGATATCCAGTACAATGATGAATCTGTAAAGATCGCAAGACAAGAGTTCATCAACTATGCTTTTCCTGAGGTCAATGTCATTGAGAAGGATGACTCCTATATCCCCACAGAAGTATGGGACACCTTAGGACAGTCGAGTGGCAAGTACGACTTCTTGGTCAAGTACACCGCTCCTGAAAGCTCTCGCATCAGATACGAGGACATCCAGCCAACTCGATGGGGAGATCCACTTGAGAGTGAAAACACTAAGGAAGATACAACAGAAGAGTTCGTTTATGACAACTCTGCATGGGAGGAAGACTCCAACAATCTTACTCCGCCAGAAATCAACGTCATTTCTGAGGACAAACCAAGAAAGAAGGTACCAGACTTTGTGATTCACCGAGGAGTACGTCACCAATGGGTTGGTGTCGATATCCCGAAAGTCGTCCATAAGTCTAAGTAATTGCCATCTTTGTTTTAACCTTTCACCCTGCCCAGGTGAAACAGGTGTTTTTATAGGGCTCGCTTTTCTGTAAATGTCCCTCTTCGCTTTGCCTAAAGCGACAGAGTTTTGTTTTATAGGGCTGTATTTCAAGAATCGACAAATCATAAATAAATAACGTCGTTCTGTCATTCCCGCATTTATTGTTGTTTTCACTTTTCGTTTTTTAGAAAATGGTAATCCTAAAACAACCCAAAATAATAACAAGCATTTTTCAGAAAATACACTACACACACTCTTGCATTCTCTTTATCTCTTCTAAAGAACGAATCATCATGTCATGTAGATTGCTTGTTTTAAACCCATTGAAACATACAATCCAATGCCTTTTCCCAACTTTGAATTCCCGGTATTTGAAGCTAAAGAAGAAGAGGACGCGGAAATTCTAGAGGAGATCTCCCGACTACTCAGACAAGAGGAAAGGTCCATTGAACCTCACAAAGAGCCGTTGGAAACGGTCAATTTGGGATCAGAGGAAGAAAAGAAATAAGTTAAGATTGGAGCACTGCTCAGTCTGACTGTCAAAGAAAGCTTGATAAAACTTCTCAAAGAGTTTCCAGATGTATTTGCTTGGTCCTATCAGGACATGCCAGGGTTGGATACCAGCATCGTGGAACATCATTTACCGCTAAAGATAGAATGTCCTCCAGTAAAACAAAGGCTGAGACAGACTCACCCGGATATGGCTATCAAAATCAAGGAGGAAGTGCAGAAACAAATCGACGCAGGTTTCCTCGCCACCTCAGAATATCCTCAATGGCTAGATAACATAGTGCCAATTCCGAAAAAGGACGGAAAAGTCAGAATGTGTGTAGACTACAGGGATCTGAACAAAGCAAGTTCAAAGGATGACATCCCCTTACCACACATAGACATGCTGGTAGACAGTACAACAAAGTTCAAAGTCTTCTCCTTCATGGATGGATTCTTTGGCTATAATCAAATCAAAATGGCACCGGAAGATATGGATAAAACTTCATTCATCACCCCATGGGGCACCTTTTGTTACAAGGTAATGCCATTCGGCTTGAAGAACGCCGGGGCAACCTATCAAAGGGCCATGACAACTTTGTTTCACGACATGATGCACAAAGAAATCGAAGTGTATGTCGATGACATGATTGCCAAATCTAAAAAAGAAGAAGAGCATGTGACACACCTGTCAAAGCTATTTGAGCGTCTGAGAAAATACAAACTCCACTTGAATCCCAGTAAATGCACATTCAGTGTCCGCTCGGGAAAACTTTTAGGGTTCATCGTCATCCAAAAAGGAATTGAGGTTGATCCTGACAAGGTCAAGGCCATTCAAGAAATGCCTTCGCCAAAGACTGAAAAACAGGTCAGAGGATTTTTGGGACGTCTGAGTTACATCTCAAGGTTTATATCCCTCATGACCGTAGCGTGCGTGCCAATCTTCAAATTACTCAGAAAGAATCAAAGCTGGAAATGGATAGAAGATTGCCAAAAAATGTTCGACAGTATCAAAGAATATGTTGAATCCACCAATCATGTCACCTCCAGTGGAGGGAAGACCACTGATCATCTACCTAACAGTCTTGGAAGACTCTATGGGTTGTGTACTTGGCCAACAAGACGAAACCAAAAGAAAAGAGTCTGCCATCTACTATTTGAGCAAGAAATTTACCGACTGTGAAACTCGCTACACATGTTCGAGAAAAATTGCTGTGCTTTGGCTTGGGCAGCCAAACGTCTTCGCCAGTACATAATTTGTCACACTACTTGGTTAATCTCCGAAAAGGATCCGATCAAGTACGTCTTCAAAAAGCCTGCTCTCACAGGAAGGATTGCCCGTTGGAAGATGTTGTTATCAAAATACGACATTGAGTACCATGTTCAAAAAGCCGTCAAAGGAAGTATGTTTGCCGATCATTTGGCTCATCAACCGATTGACGATCAGGAATCATTCGGATTTGACTTCCCAGACGAAGATGTCATGTATTTAAAAATGAAAGATTGCGATGAACCGCTACCCAGTGAAGGGCCAGAACCAGGTTCCCAATGGGGATTAATTTTTGACAGAGCTGTCAATACTTATGGAAATGGAATTGGGGCAATCATCGTAACACCTCAGGGTACCCACATTCCTTTCACTGCCTGACTGACTTTCAAATGCACAAACAACGAGGCCAAATATGAAGCTTGTATCATGGGTCTCGAAGAAGCAATTGACTTAAGGATAAAGAATTTAGATGTATACGGAGACTCAGCCATGGTTATCAATCAGATCAAAGGAGATTGGAACACATACCAATCAGGACTGATTCCTTACAAAGATTACGCGAGAAGGCTGTTGCCATTCTTTAACAGAATCGAGTTTCATTATATCCCTCGTGAAGAAAATCACAGGGCTGATGTACTAGCCACTCTCTCTTCTATGAATAGTGTAGGTCAATGGAACGACGTACCTAAGATTGACATAATGCTCCTAGAACGGCCCACTTATATCTTCGCGATCGAAGCAGTCATAGACGACAAACCTTGGTATCACGATATCAAATGATTCCTTCATAAACAAAAGTACCCACCTGGGGCATCAAGAAAAGACAGGAAGACCATCAGAAGATTAGCATGCAACTTCTTCCTGAGCGGTGATACACTCTATAAGAGAAACTTCGACATGGTCTTGCTTCGATGCATAGATAAACCAGAAGCAAACATGCTGATGAAAGAAATTCACAAAGGATCCTTTGGCACTCATGCCAACGGACACACAATGGCGAGAAAAATTCTGAGAGCAAGATGCTATTGGTTGACCCTGGAATCCGATTGCTACAAGTACATGAGGAGATGTCACAAGTGTCAGATATACGCTGACAAAATCCATGTACCGCCAATGCATCTCAAAGTTATTTCTTCCCCATGGCCTTTTTTTATATGGGGAATCGACATGATTGGCATGATTGAACCCAAAGCTTCGAATGGACATCGGTTCATCCTGGTAGCCATTGACTACTTCACCAAGTGGGTCGAAGCAGCGTCATACACCAATGTAACCCGACAAGTCATGGTCCGATTTATCAAGAACAATCTCATCTGTCGTTATGGTTTTCCAAGCCAGATCATCACTAACAATGGATCTAACTTGAACAACAAGATGATGAAAGAGTTATGTGCTGAGTTCAAAATTGAACACCATAACTCATCTCCCTACCGACCTAAGATGAACGGGGCGGTAGAAGCGGCTAACAAGAACATCAAGAAGATTGTTCAAAAGATGGTTGTAACCTACAAAGACTGGCATGAAATGCTGCCTTTTGCTCTTCACGGTTATCGCACATCTGTCCGCACTTCAACAGGGGCAACCCTTTTCTCTCTAGTATATGGCATGGAAGCAGTGCTCCCCATAGAAGTAGAAATCCCATCAATCTGGGTATTGATGGAAGCTAAGCTAACAGAGGCTGAATGGTGTCAAAGTCGACACGATAAATTGAATCTGATCGAAGAAAAGTGAATAACGGCTCTGTGTCATGGTCAGTTGTATCAGCAAAGAATGAAGAAGGCGTTCGACAAAAAGGTTCGACCCCGTGTCTTCAGGAAAGGAGACCTTGTGCTCAAAAAGATACAATCATTCCTCACTAATTCCCAGGGCAAATGGACTCCGAACTATGACGGCCCCTATGTGGTCAAGAAAGCCTTCTCAGGCGGCACCTTAAGGCTCGCAACCATGGATGGAGAGGAGTTTACCTAACCAACGAATGTTGACGTAGTCAAGAAATACTTCGCCTAAATGAAAAAAAAGGAAAAAAAAACGTCTCGGTGGATTGAAAACCTGAAAAGGCAGTCCAGGAAAAAATTAGAGACATAAGCCAAAATCATCCCGGTGGATTGGAAACCTCAAAAGACAATCCAGGCAAAAGTTAGGGATTCATGGCAAGTAACTACGTCCGACAAGGTTAAATCCCCAGCGGTAACACTATTCGTCGAAAAACTTCCAGTCAAGGTCATCTTTGACAGAAGCTCAGGATGTCCAGAATTCAAAGTTGGTAGAAGGATAACGGTCGTTATGTTTCAATGTAGCCCCTTTTCCCTTAAGTTACCATTTTCTAAACTTTGTAAATACTCTGAGATCACGTGCTTGGCTGATTTCCATCCTATCAATAAAATTTGAGCCCTAGTGCTTTTGTTTGCAATTGTCATTTGTTTTAGCTTTACAGAATTACATTTTTAACATGATCAACGATTCTTGAAACAAAACAAAAAATGAATTTTTACTTGTCAAAATTTTCTTCCACTTTTAAAATAAAGATGTCATTTCTTTTTAACTGTTGAACACACAAAGAACATCGATAGCTTCTCCGAAGGTGATTGAACCTCAAAGTGCAGAATCAAAGTACGCCATCTAAACCAGTATACTTGAATGAAGGAACAACCGTTTCAGATATAATATCCCATCTGACGTTCACGACAGAGTTCTTACCTCTTAAGACCGATTGACGATTCTCTCTTCCCCACAGGGTCTACCTCTCCTAAGCAAAACAGGATTGCTATCTTGAACCGATGATACTTTTTATCCCCCGCAGTGGCCGAGTATCCAGTCGTGTTCATCCACTAGTCTGTATGTCGCATCAGTTTTGTCAGTATAAACATACATACATCATGCATAATTGATTCATGTTCATATTCATATTGCATTAATATCTCTCTGGCCATACTCATTCCCAAGTGATAAAGTCATATTGTCAATCAAGTTGTCAGTTGTTCTTTCCGTGTCGGATAAGACAAAATCCCGGTTTAAGATCTTTCCTCGTCAGGAAATGTATTGTCTGAGCAATCTTTCCCCCAGTTTATTTCTGGATTGGAGACGGTCCTCGACCACTTTGATAACTTGAACCTCTGAAAGGCAAGAAGACATTCAATAGACACCTTTGGAACGTCACTCTTCCCCATCGAAGATGATATTTCTCGCTTTCCCGGATTAAGGAAAATCCCCAGAGAAAGCCTTTCAACTGAAGACTCTCAGCAATACATCGGTTTTTCTCCCAAGAAAGTCGATGTTAATGAAGTCATCAGCACCTCAAAATTGGATTACATCACATGGCATTTCTCTAAAAAGATCTCGAAGAAAAGTATGATGTAGTATCCCCAAGCGAAAAGCAGTCTTTCAAGAGACTCGTTTTTCCCCAGTAGAGTCAACAAATGGCATCTCCAATAGAGAAGTTTGCACACCTCTACAGCTCAGACAAATGGGTACCCCCAACAAGTTTGACCTCAAATCTTTTCCATCAAACGGCGTCTCCCTAGTAGATAGCTCGGTGAGAAGTTTGATGAAGACCGCTGCAAATAGCATCCCTTGTCAAGGAAGAAACTCGACAAGAAGAAACTGAGACCAGTTCCGCGGCTAAAGACCAGGATCGAGGGGAAGTTTATTTCAGAAACTGAGACTAGTTCCATGGCTAAAGACCAGGATCGAGGGGAAATTTATTTTAGAAACTGAGACCAGTTCCGTGGCTAAAGACCAGGATCGAGGGGAAGTTTATTTCAGAAACTGAGACCAGTTCTGTGGCTAAAGACCAAGGATCGAGGGGAGGTTTATTTCAAAAGAAACTGAGACCAGTTCCGTGGCGAAAGACCAGGATCGAGGGGAAGTTTTACCCTTTTCTAAGTAACATTGCTTAGCAAAAGAAGATGGATGAACAAACCGCTAACATTCATAACCACTGTCAAAATTTCGGGTATTCCAATATTTAATCCTCTTGCACCCTGAATGTCCGAACATCTTCGCCATTCACACCTTCGGGTCCAAGAAGATTAAATAGGGGAATCTGTCATACCCCAAATTTTGACCACAATATTTCCCATCATTGTGAGAATCATCACCATAATATGGATGTACCTTCATGCCTCATCAATCTCCTCAAAGATGGTTGAGCATTCACCACAATCAAGAATTAGGGTTTTGAACCCTCCCAGAGCACTTAGACAAAGGATCAATCAAGAAATGACATGATCTTCAACTTGTATAACCTCTCAAACACCCATAAGGGATCAAGAGGACTCCCACATCAAGAATCAAGCACAAAGTTGCAACATTCCAAGTGGAGCAAGCCTCGAGATCGCCAGTGTCACCAAATTAGGGTTTTGGTCGACCAAGGCCTCCAGATGAAATTTTTCCTCTGGGCATGAGCCAATGCTTCAAAGCATGACCCAAGATACTCCAAGGAACCTCATGGATCCACTCATCAAGTCAAAATAGCCTCATGGGATGCATTCATAAAAAATCAGGAATTAGGGTTTCTTGACCTAATTCACCCCTAAGTTGACTTTTGGAGCAAAGCATGAGCCAAGACCTCAAGACATGATTTGAGGGCCTCAAATACACTGCATTGATCCATTTACAACATTGGATTGATCCAAGAAGCTTGATTCACAAGTTTTAATTTCATCAGGACCACAATTAGGGTTTTAAAGAAAAAGTCAACTGTGCCTTTGACTTTGGACCAAGACATGCTCCCAAACCTTGGGACATGATTCAAGACACCCTAAAACACCTATGGAATCCATCCATTAGGCTTGAATTGGGTCAAGAACTTGATTGTACAAAGAATCACACAGTTTGGATTTCATCTGACAAAAAGTCAATTGTGCCTAAAATAAAGTTTGACTTTTTGGAATTTTTCACAAATATGGTCCCCCTAAGTCAAAAACAATGTTATTGTATGGTATTGATCATCATTCTTTAAGAAAAATCAAGAAAAGTGAGGTTTCTTGCAAAAGGGGCAACCATGAGAAACCAAAATTTTTCTAAGTTATGGAACAAAAGTGATTTTGTACCAACTTTGCAAGGTCATAACTCCTAAAACACAAGGCCTTTTTCTCCCATCCAAAGCTCAAATGAAATTTCACATGACATACTTCAAATATGTCAACTACAAAATATTCCAAATCCTCATGGATTTTGAGTTCTGGATTGATCAAAATCACAAAAAGTGAAAATGACCACTTTTTCCAACACTTAGAAAAAATTCTGTCCAAGACAAATTTTTAGTAAAACACCAAAAATTGGGAGATGTTTACACCTAGTTACAAGAAGAATCAATCTAAAATGTAAACATCAAAGTTGTCATACATGTTGCCAACAATCCAAAGAGATCATTGGCATGAAACAACTTAACTTGAGCCAAGAGTTATGGCTGCCACAAGAGGCATTGCTGCAACTGTTTTCATGACAGTTTGGATGTTTTCTTGCAAGCCACAATTTTTTAGTCAAATGCAATGATCATTATGACAAACCAACTCAATGTGATCAGAGTGAGTCATAACAAACCTGCAAATACCAAGCATTGAGTCAAAAGGAATCACACTTGGAATTTATGAGTTTTGTCACATTATGTTGAATTCAAAAGATGCATTTATGTATAATAGTGCACTTTCAACAAATCCACTCTCCTCAGTCAAGGTTCATGCATAAACAACAATAAAAACATCTGAGGAATGTGAAATTGATCAAAAGTTGGCTATGCAACTTAGAGAACTATGGTACCTTGCATGAGAAGCAAGCAAACCTTGCCAAAATGCATTTAGTGAGCTCTTATACATTGCTGCAACACTATTCCACCAAGACAAACTCACTCACCTATAAATAGAGCTCCTTGTTGATCATTCAGGGTACACCAAAGCAGCTTACAACATTGCTTTCTCTCATTTCCTTCTTAAGCACAAAAACTCCATTTTCTTGAGAAAGCACTATCGGGTTTTGAGTTGGAGACCAATGCAACTCAAACCAATTATTCACACACCTCATATGCAATATATAGGAGTGATCTAAACACTTACATTCAATCTGTAACATCAAAATCTTCAAGTCACCATCCTTTTGCTCAACTTTACCTCAAAGTTGCAGATTGAGTTGTGTCAAGTGATTCAGAAGGTTTCAATCCAGTCTCAACATTGGAACACCATCCTTGAGGGTCAAGGAAGCTATCCAGATCATTAGAAAACTTCTGTAACACCTCTACAAGAGAATTCGATTCTCACTTGCAAGGTTAGTTTCCTCAAAACTGAACTCAATGAATCATGCATCATAAACATGTTTTCAAGTTACCATTGTATTTTTGGATGTTCATAGATCATTTTCCCTCAATCAATTGATATTTATCTCGTGCGTATGAGATTTTATTTAGTTCTTGCATTATTTAGGGTTCATCTGGTTATGCCGTGATATCTTTTGTTACACTTAATTTAAACAAAATTGAAAAGAACCATCATGTTCCTTGTAAAAAAACGCATAAATTTCATGTTTACATCTTGTAAAATGGTTGAGAAACGAGGGAGATAGCTTGCTTCACGCAAGTCTGATGGTTGCCCAAGGAAGAAGATGGCCATGACGCCATTTTCAGGTTTTTTGAACCAAACATAGTATATATTATTTCATTGTCACTATATATTTGAATTGGCATTGCACCCCAGTGGTTGATCAGCTAGTTTTGTGTGTGTAGCGAGCAAAGGGTCTGGGGTTCGAATCCCCCTCGCCCCAGACCTTTTGGTTTTATTTTTTTAAACCATTTTCAAAAGGATTTTTCATATATTATCTACTTTTTCCATTCTCTATCAGCCAACGCGCTTGGCTCAGATGGTAAGATTTTAAACACTCCACCCCAAGGGCGTGAGTTCAAGCCTTGGGAGGACCCTTCCATATTTTTTGCCACTTGTTTTCTTTCATTTTCTTCACGATCTTTTAATAACTTCCAAAATTAATTTCTCTGTCAATTTTAATTATTTTTTATTGGTTCTTTTTTTCAAAATTCCCAAAAATGTTAAAATATTTTATTCTACAACAATTTCACAAAAATATTATTTATTTCATATATTTGGTATTTTTTGTAAAGAATTCTTTTTTAATTGTTTTTGAACATTTTAAATGAATTATTTTTCTTGATTTCTTTTATTCAAATAATTTTCAAATCATTCTATGAATGAAACATGATTTTTCAAATACTTATCCAAGATCACAACTTGTTTTACACACATGGTTGATAACTTTGATAATTTTAATTGAATTTTATTCAATTAAAATACATTTTTAAAATTAAGTTAGGGTTTTGATTATTTTTCACCCTTACAAATCTTTTTCAAAACACTTTGGGCCTCTAATAGAGTATAAGACCCATCCCTTGTCACATAAATAAATTTTGGGCCTCAGTCGTTGTATAAGTCCCACTGTGTTTTCTAAAACTGCGGTGCAATCGCCGCCTTTTAAACAAAATCATTTTGGGCCTCCCTTGTGTTGTAAGTCCCATTTTTCTTCTTTTTTTAAAACATTATTGGGCCTCTAATAGAGTGTATGACCCACCCCTTTGTAAATAAAAACCTTTTTGGGCCTCAGTCATTGTATAAGTCCCGATACGATTTCAAAAATCTCGGTGCGATCGCCGCTTTCAAAACAAAAACCATCTGGGCCTCTCTTTGAGTTGTAAGCCCTATCTCTTGTATAAAAATAATTTTTGGGCCTCTAATTAAGTGTAAGACCCAACCTCTTTTGTAAATACAATTTTTGGGCCTCAGTCATTGTATAAGTACCGATACAATTTTCAGAACAACGGTGTGATCACTGTTATTTCTGGGCCTCTCCTTGAGTATAAGCCCCAATCTTCTTTCAAAACAACTTCCCTTTTGATTTAGATTCAAATTCATAGTTGTTATCACAACTTTCTTTAATTTCTTGAATAACTAACCATACAGTTGTAGTACTGGAAGCTTGCTCACCTGTAAGTTCTATTAGCTTTCTTTTACATACTTGTATATATTTCATCTGTATGTATATATATATATATATATATATATATATATCCCTGTATATTATCTTGCTTAGAGTTTTCCCCGACAACTAGGTCTAGGATTAGATCAAACTAGTGGTCACTCTTTCAACACAATCAAAACTAGTAGAAGTTCTCATGCCTCCTCTTGGGATTTGTACCAGGACCCTCAGGCTTCTTAGAAGGTCTCATGCCTCTTTTTGGGCTTAATACAAGGACCTAAAGACCTCCTATAGGTATAGGACAAAACTTAGTCATCCTTTGATAGTTCAATCTTCCAGAGAGTCAGAATCTCAAAACATCAGAATAATTTAGGGTTGATTCTCATCCCTTCAAACACCAACCTCCTCTTAGGCATCATAAAAAGATAAACCTTCTCATGCCAGTAGACTTGGACATTCTCATCTCCTTTTGGATCTCAAAGAAACCTTCGAGTTTCTTAAAAACACAGGAAAGCCCTGATCATTTCATCAATCATCAACAGAGTTAAATCCTCTATAGGTTTTATAACTCAATTTTAAACTCTCATTCTAAATTTCCCCAGCTAGGGTCAAGTTATTCCCAGTAAAACCCTCTGAAAAATCAGAACCTCAAGGCATATGATATTTCCACTCTTCTGTAATCCTCAGCAAGAGTTGATTCCTCAATTTGGACCTGTCTTTGGATCTCAATCCTCAACAGAAGTTAGCCTCCTCTTAGGCTTTATATAAGAAATTCCCCAACCAGCCTCCTCTTAGGCTTTGTATAATGATCATCCCTCAGCACCTTTTAGCCTCAATCTTGGGCTTTGTATAAGACACCCATAAACATTCTCCAGCTGAGTCAGTTAACCCTTTTTAGCCTCAATCTTGGGCTTTGTACAAGACACATATGGAACCTCCCCAGTGGAGCCAATCCTCTTTTAGCCTCAATCTTGGGCTTTGTACAAGACAAATAAAACCTCTCCCCAGTGAAGCCAATCCCTTTTAGCCTCAATCTTGGGCTTTGTACAAGACAGATAAAATATTTCCCCAGAAGAGTCAATTCCTTCCAGCCTCCTCTTAGGCTTTGTATAATGATCTCCCCAAAAGAGTCAATCTCTTTTCAGCCTCAATCTTAGGCTTTGTATAAGACAGATATAAAACTCCCTAATAGAGTCAACCTTTTAGCTTCAACCTTGGGCTTTGATCAAGGCACACAAAAATTAACATCCCCTCAGAAGAAATCAAAAATCTCTCTGTAGGAAGACATTTCTCTGTACATCACACATCAAAATAGACAATCAAACAAACCCTAATCCCAGATAACTTCTGTAAGTGGCACACTTATTGAAAATCCAAGTTGTAGTCCCTCTTTATCTTGGTAAATTTCCTCTTTCATCTAATTGTTGTAAGTGGCAAGCCTCTGGATTATTTACATCCAAGCCAATGTCCCTCTCTTAGTATGAAAGATTCCTAAGGAAAATGGCATTGCTCAACACTGAGTTAAAGTTTTCTCCTTCAGGACAAATCCCTTATAAAGGAAATTATGGCATTGTTGGATTCCAAACATTCCATTTAAAGTAATTCTCCTTTATAATCAGTCACCCAACAACTGTGATAAACAGATGAGATATCTCCCTTAGAGAGGACAAATTCTCTCTCAGTCAAACCTTTTAGCTTCAATCTTGGGCTTTGAACAAGACATCAAAACATCTCTTTCCTCCCATAGAATAGGAGGAACTACGATTGCTCTGATTTCCCTGTTTTCTTTAATGGGAATACGTAGGCATAAGATTGTGAAATCTTAGCGAGCACACATATCAAAAATCTTAGGTCTAGTACCTTACCAAAAACATCGGAAAACCCGAAAACAACAAAAATATTGTCTCTCAAACATTCCCAAAGGAGAAACTTTCCCATTTCACGACAGATAAACACCAGTAAGTAGATAACAGTAGAATTTGCTAAACGATCTATGGATAACCATATATAGGATGGGTAATTGACAACTCCCCATTGTATAACCTGACCCCGGACCCCCCAATCTCGTAAGCATTTGTTAGAGAAAACATTTGTGTGCAAGGTTAGTTTTAGATAGCTTCCTTTTCCTTTCCAGCTTCATAGGATAAATAAGAAATCAGAAAGTAGCACCCAATTCTAACCAATGGCGATAAGGTGGTCGCGTCACTGACAAAAATCACACGCTACAGGTAGGTCGAATTACAAGCGCTCTGACTTCTTCATTCTCGTCCGAATGAGGATACGTAGGCACAAGACGACGAAGCCTTGGCGAGCACAATCCCTCATTCACCTGTAATTCTCTGAACTTCGTTGACTCTGACTTTCCCATTGTATGAGGGAATACGTAGGCCTAGGATGGCGAAGTCCTATTGAGTCTCCTTCTGTTTCTTCCCTTTTTGTTTCCGTTCAGCAGTAGAGCTTTAGATAACACACCCTTTGATTAGAACAACAAGAGTTGATCCCGTTGAGTACAACGGACGCGAAGGGGTGCTAATACCTTCCTCTCGCGTAATCGACTCCCGAACCCCGGATTTGGTTGCGAGACCATGTCTTCTCCCTTTTGAGGTTTCTTTGATAGTTTCCTTTCCTCCGTTGGGATAAATAACGTTCAGTGGCGACTCTGTTTTTCTGCAGGTTGCTTTTCGCGTTGCGGCATACGGGATGTCGTTTTGCACGTTCTCATAGGCGTTAGAAAGCTGAGACAAAGAGCTACAACTTTCGTGTTGAAGGAAAAAGCTGATTCGGAGTGTAGAAGGCTCGAATAATTTGTTGAAGTCAGGACCCGAATTTTGCCGTAAGGAATATTTAGTTTTGGGCCGGGTTTTTTTTATGTTTTTCGACCCAGTTGGGTTAGAACCGGAATTGGTGATGCTTTCCTATACTTAGAAGCCGCGCATTGTTCACCTTACCTTTTTACTGTTCTCAAAATATTCAAAAAATTTGCACGATTACGATGGAGAACTAATCCTGAGGATTGATCTGCTGTAATCGGTTTCCGCCGACACTTTGAGCTTCTTTTAATTTCCAATAAAATCTATTGCCTTTCAATTCTTCTCTTTGATATCTTGTTTGCTTAATTTGATTTATCTTAGTGTTGATTGATTTATTTCGATGATTGGATGTTCTTATACTTTAATCATGTTTGCTTAATCCGCGTATGTTCTCGTGTTTGCTTAATTCACGATTTCTATATCTCATCCGTTTGCTTAATTCAGAAATTAGGAATATCTATCGTATAATATCAATTGCGCTTGTTTGGTTGTTATTATAATCGAAAAGGGAATAGAGTCCGGTTAGGAATTGGAAATTATTTGGGTCAACGATAAGTTGGGAAACCAAAACAACAGATTAACTATTTCAGCTTATTTTGATAATCACTTTTTTCCACTATTTTTCTGTTAATCAAAACTCAAACCCCCTCATTGTCCAATCGGTTGGTTAATAATAATACAAGAATCCTTGAGAACGATACTCGAGTTGTCGTTACCATTTACTATATTTTCAAAAATACTTGTTTTTTGATCCATGCGCGACAGCGAATCACTAAGCATAGTCTTGAAAGGCTTCACTCGGGTTATTTTTTCAACTTATTGTACATGGTCCGCCCTTCTCAGGACGACTACCGCGACCAAGGGCTCAGTTTCCACTTGGACGATCCTTGGTTCAACAACTTCACCCGGGACTGGGGCAATTTTTTGAGGCGCTTATTGCTTATGAAACCCTTTACGACAAAGGCTCATCTCACATTATGCTACTCCCCTGATAAATATTATCTCTTCTGTAAAGGCATGTTTTTTAAGTATTGGCCCTCATCTCATTTCTGATGGGACACCCATTTCTACCGCACCAATCTGGGTCTTCTTTCCCCTGACGAGGCAGCGATGAAGTACGACATGCATTCTTGGTTTCAAGGGCTTGGTTCCAAATAAGGTTTTAGCCCCGGTGAGATGCCTTCTTCCGAGTTAAGGAAGAAACAAATTGATACTCATGCCATTGTGAGCGCAACCAGTCATGCAGAGAGGAAAGAAACTTTTGGTAAAGACAAAGTCTCTTAGTTTTTTTACATATGTGATTGTATGTTATGGATAACAAGGACACGTTGAAGATGTTCTACGACCATGCCAGTTCCTAAGGTATCAAGACTAGTTCTACTAGCCAGGTTGTGATGCCCCCTTCTAAGACCACTACTCTTACTCCGACTATTGCTTCTGCTCTGACTGTTGTTCCCCTCTCAATTACCAAGACCGCTACCGTTGCCCTCTGGGTCGACCAACATGTTAATTCTATGACCATTTTGACTGTGGAGGATATGTCAGAGTCCCTAATTTTAACAAAGAAGGACCGAGATGTAGATTGACATTCCCTTATGGAAGAGGGCTCTCCCAAATGGACCCGTTTGACTGGGGATGCTTCTTCGAGAGAGATAACTCCCTTCTTACGGATGCCCGCCATTCTTCTTTCCCAGATTTCTCTCACTCTTGAGAAAGTTGATGATGTTGTATCGGTGGGGGATTTGTCCTTCGTCCAAAACCTCTTTGAGGAGGAGTAGATGGAACTCCTCTTTAAAGTCATCTATAACATTTACTGAGCTTGTTTTATGATTTCTCTGGCCGCTGCTGACATAGGAGATGTCTTGGTTGCTGGCAACCATTCCAAGGAGAGAGACACTCAGAAGGGTAAGTGTGAAGTTATGGAGCATACTTGCTTTACTTTTCATGAGGAGTTGGCAGAGCTGTAAAAGAAGGCCAAGCTTGCCAATTATTTGTAAGAGAAGAAAAAATCCATGTCTCTCCCTCTATTCTGAAAAAATCCATGTTATCCTCGTTTACCTATTTACTTTTGATTTGAACCCGTGGTTGAGAAACACTATTCGAATCCAGATCTAGGATAATCATCTGTTGGATTCTAAATTCTAGACATAGATTTAGATTTAACATTCACATGAATATTGAATCTTAATGCTCTGTGTTGTTTGATAGGCTAAGAGATTGCAGATTAGACAATACGGTAGAACCCTCGTCGGTGTGGCAGACATGCACTCTGATGTGAGCGATACATGATGATATTGATAAGTGTTTAGATTGTTTATATCTGGTTGGTAAATTACATGTTTGTTCGTGGATGAAATTCGATCATGATAAGCTCTCATATCTCTCTGAAAATTTATATTTTTCTTTCATTAGTTTTACATAGTGTAGCTTTAAATTCAAATCTTACAAACTCAAGCTTAAAATCATAGTGACTGTTGAACAGCATTTGATATTGCACTAATCCCTGTGGAGATGACAAAATCGGATACTTACTTTTGCTTGCTGCTTTATCGCTTCAACAAAATGGCGCGGTTGTCGGGGATTGGTGATCTGATATTGAAATCATAACAATAGTTTCTATCTTTTTAAGCTTTGTACATTTGTCTATATTTTATATTTTTACCCTTTTTCTATATATTTTTTTGAGCTTTTACCTTTGTCTATATTTTTGAAGCATTAAACACTTTTCTATATTGTTGAGCTTTGTGCATTTGTCTATATTATATACATACTTGTTTAATTTAAAGTTGTTAGAGAATTATTTGGTATTGTCCAATAAACTTATCTTTAATTAGCTTGAATAAATACAGAGTGATTGTTTCAAGTTTGATTGTATCAACAAGAAAATGTTATGGTAATTATATGAGCTGAAAACTTGGTGCTTGAGCAAAGGTGCATTTTATTGCTTTCTATAATATAACATGAATATGAAAATTTTAATTTGTACAAATATCATGCCATTCATTCTTTTGAAATACATGTTCATATTTGAATCACTTTAGTTTATAGCCAAAGGTGAGGAAACTTCCATTGTTTACTATATTCACAGGAGACCAACAATTCTTGTTTTAACTCATTTGACTTATGTTTAATCTTGCATTTGTGTTGAATTGTATGAAAGTATGAAAATGATCAAGGCATTTTGTTTGATTTTGAGCACAACTACTTGACCAAAAGTAACTTACCTTGTGAGTGAGAGAGAATTTGTTAACCCCTTTGAGCCTTAGTGTCAGGATCTATATCAATTCTGAACTGTGGCAATTTTCCTTTTCATGCAAATAGTAGTTCATCATTGATTTTTGTATAGATTCTGAATTTGTTTCTTGAAACACTTGAACCTTCAACCATGAATTGTGGTTTGAATATTTACCCGTGCCTTAGAAAGTTTGGGAGCATTCACATTATAATGATTGGTTGTATTCAAGTTGGGGAGAAACAGGTGGGTTGCTAAGAGGTTGGGAAAGAAAAAGAAAATTTTGAAAAAAGTAAAAAATACAAAATAAAAAAAAATGAAAAAGAAAATAAAAAGAAAAGAAAGATATTTGTTTAGAAGAAAAGGTGAAAAATAAATTTTGTACTAATAAGTTGTGTGAAAAGGTGTAACAATTGTGCAATAAGAAAAAAATGAATAAAGTTGTGAATGCTTGAGAATTTGAGAAGTGATCACTCTCATTTGTTTAGGCAATATTTTTATTTAAATTACTTTAAGATATGAACCTTCTTTGTTAACCAAGCCACATTACAACCCTTTAAAGTCTTTGTGATATGTTTTTTTATGCTTTCAATATGAATTTTTTGGATGAATGCATAATTTGATCTAGATGTTAGCAAGATTGTTGGGTGTGAGTCAAGTCCCTCATGTTTGTTATTCATCCATTGATGAAGTTGTGTGTTAGGTGTGATTCATATTTGAAATTGTGTTGCTTTAGAATTTGTGACATTTGTTTTGAACATAGAATTCGTATCATAATCATGGTGTCGTTAGTATAGTGGTAAGCATCACTTCGCTTATACTCTTGTGATTTGAACCATACATTTGTTTTCATTTCTAAAAACTTGTTGACCATGATTTCTTGGTAGTTGCTCTTATTTCTTTTAGGTTTGATTTACCATTGTTTGAGGACAGACAACTTTTTAAGTTGGGGAGAGTTTGATAAGTGCAAATCTTTGAAGATGAGAAAAATACACAAGAAAGGGGGTTGAATTGTGTTTTCTGTTTCTTAACTTTGCCTCTGATCAGAGTTCAGAATCTAAACTGGTGTTCAAATTCTGATTATACGTTGCAGCGGAATGTCAATAGAAGCAAATAAAAGATAAAGAACACACAAAGATTTATATTGGTTCCTCCGAAAAGAGAGTAGTCTAGTCCCCTTGCATCAGACTTTTCTTTGCTCAGACCCTCAGCCCGAGACTTCTTACTTAAACCCCTCAGTTCCAAGACTTCTACATAGGTTCCACGAACACAAGACTTCCTTAATTAAGCCCTTTATACTCAAAACTTCTGCCCATACCCTAGGTCCAAGACTTCCCTGCTTAGATTCCACGAATTCAAGACTTCTGCTCAAACCCCTCAGGCCCAAGACTTCCTTGCTTAAGTTCCACAAACTCAAGACTTCCTTGCTCAGGTTCCACAAACCCAAGACTTATGCTCAAGCCCCTCAGACCCAAGACTTTTTGCTTAAACTCACAGTCTAAGAATTTCTGCTTAATCGGTAACTGATCAAGACTTTTAATGCTCTAGCACATAGCAGGAGACTTATTTGGCTCAAGCTTTTCAGCAAGAGACTTTGATGCTCAAGCACATAGCAAGAGACTTTATCTAAACTACTAAACAACCATGTTTAGCATAATAGCGAACAAGGTGTACTGGATACAAAATTAGAGGTACAGGGTAATCACCTTAACAAAGACCTTTAAGCACTTAAGATTTCTAAGATATTCAAAGTTTAAAAAATCTTAAGGCTTATTACAATTTACAACATATAACAAAAATTATGCATACTCCATTGTGTTGCTTATTGTATGATCTTGTTATTCCTTTATCCAAACAGAAGTGTAGAACACTTATATCCTTCTTGGCTTTCCTTCTATATTTTCCCTTTTGATTGCTCCTTGTTGAATACTTCAGTTTGAATCTTCAGTAGCTTATATAGCAGTTGTAGAAGACTATTAGTTGGAAGAGATAACTTGAACAAGTGTCTTTGTTTCTCCATAGTACTAGAGACATTGCAGAGAGATACACCAAAAGATCTTAATCCATTGTGTAACATCTTTCACCATTGTGTCTTCCATGTAATCTTGTACTATAGAGCCGTTGAGAGTAGATATATGTACATCATGTCAACTCTTCTTGAGCCTTGCGAAAAATAGACTTTAGTTGACAAGCTGATTTGACAATGCAGCTTGCTTTCTGCAGTACGGATAACTCAAGCTTTCTTACTAATTCTGAATGTTCACCGGAAGTAGATATATTAACCTCAAAGATTAGGGTTTTTTCCTGTTGTGTTTCAACTGAGGATTCATTGGATTTCATGGTAATCAGGACATTGTGGTCCTCTCAATTGTTCATCGCCTACAAGTTAAGGTAGATTTGAGATTGAGAGGACGCACTACTGTAGTGGATTCTGAAGATGAGGATAACCTCGAGCAAAAACTCATACGGACTGGTCCTCGAATCGATTCGTTCGATGTTGAAGCTCTTGATGTTCCTGGTGCTCCCAAAAATGATTATGAGGACATCAGTGTAGGAAATAAAATTGTATTGGCTTTTCAAAATCTTGGTGTTGTCTTTGGTGATGTTGGAACAAGTCTATTATATACAAATATTGTTATGTTTAGAAAGGCCCCTATAAATGAAAATGAAGACATTCTTGGAGCATTATCACTTGTGTTGTATACTTTAATCTTGAGTCCTTTGTTGAAATATGTCCTGGTTGTTCTGTTGGCTAATGATAATGGAGAAGGTGGTACTTTTGTGTTATACTCCTTGATTTGCCGTCATGCTAAGGTGAGTCTTCTCCCCAATCAGTTGGCATCAGATGCGCGTATATCAAGCTTTAGGCTACAGGTGCCATCCCCTGAGCTTGAAAGGTCATTAAAAATCAAGGATAGACTGGAGGATTCTCTAACTCTAGAGAAGACTCTACTGATATTAGTGCTTGCTGGTACTTCTATGGTGATTGCTAATGGTGTTGTAACACTAACAATGTTAGTTTGGTCATCTGTTGGTGGTTTAAAAGTTGGGATAGACGCTATCAAACAAGATAAAGTGATGATGATGACGACCACTATTTTACTAACCATTGTTATGCTTCTTATATGGCAAATACACATTATCATAGCGTTGTGTTTTGCAGTAGTCTTCTTGGGATTGGAGTTGGCTTTCTTTTCATCTGTTTTGTGGAATGTGGCAGATGGAAGTTGGATAATTTTGGTCTTTTCTGTAATGATGTTTCTGATAATGTATATATGGAATTATGGAAGCAATCTCAAGTATAAAACTGAAGTAAAGCAAAAACTGTCGATGGATATGAAGCTCAAAATTTAGAGGGGAATGCAAAAACAACTGTTATGCTTTTCAATAAGAAATCCACTTCCAAAGATATACAGCAGCCACATGTTTGCAATAGAAAAATTACATAGTAGGAAGCAGAAACATTCAAAGTCCAAAAACACGGTTTTGACATGAAAAAATACAAAAGCAGTACATAGCAGCTTATCAGAAAAATTAGCACAAAAAAATTACAACAGCATAACTTCAAGTTTACATCAGTAGAGTCCACAACAGAGAAACTCTACATAACAGAGGAAAACAAAGTTTCAGCAGGAAATTAAACCAGATAAAAATTCAGTTACAGATCACTAACCAATTCCCTAACAGAAAACTAACAAAAATTTTCTAACAGACTTCCACCCTCATTCTTCTTTTGCTCCATTTTTTTTCTTCAACCAGTTCCTCTTCACCACTTTCATCTTCATCAAGTTTCCCTTCAACAAACTTCTGCGGCGTTCTTCATTTTCATGCCATCCTCAATTCCTTCATAGCTTCAAAATTACACAGGATTTCATCCATCTTCATCCACCTGCAATTTCAATATCACGATTCACATTAATCACACCTGTGGAAGTAGAAGATCATGAACGATTCAACAACAACTCCAACAATTTGCATCAAGCTCTCTTCTCCAATTCACTACCTCTTTCATTTGCATCAAGGAAAACGATTCAGCAACGTTGCACCTTCATCGAACCCGTCTTCGACCTCACAAACAACTTCCTATGAACTTCACTCTCTTCATTATCAGTGAATCTATCACCTGTAAAACCATTCAACAATGCAACGTCAGGACGTATTCATCACAACACACACAGAACAGAAAGAAGAAGATTACATTGAAGAAAATTCATAACAAACTTTGGCTTCTTCCACATTTTTCGGATTCAGTTTCTTCCATTGGTTTCAATTGGGAGCTTCTTCATTCTTCTTCTCGCTCCATCTTCAATTTCAATCTTCTGCAGCTCTCACTTCCTCAATCCACAAAGCTCAGCACAGGGTTGTAACCACGCCACATCCTTCAATTGTTTCCACCTTCATCCATGAAGCTCCACGTTCAGCTTCTCCCATAAACGAAATCAATAACCTGCAATCACACGCACAACATCACCATCACATCATCATCATTACAACTCTGCAACAATAACACAAATATCACGGCGTTGATATAAAAACGAAGCGACTCCGACGCGAAGATTCAAGCCACAAAATACAACACTAGAAATCGCTACAGATCGAAGAAGAGTAGAAGAAGGGATCGAGCAAGCAAGATTAGAAATAGTACCTGATTCTTGAAGCCTTGTTTCATCATCGAAGCGCCATCGGAGCGACTCCGATAGGTAAGCGTCGATCGCTGCTACTTTGTTTCCTTGTCTTTGCTTTGCGGTGAATAGTGGAGTTGTTCTTATTGGTTTTTGCGTTGAGTTTTGTTTAAATGGAGAAGGCTCACACTCCGCCGCCGTCGGCAATGAGCCATGGCGCGGCAAAGATCATTGGTGTCGTCAGAGGTTTTGCGAAGGAGAGCGGACGAAGATGGTGATGTTGGTGAGCGTGTTTCCGGCACGACGTTGTTTTATTGTCGACGGTATTTTTTGTTCCGTAGAGAGAAAAAGAGAACGAAAGAGAAGGGAAAGAACGAAGAGTTGGAAGGTTAGGAGAGGAGAAGGTGAGTTGAACGGCGGTGAGGAGAAGAAATAAGGGAAGGAAACGGCGCATGAGGCATGTGGATGATGTCCTCTAGGGTTTTTAAGAAGGCCGAGTCTTCAATGTTGGTGCGGACCGGGCCTTAGGCCTGTGGCTCCTTGTCACACCCTTTTTTTATTCTACCGCACCCCCTGGCCTCCTGATTCAAGGCTTGGACCGGACCACCATGGAAATGCTATTCCACACGCCCAAACTTATCACAACACCCCCTGTTGTATTGGTTTCTAGTTAATTTTTTAGATATTTTAGATAATTAGGATTAGTAATTGATTAATTACTTTGTTAATTAATTATGTATTAATCTTAGAATCAGATTAATTTTAGAATTAGATTTTAGATTTAATTCATAATTTTGGAATTTTTTTTCAATTAGAGATTAATATTGACTTGATTAGAAATTAATTTTAGATTGAATTAGTTTTGTTTAGAAGTTAACCTTGATAATTCTGGTTAGTTTTGCTTTCGACTAAATACTAATTTTACTTGGATTGTTGTGATTGTGAATACTTGGTTAGACAATTTGATTTTTCGTCACTTTTACGTTGTTTAGGAATTAGTTTAAACTTGAATTTCTTGGTAGCAACTTTGTTCCGATTAATCTTGTGGAGCTGTTGTTTGGAATAATTCTCATAACTTTGTTTGGACTAATGAGTTGTCTTGATGCAGATGGTGCTTAGTCCCTGATATCGTTTGGTCCATTTCTGGATATTAATTCTGGTTCTCTTGGTTGCTTACCTTTGATGATAGTTGCTTACACTTGATGCTTGTTAAATTCTAACATTATTTGGACTTGATGTTAGATGCTTGACTACTGGACTTGCTTATTTGCTTGAAGCACTTGATAGCTTGATTCTCGTCCATTTTGGAACCTAGTCTTGAGCTTGTTGCACGCTTTGAAGAGGCAACAAACCTTCTCCGTTAGGTACCACTTGTACACTTGTATGAAGCATGTCTAGGGTTTAGCATTTTTGCTTACAAATTGTTGTTGATTAAAGAGTTTTCACTCCTAGTTGTATACTTTGCTTGGGTGCCAATTCACTGATACTTTGTTGTTGTTTATCTTACATTGTGATGGACGAAGAGTCACTCAACTTCCTTAGTTGAGATCACGACATCGTTTTCATGTTGTGGTTGACGAAGAGTCACGCAACTTCCTCATAGTTGAGATCACGACATCGTCCTTTGCTGTTGCATTTTCTGTTGGAGAACGAGGAGTCACTCAATTTTGCTGCTTAGCTGAGATCACGACATCGTTCATTTTGTGATTGATTTGTCTTGTGTTTACTTGTGGTTGTTCACATGAACCCTTAGGATTCCTAGCTCCACTTAATTTCTGATTAAGTTGGAGGTATGAGAGACATTAAGCTTTCAATCCAAGCATGACAACATTAGGTAGACTTCCCTCCTGATCCTGACCTTAGGGCCATCAATGCATGATAACTTGTAGGATTCAGTTTCCCTTAGACCTTCTGTGAGTCCCGAGTCTTTTCTCTCGCACCCGTGCGATCGAGATCCTATTTTCCCATAGTCGTGTGAACTATGGATGCTCTGATTCCTCTTTCCTGTCCGATTGAGGATACGTAGGCACGAGATGCGATATCTTGGCGAGCACACTAACAACTAACTTCCCTTGTCTCTCGTACCCGTGCGATCGAGACGTTAACCAACCAATTAATCGAACCTTTTCTCTCGCACCTGTGCGATCGAGACTCTTTCACCAAGCAGACGAAACCGACCCGTAGGTCGAACTATGATTGCTCTGACTTCCTCTCTCCTGTACGATTGAGGATACGTAGGCACAAGACGGCGATGTCTTGGCGAGCAACCTTCCCCACAAACTCGTAGTCCCCTGAACTACGTTGACTCTGACTTTCCCACTCTTGAGGGAATACGTAGGCATAGGACGACGATGTCCTATAGAGTCACCTTTTCTTTTCCTTCCCCCTCCCCTTTTATTTTCCGTTTCCGTTAGCATTTGAGTTTCAGATACTTACACCCTTTGATCAAAACAACAAGAGTGGATCCCATCGAGTACGATGGACGCGAGGGGGTGTTAATACCTTCCTCTCGCGTAACCGACTCCCAAACCTAGACTATGGTTGCGATGACCTTGTCTTTCCCTTCTCTAGGTTTTCTTTGATCGTTTCCTTTCCCTGCGTCGGGATAAATAACGTTCAGTGGCGACTCTTCTATCTTTTCTGCCGGTTGATTTTCGCAGATGCGACACAAAGGAATTTCTTTTCAACAGAATTGAGGAAGGATGATCTGTTAGACAACTTTTCATCATCTAATTACATTTCTTTTCTTTGAAGAATGCTGTCAAACCTTTCAAGACATAGTCTATTCAAACTTTTGACCTCCTGAGTAGATATGACTTTATGGTTTAATATTAGCAAGCAGACTTCTTAGAATTTGCTTGAAAAATTAGATGAAGTGTAACTTAATAAGCTTCAACCTGATTCCCTTCAAATAAGAACACAAGGATTCAAAGATAGTCTTGAGAATTATACATTTCAATGATGTTGATATACTCATAATGAGATAAAGCACCTACCAGAATGCATCTAACTCTAAGGATATTTTTCAATAAACTTCTTCTGAGCTGGTGAGAGAGACTTTCAGACTTTGATTATCTCTACACCATCAACTTATATAGTAATACCTTTCTCAAGAATTTTCTATACACCTTCATCAAAACCCTTTATTAAGACCAATGAATTGAAAATATATTTTTCTTAATCCATCATTTAAATTAAGCATAATTTCCTTTTGAATATGGTAGGATTAGCAGTGTAATATTTTTCATGTGGTACTTAACTCCTTCTTGAAGGAAAATATTTAGCAGACATATTTTTCTAATTGGATCATTATCTGCACCATTGTTAAGTGTTATGCATAGACCATGCTCTGATACCAACTAAAGGTGAGAAAAATACACAAGAATGGGGGTTGAATTGTGTTTTTCGTTGCAGCGGAATGTTAACAAAAGTAACTAAAAGATAAAGAACACACAAAGATTTATATTGGTTCCTTCTAAAAGAGAGTAGCCCATTCCCCTTGCATCATAAGATATTTTCACTATAACCAAAACATGATTATAATCGCTTATGTACTTAAGCATAAGACTTTTCTTTGCTCAAACCCTCAGCCCGAGACTTCCTTCTTAAACCTCTCGGGTCCAAGACTTCTTCTTAGGTTCCATGAACCCAATACTTCCTTGCTTAAGCCCCTCTATAACACCTCAAAATTTGCCCTCATGTTTCTAACTCTAACTGGCTTAGGCTTCATTTCATTTTGCATCATCATTTGTGCATATCATTGGTTCTGAGCATGAGATCAAGGTATCTTGGTTAGCTCAAGAGAAAGGAATGTTTTTTCAGAGGTTCAAGCAAGAGATCATGTGTGCATAGGTGAACATTGTTCAAGATACCAAAGGAAGAGATGTTCTTATTATCACTATCATTCAAGCTACAATGGGTCTTAGGCCTCAAGGCATCCTAATATGTTCATTACCTCATCATATGATTAGGTTTGGCAAGAGTTTTGAAGTGGATTACCTCCTTCTATCTGTGATCATCGAACTAGGGTTATGAACATCTGGGAATGTAACACTCCAATGGGCAATATTTTTGAGGCTTTATCATCATCATGTGGCACATTTCATCTTTGTTTAAGAGGATTCACATCATACTCAGAGGAATTTGAGTTTTGAGCTTGGGACGATTTCTCCTAGATTGTGGGTGCCAAAACTAGGGTTTGTGGTAAAATCAGTTTATTTCTGATTCTTTGGGCAATACTTGATTCCATGGTATGCCATATGTCCCTAAGTGTCTAGGAATGGAAGATTGACTATCAATTTGATTCAGAAGGGTTTCAATTGATCAGAGGATTGAAAATCAAGAGAATTAGGGATAAAGTCAACTGTGCAGTGAAAAAGTCAACTCCTGACTTTTTGAGGTCAAATTCTCAATCTTCATGCCAAATGTTATAAATGGATGGATTTTGATCAAGAAATGCCAAGGGATTCATAAAAAATCAAGAATTTGGAAAACTTGCGATTTATGGAAAATTAGGGTTTTAGAGAGTTTCTATTTTGGGAAAGTTTTAGCCTAAATTCAGCCATCTTCCAGGCCAATTTCCATCATGATCCAAGCTCCATTTGGTAATATTTTTCACATGAAAGTTGTAGTGCACATTTCAAGCTTTCCAACCATGTAAAGTTTGCTCTAATTGGATCATTTTTTAGAGAGATATGGTTGTTGGAAAATCAAGGTTTCAAGTTGTGGTTATGTAAGAAAAACTTAGAAATTTTTCAAGCTTTTTGGACAGATTTAAGGACACATCTTCATGGCATATTGTCACACATTTCCAAACCTTATTTCAACATGAATTGTGCTCCATTATCTTCCTACTTGATGTTGAGCTCAAGAACTCACCATTTGACCAAGGATTCACCAAGTTACGAAGGCTCAAAGGTGGTGTCATCAAGTTGTCAAAGTTGCACTCGTGACTTGGAATGGTTAGGCAAGTTCAGGGACACATGTTCTTGATTATTTCTCATCATCTTCCAAGCTTAATCCCCATTTTTTCTGAACACCAAAGATGTTCCTTGATGTGCAAGCTTTCCATTGAGCATCAATTTGCACAATTTGGATTGAAATCCATAGAGATAGGATGGCATGAAGTGAGTTGCACGATTTTGTTCTAAGGCATGGCAAGGCATGTTGATTCCTTTGGTTTTGGTACCATTTGGTATTGTACTCTTGCAGCATGACCATATCACTCTATGTTTCACGCATACATCATCATTTGGGATGCTAAATATGTCTAAACATCACCATGCACCTCATGTACCACATTCTCTTTTTATGGCAAAATTTGGAAATTGAAATTGTACAGAAACTTGCTTCACGTGCTGACTCCACCCACCCTTTTTCATGCTTCATAAACTCACACCAAAAGCCACTACTACATTGCCATAACCGTGCACATGCTCTCATTTTTCTTTTTTTTCAAAATTCCAAACCAAAATCGTGTAACAACTTTCAGCTGATTTTCATTCTCCCTCTCACGTGCCAAGTCACTATATAAGCCTCATAAACCCTAGAAACCATTTCACCACTTCATTTCACACAAAATCAAATCTAAACAAGCTCATTTTCTCTCTGAAATCTCTCTCTTCGAAACTCCTTATTCTCTCATTTTTATGAAGTTTTTGGACGAATCCTTCATCACTGAAGCATCTGGAAGCTTTTGGATCCATTTATTTGAAGGTCACACGTCAGAACAAGAGCCAACGAAGCTCCTCCGTTAGGTATTGTTCTTGAACTTTTTCTCTCATAATAATCGTGTTTTGAGCATGTGATTGGTGATTCTGAAGTCCTCCCATGGTGGAGGCAATGTTTTTACGTGAGTTATTTTAGTTTGCTTGAGTTTCAGTTTGGTTATTAAATGTTTGAGCTCGATTTTCATGGCGTTCTAGTGATTTAAAATGGTTTTCAAAGCCAGATTTGAGATCCTCGTGATTTTCTCTTCAATTTGGTGTGCGAGTTTGTGTGATTTGGTGAGGTTTTGATTTTTCTCTGATAGAGGTCACCTGAGAAGATGACCGGAGCCCTAGCTCCGGCGTCTGAGGCGACGTGCTTACGTGTGCTGGTTGACTCCTTGACTGATTACGTGGTGCATGCGTGGATCATGCGTGGCTGGTGACTAATAAATAAAACGGTGTGTTGCATTATTTTTCTGAGTTTCATTTGAATTTTGGACTGGGCCTACGCGCTTTTGCTTTTCACACCACCATATTTTAAGGCCCAGCTTGTTTTAAACTGTTTTCTATTGTGACTGGCTTTGCTGCATACACCACACATGCTTCTCTTTTGTTTTCTTTTTGGTTTCCTTTTTACATTTTGGTTTTCATTTTATTTTTAATTGCTAAACTCATTTAAAAAATCAACAAAAATATTTTTCTGATTAACTTGTGTCTTGGATTTATTTTCATAATTTTTATTTTATTTTTAATTCATTTTTACTATTTTATTTGGATTTATTTTGTGAGTACATTTCCAATGATACCCTTCATCTAGGGTTAGGAAATTTCTTGACCATTGCTCATCATTTGAGGCTAATTTTTTAGCCACACTTAGACTTTCATATGAGGTTGTTTTGATGCTGGTTTTGGTTTGGTTTGAGTTACTTTAAATGACTTTCCATTCAACTTTTGTTGACCCTCGATACATGCTCGATTACTTGTCTACCTTGCCTTGTTGATCACTTTTGAGCATGTTCTTGAACTTGTTTTGCTTCCATCTTTTGTACATGCTTAGTTGGATGTTTGAACATGCCTTTGGATATTTTTTGGGGTTTTATTGGATCACTTTGATATTTTTTATTTGCTCCTATTTGGTGATGTTTTGAGCATGTTAATGCACACACCTTGACCTAATTTTTGTGCTCTTGAATGACATGAATCTTTTTTATGCTTGGTGATATTTCTTGGCTTGATAAGACATGTTTAAGGTTCTAACTTGCTTTGGCTCTTGATGTATAATCCTCCTTTGGTGTTGTCTTGTATGAGAACATGTGAATCACTTTGGACTTGATTTTGTTGAATGCATGCCTAGTTTTGTCATATGCTTTGAGTGTGATGGATGATGTTCCTTCTTTTGATTTGGGTTTGCTATGACATGATGTGCTTGCTGCCCTATCTTGTATCTCACTTCATTTGGTCACATTTATCATTGTTCTATGTCTTGTGACATCTCTTTTGGAATGCTAAATCACTTGAATGTGTTTGAATACTTTGTCTTGCATGATCTTGTTTTATATGATCTTGTTTGCATTGTTGCTTGGTTTCTTGAGTTGAACTTCCATGTTTGTTCACTTCATTGCATTCTCTCATTCATCTTTTACTTCTTTCTTCTCCTTTGGATCTTAAGACTTGTTTAAGTCTTGGATTTGCTTTTGCATGTTCCCTTAGGACTGCCTAGTCCAACTTAATCTTTGATTAAGCTTGGAGTAGGATATACATTAGGATTTAATCCATGTATGCTAACATTAGGTAGAATTTTCCCTTCTTACATCAACCTTAGGGCCACCATTGCATGACAACATTAGGAAAGAGTTCCCTTAGTGTTTTTTTCTTTTCAACTTTGAGTCTTCTTTTCTCATCTCAATAACAAGTCTAAAACACTTAATAAATGCAACGAGCATCGTGCACCACGAGCCTTAAGTACATAGGAAATGAAGAATGAGGGGTCTCCCTTCACTCTTCTAGAGTGTTTAGTATACGTCCCATTGGGGGCGACCATGCGACGCATTCGCTCCTATGTCATAGACTTTAGTGCAATGTGAGTGTCAAACTAAATTCAATTCACTTCTGTCTAAAAAACACAAAACAAATTCAAGTCATTTTTATCCCTCGGGATTGTTGGGTTTCAAATCATTTTCCGAAAAAAGCTCGTCGCTCACATAAAAAACACTTATCGACTCGTATGTCGAACTACGATCGCTCTGATTTCCTCTTTCTCGTCCGATTGAGGATACGTAGGCACAAGACGGCGATGTCTTGGCGAGCAACCTTCCCCCATTAGTGTGTAGTCTGTCGTAGTCTGTCGAACTACGTCGACTCTGATTCTTCGTTCGTCCACGAAGATACGTAGGCATAGGATTGCGACGATCCTTGCGAGTCCGCTTTTGTTTTCCCTTTCCGTGTCTCGTTTCCGTTTAGCCAAAAACTTTAGATAACTCACCCTTTGATTAGACAACAAGCGTGGATCTCATCGAGTACGATGGATGCGTGGGGGTGCTAATACCTTCCCCTCGCGTAACCGACTTCCGAACCCGGACTATGGTTGCGATGACCATGTCTTCTCCCTTATTTAGGTTTTCTTCGATCGTTTCCTTTCCCCGTGTCTGGATAAATAACGTTCGGTGGCGACTCTTCTGTTCTGTTTCCGTCGGTTATTTTTTGTAGTTGCGACACCCTCATACTCAAGACTTCTGCTCAGACCCTTGGTCCAAGACTTCCCTGCTTAGATTTCACAAATCCAAGATTTCTGCTTAAGCCCCTCAGGCCCAAGACTTCCTTGGTTAAGTTGCACGAACTCAAGACTTCTTTGCTCAGGTTACACAAACCCAAGACTTCTTCTCAAGCCCCTCAGGCCCAAGACTTTCTGCTTAAACTCACAGTCTAAGACTTTCTACTCAATCAACAACTAATCAAGACTTTCAATGCTCTAGCACATAGTGTAGCTCGATTTTTGTGACACGATCACTACCGCTTTTTGGTGCTACTTTCTGATTTCTAATATTTATCCTTTGAAGCTTAAAAGGAAGGGGAAGATATCTCAAACTGACCCTACGCACAAGTGTTTTCCCTTACAAATGCGAAGAGGTCTGGAATCGGGGGTAAGTTATACAAAGGGAAGCTATTAAGACCCAATGTATCTATAGTAATCTATAGGAACCTCAATTTACATATGTTTTACTGTTGAATTGCTTAGTTGTTTGGATTCATTTACTGTTGAGCAGTGAAAGTTTCTATTTTGGGAAGGCTGAGGTAATGTTTTTTTTGTTTTTTTGGAATTTATATTGTTTTTGGGAAGGTATTGGACCTAAAGTTTTTTATTAATGTGCTCGCTAAGATTTCGCAATCTTATGCCTACATATTCCCGTAAAGAGATTCGGGGAAATCAGAGCAATCGTAGTTCCTCCTGTTCTATGGAAGGAGGAAAAAGAAGTTTGGTGTCTTGTTCAATGCCCAAGATTGAAGCTAAAGTTTGTGTGTGTCTTGTTCAAAGCCCAAGATTGAAGCTAAAGTTTGATTGAGAGAGAATTTGTCATCTCTAAAGGGAGATATCTTACCTATTTATCACAAACAATGAGTAGTTGGTTATAAGGGAAGTTGCTTTAACTGAGATACGTAGAATCCAGCAATGCCACATCTTCCTTTATAAGTCTTTGCATGCTAAGAGAGGAACATTGGCATGGATGTATATAATCCAGAGGCTTGCCACTTACATCATTTAGATGAAAGAGAAAGTTTAACCAGGATAAAAGAGGGACTCCAGCTTGGATTTTCAATCAACAAGTGTGCCACTTACAGCAGTTTATCTGGGAAAAGGTTTTTTTTATTCTTTGTCTATTTTATAATGTATAGAGGAAATATCCTCCTACAGAGAGGACTCCTGGTCTCATCTTTGGGGAGTGAAAATTTTGTGCCTTGATCAAAGCCCAAGGTTGAAGCTAAAAAAGGTTGAAAACTGACTCAACTGAAGAGTATTATATATGTCTTGTATAAAGCCCAAGATTGAGGCTGACTGGGAAAATCATTATATAAAGCCAAAGAGGAGGCTGACTCTTGTTGAGGATTGTTTAAATCTAGTGGAAGGTCTATACTGCTTTGAGGAATCAAAAGGGGAACCAACTCTTGCTGGGATTGAAGAAGAGTTGATTTATCAAATGCCATGAGGCTCTGATACTGTTGGGGATTTGTTGGTGATGATCTGACCCTGGATGGGGATTTTAAAAGATGAAAGTTACACTTTGTTTCAGGATTAGGAGAGACTTAGAAGGGTAAGTCTGTATGTCCTATAGATTTTGACTTCTCTTGGGGATTTAAGTATTGAGAAGATGACTAGAATCTTATGCTTTTAAGAAACCTGAGGGTCCTTGTATGAAGCCCAAGAGGAGGTTGTGGGGATGCTTCTAGGAAGCCTGTGGGTCCTTGTATGAAGCCCAAGAAGAGGCTGTGGGGGATGCTTCTAGGAAGCCTGTGGGTCCAAGCCTGAGAAAAGTTCAAGAAAAGGTTTCACTGGGAAACAATCCTTTCTTTGTTAAACAGTTCTAAGGTTTAAAGAAATTCAAAAGAAGTTTCACCGGGAATTAATCCTCTCTGGGGAAATGAATTTATTTTATACGTTTCTAAGTTTTGACAGTCTTAAGAAAAGTTTCACCGGGAATAATGCCTTTCTTAGTTCCATATTGAATAAAGTCCAGGAGGAGGCAGACTGTATAGGGAAATTTCCTATGAGGGAACTAGTTATTGAACTAAGTTGTATTGAAAAAGGATCCTTACTGTTTAACCTAAAGGGTGGACTGAGGATGTCCTAACTGTTGAGGGAAACTTAAACGGATATGCACAGGTATATACAGATAAGTGATTTAACAGGTATATAAACAAGTATGCATTGTATTGAAAAAAAAGAGTGTTGGGATTGGTTGTATTGATCACAACTGTATGATTAGGGTTTTAAGAAATTGAAAAAAGTTTTGAGAAAACTTTGAATTTGAATTTGAATTAAGAGAAAGTTGTTGAAAAGAAAAGGATGTTTGGGGCTTATAACTCAAAGAGAGACCCAAGTGGTTTAAGAGCAGTTTCACCGGGAATAATGCTCCTCTTAGTACCAGTTTAAAACAAACATATGATTTAGAAAATAGAGGTATGGGGCTTACAACTCAAGGAGGGGCCCATGGAGGTTTTTTATTGTTTAAAACAAAGTTTATGTACAAAAGATTGGGGCTTATACTCAAGGAGAGGCCCAGATGATTTATTTGAAAACAAAGATCGCACTGCGATACCGAAAGACGTTGTGGGACTTATACCATAGTAGAGGCCCAAAACATTTTATGTACATAGGAGGGTTGGGTCTTACATTCTATTAGAGGCCAAAAATGTTTATTGAAAGAAAGAAAAGTGGGGCTTATACTCAAGGAGCGGCCCATTTGAAAAACAGTAGACGCACTGTTATTTTGAAAATCGCACTGGGACTTATATTATAACAAAGGCCCAAGATTATTTATTTATAAAAGGGGCTAGGTCTTACACTCTATTAGAGGCCCAAAATGTTTTTTGAAAGTTTGAAGATTTAAAATTAAGGGAGAAACCCTAATTTTATTTAAATATGCATTTTTTTCAAAGAAAAATTAAATAAAATGATATAAAATATCAAATATATTTAATAAACATGTTATTAACTTTGATTAATGTTTAAAAATAGATGTTTTATTCACATGAGGGTTTTAAATTCATTTGGTTTTGAAAAATCAAGAGAAAGAATTCATTTAAAAATGTTTAAAACAATTAAAAAAAAATTCTTCATAAAATTAAAAAATATATCAAATATAATTTTTTTTTTTTTGTGAAATAAAATATTTAAATGTATAAATGATTTATGTTTAAAAAATCATTTGAAAAAAATTAAAAATGAGAGAGATATGAATTTTTGAAATTAATTAAGAAATAATAAAAAAATAACAAAAACATGAAAAATAGTGGAAATTGGGCAAAATGGCATGGGTGGATGTTGAACCCACGCCCTCCAACCCAAACACACTTGAAAACACACGCTGCTACCACTGGGGTGGTGATACATCCGTGTATTGATGCGTCCGCAAGTGCACGAAAATATCGAAGTAATATAAAAGATTGTCGAACCCACAGAGACCAATGTCAACCTACCGTAATCTATCGTCGCTTTGTAAAGCTAAGGCTAATGATATTCGATAAAAGGGAAACTAAGACTAGAGCTAAAATAAAACTAAGAAAATATAATAGAAAAGCGAGAGACCAGAATGTGGATTTCGTGTACCTCAGGTACTCTGTAATTGGTTGGTGTTAATTTACTTATGTTAAGTAGAAAATATTAATCTAAAGACTCCGCCTCACACTCTCGCGCTATTGACTAAAGCCACATCTCCTAACCATAGGATTTTGCTCTCGCTCGCCCGTTTTAATTAGAAAACGTATTTTGAAAATCAATTAGATCCTAATCGATACCTAAAGCGCTCTCGTTGTTTTTAGAATCAATGTCTAGTTTTCACTATCCGGTTCGATCCACACGCTCTCGCAGTGCCGGCTCTAACCTTTTCTTGCTTCTCACTCTCGTGACAAAACAGTGTTAAATAACCTCTCACTCTCGTGACAAAGCTATTTCAATTAAACTTGGAAACAAAGACCAAAACATAATTTTATTATAAGTTAACACTACTTTAATTACCGAGTCCCGTCGGAACGACGGTCCTCACATACCGGACTCTAAACAATTTAGTTGGACATGGGTAGGAAAATAAGCATGCTATTACGATGAATTAATATAAGGCAAGGCATACTTAAGCAATTAATTGAAAACAGTAAGGTAAGCAAATAAAGTAGAACCTGTAATTAAATGGAAACTGGAAGCAAAAACTTGACTGAATTGTAATACACCGACAGGCTTTAATCAGATACAAAAATTGAATGACAGAAATAAATCCTAAAACTATGTTGGGAATAGTCCCCCGATGTGGAGAACTATTCCTTTTACATGGTGAATGAAAACTGCTAAGAACTAAAGAAATAAAATCTGGCCAAGAGAAGGAGGGGATGTTTCACGTTCCCAACTGCATTCAATTTATAGTACTCAGCAGGTTTAGTGGGAGAGAAAAATTAGGAGATGGAAGTTTGAGTCGATGAAATCGGAGTGACTTGGTTGAACTGAGAGATTTCTGGGAGACTTGAGGCTGGGTTGAAACGTGGGATCGGTTACTGAGTGGTCCACGCTGTCAAATACTAAATTCCTGGAAAATAGTCTGTGTCGGTCGCCACGCAATGTGTGACGAGGGTCACACTACTTGGTCATTGCGGTCGCCACAAAAGGTGTGACGGTCGTCACACTCTTTTGTGTGTAATTCTCTATTTTTTTCTGTCTTCTGTTTTCTGTTTCCTCTTTCTTTCCTTATTTTCTCTTCTTTTCTCATGCAAGCTTTGTGAAATGAAATACCTGAAAATAGGCTTGAACACTTGCAAAATAAAACGTAAATAACAAAAAATGATAAAATAATCTAATGTAAATCAAGGTAAATATGTGATGTAATTTCGCATTATCAAACTCCCTTACACTTGAATCTTTGCTTGTCCTCAAGCAAATAATCAAAAACGTTGGTCAAACACAAATACATGACACACCTCCAAATCGTACGTGGTTGTGAGGCATTTTGTTAAAACGACAGATACTCAAATTAAACACCAAAGATACATTAATGACACAAAACATGAAACATGATCATAAACCCCCTATACAAACTAACCCGAATCATTCTACTATAGGTCAACCTAAGGCTTCTCGTTTCTATTTCACCCGTTTTCATTCTAACGCAATCACATTAATCCCTTTGACTTTGCACGCACGTAGCAGAGTAGCCGGTTAGTGATGTTGATCCTTTAAGCACGGGGTCTGGTACACAAGTGTGGTAACCCTTTATATATACCAATTGTACGTTGTGGGTGATCGAACCGTAGTTCGCCCTACCAGGTTCAGTACCAGGCACCTCTGAACCAACTAACAACGGGTTTCTCTTGCCTTTTGTAGGTCTTGCATCCATTAGATTTGGTGCATTCCCTATTTTCCAATGTCAAAGGTATGAAAATTTTCCATTTTTAGGCATCAATCACTTATTTCCATCGGCTCTCCACGTAGCTTGTGCTTAAGACGGTGCTGACTGCTAATATAAACTACTTGGGGTTAATTTAGAACTAAAGCTTAAGGTCTCGGTATAATAGGTACTCAAACTGATCTCACATATTCGAGGGGTCTAGGGTGTCAAGACGGTATCATTTTTGTTAAATTTTTCTCAGGTTTCTAACATAGCATATGTGTAAAACAACCTATATACTCTTAGGGTATGTCAAGTTATGCATCGAATCCAACAATTTTTTTTTGTTATGGCTAAATAAAATGGGGGAATTAAATAATAACGAAAAACACATGCATATAATAACTTGACAGTACATTAATGTTGATAAAAGGAAATAACAATAACATAAATCTAATTAGAAAGCGATAAAAATGAAAGCGGTAAAGTTCCTCCCCCACACTTAAACCAAACATTGTCCTCAATGTTTTGATAAAAGGTGGTAAAGGAAGGATAGAACCTGTATGAATGCCACGACCAAATTCTCTCTGATTCTTCCCATGTTGTCCCTGTCTTCGCTGGCCACTTCTACTCCGGCGTCTTGTACTACGAGTTATCTGAATTTGCTGAAACTTCACTTTACTGAAGCCGCTCATCATATTACCTGTTTCCAAAGGAAGTACCTGCAAAAAACATTAGAAAAATACGGTGCGGTGTGTGTAGGTGGAACCTGACCATGCGAAAGGACAAGGAGAAGGTGAGTCACAAACAGGAGAGATATGCTCTCTCCTATCATACTCATCATCGGTGTCACCACCAACAGCAACATTCGTAGGAATGTCCGTGGGCACCAAGTCATTTTAAGAGACTGTCATCTAGAGATTCTTCCGTCTAAATGCAGCTGAGACGTGACAAGCGATACAATTCTTTATTTTCTGCAAACACAAACAATAAAAGTAAAACATTAAATTAAAAGCTCGTGGGTTTCCTCCCACGCAGGGCTTTGTTTAACGTCGATAGCTCGACAGTTAGGAGTGTTAATCTTCGGTTTCCATGGCCATTTATCAAGCCATCTCACATATCCCTCACCTTTTCTTTTCTTCCTTCTGTGGGGTGGTTCATTCTTTTGAACTTGTAGTGGTGGTTCTGGATCTATGCTAAGTATTAGCTTTTCAAGTTTGGGCTAAGTTATTTCATCCATCACTTTAGAGTTTAACCTTACCCTCTTAGCACTAATGATTTCCCTAGTTTCATGGTCCTTGAATTTTCTCTTTTTATGCGTGACCTCAAACAAAGATGCATCGGTGTGGATATTTTCCAATACCTCCACATGCGTTTTGGATTGGGAGTCTACAAACCTATGCGAGAAAGGAGTCGGTGGGGTATAGGGATGAGGAACAGCCTTAGGTGCTACTCTCTCTACCTCTTTGACGACCTCCCTTTCAGGTGGTCCTAGTGAATTTTTCTCAATCTCTACTTCTTCCTCACTAGAACTCCCCTCAACCTCAATATCACTCTCCTCAACCTCATTATCACTCTCCTTAGGATTTTTGATTTTTGTTTCACTACAGGTCACTACAACATCCACATGCTCCTCAAGGGAGGGTCTTATAGGTGTCCATGTAAGCAGGGAGATTTGAGTCTCCAATGCCTCAGTGTGAGTCGCGAGGGACTCGACCATAGTGTTTATCTGCCTAAGGGTTTCATAAGTATCGAGATGTTGTCTTCTAAGCTCTTTATTTTGGATAGTTTGTGCCTCCACAAAGCGCTTCATCATAGATTCTATCCTAGAATTAGTTGTCGTTTCAATGAAATCCTCCATTAATGTTTCGAGGTTGGAATTATTGGGTTCTTGCGGTTCCTCAAAATATTGGGAGTGGTAATCATAGGGAAAATTTGGTTGCGGTTCCTCAAAATACTGGGAGTCTTGCGGTTGGTAATTGTAGAGAAAATTTGGGTGTGGCTCCTCAAAATTTTGGGAGTGGTCATCGTAGAGGAAATTTGGGTGATACATAGTTATAGGGATAAGAGTGCCTTAGTCTATACGGTGCAACAACGGAATCACAATATTGACTGTTGGTCCCCGACAACGGCGCCAAAAACTTGATGCGTCCGCAAGTGCACGGAAATATCGAAGTAATATAAAAGATTGTCGAACCCACAGAGACTAATGTCAACCTACCGTAATCTATCGTCGCTTTGTAAAGCTAAGGCTAATGATATTCGATAAAAGGGAAACTAAAACTAGAGCTAAAATAAAACTAAGAAAATATAATAGAAAAGAGAGAGACCGGAATGTGGATTCCGTGTACCTCAGGTACTCTGTAATTGGTTGGTGTTAATTTACTTATGTTCAGTAGAAAATATTGATCTAAGGACTCCGCCTCACACTCTTGTGCTATTGACTAAAGCCACATCTCCTAACCACAGGATTTTGCTCTCGCTCTCCCGTTTTAATTAGAAAACGTATTTTGAAAATCAATTAGATCCTAATCGATACCTAAAGCACTCTCGCTTTTTTTATAATCAATGTCTAGTTTTCACTATCCGGTTCGATCCCCACGCTCTCGCAGTGTCGGCTCTAACCTTTTCTTGCTTCTCACTCTCGTGACAAAAAAATGTTAAATAACCTCTCACTCTCGTGACAAAGCTATTTAAATTAAACTTGTAAACAAAGACCAAAACATAATTTTATTATAAGTTAACGCTACTTTAATTATCGAGTCCCGTCGGAACGACAGTCCTCACATACCGGACTCTAAACAATATAGTTGGACATGGGTAGGAAAATAAGCATGCTATTACGATGAATTAATATAAGGCAATACATACTTAAGCAATTAATTGAAAACAATAAGGTAAGCAAATAAAGTAGAACCAGTAATTAAATGGAAACTGGAAGCAAAAACTTGACTGAATTGTAATACGCCGACAGGCTTTAATCAGATACAGAAATTGAATGACAGAAATAAATCCTAAAACTATGTTGGGAATAGTCCCCCGATGTGGAGAACTATTCCTTTTACATGGTGAATGAAAACTACTAAGAACTAAAGAAATAAAATCTGGCCAAGAGAAGGAGGGGAGGTTTCACGTTCCCAACTGCATTCAATTTATAGTACTCGACAGGTTTAGTGGGAGAGAAAAATTAGGAGATGGAAGTTTGAGTCGATGAAATCAGAGTGACTTGGTTGAACTGAGAGATTTCCGGGAGACTTGAGGTTGGGTTGAAACGTGGGATCGGTTACTGAGTGGTCCACACTGTCAAATACTAAATTCCTAGAAAATAGTCTGTACCGGTCGCCACACAATGTGTGACGAGGGTCACACTACTTGGTCGTTACGGTCGCCACAAAAAGTGTGACGGTCACCACACTCTTCTGTGTGTAATTCTCTATTTTTTTCCTATCTTCTGTCTTCTGTTTCCTCTTTCTTTCCTCATTTTCTCTTCTTTTCTCATGCAAGCTTTGTGAAATGAAATACCTGAAAATAGGCTTGAACACTTGAAAAATAAACGTAAATAACGAAAATGATAAAATAATCTAATGTAAATCAAGGTAAATATGTGATGTAATTTCGCATTATCATGTATCAAAACCACCCCATAAATACATATGGGTGGCGTGTTTTTAGGCCAGGCCAAGGCGCCATTGCCTAGCACTCGCCCAAGGAGGTCTGATTTTGTGCCTCTTGCAAGAAGGCCATAAATTTCTTATTTCTCCATGAAAATGGATGAAATAAAGATGGATCCTACATAGAATTTCATGAGGAATCCAATGGTGGTCTTGGAATTTTCTAAAAATGCCTATATTTTAAAACCCGATAGTGGTTTCAAAATAGGTCAAAATTTGCAAGTTCTATGCGACAACTTCATACAAGCAATAATAGCATGGTAAATTGGTTCAAACACAACACATATGATATGTATGACATGTTCATGATCAATGGACATCAAAGGAATGCATATTTCACAAAGTTCAAGTTGTTATGCACTTACCTCTTGAAGCTCCACTTGCTAACTTTCAAGATGCTTGTGCAAGAAGTAATCCAATGCTTTGGACACTCTTAATAGACCCCTTAGAAGCTTTTAGGATGATTAAAATCAATTGGAAAGCTCTGGAACAGAAATTGGCTCTTTCTTGCAAAAGTGGCAAAAGTGACCAAAATGGTAACTCCCTCAATTGGTGTTACAGTTGAGGGACACTTGTTGGAACAGCTTAGGGGTTATATTTGGAGAGTGTTTGAGGTTTTGTTTGGCTTTGAAAGTGATTGGATCAAGACATGGCTTGAAAAATGCAGAAAAGTCAAATTTTGAGGTTTTGATGGTTGACTTTCTAATTTTGGTGTTGTGAGTTGAAGATGAAGGTTTGAACACCTCTAAGGGATGATTTGTGAAGTGTTTGGATGGTTTCTTTAGTGATTCAAGCTCTGGTTTTGAAAATTCCAAGTTTGATCCTTGAAAACTGAAATTTGGAGCAAGAGAAAGGAAATGAGAAAACAAGGCTTTGGTATTGTTTTGGTGTGTTGAAATCAGTCACAAATGACCTCTATTTATAGTAGAGGAAATTTGTTTTGCAAGGAATAGTGTGTAGATGAGGGATCACTCTATTATCCAATGAATATGCCCATGTATCATGCCTTGAATGCTAAGGTACCAAGTCTCCTCTAGCCATTGACTTGAGCTGATCTTTGTAGCTTTAGGTCTTCTGATTTTTGAACCAGTCTTGACTTAACTAGACTGTCATGGACTGATACATGCCACCTCTATGCATCCTTTCAATGCTTCATGACAAAATTGAAGTTTTTGGTTTTGAAACTTGAATGCCACATGCCAAAGGGATAGTGTCTTGACTTGCAAGGCTCTATGATGTTGTAGCTCTGCAGATAGCAGGTGCATTGCATCTTAGAAACTTATCTTGCATGGTGACACGGCTTGCCAAGTCATAAAAATGACAAAATCAAATGTTGTTGCTAAATCTGTCTTGGAAAACCAGGATGAAAATTGCCATTTTGTGAGACTTATAACTTCTTGCTCAAATTGAATCATGGGAGGCTCTTGTACTTTTTAAAAAGCCCACATATCATACTTCAACTTTGATGTTTGCATCTGGTCTTGATTCATCTTGGATCATAATGAAAAATCCCTCCAAAGTTGGGCAAAACATGAGACAGATTCTGCCTAAAATTTTTCTAAGTGTCAAGAAAAAGCTCATTTCTTAATTTTTGTGATTTTGATCAATCCATAGCTAAAAATCCATAAAGATTTGGAATGCGGTGTAGTTGAAAATCTTGTAGTATGTAGTGAGAGCTTTCATTTGAGCTTTGGATGAGAGAAAATGGTTACTTGGATTACAAGTTATGGTCTTGCAAAGTTGGGTAAAAATTATTTTTTTCCATAACTTAGTGAAATTTTAAGTTTCTTAAGGTTGCCCCTTTTGCAAGTAACCTTACTTTTCTTGATGGATGATGATCCAAATCATAAGTTGACATTGTTCTTGGCTTAAAGAAGCCATATTTGTCAAAAAAAATCCAAAAGTCAAACTTGGTTTTGATCACAGTTGACTTTTTGTGTCAGATGAACTTTGAATCTTGTGATTCTTTATGAAATCAAGTCCTTGGGATAAATTGAACCTAATGGATGGATTCCATAGGTGTTTTAGAGTGTCTTGAATCATTTCCCAAGGTTTGAGATCATGTCTTTGTCAAAAGTCAAAGGTAAGGTTGACTTTTTCTCAAGAACCCTAGTTTGTGGTCCAGATGAATTTGAATCCTTGCATTGCTTGTGAACCAAGTTCTTTGAATCAATATGATGTATTTGAGGTTCTTAAAGCATGTCTTGATGTATTGGCTCATGCTTTGATCCAAAAGTCAACTTGGGGATTGAATTAGGTCAAAACCCGAATTCCTGATTTTTGGTGAATGCATCCCCTGGGGCTATTTTGAACTTATGAATGGACTCATAAGGTTTTTTTGTGCTCCTTGAATCATATGTTGAAGTATTGGCTCATGCCCAGATGAAAATTTCTCTCTGGAGGCCTTGGTCGACCAAAACCTTAATTTGGTGACAGTGGTGATCTTGATGCTTGATCAACTTGGAATGTTGCAATCATGGGCTTAATTCTTGATATGGGAAGCCTCTTGATCCTTTATAGATGTTTGAGAGGCTTAGAAAGTTGAAGATCGTGTCAATTCTTGATTGATCCTTTGCCTGAATGCTCTGAGAGGGCTCAAAAACCCTAATCCTTAGTTGAGGTGAATACTCAACAATATTTGAGAGGATTGATGAGGCATGAAGGTACATCTATATTGTGGTGATGATTTGAAAAATGATGTAAAGTCTTGTGGTCAAAATTTAGGGTATGTCAGATGCCCCTATTAAATCTTCTTGGACCTGAAGGTGCGAATGGCGAAGATGTTTGGACCTTCATGGTAAAAGAGGATTAAATATCAGAATACCTAAAATTTTGACTGTGGATGGCTGGTAGTTATTTTTGCTCATCCATCTTCTTTTACTGAGTAACGTTACTTAGAAAAAGATATAACTTCCCCTCTATCCTGGTCTTCAGCCATGGAACTGGTCTCAGTTTCTTTTGAAATAAACCTCCCCTCGATCCTGGTCTTCAGCCATGGAACTGGTCTCCATTTTTTCTTTTGAAATAAACCTTCCCTCGATCCTAGTTTTCATCCATGAAACTGGTCTCAGTTTCTTTTGAAATAAACCTCCACTCGATCCTGGTCTTCAGCCATGGAACTGGTCTCAGTTTCTTATCGTTGAACTCTTTTCTCGACAAGGAATGCTATCTGTGCAGGTTTTTATCAAACTTCTTACCGAGATTTACTGGGGAGATGCCATTTGATAGAAAAAGATTTGATGTCAGACTTGCTGAGGATTTACTTAAATCCATTTGTCTGAACTGCAGAGGGGTGCAAACTTCTCCATTGGAGATGCCATTTGCTGGAGAAATTATAACATACTTCCCTTCAAAACTTTTTCGGATAGACACCATGTGATGTAATTCAATTTTGAGGTGCTGATGACTTCCTTGATGTAGGTCAGCCCTTTCAAGGAGAGATCTCCATTTGTCGACTCACCGGGGATTTATGGGGCAAAAACAGACTTCTCTGTCTTGCCGATCGGTAGAGATTTCTTGGACGATGCGATGTCCATGTTGCCATGAGTCTTTTGTTGAAAAGCTTCCGCGGGGGATTTTCTTTAATCTGTGAAAGCAAAATATCTTCTTCAATAGCGAAGAGTGAAGTTCCAAAGGTGTATAACCAAATGCCTTCTTGCCTTTCAGAGGTTCAAGTTACCAAAGTGGTCGAGGGCCAATTAAAAACCCAGGAATACACTGGAGAGAACTTGTTTAGACAGTACATTTTCCTGATGAGGAAATAACTCAAACTAGGATTTTATCCTACCCAAATGTGGAAAGAAAAACTGACAACTCTAACTGAGAGAGGACATTTATCACTTGGGGGATAAACGTGACCAAAGCGATCGAAATATGATATGCAATATGAATATGAATATGAATCAATTATGCATGATGTATGTATGAAATGCTTATGCTGACAAAACAGACGTGACATACGGACTGATGATGAATACAATTAGATACTCGGGCACTCTGGGAGATGGAGGTATCATTGGAGATTTTGATGGTAGCACTTCTGTCTGGGAACAAGGATTCTTGTGTTTGTTCTGGTTTTTGGAGGTACAAATCCGCTAGGGATAGGAACCCGTTCTTGTTTTTCAAAGGGTAGACCCTGTTGATCGGGAAAATAGCAAGTGTACTATTTTTGCCAATTGTAGTTAAAAGGAGTTTTATCCCCAGTATCGATCTCGAGGTCTGCATTGTAAATATAAGTTTGGATAATGGTCCAATTGAACAAAAAGACAATAGGGTTTTGGATTTGTTTTGAAAATTATCGTAAACAATGAGAAAATAAGTAGAATGATAAAATTGACTTTTAACAGATATAAGAGAGCATGCCAGGGTAAGGTGTATGAATTGCTTTGCACTAACCTAAATCCTTATTCGAGGAGACAATGCTTTAAAATCACAATTACTGAATCTTAAGAATATTTTTCCCTAATTCCTTAGCCAGAAAAACCTTTGGTATTCATCTTATACCCTGATTCCTTAGCAGTTTAGGATGAATATCAAGCTTTGTGTTTTTACCAAGATTATCACAGTTACTACAGAGTATCCCTATTCCTAGGCAATTTCTACTGTAATATTATTATGCAAAAAGCGTTAAGTTGGTTTGTCCGACCTAAACCTTAACCGTAAATCAAATTCTATTTGTCAGATAGAAAAAGCCTTAAGAACTTTGCACAATAAAATCGATTAATAAAAAATCACTTATCTCATAGAATAAAGTAAAATAGAGTCAATACAATAGCAATTCAGGGACACCGCCCTAGCATTGGGGGGTTTAGCCGCTCATAATATTCAAAGAGGTTACAACAGATAAATTAGACATTACAAGATAAATGGATGGCTTTAATCTTCAATCGCGAGTGCTCATGAAAATCTCCGTTCTCCGAATCCCTTGAAAGCTCCCAATCTGATCGTAAAATTCTTCCGTATTCTAAAAGTGTTTTTCTCTTTCCAAACAGTAGCCTAAATAGTTACAGATCATATAACAGCACTAGGAAATTCCCAAAATACCCTCCGGAGTCACTTAGCACAAAAATCCACCAAAATCAGAAGATGTAGCGCCTTGGCCAACACGGGCCGTGTCAGCCGACACGGGCGGCCATGTTGGCTTTCTGCCTCATAATTACAAGACCATTCTTCCAGGGCTTGCTGACACGGGCCGTGTCAGCTAACACGGGTGGCCGTGTCAGCTCCCTGGTTTCCTCAAATCTTGCCCTTTCTTGATCCTTGCCTGACACGGCCCGTGTCAGGTGACACAGGTCGCCATGTCATCCCCCTGACTTTTTTCCAAAAGCTTCTTCCAATCTCTGAAACCTTCGTTTTCTTCGCACATATCTTTTGGGATTTGTATATGGATCTGAAACCATATAAACTACCCAACAAACGCGTAAAGTGCTACTAAATCGACATAAAACTCTAAATCATGCTATGCTACAATGAAACTGAAAAAGGTGGAATTAATTCAAAAACCATAAAAGAAACCCACAAAGTGTTACCGATTTCTTGCATTTATGCCGAATAAATGAATGAAACCTCATAGAAATGGTGACCGATCACAACCCCAAACTCAGCTCATTGCTTGTCCTCAAGTAATGTTCTAGACAGCAAAACGTTCACCCCTAAATTCCTAATAATCCATGTACCACAACATAACTGATATCTTTCGCAAACATCCTTTCACTTTCCCAATCAAGTTTCCTGTGTCCCGATCTGAACATTCATCCACAATTCCACATTAAAGTATCTCTATACCTGTCAACTTTTCACACTCTCGCCAAATCTCTCTGGGTTAAATCATTTATATTCAACAGTCAGAGCATGCTAAATCAACTCATAAGTTTAAATATTATCTATCTTCATTTCACACACACACAATACACACTTTTTGAGGACTTTGAGGGTTGTAATGGGGCTTAGGGACAAGGTGGGATAAACAAACAAAAAGGGAAAACAAGTGGTTTATGGCTCATCTTTAGTGTCGTCGTTCTCATCTCAGTGTTCTTTGCACTTTTCAAAATTAAGGGTATCAAACACCGTAATAACAAGATTTTTAGTTTATGCTCACATTTTTCTTTTGAGCTTGCTTTGCAGTTTTTCAACTATAACATCCTCTAGGTAAGTGCTTTATTCATTTTTCATCTTTGTGTTTCTCTTTTTTTTTATCTTTTCTCTTCTTTTCTCCGTTTGTTTTTCTCTTTTTTTTTTCTTTTTTCTCGCACTTACCTAGTTCTCATAAGTGTCCTAACCCCAAACTCAGTATTTTTCACAGATCAAAATTTGACAACACCTAAATGAGCAGGGTAAGGGAGTGTTTGGCTTATGGTTTTAATTATGCGGTAAATAAACAAACAAAAGGTGAAAGGCTCAAGTGGGGTTAAACGAAGGATAACATAAAGGGATGGCTGGAAAGGCTCGGGGTTAAAAGAAACAAGTGCCTCAGTGTATAGGTGTGTAGTGAAATTCCAACAGACAACTACGCAAACTAAGAGTGATAAAGTTATACCTGAAGAACTCTCATGATGATGATGATATGTTTGGCCTTTTATGATTCTCACCATGTCTGGTATAGCTTACAGGTTTTGAAATACCTCTAGTGTGGTGTAGTTTACTTTCCAGATCGGGTGCACAGTACTCCAATCTTCGGTCAGTGTCAACATGTCACGTCTAATAATCTACTTCAGCCGTGTTCACTTTCTGGGGTTTCCTGGGGAGCAAGTCAGGGCTGCGTCTTTTCATCCACTAACTACATGTTTCAACATTCATCCAGCAAAAACACCCTCAATCTGTAACACGCACAACACAAACATACTAATCAAAATTAAGAATAAACAGTAAAAATAAACATTAAAGGAATGCAATGCAGAATTGAAAATACTGAAAAACAAGAAACCCCCCCCCCCCACACTTGAACTAAACATTGACCTCAATGTTTTAGGACAAGATAGGAGGGGAACTCATAAAGCCTCACTGGGGCGGAGGAAATTGCAACATTAACTGTTGCATCAGCTGGTGCATCTCATCCAATACTGCTCCCTGTCGTGTCTGCTCTACCCCTTGGCGTGATTACTCTGCTCGGAGGTCACCCAACTCAGATCGCACCCACGACCACGGGTCCTGAGTCATATATGATGACCCTCCATTGGTCTGGGTAGGCATTTTAGGAGGAGGCGCAAACTGCTCATGGTCCTGAGCATCCTCGTCCTGCTGGTCACCTGCATCAAAATCTTCAAACTCGTCCTCGTCCTCAGGGACGGTCTCAACATAAAACTAATTATCACAGTTTTCAATGGAAATTTTCTCCGCGTTAAGGAGGGCTATAACAAATTTATGATGATTCAGCACAGCATAAAAGTTAGATCTGGTAGCAATCATGCCCTGTTGGATCAAAGCACTCATGTCCAGCTTCATCTTACCTACCACTGGGTCTTGAGTATCCAAGATAGGGCCATATTCAAAATGCCTCGCTATCTGGGTAATCATACCCCCTACAGATATACCACCTTGGGCCGTTCGACCCACTCGTCCCAGATAATCGGTCGTAAATGCAGTAACATTCACCGATATCTCTTTAGTCATAGCATACAAGAAAAATAATTCCCTCTTAGTGGCCACGCCAGTGCTGTCACCCCTGCCAAATAGAGTATAAGCAAGCCCCTTTTGGGCATATCTAAACCAAGGGTTCTAGATGCCTGAGGCTTATGCCGCTTTCACGACATACTCGAGCCTACCTGTAATGGCAGTCCAGAAAGAGCCAGCGTCGAAATCATCCGAAACAGCTCCGGGGCCAGTAGTCGGGAGTCAGAGAATCTTTCCCAACTCCTCCACAGTCAAAGAATGATCGCCATTAGAAAGACGGAACTCTAACGTACCGTAATATTCACGAGAGGTACCTGTCCAGCGTTTATGCAATTGAAATTCCACAGTACTCAAAAATTCCAAAGTGATGCGCTCGTAAGTGGGAGCTTCGAATTGCATAAATTCCAGTATCTCTAAAACATGGAATATTCGGTGCACTTCCACCATTAATCCTAGATTAGCAAGAGTGGTAGCGAAAATTATGTCATGGGGATTAGGAGTACGGCTGCTCCATTTCCGTGTTCCGGATGCTTCCACGGCAGGTTGTTTTCCTTTAACCAGTCTTCGTGAGGGCATTTTGGTACTTGAAAAAATTACACGAAAATAAAATATGGCGTTAGTAGAAAAAGTTGCCAGAATGTTGTAGGCAACGGAGAATGGGACACTTTTTGTGAAGGAGGTTTTTGTTTTAAGGTGGTAAAGTGGGGAAAGATTAAAGCTTTTGATATTTAGGGTTATGGAGGTTTGAGAGGATGAAGGAGAAAGTGAATAATGAGAGAGAAAGAATGAAAATCTGATGGTTAATGAGTGGGGAAATGTGTTTAAGTGGGTGGGTCCCATAAGAGACACTGGTTACAAAGAATTTCAGAAAAATTTCGCTCGCCTGACACGGGCCGTGTCCGGTGACACGGCCGGCCGTGTCAGGCCACTGCCTCCTCTTCAAAATTTCAATTTGTTTACAACCATGCTTCAGTAGAGCTGGCACGGGTCATGTCAACTGACACGGGCGGCCGTGTCAGCCTACTGTAAACCCCAAAAAATTTCTCTACAAGCTCTTCCTGACACGGCCCGTGTCCGGTGACACGGGTGCCCGTGTCAGACCCCTATTTTTCAATTTTTTTCGCCGTTTCTTCGGTTTTACCTCTCCTTTCTCTGAAATTTGGTATTCTTTTGATAACTGGTGACAAATTTCATGATTTGAGATGCCTTCACTCTCCTGTGAAAGACTCTATGCGTATTTACATCAAACCTAAAACACAACAAAAACAAAAGGAACTATTAGCGATAAAACGCGTGGGTTGCCTATCCTGCAAGATGAACAACATGTATCTGACCACTCTCATGTCCTTGGTAATAGGGCTTCAACCTCTGGCCATTCACCTTAAAAGTGTCCCCATTTGCTTGTTTTTTCAATTTGATAGCTCCATGGGGGAACACCTTGTGAACAATAAACCGTCCCGACCATTTAGACCTCAGTTTTCCAGGAAACAACTTCAACCTGGAATTATATAACATAACCAATTGTCCTTCCCAAAATTCCTTCTTTTGGATCTTTCGATCATGCCATTTTTTAGTTTGATCTTTGTAAATCTTGGCATTCTCGTACGCTCGATTCCGAAATTCTTCTAACTCATGGAGTTGAAGGATTCGAGAACCTCCTGCTTTGGAAAAATCCAAATTAAGGAATTTCGATGCCCACAAAGCTTTGTGTTCAAGCTCTAAAGGTAAATGACAAGCTTTTCCATACACGAGTTGATATGGGGACATACCTATGGGTATCTTGAAAGCAGTTATGTATGCCCACAACGCATCATCCAACTTGGTTACCCAATCCTTTCGAGATCAACTCACAGTCTTTTCTAGGATCTGTTTGAGTTGACGATTCGACACCTCTACTTGCCCACTGGTTTGAGGGTGGTAAGGGGTAGCAATTTTATGCTTCACATTATACTTCCAGAGTAGTTTCTCCATGAGATGATTTAGAAAATGCGTTCCTTCATCATTTATTAGAGCTCTTGGCACTCCAAACCTTGCAAATATATTTTCCTTCAGAAATTTCACTACCACTTTCGCATCATTAGTTGGCAGGGCAACGACTTCTACCCATTTAGAGACATAATCCACTGCCACTAGAATGTAACTTTTTCCAAATGATGATGGGAATGGGCCTATGAAGTCTATACCCCAAACATCAAACAACTCGACTTCCAACATGGAATTCTGAGGCATCTGATTCCTCTTTGAAATATTGTCTGTTCTTTGACATTTGTCGCACTCCTTGACTATCTCTTGGGCATCTTTGAACAGTGATGGCCAATATAACCCTGACTGGAGGACTTTTGCTGCGGTTCTATACCACTAAAGTGTCCTCCGTAGTCTGAGTCATGACATGCTTTAAGAACATCCCTCTGTTCCTCCTCTGGAACACACCTTCGAACCAACATGTCGTAACCCGAAATTTGACCTCCCTTTTTGCTTTTGCATAAGCATATGCATTCGCATCGCTGGCATACGTATTCGCACTTTTTTCTCTGTGTTTCTTGTTGCAGGAATATTCAGGTTTTTTAGCCCGATTAATTGCATCCTCACAAGGTCATCACATCCTCAAAACAAGCACAAAATATTGGTTTCCATGATTATTCATCAAAACAAGAGGTGGAAAATCGAAACCGGAGCTTCAACACTCGTTCCTAAGCAATCTGGGCAAATTTTGCCTAGAGTAACCGATTACTCAAATAGGGTAATTGATTACTCTGTACAGATTTGCAAATTCTGCTGCTTTTTTGGGACAACAACTCTGCACTCTCTTTGTTCTTGGATTCTACATGGTTCTAACATTGTGTGGAGCATTCTAGACAGTTCAAGACCATTCAAGACACTCCAAGACATTTACTCCAATGCATCACTTTAAATTAAGTGCACCATGTTCCTTGATTTCTAAGCATGTGAGCCTTTGATTTGGATTTACATTGGGATTGCTCCACAGAGTTAACTTCCTAACTAACCGAGTTAACCGCTGACTCGGTGAGTCAAGTGTAACTAACTCTCAATCTAGCTCCAAAGCTAAGTCCAAAGCACATTCCAAACCAATCAACTCCAAACTAAAACTCTATATAAACAAACCTTCAATCATTTTTCAAGGACCTTCAAACCCTCAACCATTTCACACACTTCTCACTCTCTTCACTCTCAATTCTGTCACATTCTCTCTGAATTTTTCTGCAACTTCTTCATCTTCATTTCCATTTTCTTCCCAAACCTCACTATAGCTCTTCACCATTGAAGATTAATCACTTTCACCTTGGAAGTGATTATTTCTCGAGCTTAACCTTCATCACTTTGCAATTCTATTTTATTTTTTGGATTTTTATTAGCTTTTGGATTCATCTCAAGTATTTGCTTCAAGATTCTACGGTTCGAATTCATATTTAAGAGTTTCGTCGCAATTTGCTCGGTTTCAATATGATTCGACTACAATTGAAGATTCCTCTGGTTTTCTTTGATTATCTTCACCAAGATTCATTTGTAACAACATCCAAGGCACATCTCAGCCTTGTAGGTTGGTCTTTCTTTGCACATTTTACTGTTTCGAACGTTTTCGTATCATTCGCGATGTAGTTTCGATGCTTTTTTTTTGTGTGTGAATTGATTATGCCATTACTTGATCCATGATCTTGATATGTTAATTGATTCCATTGCTGGCTTTTTGCTGTTATTAAGCTTGATTTTCGTGTACAAATTCATACCCTAGCATGTGGTAGTTTGGACAAGTGATTTAGGTGTTGAAAGTTCTTTATGAAAAGCTATTTTTGCCACTGTTACAGTGGTAATCGATTACTCGAAGAGAGTAACCGGTTACTCTGCACAAATTTGCACCAGCGCTGTTTTTTTCAACCAAGTAATCGATTACTCAAAGAGAGTAACCGATTACTCTGCACAATTTTCACCAGATTTGCTGTTTTTAAGCAAGTAACAGATTACCTGTTTAGGGTAATCGATTACCACTGTAATAGAATGCCAATTTTGATGTTTTTCAAGCTTGTTTGCCATGCTTTCTTCCTCTAACTTCCATGTATTAATATGATTGATTTTCATGGATGTTTTAGGTGTTGTTTCTCTTCTTATTGAAGCATGCTTGTGAATTTTCCGATGCTCGATCTTTCGATTTCATGATTATACACATTCTTGACATTTGTATGAACATGATCATTCTCGCACAATTCTATTCATAATAACATGATTTTGTGTTGCATTTTTTAGTGACATTTGGCACTGTTTTGCACTTTCCATTCATGTTTGAATTAAGTTTGTTCTTCAAAGAATAAGCTTAATCTTGTATAATCAATAATGCACCCTTTTGCTTTAATAATTTTTCATTCATTTGGAAAATTATTAGAATATTCTCCCCTTTTGATTAAGTAATCGAAACTTCGTTTCAATTATTAATCTTCCCATTGGCGCTTCTCTTTAGGTTTCCTTTAGAGCTTTCTCTCTCTTTCCCCCCCGCGGAGTCGGAGTTTCGCGCGACACTTGAGCACTGTACAACTTGGAGTTGTTATGTCGTCCATTTCAACTTCTGGACTACATCCTGTGTGTTAGAGAAGGAATGAGAATGGAGAATTCCTACTCTCATTCTAACTACTTCAGGTAGGGGATGAATAACCCTGTGCTTGGCTTAGTCACCTCTAGCCCCAGGTGGTAGTGTATCTCCTTCCCCAGTTGAGTCGATCCCTGATCACTCTTGCCTCTTTCAATCTCCCTTTTGATCGATAACCATCCTTTTGGTTAAAGATCATTGTCTCTTGGGTTAACACCCATCTCTTATCTCATTGTCCTTTTCTTGTGGTTAATCATCGTCTTTTGATTCCCTAGAAGAGTCTCAATTACTTTTCCTTCGGGTCTACACAGTTTTCCTGTTAAACACCGAAACTCCTGCGGAGTTCGCAACCTTCTCTTGGTTCTTCTCCCTTTGATTGGTTAACCACTGTCTATCAGTTAAAACACCAATTTGCACTTCTTTTCGGTTAATCACAGTCTTTCTATTAAAACCGAATCCTCAGCAGTTAGCAACCTCCTTTTGGTTCGAATACTCGCACCCTTGGGTCAGGAGCCTTTTTTTGGTTCAAATACCCTTTCTTGGTCAGGTACTGCTTGTTCAGTCAGTGTACCGGATTTCTTTGGGTCACGACCTTCACTTGGTCCCACACCCGCTCTTTGGGTCACGACCTTCTCTTGGTCCCACACCCGTCCTTTGGGTCACAACCTTCGCTTGGTTCTACACCCGTTCTTTTGGTTGATCATAGTCTATCTGTTAAAACCTTTTCCCCACAGAGTCTTAATCTCTTTCTCTTCGGTTAACCACTACCAGTCAGTTAACATACCAAACCCTTTTTCTCTTGGTTTCAATGCCATCCTTTTGTTTGTTTCCCTAGTAGGGTCGTTAACCCTCTGATCCCTAGTATAATTCTTTGTTCTCTTACCTCCCCAGTGGAGTCTTTACTATTCCTTTTGCTCCTTTATCTTCTTGGTTTCGACACCATTCTTGCACTTTATCCTCAGCATAGTTACTATCTTTCCTTTGCACTCCTTTCTTTGTTTTGACACCATTTCTTTGGAATCCCCAGCGGAGTTTCCTTCTTTCTTTTGTTCCTGGTTTTGACACCACTTTCTTTTCCTTTTCCTTTTTCGTCTTGGTTCCATGAACTACGGAAGCTCTGATTCTGCATTCTCTCGAATATATGATACGTATGCACAAGATTGCGATGATCTTGGCGAGCACCCTTCCACCTTCTTCCATTCCTCCTTTCTTTTCCCTGGTTCCTTTGAACTACGGCGCTCTGATTTTCTCATTGCACTATAAGGGTACGTAGGCACGAGGGCCCTAATCCTCCGCGAGCACTTTCTTTCTTTTTTTCTTTTTTATTTTCTCTTCTCTCTCCTCTTTTTTAGCTAGAAGCCTTTAGATAGATAACCCATCCAAGCATAGAAGCAAGTGAAATGGTTCCCGTCGAATACGACGGATGCGTAAGGTGCAAGTACCTTTCTTTCGCATAACCGATCCCCTGACCCGTTTCTCTTCCCCTGGGTTTTATCGATATTTTCCCTGTCCTTTGGGACTAAATAAAGTTCAGTGGCGACTATGTTGTATCTTTGAGTGTGCGATTCACTCAGGTATAATCCAGCCATCTTTAGCTGGCGACTCTGCTGGGGAGTCCTTGCTCTTGCAAGTTGGGGTCTCGCCTAGTTTTGTTTGTTTTCTTGCTTGCTTGGGTGTTTATCTTTTGTGCTTTACTCGCTTTATCTTTATGCTTTACTAGCTTTATGTTTATTTACTGCATTTCTTTACTGCTTTGAATATTCATATACTGCATATTCTGGATATCTGCTATATTCTCTGCTGTTGTTAGGATGGGTAGATATTATTGGAGAGAAAAGTCCTAACACCGGGCTTAGCATACACATAGGCTAGAACGTGGATAGTTGTGAGGCCTGCGTTTTGCGCATTGGGTTACCACGAGAGCCACATCCCAGGTCGTGATTCGCATGAGAATACTTCCGTCCTGCAAGAATTTGCTATGGCGGGGGGTTTTCACTCTGAGTCCTATGGTTTGGGCGACCTTTCTAGGGGCCACCTTGTTATGTCTAGATCACACCTGTGAGGGGGATATGGGTTTTTGCAGGAAACCAAGCCACTTTATACCTTTGTTCTCTCACGCACATCAGATTTTATATCGACATAGAATTATATGCAGATATCCAAATTGTTCGGATTTGATTGTTCAGACAGTGCTGGCTTCTTGTTCTTGTGTTGCATATTAGTTCATCATGTAAATTAATTTTTGCATGTGCATTTCCAAGTTATTCGAATGCTTATTCTTTATTGACATTATCATAGAGATAAGTACTGGTTGCCGAGGCATCTTTAGCTACAAGTTTTTGGAGTCTAAGCTGAGTACTTTGAGAGGTTTAGCATCCCGTGTGGTTGAAGATAATAGAGGGGTTTTCAAAGACAATTATGGTAATCTATTGGCCATCCTCAACACTGAAGTCAACATCACTGCCATTCATACACTGGTTCAGTTCTATGACCCACCACTTAGGTGCTTCACATTTCAGGATTATCAGTTAGCACCTACACTCGAGGAGTATGCTTATATTTTGGGAGTTCAGATCAAGAGGCAGGTTCCTTTTGTCTACACCAGCGGTTGTCCGAAGTTTCCCCTTATTGCTGATGCTCTTTGCATTAGTAAGAAGGATGTGGAAGTTAATCTCAAGACCAAAGGGAAGGGTATGCGAGGGTTTGCTTCGAAGTTTCTGGTTGACAAGGCCACGTCCTTTGCTACAGATGGAAACTGGAAGGCTTTCGACGCCGTTCTTGCATTGTTGATATATGGGATTGTCTTGTTTCCGAACATGGAGGATTTCATAGATCAAGCCGCCATCAGTATCTTTTTGTCCAAGAACCCTGTCCCGACACTTCTTGCTGGTACCTATCATTCTATTCATTCGAGGAATGAAAAGAAGAAGGGAACCATTGTCTGTTGTGCTCCTCTGCTGTATCGATGGTTCATGACTCACCTTCCACATAAGGGTCCTTTTGTTGAGAATAAGGGTAATCTCAAGTGGTCTCAACGAATCATGTCTCTTACTGCTGATGACATTTCTTGGTATTCTCGAGTCTTCGATGATACTAAGATCATTCTTCATTGTGGGAAATTCTCCAATGTGCCTCTCCTGGGTACAAATGGTGGAATTAACTACAATCCGAGACTTGCCTTCCGACAGTTGGGATATCCTATGGTTGCCATGCCAGATCCTGAGGTAGTGGAAGAGTTCATCTTTCATGAAGGGGTTGATGGCATGGGATTACTGAAGAGGTTTAGTGTCGCTTGGACTCAGATTCACCTCGAAGGAAGAGCCGATTTGGGTAAGAAGAATTGCATAGCCAAGGAAGCTTACACACTTTAGGTCAAAGCGCGCGTCAAAGAGATCTTGTTGCCATTTTCTCCCGAGCCTTCCATGAATGCCATGCTTCCTAAGCTTACCATTGTTTCTCCATCTGAAGTCGACCAACTCAAGTGGACTATTGAGATGTTGAAGAAGGAGAATGCTGATCTTTGCCTCAACCTTGATAGAGTCACATCCGAGAAGGAAAGCCTACAGATTGAGCTCCACCAGAAGCGCGAGCGCATGCTCAAAGACATGGAGGTTGAACAGAACAAACAAAGGAAAGTGGGTGATGCTTTGAAGAGTACCTATGAGGGACTTACTTCAAAGAAGAGACAACTCGCTGATACTCAGTATCAAGCCTACAAAGATGAGTTGAGCTACAAGAAGCAACTTGAAGAGCTTTGAGGGAAGTTATTCGAGTACAAGACAAAGTGGCAAAGTGAACAAGACCGTGCTAATCAGTTAGCAAAGGATTTTTCTCAGTGTCAAGCCAAGCTCGACATAGCCTTCAGTGAGATTCAAAAGTTACAGGATCAAGCACACCAGAGCCGAGAGCAGATCAGTCAGATCAACATAGAGAGTACTCATTAGGAGCAACAAAGTCGTCATCTGCAAAACCTCTTGGATCAGAAGAGGCCTTTCTTCAGGATATGCTTCAGGGACCTAACTATTCTTTGTTGCGTAACCTCATGAAGGATGCGAAGTACTAGAGTAAGAGGCACGGTCGTCTAGCCAGATTTACTGAGCACGCACTTGAGGACTTGCTTGGGTTGTTGAAAGATGTATATGCTAATGTATTGCCGCACAAGATTCCTTGGGTTGTTTTCCACTTCTTGTCTGTTTGTAGGGTGGTCTTTGATAAGATCCATGCTGATCTTGTTGTAGCCCAAAAGGAAGATATTTGATTTGTACTTAACTTGTGCTTCTTTCCTTTATTGTTGAATGAATGAAGTTTCTTACCAGCTTTATCTTTGCACCTTTACTTGTATGCTTTATGATTTCTGTTAACAAAGATAAGTTTACGAATTCCTGGAATTTAAAACTTTATTTTTGCATGCATATCATACATTCATTTGCACACATATGCACGTCCCTTCATCCAGAAAACCTTTGCTTACCTTGTCCATCTCTGCTTGTAGCAAGACGACGACTCGACATCGGTATTTCACTCGTTCAAGCAAATCCAGAATTATGGCTGACTTCGAAGCTAAGAACGCTGATTATAAGGAAACTCTGGCTCAATTTCAAGGTCGGATGGATCAGTTTCAGACTAACATGGATGTTATTATGGAGTTCCTTCGTGCTCAGAAGGACACTGCCACTGCTGCCACTGTTGTTGCAACTGTCACCGATGCAACCGTTGTCACTCCTGTTGTAACTATGTCTCATGTTGTTACGGTTACTCCTGCTGTTGTTCCTTCTCCTACTACTGTTGAAGTGCCAGTTGAGCCTGTAATTCAGCCTGTTGTTCATTCATCAAATTCTCAATCTGGTTTGAACAAAATGCCTGCTGCTTTTCCTTGGGGCATGCCTCTGAATTTCACTCCTCAGATTGCAAATAATGGTGCTTTCGTACCATATTAGCCTTTTGTTGTGCCCATGCCTAATGGAAACGCTGCTGCATATCTGTGGGGTATGCCTACTCTGGTTCCACCTCCAGTGATGAGTGACGATCATGAGAATCTTCAGGTTCAGGCTCGTCAGACTCCTGTGTTGACCGACATTGAAACCCCTGATGATGATGAGCATGTGTATAAGGGTCCTCCTATTCATGTTTTGATTTTATCTCAGGCTGCTCAAACTGCTGTTCAGAATGTTCATTCCGGAATGCTCTGCCCTAGGGCATCTTCATCCGTTGTGGTACCTCCTTCGAATTATCCGTTTCGTGTTCAGATGGGTCAGAATTCTTGTCATATGGTTAATCAGGGATTAGTATATCCTTCTCAGTTTACTACTCCGCAAGTGCACGCTCTGGCCGTATCTCAGCTGCCAAATCCTCAGATTCTTGTCAGGCCTACTAATCAAGATAGACCTGCTGGTTACAAGTTGTTAGAAGATCGTATCAGAGCTATTGAAGGGTTATCCACTTTTGGCATGGAGCCCAAAGACTTATGTTTGGTTCCGAATGTTGTATTGCCGCAGAAATTCAAGATACCTGAGCTTCCAAAGTATAAAGGTTTGAGTTGCCCACATAGTCACATCACTATGTACTGCAGGAAGATGGCATCCTATATTGATAATGATGATTTGCTAGTTCATTATTTTCAAGATAGTTTGTCTGGTGCTTCATTGGATTGGTACATGGGCTTAGAACGCAGCAAAATCTGTACTTGGAGGGATTTGTCTAAAGCGTTCTTGAAGCAATACAAATATAATCTTGATCTGGCGCCTACCAGATTATAGCTACAAAACCAGTCTCAACGCTCAGCTGAAACATTTAAATAATATGCACAAAGATGGGGCGAGATGGCATCTCGTGTGCGACCTGCTCTCTCTGACAACGAGTTGGTTGATATCTTTATGGGTACATTGCAAGGATCATACTATGAAAAAATGGTGGGTAGTTCTTCATCGAACTTTGCTGACATTGTAACCATCAGTGAACATGTTGAGAATGGTTTGAAGACTGGAAAGATTTCTGGAGCTGCTTCCCAGCAGCCATCTAACAGAAAGACTCAGAACAGTCAGTCAAAGAAAAAGGAAGGTGAACCCAACGCTGTGACAGCTAAAGTCTCTCCTCAGTATCAACCACCCATGGCTTTCATGCCTTACTATCCATATCCGTACATTGCTGCTGCACAATATCAACAACCTCTGTACCAGTATCATCCGCAACAACCAATTCAGAATGCTCAGAATCAGCAATAACCACAACGTCAGCAATAGACTTAAATATAACAACAAAAATCAACAGAATCAAAACCGGCAAAACAACAACAATCAAGGAAATCGTAAGCGTCCGAATTTCGACAAAATTCCAGTGCTATACACTGAATTGTTTCCGTACTTGGTTCACCAAGGGGAAATTGTTCCCAAAGAGATTGCACCTGCAATTCCTCCATTCAACCCGAAGCATAATCCAAATGTGTCATGTGCTTATGACTCTGTATACATAGGACATGCGATAGAGGACTGTATTATTTTCAAAACCAAGGTTCAGGAACTCATTGATCGAAAGATTTTGACTTTTGCTGAGGAAGGTCCTAACATTCAACATAATCCATTGCCCAATCACAGTGGACCTGCGGTGAACATGATTGAGGATAATTCAAAGGCCGAATTGATCATGGATGTTGACGAGATAAGACCCCGATGACGGTGGCTATCAGGAGATTGAATGAAAATGGGCCATTGAAATGATTGCATGGTAAGTGTCAGACTTGTGATGATAATCACAACCAGTGTCGAAGGTTGAAGGGTTGTGTCCAAATTTTGATGAAACGAGGTGAAGTTCAATTTGCCAGAGCTAAATCTATTGAAGAAGTCACTACCATCGAGCCATTCACCATCATCTATAGGAAGGTTCCCGTTGAATCTCCTAAGAAGAAGGTGCAACCTATCGTTGTTTGCCCGCCAAAACCGTTTCCGTATCAGAATTCTAAGGAGGTACCTTGGAGGTATGGATCTACTGTGTTTTCTGGAGGTCAAGAGATAAGAGTTGCTGGTTCTGAGATTGTGAATGTTACAGCCACTGGAGGTATGACTCGTAGTGGACGGATGTTCGCTCCGAAAGTCACTACAAAGCCGATACAAGTTCCAACTATTGTTTCTCCCAAGGAGAAGCCTGCATCTGTAACCCCTGTTGTTCAACAAGGGGCATCTACTACAGTACCAGTGCCAGCTGTTCTGTCTGAGGATGTTACGAAGAGCAAGGAGACAATTGATGATCAAGAGTTCCTAAGGTTGATCAAGAAAAGTGACTTTAAAATTGTGGATCAGCTAGGGCGAACACCCTTAACTATCTCAATTTTGTCCTTACTCATGAGCTCGCCCGCGCACAGATCAGCTTTGTTGAAGGTCTTGAACACTGCCCGCGTGATGTACAATATATCCATTATCGAGTTCGATGATGTAGTGGCCAACATAACAGCAAGCAGATACTTGGGCTTTAATGAATCAGAATTACCTCCTGAAGAAGCTGCCTACAATCGAGCATTGCACATATTCGTAACATGCATGAATGCCTTATTATCTTGGGTCCTAGTAGATATCGGTTCTTCCATCAATGTGATGCCTAAGGGCACATTGAGTCAATTACTGGTGGAAGGGAGCGAGATGAGGCCGAGCGCCTTGGTTGTCAGAGCCTTTGATGGTTCTCGAAGGCAAGTTATTGGAGAAGTGAATTTACCCATTAAGGTAAGACCGCATTTGTTCACCGTTACTTTCCAAGTGATGGATATCAATCTCGCGTACAGTTGCCTATTGGGTCGCTCATAGATTCATGTTGCAGGGGAAGTTACCTCCACTTTACATCAGAAATTGAATTTCATGTTTGACGATCAGCTGGTCATCGTCTGTGGTGAAGAAGATCTGATTGTAAGCGAATTGTCATCTTTCTGATACGTCGAGACCAAGGAAGGCATAGTTGAAGTGTCATTGTAGTGTCTAAAGTTCGAAGATGTCAGCTCTGCTTCGACTAGTCAAAGTAGATCACCGCAAATGACCTTGGTATCCGCCAAGAGTGCTAAAGAGACCATCGAGAAAGGTGACTTGCTTGGCTGGGGGCATGCGATTGAGGTGGTTGAAAAGCATATTCGTTTTGGATTGGGTTATCGTCCTGGTCGACAATCCATCTCACATGTTCAGAAGTAGTGCAACTTGATCAAGTTCAGTAGCGCGGGTTTTCAAAAGGGTACCATCGTGGCCGCCATTGATGATGCTGGTCCTAGTAACCAGATTTCAAGCTTTGTGCGCAAGTGTCCACCGGGTTTCGAGCTCAATAATTGGACATCTACCATGATTCCTGTGGTTTTTCCAACAAACATGTAATGCTTTTGCTTTCTCATTCCCTTGTCCTCGCCCGGGACGAGTGGATATCTTGTAAAGGGCCTAACGCTTTTGCAATATTAAGTGATCAATAAATAAAAGTTTTTTGCATTCAAAATCATGCTCTATTTTCTTTCTTTATTTTACTTTTTTACAAACAAATGGAAAAAGTTTCTTTTATTTTTCACTTTCAAAAGTAGCTCATTCTAAACATATTCATAAACATGCAGAACAAATAATTGCATTGATAACAACATGGCAAACATCCATTATAATTCTGGGATTCCAATCAACCAAGCCTAAGAAGATGGTGAGGAAGATTGCAAATTACCGGCTAAATTAGTAAGGTTCCTTGAGCAAAAGCGTAAGGTGATTCAGCCACACAAAGAGTCAGTGGAAATTGTCAATCTTGGTACTGATAAGGTCAGAAGAGAAGTCAAGGTTGACGCATCCCTCGCTAAGCATGTACACTCCGAGTTGGTCAAATTATTGAAAGAGTATGTAGATATCTTCGCCTGGTCTTATCAAGATATGCCTGGGTTGGATACCAACATCATTGAGCATCACTTGCCACTCAAGCCCGGATGTCCTCCTGTCAAGCAGAAACTCAGGAAGACTAGACCCAACATGGAACTTAAAATCAGAGAAGAGGTAAAGAAGCATCTTGACATTGGATTCCTAGCCACTTCTGAATATCCTGAATGGATTGCCAACATCGTCCCGATTCCAAAGAAAGACGGGAAGGTCATAATGTGTGTGGATTATCGAGATCTCAACAAGGCAAGCTCGAAAGATAATTTTCCTCTGCCCATATTGATGTCTTAGTAGACAACAAGGCGCGGTTCTCTGTCTTTTCCTTTATGGACGGTTTCTCAGGATATAATCAGATCAAAATGTCCCTAGCTGATATGGAAAATACTACTTTCATCACGCCATGGGGTACATATTGCTACAAAGTCATGCCATTCGGTTTGAAGAATGCAGGGGCAACATACCAACATGCCATGACAACCCTCTTTCATGATATGATTCTTAAAGAGATTGAGGTTTACGTGGACGATATGATTGCCAAGTCCAAAACAGAAGATGATCACCTGGTCCATCTGAAGAAACTATTTGACAGACTCTGGAAGTTTAGACTGCGGTTGAATCCTGCGAAGTGTATCTTCGGAGTTCGATCCGCCAAACTGTTGGGCTTTATTGTGAGTCAGAAAGGCATTGAAGTTGATCCTGACAAGGTTCGAGCAATTCAGAACATGCCGCCTCCCAAAACAGAGAAAGAAGTCTGTGGCTTTCTGGGCAGACTTAACTACATCTCAAGGTTCATTTCTCACTTGACGACTACCTGTGAACCAATGTTCAAATTACTAAGAAAAAATCAATCGGTTGAATGGAACAATGACTGTCAAGAAGCATTTGACAAAATAAAACAATACTTGCAAGAACCACTGATCTTAGTACTCGCGGTTCCTAGTAGACCTTTAATCATGTATCTCACCGTTCTCGATGAATTGATGGGATGTGTATTGGATCAACATGACGACACTGGCAGAAAAGAACATGCAATTTACTATCTGAGCAAGAAGTTCACTGATTGTGAGACCAGATACTCACTTTTAGAAAAGACTTGTTGTGCTCTGGTCTGGCCTACTCGACGCCTAAGACAATACATGATTTACCATACTACTTTATTGATATCCAAAATGGATCCGATAAAGTACATATTTGAAAAGCCTGCTGTCTCTAGAAGGATTGTTCGGTGGCAGATGCTGTTAACTGAGTATAATATCCAACATGTTACCCAGAAAGCAATAAAAGGGAGTGTCTTGTCTGACTGCCTTGCTCATCAACCTGTGGAGGATTATCATTAAACGAAGTTTGACTTTCTCGATGAGGATATTCTGTTTATCAGAGACTATGAGACTCCAGACCATGACATAGGACCCGAACCAGGGGCGCGATGGACGCTCGTGTTCGATGGTGCCTTCAATTCTAAAGGTCGTGGAATTGGTGTTATCCTCATCTCTCCAACAGGTTTTCACCTTCCCTTCACTGCCAGATTATGCTTTGCATGCACCAACAATATGGCTGAATACGAAGCATGTATCTACGGTATTGAAGTGGCAATTGACATGAGAATCAAGATTCTTGAGGTCTATGGAGATTCTGCTTTGGTCATCGGTCAAGTCAGAGGGAATTTTGTGACTCGGGATTCCAAGCTGGTTCCGTACCAACAACACATAGCGAAGTTGATTCCCTACTTTGATGAAATATATTTTCATCATATCCCCGGAGAGGAAAATCAACTAGCTGATGCACTTGCCACTTTAGCATCCATGTTCAAAGTCATGTGGAAGAATGAAGCTCCTTCTATCTCCATTGATCATTTGAACGAACCAGCACACTGTTTAGTAATCGAGGATGAGTCTGATGACAAGCCTTGGTTCTACGATATCAAGAGATATCTGGAAAAACAAGAATATCCCGAGGGTATCACTATCACTGACAAGAAAGCTCTTAGGCGGCTTTGCGCCAAATTCTTCTTAAGTGGTGGTATACTGTACAAGAGGAATTATGATTCTGTGTTGCTCAGATGCGTGGATAGACACAAAGCAAACACTGTCATAAGGTCCATACATGAGGGTTGTGAGGGTGTACATGCTAAAGGTCCTACCATGGCCAAAAAGATCCTTCGAGTTAGGTATTATTGGACAACAATGGAGGTAGATTGTTACAACTTTGCCAAAAGATGTCACAAGTGCCAAATCTACGGAGACAAGATCAATGTACCTCCAACTCCATTGAACGTTTTGACTTCACCTTGGCCATTCTCTATGTGGGGTATATATATGATTGGAATGATCGAGCCGAAGGCTTCCAACAGTCACCGCTTCATTCTAGTTGCTATCAACTACTTCACCAAGTGGGTTAAGGCTGCTTCTTACGCAAATGCTACACGACAAGTGGTTGCCAGATTTATCAAGAAAGAGATAATTTGTCGCTATGACATTCCTAGTAGCATTATCACTGACAATGCAAGCAACCTGAATAACAAAATGATGAAGGAGTTGTGTCAAGAATTCAAGATCGAGCACCACAACTCTTCACTATATCGGCCCAAGATAAACGGTGTTGTCGAAGCATCAAACAAAAACATCAAGAGAATTATCTAGAAAAGGGTCAAGACATACAAGGATTGGCATGAAATGCTTCCATTTGCGCTACATGGCTACATAACTTCAGTTCGTACTTCTACTGGGGCAACTCCGTATTCGCTTGTGTATGGTATGGAGGTTGTTCTACCCATTGAAGTCGATATTCCTTCGCTCAGAGTCATCATGGAAGCAGGTCTTGATGAAGCTGAATGGGTCCAATCCAGATATGACCAGCTGAATCTCATCAAAGAGAAGTGCCTTACAGCCATTTGTCATGGTCATTTGTATCAGAGACGCCTCAAGCGAGCTTTTGACAAGAAAGTTCTCCCTCGAGCATTCCAAGAAGGCGAACTTGTGCTCAAGAGATATTCACCTATCCACTCAGATCCACGCGGCAAGTGGACTCCCAATTACGAATGACCCTTTGTTGTCAAGAAGGCCTTCTCAGGCGGAGCCCTGATCCTCACACCATGGATAGGGAGGAGTAGCCATCGCCCGTGAACTCTGATACAGTCAAAAAATATTATACTTGAAAACAAAATGGATAAAGAGCTCGCTAGATTGATATCCGCAAGGACAATCTAGGCAAAAATGGGTGTCCCTATGGACAAAAAAAAAAAGAAATCTCCATGCAAAAGTTAGGGACAATGAAAAATAAACAATAACAGCCCGCTAAGTTGAAAACCCGAAAGAGCGACTTAGGCAAAAATGGGTATCCCGGTGGACGAAAAAAAATAGAAAAATGTCCAAGCAAAAATTAGGGATAAAGGCATTTGACTGTGAACACTTGAGCCTCTCTTCATCATAGCTGGACCTCGGACGGTAACAGAGCAGTCAAATCATCATCAACTGGTGCAAGGCGTTGGAACCTAGACTTACAGTGGATGGTAGCCAATGTTGTAATCAATGCAAAACATGATTTCCCTTTGCCATTTACATTTGTTTTTCAATTTTATTGCAAACTTCCTCATCAAGGAGTTTTTTATCCTTGTACACATCTTATGTACATGTTTTCACATTTCAATAAAAGTTCATTATTCGATTTCTCAATTGTTTTCTTTCTAGTATTTTGTTTGCAAATTAAACGATTATTTGTGATCATATAATACTATAAAGCGTTGAGAATAATAAAAACCTAAATCAATAGAGAAAGCATTATGCATTGCATATTTTACTGGTAATTCCTACAAGATAATCGGTCATATCCATCGGCAAGCCTAATGCCCGACCAACACTATTATGGTTCTTTAAAGAGGCGGCCATCGCACTAACAGAGCCATCATTTCCCCAGCAAGTGCTATTATGTTTCTTCGTAAAGGTTGTTTACCTCCCATTTCTCTGGCAGATTCGTAATGTCCCTAGTAAGGCTGTCATAATGTGCCCCGAGAAGAGACACGATTATTCTTTTCCCCAGCAAGGGTCATGCATCAGTCCCAGCAGGTCGAAATCATCACTCCCTAGCGGCAGTATGTTTCATTTTTTGTTCTCCCCAAGTAGAGAAGATCTTTTAGACCTTGGTAATTCCCTACATCATAGTCAGTCAGGGTGAAGGGATGTCCAAGTAGCAATGATGGTGATAGCTTGGAAATTGGAGATTTCTAGGGTCGTTCCCTAGCCAGAGTCAGTCATGGCATGAAGATCGACCTGATTCTCTCATTCCCAACAATGTTAAGGTGATAATCTAGAAATCTGATATTTCTCGGTTTCTTCTCCAGCGGAGTTGTCACCCTTTGTGGACTTTTTTCTCCAGTAGGCCGTCTTCATCTGTGGGTCCTTTCTCCAGCCGAGGATGTCGAGTTCGTTTTGCTATAATCTCTACCTAACCGCCGCACATTACCTTAACCTGCACCTTTGCATAACATGATATCAAGCATCATGTAGTTCACATACATAGCATACGCATCAAGCATACTACCCTACTTTTTGACTGATTCATCTCCCCAGCAGATATTCAGCCAAACTTGCACCTCTTCTTTTGTCACCGTCGACCAAATTTTCGAGCTACTCTTTTATTAATCCCCTTCTACCTCGAATCATCAAAAAGCTAGCGCAATTCGCACATTCAGGTCCAAGAGGATTAAATAGGGGCAGTTGTCGTAACCCAAAATTTGACCTCCCTTTTTGCTTTTACATAAGCATATGCATTCGCATCGCTGGCATACGCATTCGCACTTTTTTCTCTGTGTTTCTTGTTGCAGGAATATTCAAGTTTTTTAGCCTGATTAATTGCATCCTCACAAGGTCATCACATCCTCAAAACAAGCACAAAATATTGGTTTCCATGATTATTCATCAAAACAAGAGGTGGAAAATCGAAACCGAAGCTTCAACACTCATTCCTAAGCAATCTGGGCAAATTTTGCCTAGAGTAACCGATTACTCAAATAGGGTAATCGATTACTCTTTATAGATTTACAAATTCTGCTGTTTTTTTGGGACAGCAACTCTGCACTCTCTTTGTTCTTGGATTCTACATGGTTCTAACATTGTGTGGAACATTCTAGACAGTTCAAGACCATTCAAGACACTCCAAGAAATTTACTCCAATGCATCACTTTAAATTAAGTGCACCATGTTCCTTGATTTCCAAGCATGTGAGCCTTTGATTTGGATTTACATTGGGATTGCTCCACCGAGTTAACTTTCTAACTAACCGAGTTAACCGCTGACTCGGTGAGTCAAGTGTAACTAACTCCCAACCTAGCTCCAAAGCTAAGTCCAAAGCACATTCCAAACCAATCAACTCCAAACCAAAAATCTATATAAATAAACCTTCAATCATTTTTCAAGGACCTTCAAACCCTCAACCATTTCACACACTTCTCACTCTCAATTCTCTCACATTCTCTCTGAATTTTTCTGCAACTTCTTCATCTTCATTTCCATTTTCTTCCAAAACCTCACTATAGCTCTTCACTATTGAAGATTAATCGCTTTCACCTTGGAAGTGATTATTTCTTGAGCTTAACCTTCATCACTTTGTAATTCTACTTGATTTTCTGGAGTTTTATTAGCTTTTGGATTCATCTCAAGTGTTTGCTTCTAGATTCTACGATTCGAATTCGTATTTCGGAGTTTCGTCGCAATTTGCTCGGTTTCGGTACGATTCGGATACAATTGAAGATTCCTCTGGTTTTCTTTGATTATCTTCACCAAGATTCATTTTTAACAACATCCAAGGCACATCTCAGCCTTGTAGGTTGGTCTTTCTTTGCACATTTTACTATTTCGAACGTTTTTGTATCATTCGCGATGTAGTTTCGATAATTTTTTTGTGTGTGTGAATTGATTATGCCATTACTTGATCCATGATCTTGATGTGTTAATTGATTCCATTGTTGGATTTTTGCTGTTATTAAGCTTGATTTTCGTGTACAAATTCATACTCAAGCATGTGGTAGTTTGGACAAGTGATTTGGGTGTTGAAAGTGCTTTTTAAAAAGCTATTTTTGCCACTGTTACTGTGGTAATCGATTACTCGAGAGTAACAGATTACTCTGCACAAATTTGCACCAGCGCTGTTTTTTTCAACCAAGTAATCGATTACTCAAAGAGATTAACTGATTACTCTGCACAATTTTCACCAGATTTGTTGTTTTTCAAGCAAGTAACCGATTACCTGCTTAGGGTAATTGATAACCACTGTAACAGAATGTCAATTTTGATGTTTTTCAAGTTTGTTTGCCATGCTTTCTTCCTCTAACTTCCATGGATTAATATGATCGATTTTCATGGATGTTTTAGGTGTTGTTTCTCTTCTTTTTTAAGCATGCTTGTGAATTTTCCGATGCTCGATCTTTCGATTTCATGATTGTGCACATTCTTGACATTTGTATGAACATGATCATTCTCGCACAATTCTATTCACGATAACATGATTTTGTGTTGCATTTTTTAGTGACATTTGGCACTGTTTTGCATTTTTCATTCATGTTTGAAGTAAGTTTGTTCTTCAAAGAATAAGCTTAATCTTGTATAATCAATAATGCACCCTTTTGCTTTAATAATTTTTCATTCAATTGGAAAATTATTAGCATATTCTCCCCTTTTGATTAAGTAATCAAAATTTCATTTCGATTATTAATATTCTCGTTGGCGTTTCTCTTTAGGTTTCCTTTAGAGCTTTCTCTCTCCTTCCCCCCCGCGAAGCCGGAGTTTCGCGCGACACTGGAGCATTGTACAACTTGGAGCTGTTATGCCGTCTGTTTCAACTTCTGCACTACACCCTGTGTGTTAGAGAAGGAATTAGAATGGATAATTCCTACTCTCATTCTGACTACTTCAGGTAGGGGACGAATGACCATGTGTTTGGCTTAGTCACCTCTAGCCCCAGGTGGTAGTGCATCTCCTTCCCCAGTTGAGTCGATCCCTTATCACTTGCCTCTTTCAATCTCTCTTTTGATCGATCACCATCCTTTTGGATAAAGATCATTGTCTCTTGGTTTAACACCCATCTCTTGTCTCATTGTCCTTTTCTTGTGGTCAATCATCGTCTTTTGATTCCCTAGAAGAGTCTCAATTCCTTTTCCTTCCTTCGGATCTACATAGTTTTCCTGTTAAACACCGAAACTCTTGTGGAGTTCGCAACCTTCTCTTGGTTCTTCTCCCTTTGATTGGTTAACAATTTCCTGTCAGTTAAAACACCAATTTGCACTTCTTTTCGGTTAATCATAGTCCTTCTGTTAAAACCGAATCCCCAGTAGTTAGCAACCTCCTTTTGGTTCGAATACTCGCACCCTTGGGTCAGTAGCCTTCTTTTGGTTCAAATACCCTTTCTTCGGTCAGGTAGTGCTTGTTCAGTCAGTGTACCGGATTTCTTTAGGTCACGGCCTTCGCTTGGTCCCGCACCCGCTCTTTGGGTCACGACCTTCGCTTGGTCCCACACCCGTCCTTTGGGTCACAACCTTCGCTTGGTTCAATACACGTTCTTTTGGTTGATCACAATTTATCTGTTAAAATCTTTTCCCCACAGAGTCTTAATCTCTTTCTCTTCAGTTAACCACTGTCAGTCAGTTAACATACCAAACCCTTTTTCTCTTGGTTTCAACGCCATCCTTTTGTTTGTTTCCCCAGTAGGGTCGTTAACCCTCTGATCCCTAGTATAATTATTTGTTCTCTTACCTCCCCAGTGGAGTCTTTACTATTCCTTTTGCTTCTTTATCTTCTTGGTTTCGACACCATTCTTACACTTTATCCTCATCACAGTTACTATCTTTCCTTTACACTCCTTTCTTGGTTTTGACACAATTTCTTTGGAATCCTCAGCGGAGTTTCATTCTTTCTTTTGTTCCTGGTTTTGACACCACTTTCTTTTCCTTTTCCTTTTCCGTCTTGGTTCAATGAACTACGAAAGCTCTGATTCTGCATTCTCTCGAATGTATGATACGTAGGCACAAGATTGCGATGATCTTGGCGAACACCCATCCACCTTCTTCCATTCCTTCTTTCTTTTCCCTGGTTCCTTTGAACTACGACGCTCTGATTTCCTCATTGCACTATGAGGGTACGTAGGCACGAGGGCCATAATCCTCCACGAGCATTTTCTTTCTTTTTTTCTTTTTCTCTTTTCGCTTCTCTCTCCTCTTTTTTTAGCTAGAAGCCTTTAGATAGATAACCCATCCAAGCATAGAAGCAAACGAAATGGTTCCTGTCGAGTACGACAGATGTGTAAGGTGCTAGTACCTTCCTTTCGCATAACCGATCCCCTGACCCGTTTCTCTTCCCCCTGGGTTTTATCGATATTTCCCATGTCCTTTGGGACTAAATAAAGTTCAGTGGCAACTCTGTTGTATCTTTGAGTGTGCAATTCACTCAGGTATAATCCAGTCATCTTCACAACCCATCTAAACCTCGTTTATATAGGAATGGGTCATCCCGTAAATAAAACCTGCAATCATGCAAAAACTTCTTTTTTCTGTTAGAGTCAAAATCGTCAGGGATAACACCACCTACCAAATAGTTCGTATAGTCTGCAAACCATGGAACACCAATAACAGCGAGGATGTGTTCATCAGCAAACTCATCCTTTATTGGGCGCTTGTTCTCTATTTCTTCAATTAGTGACATTCGAGAGAGGTGATCTGCAACAGTATTTTCACACCCTCTCTTGTCACGAATCTCGACATCAAACTCCTGCAGGAGTAAGATCCATCTCAGTAGTCTTGGCTTAGAATCCTGCTTAGCAAACAAATACTTCAAAGCAGCGTGGTCAGTATAAACAATGACTTTAGAACCCAATAGATAGTGCCTGAATTTATCAAAGGCATAAACCACTGCTAACAACTCCTTTTCAGTAGTTGCGTAGTTCATCTGTGCAGGGTTCAAAACATGACTAACATAGTAAATAACGTGTAATAATTTCTCTCTTCGTTGTCCTAAAACTGCTCCCACCGCAATATCGCTCGCATCACACATGATCTCAAATGGCAGAGACCAATCAGGGGCAATAACAATTGGTGCCGACACTAATTTATTCTTTAGTGTCTCAAATGCATCGGCACACTCTTTATCAAACACAAAAGCCTTATCCTTAACCCACAGAGTAGTTAGAGGTTTGGCTATCTTAGAAAAGTCTCTTATGAACCTGCGGTAAAAACCTACATGTCCTAAGAAACTTCTTATACCTTTTTCATTTACCGGTGGTGGAAGCTTTGAGATCACATCAATTTTTGCTTGGTCCACTTCTATTCCCTTGTGGGAAATTTTGTGACCCAATACTATTCCTTCGCGCACCATGAAGTGGCACTTCTCCCAATTGAGAATCAAGTTGGTTTTTTGGCATCTTTCTAAAACAAGTGAGAGGTTAGTCAAACAATTATCAAAAGAAGAACCAAACATAGAAAAATCGTCCATGAACACTTCCATATGCTTTTCGAGCATGTCAGTAAAAATGGATGTTATGCATCTTTGGAATGTAGCGGGTGCATTGCACAACTCAAATGGCATTCTTCTGTAAGCAAAAATACCATAAGGGCATTGAATGTCGTATTCTCTTGTTCTTCTGGAGCAACTGCTATTTGATTATAATCGGAGTAGCCATCAAGGAAACAGTAGAATTTATGACTCGTCAACCTTTCCAACATTTGATCAATGAATGGCAACGAGAAGTGGTATTTTCTCGTTGCTAAGTTTAACCTCCTGTAGTCAATACACACTCTCCAACCTGTAACCGTCCTTGTAGGGATGAGCTCATTCTTCTCATTCACGATCACGGTCATTCCCCCTTTCTTAGGAACAACATGTACTGGAATAACCCATGAGCTGTCAGATATCGGATAGATAAGCCCTGCATCTAACAATTTCACCACTTCTTTTCGAACTACCTCCTTCATGGCGGGGTTAAGTCTTCGTTAGGGTTGGACAACCGATTTATGATCATCTTCCATGAGAATATTATGCATGCAAACCATATGGCTGATACCTTTTAAATCCTCAATTGCCCATCTAATAGCATTTTTGTATTTTTTTAGAACTTGGATGAGCTTGTCCTCTTGAACACTCTTGAGGCTTAAGTTTATGATAGCCGGGCATTTACCTTCGGTGTCAAGGAAGATATATTTGAGATTTTCGGGGAGTTGTTTCAACTCCGTACCTTTCTTAGTCTCCTTATTCTCTTCCAATAACTAAGGTTGCGTTAGATCTTCCCACCGTTGTGGTCTAGATCCTTTCCCTTGTGCTTCCATCATAGCTAACACTTCCGATTCTTTGTTGTCAACTTCACGGTCACTTTCAAAAATGGACAAACTCAACACTCTCTCCAAAGGTAACTTTGGAGCATTTAGAGGATTCTCATGAGAAATCACTTGATCTATCACCTCTATGGTGTGACTAGTGCCAACATCATCTTTGTATTTCATGGTGTTTCGAACATTGATTTTCAACTCCTCATCATAGACTTTCAACGTCATAGTACCCTCCTCTATGTCGATCAAACACCTCCCGGTCTCCAAAAAGGGTCTTCCAAGAATGAGAGGAATCTCCTCATCTTCCGACATCTATAAAATTACAAAATCCACCGGGAACACAAACTTATTAATCTTCACAAGGACATCTTCGACAACACCGTAAGGTTTATTCACAGAATGATCAGCAAATTAAAGTGTCATCCTAGTATCCTGCACCATTCTTATCCCTAATTTCTTATAGATGGATAACGGCATGAGACTCACACTTGCTCCCAAATCAATAAGAGCTTTTTTGAATAACCTATCCCCAATGGTTCAAGGGATGGTTACTGAACCTCGATCTTTCTTCTTCGTCGAAATCTTCATACCCTGCAAAATAGCACTATAAGTTTCGGTTAGAATAATAGGATTAGTATCAATGGTGCACTTCTTTGATATGATGTCCTTCATGATTTTGGCATACGTAGGCATTTGTTCAAGTGCCTCCAAAAATGGGATGTTGATTTCAAGCTTCTTGAACATCTCTAGAAATTTTTCAAAGTTTTTCTCGTTCTGCTCCTTTTTGTTATTTCTTGTTGGGAACGGGAGCTTTACGACCAGTTTTTGCTCAACTCTTTTTTCCTTCACCACCGGTGTGGGTACAATCACTTCCTCATCAACAACTTTATTTTCTTTAATCTACAAATCAACCTCAAGCAATTGGTCTTTATTTTCATCCACTTCCTTAGGAGCTTCAAGAACTTTACCGCTTCTGGTCGTCACAGCACTAACATTCTGATGATCTCTTGGATTTGTCATGGTAGCACTCGGAAGAGCACCTGGTGTTTGAACATTAGTGAGTTATTGTGCTATCTGACTCATCTGTACTTCAAGATTTTTTATGGAAGCCGAGGTGTTCCTTTGGTTATTTCTCGTTTCCTCCTGGAATTGAGAGCTCTGAGCCGCCATCTTTTCTATGGCCAACTCCCAATCATCCTTCTTTGGTGCTTGTTGTTGGTATGATTTGTTGTGGTTGTTGCTGGACATTCCCTTTTTGATCCTTCCAAGAGAAGTTGGGATGATTTCTCCAACCTGGATTATAAGATTGGGAATAGGGATTATTTTGCCTTAGATACTTAATCTTCTCAATTTGTTGCGTAGTCGCAACGCAATGTGCAGTAAAATGCGGTCCATTACAAATCTCACAATTAACTGCTTGGACAGGTTGAACTTAGGCAACAGTCGAGTGTTCACATTCATTGCCTTTAATCTTCTTTCTACCTCGGCGGTAATCTGCTCTTCCATTTTTACAACTTGATCAGCCAACTTCAAGTCAATTTTTCCTTCAGGTTTGCTCACACTTCGATCATATAACTCCAAATGTTCATTGGCCGCAATAGCTTCAATAATCTTCTTGATACCAGTTGCGGTGGTAAAGTTGGGTGATCCACCAGCAGCCGTATCAATAAGTTGCTTAGTTTTCAATCGGAGGCCATTTACGAACATCTGCATCTGCTCAGTTTGATCCATGTTGTGATTCGGGCAGGCTACCAAAATCTTCTTGAACCTCTTGTAGGTGTTGTCGAGTGATTCTCTGTCCTTTTGTTTAAAGTTCACAATGTCATATATTTTTTGGATATATACAGAGGCCAGAAAATACTCATTCAGAAATGCTTTCTCCATCTCTTCCCAAGTGGTAATACTCCCAGCAGGTAACGAGTAGAACCACTCTTCAGCATCTTCCGAAAGAGTGTAGGGAAACATTCTTAAATTTTTTTCTTCCTCGGTGTATCCCTCAATCTTGAGAGTGGTGCTCATAGTCAGAAACCTTTGTAAATGTTTGTTGGCATCTTCATTGACCTTTCCAGTGAAAGGCTGCCTCTTAAGTTGAGTGATGGTGCTCGGATGCAACTAGAATTTGTCACATTCACCTGTTGGTTCACAATTGTTAATCTACCAGTCGGTGCATTGGCTACACTGTAATCACCAAGGAGTCTCTTTGCTGGTGGATTTTCAACCATGATTACAATCTCCAGCTGTGTCTCTGTGTCTGTATCAGCTCCTAAGTCAGAATTCTCAGAATAAACAGAAATTTCTTCCTCTTTCTCCGGTTCTAAAATCACCGGTTCTGAACCTGACGCTGCTAGTCTTTCTCTTTTAGCTTTTCGGAGTCTCGCACGCAACGATCTTTCTGGTTCTGCATCAAAAAGAAATCCAGCTGAGGGCTTTCCTCGCATACACAGATTAGACACTATCAGTAATAATCCAAAAGTTATAAAATAAAAAAATAAAAAATAACAAAAATAAAGTGTACTATTTTTGCCAATTGTAGTTAAAAGGGGTTTTATCCCCAGTATCGATCTCGAGGACTGCGTTGTAAATATAAGTTTGGATAATGGTCCAATTGAACAAAAAGACAATAGGGTTTTGGATTTGTTTTGAAAATTATCGTAAACAATGAGAAAATAAGCAGAATGATGAAATTGACTTTTAACAAATATAAGAGAGCATGTCAGGATAAGGTGTATGAATTGCTTTGCACTAACCTAAATCCTTATTCGAGGAGACAATGCTTTAAAATCACAATTACCAAATCTTAAGAATATTTTTCCCTAATTCCTTAGCCAGAAAAACCTTTGGTATTCATCCTATACCATGATTCCTCAGCAGTTTAGGATGAATATCAAGCTTTGTGTTTTTACCAAGATTATCACGGTTACTACAGAGTATCCCTATTCCTAGGCGATTTCTACTGTAATATTATTATGCAAAAAGCGTTAAGTTGGTTTGTCCGACCTAAACCTTAACCGTAAATCAAATTCCATTTTTCAGATAGGACTTAAGAACTTTGCACAATAAAATCGATTAATAAAAAGCACTTATCTCATAGAATAAAGTAAAACAGAGTCAATACAATAGCAAATCAGGGACACCCCCTATCATTGGTGGGTTTAGCCGCTCATAATATTCAAAGAGATTACAACAGATAAATTAGACATTACAAGATAAATGTATGGCTTTGATCTTCAATCACGAGTGCTCATGAAAATCTCTGTTCTCTGAATCGCTTGAAAGCTCCCAACCTGATCGTAAAATTCTTCTGTATTCTAAAAGTGTTTTCTCTTTCCAAACAGTAGCCTAAATAGTTACAGATCACTTACCAGCACTAGGAAATGCCCAAAATACTCTCCAAAGTCACTTAGCACAAAAATCCACCAAAATTAGAAGATGTAGCGCCTTGGCCAACACGGGTCGTGTCAGCTGGCACAGGCGGCCGTGTTGGCTTTCTGCCTCATAATTACAAGACCACTCCTCCCAGGCTTGCTGACATGGGCCGTGTCAGCTAACGCGGGCGGCCGTGTCAGCTCCCTGGTTTCCTCAAATCTTGCCATTTCTTGATCCTTGCCTGACACGGCCCGTGTCATCCCCCTGACTTTCTTCCAAAAGCTTCTTCAAATCTCCGAAACCTTTGTTTTCTTCGCACATATCTTTTGGGATTTGTATCTGGACCTGAAACCATATAAACTACCCAACAAACTTGTAAAGTGCTATTAAATCGACATAAAACTCTAAATCATGCTATGCTACAATGAAACTAAAAAAGGTGGAATTAATTCAAAAACCATAAAAGAAACCCACAAAGTGTTACCGATTTCTTGAATTTATGCCGAATAAATGAATGAAACCTCATAGAAATGGTGACCGATCATCTGCTAGGGAGAAAAACCAAACATTGGTTCTCATAAGTAAAAATTCTACCCAGGATGATAGATGGGACATTCCATCTGAAGTAATTGATCCTTCATTCAGGGTGTACTGATCATAAGGAGTATTTTGATTCTGCATTTTGAAGTTGGAATGCTCTTGGAGCAACTGTCGATGTTCCTCTTGTGTTCATTAATCAAAAGGTGATTGCCATCTTTATTTTGAAAGCAGGAGTAAATTTGAAAACAAAAGTAAATTCATTTTTATGTTTCAAGAATGTTAGTCATGTTAAAATGTCATTTTACAAAGCAGAAATAAATGAGAATTGCAAATAAAGGGCACAAGGGCTCAAGTTTTCATTGATAGAATGGTAATCAGCCAAATGCGTGATTCCATAGAGCATTACAAAGTTAGAAAATGGTAATTTAAAAGGGAAACGGGTTACATTGAAACATAATGACCATTATCCTTCTACCAACTTTGAATTCTGAGTATCCTGAGCTTCTGCTGAAGGTAACTTCTGATTGAAGTTTTCCTGACAAATGATGTTACCGTTGGGGAGCCAATCTTGTCAGATGCAGTTACTTGCCATGAATCCCTGACTTTTTCCTAGATTGTTTTTTAAAGGTTTTCAATCTATCGAGATGATTATTGTTTATGTCCCTAATTTTTTCCTTGACCGCCCTTTCGGGTTTCCAGTCCACCGAGACGCTCTTCTTTTGCCTAAGTCGCCCTTCCAGGTTTTCAATTTAGCGAGCTTTTTTTTCTCCTTTTTTCTTTGTTTTTAGGAGAAGTATTTATTGACGGCATCAACATTTGTGGGATAAGTAAACTCCTCTCCATCCATGGTTGCGAGTCTTAAGGCACCGCCTGAAAAGGCTTTCTTAACAACATAGGGGCCATCGTAATTTGGAGTCCATTTGCCCCAGGGATCAGTGAGAAATGATTGTATCCTCTTGAGTACAAGGTCTCCTTCTCTGAAGACACGAGGTCAGACCTTTTTGTTGAACGCTTTCTTCATCCTTTGTTGACATAAGTGCCCATGGCATAAAGCCGTCATTCTTTTTTCTTCGATTAGGTTCAGTTCAACATATCTGATCTGACACCATTCTGCCTCTGATAGCTTGTCTTCCATCAAGATTCTTATTGATGGTATCTCTACTTCTATGGGGAGCACTGCTTCCATGTCATATACTAGAGAGAAACGGGTTGCCCCTGTTGAAGTGCGGACGGATGTGCGATAACCGTGAAGAGCAAAGGGTAGCATCTCATGCCAATCCTTGTAGGTTACAACTATCTTCTGAATGATCTTCTTGATATTTTTGTTAGCTGCTTCTACCGCTCCATTCATTTTAGGTTGGTAGGGAGATGAGTTATGGTGTTCAATTTTGAACTCAGCGCATAATTCTTTCATCAACTTGTTGCTTAGGTTCAATCCATTATCAGTAATGATCTGGCTTAGAACGCCATAACGGCAGATGAGATTGTTTTTGATAAATCGGACCACCACTTGTCTGGTCACATTGGTATATGATACTGCTTCGACCCATTTGGTGAAGTAATTTATGGCTACCATGATGAACCGATGTCTGTTTGAGGCTTTGGGTTCGATCATGCCAATCATGTCAATTCCCCATATAGAAAAAGGCCATGGAGAAGAAAGAACTTTGAGATACGTTGGCAGTACGTGAATTTTGTCGGCGTATATCTTACATTTGTGACACTTCCTCGTGTACTTGTAACAATCAGATTCCATTGTCAACCAATAATATCCTTCTCTCAGAATTTTTCTTGCCATTGTGTGCCCATTGGTATGTGTGCCAAAGGAGCCTTCATGAATTTCTTTCATCAGTATGTTTGCTTCGTGTCTGTCTACACATCTGAGCAAAATCATGTCGAAGTTTCTTTCATAGAGTGTATCATTGTTCAGGAAGAAGTTGCCAATAAATCTTCTGAGAGTCTTCCTATCTTTTCTTGATGCCCTAGGTGGGTATTCTTGTCTTTGAAGGAAGCATTTGATATCATGATACCATGGTTTGTCATCGACGACGGCTTCCACTGTAAAGATGTAAGCGGGCCTTTCAAGGCGCATTATGTTAATCTTGGGTATGTCGTTCCACCGACTCACACTAATCATGGAGGATAGGGTATCTAGTGCATCAGCCATGTGCTTTTCTTCACGAGGGATGTGATGAAAATCAACTTTGTTGAAAAAGGGTAACAACCTTCTTGCATAGTCTTTGTAAGGAATCAATCCCGGTTGATATGTGTTCCACTCTCCTTTGATCTGATTCATAACTAGGGCTGAGTCTCCATACACATCTAAGTTCTTTATCCTTAAGTCAATAGCTTCTTCGAGACCCATGATGCAAGCTTCGTATTCGGCCTTATTGTTTGTACATTTGAATGTTAATCTGGCGGTGAAAGGAATATGGGTACCCTGAGGTGTAACAATGATTGCCCCAATTCCATTTCCATAAGCGTTGACAGCTCTGTCGAATATTAATCCCCATTGGGATACTGGCTCTGGCCCCTCGCTTGGTAGCGGTTCATCGCAATCTTTTATTTTGAGGTACATCACATCCTCGTCTGGGAAGTTGAATCTGATCAATTCGTGATTGTCAATCGGTTGATGAGCCAAATGATCGACTAGAATACTTCCTTTGACGACTTTCTGAGCATGGTATTCGATGTCGTATTCTGACAACAACATCTACCAACGGGAAATCCTTCCTGTTAAAGCAGGCTTTTCAAAGACGTACTTGATCGGATCCATTTCGGAGATTAACCAAGTAGTGTGAAAAATCATGTATTGGCGAAGACGTTTAGCTGCCCAAGCTAGAGCGCAACAAGTTTTCTCGAGCATAGTGTATCGAGTTTCACAGTCCGTGAACTTCTTGCTTAAGTAATAAATGGCAGACTCTTTTCTTTTTGTTTCGTCTTGTTGGCCAAGCACATAGCCCATGGAGCCTTCCAAGACTGTTAAGTAGATGATCAGTGGTCACTGAAAGAGACAGAATTGGTGAATTCAGCAGATATTCTTTAATTCTGTCAAAAGCCTTTTGGCAATCTTCTATCCATATACATCTTTGGTTCTTTCTGAGTATTTTGAAATTGGCGTGCATGTCGCGGTCATGAGGAATATGAATCTTGAGATGTAATTCAGACGTCCCAAAAATCCTCTTACTTATTTTTCAGTCTTTGGAATAGGCATTTCTTGAATGGCCTTTACTTTGTCGGGATCAACCTCAATTCCCTTTTGACTGACGATGAATCCCAAGAGCTTTCCTGAGCGAACACCGAATGTGCATTTATTGGGATTCAAGCGGAGTTTGTATTTTCTCAGAAGCTGAAATAATTTTGATAAGTGTTCTACGTATTCTTCTTCTGTTTTAGATTTTGGCAATCATGTCATCGACATACACTTCAATTTCTTTGTGCATCATGTCGTGAAATAGAGTTGTCTTAGCCCTTTGATAAGTTGCTCCTGTGTTCTTCAGACCGAACGAATTAATTTATAGCAAAAGGTACCCCATGGGGTGATGAATGAAGTTTTCTCCATGTCTTTTGGCGCCATTCTGATTTGATTATAGCCCGAGAATCCATCCATAAAGGAGAATACTTTAAATTTAGTTGTGTTGTCAACTAGCATATCAATGTGTGGTAGGGGAAAATCATCCTTTGGACTTACTTTTTTTAAATCCCTGTAGTCTACGCACATTCTGACTTTTCTGTCCTTTTTGGGGACTGGCACTATGCTAGCTAGCCATTGAGGGTACTCTGATGTGGCAAGGAAACATGCGTCGATCTGTTTCTGCACTTTTTCCATAATTTTGATGGCCATATTGGGGTGAGTCCTTCTTAATTTTTGTTTAACCGGAGGACGTTCTGGTTTCAGTGGTAAGTTATGTTCCACGATGTTGGTATCTAACCCTGGCATGTCTTGGTAGGACTAAGCAAACACATCTGGAAACTCTTTAAGTAACTCAATCAAGCCTTGTTTGACAGTTGAACTGAGTAGTGCTCCGATTTTAACTTCTTTTCTCTCCTCTTCTGAACCTAAGTTGACCGTTTCCAACGGTTCTTTGTAAGGTTGAATGGATCTTTCCTCATTTTTTAGTAATCGAGAGATCTCATCTGGAATTTCCTCGTCCTCTTCTTCTTCGGCTTCAAATACTGGGAACTCAAAGTTGGGAGAAGGCATTGGATCGTATGTTTCAATGGGGTTCAAAGTAAGTAATCTGCACGACGTGATGATTCTTTTTAGAAAATACAGAGAGAATGCAAAAGTGTGTGCAGTGTTTTTTTCTTGAAAGACGCTTGCTTTTATTTTGTTTTGTTTTTTAAGATTACCATTTTCTGAAAAAGCGAAAAGTGAAAATAGCAATAAATGCAGGAATTCAGAATGATATTATTTATTCATGATTTGTCGATTCTTGAAACATAACCCTATAAAACAAAACTCTTTCGCTCTGGGCGAAGCGAAGAGAGACATTTACAGAAAAACAAGCCCTATAAAACATCTTTTCACCCAGGCAAAATGAAAGATAAAAACAAAGAGGAGACAATTACTTTGATTTATGAACGACATTCGGGACATCGACTGCGACCCAATGCCGACGAACTCCTCTATGAATCACAAAGTCCAGTATTTTTCTTCTATGATCATCTTCAGTAATGACACTGATTTCTGGAGGAGTCTGATTAGTGAAGTTTTCTTCCCATGCAGCGTTATCATAAGAGGACTCTTCTATTTCAACAGTATTTTTGTTTTCAGGAGGGTCTCCCCACCCTGTTGGCTTGATGTCTTCGTATTTGATACGAGAGCTTTCGGAAGCGGTGTACTTCACTAGAAAGTCGTACTTGCTGCTTGGCTGCCCCAAGGTATCCCAAGTTTCTGAGGGGATATATGAGTCATCTTCCTCAATGACATTCACCTCAGGAAATGCAAAGTTGACAAATTCTTGTTCTGCGATCTTTGCAAACTCATCTATGTGGCGTTTAACATCCTTGGAATATTCTAGGTAAGGATTCCATGATACCGGGGGAACAGGCGCATTTTTCTCAAGGCCGCTAAGCAAATATGTAGTATCTGGCTGACTCGCTTGCTCCAAGTCTTCCACTTAAGGCCTCCAGATAGGCAAATCATCTGTGGGATCATATGAATTATGGTCAAAGTTATCTCTCATTAGAGTGTCTTCCTCTAAGGAGTTAGGTGGAGCACGTCATCCTTCAGGATCGCAATCTCCGTAGATCATTTTGACGTCCGATCTTGGTATATATCTGGGACTTTGCTTCGGAGAGCTGAATGGCATACACGTTTCTCCCTTAGATATATAACCTTCATCACTGAAATAGGATTTCCACCCTTCATCTGTATCAGGAGAGTTGTTCTCCTCGATGGTATGGACTTCTTGAGAAATCGGGTAGAGAAAGCCTCCACTGTGGAAGAAATCTTGAATAGGACGAAAACTTTCATCGTTTTTTGTAGTCTTGGTAACCGCTGGAGAAAAACCGAGACCTTTTCTTGTCTTGTTATTAACAGGAATTACAACTTGCCCTCATCCTTTTATGTTACTGCTTTCCATTACTTGGAGGGCATCTTTGTATAAGGAGATCGACGTTCCTTTTTCTTGATGATTCTCATTGCTCACATAGAGTGCTTGAAATTGAGTCCCAACAACCTCCTCTGGTTCTAAATAGGAGAATAATGATAGGTTCCTCACAATTAAAGCTTGTTTTCTGCATATTGTGACCAACTTGTCGTTCTTGACAAACTTCAGCTTCTGGTGAAGTTTCAAAGTGACTTCCCCTGCTTCATGTATCCAAGGTCTTCCTAATAAACAACTATATGCTGCTCGGATGTCCATGACCTGGAAAGTGACTTGGAAAGTGTGGGGACCAATGGTTATGGGAAGGTCGACTTTGCCGATAACTGTTTTCCTAGATCCATCAAAGGTTTTGACTATGATCTCACTGCCTCTCATGGGAGTACCTTGAAAAGATAGTCGTACCAAAGTTGACTTTGGCATGACATTTAAAGATGATCATGTGTCTACCAGTACGCTGGCTAAAGCATCTTCCTGGCAATTGACTGTGATATGAAGAGCCATATTATGATTCTTGCCTTCTTCCAGAAGTTCTTCATCACTAAAACCCAAAGTGTTGCAGGAAGTGATGTTGGAAATAATGCTGTCAAACCAAGACTTTCTATAGAGCTTCTCTGTGAGCTTTTGAACTGAGCAGGAGAGATAAAATGGATATTTGAGAAGAAGTTTTCAATAGTTGATCTATAATGTTGTATTCACTTCTTTGGATGAGTTTTAACATTTCATCATTATTTTTCATAGGCTCTGTGCTACTGGATTGACCAATTTGTTGATTGGGAACTTCAGCTTGAGGTTTCTTTTCTTTTGCAGGTTTTCCAACTCCTCTGTTGAAGATTCGACCACTTCAAGTGACTCGACTGATATCAGCAATGTTGACACGGATGGTAGTGGAATTTATTTTCCATCTTCTATTATGGTCGCACTGTATTTGTAGGGAATAGCTTTTTCTGATTCGTATGGCACCGGGCCTGGCAGGTAGATGACCAAAGGGGTTATTTGGGTCTTTCGACTGTCAAAAATAGCCTCAATCAGTTCTAGCTCGGGATTGTTGGAAAATCCTCCACCATTGAAAGGGGTTCCTGAGTGCTTTGGTTCTTTGAGCATCGGAATAATAGTGAAAACATCCTTGTTAACAGGCTCTCTTTCATTGAAGACTGTGATAGTCCTTTTGTCCAGCAACTCTTGAATCTAATTTTGAACAAGGAGACAACCATGTTGGCTCTTGCGACATTTGCTGCAAGCCGAATGATCGTGGTGAGTTGGGCCAAAATAATCAAGTTTACACAGGTATTTGTGAAATTTGACCAATGGCGTTTCAATGTTTTTGATGTCGTAAACTGCGTACTGCCCTGGACTTTCTTGTACCATATTGATGGACAGAAAATTTAGGCATAGTTGGGTTTCTCCGTGGTCCACTTGATTCTGGAGAGCTGCTCTCACTATGTAGCACCATTGGCTTCTCTGAACATATTCGACAACGTTCATAATTGTGAGGCAGAACCCGGTCGTATCCATTTTGTATGCAGTGCATTTTTACCAAATCTGTTTCTATCAAGCGGACGTCACAACTTTGGTGTCTACCCAGATTTCCATTGGTTATGCTAATTTGATGCGTGTTCTCATTCTGATAGACTGGAAGCCACCAGTGGTCCAACAAATATTGAAGGGTTCTCTGAACGAGCGCACGACCTTGATCGTTTTTGGAGCAGTCTTTGCAGTCCGGATAATTATGTGGTGACAGATATCCGAGCCTGACTTGCTTAGTATGTAATTCCACCAAGCTGGTATTCATTAAGCGAATGTCGAAGATCTGAACCATATTGACTTGGTGATTACTACCTCCATGGTAGTCTTGGATCCATCCAAGATCCATTTGACGCTGAAATGCCTCTTGTACAAAAGAACATCCCTGGTTGTCTTTTGAACAAATTGGGCAAGCATTATAGTCGTGCAGCAGAAAATTATGATACTGACTTTGTCTTGAGTGCATTGCTACTAGATTGGTATTTATTGCATGGGTATCATGATTTTGAACAATGTCTGGATGTTGATAGGCCATATTTATTCCATGAACTCTGTGATCTTGGATCCAGCCTAGATCCATCTGCTCTTGAAGAGCTGTTTGTACAATGATGCACCCTTGATTGTTCTTGGAACAAACGTCGCACTGGTGATAGTTGTGGGATGGTACATGGCCATACCCGCTTTGCTTGCAATGCATTTTTACCAGGTTTGTTCCTAGTAGGCGTACATCGTGAATTTGATAGCTGCCGCTAGGTTCTTATTCTATCAAGTTTACTGAAGCTTTTTCATGTTGCAGCAACGGGTTCGTTTGAACATTCGGATTCGTATCTTTGAAAGATAGAACATTGTTTCTGACGAGCTTTTGTACGTCAGATTTGAAACTGAGACAGTTCTCAATGTTATGCCTCGGTCCTCCTTGATGATAAGGGCAAGACTGATCAGCCTTGAACCAATAAGGAGGATTGTTTGGTATTGTGAGAGGAGTTCTAGTTTGAACGTGCCCCTTTGCGAGCAAAAGTGAGAATATTTTTGTATATAACATTGGTATAGGGCCAAACCCTGTTGATCATGGAAAATGATTGTTGTTATTGTATTGTGGGCGAGCCTGCTGAAGAGGTAGTTGCTTCCTCTGCTGATACGGTTGTTGATTTGGTTGTTCTTGAGCAACCTGTTGTTGATATGCAGGAATCGGCGCGGGACTGACAACAGGAGATACCATTGCTACCCATCGAGGTTGATACCTTCGCCTTTCCTTACTCTGCGAGATATTACTGATGTCTTATTCCTTCTTCTTTTGGAATGCATTCCCATATCTTTTAGTACTGCTGGACGGTTCTGAGTTCTTAACCAGTCGGCCTTCTCTGACTGCTTCCTCAAGGCATACCCCCATGTTTACCATTTCGGTAAAATCACTGGGTGCACTGGCGACCATCTGGTCATAATAAAATGAGCTTAACGTCTTCAAAAATATTTTCGTCATTTATTTCTCCTCAAGAGGAATTGTAATCTGGGCGGCGATTTCACGCCATCTTTGAGCGTACTCCTTGAAGGTTTCTTTATCCCTTTGGGACATGGCTCTAAGTTGATCTCTGTCGGGTGCCATGTTCAAATTATACTTGTACTGCTGCACAAAAGCTTCCCCCAGATCTCTGAAAGTACTGATCTTGGTACGGTTTAAACCCATGTACCACTTGAGCGCGGCACCAGTTAACCTGTCTTGAAAGTAATGGATTAACATTTGCTGATTCTCCGTTTGGGTAGACATCTTTCGAGCGTACATTACCAAATGACTTTGTGGGCAAGAGTTGCCTTTGTATTTTTCAAAGCCGGGCACCTTAAACTTGTGCGGTATTTTGACATTTGGGACCAAACAGAGGTCAGCGGCGTCTTTGCCAAACAAGTCCTGTCTGCGAATGGCATGCAATTCCTTCTGCATTTCCAAGAACCGTTCTTGGAATTCATTCATTCTTTCGTATACTTCTTCGTCCTTGCCAGGGGTGGCATGAAGGATCTGTTCCTCTAGGATAGTATGTATCATAGGTTGTAGTATAGACATTACTTCAGTAACTCTTGGTGCTTCAGTGACCTGAAGTTTGTAACCTTCAGGTATAGGAGTCTCTCTCGTAACCCTTGCATCTTCGTTTACCTGAAGTTTGTAACCTTCAGGTCTGGAGGTTCCGACTGTGGCTTATAGGTCTTTAGTGAGTGGTGGGATATAACCTTCTGGTATGAAATTGAAAGGCATGCCCCAAGGAAACCCTTTAGGCATGTTGTACTGCGGAAGATTGACGGGTATCTCAAATGCTGGTGTAGACACAATCTCTGAGAATGCAGTCTTTTGAGGTGGTTGATCCTGAGCTGCTGCCAGGGATTTAATCATGTTGCTGAGTCTTTCCAGACTTTCCTTCAGAGTGTTGACTTCCTCTCTTAGCTCTCTATTTTCCTCTTCAAGATCGTCCATTTTCTTTTGGCAATTGGCCCGAGTATTGTACGAATGAGACAGTTTGACTCTAAAGTGCGACACATGTGAGAGACTTTATGACAAAGGTGTGTAATGCAAGAATGATGAATGATATGCAAAGGATGAGAATGATCTTTTTATTTTTCAATAAAACTTTTAACAATTGTATTGCAAATATCAAACAGCGGTGGAAACCTTTTATTGAACTCAACAAGGTACTGTATCTTACAGGGAAAAGTACATTATTTTACAAAGTACAGGAAAGAAAACTAGGTTCATGAATCCTAGGGAACCTCCGACAAAGATCCAGATGCTGGCTGCTGGTTCACTTTTCTCTTTTTTGATCGGGTTTCCTCAACCGTCGTCGGGTCAATGATCCTTTGCCATGTGAAAGGAGAGAGTAAACTCTTCCGTTCCTCTTGACTTTCCACAACATGTTGCTCTAGTATTTCAATCAGAGCATCTTTCTCCTTTAGTAACTCTTACATCTTAGTGCATTCAAAGTTGATATTCTGGTATTTGTTCTTCCAAGAGTTCTTTTTCGCGTTGAGTTTTGTTAAAAGCGACTTGCAGTTTCTCGGTGTCACTCATAAAATAGAGGACAGATTCTTTTAAGGGAAACACCTCCTGGTGAGGGTAAGGCATTTTTAACTTGAGGGCCCTAGTTTGTACCCATCGGAGATAAGGCTCTGTAGAGATACAATTTGGTTTTCCCAAAGATTATTTTCCTTTCTTGTGAATATGATGCCAGACATGCACAATTTATTCCTTGAGTGCTCTATCATTTTCTCCTTCCTTGAAGAAAAGACCTTCCAGATGAACATTGTAAGGTACATTTTTCATCGGGTATCCAAGTTGTCGACGGGCTAAAACTGGGTGATAGTTGATCCCTCACTTGGTACCAATGAGGGGTACATTGGGGAAATTTCCACATTCGTCAATGATCTTTATTCCGTCATAGACTCGATTGTACCAATCTACGTCGGAGTGGGTGAGAGACATAATCTTCTGTGACCATCACATACTACTTTTGGGATCCCAAAAAGAAAAAGATTTGGGTAAGTGGGAAACAAACCATCTGTAGAGTAATGGTACACAGCAGGTAATCATTCCTCTGCTGTACAAGTTCCTTAAATGTACTGAGTGGTAAGCATCTGCCAGCAAAGTTGGGCCTGGGTTCCCAATTAAGAAAATCTTGATAGCGTTTATATCGACGAAATTGTCAATGTTAGGGAAGAGGAATAGTCCATAAGTGAGTAAAACAAAGTTATCCTCAAAAGCAACTATGTTTCCTACGCTGGAGAAATATAAGGCTTTCTCCAATAGAAACCTAGCTGGTAAACCTCACATTCCTCCTTTGGTGGTCATGTGAGCTTTCATATCAGATATTTCCAAAGAGGCGGCCCTTGCAATGACCTAATCCTTAGGGATTTCTTCTAGTCCAGAGAATGGATATTGGTTAGTGATAGGTAAATCAATCAAATGGGAGTACTCCTCTAATGTTGGTGTGAGCTGATAGTCGGGGAATGTGAAGTAGTGGTACACTGGATCATAAAACTGAACCAATGTAGCTAGGACTCCTTCTACCATGTTGACTTTCATAAGAGACAAAAGTCCTCCGTACTTAGCTCTGAAAGCTTCCGGATTGGTAATCAGTCTTCCCTATTTCCTCAGGTCCTCAAGTCTTGTACTTTTGAAGGTGTACTTCTGGGTTTTTCTTCTACCGAAATCCATAACGCGGTTTCTGATATTTGCAACACCCTCTTAGTTTAGTTCTTCTTTTTATTTTTTTGAAAAATTTTAAGAGAAGATTTTTTTTATGAATGCATGGATTTATGAATACGGCAAACACAAGTATATGAAAACATGGGTTTAAGGGTTCATCGAGCATAGAGCCATGGATCTACCCAATCCCCCAAAAGAGTATGTGCTAAGGGTTTTGTCTTTGTACCTGTAGAACGGGTTCTAACAAGGTTCTCAAAATCATTGACCCTCTTAAAAATATTACCAGCAAACTGATTGACTCATGAGAGCTGTAATATCCTTTAGATAAATCTCATTCAAGCGTAGTATCGCGTGTCAACTATTCCCGATAGTCACCGCACTACATCCCAAAAAATGTTTAAGGTTGACAATTTACTAATCCTCAGCTTCGTGGGTGCCCAGTGGAAAAAGTAATGTTTTCACGACTTGCTCGTTCAACATCAGTAATTCCAAAAGGGTACCTCCACTGATTTGGTGGACTTTCAAGTTAGCTTGGTCGGGATTCACTCCCTATAAGCCTCCTTGAATCTTCCACCTCCTATCTTAAAATATGCTCTCAAGCCCACTGAAGACTTTTTGACTCACCACATGTGTATTAATCACATTCCCAGATAACGGTAAATTAAACAAGTATGGCGAATAAACAGATAGTGTGATGGAAAATAGTAAATGACATCAAATGAGAAAGCAAATAAAAACAGTAAAAAATGTAAAACAAGGCTTAACCCTCTTAGGGGATGGGAAAGTCCCCAGCAGAGTCGCCATTTTTCTGTAGCTCGGTTTTTGTGACGCTGCCACTACCGCTTTTTGGTGCTACTTTCTTATTTATAATATTTATCCTATGAAGCTTAAAAGGAAGGAAAAGATATCTCAAACTAACCCTGCGCGGAGCAAGTGCTTTCCCTTACTAATGCGAAGAGATATGGAATCGGGGGTTGTTTATACAAAAGGAAGCTATTAACACCCAATGTATCTATAGTAATCTATAGGAACCTTAATTTACATATGCTTTACTGTTGAATTACTTAGTTGTTTGGATTCATTTACTGTTGAGCAGTGAAAGTTTCTATTTTGGGAAGGCTGAGGAAATGTTTTTTTTTTTGTTTTTTTTTGCAATTTCTATTGTTTTTTGGAAGGTATTGGACCTAAATTTTTTTATTAATGTGCTCGCTAAGATTTCGCAATCTTATGCCTATGTATTCCCGTAAAGAGATTCGGGGAAATCAGAGCAATCGTAGTTCCTCCTATTCTATAGAAAGAGGAAAAAGAAGTTTGATGTCTTGTTCAATGCCCAAGATTGAAGCTAAAGTTTGTGTGTGTCTTGTTCAAAGCCCAAGATTGAAGCTAAAGTTTGATTGAGAGAGAATTTGTCATCTCTAAAGGGAGATATCTTACCTATTTGTCACAAACAATGAGTAGTTGATTATAAGGGAAGTTGCTTTAACTGAGATACGTAGAATCCAGCAATGCCACATCTTCCTTTATTAGTCTCAGCATACTAAGAGAGGGACATTGGCATGGATGTATATAGTCTAGAGGCCTACCACTTACATCACTTAGATGAAAGATAAAGTTTAACCAGGATAAAGGAGGGACTCCAGCTTGGATTTTGAATTAACAAGTGTGCCACTTACAGCAGTTTATCTGGGAAAAGTTTTTTTTTATTATTTTTTTAGTTTTGTAATGTATAGAGGAAATATCCTCCTACAGAGAGGACTCCTGGTCTCATCTGTGGGGAGTGAAAATTTTGTGCCTTGATCAAAGCCCAAGGTTGAAGCTAAAAAAGGTTGAAAACTGACTCAACTGAAGAGTATTATGTCTGTCTTGTATAAAGCCCAAGATTGAGGTTGACTGGGAAAATCATTATATGAAGCCTAAGAGGAGGCTGACTCTTGCTGAGGATTGTTTAAATCCAGTGGAAGGTCTATACTGCTTTGAGGAATCAAAAGGGGAACCAACTCTTGTTGGGGATTGAAGAAGAGTTGATTTACCAAATGCCATGAGGCTCTTATACTGTTGGGGATTTGTTGGTGATGATCTGACCTTAGCTGGGGATTTTAAAAGATGAAAGTTACACCTTGTTTGAGGATTAGGAGAGACTTAGAAGGGTAAGTTTGTATGTGCTATAGATTTTGACTTCTCTTGGGGATTTAAGTATTGAGAAGATGACTAGAATCTATCTTATGCTTTTAAGAAGCCTGAGGGTCCTTGTATGAACCCCATGAGGAGGCTATGGGGATGCTTCTAGGAAGCCTGTGGGTCCTTGTATGAAGCCCAAGAGGAGGCTGTGGGGGATGCTTCTAGGAAGCCTGTGGGTCCAAGCCTGAGAAAAGGTCAAGAAAAGGTTTCACCGGGAAACAATCCTTTCTTTGTTGAACAGTTCTAAGGTTTGAAGAAATTCAAAAGAGGTTTCACTGGGAATTAATCCTCTCTGGGGAAATGAATTTCTTTTATACATTTCTAAGTTTTGACAGTCTTAAGAAAAGTTTCACCGGGAATAATGCCTTTCTTAGTTCCATATTGAATAAATCCCAAGAGGAGGCAGACTGTATTAGGGAAATTTCCTATGAGGGAACTAGTTATTGAACTAAGTTGTATTGAAAAAGGGACCTTACTATTTAACCTAAAGGGTGAACTGAGGATGTCCTAACTATTGAGGGAAACTTAAACAGATATGCACAGGTATATACAGATAAGTGATTTAAGAGGTATATAAACAAGTATGCATTGTATTGAAAAAAAGAGTGTTGGGATTGGTTGTATTGACTACAACTGTATGATTAGGGTTTTAAGAAATTGAAGAAATTTTTGAAAAAACTTTGAATTTGAATTTGAATTAAGAGAAAGTTGTTGAAAAGAAAAGGATGTTTGGGGCATATAACTCAAAGAGAGGCCCAAGTGGTCTAAGAGCAGTTTCACTGGGAATAATGCTCCTCTTAGTACTAGTTTAAAACAGACAGATGGTTTAGAAAAAAGAGGTATGGGGCTTACAACTCAAGGAGAGTCCCATGGAGGTTTTTTATTGTTTAAAACAAAGTTTATGTACAAAATATTGGAGCTTATACTCAAGGAGAGGCCCAGATGATTTATTTGAAAACAAAGATCGCACTACGATACCGAAAGACGTTGTGGGACTTATACCATAGTAGAGGCCCAAAATTATTTATGTACATAGGGGGTTGGGTCTTACACTCTATTAGAGGCCCAAAATGTTTATTGAAAGAAAGAAAAGTGGGGCTTATACTCAAATAGAGGCTCATTTAAAAAACAGTAGACGCACCGTTATTTTGAAAATCACACTAGGACTTATACTATAACAGAGGCCCAAGATTATTTATTTATAAAAGGAGTTGGGTATTACACTCTATTAGAGGCCCAAAATGTTTTTTGAAAGTTTGAAGATTTAAAATTAAGGGAGAAACCCTAATTTTATTTAAAAATGCATTTTTTCAAAGAAAAATTAAATAAAATGGTATAAAATATCAAATATATTTAATAAACATGTTATGAACTTTGATTAATGTTTGAAAATAGATGTTTTATTCACACGAGGGTTTGAAATTCAATTGGTTTTGAAAAATCAAGAGAAAGAATTCATTTAAAAATGTTTAAAACAATTAAAAAGAAATTCTTCATAAAATTCAAAAATATATCAAATATAAAATTTTTTTTTTGATTTTTTTTGTGAAATAAAATACATATTTAAATGTATAAATGATTTATGTTTAAAAAATCATTTGAAAAAGATTAAAAATGAAAGCAATATGAATTTTTGAAATTAATTAAGAAATAATAAAAAAAATAACAAAAACATGAAAAATAGTGGAAGTTGGGCAAAATGGCATGGGTGGGTGTTGAACCCACGCCCTCCAAGCCAAACACACTTGAAAACACACGCTGCTACCACTGGGGTGGTGATACATCCGTGTATCAAAACCACCCCATAAATATATATGGGTGGCGTATTTTTAGGCTTGGCCAAGGCGCCATGGCCTGGCCCTTGCCCAAGGAGGCCTGATTTTGTGCCTCTTCCAAGAAGGCCATAACTTTCTTATTTCTCCATGAAAATGGATGAAATAAAGATGGATCCTACCTAGAATTTCATGAGGAATCCAATGGTGGTCTTGAAATTTTCTAAAAATGCCTACATTTTAAAACCCAATAGTGGTTTCAAAATAGGTCAAAATTTGCAAGTTTTATGCTACAACTTCATACAAGAAATAATAGCATGGTAAATTGGTTCAAACACAACACGTATGATATGTATGACATGTTCATGATCAATGGACATCAAAGGAATGCATATTTCACAAAGTTCAAGTTGTTATGCACTTACCTCTTGAAGCTCCACTTGCTAACTTTCAAGATGCTTGTGCCAGAATTAATCCAATTCTTTGGACACTCTTAATAGACCCCTTAGAAGCTTTTAGGATGATCAAAATCAACTGGAAAGCTCTGGAACAGAAATTGGCTCTTTCTTGCAAAAGTGCCAAAAGTGACCAAAATGGTAACTCCCTCAATTGGTGTTACAGTTGAGGGACACTTATTGGAACAACTTAGGGGTGATATTTGGAGAGTGTTTGAGGTTTTGATTGGCTTTGAAAGTGATTTGATCAATACATGGCTTAAAAAATGTAGAAAAGTCAATTTTTGAGGTTTTGATGGTTGAATTTCTGATTTTGGTGTTGTGAGTTGAAGATGAAGGTTTGAACACCTCCAAGGGATGATTTGTGAAGTGTTTGGATGGTTGCTTGAGTAATTCAAGCTCTGGTTTTGAAAATTCCAAGTTTGATCCTTGAAACTTGAAATTTGGAGCAAAGAAAGGAAATGAGAAAACAAGGCTTTGGTATTGTTTTAGTGTAATGAAATCAGTCACAAATGACCTCTATTTATAGTAGAGGAAGTTTGTTTTTCAAGGAATAGTGCGTGGATGAGGGATCACTCCATTATCCAATGGATATGCCCATGTATCATGCCTTGAATGCTAAGGTACCAAGTCTCCTCTAGCCATTGACTTGAGCTGATCTTTGTAGCTTTAGGTCTTCTGATTTTTGAACCAATCTTGACTCAATTGGACTGTCATGGACTGGTACATGCCACCTCTATGCATCCTTTCAATGCTTCATGATAAAATTGAAGTTTTTGGTTTTGAAACTTGAATGCCACATGCCAAAGGGATAGTTTCTTGACTTGCAAGGCTCTATGATGTTGTAGCTCTACAGATAACAGGTGCATTGCATCTTAGAAACTTGTCTTGCATGGTGAGAAGGCTTGCCAAGTCATAAAAATGACAAAATCAAATGTTGTTGCTAAATCTGTCTTGGAAAACCAGGATGAAAATTGCCATTTTGTGAGGCTTATAACTTCTTGCTCAAATTGAATCATGGGAGGCTCTTGTACTTTTTAAAAAGCCCACATATCATACTTCAACTTTGATGTTTGCATATGATCTTGATTCATCTTGGATCATAATGAAAAATCCCTCCAAAGTTGGGCAAAACATGAAATAGATTCTGCCTAAAATTTTTCTAAGTGTCAAGAAAAAGCTCATTTCTTAATTTTTGTGATTTTGATCAATCCATAGGTAAAAATCCATGAAGATTTAGAATGTGGTGTAGTTGAGAATCTTGTAGTATGTAGTGAGAGCTTTCATTTGAGCTTTGGATGAGAGAAAATGGTTACTTGGATCACAAGTTATGGTCTTGCAAAGTTGGGTAAAAATTACTTTTTTCCATAACTTAGTGAAATTTTAAGTTTCATAAGGTTGTCCCTTTTGCAAGTAACCTCACTTTTATTGATTTTTCTTGATGGATGATGATCCAAATCATAATTTGACATTGTTCTTGGGTTAAAGAAGCCATATTTGTCAAAAAATTCCAAAAGTCAAACTTGGTTTCGATCACAATTGACTTTTTGTGTCAGATGAACTTTGAATCTTGTGATTCTTTATGAAATCAAGTCCTTGGGATAAATTGAACCTAATGGATGGATTCCATGGGTGTTTTAGAGTGTCTTGAATCATTTCCCAAGGTTTGAGATCATGTCTTGGTCAAAAGTCAAAGGTATGGTTGACTTTTTCTCAGGAACCCTAGTTTGTGGTCCAGATGAATTTGAATTCTTGTATTGCTTGTGAACCAAGTTCTTTGAATCAATTCAATCTTGTGAATGGATCAATATGATGTATTTGAGACCCTTAAAGCATGTCTTGAGGTATTGGCTCATGATTTGATCCAAAATTCAACTTGGGGATTGAATTAGGTCAAAACCCTAATTCCTGATTTTTTGTGAATGCATCCCCTGGGGCTATTTTGAACTTATGAATGGACTCATAAGGTTCTTTTGTGCTCCTTGAATCATATGTTGAAGTATTGGCTCATGCCCGGATGAAAATTTCTCTCTGGAGGCCTTGGTCGACCAAAACCCTAATTTGGTGACACTGGTGATCTTGAGCTTGATCAACTTGGAATGTTGCAATCTTGTGCTTAATTCTTGATGTGGGAAGCCTCTTAATCCTTTATAGATGTTTGAGAGGCTTGGTAAGTTGAAGATCATGTAAATTCTTGATCGATCCTTTGCCTGAATGCTCTGAGAGGGCTCAAAAACCCTAATCCTTGGTTGAGGTGAATACTCAACAATATTTGAGAGGATTGATGAGGCATGAAGGTACATCCATATTGTGGTGATGATTTGCAAAATGATGTAAAGTCTTGTGGCTAAAATTTAGGGTATGACACATAGCAGGCGACTTACTTGGCTCAAGCTTTTCAGCAAGAGACTTTGATGTGTGAGTGCTAACCATGAATTCAACCAGGTTTTAAATGATGTCAAACAAGGAATAAGGTAGTTTATTGTAGCGCTCTTGTATATTGGATAGTGTCAACCTAAATTTAGATGCTCATTTGTCCCCTTAGGCTTAGGGTGCATAAAGAGAGTCTTTGAACAAGTTTGATAGGTCTTAGGCATGTCATACACATCGAAAATCAAGATTATGTGTCAAAACAACAGCATAGGCTGACCTATACGTGATCAGGTCGGCCTATGGAAGCCTCAGCTTCATTATAGGCCGACACATCCATGTTCCAAGCCGGCTTCTACGCTCCAAGAACGAACCCTATAGATTCAGCCTACAGGCTGCATTTTAAGTCGCCTCACAGACCGGCCTGAACACCTTCATAGGCCGCCCTATGCAAGTTAAAACTTGAAAAATTCATTTTGCATCTTATTTGCCAATTTTATTCATATAACTATATATACTCATACATGCATCTTCTTCTAGGAAAGGTTTCCTAGCGAATAAAACCTAAACGAAACCAGATTAATAAGTTGCCCATCATCTTCATCCTTTCTTCTATGCATACACACAATTGAATTACACATAATCATTTTTTGATTGGGTGACCATCTAGATTAGGGTTGATAACGTCAAATTAGGTTTGGTGTAACCGAGAATATTGGGTTGGGGGCTTTGTGTTTCAAAAAAGAAAACCAAGGTGGGGTTTTCCTTCAAGATCAGGTTGATTTAAAGGTTTTGGACGGGATCACGTCAACGCATATTCGACCAAGTGAAAGCCTTGGGACAAGGTGGTTTCCTTGCAAGGGAGTTGTACAAGACGGTGAATTATGTTCAGGAATCTTAGGTTTCAACAAGTTGTGTGCTCGAGATAATCGGAGGATTATAGCCGCATTGTTGGTCACTTGATCAAGCTTTGATCAAGGGTTTGAAGGTGGAAGAACCAACACAAAACAATAGGGTTTTAGGGGTTTGCATTCATCATCTCTTGTATAAACTTTTTTGCAAAGAAAAGGTTAATAGCACTATCTCAATTCGATTTTGAATTGAGGACAGACGTACCCATAACGAGGCTGATTGGGGAACTGCCTAAACAAATCTTGGTCTCTCTCTCTCTTCATCTCTTTATTTCTTTTATTGTTGATTACAGAATTTATCAATTTCGTCGTTGTTTGATCAATTCAATTGGAAATTGTTTTCTACTATCTTTTAAAGGTGTTGTTGTTAATATAATCACAATCACTTTGATTGTGATAAGTTTTAACATCAACAAAATAAACTATATTTCCAATTTTTATCGATCGCACATGAAGTGTTCGATAAATTGTTTGTGTGTATTTTGTTTGCGTTTTGGTTCATTGGATATACGAGTTACGATTAGCATTGCATTTAATTGATTCGTAGCTTGATCATTGTTGAACATTTATGTTCGTTATCACTCTGTTTGGTTTGTGATACGTATATTGCTTTTCGATAGTAGGTTCGGTTAGACGATTCGATCCGGGTTGTTTTTCCGCTGCACCACATTTTTGAAAACTGATTTTTGCCAAAAGTTTTTGGTTGTAAAATTTGTGATCTATTCACCCCCTCTAGATCGAAGCCTATCGTCTCACAAGTGGCATCAAGAGCTCTAGTTCATTCTGTGGTTGAGATACATTTCTTAGAAGATTGGCTATCGAACCTAAGGGTGCGTACAATAGAGCACCAATTTTCACCAACGAAAATTATGGCTATTGGAAAGCACTTATGCGTATTCATGTCAACTCCGTTGACAAAGGTATTTGGGGTGCTATTCAAAATGGTCCAAATGAAATAACTATGACCAATGAGAATGGTGTCACAATACCTAAACCGGAAGCACAAATGATAATGATAAGAAATTGTGGTCACATGATTGGAAAGCGAAAAACATCCTCACTTCCGCCTTGGGAGTTGATGAGTTTTATCGCGTTTCTCATTGTGAGACCGCCAAAGCTATGTGGGACGCATTAGAGATTGCCCTTGAGGGTACTAATGATGTCAAACAAGCTAGGATCAACACATTGAATCAAGAGTTTGAGTTGTTCCGTATTGAGCATGGTGAAACCATTGCAGATATGAAAAAATGGTTCACTCATCTTTTAAATCGATTAAATGCACTAGGTAATCTTGTTTCCAATGAACTTGCTACTAACAAAGTTTTGAGGTTTTTAAGTAGGGAATGGCGACCAAATGTCACCGCTATTAAAGAAGCAAATATTCTTAAGTCGCTTGATCTTACGGCTTTGTTTGGTAAGTTGGAAGAGCATGAGCAAGAGCTTACTTGCTTGGAAAAATACGAGAAGGAATACAAAAAACAATCAAAGAGTGAAAAAGGGAAAGACAAAGAAGAAGGGAAGAAGTTCATTGCTCTAAAGACTTCTAGCTCAAGGCCTTCTCAAGATGAACAAAGGGATAATGAACTTAAAGATGACAACGAATCTGACAAAGAAGATATGGGATTGTTCATAAAGTAAGTAAATAGATACATGTTAAAACACAGCAACAAATATCCCAACAAGTACCGTGATAAATCAAGAAGGTTATCAAGTTCCTCAAAAGAAGAAGATGAAAGCAAAAAGAGAAAGTCACGAAGTACGTGTTACAACTGTGGTAAACCCGATCACTTTAAGCCGGAGTGTCCACAAATCAAGAATGAAATAAGGTCGTCACAAAATGTCTAGAAAAGGTAGAAGAGCCTATGCCACTTGGGAAAGCGAAAGTGATTCATCAAGTGATGATAGCTCTACTTCAAGTGAAAAATCAGTCAAGCTTTGCTATATGGCAAACAAAGGAAAGAAAAAGGTTGTAAGTCACTCTAAGCTTCAAGCTTCTCATGATTCAGCTTTTTCTCAACTTCAAAAATCCTTTGAGAATCTACCAAGACAAGCTATAGATGCTTTCAAGAGATTAGCTTCAACCAAGAGAATCATCTCTCATTTGGAAGCTAAAATTACTGAAAATGAAAGACATGTGGAAGCACTAAAGAAATCTATGTCAAATATTCTAGAAGGACAAGATAAGGATCCTAGATCTTTGTGGAATTTTGGTTGTGAAACATGTCACATTTGGAAAAAGGAGTCAAGGACTCTTAGAGATAAACTTGATAAGGCTTTGCAACCCAAGGTTACTTTTGCTATAGATACTTCCAAGTATGACTTACCAGCTCACAATCCGTATCAGAGGTATAATTACATTAAAAAGGAACCAAATAGCAAAAGTTTATCTTCTCTAAATTTGTATTGTCACTACTGCTGCAAAAAGGGACACACTATTGCAAAGTGGAGAGTTAGGAAACTTCATGTTTCTATTGATGTCTTTCAATGGATCCCTAAATGCAATCAAGGTTTTACTAATCCCCAAGAACCTAATGAAGATTGGGTACCTAGCATAAGTTGTTAATCATGCAGGAAAAATGTCTTGACTCTATGGAAAGAGTATGGGATCTTGTTCGTAGAGCATCAAGGCACAACACGGTAACATGTCCTTATCGTTTTGATCTATGTGACTAACGAGGTGGATTTTGTTACCAACAAGGTTAACTCTTTGTGTTTTTATTTTAAGTGGTAAAAGTATGTGAATGATTACTAATAAGATATCCGAGAAGTGTCGGAAAGGTATTATGATCAATTGTGTAGGATATCTTTGACTAAACTTGCTCAAGAACATCAAACTAGGACTGATCAACCTAAATTGATGAAACATGAGAAGAAGAAGCAAGATAAACATAATAATTGAGCAAGATGAAAAGTCCAGCTGCAGTGGAAAAATCATCTCTCAAGTTGAAAGAATATTCAACAATCATCAAATGTGCTTCTTGAATACATTGCTAATCTCACATTCAAATACTTGTACAATAAGGAAAGTGGTAAGAATGTTTTTGGTCTAATTTGTGTTTCATGGCACGTGTTGCATTCACTCCAACTTTTGTTTGAAAGTTATTCGTGGAATGCTAGTGCATCCTCCGTCTTGTGTACGGTGAGGTAATATCGTTTCAACCCTATTTCTTGTTATGTACGTAAGTGTTTCTTTTACCTGATTATTTCATAAGGATATGTAATAAACTATATGTAATGCTTGTGATGTGTGTTTACTTCCAAAAATATCAAATGTGACTGTTGTATGTTGCATTTTATGTGTTTTTAGTAACTATACATAAATGCAGTCATGATTTATCTTTATCTTGCACCAAGACATGCTTGTATTTTTTTCGTCAAGCAAACAAACCAAAACTTGATTATATGTATGTATACCTCATAAACCTATTGTTCATCATTCATCTTAAGTCTCTCAGGGTCACTAAACAAAAATTATTGAAGATTGGAGTCTTCAGGTCGACACAAACTGGTACAGGTCGGCCTGTGCAAGTCAATGTTTCAGTATAGGCCGACACGTTCGATTTCAGGTCATCTCATGTCATTTAAATTTAAATTCCAAAATTTGTTGCTTCAGTATGTGCCAACCTGTAGTATGGAAAGGCTGACACATACGACCTGAGGTCGACTCATAAGCAACTCTTGAAACATTTCTTTTCATTTCTCTTCATTCCTACTCTTGTTCTTGCATGCACAAAATACCCATATTCTCAAATCCACTCAAACCCTCAATATTTACTAATACTTGTGTTGTGTGCTTGAATCCAACCTCACCAAATCTTCTTTCATCATCAAATCTTTTTCATCTCCATCATTAATCCATCAATTTCTTCATTTCTCTCAAAATTTCCAAAAACTCACTCAATCTCTTCATAATTTGAATTTCTCCATTGGTTTGAGTGTGTAGCTATTTCTTTGTGTTAGTTTGTTTCTATTGCTTGTGTTTGAGTGTGTGGGTGTTGTTGTTTCACTCATTCTCTCACGAGTTTCATTTAAACATTTCCACAAACACCTTGTGTGCGATTTGGTTTTTCACAAATTCAATGGCCTCTAAGTCAAAGAATGCATCCAAAGGAAAAAGGCAAGGCCTCCTCATCCACTCATTCCTCTAAGAATCTATTTTCTTTGAATTCAAAGAAGTATGAGAGATATTTTGAGCTTAAGCTTGTGACTCGCCTTGTCGTTAAGCAATACATATGGAAGAAGAAAATGGTTGAAGGTTTAACTCTGCCTGAAGTCATGACTCGTGTTGAGCATCAAAACATAGACTATTTCCTTCAGTTGGCTCAAGATTATAACGAGGATATCATTCGCGTGTTCTACTCTGGGCTACATGAATAGGAAGGTTCGAGCTTCAAATTTTCTATAGATGACAAAGTGCATCATTTCACAAATGAGTTATAGAGCACTCTATTCAGTGTTACTATCAATGATCCTAAAATTGATGAAGAGTTTGATGAAGAAGAAACTGATGAAGTGGTAACCGACTCCGATAAGTATAAAGACTTCAATTGGAATGTTCACTTGAACGAAATGCTTAAAGTTCCTTGAGCTGCAAACTATTATGAACTAATTACCACAGGTCAATTAAAGATGTTATCTCGAATATTATTGTCGATTATCACTCATGTCTTACATCCGAAAAATGGTGGTTTTTCAAGAGTTGATTTTGAAAAAATTCATCTTGTGTATATTTTGTTGCACAATGTCAAAATCAGCTAGCCACACTACTTTGTTGATCGTATGTTTTCTATCCGTTCCTGCAACAAAGGTACCTCTTTATGTTATCCTTCCATGATTTCAATTTTTTTAAAGCATTTCAAGATTGGTGTGGCAAATCTCGTCTAAAAATCACCAAATTCATCTCATGAGTTCTCACAACTTACTCTCACCAACATGAGCTATTTCTGGGATATCGAGCATTAAGCATACTATCTTCGTAAGAATGGTAAGAAGATTTTCAACTTCGATGATCCAAATGTGGCTGTTGATGAAGCTGAAGAAAATCATATGGAAAATGAGAATCCTCATGGTGCTTTAGATGGCGATGCAACTATACAAGATGCGGACCAACGAGCTGGTCACGGTGGCAGTTTTTATGCTGGCCCTAGTGACATTGCTGCTATTATTATCGTGTTGCTAAACATGCAGGTGAATCAAGAGGAGAGATATGATACACAATCGGAAGAGCTACGTCTCATAAGGGAGCACACGGCGACTCAGGATGTCGATTTCCACTTCTTTGCTGCTTACACGACGGAAAGTCTCGTATCCTTGCGCAACACTATTAATGAAAATCACACTGCTGAGATGGATCGGTTGAATCACATCATTCACACCCAGGAAATAGATAGAGATCATTATGAGACCTTCTACCGCGAGCTATGTGAGATCGGTATATTTAGCGCAAGGCCAAGGCTAAAAGGACGTGGAAGGCATTGACTGGGGTTATGATATGGTGTTTTGTGGTGTCTTTTTTTCTTTTGATTGTGTTATTTGAGTTTCGTGTGTTTTGCATTTCTTAATTATGGTTGTTTGCTTGTCAGTTCTGGGTTGTTAGAACAATATCTTAAGCATTTACTATGTTGTACTAAGTGTTGACTTATGTATTTCTTTTGGATATTGGTGTTGTTAATTATTATGCTTACGCCATTTACATATGCGTTGTATGCGAGTGCATCTCATTTCTTTGCAATTGCCTCTATGTGATATTTCATATTTGTGTAATGAGCATCTACTTGATGCTTCTAACGAATTTTCTTTCTTTTTGATGTTGTCAAAGGGGGAGAAGAAAATGAAGAGGAAAATGCATACATTTAGGGGGAGCTACCAAGGACGGGCAAAATGCATCAATTCAGGGGGAGTTGTTCCGTGTACCAAAGATGAGCGCAACGGGACAACTACATTATTTAACGTTTGCCATCATAAAAAAAAGGGAGTATGTAAGTACTATCCATGAATTCTACCCGGGTTTGAATGATGTCAAACAAGGAATAAGGTAGTTTATTGTAGTGCTCTTGTATATTGGACGGTGTTAACCTAAATTTAGATGCTCATGTGTCTCCTTAGGCTTATGATGCTTAAAGAGAGTCTTTGAACTAGTTTGATGGGTCTTAGGCATGTCATACACATCAAAAATCAAGATTGTGTGTCAAAACAATAGTATAGGCCGACCTATACATGATCAGGACGACCTATGGAAGCTTCAGCTTCATTATAGGCCGACACATCCATGTTTCATGCTGGCTCCTACGCTCCAAGAACGAAGCATGTAGATTCTGCCCACATGCTACATTTCAGGTCACCTCACGGGCCAACATGAACACCTTCACAGGCCGACCTATGACCTTCATAGGCCGACCTATGCAAGTTAAACCTTGAAAAATTCTTTTTGCATCTTATTTTTCTTGCATCCTTTTTCCCATTTTCTTTATATACCTATAGATAATCATACATGCATCTTCTTCTAGGCAAGGTTTCCTAGTGAATAAAACCTAAGCGAAACTAGATTACAAAGTTATTTATCATATTCATTCCTTCTTATATGCATACACACAATTTAATTACACACAATCATTTTTCGATTGGATGACCATCTAGATTAGGGTTGATAACGTCCAATTAGGTTTGGTGTAACGGAGAATATTGGGTTTGGGGCTTTGTGTGTTTCAAATAAGAAAACCAAGGTGGGGTTTTCCTTCAAGATCGGGTTAATTTGAAGTTTTTGGACGAGATCACGTCAACGCATATTCGACCGAGTGAAAGCCTTGGGACAAGGTGGTTTCCTTGCAAGGGAGTAGCGCAAGACGGTGAATTGTGTTTGAGAACCTCGGGTTTCAGCAAGTTACGTGCTTAGGATAATTGGAGGATTGTAGCCGGATTGTTGGTCACTTGATCAAGCTTTGATCAAGGGTTTGGAGGTGGAAGAATCAACACACAACAATAGGGTTTTTGGGGTTTACATTCTTTATCTCTTGTATAAACATTTTTGCAAAGAAAAGGTTAATAACACTATCTCAATTCGATTTTGAATTGAGGGCAGACGTACCTATAGCGAGGCCGATTGGGGAACTGCCTAAACAAATCTTGGTCTCTCTCTTCATCTCTTTATTTCTTTTATTATTGATTACGCAATTTATCGATTTCGTCATTGTATGATCAATTCGATTGGAAATTGTTTTCTACTATCTTTTAAAAGTGTTGTTGTTGATATAATCACAATCACTTTGATTGTGATAGGTTTTAACATCAATAAAACAAACTATATTTCCAATTGTTATCGATCGCACATCAAGTGTCCGATAAATTATTTGTGTATATTTTGTTTGCGTTTTGGTTCATTAGATATACGAGTTATGATTAGAATTGCATTTAATTGATTCGTAGCTTGATCATTGTTGAACATTTACGTTCGTTATCACTCTGTTTGGTTTGTGATACGCATATTGTTTTTCGATAGTAGGTTCGGTTAGACGATTCGATCTGGGTCGTTTTTCCGCTGCACCACATTTTTGAAAACAGATTTTTGCCAAAAATATTTGGTTGTAAAATTTGTGATATATTCACCCCCTCTAGATTGAATCCTACCGTCTAACATGATGCTCAAGCACATAGCAAGAGACTTTATCTAAACTACTAAACTACAAGGTAATCACTTTAACAAAGACCTTTAAGCACTTAAGATTTCTAATATATTCAAAGTTTAATAAATCTTAAGGCTTATTACAATTTACAACATATAACAGAAATTCTACATACTCGATTCTGTTGCTTATTGTATGACCTTGTTATTCCTCCATCCAGACAGAAGTGTAGAACACTTCTATCCTTCTTGGTTTTCCTTCTATATTTGCCTTTTTGATTGATCCTTGTTGAAGAATTCAGTTTGAATATTAAATAACTTATATAGCAGCTGTAGAAGACTAGTCGTTGAAAGAGATAACTTGAACAAGTGTCTTTGTTTCTCAATAGTACAAGAGACGTTGAAGAGAGATACACCAAAAGATCTTAATCCATTGTGTAACATGTTTTTACCATTTTGTCTTCCATGTAATCTCATACTATAGAGTAATTGAGAGTAGATATCTGTAAAGCATGTCAACTCTTCTTGAGCCTTATGAAAAATAGATTATAGCTGACAAGCTGATTTGACAATGCAACTTGCTTTCTGCAGTACAGATAACTCAAGCTTTATTACTAATTCTGAATGTTCACCAGAAGCAGATACATTAACTTAGTGTAGAGAAAATATGTTTCTCTTCTAATATTGACGTCTTCAGCTTCAGTGTCTACGCCAGACATCACTTAGAGAGTGTTCTTCAGATTTTGATCCATCATAAGCTAGTAACTCAGTTCCTCTCAATAGCGTCCTTATATCAGATTCTGAATGCCTTCTTTTTAGAACTTGCATACTTGGAACACACATTAGATAACACCATTGTTTTTTTTAATACTTTTTTATCATAAAAACCCAAGAGATATATGTCATGAACAAATCCTGTTCTAACAATCTTGACTATTTTTGTACATAAAATCTTAGCATTTTTCGACTCTATTTTGCGATGTCAATGATTAATTTCCCCGAGTTTTCTTATAATATCATATAAATTGCAATTGGCTTTGGTATCCTTGATGTATGTGCTAAGTGTGTTGGAAATGTGCAAGAAATCAAAGAAAAAGACACAAAGCTATGAAGTGGGAACAAAGCCAAGAAGGGGAAAGTCAGCGAGCTCGCTAGGCGAGATAAAGGCGAGGTAATTCACTGTAGAGGCAGAAACTATTTTGCATCATGGTCTTCGGGCGAGGCCTTGCGAATGTAGATATTTTTCAAATGCGGTTTGATACATTTTTGACTGATTGATAGCCAATGAAGTGACTTTCGCGGGGCGAGATGTAGCTCGCCGAGCGAGACATGAAATTTTTTGTTTGTATATATTCATTTCTTCATAGAATTTTTAGGGATCTCTTGGGACTTTTTATACCCATTTTATTAGAAATTTTTTGTTTGTATATATTCATATGTAAGTTTACTATTAAAGTATGTACTTTTATTGATCATGGCGTTTTGTATAATATATCCATGCATTAATATTCGATGTTGTCCTTATTTACCTATTTACTTTTGATTTGAATCGTGGTTGAGAAACGCTCTTTGAATCTGGATCTAGGATAATCATCTGTTGAATTCTAAACTCTAGATATAGATTTAGATTTAACATTTGCGTGAGTATGAATCTTAATGCTCCGTGTTGTTTGATAGGCTGAGAGATCGTCGATTAAACAATACAATAGAACTCTCGTCGACATGGCAGACATGCACTCTGATGTAAGCGATACGTGATGATATTGATAAGTGTTTAGATTGTGCATAACTGGTTGGTAAATTACATGTTTGATCTGTAGATGAAATTCGATCCTGATAAGCTCTCATATCTCTCTGAAACTTTATATTTTTCTTTCATTCGTTTTACATAGCGTAGATTTAAATTCAAATCTTACAAACCCAAGCTTAAAATCATAGTGACCATTGAACGACATTTGATATCGCATTAATCCCTGTGGAGACAACAAAATCGAATACTTACTTTTGCTTGATGCTCTACCGCTTCAACAGTTACAGGATTCCCTTCAACAGACGATGCAGGCCGTGTATGGGGTCCGCGAACAAGTCGTGAAACAGACAAAGGGGTTTTGTTTCACCACTCTTATACCTGTTGAAATGTTAGACCTCTTCAAGGGCTCCTGAGGGGACTCTAGAGGGGAATCCGGGTGCTTTGACTCCGAGATCTGCAACTTGATTGTTCTTCCTTATTTCTTTGTATTGTTTCCCTGTTTCCTATATTGTATGTCAGGACATTATGCCTCGGTTGTGATAATTAATATTAATAAAATATTATTACCTCAGTGAGTCGTGCGTTATTTTATTTTGAGTCATGTATTTGGATTCATTATATTGTTGTTGTGCTGCACTTTTGGTTATTTGCGGGTTGTTGCAGAACTAAGGTTTGCTTGTCATCCTTGCAATGTAAATTTTGTTTGCGTCATTGGCATCTTCGATGTTCACCAAGAGCTGCGAGTCGGCGCCATTGGATTGTGTTGTTTGTTTTTGGTGTGAGAACCCTTATGATATACCTTCAAGAGGAAAAGAAGTGTCTCGTTACATCGAAGTACTTGATGTTCCCTTTGAACTTGCTTGACAATTGTCTATTGTAACTCACGGTTTAGCGCATTAAACTTTGTTTTCTACCATGTTTGGTTGTTGTGTTTGCTCTTTGTAACTAACATCCACTAATTCAGTGTGTATTTATTAGTTGTATTTAGCATTCACTGAATCAATGTGTATTTATTTGTTTTATTTAGCATTCACTGAATCAATGTGTCTTTGTTTTCCCTGCGGTGGGGTCTGGACTAGGTGAGATAGGGTCATATCTTTGTGTTGTGCTCTGCATCACAGGGGGCCATTCCCCGATCCAAGGTAGGATCATCGTTCATGCCCCCGAGGTGTGACGTTGATCGAGGTGGACGTCTTCGGGCTCCACTGCCTAACACCCTTAGATTGGATTGATCTGAATACGGGTGTGCTGCTACGTTGAGAATAGTGCTCCTTAGTCTTGAAGCCTATCTTAAAATATTGACTCTCGCCACCATGCACGAAACACACGGTATTCTTTGTGATCGCAACATTTAATAGCTAGGATATCAATTATCGAAACTATGCAACAACTTTATACTCAAACAACTTTACATACTATCAAACTAATAAAATCAGATGTAAGGATATAATGTCCCATTTTCTGTCATATCTTCTTCAATTGGTTGGGGTGTCGGTGTGGTTGGCCTTGTCTTCGTTTGCCCGACTGGGCAATGGTCTACTTTGGATGCTTATGGGTCTTCATAATTGACAAGCACCACGGGACTGTCGACTTCGTTTAGGACGTAGCTTCCTGACGACCATAAATCTTATGAAACTACAGAATTGCCCTTTCGAGTGGTTTGGTGTGATGCCTTTTGTTAGACAAGGTGGTAACGTCCCCTCCCACTTCGTCTGATAATCTCCTTACATATCAGTGATATCGGGCAAGGAATTAAATATAAATGCCGACCAGAGGTGTCTTTGATGAAATTTTGCTTCCCTTGTGCGTATTCCATGAATTTCTGATATCGTACAGGCCCGACCATGGAGATCCGGCAGTTTGGTGCGTCAGACTGAGTATTAATGCTCAGAGGACGTTGCTTATGAGTTATCTCGTATGAACTTTTGCGTCGGTGGAAATTGTTGTGATAGTTGGGAGGCTCATAATTGTGTTTCGTTCAACGTTCTCGTTCTTCGAATGTACTTTCCCCCAAATATCTTTATTTCTTGACGTAGTGCCCAACAACCATATGGAGGAGGAATCTTACCAGGCGATCACCACTGGAAGCATTTGCGCTCTAGATTTAAATTATATAGAGAATGTGTAGCAGAGTCAGAATGCTCCATACTTCGCATCATGGTGGTGCATAAGACCATCCACAATGATTACTGCTTCAACCACATATAATTTTGCGTTGGAAGTTCTTCGAACGTACTTGCCCCCAAACATCTTTATTTCTTGACGTAGTGCCCACCAACCATATGGAGGAGGAATCTTACTAGGCAATCGCCACTGGAAGCATTTCCGCTCTAGATTTAAATTATATAGAGAATGTGTAGCAGAGTCAGAATGCTCCACACTTCGCATTATGGTGGTGCGTAAGACCATCCACAATATCATTGCTTCAACCGCATATAATTTTGCGTTGGAAGTTCGTTTCACTTTGCTGAAACCCTTAATCAATTTAAGAAAACGATAATTTGCTCGATTATATTAATTTTAAAATAATTTAACTATAAACTTTAATTCATTAATTTAAATAAATATAACCCAAACCATAAAATAATAAATCCTAAAATCAAACGTAACATTTAAATTCGTTTACTCTAAATACGACTTTTAGCCTTTTAGATTTAGGCACGTGTTTTTAATTTCCAAAAAATATAAAGGCGCATAATTTTAGGCAGATATTTGTTGTAAAAGCGGTTTTAATGGTCAAATAATCACTCCTAGTATAACCAATTAGGGTTAGAGTTAAATTAAAGCTAGTGATTGTGTGGCACTCAACAACACCTTTCATTCGGAACCTATTTTTATTAATTAATAATTATCAATAATTAATTATTTATTTATTTATATATATAGAAAAATTGAAGAAAAATTTAGTTTGTTGATATTGCGTAGCATTGCAGGGTTGAGAAAGGAAGAAGAGGCTGCGTCTTGATACAACAGTGCCTTTTCTTTCATTCCATTAATTTTCTTCTCTTTTCTCTTCGATTTCTTTCTGTAAGTATTATTGATTATCATTATGCTATTTTCTTTGCATTTTTATATATTTAATTTTATTATGGAACCTTTGTTTTGCATTTATCTTTCAATTTACCAGGATTTTTAAATTAAACATCGTACCTTTTTTTTCTGTTGTTGTTGTTGGATTCATAGATGCAATTTTGGTTAATATTTTTCTGTATGTGGTTAAATTTAAGGTTTAATTCGTGTTTTGCTAGATTTTATTTTTGTTTTTTTGTGGGGAGAGTTAATTTTTCTTAAATCTGTGAGATTGAGTTGTTAGATAGAATTTTCAGGATATCAAGAATATCAAAACTAGAGAAATCTTAAATTTGGGAAGATGGAGTTTGTTTTTATCTGTGTATGTTTGGTTGATTGATTCTGTTTTTGTGTTTTGACTATGTTTCTGATGTCATGTATATCAGATCAACCATTGATAATTTGATACTCTTTTATATGATAGGTTTGCGTCTTTTATGCGGATTTGTCTCTGGATTGAAAAAGAATTTATTTCACTCTGGCCGCTATAACAGATTCGAACAATTCTCGCACCTCTAAGAGGGTGTGGGGTGATGAAGGAGGAGTGATTTGGCTTTACGTTTTACGTAGAACAAAGGCATCAGATATATGGAGATTGTGTCGTGTTTCGGTTGGTTTGTCCGTTGATTATGGCTAAGGGTGGCTTTTGATTTGTCCCCCCCAGAAGGCCTCTCAAGTTTTTCGGGTTTTTATTAGGCTTCTGGAAAACTGATGAACAGTATAGATTATTGTTGGCGGTGGTTTTTCTGCCTTACAGGAAGTTTTATGTTTAGGTGTAGCATTCAACATCGTTGCAGCGATGTTTAAATTTTCTTGTTTTCATGTTAATGTCCAAGGCAACAAGGCAAAGGTATGAAGAAATGTATTGGATTATAGACTTTGTATAACTTGGTTTGTTTTGCATGAATTATTGACTTGAATGAGCTTTTTCTTTTAATCAGAAAATAACTCAACCTTCTACTGAAACAATGGCAAGAGTTTCGCGAGATAGTTCCAAAATTCCAGTCAGGAAAGATCCGTCTATCGCTACGAACATAGGTTCATCACTTTCAAAACAGAAATCGAGTAAGCTAATGAATGTCTCCGAGAATGATATTCTCGACCAGGATTCAGTTGAGCTCGCTGCTAAGCTAGAGGATCTCAATAAGAAGTTTTATGTTGAATTTGACGGAAAAGTTCGCCAAACTGGGCGTCTTAGGAAAAGTCAGTCGGAAAGTGTGCTTTGCCAAGTCGTGACTGAGGGTGAACGAAATCTGGAGTTTTCCAAAAGCCTCAATGACTCACCAAATTCAAGTAGCAGCCCAAATGATCAGTGCAAAATGAATTCAAACTTCGAGTTTCAAGCTGTTCCTGGCCGTGACAATGATGGCTCAGTTTTTTCAATAGGAGATCCGACACATTCGGATAAGGATGCTCATGAAATTTCTGATACTCAATTATCTGGCGATCTTGCTGGCGACTCCACTGAACATACTTCTGGTCCCAGCACACCAACTTTAAGGAAGTCGCGTTCCTTACCTGATTTCAAAGCTCCTACGCTGTCTTTTAAATATACATCATCAATGTCAAGATCTTCCGACGATCTTTGTGCTTTAGGCCTGAGGAAGAAAGACGTGTTTATCAACTTGTCTTATGATCAAACAGGGGAAACACAAGAAAAAGAAAGTAGCATGGAAAAAACTGAAGATTTTCGTATGGACAGATACTTTGAAGATGGTTATGATTCTCATCTGCTTTCTTGCTTACCAAAGGACCGGATAATGCCAATTACAGACAATATAAGTGACGTTGAACCCCTTCAAGGAGATTCCTCGAGTGAATATCCTAACAAGGATTTTAAAGTTAAGCGGATTGAGGATTGGGTAAGCGGTCTGCAGCAATGTGCACCACCTCTAGAGGATACTACTGAATTGCCTGAACCTGTTGATCCTATAGTTGATGTTAACACCGCAATTGCCGTGACTCCTTCTGTTGTGGACCATAAGATCTCTCCAGGAATGGAAGCTGCTAAAAGATATATTTCGTCTTTAACTGCCAATGCCTCTGCAGCTCAGCTGGCAAATCATGGGTTGGTTGTAATCCCCTTTTTGAGTGCATTTGTGAGTTTGAAGGTGCTCAATTTGTCTGGAAACGGGATCGGTGAGTAGTATGCTTTATTTATTCATCATCATTACTTTTGACTTGTGATAATCTTTAACTTTGGCATGAAACTTACTTCATTTACCTTTAACCCTTTTGAATTCTCTTTTTCAGTGAAGATAACTGCCGGTGCCCTTCCTCGAGGACTTCACACGTTGAACTTGTCAAAAAACAATATCTCCACTATAGAGGGATTACGTGAACTTACTCGGCTTCGGGTCCTAGACCTCAGCTACAATCGTATACTAAGAATTGGACATGGTAAAAGAAATTCTTAAACTACATCTCAAGTTTAGTCTGTGGTATAATTTTTTTATACCGTTATCTGTTGACATTGAATTGTTGATTTGTGAAATTCCTTTGATGTGTTTTCTGTTTTTCTTTCGGCTAATCTTTTCCTCCTTTGCAAAGGTCTTGCATCCTGTTCTTCCCTAAAGGAGTTGTACCTGGCTGGAAACAAGATTGGTGAAGTCGAGGGTTTGCACCGCCTATTGAAAATAAGTATCTTGGATCTCCGCTTTAACAAGATTTCGACGGCCAAATGTCTTGGACAACTTGCAGCCAACTATAATTCTTTGCTAGCTATCAACTTGGAAGGGAACCCTTGCCAGAAAAACGTCGGAGATGAACAGATTAAGAAATACCTGCAAGGCCTTCTTCCTCATCTCGTCTATTACAATCGGCAGCCGTTCAAAGCGAACGGTTTGAAGGACAGTGCAGATCGTGTAGTTCGACTAGGAATGAGCTCACAACAGTTTGATCGCGGTCTTAGAGTGGATCGCAAAACTACAAGGAAGGTGCCAACGTCTGCTCGGAGGCCGTCATCCGGGTCCTCACCAAAACATTCGAAAGGAAAGCAAGGCCACCTCCCACCAATCGGAACAAAAGCATCACCCCAAAGTCGCCGTCATTTGGATTCTTTTGACAAAGTGTTGAGCTTGGACTCACGGAACTTCATGCGCAAGAGTCGCAGTGAGGGAACTCTTGGAGCTTTCTAAGAGGTTATTGCATTGCAAGTTGATTTGTTCATTGCCATCTGTTTCAGTATGAGTTTGTTTACATTGGTTATTCGTATTGGTATACATGTCATGTTTTGTTTTCAGTCTTTTTGTCACCCCTTTGATTGTGGGTTGAACTTAGTTTCCCAATAAGTGGCTTTATGCTTCAGTACTTTCTATTTCGTTATTGTTTGTGTTAATTTAGTTGTTTAAAACATCGTTGTCAATTTATAGTGATTACCTATTAGTTGAATTTGTGATTTTTTATTGTTTTTTGAAGTCATTGCTGTTTTGTAGTTCTATAAATGCATCGGTCAAAACATTTTTTTAACACTTCAGCAAATCCATCAGCTTGATTGACCTACAAAAGCTAAAATGTTACTTAGTTTTTTTTATAACCTAATAAACCTCTTCGCAGTACTCCAGAGACTATTCTTTCGAGTCGGGAAAGATAACAATAATCAGTTAGATTTACTACAACATATATAGAGATTGTTTTGAACCTAGAACATCTTATTAAGGTGAAAGTTGGAAATCTATAAATGATTTCGAATCCACAACTTCTAATTAAGCTGAAAGTTGAAAATTCAGAGATGATTTAGAACCCAAGACTTCTACTAATTAAGCTGGAAATTGAAATCTAATTGAGTTGGAAGTTGGAAGAGACTTTACCCTTTCATGTGTGCATAGATAAAATAATATCTTATGAAGTTTGTTTTCTCAATTTCCTATAAATTTGCATTTTGTGGAGTATAAAATAATCTCTCCAGTCTTATTTATAAGATTTTTTTTTTTAATTTTTGGTTTTAAATATAAGCAAATGTTAATAAATCTATGTACATTTAATGTCTTTATTTCAAAATTATTTTTATTAGTGGATGACAATTTAATTGAAAGTATACTAATAATTATGTTATCTTTCTTACATAAAATTAACAAAATTAAATATATTTAATTATATTTCTTAATAAACTGTAAAATTTATTTATTTATATTATAAATCAGTAGTAAAACATTATAGATGGACAGATTTTTTCTTTTTGCCACTTGGCAGGCATGCGTATACCTTAAATATTTAGGGGACAACTTCATTACCCACCACAAAAAGTTGGGTAATGTACCTTCAATCAATCCACTAATGTCATATCATTTAATTATACTTCATTATTTATTTAATAGTTTAAATTTTGTAGATTTTCAATGCAATGTAGTCTAATTTACTCTATGAATAACTCTATCCAACTTTTTGAGATGGATAGATAAGAATTCACCAAATATTTAACAGCCAAAAAAGTACTAACATTGTTTTTGTTAACACGACAAATTAACCTTGCAACCATTTTCGCTTGATCAAGAGCCTTGGATGATTCTTTAGAAAGAAGTGTAAACAACACTCTATTTTACACTCACTTTTATTTATTTATTTTTACTGAAAATTGAGTTTCATGTTTTGACGAGAATAAATGTTAAAATAACGTGTTTTAACAATTTGATTAAATGTTAAAAAACGTGTTTTAACAATTTGATTTAATTGTAATTTTGATCTCTCTATTTTGTATTTTTTTTTTGTTTTGATCCTCCCATTTTAAAAATCACTATTTTGGTCTCTATTTTAAGTTTTGAATTTGATTTTAGTCACCTCTCCATTTTAAATTCTGCTTTTAATTATGTGGCATTTTCCAAGATGCCGTGGCAATGCCATGTCATTTTAAAATTAATCTTCTTTATCAAATATAGTTCCACTTATTCTATTTCTTAATTTAAAAGTAAATTATTTCTTTAATTTTTTAAAATAAGTTTAAATTATCTAATAAATTTCAATTATCTATTAAAAATCAGAGTAATCAAAACGTTTTCAGGCATTCACTTCTTCTCTCATAGTTACGAAGACATGAACTCTCTTCCCCTCTCACATACAAACATGAACCCTAAGTGAATAACATGAACAAGTCTTGGAAAAAACAAAAAGGGCGGCAGAAGGATGGATTGCAACATGGCATTCTGATGATGACTTTGCTATAGTTGGGGTTTCAAACGGTGTTGAGACATATGTTGTTAACTTGCCGCAAAAGAAATGTGATTGTAGGAAGCGGGATTTAAGTGGAATACCATGTTGTTATGTTATTGCATATGGTTTAACAAGAAGGAGACTGAAGATTATGTTTCATCATACTATATGTATCGCCTTCTCATATATTATGTTCAATTACTAAAGCATCGTGTTTTTATGCATAGGAAGTTTACTGTGCTGGCTACTTATAGCCATATCATTATGCCAACCAATGGCCCATAACTATGACCTATTAATGTTGCTCACCCAATCAACCCTCCAGTCATGCAAAAATATATTGGTCATCCAAAGAAGAACTGTAACAAGGTGAATGATGAACAGAGAACAAGAAACACACTGCCTAGAACTCTTCAAATTGTCAAGTAAAAGAAATGTGGGAGTTTTGGCCATAACAAGCGAGCGTGTAAAGGGAAGCGAGCTGCAGAGAGCAATTCCTAAAGGTGCCCATAAAAAGGCGAAGAAAAAAGGGTGATAAGTCGGACAAATGAGCGGGACAAACGGTTATAGAAGGAGGGTCGCAAGCACCGCCACCAAGAATAGTTCTTTGTTTAAGTTTACTTTTTGTTATGTTGATGAAGTTTGTAATGACCAAACACTTAAGGTCATCTTATTTATGTAATGACCAAACATCCAGGGTCTTTTTTTATGCTGCTGAAGTTTATGTAATGACCAAACACTCAAGGTGTTTTTTTTATTATGCTGTTGAAGCTTGTAAAACTCAGGGTTATGTTAAATTGTTGAATTGTAATTATGCTGAATTGTAGTTATGTTGAATTGAAAGTTAGATTACAAGTCTGATACAGGTTATGTGCAATTATAAGTTACACAGTTAATTCAAATACATAGACAAATCTGATAACAGGTTATGTGCAATTATAAGTTACACAGTTAATTCAAATACATAGACAAATCTGATAACAGGTTATGTGCAATTATAAGTTACAAGTCTGATAACAGGTTATGTGTAATTGTAAGTTACAAGTCTGATGACAAGTTGGATTCCACGTTTACACAACTACAATTCATTTATCCAAATACATAGATAAATTACACAACTGCAAGCAAGTTATGTGCAATTATAAGTTACACATGTAATTCAACTTCCACGTTTACACAACTTGGTATAACATAGACAAATATAACACGGACAACCATTTATCCAAATACATAGACAAATTACTTCATTTGAAAATACATCGAGAAATTACATCATCTGAAATTACATCATTTGAGTACATGTGTTGCAACTAATGTAAACACAAGTAATAACACAAACATCATAGATAAACCCATAAAATAACACATAAACCTAATCTTCATCTTCAACAAATATTCATTTTTCTTGATGTCCTTCATCACATCCATAAGCTCTTCATTCTTGTCTTTCAAAGATCTAATCACATCTTTTGCAAGGCTGCTCATGTCTTCATCAAACCATTGAAAATAATTACACCATTTTTTCCTCATTACCTTAAAATTACCACAACCATGAAATCTTCTTCCGGAATTATCGTATGTCCATGATTTCATCAATGGTGACTCAAGCTCACACTAACATCTATTCCCTCTTCTTATACAGGACTGGATTGTTGAGGAAAATGAAAAACTTGTTTCAGACATGGTTGGATGAAGGATACATGATGGGTTTGTGAAGAACATGATGAACAATGAAAGTTGCGAATGGGTTTGTGAAGAACGGGATGAAGAAAGATGAAAGTTGCGCCTGGGTTTTTCTAAGATGACTAAAGTTGCGTTGAAGAAATGGAAAAGAGGCAGTGAAGTGCAAAAGGAAATGTTATGGTTTTATAACAATGCATGTTTATGTATTGATATTAAATTATTATTTATGAAAATGAAATCAAAATACATTAAGTATATATCAAATTAAAAAAATAAAGAGGGTTAATTTTAAAATGACATAGAATTGCCACATCATCTTGGAAAGTGTCACATCATTAAAAACAGATCTTAAAATGGAGAGGGAATTAAAATCAAACTCAAAACTTAAAATAGAGACCTAAATAGTGGTTTTTAAAATGAGGGAATCAAAACCCAAAAAAATGCAAAATAGGGGACCAAAGTTGCAATTAAGCCTAACAATTTATTTAGATTCATGTTCACATGTGAACTAATTATTTATACTAATTATGAGAAATTATTTATACTAATTATGTTCAATTATTATTAATCGTTAATTAATTGCTAATTAATTTATAAATGTTCGTTGAGTTTGTACTTTTGATAAATTGTAATCAGTTGAGTCACTTTGTTATTTATTTTTATTTATTTATTTTATTATTAAACAATTAATTTATCATTGAAAATTTTAATTGCAAATAAGGTAGTTTGCGTCTCCTTAAGCCAATTCAGTTGACAGTTGTGTAGGGACATCGGGTGTAGAGATGCGGGTTCGAACTCGCGACATCCCACATATTTACCTTTAAAAAGCAAATTCCAGCCATTAGTATACTTGACAAAAAAATATAAAGTAGTTTGGAATCATCATTTTCTCTTTCACCAAGCTCTCTCAATTATCGTGGATTATATTCATTTGTATTTAAAGAGTTTATAATTTTATATTTATTGATATTCCATATTGGAGGAAAAAATGATGAAAAGTTGACGATGGCCATTGTGGGTTAGCTTCTGGTGTGGTGGTTATCGTATCCAATGAACAAAGAAGGTAATATTTACAAGATTAACATTTTAGCGTTCAAGTTAGTTAATGAAAAAGGTGGAACGTGCAAATGCCATAGTGAATGAATATATGGGTATGACTTAGAGTCGCAATTGTATAGAGATGATGGTTAGAACCGTCGCCAGTTGATTATGCGTAAGATGTGGAAGGTTGTTAGATAAGCACCAACAGTTAAGATGAAGTCGATGCCATAATTTTGGGTGACGTTTCGGTGTGGATGTTCAACTCTTCACCAATTGATGCAGCGTTTTGGTTGGATTAGGCAATTGGATTTGGTCGATCTTATTGGATCTTTGGTCAACCCAAAATAGATGTTCTCTAAGTCCTCGCTGTTAGTGATGAAGTGATAAATATTGACATCAAAGCTTTGATATTGGTCCATGTAGATGTTTTTTTGATAAAGTAAGTTTGTTAGTAAGTTGCTTCAGGAAGAGGAAGAGTTTTGTTCGGAAGGTGCCCCGAGAAGAGGAAGAGTTTCATTAATAAGTTAAGTGGGAGTTGAAGGCATTGTGAATACTTTTGTTTCATGTCCTTTGCGTCCTTGAAATGTTTCTTTGGGGGAGGCCCCTATGTGCCATAATGCACCCAAGATAGGGGAGCAATGCGCTTACAGCACTTGAGTGTCGTTACGCTATCAGGGTTTCATCATGACCTTTGGTTCTTGCTTTTGGTTTTTCTTTGACTCGTTGTCATTGATCTTAGCGCTCCTTATCCTATAAATAGGGGAATCGAAGTTGGTTTCCTTTTCTTCATCTTCTTCTGCTTTTGAGTGTTACGGATCATCTTTCTCTCTTTGTGATTTCGGCGATAAATATTGCAATTTTTTGGGTTTTAAACTTTCATTCTTGTTTGCCTTGCTCTTCATTTTTTAGAATCTGAAACTTTATGGGTTTCAAAATCTTTTACCTTCGTTGCTTTATTCTTTATTCTCCAGAATTTTTAAAATACTATAGGTACATATCTTTCACCATTTCCTTTCTCTGTTTTACATTAATTTTTTTAGTTATGGTCAACATAGGAAACCCATATTGGGCGAGAATATGGATACAAAGAGGTCTAAAAGTGGGGAAGGTGAATAGTCCTTTTCCCTTAAAGACAATTTCAAAAACATTTTAGGTCCCATAAACGAAATCAGGGATTTTAAGAAGCGCGAAAACAAAACACAATACTAGGAGAGCTTGGAAGCATCTCAATGAATTAAACCAATTGAAATAATACGTGATATCACTAAATACTTGATTGCTTCTAATGCAAGTCAATCACAAGACAACCAAGTCCGCTTTGAAAAAATCGATTTAAAAACTCTTTACTAAGATTTTCATTCAAGACATAATTGTGTTTATGATAATCCATTAAGATTGATGCACCACATACCTAAGCTTATACATTAAATCTATATAAGCATATTTTAACCAATATGACTTGCAACAATGCAATAATGTACTAACGCAATGGCAATATTGATGAATACTAGAAAATTAAAAGGAGATAAGGGAAGAAGAAAAGATACACAAAGATATAAAGTGGTTCGGCATTCTTCCTTGCTTTGCTTACTCAACTCTTCAATGGTGTTAAAAAAACAATTGGAAAATAATCATGATCTTCCAGTATTTTGAATTAGATAATCTTGTCTCTTTCTAATACTTTCTATTTCTTCCAACGTGTTTTTATTTTTTAATTCAAGGGAAGATATATTGTCTTTGGAGGTAGAGATCATTTGTTATAATTTACTTGTTTATTTTTTAGCTTCTTATAAATGTGAAATAAGTCTTGGTAAGAAAAATGAGAGCTTAACTTACCGTCCTGACGATTTTCCATGAGACAGATGTTTGCTTCTTCTTTATATGACGATTCCATATCATCGTTATCCTAGGATATATATTATCTCTTTGCTTTTCTCTGGTATTTCTTGAAATTTCTTTGATTTTGGTTTCTTCTATGGTTTTTAGGAAAATTTGGTCTCATGTGTCCTTTCTCTATGCATTTATGACATGTAAGAATGGACGAGGAACTTTCTTCACTTTGCTTCTGGAGCTTTGAAGTTTGTTTTTTCGTGCTTTAGGAATTCCTTGAATTTTTGAAACATGAATTCCATGAATTCATTACTTTTACTTTTACACTCTTTATCATCTGGCTCCATATCTTTAATGCTTGTGGCCTTTAGTGTAAAACTTTTATTCTTTTTCATGTCATCTTATTTGTCACCAACAAGCCTCTTAAGCTTCATCTCATGTTCCTGCAATTTACTTAGAAATGTGTGCTGCAATTTACAAAAATGTTAGATCCTTATATTCACAAATCGTAGTGGCTTTAAGTTGCCAACTACAATATTTTTTATTGTGAAGTTTGGTAAACAAATACAAGTTTCTATTAATACTTAAGGGATCAAACTCTAAAATCTCCCGGAAATGTTTGCGTTTGTGTTATTCGTGAAGTCATAAAGCATGTCAAAGTTAAAGTAAACTTCTTGAAAATACTTTGAAAAGATGCTGGTTGAAGTTATTTGTGAATAAGAACAACAATCGAAGAACTGAGTAATTGTAAACAAAAGCAAGTAAAGTAAAGAAAAAAACTTTGAAATCGAAAGAGATACAATGCAGGAAAATGTTAAGATCAAAGTGAAGAGAATATAAAATGACACGAAAGGTAAAGGAAATCAAAAAGTAAAAGAAAGGCTTTTAATATAAAATTGTTGAAATTGTATAAAGTGATGGAACACATACGTACATCTTTCTTCAATCGTTTCTCACAACGCATGTACTTTGAGTGTTACAAAAATGTGTACAATTTGCGGACCTTTTACAAAATAAACATAATTGTCTTTATATACTATTCTAAAATAACTGTTCAAGAATGATAATTCACTCCCATGATGACACGTCCTAAGTTTATGTAGCGGTTTTCCCCGACGTGTCCCACGTTTCTAAGTAACCGTCGACGTTAACGTAGTTCTCGCCTTATTCTATCATTTGAGTTTCTCAACTACTTTGCTGGCGCCAAGAACTAGCTATCCCCGTCGAGGCCTTCGACGTCGATCCTGTCAGCTAGCATGCTCCATTGGATTGTCCATTATAGTGATGTACCTCACATGTAGCATCCAAGTCAACATTGTTTCCATTATAGTGACGAACTCCACGTTTGGTGGTTGAGTCAACATTACTTCCATTTAGTGATGAACTCCAACCTTAGCCACCATAACATAGTATTCAATTTCACTAAGTCCCTAAGTTCTTCACCACGTCCTTTGACCATGCCACCTTCGACTGGTATCACCCTATATGGATCCCGACCTTGAGTCATGCTAATTATGTGGATTCACTCTCTTTTTTTATCTTCCACGTGGCATATCCATGGCTAGTCTCATGAATACTTGCCATTTATAGTCAAGTCAAAAATTCGGTGTAACAAATTGCCCCCCAAAAGGCCATGTTTTGATTTGTATCAGACAAGAGAGACGTGGCCTTTTTTATCATACTTTTCGACGTCGTTTCGTTTCTGCTGACGTCATTGTCATCATTGCCCCTTTTATGGTGCATTGTCTTTTTCCATGAGATTTTCTCAGAATCTCATCATCACTCCTACTCCTTAGGAAGACGTGGGTTTTCACGTTTCAGTAACTGCTCCCACTCCTCATTAATGTGTCCTTCGAAACTCACGCGGCTGTCAGGTGTCCAATCCAACACATGCACTAAAGCTTATAAATAATCTCTCTCAGCTCATTTTTCCTTTTCCCCACTTCATCTTCTTGCACCTGTTTTTCCTTAACGAAAGAAACTCAAAACCTATTTCACCATTTTTGTCTCCGAAACTTTCTTTTTCCACTATGTATGCTAGCAAAACATCTTTCAAAGCCACTACTGGTAACAACCCTCTTGCTTTCGTTATTCCTCCCAACGAGAGTGAAGAGGCGAGGGATTTCATTCATAAACCATCCTTTGAAAACAACAAGATTTCTATCTGGAAAACACATATGTTGATCCCTTACGCCATGAACAATAAGTTATACGCCTTCTCAGGGCCTTATCCTTCCAAGAGGTCTCAAGCTGCAAAGGTTTCTCACCTCTTCCCAGGCTATACACTCACTATGCCATCTACGTTTGAAGAACAGGCCCTCGACCTTTCTTTCATGGACAAACCCAACCGCGTGTTTCGATCTGCTCCACCATCCCCTACCAAAGAATATTTGGCTTAGCTCAACAAAGTTCAAGCCAAAAAGAAAGGGCACTGGGAAACATTGGGCATCTACGACATGGTCAACCTGTCTAGGACTGGTCCTAGATACAACCCATGTGTGCTGTTGGCTTCGATCTTCTTCTGAGAGGGATCAACCATCACCTTCCAACTTCCTTGTGGCATGCTAACGCTAACCTTGTTCAACGTCGCTTCCATTACAGGCTTGAATCCTGTTGGTGCCACTTTTTGCCCAACTTTGACAACTCCATATGAGTTTAGCATCAAATGCCCCACTTACAAGAATTTCATCTCCGACAACTACGACACTGCCAGTGAAGAGGTCTCCGACCAAGAGCATATTGCTTTTCTGGCATTTTGACTCTCTTATTGCATTTTTTGCTCTAACTCCCTGTACGTGGCAAAGAAGTTTGTCCCCCTAGCCATTCAACTTCATTAAGGACGAAAATTTTCCTTCAACAAAATTCTCTTGGTCAACCTCTATCAATCACTTAGAGATGCCTCCAACAAACTCAAGCACCTTCCTGAAAACACTAAAAGTAAGTCCTTCCCAGTCTCTATCCCCTTTTGCCTCTTGCAATTATGGCTGAATGCCACCTTTGAACCAAAGCTTCATGTTACTGATTCTGAAGCCCTGATGAGGGTGACTAAGAAAAGGGCCATCGAAGGTACGAGGTTGGCTTTACTCACTCTTGACGAAAATCTCACTTCAAATGTTCTCATCAAGTATATCGAGTTGTTCCGTAGCACCAAAGTCTTTGATGCGACCATGGCTCCTTTTGTGATCGCTCAATTGGCCCGCCGTGGATAAAGAACAAGTTTCCTGGCTCCTCTCCTTCGACTACTGCCATGTCAAATGCGGTTTAGGCTGATTTTCTCACCCATACAATCTTGTCATCGAGAATTGAGGCTGGTGTTGCTGGCTATTATTTTGTTGGTTATCATCCCAATTTGGTGGCCAGACAATTTGGCTGCAGCCAATTTCAATCCTCCTCTCTCCATGTTTGGGAGGATGATATCTGGTGGTCGAAGCGCAAGTACAACTATGAAGAGTTTAAACTCTACACTGAATTCGCTCGTAACCAAGTCTTAGAGCTTCCCCTTTTTGAGTTCTAACAATCATTCAACACAACTTCAGGGTTCCACGACTAGTGCAACGAGTATCTTGGTCGTCACCTCTCAGAAGACCAATTCTTGGCCAGGATTGCTGACGCCCTCTCCGACCTGCCCAAAGAGCAGTAGGGTATGTTTCTTTAAGTAAATCTTTACTCTTTATTTCTTTTCTTTACTTACCCTTAGATCCTCAGATGAAAGTGAACCTCCAGCTGACGACCATGTCGAGGGACCTTTTGGTGTGAAAGAGACGAAGCAACCAGAAGAACCCAAAAAGAATGTACTTTTATTTCTTATACTTTCTTCTGTCTTTAGGACATTTTTCATAGTTTTGTCTTCTTTTAGATTCGACAAAGAGATCGTGAATCCCTAGCTTCCAAACCCAAGAAAAATAAAACAAATAATTCTCCTGCCACAAAGACTACTGCCACCCCTAGTCAGGTATCGTCGTCAAAACTCGTTCTTGCTTGTTATTCTTTTAGCATCCCACTTATTCGACCATCTCTTTAGGGTATTCCACAAATTACTTTGGTTCTGGTCAAGGATGCAAGCTCAGAGAATTCTGGCGAACCTCTTATCTTTTCCAGGTCAAGGTCGAAGCCTCGTTCAAAGCTTGACACTAGCCATCAGAAGAAAGGGACTCTCAAGAAGTCCGCATCCCAAAAGGATGCGACTGTAGGCCCTTCTACTAAATCTCCCAAGGCTACTCAAAAGGAAATGGCCAAAGAAAGAAGAGAAGAACCTACTCAACCCCTGATGCCCCCAACTGACAACACCATCACTCTGCCTCAGAACAATCCTGTCGATGAAGCTAATAATCCCCAGGTAAACGCCAATTTTCTTTGTAACTAATTTGTCATCCTTCTTTCTGAAAATTTTCCTTAACAATTCCCTTTTCTTCTCCCAGAAAAATCCCGAAGTGACCCATGACTCTGAAGTGGCTCCCGCAGGTATCCTTCAATCTACTTCTTCTGCTTCACTTTCGCATATACATTAGTCAGATTTCCTTGACTCTAGTGCTTTGACCATTCACACAGTCTCTAAGCCACTGAACACAACAACCACTGCTGTACATACTCATCCTGAAGTGCTTATAAATGTTGAATCTAACCCAGTTGATGTCCTAGAATTAGTAGACAACATTGTGTCTGTTCATGACAACATTGATCCCAACGACTCGCAAGTCGACAACCCACCAGAAAACGAAGATCATGCTACACCCCACCTTAAAGTTGCCCCCATTGAGGAAAATGTTCGCACAATTCGACAAGAACCTTAACCAGCTCAAGCTAACACGTATGATTCCATGTTGAAATCTTCTCTCAGCCAAACATAAATCTTAGCCCTCAAGAGGAAAAATCCAACAAAGGCCCTAAAAAGACTGCAGAAGTTGTGAAGGATATCGATGGATTCTAAGTCGGCTCGGTCCTCAGACTCATTGGATGATATCGGAAATGATGCAGTGAATCTTCTTGTTCAACAATTGAAAGCCAACCTTTTTGAAGTTGACCTCGTTGCTGCAATCGAAGAAGATGCTCACCTTGGAAATGACATCAAAAAACTGCCAGCTAAACTCAATAAACAACTGGCGTCCGATGTCTTGCTCAAATTTCTCTCTGAGTTTGAATCCTTCTTCAATCAAATATGCAAAGATGTTGATCTAAAACGTTTGACTACCTCCAAACTTCAAGGATTAAAGGATTCTGTTGCAGCAGCTTGGGAAGCAAGTGATACGTCTAATCAAAAGGTTGACCGACTTGAAGCCCAACTTCAAGAATACAGCGACAAGACTGCTTCCATTGACGAGAAGACTGCTCAGTGTCGTGCCAAGATGTTGGAACTTTCCAAAGAGATTGATGGTCTGGAAAAAGAAAAGATTGAGTTGGCTTCAAGACAGTCACTCCCCACAAAGGAGATGATTGATGCTGAAACTACCAAAGGAGTCAAGTACGCTGAGGCCGCACTTAATCTAGGACTTGAGATTCTCCGCTGGAAGAACTTTTGGACCGTGTTCGTGTTAGGCTCGACCTGTCTAAAGCCAAACTGGAAGAATTCAAGGCACATTTCCCCATCTGATTTTGTATTTCCTTTGATTTACTTTTTTCTAACCTTCGCTTATTGTAATGGCTACGCCCATATTTTGTAATGACTTTGCCATTTTGGCGTTTCAATACCATGGTGGCAATTTTGTTCCGTTTAGCACATTACTCCTGTTCAATTTGAATTTCTTGTAGCATAGGTCTATACCGTTTAAGGTACTTACCATTTACTCTTAAAATTCGTCTGTCCATGGCTAATTCTTTAATTTCGTAGGCGTTATTTGAAAATACTTGAAGTATTTGAAATGGCCCCTCCCAATTTTGGGACCACTTGCCTAGGGTTCGATCCCTCTGATCCATGGGCAAGATGACCTTCCAAACAAAATCTCCATTCGAAAATGCCTTGGACTTAACTTTTTTATTATAGGATTTGGCGACACGCTCTTTTTGCCTTATTAAATCATCTAATGCTGCCAGTCGTTCCTCGTCCAAATCAACTATCTCGCCCAACATCATTCCCCAATATTGGTCTGATGGAATCTCATGTTGGCATTGAACCCGGACTGATTACAAATAAATTTCTACAGGCAAAACAACCCAATGCCCATACGTCAATCGAAATGGCGTTGTGGTTGTTGCCTCTTTGGGGGACGTATGACAAGCCCATAGGACTTGGTCCAACGTTTGATGTCAATTCTTCGGCTTCTTCCTAACATGCTTCTTAATCAAGCCGATAATGGTTTTGTTAGCAGCCTCGACCTGCCCATTTGCCTAAGCATAGTAGGGAGTTGAAGTTAATAATTTGATTCCCATTTTTGACGTAAATTCCTGCATCTTTCGAACAGTAAACACTGACCCTTGGTCTATCGTAATGGTCTCAGGAATTCCAAATCTCTAAATAGTGTTCCTTTCAATGAACTTAATTATGGCCTCTTGATCAGCCTTCACTAGAGGGACTGCTTCAATCCACTTGGTGAAGTAACCAATTCTAACCAATATATACTTCTGGCTTTTAGAGGACGCATGTAGGATTTTTCCAATCAAACCCAAAGCCCATCCCCTAAACGCCCAAGGTTTCACTACCACATGCAACTCAATTGCAAGAACATGTTGTGTGCCTGAGTGAATCTGGCATTCTTGACAATCCATAGCAAAATCAATGCAATCCTTAAGCATTGTAGGCCAATAGACACCTTGTTAACACAACAACCATTTTATCTTATGCCCCACTTGATGAGCACCACACGCCCCAATATGGGTGTTCGAAACAGCCAAATATGCCTCCTCCTCGCCAAGGCACTTAAGCAATACCCCCTCAGGGGCTTTTTGAACAACTAGTTTCCAATGATTACATAATTCAAATATCTATACTTGATCTTTTGCTTTGTTGATTCGACTGGATTCCTCAAGTAATCAACTATGGGATTTCTCCAGTTAGTGCCAGACAAGCCCTTGATAGTACTAATTTTGAATTTCTTCAAGTCTACCGACCCAAGCTTCGTCAACGCCAGATCTGATGGAGAAAGCCTTGTCGCTTGAACTCTTCCTCGAACTTCAATTAACTCTTCTAGCTTTCCTTTTGGCACTCTATACTCTGAAGCAATATATGCCAATTCGTTTGCTTCGTGATTCTCATGTCTAGGAATATGTCTGATATCTACGAAGTCAAAACGTTTGATCAGTTGATTCACTATAACAAAATACAGATCAAGTTCTCCTTGATACACTTGTATTCTTTTGTTATCTGCTTCACGACTAACTTAAAATCTCCTTTTATCTCGACTCGCCTCGCCCCCAACTCCAACAGGATCTCAAGCCTAGCTATCAAAGCTTCGTACTCAGCCTCATTGTTGGAGCAAGAACCCTCAATTTTAAACTTGAACTTTGTTGGTACTTTGGTTGGCGAAACAATCAAAATTCCAATGCTAGTTCCATTCTTATGGCTTGAACCATCGAAGTATAACTTCCTAGGCTCCATTTCCAAGTAATTTACAGGTGTCTGGACCACTGCATGATCTATAATGAAGTCTGCGACTACCTGACCCTTCTTGGCCTTTAAAGGCACATATGTAAGGGAATATTCGGTTAAAGCAAATGCCCATTTTCCAATTCGAATATGAAAAATTTGTTTAGACAACATGTATTTAATAACATCAAAGTGAGAAGAAACAAAAACATCAATTGGCCTTATATAATGTTTTAACTTGATACAAGAAAAGTACAAACATAGGCACATCTTTTCAATTGGGCTATGTAGCGAGCGATTTTGGACGCGGTTCTTAAGCGATGGTCGCTCTCTGCGGTTGAGCTTAAAACTACAGGTCGATTCATTTTTTATCCTATTAAATCTAATGAAGGAAGGGAAATAGATGTCTCCAATTAATCCTGCTTTGCATACTGAGTTTAAACAGCGGTCTGTTAGGTTACGGATGCTATCAATGTGGGGGGGCCTTTGTACTGGTTATTTGTATTTTCGCCAATACTGGTTTTTATCTAGACAGAAGGTTTCTGGCGGGGAACAATGATTAGGATGTTAGGACGGATGTTTTTGAATTACTGCTTTTGATTGATGGAGATATGGGATTTGGGGTTTTTGTTTAGTGTGCTCGCTAAGATCTTTTCTTTCGATCTTATGCCTACGTATTCCCGTTTACCGAAACAGGGAAATCAGAGCGTTCGTAGTTCCTCCTATTCTATGGGAGGAAATGGGTGTTTTGGTGTCTTGTTCAAAGCCCAAGACGTGAAGCGAAAAGGTGGTTTGTATCTTGTTCAAAGCCCAAGATGTGAAGCTGAAAGGTCTATTTGTATCTTGTTCAAAGCCCAAGATGTGAAGCTGAAGGTCCCAACTTTAGAGAGAATTTGTCATCTTTAAAGAGGGGGTTGTATGTCACAACTGTTTTATAAAGGAGAATTACTTTAACCAGGATTTGTGAATCCGGCAATGCCATAATTTCCTTTATAGGGGGTTTTAACCTGAAGGAGAAGACTTTAACTCAGTGTAGAGCAATGCTATCTTTCCTTAGAAATTTCTCATGCTAAAAGAGGGACAGTGGCATGGATATAGATGATCCAGAGGCTTGCCGCTTACAGCGATTAGATGAAGAAGAAGGAGTTGTTGATGTTTGTGTACTGTGAACGAGGCACAACTTTGATGCTAGAAGGTTAATTGGATTAACCAGTGGTTTTCTTATACAAAGCCTAAGAGGAGGCTATTATGTGTCTCGTACAAAGCCCGAGAGAGAGGCTAAAAGGTTTTGACTCAATGATGGAATCTTTTGGTATCTTGTATAAAGCCCGAGATGGAGGCTATTTGACTCAACAAGGGAGTTTTTTGTACCTCGTACAAAGCCCGAGATGGAGGCTGTTGTTTATTTGGCTCAATAAGAACCTTTTTGTATCTCGTATAAAGCCCGAGATGGAGGCGAAATGGGTGATTGACTCAACGAGGGAGTCTCTTATGTGTCTCGTACAAAGCCCGGGAGAGAGGCTAAATTTTGTCTTAGTTAAGTGACAGGTCCAGTATACTGATTTTGAAAGAGAAAATCAGTTCTTATATGAGCAACACTGTACTCAGGGATTTGATTCAAGGATCTGGGTTATTCCTGTTCTTTAAGGAAGCGAGAAATCCAAAGGGTATTTAGACTGTCCGAGTCTGCGGGTTTCCTTCCTATTTAACGAAGGGGTCACTTGAGAATGTCTTTGAGACTCAAGGAAGTTAGACTGTCCAAGTCTAGAGTTTCAACTTTTGTACTATGCTTTGAGAAACAGTAGTAGACTCTTTGAAAGGACTGTTCTATGCGGATGACTAAGTTCTGTTCCTATACCTCTAGGAGGTCGTCGGGACAATTTGTATGAAGCCCAAGAGGAGGCTGGAATCTTTTAAGAAGCCGACGGGTCCTTGTACTAAGCCCAAGAGAAGGCTATCATTCCCGGTGGAAGAGATCATTATACGAAGCCTAAGAGGAGGCTGTGAATACTTCTAAGAAGCCGTAGGGTCGTTGTACTAAGCCCAAGAGGAGGCGGGGTTGCTTTTAGGAAGCCTGTGGGTCCTTGTACGATGCCCAAGAGGAGGCCGATGCTTTTAAGAAGCCCGTGGGTCCCCAAACCCTGAGAAATTCAAGGCAATGCTATTCACCGAGAATAGATCAAAGTCAGGAAAGTTCGAGAATTTGGAAGAAACTCAAAGATGCCATTCACGGAGAATACATTCATCTCTGGGAGTAGAGTTTCTTGACAATTCCTAATGAGGACAGCTTGAGAGAAGAATGTGTCTGGTGATCCTATTGGGGGATCTAGTTGTCTATTTCTACAAATAAACGAAACGGCGTCACCTAGTTCTAGACGTAGTTGCCGGGGAAACTCTAAATATCTATACTATTATTACACAGTTGATATGAGTTTATGAAAGAAGACTTACAGTGAAACAGCCCCACAATACAGTTATATGTATATGAAAGCGGTAAATGAAAGCGATAACCACTTACTCAGTTGTAGAGCTTCCATGCTGTTTGGTTAGTTGTTCAACAAAGAAAGATTGAAAACAACAGTATATTCAAAATCAAAGGAGAAAGTGCTTTGAAAAAGAAATATTTGGGGCTTACAGCTCAAGGAGAGGCCCAGGGTTTTATCAGTGAGCGCACTGTTTGACTTTGTACAGAGGGACTTATACAAGTGGCTGAGGCCCAAAAAAGGTTTTCAGTACAAAGGGATGGGTCTTACACTCTCTCAAGAGGCCCAAAAAGGTTTAAAGAAAAAGAGTGGGGCTTATAACACGAGGGTAGGCCCAATTGATTTTTCCGTTAAAAATGGCGATCGCGCCGAGATTTTCTTTTTAACGCAGAGGGACTTATACAATAAGTGAGGCCCAAAATGTTTTGGTTAAAAGGGGATCGGGTCTTACACTCTATTAGAGGCCCAAAGTGTTTTTGAATGGGTCTTATAGCTCAAGGAGAGGCCCAAGGTTATTTTTCAAAAGGCGATGATCGTGCCGTTTATTTGAAAATGTATAGAGGGACTTATACAACGAATGAGGCCCAAAATATTTCTGTACAAGTGGGTTGGGTCTTACACTCTCTCAAGAGGCCCAAAAAGTTTTGAAATTGATTTATGAGGGTTGAATTAATCCAAAAACCCTAATTTGTTTTCAAAAATGTATTTAATTGAATAAAAAATCAATTAAAAATGATCAAAATTGTTTAACATATGAAAAACAAATTGTGATTTTGGATTAATGCTTCAAAAATTAAGTATTGACCTACAAAATAATTAGAAAGCATTAAAAGTTGCAAAATCAATGTAGAAAAAATATTTAAAATGTCAAAAACAATTAAAATAGTAATTCTTTGAAAAAATATCAATTATATGAAATAAATAATATTTTTGGGATTTTTTGATAAAATAAAATATTTTAACATTTTTGTGAATTATTAAAAAAAGAATCAACTCAAAATCATTAAAACTCAGAGAGAAATTAATTTTTGAATCAATTAAATAAAATCACAAAATTCAAATATTTGAATTTGAAAGAAATGGCGCCAAGAACAGCTGAAGAACACGCGCGTGTTCTGGGTTTGGCTGATTTGCATTTTCTATCCAATCTCCCTGAATACTTGATTATAACATGCAATCCACATATCATTATGCTCGTCTCAACCTCACGATCATGTCTATGTCCATTAATTTCATTTAAATTAAACATATAACAAGAAATCATGAAAAATCCTCAAGAACCCTAATTTCTGCATGAAGGCTAGGATTTTTGATACACGATTCAAACAATGCAATTAATTGAGGGAAAACATTCCATGCATGATTATGAACATATGGCCAAATTATTATGCAGCAAAAATTGCATGGGTCATAGAGTTAGAAGAGCTCACGCTTACCACTTGCAGCTGGTGATCGTGATTTGTGTTGGAGGTGTTACAGCTAGGTTCCAATGATGTGGATAGCTTCCCTAGGTACCAAGTGATGTGTCTGAGTGCTTGGAATGGATTGAAATGGTTTGGAGTTGAAGATGGCACCTCAACTGCAAAACTGTCAAGAACTTGAGCAATTGGCTGGTGATTTTGTGAAATCAGTGTTCCAGATGTTATGTGAGTGTTTGGATCACTTCTATATGATGTATGTGAGGTGTGTGAGTGATTGGTTTGATTAGAAAAGCTCTCAAACTCAAAACCCGATAGCTACCTTGCTAAGAAAGGCATTTTTGCTAAGAGAAAGAGATTTTGAGGAAAGCATCTGTTAGATGGCTTTGGTGTACTCAAACTGATCACAATTGAGCTCTATTTATAGTAGAGCAAGTTTGTTTTGCAAGGAATAGTGAATGGCAACTGGTAAGTAGGTTTGGCCAATGTTGTCCAATGGAAATCCAAGTCTCCTCTAGCCATTGACTAGAGGTTAGGGCACAGAGATGTGGTTCCCTTGGTCTTGGATAAGTCTTGACTGATTTTAGATGATAATGGCTCAGTCCATGCCACCTTGATGCTTCCATTGAATGCTTCAATCCAAATTTGGAGTCTTATCCCTATTTTGGCCATTCTAGGTTCAACATGCTATTTCTTGTTCCCTGGACTTTGGAGGCTTGGCTCAGTGATTGTCCCCTTTAGATTCAATCCTCAGATGTGTCCAAGTGGATAGGAGCATTTGAATTTGGCTGGTTTTGGCAAATCGAGCAAAGTTGCAAATTCTGCCTTGCCTTTGACAGATTTCAGCAAGGCAACTTTCCAATGTCATATCTCATGACTCAAATGGAATTTGGCAATGTTATTGGCCATTTTGGAAAGCCCTTACATGATATAACAACTGTTTGAACATATTTGGTTTTGATCTCTTTTGAATCCAAGTGAAAAATCCCTCTACATTTGGCAAAAAGTGAAGGCAGATTCTGACTTAGTGAAAATTTCACTAAGTCTTGGAAAAAGTGACATTTTCACTTTTCAGCCATTTTGATCACTCCATAACTCAAAATGCTTTACAAATTGGACTTAGGTCTTGTTGAAGTTTTTGTAGAGGGTAATGAGGGCTACAAATCCATATTTGGATGAGAAAAAATGGCTTTGTGGTTTAGGAGTTATGATCTTTCAAAGTTGGTACCCTTGTCACTTTATTTTTAACTTAGAAAATTTTCTAAGTTTTTATGGTTACCCCTTTTACAAGTTATCCCACTTTTCTTGATTTTTCTTGATGAATGATGATTCAAATCATACATTAACATCATTTTAGGGTTAAAAATCCATTTTGGTGAAAAATCTCAAAAAGTCAAAGTTGACTTTTGTGCACAGTTGACTTTTTATCAGATGAATTCCAAACTGTGCAATTCTTCAGGAAATCATGTCCTTGACCTAAATCAAACTTGATGGACATTTTCCATGGGTGTCATAGGGTATATTGAATCATGTCTTAGGGCTTGGGAGCATGTCCTGGTCAAAAGTCAAAGTTACAGTTGACTTTTTCCTTAAAACCCTAATTGTGGTGCAGATGAAATTGAGACTTGTTGCTCAAGTTTCTTGGATTAATCCATTGTTACAAATGGATCAATATAGCTCATTAGAGACCCTCAGACCCTCTCTTGAGGTCTTGGCTCTTGATTTGCCCTAAAAGTCAACTTAGGGGTGAATTAGTTCAAGAAACCCTAATTCCTGATTTTTGATGTATGCATCCCCTGAGGCAAAATTGACTTGATGAATGGGTACATGAGGTTCCATGGAGTACATTAGGTTGTGTTTTGGATCTTTGGCTTGTTTCCAGATGAAATTTTTCATCTGGAGGCCCTGGTCGACCAAAACCCTAATTTGGTGATACTGGCGATCTTGAGACTTGATCCACCTAGAAGGGAGCAGCCTTGTGCTTAATCCTTGAAGTGGGAGTCCTTTTGATCCATTGTGGATATTTTAGAGGCTAGACAAGTTGAAGATCAAGTCATTCCTTGATTGATCCTTTGTCTAAGGCTCTGAGAGGGCTTAAAACCCTAATTTTGATTGTAGTGAATGCTCAACAACCCTTGAGGCATTTGATGAGGCATGATGGTTCATCCACATTGTGATGATGATTTGCACAATGATGGGAAATCTTGGTGGTCAAAATTTGGGGTATGACAGATGCCCCTATTTAATCTTCTTGGACCCGAAGGTGTGAATGACGAAGGTATTCGGGCATTCGGGGTGCAAGAGGATTAAATATCGGAATACCCAAAATTTTGATGGTGGTTATGAATGGTAGCTTACGCATTCATCTTCTTTTGCTAAGCAATGATGCTTAGAAAAGGTAAACTTCCCCTCGATCCTGGTCTTCAGCCAAGGAGCTGGTCTTAGTTGCGGAAACAAACTTCCCCTCGATCCTGGTTTCCTACCAAGGAACTGGTCTCAGTTTCTGTTGTAAACTTCCCCTCGATCCCAGTTTTCTACCAAGGAACTGGTCTTAGTTGCTGAAATAAACTTCCCCTCGATCCTGGTTTCCTACCAAGGAACTGGTCTCAGTTGCTTATGTAAACTTCCCCTCGATCCTGGTTTCCTACCAAGGAACTGGTCTTAGTTTTTGATTTAAACTTCCCCTCGATCCTGGTTTCCTACCAAGGAACTGATCTTAGTTTCCTTTGTTAATAAACTTTTTGACAAGGAACGCTATTTGTAGCGGATTTCCCTCAAACTTCTCGCCGAATTTTCCTGGGGAGATGCCATCTGACGGAAAAAGTTTTGACGTCAGACTTGCTGGGGAACCCAATCGTCTGAATTGTAGAGGTACACAAACTTCTCTGTTTGGAGACGCCATTTGTCGATTCTACTGGGGGAAAGTGAGTCTCTTGAGAGACTGTTTCCACTTGGGATCTTACATCATACTTTTCTCAGGATCTTCCCAGAGAAATGCCATGTGATGGGGTCCAATTTTGAGGTGCCGATGACCTTTTCATCAGCGATCTTTTCGGAGAATGGCAGCTGTACTGCCAAATCTTTGCTTAGGAGGCTTTCTCTGGGGATTTTCCTTTAATCCGGGAAAGCAAGGATATCATCTTCAATGGCGAAGAGTGATGCTGACTGAAGGTTCCTCTGGTCTTTCAGAGGTTCAAGTTATCAAAGTGGTCGAGGACCCAACTTCAATCCAGAAATAAAACTGGAGGAGAGAGGATGTTCAGACGCAGCGTTTCCTGACGAGGAATGGGTTGACAACTCAATTGAGAGAACTTTTATCGCTAGGGGACAAGACCGACTAGAGTGATAATGATGCAATATGAAATGCAAATCGATAATGCATGATGTATGTATGTATATGCTGACAAAACTGACGCGACATACAAACTGATAGGTGAACACGACTGGATACTCGGCCATCGCGGGGCGAAGAAGTACCGTTGGTTCAGAATAGCAATTCCACCTTGCTTAGGAGAGATAGTCCCTGTTGGGAGCTATGTTGGTCGGGCTTAGGAGATAAGAACTCGGCCGAAGATGTCAGATGGAATAGTTGCATCCGACGTTGTTGATCCTTCATTCAGGCGCACTGGCGTAGAAGGAGCACTTTGATTCTGCACTTTGAAGTTCGCTTACTTCTGGAGAAGTGGTTGATGCTCTTCTGATGTTCAACAGTCAAAAGAAATTGCCGACTTTATTTTAAAAGCAGAAAAAGTTTTAACAAGTAAATTCATTTTTGTTTTATTTCAAGAATCGTTAATCATGTTAACAACGTCGTTCTGTAAAGCTAAAACAAATAAGAACTGCAAACAAAAACACAAGGGCTCAAATTTTATTGATAGGATGGAGATCAGCCAAACGCGTGATTCCAAAGAGTATATACAAAGTTTGAAAATGGTAATTTACAGGGAAAAGGACTACGTTGAAACATAACGACCATTATCCTTCTACCAACTTTGAATTCTGGGGCATCCTGAGCTTCTGTCGAAGATGACCTTGACTGGAGTTTTCCTCTGATGGATGATGTAACTGCTGCTGCTGAGGGACTTGCCTCTGTTGAACATAGTTACTTGCCATTATCCCTAATTTTTGCCTGGATTGTACTATGATGTTTCCAATCCATCGGAATGATTTTTTTATATGTCTCTAACTTTTGCCTGGACCGCCCTTTCGGGTTTTCAATCCACCGAGACGTTTTTTTTTTTTTTTTAGTTTAGGCGAAGTATTTCTTGACTACATCAACATTCTTGGGGTAGGCAAATTCCTCTCCGTCCATGGTTGCAAGTCTCAAGGCGCCGCCTGAGAAAGCTCTCGTGACCACATAGGGGCCATCATAATTCGGAGTCCATTTACCTCGCGAATCAGTGAGAAATGATTATATCTTCTTGAGCACGAGGTCTCCTTTTCTGAAGACACGAGGTCAGACCTTTTTGTCGAACGCCCTCTTCATTCTCTGTTGATACAACTGACCGTGGCATAATGCCGTGATTTGCTTTTCTTCGATCAGATTCAGTTCGTCGTGACGACTTTGACACCATTCAGCTTCGGTGAGCTTAGCTTCCATCAATACTCGAATTGACGGGATCTCTACTTCTATGGGGAGCACTGCTTCCATGCCATATACTAGAGAGAAAGGGGTTGCCCCTGTTGAAGTGCGGACAGATGTGCGATAACCGTGAAGAGCAAAGGGTAGCATATCGTGCCAGTCTTTGTAGGTTACAACCATCTTTTGAACGATCTTCTTGATGTTTTTGTTAGCCGCTTCTATCGCTCCGTTCATCTTTGGTCGGTAGGGAGATGAGTTATGATGTTCAATCTTGAACTCTCCGCACAACTCCTTCATCATCTTATTGTTCAAGTTAGATCCATTATTAGTAATGATCTCGCTTGGAACACCATAACGACAGATGATATTGTTTTTGATAAACTGGACCACCACTTGTCGGGTTACATTAGCGAATGACGCTGCTTCGACCCACTTGGTGAAATAGTCAATGGCTACTAGGATGAACCAATGTCCGTTTGAAGCCTTGGGCTCAATCATGCCAATCATGTCAATTCCCCATATGGAAAAAGGCCATGGGGAAGAAAGAACTTTGAGATGTGATGGCGGTACATGAATTTTGTCGGAGTATATCTGACACTTGTGACACCTCCTCATGTACTTGTAGCAGTCGGATTCCATGGTCAACCAATAGTACCCTGCTCTCAGAATTTTTCTCGCCATTGTGTGTCCGTTGGCATGAGTGCCAAAGGATCCTTCATGAATTTCTTTCATAAGCATGTCTGCTTCTGGTCTGTCGACGCATCGGAGCAAGACCATGTCAAAATTTCTCTTATAGAGAGTGTCACCGCTCAGGAAGAAGTTTCCAGCCAATCTTCTGAGGGTTTTCTTGTCTTTTTTGAGTGCCCCAGATGGGTACTCTTGTTTCTGAAGGAAGCATTTGATATCGTGATACCAAGGTTTGTCGTCTATGACTGCTTCAATCATGAAGACGTAAGCGGGCCGTTCAAGGCGCATTATGTCGATCTTAGGTAGGTCATTCCATTGACCTACACTAATCATAGAAGAGAGGGTGGCTAAAGCGTCAGCCATGTGATTCTCATCACGAGGGATGTGAAGAAACTCGATTCTGTTGAAGAAAGGTAACAACCTTCTTGCATAGTCTTTGTAAGGAATCAATCCTGATTGGTATGTGTTCCAATCTCCTTTTATCTGGTTAATAACCAAGGCTGAGTCGCCATATACGTCCAAGTTTTTGATCCTTAAATCAATCGCTTCTTCGAGACCCATGATACAAGCTTCGTATTCAGCCTCGTTGTTCGTACATTTGAACGTAAGTCTGGCAGTGAAAGGAATGTGGGTACCCTGAGGGGTAACAATGATTGCCCAAATTCCATTTCCGTAATGATTAACTGCTCCGTCAAAGACAAGTCCCCACTGGGAACCTGGTTCTGGCCCTTCATTGGGTAATGGTTCATCGCAATCTTTCATTTTTAGATACATGACATCTTCGTCTGGGAAGTCAAATCCAATTGATTCTTGATCGTCAATCGGTTGATGAGCCAAATGATCGGCTAAAATACTTCCCTTAATGACTTTTTGAGCGTGGTACTTATGTCATATTCTGATAACAACATCTACCAACGTGCAATTCTTCCTGTAAGAGCAGGTTTTTCGAAGACATACTTGATTGGATCCATTTCTGAGATCAACCAAGTAGTGTGATGAATCATGTACTGGCGAAGACGTTTGGCTGCCCAAGCCAAAGCGCAACAAGTTTTCTCAAGCATCGTGTACCGAGTCTCGCAGTTGGTGAATTTCTTGCTCAAATAGTAGATGGCAGACTCTTTCCGTTTGGTTTCGTCTTGTTGGCCAAGTACACATCCCATTGAGTCTTCTAAGACTGTGAGGTAAATGATCAGTGGTCTTCCTTCCACTGGAGGTGATAGAATCAGAGGATTCAACAGATATTCCTTAATACTGTCGAAGGCAGTTTGGCAATCTTCTGTCCAAACGCAATCCTGGTTCTTTTTGAGTAACTTGAAAATCGGCGCACATGTGGCGGTCATAAGGAATATGAATCTGGAGATGTAGTTCAAACGTCCCAAGAATCCTCTGACTTGTTTTTCAGTTTTCGGCGAAGGCATTTCTTGAATGGCCTTGACCTTGTCAGGATCAACCTCAATTCCTTTCTGGCTGACGATAAACCCTAGTAGTTTCCCTGAACGGACACCGAAGGTGCACTTGTTGGGATTCAAGCGGAGCTTGAATTTTCTTAGACGTTCGAACTATTTTGACAGATGTTCAACGTGCTCACTCTCTGTTTTTGATTTTGCTATCATATCATCGACATATACCTCGATTTCCTTATGTATCATGTCATGAAACAGAGTAGTCATGGCCCTTTGATAGGTTGCCCCGGCGTTCTTCAAATCGAACGACATTACCTTGTAACAAAAGGTACCCCATGGGGTAATGAACGAAGTTTTCTCCATGTCTTTCGACGCCATTTTGATCTGGTTATAGCCCGAGAATCCATCCATGAAGAAGAAAATTTTGAACTTTGCTGTGCTGTCTACCAGCATGTCAATGTGTGGTAAAGGAAAGTCGTCCTTTGGACTTGCCTTGTTCAGATCTCGGTAGTTGACACACATTCTGACCTTTCCGTCCATTTTGGGAACGGGTACGATGTTGGCTAACCATTGAGGATATTTTGATGTAGCGAGGAAGCCCGCGTTAATCTGTTTTTGTACCGCCTCTTTGATTTTGATGGCCATGTCCGGATGAGTACGTCTCAACCTTTGCTTTACTGGCGGACATTCCGATCTCAATGGTAAGTGATGTTCCACGATGCTGGTATCCAACCCTGGCATATCCTGATAGGACCAAGCGAACACATCGGGGAATTCTTTGAGAAGCTTTATCAAACTCTCTTTGGCAGTTGGACTGAGCAGTGCCCCAATCCTAATTTCTTTTCTCTCTTGCTCTGAGCCCAAGTTTACCATTTCCAACGACTCTTTGTGAGGTTCAATGGACCTTTCCTCTTGTCTGAGTAATCGGGAGATCTCTTCTGGAATTTCATTGTTATTTTCTTCTTCAGCCTCAAATACCGGGAACTCAAAGTTGGGAGAAGGCATCGAATCATATGTTTCAACTGGGTTTAAAACAAGCAATCTGCATGACGTGATGATTCGTGTTTAGAAGAGATAGAGAAAATGCAAGTGTGTGCAGTGTATTTATTTTACTGCTTGTTTTTATTTGAATTGTTTTTTAGGATTACCATTTTCTGAAAAAGCAAAAAGAGAAAACAACAATTAATGCGGAAATTACAGAACGACGTTATTTTATTAATGAACAAGTCGATCCTTGAAACTACAGCCCTATAAAACAAAACTCTGTCGCTTTGGGCGAAGCGAAGAAGGAAAATTTACAGAAAGCGAGCCCTATCAAAACATCCGTTTCACCTGGGCAGGGTGAAAGGTTAAAGATGGCAATTACTTTGACTGGCGAACGACCTTCGGAACATCGACAGCAACCCATTGGCGGCGAACTCCTCGGTGAATCACAAAGTCTAGCACCTTCCTTGATTTGTCTTCAGAAATGACGCTGATTTCGGGTGGAGCAGGATCATTGGAATCTGTTTCCCAGGCAAAGTTGTCGTAGGAGAATTCCTCTGTTGCATTTTGCATAGCATTTGTTCTCTCAGCTGTATCTCCCCATCCAGTTGGCTGGATGTCTTCGAGCCTGATACGAGAGCTTCCGGGAGCGGTGTACTTGACCATATAGTCGTATTTTCCACTTGGTTGTCCCAAGGTCTCCCAAACTTCTTTGGAACTGGAGGATTCATCTCTCTCGATGACGTTGACATCGGGAAAAGCATAGTTGATGAATTCAAGTCCTGCAAACGTTGTAAATTCATCGTCGTGTTGAGTAGTTTCTGAGTGACCTGAGTGTTGATCCCATGACATGGTGGGGACACAGGTATTCTGTTCAATGACGGTCAGCTGCTTTCATTGTTCGGCTGACCCTCTTGCCCTAAGTTTCCTGGGTAAGGTTGCCACATTGGCAGACCATCCATTGGGCCATAGTAGTTGTAGTCAAAGTTGTCTTTCATCAGAGTGTCCTCCTCTAATGAATTTGGCGGAGCACGACATCCTTCCGGATCACAATCTCCATATATCATTTCGACATCTGACCATGGTATAAATCTCGGACTCTGTGCGGGATAGCAAAATGGTATAGGCACCTCTTCCTGAGACATATAATCGTCTTCATTCAAATAGGACTTCCATTCTTCATCCGTGTCAGAGGGATCTTCCTCATTGATAGCATGAACCGCTTGAGACACTGGGTGAAGGAAACCTCCACTGTGGAAGAAATTTTGAAGGGGATGAAGACTTTCATCGTTAGCAGCTGTCTGGGTACAGGTTACAGAAAAACCAAGACCCTTCTTTGTTTTATTGTCAATAGGAATGACAAGCTGTCCCCATCCATTTGTGTCGGTACTCTCGACCGCTTTGATAGCATCTTTGTATGAGGAAATCGAGGTTCCTCCTTGGGATTGATTGTCCTTGCTCACCGACAATGCTTGGAACTGAGTTCCAATAACCTCCTCGGGTTTTATACCAGTAGATGATGACAAGTTGCTTACAAGCAAGGCTTGTTCCCCACAGACTGTGACAAGTTGATCGTTCTGAACGAACTTTAGCTTTTGGTGGAGGGTTGAAGTAACCGCTCCAGCCTGGTGTATCCAAGGTCTTCCTAATAAACAACTGTATGTTGCCCGGATGTCCATGACCTAGAAAGTGACTTGGAAAGTGTGAGGATCGATAGTTATGGGAAGATCAACTTCGCCGATAACTATTTTTCTGGATCCGTCGAATGCTTTGACGACAACCTCGCTGACTCTCATCGGAGGGCCTTTGAATGATAATTGCATCAAAGTGGACTTCGGCATAACATTCAGGGCTGACCCTGTGTCTATCAGTACGCTGGCTAAAGCACCGTCCTAGCAGTTGACTGTAATGTTGAGCGCCATGTTATGACGGCAACCCTCTTCGGGTAACTCGTCATCACTAAATCCCAAGTTGTTGCAGGGAGTGATGTTAGAGACAATACTATCGAACTGTCTGATTGTTACATCCTGTTCTACAAAGGCTTGCTCCAAGACTTTCTGTAGAGCCTCCCTATGCGCTTCTGAACTGAGTAACAGTGATAATACCGAGATCTTTGAAGGAGTCTGTAACAGTTGATCAACAATGTTGTATTCACTCCTTTGGATGAGCTTTAGCATCTCATCATCATTTTTCGAAAGGTCGGGATTACTGGATTGACCGACTGATAGATCGGGAGCTTCTGTCTGAAGTTCCTTTTCCTTGTTAACTTCCCCAACCCCTCGGTTGAAGATTCTACCACTCCGTGTTACTCGACTGATGTCTGCAATGTTCACAACAGAGGGTAATGGAATTTCCTTTCCATTTTCAATTATTGTTGCACCGTATTTGTAAGGGATCGCCTTAGCTGATTCATACGGTAGCGGTCCTGGTAGATAGATGACTATGGGAACTTTCTGATTTTTCTGACCATCGTAAGCAATCTCAATTCGTTCCCGGTTGGGAACCTTACACTCGTCAAGTAGAGGGATGATGGCAAAAACATCCTTGGTCCTGTGATGACCAGAGATTGGGGCAATATCCTCGACTTGATCGGCAGGGTAGTGCGGCGTCCAGTTGATGGGTCCAGAACCCGGATATGGACAAATTTCTCCACGATCCGCCTGACCCTGAAGAGCTGCTCTCACAAGGTAACACCCTTGGTTACTTTCCGAACAGACGCTACAACTGTCATAGTTGTGTGGTGGCACCTGGCCACGCCCACTTTGAATACAATGTAACCTCACTAGGTTAGCTTCCACTGATCGGACATCCTGACCTTGACGCCGGGTAGGATTCCTGTTACTGATACTAATCTGCTGAGTATCTTCATCCACATAAATTGGCATCCACCAATGATTTAACAAGTGCTGAAGTGCCTCCTGGACAAGGGTACAACCTCAATCATTTTCGCAACCTGCTTTACAGCTTTGATAGTCATGTGATATTAAGAATCCGAGTAGGACCTGCTCAGCATGTAACTCTACCAGGTTGGTATTCATTACGCGAATATCGAAGATCTGAACCATGTTGATTTGATAGGAGTTCCTATCATGGTAGTCTTGGATCTATCCAAGATCCATCTGACACTGGAGGACCTCTTGTATGAAAGAGCATCCCTGTTTATTTACCGAGCAAATCAGACAGGAACTGTAATCGTGCCGCGGCAGATTATGATACTGGCTTTGCCTTGAGTACATCGCCACCAAGTTGACATTCATCGTACGGATATCGTGGTTCTGAATGACGTTGAAATTTGTGTAAACCATGTTAACTCCACGAACTCGGTGCTCTTGGATCCATCCGAGATCCATTTGTTCCTGTAGAGCTGCTTGCACTACAGAAATCCTTGATTGTCTTTAGAGCAGATATCACATTGATGATAGTTATGAGGTGGCACATGGCCATATCCACTCTGTCTACAATGCATCTTTACCAGATTGGTTTTTAACAAGAGTACATCGTGAATTTGATAGACATTGTTAAATTCTCCTTCTATCAAATTGACTACAGCCTTCTCGTGTTGAGGCAGCGGGTTCGTGAGGACATTAGGATTCGTATCCTTGAAGGATAAGACCCCGCTCCTAACAAGCTTTTGTACGTCAGACTTGAAATTGAGACAAGTCTCTATGTTATACCCTGAACCTCCTTGATGATAAGGGCATGTTTGATCCACCTTAAACCAAAAAGGCGGATTTTTCGGTACTGTAAGAGGAGATTTAGTCTGAATGTGCCCCTTAGCCAGTAGTAATGGAAACAACTCTACTTACGTTACGGGTATAGGATCAAATCCTGGTGGCCGTGTTGTACGGTTGTTGTTATATGGAGGACGAGCCTGCTGAAGAGGCTGTTGTGTCCTTTGTTGATCAGGCTGGCTCTACGCAACCTGAGGTTGATACGTAGGAATAGACGCAGGGTTGATAGCAAGAGTCACAGCTGCTACCGGTTGATAACGTCGTCTTTGCTTTCTGAGGGAGATATTCCCAATATCTTGCTCTTTTTTCTTAGGGAGAGCACTACCATATTTTTTAGTACCGCTCGTCGATCCAGTGTCTTTTACCAAACGTCCTTCTCGGACGGCTTCCTCAAGACGTATGCCCATGCCGACCATTTCGGTGAAATCACTGGGCGCACTGGCAACCATTCGGTCATAGTAAAATGAGCTTAAGGTCTTTAAGAAGATCTTTGTCATCTCTTTTTCCTCAAGAGGTGGACAAATTTGAGCGGCAATTTCACGCCACCTTTGAGCATACTCCTTAAAGGTTTCCTTGTCCTTTTGCGACATCGATCTGAGTTGATCTCTGTCGGGTTCCATGTCCAAATTGTATTTGTATTGTTGGACGAAGGCAGTACCAAGATCTCTGAATGTGTTGATCGTAGTACGGTTTAAACCCATGTACCATTTTAACGCGGCACCGGTTAAACTATCCTGAAAGTAGTGAATCAGTAGGTCCTGATTCTCCGTCTGAGCTGACATCCGCCGAGCGTACATCACCAGATGGCTTTGAGGGCAAGAGTTACCCTTGTACTTTTCAAAGTCGGGCACTTGAAATTTGTGCGGGACTTTCACATTTGGGACCAAGTAGAGATCTGCGGCATCTTTTCCAAATAGATCCTGACCGTGAATGGCTTGCAGTTCCTTCTGCATTTCCAAGAACTATTCCTGGAATTCCTCCATTCCGTCAAACATAGTTTCCTTCTTACCAGAAGGTGTCTGTGGAATCTGTCCTTCCGGGACAGTGTGCACCACAGGGGGTGGTACCGTGACTACGGCAGTGAGTCTTGGCGTCTCCCAAAGTTTGTAACCTTCAGGAGTCTTCAGTATGCCCCTGGCATCTTCGCTTTCCCGAAGTTTGTAACCTTCAGGCCCATCGGCTTTTGTTACGATTCCCTGATCTTCAGTGATCGGCGGGACATATCCTTCCGGGATATAGTTAACAGGCATGCCCCAAGGATGATCTTTCGGCATCTGATACCTAGGATCATACTTCTCCACTATGGGCGTTGAGGTGATCTCTGAGATCACAGTTCTTTGTAGATGAGCTTCTGCCATGGCTTGCATGTCGCTACGAAGCTTCCTCATATCCTCTCTTAGAGCGTCGATCTCTTCTTTCAACTCTCTGTTTTCTTCCTCAAGATCATCCATCTTTTTCTGACGATTGGCCCGAGTATTATACGAATGAGACAGTTTGACTCTAGAACCGAGACACAAACGTGAGATTCGTAGGTAAGGAGAATACGCGATGTGAGAATGATGAATGCAATGATTATATTAATTGTTTAAGGTTTAATCAAAATAAACTTTGACAATTAGATTGCAAATATCAAACAGTGGGGAAACCCATTTTTTATTGAATTCAAAGGATTACAGAAATGGAAATACAGTAGATTACAAGGTGCAGAAACAGAAACCTAAGCTAATGGGTCCCGAGTCCTCTCTGAAGAGAAATCAAGTGCTGATTCTGGTATCTTCCTTTTCTTTGACCGGGGCTCTTGGGCCGTTGTTGGGTTGTCATTCCTTTGCCAAGTGAAATGAGCGAGCAAATTCCTTTGGTCATCCTGATTATCTACAGCATGTTGCTCCAAAATTTCAATCAGAGCATCTTTTTCTTTCAGTAATTGCTGTATTTTGATGCACTCTACGTCGAGGGTGCGGTACTTGTTCTTCCAAGACCTTCTCTCTCGTTGAACTTTGTTGAGAGTAACCTGAAGCTTTTCAGTTTCCATCATGAAGTACATGACAGATTCCCTCGGCGGAAGAATTCTGTAACGAGGATAAGGCATTTTTAGCTTGAGAGCTCTAGTTTGTACCCAATGGAGATAAGGCTCCACCGAGACACAGTCTGGTTTTCCCAGAGACTCTCGTCCTTTTTTATAAACGTGTTTCCAAGCGTGCACTATTTCCGTCTTTAGTGCTCTGTCACTTTCTCCTTCCTTGAAGAAAAGACCTTCCAGATGAACACCCAGTGGGATGTGTCTCATCGGGTATCCAAATTGACGGCGAACCAATACCGGATGGTAGTTGATTCCTCCTTTAGTTCCTATGAGGGGTACGTTGGGGAAGTTTCCATAACGATCAATGATTCTGATTCCATCATAAATCCTATTACACCAATCTATATCAGAGTTGGTAAGAGACATGATCTTTTGCGACCAACGTAAGGCACTCTTACAATCCCAAAAAGCAGCAGACTTGGGCAAGTGAGAGATAAACCATTTGTAAAGCAGAGGTACACAGCATGTGATCTCCCCTCCACTGTACAAATTTCCCAAGTGTACAGAATGATACGCATCTGCGAGCAAAGTCGGCACAGGATTTCCAATGAGAAAAACCTTAATATAGTTAATATGGACGAAGTTATTAATGTTGGGAAACAAAAATAACCCGTAGGTGAGCAAGACAAAGATGCTTTCAAAAGCAGTCACGTTTCCTATACTGGTAAAATACAGGGCCTTCTTTGTCAAGAACTGGGCTGGCAAACCTTGGATGCTACCCTTAGTGGTTAGGTGAGTCCTGACCTCAGACTCGTCCAAATGAATTGCTCTCGCAATGGTCTGATTCTTTGGAATTTCTTCCAGTCCAGAAAATGGAGCTCAATCTGTAGTGTGTAGATCAATCAGGTGAGAATACTCCTCCAGCGTTGGTGCGAGCTGGTAATCCGGGAATGTGAAACAGTGATAAACTAGATCATAAAACTGAATGAGCGCATCCATGATTCCCTAAATCACATGGACTCTTAACAGTGGTAGTAAACCTCTGTGTTTGGCTCTGAAAGCCTCTGGGTTAGTGATCATCCTCGCTAACCTTCTCAAATCCTCTAGTTTTGGAACCTTGAAGGTATACTGGTGAGTTCTCCTTCTACCGAAATCCATTAGTGCAATCCTTTTCTCTGATATTTGCAATCACAGTCTTAGTTTATTTTGAAAAAACAGAGAGACTAGAAGAGAAGATTTTTTTTGAATATTTTAATGTTTTATTAAATGAATGCATGAATGCAGCACACAAAAACATAGAAAAAACATGGGGTCAAAGGGTCGTTGTCATGAAGTCAAGGCTCTACCCATCCCCAAAGGTTTATACTAGGGTGATTTTTGTACCTGTACTCATTATCATCAGCTCCTCCCAGGAAATAAAAACAACAAGCGGATCGCCAGCGAGTTGTAGAGCAATCTTAGAGTAAGTGTCATTCACCGAGAATAGATCACCAACCTCAAATGAGGGTAGTATCGCGTAACAACTATTCCCGATAGTTTCCGCACTACGAAAGGGTTTGGCTCCTCAGCTTCTCAGACTTAACAACCGGCCCATTGTCTAGGTGAGAGAATGGGTTGCGTTGGTCAGCCTCCACTGAGGTTGATGGTCGACCACGTTGCCATCACTTATCTTAAGTGTATACTCAATCTTTCCACATACGACATCACCCGCATTCCCATTAGCAGAAAAATAAACACGTATAGCAATTAGGAAAAGCAGTATATATATTTGTCCTAAACATCCTAAACCTTTAAAAGCTATGAATCCTAGGTTCCTGACAGAAAATGGGTTCCCCGACGGAAGCCCCAATCTTTGGTTTCCACACAAGAGGTGAAAAGGTAGTCCGTGTCTAGATCTAACTTTGAAAGGGCCCCACGGTGGGCACCATTTTTCTGTAGCGAGCGATTTTGGACGCGGTTCTTAAGCACTGGTCGCTCTCTGCGGTTGAGCTTACAGCTACAGGTCGATTCATTTTTTATCCTATTAAAGCTAATGAAGGAAGGGAAATAGATGTCTCCAATTAACCCTGCTTTGCATACTGAGTTTAAACAGCGGTCTGTTAGGTTATGGATGCTATCAATGTGGGGGGGGGGGGGCCTTTGTACTGGTTATTTGTATTTTCGCCAATACTGGTTTTTATCTAGACAGAAGGTTTCTGGCGAGGAACAAGGATTAGGATGTTAGGACGGATGTTTTTGAATTACTGCTTTTGATTGATGGAGATATGGGATTTGGGGTTTTTGTTTAGTGTGCTCGCTAAGATCTTTTCTTTCGATCTTATGCCTACGTATTCCCATTTACTGAAACAGGGAAATCAGAGCGTTCATAGTTCCTCCTATTCTATGGGAGGAAATGGGTGTTTTGGTGTCTTGTTCAAAGCCCAAGACGTGAAGCGAAAAGGTGGTTTGTATCTTGTTCAAAGCCCAAGATGTGAAGCTGAAAGGTCTATTTGTATCTTGTTCAAAGCCCAAGATGTGAAGCTGAAGGTCCCAACTTTAGAGAGAATTTGTCATCTCTAAAGAGGGGGTTGTATGTCACAACTGTTTTATAAAGGAGAATTACTTTAACCAGGATTTGTGAATCCGACAATGCCATAATTTCCTTTATAGGGGGTTTTAACCTGAAGGAGAAGACTTTAACTCAGTGTAAAGCAATGCTATCTTTCCTTAGGAATTGCTCATACTAAAAGAGGGACAGTGGCATGGATATAGATGATCCAGAGGCTTGCCGCTTACAGCGATTAGATGAAGAAGAAGGAGTTGTTGATGTTTGTGTACTGTGAACGAGGCACAGCTTTGATGCTAGAAGGTTAATTGGATTAACCAATGGTTTTCTTATACAAAGCCTAAGAGGAGGCTATTATGTGTCTCGTACAAAGCCCGAGAGAGAGGCTAAAAGGTTTTGACTCAACGATGGAATCTTTTGGTATCTCGTATAAAGCCCGAGATGGAGGTTATTTAACTCAACAAGGGAGTTTTTTGTACCTCGTACAAAGCCCGAGATGGAGGCTGTTGTTTATTTGGCTCAATAAGAACCTTTTTGTATCTCGTATAAAGCCCGAGATGGAGGCGAAAGGGGTGATTGACTCAACGAGGGAGTCTCTTATGTGTCTCGTACAAAGCCCGAGAGAGAGAGGCTAAATGTTGTCTTAGTTAAGTGACAGGTCCAGTATACTGATTTTGAAAGAGAAAATCAGTTCTTATATGAGCAACACTGTACTCAGGGATTTGATTCAAGGATCTGGGTTATTCCTGTTCTTTAAGGAAGCGGGAAACCCAAAGGGTATTGAGACTGTCCGAGTCTGCGGGTTTCCTTCCTATTTAACAAAGGGGTCACTTGAGAATGTCTTTGAGACTCAAGGAAGTTAGACTGTCCAAGTCTAGAGTTTCAACTTTTGTACTATGCTTTAAGAAACAGTAGTAGATTCTTTGAAAGGACTGTTCTATGCGGATGACTAAGTTCTGTTCCTATACCTCTAGGAGGTCGTCGGGACAATTTGTATGAAGCCCAAGAGGAGGCTGGAATCTTTTAAGAAGCCGACGGGTCCTTGTACTAAGCCCAAGAGAAGGCTATCATTCTCGGTGGAAGAGATCATTATACGAAGCCTAAGAGGAGGCTGTGAATACTTCTAAGAAGCCGTAGGGTCGTTGTACTAAGCCCAAGAGGAGGCGGGGTTGCTTTTAGGAAGCCTGTGGGTCCTTGTACGATGCCCAAGAGGAGGCCGATGCTTTTAAGAAGCCCGTGGGTCCCCAAACCCTGAGAAATTCAAGGCAATGCTATTCACCGAGAATAGATCAAAGTCAGGAAAGTTCGAGAATTTGGAAGAAACTCAAAGATGCCATTCACGGAGAATACATTCATCTCTGGGAGTAGAGTTTCTTGACAATTCCTAATGAGGACAGCTTGAGAGAAGACTGTGTCTGGTGATCCTATTGGGGGATCTAGTTGTCTATTTCTACAAATAAACGGAACGGCGTCACCTAGTTCTAGACGTAGTTGCCGGGGAAACTCTAAATATGTATAGTATTATTACACAGTTGATATGAGTTTATGAAAGAAGACTTACAGTGAAACAGCCCCACAATACAGTTATATGTATATGAAAGCGGTAAATGAAAGCGATAACCACTTACTCGGTTGTAGAGCTTCCATGCTGTTTGGTTGGTTGATCAACAAAGAAAGATTGAAAACAACAGTATATTCAAAATCAAAGGAGAAAGTGCTTTGAAAAATAAATATTTGGGGCTTACAGCTCAAGGAGAGGCCCAGGGTTTTATCAGTGAGCGCACTGTTTGACTTTGTACAGAGGGACTTATACAAGTGGCTGAGGCCCAAAAAAGGTTTTCTGTACAAAGGGATGGGTCTTACACTCTCTCAAGAGGCCCAAAAAGGTTTAAAGAAAAAGAGTGGGGCTTATAACACGAGGGTAGGCCCAATTGATTTTTCTGTTAAAAATGGCGATCGCGTCGAGATTTTCTTTTTAACGCAGAGGGACTTATACAATAAGTGAGGCCCAAAATGTTTTGGTTAAAAAGGGATTGGGTCTTACACTCTATTATAGGCCCAAAGTGTTTTTGAATGGGTCTTATAGCTCAAGGAGAGGCCCAAGGTTATTTTTCAAAAGGCGATGATCGTGCCGTTTATTTGAAAATGTATAGAGGGACTTATACAACGAATGAGGCCCAAAATATTTCTGTACAAGTGGGTTGGGTCTTACACTCTCTCAAGAGGCCCAAAAAGTTTTGAAATTGATTTATGAGGGTTGAATTAATCCAAAAACCCTAATTTGTTTTCAAAAATGTATTTAATTGAATAAAAAATCAATTAAAAATGATCAAAATTGTTTAACATATGAAAAACAAATTGTGATTTTGGATTAATGCTTCAAAAATTAAGTATTGACCTACAAAATAATTAGAAAGCATTAAAAGTTGCAAAATCAATGTAGAAAAAATATTTAAAATGTCAAAAACAATTAAAATACTAATTCTTTGCAAAAATATCAATTATATGAAATAAATAATATTTTTGGGATTTTTTGATAAAATAAAATATTTTAACATTTTTGTGAATTATTAAAAAAAGAATCAACTCAAAATCATTAAAACTCAGAGAGAAATTAATTTTTGAATCAATTAAATAAAATCACAAAATTCAAATATTTGAATTTGAAAGAAATGGCGCCAAGAACAGCTGAAGAACACGCGCGTGTTCTGGGTTTGGCTGATTTGCATTTTCTATCCAATCTCCCTGAATACTTGATTATAACATGCAATCCACATATCATTATGCTCGTCTCAACCTCACGATCATGTCTATGTCCATTAATTTCATTTAAATTAAACATATAACAAGAAATCATGAAAAATCCTCAAGAACCCTAATTTCTGCATGAAGGCTAGGATTTTTGATACACTATTCAAACAATGCAATTAATTGAGGGAAAACATTCCATGCATGATTATGAACATATGGCCAAATTATTATGCAGCAAAAATTGCATGGGTCATAGAGTTAGAAGAGCTCACGCTTACCACTTGCAGCTGGTGATCGTGATTTGTGTTGGAGGTGTTACAGCTAGGTTCCAATGATGTGGATAGCTTCCCTAGGTACCAAGTGATGTGTCTGAGTGCTTGGAATGGATTGAAATGGTTTGGAGTTGAAGATGGCACCTCAACTGCAAAACTGTCAAGAACTTGAGCAATTGGCTGGTGATTTTGTGAAATCCGTGTTCCAGATGTTATGTGAGTGTTTGGATCACTTCTATATGATGTATGTGAGGTGTGTGAGTGATTGGTTTGATTGGAAAAGCTCTCAAACTCAAAACCCGATAGCTACCTTGCTAAGAAAGGCATTTTTGCCAAGAGAAAGAGATTTTGAGGAAAGCATCTGTTAGATGGCTTTGGTGTACTCAAACTGATCATAATTGAGCTCTATTTATAGTAGAGCAAGTTTGTTTTGCAAGGAATAGTGAATGGCAACTGGTAAGTAGGTTTGGCCAATGTTGTCCAATGGAAATCCAAGTCTCCTCTAGCCATTGACTAGAGGTTAGGGCACAGAGCTGTGGTTCCCTTGGTCTTGGATAACTCTTGACTGATTTCAGATGAGAATGGCTCAGTCCATGCCACCTTGATGCTTCCATTGAATGCTTCAATCCAAATTTGGAGTCTTGTCCCTATTTTGGCCATTCTAGGTTCAACATGCTATTTCTTGTTCCCTGGACTTTGGAGGCTTGGCTCAGTGATTGTCCCCTTTAGATTCAATCCTCAGATGTGTCCAAGTGGATAGGAGCATTTGAATTTGGCTGGTTTTGGCAAATCGAGCAAAGTTGCAAATTCTGCCTTGCCTTTGACAGATTTCAGCAAGGCAACTTTCCAATGTCATATCTCATGACTCAAATGGAATTTGGCAATGTTCTTGGCCATTTTGGAAAGCCCTTACATGATATAACAACTGTTTGAACATATTTGGTTTTGATCTCTTTTGAATCCAAGTGAAAAATCCCTCTACATTTGGCAAAAAGTGAAGGCAGATTCTGACTTAGTGAAAATTTCACTAAGTGTTGGAAAAAGTGACATTTTCACTTTTCAGCCATTTTGATTACTCCATAACTCAAAATCCTTAATGAATTGGACTTAGGTCTAGTTGAAGTTTTTGTAGAGGGTAATGAGGGCTACAAATCCATATTTGGATGAGAAAAAATGGCTTTGTGGTTTAGGAGTTATGATCTTTCAAAGTTGGTACCCTTGTCACTTTATTTTTAACTTAGAAAATTTTCTAAGTTTTTATGGTTACCCCTTTTACAAGTTATCCCACTTTTCTTGATTTTTCTTGATGAATGATGATTCAAATCATACATTAACATCATTTTAGGGTTAAAAATCCATTTTGGTGAAAAATCTCAAAAAGTCAAAGTTGACTTTTGTGCACAGTTGACTTTTTATCAGATGAATTCCAAACTGTGCAATTCTTCAGGAAATCATGTCCTTGACCTAAATCAAACTTGATGGACATTTTCCATGGGTGTCATAGGGTATATTGAATCATGTCTTAGGGCTTGGGAGCATGTCCTGGTCAAAAGTCAAAGTTACAGTTGACTTTTTCCTTAAAACCCTAATTGTGGTGCAGATGAAATTGAGACTTGTTGCTCAAGTTTCTTGGATTAATCCATTGTTACAAATGGATCAATATAGCTCATTAGAGACCCTCAGACCCTCTCTTGAGGTCTTGGCTCTTGATTTGCCCTAAAAGTCAACTTAGGGGTGAATTAGTTCAAGAAACCCTAATTCCTGATTTTTGATGTATGCATCCCCTGAGGCAAAATTGACTTGATGAATGGGTACATGAGGTTCCATGGAGTACATTAGGTTGTGTTTTGGATCTTTGGCTTGTTTCCAGATGAAATTTTTCATCTGGAGGCCCTGGTCGACCAAAACCCTAATTTGGTGATACTGGCGATCTTGAGACTTGATCCACCTAGAAGGGAGCAGCCTTGTGCTTAATCCTTGAAGTGGGAGTCCTTTTGATCCATTGTGGATATTTTAGAGGCTAGACAAGTTGAAGATCAAGTCATTCCTTGATTGATCCTTTGTCTAAGGCTCTGAGAGGGCTTAAAACCCTAATTTTGATTGTAGTGAATGCTCAACAACCCTTGAGGCATTTGATGAGGCATGATGGTTCATCCACATTGTGATGATGATTTGCACAATGATGGGAAATCTTAGTGGTCAAAATTTGGGGTATGACAGGGTATACCTAGTTTCGGCATCATTAAAAGCTTGATTAAGGTAATATATGGCTCTTTCGACGCCACTATCATCCTCTTGGGCTAATAAACTCCCTATAGTCAGGTCTGAGGCCGAAATGTACAACATCATACATCTATTTCTAACTGGCGGTGCCAAGATGGGAGGATTTTCTTAGTATGCTTTGACCTCGTCAAACACCTTCTGATGCTCAGGTCGCCACACGAACTCTTCTTTTCTCAGACGGAGCAGTGGTGAAAATGTTCACACTTTTCCGCTAAGGTTCGATATAAACCTTCTTAAAAAGTTGATCTTCCATAAGAGAGATTGCAACTCCTTATTTGTCGCTAGAGGCTTTGTCTCTTTGATGGCTTTCGTCTTGTTTTAATTTATCTCGGTCCCTTTCTTGTGGACCACAAAGCCAAGAAAATCTCATGCCTGCACACAGAAAGCACATTTAAGGGGGTTCATCTTCAAACCATATTTCCTCATTCTTTCGAATGATTGCTTAAGGTGATCAAGATGATCATTCCTTGATACATTTTTAACAACTATATCATCGATGTAGATTTACATAAACATCTCAATATAGTCATGGAAGATAGAGTTCATCACCCTTTGATAAGTTTCTCCAACATTTTTTAAGCTAAATGGCATCACTACCCACTCATAGGTGCCTAAAGCTCCAGGGCATGGAAATGTCGTCTTCAGCACGTCCTCTTTTGCAATAAAAATTTGGTTATATCTAGAATAACCATCTAACATACTAAGGTACTCAAAACCCGCTGCTGGATCGAACAACATCTCGGCAATCGACATTGGGTATTCGTCTTTTGGGGTTGCAAGATTTAGATCTCTAAATTATATGCAAACCCTTAAGGTTCCATTTTTCTTTATAAATGGAACGGTGTTGGCAAGCCATTCGACGTACCTTGCAGTTCTTATGAACCTGCTTCGTAGGAGTCTTTCGATCTCCTCCTTTATTTCTGGAGTAAATCACATTGGCGTCTGCTTGACTAGCTTCTTGCCTGCCTTTGTTGGTAGCTTTAGCTCCACCAATTCCGTGCTTAAACCTGACATTTCATTATAATCCCAAGCAAAACAATCTTTAAATTCTTTAAGCAATTCTATTACTTCAAACCTTATGTCGGGATCAATATTTGCGCTTATATAAGTTGGCCTTCTTATAGATCCGTCACCAAGATCTATTTCCTCCAATGGGTCTTGAGGCTATATCTTGGTAGTAAATGCTACCGGGTCTTTCTCAAACCCCAAAGGCTCGTCGTCATACACCCAGCCTCTGGCCCTCTCGATTGTCTTCTTCTGAACCAGTCTTATGCGGCTCTCCGACAGATTATAGTTCAATGCAGATTCGATTACCCACGTTAAACACCTCGATTTCATTGGCTTTAATAGCCATGTGTGATATTTTGGCTTCTAAAGCCGCTTGAAGTCTGTTCTCGGCCACGTAGGTCGTGATTCGATATAATGGATCGAACTCAGTCATTATCACTAAATTCTTCACCCTAGCCTGTTGGCCGGATTGCATTTATGCCGTATAACTTCTCACCTATAACTTCTCGCCCCCAAGTAAACCCATGGGTAGGGTGAAGGTTCAGAGAGAAAAATGCTTCTTCTATAGGCACGTAGCCAGTTTCCTCTGGTATACATGGTACTATATTCGCTAAGTTCCTATCGAAATTCCTTTTGTCCATATGATTGATCTCAGCCATGAAGTAGCCTTGGTCTGCTTCGGTATTTTTCACTATCCCATCTTCGCGCCATATGGCTATTGTTTGGTACAGGAACGAAGGAACTGCCCTATACCATGTATCCATTCTCTTCCTAGAAATAAGTTGTAACTAGGTATCACAGCTATCACCATGAAAACTGTAGGTCGAGTAATAGATCTAACTGTTATTTCGACCTAAATAAATCCCATTGTTTGGCCAGTTTTCCCTTCATAATCAGGAAGGACCATATTGTGAGGCCTGAGGTTAGTATCATACTTCCTGATCTTAGCCAGCAAGAAATGAGGCATCAAGTTTACTGCTGCCCCACCATCCACTAAGATTTTGTTTACGGTGGTACTCTTAACCTTAGCCCTTATAAAAAAGGGCTTTAAGTGATTTTTCGTCCCTCCATGGGGCCACTCGAAGAATGTGTTATGCTCCTCGATACACCCATTATTCATACGAAATAACAAACTGGATTGTGTTTGGCCAACTCTTATTCCTTATAGTCTTCCTCCTCAGCGACTTCTGTTACTCGGTCGTACTAGTAAGGGAGTACAGACCCCGTTGCACAAAAAGTCAAAGTCACCTTCCGACCCAGAATCAAAGTTATCTGTCAGCATCTCATCCTCTTTAGCCTGCTCATCCTTTTCGAGCTTCTCTTTTGCTACACCCGTCTTGGGGGAAAATAGCTTCCTACCCACTGGTTTTTTCGCTTGGTCATTTGTTTGCTTTTGATGTTGCTTGGTGTTGCTCGACTCATCAACAACTCTTTTTTCTTTGTTCTTCCTCTGAAATCTCCGCCATTGTGTTCTTGTAATGGGATTTTTCCCTTTGTAGTTAGCATTAGGTCCATAAGACCGCTTTTCAGACATCTGGAAATTTTCCCTATAGGTCATGGAAGATTCTCGTCCAATCTCAAAATTCCTCCATTTTGGATTCCTCTCATACTCTCTTTCAGCGGGTTTGGTCCATTTCCCTTGGGCAGTATTTGCTGAAGGCTTATAGGTATTTGGCCTAGCTTTCTGCAAATCAGGTGTCTGCTCCTTCCTCTGTGACACCCCTCTTTTGTTGAAGTAGTACCGAGGCCTGGCTTTCTCAGCTCCTTTGGTCTTCTGAGCACCTTTAACCTTTTTAACAACCTTCTTGTTAAACACTGCACTACATGGTGGACATAACATTACCTCATAATCATCAGGCTGACACCTATAAAGGAACTCCACCAGACTCTCACCATCTTTTGGGAACACGGTTTCAATTTGATTTTCACTTTCAAATTCAACCATGTCGAAATCTTCGGTAATTTTGACCATGTTGATCACAGCAGGATCTATGTAACTGGCATCTCCAATCTGCAGTGGGTCGGCATCAATCGTCATAGGGGTTTTCACTTTAGAAAATTTGAGTTTGCCTTCATTCAAAGCATTCTGCACCAGATCCCTAAAAAGAAAACATTGTGAAGTTTTATGTCCCAAGAAATTATGATATTTACAAAACCCTCGTTTCTTTCTTTATTTTAATGGTGGTACTTTTTCCCCTGGGGGCACAAGCACTTGACCATCTTCAACCAGCAAATCAAAATTCTCATCGCATTTGGTTATGTCGAAGGTGTAAGTTTTCTTAGGAAACTTATCATTTTCTTTAGGTTCTCCAGGATTCTTCCCATTTGCTGGTGTAAACAACTTACACATATATGGGGGACATGGCTTCAACTCAGCCACGTCAACCTCACACTCTTCGACATGCTCATACTCAACCTCATACAATATGTCTTGTCTTGCATGTGGACGTAAGTTATACGCTCTTTCTTACTTTTTCCGGCTCTGGCCTTCTCGGTGTTCAATCTCTCGAATTGTCTTACTATATCTGCTAATTGGGCCATATCCCTTAGATATTGAGTGTCTAACTTCTTCCTAATGGAATAGTCTAACCCTCCAGTAGCCATTTCGACAAGCTCATGTTCAGGTACCTAGGTGAAGCACCTTGTTTTTAATAACCGGAATCTGTTTAAGTAGTCGTCAATTGATTCGGTGAACTTTTTCTTCACGCTCGACAATTCTTTCAAGCTAATCTTAGATTGTCCCATGTAAAAATGCTCATAACACAACCTCTCTAAACGTGCCCAATCCCAGATTGAGTGAGGATATATGGTCGTAAACCATGTGAAAGCGTTCTTCATTAGAGAACTAGGGAATTATCTCATTCTCAAGTTCTCATTGTTTGCAATGTCACATGCTTTAGTCAAGTAACAAGCAATATGTTCGACAGTAGATTTGTTGGTATCACCAGCAAATTTTGTAAACTTAGGGACTTTCCATCCCCTTGACAATTATATCTATAACACATATTCTGACAGAGGAAATGTATAATTTAGTCTTTGTAAGCCCATATTAACTTCATTTTGAGCCATTATTATTTCGATAATGGTTGTCAAGTTATTTTCTCCTAACAAATTCCCATGTCGAACCTGGTGGACCACTTGGTCAGCATCCTAGTTTTAATTTACCACTATCACATGTGGATTACATTCCCCGACATGTACTTCCTGTTCGACCTGTGGGGGATTTCCTTGTTGTCCCAGGTTCACAGTTTCTTCCAAAACTACTCTTTCGTTCCAAACCCGCGCAACCACCTGGGGTTGTGAAACTGGTCAAACTTGCACTGGAAGAGCGCCAAAAAAGTCAGTAATCCTTGTCATCTGAGTCACCAATGGCTGGTAACTCTGATTCTTGTTTTGAATCAATGGGTTAAATATTGTACCCATTTGTTGTGTTAGAGTGTTTACCATATCGTGGTTACTCTCATCCATCTGTTGTCTTATTGCCATGATAGAGTTTGTGGTCATTGCAGGCATCACTTGGGAGCCAAATACCATCCCCATATGGGGTGGCACATTTCGACCATGGTTGCTTATGGCTGAACCAGACGCCATAATGGGAGAAAATATATTTGCAGCATTATCCACAAATGTTGAAGGGTTATTCTGTAAGCTCGCCATGACTGTTGTTGGCATCCCAAAGGGTTGTTCACGCCCTAGAATTGGCATTGTGAAATTTGTGGCAAAAGGCCTAAAATCCATTGCCTTATTTGGTCTAGGAGTCACTGGATGACTCTGGGGAATTGGGAACAAAGTTGTCCCCTCAGGCGAAATCGTTGCTGCTAGCATCGTGGATGGTATCGTCGTCGCGCTAGCGATTGAAGGGATAGGTTCGGTAACCGTTGCAGAAATCGTTCCTTCCCCATCACTATTAGAAGGTTGATCTCCATTATTATTTCTAGGATTCACCATTCTTCTAACTGATCTCTAGTAGGATTCCTCACTTCTCTCTTTATTATCTTACCATACCTTAGTCTCATGCACTTACACATAGGATGCAAATTTGAAGAAAACACATGCAGAGCAAAGTATGAATTTTAAACACGAATGTATGAATTTTAAACAGGAATATCTAAAAGAAGACACAAACTGGTCCCACTGGGCGTGCCAGTTTGTTTACTCTGAAATTTGGTAAACAAATATAAGTTTTTATTAATACTTAAGGGATCAAACTCGAAAATCTCCCAGACATGTTTGCATGTGTGTTATTTGTGAAGATCGTGAAGTCTTTTGAAATTGAAGTAAACTTATTGAAAATACTTTGAAAAGATGTTGGTTGAAGTTATTTGTGAATAAGAACAACAATCGAAGGACTGAGTAATTGTAAACAAAATGCAAGTAAAGTAAAGAAAAAACAAACTTTGAAATCGAAAGAGATACAATGCAGGAAAAGGTTAAGATCAAAGTGCAAAGAATATAAAATGACATGAAAGGTAAAGGAAATCGAAAAATAAAAGAAATACTTTTAAAGTAAAATTGCTGAAATTGTATAAAGTGATAGAACACATACGTGCATCTTTCTTCACTCGTTTCTCACAATGTAGGTACTTTGAGTGTTACAGAAATGTGTACAATTTGTGGACCCTTTAAAAATGAACATAAGCGTCTTTATATACTATTCTAAAATAACCGTCCAAGAATGATAATTCACTCCCATGATGACACATCTTAAGTTTATGCAGTGGCTTTCCCCAACGTGTCCCATGTTTCTAAGTAATCATCGACGTTAACGTAGTTCCCGCCTTATTCTATCATTTGAATTCTCAACTGCTTTGCTGGTGCCAAAAACTAGCTATCCCCATCGAGGCCTTCGACGTCAATCCTGCCAGCTAGCATTCTCCATTGGATTGTCCATTATAGTGATGTACCCCACATGTAGCATCCAAGTCAACATTGTTTCCATTATAGTGATGAACTCCGCGCCTGGTGGCTAAGTCGATGTTACTTCCATTGTAGTGATGAACTCCAACCTTAGCCAACATATCATAGTATTCAATTTCACTAAGTCCCTAAGTTTTCGCCACATCCTTCAACCATGCCACCTTCGACCGGTATCACCCTATGTGGATCCCGACCTTGAGTCATGCTAATTATGCGGGCTCACTCTTTTTTTTATCTTCCACGTGGCATACCTATGGCTAGTCTAATGAATACTTGCCATTTATAGTCAAGTTGAAAATCCAGTGTAACAAGTATAAAAATCTAAGAATTTTCACAACTAGTTCCCCATTTGAATATTTGCACAAAGTTCTCATATGACTCATGAAATTAGTAAATCATGTTTGCATTTGATTTATGTTCTCTTCAGGTTTCATTATGAAAAGTCTATACTCATGAGTTAATTTTCCCAAAATTTCCCTCTTCACCTCATTAGTTCCTTCATGGATAATTTGGAGGATGCCCGACATTTCTTTTGCGGTCTCACAGTGATAAACTTACATAAACTCATCAAGACCGAGAACGACAATGATGACAACTTTCTACTTCAAACTCTGCTTCACATTTCTTTATCATCTTTTGTTCAATCCTTTTTAAATTTGTTTTCTACAACACCATTAACTTTGTGTGTAGGAACAAACTGACTATAATGAACCAACCTTATGCCTATATTTAGTACCAGTAATTCCCAAACTCTTGGAGATAATGTTATGGTTGCATATTGACATAAGTGGCAAGGGCAGAAAAGTAAATTCCACCCTTCTATTTTAAAAACCAATTGTAGTGAAAACCTTAATTATTCTCATTCTTCTCTTTACTTCCCTAAATCAAATTGTGAGAGAGTAGATAAAACAAAAAAGGGGGAGGGGAAAACGCGATTGATATGCGAGTGCTTTTGGATTTTGAGTGATGTCAAAACTAGGATAGTGTAGAATTATGTATATTGGACGGTATCCTCCCATTCTAGATGAGCATCTTAGTATTAGGAAGCATTCAAATGAGTTGGAAAAGGAACTTACATCATAAATGCATTGAAAAAATGTTTTTGGGTGGTCAAGTCATTTCAGGTCGACACATGCGTAAGTAGGCCGACCTATACAAGTTTCAGATTCAATATAGGTCAACACATAGAACCTCAGGTCGGCCCCCATGGATCAATATTAAAGCCTGTAGCCACTGTCCATAGGTCGTCTCACATAGATCGACACATTGGCGACACGAGACCTTCACAAGCTAACCTGAAACCTTCAAGGACGGCTTGAGTACCTTGATAGGCCTACCTATTGCTTTAATAGGCTGACACATGATATCCCATCTCAAAATTTTCATTTTTGCTCCATCAAATTGCATTCCTTTTGCTCATTATTCCCCGTACTAATATATACTCATACATGCACCTTTTTCTAGTAAGGTACAAGTCTAAAACCTAAACGAAACCAGAATTACAAAGTTTTCCCATCATCTTTAACCTTTCTTCTATGCATACACACAATCAAACTACACATAATCATTTTTTGATTGGGTGACCATCTAGAATAGGGTTGATAACATCCAATTAGGTTGGTGTAACTGAGAATATTCGGTTGGGATCTTTGTGTGTTTAAAATAAGAAAACCAATATGGGGTTTTCCTTCAAGATCATTGGAATTTGAAGGTTTTGGATAAGATCACGCTAACACAGATTCAACTGAGTGAAGGCCTTGGGACAAGGTGGTTTCCTTGCAAGGGAGTAGCGTGAGACGGTGAATCGTGTTCGGGAATCTTGGGTTCAACAAGTGAGTGCTAGGGATTAATCCAACCGAGCGAAAACCTTGAAGACGAGGAGGTATTGCAAGCAAGTAGAAAGAACAGGTGGATTATAGAAGCATTATTGGTAACTTGATCAAACTTTGATCAAGGGTTTGGAGGTGGTAGAATCAACAACAAACCATAGGGTTTGTGGGGTTAGAGTTCTTCATCTATTGCATAAACATTTTTGCAAAGATAAGGTTAATTGCAAGTATCTTAATTCGATTTCAGATTGAGGGCAGACGTACCCATAGCGAGACCGATTGGAGAGCTGCCTAAACAAATCTTTGTATCTCTCTCCATCTCTTTATCTCTTTAATTGTTGATATTGCAAATGATCTAGTTCGTTGTTGTTTCGATTAATTCGAATGGAAATTGTTTTCAACTATCTTTTAAAAGTGTTGTTGTTGATATAATCATAATAACTTTGATTGTTATTGGCTTTTAACATCAACAAAACAAATTGAATTTCCAAACTTTATTGATCGCACACAAAGTGTTCGATAAATTGCTTTTGAGTATTTTTATTGATTTGTGTTCATTTGAAATAAGCTTTATGTATAGCTTTGAATTTGATTGATTCATGAATTAATAGTTGTTGAATAATTTGTGTTCATTATCATCCTAATTGGTTTACGTTACGCATATCCGAGCTTTTCAATAGTAGGTTCGGTTAGACAATTTGATTCGGGTTGTTTCCATTGTGCTATAAAACTTTTGAAAAACTATTTTTGCCAAAAGTTCTGTTTTTAAATTTTTTATATATTCACCCCCTCTAGATCGAATCCTATCGTCTAACAAGTGGTATTAAGAGCTCCGGTTAATTCCGTGCTTATGATTTAATTTTTAGAAGAATGGCTACCGAACCTAAGGGAGAGTACAATAGAGCACCAATTTTCATCATAAAAAATTATGGCTATTGGAAAGCTCTTATGCGTATTCACGTCAACTCCGTTGACAAAGGTATATGGGACGTTATTCAGAATGGTCCAAATGAAATAACCATGACCAATCAAAGTGTTACCGTACCTAAAGTGGAAGCACAATGGGGTGCTAATGATTGGAAATTTTGGTCACATGATTGGAAAGCAAAAAATATTCTCACATCCGCTTTGGGTGTTGATGAGTTTTATTGTGTTTCGCATTGTGAGACCGCCAAGGCTGTGTGGGACGCATTAGAGATTGCCCATGAGGCTACTAATGATGTCAAACAAGCTAGGATTAACACATTAAATCAAGAGTTTGAGTTTTTCCATATTGGGCATGGTGAAACCATTGTGGATATGCGAAAACGGTTCACACACCTTATCAATCAATTAAATGCGCTAGGTAATCCTGTTTCCAATGAACTTGCTACTAATAAAGTGTTAAGGTGTTTAAGTAGGGAATGAAAACCAAAGGTCACTGCTATCAAAGAGGCAAATGATCTTAATTCGCTTAATCTCACGACTTTGTTTGGTAAGTTGGAAGAGCATGAGCAATAGCTCACTTGCTTAGCAAAATACGAAAAAGAATGTGAAAAGAGAATGAAGAATGAAAAAGGGAAAGACAAAGAAGAAGGAAAAAAGTCCATAGATCTAAATACGTTTAGCTCAAGGTCTTCACATTGTGAGCTTAGTGATAGTGAAAGCGATGATGACAAGAATTCTTATGAGGAAGATATGGGGTTGTTCGTAAAGAGATATCAAAGGTATATAAGGAATAATGATGTTAAACATTCTGACAAGAACATAAACAAGTTTAGAAGGTTGACAAATTCCTCAAAGGATGATGAAAATAGAAAGAGTAAGCTTAAAAGATCTTGCTATCATTATGGTGAAGTCGGTCACTATAGACCAGAATGCCCTATGAGACAGAAAGATAAAGAAAAGAGCCATCACAAGACTTATAGCAAGTCTAGGAGAGCTTATGCCACTTGGGAGAGTGCGAGTGATTCCTCTAGTGATGAAATCACAACTACAAGTGCAGAATCAGCTCGAACTTGTCTCGTGGAAAATAGAAAGAAAAAGAAAAATGTAAGTCTTTCTAAGCTTAAATCTATTAATGATTTATCCTATTTTCAATTACAAAAGGCCTTTGAAGATCTTCTTAGAGAAGCCTTAAGAGTTTTCAACAAGTTAGCATCACATGAAAAAATCATTTTAAATTTAGAAGCTAAAGTGTTAGAATCCGAAAGAAAGTTCAAAGCTATTAAGAAATCTATTATAGATATTCAAAGTGATAAGAGTGAGGATATAAAACCTCATAGGTTTGGTTGTGAACATTGTCATAGTAGACAAGAGGAAGTAAAATCTCTTCAAGTCAAATTGGATGATGCCTTGCAACCTAAAATTGTGTTTGTTATTGATCCTTCTAAGGTTGAAAAGCCTTTGAATCATTATAAAAAGAAGTATAGATATATTTATAAGGACTCAAATAGCAAGGACATCTCTCATAAAAACCTATCTTGTTATTATTGTTGCAAAAAGGGTCATACCATTGAAAGATGCAAATTTAGGAAACTCTTTGTTCCTAAAGGAGTTGTTCAATGGTTTCCTAAGTGCAAATTTGATCTCACTCACTCTCAAAAACCCAATGAAAATTGGGTACCTATTTCCTTTGTTTAAATTTTCAGGTTGAATGTCTTGACTCCACCGAAAAGATGTGGTATCTTGATAGTGGATGTTCAAGGCACGTGACGAGTGACATATCCCTTTTCATTGACTTCATTCCAAAGAGAAAGGGGTTCGTCACATATGGAGATAATAACAAAGGTGCCATTCTTGGAAAAGGTGGTGTAGGTAATCCTTCTTCTACTACTATCTCTGGTGTAATGCTAGTTGATGGCCTTAAATATAATCTTCTAAGCATAAGCCAACTTTGTGACAAGGGTTTTAAAGTTACCTTTACAAAAACTTGTTGCTTGTTTGTGCATGATGAAAATAAGGAATGTTTTCTTGAAGGCTTGAGGGTTAATAATACTTATACGCTAAACTTGAATGAGGTATCCTTGGTTGGAACTAAGTGTCTAGCCACCATGAGTGAAAACTCTTGGTTATGGCATAGACTCCTAGCTCATCTTAACTTTGACCTATTGAACAAAGTATCCTCAAAAGATTTAGTAATTGGTCTACCTAAATTATAGCTCACCAAAGACCATCTATGTGAAGCTTGTTTAATGGGGAAGCAAAAGAGAATCTCTTTTAAATCGAAAAATCTTGTTTCTACCTCGAGACCTATTGAGCTTCTCCATATGGACCTTTTTGGTCCCTCAAGGATCAAAAGCATAGGTGGAAATTATTACGGCTTTGTTATTGTAGATGATTACTCAAGATTTTGTTGGGTATTATTTTTGTCTTGTAAAGATGAGACATACCCAACTTTTAAACAATTTGCTAGATTATTCCAAAATAAAATGAATTTAAAAATCATTTCCATTCAAAGTGATCCTGGAGGAGAATTTCAAAACCACCTCTTTGAAAAATTCTGTACCAAACATGGCATTGAGCATAACTTTTCTGCTTTTAGAACTCCACAATAAAATGGCGTCGTGGAACGTAAAAATAGAATTCTTGAGGAGTTAGCGAGGACTATGCTTAATAAAGGTAATTTTCCTAAGTATTTCTGGGTGGATGCCATTAACAAAGCTTGTTATGTCATGAATAGGGTACTCATACGTCCTATTTTAGATAAGACCCCCTGTGAACTACTTAGAGGTAGAAAACCAAATGTTTCTCACCTACATGTCTTCAGATGTAAATGTTATATTTTGAATAATGATAGGGATGATATTGGTAAATTCGATGCAAAAGTAGATGACGGTATCTTCCTCAGATACTCTCAATCTAGTAAGGCATATAAGGTTTATAATAAGAGATTACTTATAATTAAGGAGTTCGTACATGTTACTTTTGATGAGTCCTACCCAAAACATGTTGGGAAATGTGTTGTTTTTCATGATGTAGGTGTATCTTCTCAAGAAATTCTCAATGGAACCGAACAAGGGATTGATTAACCTAAAGCGGTAGACAATGAGAAGAAAGAAGATGACGATCATGAAGAGGAGAAGGAAGAAAGTCCATCTGCAGTGGAAGATCTACCTTTGACTTGGAAGATGAAGCTAGTGGGATTATACCTGAGTGAATCGCACACTCAAAGATACAACAAAGTCGCCACCGATCTTCATTTAGTCCCAAAGGACAGGGAAAATATCGATAAAACCCAAGGGGAAGAGAAACGAGTAAGGAGTCGGTTATGCGAGAGGAAGGTACTAGCACCTCACGCATCCGTCGTACTCAACGGGAACCATTCTGCTTGCTTCTAGGCTTGGATGGGTTATCTATCTAAAGGCTACTAGCTAAAGAGGGAAGTGAAAAAGAAAAAGAAAGTGCTCGCGGAGGATTGGGGCCCTCGTGCCTACGTATCCTCATAGTGCAATGAGGAATTTAGAGCTCCGTAGTTCCTGGATCTAGTAAAGAGGAAGAAGAATGGAAGAAGGTAGAAGGTAGCTCGCCAAGATCTCGCAATCTTGTGCCTACGTTTCCTCATAGTGTAATGAGGAAGTCAAAGCTCCGTAGTTCGAGGAACCAAGACGGAGAAAGAAAGGGAAATAGTGTCAAAACCAAGAGAGAAAAGCAAAGGAATGGTGTCAAAACCAGGAAAGAAAGGCAAAGGGATGGTGTCGAAACCAAGAGAATAAAGGAGCAAAGGAATTGATTCAAGATAAAGTAAGACCCAATGAAGATTCGGTATATTAAATGACAGGCATTAATTAACCGAAGAAATAAAAGATTATGACTCTGTCGGGGGGAAAAGGGTTGGTGTTAACAGACGGAATGTGATGAACCAAAAGGAGAGTATTAAACCAGGAGAAGGTGTTTGACTCTCCGGGGACTCGGTGTGTTAACTGATAAACAATGGTTAACCGAAAAGAAAGGAATTGGTCTCTAACCGACGGGCGGTGATTGACCAGAAGAATGACTATTAACCAAAAGGTGATTAACTCAACAAGGAAACAAGAAATTGGTTTTAACAGATGGATTGTGATCAACCAAAAGGACAGGTGTAGAACCAAGCGAAGGTTATAAACCAAGAGAACGGGTGTGGAACCAAGCGAAGGTCCCCAAAGGACGGGTGTGGAACTAAGCGAAGGTTGTGACCCAAAGGACGGGTGTGGAACCAAGTGAAGGTTATGACCCAAAGGACGGGTGTGGAACCAAGTGAAGGTTGTGACCCAAGAGAACAGGTGTGGAACCAAGCGAAGGTTGTGACCTAAGAGAACAAGTGTGGAACCAAGCGAAGGTTGTGACCCAAAGGACGGGTGTGGAACCAAGCGAAGGTTGTGACCCAATAGAACGGGTGTGGAACCAAGCAAAGATTGTGACCCAAAGGACGGGTGTGGAACCAAGCGAAGGTTGTGACCCAAGAGAACGGGTGTGGAACCAAGCGAAGGTTGTGACCTAAAGGACGGGTGTGGAACCAAGTGAAGGTTGTGACCCAAGAGAACAGGTGTGAAACCAAGCAAAGGTTGTGACCCAAAGGACGAATGTGGAACCAAGCGAAGGTTGTGACCCAAGAGAACGGGTGTGGAACCAAGCGAAGGTTGTGACCCAAGAGAACGGGTGTGGAACCAAGCGAAGGTTGTGACCCAAAGGAGTTTGGTACACTGATTAAACAAGAAGTACTTAACCGAAGAAAGGGTATTTGAACCAAAGAAGGTTACTAACCCAAAGGTGCGAGTATTTGAACCAAAAGAAGGTTACTAACTCACAAGGGTATTGTTTTTAACAGACAGACTGTGATCAACCAAAAAGAATGAGTGATTAACCAAGAGACAGTGATTAACCCAAGAGGAACTCAGTATGTTAACAGACAAACTGTGGTTAACTGAGAAAAAGGAGCAATTGGTGTTTTAACTGACAGGCATTGGTTAACCAATGAAAAGAGGAGAAGGAACTGAGAAAAGGTTGCGAACTCCGCTAGGGATTCAGTATTTAACAGGCAGACTATGATTAACCGAAGAAAAAGGATTACAACTTTGCCGGGGAAGAAGAAAATTGGTAATTAACAGACGGCCTGTGATTAACCAAAGAATGGGTGATTAACCAAGAGAAGGTAATTAACCCAAGGAAAACAAGCATCTTGAACCAAGGAAATGGTGATTGATCAAAGGAAAGATTGAAAAGGTACGAGAATGATCAAGGATCAAACTCAAGAGACACTACAGTTTGGGAATAGAGGTGACTTATTTTAGGTGTAAGGACCAGACGCCCTTTCCCAGAAAATAGTCAGAATGAGGGTAGGACAAACTCCATCCTCATTCCTTCTCTAGTACCCAAATTGTAATGCAGAAATTGAAACTGACAGAGAGATAGCACAATTTGTACAGTGCTCCAATGCATTGTGCCAACCTCCAGCTCTGCAGGGGACCAAGAAAGAGAAACTCTATAGGAAGCCTAAAGAGAAAGGCAAAAGGAGAATTAACCAACCGAAACAAAGTTTTGATCGATCAACAAAAGGGAAAGGATATGCCAACAACTTTTCAAACGAGTCAAAAAATCATTGAAGCAAAAGTGTGAAGTAATGATTATACAGAATTAAATTTATTCAATAAAGAACAAACTTAATGCAATCAAGAATGAATTCGCCAAGCATTAACAAATATCAATTAGCATGCATCATTAATCATGTTAATACATAAACACGAGTATGCAAAAAGCAACATGATTACATAACTTCAAGAATGCAAACAATTTCATAATCGATAAATCGTGCATTAAAGTTTCGCATACATACTTCAACCAGAGACTAAACATCTCCAAAAACATCCACAAATATCAAGTATGTCAAGCCATGGAAGTTAAATGTGGAAAGAAAGCCAAACAAGCAAGAAAAAGCACAAAAAAATAGCTTCAGCAACAATGTTAATCAATTAACCAGTTTTTCCCTGCAAATGGTTAATCGATTAATAGTTATTTAACAGATGAAAATGGCGATGTAATAAGGTGTTAATCGATTAACCAATTTTGCCTTGCAAATGGTTAATCGATTAACACTGCACCAGAAGCAGAAAAACAGATTTTCAAAAGCACTTCCAGCAACAGATTTTCATGTAATTGCAATGGATCAAAGCATGGAATAAGGTGCATAAAACATGTTAATTCATATCAAATAAAAGCTAAAAGAATTGATCATGCCAAATCAAGAGTTCAAGCAACAAAAACCTCAATTAAGCTACCTCGTGAAAAATGAAAAAACGATCGGAAATGTAAAATCGAGCAAGAATTGCCAACCTACAAGGCGGAGGTTTACCTTGGTAGTTGTTGCAAGTAAAATGTGGTGAGAATAAGCAAATAAAACTAGATAATTCCAAGCTTGAGATAAATCGTAGCGAAACCGACAAAAATGCGATAAATGCTCCGAATATGAATTTGCACCAAAACACTTGAAATGATTACTTGAATTGAAGTTGAAGCTACTGTACATCTAGAAATCCAAGTAGAAATGTAGTGGAATGAAGGTTTAGCTCAAGAGAATAACAAATTCAAGGTGAAGATTGTTACACTCTAATGGTGGAAATTGAGCTTTTGTGTGTGGTTTGGTGAAGAAGATGAAGATGAATTGCTGAAAATTCAGAGAGAATTGAGAGAGAAGAATGAAAGTGAGAGAGAATTGAAAGTGAAAAGAGTGAGAAATGGTTAAGGTCCTTTGCAACAAAGTGAAGGTTTCTTTATATAGAGTGGAGGTTTGGAGTGGGATAGGTTCAGAACTTGGTTCGGAGCTAGCTAAGGGTGGTTTGGCATTTGGTTTGGAGTTAGTTACATCCAACTCACTGAGTTGGAAGTTGACTCAGTTAGTTATTTGTTAACTCGGTGGGAACATCCCAATGCAAGTCCAAAATCCAATGGTTCACATGTTTGGAGACCAAGGTGCATGGTGGTCTTGATTGAAAATGATGTATTGTAGCAAATGCAAGTGGATTCTTGAAGTGTCTTGAAGTGTCTAGAATATTCCACATGATACTAGAACCAAATAGACCAAAAGAGTGAAGGTGAAGCTGCTGCATCACTATAAAATGCCGAAATTCTGCAGAACTTGCAGGTGTATCAATTAACAGCTGCTCAGAAACTGAAAACAGTGTTATAAAAGGGTGTTAATAGATTAACCAGTTTTGCCTTGCAAATGGTTAATCGATTAACACTGGCAAAATTTGTCCAGTTTGGCTTGAAACAATGTGCTATAGCAGTGGCTCTGAACTTCGACTCTTTACTTTGATAAATAGACATGAAAACCCTTGTAGTTTGCTTGTATTGATGATGTGATGACTTTGTGAGGATATGATTAATCAGGCTTTGAAACCTTCTGAAATTCTGAATATTCCTACAACAAAACCACATAGAAAAATGATAATGCGTATGCCGGCAATGCGAATGCACGTGCTCATGCAAAAGGCAAAGAGATGAGATCAAATTTTGGATTACGACAAAAGACATCAAAGGATCTCCCTATAGACAACATATTGGAGACATCACAAAGGGCGTAAGAACGCGATCCAAGATAAGTAATTTCTGTTATCACTTTGCGTTTGTTTCTCAAGTAGAACCTAAAAATGCTAAAGATGCATTACTTGATGAGCATTGGCTTATGCCCATGCAAGATGAACTAAATCAATTTAAAAGAAACGACGTTTGAGATCTTCTCCCTCATCCTAAAGATCATAAAGTAATTGGCACCTAATGGGTTTTTAGGAACAAGCTTGATGAAAACGGGGTGATAAATTGCAATAAAGCCAGACTAGTGGCGCAAGGCTATAACCAATAGGAGGGCTTCGATTATGAGGAGACTTATGCTCCGGTGGCTCACCTTAAGGCTATACATCTTATACTACCCTATGCTTGCGCTAAAAATTTCAAGTTATTTCAAATGGACGTGAAAAGTGTGTTTCTAAATGGTTTTATAAATGAAGAAGTGTATGTAGCTCAACCCCCTGGTTTTGAAAGTCACGAGTATCCAAATTATGTGTACAAGCTCAAAAGAGCTTTGTATGGTCTCAAACAAGCCCCTACTACATTCTCGCACTAAGCATATTGAGATTCATCATTATTTCCTACGTGACCATGTTGAAAAAGGCGATGTCGTATTTGAGCATGTTGATAGCAAACATCAACTTGCCGATATTTTCACAAAACCACTTGCGACCAGACCATTTTTCAACATCCGAAGGAATTGGGGAAACTCTATATCTCTAATCTTGTCTAGCATATGATTTGTTGCATGCACTTTATATACTTTTGCTCTAACTTTCATTCAAAGTTTCATCATATGAGAGTGCATTTTCCATCAATCTACATGAGAGGCAATATTGTTCATTTTATTTCTCTTGCTTAGTAAGTCTTTTAACTTTACTTGTTGCTAGTGTTCCAAAATGACTAATATTCTTGATGTATGAAGTAGTTTATCAATATTCACATCCAAAAATCTCTATTGATTTGTGTCAATTATATGTTTATAGTGATATTGTGTTATTCCTTCTATATGCTTGAAATATACTCTTGGCTCATTTGGCTTATTATGTATTTTTGCATGAACCATGGTTGAACATGTTATAATGTTAAATGAATTCTTGTTGTGTGTCATTGTTATGATAACATCTTTGTTTTTTGTTAGAGTGGTAATAACTTTGTGTATTGCCTTGCTAGAGCACATGCGTGTGCAGAATTTCATGAGCACCAAAAGCATATGTCACATAATTGTGTCGCTTTTGTAGCAATTCAAGAGTTTGTGATTGCATTGTATCCTTCATTCTTCAAGTTCTTGTTATGTTATTTGGCATTATGTGTGGAAATTGTGTTCTATTGTTACTTGATTTACTTGTATTTATGTTTAGGCATGCTTAGTCAATGTGTATATCATTTTATGTGAGTGTTATCGTGTTGATAGTCTTCTCTTTGCGAATTTCATATGCGTAGTATTTTGATTTGTATGTGGTTAATGATACTTCTCATAGTTTGCTTGTTCTCTTTTTGATGTTGTTAAAGGGGGATAAATTTACACAAGTTTAAGACGGATGCACATATTCATAGGGAGTCTTCATAAAGACAACAACGTCGCGAAACACATCGTCTCATGTTTTGCCATCATAAAAAAGGTGGAGTATGTGAGTGCTTTTGGATTTTTAGTGATGTTAAAACTAGGATAGTGTAGCGTTATGTATATTGGACAGTATCCTCCCATTCTATATGAGAATATTAAAATTAGGAAGCATTCAAATGAGTTGGAAAATGAGCTTACATCATAAATGCATTGAAAAACATGTTTTGGGTGGTTAAGTCATTTCACGTTGACACATGTTAAGTAGGTCGACCTATACAAGTTTCAGACTCAGTATAGGTCGACACATAGAATCTCAGATCGGCTCCCATGGATCAATATTAAAGTCTGTAGCCACTGTCCATAGGTCGCCTCACATAGGTCGATACATGGGTGACACGAGACCTTTAGAGACCAACCTGAAACCTTCATAGGTCAGCCTGAGTACCTTGATAGGCCGGCCTATTGCTTTGATAGGCCGACACATATGATATCCCATATAAAAAATTTCATTTTTTATCCATCAAATTGCATTCCTTTTGCTCATTATTTCTCATACCTATATATACTCATACATGCACCTTTTTCCAGTAAGGTACTAGTGTAAAACCTAAACGAAACCAGAATTGCAAAGTTTTCCCATCATCTTCAACCTTTCTTCTATTCATACAGACAATCAAACCACACATAATCATTTTTTGATTGGGTGACCATCTAGATTAGAGTTGATAACGTCCAATTAGGTTGGTGTAACCAAGAATATTTGGTTGGGATCTTTGTGTGTTCCAAATAAGAAAACCAAGTTGGAGTTTTCCTTCAAGATCATTGGGATTTGAAGGTTTTGGACAATATCACACTAACACGGATTTGACTGAGTGAAGGCCTTGGGAAAAGGTGGTTTCCTTGCAAGGGAGTAGGGTGAGATGGTGAATCGTGTTCAGGAATCTTGGGTTCAACAAGTGTGTGCTAGGGATTAATCCAATCGAGCAAAAACCTTGAAGATGAGGAGGTCTTACAATCATGTTGTCAATAATAGGTGGATTGTAGCAGCATTGTTGGTGACTTGATCAAGGTTTTGGAGGTGGTAGAATCAACAACAGCCATAGGGTTTGTGGGGTTAGAGTTATTCATCTCTTGTATAAACATTTTTGCAAAGATAAGGTTAATTGCAAGTATCTTAATTCAATTTCGGATTGAGGGCAGACGTACCCATAGCGAGGCCGATTGGGGAACTGCCTAAACAAATTTTTGTGTCTCTCTCTCTATCTCTTTATCTCTTTAATTGTTGTTCTTGCAAAATATCGAGTTCTTTGTTGTTTCGATTAATTCGATTAGAAATTATTTTCCAACTATATTGTAAAAGTGTTGTTGTTGATATAATCATAATCACTTTGATTGTGATTGGCTTTTAACATTAACAAAACAAATTGAATTTCCAAATATTATCGATCGCATACAATGTGTTCGATAAATTACCTTTATGTATTTTTATTGACTTGTGTTCATTGGAAATAAGCTTTACGTATAGCTTTGCATTTGATTGATTCATGAATTAATCGTTGTTGAACAATTTTTTGTTCATTATCATCCTAATTGGTTTATGTTATGCATATCTGAGCTTTTCGAAGTAGGTTCGGTTAGACAATTCGATTCGGATTGTTTCCGTTGTACCATAAAACTTTTGAAAAACTATTTTTGCCAAAAGTTCTGTTTTTTAATTTGTGATCTATTCACCCCCTCTAGATCGAAGCCTGTCATCTAACATGAGAGATAAAAAGAAGAAAGATTCATGATCCAAGCCATTTTCCTTGCATGTGGATGTTCTCGAAACCTCTTGAAGAAAAGCATCAAAACGAGCTAGACCATCGTCGTATTTCTCATCACCATTACCAAATAAGAATTTGTGAGTTTGAAGGTGAGTCCTTAGTTAAGACTTGGGGTTTAGAAACCTAGGGTTGCATGACTTTGGGTGGGTTTTTGATAATGTCTGAAGTGGTATGATTATGAACTTGCATGTGTTGATTTTTCTGTGTTTCAATTTCCCAATGTTAGTATATGTTAGGGTTGGATGGATGATGGATTGGGGTGCTGAATGTGGTGTTAGAATATTGTTTTTCATGAAAAGTAGTGGAACTTCTTGTTTAGTGACATATGGCTCGCTTAGCGAGCCCTGCTGATATGAAAAATTGTTGTGACACTGAAAATAACATATCTTTAGTTTCGTAACTCGGAATGAGACACGTTTGAATGTGTTAGAAATATAGTCCAATGATCTATCTTATGATAATTAAATATTGTGTTTGTATGACTGTTTGTGATATGTGGAGAATTCATGGTTTGATTGCATGCTGAAAGTTAAGTTTGCATTGCTCTGTTTACATGTCAATGTGATGTTATTCCTTGTATTGATTTCATGCGTTGATGTTATAATAATTCCACTATGGTATGAATTTGTTGCAGACATGATTATTACCTTTTTTAACATGTTTAGTGTATGTATGATTGCGAAATTATGGAATTTAGGGCTTGGAAACGAGTTCTGGACTACTAAATTTGCTAAAAGCCCAAAGATCTCGCTAAGCGAGCACTCATGTATTTGATGAATTGGTTTTCTGGGTTTCTTCATTTAGCGACATAAAAGCTCTCCTAGCTAGATCTCTCTTGAGTTCTCTACTCGTGGCTAAGCGAGCCTCTGAAGCTGAAAATTTAGTTTCACTGATATGAGTGTATCTTGAGTTCCATAATTCGGAATGAAGCGCAGTCAGTTGCATTGGAAAGCCAACACAAAGAGTTATGACATAGTGGGAGATTTTTGTTCTTCCCACTTATTTCCCCATTTGGCCTGGTTAACCCCACCATAGGATAATTAGATGTGTGATCAATTATACGACTATAGTGGATGAATGGGTCTGAGTTCATATACTATTCGAGATTCACTCATATAATAAGTATTTGAATGCATATGTAATTATTATGTGAAATGGTTAATGGTGAGAATGAACCATAGGTTGAATAATTACGTGTTAATCATGGTGAGGTGCCTTGTTAGTGGACGAACTTGTGAAGGAGTTGGTATACTACTCGTGTGATAGTTTGATACAACATTGGAATCTACCGTAGTGTAATTCCATCATTTCTCATGCCTCTGGAAAATATCTGAGCGCAACCTCATTTTTCCATACTTTAAAGTAAGTCCTAATAAAGTTTATGGAATCACCTGGAAAGAGCTGAAGAGACAATTCTCCAGGCACTTCACCGCCTCCCGGCGACATCTGAAGACGGAGGCGTCCCTGGAAGCCATCATTCAGGGGAAGGACGAATCTCTCCAGGACTACATAGAGAGATTCAATCGAGAAGTTGTCCAAGTGTCTACCTCGGACAGCATGAAGAGATACCTGATTGAGCGAGGACTGCGGCCTCGCAGCGATTTCGCCAAGGCGGTTGGTATCGAAAGGCCTGACACACTGGAAGAACTCCTCCACAAGGCCCATGCCTACATCCAATACGAGGATAAGGAGGCCGTCAATAGTGCCCAGGACTCGTGGAACCAGGAGAGTGTTAAAAGCTCTAGGCACAAAGACTCCGTCGCTCCGGGGAGAAAAAAAGAGAAGATCGGCCCCGAGACTCCTGAGAGCACAGGGGGCCAACAGGCCGTTTCACCAAGTACACACTACTCATAGCTCCCCGCGAGTGCATTCTGGTCAAGTGCATCAACTCAAAGTTCTAAAGAGGTGGTGTCCGCTTCCCGAAGCCGACACCCCCCAAGCCCAACGTCGACAAGTTCGAGTACTTCTGGTTCCACAGGAGCCATGGACACGTCACGAAAGATTGCATCCATCTCAAGCATTCTATCGAAATCCTAATCAAGGATGGGCACCTGAAGCAATATACTAGGAGGAACGAAGCTCCTCGACAGGAAGCCCACGAGGTGAAGAAGGTCGAGGAGGTAATGCCACCCTCTGACGACACTGGGATGCAAGTCGCTCTGTGCGTCTCCCGACCGGAGGACTTCTACCTCCCCTACGAGGCCGACACGCTCGTGTCTGCTCGTAGCCCATGGGACAGCTTACCCGCCGCCATTGTCATATCCGGCGGAGGGTTCAACAAGCTTTCTGTAGGGTCGATGAAACAGAAGTTTGATGAGCTGATCGAAGCAAGATCAGCGTAGAACGCCTTCTTCAAAAAAGTCCAGGGGAGATCAAACCCCATCACCTTCTATCTCGAGGAGCTACTGGGTGGCGCCCTCAATTCCAGCATCCCTCTCCTGATAAGATCCCAGATGGAAAACTTTGACGTACGCCGCATCCTCGTCGACCAGGGTAGCTAGGTCGACATAATGTATGCTCACCTGTTCACCACCCTTCAGCTCGATGAGACACATCTGCCCCCGTACGTCGGCTCTGACTTGCAAAGCTTCAAAGACACCACCACAAGGCCATGGGGCTACGTTGAGCTACTCGTCACCTTCGGGAATGAGGAGACTTCCAGGAAGGTCAAGGTTCATTTCTTGGTGATAGAGTGCCCTTCTCTAAACCAGTGTATTCTAGGAAGGTCAACCCTGGCCGAGCTAACGACACTACCATCCACAGTCCACCTGAATATGAAGTACTACACGGCCAGGGGTCACGTCGTCACCCACCACGAGGAGATTGAAGCTGCCAAAAGATGCTTTGAGGCAGCCACCAAGGGGCTGAACTTGATCAACATCAAGCCCAAGACTGCCGGTAAGCCATCCCACGCCGAGGAGCAGAATCCATTGCCGCTTGTCAACTCGGTCGACCTCAACAGCCGCTTCCCCAGTAAGTAGGAGCAGAATGAAGCAGCGACTGACGCACCTCCAGCGAATGGGGGCGACAGGCAGTGCCTCCATCCCGTGCGCCCCATTCTAAATGGCGACTTTGAGCTCATCACTCTTGATGATGACCCCGACAGAAGCGTGAAGATCGGCACAAGACTCCCAAAATTGGCGAGGAAGCAGCTGAAAGCCTGCCTCAGGGAGAATGCTGACCTGTTCACGTGGAGCACTACAGAGATGCCCGGGCTCGACCCCAGCGTGGCCTGCCACCAGCTCACCATAGATCCGGCCGCTAGGGCCATAATACAACGTAGGCGTAGGCAGTCTCCCGAGAAAGCGGAGGCTACTGAAAAAGCTGTAAAAGACCTCTTAGAGGAAAATTTTATTTCAGAAGCCCAGTACACAACTTGGCTGTCCAACGTTGTATTAGCTAAAAAATCTAATGGAAAATGGAGAATGTGTGTTGACTATACCGATCTCAATAGGGCATGCCCCAAAGATGCATATCCATTGCCTAACATTGACAAACGGGTCGACAATTCTGCAGGTTGTAAGTTACTGTCGTTCATGGACGCGTACTCGAGATACAACCAAATCCCCATGGCGAAGGCCGACAAGCAATACACGGCTTTCATGACCGAGTCGGCCAATTATTACTACAACGTAATGCCCTTCGGTCTGAAAAACGCCCGCGCGACCTACTAGCGAATGATGAACAAAGTCTTCCAGGGAAAAATTAAAGACATGCTCGAGGTTTACATGGACGACTTGATCGAGAAATCACGGGAAGAAATCGACCACACTGCTCATCACAAAAGAGTCTTCGACACGACGAGGAATGTAGAATGAGATTCAACCCGGAGAAGTGCACCTTCAGCGTTCGAGCAGGCAAATTCCCCGGCTTCTATATGACGGAGCGGGGAATCGAGGCAAACCCCGACAAGTGTAGGGCATTCTATGAGTTCCCAATGTTGAACTCTAAGAAATTGATCCAATCCCAAAACAGGATGTTTTCCTCACTGTCCCGCTTCATGGCCAAGTCTTCCCAACACGCACTCCCGTTTTCGAGATTTTACGCAAGGAGGCCACGTTCGAGTGGATCGAGGAGTGCGAGCAAGCCCTCCACCTCAAACAAGTCCTCTCGCAACCCCCTGTCTTTTCACGACCGGAAAGCAGGGAGACTTTATACTTGTACCTCGCCATTGCAAATGAGGCCGTCAGCGCAACTCTCATTCGCGAAACCCTCGAGGGACAAAAACTAATTTACTTCACTAGCAAAGCCCTTCAGGGGCCCAGGCTCATGTAGCAGTTGTCGCAATGCGAAAAACAACCGGCGGAAAAACAAAGCCGCCACGGAATGTTATTTATCCCGACGGGGGAAAGGAAACAATCGAAGAAACCTCAAAAAGGGAAAGAACATGGTCTCGCAACCAAATTCCGAGTTCGGGAGTCGATTATGCGAGAGGAAGGTGTTAACACCTCTCACATCCGTTGTACTCAACGGGATCCACTCTTGTTGTTCTAATTAAAGGGTGTGTTTGTCTAAAGCCTACTTGCTAACGAAAACGAAAAGGAGAATAACAAAGGGAAACTCTATAGGACTTCGCCGTCCTATGCCTACGTATTTCATTGTGTAATGGGAAAGTTAGAGTCAACGTAGTTCGTAGGACTACGGGTAAAAGGGGGGAAGGGTGCTCGCCAAGATTTTGCCGTCTTGTGCCTACGTATCCTCATTAGGACGAGAATGAAGAAATCAGAGCGTTCGTAGTTTGGCCTACGGTTGATTGGTCTCGATCGCACGGGGGCGAGAGAAACAGGGAGTTAGTTGTTAGTGAGCTTGCCAAGGAAAGGGATCTTTGTGCCTACATATCCTCATTAGGGAATGAGGAATTGGAGAATCCATAGTTCACGGGACCACGGGTTGCTTAAGTGTCTTTTATGAGCAATGCTAAGTTCACATTCCAGCAGTTAGGGTCGATGCTTGTTTGCGGTAGAACGAAAATAACATGCCCTTTTTGAAAATGTTTGACGAAACATCCCGAGGGATAAAATGATTTGCAGTTTGTTTAAGAGTTTTAACAAAAGTGAATTGACTTTGTTGGAGATGCGTATAGCACTAAAGTCTATGACATGGGATCAAATACTTCGCAAGATTGACCCAAAACGGGACGTATGCAAAGCACTCTAGACAAGGTAAGGAGAGACTCCCGCTTATCACTTCCTATGTACTTAAGGATCATGACGCGCAATACACATCATATTTATTAAGTATTTTGAATGTATTTTGAGAAAGAGGAGAATGACGCACGAAAGGTCTAAGGTAAACTGAATCCTAGATGTTATCATGCCGAATGGTCCTAAAGTTAGGATTGGGAGATGATTTTATCCTAATGTGATCATGCTTGGATTAAGAGCCTAATGTCTATCCTACTTCAAAATTAATAAAAAATTAAGTTTAAACTAGGATTGGGAGCATGTGAACAGAGCACAAGTAAACACAAGACAACTCAATCACAAAGAGAAATCACAGAACTAGGCTCAAGTATAAGCAAGACTCAAGCACAAGGAGAACTTCATGTCAAAGTAGCAAGCACAAGGCATGCATCAAGAAAATATTCATAAGTATCCTCAAGAATTAATCAGTAACAAAGGCATCAAGAAATAACCACAATGTGTATCAAGGATCAAAATCAACAATTAATCAAGAATTAATCGAGACATGCATCAAGATCATGGCAAAAAAAAAAAAACAAAAAGGAAATTCACAAGGTTCCCTAAGGAAACATTTACAAGTATCACCAAAATTTTATCAAAACCTAATCAAAGTCTAAACAAAACTAAGATAAAAAATTAATCGCAATCAAGATCAAAAATTAATATCGAAACTAAGTTTAAAATTTAATTTAAAATTAGTATCAAATTTTAACCAAAACTAACATCAAAGTCAAGAACAAAATTCAATCAGAATTAAGATTAAAAGCTAATCAACAATTAATCAAAACTAAAATTAAGAATTAATCAACAATTCACTAATGCTAAAATTAAAATTAAAAGTCAATTCAAAAATAACTCCTAATAATATCTAATTAAATCAAGATTAACTTAAATTCAAATCTAATTCTAATTAAAAATAGAAAATCCAATTAAAATTAAAAAAACTTAAACAAAAGGGTGCAGTAGTGATTCATGGGTGAGGAAAGAAGTCAAGTGCATGAGCTTAAGACGTTAGGCCCAATGAGTTTTATATCTACATCCAGGGGGTGCAACAAGTAAAATAGGTGTAGCAAAGAAAAAACATGGGGGTGAGGCCCAGCCAATGCAACCCGGTTCGGTCCATAATACTAAGTCTTATCCTAATGGAAAAATCATCAAAGAGATAAACTCAGTCGTGCCACTTTCACCTCAACGTTCTTCCTCTCTTCCTCACCAGTTTCTTCGTCGCGACGTCACCCTCTCTCTGTCTCACTCTCGCTCATTCCTAACAACTCTCCTCTTCAATTTAAACTCACTCCCTCGAATCTCACTCCTCTCTATTCCTATCCTATCTCCCTTCTGATCTCACCGTCATCACAAAAATCTTTCGCCGCGTCGCCGTCAACCCTCGCCGCGACAAACTCCTCAACACCACTGACCTCGGCTTCGTCTCTCTCTACTTTCTCTAACCGCAACACAGAGCACAACACATCACCCAGAGAATATACGCAACAAGAACGCAAAAGAAATTCACTAAAATGCAATAACAAATTCAGAATGCGTAAGAACAACAAATTTAAGATCAACAACAATAACATGAATGAGGCAGTAGCAGAAAGAAGCTGACGCGGAGTAAAGTAAGGAAGTATTCAGAGCAAGTAACATACCTGAACGCGGTTTGCGTGACGACAACGACGAATGCGTAACGTTTCAGGTATGAAAAAAATTGACCTGCTCTTCTCCTTGTTGCGATTCTGAGATCTTCTTCTACACTTTTCTTCTTCAATTCTTGCTTCACTTCCTTTTCTCTCTGTGTTGCGTCGATTCTGCGTGTGAATTGTGAATGCTTGAATCGTGCTTGAGGTTGTGATTTGTAGCAGGTTGATGTAGTATGCGTGATGAAATTTTGAATTGCAAGTTGATGAATTCAAGAGTGAATAGAGAGTGAAGATTGATGAAGAATTCAGATGAAAATGATTGAAGGCTTTATATAGGAGAGGTTGGAAAGATCGAGAAAAAGAGTTTGTTAGGAGTGAAGAAAAAATTCTGTTGTGAAGTTTTTTGGAGGTTGTAACTGAAATCTGTTATGGCCTTTTGCAAGTGATGTAATTTTGTTACTATTTATGGTGAATTCCGTTAAGTTTGCTTTGCACTCCTTGTAATTTTTTCTGTTATCAATGGCACCTGCGCTTTTGTATTTTCTATTGTAATTCTTTTTTTAAAATTGAAATGGATTTTGTTATGGACTGGACAAGCACTTGGCCTACAGTAGGGCAAGGTCCAACCCAGTCCAGCTTTTGGAAAGGCCCAATAACGAGATTTAGACAATATAGCCGTTTGGCACGATCTAGCCGTTGGGCACAATCTAGCCGTTGGGCACGATATAGCCGTTGGACATATTCTAGCTATTGGGCACGATCTAGCCGTTGGGCACAATCTAGCCGTTGGGCACGATATAGCCGTTGGGCACAATCTAGCCGTTGGGCACGATCTAGCCATTGGGCACGATCTAGCCGTTGGGCACGTCCTCCTCACGCGCTTGACAGTTCATGTGACCAACTGCCTCTTCGGAGTTCACAGGGACAGTTAGACCAGGTCCTAAGGTCACGCGCTAGACCTTCTACTTGGCAGTCTCCCATTGGTCGACCAGATATTTCGACCACATGGGAGACCTTGGCCCCGCGCTGGGCATTTTTTTATAAATACCCTCTCACTTGAGAGGTTCAGGTATCGAAAGATCACTATTCAATATTCTAACTCATACCTAAACGCTTTGTACTTGCTTTCTCTCTAGCCCAAACTTACTTTGGAATCGGAGTACCTTGCAGGTACACCCCCTCCTCTCCTACAACCATCATCTATGTCCTACACGGAAGGCCACAAAGATCCATTCTGATCGCTCAGATCAGTGGCGCCGTCTGTGGGAAACATCGTTTCCCCGTCTTTTTGAACCAAGATCCCTCATCTGTTCACCCAAAAGACCAAAGCTTTCTCTCCAAAATTCCTTTGATCATCATGGCCTCCAACAGAAACAATGATGCCCATCAAGATCCTGTTGTCACCGTTATGCTTGATAACGTCGACCACCACAACCTCGGAGCTGCGGTCCAGGAGACCGACCACCGTGACGGAAAGACTGCATCCGCTTCCTCCGACGACGTGAAACCACGCGTGCAGACTTCCGGTCACGTCTTTGAGCCCATACATGTCCCTCAAGATGCTGACCCCAGCACTTCTGCCCTCATTGGCTCTCAACAGGTCCAACTATCTGATCTTACAACAGGGCGAGAAGATCCACCTGCTGGAACATGCCCTCCAGGAGTGCCTTCCTTCGCAAAGGCCCCGCAGTCCATCTCCACGTCCTCAATCTCCCCCTCAGAAACGTCGGCGAGACAGATCCAGAAGCATTTCCCCCTTCAGGGGACGATCAAAGTCGGAAGAACCTGAGCAAGAAGTCACTAGGAGACGACACCGTACTCCCCCGCGAAGATCCAGACATTCTCCTGCCCCAAAGAGGCCCAAGCTTATATACAATACGAGGAGAAAGAAGTCGCCTACAAGGCTGGGAGTTAAGGGGCCTTCTGACACCTCTCCCTTTCGACTAGCATAATCCCGGTGGAGAGCAGGAAGCCCTCCAGGCGAACAGAAGCTCCTCTCGACGAGGAGCTGAACGACGAAGCTTTAAGAGAGGAACTCGACCTGGTCGAAGAAATCCGATCATGGCAGCTCTCCGTGAAGCTCCACTAAAACAAAAAATAACTCTGCACCACGACGCCAAAGTCATAAAGCGCGACTTCCAAGTGGGAAGCCTGGTCCTACACAGAAATAAAAAAGATTCATGCCAGGGTAAGCTGGCCGCAAACTGGGAAGGACCGTATAGGGTCAAATCAAAAATAGGCACCTGTGCCTACTACCTCGAACAAATGGACGGAGAACCGTTTGCTCGACCAAGGAATGCTGAAAAGCTCAAATAATATTACAGTTAGGACCAACAACCAGATGGACTATCTGCCGACAAACTTCCCCTACAACGAAGAAGTTGCTCGGCCACAGAAGTGTGCCCTGGTGCAAGCATAATCCTAAACTTATTCAACGAAGGTCAGTTTCTGCTCATGGAACGAGCAGACTCTGTGCCCGACAGGGATACCTCAATCGAGCTCCGCCGTTGTCGTACCAGCATGGCAGGACACCCAGCTCGTGATGGGAAAAGTCCAAGCCCGGTGGGATCAGGACCTCGACCGAGATCCTAGTCCCGCACAGTGGAAACTACTTTCGCCTCCTCGACAAGTTCCCCAAACTGTCGAGCATCAAAATGAGTCGAGCACAAAAACATCCTCCCCGCGGGCAGATCCTCATCAAGGCTGGTTGACGCAAAATGTCCCTTTCGCGGGGCACGTCCTCACCAAGCCTGGTCGACATAAGAAGTCCCTTCTGTGGGCCACATCATCACCGAGCCTGGTCGATACAAAACGTCCCTTCCGTGGGGCACGTCCTCATCAAGGCTGATCGACGCAAAACGTCCCTTCCGCAAGGCACTTCCTTACCAAGCCTGGCCAACACAAGACGTCCCTTCCGCGGGGCACGTCCTCACCAAGCCTGGTCGACATAAGACGTCCCTTCCGCGGGGCATGTCATCACCAAGCCTAGTCGACATAAAATGTCCCTTCCGCGGGGCACGTCCTCACCAAGCTTGGCCGACGCAAAACATTCCTTCCGCGGGGCATGTCCTCATCAAGGCTGGTCGACGCAAAACGTCCCTTCCGCGGGGCACGTCTTCACCATGCCTGGCAGACACAAAACGTCCTTTCTGCGGGGCACGTCCTCACCAAGCCTGGTCGACATAAGACGTCCCTTCAGCGGGGCACGTCATCACCAAGCCTGGTCGACATAAAACGTCCCTTTTGTGGGGCACGTCCTCACCAAGCCTGGTCGACATAAGACGTCCCTTCCGCGGGGCACGTCATCACCAAGCCTGGTTGACATAAAACGTCCCTTCCGTGGGGCACGTCCTCACCAACCCTGGTCGACATTGAACGTCCCTTCCACGGGGTACGTCATCACCAAGCCTGGTCGACATAAAACATCCCTTCCACGGAGCACATCCTCACTAAGCCTGGTCAACACAAAACGTCCCTTCCGTGTGGCACGTCCTCATCAAGGCTGATCGACGCAAAACGTCCCTTCTGCGAGACGCGTCCTCACCAAGCCTGGCCGACACAAGACTTCCCTTATGCGGGGCACATCCTCACCAAGCCTGGTCGACATAAGACGTCCCTTCCGCGGGGCACGTCATCACCAAGCCAGGTCGACATAAAACGTCCCTTCCACGGGGCACGTCCTCACCAAGCCTGGTCGACATAAGACGTCCTTACCGTGGGGCACGTCCTCACCAAGCCTGGCCGACAGAAGACGTCTCTTCCGCGGGGCACGTCCTCACCAAGCCTGGCCTACACAAGACGTCCATTCCATGGGGCACGTCCACACCAAGCCTGGTCGATATAAAACATCCCTTCTGCGGGGCACATCCTCACCAAAGCTGGCCGACACAAGACGTTCCTTCCGCGGGGCACGTCCTCACCTAGCCTGGTCAACATAAGACGTCCCTTCCGCGGGGCACGTCCTCACTAAGCCTGGTCGACACAAGACGTCCCTTCCACGGGGCACGTCCTCACCAAGCCTGGTCGACACAAGCTGGCCGACCAGTTGTCGACCATACTTACCATAGACAAGCGAAGGCATGTACCCGAACATTTTCGTTTGAAAACGAGCTCAAAAAGCTTCCCCGCATAGCAACTCTTGCCCCTCGGTCGACCAACAAGGCTATCTCAAGTCATTACTCTTCACCTTAGAGCAAAGACTTGGGGGGCTCCTGTTCTGGACTGGACAAGCACTTGGCCCACAGTAGGGCAAGGCCCAACCCAGTTCTGGATTGGATATGCACTTGGCCCATAGTAGGGCAAGGCCCAACCCAGTCCAGCTTTTGGCAAGGCCCAATAACGAGATTTAGACAATCTAGCCATTTGTCACGATCTAGCGTTGGGGACAATCTATCCGTTGGGCACGATATAGCCGTTGGGCAAAAACTAACTGTTGGGCACGATCTAGCCGTTGGGCACAATCTAGCCGTTGGGCACGATATAGCCATTGGGCACAATCTAGCCGTTGGGTACGATCTAGCGTTGGGCACGTCCTCCTCACGCGCTTGACAATTCACACGACCAACTGTCCCTTCGGAGTTCACGGGGACAGTTGGACCAGGTCCTATGGTCACACGCTAGACCTTCTACCTGGCAGTCTCCCATTGGTCGACCAGTTATTTCGACCACATGGGAGACCTTGAGCGCGCGCTGGGGGTTTTTCTATAAATACCCCCTCACTTGAGAGGGTCAGGTATCGAAGGATCATTATTCATTATTCTAACTCATACCTAAACGCTTTGTACCTACTTTCTCTCTAGCCCAAACTTACTTTGGCATCGGAGTACCTTGCAGGTACACCCCCTCCTCTCCTACAGCCATCATATCTGCCCTACACGGAAGGCCACGAAGATCCATTCTGATCGCTCATATTAGATTTGTTACACAAGAACTTGAAAAGTTACACCCTAGTGGTATTTACATCAAAAGGAAAGTTCTACAAACTCTTGCATTAGAATGTATCCGATCATCCCCCTAAGTTTCTAATCAAGTTCGGATTTCTTTATATTCAAAAAAAGAATATGACAATTTGGTAAGATATGAAACTATCTTTACCTATCCAGTATTACCTGGTAATTTGGACAAAAGGAATTATCCAAACAAGTTATGTCTCATCAACGTATCATATAACACAAATCATTAATCCTTGCTCGAGAGATATTGGTGTAATGATAGACCTTAAATTTTCCATTCCGTGTTTCTTATCCACCAACAGTAAAAGCAAAAATAAGTGTTTTTCTAAAAGGAATTTTATCACCAGATAAACTAGGTTTCTCCTCCAGCAATTCATCATTGGTATCTTAATTAGAAATTAGAAGGCAACAAAACTTCCCTATCTAGTGAAACTGGCATCGTGTCAAAAGGTGTGACAGTTGGGGACAAGTCCAAGTCCTTGTCATCAGTATCCACGCATGATGAAATCCCTTCCATGCAACTTTCATGAGATGGGTCCATTAGCTTGTGATGAGTGAATTTGGAAGTGAATGAAAATTGTGAAGGATTCAAATCTAGTCGTGTGGATTGCTTTGCTTGTTATCTTGTTTTGTAACTTGTTCATTCAAGACCTTGTAAATGATATTATGGATATTTACCTCTTTTCTTTTATTGGCAGCTAAAGAATAAGTGGACATGTATTTTAAGTGGAACTTGAATGAAATGGATTTGGATATTTGTATTGGATGTGGTTTGAGAAAAAAATGGATTTAGAATTAAATGTGGATTAAAAAGTGGTTTAATTGGACTAAAACTAAAAATGGATACCCAAAATGGTAATTTGGAATTGGATAATGGGATGAAATTGAAATGGATATGGACATGAATTAATGGATATGCTTAGGAAAAAAATAGATATCCAAATGTGGCATTAGAAAAGATGGATAATGAAGTATGAATTCCAAGAAATCCACATGACCAATCTTAAGACGCTTAATTCAAATCAAACTTGCATTCAAGATGAATCCCCAACAACAAGCGATACACAACTGAGCGGGCAGCAATGCCTTAATTACGTATGGGTCGATAACTGGATCTCTTCCATGAATACCAAGATGCCTTTGACATGAAACCCTAACCACCATCTTCAATTGATGAATATCAACCAACTCACACAAAAGATAAGAAACCCTGAACCACTTGCATTGTTTGCTCACTGGTGAAGAAAGTAGCTAGAGATGTTGAAAGGAAATAAAACCCTAATCCATAACCCTCTCAATTGATTAAATGAAGAAAACCCTAAGCATCTGACGCTCTTGAGAAATCTTGAAGAATCTATACTTGATACTTGATGAACTTTGACAAAGATGCTTATAATTATCAAAATTCAACTCTTGCATTAGCATACAGAAAGCTTTGATAAGAAGATACTCATGATGTTGGAATCTTAGCCTTTGTCTCAATTTTGAGTATAATAGCCAGATAAATCACCTCTAAATAAGGAAAACTCAAATCACAAGAAAATTCTTTGATCCATGTCCTTAGTAGCTCAACAAAATGCATGATTGTGCTTATTATGGCCTAATGGAGAATGCATATGAATGTGAAACACAAGCCATCTAGGGTTAGCTGTTAGAGGCAAAATTTTGAGGTGCATCATCTTCCCCTATTCAATCAACTTAAATCTGAAAGGATAATAGTAGCGGATTTGAGACATTCAAGGTAGAAGGTGATTGAATACCAAAAGAACCATGAAATTTGTACTCTGTGGGAAAAAGAAATATGCGATGCGATAGGGTGCCAGTCGAATGTGGACTTAAGAAGCAGAGTGTCGGCCGAAGGCAGACTTACAACAAAGGGTGCTAGCTGAAGGTGGAATTAAAAAGGAGATGTCGGCCGAAGGAGGACTTAAAACAAAGAAAAGAAGCAAGATCAACTGATCTACGACTCCAAGAAATAAGATCAACGGATCTAACACCCAGACGATGGGTGCAAGGAAGTAGAATCAACGGACCTACGACCTAAAGTGAAGAGAAGATGACTCCACTGGGGATTAAAAAGGTGAGCAAAATGTAAGATCGACGGATGATCTGCGACCCTGGGGATAAGCACGGACGATTGCATAACCCATACGGACGAGGTATGGATGGACTGAAATAAATACGGACGAGAGTTGAGGATCAATATGGACGAATGTTGAAAAGAAAGACAACAGAAACATAGACGAGTGTTAAAGATCAATACAGACGAGTATTGAAAAGAAGGAAACAAACACAGATGAGTGTTTTGATCAATACGGACGAGTATTGAAAAAGGAATATGAAAGAAACACAGACGAGTGTTACCCAAAGCTGGGGATCATGAAGTACACCAGTTCTATTCACCAAAGAGTTGATGGAAGGAAAATCTTCATCGTCAAAGGGATACATCATCAAAGAGTTGACAGGAAGGAAACTTCACTTAAAGCGACACCTCGTCAAAGAGTTGATAGGAAGAAAACTTCATTAGAGCGACACATCGTTAAAGGGTTGACGGGAAGATAACATCTGGAATGTCGTCATCAAAGGGTTGATGGCAAGAAAATGGACATCGTCAAGGATTTAACGAAATGAAAACTGACATCGTTAAGGGGTCGACGGAAACAAACCGAACATCGCCAAGGGGTTGACGGAAAGAACTAACTGACATTGTCAAAGGGTTGACGAAAAAGAACCAGACATCGCCAAGGGGTTGGAGGAAAGGAAACTGACATCGTCAAAGGGTTAACGGAAAAGAAAAACTTCACAGAAGAGACACATCATCAAAGATTTGTCGGAAAGAAAACTTGATTGAAGGAACACATCGTCAAAGGGTTGACGAAAAGAACACCTGACTGAAGGAACACATAGTCAAAGGGTTGACGGAAAGAAAATCTGACCAAAGGAACACATCGTCAAAGGGTTGACGAAAAGAAAACGTGATTGAAGGGACACATCGTCAAAGAATTGACAGAAAGAAAACCTGTTTTCGGAATGTCATCATCAAAGGGTTGATGGACAAGGACTAATCGAGGGTAAGATCAACGTATGATCTACGACCCAAAAGAAAGGTAAGTAGAGGAGTTGATTGAAATGTCACCTGGGGAATGGCTCAGCATTCTCTTTGGGGATATGTTAATGTCTTGATTGAAAGTTGATTCGGGCTTCCACGCAAGGTACCAAATCTGGCTTATGCCTTGAATGCATATGTTTGAATTTTTCTATGGCGTAATGCTCCATACGAAATAGATATGCTACGCATTTTAAGGATGCAATGTAATGATGATTACTATATGCAGAATGTCGATGTATGCTCGGGCTGGTGGGGAAAGAAAAATGTGCCAAATATGATTGAACTTTACTGGGAAAGACAGGTGAAACCTGATGGTGATTGATTTTTTTTGGACCGGTCTTCTCTTTTCGAAGGCAAGATTTTTCTGGGTACCAATGTGGATTGGATTTTAAGTTTATAAGGATGCCAATAGGGATTTGACTTCTGGTGGTTGCCAATAGAGATTGGGCTTCGGTTGAGGAGATGCCAATAGGGATTGGACTTTGGGTGAGGTGCCAATAGGGATTGGACTTTTGTTAGAGATGTCAATAGGGATTGGACTTTACTTTGAGGTGCCAATAGGGATTGTACTTTGGATTTTCTGTTCGATTTACAAGGCTTCATGATATGCTATGCTAGACGAATGATATGCATGGCAAAGATTAACACAAAGACTTGACGGCTCGGCCGATGGTTTTGAGGTAGGTCAAGTACAACTGACGTTGGAAAGTGTCTTGTCTGGCTACAAGATTTATGGTTGAAAGGTTAGGGAATGTGTTCAATGTGACTTCCCGACATTTGTCTTGGACTTGAAGGTTGACGGAACCTGCTTGAGTAGCTCTGGAAGTATGGAGAGGAAACGTTCCTTTGTCTCCAGTCTTTCCCCAGCCTGCGGGATCTCTGTAGGAATCTGCCTCGAAAGGAAACTTGGGACTTCTGTACCCTGACGGGTTGAGATTGACTGCCCTAGTATTCTAAACCTTGGAGAAGTGCTTCGGATTAATCGCCTTCTGGACAAGGTTAACTTCTTGTGCTTTTGGGGTGGTCAGCCCCAGCCTTGAAGTGATTTTGCCCCTGACTGGCTGATCTTTAAAGGAGTGCCTCTAACTAACTGACCGTCAAGAGATTTGTCGGATCTCGACCTGATTGCCCCAGATTAGCTTAATCTTAGAGTGGCTTGCCCTCCTGGTGATCATTTGACATGACTTACCCCTACTCAACAGAGTACTCGGGCGCTCTGCATCTTAGCTTGATCGATCCTTCCCTTGTAGAAGCTCTCTTAATGTCAAGTGCTTACTCACAAGTGAAACAGTTCGTTTTGAAAATGATAATTTTAATGCAATGCACATGACAGTTTTGAAATCCAAGTCTGTTCACTAGAATATTGTTGTGACATATAGTGAATGAATCACTGATCAGAATGTAACATCTATACCAACATGAATGGTAAGAAAATCATTTTAGGAGTCAGCTTTGACATAATCTTACCGAAGTATGCCTTCGAAATAACCCTGCTTCAATTAGGTCTTTTGAAGGTTGTAACGTGGCATGGTTCACGGTTTGAGAAAGAAAGGATATAAGGATCAAGGTTTTGTGTTAACCCACCCATTCTCCTTGATGTTCTTCAGTCCTACGTTCATCTAATTCGACATAAGCACTCACCTTTCAAAAATTTATTAAATGGTAGAAATGATGGAAGGAACCCACAAGGTTTTCGGAGTGACAGTCACCCCTTTTGTCTTTGGTGTCTGTAGTCACACGACTTGTTCCTGCTCGAGGATTTTCTTTTGTAATCCTTTTCACTTTTCACTTTTCAATCTTTTACATTTTTGTTCCCTAATTTTTTCCTGGAATGATTCTTTTTGTTTTTTTGATTTTGAAATCCAACGGAATGCCCTAATTTTTTCCTAAGTCACTTATTTTCAAGTTTTCGACTTAGCGGGCTTTCTCTCTTTTTCTTTTCCTTTGTTTTTGGAACAAATAGTGTGACACTGGTTTGTCTTGATTTCTACGAAAGTGTTGTGACTGCCTCATTCCTTGGTTGGTGAGGGATAACCACTGTGGGTTTGTGAGGTACGACCTCTTGCAAGGGATAATATGTGATTGATCCTCGAATGGGACACTCATTTTTCCCCTTTTTGAAATTTGAACGCATGGTCAAATTAACTGACAACTACCCTGCCCCAGGTTAAGATTGATGGTTTTTCGTTTTTAGAAAGAAACTTCTACTTCTAGGCTCAACAGGGTTGACAAGGGATTATCTTCCTTATGCTCCAGTGTTTGGGGATTTGAAACAATGCATGTACATCATCAACAAGGTTCTATTTCCAAAGCATACAATCAGAAATTTTGCGTCTTTCAATTTCATCATCCTCCCTTGGACTTTGCTTAAACAAACGTTTTGATATTGATAAAAAAAGTATGAGTGAACACGAATGGATTAAATCAAAACATGCATATGTATTTCATTATCATTATCAATTGAAAACAGACAAGTTTTACAAATGAGTTTGCACTTAACAGAAAGGAAACTACAAATGTAAAGTAAAGATATGAGCTAAAAGATTGCCAACTTTGGGGAACTGGGCTTTCCAATCTTGATTCGCTACTGAGCTAGCCATCTTCAGAATTTCTCGTCGAAATCAGTTTGATAATCACCTTCACATTTGTTCTCGACAATCTCTTCCGTAACATGGACTGATGGACCGCATGACTGAGTGAAGGATTGTTGATTTGAATGCCTTGAGGCATGAATGAGAACATCTTGGAGTCAAGCAGAGTCTGAACCTTGCTCTTGAGCATCTTATAGTCTTTACTTGAATGCCCCTAATGCCCCAACATGGTAGTCACATCGGGCGTTGGCATAAAAACCTGGAGGGTACGGGAGAGGCACTAGGTTCAACTCCTTCGGCACTATCAATCCACCTTTGATCAAATCTGGAAATACCTGACTGTACAACATTAGTAGCTGAGTGAAATGCCTTTCTGGCTTTCTTGGCCTTTGACGGGCGTGCTGACATGACTGATGCAGAGCGTGCTAACGTCGGTATGACCGTTGATACTGAGGAGGTCCTTGATTTGCAGAAGAATAATGTCCCTATGGAGAGAATGGTATCTGACACGGAGACCCGAAAAATTGCTGACTCTAAGTAGTTACAATGCATAAGTACTGAGGATAAGGTAGTGGGGGTTCCCATATGGAATTATTTTCTTCCTCCCATTCTTCTTAGGAACTGACAAATGATTCACTTTCACTAGCTAGGAAGTTCGAGGCGCCTTGGATCTTTCTGCTCTTGAGGCCGCTCTCAATGTGTTCTCCAGCTATTACCAGGTCAGAGAAGTTTGATGTCCCACTGCAAATCATCTTTTCCAGGTACAGGCTTTGCAAAGTATCCATGAACAGGTCAACCAATTCTCTATCCAAGAGTGGTGGTTGAACGCGAGCAGCTACTTCTCTCCATCTTTGAGCATACCCTCTGAAGGATTCGTTGTCCTCTTGAGATAAGCCTTGCAACTGCATGCAGCTAGGAGCTATGTCAATATTATATTTGTACTGCTTCACAAAGGCGTTGGCTAGGTCTGACCATGATTAGATGCAACCACTCTCTAACTGCATGTACCAACTCAGTAATGCCCCACTCATACTGTCTTGGAAGCAGTGAATCATGAGTTTGTCATTGCGGACATACGAGGTTATTCTTCTACAAAACATCACCAAATGTTGCTTTGGATAGCTATCCCCTTTATACTTATCAAACTTCGGTGTCTTGAACTTTGGAGGTATTACAAGGTCGGGTACCAAACACATGTTTAAAGCATTCAGATCAAGAGCACCACGCCCCTCCAGGACTTTAAGCTTCTCTTCCAACACATGATATATTTCCATAATCTCAACAGCCCGCGGGTCCTTGGTTTTCATCACAAGGACCGCCCCTTGGAAATATGGCATAGAGAATGCAAGACTATGATAGTTTATGGCATTAAGAGAAGAGGAATGTACATCTCGGACAATGGTATGCTCTTGTATAGTATGGTTCTCAACACGGATCTGCACAGGCTAAGCTTAAACAACATTGTTTACTTGAGGTGGAATGACATTCCCAGTGACTGAAGTCCTCTGAATATTTTCATCTCTCTTTGCCAAGGCTGTCATTGCTTCCACAAGTTAGTCCAACTGGCTTTTCATTAATTCAACATCCTCCCTTGTCACAAACTGGTTTTCCTCTCTTGAGTTCATGATCCTTCCAAAAGCTGATTCAAGTTCAATACGAGAGTCGGGAAATCTTCTGCGGTTTATGGACAAAAGATGGATGAGCTCTGCTATTTCTTGGTTGAAGAATGATGTGCAAAATGATGCATAGATGCTTATGTTATGCAATGTTATGAATGCAATAGACATGGGATCAAAGCTTCCACGTATTCTGAATATCCGTTGTGCCACTGACGGAATAAGCTCAAAACTCTGCTTCAACGAGAATACTAGAGTACCAGAATACCAGGCTCAAAACTTCACACTAATAAGAAAACCAAAAAATCGGGTAGGATGAAAGTCAGGGTTTCCTGAAAAACCCATCCCCTCTCACATGTGGGTTCTAGTCTTGGATAGGGGTGTTCAAAACCGAACCAACCCAATAAAAAACCGCAAACCAAACCAAACCAAACCGAAACCGTAAAAAACCGCATTTGGTTCGGATTTGTTCGGGCCATCTTTTAACAAAACCGCATGGTTTGGTTTGGTTTGCGGTTTGTATTTTGCAAACCGAACTAAACCAAACCAAACCGCATTATGTTACAACCCAAACTTCACTTATCTCACATCTAACCCAAAACTCAAACCCATTATGCCTTAACCTTATAATTACAAAATATTTTCTCTTACTCACACTTAACTTTTCAGTTTTAATCTTCTCAAATCTCTCTTAATAGTATTGTGCATTCTTCTCATCTTCTTTGCCATGTACGTCTCGCCTCTTCTACACTAATCTCTCATCTCACATGTTCTTTCTTTTTCATCTTCTCATTTTTATGTTACTATTTTCTCTTCTAATTATATTTTTATCACACCTTTCTTCTCTAATCTCACATCTGTTATGTTCTTTCATTTTCATCTTCTCTAATCTCCCTTATCTTATATTTTTTGTTTTATTATAATATTTTGATATTGTTTTATGCTACTATTTTTTTTCACTTTTGTTTAAATTGATTTTTGTATATTGAATGAGAACTTTTTGTCTAAATATGATGAGTTTTGTTGTTATTTGACAATGTATGAATGACTAAACACAAAGTTATGTTGTTCTCTATATATGTAAATATCACTCAATAAAAATCTAGTAAAAAACCGAACCAACCGAACCAATCTAAACCGCATTGGTTTGGTTTGGTTTGGTTCGGATTTTTTTTAAAAGCCAACCAAACCAAACCAAACCGCATGCTTTTTTCCCTTGCAGTTCGGATGATTTTTAGCGTCAAAACCGCCCAAACCGCACCGCGAACACCCCTAGTCTTGGACGAGGCATCCTAGCAGGTCCTCAGTCTCACGGGATCTCAGGTCGAGAAATGATAATATGTGTATTATTTCTAGTTTGGCATTATCACCCCTTAAGGAGGCCTCCACTGATTTCCCATGAATGGTCTCCAGATTCCTAAGCTCTCTATGGGAACACCCTGTCATATGCACAAGACGCGCAGGACAGAATATCTCCCAAGAAAACCTCGTCTGAATGTGGGTCTCATGTCAACTAAACGTAACAAGACGCTACGCAAGCCACACGACTATCCACTCTAATCCTATGTATGTACTCAAGCCTGGGTAGTGGGCTTATCTCTCATGGAACCATCCCACCCAACAGCACAGCAGCCAGCCAAAATAGTATGATAGTGATAAACATATGCAATAAAATGCAAGAAAATGCAATAATATACAACAGATAAAGCAAATAAAAGCACAAAGATAAACACCTAATGAAAAGAAACAGACAAGCGCTAAGATTGACTCGCATAGAGAACCAGAGCCCCCAGCTGTCGCAACGCGAAAAACAACCGGCGGAAAATCAGAGTCACCACCGAACGTTATTTATCCCGACGGGGGAAAGGAAACGACCGAAGCACCTCAAAAAGGGAAAGAACATGGTCTCACAACCAAATTACGAGTTCAGGAGTCGATTACGCGAGAGGAAGGTGTTAGCACCCCTCGCGTCCGTTGTACTCAACGAGATCCACTCTTGTTGTTCTAATCAAAGGGTGTGTTTGTCTAAAGCCTACTTGCTAACGGAAACAAAAAGGAGAAAAACAAAGGGAGACGCGATAGGAATTCGTCGTCCTATGCCTACGTATTCCCTCGTGCAATGGGAAATTCAGAGTCAACGTAGTTATGAGGACTACGGGTGAAAGGGGGAAGGGTGCTCGCCAAGACTTTGCCGTCTTGTGCCTAAGTATCCTCATTCGGATGAGAATGAAGAATCAAAGCGCTCATAGTTTGGCCTACGGTTGGTTGGTCTCGATCACACGGGAGCGAGAGAAACAGGGAGTTAGTTGTTAGTGAGCTTGCCAAGGATAGGGATCCTTGTGCCTACGTAACCTCATTACGGAATGAGTAATCAGAGCATCCGTAGCTCACGGGACCACGGGTTTCTTAAGTGTCTTTTATGAGCGATGCTAAGTTCGCATTCCAGCAGTTAGGGTCGATGCCTGGTTGCGGTAAAACGGAAATAACATGCCCTTTCTGAAAATGTTTGACGAAACATTCCGAGGGACAAAATGATTTGCAGTTTGTTTAAGAGTTTTCACAGAAGTAAATTGACTTTGTTGGAGATGTGTATAGCACTAAAGTCTATGACATAGAATCGAATACTTCGCAAGATCGACCCAAAACGGGGCGTATACAAAGCACTCTAGAAAGGTAAGGAGAGACTCCCGTTTATCACTTCCCATGTACTTAAGGCTCATGACACGCTATACATATCGTATTTATTAAGTATTTTGAATGAATTTTGAGAAAGAGGAGAATGACGCACGAAAGGTCTAAGGGAAACTGAATCCTAGATGTTATCATGCCAAATGATCCTAAAGTTAGGATTGGGAGACGATTATATCCTAATGTGATCATGCTTGGATTGAGAGCCTAATGTCTATCCTACTACAAACTTAATAAAAAATAAAGTTTAAACTAGGAGCCCTGAGGTAGCATGTGAACAGAGCATAAGTAGACACAAGACAACTCAATCACAAAGAGAAATCACATAACTAGGCTCAAGTATAAGCAAGACTCGGGCACAAGGAGAACTTTGTGTCAAAGTAGCAAGCACAAGGCATGCATCAAGAAAATATTCATAAGTATCCTCAAGAATTAATCAGTAACAAAGGCATCAAGAAATAACCACAACGTGTATCAAGGATCAAAATCAACAATTAATTAAGAATTAATCGAGACATGCAACAAGATCACGACAAAAAAAAAAGGAAATTCACAAGATTCCCTAAGGAAACATTTACAAGTATCACCAAAATTTTACCGAAACCTAATCAAAGTCTAAAATAAAATAAGATAAAAAATTAATATCGAAACTAAGATTTAAATTTAATTCAAAATTTGTATCAAATTTTAACCAAAACTAACATCAAAGTCGAGAACAAGATTCAATCAGAATTAAGATTAAAATCTAATCAACAATTAATCAAAACTAAAATTAAGAATTAATCAACAATTCACAAATGCTAAAATTAAAATTAAAAGTGTTATGGACTAGACCAATGGCTAGACATGGACCAATCCGCTTCTGCTCCAGAGCGGCCCAAATTGCCTAAGTCCAATCCACGAAGGGGAGAAAGTTACCTTTCTGCCCTCCAACCGGGCAAGGAACACATCGCTCCTCCCCGAAGTTATTGCCCGTCACGCACGGCTTCACTGCTCCCCGAACAGTTAAGGGCAGTTGCCCAAAACCACATTTATACCCGACATAACGGCTAGTTTCGGGCACCCCTGCCCGATATAACGGCTAGTTGGGGCAGTTACCTATTCTTCGGGAAAACGGTTATTTTGCCCAGAAAATAGGACCGTTGGCCACGCGTTGGAGGCTCTATATAAACCCTCTCGCTTGAAAGGGTCAGGTATCCAATATTCACCCTAAGAACTCATACATTGTACTTGCCCCTTTTCTCTGGCCCTTTCTTACTTGCGCGTCGGAGTACCTTGCAGGTAGATCCCCCTTCCTCTCTATACGACCAGCATCCCTGATGCACTTGGTGGCCCACTTCTACAGGATCTGATCCAGCCTTCATGATCAGTGGCGCCGTCTGTGGGAACCATTGTTCTCCCCATCTTTCTTTCCTTGGAAACCGAAGATCAAAACAATTCTCAAAGATCATCACGATCATGGCCTCCCAAGATCGCACCAAGAATGCTCTCCAAACCACCATCCTTCCCGTCAACAAATCTGACGTTGACGGTCATTCATCTCTCCTCTGAGATACCCGTTTCCTTAGGGACGGAGCCACTGCTTCTCCTTCCCCTACCCCTGCTGATCACAACAACGATCAGCCTTCACTTGACGTCCAGCCCGTTCCTGTTCCGCCCAACGCCGACCCCGCTGTGGCGGCCCTCCTAGAGGCGATCAACAAAACCAACACCCTGATCCTGTAGCAAAACGAGAGGATCGGGGCGTTAGAAGAGTCCAGTCGTCCAAGATCCCCTCCTCCGCAGAGGAACTAGCGACGATCAAGGAGCCCGCAGCCTCGGAGAGACATCGACCGAAGACTGCGCCAAGAGCCTGATTCTCGCACATCCCGGAAGCGCGACCAGATCTCCCCGCGTGACTAGCACGCTCACGACCACAAGAGGACTCAAAGGAACGAGCAATCTCCCCCAGTCAAGTCTAAAGGTCGGGCCTGCTCACCTTCTCCTCGAAGGAACCGCTCACCTTCTCCGCGAAGGAACCGCTCCCCTTCTCCATGGAGTAATTGCCGCCGCGAGCATCCCCTTCGGTCCCCATCATACACCAGTTCTAGCAGCGACGACGAGCCTCGCGGCCCGTTGTCCCAGGAGATCTTGGCTACCCGTCTCCCAAAAGGCTTGGAGAAACCCCCGTCACTGGGCACGTACGACGGAACCACTGACCCCGACGAGCACATCGAGAACATCGATGCGTTGTTAGACTACCGCGACGTACGAGGCGCCATCAAATGCCGACTGTTCCCGACCATGCTCCAAAAGGGAGCGATGACATGGTACAAGCAACTACCCGAGGAGTCCATTACCTCGTGGAGACAACTGGGCAGGATGTTCTCATGGTACTTCACAGCATCTCGCCGCCACCCCAAAACTGAGGCCTCCCTTGGGGCCATAATCCAAGGAAAAGACGAACCTCTCCGCACATATATCGAGAGGTTCAACAAGGAAGCTGTACAGGTCCCTACAACGGACGAAATGAAGAAGTTTCTGCTCGATCAAGGGCTCCGCCCAAGCTCCGAGTTTTCTAAAGCCATTGGCCTCGCACCACCGAGGAACTTAGACGCCCTCATCCTCAAAGCCCAATCACACATTCAGTACGAAGAGAAGGTTGCGGCCGGCAACGTCCGAGCATCACGCCATCAGGAGAATGCTTGAGCATCCAGAGGAGAGGAAGCTTCGAAATCTCGTCGGGGCGAACGGAGGCGCGAGGACCGTCCTCGTGACTCCCGTGAAGACAAGGGATCCTCCGGGCGATTCCATGACTACACCCCTGGCCGTCTCCAGGGAAAAGATATTGTCCGAATGTGCCAATTCGGAGTTCAAGCAGGCAGGGGTCCGGTTCCCTAAGCAACTGCCGAACAGACCAAACGTGGACAAATCAAAATACTGCCATTTCCACAAGAGTCACGGCCACACTACAGAGGAATGCCTCCATCTGAAGGATGCCATTGAGATAATGATCAGGGACGGCCACCTGAAACAGTTCGCGAAGAAGAAGGACACTCCTCGGCAGGACGCCCAGGAGTCCAAGAAGATAGAGGAGGAGGTACCCTCCTCAGAAGACGCCAATATACAGGTCGCTATGTCCATATCGCGACTAGAGGACTTCTACGTCCCGGACGGGCTCAACGTCCCTGCTTATTTTGCGGTCCACAGCCCACGGGAGACTTTTCCCTCCGCCATGGTCATCTCTGGCGGGGGTTTCAACAAAGTCACTGTCGGCTCCGTGAAACAAAAGTTCGAGCACCTGATCAACACAAGCTCCAACAAGGTGACCACGCTCGATCAGGCCCAGAAGGGCTCCGTCCTCATCTCCATCTACCGGGAGGAGCTCCTCGGGGGTTCCCCGAACTCAAGCATACCTTTTCTCGTCAGAGCCCGAATGGTAAACTTCGACGTTCGCAGAATACTCTTCGACCAGGGCAGCTCGGTCGACATCATGTACTCCCAGCTATTTTCAACACTTCAAATGGACGAATTGCACCTTACCCCCTATGTAGGGTCCGATTTACATGGATTCAACGGGTCAGTGACCAAGCCGTGGGGATACGTCGAACTGATCATGACCTTCAGATCAGCTGAGACGGCCAGATCCATCAAGGTGCAATTTCTGGTAATCGATTGCCCGTCACTTTACCAGTGCATTTTCGGAAGGCCAACTCTGGCCGAGTTGGTAGCGGTGCCCTCAATAGTCCACCTGAAGATAAAGTATTACACTTCAAAGGGAATGGTCGCCACCCTCCACGGCGACATCGAAGCTGCACGACGGTGTTTTGAGGCAGCTACAAAGGGGCTCAACGCCATTGCGTCCAAGCCAAAAGCGTCAGGCAAGCCAGCATTGCCAAGCAGCTCTGAGGAAGCCAAGCCTCTACCCCAGGTCGACTCCATCGACCTCGATAGTCGCTTCCCCGAAGAAGACCAACCGGAGGAACGAGAAGCTTCTGCTAACCCGTCTACATCGTCCAGCAGCAGCTCCCATCCGATGCGCCCTATCCCGGATGGCAACTTTGAGATCGTTCTATTCGGCGAAGACCCCCAACGGGGAGTAAAGATTGGAGCAGACCTGCCCGACATTGCGAGGAAGCAGCTCAAAGCATGCCTCTGGGAGAATACCGACCTCTTCGTATGGAGCGCCGCCGAAATGCCCGGCTTGGATCCGTCCGTCGCCTGTCACCAGCTGACAATCGACCCGGCCGTCAAGGCCGTAGCACAACGTAGAAGAAAGCAGTCTCCGGAGAAAGCGGAGGCTGCTGAAAAAGCTGTAAAGGACCTCCTCGAGGACAAATTTATTTCGGAGGCCAAGTACACCACTTGGTTGTCCAACGTTGTACTAGTTAAAAAATCTAATGGAAAATGGCGCATGTGCATTGATTACACCGATCTCAATAAGGCATGCCCGAAGGATGCCTACCCCCTCCCCAATATTGATAAACTCGTTGATAATTCTGCTGGTTTTAAACTTTTATCGTTCATAGACGCCTACTCGGGCTATAATCAAATTCCGATGGCATTGTCCGACAAAAAATATACGACCTTCATGACCGAATCGGGCAACTATTACTACAACGTAATGCCCTTCGGCCTGAAGAACGCCGGAGCAACGTACCAACGAATGATGAACAAAGTATTCCGGGGAGAAATAGGCGACATGCTCGAAGTCTACATGGACGACATGATCGTAAAATACCACGAGGAAACCGATCATACTGCCCATTTGAGGAAGGTCTTCGAACAGGCCAGGAAATACGAAATGCATTTTAATCCGGCTTCTACTTGACGGAACAAGGAATCGAAGCTAATCCTGACAAATGTCGGGCATTCTCTGAGTTTCCTACGCCCAGGTCCAAAAAATCCATCCAGTCCCTCAACGGGATGCTCGCATCACTATCTCGTTTCGTGGCTAAGTCCGCCCAGCACGCCCTACCATTCTTCAAACTCCTCCGCAAAGAGGCAACATTCGAATGGACTGAGGAGTGTGACAAGGCCCTTCTCCATCTGAAACGAGCGCTCTTAGAGCCACCGGTCCTCTCTCCCCGGACAATGGCGAAACGTTGTACCTGTACCTGGCCGTAGCACCCGAAGCAGTGAGCACCGCTCTCATCCGCAAGACACCTGACGGGCAGAAACCCATATATTTCACGAGAAAAGCGCTACAAGGACCAGAGTTAAGATACCAACAGATAGAGAAGGTGGCACTGGCCCTCATCAACGCAGCCAGAAGATTAAGACATTACTTCCTGGCTCACACGATCATGATTCGAACAGATCAACCCATAAAGCGGTTGCTCGGACGACCAGATATGGCTGGCTGAATGCTCAAATGGTTGTTAGAATTGTCCGAATTTGACATCCAATACAAAAGCAGAAAAGCCCTCAAGGCCCAAGCTCTGGCCGAATTCGTCGCGGAAATGACATTCGCAGACTCTCCCGCAAGCGAAGCGCGCAAATGGACCATTTTCGTTGACGGTGCCTCAAGCTCGGTAGGGAGCGGCGCGGGCATCATACTGGAAAATGACGAAGGAATCATCGTTGAAGTATCACTCACCCTGTCCTTCCCAACCTCCAACAACCAGGCTGAGTACGAGGCCTTCCTCACTGGGCTACGCCTTGCCGAGGACCTTGGCGCAAAAGAAGTCGTCATTTGCACGGATTCACAACTCATGTCCCTCCAGGTCCGGGGAGAATATCAAGACAAAAACGATAACCTGATCGAATACTTAGCCCTAGTCAAGAAGGAGATGGCAAAGTTCACAACAGTGGAAGTGAAACACGTTCCCCGCGAACATAACGTGCGAGCAGACGTGCTATCCAAATTAGCTAGCACAAAGTAGAAAGACGGAAACAAATTCGTCATACAGGAAGTACTTCCTCTACCCAGCATCGAGAAGACCTCCCCGACCCTCGACGTGCAGGTAATCACGACAACAACTGCTGGATGACCCAAGTCTACAACTATCTCGCTAAAGACGAACTTCCGTCCGACCCAAAGGAGGCCAGCATAGTCAGGCGAAGAGCCTGCTCTTATGTCTTGGTCGAAGATAAACTCTACAGGCGGGCAAATGCATTGAGGAGGAAATGGTCGCACACATCTTGCACGAAATCCATGAGGGAATCAACGACCAACATCTCGGCGGAAGGTCCCTTGCTCGAAAGGCCCTCCGGGCAGGATACTACTGGCTGACCATGCAACACGACGCGAAAGAACACGTGAAGAAATGTGATAAATGCCAACGGCACGGGGACATGCACCTGGCTCCGCCTAACGAGCTCAAGCCTATGTCCTCCCCGTGGCCATTCGCCTGGTGGGGCCTAGACATCCTAGGACCCTTCGTGGTAGGATCAAGTCAGAACAAATACCTAATAGTGGGCGTAGACTATTTCACAAAATGGATAGAAGCGGAAGCTCTAGCCAAAATAACTGCCCTCAACATCTTGCGTTTCTACAAACGAAACATCCTTGCATTCTTCGGTATCCCCCAAGTGATAGTAACGGACAATGGGACGCAATTCATGGACAGGAAGTTCCAAGACTTCGTCACCCAACTGGGCACGAAGCAACACCTCACATCCGTAGAGCACCCTCAAACAAATGGGCAAGCTGAAGCAGCCAACTGAGTCATCCTTCGAGGCCTCAAGCGAAGGCTGGACGAAACAAAGAAGGCATGGGTCGAAGAACTACACAATGTACTATGGGCATACCGCACAACTCCACACTCAACGACCGGGGAAACACCTTTCCGCCTAGCATACGGGACCGAGGCTGTAATTCCCGTCGAAGTTCATGTGCCCTCTAGGCGGACAGAGTCGCCCCTAGACGAGGAGATGAACGACGAGTCATTGAGATAAGAACTCGACCTCGTCGAGGAAATCCGAACCGGGGCAGCCCTCCGCGAAGCCTCACTGAAACAAAAAATTACCATCAGGCACAACGCCAAGGTGATACGACGAGAGTTCGACGTGGGAAGCCTTGTTCTAAAAAGAAACCACAAAGACTCTCGCGAAGGCAAACTAGCATCCAACTGGGAAGGACCCTACCGCGTCCGAGCAAAAACAGAAAATGGGGCCTACTACATAGAACATCTCACCGGGGAAGAACTTGCTCGACCATGAAACACCGAAAAGCTAAAACAATACTATAGCTAAGGCCCAGATTCTCGGTTCGACCGTCACAACGACGGACATCTACTACCAACCACTATGCACGCCTAGGTACAAGCGTCGCATATAAATGAAGCAGAACCCCGCTCAGTAACGAGTCGGGTAACCGCTCGACAGCGGTCCTCGATCGAGCACCACCATCATCAAAGTACCATGACAACGATGGGACGTTCACGCCGTGAACTCAGGCCTCAAACGCAACCTGAGTTCCGTACCCCCGCCAGGATATTCCCCGGTCATTCGACCAGTTCCCCTCACTGCCGAACACATCTACATCGAGCAATCCCCCTAAATTATTCGCACAAGTCAAATACTCCTAATCACGAGTACACACATATTCACAACGAGCATGAGTACAACACTTAGCTAAAAATAAAAGCAAGTAAAGTCATGCGAATAACAGAATCAAACATGTAATAATTTAACATAATATGTGGCCGCAAGGGCCACGATTGTACTGAGTTACATAAAACGGGGGCCACGCCCCCAAAAATAATAAATTACAAGCAATTACTCGGCACGCAGGCCAGACAGATTACAACAACATCAAAAACACAAACTCCTCACTCATCCACGTGCTCGGCAGGCTCAGACTGAGGCCCTTGGTCCTCCGCGGGCTGATCCTCGTTATTCCCTTCAAGGAGAGCATCGGGCATGATGATCCACCCATCCTCAACGTGCGCCAGATAGTGGGTACCCTCGACAGAAAAGTCAAGCTCAGGGTTCACCGCCCGCAGTTGAGCCATGACATTTTTGAAAGACTCCTCCGCGACGACAATACCATCATCCTCGACCGTCAGCAAACGGGCAACCAGCTCGGATCTCGTCTTCAATTCCTTCGCATCTTCCGACTCATCGTCACCCGGGGCATTGGCCGCCCTCAGCCGCTGGACCAACTCCTCAGCAAATTTCTTCTCCTCCGCCAGCGTGGGGTTCTCCTTCTTTAACCGAGCTACCTCCTCCTCGGCCTTCTTCCAAGCGTCATCGCCACCCTTGACTTCTTCTTTGAGGGACACCATGGTAGCACGGACAGGATTAAGTTCGGCCTCAGTTGCGGAGTCCCCTTCAGCGTAAACGGCCGCCATCTCCAGCATCCTAACCAAAGCTGAAGCATCTTGAGCCACCAACGCCCTCTTGCTCGGGCGATCCATGCTTTCCAAGCGAAGAGACTCTGCCCGAGGCACGATCAGAGAGTTCCCCTCGAAGAATTTCCTGTCAAGGATACAAGGAGGAAACTCAAACTTCCCTTTCTCAGGTACCCGAGTGAGATCCACAGCGTCAGTAATTCTTGGCCGCTTGGATTGACCGGTCAAAGGAAGAGGAGACCCCCGGGGAGCAGGAGTAGGAGAGGAAGAGGTCCCCGCAGCAGACTGCGCCGGAGGAGGAGCACGAGCACCAGTAAACCGAGACTTCGGAGGAACTGCTCCGGCCTTGTTCCTCGCAAGAGCGTTCCTCACAACCCTGTCATGGGCCTGAGGCATCTCACATGCACAAACAAAATACGAGCATGTTAGATACGAGGAAAAGAAATGACGCAAACAAAATCTAAATAACTAAGACTACCAAGCAGCTTCTCGACATCCTTGGGAGTCTTGCACTCCAGCAGTGCCTTAATGTTGATAAATCGACGCTCAACCCTCTGACTCCCGTCCTTCTCGAAGACCGGATTACCCTTGCTCGTCCAACACTCAGCAAGCCGGGAGGAGTTGACCCACTTCACCAGTACCTCGTACGCCACAGCGTCCTGCACGCGTAGCTCGCTTGGTTGAAGAACATAGTCACTTGGCTTCTTGGCAAAATGATCGGGCGCCCAATGGATGGGGAACTTATAGATTCTCTGCCCAATAAACTTCCCATCCTCGTCCCGCAGGTCATTCCCATCCTCGTCAACTTTGATCTCCCAGACGTAAGTATTATCCTGGGCAGCTTCGGACAAGGGCTCGATGACATAGTACCGCTCTTTGAACGTCCGTATCGACTCCAAGAATGGCTTAAACAACTTGCGAGGCTGCTTCAAAGACACCCAACCATACTTCCCCCCGATAACTGCCTTTGAAGATGGAAGACAGTGAAGAACAGAGGGAGAGTAGCCCCTATGGAGAGATGATCGCATACTAGCTCGAACGCCCGGATGAAGGCCAACGAGTTAGGATGCAGTTGCGTGGGGGCCAATTTCAAATGCACGCACACTGACTGCTAAAAATCAGTGAACGGAAACCTCAGGCCCAGCTCCTTAAAGGCATATTCATACATCGTGAAACGGCCCCCGAAGTTCGTGCAGACCCGCTCATCCACGGAAGGGAAGTGCACCTTCCACTCTTCCTCCGATCTAACCTCCGTAAAAATGTCCCCCAAATACTTCGCAAAAGAAGACACATGCTCAGCGGGTTCGGCCACCTCCCACTCCTCGGCAGAGTCCACGGCGACGTCCTCGTCCATGTCGTCCATCTCCTCTTCCTCCCCAACATCACTAGGGGAACTCAAAGCCGTCGAACTCGTGGCCGTCGAGCTACTATTATCCTCGGAGCCTGTTTCTTCCTCAGACGTATCTATGATAACCTCTCTATCTGGCCCCGTCGCCATAATAATCACCTGAAAAGCAGAGAAGAAAGTGAATTCGACAACAGATCAAATCCACCCTTCCACCGCTAAGTCAAGTGAAAGGGCGCGCAAAGGGCTAAGGACTACGTCCCCGGCCTAAGCCCTAAACATCAAAAGGAAAACTGGAACCTCCTTACGAGGAGACGCTCGAAACAAGTCATCCCCAAGCGAGGAGCTTCCTCACACTCGTACCCAGTTTCCGTGGAAGCTTCGCTTGAAATCGCAAAGCTCCACCGGAATCTGGGAATGTTCTACCGAAAAACTCATCACCCACTCAGAAGATGAACGAACGCGGTGGTCACGCATGCATAGCTATCACGGCGACGCCGTGAACCGCCCTCCTCGCTAGAATATACTAACACTTCCGGCGACATGTCAGAAGTGGAAAAATGGCACAACCACCGTCCACCACCAACAATCACCAGAAATCCACCTATTTCGTCCTCTAAACCTAGCCCCTAACCACATGCAATCTACCATTGACAACCAAAAGGAGTAGAACAAGCACAGGATCAGAAAACTTACTTGATTTAAGAAGATGAAAGTGGCTGCTCGAAGCTTAGAGCGGTGGTCGGAGTAAGCAGACGGTGGCAACGGGCAGGAATGCTGAAGGAAACGAAGATAAATCAGAGCAAAAAGTTCCAAATGGGACAAATTTCCCCTTTTTATACAAAGGGGCACGTGCGAACATGCGCTCGTAGGCCATGATGGCTATCAACTAGCCATCATTACCTAGTAACTACTACACGGAGCTCTAGGCACACGTGGCGACCCAACGTTTCCAATTCTGTCTGGCCATAAGTCTCCCCGGGCACCGGGCAACAAGGTCACGACCACGAATTTCACGGACACCGGGGGCCACGAACACATCGAGACAATCCTCCTCGTCTCCAAACGACGACTCCATGCTAGCTCCCCGGAGCAACGAGCTGTCCTTAAGTCATCACTCCCATGCTGGGGACAACGACTTAGGGGGCTCCTGTTCTGGACTAGACCAATGGCTAGACATGACCCAATCCGCTTCTGCTCCAGAGCGGCCTAAATTGCCTAAGTCCAATCCACGAAGGGGAGAAAGTTACCTTTCTGCCCTCCAACCGGGCAAGGAACACATCGCTCCTCCCCGGAGTTACTGCCCATCACGCACGACTTCACTGCTCCCCGAACAGTTAAGGGCAGGTGCCCGAAACCACGCTTATGCCTGACATAACGGCTAGTTTCGGGCACCCCTGGCCGACATAACGGCTAGTTGGGGCAGACCTATTCTTCGGGAAAATGGTTATTTTGCCTCGAAAATAGGACCGTTGGCCATGCGCTGGGGGCTCTATATAAACCCTCTCGCTTGAGAGGGTCAGGTATCCAATATTCACCCTAAGAACTCATACTTTGTACTTGCTCCTTTTTTCTGACCCTTTCTTACTTGAGCGCCGGAGTACCTTGCATGTACACCCCCTTCTTCTCCATATGACCAGCATCCCTGACGCACTTGGTGGCCCACTTCTACAGGATCTGATCCAGCCTTCACGATCAAAAAGTCAATTCAAAAATAACTCCTAATAATATATAATTAAATCAAGATTAACTTCTAATAAAAATTCAAATATAATTCTAATTAAAACAGAAAATCCAATTAAAATCCAAAAAAAACTCAAACAAAAGGGTGCAGTAGTGATTCAAGGGTGAGGAAAGAAGTCAGGCGCATGGGCTTAAGACGTTAGGCCCAATGACTTTTATATCTACGTCCAGGGGGTGCAACAAGTAAACTAGGTGCAGCAAAGAAAAAACATGAGGGTGAGGCCCAGCCAATGCAACCCGGTTCGGTCCATAATACTAAGTCTTAACCTAATGGAAAAACCATCAAACACATAAACTCAGTCGTGCCTCTTTCACCTCAACGTTCTTCCTCTCTTCCTCACAAATTTCGTCGCCGCGACATCACCCTCTCTCTGTATCACTCTCGCTCATTCCCAATAACTCTCCTCTTCAATTTAAACTCACTCCCTAGAATCTCACTCCTCTCTATTCCTCTCCTCTCTCCCTTCCGATATCACCGGCATCACAAGAATATTTGTCGTGCCGCCGTTAACCCTCGCTGCGACAAACTCCTCAACACCACTAACCTCGGCTTCATCTCTCTCTACTTTCTCTAACCGCTACACAGAGCACAACACATCACTCAGAGAATATACGCAACAAGAACGCAAAAGCAATTCACTAAAATGCAATAACAAATTCAGAATGCGCAAGAACAACAAATTCAAGATCAGCAACAACAACATGAGGCAGTAGCAGAAAGAAGCTGACGCGGAGCAAAGTAAGGAAGTATTCAGAGCAAGTAACATACCTGAACGTGGTTTGCGTGACAACGAAGACGGACGCGCAACGTTTTAGGTACGAAAAAAATTGATCTGTTATTCTCCTTGTTACAATTCTGGGATCTTCTTCTACACTTTTCTTCTTCAATTCTTGCTCCACTTCCTTCTCGCTCTATGTTGCGTCGATTCTGCGTGTGAATTGTGAATGCTTGAATCGTTCTTGAGGTTGTGATTTGTTGCAGGTTGATGTAGTATGCTTGATGAAATTTTGAATTGCAAGTTGATGAACTCAAGAGTGAAGAGAGAGAGTGAAGATTGATGAAGAATTCAGATGAAAATGATTTAAGGCTTTATATAGGAGAGGTTGGAAGGATCGAGAAAGAGAGTTTGTTAAGAGTGAAGAAAAAAGTCGGTTGTGAAGTTTTTTGAAGGTTGTAACTTAAATCTGTTATGGCCTTTTGCAAGTGATAAAATTTTGTTACGATTTGTTGTGAATTCCGTTAGGTTTGCTATGCACTCCTTGTAATTCTTTTTTCTATTATGAATGGCACATGCGCTTTTGTATTTTGTGTTGTAATTCTTTTTTTATTTTGAACTGAAATGGATTTATTACACAAGAACTTGAAAAGTTACACCCTAGTGGTATTTACATCAAAAGACAAGCTCTACAAACTCTTGCATGAGATTGTATCCGATCATCCCCCTAAGTTTCTAATCAAGTTCGGATTTCTTTATATTCAAAAAAAGAATATGACAATTTGGTAAGATATGAAACTATCTTTACCTATCCAGTATTACCTGGTAATTTGAACAAAATAAATTATCCAAACAAGCTGTGTCTCATCAACCTATCATATAGAACAAATCATTAATCCTTGCTCAAGAGATATTGGTGTAATGATAGACCTTAAAGTTGCCATTCCGTGTTTCTTCTCCACCAACAGTAAAAGCAAAAACAAGTGTTTTTCTAAAAGGAATTTTATCACCGGATAAACTAGGTTTCTCCTCCAGCAATTCATCATTGGTATTTAAATTAGAAATTAGAAGGCAACAAAACTTCCCTATCTGGTGAAACTGGCATCGTGTCAAAAGGTGTGACGGTTGGGGATAAGTCCAAGTCCTAGTCATCAGTATCCACGCATGATGAAATCCCTTCCACGCAACTTTCATGAGATGGGTCCATTAGCTTGTGATGAGTGAATTTGGAAGTGAATGAAAAATGTGAAGGATGCAAATCTGGTGGTGTGGATTGCTTTGCCTGTTATCTTGTTTTGTAACTTGTTCATTCAAGACCTTATAAATGATATTATGGATATTCACCTCTTTCCTTTTATTGGCAGCTAAAGAATAAGTGGACATGTATTTTAAGTGGAACTTGAATGAAATTTGGATATTTGTATTGGATGTGGTTTGAGAAAAAAATCGATTTAGATTTGAATGTGAATTAAAAAGTGGTTTAATTGGACTAAAACTAAAAATAGATACCCAAAATGGTTATTTGGAATTAGATAATGGGATGAAATTGAAATGGATATGGACATGAATTAATGGATATGCTTAGGAAAAAAAATAGATATCCAAATGTGGCATTAGAAAAGATGGATAATGAAGTATGAATTCCAAGAAATCCACATGACCAATCTTAACACGCTTAATTCAAATCAAACTTCCAATTCAAATTAAACTTGCATTCTCGATGAATCCCCAACAACAAGCGATAAGCAACTGAGCGGGAAACAATGCCTTGATTACCGTATGGGTCCACAACTGGATCTCTTCCATGAATACCAAGATGCCTTTTACATGAAACCCTAACCACCATCTTCAATTGATGAATATCAACCAACTCACACAAAAGATAAGAAACCCTGAACCACTTGTATTGTGTGCTCACTGGTGAAGAAAGTAGCTTGAGATGTTGAAAGGAAATAAAACCCTAATCCATAACCCTCTCAATTGAACTAATGAAGAAAACCCTAAGCATCTGAGGCTCTTGAGAAATCTTGAAGAATCTATACTTGATACTTGATGAACTTTGACAAAGATGCTTATAATTATCAGAATTCAACTCTTGCATTAGCATACAGAAAGCTTTGATAAGAAGATACTCATGATGTTGGGATCTTAGCCTTTGTCTCAATTTTGAGTATAATAGCCAGATAAATCACCTCTAAATAAGGAAAACTCAAATCACAAGAAAATGCTCTGATCCATGTCCTTAGGAGCTCAAAAAAATGCATGATTGTGCTTATTATGACCTAATGTAGAATGCATATGAATGTGAAACACAAGCCAACTAGGGTTAGAAGTGACAGAGCTAATTTTGAGGTGCAACACCAGCAAATCGAGAAGGTCACTCTGGCCCTCATCAATGCGGCCAGAAGGCTGCGGCACTATTTCCTAGCCCACACGATCGTGGTTAGGACGGACCAACCCGTAAAGGAGCTGCTCGGCCGTCCCGACATAGCAGGTAGGATGCTCAAATGGTCGCTCGAGCTCTCTGAGTTTGATGTCCAGTACGAAAGCCGAAAAGCCTTGAAGGCTCAAGTGCTAGCCGACTTCGTCGCGAAAATGACCACCCTGTTCTCCTCGACCGACGGATCCCGTAAGTGGACCATCTATGTCGACGGGGCATCCAGCTCGACGGGAAGTGGAGCGGGAATCGTTCTTGATAACGAAGAAGGCATCTTGATTGAGGTCTCTCTCGCTCTATCCTTCCTGACCTTGAACAACCAAGCCGAGTACGAGGTCTTCCTCGCCGGGCTACGCCTAGCCAAGGACCTCGGTGCGAAGGAGGTAAAGATATTTACCGACTCCCAGCTCGTCGCCTCTCAGGTTCAGGGAGAGTACCAGGCCAAAAACGACAACCTCGTCGATTATTTGGCCCTGGTGAAAGAGAGGATGAAAAATTCGACTATGTGGAGGTGAAGCATGTTCCCTGCGAACACAATACCAGGGCAGACATCCTTTTGAAACTCGCAAGCACGAAGAAGAAGGGCAGAAGCAAATCCGTCATCCAGGAGGTACTTTCTCGACCAAGCATCGAGAATCCCACCTCGACCATCGACGTAAATTCCATCGGTGACAACAACTGCTGGATGACCATGGTATACACGTACCTCAGCACGGGAGAGCTGCCCGACAACTCTAAAGAATCTGGCGTAGTCAGACATTGAGCTTGATCCTATGTATTGATCGAGGACAAGCTGTACAGACGAGGATTCTCCATCCCTCTCCTCAAGTACATCGAGGAGTCCAAGATCCCTCACATACTCCAAGAGATTCACGAAGGAATCAATGCCCAACACCTCGGCGGATGATCCATCGGCCGTAAGGCTCTACGGGCAGAATATTATTGGGCCGCCATGCAACAGGATGCCACGGAGCACGTCAAGAAGTGCGACAAGTGCCAATGACACAGAGACATGCACCTGGCCCCACCCAATGAGCTTAAAATGCTCTTGTCCCCGTGGGCTTTCGGCTGGTGGGGGATGAACATCCTCAGACCCTTCACCATAGGGTTGTACCATAACAAATACTTGATAGTCGGTGTCAACTACTTCACGAAGTGGATAGAGGTTGAAGCCCTTGCCAAAATCATGACACACAACATACTTCGCTTCTACAAAAGGAACATACTTGCCCGGTTTGGCGTACCCCAAGCAATTGTCACCGACAATGGGATGCAGTTCAACGACAAAAAGTTCCAGGAGTTCGTTACCAAGCTGGACACAAAGCAACATATCACGTCTCTCGAGCACCCGCAGACAAACAGGTAGGCTGAAGCCGCAAACAGAGTGATCCTGCGAGGCCTGAAACGAAGACTGGGCGAAGCCACACTCGACCACCGGAGAGACCCCATTCCGACTAACGTACGAAATTGAGACAGTAATTCCAGTAGAGATAAAGAAACCCTCTAGGAGGACCGAATCTCCCCTCGACGAGGAGACGAACGACGAGGCTCTAAGGGAGGAGCTCGACCTGGTCGAAGAAATCTGGTCGGGGGCATCCCTCCGCGAAGCCTCGCTCAAATAAAAGATAACTTTGCGACATGATAATAGAGTCATTAAACGCGAGTTCCAAGTAGGCAGCCTAGTTCTACGAAGGAACCAGAAATACTCGCGCAAGGGCAAACTCGCTGCGAACTGGGAAGGCTCCTACCGCGTCCGCGCGAAAACGAAAAACAGGGTCTACTACCTCGAAAACCTGCTCGGTGTCATACCCCAAATTTTGACCACAATATTTACCATCATTGTGCAAATCATCACCACAATATGGATGTACATTCTTACCTCATCAATCTTCTCAAGGATTGTTGAACATTCACTACAACCAAGAATTAGGGTTTTGAGCCCTGTCAGAGCACTCAGACAAAGGATCAATCAAGAATGAACATGATCCTCAACTTGTCAAGTATCTCAAACACCCATAAAGGATCAAGAGGCCTCCCATATAAAGAATCAAGCACAAGGTTGAAACATTCCAAGTGGATCAAGCCTCAAGATCTCCAGTGTCACCAAATTAGGGTTTAGGTCGACTAAGGCATCCAGATGAAAGTTTTCATCTAGGAATGGGCTAATAATTCAAAACATGATCCAAGAAGTTCAAAGGGACCTTATGAGTCTAATCACCAAGTCAAAATAACCTCAGGGGATGCATTCATCAAAAATCAGGAATTAGGGTTTCTTGACCTAATTCACCCCTCAGTTGACTTTTGGAGCAAGACATGAGCCAAGACCTCAAGAAGTGTTTTGAAGACCTCCAATACATCATATTGATCCATTTACAAGTTTGGATTGATTCAAAGAACTTGGTTCATAAGCAGTACAAGGATTCAAATTCATCTGGACCAATTAGGGTTTCCTGATGAAAAGTCAATTGTATCTTTGACTTTTGACCAAGACATATTCCCAAACCTTGGGACATGATTCAAGACACTCTATAACACCTATGGAATCCATCCATTAGGTTTGAATTAGGTCAAGGACTTGATTTCATAGAGGATCACATAGTTTGGAATTCATCTGACAAAAAGTCAACTGTGCCAAGAATCAAGTTTGACTTTTTGAATTTCTTGACAAACAAGGCTTCCCTAATTCAAAAACAATGTTAATTCATGGTTTGGATCATCATTCATCAATGAAAATCAAGAAAAGTGAGGTTACTTGCAAAAAGGGCAACCTTAGGAAACTTAAAATTTTCTAAGTTATGGAAGAAAAGTGATTTGGTACCAACTTTGCGAGGTCATAACTCCTAAACCACAAGGCCTTTTCTTCCATCCAAAGCTCAAATGAAAGCTCTCATTACATACTTTAAAATTGTAAACTACATCAGATTCCAAATCCTCATGGATTTTAAGTTATAGATTGATCAAAATCACAAAAACATGAAAATTGACACTTTTTCCAACACTTAGTGAAAATTTTGGACAGAATCTGTCTTGAATTTTCACCAACTTTGGGGCCATTTTTCATTATGATCCAAGTTGATTCATGACCATTATTGGACATCAAAGTTGAAGTATGTTATTAGGGCTTTCCAAACAGTACATGAACTCATCATAACTCCACTTGAGTAGGGAGTTACAAGCCTTGAAACATGGCCTAAAAACTTGTTTTTTCAAGACAGTATGGAAACCAAACTTGTGCCACACGATTTTGCCCTTCAAATATTGTCACTTTTCCAACTTTGTCATCTTCCAAAAACATAAAATATCTGATGACTCACTTGGTTCATGATCGAAGAGGCAAGGAATTCAACTTGGCATGTGAAAATCATCATGACATGAAACTTGGAATTCAAATTTGGCAAGGTAACATCAATGCTATACATTGAGGTGTCATGAACCAGACCACAACACTCCAAGCCAGTCAAGATTTCAGTCTAAACTCTGAGCATTCAAACTTGCAAAGATTAATGGAGTCAAGATAAGAAGAGTTGACTTGGCACTTTCGGATTATCCAAGTCAATGGCTACAAGCTACAACCATGATCAGCCTCCAAACACTATTGCTTCCAAAACAAACTTCCTCTACTATAAATAGAGGTCATGTGTGACTAATCAAACCACCCCAAAACATATGAATTCATGTTTTCCTTCCAATCACTCTCAAAAAACCAGATTTTGCTTCCCTTTCAAGTCACTATCGAATTTTCAATTTGAGAGCAATTCAATCAAAATCAATCATGCCAACACCTCACATACATCATATATGAGTGATCCATAACCTTAAAACACATCTGGCACATCAGAATCACAAAGTCACCTCCCATTTGCTCAAGCTTTTTGGCCTATTTGCAGTTGAGGTGCCACAACAAGTTCCAAGGTGTTTCAATCCATTCCAAGCTTCCAAACACCTTATATTAGGTCCATTGAAGCTGTCCAGATCATTACACAACATCTGTAACACCTCCAACATAGAATTTGAATTCTTCTTGCAAGAGGTAAGCCTGACACTCTCAAACTCTATAATCCATGCATCATAAATGTGTTTTCAAGTTACAAACATGTTTCTGCACTTATATAGAGTGATTCCCCTCAATCAATTGCTTTGTAGCTTTCGTGTATAAGATTTCATAGTGTTCTTGCAGAAATTAGGGTTCTTGAGTTCATCACTTGATTTCTCACTCCACACTTAATAAATGAAATTAATTTATATGATTGAAATCCTTGTTCAAAAACACATAAATTTCATGTTTACAAAAGTCATTTTCATTGAGTAATCAAAGAGATATGAGAGGTTTTGCAAATTGGCTATGGCGGGTAGTCGTGAGGAAGAAGAAAATGGCCTTGGCACCATTTTCAAATATTTGAATTTTTGAAAATTTGATATTTTTATTAAATGATTTCAAAAATTAATTTCTCTCTCATTTTTTTTATCATTTTTTATTGGTTCTTTTTTTTTTTTAAAAAGTCACAAAAATGTTAAATTATTTTATTCTACGAAAAAAATTATATTATTTATTTAATATATCTTGAATTTTTGTAAATAATTTCATTTTTATTGTTTTTAACATTTTTTTAAATGAAATTCTCACCTTGGTTTTTCAAAACCAATTGGATTCCAAGCTTTCATATGATTAAACATGATTTTTCAAAATATTTTTCAAAGCTTACCACTTATTTTTAAATATATTTGACATTTTATATTTAATTTCCTCTGAAAATTATATTTTTAATTCAAATTAGGGTTTTTCTTAATTTTATTTTTCAAACTTCTTTTCAAACACTTTTTGGGCCTCTTTGTAGAGTGTAAGTCCCATCCATTTGTAAATAATTGATTTTGGGCCTCAGTCGTTGTATAAGTCCCGATACAATTTTAAAAATCTCGGCGCGATCGCCATTTTCAAAACAGTTTTCATCTGGGCCTCGCCTTGAGTTGTAAGCCCCATCATTCTTCTTTTCAAACATTTTTTGGGCCTCTATTAGAGTGTAAGATCCATCCCTATTGTACATAAATAAATTTGGGCCTCAGACATTGTATAAGTCCCTTAGTGGTTTTCAAAATCACGGCGCGATCGTCGCCTTGTCAAATAAAACTTCTGGGCCCCTCCTTGAGTATAAGCCCCATTTTCTCTTTTCACAAAAACTTTTGGGCCTCTAATTAGAGGTTAAGACCCAACCCTTTTTGTACAAAAACAATTTTTGGGCCTCTGCTGTAGTATAAGTCCCACAACGTCTTTCGATATCGCAGTGCGATCAATGTTATCAAATAAGTCATCTGGGCTTCTCCTTGAGCTATAAGCCCCAAACAAATATTTTTTACCAACTTTATTTTAATTCAAATTCAAATTCAATGTGTTTTCAAAACTTTCTTCAATTTCTTGAAACCCTAAAAGAGGGAATACAGTTATAGTCAATACTAGAGATCACAATATGTTTGGGCTTCTTCTCAGAAGGTAAGTCCCCATATCTATTTCAATGCTTATTACTTATATATATCTGTCAATATAATTGTCTGTATATATATTTATGCATATTTGCTTAGAGTTTTCCCCATCAGTTAGGTCTAGGTTTAGATCAAACCAGAGGTTACTTTCAACATAGTCAAAAATAGTTCCCCCATAGGAAATTCCTTATAGAATCTTGCCTCCTCTTGGGCTTATACAATATGGAACAGAGAAAGGCATTATTCCCGGTGAAACTTTTCTCAAGACTGTCAGAACTTAGAAATATATATGTATATAAGAAATTTATTTCCCCAAAGAGGATTAATTCCCGGTGAAACCTCTTTTGAATTTCTTCAGACTTTAGAACTGTTCATCAAAGAAAGGATTAATTCCCGGTGAAACCTTTCTTGAACTTTTCTCAGGTTTGGACCCACAGGCTTCCTAGAAGTTCCCCAGCCTCCTCTTGGGCTTTGTACAAGGACTCATAGGCTTCCTAGAAGTTCCCCAGCTTCCTCTCGGGCTTAGTACAAGGACCTCCAGGCTTCTTAGAAGTTCTTCAGCCTCTTATTGGGCTTAGTACAAGGATCCAAAGGCCTCCTACAGGTATAGGACATAAATTAGTCATCTTTGCTAGTTCAATCCTCATGAGAGTCATATTTCTAAAACATCAAACCATTTTAAGGGTTGATCTTCATCCCTTAAACCCACAGCCTCCTCTTGGGCTTCATACAAGCAGACTTGGACAGTCTCAGCCTTCTCTTGGGCATCATACTAAGATCATTCTCTAGCTAAGAGTAAACCTCTTCATTCAAGTAGACTTGGAAAGTCTCATCTCCTCTTGGATCTCACAGATACCCTCAAGTTTCCTAAAAGTACAGGAAAAAACCTTGATCATTTCACCAATACACTAATCTCCAGTAGAGTTAAAACCTCCATAGGTTTTCAAACTCAATCTTTAAGCTTTGCCTTAAAAATCCCTAACTAGGATAAATTTACCATCAATAAATCCCTAACAATATCAAAACCTCATGGCATATGATACACCAACTCTTCCCTGATGCTCAGCAAGAGTAAACCCCTCTGGATTCCCCAATACAATTTGGACCTGCTCTTGGATTTCAATAATCCTTAGCAAGAGATAGCCTTCTCTTAGGCTTTATATAATAACTTCCCCTAGTGGAGTCAGTCAGCCTCAATCTTGGGCTTTGTACAAGATAGATAAAACCCTCCTCAGTGGAGTCAGCTTCCTTCAGCCTCAATCTTGGGCTTTGTACAAGACAGACATAAGACTCCCCTAGCAGAGTCAACCTTTTAGCTTCAACCTTGGCTTTCGATCAAGGCACATAAAATCATCATCATCACCTCATATGAGACCACGAGTCCACTCTGCAGGAGGATATTTCCTCTATACTTCACATATCAAAACAAACAATCAGAAACTTTTTTCCCAGATAATTATTGTAAGTGGCACACTTGTTGACTCAAAATCCAAGTTGGAGTCCTTCCTTTATCTTGGCTATAATTCATCTTTCATCTAACAATTGTAAGTGGCAAGCCTCTGGATTCCTAACATCCAAGCCAATGTCCCTCTCTTAGCATGAAAGATTCATAAGGAAAAATAGCATTTCTCAATACTGAGTTAAAGTTTCTTCCTTCATGACTTCCATCTTATAAAGGAAATCATGACATTGCTGGATTCATATATCCCAGTTAAAGTAACTTCCTTCATAATCAATTTCTCAATAATATGTGATGAATAGGTGAGATATTCTCCCTTTAGAGATGACAAATTCTCTCTCAGTCACCCTATTAGCTTCAATCTTGGGCTTTGAACAAGACATAAATACTCTGATAGCTTCAATCTTGGGCTTTGAACAAGACACCAAATATCTTTCTTCCCATAGAATAGGAGGAACTACGATTGCTCTGATTTCCCAGTTTTCTTTACGGGAGTACGTAGGCATAAGATTGCAAAATCTTAGCGAGCACACAAATCAAAAACTTTAGGTCCAGTACCTTCCCAAAAACAACGGAAAACCCGAAAACAGCAAAAACACCCTCTCAAAACTCCCAAAGGAGAAACTTTCCCAAAAGCCACAACAGATAAACACAAGAAAGCAATTCAAATTAACAGAGAAACATGCAATAAAAGGTCTATGGATAACCATATATACACTGGGTGTTAATAGCTTCCCTTTATATAACCTGACCCCGAACCCCCAATCTCTTAGCATTTGTTAAAGAAAACATTTGCGTGCAAGGTTAGTTTTAGATACTTTCCCTTTCCTTTCCAACTTCATAGGATAAATAAGAAATCAGAAAGTAGCACCCAATTCCAACCATTGCGGTAAGGTGGTCGTGTCACCGACAAAAATCGCACGCTACAGAAAAATGGCGGCTCTGCTGGGGATTAATAGGATTAGAGTTCCTAAGAGGTCTAGGCTTTGCTTTGCATTTATTTCTCTGTTTACTTATTTTCTCAGTTTTCTGCTATATATATCATTTACTATCATATTACTTGATACCCGTGTTTAAATTTTTGTTAACTGGGAATGCGATTGATACACATGTGGAAAGTTTGAGAGAACATTAAGATAAGTGGTGGCGTCTCCAGGAAAGGCTTATAGGATGTGAATATCGACCAACCTGGCCTGGAAGTCCACCAAATCAGTCGAGGTACCCATGTGGACTTGCTAATGTTGAACGACCATTCGTCGTGAAAGCATAGTTTTCCCAATGCGGTACCCATGACACTGAGGATTTAGTAGACATTTAACCATTTAAACCATTAGGTAGTTCGGTGACTATCGGAAATAGTTGACACGCGATACTACACTCAAAGGAGATTCATCCTAGGATATTACAGCTCGCTCGAGTGAATCAACTTGCTGTTAATATCCCTAAGAGGGGTCAATGATTTTGGGAACCTCCTAGAACCCGTTCTACAGGTACAAAAATTGACCAATTAGTACACGCCTTTGGGGATGGGTAGATCCATGACTCCATGCTCGTGACGATGAACCCCTAAACCCATGTTTTCAAATGTTTTTGTTTGTTGCATTCATGCATTCGTGCATTCATTAAAAAAAACTCTTTTCAAAAATAGAAAAAATCTTTTTTTCAAAAGAACTAAAACAATAATTGCAAATATCAGAGAGTTTGCGTTATGGATTTCGGAAGAAAAAAACACACAAGTACACCTCCAAGGTTCTAAAACTGAATGATTTAAAGAAATTGGGAAGAATGATTGCTAATCCCGAGGTTTTCAGAGCAAAGCACGGAGGACTGTTATATCTTCTAAAGATCAACATGGTTGAAGGGATCCTGCCTACGCTGATGCAGTTCTACGATCCGGTTTACCACTGCTTTACATTCCCGGATTATCAGCTCGCACCAACACTGAAAGAGTACTCCCACGTGATTGATTTACCCATCACTGATCGAGATCCATTTTCTGGACTGGAAGAAATTCCAAAAGAACAAACCATTGCAAAAGCAATTTCTTTGGATGAGTCAGAAGTTAGGACTCACATGACCACCAAAGGAGGAATCCGGGGTTTACCAGCTAAATTCTTGATGGAGAAAGCCCTATACTTTGCTAGTATAGGAAATGTAACTGCTATCGAGGATATCTTTGTCCTACTCACATATGGATTATTCCTTTTTCCCAACATCGACAACTTTGTCGACACCAATGCTGTTAAGATAATTCTGATTGGGAACCCAGTACCAACTTTGCTCACAGATGCTTATCATTCTGTACACTTGAGGAATTTGTATAGTGGAGGGATCATCACATGCTGTGTACCATTACTCTACAAATGGTTTATTTCCCACTTGCCCAAATCTGTTACTTTTTGGGATCACAAGAGTAATCTGCGATGGTCGCAGAGGATTATGTCTCTCACCAATACAGACATAGATTGGTACAATCGGATTTATGAAGGGATACAAATCATCGATAGTGAAAATTTCCCCAATGTACCCCTCATTGGTACTAAAGAAGGGATCATCTATCATCTGATTCTAGCTCGCCGTCAACTCGGATACCCGATGAAGAATATCCCACATAATGCTCATCTGGAAGGTCTTTTCTTCAAGGAAGGAGAAAATAACAGGGCACTAAAGAAAGAAATAGTGCATGCCTGGCAACATATTCACAGGAAAGGGAGAGAATCCCTGGGAAGACCAAATTGTTCCTCTTCAGAACCTTATCTCCACTGGGTTCAAGCTAGAGCCATCAAGCTAAGGATGCCTTACCCTCGTCAAGAAGTTTTTCCCTGAAAGGAACCTGTCCTTTATTTCATGTCTGATGCGGAAAAACTCTAGGTCGCTCTCAACAAAGTTCAATGTGAGAAGAACTCTTGGAAGAATAAATACCAATTCCTTAATTTGGAATGTACCTAGATTCAGGAACTGCTAAAGGAGAAGGATGCTCTGATTGCGATATTAGAGCAGCATGCTATGGAAAGTCAGGAGGAACGAAGGAATTTGCTCACTCATTTCACTTGCCAGAGAGTCGTCGACCCGACAACGGCTGAAGAAGCCCAATCAAAGAAAAGAAAAGTTCAGGAACCAACATCTGAGCTCTCCTCAGAGAGGACTCAGGATCCATAGGCCTAATTTTCCTTACAACACTTTGTAAAATACTGTACTTTTCTTTAATACTGCAATCTTTCAAGTTCAATAAAAGGGGCCTCCCCCGCTGTGTGATATTTGCAATATAATTGTTGACAGTTCTTTTAAACAAAAACTAAAAAGAAATATAACATTCTTTGCATATCATTCATCATTCCCACATAAAACATCTTTGTCTTTGAATCTCACTCAAGTGTCGCACTCTAGAATCAAACTGTCTCATTCGTACAATACTTGGGCCAATCGACAAAGGAAAATGAACGATCTCGAGGAAGAGAACAGAGAGCTAAGAGAATAAATCAATGCTCTGAAGGAGAGTTTGGAGAAACTCCACCACGCCATGCAATCCCTGGTAGCAGCCCAAGAACAACAACATCAAAGGACTATAATCTCGGAGGGTACGTCTACACCAGTATTTGAGACGCCTGGAAGTCATCCTCAGTACAACGTGCCTAAAGGATTTCCCTGGGGCATTCCTTTCAACTTTACACCTGAAGGATACATCCCACCGATCAGTGAAGACCCAGAAGCCGTAGCAGGAACCGCCAAACCTGAAGGTTACAAACTTTAGGGAAATGAAGAAGCAAAGGTTACAACAGAAACTCCTGAAGGTTACAAACTTCAGGTCACTGAAGCACCAAGAATTACCGCAGTAATGACTATACCACAACCAGTGGTACACACTGTTCTGGAAGGACAGATTCTGCAAGCAATTTTTGGCAGAAACGAATATGTATATGAAATGATGAATGAGTTCTAGGAACAATTCTTGGAAATACAGAAGGAACTGCATGCCATTCGCGGTCAAGACTTGTTCGGTAAAGACGTCGCTGACTTCTGCTTGGTCCCTAATGTAAAGATACCGCACAAATTCAAGGTGACTGACTTTGAAAAATACAAAGGAAACTCTTACTCTCAAAGTCATATGGTGATGTACGCTCGGAAAATGTCTACCCAGATAGACAATCAACAACTACTGATCCATTACTTCCAAGACAGTTTAACCAGTGTCGCACTCAAATGGTACATGGGTTTAAACCGCACCAAGATCAGTACTTTCAGAGATCTCGGGGCAGCCTTCGTTCAGCAGTATAAATACAACTTGGACATGGCACCAGATAGGGACCAGCTCGAAGCAATGTCACAAAAGGATAAAGAAACCTTCAAAGAGTATGCTCAGAGATGGCGTGAAATCGCCGCCCAGATCTGTCCTCCTCTCAAAGAAAAGGAAATGACAAAGATCTTCCTGAAAACATTGAGCTTATTTTATTACGACCGAATGGTTACAGTGCGCCCAGTGACTTCACTGAAATGGTGAACATTAGAGTACGCCTTGAAGAGGCAGTCCGAGAAGGACGATTGGTCAAAGATGCAGAACCATCTAGCAGTACCAAAAGATACAGTAGTGCTTTCCAAAAGAAGAAACGGCAAGATATCAGTAATATCTCTCTGGGGAAGCAAAGGCGAAGGTATCAACAGGTAACAGCAGTAACTCCCGCAATCAACCCAACGCCAGCTCCGACTTATCAACCTCAAGTTGCTCAGAGCCAACCAAATCAGCAACAGTATCAATAAAGGCCGTAACAGCCTCTTCAGCAGGCTCGCCCGCAGTACAATAACAATAATCGTGTAACACGACCATCAGGGTTCGACACTATACCGATGTTGTATGCAGAGTTATTTCCACTTCTACTAGCCAAGGGGCACGTTCAAACCAGGAATCCTCTCGTAGTACCAGAAAATCCACCTTTTTGGTTCAAAGCAGATCAAACTTGCCCTTACCATCAAGGAGGATCAGGATACAACATTGAGAATTGTCTCAGCTTCAAGTCTGATGTACAGAAGCTTATCAGGAATGGGATTTTATCTTTCAAGGATACAAATCTAAATGTTTAGACAAACCCATTACCGCAACATGAAAAGACTGCAGTGAATTTGATAGAAGGAGAGCCTGTCAACAGTTATCAAATTCATAATGTACGCTTACTAGGAACCAACCTGGTAAAGATACATTGCAAACAGAGCAGGTATGGCCATGTGCCATCTCACAACTATCATCAGTGTGATATCTGCTCCAAGAACAATCAAGGGTGTGCCATAGTACAAGCAGCTCTGCAAGAACAAATGAATCTGGGCAGGATTCAGGATCACAGGATTCGTGAAGTAAACATGGCCCATGCACATCCCAACGTTGTTCAGAACCACGACATCCGTGCAATAAACGTCAATTTAGTGGCAATGCATTCAAGACAAAGTCAGTATTATAATCTTCCGGGCACGATTACAACACTTGTCCGATCTGCTCAACAGACAATCAGGGATGCTCTTTTGTACAAGAGGCCCTCCAACATCAAATGGATCTCGGATGGATCCAAGACTAACATGAAAGAAGTAACCATCAAGTCAATATGGTTCAGATCTTTGACATACGCCTGATGAATACCAGTCTAGTGGAATTGCATGCTAACCAGGTCAGACTTGGTTTTCTGGCTTCACATGATTACCAAGATTGCAAAGAATGCTCCGAAAACTACCAAGGGTGTGCGCTTGTGCAAAGGACTCTTCAACATCTGTTGGACCACTGGTGGCTTCCGATCTACCTGGATGAAGACACACAACAGATTAACATAACTGATGGAGATCCTGGTAGACATCAAAGTCGTGATGTCCGCTCAATGGAAACGGATCTAGTAAAGATGCACTGCATACAAAGTGGGTACGGCCGGGTACCACCTCATAATTATGAACGTTGTAGAGTATGCTCTGAAAATAATCAAGGATGCTATCTAGTGCGAGCAGCACTCCAACACCAGTTAGACCGGAAGGAAATTCAACCATGGTCGAATGCTGAATCAATCAACATGGTACAAGATTACCTCCTAGGTGAAAGGAAAAACTCTGTCATAATCTCCAATCATGGAATAACCAAGGACGTTTGCGCCATAATCTCTCTACTCAATGAATCAAAGATCCCTCTTGATAATAGAAAAGTTCCCAACCAGGAACTGATGGACGTTGCCTACGACGGTCAGAAAAACCAAAAAGCTCATGTGGTTATCTACCTGCCAGGTCCAATACCGTACAAGTCAGAAAAGGCTATCCTGTACAAGTACAGTGCAACGACCATAGAAAATGGAAAAGAAACTCCATTACCCTCTGTTGTGAACATTGCCGACATCAGTCAAGTTACCCGGAGTGGTCGAATCTTCAACAGAGAAGTTGAAGAACCCACTAAAGAAAAGGAACCCCAAACGGAAGTTCCCAACCAACAAATCGATCAATCCAGCAATACAGAACTTGTAAAGAACAACGATGAGATGCTAAAGCTCATCCAGAAAAGCGAGTAAAACATTGTGGATCAATTGTTGCAAACTCTATCTCGGATATCTGTATTATCCCTTCTGCTTAGTTCGGAAGCTCACAGGGAAGCTCTACAGAAGGTCTTGGAACAGGCCTTTGTGGAACAAGATGTGACAGTAGGATAATTTGACAGCATCATCTCCAACATCACTTCCTGCAACAACTTGGGATTTAGTGATGAAGAACTTTCGGAGGAAGGCAAGAACCATAATATGGCACTCAATATCACAAGCAACTGCCAAGATAATGCTTTAGCCAGCGTTCTGGTAGACACGGGTTCATCTTTAAATGTCCTGCCAAGATTAACTTTGGTTCGACTATCTTTTCAAGGAACTCCGATGAGAGGCAGTGAGATCATCGTCAAAGCCTTTGACAGAACCAGAAAAACAGTTATCGGCGAAGTCGACCTTCCCATAACTATCGGTCCTCACACTTTCTAGGTCATGGGCATCCGGGAAGCATACAGCTGTTTATTAAGAAGACCTTGGATACACGAAGTTGGGGTCGTCACTTCGACACTTCACCAAAAGCTAAAGTTTGTCAAGAATGACAAATTAGTCATATTATGTAGAGAGCAAGTCTTAATCGTGAGCAACTTATCATCATTCTCCTGTGTAGAATTGGAAGAGGTTGTTAGAACCCAGTTCCAAGCACTCTCAGTGAGCAATGAGAATCAACAAGAAAGAGGGACGTCGATTTCCTCATACAGCGCTCTCAAAGTGATCGGAAGTAATGACATAAAAGGATGGGGGCAGATTATAACTCCTACTAATAACAAGACAATAAAAGGTCTTAGTTTCTCTCTGACCTGTACCCAGACAACAAAGAAGGACGAAAGTTTTTGTCCCATTCAGGATTTCTTCCCCAACGGAGGATTCCTCCACCCAGTATCTCAAGAAGTACACACCATCGATGGGAACGACTCCTCCGATACGGATGAGGAGTGGAAGTCTTATCTCAATGATGAAGGTTATATATCTCAGGGAGAAACGCACATGCCATTATGTTTTCCAAAATAGAGCCCAAGATATATACCAAGATCAGACGTCAGAATGGTCTATGGAGATTGTGATCCTGAAGGATGTCATGCTCCACCCAACTCGTTAGAGGAAGACAATCTAATGAAAAACAACTTTGACTACGATTATTATGATCCCCTGGATGACTTTCCTATCTGGAGGCCATACACGGAAGACTCGAGACAAAAGAGTCAGCCGGACAATCAGCTGATTAATCTTGAAAAGAATACCCATGTTCCCCCAGAGTCATGAAATCATTACTCAGGACATTCTGAAAATGTCCGACACCACGGTAATGAATTTGCAAAGATTACAAGACAAGAATTCATTAACTACGCATTTCCTGAGGTCAACGTCATTAAGGAAGATAACTCCTCTATTCCCACAGAAACCTGGGACACCTTGGGACAGCCAAGCGGCAAGTACGACTTTCTAGTCAAATACACCGCTCTTGAAAGCTTTCGCATCAGATACGAGGACATCCAACCAACTGGATGGGGAGATCCTCTTGAGAGTGAAAATATTATGGAAGATGCGACAGAAGAGTCCCCTTATGCTAACTCCGCATGGGAAGAAGACTTCAATGATCCTACTCCACCAAAAATCAGTGCCATTTCTGAAGACAGACCAAGAAGGGAAGTACCAGACTTTGTGATTCACAGAGGAGTTCGTCGCCATTGGGTTGCATTCGATGTCCCGAAAGTCGTCCATAAGTTGAAGTAATTACCATCTTTATTTTAACCTTTCACCTTGCCCGGGTGAAATGGATGTTTTATAGGGCTCACTTTTCTGTAAATGTCCCTCTTCGCTTCGCCCAAAGCGACAAAGTTTTGTTTTATAGGGTTGTGTTTCAAGAATCGACAAATCATGAATAAATAATGTCATTTTGAATTCCCGCATTTATTGCTGTTTTCACTTTTCGTTTTTAAGGAAAATGGTAATCCTAAAAACAACCCAAAATAAAAACAAGCATTTTTCAGAAAAATACACTGCACACACTCTTGCATTCTCTCTGTCTTTTCTAAAAAAATGAATCATCATGTCATGAATATTGCTTGTTTTAAACCCCATTGAAACATACGATCCAATGCCTTCTCCCAACTTTGAATTCCCAGTATTTGAAGCTGAAGAAGAAGAGGACGGAGAGATTCCAGAAGAGATCTCCCGACTACTCAGGCAAGGGGAAAGGTCTATTGAGCCTCACAAAGAGCCGTAGGAAACAAGTAATTTTAGTTCAGAAGAAGAAAAGAAAGAAGTTAAGATTGGGGCACTACTCAGTCCAACTATCAGAGAAGGCTTGATAAAACTTCTCAAAGAGTTTCCAGATGTATTTGCTTGGTCCTATCAGGACATGTCAGGGTTGGATACCAGCATTGTGGAACATCACTTACCACTGAAAACAAAATGTCCTCCGGTAAAACAAAGACTGAGAAGGACTCATCCAGATATGGCCGTCAAAATTAAGGAGGAAGTACAGAAGCAGATCGATGCAGGTTTCCTCGCCACCTCAGAATATCCTCAATGGTTGTCCAACATAGTACCAGTTCTGAAAAAGGACGGAAAAGTCAGAATGTGTGTAGACTACAGGAATCTGAACAAAGCAAGTCCAAAGGATGACTTCCCCTTGCCACACATTGACATGCTGGTAGACAGCATGACGAAATTCAAAGTCTTCTCCTTCATGGATGGATTCTCGGTCTATAATCAAATCAAAATGGCGCCAGAAGATATGGAGAAAAATTCATTCATCACCCCATGGGGCACCTTTTGTTACAAGGTAATGTCGTTTGGTCTGAAGAACGCAGGGGCAACCTATCAAAGGGCCATGATAACTCTGTTTGACGACATGATGCACAAAGAGGTTGAAGTGTACGCCGATGACATGATTGCCAAATCTAAAACAGAAGAAGAACATGTGACACACCTGTCAAAGCTATTCGAGCGTCTGAGAAAATACAAACTTCGCTTGAATCCTAATAAGTGCACATTCGGTGTCCATTCAGGAAAGCTCTTAGGATTCATCGTCAGCCAGAAAGGAATTGAGGTTGATCCCGACAAGGTCAAGGCCATTCAAGAAATGCCTTCACCAAAGACTGAAAATCAAGTCAGAGGATTTTTGGGACGTTTGAATTATATCTCAAGGTTCATATCCCTCATGACCGCGACATGTGCGCCAATCTTCAAACTGCTCAGAAAGAATCAAAGCTACGTACAGAAGACTGCCAAAAGGCTTTCGACAGCATCAAGGAATATTTGTTGAATCCACCGATTTTGTCTCCTCCAGTGGAAGGAAGACAACCGATCATCTACTTAACAGTCTTGGAAGACTCCATGGGTTGTGTGCTTGGCCAACAAGACGAGACAAAAAGAAAAGAGTATGTCATTTACTACTTAAGCAAAAAGTTCACGGACTCTGAAACTCGGTACACTATGCTCGAGAAAACTTGTTGCGCTATAGCTTGGACAACCAAATGTTTTCGCCAATACATGATTTGTCACACTACTTGGTTAATCTTCGAAGTGGATCTGATCAAGTACGTCTTTGAAAAGCATGCTCTCACGGGAAGGATTGCCCTTTGGCAGATGTTGTTATCAGAATACAACATCGAGTACCATGCTCAGAAAGCCGTCAAAGGAAGTATTTTAGCCGATCATTTGGCTCATCAACCGATTGACGATCAAGAATCATTCGGATTTGACTTCCCAGATGAAGATGTCATGTACTTGAAAATGAAAGATTGCGATGAACCGCTACCCAACGAAGGGCCATAACCAGGTTCCCAATGGGGACTAATTTTTGACGGAGCTGTCAAAACTTATGGAAACGGAATTGGGGCAATCATCATAACACCTCAGGGTACCCATATTCCTTTCACTACCAGATTGACATTCAAATGCACAAACAATGAGGCCAAATACGAAGCTTGTATCATGGGTCTCGAAGAGGCTATCGACCTAAGGATAAAGAACTTGGATGTGTATGGAGACTCAGCCCTCGTTATCAATCAGATCAAAGGAGAGTGGAACACATACCAATCAGGATTGATTCCTTACAAAGACTATGCGAGAAGGTTGTTACCATTCTTCAATAGAATCGAGTTTCATCATATCCCTCGTGAAGAAAATCACATGGCTGATGCGTTAGCCACCCTATCCTCCATGATTAGTGTACGTCAATGGAACGACGTACCTAAGATTGATATAATGCGCCTTGATAGGCCTGCTTACATCTTCGCGATTGAGCAGTCATAGACGACAAACCATGGTATCATGATATCAGGTGCTTCCTTCAAAGACAAGAGTACCCACCTGGGGCATCCAGAAAAGATACGAAGACTCTCAGAAGAATGGCAGGCAACTTTTTCCTGAACAGTGATACACTCTATAAGAGAAACTTCGACATGGTTTTGCTCAAATGCGTAGACAGACAAGAAGCAAACACGCTGATGAAAGAAATCCACGAAGGATCCTTTGGCACTCATGCCAATGGACATACAATGGTAAGAAAAATTCTGAGAGCAGGATATTATTGGCTGACAATGGAATTCGATTGATACAAATACATCTGGAGATGTCACAAATGTCAGATATACACTGACAAAATCCATGTACCGCCAACGCATCTCAAAGTTCTTTCTTCTCCATGGCCTTTTTCTATATGGGGAATCGACATGATTAGCATGATTAAACCCAAAGATTCAAACGGACGTCGGTTCATCTTGGCAGCTATTGACTATTTAACCAAGTGGGTCGAAGTAGTATCATATGCCAATGTAACCAGACAAGTGGTGGTCCGATTTATCAAGAACAATCTCATCTGCCGTTATGGTGTTCCAAGCCAGATCATTACGGATAATGGATCTAACTTGAACAACAAGATGATGAAAGAGTTGTGTGATGAGTTCAAAATCAAACACCATAACTCGTCTCCCTATCGACCTAAAATGAATGGAGCGGTAGAAGCGGCTAACAAGAATATCAAGAAAACCGTTCAGAAGATGGTTATAACCTACAAAGATTGGCATGAGATGCTACCCTTTGCTCTTCACGGTTATCGCACATCTGTCTGCACTTCAACAGGGGCAACCCCTTTCTCTCTAGTATATGGCATGGAAGCTGTGCTCCCCATAGAAGTAGAGATCCCATCAATAAGAGTATTGATGGAAGCCAAGCTAACAGAAGCTGAATGGTGTCAAAGCCGATACGATGAACTGAATTTGATCGAAGAAAAGAGGATGACGGATTTATGCCATGGTCAATTATACCAGCAAAGAATGAAGAAAACGTTCGATAAAAAGGTATGACCCCGTGTCTTCAGGAAAGGAGACCTCGTGCTCAAGAAGATACAATCATTTCTTACTCATTCCAGGGGCAAATGGACTCCGAATTACGATGGCCCTATGTTGTTAAGAACTCCTTTTCATGCGGTGCCCTGAGACTCGCAACCATGGATGGAGAGGAGTTTACCTACCCCACGAATGTTGATGTAGTCAAGAAATATTTTTCCTAAATAAAAAAAACAACGTCTCGGTGGATTGAAAACCCGAAAGGGCGGTCCAGAAAAAATTAGAGACATAAACAATGATCATCCCGATGGATTGAAAACCTGAAAAGGTAATCCAGGAAAAAGTTAGGGATTCATGGCAAGTAACTACGTCTGACAAGATTAGATCCCCAGTGGTAATGTCATCTGTCAGGAAAAATTCAAGTCAAGGTCATCTTCGACAGAAGCTCAGAATGTCCGGAATTCAAAGTTGGTGGACGGATAGCGGTCGTTATGTTTCAATGTAGCCTCTTTCCCTTTAAATTACCATTTTCTAAACTTTGTAATGCTCTATGGGATCACGCGCTTGGCTGATTACCATTCTATCAATAAAATTTGAGCCCGTGTGCCTTTTGTTTACAATTCTCATTTATTTTGCTTTACAGAATGACATTTTAATATGATCAACGATTCTTGAAACAAAAATGAATTTACTTTTTCGAAACGAGAAGCTCAAGTTTTACTTTTAAAACAAAGATGGTAATTTCCTTTCGATTAATGAGCACAAAAAGGGAATATCGACTGCTTCTCTGGTAGTGATTTAACTGCAAAATGCCGAATCAAAGTACTCCTTTTGACTAGTACATCCTGAAGGAGGGATCAACTACTTCAGATGGAATGTCCTATCTGACATCCTTGACATAGTTTTTACCTTTGAAAACCAATTGTTGGTTTCTCTCCCCATAAGGGTCCACCTCTAAAAAACAAGAACGGACTTCTATCCCTAGCAGGTTTGTACATCCCAAAATCGGAACAAATGTTAGAATCCCTATTCCCGAGCAAAATACTACTTTTAGAATCTCCAGTAATACCCCCATCTCTCAGAGTGGCCAAGTATCCAGTGGTATTCCCCACCAGTCTGTATGTCGCGTCTGTTTTGTCAACATAAACATACATACATCATACATCATACATAATTGATTCATATTCATACATATGTTGCATTAATATCACTCTGGTCATTTTCGTCCCCAAGTGATAAATGTCCTCTCACCGATAGAATTGTTAGTTCTTTCCTCGTCCGAAAATGTATTGTCTGAGCAATCTCTCCCCAGTTTATTTCTGTATTGGAGACTATCCTCGACCACCTTGATAATTTGGACCACTGAAAGGCAAGAAGACATTCAATAGACACCTTTGGAACATCACTCTTCACCATTGAAAATGATATTTTTGCTTTCCCGGATTAAAGAAAATCCTAAGAGAAAGCCTCTCAACCAAAGACTCTTGGCAATACGGCGGTTTCTCCCCAAAAAATTGCTTTCAGTGAAGTCATCAGCACCTCAAAATTGGATTACATCACATGGCATTTCTCTGAAAAGGTCTCGAAGGAAAGTATGATGTAACCTCACCAAGTAACAAGCAATCTCTCAAGAGACTTGCTTTCCCCATTAGGTCGACAAATGGCATCTCCCACATAGAAGTTTGCACACCTCTGTAGTTCAGACAAATGGGTTTCCCCAGCCAGTCTGACATCAAATCTTTTTCCATTAAATGGCATCTCCCTAGTAAAAACTCGGCGAGAAGTTTGATGAAGACTGCTACAAATAGCGTTCCTTGTCGAGGAAGGAACTCGACAAGAAGAAACTAAGACCAGTTCCATGGCTGAAGACCAGGATCGAGGGGAAGTTTATTTAGAGAAGAAAACTGAGACCAGTTCCATGGCTGAAGACTAGGATCGAGGGGAAGTTTATTTCTTCAAGAAACTAAGACCAGTTCTGTGGCTGGAGACCAGAATCGAGGGGAAGTTTCACCCTTTTCTAAGTATAGTTACTTATCAAAAGAAGATGGACGAGCAAATCAGCTACCATTCACAACCACAATCAAAATTTTGGGTATTCCGATATTTAATCCTCTTGTACCCGGAATGTCCGAATATCTTCGCCATTCACACCTTCGAGTCCAAGAAGATTAATAAGGGGCATCTGTCATACCCCAAATTTTGACCACAAGATTTCCCATCATTGTGAAAATCATCACCACAATATGGATGTACCTTCATACCTCATCAATCTTCTCAAGGATTGTTGAACATTCACTACAACCAAGAATTAGGGTTTTTAGCCCTCTCTGAGCACTCAGACAAAGGATCAATCAAGAATGGACATGATCCTCAACTTGTCAAGTCTCTCAAACACCCATAAAGGATCAAGGGGTCTCCCACATCAAGAATCAAGCATAAGGTTGCAACATTCCAAGTGGATCAAGCCTCAAGATCGCTAGTGTCACCAAATTAGGGTTTTGGTCGACTAAGGCCTCCAGATGAAAGTTTTCATCTAGGCATGGGCTAATACTTCAAAACATGATCCAAGAAGTTCAAAGGGACCTTATGAGTCCAATCATCAAGTCAAAATAGCCTCAAGGGATGCATTCATCAAAAATCAGGAATTAGGGTTTCTTGACCTAATACACCCCTAAGTTGACTTTTAGAGCAAGACATGAGCCAAGACCTCAAGAAGTGTTTTGAAGACCTCCAATACATCATATTGATCCATTTACAAGGTTGGATTGATTCAAAGAACTTGGTTCATAAGCAGTACAAGGATTCAAATTGATCTGGACAAATTAGGGTTTCTTCATGAAAAGTCAACTGTATCTTTGACTTTTGACCAAGACATGTTCCCAAACCTTGATTCAACTGTATCAAGACACTCTATAACACCTATGGAATCCATAAATTAGGTTTGAATTAGGTCAAGGACTTGATTTCATAGAGGATCACATAGTTTGGAATTCATCTGACAAAAAGTCAACTGTGCCAAGAACCAAGTTTGACTTTTTCAATTTCTTGACAAACAAGGCTTCCCTAAGTCAAAAAAATGTTAATTCATGGTTTGGATCATCATTCATCAAGAAAAGTGAGGTTACTTTCAAAAAGGGCAACCTTAGGAAACTTAAAATTTTCTAAGTTATGGAAGAAAAGTGATTTGGTACCAACTTTGCAAGTTTATAACTCCTAAACCACAAGGCCTTTTTCTTCCATCCAAAGCTCAAATGAAAGCTCTCATTACATACTTTAAAATTGTAAACTACATCAGATTCCAAATCCTCGTGGATTTTGTGTTATAGATTGATCAAAATCACAAAAACATGAAAATAGACACTTTTTCCAACACTTAGTGAAAATTTTGGACATAATCTGTCTTGAATTTTCACCAACTCTGGGGCCATTTTTCATTATGATCCAAGTTTATTCAAGAACAATGTTGGACATCAAAGTTGAAGTATGTTATTAGGGATTTCCAAACAATACAAGAACTCATCCTAACTCCACTTGAGTAGGGAGTTACAAGCCTTGAAACATGGCCTAAAAACCTGATTTTTCAAGACAACATGGAAACCAAACTTGTGCCACACGATTTTGACCTTCAAATATTGTCACTTTGCCAACTTTGTCATCTTCCAAAAACACAAAATATATGATGAATCACTTGGTTCATGATCAAAGAGGCAAGGAATTCAACTTGGCATGTGAAAATCATCATGACATGAAACTTGGAATTCAAATTTAGCAAGGTACATCAATGTAATACATTGAGGTGCTGTGAACCAGACCACAACACTCCAAGTTAGTTAAGATTTCAGTCCAAACTCTGAGCATTCAAACCTGCGAAGATTAATGGAGTCAAGATAAGAAGAGTTGACTTGGTACTTTTGGATTATCCAAGTCAAAGGCTACAAGCTACAACCATGATCAGCCTTCAAACACTATTGCTTCCAAAACAAACTTCCTCTACTATAAATAGAGGTCATGTGTGACTGATCAAACCACCCCAAAATATCTGAATTCATGTTTTTCTTCCAATCTCTCTCAAAAAACCAGATTTTGCTTCTCTTTCAAGTCACTATCGAATTTTCAATTTGAGAGCAATTCAATCAAAACCAATCATGCCAACACCTCACATACATCATATATGAGTGATCCATAACCTTAAAACACATCTGGAACATCAAAATCACAAAGTCACCCCCCATTTGCTCAAGCTTTTTGGCCTATTTGCAGTTAAGGTGCCACAACAAGTTCCAAGGTGTTTCAATCCATTCCAAGCTTCCAAACACCTTATATTAGGTCCATTGAAGCTGTACAGATCATTACACAACATATGTAACACCTCCAACATAGAATTAGAATTCTTCTTGCAAGAGGTAAGCCTGACACTCTCAAACTCTATAATCCATGCATCATAAATATGTTTTCAAGTTACAAACATGTTTCTACACTTATATAGAGTGATTCCCCTCAATCAATTACTTTGTAGCTTTCGTTTATAAGATTTCATAGTGTTCTTGCAGAAATTAGGGTTCTTGAGTTCATCACTTAATTTCTCACTCCACACTAAATATAAATGCAATTAATTTATATGACTGAAATCCTTGTTCAAAAACACACAACTTTCATGTTTACAAAAGTCATTTTCATTGAGAAATCAGAGAGATATGAGAGGTTTTGCAAATTGGCTATGGCGGGTAGTCGTGAGGAAGAAGAAGATGGCCTTGGTGCCATTTTCAAATATTTGAATATTTGAATATTTGATATTTTTATTAAATGATTTCAAAAATTAATTTCTCTCTCATTTTTTATCATTTTTTATTGGTTCTTTTTTTAAAAGTCACAAAAATGTTAAATTATTTTATTCTACAAAAAATTAAATTTATATTATTCATTTAATATATCTTGAATTTTTGTAAATAATTTCATTTTTATTGTTTTTAACATTTTTAAAATGAAATTCTCACCTTGATTTTTCAAAACCAATTGGATTTCAAAATTTCATGTGATTAAACATGATTTTTCAAAATATTTTTCAAAGCTTACCACTTATTTTTAAATATATTTGACATTTTATATTTAATTTCCTTTGAAAATTATATTTTTAATTAAAATTAGGGTTTTTCTTAATTTTAATTTTTCAAACTTCTTTTCAAACACTTTTTGGGCCTCTTTGTAGAGTGTAAGTCCCATCCCTTTGTAAATAATTGATTTTGGGCCTCAGTCGTTGTATAAGTCCCGATACAATTTTAAAAATCTCGGCGCGATCGTCATTTTCAAAACAATTTTCATCTGGGCCTCTCCTTGAGTTGTAAGCCCCATCATTCTTCTTTTCAAACATTTTTTGGGCCTCTATTAGAGTGTAAGATCCATCCCTATTGTACATAAATAAATTTGGGCCTCAGACATTGTATAAGTCCCTCAGTGGTTTTCAAAATCACGGCGCGATCGTCGCCTTGTCACATAAAACTTCTGGGCCCCTCCTTGAGTATAAGCCCCATTTTCTCTTTTCACAAAAACTTTTGGGCCTCTAGTTAGAGGTTAAGACCCAACCCTTTTTGTACAAAAACAATTTTTGGGCCTCTGCTGTAGTATAAGTCCCACAACGTCTTTCAATATCGCAGTGCGATCAATGTTATCAAATAAGTCATCTGGGCTTCTCCTTGAGCTATAAGCCCCAAACAAATATTTTTTACCAACTTTATTTTAATTCAAATTCAAATTCAATGTGTTTTCAAAACTTTCTTCAATTTCTTGAAACCCTAAAAGAGGGAATACAGTTGTAGTCAATACTACAGATCACAATATGCTTGGGCTTCTTCTCAGAAGGTAAGTCCCCATATATGTTTCAATGCTTATTACTTATATATATTTGTCAATATAATTGTCTGTATATATATTTGTGCATATTTGCTTAGAGTTTTCCCCAGCAGTTAGGTCTAGGTTTAGATCAAACCAGAGGTTACTTTCAACATAGTCAAAAATAGTCCCCCCATAGGAAATTCCTTATACAGTCTTGCCTCCTCTTGGGCTTATACAATATGGAACAGAGAAAGGCATTATTCCCGGTGAAACTTTTCTCAAAACTGCCAGAACTTAGAAATATATATGTATATAAGAAACTCATTTCCCCAGAGAGGATTAATTCCCGGTGAAACCTTTCTTGATATTTTCTTAGGTTTAGACCCACGGGCTTCCTAGAAGTTCCCCAACCTCCTCTTGGGCTTTGTACAAGGACTCACAAGCTTCCTAGAAGTTCCCCAGCCTCCTCTTGGGCTTAGTACAAGGACCCTCAGGCTTTTTAGAAGTTCTTCAGCCTCCTATTGGGCTTAGTACAAGGACCCAAAGGCCTCCTACAGGTATAGGACATAAATTATTCATCTTTGCTAGTTCAATCCTCAGGAGAGTCAGATTTCCAAAACATCAAACCATTTTTAGAGTTGATCTTCATCCCTTAAACCCGCAGCCTCCTCTTGGGCTTCATACAAGCAGACTTGGATAGTCTTAGCCTTTTCTTGGGCATCATACAAAGATCATTCTCTAGCTAAGAATAAACCTCTTCATTCAAGTAGACTTGGAAAGTCTCATCTCCTCTTGGATCTCACAAAGACCCTCAAGTTTCCTAAAAGCACAGGAAAAAACCCTGATCATTTCACCAATACACTAATCTCCAGTAGAGTTAAAACCTCCATAGGTTTTCAAACTCAATCTTAAAGCTTTTCCTTAAAAATCCCCAACTAGGGTCAATTTACCATCAATAAATCCCTAACAGTATCAAAACCTCATGGCATATGATACTCCAACTCTTCCCTGATGCTCAGCAAGAGTAAACCCCTCTGGATTCCCCAATACAATTTAGACCTGCTCTTGTATTTCAATAATCCTCAGCAAGAGATAGCCTCCTCTTAGGCTTCATATAAGAACTTCCCCCTGTGGAGTCAGTCAGCCTCAATCTTGGGCTTTGTACAAGACAGATAAAACCCTCCTCAATGGAGTCAGCTTCCTTCAGCCTTAATCTTGGGCTTTGTACAAGACAGACATAAAACTCCCCTAGTAGAGTCAACCTTTTAGCTTCAACCTTGGGCTTCGATCAAGGCACACAAAATCATCATCATCCCCTCAGATGAGACCACAAGTCCACTCTGCAGGAGGATATTTCCTCTATACTTCACATATCAAAACAAACAATCAAAATCTTTTTTCCAGATAATTGCTGTAAGTGGCACACTTGTTGATTCAAAATCCAAGATGGAGTCCTTCCTTTATCCTGGATAAAATTCATCTTTCATCTAACAGCTGTAAGTGGCAAGCCTCTGGATTCCTAACATCCAAGCCAATGTCCCTCTCTTAGCATGAAAGATTCATAAGAATACTGAGTTAAAGTTTCTTCCTTCATGACATCCATCTTATAAAGGAAATCATGGCATTGTTGGATTCATTTATCCCAGTTAAAGTAACTTCCTTCATACTCAATTTCTCAACAATTTGTGATGAATAGGTGAGATATTCTCCCTTTAGAGATGACAAATTCTCTCTCAGTCACCCTCTTAGCTTCAATCTTGGGCTTTAAACAAGACACAAATACTCTGATAGCTTCAATCTTGGGCTTTGAACAAGACACCAAATATCTTTCTTCCCATAGAATAGGAGGAACTACGATTGCTCTGATTTCCCAGTTTTCTTTACGGGAATACGTAGGCATAAGATTGCGAAATCTTAGCGAGCACACAAATAAAAAACTTTAGGTCCAGTACCTTCCCAAAAACAACGGAAAACCCAAAAACAACAAAAACACCCTCTCAACACTCCCAAAGGAGAAACTTTCCCAAAAGCCACAACAAATAAACACAATAAAGCAATTCAAATTAACAGAGAAACATGCAATAAAAGGTCTATGGATAACCATATATACACTGGGTGTTAATAGCTTCCCTTTGTATAACCTGACCCCGAACCCCCAATCCCTTAGCATTTGTTAAAGAAAACATTTGCATGCAAGGTTAGGTTTAGATACATTCCCTTTCCTTTCCAGCTTCATAGGATAAATAAGAAATCAGAAAGTAGCACCCAATTCCAAACATTGCGGTAAGGTGGTCGTGTCACCGAGAAAAATCGCACTCTACACACGGGGAGGAACTTGCTCGACCAAGGAATGTTGAAAAGCTTAAACAATATTACAGTTTAACATTGACCTCGGCATGCTTGGTTTGACCGCGACGAAGTGCGTCCCGACCACAGGAGCGCGCTAGGGTACAAGCGCGACTCCTAAACTTGAAAAATAAGACAAGAGCCCACTCTTATGTGTGAAAGCGAACTTTTGATCCGACAGGGACACCTCAACCAAGCTCCGCCTTTGTCGTACCAATTAGGCAGAACGCCCAGCTCGCGATGGGAAGTTCACACCACGGAGCAAAGACCTCGATCGAGCTCTTAGCTTCGTCGAAGGTCAGAACTCGACTGCGACCACTCGACACGTTCTCTGCATGGTCGAGGACCAATTACGTCGAGCAAAGGCCCCAATTACTGAAGGTTGAGAAACACAAGAAATGGGAGTTTGAATTGGGTTTCACAATTCTTCCCCTTTTGCAGAATTAAACTAATGACATTAACAAGTAAATAAAAATAAATGAACGAAATTATTTTTATCCTGGTTCACTGTTAACGAAGCTACTCCAGTCCACCAACCTTGGTGATTTCGCCTTAGACAAGGACTTAATCCAATAATCATCAACGATTACAACCAAAATGGATACCTTTCATTGCCTTCTTGAGAATCCTGGCTCTCACTAGCCTATCAAGGAATCAACCTCCAAGCCGTTAGAAAATGACCTAGCCCTCTCAAGCAACCTGGCTAACAACTTAGCCGCTCAAGGAAATCATTACCTTCTAAGGAATTTCATGCTACCTTCAACAAGGATTTACGCCACCTTTGACAGGATTTCTGAAGCTACCTTCAACAAGGATTTACGCCACCTTTAGAGAAAGGATTTCTCAAGCTACCTTCAACGAGGATTTACGCCACCTTTAGAGAAAGGATTTCTCAAGCTACCTTCAATGAGGATTTACGCCGCCTTTAGAAAAAGGATATTACATGTGTACACTTAATACTTCTTACAAGCTGATTACACAAATGAAGTACAAGAACACCTAAGTGTTTGTAGCAAGTTCTTGAGCAGAAGCTCCTTGCTTTCTAATACAAAACTATCTAATGATAAATCTCTAAGAGATTATAAAGCACACTAGTTTTGTATTGCTTAAAAGTTTTCTTGTTGAGCACTACGGCTTCTTTTCATGAGCTTTAAGCTTCTTTCTAATGTACTCCTTTCTTGAGTAGGTAATGCTTCTTCCAGCTTAACCATCAAGATCAACTAAGTTACTATTGAAATTCTGGCATAGTAGATAACAGATCTCCTAACACGTGTCAAGACATTATTCTCTGCACAACTTTAAAACAAGAAGAGAACAAACAAATTGATATTCAGAATATCAGTAACAATAGCAAGACAGATGTTTCGACATCTGTTACAACATGTTAATCAAAACTGAACTGTAAATTTCAGAATGATAAATAACACAGAATATGGTAACCCAGTTCGGTGCAAATCACATACATCTGGGGGCATACCAAGCCAGGAAGAAGAATCCACTATCAGTAGTATAGTTTTATGTAAACAACCGCTGGTTTACAGTAAACAGCCTCTGGTTTACCTATCACTACCCAATGAAAACTTTATCTAAGAACTCCATCCTAGATAAGAGAAACCCATCTCACTCCCTAAATCACAACCTGTGATTATCTAACAGTTATAGTCACAATAACTGTATCATCCTACTAGAAAGAAACCCCTTTCAATACAAAGTTCAGTCAAGCATTCTTGACTAACAAGTTAACTTGGATTTGCTTAAAAGCTTCATCCAAGAACAATACACGATTCATTACCTACGGGTTTCTGAATCTGTACAAGTACCTATGTCTTCCAATATGTATCAAATCGATACATATGGAGACTTACAAGAGAAAGCTATGACTCTCAAACCCTAAACCCTACTTTACAAAATAGGATTTTTAAGTTTATTTCGTTTTCTCTCTCTTTTCTGGCCTAGGACTAGGTCTTCTTTTATAGCCTTCTGCTGCGTTGGGCTTCAAATCTTCTGTTTATTGATCCCTTGATCCACTGTTGTGATTGTTCCTTGATTCTTGCACCAGATTTAAAAGCTGTTATATTTGTCGATTTTGGATGTTGGAACATTGTATTCGACATCTTTGTCTGCAACATTCTTCATCAAGTTTTAACCAAAATTTAGTCAAACCCCAGGAGCTTTCAATCTCCCCCTTTTGACAAATTTTGGCTAAAACTCCTTTTGACAATAAACCCAGGGTGCTCCTGACGTCTCTTCACCCTGAGTGGCGGTTATGATTGGAATACTGATGTGACTCCAATCATGTTGGTGTACATGAGGAAGAGGATGACATTCATTCCCCCTTTCCCCATGAATTCATAATTCCTCACCTGGGGGAATAATTTTGCTACTGTAGCAACCAAACACCAACATGGGTAACTCAGAACACAGGGCACGACTGTGTTCATAACCCAGATCACAAGACACGAAAGAAGGACTTAGAACATATGGGAAGAAACCTGAGACTCAGTCAGAATGTCAGAACATTCCGTCCAACATCCTTGCAAACCAACTGCAAGGACAAACTCAACCCTTGTACTTGTCTCCTCCTTTTTAGCCAAAAATTGACAAACATGTCCAAGACAGACCTATACCCAAAAACGGATAAAACCCATGAGAACCCAGCACAACATAAAAGACAACCTAAGACAAGATGAGGACGAGAACACCCTTTATATACAAGAGCATTTTTCTTAGGATGTAACGAACCATTGGAAGTAACACATGTCCATTCAATGTGAGTATTAAATGAAAGTGTGTATCTTCACAGACAAAAGTGCACCGGCTAAATCGTATTTTACTTTTTCTTCTTTTAACGAGTACCATCCAAGGAATACGCAGTTACTGAGACGCATGGTTAACACGTGTTCCCAAAGACACATTTTCTCCACCGTCCAAAGCAATCAATAAGAATACAGTCATACATCCTAACCAATGTTCTGACATCTTGTCAGAATTTGTTTAGTCCCTCTTGTAACATCTGATGCATATTCATAATCCCTTTGAATGAGCCCCTAGAACAATCCTTTCAACCAGAAGACCAAGAATAACTGATCATGATGTTAAGACATTTCTTCAAACATCTCCCAGTTAGCAGCAAAGACTCTCAAAAGACCTTATATGCTTCTGCAGAGAAAAATCAATTCTCTCATAAACAAGAAATGACTCTCATAACACTCCCAAGATACTTGTATCACTACTACAAAATGCATAAACAACAACGCCAGGTTCACCACAGAAGAAATATACACCGTTGTAATAAATTAAATTTTCGTGCCAGTCAGTAGCTGGATATAAGAACAATGATTTAATGGCGGTTGTCTTTAAAAATAGTGGTAATAAATGATGTGTGACAAGCTTTGATTCTCAGCAACATTATTTTTTCCATTTTTTAGAGTACATTAAGCGTGTGTCACTTAAGTCCTTTAAATAAAAAATAAAATGTATATTATTTTACAATAGTTAGTTTAAACAACCGTTGTTATACGCTTGTGTCACTTATGTGAATTATTAAAAAAATAATACTTTAAATGATTTTACAACGGTGGAAAAAGTCAACCGTTGTTAGAGGAAGATGAAAAATGAATGAGGAAGATGAAGAATCAACAATGGTTTTTGAATTAAAGAAATAATAATGACTTTCAACTAAAATGATTAGATTTTCAATGTAAAGAGAAGATAAAGAATCAGAGAAATCATTATAAATACGTTATTCCTCTTATTACCATCACACAAGCATCATCATTATTGAAGAGAATTAATCAAAATGAATTCCAGCAATGCAGTTTAAGAAGTACAACAAACTGTAGATGTTCAAGAAGAAGTTGTCCAAGAAGTCCAACAAACTGCGCTTGTGGTTAAATATGCTGATGTTCAAGAAGTTGCCAAGGTCGTAGATGTCCAAGAAGAAGTCCAGGTCGCAGAGGCTTCAGAGGTCCAACCAGTTTTCCAGCCCGAACAAGCTGTACAGACCCAACAGGCGGTCGCCTTGCAAGAAATACGAGCCAGGAGGAGAAGAAAGAGATCAAGAAGAAAGAGAAGAAAGATAGTTATTTTCGATTCAAATGATGAGGACGAAGCACCGTTTGGTTGGAGTAATTTTATGTCAGCTAGGGCATTTAGATTTGATATTTAAAAGTTAAAAGTGTCTATGTTATCTTCAATATTTAAGATTTTAATTTTGTTATTTTAAATATAAACTTGCATTTTGTTGGAGTTTACAAATTTATATGAAACTTGAATTTTGTTGTCTTATTCTTATTAAAAATATTTGCATATGTGGTAAACTCATTAATTAACCTTGAATATATGAACTTGAATGAAAACTTTATCACATATGTGGTAAACCCATCACATAACCTTAAATGAAAAATATATGAGCCCAAGTCACCACGGCTCAACCAAAACCGTGGTGATATCTCTAAACTCAGGCACTAACTTTATAGGATAATAACGGTTGTAAGGATAACTGATATGATAGGTGCTCCTTTCTTTTTTATTTATCACTACGGTTATTATTTGTAACCGTCGTTATATAGTTTGCTATTATTTTAAAATATAAATTATAATTACGGTTGTAGTTTACAACCGTAACGAAAAGTGATAGTTTTTAATATATAAACGAAACTATATGTGACCTACTTCATATCTACCGTTTCTCTCTAAAGAAAACCCCAACACAACCCTCTCCTCTCATGAATCTTAACCAAAATCTGACGGGAGCAACGTCCGGCGCAAACTCCTACGGCGGCAAAGATGGTATTTTCTCCTGCTCTTTTGGTTTTAGGATGCTGTGGAAAACACTATGTTAATGATGTTTTAGGGTTAAGTTTGATTTTTGTTGTGTTTCCTTGTAGATACATGGTGATGATGGTGGTAGCAAGCGTATACTATGGTGAAATTTCATATGGTTTTTGAAGCAATGAAGAAAAATATAAGAAGTATGAAGTTGTTGTATAAACTTCATCCACCTTATATTTCTTCTTCATGGCATCAAAAACTGGATGAACTTGATATATATCTTGATTTGCTACAGTTCCACGATTATTTTCAATAAGAGGTGCATTATTGACTCAATATATGTTGGTTTTTTACAGTCCCACTTGGGGTTTTGTTGCTTAAATAATGTATGTTTTTTTATTGTGTTGCATGTTGTTTTGTTGTATGTTGTTGTTGTTGACAAATGTTCTTAAAACAAGAACAAAACATTGCTAAGTCACAAGATAGAGGCTTCTTGTGACTTAGCAATGTTTTGTTCTTTAAATTCTTATGCAGGTTGAGAGGTTTAGTTTATTATATACTATGTATATTGTTTGTTTCACTTACCTTTTAATGAAAATGCGATCATTTATATTGACATAGAAACTTATATTCTGAAAATTAAGATGTATTTGAAAACCAACCTATATAAATCAATGTTTTCCGAATCGAATCCGTTTCATTCAGCATATTTTATGTTCCTTAACACATAATATATGGTTTAATGGTCTGTTTGCTTCAATTCATCGATATAATTTACAATCGCGTTGATAAGCGACAATGATGAGGTAAACTATAATAAAAGATATCGATGAGTAGAGGGAATCAGACCATTGAATCGTATATTATGCGTTAAAAAATATAAAATGTGCTGAATGAGACGAATGCAATTCAGAAAAAATTGCTGTGTTTAAGTTGGTTTTCAAGAATATTTTAATTTTCAGATTATATATTTCTTTGTCAATTTAAATGGTTGTATTTCTTTAAATAGGTGTATGGTAAACCAAGCAATATACATTTATACGACGGTTGTCTACAATAACCGTCATCTAATGTAATTAATTTCCTTCTGGGTTTCGAACCCAGTACCCTATGTATCACAACGGTTGTTAAGAATAACCGTTGTGATATAACGCGCGCTTTTTAGAATACAACAATGGTTCTAGGGCCGTGATTATAAGTAGCATATTTACCACAACATTCTACATAGAAACTCCTTGATATGCATTATTACATGTCTTTTTAAACCGTAGTTAAATGGGTTTTACGTAGTAGTGTATCACTTCTGATTCAATCCATTGACACCCAATGGCAGAATCAGAACAACCTGCTAAGTCCACCTATAACTTATACCAGTACAGCAATGTCATGACATCTCGTCTGATATATCATCCTCACCTGAGGAATTCTATCACAAACTGCTTAAAACCACAAACAATCTTGATAAACAACTGCACTACTGCAGCAACATATCCAAAACAGAAGTCTAACTCCCCCTGTCGTAGATACCCAGTGCTCCTTTGCAAGAAGAACACCTTAAATGAATGGAAAACATAAGACGCATCTTCATGTCTTCAAGAGCGCACCCTCTATTCAACCTACCTATTGAATGCATTCACCTAATGCTTGATCCTCAAGCAATCCATGTACCACACTAGTACATTCAACAAACAGAAGTTCTCCCCTTATCTTTCACAAAAGATGCTCCTTTAACAAGAAACACCCCAAAATCTCCACATGATATCCCATGACAACTTCATGATCATATAGTGAGAAAGTACCAGGACCACATCCTTGTACCACAACCAACAAACTCTTGGATTAAGACCAAAATCACCATTGATCCCTCTCATCCAGAAACCATCCATACCCTATACAAATTCACCTTGAATTTTACATCCATAGATATCCTTTTTCCTTGAGATACAATCTAATTGAATCTGGAATGCTTCACATTCCTCAAAGAGACATACAGAGCCCCTTAGTTTTCTATCTCGCCCAGATGTTCTTCACACTTGAAAACATCAAACACATGCTCCAGAAATCCTCAGCTTATTTGCTCCACAGGCACAAAACTGATCCACTTCTCTCTAGCATGACTTGTAGCAGAGGAAACCACCTCTCCACAAGCATTCTGACCTCAGCAAGAGTCAGTCTTCCAGATAAACACCCCATAATCCAAGACACTCTTCAATTTATCATTCTCCCATATGATAAGATAGAACACTTCTGATTCAACTGGTGAATATCAGCTTCCACAATCTGAACTCCAAGTTCGAAAACCTTAATGATGTTCTAACATTAATTAGGACATCCTGATCATATCACAGACACCATACAATGTGGTTCTTGATACAATTACCACTGGACTTACTATTAGCATAGTAATCCAACTGAAGATCTTCAGACAACACTGTGCCACCAGCTTGATCAATAAGACCTTCAGATAACCAAAGAGAGAAATAAACTCTGATTCAACTCCCAAAAGAAGGTAATCTTCCGTAAGCAACTTAGGGCTTCTACCACAAGCTCCAAGATATGAACAAAACCCGAACCTCCTTTGATTTTCAATCAACTACCCTTCTGCACAAGAGTGATTAGTTCCAAGCACCCTGCTTGAATGCACTCATAGAAATCAACCAAATTCCACTGTTTTATTAATCTTAACTTTCTTCAGAGATCCAAAAAATCTTTTGATCCACCAATGAAACCTAATCTTAAAAGTTACATAATCCACTTACTCCATAACAAGCCATCTTAGATGCACCAAGACTCAGACATGTAACATCTACTCCTTCTCGCAGCTCCCGCAAACTGTATGAGATAGACCTTTTTGAAGCATTAATTTCATTTATATTTGAGAAGATCAACTTATCTTACGATGATGCGCCACAACATCAACTAAGACCCTGAAGTTTCTGCTTGATGTCACAACATCTGATCAAACATCCAACTGATGAATTTAGTCCTTCATTCTGCCACTTAGAAGAACCCCCTCCCTATAACAGAACAAGAATTCCATGTTCTCATAGACTTGATCAATAATCAAATTAGAGTAGACATCCCCCATCCTGCTTTACTTCACTACAACAACCCCTCACCTTCAAAGAAACCACGCCTGCCAAAGCTTGATTCTTTAGAAAAATTTTGTCACACAAGATCTTTATAAAAGAAATCCCACTTTCCTTGAGTAGAGACGTCTTCAGGAAGTCAGAGATAACTGCCACTTATCCTTCACCTCCAAGATGAGCAAGATCTCATGCTCCTACGCACCTAGATTAGAAATAAACTGACCCAAGCAGTGCTATCACCAGCACCATATTATAGACAAGTTTCTTGCCAGGAAACTTTCCAGATAAGATCAGATGTTTCTAGTAATAACTGGAACACACCTGCTGCACTTCAATACTCCTAGGTCAGAAATAAACTGAACCAAGAGAATTGTCTTCATCTTCACTTCCAACAGCACTACATTCTAGTCAAGCTTCATGCCATGAAACTTCCTAGTCTGAATACATGCCTTGTAATAAAGCCTGGTTCTACCACACACACATGTATGGTACCAAGATCATCAGCTACAACTCCTTTGCTCTAGAGGTTCACTCCTTGAATCAACTGGCTTCTGCACATACTCCACTATCAAGATGTTTCAACATTTGATAAAACATCAGTTCCTTATCATGACTGTATTCATTCACCAGAGAACAGATCTTTGAGCAGGTGCAGTAAGAGATGTTGTACTTCCTGATGTACCACTTTGACATCAGTGATTTTGTACTCTAATTACAAGAATAATTAATTAAATATTTGTGAATTCCACTAATAGCAATTTATCTTAAATCCTTGTTTAATAACCCTATCACACTGTTAAAGATACACTCCAACAGATCACTTCATGAACACTTATCAAGTATTCAATTTTTTGCAAGTATCTTCCTTGACACGCAAAGTGTTGAGATATATAGGCTGCCACCCTTGACTCAAGTAACTAAGATTTTCTATGAACAAACCCTATTTACCTCAACAGATCTGAAATCTCCTTTCATATTGGATTCATCCTTAGGATTCAGAAAGAAGAATCCCTCCTTGCAAATTTGGATGGTGAAAATAAATCACCTCCACTCTCTTCAGATTTATGTTTCACAGAAACATCCCCTAGTCAGAAGAGTAACTAGAAGTCTCCAGATGCACGACTGAGATGCCTTTATGAGTGGACTTGAGAGAAATCTCAAGTATCTTTGACAACTTAGCCGAAAAATAATTTACCAATTTCCTAGAGCATGAACTTGATAAACCCAGTCTCAACTCACCTTATCTTCAAACTGACTTCAAGATACACGATGGAACCAAACTTCCAAGTACCAAGTTACCATGACAGACATCAACCAACAACTCTCTCCATTCCATCGCTCCCGACTTTGGAATGAATAGATGTTGATATCTTCAAGAGAAGAAGCCGACAATTGAGATCTTCCACCATCTTTCTTCAATCACAACTCCAGAATCCCATAAATACCAGAGTTCTTCAATCAGAAACATATGCAGCGGAACCACCAAGGAACATCTTCAACATGCCCTAATAAGATGTCTGAACATCTTATAAGACACCACACAAGAGAACTAGTCACTTCTCCTGCAGTTGCTGTAGAAACTATTCAGAAAACATGAACGACCCTCAGTAGTCGTTACCTTCGATCCAGAACATCCATCCCATCCATTAATACCCTTGAGTATGTCCGAGTTAATGATCTGATCTTCAAAACTCCTCCTTGTTTAAAGTGCCAGAAAGTATCTCCCAAGATCTCATCCAGACACAGACAAGATGCCTGCTCTGATACCAATTGAAATTCTGGCATAGCAGATAGCAGATGTCCTAACACATGTCAAGCCATTGTTCTCTGCACAACTTTAAAACAAGAACAGAACAAACAAACTGATATTCAGAATATTAGTAACAGCAACAAGACAGATGTTTTGACATCTGTTACAACATGCTAATCAAAACTGAACTGTAAATTTCAGAATGATAAACAACACAGAATATGATAACCCAATTCGGTGCAAATCACCTACATCTGAGGGCATACAAAGCCAGGAAGAAGAGTCCACTATCAGTAGTATAGTTTTATGTAAACAACCGCTGGTTTACAATAAACAACCTCTGGTTTACCTATCACTACCCAATGAAAACTTTATCTAAGAACTCCGTCCTAGATAAGAGAAACCCATCCCACTCCCTAAATCACAACCAGTGATTATCTAATAGTTATAGTCACAATAACTGTATCATCCTACTTGAAAGACACCCCTTTTAGTATAAAGTTCAGTCAAGCATTCTTGACTAACAAGTTAACTTGCATTTTCTTAAAAGCTTCATCCAAGAACAATACACGATTCATTACCTACTGGTTTTTGAATCTGTACAAGTACTTATGTCTTCCACAATGTATCAAATCGATACAGAGGGAGACTTACAAGAGAAACCTACGACTCTCAAACCCTAAACCCTACTTTACAAAATAGGATTCCTAAGTCTATGTCATTTTCTCTCTCTTTTCAAGCCTAGGACCAAGTCTTCTTTTATAGCCTTTTGCTGCGTTGGGCTTCAAATCTTCTGTTTATTGATCCCTTGATCCAATGTTGTGATCGTTCCTTGATTCTTGCACCAGATTTAAAAGCTGCTATATTTGTTGAATTTGGATGTTGGAACATTGTATTCGACATCTTTGTCTACAACATTCTTCATCAAGTTTTAACCAAAATTTAGTCAAACCCCAGGAACTTTCAACTATGCTTCACTTATTGATGTTTCAGTTAACTAGTTATACATGGTTTTAGCATGTTGCATCGTTTTACACACATACATATAGTTTTCTTTAGCTTCTTCTTCATTGAGCATTCTTCATTTAAGCTTCAGCTTGTAGCATTTTCTTCAGCACTTTGGCTTTGCAAAGCAGCGTGCTATCACCAGCAACCAACAATTTTTCAAGCTTCTTGATCTTAAATTTATAGAGCTTGAGAGAATAGATCCATTGAGGGGAATTCTTGGAAACATATTCCAACAACAATATCCCAACGTTCACATGAAGGAATGGTCAACATCACTGTACAAAAAGCTGCTCTTACACTACCTTATCAAGGTAGAGGTCACAATTTTTGTATTCTTGTGCTCATCTCAAAACCATTCTTGTCTTCTGTCTATCTAATTTCTTCAGTGGCTTCAAATAAAGCATTGATGAAGCATGTTGTAGAAGGGTCAATTCTTTGCAACTTCAGAAACCCAGTCTTCATAATTCCAAGATCTTTGTTCAGCAGAACTATCTTGAGAATCTTCAGCACTCGTTCTTTTAGAAGTAATATCTTCAGAGTCTTCAGAACCTGTTCCTTCAGAACCTTGTCTTCAGAGTCTTCAGAATTCATTAAGCACATTCTTGTCTTCAGAGTCTTCAGTACTTCGTTCACCTGAACCTTGTCTTCAGAAACTCTTCAGAACTTGACCTTCAGATTTTGTGTCTTCAGAATCTTCAGAACTATGTTCACCTGAACCATATCTTCAGAATCTTCAGAACTTGTAACATTAGAAGCACATCATATTAGGAAGCCTTATAGGCCTTTCTCATAAAGTCTCAATTAGAATGTCCAAAACTAACCTTCATTAGAACCGTTGTATTAGAAACATTTATGAATCTTGACTTTATCTTGTACACACATATGTTTTCTTCCAGAGTATTGATAACAGAGTCTGATGACGTCACACGCCTTCATATCAGAGTCAGAATCATATTGACAACAACCACACACTAGACAGAAACCATATCGTACAAAATTGTTCTCTTAGATACCATGTGCAGTTATCATCAAAACTCAAGGCTATATGTAGAACTCAATCTTGTTCTTACAATCTCCCCATTTTTTATGATGACAAACAATGTATTTTGATAGAGCAATTCATACAGGGTAATCACCATAAACCACAGGGTCAGAGTTAAGCTTAACGGGCTCCCCCTGAATCTATTACTCTCAAAATTTATTTATGCTTGTTCAGAGTCTCCCCCTGATCCCAAGACTCACAAAACAAAAATTTTGAAGTACCAAATGAAGGAATAGAGAAGGAATACTTCTCCATAGACGTCTCATCAGAATGTGACTAGAACTGTCTGGTCTTCATCTCAGAACCTGGCTTGCTATCAGAAAACTGTAGACATATCAGAACCTGATTTGTCCAATCAGTCTTGATGCCTCGCATCACAGATCAAAACTAGGTTGATACTTTCTTTGATGACATGCATCATGTATCAAGACCTGATTCTTTCAATATTTTCACCAGCAGGTGCACAAATCAGCATGTCATCAGAAGGTTTAGAATTTGAGCATTTTCTTGATGACCATGTCTTGTTCAGATTTCCATAGGGTTCACAACCTAAGAATTACTTGAGTCTAGATACCAATCATATCATACTTTCAGAAAGTTCATAACTTCTGACAAGCTTGAGGTATCAACGCACTCATAGACATCCTTTCTGATTGTCCTTTGCTTCTAATAACTTAGTGGTCAACACCAAATATTCGTATATCATAAGAGAAAACTCATCAAGAGCATTCTTCTTGCTTCTTGTGCAATGACTTATGATGCATTCTTCTTGCTTCTTGATCATATCTTTTGATAGATCAATTCTTCTTATCGCTTCTGATAGTCTGTTCTAACATATAGTGAACTTTTACAAAGTTCCTGATCAAATCTCAAACATATGGTTAAAAATAAACATATTTGAATTATATTTGGGATGAGATTATTTAGATTAGATATCAAATTCATATATCACTTTCTCCCCCTTTGTCATAAATAAAAAAAAGGTAAGGGAAATAAAACACGAAATGCAAATATTGCATTCATTCATTCAAGAGGTACAAACTGGACAAGATAAGGAATCAGCAAGGAACCAATAAAGACAACGAGACTAACTTAATTAGAGGAAACTACAAGATCAAAAGAAGAGAAACTAAAGGAGACCTTATGCTAAAAATAACCGACCAACCAACAACATATTTCATGAACTATCAGATCCAAAGCACTCACAAGCAGTACATAGACTCATATGGCTAGGCACAGATCCTCCTACCAATCCAGCAAGCTAGTGACAGATTCACACTAAACTTTATCTGCAATATTTGGTCCAGCCATCCTAGCCTTACCAACAATCTTTTCTCTAAGGAAGAGCTCAGATAAGACCCTACCATAAGGAATGTAGGACTTATGTTGTCCTCTGGAGATATTGACAGAGTCCTTGAGATGATTGAAGATGGTCAGAGGCAAGTTGATCTTGATTCTCTTCATCAGACAGAAGATGAAGATTTTGTCAACGTGAGACAGAACATTCTTGTCTACTCCCCGAGGTCAAAAATTAGTTAGGAGGAGGCTAAACCAAGCCTTAGCAATTGGTTGTAGCCTATCCAGATTATTAGGTTCTAACCTAAGAAAAGAGAGGTTGAAGATTTCTCAAATTTTTCTTCAAAGGTGTAGTTAAGACGAAACTCGTCCACAGTAACACCCACTTGAGAACATTCAATAACTTCGGTAATAGATGACGGAGTAACTGTAATCAGATTTCCATAAACACTTGAATTGATGGAGTTTCCATCCTCACTCTCCAAGGCATGTATCCAAAAATCTTTCACAAGAGGATACGTAGTTCCTCGTAATATTGCATAGTATCTAGGCCAGTCTTGTCCGTTTCTGCTGAGGATAATTTCACGATCTGTTCCTTCGAGACGAAGAAAGTTTTGTTGTTTTTCAACAATGACTTAAAGAATTTCTTCCTTGCCACTAAAAGTTCTGAAAGACATAGTGACTAAGAAGATGGAGAAAAGCTTAGAGAGATTTTGAAACGATGTAAACGAGATGAGTGATTGTGAAGATAAGAAATGAGATTAAAAAAATGAGACGATAGGAACATTTATGGCCATCATAAATGATAGAAGGACTAGAGGAGCGCGACGATTAACGATATAGCTAAAAATGGAGAATGTTTTCAAAGCAGGTGTGATAAATTTAAATGATAGAGTAACACGCCTGATAAAAGATGAAAATAGAATACCTGTGCAGACACTAGATTCAAGGAGAAACATAGGAGACACTAAAAAAGGAATGAACATAGAAATTCTGATAAGAGGTAAAGTGAATGATTTCATTACCTGTATCTAAGATATTCTCATTATCTGAGGTGTCCCATCAAATACTAGGTGTGATACAAGTAAGACAAAAGTCTTGTTAACGTATCAACCCTTCGTATCATAATGACTAATAAATGCATCATGCTCTTTAGTTTCCAAAGGTTAAAAGCATTTACCAACAGTCATGCGTTATATCCTTGATTACTTATGAAATAAGAAGACTTCACTAGTCAAAAGTCTCATATCTCGGTAGTAGACAAAATATTACTAAGCAATAGAAACTTATTTTTCTATTCTAGGAAGTTGCATTTTGAGATAGCTCTTTTCATTCTTGATGTTGAACTAAGTTCACATATAAGAAATGAAAACAAGTCTACTTTCAGTAAGGCAAAATTTGAAGTAGATATCAACCCTAAAATAAGGTTATATCTCATATATTTTAGAAAATAAATTCCTTCTGAATATAGTCTCTTAAAATGTATTTCTCTAGTATATAAATATAGATTTCTAAACCATTTAAGAATAAATAGTAAGAGTTAGAAATACATTACTCAATACTTCTGTAGATTCCCAACTTCTGATGTAGAGGCTTCTTCAGAATCACCACGCGTTCAGCTTCTGCAGTCGTTGATGAGTTCTTCTAGCTGGACCACTTGAATCATTTCTTCTTTCATCATCTATCTTCTTTCTTCTCCGATTCTCATCTTCAGAATGTCCGTTGGATGCACATTAGCCTTCTTTATCTTGTATTGCGACAAGATTATCTTCAATTCTCTTTTGAACTTCTCATTTTGATGATGAAACATCTCTTCTGATGTATATTCCATCTGGATAATCAGAGAACTTTGAGAGCTTCCTTTTATATTTGCGCTTCATGTCTTTTCATTGGCATGCTTTCCAGAAGTCTTCTTGATTAATCCGGTTTAGATTTTAAGTTTTAGGTAAAATCCTAAACACCATAAACTGGCTAAAATCAATCTTGTATTTCCTAAGTCAATTTCTTGACATGACGTTCTTCTTCAATGAATGCAGATATCATCATGAACATCAAACCACAAGATGCATCTTCTGAGGGTTTGAATGTTGATTTTGTTCTTACAAGTTTGTTCTTATTAACCTTAATCAGTTCATCAGAAAGTAACAATTTTTTACTTTCCTTTCTTAAGGGAGTATTGTCATACCCTAATTTTTTACCATAAGATTCCACCATCTTTGTGCATCATCTTGCATAACATCTTTAGGTCATAGGGTCTTGTGTGCGTGTTTATCATAACTAACCAGCTTGTGCAAATAAACTTTGAGCCTTTATCCTTTGTTTCTTAAACCGTGAACCAGACCACGTTACAACCCTTAAAAGACCTAACTAAAGCAAGGTTATTTTGAAAGCATACTATAGCAAGGTTGCGTAAACTGTCTCCAAAGATCTTTGCAGATCATTTGTTTTGGCATTACACCTTTTGCTTAAAACTTTTCACTTTGATGTTTTGAACCGTCGTGTTCTGACCAATGACTTATATACTTTGCATCTTTCAAAAATGATTTTGATTTCAAAAGTTACATGAACTTTGTATTTACTATGTTTGTATGAACACTTTTGTTTGCAAACTGGCTTTCCTCTTAAGGAATTTTCAAACAGTTGAGAAACTTGGTCGGTGATCCTATCAGGGGCAAGTTCTTTCCAAATCCTGCTGAGAATCAGTTCAAGATTTGTGGTTCGATGCAAGTCCTTCTCAGAATTGGTTTATCCTGAAGACCTTTCAAGACTCAGACTGGGGCAAGCTTTCCAAGCGCACAATAATTCAGTATTTCCAGCATCAATCTGGTTGAAGCAATGATCAGTTTATCTACAACAGTCAGCTAATATGGGGGCAATTAACTTGGAGAACCCCCATGCAGCTTTCCATCCTTCCTACAAGGATCAACAAATTGATACAATTTACCAGTGTGGCAGAGATTGTGTTCAGTAGCATCTGTAGTCCCTAAGCGGAATGGTAGTGATCTCCGTGTTGAGGAATCAGTCTTCCAGTCTTGTCTTCTCCACAAAAGAGTCGAGCCGCGTCGTCGACATTTACATTTGCATCTAATCATATATCATGGCATAATTCATATACTTATGCATAACAAGAGTGTCATCCTTATTTGCACTCATTTGCATTCTCCACGGGTCATGTTATTATCCACATCTTACCTTGTTGTCAAAGTCCAACTCACTTGGCACCTACCAAACATATATTGTCACATTCATCCAATGCTTTCTTGGATACTGTGATTCCTTTTATCCAAGGATTTCTTGGGTATCTCCTTGTTCATATTCATTCAATGCTTTCTTGGACGTTGTGATTTCTATGTATCTAATGCCTTCTTGGGTATCACCTTGTTCACATTCATCCAATGCTTTCTTGGATACTGTGATTCCTTTTGTCCAATGCTTTCTTAGATCTCTACTTTGTTCACATTCATCTAAAGCCATTATTAGATATTGTGAGTATACCTTTCCTTCAAAGCCATTATTGGATGATTGGTTTCTTTGCATCCAATGCTTTCTTAGATCCTTACCTTGTTCACAGTCATCTAAAGCCATTATTAGATATTGTGATTATACCTTTCATTCAAAGCCATGATTGGATGTCTGGTGTCCTTTTTGTCCAATGCCTTCTTGGATTACACTATTCATCTCATTCTCATCTGATGCCTTTTCAGATATTATGAGTTTACCTTTCATTCAAAGCCATTATTGGATGACTGGTTTCTTTTCAACCAATGCCTTCTTGGATCCCTACCTTGTTCACATTCATCTAAAGCCATTATTAGATATTGTGATTATACCTTTCATTCAAAGCCATTATTGGATGTCTGGTGTCCTTGTATCCAATGCCTTCTTGGATCACACCATTTATCTCATTCTCATCTGATGCCTTCTCAGATATTATAAGTCTACCTTTCATTCAAAGCCATTATTGGATGTCTGGTGTCCTTGTATCCAATGCCTTCTTGGATTACACCATTTATCTCATTCTCATCTGATGCCTTCTCAGATATTATGAGTTTGCCTTTCATTCAAAGCCATTATTGGATCTCTGGTGTCCTTGTATCCAATGCCTTCTTGGATTACACCATTTATCTCATTCTCATCTGATGCCTTCTCTGATATTATGTGTTTGCCTTTCATTCAAAGCCATTATTGGATGACTGGTTTCTTTTCAACCAATGCTTTCTTAGATCCCTACCTTGTTCACATTCATCTAAAGCCATTATTAGATATTGTGATTATACCTTTCATTCAAAGCCATTATTGGATGTCTGGTGTCCTTGTATCCAATGCCTTCTTGGATCACACCATTTATCTCATTCTCATCTGATGCCTTCTCAGATATTATAAGTCTACCTTTCATTCAAAGCCATTATTGGATGTCTGGTGTCCTTGTATCCAATGCCTTCTTGGATTACACCATTTATCTCATTCTCATCTGATGCCTTCTCAGATATTATGAGTTTGCCTTTCATTCAAAGCCATTATTGGATGTCTGGTGTCCTTGTATCCAATGCCTTCTTGGATTACACCATTAATCTCATTCTCATCTGATACCTTCTCAGATATTATGTGTTTGCCTTTCATTCAAAGCCATTATTGGATGTTTGGTGTCTTTTTCATCCAATGCCATTCTTGGATGATGTTTTTTCAGATATTTCGCTTTGTCTACTTTGATGCTTTTCCAGAACCCCGTTTGTGTCTATCTGACATCCTTCCAGATATGATGTTGCTTATTTGAAGTTCTTCCAGATATGTCTTCCAAACCTTTTCCCGTACATTTAATGCTTTTCTAAATGTTCCGGGTGTATCTTCAGGATCTCTATCTTGCATTCATATCATTTCATGTCATATCATATGCATTTGTGGCATCTTAGGGCCAAAAATTGTGCATGTTTGTATTTAAGTCTCTCATATCTCGTCGAGACGAAGATTCCAATCTCCATATCTCAGGATAGAAGAAACTTAAATAGGGGCATCTGTCATACCCTAATTTTTGACAATAAGATTCCACCATCTTTGTGCATCATCCTGCATAGCATCTTTAGGTCATAGGGTCTTGTGTGCGTGTTTATCATAACTAACCAGCTTGTGCAGGTACAATGATTTCAAGTGTGGATGGTATTAGTTATCGCAGTCAAGTACTTCAAGATGTGATCGTAGGGTTCTGGTTCAAAAGGTTCCTAGGATTTGCTAGTGGGTCATTTTCCTCGATAGTTCTCAAAGGCCTCAGTGCATACTCCCAAAGAGAATCAAAGCATTGAAAGTGGCCATGTGGAAACTGGCTAGAGATTTATGGCATTTGAATTTTAAGTTGCATCTTTATTTGCAAGAACTTCTTAAAAGTTTGGTCCCTCATCACTGTTTCAACTGAATACTTGGAATTAGATTTTTCTAAAGTTGCTTCTTCGTCTGTGCAAGTAAGACTTTGTCTTTATTCATGAATTTGGATCAGTCATTTTGGGAGATGAGTTTGGATTTTCTTATTGGTGCTCTGAAGTGGTAAAGTTTGGATAAAGATTTGATTTGAGTTTAGGAAAGAAGTCTTCTAAGTGAAGTTCATGTTTTGTTAATTAGATTCAAATTGAGAATGACAAGCTCAAACAAATTCCAAGGTACAAATTTAAGTCATCGAGAATATTCAAATTTTGAAAAGAGTTACAAGATTAAATTTCAAATTCCAGATTTAATTCAAGATTCAAAGTGTTCAAGAATTATTTGCAAATCAAACTCATTCTAAAGGTGAAGGATTAAAAGATTTAAATTCTAAAAGAAAGGTCAAAGATTCAAGAGTTAATTTATTCAATCCAACAAGAATCTGTAGCCATGTTTTTTTTATGTCATTGATGCTGGACTTATTGGTCCTCTTTTCAAGGATAAATTTGTAGCAGATTTACAACTTGCCGACCTATAACCGTTTGAAGCTAATTCAACCACAGTAGGCCCTTCAAGCAAGGAAGTAGCGTCGTGGCTAAGATGTATCATGTCCAAACTTTATGGCATCAGCAATCTCATACGTTAAACTGGAAGTGTAGGGCCAATGAGATTCACCATCAGTTATCAACAGATCACCTGCAAAACAAAACCAAACCTCATCAAAATAGGGTAAACCCTTTCCATAATTGTTCTGACACAATCAAACACATTTCCAAAAAAGGAATAACATTTTTCAGCAGCCATTAAACATTTCCAAAACCATCTCCAAAACATGTTTGAAACATACATCAGACATGTCGGTACAAAAAAGGAATGAATCCAGCACACAGTCAAGACAAGAAATCACCTTTAAATAATGGCAATAATTTCGTGATTCCACACGAAGAGTCTATAAAAGGGCAAGGGACTCACACGGAAAGAAGAGACACGCAGAGCATATAATCAATAGCAGTATACCAAAAAACTTACACTCACGCATTACAGCAGCATACCAGAAAATTTACACACCACAATCACCAAACTCATTCACAGAAAACATACATACGAGCAAAGTAGCATTAACAACACACACACTTCGCAAGGTACACAAACATACAAGAGTTACAGAAAACTCGCACACGCCCAAAAGCATACCACACACACAAAACCACGGGAAGGATTTCATCAGGGTTCACATACATCACATACACATTAAGGAACACACGGGCAAGTGAAGAAAGAAGCGTAGCAAAAGGGGACGAACCTGTTGATCGGTAGCACGAGCACGAAGTCGTAGATCCCTTGTTCCATTTCACACGGTGACGCGTCATCCACCACTCACAACACAGAAGCGACGCTGAACTACAAAAGAACGATTACCTTTGAAGTACGAAGCTGTCGCCAACGCGACCCTCATCGCCTTCATCAGAGATAATCAATCGCATCATTAGAGCTATTAGGAACCACTCCTCTTATTGTCGCTCCCATTTCCGATTGGTAACTTCGATCCCTATATGTTGTTCTCGTCTAATTTCTGTTATCGTATGCTTCAATATTTGCTTGTTGCTGTTTGTTTTGATAATTCTGTGAAGAATTGTTGATTGTGTATTTATGCGAGTGAATGGGAGTGTTGTGAAGAGCGAAAGAATACTAGGGAAGAGGGAAAGAAATGAATCGAGGGGGAGATGGTGATAGCCGTTTGTGAATGATAGGGTTCTTTAACCCTTTCCTATGTGTTTGCTGAACCGGGTGTAGACATTTAACCCGCGACCCATTTGTGAAGGGTATTGGGCCATTGTATCTCAATTGGTTCTTGGCCCATCAGTTTTCATTACTATCATTCTTATTTTTTTTTTTAATTTTTTTGGTTTTATAATTGTCATTTTTACTAACTATATCATAAAAAAAAATATATTAATTGATACTTAATCTTGTTCATGGTTCTCTTAAGATTTTAATTTTTGTTTACGTAAATCACTGTTAATTATGATAGTAATAGGATTAGTTATCATTTGAAAAATTCCAAAAATATGTTCTATTAGTTATTTTGAGTTAATCCCCTTTAGTTCTTGATTCAACTTTATCTTTGATAAATTGAATTAGGTAGACTTTAGGCTTCAATCCCCTGCATGATAACTTTTTTTTAGCAATTTCCCTTCAATCTAATTCCAAAGGAAAGGACCCTATCCTGTTGACTGTCATGTCACAACTTAGAAAAACTTTAGGACCTTCCCTTTATCCTAGCCTTAGGATCGGAGTCACCGCACTCTATACATGTGTTCTGCCATGGGCACTTTCTACCCTTTTAACCTAACTTTAACTTTGGAGTCACCGCACTCCACGTAAGCGTCTTGCCATGGATGCTTATTTCCCCCTGGAACATTGACCACAGTCAAGAGTTCCTCATCCTCATTGAGGGGAACTACGAATGCTCTGATTCCACTCCCGTCAGGATACGTAGGCACGAGATGCGATGTCTTGGCGAGAATAATTAGAAACTAACCCTTAGGTCTTTACCTTAGCACAGTACCCTTAGCAAGCAAACAATAAATAACACAATAGAACAAGAGGTTCCTGTAGAGTACTACAGATGCTTAGGATGCTAACTCCTTCCCTAAGTATAACCAACCCCCAAACCTAGATTCTTTTAACTTAGGGTTTTCGTTCTTTACCCTTTCCTTTGGATAAATCAAAGCTCGGTGGTGAACTTCATGATTTGTGATTCAAGTTAATCCAATAGCTTGACATCCGATTCTCACCGCGACAGAAATGGCGACTTCACTGGGGACCATTTTCGAGGGTTTCCCCTAACTTGTTTTTATTTGTGTTATCTACTTGCTTACTTGCTTTTATATTTATATATCTGCTGTGCTTGGTTTTTCCTTTAACTGTTTGGGTTATTGCTTGGTGTGGTGAGATAAGTCATACACCCGAACTTGAGTGCAATTATGATAGGAATGTGATGCATTCGAGGAGACTTTGAGGGAGTTGATTCCCGAAGAAGTTGAATTGAGAAATCACCACTCAGTTGAGGCCCTCTTGAACTGAATATTGTTTAACGAGTTTATTCATGAAGACGGTATTATTTTCGACCTAGGAGCCCATGAGACTGAGAACCGTAGTTACCTTTAACCCCACTTGGCCTCTTAGGATGTAGTGCGATGGCTATGAGGGAGTCGATTCCCAAAATAGGTGATACGCGATACTACACTCGGACGAGACTCTTGAGAATTTTATTGACTACCGAGTTATTTGGGAAATCGATAATATTTGAAAGATGGGTTGTTGACTCTAGGAACCTCTTCGAACCCTGTTTTACAGATGATAAACCCATAGTTCATGCCTTTTGGGACGGGTAGACCATGGCTCCATGCTCGTGATCTTTAAGCCTAGGCCCTTGTTTGTTTTCTTGTATATGTGTATATGTGTATACTTGTGTTTATGCATCCATACATTCATGCATTCATGAATGACCCTTCGGTTTCAAGGAACTCAATTGTTCTTTCCTTTACAAAATCATTAAAGATCATGGATTATAAAATGAAACTTTTCAATCTTTCCAAAATGTTTGCAACCTGCTTTTGAGTTCCTTGAAACCATTGCATCGCATTGCATATCATTTGCATCTTTGCATGATTTATTGTATACATCCGTTTGTCCAGCAACTCATCTCCAATTGTCTCTATTTTTCAACGTCATTTGTCAATCGTCAAGGTGATTCGTCGACACAGATACCAGACTAGAGCTAACTACAGATGCAAAATGTTAGAGCAAGAAACACATAATGTAGAGATCTGAATGGAGATCGATGATCTTAAGTCAAGCGTGACAAAGCTCACTGAAATGCTCCAGGTCTTGATTTCTAGAGGAGAGCAACCCCAAAGAACTGTTATTCAGAAAGTTTCAAATACTGGTCCTCAGCCTATTCAGGTGCCACCTTCAACTTGGCCAGAGTTTGGTTTACCTCCCAACTACTCTCCACCTCTTGCATCTACTGCTATGATTGGTCAGACTGCCAGACCAGTGTTTCAAGCTTCAGTTTTCGCCGAGCCCAGACCTGTGGTTCATGTTGTTTCCCAGACTACTCGACCTTCATTTGAGAATCCTCTCTATGAGTACAATGCTTCCAGTGCTCAGGGTGAAGACCGTGAATATTTTGTTGATCCTGCGGTTGTCCGTTAACATTTTTAGACCATAGATAAGAGACTCCGAGCTGTTGAGGGTACTGATTTCTTTAAAGTGGACGCATACAACATGTGCCTGGTTTCTGACCTTATTATGCCTGCTAAATTCAAAACTCCTGAGTTTGTGAAGTACAAATGTCATTCTTGTCCAAGAGCTCATTTGGTCATGTATTTTCGCAAGATGGCTGCTTATACCAACAATCAGAAACTACTTATCCACTATTTTCAAGATAGCTTGAGTTGAGCTTCTCTCAAATGGTATATGAATCTTGAACATAACAGTATCAACTGCTTCCAGGATCTTGCTAATGCTTTTATGAAACAGTATAAGTATAACCTCGACATGGCTCCTGATCGCCGCCAGCTTCAAAATATGTCTCAACATGAGAAAGAATCTTTCAATGAATATGCTCAGTGTTGGAGAGAACTCGATTCTCAAGTTGAACCTCCTTTGGCCGAGAAGGAATTGACTGAAATGTTTATGGATACCTTGTCTCCATTCTACTAGGAGAAGATGATTGGTAGTGTTTCCTCCAATTTCACTAATTTGGTAACTATTGGTCAAAGACTCGAGGAAGGACTCAAGAAGGGTAAAGTATCCAAAGCTCCTGAATCTTCCAACAGTGCGAAGAAATCCTATGGAAACTTCCAGAAGAAGAGGGAAGATCAGACTAATGCTATCATATTTGAAACAGGAAGGCCTCGAACTCAGTATGCTGATCACCCCGTTGTTGCTGTTGTTACTCCTGTGGTTACTGCTCCACGACCAGCTCAAGCTCCTCAACGTCCAGCTGCTGGACATAAATAGTACCATAATAGGAATCATTTTGATCATATTCCAATGACGTACACCGAATTATATCCTGGTCTGGTTCAGAAAGGTTTGATTACCACAAGGACTATGCCTCCTCCTCCAAATCCTCTTCCAACAGGCTATAGGGTTGATCTTCATTATGTATACCATCAAGGTGGTGCAGGCCATAACTTGGAAGGTTGCTTTGCGTTGAAGGCTAGAGTACAAGAGCTGATCATAATGGGTATTCTCTCCTTTTCTGACACTAATCCGAATGTTCAGAACAATCCTCATCCACGGCATGCCAAGTGAAGCTTCAGTCGACTATCTCCCTAAAAGCCAGTGTTTCAGACAAGACAGCTCATCTTTGCTTCTGATTTGTCACTAGTCCATGTTTCTTATTGTTTGCACTTTCCTTATTTGTATTAGTTGTTTGCTTTCAAATTATGTTTGTACTTTCATAATTAATAAAATGAGCATTGCAACTTTTGGATTCAATTCATTTGTGTTTGCTATTTACATCTTTATGTTTTCTTCTCAAAAAATAAAATAAAAATATATTTTATCTCTTTTCCACTTCCTTTTGATTATGCAAAGACTGGAGGGAGGATGATGAAAACGTAAATGCTCATAATTATTGTTGGTATGCTTTCAAAACAAAACTTTGCTGGCGATGAAAGGCATTGTTTCAATCCCCAAACACTGGATACATAAGGAAGATAATCCCTCGTCAACCCCTTTGGTCGCTGAAGTAGGAGTTTCTTTTCTTTACAAATAAAACCCCGCAATCTTAACTCGGGGCAGGGTAGTTCTCAGTAACTTGATTATGCATTCAAATACAAGAGTTTCATGCAAGACACCTATCCCATAAAGGTTGCATTCTCAAATTTTCCTTCGCACGCAGCAAGCAAGTGTCAAAAATGTCTTTCCAATCGGAAGCCAATGATGGTTCACTGTAATCATTAAGTCAGACTTTTAACTCTTCCAAATTAAATTAATAAATGTTGTACAAGTTGTCCCCAAAATGATAGATGAAGAAGGATCATCAAGAAATCCTTACTCAAAGAATGAGCCGAATCCCTTTCGAGGCAAAAGCTAAGAAAGATGGGAAGCTTATGACCTTACCTTATACAAAGAGAAATGAGAATAAGCTTGTATGACAACCAAAAGTTATAAGGAAGCAGTGACCACCATCTCAAGTCCCTTGACTTCTGAACCATCATCGTTACTATCATCAGTGCGATTCCTAACCTATGGGAACTTGAGTGCATAGTCTGAGTTAACTGGGCGTAGGACTGGAGATCATCACGAAGATTGGGTGGGTACAAATAAACTTTGAGCCTTTATCCTTTGTTTCTTAAACTGTGAACCATGCCACGTTACAACCCTTAAAAGACCTAACTGAAGCAAGGTTATTTTGAAAGCATGCTACAGCAAGGTTGCGTAAACTGACTCCAAAGATCTTTGCAGATAATTTCTTTTGGCATTACACCTTTTGCTTAAAACTTTTCACTTTGATGTCTTGAACCACCGTGTTCTGACTAATGACTTATATACTTTGCATCTTTCAAAAATGATTTTGATTTCAAAAGTTGCATGAACTTTGCATTTATTATGTTTGTATGAAGACTTTTGTTTGCAAACTGGCTTTCCTCTTAAGGAATTTTCAAACAGTTGAGAAACTTGGTCGGTGATCCTATCAGGGGAAAGTTCTTTCCAGATCCTGCTAAGAATCAGTTCAAGATTTGTGGTTTGGTGAAATTCCTTCTCAGAATTGGTTTATCCAGAAGACCTTTCAAGACTCAGATTGAGGCAAGCTTTCCAAGCGCACAGTAATTCAGTCATTTCCAGCATTAATCCGGTTGAAGAAATGATCAGTTTATCTACAGCAGTCAGCTAATCTGGGGGCAATTAACTTGAAGAACCCCCATGCAGCTTTCCATCCTTCCTACAAGGATCAGCAAATTGATATAATTTACCAGTGTGGCAGAGATTGTGTTCAGTAGCATCTGTAGTCCCTAAGCGGAATGACAGTGATCTCCGTGTTGAGGAATCAGTCTTCCAGTCTTGTCTTCTCCACAAAAGAGTCGAGCCACGTAGTCAATATTTACATTTGCATCTAATCATATATCATGGCATAATTCATATACTTATGCATAGCAAGAGTGTCATCCTCATTTGCACTCATTTGCATTCTCCACAGGTCATGTTGTTATCCACATATTACCTTGTTATCAAAGTCCAACTCACTTGGCACCTATTAAACAGATATTGTCACATTCATCCAATGCTTTCTTAGATACTGTGATTCCTTTTATCCAAGGCTTTCACGGGTATCTCCTTGTTCATATTCGTTCAATGCTTTCTTGGACGTTGTGATTTCTTTGTATCCAATGCCTTCTTGGGTATCACCTTGTTCACATTCATCCAATGCTTTCTTGGATACTGTGATTCCTTTTGTCCAGTGCTTTCTTGGATCTCTACTTTGTTCACATTTATCTAAAGCCATTATTAGATATTGTGAGTATACCTTTCATTCAAAGCCATTATTGGATGACTGATTTCTTTGCATCCAATGCTTTCTTGGATCCCTACCTTGTTCACAGTCATCTAAAGCCATTATTAGATATTGTGATTATACCTTTCATTCAAAGCCATTATTGGATGTCTGGTGTCCTTTTTGTCCAATGCCTTCTTGGATTACACTATTCATCTCATTCTCATATGATGCCTTCTCAGATATTATGAGTTTACCTTTCATTCAAAGTCATTATTGGATGACTGGTTTCTTTGCATCCAATGCTTTCTTGGATCCCTACCTTGTTCACATTCATCTAAAGCCATTATTAGATATTGTGATTATACCTTTCAATCAAATCCATTATTGGATGTCTGGTGTCCTTGTATCCAATGACTTCTTGGACTACACCATTTATCTCATTCTCATCTGATGCCTTCTCAGATATTATGAGTCTACCTTTCATTCAAAGCCATTATTGGATGTCTGGTGTCCTTGTATCCAATGCCTTCTTGGATTACACCATTTATCTCATTCTCATCTGATGCCTTCTCAGATATTATGAGTTTTCTTTTCATTCAAAGCCATTATTGGATGTCTGGTGTCCTTGTATCCAATGCCTTCTCGGATTACACAATTTATCTCATTCTCATTTGATGCCTTCTCAGATATTATGAGCTTGCCTTTCATTCAAAGTCATTATTGGATGTTTGATGTCTTTTTCGTCCAATGTCGTTCTTGGATGGTGTTTTTTTCCAGATATTTCGCTTTGTCTACTTCTGATGCTTTTCCAGAACCCCGTTTGTGTCTATCTGACATCCTTCCAGATATGATGTTGCTTATCTGACGTTCTTCCAGATATGTCTTCCAAACCTTCTCCCGTACATTTAATGTTTTTCTAAATGTTTCGGGTGTATCTTCAGGATCTCTGTCTTGCATTCATATCATTTCATGTCATATCATATGCATTTGTGGCATCTTAGGACCAAAAATTGCGCATGTTTGTATTTAAGTCTCTCCTATCTCGTCGAGATGAAGATTCTAATCTCCATATCTCCAGATAGAAGAAACTTAAATAGGGGCATCTGTCATACCCTAATTTTTTACCATAAGATTCCTCCATCTATGTGCATCATCCTGCATAGCATCTTTAGGTCATAGGGTCTTGTGTGCGTGTTTATCATAACTAACCAGCTTGTGCAGGTACAATGATTTCAAGTGTGGATGGTACTAGTTCTCGCAGTCAAGTACTTCAAGATGTGATCGTAGGGTTCTGGTTCAAAAGGTTCCTAGGATTTGCTAGTGGGTCATTTTCCTCGATAGTTCTTAAAGGTCTCAGTGCATACTCCCAAAGAGAATCAAAGCGTTGAATGTGGCCATGTGGAAACTGGCTAGAGATTTATGGCATTTGAATTTCAAGTTGCATCTTTATTTGCAAGAACTTCTTAAAAGTTTGGTCCCTCATCACTGTTTCAACTGAATACTTGGAATTAGATTTTTCTAAAGTCGCTTCTTGTTCAGTGCAAGTAAGACTTTGTCTTTATTCATGAATTTGAATCAATCATTTTGGGAGATGAGTTTGGATTTTCTTATTGGTGCTCTGAAGTGGTAAAGTTTGGATAAAGATTTGATTTGAGTTTAGGAAAGAAGTTTTCTAAGTGAAGTTCATGTTTTGTTTATAAGATTCAAATTCAGAATGACAAGCTCAAACAAATTCCAAGGTACAAATTTAAGTCATCGAGAAGGTTCAAATTTTGAAGAGTTACAAGATTAAATTTCAAATTCAAGATTTAATTCAAGATTCAAAGTGTTTAAGAATTACTTGCAAATCAAACTCATTCTAAAGGTGAAGGATTACAAGATTTAAATTCTAAAAGAAAGGTCAAAGATTCAAGAGTTAATTTATTCAATCCAACAAGAATTTGTAGCCATGTTTTTTTTATGCCATTGATGCGGGACTTATTAGTCCTTTTTTCAAGGTTAAATTTGTAGCAGATTTACAACTTGCCGACCTATAACCGTTTGAAGCTAATTCAACCACAGTATGCCCTTTAAGCAAGGAAGTAGCGTCGTGGCTAAGATGTATCATGCCCAAACTTTATGGCATCACCAATCTCATACATTAAACTAGAAGTGTAGGGCCAATGAGATTTACCATCAGTTATCAACGGATCACCTGCAAAACAAAACCAAACCTCATCAAAACAGGGACAACCCTTTCCATAATTGTTCTGACACAATCAAACACATTTCCATAAAAGGAATAACATTTTTCAGCAGCCATCAAGCATTTCCAAAACCATCTCCAAAACATGTTTGAAACATACATCGGACATGTCAGTACAAAAAAGGAATGAATCCAGCACACAGTCAAGACAAGAAATCTCATTTCAATAATGTAAATAACTTCTTGATTCAACACACAGAGTCTATAAAAGGGCAAGGGACTCACACAGAAAGAAGAGACACGCAGAGCATATCATCAATAGTAGTATACTAGAAAACTTACACTCACGCATTACAGCAGCATACCAGAAAACTTACACACCACAATCACCAAACTCATTCACAGAAAACATACATACGAGCAGAGTAGCATCAACAACACACACACTTCGCAAGCGACACAAACATACAAGAGTTACAGAAAACTCGCACACGCCAAAAAGCATAACACACACACACAAAACCACAGGAAGGATTCCACCAGGGTTCACATACATCACATACACATTAAGGAACACACGGGCAAGTGAAGAAAGAAGCGTAGCAAAAAGGGACAAACCTGTTGATCGTTAGCACGAGCACGAAGTCGCAGATCCCTTGTTCCATTTCACACGGTGAGGCGTCATCCACCACTCACAACATAGAAACGACGCTGAACTATAGAAGAACAATTACCTTTGAAGTACGAAGTCATCGCCGATGCGACCCTCATCGCCTTCATCAGAGACAATCAATTGCATCATTAGAGCTACCAAGAACCACTCCTCTTATTGTCGCTCCCATTGCCGATTGGTAACTTCGATCCCCATATGTTGTTCTCCTCTAATTTCTGTAATCGTATGCTTCAATATTTGCTTGTTGCTGTTTGTTTTGATAATTCTGTGAAGAATTGTTGATTGCGTATTTATGCGAGTGACTGAGAGTGTTGTGACGAACGAAAGAATACTTGGGAAAAGGGAAAAAATGAATCGAGGGGGAGATGGTGATAGTCGTTTGTGAATGATATGGTTCTTTAACCCTTTCCTATGTGTTTGCTGAACCGGGTGTAGGCATTCAACCCGCTACCCATTTGTGAAGGATATTGGGCCATTGTATCTCAATTGGTTCTTGGCCCATCATTTTTCATTACTATCACTCTTTTTTTTTTGTTTTATAATTGTCATTTTTACTAACTACATCATAAAAAAAATATATATTAATTGATACTTAATCTTGTTCATGGTTCTCTTAAGATTTTAATTTTTGTTTACGTAAATCACTGTTAATTATGATAGTAATAGGATTAGTTATCATTTGAAAAATTCCAAAAATATGTTCTATTAGTTATTTTGAGTTAATCCCCTTTAGTTCTTGATTCAACTTTATCTTCGATAAATTGAATTAGGTAGACTTTAGGCTTCAATCCCCTGCATGATAACTTTTTTTTAGCAATTTTCCTTCAATCTAATTCCAAAGGAAAGGACCCTATCCTGTTGACTGTCATGTCACAACTTAGAAAAACTTTAGGACCTTCCCTTTATCCTAGCCTTAGGATCGGAGTCACCGCACTCTATACATGTGTTCTGCCATGGGCACTTTCTACCCTTTTAACCTAAATTTAACTTTGGAGTCACCGCACTCCACGTAAGCATCTTGCCATGGATGCTTGTTTCCCCCTAGAACCTTGACCACAGTCAAGAGTTCTTCACCCTCATTGAGGGGAACTACGAATGCTCCGATTCCACTCCCGTCAGGATACGTAGGCACGAGATGCGATGTCTTGGTGAGAATACTTAGAAACTAGCCCTTAGGTATTTACCTTAGCACAGTACACTTAGCAAGCAAACATTAAATAACACAATAAAACAAGAGGTTCCTGTAGAGTACTACAGATGCTTAGGATGCTAACACCTTCCCTAAGTATAACCAACCCCCGAACCTAGATTCTCTTAACTTAGGGTTTTCATTTTTTACCCTTTCCTTTGGGTAAATCAAATCTCGGTGGTGAACTTCATGATTTTTGATTCAAGTTAATCCAATAGCTTGACATCTGATTCTCACCGCGACAGAAATGGTGACTTCACTGGGGACCATTTTCGAGGGTTTACCCTAACTTGTTTTTATTTGTGTTATCTACTTGCTTACTTGCTTTTATATTTATATATCTACTGTGCTTGGTTTTTCCTTTATCTTTTTGGGTTATTGCTTGGTGTGGTGAGATAAGTCCTACACCCGGACTTGAGTTCAATTATGATAGGAATGTGATGCATTCGAGGAGACTTTGAGGAAGTTGATTCCCGAAGAAGTTGAATTTAGAAATCACCACTCTGTTGAGGCCCTCTTGAAATTAATATTGTTTAACGAGTTTATTCGTGAAGACGGTATTATTTTTGACCTAGGAGCCCGTGAGACTGATAACCGTAGTTACCTTTAACCCCACTTGGCCTCTTAGGATGTAGTACGATGGCTACGAGGGAGTCGATTCCAAAAATAGTTGATACGCGATACTACACTCGGACGAGACTCTCTTGAGAATATTATTGACTATCGAGTTATTTGGGAAATCGATAATATCCAAAAGATGGGTTGTTGACTCTGGGAACCTTTTAGAACCCTGAATTACAGATGATAAACCCATAGTTCATGCCTTTTGGGACAGGTAGGCCATGGCTCCATGCTCGTGATCTTCAAGCCTAGGCCCTTGTTTGTTTGCCTGTATATTTGTATATGTGTATACTTGTGTTTATGCATCCATGCATTCATGCATTCATGAATGACCCTTCGGTTTCAAGGAACTCAATTGTTCTTTCCTTTGCAAAATCATTAAAGATCATGGATTATAAAATGAAACTTTTCAGTCTTTCCAAAATGTTTGCAACCTGCTTTTGAGTTCCTTGAAACCATTGCATCGCATTGCATATCATTTGCATCTTTGCATGATTCATTGCATACATCCGTTTTTCCAGCAACTCATCTCCAATTGTCTCTATCTTCCAGCATCATCTGTCAATCGTCAAGCTGATTCCTCGACACAGATATCGGAATAGAGCTAACTACAGACGCAGAATGTCAGAGGAAGAAGTACACAATGCAGAGATCCGAATGGAGATCGATGATCTTAAGTCAAGCGTGACAAAGCTCACTGAAATTCTCCAGGTCTTGAATTCTAGAGGAGAGCAACCCCAAAGAACTGTTATTCAGGAAGTTTCAAATACTGATCCTCAGCCTGTTTAGGTCCCACCTTCAACTTGGCCAGAGTTTGGTTTACCTCCCAACTACTCTCCACCTCTTGAACCTACTGCTATGATTGGTCAGACTGCCAGACCAGTGTTTCAAGCTTTAGTTTTCACCGAGCCTAGACCTGTGGTTCATGCTGTTGCCCAGACTACTCGACCTCCATTTGAGAATCCTCTCTATGAGTACAATGCTGCCAATGCTAAGGGTGAAGACCGTGAAGATTTTGTTGAACCTGCGGTTGTCCGTGAACATTTTTAGACCATAGACAAGAGACTCTGAGCTGTTGAGGGTACTGATTTCTTTAAAGTGGATGCAGACAACATGTGCCTAGTTTCTGACCTTGTTATTCCTGCTAAATTCAAAACTCCCGAGTTTGTGAAGTACAAAGGTCATTCTTGTCCAAGAGGTCATCTGGTCATGTATTTTTGCAAAATTGCTGCTTATACCAACAATCAGAAACTGCTTATCCACTATTTTCGAGACAGCTTGAGTTGAGCTTCTCTCAAATGCTATATGAATCTTGAACAGAATAGTATCCACTGCTTCCAGGATCTTGCTAATGCTTTTATGAAACAATATAAGTATAACCTCGACATGGCTCCTGACCGCCGCCAGCTTTAAAATATGTCTCAACATGAGAAAGAATCTTTCAAGGAATATGCTCAGCATTGGAGAGAACTCGCTTCTCAAGTTGAACCTCCTTTGGCCGAGAAGGAATTAACTGGAATGTTTATGGATACCTTGTCTCCATTCTACCGGGAGAAGATGATTGGTAGTGTTTCCTCCAATTTCACTAATTTGGTAACTATTGGTCAAAGACTCGAGGAAGGACTAAAGAAGGGTAAAGTATCCAAAGCTCCTGAATCTTCCAACGGTGCGAAGAAATCCTATGGGAACTTCCAGAAGAAGAGGGAAGATCAGACTAATGCTATCATATATTTGAAACGGGAAGGCCTCGACCTCGCTGTTGCTGCTGTTACTCCTTTGGTTACTGGTCCATGACCAGCTCAAGCTCCTCAACGTCCAGCTGCTGGATAGAATCAGTACTGTAATAGGAATCATTTTGATCTTATTCCAATGACGTACACCGAATTATATCCTGGTCTGGTTCAGAAAGGTTTGATTACCACAAGGACTATGCCTCCTCCTCCAAATCCTCTTCCAACAGGCTATAGGGCTGATCTTCATTGTGAATACCATCAAGGTGGTACAGGCCATAACTTGGAAGGTTGCTTTGCATTAAAGGCTAGAGTACAAGAGCTGGTCATAATGGGTATTCTCTCCTTTTGTGACACCATTCCGAATGTTCAGAACAACCCTCTGCCACGACATGCCAAGTGAAGCTTCAGTCGACTTCAGCAGACTATCTCCCTAAAAGCCAGTGTTTTAGACAAGACAGCTCATCTTTGCTTCTGATTAGTCACTAGGCCATGTTTCTTATTGTTTGCACTTTCCTTATTTGTATTAGCTGTTTGCTTTCAAATTATGTTTGTACTTTCATAATTAATAAAATAAGCATTGCAACTTTTGGATTCAATTCATTTGTGTTTGCTATTTACATCTTTATGTTTTCTTTTCAAAAAATAAACAAAAAATATATTTTATCTCTTTTCCACTTCCTTTTGATTATGCAAAGACTGGGGGGAGGATGATGAAAATTTAAATATTCATAATTGTTGTTGGTATGCTTTCAAAACAAAACTTTACTGACGACGAAAGGCATTGTTTCAATCCCCAAACACTGGAGACATAAGGAAGATAATCCCTCGTCAACCCCTTTGGTCCCTGAAGTAGGAGTTTCTTTTCTTTACAAATAAAAACCTGCAATCTTAATCTGGGGCAGGGTAGTTCTCAGTAACTTGATTGTGCATTCAAATACATGAGTTTCATGCAAGACACCTCTCCCATAAAGGTTGCATTCTCAAATTTTCCTTCGCACACAGCAAGCAAGTGTCAAAAATGTCTTTCCATTCGGAAGCCAATGATGGTTCACTGTAATCATTAGGTCAGACTTTTAATTCTTCCAAATTAAATGAATAAATGTTGTACAAGTTATTCCCAGAATCATAGATGAAGAAGGATCGTCAAGAAATCCTTACTCAAAGAATGAGCCGAGTCGCTTTCGAGGCAAAAGCTAAGAAATATGGGAAGCTCATAACCTTACCTTATACAAAGAGAACTGAGAACAAGCTTGTATGACAACCTAAAGTTGTAAGGAAGCAGTGACCGCCATCTCAAGTCCCTTGACTTCTGAACCATCATCAATGTGATTCCTAACCTATGGAAACTTGAGTGCATAGTCTGAGTTAACTGGGCATAGGACTGGAGATCATCACGAAGATAGGGTGGGTACAAATAAACTTTGAGCCTTTATCCTTTGTTTCTTAAACCGTGAACCATGCCACGTTACAACCCTTAAAAGACCTAACTGAAGAAAGGTTATTTTGAAAGCATACTACAACAAGGTTGCATAAACTGACTCCAAAGATCTTTGCAGATCATTTGTTTTGGCATTACACCTTTTGCTTAAAACTTTTCACTTTGATGTCTTGAACAGTCGTGTTCTGACCAATGACTTATATACTTCGCATCTTTCAAAAATGATTTTGATTTCCAAAGTTGCATGAACTTTGCATTTACTATGTTTGTATGAACACTTTTGTTTGCAAACTGGCTTTCCTCTTAAGGAATTTTCAAACAGTTGAGAAATTTGGTCGGTGATCCTATCAGGGGCAAGTTCTTTCCAGATCCTGCTGAGAATCAATTCAAGATTTGTGGTTCGGTGCAAGTTCTTCTCAGAATTGGTTTATCCAAAAGACCTTTCAAGACTCAGACTGGGGCAAGCTTTCCAAGCGCACAGTAATTCAGTCATTTCCAGCATCAATCCGATTGAAGCAATGATCAATATATCTACAACAGTCAGTAAATCTGGGGGCAATTAACTTAAAGAACCCCCATGCAGCTTTCCATCCTTCCTACAAGGATCATCAAATTGATACAATTTACCAGTGTGGCAGAGATTGTGTTCAGTAGCATCTATAGTCCCTAAGCGGGATGACAGGGATCTCCGTGTTGAGGAATCAGTCTTCCAGTCTTGTCTTCTCCACAAAAGAGTCAAGCCACGTTATTGACATTTACATTTGCATCTAATCATATATCATGGCATAATTCATATACTTGTACATAGAAAGAGTGTCATCCTCATTTGCACTCATTTGCATTCTCCACATGTCATGTTGTTATCCACGTCTTACCTTGTTGTCAAAGTCCAACTCACTTGGCACCTACCAAACAGATATTGTCACATTCATCCAATAATTTATTGGATACTGTGATTCCTTTTATCCAATGCTTTCTTGGGTATCTCCTTGTTCATATTCGTTCAATGCTTTCTTGGACATTGTGATTTCTTTGTATCTAATACCTTCTTGGGTATCACCTTGTTCACATTCATCCAATGCTTTCTTGGATACTGTGATTCCTTTTGTCCAATGCTTTCTTGGATCTCTACTTTGTTCACATTCATCTAAAGCCATTATTAGATATTGTGAGAATACCTTTCATTCAAAGCCATTATTGGATGACTGGTTTCTTTGCATCCAATGCTTTCTTGGATCCCTACCGTGTTCACAGTCATCTATAGCTATTATTAGATATTGTGATTATACCATTCATTCAAAGCCATTATTGGATGTCTGGTGTCCTTTTTGTCCAATGCCTTCTTGGATTACACTATTCATCTCATTCTCATATGATGCCTTCTCATATATTATTAGTTTACCTTTCATTCAAAGCCATTATTGGATGACTGGTTTCTTTGCATCCAATGCTTTCTTGGATCCCTACCTTGTTCATATTCATCTAAAGCCATTATTAGATATTGTGATGATATCTTTCATTCAAATCTATTATTGGGTGTCTGGTGACCTTGTATCCAATGCCTTCTTGGATTACACCATTTATCTCATTCTCATCTGATGCCTTCTCAGATATTATGAGTTTACCTTTCATTCAAAGCCATTATTGGATGTCTGGTGTCCTTGTATCCAATGCCTTCTTGGATTACACCATTTATCTCATTCTCATCTGATGCCTTCTCAGATTTTATGAGTTTGCCTTTCATTCAAAGCCATTATTGGATGTCTGGTGTCCTTGTATCTAATGCCTTCTTGGATTACACCATTTATCTCATTCTCATCTTATGCCTTCTCAGATATTATGAGTTTGCCTTTCATTCAAAGCCATTATTGGATGTTTGGCGTCCTTTTTGTCCAATGCCATTCTTGGATGATGTTTTTTTCAAATATTTCGCTTTGTCTACTTCTGATGCTTTTGCAAAACCCCGTTTGTGTCTATCTTACATCCTTCTAGATATGATGTTGCTTATCTGACCTTCTTCCAGATATGTCTTCCAAACCTTCTCCCGTACATTTAATGCTTTTCTAAATGTTTTGGGTGTATCTTCAGGATCTCTGTCTTGCATTCATATCATTTCATGTCATATCATATGCATTTGTGGCATCTTAGGGCCAAAAATTGTGCATGTTTGTATTTAAGTCTCTCCTATCTTGTCGAGACGAAGATTCCAATCTCCATATCTCCGGATAGAAAAAACTTAAATAGGGGTATCTGTCATACTCTAATTTTTGACCATAAGATTCCACCATCTTTGTACATCATCCTGCATAGCATCTTTAGGTCATAGGGTCTTGTGTGCGTGTTTATCATAACTAACCAGCTTGTGCAGGTATAATGATTTCAAGTGTGGATGGTATTAGTTCTCGCAATCAAGTACTTCAAGATATGATCGTAGGGTTCTGGTTCAAAAGGTTCCTAGGATTTGCTAGTGGGTCATTTTCCTCGATAGTTCTCAAAGGTCTCAGTGCATACTCCCAAAGAGAATCAAAGCATTGAATGTGACCATGTGGAAACTGGCTAGAGATTTATGGCATTTGAATTTCAAGTTGCATCTTTATTTGCAAGAACTTCTAAAAAATTTGGTCCCTCATCACTGTTTCAACTGAATACTTGGAATTAGATTTTTCTAAAGTCGCTTCTTCGTCTGTGCAAGTAAGACTTTGTCTTTATTCATGAATTTGGATCAATCATTTTGGGAGATGAGTTTGGATTTTCTTATTGGTGCTCTGAAGTGGTAAAGTTTGGATAAAGATTTGATTTGAGTTTAGGATAGAAGTTTTCTAAGTGAAGTTCATGTTTTGTTTATAAGATTCAAATTGAGAATGACAAGCTCAAACAAATTCCAAGGTACAAATTTAAGTCATCGAGAAGGTTCAAATTTTGAAAAGAGTTACAAGATTAAATTTCAAATTCAAAATTTAATTCAAGATTCAAAGTGTTCAAGAATTACTTGCAAATCAAACTCATTCTAAAGGTGAAGGATTACAAGATTTAAATTCTAAAAGAAAGGTCAAAGATTCAAGAGTTAATTTATTCAATCCAACAAGAATATGTAGCCATGTTTTTTTATGCCATTGATGCTGGACTTATTGGTCCTCTTTTTAAGGTTAAATTTGTAGCAGATTTATAACTTGCCGACCTATAACCATTTGAAGTAAATTTAACCACAGTAGGCCCTTCAAGAAAGGAAGTAGCGTCGTGGCTAAGATGTATCATGCCCAAACTTTATGGCATCAGTAATCTCATACGTTAAACTGGAAGTGTAGGGCCAATGAGATTCACCATAAGTTATCAACGGATCACCTGCAAAAAAAAACCAAACCTCATCAAAACTGGGTCAACCCTTTCCATAATTGTTCTGACACAATCAAACACATTTCCAAAAAAGGAATAACATGTTTCAGCAGCCATCAAGCATTTCCAAAACCATCTCCAAAACATGTTTGAAACATACATCGGACATGTCGGTACAAAAAAGGAATGAATCCAGCACACAGTCAAGGCAAGAAATGACGTTTCAATAATTGCAATAATTTCATGATTCAACACACAGAGTCTATAAAAGGGCAAGGGACTCACATGGAAAGAAGAGACACGCATAGCATATCATAAATAGCAGTATACCAGAAAACTTACACTCACGCATTACAACATCATACCAGAAAACTTACACACCACTATCACCAAACTCATTCACAGAAAACATATATACGAGCAGAGTAGCATCAACAACACACACATTTCGCAAGCGACACAAACATAAAAGAGTTACAGAAAACTCGCACACGCCCAAAAGCATACCACACACACAAAACCACAGGAAGGATTCAACCAGGGTTCACATACATCACATACACATTAAGGAACACACGGGCAAGTGAAGAAGATGCGTAGCAAAAAGGGACGAACCTGTTGATCGGTAGCACGAAGTCGCAGATCCTTTGTTCCATTTCGCACGGTGATGCATCATCCACCACTCACAATACAGAAGCGACGCTGAACTACAGAAGAACGATTACCTTTGAAGTACAAATTCGTCGCCGACACGACCCTCATTGCCTTCATCAGAGACAATCAATCGTATCATTAGAGCTACCACGAACCACTCCTCTTATTGTCGCTCCCATTGTCGATTGGTAACTTCGATCCCCATATGTTGTTCTCCTCTAATTTTTGTAATCGTATGCTTCAATATTTGATTGTTGCTGTTTGTTTTGATAAATCTGTGAAGAATTGTTGATTGCATATTTATGTGAGTGAATGGGAGTGTTGTAACGAGCGAAAGAATACTAGGGAAGAGAGAAAGAAATGAATCGAGGGGGAGATGGTGATAGCCGTTTGTGAATGATAGGGTTCTTTAACACTTTCCTATGTGTTTGCTAAACCGGGTGTAGGCATTCAACCCGCGACCCATTTGTGAAGGGTATTGGGCCATTGTATCTCAATTGGTTCTTGGCCCATCAGTTTTCATTACTATCATTCTTTTTTTTTTTTTGGTTTTATAATTGTCATTTTTACTAACTACATCATAAAAAAAAATATATTAATTGATACTTAATCTTGTTAATGGTTCTCTTAAGATTTTAATTTTTGTTTACATAAATCACTGTTAATTATGATAGTAATAGGATTAGTTATCATTTGAAAAATTCCAAAAATATGTTCTATTAGTTATTTTGAGTTAATCCCCTTTAGTTCTTGATTCAACTTTATCTTCGATAAATTGAATTAGGTAGACTTTAGGCTTCAATCCCCTGCATGATAACTTTGTTTTAGCAATTTCCCTTCAATCTAATTCCAAAGGAAAGGACCCTATCCTGTTGACTGCCATGTCACAACTTAGAAAAACTTTAGGACCTTACCTTTATCCTAGCCTTAGGATCGGAGTCACCGCACTCTATACATGTGTTCTGCCATGGACACTTTCTACCCTTTTAACCTAATTTTAACTTTGGAGTCACCGCACTCCACGTAAGCGTCTTGCCATGGATGCTTATTTCCCCCTGGAACCTTGACCACAGTCAAGAGTTCCTCATCCTCATTAAGGGGAACTACGAATACTCTGATTCCACTCCCTTCAGGATACGTAGGCACGAGATGCGATGTCTTGGTGAGCATACTCCGAAACTAACCCTTAGGTCTTTACCTTAGCACAGTACCCTTAGCAAACAAACAATAAATAACACAATAAAACAAGAGGTTCCTGTAGAGTACTACAGATGCTTAGGATGCTAACACCTTCCCTAAGTATAACCAACCCCCGAACCTAGATTCTCTTAACTTAGGGTTTTCGTTGTTTACCCTTTCCTTTGGATAAATCAAATCTCGGTGGTGAACTTCATGATTTATGATTCAAGTTAATCCATTAGCTTGACATCCGATTCTCGCCGCAACAAGTATGAACTGTGATGACTTCTGATTGAGCATCGTTTAATATCTTCATCTTGTACTTCTTAAGCAGCTCCATTACCTTTATCATTCTGGATAGGTAATTTATGGATTTGCAATCTTCCAATAAGCTATGGTTTCTGGTTTCCAAGCTTATCATCAAATCTGACATTGATTTGATTCACTAGTAGAAGTACTTCCACGCCAAGATGATGTAGCCTTCAAAGCATTTTGGCTATAATGCATTCAACATATATTCAAACTGTATTTCGTTCTGAATATAGCATGCATTAACTTCTTAAGAAATCTTTGTCATGATAGAATCATGATACTAACAACTTCTTCTTAAGAGCTTGTTCTATCTTTTACATCTTTATCTGATTGTGAAGAACTAGAATGCGAGAATCTCTTTCTTATCAGATAGGTTCCCAAGCTATTTATTCTTATATTTTTTTATCAAGATTTGTGCTTTGAATAATCTCAGACAATCACTTAATCACTTGAGTGAACACAGAAATATACATTCTTGTGTTAGGAGCTCCTGAAAAGAAACTTTGGATAACATTCTGACAAACTTAAGCTTGTTCAGCTGAGATACCTTTCTCAAGCTAACATGACTTAAATTGTCTTATGCTTTAGCCAATTCTCTTCATAGACACACATACGGAAATAATCAGAAAATCGTAAGTTGCTCTTTCTTGAATGCACTCTTGAAAACTGAAGAACTTCCCTTCTGATCTCTTTATAATCCTGCGAAGTTTCTAGAGCAGGTAGTCAGAATCCTGATAGCCATATCCAATGCTTATCTGCAGTAGAATTAGTTCATGTTGAATAAGAAACTGCTTTATCTTCTGGAGAGATCTTCTGCAGCAAACTTTCTAACCATAACTATTTGCGTTATGTTAGTTAGCTCTTCTTCTCAGACTTTTTCTCATAAGCATTTCATGCTTTCTTCTTAGGTTATTCTTCCTAAGAGAGAGAGAGAGAGAGAGAGAGAGAGAGAGAGAGAGAGTTTTTTTGTCTTCTGGCTAGAAGTAGAATTGGGTTTCACATTTCGTCCCCTTTTACAAGAACACCTAAGTGTTTCTAGCAAGTTCTTGAGCAGGAACTCCTTTGTTTCTAATACAAAACTATCTATTGATAAATCTCTAAGAGATTATAAAGCACACTAGTTCTGTATTGCTTAAACGCTTTCTTATTGAGCACTACGACTTCTTTTCATGAGCTTTAAGCTTCTTTATGAAGTACTCCTTTCTTGAGCAGGTAATGCTTCTTCCAGCTTAACCATCAAGATCAACTAAGTTACTATGTTTCACTTATTATTGTTTCACTTGACAAGTTATACATGGTTTTAGCATGTTACATCGTTGTACACACTTACATATAATTTGCTTCAGCTTCTTCTTCATTGAGCATTCTTCATTTAAGCTTCAGCTTGTAGCATTTTCTTTAGCACTTTGGTTTTGCATAGCAGCGTGCTATCACCAGCAACCGTCAATTCTTCAAGCTTTTTGATCTTCAATTTATAGAGCTTGAGAGAATAGATCTGTTGAGGGGCATTCTTGGAAAAATATTCCAACAACAATATCCCAACGTTCACATGAAGGAATTGTCAACATCACTGTACCAAAAGCTGCCCTTGTGCCACCTTATGGAGGTAGAGGTCACAGTTTTTGTATTATTGTGTTCATCTCAAAACCATTCTTATCTTTTGTCTTTCTAATGTCTTCAGTGGCTTCAAATAAAGCGTTGATGAAACATATTGTAGAAGGGTAAATTTTTACAACTTCAGAAACCCAGTCTTCAAAATTCCAAGATCTTTGTTCAGCAGAACTATCTTGAGAATCTTCAACACTCGTTCTTTTAGAAGTAATATCTTCAGAGTCTTCAGAACCTGTTCCTTCAGGACCTTGTCTTCAGAGTCTTCAGAATTCATTAAGCACATTCTTGTCTTCAGTACTTCGTTCACCTGAACCTTGTCTTCAAAAACTCTTCAAAACTCGACCTTCATATATTGTGTCTTCAGAATCTTCAAAACCATGTTCACCTGAACCATGTCTTGAGAATCTTTAGAACTTGTAACATTAGAAGCGCATCACAATAGAAAGCCTTATAGGCCTTTCTCATAAAGTCTCAATTAGAATGTCCAGAACTAATGTTCATTAGAACCGTTGTATTAGAAACATTCATGAATCTTGACTTTATCTTGTACACACATATATTTTCTTCCAGAGTGTTGAAAACAGAGTTTGATGACATCACACGCCTTCTTATCAGAGTCAGAATCATATTGACAACAACCACACACTAGACAGAAACCATATCGTACAAAATTGTTCTCTTAGATACCATGTGCAGTTATCATCAAAACTCAAGGCTAGATGTAGAACTCAATCTTGTTCTTACAATTAGTTTATAAATACAAGCAAACACAATATTTATATATATTAACGAAGAAAATAAATACCCAACAAACAGCACACATAAAATGCAAAAAAGACTGACAATAAAAGAAATAATGCATTACGAAGGGCGGGCAAAGCCCGTTGTTCAAACGTTACAACCATGGCGAGCAGGCCAGGCAATATCAAAAACCCACGGCAAGCAGGCCAGTTAAAATCAGCTTACAAAATACGGCACACAGGCCGAACAAAGTCAAAATTTAAAAAGCGGCGTGCATGCCAAAACAACTAGATGAACTAAGCAGCTGCTTCCTCCTCGTCGATATGATCGACTTCGCTGTCGAACACCTCAGGAGCGACCACCTGGATGTCGACCACCCGGTGGAAAGGCCCTGTTCCCTCTGTGACGAGCCCATGGTTTACGATTCGGAGCTACTCCACCACCATGTCGAAGCCCAACTCGAGGGTGCCCAAGCAGTCCTGCTCGAGCTCCCTGATCCGGGAAACCAAGTTACCCCGAGTTGTTAATGCCCTCTCCTCGGCAGTCTCGTCCTCGGCGGGTCAGGCAGCGGCCTCCAAATCAGCTACCTTCGCATGAAGCCAGTCATTCTCCTTGACTGCCTTGTTCATCTTTCCCCGCATCTCATCCATCTCGAGGAGAAGACCAACCTGGACCTCGCACTTCGATTTGTAGTCGAGAAAGTCGTTGTCCACCTTATTCTTCTCTGCCCAGAGGAGCGCATTCTTATCCCGCAACTTCTTCAGCTCGGAGGAGGGGCTGGTCTCATCGTTAAGGACCAGGGCCGTCTCAAAGACCCCCATCATGGCCGCCATGTCCTCGCACAAAGCTTTTCTCCTACTCGCTTTTTCGACACCCTTGATTGCTTTGGACTCCGCCGTGGGTACGATCAGAGAGTTATCCCTGCTGAAGAGCCCCCGATGGAGGTGGCAGGGGGGCATCATGAACCTTTCCCCAAGAACGCCCTCCAGGAGGTCGATGGGACTAGACTCCTCGAGACGTGCCTTCTCAGTCGGAGGATCCTGAGAGACCGGAGACTGACTCCCCTGAGGAGAAGAAGAACCCCCGGGATCCTGGTCGACCCTCACCATCTGTTGGACCTAGAAAACATGGCCCTTGGGATCCTTCATCACGCCTTTGGTTGTCGTGAGCTTTAAAACGCGCTCTTGGAGATTCGACATCCGACCTGCAACAAAGAAAGGAGTGAGTCGATAAAGTAAAGAGAAACGAACAGACAAGCAAATAAAAAAATTCACTACCTAAGAGCCTCAAGGCCTCCTCTTCAGAACCGCACTCGAGGAGCGCCTTGGTATTGATCAAACGGGGCTCGAGGGAAATGTCCCCGTTGGCCTCCCGGACGAAGCTTCTGTCTTTGGTCACACACATGGCAAGGGCAAAGCTGTCGACGAAGCTCATTATCCTGTCATAGGCGAGCCTATCATCTTTGTTTAAGTCTTGGGACTTAAAGATGTAGCTCTCCACCCCTTTTGTAAAGTGGGTATTCTGCCATTCGAGGGGAAATTTAGCCTCCAGGGTCACCTCTCGTCACCCGTCGACGAGCGTCTCCATGCGGTCAAACAAGGAGTCGATGGCAGCGTGAGTCACAGGCTTCACGATGAAATATTTGTCCTTAAAGAAACTGATAGAGTCCAAGTACACTTTGAACAGCCTCCTCGGTTGTTTTAAGGACGCCCAACTGTGTCGACCATGTTAAGTTTGACGTTGTAGGTAGAAGAGGTGGAAGAATAACGAGAGTGTAGCCCCGACTCTGAGATATTGGTAGACGAGCTCAAATGCCTGCATGAACGCGATAACATTGGGGTGAAGCTGCGAAAGCGCCAAGTCCAGCCACTGGAACACCCCCGTTTGGAAATCAGTGAAGGGCAGGCGAAGTCCCGCTCCCTGGAAGACGAACTCATACATTAGGAAGCGCTTCCCCTGGTAGCTCAAGCAAATCCGGTTCATTTCCTTATGCCTGTAAACCTTCCAATTCGTCGGGGCCCCTTCCTCCTGTTTCTCTACAGTGGCGAAAACTTTTAAGTCGTCGTGGACGAATCGCGAAATAGCGGATATGGGTTCCAGCCCTGCCCACGCAGAGGGAGATTCGTCGTTCACACCCCCTGAGTTGTCCTCTACATCCCCGCCAATGTCTTCCACGTCAACGACCTCTTCGTCGACCATGACGACATCCTCGGGCTTGGGATCCATTTAACCTGAAAAGCAGTAGGAAACAATGAATTCAACGATAAGATTAAAACCACCCTTCCACAGTAATCAAGTGAAAGGTGAGGGAATGCTCGATACACGTCCTTGACCGAAGCCCTTGCTGACAAGCGCATGGTCGTGAAGAAATTCTCCTCGACGCACAATGCGGAATCCCCTCCGCGGGGAAAAGATTCCTCGACACGAGTTCCCCGACAGGGTCAGGCGTGCAAAGTCTCCTCGACGAGAGACTTCATCTTGGTACACGCTCGTCCGTGGGTAGAAGGTTCCCCGACAGTGAACCCAGCGAGGAAACTGAAGCCTCGTGAGGTCCTCGCGACCTTCATCAGTAACCCCGTCCTTTTTCCCATAACCTCCATGATGTCCCCGGAATCTTCATCAGAAACTCTATGATTCCGCTGGGAACTTCATGAGGTCACCGGAAAATTCATGGGCTCCCTAGGAAAGCCGCCAGAAACTTCATGAGTCTCCCGGAAAATTCATCGGAGACTCAAGAAACTCCCCAGAAAATTCATAAAACACATGAATCTGAAGAAGGACAAAAGACTTACTTATATAAAGAAGAATCTGAACTAGGAGAAAAAGGCTGACGGCGTCTACAGCGAAGGATGAACTTTGGGAGAGCAGAGAGAGCTTTAGGAGACTTGGGGGAGTTCTAGAGTTAGAATGAGGGGAGCGTGCAAATGAATCGGACTTCCCCCTATTTATAAGCCCTAGCACGGGAAGCGAGGCATCACATAGGCACTCAAGAACCCCTACTCATAGTCGTCATAGGCATTTATTGCTCCTGACACGTGGCCCTAGAAGACACCACGCATGTCCCTTCAAATCCCTCGCTTGCTCGAGGAAATGACGTGTATGTTCCCTTCCGTTCTCATTGAATCATCGAGCACAACATCTGACCCTTACACTGGCAGGAACGTTTCCCCGGGAGAAGCTAAAAAAGATCTATGACTGCGTGTGACGGGCATACCATTCCCCGCGATGAACGCCTGATCGACCCTATTGTCGAACCCGCTGTCGAGCGCACCTAATGGCTCCCACGCCTATTCACGTGCGTTGTCCCACGAGCTCAGCGCCTCGTGCACACACGACACTCCCCCGATCAAGTCCCTATGCCCCTCCTCGACATTAGAATTAACTCTTAAGTCATTGCTCCTCTACTTCGGAGCAACGACTTGGGGGGGCTCCTGTTTTGGACTAGGCCAGAGGCTGCCCCACTGTCGGGCATGGCCCAACCCATCTCCCGTCGGGGAGGACCCAATGAATGCCTAATTCATCAACTCATATGGGGAGCACTCACGCGTCTTCCCCGCGGTCTCCACGCGCCCCTCACGCGGGGACACGTCATCAGCCAACTACCCACGAGCGAAAGAACAGGTCCTACACCTTCCGAAGTTCATGGGGCAGTTGACCCAAGACAAAGACCACGTGTTGGTCTTCCCTACGCCACGTAGATCCTGGCAGTTATTTGTATTGGGCCTAATTATCCAACCCAATGCAAATAACCGTTGGCCCAGCGCTGGGGGCACATTATAAATACCCTCTTTCCCTAGAGGGTCAGGTATTCTATTCACACGCTTTTTTTGTACTTGCTTACTTGTGCTCTGAGCTTATTTAGGCATCGGAGTATCTTGCAAGTACACCCCCTCCTCTTCTCCATCACCGGCGAACTAGGAGCTCACGGCGTGTTGTTGGTTGCTGATCACTTTCTGGTCTGATAAGATCAGTTATATTCTACTAAAAACCTTTTCTCTCGGTTTTAATTAAAAACCAAAGTAATATATTTATAAAGAGACCTCACTTTAAATCTCAAGTACTGAACTTTATGTTATTTTTATTTTCTATGATTTATTTAGTATTTCTCACTTGGCGCCTTTTCAGCTACCCTTTTTTTTCATTGTTAATCTTTTATTATTTTTTAATTTTTCATTTTTATTAACCTCGGTTACATGTACCAACTGAGAGTTAATATTTTGTGCCAAAATTTATTAATTACTTTTTTCAAATCTTCTTTTTTATTTTTTGAACACATTTACCTCGGTTTTCCTAAAAAATCAACGTGAAAGATCTTTTAATTGATTTCCCAGAATATGGCACTATGGCGCTTTTGCCTTTTATTTTATTTTTATTTAATTAATACACGTCGGTTTTTTTCTAAGAAACCGACATGAGATTGTTTTGCATGAAGTACTTCAAAGAACTAGTCTCTAACTTTTCGTTTACCTATCAATGCTCTAACTTCATTGTCATTCTCTGCGCAGAAACCCTGGGCGATTTTCATCGTTACTCTCTCATTAAAACTCTTCCAATTATTGGCAATTTTCATCGTCACTCTCATCAAAACACGAACATCATTTATATTTTCAACCTCAACTAAATCTTCGTCATCACATTTGAGGTACTTCTTTTTCACGTTTTTGTTTATATTACTAAAATTGTTTAATATCACTGAAATTATTTCTCTTGATCATCATTTGTTACCCTTGCATTAGTGTTAGTATCACTAAAATGGTGTCTCTGCTATTATTCTTTATTTAGATAATCATGGTTGATATGACAAACAACTCCCATACAACATCAACGACTCACCCGGAAGATGTTGGTGTCTCAATGAATTCAACCTCCGTGACTCATACAACTACCTCTACAAATAAAAATTATAAAAGAAAAACTAGAGGTGCCACGATGTATACCAAGGTGAAAAAATCCCACGAAAACAGTATTCTTTATCCAGTTAGAGTTGAAGTTGCAACTGGCAAGGCTTATGGTGAACATGATGAGGATTTTACGGGTTACGTTGTGTTACAAGGTAGAAGTAAAGTGAGTGTTTTGTTGGATTGTTGGCGTAATGTTGACGATGATTTGAAAAACAGCTTATGGACCGATATTACAATATTTATATTGAATTTTATGAATTCTTTTACAATTATGTATGATCATTTAATTTTTTGTTTAATACTGATAACAACTCTATTGTGTAAACATAGAAAGTGTTTAATGTTTGTCCGAATAATAGTAAGGTGAAAAATAAGGTGCTATATGTTGGAGAGCGTTGGAGGGAATTTAAGACGCAACTCACCAGTGATTATATCACTCATCCAACAACTAAAAGTATAGAAAAGCCTCTGTCATACCCTAACTTTTGACCCTGAGATTCTGTTTTTCGTTTCACATCGTCTGCATAGCATATCATGCACTTCATCTTGCATAGTGTCCAAAATGTCAGTCAGAATAAATTTGTTGGATTTACAGACAAACCGGTCTAAATTTATATCAAAATCTGACCAAACGCTGTATTTTTCCAATATGTTTATTTCGCGCTGATTATTTTGGTGTGTTCATTTTATTTTTTTCGAGCACGTTTCTGCCCGACTTTTTATTTTGTTTTTTAATCATTTTTATTTATTTTTAGTTAAATAATCATTTAATTTATTTAGATTTAATTAGATATTTAATTTAAATTTTTAATTTTTATTAATTAATTTTATTTTAATTTGTTTATTAATATATCCTTTTTCATAAAAAACTCAAAAACATCCTATTTAATCAATACTTAATTATGTTTCTCCTTCTAAAAACACAAAAAAATAATATTTAATTCTTTTTATTTTTGTCTCATTATAAAAAACAAAAAAGCATTGTCTCATTATATATATATATGCATTAGAAAAAACAAAGAGGACACAAAAAAACAACCATAGCACCAACTGTTCAATCCCCACCTACGTTCACCTCCAAGCTCAGCTCCGACGACAACACCTCCGCACTTCGACGTCTCAGCCGCCCCCATTCTGTCCACGTCTCAGCTCTGACAGATATGTTTATTTATTTTATTTTTGTTTATATTTTATTTTATTTAGAATTATTTGTGTTTAGATTGGATTAGGCCCAATTCCCTTTTCTATGTTAACACCCCTCATTTTATCATGCACCATTCACTTGTATTTGGTTATTATTATTATTATTATTTTATTTTTGTTTAAATCTAGGTTAGTAATTTAATAATTAGTTATTTAAACTATTAGCTATCATGTTCCCAAGGAAAGGATCACTCCCGTTGACTGCCACGTCATGTTTAGGATAACCTTGTCCACCGTTCCCTTGAGACTTTGTTAGAGTCTTACCCTTTCATCCTAGCCTTAGGATTAAAGTCGTCGTACTCTATGTGAGTATCTTGCCATGTACACTTCTTTTCCCTTTTATCCTAGCCTTAGGATTAGAGTCGTCGTGCTCTATGTAAGTGTCACGGTTATGGATGCTTACTCTTTCCTTTCCCTTTCAACCTAGCCTTAGGTTTAGAGTCGTCGTACTCTACGTAAGTGTCTTGCCATGGATACTTACCTTCCCTTGGAACCTTGACCATAATCAAGAGTTCCTCACCCTTATTGAGGGGAACTACGAATGCTCTGATTCCATTCCCGTCAGGATACGTAGGCACGAGATGCGATGTCTTGGCGAGCATACTTAGAACTAACACCTTAGGTCTCCTTTTACCTTTTCACTCTTTAGCAGACAAAATAACAAATAACACAATAAAACAAGAGGTTCCTGTAGAGTACTACAGATACTTAGGATGCTAGAGCCTTCCCTAGGTATAACCAACCCCCGAACTTAGATTCTCTCGCTTTACATTGCATTGCATATTTATGGGTTTATTCTTTCTTTTTCACTTCCCTTGGATAAATTAAAGATCAGTGGTGAATTAAGATTTGTGAACCTAGTTAACTTAATAGCTAGGGTATCCAATTCTCACCGCGACAGAAATGGCGAATTCACTGGGGATTCTTGCAGAGGATTAAGCCTAACTTGCTTATTTGTGATATTTATTTGCTTGCTTGTTATTTTGTTGTTTCATGGGTTATTACATTGTGTTGTGAGATAAGTCCTAACCCGAACTTGAGTATACACCTATGATAGGATTGTGGTATAATCAATAGTTAGCTGTTGGGAGTAGTCCTAACATGATTAACATATGATATAACCACGCTCAGCGGAGGCCCCATTGGGATTACTGATGTCATGCAAGTAGTCGTATTGGCATTACTTTTTCTGACCTGGGAGTCCGTGAAGTTGAGGACCTTTAGTATCCCTTCACCCCTCTTAGCCTTCTTAGGACGTAGTGCAGTGGTTATCCAGGTGTAGACCTGTGGCGATTGTTATGCGATACTGCACTCAGACGAGCTTATCTTGAGAATATTATTAGTCGCATGAGTAATCGTGCGAGCCGATAATATCCGAAAGATTTATCAATGACTCTGGGAACTTTTTTAGAACCCGTTTGTGCATATGCTTTACCCCTAGTACACACCCTATGGTTGGTTCTTTACCCAGACTCCATGCTGTGATCTTGAACCTTTGATCCTGCTATGTGTGATTTGCATTCTGTCTTGCATCGCGTTGTATATCATTTGCATATTTGCATGATTCATTGCATACATTTGTTTGTCCAACAACTCATCTCCAGTTGTCTATATTTTCCAATGTCATCTTTCAGTCCTCAAGATTATTCCTCAACACAGATACAGGACCAGGGCTAACTACAGACGCAAGATGTCAGAACAAGAAGCACACAACGCAGATATTCGAATGGAGATCGATGATCTTAAGTCAAGCATGACAAAGCTCACTGAAATGCTCCAGGTCTTGATTACTATAGGAAAGCAACCCCAAAGGACTATTATCCAGGAGGTTTCGAATGCTAATCCTCAGCCTGCTCAGGTGCCACCTTTAACTTGGCTAGAGTTTGGGTTACCCCAACTCTTCTCTCCACCTATTGTGTCTACTTCTATGATTGGTCAAGCTGCCAGACCGACATTTCAAGCTCCAGTTTTCGCTGAGCCTAGACCTGAGGTTCATGTTGTTGCCCAGACTGCTTGAGCTCCTTTTGAGAACCTCTCTATGAGTACAATGCTGCCAATGCTCAAGGTGAAGACCGTGAAGACTTTGTTGAACCTGAGGTTGTCCGTGAACAGTTTCAGACCATAGACAAGAGACTTCGAGCCGTTGAGGGTACTGACTTCTTTAGTGTGGATGCAGACAATGTGTGCCTGGTTTCTGACCTTGTTATGCCTGCCAAATTCAAAACTCATGAGTTTGTGAAATATAAGGGTAAATCTTGTCCAAGGGCTCATTTGGTCATGTACTTTCGAAAGATGGCTGCTTATACCAACAACCAGAAGCTGCTCATCCACTGTTTTCAAGACAACTTGAGTGAAGCTTCTCTCAAATGGTATATGAATCTTGAACATAACATCATCCACTGCTTCCAGGATCTTGCTAATGCTTTTATGAAGCAGTAGAAGTACAACCTCGACATGGCCCTTGACCGCCGTCAACTGCAAAATATCTCTCAGAATGAGAAAGAGTTTTTCAAGGAATATGCTCAGCATTGGAGAGAACTCGCTTCTCAAGTTGAACCCCCTCTAGCAGAAAAGGAGCTGACTGGAATGTTCATGGACACCTTGTCTCCATTCTATTGGGAGAAGATGATTGTTAGTGTTTCTTCTAACTTCAGTGATTTGGTAACCATCGGTCAAAGACTCGAGGAAGGACTCAAGAATGGTAAAGTGTCCAAGGCTGCTGAATCTTCTAATGGTGCGAAGAAATCCTATGGGAACTTCCAGAAGAAGAGAGAAAACCATACCAATGCTCTCATGACTGATGTGAGAAGGCCTCATCCTAGACCTCATCATGCTAATCACCCTACCATTGCTGTTGTTACTCATGTGGTTGCTGCCCCACGACCAGCTTAAGCTCCCCAACACCTGACTGTAGGGCAGAACCAGTACCGTAATAGGAATTAATTTGATCCTATTCCTATGACGTACACTGAAATTTATCCTGGGCTGGTTCAGAAAGGTTTGATTACCACAAGGACTTTGCCTCCTACTCCAAATCCTCTTCCAGCTGGATTCAGATCAGATCTCTACTGTGCATTCCATGAAGGTGCCTCAGGCCACGATCTGGAAAATTGCTATGCACTAAAGGCTAGAGTGTGTGATTTGATTAAGGTAGGAATCCTTAGCTTTCATGACAGAAGTCCTAATGTCCAGACAAATCCTCTGCCAGGGCACGCCAAGTAAAGCTTCAATCGACTTCAACCTAGCTACTTCCCCAAAGACAGGACAACTCATCCTTGTGCTTGATTAGTCACTAGGCCATGTTTCTTGCTGTTTGCATTTTCCTTTCTTTGTATTAGCTATTTGCATTCAAATTATGTTTGTACTTTCGTAATTAATGAAATGAGCATTGCAATTTTTTGATTCAATTCATTTTGCCCATTGTTTACATCTTTATATTTTATCTCTTTTCCATTTTCTTTTGGATTGTGCAAAGATTGTAGGGAGGATGACGAAAACTTTATACCTATAATTTATGGTATGCTTTCAAATAAACTTTGTTGACGATGTAAGGCATTGTTTCAATTCCCCTAAATAATAGAGAAATAAGGAAGTTATTCCCTTTGTTAAACCCTTCGAGCCTAGAAGTTGGAGTTTCTTTCTATATAAAAACCTGCAATCTTAACCTTGGGATGGGTAGTTCTCAGTTAGCTTGGTTGTACATTCATATAAAGGTTGCATTCACAATTTTCCTTCACACATAGCAAGCAAGTGTTGAAGATGTCATTCAAGTCGAAAGTCGATGATGGTTCACCGTAATCATTAAGCCAGACAGTCACTTTCTTAAAAAAAAATCAAAAAAGAAAAAGCCCGCTAAGTCAAAACCTATGAAGGAGACTTAGGCAAAACTGGGGCATCCCACTGACTGTAAGCTTCAAAAGAAACAGTTCAGGAAAAAGTTAGGGATAATAAAAGAGGAAATCTTCAAATCTTTACCATGAAAACCTTCAAGAAGAAAGCAACAATTCAAATGTTGTAAGGAAGCAGTGACTGCTATTTCAAAGTACCTTGACTTCTGAACCATCATCAGTGCAATTTCCAACCCTTTGGGAACCTGACCGTATAGTCTGAGTTAGCTGAGTGTAGGACTGAAGATCATCATGAAGATTGGGTGGGTACAAATAAACTTTGAGCCTTTATCCTTTGTTTCATAAATCGTGACCCAGGCCACGTTACAACCCTCAAAAGACCTAACTGAAGCAAGGTTATTTTGAAAGCAAACTACAGCAAGGTTGCGTAAACTGACTCCAAAAGATCTTTGCAGATCATCTATTTTGGCATTACACCTTTGCTTCACCTTTCACTTTAAATGTCTTGAACCGTCGCGTTCTGACTAATGGCTCATATGCTTTGCATATGTCCAAAAAAAAATTTTGATTTCAAAAGTTGCATGAACTTCGCATTAAAATTACCATGTTTGTATGAACACTTTTGTTTATAAACTGGCTTACCTCTCAAGGAGTTTTCAAACAGTTGAGAAACTTGGTCAGTGATCCTATTAGGGGCAAGTCCTTCTCAGAATTGGTTTATCCAGAAGATCTTTCAAGACTCAGATTGGGGCAAGCGTTTCAAGCGCACAGTGAAGTGGTCATTTCCAGCATCAATCCAGCTGAAGCAATGATCATCTCATCTACAACAGTCAGCTAATCTGGGCAACTTACTTGAAAAATCCCCAAGCAATTCTCCATCCCTCCTACAAGGATCATCAACTTGATAAAATTTATCAGTGTTGCAGAGATTGTGTTTAGCAACATCTTTAGTCCCCAAGCAGATTGGCAATGATCTCTGTGTTGAGGAATCGGTCTTCTAGGCTTGTCCTCTCCCCAAAAGAGTCGAGTCATGTTGTCAGCATTTGCATTTGCATTTTATCATATATCATAGCAAAATTCATATACATGTGCATAGCATGAGTATTTCATCCTCATTTGCATTCTCCACGGGTCCTGTTGTTATCCACGTCTTACCTTGTGATAAAAGTCTAACTTATTTGGAACCCTACCAAACAAATCTTGTCGTGTTTGTCTAACGTTCTTCCAGATATGACCTTTCATATCCGAGGTTTTACCGGATATGTTAACCTATCTGTTGCGGTGAGAACCGGATAACAAGCTATTGATTAACTTGCATCACATTTCTTTGAATTCACCACCGACTTTGATTTATCCAAAGGAAAGGTTCAAGATCGAGAAAACCTAAAGGGGGGAGATCTAAGGTTCGGGGGTTGGTTCCGCCTAGGGAAGGTATTAGCATCCTAAACGTCCGTAGTACTCTACGGGAACCTCTTATTTTAACTTGTTATGTCTTACTCACTTGCTAAGGGTGTTATGCTAAAGGTTGAAACCCTAGGGGTTAGTATCTAAGTATACTCGACAAAGTATCGCACTTTGTGCCTACGTATCCTGACGGGAGTGGAATCAGAGTATCCGTAGTTCACCAATCTAAGGGTGAAAAAGGAACCATTGACTATGGCCAAAGTTCCAAGGGGAAATGAGTATGAGCTCATTTTAGAGTTCACGATAACTCTCTAAGTCTAAGTTATAAGGGGAAAGTGAGTTCTCATGATGGTGAGAATCACATAGAGTTCAAAACTCCAACCTATTTCTAAGTTATGATTTCATGGCTCTCATGAGGCCAAGAAATAGGATAAACCTAAAAGGATAAGGTAGGGTGGTTGTTTAGTGACTCAATGAGTCAATTTAGGATGATCTCCCTTTGGAATGGGGGGAAAGATAATAGTTGTAAAATTACTAGGAAATAAAGAGTTACAAATGCAATAGGATGATATGAAAAGACATGAATAAGATATTAAGATGAAACAAAGTTTATGAAATCATGCAAGGTTAGAATTACACATTAGACATTGCTCAAACAAGGTAAACAAAAATATCATGGCAAGATGAATAAAAAAAAGGTACAATAAAACCTTAGAAGAATTTCCAATTTTAACATGAATAAAAGCAAGTAGTATTAAATATTTTTTTACCATTTCTTTTTATATTTAAAAAGTAGATCCAATTAGAAAAACATAGCAAAAAGAAAGGAAGAAAAAGGATAAAAAACAAGCAAGTTATGAAAGTTGGAAGTTGAAGCATAAACTTGAAAATAAATAAAACCAACAAGTGATAAAAAAAGAAGGAAGTGGAATTCCTAGGGACTGAACCCAGGACCCTTCGCTTGTAGGTTAAAACTCATGCCACTAGGCCAACGCGCGCGCCTTGAACACATAGGGAGAAAACACACATATATACAAAGAGAAGCGAAATCAGAAAATAAAACAAAAGGACTGGGGCGAGGGGGATTCGAACCCCAGTCCTAAGGATGAAAGGGCGTGTGATAGTGTGTGCTTGCCACTGGGGTGGCTGTTACATCCGGTAATATATTTAACTCGATAAATACATAAGCTTTGTACGCGTATATAATTCAAATTAACAACACAAACCCAACAAATACACAAACTGCTCACGACAGCCATATCTATGCCATGCCATTCACCAACAACCATTGTCAAATAAAATGAAGCAGGAACATGTAATCTAAACTTCAGACTCATGCAATAACACACATATGGAATACTAAACAAACACTTTCATCATGCACATTGGACATAAAGTAAAGAACATTTGAATGTATAGAGTGACAACTTTTCACAGCCATGGCAGCAAGCATACAGCATATTCAAAAGGGTTCAATGAAATGAAACATCTTGGAATATAACTAATAAACAAACATGTAGTTTAAGGATCAAATCATCATGGAAATTAGGTTAGTTTTCACATATGTTAAAACATTTCTCAAGACTTAGCATGCTTAATGTAGGGTAGCAGAGATGTTTTAGAACTAACATCACATGATTGACAAGGTTATAAGTTTAAAATGCCAGAAAACAAGAGATAGGTTAGGGCATGATGCAGTCAGTTCCAATGATACTTTCTCAAAAAAATCCAAAAGCAACTCAAATATGTCACAATGAGTGGTGAAAGAAAAGGGATAGGTCAGATCAAAGATGAAGGCATATTCTAAGTCTAACCTAACTGTTAGTGACAATTCATGGATATATTAAAAAGGTGCTAAGGGAATGATGGCAACAGCATCAACAACATAAGCAGTTAGCAGCAGATAACAACATGTCATTAGGGCAAACACATTTCACAAGGCAGTGAGCTAACACATTCAAATGGAATTCAATGAAATGATACATCTTGGACACAACTGATAAACAAAAATGCAGATCATGGAATCCAAAATAGTATGGCATGAATTCAAACATAAGTTTCATGTTGACAAATAAATCAGTGTAAAAGCAAGGTAAGTTAGTAAAGTCCTACACAGGCAGTTAATAATTGGAGATTAAAAACCTATTGATGGGTTTAGCATTCATGTTGGATCAATCAATTGAAAAGGAAATCACATAGGTCTTATAAGATAAACTTGATGAGGCTGGCTGGCACATATTAGAAGCACAAAATGACATCAAACATCCATAACTTAGGAGCATGTTAAAAACACATCAAAGCTAGTACACATATCATGAACACAATGTTAACATGGAGAACACAATCATGATATCAGAAAAAATATAACTTTCTGAAATTAACAGTTTCAATAAAATAGTTTTATCATGTACAAGATGAAATAGCATAGTATGACAGGTCATAGAACATTGAGGCATATGATTCAAAAACAGCAACAAAGTTCTTATCCTAAGCTCCACATTCATGAACATAAACCTACTCATATACTACCAATATCAAACCAAAGGACTGCAATACAAGAAACTAAAACACTAAGCAACATAACAGTTCAAACAATCAAACTCAGGCACATAGTCAACCAAAATTAATGCCAAGGCAAAGTGGTGCATACCAATGTGAACACATACATGAATAACCAAAATTCCAACCTTAAAACAACAAACATCAACAATGACAAATTTTAAAACCATGACTGAGTACACAAAATGATCATATATTGATGGTGGCAGAAAACAGAAAACTAGTGCTACTTTAACAAGAATAACTACAGCATCAATCAACCATTAAACCAACAACAAAAATAGATAGGTTCAACCATCCCACGACTTATGAGCATATTAGAACTACATAGAGGAATTAAGATTCATGAGTCTCTTGTCTCAAAATCACATTTAAGCACATATGTCATACAAGTAGGTTAACAAATTCAAACATCCAATCTTGACAATGTAAGAACCAAAGCGAAATCTTGTAAGCTTGTAGCCATTCAATGAACAAAACCAAAAGCATAAATTAGTCATGTAGCAGCTAGTCATGTAACAAGCATAAATTCAACCACAATCATTACAACTTAATACAACAAGCATACATATACCTCAACATATCACTAAACAAAATCATGCTATTTTATGAAATCAAACCATGAGTAAACAATCAACATATTCAAACACACATCAACAAGACACATATGTGAAAGAACAACAAGATGCATATGACATAATGAGCATGATTAACAAGAGGGAAAGAATGGGATACCAAGTGGAGTAATGTCCACTGCCTTCAAGTGTGCTGACTGCTTTCCTTCCAAAGCACTCCAAAGCCACCTTCCACCTTACTTGCTCGAAACTTAGGAAACTTCACGGACTATTTGAGTGTTTGTGAGAATTGTTAGTGAGTTGAAGTGTAGAAGCAAGCTCCTTTTATAGGCTGAGCAAATGGGCCTGGGTTGCTTTGAGTCCAATCATCAAACATATGGTATGCTGAGTAGAAACTAGGGTTTGCAACGACTCTTTTTGAATTCAAATATTGGTCCACTCCTTGCTGCACAAAAACCTCAGAATTGCAGTGTCAATTTCATTACTTCGTGTATTACTTAAGAGCTCCTCCTTTGTTGTCATATGAGAGGGTATCAGCTGAGGTAAAGATTGGGATTGCGTGAGGGGATCTGCAGGTGAGAGCAGGCTGTATGCTGAAATGAGTAATGCCTCATAAACACTTTTAATGAACCAATCTTTGAAAGCTCAAACGGGAAGTATTTTTGGGAGAATTCAAAATGAGAAAACGCGCCAAGGGATTGAATTGTGAAACGATTTTTGGATGAATTGATTCAATTGTAATTGAATTTCTCTTCTCTTCTACAAATCGCAAGCACGACCAAGGGAGAAGAAAACATTTGGTTGTTTTGTCTCTTTGTATGCCATACGCGCCTCTTCATTGGTCAGAGAGCAAAGTTGAAAAGTCAAAGCACCTTGCTTGATTCTTATTGGTCCTTGGCAAATGAGTTTCAATGGTTTGTAACATATTTGCACGTTGGGCCTATTGATGATGGGCTTATGAGCAAAAATCTTAGTATTGGTTTTCTATCTCTTTTTGTTATAAAAGAAAATGATTAGGAAAAACAAATAATAGGTGAATTAGGTAATTGAAATGGTTATGGTTATGGTTTGAAAAATAGGGAAATTGGATAAAATTGGTTAATAGATGATTATTGAAATTGGTTTGGAATAAAAATGATAATTGAGGGTGAATAAAAATGGATAGGTATTTGGTTATGGAGAGGATCATGGAGAGGGTTATAGAGATATCTCTTTGAAATGAGAGACTTGCTTGAGTCAATGCTCCATCCAAAATCTTGATTAATCACCTCTTGCATCTTCTTAGGATGAAACCTGATAAACAAAAATTTTGCCCCTATTTAAATATCTTCACCGGATGACATGAGAGATGAAAATCCTCATGAAATCATGGTGAAAGATATTTAAATACAGATAAACAAAAATTTTGCCCTTAGATGCAAAGACATGCAATGCTACTAATATGATGATATGATGCCATGATAAATGCAAAAGATGCAGACAAAACAGGACACCAAAGAAAAAAAGAGCTACCAAACACAGATGAGCTTCACTGGGGAAGGATGAAGGTTAGTATCCACAAGGGAAACTCCTTGGGGATGCAGGCTAACCACAAAAACAGACTCACTGGAGAGACTCCGAGGAAACACTGGGGATGGAAAAAAAAGGTAATCTCCATGGGGAAAGATCCAGGGAGATGGATGACAGGTTCAAACGTGACCGGACGACACTGGGGAAAAGACACAATCTTACTGGGCATGAAACCAGAAAGAAGACATGATCTCCACTGGAGATCAGTTGAAATAAAAGGATAGACACCCAAAGAAAAGATTTTCTGGGGATTTCTTATACTGAAGAGTTCAAACGGGATCTTCAAGAAAAGCCAGAAAAGACAGAGACCAACTCTGCGCGCCAGATAAAAACACCTGGAGTTTAAAAGGGAACAAGGTTAATAAGCCAAGAAAAGACTCTGGTACTCATAAGAGTTGGTTGAGATAACAAATAATTTGCTTTATTAAAGAAAACCAGTTTGAGCTGGATTTGTAATTGGTTTAGGTTCATATTTGACCTGAGTTTAAGAAATACAGGTTCACGATAACCTGAAATAAAACAACTGGTTCACGATAACCGGAAGTTTAGGTTCACGATAACCTGATATAAAAAACTGGTTCACGATAACTGGAAATTTAGGTTCACGATAACCTGATACAAACAACTGGTTCACGATAACCGGAAGTTTAGGTTCATGATAACCTGAAGTAAACAAATGGTTCATGATAATCGGAAGTTAGGTTCACGATAACCTGAAATAAAAAGCTGGTTCACGATAACCGGAGATTAGGTTCACGATAACCTGAAGTAAACAAATGGTTCATGATAACCAGAAGTTTAGGTTCACGATAACCTGATATAAAAAAGTTGGTTCACGATAACCAGAAGTTTAGGTTCACGATAACCTGATACAAACAACTGGTTCACGATAACCAGATACAAACAACTGGTTCATGATAACCAGAAGTTTAGGTTCACGATAACCTGATATAAAATGATGCCAACGGTTACTGGACTTTTAGGTTTCCAAATGGGGTGATTAGGTAACAGAATGGTTAGAACCAGGGTTGCAGGTTAGACTTCCTGGGGAATTACTGCATAAAGAGTCAAAATCTGGCGCACAAAGGTGAAAAACCGGACACGAGCAAAACGAAGACAAAGAATCAAAGACCCACAAAGAAGAAAAAAGGAAAGAAAAACAAAACCACACAAACAAAACACCCAAATGCAAAGATGATCAATGCTATGGTATGATGCGAATGCTAAATGATATGCAAGAAACAACAGACCGGGGACAACAAAAGGGAAAACACCGTGTCCTCTACAGGGAATCACACTGAAATCTGAGCAGGTAGTCAGTCTTAAAGCCAATGTGGGAACCTCCTTAATTTGCTGGGGAATCATTTTCTCAACAAACATCTTGTGTAGATACTGGTGAGACGTCTTTGTACTAGTGGTCAGCCATTTGTTGAAACGTTTAAATCAGGAGATACTGCCAATCCTCTTTTAGTAACAAAAAGAGCTTAGAGTTTTCAAAACATTTTCCGCTTTTAAAATCATTATTAATAAATAAGTGAAGTTTTGCATAACAAGGAAAATATCAAAGCAATGATAAATATCAAACAAGGAATGGCTCAAAAGTCTGATTTCATTAGAATGGTGACTTGCCAATAGCGAAGTTCCATAGATCATTACAATTGAAAAAATGGCAATGGGAAAGGATTACATCATATTCAATGACCACTATCTCCCTAACGACTAAAAACTCTAGAATTCTTTGCTGCTAACACAGACAGGATGGCCTAGATTCTCAGGCGTAATATTTCCGTACTGAATCAACATTTATAGGGTGTGTGAGCTGTTCACCATCCATTGTTGTGAGGAATAAAGAACCTCCTGAAAATACAGTCTTCACCACAAATGGACCCTCATAGTTAGGCGCCCACTTTCCACGAGCATCCCTTTGCGATGGCAGAATCTTCTTGAGTACAAGCTCTCCTTCTCGAAATTCCCAAACACGGACCTTCTTGTCGAATGCCCTCTTCACTCTTTTCTGATACAGATGACCATGACACATAGCAGTCAGTCGCTTCTTGTCAATGAGGTTCAGTTGGTCATATCTCTCTCTAACCCATTCAGCTTCGTCAAGCTTAGTTTCCATCAGGATTCTCAGAGATGGTATTTCTACTTCAATGGGGAGGACCGCATCCATTCCATATACAAGAGAAAAAGGGGTTGCCCCTGTTGAGGTTCGAACCGAAGTTCTGTATCCGTGCAAAGCAAAAGGTAACATCTCGTGCCAATCCTTATAAGTCTTGACCATTTTCTGCAGGATCTTCTTGATGTTTTTATTAGTAGCCTCGACAGCTCCATTCATCTTGGGACGGTAAGGTGAGGAATTGTGGTGTTCAATTTTGAAATTGCCACATAACTCTTTCATCGTTTTGTTGTTCAGATTTGTTCCATTGTCAGTGATGATCTTGTTGGGGATTCCATAACGACAAATGATATTATTCTTGATGAAACGAGCAACTACTTGCCTGGTCACATTGGTAAAAGAAGCAGCTTCAACCCATTTAGTGAAATAATCAATGGCCACTAAAATGAAACGATGACCATTAGAAGCTTTCGGCTCAATAGCTCCAATTATATCAATGCCCCACATAGAGAAAGGCCAAGGGGATGACAACACATTCAACAAGGTTGGAGGAGCGTGCATCTTATCAGCGTAGATCTGGCACTTATGGCACTTCCTGGCGTATTGGATGCAGTCAGCTTCCATAGTCAACCAGTAATATCCAGCGCTCAAGATTTTCTTAACCATGGCATACCCATTGCCGTGAGTGACAAAGGCTCCTTAGTGAATGTCGTGAATCAATAGGTCTGCTTCTCATTTATCAACACATCTTAGCAGGACCATGTCATGATTCCTCTTGTAAAGTACATTATTGCTGAGGAAGAACTTGGATGACAATCTTCGCAAAGTTTTCTTATCAAGATTGGAAGCATTGGCGGGGTATTCTTGAGTTTTCAGATAATCCATGATGTCGTGAAACCAAGGTTTCCCATCTGTCTCTTTGGTCTTGCGCTCAATACTGATGAGTGGTGCCTCATTGTGAAACCTGACTTGCCACATTGAAGCAAACATAGCTAGGGAGTCAGCTATGTGATTTTCAGTACGAGGTACATGACGGAAAGCGATTTCGTCAAAACACTTAATCAATTCCATAATGTATGCACGGTATGGAATGAGTTTTTCATCCTTGGTTTCCCATTCACCCTTGACTTGGTAGATGACCAAAGCAGAATCACCCATAACTTCAAGAACATTGATTCCAAGGTCAATTGCAGCTTCTAGACCCAAAATACACGCTTCGTACTCAGCAATATTGTTTGTGCATCCAAAGTCCAACCTTGCTGTGAAAGGAGTATAACCACCATTGGGGTTTATCAAAACAACACCTACACCATGTCCTTTGAAATTGGAAGAACCATCAAACATCATCTTCCATCTAAAACCATTCTCAGGACTTTCATCTGGGTCGGGCCCTTCACAATCTTTTACTACCATAATGTCTTCATCAGGGAAATCAAACTTGAGAGGTTCATAATTTTCAACAGGCTGATCTGCAAGGTATTCTGATAATACACTTCCCTTGATAGCCTTCTGAGGTACATATTGGATATCATATTCTGACAATAGCATATGCCAACGGGCAAGTCTTCCTGTTTGAGCAGGCTTCTCAAAAATATACTTTATTGGATCCATTTTCGAGATCAACAAAGTAGTGTGACATATCAAATACTGCCTCAAACGTTTGGCGGGCCATGCTAAGGCACAACAGGTTTTCTCAAGCAGTGGATAACGGCTTTCACTATCAACGAACTTCTTACTCAGGTAATAAATGGTGTGCTCTTTGCGACCAGTTTCATCACGTTGGCCCAATACACAACCCATGGATCACTCTAGAACAGTCATGTACATGATGAGAGGTCTTCCAGGAACAGGAGGAATCAGAATAGGTGGTTCTTGCAAATAGTTTTTGAGCTTTTCAAAAGCTTGTTGCCAATCAGAATTCCATTCTATAGTCTGGTCTTTTCGAAGCAGTTTGAAGATCGGTTCATAAATTGGAGTCATGTTGGAAATGAATCTGGATATATAGTTTAAACGACCCAGAAATCCTCTCACTTGTGATTCAGTTTGTGGAGCTGGCATTTCTTGAATAGCTCATACCTTGTCAAGATCTACTTCAATTCCCTTTTGGCTGATGATAAAACCAAGTAACTTCCCTGATCTGACACCAAAAGTACATTTGGCCAGATTCAAGTTCAACTGATACTTCTGGAGTCTCTTGAACAATTTCAAGAGATGGTCCAAATGTTCCTCCTCACTTTGGGATTTAGCAATCATATCATCCACGTATACTTCAATTTCCTTGTGGATCATGTCATGGAATAAAGTCACCATAGCTCTCTGATAAGTTGCCCCTGCGTTCTTCAAACCAAAGGGCATAACCTTGTAACAGTAGGTTCCCCATGGGGTGATAAATGTAGTTTTGTCCATGTCAGCTGGGTCCATTCTAATCTGATTGTAGCCGGAGAAACCGTCCATGAAGGAGAACACTGCAAACTTGGTTGTATTATCCACAAGAGTGTCGATATGCGGTAAGGTGAAATCGTCCTTGGGACTAGCTTTGTTGAGATCCCTGTAATCTACGCACATTCGCACTTTACCATTTTTCTTCATAACTGGCACGATGTTGGCTACCCATTCCGGATATTTTGAAACTTCCAAGAATCCTGCATCCAATTGCTTTTTAACCTCATCTCTGATTTGGAGAGCCATATCAGGTCTGCTTCTATGGAGATTCTGCTTCACAGGTGGACATTCAGGGTTGAGTGGTAGCTTATGAATTACTATATCCGTATCCAATCCAGGCATGTCTTGATAAGACCAAGCGAACACATCTACATATTCTTCCAAAAGCAGGACTAGCCGTTGTCTAATTCCTGCCCCAAGTGTTGCCCCAATCTTGACCTCTTTCCTCTTTTCTTCAGTGCCAAGGTTGATGATGTCAACTTTCTCTTCATGTGGCTGGAGATCCGTGTACTGATACTCACACATTTCTGCCAAATCATTGGGGACCTCATAATCCTCTTCTTCCTCAGCTTGATAAATAGGTGAATCAAAGTCGATAGTGAGAGTAGGGTCATTGAATACAACGGGTTTGGGAATTACTCTGCATGATGGAGGGATTTATTTTATTAAAAATGCATAAACATGAACGCAAGAAGGAGTAGTTTTGTAGTTTTGAAAAGATTGCCATTTTTCTTAAAGCAAAAACAAGAATAAAGACAAGGAATTTTAACAAAACAAACACTTTCATTGATTAATAAGATTTAAAAGCGGTGGCTCATACAAAATAATTCGAAAGCCTCGGGCAAGGCTGCGGAGTTGAAAACATCATCTAAAACAAACAAATTACTCTGGCATAGGGTACAAAGTGGGTATCTCAACAGCTTCCCAGTTACTTAAAGCGGCGTCACACCGAAACACCAAATGGTTGATATCTTCTTCTTCAGCGTCTTCAATAATTGCGTGGACTTGCTATCCTCCACCGACGAATACCTCTTGAATGGTTCTTGGTCTTCCCTTTGTTGAAACAGCTCTTCCCTCAAAAGTTGGTTTGTAACCCAACCCTTGGTATTTCTCTCTTTCTGGGACTTCGACGATCTTGCCCCATCCTTCAGGTACTCCTCCTCGTAGAGCAGATTGAATGCTTTTGAAAGAAGCAAAAGATGGACAACCAGAGGCCAATGGTTCCTTATCCTCAAGCATAACGGAATTCGCTATTTCAAGAGCCTAGAAAGAAGTTTCCAAAGCATCTTCATCCGCTTCAATGTAACGAAACGAGGACAAATTGCTGACCATCAGGTCTTCTTCACCATGTATGATAACTAACTTTTCTTCCGCCATGAACTTCATCTTCTGATGTAAGGTAGAGGTTACAGCGCCAGCCTCATGGATCCATGGTCTACCCAACAAACAACTGTAGGCAGGGTTGATATCCAGGATCTGAAAAAGGATGTTAAATATTTGAGGGCCAATCAAGACAGGTAGCTCAGTCTCTCCCATCACTGATCTTTTTGAACCATCAAAAGCTTTGACAATAAGAGAAATGGGTCTCATTATAGCTCCTTGGTAAGATAATTTCTCAAGAGTTCTTTTTGGCAAAACATTCAAGGATGAATCGGTATCTACAAGAACTCTGGCCATCGTATCCTCCTGACATTTCACTGATACGTGTAAGGCAAGATTATGATTCCTTCCCGTCCGAGGTAACTCCTCGTCACTAAATCTAAGAGTGTTACAAGCTGTAATATTGGCGACGACATGGTCAAACTGTCCAGCTGTTATATCTTGAGCCACATGGGCCTGAGCTAATACCTTCTGCAAAGCTGATCTATAAACAGGCGAATTGACTAATAGGGATAAGATCGAAATCTTGGATGGTGTCTGATAGAGCTGATCTATCACTTTGTAATCACTCATCTTGATAATTCTTAGGAACTCTTTGTCCTTTTCTTGAGAAATTACCTTCTTTCCTTTGTCTTTAGAAGATATGGGGACAACAGCTTCCCTGGGTGTGGTTTCCTTGAATGAAGGAGTGTATACTCTACCGCTTCGGGTCATCTTCCCAGTTCCAACTATATTAGTCACAACTTCAACAGTAGTTCCCACCTCTTTCCTTGGAACTACATCTTCAATAGCGATTCCCACCTCTTTCCTTGGAATCACGTCTTCTCGTCTTCTGCTACTCATAATATTCTCATAGATCCATGGCACGGCCTTGGTCCCTCTGAACCTAAATGAAACAGGTTGTTGGGTGTCATATTGCTTGGAATGATTAATAGTGGAAGTATCAGTCGTTCCAGGATTGTTGAAAACTGGTACTGGTCTATTAAATACAGGAACTACAGACCCATACCTAGGTGTGTTGGACTTGGATACCTGCCCTCTTGGCTTTGGTAGGTTAAATACAGGCTCGATTGCTGCAACTTTGTTCTCCTTTTCTTTGCTGAACACCTGTAGGAACCCTTCATTGATCAGATACTGAACATCATCTTGGACTAAACGACAACCTTTGATACTGACATTACATTTTTCACACTCATCATGGTAAACTTCAACTAACCCAGCTTTGAACAGCTTAGCATGAAAAGCCTTGATAGGAGTTTTGATCTTTGTTGCATCCAAAACTAATACCTCATCCTTCTCATCTTCTATGGCATTAGTAGTCCCATGGTTAGGTAAAGGATTATTTTTCACATTCGGTTGATTATCAGCAAATGAAAGGATATTCTTCTCCATCAACCCTTTCACTACATTTTTCAGCGCTAAACAGCTCTCTAAGTCGTGACCAGCTCCTCCTTGATGAAAAGCACAAGTTGCATTTGGGTTGAAGAAAGGCATAGATTTCTCTGTTGGCGGTCCCAAAGGTCTAGTAACGATCAACCCTTTCTCCACTAAAGAAGGGTAGAGCTCTGTATATGACATTGGTATAGGTGGAAATGCTGGGTTTCCCCCTTGCCTTTTGTGGGGAGAATTCTGCTGTGGAACTTGTGGTCTTGGTTGCTGATAATTCTGGTTTTTAGGCCATTGCTGATAAGCTGTTTGTTGATAGGCTGGTGCCTGCTATGCTGCTTGGTGGTTGAAAGTAGGTGTAACAGCAGCTACGTAAGGTTGCTGAGCATACTGCATCTAGTAGATTGGATGCTGAGAGAAGTTTGGTCTCTGCTGTTGCTGGTACATTGGCTGCTTCCAACGAGGGATCTGGGTCTTTCCTGCCATGACAGCATTAGTTTCTCCTTCTCTCTTCTTATGAGAATGACTAGGGGACTTCTTAGCACTGACGCCAGTTGAACTGCTCAGAGAACCGATTACTTTTCCACTCTTTAATCCTACCTCTACCTTCACGCCAATTGCAACAATATCAGCGAAATTAGCACTGACACTCCTGATCATTCTCTCATAAAACTCAGGCTTTACTGTGTCTACAAACCAATCAGCCAACTCTCTCTACGTCAACGGTGGTTCAACCTGAGAAGCAGTCTCTCTCCATCATTGTGCATATTCCTTAAAGGTCTCAGTACTGTTCTGGGCCATGCTCAATAACTGCCTACGGTCAGGGGCTAAATCCATGTTGTACTTGTAGTGTTTTACAAAGGCATCAGTCACATCCTGGAAACAATGGACCTGGGACTGGTCTAGACTTAAGTACCATTTAGCAGCAGCCCCCTTCAAACTGTCCTGAAAACAATGGATCATCAGCTTGTCATTACGTACATGTGCGGCCATTCTTCGGTAGTACATGATCAGATGGGATTTGGGACATGTGGCCCCTGAGTACAACTCAAAATTTGGTAATTTGAATTTTGGTGGAATTACCAAATCTGAAACCAAACACATGTCCTTGATATTAGTACTGAAAGCATTACTTAACTCCATCGCCTTCATCTTCCTCTGCATTGTTTCAACATTTTCTCTCAATTTCTCATGTCTATCATCTCTTTCTTCTGACACATCAACATAATCGTAGGGATGGTGGTTTTGGAAAACCGGATGTACTTGCGTTTGCACTGCTGGTGGAGCATAAGTAGGAATAGCTTGCAGAGTCTCATTGACCAAAGAAACTGTTTACTGTGTTGTCAAAGAAACTGTAGCATGGATAAAATCACCTAGCATGCCCAACGTGTGGTTTGTGACAGGGATGATAGGAGGTTCTACCATTATGGTGACGATTTCAGAGACCACAGTGGCCTGGGTGTCCATCTTTGCTTTCATAACATTAATTGCCTCGAGGATTTATCCTATCCCTCCTCGTATTTCATTCAGCTCATTGTTGACTCTATCCATTTCTCCGTATGCCTCTGACATCCTGAATCGAGCTTGGGCCCAAGTGTTGTAGTTGTGTCTGGGATTCAGTGTGACGATTCTGGAGAGAACACGGCGATATGAGATAAAGACAAAGGAAAATGCACATGAAGATGCAAATGAGGATGCAAATGCAAAAGCAAACTAAACTATCAAGAAACCAAAGAAATTTTGCAAATAATATAGACAATAGATTCTTGGACAAAATAAACTTCTTCATTCAAGAGTCTGGTGAGCATTACATCAGGAGTAGTGTATCCTCATACTCCAAGTACATAAGTGGAAATACATCAACACGAAAGGGAACATTAACAACAAAAGAAAATAAGGACTAGCACTAGAGATTGATTCTGTGGGTTGATGATCCCTCTCCTCTATTAATCACTCTTATCAATTTGCTGATATGCTCTTCTGTCTCCTCTCTTGCGAGAACCAATTCTCCTAAAGCTTCCACCATCCTTTGCTTTGTCTTGGAAGGTGATTCATGGTGAGGATGTGGCTTCATCATTACACGAGCTATGTCACGAGACCATTGTAAGTGGGCTTCTGTGACTGGGCATTCAACTTTCCATAATTGTCTGTTGATTTGGCGCCAAGCGCACTCCAATCGCATCTTCATTTCAAAACCTCCCCTTTCATCATAAAACATCATCTGCATATCCTCATCATCTGGAATTCCTTCCTTCAGATGACCCAGTTAACGGCGTGCAAGGATAGGGCTGTAATTGATACAACTGTTTCTTCCCATGAGCGGCACATTGGGGCAATCCCCACAGCTATGGATTATAATAATTCCTTCTTTAGTTGAATCATACCACTCGATGTTGGTGTACTTCAATTCCATCAGCTTTTTGGACCAAATCTTACAGTCTTCGACCTCCCAGAAAGCCGGAGTCTTTGGCAGATAAGAAATGAACCACTTGTAAAAGAGGGCTACGCAGCAGACAATTGGCCCACAGCCTCTTGTGCATCTGGTTTGTATTGCGTGGTAGACGTCAGCTAGCAGTGCTGGAACCGGATTGTTGACTGTAAAAATCTGAATGGCTTGAGTATCCACAAAGTCCTTGGCATTTGGGAACAGAAACAAACCATATATCATCAGAGCTAGGGTTGACTAAAACAAAGCCTCACTTCCTCTGTTCTTGAAGTACAGAGCCTTTTCCAGCAAGAACTGAGTGGGCAGTCTGAGCTTTCCTCCTTTGTTAGTCAGGTTAGCTTGGATGTCAGATAATCTGATTCTGGTTACTCTGGCGATATCTCTGGCGGAAGGAATTTCTTCAATCCCAGAAAAGATGGGAGCTTCTCTGACCGGAATTCCTATCATGGCTGAGAATTCCTCCAGGGTTGGCACCAACTAGAATTCAGGGAATACGAAACAGCGGTACGCGGGATGATACAACTGGACCAAAACTTCAAGGGGTCCTTCAGTTACTGGTGTCTTCACCAGTGGAATGATACACCCATATCTATCAGCGAAGGCTGACTGGTCTTCAACCATCTCTGCCAACCACAACAAACGCTCCACCTCTGGTAGTTCAAAGAAATAAGGCCAAACTCTTTTCCCTACAGCATCCATTTCTACAAAATCTGCAAAACAAAATTAGTATCTTGATAGTTTAGCAAGAATGCAGGATGCAATGCAAAGTTTCATGGAATTCAGACACGCAAAATATCAAGAGATATCAAAAGACCTCATTTTCATTAAATAAAAGGTGGATTACAAGAGTTGATACACTTTCAAGAGCCCTAAACATGAAGCTAAATAAAAGCTAGAAAGTCCTAAGGAAATTCTCCTAAGAGTCTCATGTTGAGTCTTCTGATTTCTTTCTCCATCTGATCCCTTTCTGCGACGAGGTTGTCATGAATGGATTTCTAAGCAGGGGGCTGAGTATTAGAGGAGCTTGGATCTTCCAGGGCTTTTCTCTTCTTGCACGAAAGTAACTCTTCATTCTTGGCCTGTAGTTGTTTCTGGAGTTCTAGGTTTTCTTCAACAACCACTTGATATTTGAGCTTCCAGGCTTCTTCTGACCGTTGGGCTTGTCTTAGAGAAATCTCCAGCTCTTCTTCCTTTGACATGAAGTATAAAACAGGTTCTTTCTTCAAAGCAATTGGTTCCTGCCTTTTGTAGGGCATCGTTAACTCTATAGCTCTTCTTCTGACCCATTGAAGATAGGGCTCCAATGACACACAGTTAGGTCTCCCTAAAGAACTTCTTCCTCTTTTGCGCTTGCTACCCCAAGCGTTCAAGATTAGCTTCTTCTGTTCTTCGTTCTTGTCATATGCTTCAAAGTAGATGTTTTCCACATGAATACTGAGAGGTTTATCTTCCAAAGGATACCCTAATTGGCGTCGTGCCAATACGGGGTTGTAGCTAATTCCACCTTTAATGCCAAGAAGAGGCACGTTGCCATAATTTCCACAACTATCTATAATCAGGATTCCATCATACACCCGATTATACCAGTCAATGTCTGCATGGGAGAGTGCCATAATTCTCTGAGACCACCATCCTTTCTTGGAATCCCAGAATGCGCCTGCCTTTGGTAGATGGGAAATAAACCATCTATATAATATGAGGACACATCAAGTGATCTGTCCATTTCCATGAGCGTTTCTTGTATGGATTGAGTGATAAGTTTCAGCAAGCAGGGTAGGTACCGGATTTTTATTCAAGAAGATTTTGATTGCATTCAGATCCATAAAGTTGTCAATGTTCGGAAACAAGAAAAGTCCATAGATGAGCAATGCAAAAACAACTTCAAAGGCATCCTGGTTGGAGTGTTTAGCAAAATAACGAGCCTTTTCAACCAAAAACTTAGCAGTTAACCCAAAAATCCCTCCCTTAGAAGTTAAATTGCTTTTGACGTCAACTAACTCCAGATGAGTTTTCGTGGCTATTTCTTCCTCTTTAGGACCCTTCTCGAAGATAGGAAACGGAGACTCATCCTTGATAGGCAAACCAATTATCTGAGAGTATTCCTCGAGGGTGGGCAAGAGTTGATAGTCAGGAAACGTGAAGCAGTGATACTTTGGGTCATAAAACTGAAGTAGAGTTGAGAGGAGTCCTTCATCAATGTTCTTCTTCAACAAAACCCATAACTTCCCATATCTGTCTACGAATCCTTCAGGGTCTGTTAGCAAATCTCCCAATCTCCTTAGGTCATCCAATTTTGGACTCTTGAAAGTGTATTTGATGGTGTTTCTTCTAGAGCCATCCATGATATCCCTCTAATATAAGAAAAGAAATCTGAGTTCCATGAAACAGATGCAACATGAATGGTTATGATGTATGAATGCAAAGCACACACAAAGACACACAAAGCACAAACAAAAGGGGATAGGTTTAAGCATGGAGTCAGGGTTTACCCTTCCCATTGGTATGTACTACTGGTTTTCATCTGCTAAACAGGGTTCTAAGAAGTTCCCAGAGTCGACAACCAATATTTTGGATTTTATTGACTTCCCAGATGACTTGGTAATCAATAAAATTCTCAAGAGAATCTCGTCCGAGTGTAGTATCGCGTGACAACCAATTCAGAAATAGACTCCATCATGGTCACCGCACTACATCCTAAAAGGCTTAAGTGGGGTTTGGTAACTACGGTCCTCAATATCAAGGGCTCCTAGGTCGAGAGTAGCACGTTTTCACGAATAGACTCGTTCAACATGACTAGACTCTCAAGAGGGCCTCAACTGAGTGATGGTGTCTCAAGTTAACTTTTTCAGGAATCGACTCCCTCAAAGCCTTCTTGAATATACCATCGTCCTATCATAAGTGCACTCAAATCCGGGTTAGGATTTATCTCACCACTCAAGAACCAAGTCAACAAAAGAAACTCAAGCAAAGCATATATACAGGCAATCAAACAGATATATACAAATATAACAAACAAGCATAAATAAAACAAGTAAAAACAAAGGTGGGCTTAACCCTCAAAAATAAAATGTCCCCAGTGAAGTCGCCATTTCTGTTGCGGTGAGAACCGGATAACAAGCTATTAATTAACTTGCATCACATTTCTTTGAATTCACCACCGACTTTGATTTATCCAAAGGAAAGGTTCAAGATCGAGAAAACCTAAAGGGGGGAGATCTAAGGTTCGGGGGTTGGTTCCGCCTAGGGAAGGTATTAGCATCCTAAACGTCTGTAGTACTCTACGGGAACCTCTTGCTTTAACTTGTTATGTCTTACTCGCTTGCTAAGGGTGCTATGCTAAAGGTTGAAACCCTAGGGGTTAGTATCTAAGTATACTCGACAAAGTATCGCACTTTGCGCCTACGTATCCTGACGGCAGTGGAATCAGAGTATCTGTAGTTCACCGATCTAAGGGTGAAAAAGGAACCATTGACTATGGCCAAAGTTCCAAGGGGAAATGAGTATGAGATCATTTTAGAGTTCACGATAACTCTCTAAGTCTAAGTTATAAGGGGAAAGTGAGTTCTCATGATGGTGAATATCACATAGAGTTCAAAACTCCAACCTATTTCTAAGTTATGATTTCATGGCTCTCATGAGGCCAAGAAATAGGATAAACCTAAAAGGATAAGGTAGGGTGGTTGTTTAGTGACTCAATGAGTCAATTTAGGATGATCTCCCTTTGGAATGGGGGGAAAGATAATAGTTGTAAAATTACTAGGAAATAAAGAGTTACAAATGCAATAGGATGATATGAAAAGACATGAATAAGATATTAAGATGAAACAAAGTTTATGAAATCATGCAAGGTTAGAATTACACATTAGACATTGCTCAAACATGGTAAACAAAAATATCATGGCAAGATGAATAAAAAAAGGTACAATAAAACCTTAGAAGAATTTCCAATTTTAACATGAATAAAAGCAAGTAGTATTAAATTTTTTTTACCATTTCTTTTTATATTTAAAAAGTAGATCCAATTAGAAAAACATAGCAAAAAGAAAGGAAGAAAAAGGATAAAAACAAGCAAGTTATGAAAGTTGGAAGTTGAAGCATAAACTTGAAAATAAATAAAACCAACAAGTGATAAAAAAAGAAGGAAGTGGCATTCCTAGGGACTGAACCCAGGACCCTTCGCTTGCAGCTTAAAACTCATGCCACTAAGCCAACGCACGCGCCTTGAACACATAGGGAGAAAACACACATATATACAAAGAGAAGCGAAATCAGAAAATAACAAAAGGACTGGGGCGAGGGGGATTCGAACCCCATTCCTAAGGATGAAAGGGCGTGTGATAGTGTGTGCTTGCCACTGGGCTGGCTGTTACATCCCGTAATATATTCAACTCAATAAATACATAAGCTTTGTACGCGTATATAATCCAAATTAACAACACAGACCCACCAAATACACAAACTGCTCACGACAGCCATATCTATGCCATGCCATTCACCAACAACCATTGTCAAATAAAATGAAGCAGGAACATGTAATCTAAACTTCAGCCTCATGCATTAACACACATATGGAATACTAAACAAACACTTTCATCATGCACATTAGACATAAAGTAAAGAACATTTGAATGTATAGAGTGACAACTTCTCACAGCCATGGCAGCAAGCATACATCATATTCAAAAGGGTTCAATGAAATGAAACATCTTGGAATACAACTAATAAACAAACATGTAGTTCCAGGATCAAATCATCATGGCAATTAGGTTAGTTTTCACATATGTTAAAACATTTCTCAAGACTTAGCATGCTTAATGTAGGGTAGCAGAGATGTTTTAGAACTAACATCACATGATTGACAAGGTTATAAGTTTAAAATGCCAGAAAACAAGAGATAGGTTAGGGAATGATGCAGTCAGTTCCAATGATACTTTCTCAAAAAAATCCAAAAGCAACTCAAATATGTCATAATGAGTGGTGAAAGAAAAGGGATAGGTCAGATCAAAGATGAAGGCATATTCTAAGTCTAACCTAACTGTTAGTGACAGTTCATGGATATATTAAAAAGGTGCTAAGGGAATGATGGCAACAGCATCAACAACATAAGCAGTTAGCAGCAGATAACAACATGTCATTAGGGAAAACACATTTCACAAGGCAGTGAGCTAACATATTCAAATGGAATTCAATGAAATGATACATCTTGGACACAACTGATAAACAAAAATGCAGATCATGGAATCCAAAACAGTATGGCATGGATTCAAACATAAGTTTCATGTTGACAAACAAATCAGTGTAAAAGCAAGGTAAGTTAGTAAAGTCCTACACAGGCAGTCAATAAATTGGAGATTAAAAACCTACTGATGATGGGTTGAGCATTCATGTTGGATCAATCAATTGAAAAGGAAATCACATAGGTCTTATAAGATAAACTTGATGAGGCAGGCTGGCACATATTAGAAGCACAAAATGACATCAAACATCCATAACTTAGGAGCATGTTAAAAACACGTCAAAGCTAGCACGCATATCATGAACACAATGTTAACATGGAGAACACAATCATGATATCACAAAAATATAACTTTCTGAAATTAACAGTTTCAATAAAATAGTTTTATCATGTACAAGATGAAATAGCATAGTATGACAGGTCATAGAACATTGAGGCATATGATTCAAAAACAGCAACACAGTTCTTATCCTAAGCTCCACATTGATGAACATGAACCTACTCATATACTACCAATATCAAACCAAAGGACTGCAATACAAGAAACTAAAACACTAAGCAACATAACAGTTCAAACAATCAAACTCAGGCACATAGTCAACCAAAATCAATGCCAAGGCAAAGTGGTGCATACCAATGTGAACACATACATGAATAGCCAAAATTCCAACCTTGAAACAGCAAACATCAACAATGACAAAGTTTAAAACCATGACTGAGTACACAAAATGATCATATATTGATGGTGGCAGAAAACAGGCAACTAGTGCTACTTTAACAAGAATAACTACAGCATCAATCAACCATTAAACCAACAACAAAATTAGATAGGTTCAACCATCCCACGACTTATGAGCATATTAGAACTACATAGAGGAACTAAGATTCATGAGTCTCTTGTCTCAAAATCACATTTAAACACATATGTCATACAAGTAGGTTAACAAATTCAAACTTCCAATCTTGACAGTGTAAGAACCAAAGCGAAATCTTGTAAGCTTGTAGCCATTCAATGAACAAAACCAAAAGCATAAATTAGTCATGTAGCAGCTAGTCATGTAACAAGCATAAATTCAACCACAATCATTACAACTTAATACAACAAGCATACATATACCTCAACATATCACTAAACAAAATCGTGCTATTTTATGAAATCAAACCATGAGTAAACAATCAACATATTCAAACACACATCAGGAAGACACATATGTGAAAGAACAACAAGATGCATATGACATAATGATATCAAATGAGCATAATTAACAAGATGGAAAGAATGTGATACTAAGTGGAGTAATGTCCACTGCCTTCAAGTGTGCTGACTGCTTTTCTTCTAAAGCACTCCAAAGCCACCTTCCACCTTTCTTGCTCGAAACTTAGGAAACTTCAGGGACTATTTGAGTGTTTGTGAGAAATGTTGGTGAGTTGAAGTGTAGAAGCAAGCTCCTTTTATAGGCTGAGCAAATGGGCCTGGGTTGCTTTGAGTCTAATCATCAAACATATGGTATGCTGAGTAGAAAATAGGGTTTGCAACGACTCTTTTTTAATTCAAATATTGGTCCACTCCTTGGAGACAAATGTGTTGCCCTTGCTGCACAAAAACCTCAGAATTGCAGTGTCAATTTCATTACTTCGTGTATTGCTTAAGAGCTCCTCCTTTGTTGTCATATGAGAGGGTATCAGGTGAGGTAAAGATTGGGATTGCGTGAGGCGATCTGTAGGTGAGAGCAGGCTGTATGCTGAAATGAGTAATGCCTCAGAAACACTTTTAATGAACCAATCCTTGAAAGCTCAAACGGGAAGTATTTTTGGGAGAATTCAAAATGAGAAAACGCGCCAAGGGATTGAATTGTGAAACGATTTTTGGATGAATTGATTCAATTGTATTTGAATTTCTCTTCTCTTCTGCAAATCGCAAGCACGACCAAGGGAGAAGAAAACATTTGGTTGTTTTGTCTCTTTGTATGCCACACATCGCCTCTTCATTGGTCAGAGAGCAAAGTTGAAAAGTCAAAGCACCTTGCTTGATTCTTATTGGTCCTTGGCAAATGAGTTTCAATGGTTTGTAACATATTTGCACGTTGGGCCTATTGATGATGGGCTTATGAGCAAAAATCTTAGTATTGGTTTTCTATCTCTTTTTGTTATAAAAGAAAATGATTAGGAAAAACAAATAATAGGTGAATTAAGTAATTGAAATGGTTATGGTTATGGTTTGAAAAATAGGGAAATTGGATAAAATTGGTTAATAGATGATTATTGAAATTGGTTTGGAATAAAAATGATAATTGAGGGTGAATAAAAATGGATAGGTATTTGGTTATGGAGATGATCATGGAGAGGGTTATAGAGATATCTCTTTGAAATGAGAGACTTGCTTGAGTCAATGCTCCATCCAAAATCTTGATTAATCACCTCTTGCATCTTATTAGGATAAAACCTGATAAAAAAGAAACAAACACAAACAAAACCTGATAAAAGGGTTAGCTATGCAACATGATTGACCTAATATGATATGCAGGAGATCAATGGATCAAAGGGTAAAATTTGGGGTACAACACTATCTGATGTTTTTCCAAATATTCCATTATGATTTTGATACTTTTCCAGAATCTATCCGAAGTTTTACTAGATGTGTTTATCTCTCTGATGTTTTTTTTTTCAGATTGAGTCTTTTGTTCTGATGTTCTTCCAGAACTTATCTGATGTTTTTCCAGATATTTCCATTGTGATTCCGATACCCTTCCAGAATTTGTTTTACTCCCCAGTGAGTTTCCAGATATATACCTTTGCAATTCTTATGCTTTTCCAAAATGGTGTTGCTTTTACCGTCTCATGATTTTCCAGATGTGTCTTTTGTTCTGATGTTTTTCCAGAACCCCTTTTGTGTCTATCTTACGTTCTTCCAGATACGACTTTGTTCTGATGTTTTTATAGAACTCCTTTTATGTTTATCTGACGTTCTTCCAGATACGACCTTGTTTATCTGATGTACTTCCAGATATGATGTTGCTTATCTGACGTTCTTCCAGATATGTATTTAAAACCTTTTCCCGTACATTTAATGCTTTTCTAAATATTTTGGATGTATCTTCAGAATCGTTGTCTTCATCTAATGCTCTTCTAGTTGTCTTCAATTTATTTCTGACTGTGGTTAACAGTTGTTGATTGTTTTCAAGTCTGTTTCCATTTTCCATCCAATGTTTTTCTGGATGTGTTCTGGAGTTTATTCGATGTTTTTCTAAATATCTCTGATGTGTTCTGGAGTTTATTCGATATTTTTCCGAATATCTCTGATGTGTTCCGGAGTTTATTCGATGTTTTTCCGAATATCTCTTATGTGTTCCGGAGTTTATTCGATGTTTTTCCGAATATGTCTGATGTCTTCTGGAGTTTATTCGATGTTTTTCCGAATATCTCTGAGGTGTTCCGGAATTTATTCGATGTTTTTCCGAATATCTCTGATGTTTTCTGGAGTTTATTCAATGCTCTTCTGAATATCTCTGATGTTTTTCGGAGTCCATTCAATGCTTTTCTGAATACCTCTGATGTCTATTGGATTGTCTCTCATGGATTTCTCAAAATTCTCCTCACCTTGTTCAATGATCTTCTGAATGTTGTGACTCTTTTCCATCCAGTTCCATTCTCAGATGATGACCGTTGATCCCCCAGTGGAGCTTATTCAATGTTATTCTGAATAACTCTGATGGTGGCCTGTTTATCTCAGATAATTGTTTATGTTCCAAAGTTTATTCAATGTTCTTTTGAATGACTTTCATGGTTGTTGCTGTACTTTCCCAGAGTTTTGTTCAATGCATTTCTGACAAAACCTCTGATGATTGTAACCCTTTCCCAATAAGTTGCTTCTGTTTTTTGGATGTTTCTGTGTATTCCACTGTAAAGTTAAATGCTTTCTTGGAAATCTCTGTTGCATACTCAGATTTGGTCTCGCACCACATCTAATGCTTCTCTAGATGTTTCTGATGTATTTTTCCGATTTGTGTTACTTTCAGCATCTGATGTTTTCCCAGATGTTTGTATCTCCATTCAGGTTTTGTCTCTCTTTTTTCCGAGTATTATTGGATACTTTTTGTCACCTTGGCAGATGTCCATAATATCTTGTATTCCTCAGTTGTGTCTCCTAGATATTTTTCCTCGTGGAGTCTTGCTTTGCTAAGTTGTTCCTCGTTGGGTCTTCCATTCTATAACTGTGCTTCGGTAACACATCTATATATAGTTTCTTTGTCTTGCATTCATATCATTTCATATCATGTGCATCTTGTGGCATCTTAGGGCCAAAAATTGTGCATGTTTGTATTTAAGTCTCTCCTATCTTGTCGAGACGAAGATTTCAATCTCAATATCTCCGGATAGAAGAAACTTAAATATGGGGCATCTGTCATACCCTAATTTTTACCTTGAGATTCTATTTTTCGTTTCGCATCGTCTGCATAGCATATCATGCATTTCATCTTGCATAGTGTCCAAAATGTCAGTCAGAATAAATTTGTTGGATTTATAGACAAACCGGTCTAAATTTATTTCAAAATCTGACCAAACGCTGTATTTTTTCAATATGTTTATTTTGCGCTGATTATTTTGGTGTGTTCATTTTATTTTTTTCGAGCACTTTTCTGCCCGACTTTTTGTTTCGTGTTTTAATCATTTTTATTTATTTATAGTTAAATAATCATTTAATTTATTTAGATTTAATTAGATATTTAATTTAAATTTAAAATTTTTATTAATTTATTTTATTTTTAATTTGTTTATTAATATTTTATTTTTTTTTATAAAAAACACAAAAATATCCTATTTAATTAATACTTAATTATGTTTCTCCTTCTAAAAACACAAAAACATAATATTTAATTCTTTTTATTTTTGTCTCATTATAAAAAACAAAAAAACATTGTGTTAATTGTTATTATCATTCTTGTCTATTTTATAGTCCTATATATATGCATTAGAAAAAACAAAGAGGACACAAAAAAAACAACCATAGCACCAATGGTTCAATCTCCACCTACGTTCACCTCCAAGCTCAGCTCTGACGACAACACTGCCGCATTCCGACGTCTCAGCCGCCCCCATTCGGTCCACTTCCTCTCTCCTCTTTATCTCTGCATTTATTTTTGTTTTTGTTTGTTCTCTTGGCCATCTTATTGTTATTGAGTTTTGAAAGCTCCTATGGTTTGAACAAATTTTGGTAAAACATATTGTTGATAAAGATGAATAAACCTGGCCATGAACAAAGATGTCGAAGAAGATGTCCCAACTTGTAGACATGACATCCTAGATTAATACACTGATTTAGCAGGTTTTAAATCTGTAACAAATCTGCCCAAGAATTGATGCGCTTTCTAGGAATGGATCAAGGACCACAGATATGAAGCCTAAGACTGTTGAAGCCTATATAAGAAAAACTAGACCAAGGACTGAGATATACCTTTTTGTAACTTAGTTCTCTTGTGTAAAAATAAGGGTTTAGGGTTTTGAGAGTCGTTGGCTCTCTAGGTTTGTAAGTCTCCCTTTGTATCGTTTGATGCACTGTGGTAGACATAGGTATCGCACAGATACATAAGCCTTTAGGTATTGGATTGTGTATTGTTCTTGGATGAAGCTTTGAAGAAAATCCAAGTTAGCGTGTTGGTCAAGTATTCTTGACAGAATCCTGTATTGACGGGATGGTTTAGATATCACAGATTGTGATAAGGGAAAGTGAGTGGTAATTCTCATATCAAAGAGGGTGTTCTTTAGTAAAGATTTCATTAGGTAGTATTTAGGAGATAAAGTTGTAAACGGGGGAGTTTAACTTTATAAGTTTACTACAGATAGTGGAGTCTTCTTCTGGATTAGTATCCCCTAGATGTAGGTGAATTGCACCAAACTGGGTTAACAATTGATGTGTTCTTTTATCATTCTGCAGATTTACATATTCTGTTATTGGTCTTGATAAACATGTTGGAACTGATGTCGTAACATTTTTGATTCTACAGTTACTGATATTCAAGGTATCAGTCTGCTGTTCTGTTCTTGTTTAAATGATTATGCAGAACAATGTCTTAACATGTGTTAGGACATTTGTTGTCTGTTATGCCAAAATTTCAATTAGTATCAGAGCAGGCATCATGTCTGTTTCTAGATGAGATCTTTGGGAGATACTTTTTGGCGTTTAAACAAGGAGGAGTTTTGAAGATCAGCTCAATCAGTTCAGACATACTCAAGGGTATTAATGGATGGGATGGATGTTTTGGATCGAAGGTAACAACCTGGTGGTTGTTCATGTTGCTGAGGAGGTTCTACAACAACTGCAGGAGAAGTGGCTAGTTCTCTTGTTGGGGTGTCTTATAAGATGTTCTGATATCTTATTAGGGCAAGTTGAATTTGTTCCTTGGTGGTTCTGCTGTATATGTTTCTGATGGAATAGCTCTGGAATTATGGGATTCTTGAGTTGTTACTAAAGACAGATGATGGAAGATCTCAATCGTCGTCCTCTATATTTGAAGATAAATGCATCTTTTTATTCCAAAGTCGGGAGCGATGGAATGGAGACAGTTGTTGGAAGATGTCTTTTATGGTGACTTGGTACTTGGAAGCTTGGTTCCATGGTGCAGTTTGAAGTCAGTTGAAGAGGAGGGGAGTTGAGTTTAGGTTTATCAAGTTTTTGCTCTGGGAGTTTGATAAATTATTGATCGGCTAAGTTGTCAAAGATACTTGAGAATTCTCTCGAGTCCACTCATAAAGGTGTCTCAGTCGTGCATCTGGAGTCTTCTAGTTATTCTTCTGACTAGAGGGTGTTTCTGTGAAACACAAACCTGAAGAAAGTGGAGGTGATTTATTTTCACCATCCAAAACAGCAAGGAAGGATTCATGTCTCTTAATCCTAAGGGTGGATCCAATCTGAATGGAGTTTTCAGAACTGTTGAGGTAAAAAGGGTTCGTTCAGAGAGAATCTTAGTTTCTTGAGTCAAGGGTGGCAGCCTTGGTATCTCAACAATTTTTTTGTCAAAGAAGATACTTGCAAAAGATTAAATACTTGATAAGTGTTCATGAATTGATCTGGTGGAGTGTGGCTTCAACAGTGAAACAGGATTATTGAACAAGGATTTAAGATCAATTGTTATTTGTGTTACTCACAAGTATTTGATTGATTATTCTTGTATGTGAAGTTCAAGATTGCTGATGTTCAACACGATGTTGGAATATCTCTTCATCTGGTTTGTGCAGAATCATGGGAGGGGTACTGCATAAGCTTTTGGATCTATTTCTCTTAGGTGTTGACCTAAAAATCTGCTTCAGTTTGGTGTGGCAGAAGCATCTGATCTCTAGAGAGTTTCCTGGCAAGAAACTGGTCTAGACAATGGTGATGTGGAAGATGAAGAAGAAGACATCATAATCTTGATGGATTGTTCTTGGATCAGTTTATTTCTGATCTAGGAGTATTGGAGTGCAGCAGGTGTGTTCAAGTTGTTACCAGAAGCATCTGGTGTTTATCTGGAAAGTATCCTGGCAAGAAACTTGTCCAGAATGGAGTGCTGGTGATGGTATAGCTTGGATTAGTTTATTTCTGATCTAGGTACTTAGGAGCATGTGATTTTGCTCATCTTGGAGGTCAAGGTTAAGTGCAGTTATCTCTGACTTTCTACAGATTGCTCTACTTAAGGAAAGTGGCATCCTTTGGTTTAGCTATGGTGTAGTCTATGACTACTTCTCTTCTGAAGAATCATACGTGGCAGGTGTGAGTTCTTTGGAGTTTCAAAGCAGATATTCATTAAGGTGTGAGCTTGAATGGAACACTTGTGATAAGATTAAGCAGAATGGAGGTTGTCTACTCAAACTTGGTTGTTGAATCAGTCTATGAGAGCATGGAACTCTTGCTCTATTAAAGGGAGGAGGTTCTTCTAAGTGGCAGAAGGAGGAGCTGAATTCAACAGCTGGATGTCATATCAGAATGTTCTGACATCAAGCTTAACATCAAGATCTCAGCTGGTGATGTGGCACATTAGCTTAAGATAAGTTGATCTATAGGAGAATGGAAGTTATGGATGCTTCAAAAAGGTTTATCTCATGCAGTTTGCGGGAGCTGTGGAAGGAGAAGATGTTACATGTCTAAGGCTTGGTGGATCCAAAATGGCTTGCTATGGAGCAAGTAGTTCATGTAACTTGAAGATCAGATTTCATTGGTGGATCAGTGTATCTTGTAGGAGTTCTGAAAAAGGGGTGCTTAGAACTAATTACTCTTGGGCAAAAGGGTGGTTGGTTGAAGACATGAGGAGGTGTTGATTTTTGTCTATCTTGGAGCTTGTGGCAGAAGTTCTCAGTTTATGGAGGATTACCTTCTTATGGTGGATGAGAGTTTATTTCTCTCTTTGGCTATCTGAAGTTCTTATTTATCAAGCTGGTGGCGCAATATTGTATGAAGATCTTCAGTTGGATTACTATGCAGATAGTAAGTCCACTGGTGGAGCATATCAAGAACCATGGTGTGTGGTGTCTGTGATGTGTGAAGGATATCCTAACTGATGTTAGAACATTTTCTGGGTTAGTTATCCTTGGAGTAGGATGCTAAGTTCTAAGTGTGGAACTTGACACTAACATCTTGTCTAAGAGGTATTTATCTTTTCATATAGGAGAATGATGGGTAAAGGATTGTCTTGGAAGTCTGATGTGAATGGTACATGCTAGAAGTGGATCAGTTTGGTGCTTGTGGAGCAAATGGGCTGAGGATTTCTGGAGCATGTGGTTGATGTTCTTCAAGTGTGAAGAATATCTGGGCGAGCTAGCAAACTAAGGGGCCCTGTGTGTCTCTTTGAGGAATGTGAAGCATTCAGATTCAATTGGGTTGTATCTCAGGAAATAAGGAGATCTATACATGAGAATTTAGGAGGAATTCGTGTGGTGTATGGATAGTTTCTGGATGAGAGGGATCAATGGAGCTTTGGTCTCAATCCAAAAGTTTGTTAGTTATGGTACAAGGATGCGTTCCTAGTACTTTTACTATATAATCATGAAGTTGTCATGGGATATCATGTAGTGGTTTTTGGTGGTTCTTGCTGAAGAAGCATCTGTTGTGAAAGATAGAGGGAGAACTTCTGTCTGATTAATGTACTGGTGTGGTACATGGTTTGCTTGAGGATCAAGCATTAGGTGAATGCGTTCAGCAGGTGTGTTGAACAGAGAGTGCACTCTTGAAGACATGAAGATGCGTCTTATGTTTTCCATTCATCAACATAAGTGTTCATTGGAGGAGCACTGGCTATCTTAGATAGGGGGAGTTGCTCCTTGATCCAAGATGTATTACTGCAGGGGTGCAGTTCAGAATCAAGTTTGTTTAGGGGTCAAGCAAGTTGTGATTATTTTGAAGATGAGATGTCAAGAAGGATGTCTTGACATTGCTCTACTGCTGCAGGCTGTGGGGATATTGATCAATACAGAAGTTTTGAAAGACAATGTCTGACATGATGTCAGGACATTATTAAGAACATGCTTTTAAAGTAACTGGTCTTTTGGTCGGTGTGCCTTGGATAGTAGAGAACATGCACGTGCAAAACATGTTCATCGTTACTTGCATTATTTTTGGATGGTTTCCTTGAAGAAGAAACAGTCAAAGCATTCTTGGCCGGTGCACATTTGTTTTTGGTGAAGTTACATCCTTGGATTAATGACCTCATTGAATTGACCTTCGTTTTTTTAATGGTTCGTTACATTCGAAGGAAAATTCTTGGGTATTTAAGGGAGTCCTTGGATCAGCTTGTCTCAGGCTGTGTTTTCTTTGTGGTGTGTTCCAAATGTCTTTTGTTCGAGTCTGGATAAGTATTGGTTGGGTATGGGAATGTCTTGGCTACCTTTGCAAATTTTTGGCTAAAAAGGGGGAGTGTGAGTCACTGGTACATGGAATGTGTGTGTTGTTTTGCAGTTATTTTGCAAGAACATTGAACAAGGTGTTTGGTTTATCATCTGATCGATGTTTCCCTTGTGTCTTGTGACTTGAGTTAAAGATCTGGTTGTGTCTTGTGACCTGAGTTACATGCTTTATGTACTCATAATTACGAAGTCTACAACTGATCTCTGGAGGGGGAGTGTGTTTGAAAGGAGTGTTCAGTGTTCAGGTGTTTCAGACTTTCTTCTTGCTTCTTTAGGAGTCTCAACTTTTGGACCTTTTTCAAATTCACTCACCCTGGGAAGAGGGAGGTTGTGTTATCTTCCTCCTCGTGTACACCAACATGAACTTAGTATGCACGGTATTCCAATCATAACCGCCATTCAGACTAAAAGGAGTTTTAGCCAAAATTTGTCAAAAGGGGGAGATTGAAAGCTCCTACGGTTTGACAAAATTGTGGTAAAACATATTGTTGATAAAGATGAATAAACCTGGCCATGAACAAAGATGTCGAAGAAGATGTCCCAACTTGTAGACACGACATCCTGGAGTAATACACTGATTTAACAGGTTTTAAATATGTAACAAATCTGCCCAAGAATTGATGTGCTTTCTAGGAATAGGTCAAGGACCAAAGATATGAAGCCCAAGACTGCTAAAGCCTATATAAGAAGATCTAGACCTAGGACTAAGATATACCTTTTTGTAACCTAGTTCTCTTGTGTAAAAATAAGGGTTTAGGGTTTTGAGAGTCGTTGGCTCTCTAGGTTTATAAGTCTCCCTTTGTATCGTTTGATGCACTGTGGTAGACATAGGTATCGCACAGATCCATATGCCTTTAGGTATTGGATTGTGTATTGTTCTTGGATGAAGCTTTGAAGAAAATCCAAGTTAGCGTGTTGGTCAAGTATGCTTGACAGAATTCTGTATTGACGGGATGGTTTAGATATCACAGATTGTGATAAGGGAAAGTGAGTGGTGATTCTCATATCAAAGAGGGTGTTCTTTGGTAAAGATTTAATTGGGTAATATTTAGGAGATAAAGTTGTAAATGGGGGAGTTTAACTTTATAAGTTTACTACAGATAGTGGAGTCTTCTTCCTGGATTGGTATCCCCCAGATGTAGGTGAATTGCACTGAACTGGGTTAACAATTGTTGTGTTCTTTTATCATTCTGCAGATTTACATATTCTGTTATTGGTCTTGATAAACATGTTGGAACAGATGTCGTAACATTTGTGATTCTGCAGTTACTGATATTCAAGGTATCAGTCTACTGTTCTGTTCTTATTTAAATGATTATGCAGAATAATGTTTTTACATGTGTTAAGACATCTGTTGTCTGCTATGCCAGAATTTCAAGTTTGAACATAAAAATTATTAATAAATCATTATTCCTGTTTGTGTGTGGTTCAAAACAAGGCTTTCTTTTCTTTATTTTTTTTAATGGTAGAAGGGAGGCATTTTTGTTGTTTCAAGTAGAGAATGGTGATGAGTATTGTTTTCTAGTTAATGCCTTGTCTTTTGTATTTATTTCACTTGATTGAAATTTGGATTGATAAATCTGACATATATGTTTATTTATTTTGTTTTTGTTTACATTTTATTTTATTTAGAATTATTTATGTTTAGATAGGATTATGCCTAATTCCCTTTTCTATGTTAACACCCCTCATTTTATCATGCACCCTTCACTTGTATTTGGTTAGTATTATTATTTTATTTTTGTTTAAATCTAGATTAGTAATTTAATAATTAGTTATAGTTAAATTAGTTATTTAAACTATTAGCTATTTGATTTTTTAGTATTAGTTTTTAGAATATAGTTAATTAGTTTTTAACTATAATTTAATTAGTTAATTAGTTTTTTTTAGATTTTAGTTTAATTAGTTAATTATTTCTTTAATTAGATTTTGGTTTAATTTGGTTTAATTAGATTTTATTTTTAGTTAATTCTTAAATTAATCTTGACAATCCTCGATTTCTTTTTAGTTAATTCTTTATGTTCACTTTTGAATTTAATTCTTGATGTCTGGGCTGTGATTAAGTCCCATTTTTTATGCCTATTTCGTTCGACGATTTCTCAATATGTTCCTAAGGAAAGGATCACTCCCGTTGACTGCCACGTCATGTTTAGGATAGCCTTGTCCACCGTTCCCTTGAGACTTTGTTAGAGTCTTACCCTTTGATCCTAGCCCTAGGATTAGAGTCGCCGTACTCTATGTGAGTGTCTTGCCATGGACACTTCTTATCCCTTTTATCCTAGCCTTAAGATTAGAGTCGTCGTACTTTATGTAAGTGTCACGGTTATGGATGCTTACTCTTTCCTTTCCCTTTCAACCTAGCCTTAGGTTTAGAGTCGTCGTACTCTACGTAAGTGTCTTGCCATGAATACTTACCTTCCCTTTGAACCTTGATCGCAGTCAATAGTTCATCACCCTTATTGAGGGGAACTATAAATGCTCTGATTCCATTCCCGTCAGGATACGTAGGCACGAGATGCGATGTCTTGGCGAGCATACTTAGAATTAACACCTTAGGTCTCCTTTTACTTTTCACCCTTTAGCAGACAAAATAACAAATAACACAATAAAACAAGAGGTTCCTGTAGAGTACTACATATACTTAGGATGCGAGCACCTTCCCTAGGTATAACCAACCCCCGAACCTTAGATTATCTCTTGCTTTGCATTGTATTGCATATTTATGGGTTTATTCGTTATTTTTCCCTTCCCTTGGATAAATTAAAGATCGGTGGTGAATTAAGATTTGTGAACCTAGTTAACTTAATAGCTATGGTATCCAATTCTCACTGCGACAGCCTCCATACCTGATGTATTCATATATTGATCAGGATTATTGGGAGGAATTTGTAAAGTCTTGCACCACTCCCGAATTCTTGGCTAAGAGCAAAAAAGGAAAGTTTAATAGGTCTAGAAATCTTTATCCATATAGATTATCTCGTGTAGGATATGACAAATTTGAAAAGATGATGATTGAAGAAAAAAGAAAACAAAGGGAACAAGAGATGGCTGATTCTATAAGCCTTGATCGTACTCCATCTCCACCATCACGCCATGAGAAATGGAAGAGTGCACGTCAAAGGAAAGACGATGAGTTCACATCAGAGGCTACACGCGAAGTGGTTGAAAAGATTGTAAGTATATTCTTTTTTCAACAATATTATTTATTTTAGTTAAATTAACTTGTTAAAGATGAAACTTTTTATGTGATGTAGGATGTATTGGTTGAACAATCCAAAGTCGGCTTTTTCATTCCAGAAGATTGTAATGAATCTTGGTTGAAGCGATTGGAACCGAGGAGCATCCTGGGGGCGTTCGTGGTCTTAGAAAAGGCAATGGCTTCAAGATTTTTTTGGATGATCTCAATCAACTAGAGTAGTACATAGTGAGGAAGAGATTGAAGAGATAGTTGTTGTTAAGTTAGTGGAGGAATGGGTGAAGTGGAATCATGAGGAATGTTGGAGGGTGCAGAAGGAGGAGCGAGAGAGTGTATTGCAGGAGGAGACTGGGAGGTTGTTGCAGCAAGTGCGAGAGCGGGTCCATAAGGAGCGAGAGTGGTTACCTGAGGTGGAGCGAAAGAAGGTGAATAATGAGGAGTATGAGAGGTTATCCCAAAAATGTACCTGCGATGTGCTTGAGGTATACGTATAAGTTAAAAAATTCGTGTTGTATATTGTTGTTATTAATGTTTGTGTTTTAATTTTTGTGTTGTATTTTCGTTGTTTTTATGATGCAGAGGTTGAGTTCATTCGGTTTACTCAACCAAACAAATTCAAATCAGCTGGACATTAAAGTTAAAGTAATAGGTGGTACAAGCACAAAAGAAAGTTGTTCTACCCACCAGGACAATATTGAAACCACACCACAACAAGTAGATAACATTCAAAAACTAAAAATGATTGTAGATTGTATTCCAAATATCTGTCAGAATATTCAATTAAGTCATTTCATATCAGTTTTACATACTTCCTAAGTATACAATTAAGGACTTTTTCGAAAGGGGTGAATGGCAAGACATTACCACATTACAATTGTGGTGCTCATAAGTATAATTTTTACGTTGATCATTTATATTTATATTCATATGTTCTCGTACTTTAACAATAAACATTTGACTCTTGCATGTACTTGTATGACATGTGTGTTGAAAGGGGTTTTTGAAAGTATTTTATCATAGATCCAAATTCCATTAGCCTTTATGGTGGTACGGTAGCAAATAATATCAAGGTTTACTTACAAGACAAGTTTATAGAAGAGAAGAAAGAATGTTATTTGGCCCCGTTTTTCCACGCGTAAGTATATATTAATTTTTGTTTTCATTTATAAATAAATTTTATACATATTATTAATTATTCTGAATGTTTATGCAGCAATCATTGACAACTAATTATTATATGCTCGAGACAAAAAATTGTAGTTATGCTCTATGAACAATCCCCTTAATGAAGTTATATTAAACGCTTTGTGTGGGTAAGTGTTATTAGTTATTATTCAAATTTGACCTTTAGTTTTGAATAGATTTTATGCGTGTTTAATTCTTACCGACATGTGTAGATCGATGGAGGTATACAGTGCAATCAAACATAATTTAATTGGTAAAAGGCAAAGGATCTTTACCCCAAAAGTAAGTATTCCTTGCGCTTTTTAATATTCTTTTATTTGTGTGTATTAATTAGTAACTATGTTATACTAGTTAGTAACATTATTTGTAGTCGAGAAGAAAACCCGACAGCTATTCATGTGGATATTATGTTATGAAACATATGCATGATATTGTCACTGAAGGTATTACAAATGGATGGACCAAGCGTAAGGTATTAGCTTAATCTATATACATGTAATTTATGTATATTTATTAAGTTAATGTTGTTGTTTTTGTTATTATTATTGTTGTTAGCTTACCATAATTTAAACCTTATTCTAATTATAGGAGTTTAACGATAATACACCATTCTCAAAAGAAGAGATAGATGATATCCGATCAATTTGGACTGGTGTCTTCTTATCATCTTGTCATGAAATTCAACAACAATAGTTTTTCTTTTGTTATAAGCTAAATTTGTACATATGACATTTTCATGTGTTGATGACAACAATGTAAATTTGTACATTTGTTTTTGCTACAATGTAAATTTACAATTCTGTATAAAAAAGGAATACCGATTTTGTTATCTATTTCTAATTTGGTATTCTATGTTAATTTGGCATTCTGTAACAATTTTATAGTTTCTGCATGTGTATAAAATGATACAAGTCTGCCAGTAAAATGAGAATCAAACCAAATTTATGTAGCATTAAAATTTGGTAAGCCCCTCGGTTAAAGAAAAAAATCGACGTACAAACATATCTTATCATCTCGGTTATTTAATAAAACCGAGAGGTATGTTGCGCACATTAGTTAATTTTGAAAATAAAAATATGTTATTGATAGGGATCGAACCCTTGAGCTTTTTCATTTTAACCTCTTCTTTATAAAAATTAAGGGGTAAAGTTCCCACTTTTCATATCACCCTTCGTTACCTCGGCATTGTAACCAAGGTACAATCCATTTCGCGTCCGACATGACATGTGTTATTGGTAGTAGTGTAGGTTGATAGCACTAGTGTTATCGCACATGATAGGAATACGTTGAAGTTTAATATTAAAGTCGAGTGGTTGTTGTTTGAGCCAAAGAATTTGACCACAACAGCTACCAGCTATGATGTATTCCGCCTCGGTAGTTGACAAAGCAAGAAAAACTTGTTTCTTGCTATGCCAACTAACTAAGGATTTTGAAAATAAGTGGCAAGTTCCACTAGTACTTTTCCTATCCGATTTGCAACTGGAAAAATCGGAATCGGAGTAACCAACTAAACTACAATTAGTACCCTTAGAAAACCAAAGTCCATAATTAGAAGTACCATGAAGATACCTAAGAATAAGCTTTGAAGCTTTTAAATGTGATTCCTAGGGAGCGGATTGATATCAAGCGCACATGCACACACTAAGCATTATGTTAGGCTTATATCCATTAAGGCATCGAAGAGATCCGATCATGCCTCTATAAATCTTGACATCAACATCCTTACCATTTTCATCTCTATCCAAGTTTCCATTTGTGGCCATTGGAGCATCAATTGACTTAGAATTTGTTACACCGAAACGCTTTAGCAACTCATGACAATACTTTGTTTGACATACAAATGTCCTTTCCTTGAGTTGCTTGATTTGAAGTCCGAGAAAGTAGTTTAACTCCCCCATTAGACTCATCTCAAATCCACCCTGTATAAGCTTAGAAAACTCGTTGAAAGGTTTCATGTTAGTAGATCCAAATATTATATCATCAACATATATTTGAACTAGAAGAAGATGTTTTCCTTGATGTTTAATGAAAAGCGTTGTATCTACCTTCCCTCTAGAGTATCCTTGATCAAGAAAAAATTTACTAAGTCATTCATACCAAGCTCTAGAGGCTTGTTAGAGACCATACAAAGCTCATTTAAGTTTATAAACATGATTAGGATACTCATGGTTTTCAAATCCGAGAGGTTAGGTAACATACACTTCCTCATTTATGCGACCATTAAGGAAAGCACTTTTCACGTCCATTTGAAATAATTTGAAGTTTTTGGAGCAAGAAAAAGCTAGTAAAAGGTGTATAACCTCAAGGAGGGAAACCAGAGCATAAGTTTTCTCATAATCAATGTCATTCTCTTGGTTATATTCTTGAGCCAATAGTTGGGCATTGTTCTGAGTTATCACTCTGTTTTCATCTAGTTTATTTCTAAAAACCCACTTAGTGCTAATGATTTGATGATCTCACGGAGGTGGGACAAGTTGCCACAAATCATTTCTTTTAAACTGATTTAACTCATCTTGCATGGCCATTAACCAATGCTCATAAATCAAGGAATCTTTTGCATTTTTAGGTTCAACTTGTGAAACAAAAGTAAAGTGATAACAAAAATTACTTAGCTTAGAGCGGGTTGTCACGCCTTTGGTGATATCTCCAATGATGTTGTCAATTAGATGGTCCTTGGAAGACCTCCAAGCCAAATGAAGATTGTACACTTTAGTCGGAATCTCGTCTTTCTCCTTTTCAATATTGTCGTCTTCCTCCCCCGCAGGTTCACCACTTCAAGTTGATTGATCCCTTTTTCGGTGTCATTGAATATATCTTCTGAAGATACATCTGTATCATGAAAAGAAATACCTTTTTTGACATTTTTCGGATAAGACTCATTAAATGTGACATGAACCGACTCTTCAACAATAAGTAATATCTTATTGTATTCTCTATAAGCTTTACTAGATTGAGAGAATCCAAGAAAGATACCTTCATCGGCTCTTGCATCATACTTCCCAAGGTTATCCTTTCTATTATTTATGACAAAACATTTACATCCAAAGACATAAAGATGTGATAAATTTGGCTTTCTACCCTTTAAAAGTTCATACAGTGTTCAAAATAAGACGAATAAGTATCATATTTAGAACATAACACGCCGTGCTAATAGCATCAGCCTAAAAATATTTTGGTAGACTACTTTCATTGAGCATAGTTCTTGCCAACTCCTCTAAAATTCTATTTTTGCACTCCACAACACCATTTTGTTGTGGAGATCTTGGAGCGGAAAAAATATGTTCAATGTCATGCTTATCACAATAATCTTCAAAGAGGTGGTTTTCAAATTAACCTCCATGATTGCTTTTGATAGCAACTATATTTGAACTTAATTTGTTTTGGGACAACTTTGCAAAAGATGTAAAAGCTAAAAAGGTCTCGTCTTTGCTACGCAAAAAGATAGTCCAATAAAATCTAGAGTAATCGTTTACTATGACAAAACCGTAGTAATTACCACCTAGGCTTTTTGTCCTAGAAGGACCGAAAAGATCCATATGGAGAAGCTCAAGAGGTCTAGAAGTTGAAACAATATTTTTGGACTTGAAAGAGACCCTTGTTTGCTTTCCCATTTTGCATGCATTGCATAAGTGGTCTTTTGAAAATTTAATTTTTGCTAGATGATGACTCGATTTCGTATCATTTATTTCGAATCAATTCGTGCATGTTTTATCGTATTTTTATCGAGTCATTGTCATTTCATGTATTATTTGCTTATGTTTCCTTCCATTTTCCATTTACAGGTCCCCTATCAGCTCCATAGAAGAAAAGATCAAGAATTGAGCTTAAAAGAGAAGAAAAAGTGGAGAATTGCATGATTCTGCCTCACGCAGATGAAAGGCGTTCGCCATTCCCCCCAGTTCAACTGAATGGCGCTCTCCATAGCAGAAAAGGAGGGAAATTCAAAGTCCAGATGAATGGCGACCGCCATTAGCCCTACGGCGACCGCCGTTGCTTCGCGAGAGCAGTTTTCAGAGGCAATTCTGGCAGTTTGCAAGTTTGGTTTTCAAATTTCGATTTCAACTGCTTGGAGCCAGATTTTCCTATATATAGAGCATCAGAGGTTTGCATTTGGGGATCCAAGAACCTTGCGAAAGCGCTGCCAAAATTTCATTAGCCTAACCACTTATATCATTTGCCATAATATCGATCGCTCACACCGAGAGATTGATACATCTGTTGTACTTTTCGTCTCTATTGTTACTGATGTACACTTGGATCAACTATTTAATACAAGTTTCATTTTCCATTTAATTACTTCGCATTTCAGGTTATTTACAATTCGTTTATTTTACTGCATTATTTAATCTTTCTTTTATGCTTTATAATTTATTTTCACCATCAAAGTGTAAATCTGACCTTAAACAAAAACCAACCAATATGTATGTTTTAAAATTCAGAAATGTTAATGCATTAGTGTTAGATTTAATTATGTCTGAGTAGAATTGCTTTGAGTCCGTAGATTCAGGATCGTCGTTCCGACGGGACTCTGTAGAATCTTCGGTGTTTAACTTATGTTTTTAAATTTCTGGTTTAGGTGTCTAATCTGAATTTAGGCAGCCTTGTCGTGAGAGCGAGAGGTTGTTTAACATTGTTTCGTCACGAGAGTGAGAAACGCACCAAGGCGTGTCCAATAGAGCGAGAGTTTGAGGTAATCGCCGGATAGTAGGCATCGGACATTGAGCCTAAATGCAGCGAGAGCGCTTTAGGGCCTCATTTAGTTTATGTTAGTTTTCAAAATGCGCCTTTTAACTACCGAGCGAGCGAGAGCAAAATCTTGGGGTCATTAGACGTGGCTTGGTTAAGACCGCGAGAGCGTGAGGTCGAGCCTTTAAACTGGTATATCCTTTAGACCAATTTCCAGACCTTTGTTAACACTCGGATTTTACGGAGTCCCAAGGAGCACGGAAATTATTCTCTGGTCTCGTCTTTATTGTTGTTTTTCAAACCCCGTTAAAAACCAAATTTCTTTTACCGCCAAATCTAGCCTTAGCTTTACACCGCAATAATCGATCACTCTAAGTTAATTATTAATCTCTGTGGGTTCGACAATCTTTTAAAACTACGCGATAAGTTGTATACTTGCAGCAGTAATCCGACCATATACGTAAAGTCGCGACCAAGTTTTTGGCGCCGTTGCCGGGGATTAATTTAGTCAATATTGTGATATTTTCGCTGCACACTATAGACTAAGGCAACTTTTTATTTTTCCTTTTCGATTCGTCAATTGTATGCCAAGCACTCGCTCACAAGGCGAAGAGTTGGAGCAACCAATCAACGAAATCGAACGTTACATACTTCTGAGACGCCGAATTAACGAATTCCTTCTTAGATATAACATCCCAGATCCTCTTATTCCCTACTCAGATTCGAAAACCGAATCAGAACCAGAACAAAACATGGTTGATGGACTGAGAGAACGTCCTCTAAAGTATTATGCTATTCCATCACAAGATGAACCACATAACATCATTGCTGCCCCAGCTATTAACCGTAATGATTTTGAGCTGAAACCTTCGCTAATATCCGCAGTTCAACAAAACCAATTCTCAAGTAATGCTACGGATAACCCGAACCTTCACTTATCAATATTCGTGCAATATGCAGACACCGTAAAAGTCAATGGAGTTAGTCAAGAAGCAATTAGACTAAGACTTTTTCCGTTCTCATTGAGAGATAGAGCGAGAGCTTGGCTCCAGTCTCTACCATCCCACTCAGTGACGACATGGGACGAGTTGAAGAAAGTCTTCTTAGCCAGGTATTTCCCACCAAGCAAGACAGCTATGCTGAGAGCCCAAATTAACGGATTTAAGCAAAAGGATAACGAATCTTTATTCGATGCTTGGGAGAGATACAAGGACATGTTGAGGTTATGCTCACACCATGGACTTGGAGAATGGATGATAATACATACCTTTTACGGTGGACTGCTGTACAATACCAAAATGAATTTGTGCGCTGCCGCAGGCGGTGCGCTAATGGATAAACCGTATGCAGAAGCTTATGAACTCATAGAGACTATGGCTCAAAACCATTTCCAATGGGGAGGTGAACGTGCTGGTATAGAGAAACCAACTCTGAAAGGAGGAATGCACGAAGTCAACGATATAGACCGAGTCAATGCTAAAGTGGACGCGTTTGCTCAAAAGATCGAAAGTTTAGCAATAACACCACCAGCAGCTACCGTAGCTGCGGTTACACCAAATTGTGAAATATGTGAAAACCCTGGGCATACAAACGCTGAATGTCAAGTGTTGGCTAGTACTCCTACCGACCAAGTGAACTACGCTCAAGGGAACCCGTATTCAAACACTTACAATCCTGGGTGGAGAAATCACCCGAATTTTTCATATAAGAATAACAATGCTTTAAATCCACCTAACCCAGCACCTGCTATTCCACCTGGATTTCATAAAGAAGTGCAACCCGCTCCACCTCTACCAAAAAAATCAAATTTGGAAATCATGATGGAAAACTTTATGAATGCTCAAGCTCAGCAAAACATGGATTTCGCGAATCAAAATGCTCACACGAGTGAATTGATGAAACAATTGTCAAGCAAGCTTGATGCTATGCTACTTATAACAAAATGTTAGAAACTCAAATTTCTCAGGTAGCCCAACAACAATCAACTAACGCAGCCCCCGCTGGAGCATTTCCTGGCCAACCACAACCAAACCCAAAAGGTCATGCTAACGCTATTACTTTGCGAAGCGGAACAGAGTACGATGGACCCGTTGACCCGAGATTCCAAAATTCAGCCATGCACCAAAATTTACCAAAGGGAACTGAGAAAATAAAGGAACTTAACACGGAGAAGGAAGATGAAAGCGGAAAGGCCGCAGAGAAAAAAACACCCTATGTGCCTCCGCCACCATATAAACCACCTGTGCCTTATCCCCAAAGACTAGCTAAATCCAAAAATGAAGGACAATTTAAGAAATTCGTAGAGCTTCTAAAGCAACTGAATATAACGATACCTTTCACAGAAGCTATTACGCAGATGCCCTCATATGCCAAATTCCTTAAAGAGATCCTATCAAACAAGAAAAAGTTAGAAGATAACGAAACAGTTATGCTCACTGCCGACTGTAGTGCCATACTTCAAAATAACATATCTCCTAAACTAAAAGATCCAGGTAGCTTTTCCATACCTTGTGTAATCGGAAAGACTGTCATAGACAAAGCGTTATGCGACTTAGGAGCCAGTGTTAGCCTAATGCCCCTATCCACATGTAAGAAACTTGAATTAGGAGACCTGAGGCCAACGAAGATGTATCTACAACTAGCATATCATTCTGTGAAATATCCAGTAGGTGTGCTAGAAAACGTGCCAGTTCGCATAGGTCAGTTTTATATTCTGACAGATTTCGTGATAATGGACATTAAGGAAGATTCTAATATACCAATCATCTTAGGTAGACCATTCTTAGCAACAACTAGAGGTATAATAGATGTAAAGAAGGGAAAGTTAACCTTCGAAGTAGGGGAAGAAAAAGTCAAATTTATCTTAGCCCAATTCTTAAAGGCCCCTGCTTTAGACGATCCATGTTGTTTTCTAGACGTTATCGACAAATGCGTCAGAGAACTGGAGAAGGAACCGACAAGGTACACGGAAGTACTAAAGATTCCAGCCCCTCTAATATTCGAAGATGATAACTAGAGTGAGCCGTATGAAGACGACAGTATAAGAGAATGCCTAGCACTCACACCCGATCCAATGCCTTGCCCAAAGAAACCATCTGTAGAACTCAAAACATTACCCAAAGATCTAAGGTATGAATTCCTAAACACTGAACTTGAGAAACCCGTAATAGTTAATGTTAATTTATGACAAATAGAAACCGAGAAATTGTTGGAAGTCTTGAGGAAATATCCCACAGCTCTTGGATATAACATCTCCAATCTAAAAGGGATAAGTGCCTCTATATGTATGCATCGCATCATGATGGAGGAAGACTGTAAGACATCCAGAGAACATCAAAGACGATTGAACCCTGTCCTAAGCAATGTAGTAAAGAGAGAAGTACAAAAACTATTGGAAACAGGAATCATATACCCGATATCTGACAGCAAATGGGTCAGCCCGGTGCATGTCGTACCAAAGAAGGGTGGTGTTACAGTTGTAACTAACGAAAAAGGCGAGTCCGCAGCAAAACGAACTCAAATTGGATGGAGGATGTGCATAGACTATAGAAAGCTGAATAAGGCTACTAGAAAAGATCATTTTCCTTTACCCTTCATAGACCAAATGCTTGAACGGCTAGCCAAACATTCATATTTTTGTTACTTAGACGGATACTCGGGATTTTTCTGAATACCTATTCATCCTGATGACCAAGAGAATACCACATTTACCTGCCCCTATGGCACATTTTCCTATCGTCGAATGCTATTTGGACTGTGCAATGCTCCCGCAACATTTCAGAGATGCATGATGTCGATCTTTGTTGATTTCATAGACGACATAATGGAAGTCTTTATGGACGATTTCTCTGTATGTGGGGGAAGTTTTGAACACTGCCTGTCAAACCTTGAAATGGTACTTGAGCGATGCGTCAAAGTGAACCTTGTGTTAAATTGGGAGAAGTGCCATTTCATGGTGCGAAAAGGTATAGTTCTTGGACATGTAGTATCCGATAGAGGTATTGAAGTAGACAAAGCAAAGATAGAAATCATAGAAAACCTTCAACCACCAAAAACAGTTAGAGAAGTACGAAGCTTTTTAGGACATGCCGGTTTTTACCGACGATTCATTAAAGACTTCTCTAAGATTACAAAACCTTTGACTGGACTACTGATGAAAGAAGCTGAATATATATTCGATGAAGAATGCTTGAAAGCATTTGAACATCTGAAGAATGCTCTTATTACCGCACCAATTATGCAACCATCTAATTGGAGTTTACCATTTGAAATAAAGTGCGACGCTAGCGACTATGTTGTAGGCACTGTCTTAGGACAAAGAAAGGATAAAAGGCTTCATGCTATTTACTACGCAAGTAGAACCTTGGACAATGCACAGATGAACTTTGCGACCACAGAAAAAGAACTCCTAGTTGTTGTGTTCGCCTTAGATAAATTTCGTTCCTATCTGGTAGGAGCAAAAATTATTATCTATACCGATCATGTCATTATTAGGTACCTGTTGACTAAGAAGGATGCCAAACCAAGGCTCTTGAGATGGATCTTGCTTTTTCAAGAATTCAATTTAGAGATAAAGGATAAGAAAGGTACAGAAAATGTGGTAGCAGATCATCTCTCTAGGATTGAGGATCTAAAGCCCGAAGGAGTGCATATAAACGATGATTTTCCTTACGACAGACTAGTAGCCCAGTTGGAAAGGGAAAGAAAAACTGTAGAATGTTCCTTGTTGTTTAACGATGTAGAGATAAATGAAGTAGTAGAAGCAATCTATACAAAAACCACATTGCCATGGTATGCTGACTTTGTTAACTACCTAGCAGCCAAAGTGCTTCCACCAGATCTAACATACCAACAGAAGAAGAAATTTTTCCACGATCTTAAACAATATTACTGGGATGAACCACTATTATTCAAGAGAGGCACCGATGGAATATTTTGTCGATGTGTCCCTGAATCGGAAATAGAGGATGTCATATCCCAATGTCATGCTGCACCATATGGAGGACATGCTAGTACATCAAAAACATGCGCAAAGATATTACAATCTGGCCTCTTCTGGCCAAACCTTTGGAAGGACGTTCACATTGCCATTATGAACTGTGACTGGTGCCAATGCACTGGAAACGTTTCTAGACGCGATGAGATGACGCAAAAGGGAATTTTGGAAGTTGAAGTCTTTGATGTATGGGGCATTGATTTCATGGGACCCTTTCCATCTTCTTTTGGAAACAAATACATACTCGTCGCAGTTAATTACGTATCAAAATGGATTGAGGCGATAGCTTCACCTACAAATGATGCACGAGTAGTGGTAAAACTTTTCAAGAACATAATCTTTCCCAGATGAGGTGTACCAAGAATTGTCATTAGTGATGGCGGTTCCCATTTCATTTCGAATGTTTTCGGGAAGCTATTGCTTAAATACGGAGTACGACACTGAGTAGCAACATCCTATCACCCTCAAACTAGTGGACAAGTAGAGGTGTCGAATAAGGAGATTAAGCAGATTTTAGAAAAAACCGTTGCAACCTCTAGGAAGGATTGGTCTACTAAACTTCATGAAGCTCAGTGGGCTTACAGAACAGCCTACAAGACCCCCATATGAACCACACCGTACAATCTAGTTTATGGAAAGTCGTGCCATCTGCCTGTGGAACTTGAGCATAAAGCTTATTGGGCCATTAAAACCCTGAATATGAATCATAAGGCAGCAGGCGAGAAAAGGATTCTGGATATCCATGAATTAGATGAACTAAGACTAGATGCCTATGAAAATGCCCGAATATACAAAGAAAGAACCAAGAAGTGGCATGATAAAAGGATAACAAAGAAGGAGTTTAACGAAGGAGATATAGTTCTTCTCTTTAACTCTAGGCTTAAACTCTTTCCCGAAAAATTACGTTCTAGATGGTCTGGTCCTTTCGAAGTTAGAAAAGTCTTACCAAGTGGAGCAGTTGAAATTGGAGGAAAGTCGAATGAGACGTTTTTTGTGAACGGCCAGAGACTCAAGCACTACCACTTAGTAGAAAACAAGGAATTCATCACTAATTACAAGTTGGAAGAGCTTCCCGCTCGTCCCAACAAATGATTCCCTTTTCAATTCTAATGTCGAGCTTCCGACATTAAACAAAGCGCTCTGTGGGAGCTAAACCACGATCTTTAGTTTTTATTTTTTACTTTGTTAGTTTTAGGACACTGCATGCATGTTTAGTATGAAATCTATACAATATACATCACTGTTTGTGCATCTCATTATTGTTGTTATCATTATCAGTATTATGATTATTATCACTATTTTTATCTTACTAACGCGTAGCTAATAGTATTATTCCCCTAATATTGTAATGTTTTTCAATTTTCAGGAGACCCTTCTCTAGGAAACCTTTGACCAGCAACCATGCAGACTTTTGAAAACCGTGTCGTTGTTTTCAGAAACCATGTCCAGAGGCGTCGATTTGAGGCTTTGTCTTAAAGAGACTTTGGTCTGTCCATCTATCCTGACGACTCGGCTATGCAAACCCTTAGCATCCGAGACAGTGTTGTTTTCCTTCTGAGCCAGATAGACTGGTCTCACTTTGCCTTAGAGAAGAGATTTAGCACTTACCGTAGCCTGACCTTGGAGTTCCTAAGCTCCCTCTATTATGATGCCACGGGTCGTTTCGGATTTGGCTGCGGATTGGCTACCTTCAGGTTATTTGGAAACAAGTACAGATTCACCCACCATGAATTCGTTGAATTATTAGGTTTTCCTAATGAACCTGATACTGTGACCAAGACCCCTGCTGATGCCTTTACTAGCTATGATCTTCAACATTTATGGGGTACCATAATCGGAAATGGTAATGCCGAACCAGATGCTATGTTCTCCGAAAGCATCCACAATCCTGGATGGAGATATTTCCATAAGGTTCTTGCTCACACCTTATTTGGCAAAGAAGAGAACATTACATCTGTGTCGAGGGATGAGCTATATAGCATGCTCTGCGTATCCCAGGGAAGACTTGTCAATGTAGCCCCATATTTACTTGCTAATTTCATTCGTATTGCCCGTGATTCCTTTGAACCGATCTTAATAGGTGGGCTGGTGACTATGATTGCTAATGCAATTGGGATGAGGTACCATATGAACTGTTCCTTTGCATTCGGTGGTTTTCGTCCGATGGACATTAGTTTTTGTTTCAACAGAGGCATTATTGCCAATCTTGGCCCGGTTGAATTCGAGTTACTTATCGATAATGTTGTAGTCCATGCTTTCACCTTACCCAACCATGAAAAGACCAGTGTGCACAATAAGGATAATTGGCTCTATGATTTGGAGGTCGTCAATGAGTTTCTGACTCCACCCGACTCTCCTCAGGCTTACCGAAACTGGGATACCATTATGTCTGCCGAGGCCACTCAAGGTTCCGAAGTCGATCCTGATATACCACCTTTGAATGTAGCTGCTGCTATTAATGCTCTCCAGTCCGAAGTGGATTCTTTCTGAGATGAGATTTCCTCTCTCCGAGTCGATTTCATTGGACTTATGGATGTCGTACATGAGGAGTTAGACCATATGTTCCAAATTGTCTACTCCCTCAGCAACATCATGGATGATCCATAGCCGCACATATTTCCCTGTTTTTCTTAGGATAGTTTGCTTACATGTATAGTGTTTCCCTTTTTTGTATCGTTTGTACTGTTAATTTCCATTCCACTGTGTACCGTCGGGATGCCTACGCGTAAATGTAATGCACTTCAGTTTTGTTTAATGCAAGTTTCTTTCTCTTTAAGTTTTTATTTTAGTGTTTTAAATCCTTACTTAACTAGTTGTTAATGTTTAGCAAATTTAGGTTTGTCAAGAAAACAAGAAAAAAAAAATAAATCAGTAACAAGTTTGCATTCTGCCAAGCAAGAAACCAAAAGGCGTGCCTGGAGCAAATGGAGCTCGCCATATGCACAACGGTGCTCGTCGTTCCTTCGAACAGGCAGAACACGTTATTTTCTTCGTGAAACACGCTTTTACCTCCTTTATTCCCATTTAAGACACTCTTGCATGTTCCTAGACCCCCTAAGTACCTAGTAAACCCTTCATCATCCCACATTAACTTCTAACCATCCATATTCACCCACTTAATCCTTATTTAAACACCCCTAACCACACATTACCATTCACCTTTCTCAAACCCACTTTCCATTTCTCTACACACTTCAGAAAATTTCCACAAGCACCATCCTCCTAAGAAACAACCATGGCTACTAACCAAGAGATAGATTACATGGGCATTGAGTTCCCCGACGGAGAAATTGGAGCCACCATGCGTTCGAACTTTCACTGAGTATCCAAAAGGCCGGTCTATGCCACAAGTTATCCAGAGCCCAAAACTCTTCGCACCTTGGGTCTTTATGGTAGTGTCTCATGGATGCTCAGGAACTTAGGTATGACTCATTTCTGCTCCATGTTTAATCCCTCTTCCGTTAGACTTACTTATGAGTTTCTTAGTTCAGTCCGATATGTCCATGATCTTAACCACACCACCGGAACCATTTATTTCAGAATGTTTAATGTTGATTATTCACTCACTCATGAGCAGATAGCTGAATATTTTGGTTTTCCTACTGGTGAAGGTCTTGCGACTCAAGCACCCTTGGACAGTGACTGGGAGGAAGGAGCCTTCCAATTCTGGAATCAAATAACCAACACAAGAGCCACCAAATGGGAGGGCTTGAAAGCCACGACCATCCATAACCCTGCTATTCGTTACTTTCACCGCACCCTCGCCTCCACCATTTTCGACCGAGAAAACCCAGGGAACATGAATTCTAAGGATCTGTTCTTTATTCACTGTGCACTTTTCCAAACCCGAGTGAATCCTACACCGTTCCTTCTGACCCATTTTATTAGGTAGCGAACAGAGTCGACGGTTCCATCTGTATAGGCGGTATCATTAATGCCATTGCCATCTGTTTAGACTTAGATGCTGATTTAGAAAACGAAGAGAGCATACCTTGTCTCTATGCCGACATTGACTTTTGGCGTAATGCGCGGCTTGTCAAGAGTTTGCATCGTAACAAGTATCACTTTATGGTTCAGACACGTGAGTTCCGAGGTTTTTCTTTGCCAAATGCTGAGCGTATTAATGTGCGTCGAAGCGCCAATTGGTTATTTGATCTAGGAGCCCGTGATTTAGAGGAGGAGAGTGACGAGAGGCACTACCGTGATGTCATGGTGCAGCATTCTGAGCAGCCCCGTACTCATAGCCATACCACTGACATTCCTGGGTCTAGCACCCAAGCACACACGACACCTTTTTCTGATTTTGTTGGTATTCATTCATCATTGGATGAAGTTCTGTCAGAGCTTAGACAGCAGAGGGAGAGAGATGTCGCGCGTAATGTGCAGATGCATGAGTTAGAGAGGATGCAGTACGAGTTCATGGCCAGGGCCAAGTCAGATTTGAGAGATGTTGTCTCAGAGATGGCGGGACTGCGCTGGGAGGTAAACCAAATTGCAGATTGTGTCCAGCATGTCCCACAGGACAATCCAGCCATCAGGCAAGATAGACACCCTCGTGGAGGGCGTGCTTGCTATCATTGATGTATCCATGTTCTATCGCTCCTTCTTTCACCTTAGACTAAGACATTGAGGACAATGTCTAATTTAAGTGTAGGGGAGGATCCGTTTATTGCTTTTATTTATTTCTTGCTTTCTAGTTTAGTTTGTTTTCATTATCGAGTCATATGCACGTTTGAGTCATTTTTACTTTACGTTTTTCTGTGTCTAATAACTCCCGTATTTAACCCCAATTTCAAAAAAAAAAATTGTTTAGACTCAAAGGCATGAAGCGTATAGTATAGGTTGTTTCATTCTTTGATTTAGTCTAGGTAGGCGGACTTGGGAAAGTTTTGAAAATATCGGTACCGTTCCTACACCTTAGATTCCCTAAATATGTGGTATTGATTTAAATAGACATTATGCCATGACCTTATGCCTAGTTTCTTAGAAGTAACCTCTTGATTAGTTTATTCTAGCAGTCAGCACCATCCGTGTGTACGAACTAAGTAATGAACCGATGCAAATATGTGTGATCTCAAAAGTTGTTTTATGTGATTTTTATAGGAAAAAACGAATGAAAGACATGTTCCTGCTAAGTTAGGTGGTCCTCACCCGACCATTTAGCCTAAAGGTTCGGACTCTTGAAATTCGTAAGCAAAAGAAAGCATAAAATGCGAAAAAGAAAAAAATTTTGTTGAATAAGAGATCATAAACACTAACAGGTTCGCTTACCATGTAAGTACAAAGGATAACGGGCTTAATGTGATTGCGCTCGAATGAAAAAGAGGTGAAATAAGATGAAGGATATAGGTCTAGTTATAATGTCATGATTTGATTTGGTATTGCATAGGAAGGGAATATTCGTCCGCTTTTGTGGAATCGTGTCACTACGGTATCCTTGTTTTCACTATTCAGTACCTATCCGTTTCACTGTAGCCTAACAACCTAGTGCATAGATTGTTTTTGTCGTGCCTAAGATTCGAAACATCATGCTTACTGTTTTATTACATTGGGAGTTTGCTTGAGGACAAGCAAAAGCCTTAGTGTGGGGGAGTTTGATGAATCAATTGCGTATCGTTTATTTTGATTCAATTCGTGCATGTTTTATCATATTTTTATCGAGCCATTGTCATTTCATGTATTATTTGCTTATGTTTCCTTCCATTTTCCATTTATAGGTCCCCTATCAGCTCCATAGAAGAAAAGATCAAGAATTGAGCTTAAAAGAGAAGAAAAAGTGGAGAATTGCATGATTCTGCCTCACGCAGATGAAAGGCGTTCGCCATTCCCCCCAATTCAACTGAATGGCGCTTGCCATAATAGAAAAGGAGGGAAATTAAAAGTCCAGATGAATGGCGACCGCCATTAGCCCTACGGCGACCGCCGTTGCTTCGCGGGAGCAGTTTTTTGAGGCAGTTCTGGCAGTTTGCAAGTTTAGTTTTCAAATTTCGAATTCAACTGCTTGGAGCCAGATTTTCCTATATATAGAGCATCAGAGGTCTGCATTTGGGGATCCAAGAACCTTGCGGAAGCGCTGCCAAAATTTCATTAGCCTAACCACTTATATTATTTACCATAGTATCGATCGCTCACACCGAGAGATTGATACATCTGTTGTACTTTTCGTCTCTATTGTTGCTGATGTACACTTGGATCAACTATTTAATACAAGTTTCATTTTCCGTTTAATTACTTCGCATTTCAGGTTATTTACAATTCATTTATTTTACTGCATTATTTAATCTTACTTTTATGCTTTATAATTTGTTTCACCATCAAAGTGTAAATCTGATCTTAAACAAAAACCAACCAATATGTATGTTTTAAAATTCAGAAATGTTAATGCATTAGTGTTAGATTTAATTATGTCTGAGTAGAATTGCTTTGAGTCCGTAGATTGAGGATCGTCGTTCCGATGGGACTCTGTAGAATCTTCGGTGTTTAACTTATGTTTTTAAATTTCTGGTTTAGGTGTCTAATCTGAATTTAGGCAGCCTTGTCGTGAGAGCGAGAGGTTGTTTAACAGTGTTTTGTCATGAGAGTGAGAAACGCACCAAGGCGTGTCCAATAGAGCGAGAGTTTGAGGTAATCGCTGGATAGTAGGCATCGGACATTGAGCCTAAATGCAGTGAGAGAGCTTTAGGGCCTCATTTAGTTTATGTTAGTTTTCAAAACGCACCTTTTAACTACCGAGCAAGCGAGAGCAAAATCTTGGGGTCATTAGGCGTGGCTTGGTTAAGACCGCAAGAACGTGAGGTTGAGCCTTTAAACTGGTATATCCTTCAGACCAATTTCCAGTCCTTTGTTAACACTCGGATTTTACGGAGTCCCAAGGAGCACGGAAATCATTCTCCGGTCTCGTCTTTATTGTTGTTTTTCAAATCCCGTTAAAAACCAAATTTCTTTTACCGCCAAATCTAGCCTTAGCTTTACACCGTAATAATCGATCACTCTAGGTTGATTATTAATCCCTGTGGGTTCGACAATCTTTTAAAACTATGCGATAAGTTGTATACTTGCAGCAGTAATCCGACCATATACGTAAAGTCGCGACCAGTAGACCGATGACTAGATCTTTTGAGGCTACTTTATTGAGTATATCAAAGTTAACATGTGCTAAGCGTCTATGCCATAACCAAGGGTATTCACTCATGGTTACTAAACACTTAGTACTTGTTAAAGATACATGATCTAAGTTAAGCATATAGATGTTGTTAACCCTCAAGCCCTGGAACAAATGATCTTTATTTTCATTGTGATCAATTATGCAACATGTATTTGTAAAAGTTATTTTATAGCCTTTGTCACATAGTTAACTTAAGCTAAGAAGATTATGTTTAAGGCCTTCAACAAGTATTACGTCAGCGATAGTAGTAGAAGAAGGATTACCTACACTACCTTTACCAAGTATTGCACCCTTATTGTTATCTGCGTAGGTCACAAATCCTTTCTTCTTTGGCTTGAATTCAATGAATATGGAAATGTCACACGTCATATGCCTTGAGCATCCTCTACCAAGAAACCACATTCTCTCCATGGAGTCAAGACATTCAACCTACAAAATTAAATAAGATTGATAGGTACCCAATTTTCATTGGGTCCCTGAGAGTGAGTGGAAATATCGTTGCATTCGGGCAACCATTGAAATACACCTTTAGGAACCAAAAATCTTCTAAATTTGCATTTAGCAATGGTATGAACTTTCTTAAAATAATAGTGATAAGTCAAGTGATGATGAGAGAGACTTTCGCTATTAGATTCCTTTTCCACAAAATTTTATTTCTTGTATGGCACATTTAAAGATCTTTTAAATTTTGTAGGATTAATAGCAAAGGTAACTTTTAGTTCCGATGCCTTGTCTAATTTGACCTTTAGAGTATTAACCTCTTTTTGCCAAATGTGACAAGTTTCACAACAAAACCATGAAGGTTTCTCATCCTTAATCTTATCCTTTTGAATATCTAACATGGTTTGCTTAAGAGTTTCCAATTGTTTTTCGGTTTCTAAAATCTTAGCTTCATAATATGAAAATATCCTTTTGTTTGAAGCTAACTTTTTAAAAGCATCTACTCTTCAACATATATATTTTCAAAAGCAACTTTTAACTCATAATAAGACACTCTATCACAAAGTTCATATTTAGAATGACTTATATTTTTCTTTTTATGATGATGGGTCATGAGACAAAGATTTGCTTCTTTGTCACTTTCATTTGAGCACTCACTTTCACTTTCCCAAGCTACGTATGTTCTTATAATCTTTCTAGACTTATTGTTTTTACCCTTATCTTTATCATTCTTAAGTTGTGGACAACCCGACTTATAGTGTCCGGGTTTACCACAATTAAAACATGAAATCTTGGAACTTTCTTTCTTATTCTCATTATGTCTTAAGGAGATAACTTGTCTTCTAAAGTTGATGAGATTGTTGTCGGAGTGCTTTACTCCATTTCTCTTCATGTAGTTATGATACTCTTTAACAATCAGCGTCATTTTCTCATCATCTAACTTCTCATTATCACTATATCCACTTTCATCATGCTCTTTTGACGAGGACTTGGAATTAGAAGCCACAAGAGCAATGAACTTCTTTTCCACCTCCTTTTCTTTGTTCTTTTCTTTCTTAACTTTCTTCCCATGCTTCTCAAAACTAATGAGCTTTTGCTCATGTTCTTCAAGCTTACCGAACAATGTAGTTGTATCCAAGTCAATAGATCATTAGCTTCCTTGATGGCGGTCACCTTGGGTTTCCATTCCCTATTAAGACATCTCAAAATTTTGTTAGTAGCAATATCATTGGAAACCAGCTTACCAAGTGCATTCAAATGGTTTACAAGATGAGTGAATCTCTTTTCCATTTTGGCAAAGGTTTCACCATGCTCCATGTGAAAGAGTTCAAACTCTTAATTTAAAGTATTGATCCTTACTTGTTTGACTTCATTTGTACCTGCATGGGCAACTTGTAAAGCATCCCACATAGCTTTAGCGGTTTTGCAATGAGAAACACGATAATATTTATCAACTCCTAAAGTGGAGATTAGAATATTCCTTGCTCTTCAATTACTAGACCACTTTTTCTCATCTTCCTCATTCCATTGTGCTTCCGGTTTAGGTACAACAACATCATCCGTATTGGTCATGGTAATTTAAAATGGACCATTTTGGATGGCACTCCATACTTTTCTACCAATAGAATTGATATGGATACGAATACAATCCTTCCAATAATCATAGTTCTCATCATTGAAAACCAACACTTTATTATACGTCCCCTTTGGTTAGGAACCCATAATCTAATAAGGTATTTTGAAGCACAAGATAAACTGGTGCTCTTGATACCACTTGTTAGACGAGGGAAACGACCTAGAAGGGGGGGGGGGGTTAATAGATCGCCTAATAAATTTTTCTTAACAGAATTTTGTTTTGAAAAATATTTTTTTTATGGAAAGCGGAAATAAATTTGGATCGTCTCTTGTCTATCTAAACCGTTATTGGTAAAATCAGATACGCGTACAATTGTAGTAGAATGTATGTCAAAGATGGGAAAAGACATTCAACAAGTTTAATTTAATTTGTTTGAATATAAACCACACTTAACGTAAACGATTTCCAATGACAAGTAAAATAAAACTTGATTAAGGAATTTTGTCGAACACTTAGTATGCAGTAATTTTATCGAACACTTGATGTGCAATACACCAAGCTTGGTTCTTTTTATGTTAAAGTTATAACAAATAAATTGCAATGCTTTCACAAAATCAATTTTAAACACTTCAACATAACCAGAATTTTCAACAATTCAAATTACACACTAATTGTTCTCAAAATCAAAAGAGAGTGAAAGAGCTAGAGAGAAAGAGAGAACACCAGGATTTGTTTAAGTTGTTCCCCAATTGTCCTCAGTATGGGTACGTCTTCCCTCAATTTAAAACCGAATTGAGATATTGTAATTAACCTTTACAATATCAGTTTATAAGAGAAGTGTAGAAATTCAAACCCCAATCCCTATGTTTGATTTTGATCCTAGCTCATTTTCTACTATTGATCTTAGCAAGATCAAGTCACACAAGATCTCCAATATGATCCTCCGGTTACTGCTACTCCTTTGACCGAAGCTTCTGTTATTCAAATCTTTTAATCGACTGAATCCAAATTGCGAAATCTTGCCCCAATCCTTCCAATTGATCCTTCGGTTACCGCTACTCCTTTGCATGAGCCCCCGTTCTTCAAAGCCTTCGCTCGACATAATCCAACTTGATAAGACTTGTGCAAAAATCTCCAAATCAACCCTTGGTCTTAGAGTAAAAACCCTAAAGGTTATATCCTTGAAACCCCCAAAGAAACCTCAACCAAATTTTGATTGCACAACCTAGATTGGACCTTATTAATCATAACTTGCCAACAATCAAAAATGATTATGTGTAGTTGATGAATGCATCAAGAAAGGTTAAAGACAATGAGAATTCTTTGTATCTTTCAGGTTTCAATGCTTATAAATGATGCATGAATGAGTATTTATAAGTATGTGTATGTGTAGAGAAAAAATGAGTAAAATATATTTTTCGCCAAAATGCAATTTTAAAATTTAGTAAAGGATGTATTAACCCGAAAGTGGAATGAGTCAATACATCAGCTGAATAAGTTAATACGAGACCAAATGGAGTCAATACATTTAAGGCAATAGCAAAATTAAAAGAAAATTGTTTCAGGATGAGTTGACTCTAAACATGGGTGAGTCGACCCATCCACTTAATGTATCGACCAATCTTCCTTTTGTATCAACTCATTTGAGGCAGTGGAAAAGCTTTAGAAAACATGTCTCAGATTGAGTCGACCCAAACAAGAATGAGTCAACCCATTTGAAAGATGTATTGACCTATTGCTTCTTTGTGTCAACTAATTTGAGGCAGAACCAAATTCTTTAAAATTCAATTCAGCATGTATCAACCCATACTCAAGTTGTATCGACCCATGCATGTCATTTTCTGAAAAATTCATATTTTGGCATGTGATGGCTTATGAAATCTAGTCTTACATGTTCTATGATGATCATGCACATTTTGACAAAGATTTTAATGACCAAATACACAATTATCTAAGCTACCTAGTTTTGACATCATTCAAAATATATTTTAGCATATTGCACTCCCAAGTAGGAGCAAAGGAGAAGGTCTTAGTTATCATCAAAATACTTTTAATCCAAGGACTGATACTTTGATTAAACCATCAAACCCCTCTTCTTCAGGCACTGCTCAAAAAGGGTTGTACTCTCTGTCGTACCCTAAATTTTGACCACTAGATTTATAATTATATGTACTTTAAAATGGAAATAAAATCAAAAGTGTCAAGTTAGTCTAGTTGAAAAACGTCCGTAGTTGTTAGGTGTGAGGTTGTGGGTTTGAATTCTGTATATTGCTTTTTAGCCATGTTTTTACTTTTATCATTCAAAAGGGTCAAAATTTATTTTTTTATACATTACTAATTTTAAGTTATTAATCGTGGGTTATTAAGAAAATTAAAACAAATCTCTTTTATTTCTATCTAGTTTATCATATTAATAAAATACAGAAAGATATAAGATATTTTCTTGTGCCTAATTTTGCCAAATGGAGTACTTGAAATTCTAGGTTTTATGGGCATACGTTGAAATTTTAGTGTTGAAATTTTAGTAGAAATATTAAATGGTGTCATATTCTTTATGAGGAAGTAATAGGTCTTCTGCTGCACAAAGAAAAATTTAATTTCATTTAGGTGACCTTTAGATTTATCTTGACCTTACTATTATTACTATTTTATTTTTCAATTAGTTTTGCTAGGTTATAATAATTATAATAATTGTTAGTCCTAATTATTATTAAAAACTTGTTTAAGCTCAAATTAAAAACAAGTTTCATACGTGACCTTTCTAGGATCATTAGGTCTAACATTCTCTCTTTTCATTTTTATTTTTATAATAATAATGGTTTTCAATTAGGCTTCAAACTCACTTATTATTTTTTGGCTAATAGTAGTTTCTCTTATAAGTTAAGTACCTTTTTCATGTTTTTCTCTTTTTAATGAAGATCAACTACCTACCCATTAACAAGACATACACCCAAACCCTCTAATTTACCCTTCTAATAAATATATTTCATGACTAATAAAAGGGTAGAAAAGTAAATAACATATTTAAATATTAAGGATGCTTCTCATTAGTTTCACATGTCACCTATCAGTTTCCTATTGGTCTAGAAATACAATCTTTTTCTTTTATCAATCTTCTCTCTCTCTTTCCTTTTTCAAAAAAATGTTCTGATTTTTTACACTTCTCTCTCTTTCTCTTCTACCTCTTGCGCGCTATCTCTCTCTCTTTGTTCCTCCATCAAACCCTAGCACCGCCGAATCCTCATATCCATTGATGGTTGCGTTTAGGTACATGGTCGATTTATTCCATGCTCTCTCATCCGTTTCTCATTCATGCTCTCTCTTCCGTTTATTGTTGATTTTCTCTTTCCCTTCATCCAGATCGAAGATCTTTCGATATAGCTTATGACATGTTTGGATTTTTTTTTTCCAGGAGTGAATACAATGAAAATAGCAGGTGTTAAGCGTGACGAGATTATCGTGGTATGTATATTTTATACATTTCATATGCGTTTAGGTTTTTATTTAAGGAAGTTGGGTATTGAAACGCAACTGCGGGATGAGAGCTTAAGTATCCAAAACGCACCTGGGTATCCAAAATGCCCAGTAATTCTGACTTTTGATGATAATGAGCTTAAGTAATTTTTCTACTTCCAATTTTTTGTTGTCCCTACACAAGCCATAAAGAGGAGACCTTTGTAAGCTCTATGTTGGTCTTAGGTTTGTTTATGGAGCTCGTGGTAGGCCTCCCAATTTCATGTTATCTTTTAGTATTTTATGAACATTTACATTTCTTTGTTAATTGAAATTTGGTTGACTATTTTCTATTCATTTTACATTACTTTATTATGTCATTATAATCTGATGCTTACAATATTACTTGTCATGGTTTTAAATTGCGGATGTGGTTGCGGGTCTTGCAATTGCAGGCATTGCAGTTGTTGTGATGCGGATTGCGGCCGTTGCATTACGACGTTGATTTTTATTGAAAAATAGATGAAATTATGAGATCAAGAAACAAGATAGAGTGAGATCAAGAAACACTATATAGGTCAACCTATTAAGAGGGATTATGATTCAATTGATTTGTCAATAGACATGATTCATGATAAATACGATATTATATGCCATTTGATTCATGTAGCCTACTTGATGGGAAACGAGTTGAATACATTGGAAATTGTTTTATTACCATGCTTTTACTTATGGTTTGTTATTCCATGATCTATGCTTTTGTGCCATGAATAATATATGGACTGGAGCACTTTACATTAATTGTTTGAAACTTATACGTTTTGTTTCAGACCAGAGATAGTTGTAGGTTAGTATCATTCACATCCTAGATTTGGATGTTGGCTTTCTGGAGTGGACATTAATGCAGAACAGGTTTCAAACTTTTCTTCAGTCTTCAGCTAATCGTGGTAGTTTCCTTAATTGGCCAAACATGCAAAATAAAAAATACTTATATTTATGAAACTTCTACAAAAGGGGGAAAAATAAAGATGAAAATACTTCAATGAAATTTTGTGATGTGTTTTCTAATGCGGCGTGTGATCTTTAATCACACTACAGTTATGGTCTGATGCGATTGCGGAGGTTACAACATCAACAATATTGCAGATGTTGTTGTGATTACCATGGTTGTTATCTTTCCATGTGTAGTAATTACATATTTCCAAAAAGTTAAAGTTCCAATTCCATGACAAATAGGCATTCTTATATAGATATATACTTATCATGCAAGTATCATTCAAGATTGTTAGGGCATCAGTGTCTAGAAATTCCATTCATTTAAAAATTGTGAGTATCTTTCACTTTTGGGTGACACTCTTATTTTATTGTTGTCTGTCTGATAATATGTCTACTTTGCAATTAAGCATTTATCCAGCCGTAAAAGCACCGGTCAAGTTTTCAACTCAGGTAATTGTTTGTTTTTGTGTTCGTGTAAAATCAATGATTCCTATTTTGAGCATACTAAAATTTTTCTACTCATTATGGTGTCACTGTTACACCTTGATTGTCTTGTACTATTTCTTTTATCAGGTTACTTCTAGAGACTATATTTTATGGAATACTCTTGGTAAGTGGCCACATGTTACTTCTAGAGACTATAATTATTTTAATTATAAATTGTGGTGAAGTCTAGAATGAGGGCTCTACTAAGTCCCTCACCTTAAGTATTAGTGGACCATAATTAAAATCCATAAGATGAAGGAACTTATCATATTGTATCATGTGATATCCACACTCGAATGAAAACTCCATTTCTGTAGTGCATTATTTGAGTGGCTTTCTTTTCTTTTAGCAAACGTCTATGTTTATAATAATAATCATGCCTATACCATGTTCATGATTATAGTTCAGTGAAAATGAAATGTTGAGACTTCATTAATATTTATTGACTTATGCTTTGTAATATCAGAACTTATTCATATGTGCAAAAGTTGTGCTTTCTTTCAGATCAGTTAAACTGATAAAAGACAATTTTGCTAGAGTTATGCAGACTCACTAGGTCATTGTTGAGGAGCATACAGTGTGGATGCAGCTTTGAAAACATGTCCAAAATGTGAGACTGTGCCATGTGACGATTTAGGATAGTGGCACAATGTAGGACAGTGCTTAATAGAATCTGCTTTGTTATCCATCGGTACTTTCTCAGCTATCATTTTAGGCTCTCATTCTTATTTTTATAATTTGTTACTCACAATGTAGCGAGAGGAAGTTTGGGGAAAATGTTGTATAGAGAAGAGGAAAATTGGAGTGTCATTGGGTTACAAGGGTGGAAATTATGCAAGGATTAACACATGCAATTGAGATCAGGAACCTGCTCAGGAACGTATTTACAATCATTTAGAGGTTGTGGCTAATAATAACATTGTAATGAAGGGCGGAAGTGGTGATAAAGTGGCAGCATCTGAAGAAGAGGCAACCACAACCCCTGTCCCTGAGAGGGTATGTTCTTTATGGCACATTTCTTCTCTTGCATTGCTTTATTAGTTACTAATATTTTGTTGAATTCATTTTTAACATAACATAGTTATGTTTAGCTTGAACAGCCTAATAGTTAACTATATGTTACATTGGCCATGGTAATTAGTTAACTTTAGCTTGAAATATAAACACAATTGGCCATCACAACTGCTTAAACTATACTGCCACTCTTTTTGTTGTCTTGGTTTCTTTAGACCACTATGTAAATGACATATATTCAATCTCAGTTTATTAAACATTTCCACTTTGTATGTTACAAATATTGATCAAACTAATTGACAGCATACATAAAATATTCTCAAGCCGGTAATACCTGTCCCGATTTCACAGTTTTACCAACATGAAAGTCATATCAGGAACCATCTAATACCATATTTTTCCACAAGATAAACAAAGTGAGTTTTCTGTATTTGTAGAAAGGCTCGTGGGCGGTTCCAGTATCTAATACGTACATGTGGAGCTAATGGTTCATAGATGCAGGCATGTTAAAATTGTGATCGAGGTGGAGCATGAAAACAAGGTTGGAAATTTTGTATTTTGGGTTAAGGAATGTATACCATATGTTGGTATATCTGCTCATGCTTTACGTTAACTTATGAAGCAGGTTCGTGTTTCTCTCTCAAAACTGCCATACCACATTGTTTTCTAATTCAAATATTATATACAAGCCTTGTAGTTGTTGGCCTTGTAGTTGTTGTTTGCATCTTGATATTATGATTTCATTTCTTCTTTCCTTTCTTTGTTTTTCACCTTTTCTATTTTGAGTTTTGTCTGATAACTACTTTGTAGTCTAAAGTTTTGAAGTAAATATTTTGTATATTATAATCAACGAAATGTAATATTTGTAACATGTAGATTTGTTGTTGGAATGGCACACTTCAATGTATTGCATTACTTTCTGCAAGATTTTAAAAAATGGATGTTACAAAATAATATCGGAAAGTGTGTGTACATATACCATTATTCACATTGTTTTTATGATGAAGAATAAATTGTAGTAATAGTATGCTCAAATTTATTTTGTCAATATATGTAATCTGTCTATATATGTATGCTCACAATTATTTTGTCAATATATGCAATTTGTGTTGAGTTGTAATTCCTTGTGTCGAAGCGGTTTAGCTCGACAGAAACAAGGAGCAGATGAATTGTGATAATGTGTGTGTCAAGTTGTAATAGTGTGTCGAAGTGTCGAAGGAGGTTCCTTCACACAGGATTTCGACTTAGGACTATTTTAGTAATGTTAACTATTTTGGGCTTTTATAGTTTTGGGCCTTGGCTTGGGGTGCAAGCTAACCTAAATCTATAAATAGGGAGAAACCCTTATTTTTTGTGAGAAGAAGTAGAACAGACTCAGAATTGAGAACTTGTATTCACAGTTTGCAGTTGCAAGTGAAATAACAGAATTTCCACAGTTTGTGGGCAGAGAGTTCTCTGCAGAAAATTGTTCATCTTCTTCCCCAACGTTTCTCTTTCTTTTATTTCTTAACCCTTTTCTTTTTCATTGCCATTGCGTGTTTTGTTAACAATCTTGAGATCAAGATTGAATAGGAATTCCCAAAAGGTTTTGGGTTAATTCCATCATCTGGTATCTAGAGCTCCGGTTGCGATTCAAGGAAGAAAAATCGTGATGGTGATGAATCATCTGAACGGGCACTTTCCGGCAAGCCTTCCGATTCTCAAGAAAGACAATTATGAGAATTGGTGCATGCATATCAAGGTGGTTTTCTGTTATCAAAATCTTTGGGATCTTGTGAAGGAAGAAGTAACACCACTTGCACAGAACGCGACGGATCAAGAAAAGGCTGCACACAAAGAGTTGAAGAAGAAAGATTATAAAGCTCTCTTTATAATCCATCAGTGTGTCAATCAAGATAACTTTGAAAAAGTTAGTGATGCAGAGTCAGCAAAGGAAGCGTGGGAGATTCTTGAAAAGTCATTTGGAGGCGCAGAGAAGGTGAAAGAGGTGAGGTTACAAACTCACAAGAGAACCTATGAGTTGCTTCAGATGGAAGACAATGAAAGTATAACATATTTCTTCACCAGAGTTATAAAGCTGGTGAATCAAATCAAGGTATGTGGAGAGGTGTTAACATCAAGATCAGTCGTTGCAAAGATCTTGAGGTCATTGGCTCCAAAGTTTGACCACGTGGTAGTAGCCATAGAAGAGTCGAAAGACTTGTCAGTATTGACAAAGGAAGAGCTTCAAGGGACGTTGGAGTCTCATGAACAAAGGATGGCTGAAAGAGCTGCAGGAAAGTCGAAGATTGATATGGCTTTGCAGGCGCAGTCAGAAAAGGAAAGGAAAGGCAAAGGAAGCTGGAATAGCAACAAAGGTAGAGGAGGAAATTGGTCGAATCAGAGAAAACCCTGGAATCAAGGCAACCAAAGAGGTGGTGTTGCGGGTAAAAGAAGAGGTGGTGGTCGAAAATCTGACAAAAGTCACATTCAGTGTTTCAATTGTCAGAAGTATGGCCACTATTTTAGTGACTGTCCAGAAAAGAAGAAAAATCAAGAAACTGATGCAAAGCTGACGAAACATGAAGAAGAAGAGACGTTGCTGATGGTCACAACAAGAGATGAAGAAAGATTCCAAGATCAGTGGTACTTGGACTCAGGATGTTCATCATACATGACTGGAAGGAAAGATTGGTTTGTCAACATGAAGCCCTCATCGAAGAACACGGTGAAGTTTCCAAATGACAACACTCTAGCAGCTAAAGGTGTTGGTGATGTTCTGATTATGAGGAAAGATGTCAAGAGGTCAACAATTTCCAATGTGTTGTACATACCAGGCATGAAGAGTAATTTGCTCAGTATAGGGCAGCTGGTCGAAAAAAACTACAAGGTAGTTGTCGAAGACAAGATGATGACAGTCCTCGACGTAGGTGGTAGGTTGATCTTGAAGGCTCCAATGTCTCAGAATAGGACCTTCAAGATTGAACTCAAGGTGATGGAGCACAAGTGCCTAGCAACTGCAGCCAACAGAGATGAGTGGTTATGGCATTTTCGACTTGGCCATCTCAGCTTCAATGACATCAGAGAGCTAAAGAGAAGAAATACGGTTTCAGGATTACCAGAAATCGACATTCCAAGTGAAGTCTGTGAAGAGTGTGTTCAGTCGAAACAACACGAATAGCTTCAGCAAGGATGCAGGAAGGAAGTCGAAGGCAATTCTGGAAGTCATATACTCTGATGTATGTGGTCCAATCCAGGTGGATTCAATTGGTGGCAACAGATACTTTGTCACGCTCATAAATGGTTACAGTCGAAAGCTGTGGACTTAACTCATCAAGAAGAAAAGTGATGTGATCAAGGTATTTGTCAGATTCAAATCTATGGTCAAAAGACAGAGTGGTCGAAAGTTGAAAATTTTGAGGACTGATGGTGGTGGAGAGTATGTTTCGAAAGAGATCGATGCATTATGTGAAAAAGAAGGGATTGTGCATGAGATGGTGCCACCCTACACTCCATAGCAAAATGGAGTTGTAGAACGAAAGAACAGAACCATCATGAACATGGTGAGAAGTATGTTGAATGGAAAGCATCTACCCAAAGAATTATGGGGAGAAGCAGTTTTGACATCAACATATATTTTGAACAGATGTCCGACGAAGAAGCTTGAAGGAATCACACCAGAAGAATGTTGGTCTGGTGTGAAGCCTAGCCTCAGTCACTTGAAGGTGTTTGGATCTATAGCACATAGACATGTGCTAGATCAGTTGAGAAGGAAGCTTGATGACAAGTCGAATCAGATGATCTTGATAGGATATCATTCGACTGGAGGTTACAAACTGTTCGACCCAGTGAATAAGCAGGTAGTGATCAGCAAGGACGTGATCATAGATGAGCTTAAAGAATGGGATTGGACTGAGAAGGTCAAGAAGGATTTAGTGAGAATCTCTTGTGAAGAACCAACCACTGAAGTCGAAAGAGAAGTTCGACAGGAACCAGTAATAGATAAAGCAGGTCCAAGCGACGAACAAGACACATGCCTGCAAGGTTGCAAGAATGTGTAATTACATCAGATGATATGGTTGATGAAGAGGGTGAGGTAGTACATTATACTTTCTACGCAGATGTTGAACCAGTCAATGCAGCTGAGACATTGAAAGATTTGAAGTGGGTGAAAGCAATGAATAAGGAGTTAGAGTCCATCAAAGTCAACAACACCTGGTCACTTGTTGAATTGCCTCAAGGCAAGAAGGCAATTGATGTGAAGTGGGTTTACAAGGTGAAGGTGAATCCTAGAGGAGAAGTAACTCGACACAAGCTGAGACTTGTGGTGAAAGGATTTCTACAGAAGGAAGGAATCGACTTCGATGAAGTGTTCGCACCTGTTGCTAGGATCAAACAATCAGGTTGGTTGTTGGTCTAGCAAATATGAAAAATTGACACACATGTCAGATGGACGTGAAGTGTGTGTTCCTTAATGGCCCCTTAGATGAAGAAGTTTATGTCGCACAACCAGCTGGGTATGTGAAACGAGGCGAAGAAGGAAAGGTGTACAGGCTGCATAAAGCCCTGTATGGACTTAAGCAAACTCCTAGAGCTTGGAATAAGAAAATCGACAGCTTCTTAAGGGAGAAGGAATTTGTAAAGTGTACGACTGAGCATGGAGTGTATGTAAGGAGAAGCAATAATGAATTGCTTATACTATGCCTCTATGTCGATTACATGTTGATAACAGGGAGTTGCAAGAAGGAGATCGAAGATTTCAAACATGACCTAAGTGAGGAGTTTGAAATGTCAGACTTGGAAAATCTCTCATATTTCCTTGGCATCGAATTCTATAAGACTATTAGAGGTTTGATGATGTATCAAAGAAGATATACAGGCGAAATACTCAAGAGATTTGAGATACAAGATTGCAACCCAACTTTGACTCCAGCTGAGACCAGACTGCAACTGTCGAAGGATTCAGATGAAGATGATGTCGACCCAACCCAATACAGAAGACTTATTGGGTCACTTAGATACCTTTGTCACACAAGGCCTGACTTAGCATACAGTGTGGGTATGGTAAGTAGATTCATGCAAAAGCCAAAGGTATCACACCTAGCAGCAACGAATAGGATACTAAGGTATCTGAAAGGGACTCTCGACTACAGCATTTTGTTTCCTACAGCTGATGAAGGGAAATAATGCAAGTTAGTGGGATACACTGACTCTAGCTGGTGTAGTGATGTTGAGGATAGAAAATCCACATCTGGATATGTGTTTATGTTAGGTGGTGCACCAGTTGCTTGGAGTTCGAGAAAGGAGTCAGTAGTGGCATTGTCATCATGCGAAGCAGAATATATATCTGCTTCTCTTTGTGCATGTCAAGCAACCTAGATGGAGAACTTGGTCGAAGAGATTACAGGGAAGAGTCATGGAGCAATTACCATGAAGATCGACAGCATGTCAGCTATCAACTTGGCGAATAATCCAATAGCACATGGTCGAAGCAAGCACATCGAAATGAGGTTCCTTTATCTTCGAGAGCAGGTAGCAGAAGGGAAGATGAACTTGAAACACTGCAGAACTGAGAATCAGATTGCAGATATCATGACGAAGGGATTGCAGGTCAAAGTTTTCAGAAAACTAAGAGCCAAAATGAATGTATACAGCTTAGACACAGTGAATTAGGTGGTGTGTTGAGTTGTAATTCCTTGTGTCGAAGCAATTTAGCTCGACAGAAACAAGGAGCAGATTAATTGTTATAATGTGTGTGTCAAGTTGTAATGGTGTGTCGAAGTGTCGAAGGAGGTTCCTTCACACAAGATTTCGACTTAGGACTATTTTAGTAATGTTAACTATTTTGGGCTTTTATAGTTTTAGGCCTTGGCTTGGGGTGCAAGCTAACCTAAATCTATAAATAGGGAGAAACCCTTATTTTTTGTAAGAAGAAGTAGAACATGCTCAGAATTGAGAACTTGTATTCACAGTTTGCAGTTGCAAGTGAAATAACAGAATTTCCACAGTTTGTGGGCAGAGAGTTCTCTGCGGAAAATTGTCCATCTTCTTCTCCAACGTTTCTCTTTCTGTTCTTTCTTAACCCTTTTCTTTTTCATTTCCATTGCGTGTTTTGTTAACAATCTAGAGATCGAGATTGAATAGGAATTCCCAAAAGGTTTTGGGTTAATTCCAACAATTTGTCTATAACTGTATGCTCAAATTTATTTGAATTTTTACTTCACATATGTCTTCAAAATATGCACCTACAGCAATATGCTTCAGCTATAGCCAAACAAAATTCAGTTTTGGCCAACATCGGTCCAATAATTAATTAGAGTGTCATATCTACTAAGTTTTGTATGTTTTCCAAGACACTTATTATGTGTTTTGTATTTTATATGATTATCATATTACCTATTGTAATAAACTTTATCACGGTGACAGATTATGCATTAGTTCTTCTGATATCCTTTCTGCTGCACATCCATTCATAACAAGGGTAGCTTGCTGGTACATGCTCAAGTGTAGCAACTATAGACCTTTTAGCCAACTACTACAGGTAACTTTTGAGGTTTACTTTTCCTTGAATGTTGTGTATAGTACGGTTTAGGCTTCAGGCAGAATTAAATAGTGGTTAATAATGCCTTTCTATTACTTAACGATAATTCCAGAGGTGTTGCAGATAGCCTAATTACTCAGTGAGTTATTGCGCAACAAAGATCGTAGTATTCACTTTTGGGTTATTCATCATATACAATAAATTTTGCAGGTTTTAGCGAAGTACTATTTCAAAATTGATCCTGTTGGAGAAGGTGCTAGATGGCTTCGAACATTTGGTCAAGAAATATACTCCCCATTGCTTTCAACCTTCACAGAGGTGGTTAATGAATGGTTGTTATAAGTAATTGCATTTCTCTTTATAGTTAAATTAATAACTGTCTTTTATTTCTGCCTTATAGAGTGAATGTAACTGAGAGATTCTCATGTCACAAGGAATAGATTCGTCCTGCCGCTTATCGGAAAATGTTGCAATAATATCTCTCAAGGTACAGCTGGTGTAACTTAGAACTCATTTATAACTTCCTCCTTCTGTAGTTAATAAAGATAGGGATAAATATACTCCACCCCCTGCCAAAGTAGCGAGATTTGTTTTTTCCCCCTTGAAGTTTTTTTTTTATCCCCCCCTCAACAAATCAAGATTCCATTTTTCCACACCCCTTATGCTGACTGTTCCACGGAATATTCATATGTGGCATGGAATGCATTGGTGAGTTGGATTAAGTTTGCTGACTGGATTCCAATTGTTCTAAATGCTAAAAAGAAATAAAAAAAACATAGTTCTTCTCCTTCTTCAACAAAGATGTGCCATTATTTCTAGGGCTCTCTTCTTCTTCTTTACTTTCTTCACCATGTTTGGAAGCAAATGCAGTTCAAGCAGCAACACAAGTTCAATCGGTTTTCATGGGTTACCCAGATGTGGATGCAACAGTGCGATGAAGATGTGGGTCTCTAACACAGCTCAAAATCGCAATAGGAAGTTCTGGAGATGTAGAAACGCAACGGTCAAAATTTTGGTTTAGTATATGTTGGGTTAAGTAGGAAATGTTGTTGTTTGTGTTAACCATTTTTTACATGTTCAATGTTGATGTAGAATGGTACTGGCTGTGACCTATTTTTGTGGGATGATGAAATGGGAGTTTCTTTGAAGGGGAACTTTAAGAGTGAAGCATATTGTCAAAAGTGTGAGATAGGTGAAGTGAAATTAGAGGCCACATTACAGAAGTTAGATAGAGTGAAGATGAAGGTTGAAGTCCAAAGAAAGATCAATTTGAAGTTGAAGATGGCACTTGTTTTATCTTGGGTTATTATTGTAATGTTGTTCAAGGGTATATGATGTTAGCTTGGGTAGATGTGTTACTGTAATGTTGTTAAAGTTGTTGAAGTTTTGTTGAAGTTTATGTATGAAAAGTTTGAAGTTTATGTAATGTTGTTGTAGTTTGAATTTTATCAATGAAATGTTGTTACTGTAATTATGTTGAAGTCTAATTATTAGCTTAATAACACAAAATATGCATTGAAGTCATTACTGTCATTACAATAGTGCACCAAAAGTGTGCATTTATGTCAATACAAAAGAGCACCAAAAGTGTGCATTGGAGTTAACACAAAATGAGCACATACAGTGTGCATTAGATTCATTACAAAAGGAGCACCAAAAGTGTGCATCAAAACCATACATAAACATTATAACAAAGTTCACTACTTCTTTTTTGCTTTCTTTGTGGCCTTCTTTGTAACTTGGGATCCTTGTCCTTCTTGAGTCAGAATGCCATCCTCTTCTTCAGTCAAATACATTGGTTGGTCTGGTTTTGAACCAGGACTAATGATGGGTTTTTGAAAAATACTAAGTTTAATTCTTTCACTAAACCTCTTTCTAACTGGTTTTGCTTCATTCTTGACCTTAACCTTTGCTTTCCCTTTGTGACTTGTTGAGCCCTTGATAGAACCTGGTTGTAATGTGTTGATATCAGCATGAACACCAGCTTGATCTGCATCAGCCATAACTGCATCATTGGCATGCACTGCACCAGTCTGAACTTCATCAGGCTTGACCTTAGTATCTTGGTTTCCTGCAGCAGGTTTCACTTTTTTCTACATATACAGCCAAGTAATGAACAAGTATTATATAATCATATATACAAGAATAAGCAATGATAAAACAATTTAATTACAAGTATTCACACACACACCTTTTTTTTCAAGACATTGGGATCTTGTTCTTTGCTTTTGCATGAAGCAACATTGTGTCCAATCTTATCACATTTAGTGCACCTATAAGATACTCCTGGAAGCCTTCTTCTAGCACCATACTCACCACTCTCCCTTATCCTCAATTTCCTTGGTCTACCATCCTCACCACCATCCTCACAGCCAGTACCATTCTACATCAACATTGAACATGTAAAAAACGGTTAACACAAACAATAACATTTTCCTACTTAACCCAACATATACCAAACCAAAATTCTTACCGCTACGTTTCTACATCTCCAGAACTTCCTATTGCGATTTTGAGTTGTGTTAGAGACCCACATCTTCATCGCACTGTTGCATCCATATCTGGGTAACCCATGAAAATCGATTGAACTTGTGTTGCTGCTTGAACTGCATTTGCTTCCAAACAATGTGAAGAAAGTAAAGAAGAAGAAGAAGGGAGCCCTGGAAATAATGGTGCAACTTTGTTGAAGAAGGAGAAGAACTATGTTTTTTAATTTCTTTTTAGCATTTAGAACAATTGGAATCCAGTCAGCAAACTTAATCCAACTCACCAATGCATTCCATGCCACATATGAATATTTCGTGGAACAATCAGCATGAGGGGTGTGGGAAAATGGAATCTTGATTTGTTGAGGGGGGATCAAAAAAAACTTCAAGGGGGCAAAAACAAATCTCGCTACTTTGGCAGGGGGATTGAGTATATTTATCCCATAAAGATATATAGTACCATCTCATCGAATAATCACCTAAAAGAACATGAAGCATGAAATCCAAAATATGCTGAGTTTTTAACATAAACTTTTGATGATTTATATGATTTTATGTTAAGCCATCTTATTGTAATTTGTAGGATCTTGGTAACAGAGAAGTTCTTCTTTGAATGTCGCACTTATTTGAGGTATATTCTCTTTAGCTTTCATCACAACCTACGCCTTCTGATGTAAATAAACCTATGTCATCAAGTCATAGTGATCTTACTACACCACAACCTGCCCATGCTGAAATAGGGTCAGGAATCAAGAATGTTGTAGAAGTTGAAAGTAAGGTCGGTGAAGAGTAAGCGAGCTTGTAGATAATGAGAACTCAGATTCACAGCAAAACATGTTTATCTTGGATGCTGATCATTTTTCCAAATTGTTAGGCATGATATGCATAAAAACATCAATTTTCAGGAATTGCTAGGCGTGATGGCTCTCATTTTTTATTATATGAAGAATTAAAGAAAGAAATTGTTTAGTTCATATTCATTGTTTGGGATTGGGTTTAGGTATAGTTACAATATTATTGAGGCATGGAAATTGATGAAACAGTTACATGAGGGATACTAATTTACATGAGTGATACTAATGGTTGTGTTAATCACTAGATGCAATGACATTGGCGTTGTTGTTGATTATGTTATTGCGGTTGTAACAACTTGCGTTGGTATATGTGTTGGCGTTGATCCTGAAATTTGTGGTGACTTTGATTGGTTTTGTGGCTGTTGTTGATCAGTTGAAAAATGAACAAAGGCTTCTAATTAATCAAAAAATCTATAAGTCTTACCATCTGGTTTTCCACCTCTACCGTCTTTAGTTTTGTTGTGATACTTATAAACATTCTCAAATTTATCTTTGCATTTATTTGCAGTTCTGTGAAACCCAAATTCTGTTAGCTTTCTGGTTATTAATAATTAAAGTGAAAAGTAAATAAATAAAATAAAATTTTAAACGTGTAATAAAAAATAAAATAAGTTTATGTACTCTTTATCTTATTTTATCAATTTCAGTTGCAAGACAAATGCATGATTTAAAGAAAAAAGATGGGAATTACCATAAGGTAACAAAAAATTAAACAAGTAAACAAAAGCTTACTGGATGAAGACATATGAATAGTTTTTATACAATAAATCTCTAACGCAAACCAAAAAGAAAAGTAAAACATAAGAAGACATCCACATTAATAACTGATTAATTCTATCAAAAAACCATTTTGACTTCAGGTTAAAACAACACGTTATTTCAGTTGCTTTTGTCATCTATCTTCAATGTATGTTGAACAAGCAGAGAAGTGTATTTCACTTCCCGGAAGAAAAAGCATTTAAGAAACCAATTTGAGATCAAATATTAAATAGCAAAGTAAGAAAGGGAGAATAATGACTATTGAAATATTTTGAAAATTAAAAACAAATGCAAATTTATTCCTCTTTTAAAAAATTAATCCATGTTGGAGGTTTTGCCTTAGTATATATAAGTATAAGTATAACCACTGACAAATCAAATAATATATTAATATATTCATGCACTAAACCACAATATATCAGATACATGAAGTATGGGGTTACTTATTTTGATTTTTCCTTATTCATCTAAAAATAAGTTTAAGACAGATTACATGTTACACTTGAGTTTTTATATTTTTCGTAGGCTAAATATAAACCTGACAAAGCATAACTAATCTCAGCCTATTCTCATCCTTATTGACGATATGCTACATATTTATCTTAAACTATTTGTAGTTATTAGTGATGTTATAATAAAAATTATATAATAATAACAATCAAGTCTTATCAAATAATAAACTTACCCGTGCGGACGCACGAGTCTTCTACTAGTTATTAACTTATAAGAGAAACTACTATTAGTAAACAAATAATAAGTGAGTTTGAAGTCTAATTATAAAAATAAAAATGAAAAGAGAGAATGTTAGACCTAATGATCCTAAAAAGGTCACGTATGAAACTTGTTTTTAATTTGAGTTTAAACAAGTTTTTAATAATAATTAGGACTAACAATTATTATAATTATTATAACCTAGCAAAACTAATTGATAAATAAAATAGTAATAATAGTAAGGTCAAAATAAATCTAAAGGTCACCTAAATGAAATTAAATTTTTCTTTGTGCAGCAGAAGACCTATTACTTCCTCATAAAGAATATGACACCATTTAATATCGCTACTAAAATTTCAACACTAAAATTTCAACGTATGCCCATAAAACCTAGAATTTCAAGTACTCTATTTGGCAAAAAATTAGGCACAAGAAAATATCTTATATCTTTCTGTATTTTATTAATATGATAAACTAAATAGAAATAAAAGAGATTTGTTTTAATTTTCTTAATAACCCACGATTAATAACTTAATATTAGAAATGTAAAAAAATAATTTTTAACCCTTTTGAATGATAAAAGTAAAAACATGGCTAAAAAGCAGTATACAGAATTCAAACCCACAACCTCACACCTAACAACTACGGACGTTTTTCAACTAGACTAATTTGACACTTTTGATTTTATTTCCATTTTAAAGTACATATAATTATAAATTTAGTGGTCAAAATTTAGGGTACGACATTCTCATTTGTGTCTGCTAGTAAAACAAAAGGTTCAAACCAATCATAACCTATAATTACTAAGTCAGAGGTTCTGAAGAAATCAGAACCTGAGACCTTAAAGTCAAGGGTTCTGAAGAAATAAGAACCAATGATTCATGAGTTGAAGGTTCTAAAAGAATCAAAACCTGAGACCTCTAAGTCAAAGGTTCTGAAGAAAATAGAATATAAGACATCCAGTTACAAGGTTCTAAAAGGTCCAGAACTTAAGGTTAAGATCCATTCAAGACAACCTTTCAAAACAAAATTCTTCAATGATCCAAAGCCTTATTACAAAGCTAAGGCGCATAATATGAGAAAGCTTGTCAAGACTAACACAAAAGGACCCATAAGAGTATGGGTACCAAAGAGTGAGAATACTTTTATTGCATATATGCTGAAAGGAAAGAGTAAAGCAATAGTATCAGCTCTAGGACAGCGAATAACTACAACATACAACAAAAGAAAAGCATATGTACCAAATTCAAACTCATAAGGAGGAAGAAGATGTAGAGTTTGGAAGAAACCAATAAGACAAGATTATTGGTACTGAGAAGACTAAATTTGTTCTTTCAAAAGATTATGCTTCAGATGTTTAGACATCCTCTGAAGCTCATCCAGTTGATGCAGCCATTGAATAGGCTCATGTTGTTTATCAGAATGACATTGTTGAAACAAGATTATTACTCAAAGAACAATCTTATTTTCATATCAGAAGTTACACAGAGGTGTATAACGCTAAAACCTGAATGGTTGAAGAGTATATACATATCATATCTGATAGCAACGAGCCTAAATAGTAGCTTGCCAGTGCCAGTTCTTATGTCAAAAGAATCTTCAGATGCTAGTTGCTTAGAAATTGGTGTTACAGAACCAAAATCAACTTCTGAAACACAACATAGGAAAGCAAACTCTGAAGAAGCTCCTTGTTATTCTCAAGAAACTGTACAGTCCAGAAGGGCCTTTGAATCTTATTAGATGATGGATAGGTTGATGAAATATAAGTATAACTAAACCAGATTTAAAGGAATTATGTGTGGGATCTTGTTCCAAAACCTCATCAGGAGAACTTCATTGGAACAACATGGGTGTTCGGAATCAAGCTGAATGACAAGGACAGGTGGTAAGAAACATAGCTAGACTGGTAGCTTAAGGCTATAGTTAGCATGAATGTATAGATTTTTCTAAAATACTTTTCACTAGTTGCAAGGTTAGAGGCAATCAGACTTATCCTCTCTCTCTCTATCTTATGTTATTTATCATAATTTTGTTCTATATCAAATAGGTGTCAAGAATTCTTTCTTAAATGGAGTCATTTCTGAAAGAGTGTATGTTAAACAAAATCCTGGGTTTTAGGAGTTAGTCCACACAGACCTTGTTGTTGAACTCAAGAAATCACTCTATGGACTCAAACAAGCTCCAAGAGCTTGGTATGAGAGACAGAGTGATTTTCTGTTAGTAAATGGCTTTCAAAAGGGTAAATTGACACTATATTGTTCACAAGACTCTGAATAAAGAAATCTTGATTGACCAAGCTTTTATTGATGACATATTTCTTGGTTTTACTAATGCATTTCTGTGCAAGGAATTTTCTAAGTCTATGCAAGTTGAATTTGAGTTAAGCATGGTGGGGAATTGAAGTTCTTCATTGAAATTTAGATCAACCAGATTAAAGATGGAGTATATGTTCACAAATCAATACTTATTAAAAGAGCTTTTAAAGAAGTTCAAGCTTGAATACTGCAAAGTCATGAACACTCCTAAACATTCAACATGCATCTAAAAAAGGAAGAAGAAAGCTCCAAAGTATGTCATAAGATGTGTTAAGGTATGATTGGTTTCTAACTCTTCTTAACAGCTTCTATACCTTATATTTTGTAAATATCGGTTGATAGATTATCAGATTTGTGAGAGTATTATATATATGTTCTATGATAATACTACTATCTTTCACATAGAATCATGTTCGACATTCCAGAACCAAGCACTTTAAAATCAAACGTTATTTTATCAGAGATTATGCTCAGAAGAGTATATACAGTTCACTGATATTGTTCGCAAATGAATTACTATATTTATCTAGCTTTTATCTTTTGAAAAAATTGATCTAAAAGAATCTGACCATACATTTTATTTCATGAATAGTGATGGGTTCTGAATGAAAGAGAAGAGTCTGATGATGGTCAGAATCTATTATGATTAGAAGCTCCAAAAACATCTTCTGAAGAATAGTAGACTCTCAAGCATCTCAGCCTCTGAAATTTAGAATTTGAGGCGATTATCTGGGATAGAATTTAAGTGATATGTGCTCTTATTTGAATATCTTCTGTTCACTTATGTGTCACTCATCTGGATAATTCTTGGTCTATTTTAGAGCTTTATCTGTTGGATTATTTTAATCCTTCATATTATGTTGTGTTTACTCACTGTAGCTTCGGTTTTTGTGATGCACCCACAACCATTTTTGGTGCTACTTTCTAATTTCTGTATTTATCCTATGAAGCTTAAAAGGAAGGGGAAGATATCTCAAACTAACCCTGCGTGTAAATGTTTTCCTTAACAAATGCGAAGAGATCGGGGATCGGGGGTTGGTTATACAAATGGAAGCTATTAACACCCATAGTATCTATAGTAATCTGTAGGAACCTTTATTTGCATATGTTTTACTGTTGAATTGCTTGGTTGCTTAAATCCATTTACTGTTGAATAGGGAAAGTTTCTCCTTTGGGAAAGCTGAGGAAATGTTTTTTGTTTGTTGTTTTTGGGATTTCTATTGTTTTTGGGAAGGTACTGGACCTAAGATTTTTGTATAGTGGGCTCGCTAAGATTTCGCAATCTTATGCCTACGTATTCCTATAAAGAGATCCGTGGAAATCAGAGTGATCTAAGTTCCTCCTATTCTATGGGAGGAAAAATATTGGTGTCTTGTTCAAAGCCCAAGATTGAAGCTAAAAAAGTATTTGTGTCTTGTCCAAAGCCCAAGATTGAAGCTAAAGGAGTTTTGTGTCTTGTTCAAAGCCCAAGATTGAAGCTAAAGGAATGTTTGTGTCTTGTTCAAAGCCCAAGGTTGAAGTTAAAGTTTGATTGAGAGAGAATTTATCATCTCTAAAGGGAGATATCTCTCCTATTCATCACAAATATTGAGGAATTGATTATTAGGGAAGTTTCTTTAACTGGGATGTGTGGAATCCAGCAATGCCACATCTTCCTCTGTGAGTCTTTACATGCTAAGAGAGGGACATTGACATGGATGTGTAGAATCTAGAGGTTTGCCACTTACATCACTTAGATGAAAGAGAATTTTAGCCATGATAAAGGAGGGTCTCCAACTTGGATTTTGAATCAACAAGTGTGCCACTTACAACAATTTATCTGGAAAAAGGGTTTTGATTGTTTGTTTTGATATGTGATATATAGAAGAAATATCCTCCTACAGAGAGGACTCATGGACTCATCTGTGGGGATGATAGATTTTGTGTCTTGATTAAAGCCCAAGGTTGTAGCTAAAAAAAGGTTTGGGAATTGACTCCACTGGAGATGTTTTATTTTAGTATCTTGTTTGAAGCCTGTTGTACCCCAAATTTTACCCTCAGATATTCTGATCGTTTGCATATCATTTTAAATCGGCCATTTTTGCATGTTATTCTTTATTTATTTACCTAAATATTTATTTTAAATTACTTAGAATTAATCTAGTTTAATTTTGATTTTTAAATTTAGTTTATATTTTAAACCTTACTTAATTTTTATTTTTAGTTTAGCTTTTATCTTAGTTCAGTTAATCAAATTAATTTTAATTTTTAGTTTATTGTTAATTTAAATCTAATTTAATAGTTTAATTTTTAGTGGTCTAGTTTAGTCCTACTTTTAATTTTAATTCTATTTATAATTAGTTTGTTTTTTATTAAGTTTTTAACTTTAATTTAGTTTAATTATTAATTTTTCTTAATTTAGCTTAATATAATTAGCTTCTTTAATTGTTAAAAAAATACATATATAAAAAGAACCATTTTTTTCATTCCTTATTTTTACTGTTAAAAAAAAGAAAAGCCAATAAGCCCACCGCTCCAAAACCATTGTTCCAAAGTTCTGCATCATACATCACTATCTCCTCTACTGCTACACTCCAAAATTTCCAAAACAATGACCAAGCTTCTTGCGTAAACAAAGCTGCAAAATCTCTGTTGCAAAACAAATCCAAAACTGTGATAACCAAACTCTGCAACACCACATCCTCAATATTGCCAAAGCCTGCATCAATGCTGAGACAAACCAAGACCTGCACACAAGCAACAACGACGTTTCAACAATGACAAGAAATTTGAACAAAGCTTTCAATAAAGAGAGAACCTCAGAACAAAGAAGAGGGGAGGGGAGTGAAGAAACTGACCTTGAGAAAAAAAAACCCAAACCTTCACGTCTCTCAATACCACACCTTAAACTCTCAAAACCTCCACACGATGCCATCATTTTCTACCGCCGGACCGCCACCATTTCAGAACAACACGTGAACACCTTTCAAACAACAACCGTGGAATGCCCACCATAACCTTTGTCGTTCTCACGTTCGTTCCTGGATCCAAAACATAACCATCGAATTTCGACTCATAGCCATACAAACACACTTCATCTTCCAAACCCGTAACCGGAAATTCCTCCACCCCAAATCATAACCACCAACACCCTCAACAACCGCCGTAACACAATAAACCAGGATCGAGAAAGTGAGAGGTCGAATCTGAGTGGGAATCGAGAGAGAAACGGAGACAAGCGAGAGGCATCAGGGAAAAAGAGAAACGATTTATGTTATCTGATGTGGGAGGTGGCTTTGAAACACGTTTTTCTTGAAAATAGAAGGAGAATAAGATCGTGCTGGGAAAAGAATAGGCGTGTCGCTTTAGTCTTTACGTGGCCGTTTTGCTCCTCCTCTTTTTTTAAGATCCAAACGGGTCGCTCCATGCGACCCGCCCCACTGATTCCAAACCCTTTCCCTCATAGTACTGGGCTATCATGAGGTCCATGGTTTTTTTTTGTTTTTTTTAATATTTTGTTATTTATTTTGTTAATTAATTTGTTAACTGTTCTATTAACTATTAGTTAATAATATTGTTAAAATTTTTGTTAAAAAACCTTGTTAATAATCTTGTTAAATATTCTTGTTAATTTTAGTTAAGGTCTTTATAAGCAATTTTTTTGTTAATATTTTTCTTAAAAAAAAAATTCTTTATTAAAATATTACTAAATATCATTAATTTCTTTTTAAAATAGTTTTTTTTTTTATTTTGTTACTACTTTTGTTTAAATTATTTTTATTTCCACAAACATTTTTCGATTATATTTTGGTTATCATATTGTTTATACCACATCTCTTGACTTATCTTCACTTTCCATTTCTACTTTGATTTTCATCTTCGATCTTCTTTTAGATTTTGCTTTTCGGGCCAATGATATTACAAAAATCTTGATTGTTTGATTTTATTCAAATCACTAAAAATCTTGATAAATATGAGGCTATATTTCATTTTTTATTTTATCGGTCAATGAAAGTCAAATATCATTAGATTATCAATTAAATCGTGATTGATACGTGACCATTTCGATTTCATTTCGATTTCCATTTCATTAAACAACTTTCAATTTCAAACTATTTCACAAATTATTTTCAACTTATGAATCAAACCTCGATCAAGCATCGAATGATTTTAAAAATCAAATGTTAAAATCTGTTTCTAAATAAATACGAAAGAAGAGGACCGTTAGAATCTAGCATTCTAGCAGAAACCTTGAACGGTTGGTCTCAAGTCTCGCACTTTGGGTTAGCCATTCATTCATTCTTTCGCTCCTCAAAATACCTTTAATTAACTTGGACAAATAAGAGCCGTCAAGATCTAGCATCTTGGCACAACTCTTCGAACAATTGATTTTCATCAAGCGTTCATTGTCTATCAAATAACTTTCATCTCACTTTGGACAAATAAGGACCGTTAAGATCTAGCATCTTGACATAACCCTTTTGAGCTTTTTTATCACCAAAAGCTTGTTGTCCTTAAAACAATCTTAATCATAACTTGGATGAATAAGAGTTGTCAAGATCTAGCATCTTGGCACAACTCTTCGAACAATTGATTATCTTCAAGAGTTCATCGTCCATCAAATATTTTTCACTTCAACTTGGATGAATAAGAGCCGTCGAGATCTAGCATCTTGGCGCAACTCTTGAACTATTGATCACTATCAATGTTCATTGTCCAACAAACAATTTTTCATACCAATCTTGAATGAAAAGGACTGTTAGAGTCTAGCACTCTAGCATAACCCATTTACATTCTCAAAACATATTCAAGCCACTTTCAAACCACTAGCTTTTTCAAGAGATAACCATTAATCTCTTGTGATTTTTAACCCTTCCTTTAACCTTCATAAGAGATAGCCATTAATCTCTTCTCCTAAACAATAAATCCTTACAAGCTTTGCTTTCAAGCTTTTCACCCGTAGCCCAAACTACGGACGCTCTGATTTCTCAAGTTCATCTTGAGAATACGTAGGCATAGGATTGCGAGATCCTAGCGTTCCACCTTTTTCTTTTTCTTTTGTTTCCTTTACATCCAATGCCTTCTTGGATTCCAACTTTCCCTTTTTCCACCTTTTTCCTTTTCCTTTTTCCTTTACATCCAATGCCTTCTTGGATTTCACCTTTCCATTTTTCATCGTAGCCCCGAACTACGAAGGCTCTGAGTTCCTCATTGCACTATGAGGATACGTAGGCACGAGATTGCGAAGTCTTGTCGAGCCCCCTAGTAATAAAACCTTTAGGTCATTTCTCTTTAATAAAAAATATAAAAACATTTCTCTCTCTCCCTTTCCTCAAGTAGAAGATTAGAAACAAACCTTAAGCTAACACTCATTCAATCCTAACTAAATGGTTCCCATTGAGTACAACGAACGTGAGGGGTGCTAATACCTTCCCCTTGCGTAATCGACTCCCAAACTCAGACATTGGTTGCGATGACCATATTCTTATCCTTTCTTTTTAGGGGTTTTATTCGATATTTTCCCTTTCCCTCTATGGGAATAAATAAAGATCGGTGGCGACTCTGTTAAGTCCATCCCGCGGGCGTGCGATTGTACCTCGCGAGGTCGTTCTTATTTTTCGAGGTATGACAGATGGCGACTCTGCTGGGGAGGACATCGTTAGGTGAGTCAAGCCTAGTTTAGTTAGGTTTTCGTATGCGTGTTTAGCTTTGTTTGTTTCTCTTCCTTCTTTAATTATATGTTTTATTGCTCTTGCTTTATTGCTTTTTCATATATATCTCTGTATATCCATGTGTGGGTTTTGGGGATCTAATATCTTGAATAAAGCTCTACACCCGAGCTTTGGAAAAAGCAGAGAGAAAACATAAGGTTAGATTTGGTAGTTAGTAGTGTTAGACTATGAGGGCAAGCTCCTTGTAGCAACTAACATGAAGGCTCCTCTAGAGTAGACTTGTTTGTAGATCTCGTTATAAAATAGCTAGCCTGTTGCATGACGCTGATTCATGAAGGGTCCATGACTCTAGGTCCCCATTTAGAACCAGTGCTATTTTGGTGGTTGTGTAATATTGGACTTCAAGGATATCTCCTTGCTCCAACCAATATGAAAACCCCGATCAGAATAGACCTTTTCGTCACTCTCGTTGTAAAATGGTCAGCCTGTTGCATAACGTTGATACGACTAAGGTCCGTGACTCTGAAACCTTATCAAAAACCTAGAAAATATCCCGTGAGTGGGTTTATGGGTAGATAATCTATAACTATCCGTTATAGGGAGACCTACCTAATAGGATGTTCTGATTTATTCGTGTTATCTCAGATCCTAACCATACCTATTGCATTTTCATTCTGCATCCTGTGCTGCATGATGTTGCATATCATTTGCATCTTTGCACAATTCATTGCATACGTCTATCTGTCCAGCAACTCATCTCCAGTCGTCTCTATCTTTCAGTGTTTTCTGTCAGTCGTCAAGTTGATTCCTCGACACCGATACAGGACTAGAGCTAACATCAGACGCAGAATATCAGAATAACTCTCTGCCAGGGCAAGTGAAGCTTCAGTCGACTTCAGCTCATCTACTTTCCAAAGACAAGTCAGCCCATCCATGTTGTTGACTAGTCACTAGGCCATGTTTCTTATTGTTTGCATTTTCCTTTGTCTTGTACTAGTTGTTTGCTTCCAAATGATGTTTGTACTTTCACAATTAATGAAATGAGCATTTGCAACTTTTTGATTCAATTCATTTGTGTTTGCTATTTACATCTCTATGCTTTCTTTTTCAATAAATACTTTATCTCTTTTCCACTTTCCTTTTGATTATGCAAAGATCGGAGGGAGGGTGATGAAAATGTTATACCCATAATTGCTGTTGGTATGCTTTCAAATCTAAACTTTGCTGACGATGTAAGGCATTGTTTCAACTCCTAAACACTGGAGAAATAAGGAAGTTAACCCCTCTTTGACCCCTTCGAGCCTTGAAGTAGGAGTTTCCTTTCTTTACAAATAAAAACCCGCAATCCTAACCTGGGGCAGGGTAGTTCTCAGTTAACTTGATTGTGCATTCAAATACAAGAGTTTCATGCAAGACACCTTTCAACATAAGGGTACATTCACAAATTTTCCTTCGCACACAACAAGCAAGTGTCGAAGATGTCTTTCAAGTCGAACGCCAACGATGGTTCGTCATAATCCTTAAGCCAGGCAGTCACTAAAAAAAATGAAGAAAAAATAAGAAAGAAAAGTTTGTATGACAACCAAAGGAGGAAATCTTTAAATCCTTTATCCTGAAAGTCCTCAATGGCAAACAATTTTGTAAGGAAGTAGTGACCGCCATTTCAAAGTCTCTTAACTTCTGAACCATCATCATTGTTATCATCAGTGCAATTCCTAACTCATGGGAATTTGAGTGCATAGTTTGAGTTAACTGAGCATAGGACTGAAGTTCATCACGTAGATTGGGTGGGTCACAAATAAACTTTGAGCCTTTATCCTTTGTTTCTTAAACCGTGAACCAGACCACGTTATAACCCTCAAAAGACCTAATTGAAGCGAGGTTATTTTGAAAGCATACTACAGCAAGGTTGCGTAAACTGACTCCAAAAGATCTTTGCAGATCATCTATTTTTGGCATCACACCCTTTGCTTAAACTTTTCACTTTAATGTCTTGAACCTCCGTGTTCTGACCAGTATCCCATATACTTTGCACCTCTTTCAAAATGATTTTGATTTCAAAAGTTGTATGAACTCTGCATTTACCATGTTTGTACAAATACTTTTGTTTGGAAACTAGTTTTCTTCTCAAGGAATTTTTAAACAATTAAGAAACTTGGTCGGTGATCCAATCAGGGGCAAGTTCCTTCCATATCCTGTTGAGAATCAGTTCAAGATTTGTGGTTTAATGGCGACTTCTCAGATTTGGTTTATCTAGAAAACCTTTCAAGACTCGTATTGGGGCAAGCCTTCCCAGTGTATAGTAAAACAATCATCTTTCAAGACTCAGACTGAGGCAAGCTTTCCCAGTGTACAGTAAAACAATCATTTCAAGACTCAGACAGGGGCAAGGTTTCTAAGAGCACCATGAAACGGTCACTTCCAGAATCAATCAAGTTGAAGCAATGATCACCTCATCTACAATAATCAGCTAGTCTGGGGGCAGTTTACTTGAAGAATCCCCAAACAGCTCTTCATCCTTCCTATAAGGATCATCATTTGATACAGTTTACCAGTGTGGCAGATGATATGTTTAGCAGAAGCATCTCTAGTCCCCAAGCAGAATGACAATTATCTCCGTGTTGAGGAATCAATCTTCCAGTCTTGTCTTCCCAGAGAGTCGAGCTGTGTCGTCAGCATCTGCACCTGCATTTGCATTTGATCATGAATCATCTGCATAATTCATGTACATTGCATAGCATGAGTGTTTCATCCTCATTTGCATTTCTCCCGAGGTCGTGTCGTTATCCGCGTCTTACCTTGTGGTTAAAATCCAACTTATTTGGCGCTTACCAAAACGTTACCTATCCTTTCATTCCAGTGCTATTCCTGGATACTCATATTCCTTCACTCCAGTGCCATTCCAGGATGTCTGCCTCTTTTGATCTCCAGTGTCATTCCTGGATATCTTATTCCTCTTGTTTCTCCCAGTGCTATTCCTGGAAAGTCTTATCTGTTCATTCAGTGCCATTCCTGGATGAGCTTTCTCCTTTGCATTCAGTGTCATTCCTGGATGTCTTTCTCGCTATAGTTCGATGCTATTCTTGAATATAGTGATTTGCCTTTACTTTCAGTGCTATTCCTGAAAGTTTTTTCCTCTTATCCAATGCTTTCTTGGGTATTTCTTTGTTCAATGCTTTCTTGAACGTTGTTCTTTCCTTGTATCCAATGCTTTCTTGGGTATTTCTTTGTTCAATGCTGTCTTGGACGTTGTTGGTTTCTTTGTATCAAATGCTTTCTTGGGTATATCTTTGTTCATATTCATTCAATGCTGTCTTGAATATTGTGATTCTTTTTATCCAATGTTGTCTTGGATCTTTACCTTTCTCACGTCTATCTGATGCCGTCTCAGATACCGTGATTTATACCATTCATTCAATGCTGTCTTGAATACTTTGGTTTCTTTATCCAATGTTGTCTTGGATCCTTACCTTTCTCACGTCTATTTGATGCCGTCTCAGATGTCGTAATTTATATCATTCATTCAATGTTGTCTTGAATACTTTGGTTTCTTTATCCGATGCTGTCTTGGATCCTTACCTTTCTCACGTCTATCTGATGTCGTCTCAGATATCGTGATTTATATCATTCATTCAATGCTGTCTTGAATACTTTGGTTTCTTTATCCAATGCTGTCTTGGATCCTTACCTTTCTCACGTCTATCTGATGTCGTCTCAGATGTCGTGATTTATACCATTCATTCAATGTTGTCTTGAATACTTTGGTTTCTTTATCCAATGCTGTCTTGGATCCTTACCTTTCTCACGTCTATCTGATGTCGTCTCAGATATCGTGATTTATACCATTCATTCAATGCTGTCTTGAATACTTTGGTTTCTTTATCCAATGCTGTCTTGGATCCTTACCTTTCTCACGTCTATCTGATGTCGTCTCAGATATCGTGATTTATACCTTCCATTCAAAGCCATTATTAGATACGGTGAGTTGTACCTTTCATTCAAAGCCATTATTGGATGACTGGTTTCATCATCTGATGCTTTTCCAGATGTGCCTTTCTCTTTCTGATGTTTTTTCAGATTGAGTTTTTTGTTCTGATGTTCTTCCAGAACTTATCTGATGTTTTCCCAGATATTTTGCTTCATTATTCTGATGCTTTTCTAGAATGACATTGCCTTCATCATCTGATGCTTTTCCGGATGTGCCTTTCTCTTTCTGATGTTCTTCTAGATTGAGTCTTTTGCTCCTGATGTTTTTCCAAAGCACTTTTTGTGTCTATCTGATGCTCTTCTGGATATGACCTTGTTTATCTGATGTTCTTCCAGATGTAATGTTGCTTATCTGATGCTCTTTCAGATATGTCTTCAAAACCCTTTTCCCGTACATTTAATGCTCTTCTAAATGTTTCGGATGTATCTTCAGAATTCTTGTCTTCATCTAATGCTCTTCTAGATGTCTTCAATTTGTTTCTGACTTTGGTTAACGGCTACTGAATGTTTTCAGGTCTGTTTCCATTCTCCATCCAATGCTTTTTTGGATGTGTACCGGAGTTTATTCGATGCTTTTCTGAATATCCCTAATATGCTTCCCGGAGTTCATTCAATGCTTTTCTGAATACCTCTGATGTTTGCTTGTCTCATGTATTTCCCAGTTTTTCCCCTCGCCCCATTCAATGATCTTCTTAATGTCGTGACTCTTTTCCAACCATTTCCATTCATGGATGGTGACTTTTGATTCCCCAGTGGAGACCGTCTTTCCAGTTCTACTTCCATTGAGGATCTTGTGTTATCTTTTCTTTCTAAAGTGTCAACCGATCACGCTTGAATCAGTTGCTTCATCACTTTAGACTCTCCCCAGTGTTGCTGTCATTCCTAGTGAGTGATTGCTCATTGTGTGGACTTTGTCCCTTCTGCTTTCGTTTTGTCTGCATTTGCATGTCTGTTAGTTGTCCTTAGCGTCTGCATCCCATCTAAGGGCAAAATTTTCGGTTCGCTATATTTAAATACCTTTCACCTTGATGTCCCGAGAATCTCCATTCCTTGTGCCATCCAGTGAAGTTATTTAAATAGGGGCAACTGTTGTACCCCAAATTTTACCCTCAGATATTCTGATCGTTTGCATATCATTTTAAATCGGCCATTTTTGCATGTTATTCTTTATTTATTTACCTAAATATTTATTTTAAATTACTTAGAATTAATCTAGTTTAATTTTGATTTTTAAATTTAGTTTATATTTTAAACCTTACTTAATTTTTATTTTTAGTTTAGCTTTTATCTTAGTTCAGTTAATCAAATTAATTTTAATTTTTAGTTTATTGTTAATTTAAATCTAATTTAATAGTTTAATTTTTAGTGGTCTAGTTTAGTCCTACTTTTAATTTTAATTTTAATTCTATTTATAATTAGTTTGTTTTTTATTAAGTTTTTAACTTTAATTTAGTTTAATTATTAATTTTTCTTAATTTAGCTTAATATAATTAGCTTCTTTAATTGTTAAAAAAATACATATATAAAAAGAACCATTTTTTTCATTCCTCATTTTTACTATTAAAAAAAAAAGAAAAGCCAACAAGTCCATCGCACCAAAACCATTGTTCCAAAGTTCTGCATCATACATCACTATCTCCTCTACTACTACACTCCAAAATTTCCAAAACAATGACCAAGCTTCTTGCGTAAACAAAGCTGCAAAATCTCTGCTGCAAAACAAATCCAAAACTGTGATAACCAAACTCTGCAACACCACATCCTCAATATTGCTAAAACCTGCATCAATGCTGAGACAAACCAAGGCCTGCACGCAAGCAACAACGACGTTTCAACAACGGCAAGAAATTTGAACAAAGCTTTCAATAAAGAGAGAACCTCAGAACAAAGAAGAGGGGAGGGGAGTGAAGAAACTGACCTTGAGAAAAAAAAACCCAAACCTTCACGTCTCTCAATACCACACCTTAAACTCTCAAAACCTCCACACGATGCCATCATTTTCTACCACCGGACCGCCACCATTTTAGAACAACACGTGAACACCTTTTAAACAACAACCGTGGAACGCCCACCATAACCTTTGTCGTTCTCACGTTCGTTCCTGGATCCAAAACACAACCATCAGATTTCGACTCATAGCCATACAAACACACTTTATCTTCCAAACCCATAACTAGAAATTCCTCCACCCCAAATCATAACCATCAACACCCACAAACATTTTTCGATTATATTTTGGTTATCATATTGTTTATACCACATCTCTTGACTTATCTTCACTTTCCATTTCTACTTTGATTTTCATCTTCGATCTTCTTTTAGATTTTGCTTTTCGGGCCAATGATATTACAAAAATCTTGATTGTTTGATTTTATTCAAATCACTAAAAATCTTGATAAATATGAGGCTATATTTCATTTTTTATTTTATCGGTCAATGAAAGTCAAATATCATTAGATTATCGATTCCTCGATTAAATCGTGATTGAGGTGAGACCATTTCGATTTCATTTCGATTTCCATTTCATTAAACAACTTTCAATTTCAAACTATTTCACAAATTATTTTCAACTTATGAATCAAACCTCGATCAAGCATCGAGTGATTTTAAAAATCGAATGTTAAAATCTGTTTCTAAATAAATGCGAAAGAAGAGGACCATTAGAATCTAGCATTCTAGTAGAAACCTCGAACGATTGGTCTCAAGTCTCGCACTTTGGGGTAGCCATTCATTCATTCTTTCGCTCCTCAAAATACCTTTAATTAACTTGGACAAATAAGAGCCGTCATGATCTAGCATCTTGGCACAACTCTTCGAACAATTGATTTTCATCAAGCGTTCATTGTCTATCAAATAACTTTCATCTCACTTTGGACAAATAAGGACCGTTAAGATCTAGCATCTTGACATAACCCTTTTCAGCTTTTTTATCACCAAAAGCTTGTTGTCCTCAAAACAATCTTAATCATAACTTGGATGAATAAGAGCTGTCAAGATCTAGCATCTTGGCACAACTCTTCGAACAATTGATTATCTTCAAGAGTTCATCGTCCATCAAATATTTTTCACTTCAACTTGGATGAATAAGAGCCGTCGAGATCTAGCATCTTGGCGCAACTCTTGAACTATTGATCACTATCAATGTTCATTGTCCAACAAACAATTTTTCATACCAATCTTGAATGAAAAGGACTGTTAGAGTCTAGCACTCTGGCATAACCCATTTACATTCTCAAAACATATTCAAGCCACTTTCAAACCACTAGCTTTTTCAAGAGATAGCCATTAATCTCTTGTGATTTTTAACCCTTCCTTTAACCTTCATAAGATATAGCCATTAATCTCTTCTCCTAAACAATAAATCCTTACAAGCTTTGCTTTCAAGCTTTTCACCCGTAGCCCAGAACTACGGACGCTCTGATTTCTCAAGTTCATCTTGAGAATACGTAGGCATAGGATTGCGAGATCCTAGCGTTCCACCTTTTTCGTTTTCTTTTGTTTCCTTTACATCTAATGCCTTCTTGGATTCCAACTTTCCCTTTTTCCACCTTTTCCTTTTCCTTTTTCCTTTACATACAATGCCTTCTTGGATTTCACCTTTCCATTTTCCATCGTAGCCTTGAACTACGAAGGCTCTGAGTTCCTCATTGCACTATGAGGACACGTAGGCACAAGATTGCGAAGTCTTGTCGAGCCCCCTAGTAATAAAACCTTTAGGTCATTTCTCTTTAATAAAAAATATAAAAACATTTCTCTCTCTCCCTTTCCTCAAGTAGAAGATTAGAAACAAACCTTAAGCTAACACTCATTCAATCCTAACTAAATGGTTCCCGTTGAGTACAACGGACGTGAGGGGTGCTAATACCTTCCCCTTGCGTAATCGACTCCCGAACTCAGACATTGGTTGCGATGACCATATTCTTATCCTTTATTTTTAGGGGTTTTATTCGATATTTTCCCTTTCCCTCTATGGGAATAAATAACGATCGGTGGCGACTGTTAATTCCATCCCACGGGCGTGCGATTGCGCCTCGCGAGGTCGTTCTCATTTTTCGAGGTACGACAAAGCCCAATGTGATGAAGCTAAAGAGTTTGAGTATACTTTTAAAGAAGACTGACTCAACTGGGGAGTATGATATTTGTCTTGTACAAAGGCCAAGATTGAGGCTGAATAGGTAAATCATTATATAAAGCCTAAGAGGAGGTTGACTCTTACTGAGGATTATTGGAATCCAGGAGAAGGTCTAAACTTATTTTGAGGAATCAAAAGGGAAACTAACCCTTGCTGGAAATTTGAGAAGAGTTGATTTATCAAATGCCATGAGGTTCTGATACTTTTGGGATGTGTTGATGGTAACATGGTTCTGGCTGGGGATTATAAAGTGATAACCAAACCTTGTTGAGGGTCAGAAGAGACTTGAAGGGATAAACTTGAATACCTTAGAGGCTCTGACTCTCCTGGGGATTGATGTAGGGATAGGAGTAACTAGGATCTATCCTATGCTTTTAGGAAGCCTGGCGGTTCTTTTATGAAGCCCAAGAAGAGGCTGGGGATGCTTCTAGGAAGCCTGTGGCTCCTTGTATGAAGCCCAAGAGGAGGCTGAGGATTGAGACTTTCCAAGTCTAGGAAAAGTTCAAGAAAAGTTTCACTGGGAAATAATCCTTTCATTGTTGAACTATTCTAGGTTTAAAGGGGTTAAAGAAGAGGTTTCACCGGGAATTAATCCTCTCTTTATTGGACTATTTCAAGGTTAATCAGATTGAACAAATCCCAAGAGGAGGTTATCTTCTAGTGAGATTCTTTGTATAATGCCCAAAAGGAGGCAATGATGCTTGGATAAAGCCCAAGAAGAGGCTATCTATATTCCTTTGTACAAGGGGAACTAGTTGTTTAAACTAAGTTGTACTGAGGATGCTAAGATGGACTTAACAAGATATGAACAAGTGTATATACAGACATATGAACAAGTATATAAACCAGAAGGAATTGATTTGAGAAAAGTGTTGGGTCTTATTCTCTGGATAGAAGCCCAAGTGATTATTTGTATCATGTACAAAGCCCAGGATGAAATGAGGCTAAAAGACTTTCTATTTTCAGAAGAGTGTTGGGTATTACACTCTATTAGAGGCCCAAGTGTATTGTGATTGGATAGATGTTTTAAGATTGGTTGTATTGATGATGACTGTATGATTAGGGTTTTGAGAAATTGAAGAAAGTTTTGAGAAAACTTTGAGTCTGAATTTGAATTAAAAGAAAGTTGTTGTTATTTGAGTGAGTTAAAAAGAATGTTTGGGGCTTATAACTCAAAGAGAGACCCAAGTGGTCTAAGAGCAGTTTCACCGGGAATAATGCTCCTCTTAGTACCAACGTATTTGGTTTGAATCTTCTTCTTTTTGTTATTAAAAAGGGAAAAGGATGAGACTTACACCCTATCTAATATGCCCAAGATAATGTATTTTGAATGAAAGAATGAAAGAATAGTATTGGGTTTTATACTCGGGGAGAGGCCCAGTTGTTTCAAGCAGTTCAAAACAGACAGATGATTTTGAAAACAGAGGTATGGGGCTTACAACTCAAGGAGAGGCCCATGGAGGTTATTTATTGTTTAAAATAAAGTTTATGTACAAAAGATTGGGGCTTATACTCAAGGAGAGGCCCAAATGTTTTATTTGATAATAGTGATCGCACCGCGATACCGAAAGACGTTGTGGGACTTATACTATAGTAGAGGCCCAAAATTTATTTATGTACATAGGGGGTTGGGTCTTACACTCTAATAGAGGCCCAAAGATTGTGGAAATGAAGTTTGAAAGATTGAATCCAAACAAAACCCTAATTTCATATTTCTTTAAGATATTTTTCAAATAAAAATCAATAAAAATATGTATAATTTATAAAAAAAAAAATCATTAATAATGTTATGAACAATGATTAAGGTTTATGAAAAAGTCATTTTATTCCCATGAATATTTAAAATCATTTTGGTTTTAAAAATCAAGAAAAAGAAATCATTTTAAAAGTATTTAAAACAATTTAAAATAATATTTTTAAATATATTAAAATATATCAAATAAAAATATTTTGGTGATTTTTTTGGGTGAATAAAATATTTTAATGTGTGAGTGATTTTTGTGCAAAAAAAAATCATTTTTAAATAATTAAGATTGGTTAACAAAAATAAACATTAAAATTAATATGGAAAATATCAAAAACAAAAAGAACAAAAATGTGAAAAATTGGACAAAATGGCATGGGTGGTGTCGCGGTGAGAATTGGATGTCAAACTATTAATTAACTTGAATCACAAAACATGAAGTTCACCACCGAGCTTTGATTTATCCAAAGGAAAAGGTAAAGATCGAAGAAAACCCTAATTTAAGAGAATCTAAGGTTCGGGGGTTGGTTATACATAGGGAAGGTGTTAGCATCCTAAGCATCTGTAGTACTCTACAGGAATCTCTTGTTAGTATTTATGTTATTTATTGTTTGCTTGCATAGGGTTAGTGCTAAGGTAAAGACCTAGGGGTTAGTTTACTAAGTATGCTCGTCAAGACATCGCATCTCGTGCCTACGTATCCTGACGGGAATGGAATCAGAGCATTTGTAGTTCCCCTCAATGAGGGTAAGGAACTATTGATTGTGGTCAAGGTTCCAAGGGAAGGTAAGCGTCTGTGGCAAGACACCTACATAGAGTGCAGCGACTCTAAAGTTGAGATTAAGTCGAAGGGAAGGTAAGTGTTCATGGCAGAACACTTACATGGAGTGTGGCGACTCCGATCCTAGGCTAGGATAAACGGGAAAGAACTGTCTATAGCAAGACATAAAGCACGTCGGCTCTAATCCTAAGGCTAGGATAAGGAGGGGAAATCCTAAAGTTTAGGCTAAGTTGTGACATGGTAGTCAACAGAGGGACCCTTTCCTTTGGAATGGGGACAAGCTAACTTATAAGCTATTATATAAAAGTTCGAGACCTAGAACCTAAGATTTAATCATCTGTCTTAAATTCGATTTATCGCAGATAAAGTTGAATTAAGAACTTAGGGAACATGGAAAATCATACAATCAAATAATCAATCCTAGGCTAAAACATAGACAAACAGTAGGCAATGCAACGAGATCATAAAAAATCATCAACTAGGACGTATCAAACATTACTCTCAAGCCTCGATCATAACTCGCGATTCTAAATCAGGAATTTTGATCAAGAGTTTAAATTAAGACTTAATCCTAATTTAATTTATCAATGCAATCTAATTAACCTAATCTATATTAAATTAGAACGAACTCAAAATTAAATTAAATTAATGAAAGTGACAATAAAAAGAATAAAAATAAAAATAAAACAAATAACATAGAAAGGTGCAAAAGATAAATAAGGGTGTGGTAGTAAACTAAATAAATTGGGCTCAAAAGCTAGCCCATATCAAGACCAAAAATGCCGTTCAAAAAAAAGAAAATATGGCCTTAAGTGGAGAAAACCCACACTATGCCTTAGGAAGGAAAAAGAGCTTCAGTGCAGCCTAGTATCAACACCACTCTCACACCTCACGTGATTTCCCCTGTTCTCTCCTTCGTTCAACTTTTCAATCTTTCCTCCTTCTCCATCGCGAAACCCTTCTTCTCAATTCACCATTTTCGTATCATTCCGAACTCCCTCCTTGTTCACGGCGTTCGCGCCCTCTCTCTCTCTCAGCCTCTCGCTCAATCTTCCAAAATCACACCCGAATTGCTCGCGACAGACATACAAATTAAAAAGGGGAAAAATAATACCTCAAATGATGTTCGAGGCCGGTGAATTTGATGATGGTGCACGGAGATGAAGGGCGAGATCAGCTAGCTTATCGGTGCGAATTGCACGATTCTGATTTCCATTGATACGCTACAGGTTCGTAACTTCTCGTCTTTCGTCGTTTACTTCTTTGTGTATTGTTGTTGTTAACGTTGTTCTTCCTTGATTGCACTCCCCTACTATGCGTGCGTATTATTAGAAATAATTTATATTTTAATTAATATTCACAAACTTGGTGACCAAGTTTGTTAGAGGGTATTTTAGTATTTTATTGTTGCTTTTGTAGCCCTAGTTTTTAGCTTATAAATAGGGTAGTGTAGATGTCATTCCAATCATTATATCCTTATCATTTGTAGCCGCCATTCTCAATATAATATATTCTCTTCTTTTCATCATTATTTTCACCTTGTACACCAACAATTGGTATCTAGAGCTCCGGTTCGGATCAACGAGAAAACACGGGAAACACAAGTGAAACGTGAGGATTTCTTGTGTGATTGAATTTTGGTTCTTGATTTGTGTTGAATCTTGAACGAAATTCTGATCAGAATCATAATTCTTTGATTCTGTGGGTTGGGAAACACTGTGTGTGGTAAGTTCTGAGTGTACTGTACAAGGTTGAAGATGATGAACGGCAACGGCGGCATGAACACCAAGCTTCCAGTATTTGATGGAAAAAACTGGAATCGTTGGATGATTCAGATGCGTGTACTGTTCGGTGCTCAAGATGTTCTAGATCTTGTCACTGAAGGTTATGTTCCGGTAGCAGCAGATGTGACGGAGGAGCAGAAGAACGTGCAGAAGGATACAAGGAAGAAAGATCAGAAAGCATTGTTCTACATCCATCAGTGTGTGGATGCGAATGTGTTTGAGAAGATTGCAGATTCAACGACGGCAAAGGCGGCGTGGGACACACTGGTCAGATGTTACAGTGGTGACGCATCAGTGAAGAAGGTGAAGCTTCAGTCTCTACGTAAGCAGTACGAGAATCTCAACATGAAGAACAATGAGAAAGTTTATGAGTACATCTCCAGAGTGATTCTGATCACTAATGAGATGAAGGCGTGTAGAGAAACTCTTTCTGAACAAGTAATCATTGAGAAGGTATTGAGATCCCTTACTCCTCAGTTTGATTACATTGTGGTAGCATTAGAACATTCTAAAGATCTGAGCACCATGAGAATTGAAGAGCTGCAAAGCAGTCTATAAGCGCAAGAGTTACGTCTGACTGAGAGAACTTCTGAAAGGGAAGTAGAGCAGCAGGCTCTGAAAGCAGTTTTTGATAAGAAGCATCAGAAATAGTCGTGGTCAGAAGCCAGGAGAAGATTTGATGGTGGTCAGAAGTCAGAAACTTCAACTTCTGATAGGCAAAAGAATGCTTAGAAGGGAAAAGAGAAGTATGACAAGAAGAAGATCCAATGTTACTGTTGCAAGAAGTTTGGTCACTTTGCTAGAGATTGTTGGTCAAACAAAGAAAGGAAGTCAGAAGAAGCAAATATAGCCAGAAGTTCTGATGATGAATCTGTGCTATTGATGGCTTCTGAATCTGATGATACGAATTTGACAGACTGGTGGTATATGGACACTGGCTGCTCAAATCATCTTACTGGAAATAAGAAATGGCTGGTTGATTTTGATTCTGAAAAGAGGACAAAGATCAGATGTGCTGATGACAAATATCTTAATGCTGAAGGTATGGGAGATGTCAGAGTTGTTCTGAACAATGGGAAAACAGCATTGATTCAGAAAGTGTGGTATGTACCTGGCATAAAAAGAAATCTGATGAGCGTGGGATAATTAATTGAGAAAGGTTTTTCAGTTACCATGAAGGACAATCTTCTAAAGCTGTATGACTGTAATCAGAAGCTGATTATGGAGTCAGGACAAGGAAGGAATAGAACATTCAAGGTGAATGTCAGAACTTCTGACTCTGAATGTCTTAGTGCAACAAGTGTTGTAAAAGAAAGTGAGCTGTGGCCAGAAGATTTGGTCATCTGAATTTCAGAAGCTTAGAACATCTGAATTCGAAGAAGCTGGTACATGGAATTCCTACAATTAAGAAGCCTAAAAAGTCATGCAAAGTGTGCATGGAAGGAAAGCAACCAAGATTGCCATTTGCGTCAGAAGTTGCTCCAAGAGCAAAACATGCCTTGGGAGTAGTACATTCTGATGTGTGTGGTCCATTTCCAGTAGCATCGATCGGAGGGAATAAATATTTCGTGTCATTTGTTGATGAATTCATGAGAATGACATGGGTATCCCTTATTAAGTTCAAACACGAGGTGTTTGCTGAATTCAAGAAGTTCTGAATGAAGGTTCAGAATCAGAGTGGTCAGAATCTGAAGATTCTCAGAACCGATGGTGGGGGTGAGTATAACTCCAAAGAGTTTCAGAAGTTCTGTGAGGAGAATGGAATTGAGCATGAGGTTACTGCTCCTTACACCCCTCAACACAATGGTCTTGCTGAAAGAAGAAATCGTACTTTGCTTGATATGGTGAGAAGCATGCTGAAGGAGAAGAAGCTTCCTCAGAACTTCTAGGGAGAAGCTGTTGCCACCGCAGCATATGTGCTCAACAGATGTCCAACGAAGAAGCTGAAGGAAATAGTTCCTATTCAGAAGTGGACTGGAGAAAAGAAAAGTGTTATTCATCTGAAGGTTTTTGGTTCTGTGTGTTACAAACATGTTCCAAAAGCTAGAAGATAGAAGTTGGATGATAGAAGCAAAGTAATGTTACTGGTGGGGTACCACAGTACATGTGCGTACAAGCTTTATTGTCCAGAAACTAATAAAGTTGAATTCAGCAGAGACGTTATTGTGAAGGAATCAGAAGTTTGGAATTGGGATGAGTCTCAATCTGATTCTGATGTGAGAACTTCTGAAGAAAGTTCAGAAATAAGAGTTTCTGAAACTGATGGTGATTTTGACTCTGAAGGAGACTCAGAAGATGAAGGTGATTCTGATGATCCAGATTCTGATGATGATCCAGATTCTGGTGGTGATTCAGACTCTGGGAATATGCCAGACTCTGAAGATGGTCAAGGTTCTGGAGGAAGTCAACCTTCTGAAGCAAGAGCTTCTGAAGGAGAAACTTCTGAGGACAGAACTTCTGGGGTTCAAGCATCTGAAGAAGATTCTGAACAAGGTCAGAGGCCACAGAGAATCAGAAACATTCCAAGAAGATTTGAAGAGTTTGACATGTTGCAAGACACTGAAGTAGATTCTGAGGGAGAGATTATTCAGTGTGCCATGTTAGTAGACTCTGAACCCGTGAGTACAGAAGAGGCTCTCAAGCAGAAGTTCTGGCTAAAGGCCATGAAAGAAGAACTTGAGGCCATAGAAAGAAACAAGACTTGGAAGCTGACAGAACTTCCAAAGGACAAGAAAGCCATCAGCGTCAGATGGGTTTTCAAGCAGAAGCTAAAGCCAGATGGATCAATTGGCAAACACAAAGCGAGGTTGGTAGCAAGAGGATTTCTGCAGAAACCTGGGCTGGATTATTCTGAAGTGTTTGCACCTGTAGCGAGACATGAAACAATCAAATTGGTGATTGCAATAGCTGCTAACAGGAATTGGCCTCTGATGCACTTAGATGTGAAATCTGCATTTCTGAATGGTCCATTAGAAGAAGAAGTTTATGTGTCACAACCTCCTGGATTTGTGAAAAAGAATCAGGAAGGGATGGTGTACAGATTACATAAAGCTTTGTATGGATTGAAGCAAGCGCCCAGAGCTTGGAATCAGAAAATTGATTCATTTTTCAAGAAGCAGGGTTTTCAGAAATGTGAGATGGAATACGGTGTTTATGTTCAGCATATTTCTGAAGGAAATATGATTCTGGTGTGCTTGTATGTTGATGACATACTGCTGACCGGAAGTTCTGAACAAGAATTAGCTAAGTTCAAGAAGGTGCTGATGAATGAGTTTGAAATGACTGATCTCGGGAAAATGACATACTTTCTAGGGATGGAGTTCAGATATTCTGAGAAAGGTATCATTTTGCATCAGTTGAAGTATGAACGAGAACTTCTGAAGAGATTTAAGCTGCAGAATTGTAAGGCTGCTATCACACCTGCAGATACGAATCAGAAACTAGATTCTGATTCTGATGGTGAGGATGTGGATGCTACAACCTTCAAACAGTTGGTTGGTTCTCTGAGGTATTTGTGTAATACCAGACCTGATATTTGCTATGTGTAAGACCCTAACTTTTACCCCTAAGATTTCACTCATTTCATTTGCATCTCATACCACAAATAAGATCACAATCTGTGTTTCTTCTGAGCACTTGTGTGATTCTCTTATTCTTACTTGCTTCTGTTTATCTAACCTCTAACCAAAAATATGCTGTCGTTTGCTTGTTTCTCTCTGTGTGTTGTGCAGGTTTGTCAAAGACAATGAAGTGGTTTCATGTCACAGGTGTTTGTTCAAAAGCGAGATGTCTTGTGCTGAGATTCTTCAGTTTATCAAGCAGTGGTTCATATGAGTTTTGGGTTCAGAAAAACAGATTCAAATGGCCGTTGTTCAGTTGTGGTTTGTTCAGTGGTAGCTGTGTGCACTTTATCAGAGGCTTGTAAAAAAGTTTGGTTACCCATTTTGATCATCCAAATTTATCCTATCCATTTTCACTCCTTTTATCCATATTACAAAATCTAAAACCATCCAATATCCATTCTTTACACCCATTTCATTATCAATTTCTAAATCATTTCTATCCATTTAAATATCCAAATTTCATATCCACTTTTCTCAAATTCAAACCCATTTTCAATAATTCATTTTTTTCCCAATATCCATTTCAAATTCCAAATTCATTTATCCAATCCATTTTATTCTTAAACCATATTACCAAAAATCCAATTTCCATTGATCCATAATCCAAATAGACATTTTTTATCCATTTTAATATCCACATCCATGAACCATTCTTCAAAATCCATTATCCATTCCAATATTCAAATATCCATGAAAATCCATATTTTTTTTTCTTATCCATATATATTTTAAATCCATTTTCCATTTATACTAATTTCTTTTTTATCCATTAAGAAATTTACAAAAAAAAGGGGCCCATTTCAAATTGCTTCCATTACAAGCCAATACAAAAGTTCATTTACATTATTTGTTACACAGAAATTTCTAAAAAAAATAAAGAGCCCTTGAAGCCACACTTTCTAATTTTCATGCCAATCTCATGTTACTAAATTTGTAAGCCACAAGCTGATCCATACATACACTTCAGCAGCGACGTACAAGCCATGAGCCATTTCTACAAAATAATTGAAGCCCAAGCCATAGAAGCATTTCCAAATGAAAAAATGAGCCAACAACACTTCCACGCACAGCAAGCCGCCACACCTTCATCAATCCAAAACGCAGGCAGCGTGTACTTGAAACGACACAACAACAGATTTTTTTTCCCAGCAAACAAGAGCCAGGAGCTGCAAATAAAATACACTCCAAGCCTTTCAAAATGCAAGCCGTGAATTTCTACACACTGGCTGCAAAAACAAACAAATTCAAAACGCAGAAGAAATTGCAAAACGACATCAAACTCACCTCAATTCTGTTATAAATAGAGCCTCAAACCTCTCCATTTCGCCAAGCTTGAAAAGCCAAAAATATACTGCCAAATTCAAAACTCAGGCTTCAACATCTTCTTCATTCCGAACCTTCATTCATACTTCAATGTCTTCCAATCATCTCTCAGTTCAAACCTTATTCTAACTCCAACAATAGCTTGCATCTACAACTCACTACAAAAACCTCCAAAAGCTCTCTCAATTCATCAACAATACAACCTGCACCGCAAATTCACGCAACAACAACATCACTCGCATTAACGACCACGCATCTCGCAACGCTCCTTCACCATCAACATCAACAAACACAAAATTCCGTTTGCAATTACATCAACAACGATAATCAACAACACGTTCAGAAAAGAGAGGATGAAGATTGGAAGTTTCCGAACCTAGTTTGAAGGTATTGGACTAATTATGCGTTCTTCGATTCGATTTCGCTTGTGGACGATTCTTGAAATTGAAAGCATCATTGTATTCCTCACTTGATTACGATCGAAACCGTATGAAATATTCGTCCCGTCGCTGCCGTAAAGATGAATTCCGATCTCACACCTCCATGGCTCATGAATAGTGTCGGCGAGTTCAAGAAGAAGATGATGAAAAGTGTTTTTCTGATTATTAATCCTTTCCTTTGACTTTCTTTTTTTTTTAACATTACATTTACCTTTTTTTTTCTTTCTTTTGTTTCATTAAGTGAACATGGGCCGCGTAAGCCCGTTTCAACGCCACCACCACTATTCCAATCTCACCTCCATCTCATTTTATTTTTTTCTTTTTTTAATTTTCTTTCATTTTCTTTTTTTGATTGGTTGTGTGGATCATAATTTTTAGATCCACTTTTCTTCATCTATTTTCTTTTTGATCGATGAAAGTCGAAGTGATCTTGAAATTCCTTTGTTGAATTTCGATCGAGACGAGATCATTACCACCTTTTCTTTTCGTGTGGCATCGCTTTAGGATGACGATCCGTATATCGTTCATCTCGCGTGCATTAACACATACATCTCATGGCCGGCCTCATTCGTAGGGTAATTGCTCGAACAAATTACTCGGCGTGCGCTTAACATAGACCAAAATTTGTCCCGCTTCGGAAAACTATCAAGAATATTGATTATTTGTCTTTTGGTTCAAAACTTATGAAACTTGTTGTTAGGAGGCTTTGGTCTTATCAATCCTCTAATGAGTTCTCATTAATCTTGACCTAAGTGCAAGTATTTAATTATAATTAATCACTAACTTTAACTACTAATCACTAACTTACTAACATTACTCTTGTACTAATTTCTTTACAATTACTTCTCGCACCTTATCTCTTTTACTTTTATGCTTCATTTTTATCATTTCATATCATGTTTATGCTTCCGCAATTTTTCCTTTGTCCGTTGGACATATGTTTATGCTTCCGCAATTTTTCCTTTGTCCGTTGGACACATGTTTATGCTTATGTCTTTTTCTTGTCCATTTGGACCTAAAACATTAATAAAGGCCAAAACCTCTAAAAAAAACTTGTGCTTCTAATCTTGGACTATGGTTACTATCCTTTGCAATGGACATGGAGTTTTGCACCTAGACCTTGGACTTCAATGCTATTCTTGAATCCTTGAACTTAGATCTTGGACATCCAATGCAATTCTTGGAACCTTGGACTTAGACTTAGGACCTTTCTCCCTTTGCTTTGGAATTATGGTTCGAAGACTATGGAGCTTACTTGTGTGGTTAGGCTATTATCTTCCTTAGCCTTTACTTTATGCTTTAGGATAGTCTCTTCTTCTCCTCCCCATTCTTTAATTTTCAAAACTCTCTCTCTTTTTCAAAACCTTCTTGATTTCAAACTATCACCGCTTTCATAAACAAACCTTGACTTTGTCAAGTGTCTTTACTCTTTTCTTTTCATTTCTTAATCAAATGCTAAACTACATAAGCATATTGAGACCTTTTTCAAAAGACTTAAAAAGCATCAAACTCATCACTCTCTTTTGTGCCCTCGTGCACTTTTTACTTTAACTTTTTCATAAGTTTAGACATGATTCATTTCTTTAAGCGGAATTATTCGCTTAGAAATGACGACTTGTCTTTACATTTAAAAACAACCAAAACAAACAATTTTCTTTCTTTGTACCACGAACTACGGGGTTTTGATCCTACATTGCACATCGTGGGTACGTAGGCATGAGGCGACAAGTCTCTCCAAACACAAAAGTCTTAAAAACAATTTCTCTTCTCATCTCCTCAATCTCTTTTCAAGCAAACCATTTTCAGACCAAAAGCGGTAGATATTTCAAAGGGCTCCTATAGAGTACTATAGACGTTTTGGGTGCTAACACCTTCCCATTGCGTAACCAACCCCCCGAACCTGGACTCTCTTCACTTGTTCTCGTTATAGAGCTTGTGTAGGTTTTGTTCGCTCTTTTTCCTTTCCTTTTTGGATAAAATAAAAGTGCAGTGGCGACTCTTGCTTCTCGAGTTAAGTTAATCAATAGCTTACACTCACGATTTTGCCGCTACAGAAAAGTGGCGACTCTGCTGGGGATCTCTGGTTCCTTGAGGGGTTTAGCCTACTTTGACTTATCTACTACTTTTGTCTGATTTGCTTGTTATTGGATTGCTCTATTTTGGAGTTCCTCTGTGTGTGAGATAGGTCCTATACCCGGACCAGAGTGTACTTTAAGATAGGAGGATGGTATAGTCAAGGGAACTTTGAGGGAGTCGAATCCTGAAAAAGAAGAACTTGAGAATCCATCCACTCGGTGGTTGCTTCTTTGGAATTACTGATGTCGATCGAGCAATCGAGAAGGCATTACTTTTTCCATAGAAGTCTATAACACTAAGGACCGTAGTAACCCTTAACCCATCCTAGCCATTTTAGGATCGTGGCGCGGAAGCTATGAAGATGCAAATCTGACTTAGCTGTCACGCGATGCCACACTCAGGTTAGATTCTCTTGAGGATAACTACCAACCTCCGAGCAAATCGGTGTGCTGGTGTGTATGATAGTGAATTGTGGACCCTGGGCACTCTGTTAGAACCGCTGTTTTCTGCAGGTATAATGAAGACAAACCTTAGTACATACCCTTTGTGGACTGGTTCTTGACCTCGACTCCATGCTCGTGACTCGGACCTTTGAACCTGTGTGCTTTGAGTGATCTTGTTTGTGGTTGGTGCATCCATGCACTCTTGCATCCATGAGCATACATATGCATTTCTTCCAGGTTGTCTCAGAAACTCATTTCGACTGTCTCCTTCTCCAGTTATCCGTTCGCCGTCAAGCTGTTTCCTCAACACAACTACGGAACTAGAGCTGCTGTCAGATTGAGAATGGAAAATCAAGAACAACACAACGCCGAAGTCAGAATGGAAATTGATGAGTTGAAGGCCGGCATGACCAAGCTCACAGAAATGCTGCAAGTTCTGATTGCTAGAGGTGAACCACCTCAGAGGACTGTGATTGTTGAAACTTCAACTGCTGCTGTTGACCCTCCACTGACTCAGCAACCAGCTTCTACTTGGCCAGAATTTGGGTTACCTCCGAATTACTCGCCACCCTTTGCAACTACTCCTGTGTTTGCCTCGCCAGTATCTTCAGCTCCTTTGTTCACTGAACCTCAGCCTGTTGTGCATTCTGTTGCTCAAGCTGCTCCTGAGAATCCTTTCGTGTACCATGCTGCTGGTCCACAATCTGAAAGTCAGGGAGAACCTGGATACATTGAAGAAGTCAGAGAGCAATGGCAGACTCTTGACAAAAGGATAAGAGCCGTGGAAGAAAGTGATGTCTTTAATGCTGCCGCAATGGACATGTGCTTGGTTTCCGACTTGGTTATTCCTCCAAAATTCAAAACTCCTAATTTTCAGAAATACCAGGGGCACACTTGTCCCAGAACTCACTTGGTGATGTACTGCCGCAAGATGGCTGCTCACGCAAAAGATGACAAACTGCTCATTCACTGTTTCCAAGACAGCTTGAGTGGGGCTTCAATGAAATGGTATATGGCACTTGAGAAGAGCCGTATCCAAAGCTGGATGGACTTGTCTGATGCTTTCTTAAAGCAATATAAGTACAACCTGGACATGGCACCTGACCGCCGTCAATTGCAGAACATGTCTCAGAAAGAAAAAGAATCCTTCAAAGAGTACGCTCAGCGCTGGAGAGAGCTAGCTGCTCAAGTGGAGCCACCCTTAGCTGAAAAAGAATTGACTGGATTGTTCATGGACACTCTTCAGCCACTCTATTGGGAAAAGATGATAGGCAGTGTATCATCTGGTTTTGCTGACCTAGTCACTATTGGAGAAAGACTAGAAGAAGGTATCAAGAAAGGGAGAATTGCTAATGCTGAAGCCTTCAGTGGTGCTAAAAAGTATGCTGGGAATTTTCAAAAGAAAAAGGATGGTGATACCCATGCTGTTTCAGTTGAAAGGAAACCTCATCAGAAACAACAATATGTAGCTGCAGTTGCTCCTGTTGTTAATGCTCAACCAGCTCAAGCTCCTCGTCAGGCTGTCAGACAAAATCAGAGTTGCAATAGGGTTAACTTTGATCCTATCCCGATGTCTTACACTGAGCTGTATCCTTGTCTTGTAAAGAAAGGATTGATTACAACAAGGACTCTACCTCCTCCTCCAAATCCTCTCCCAGCCGGCTACAGGGCTGATCTTCACTGTGAGTTCCATCAAGGTGGGGCAGGTCATAACTTAGAAGGTTGTTTTGCACTGAAAGCTAGAGTACAAGAGTTGGTGAACTTAAAAATTCTGACTTTTCTTGATGATAACCCCAATGTTGTCAACAATCCTTTGCCAGAGCATGCCAAGTGAAGTTTGAGTCAGTTTAGATGGATCATCTCCTAAAGCCAGTGTTTCAGACGGGACAGCTCATCCTTGTTGCTGATTAGTCACTAGGCCTTGCTTCTTTCTGTTTGCAATTTTCTTTGATTGTATTGACTATTTGCTTTCAAAATTTTATTTGTACTTTCATGGTAATTTCAATGAAATGAGCAATGCAATGTTTGATTCAAATTCATTTATATCCACTGTGTGCATCTTTATGTTGTCCTTCAAAAAAAAAAATCTCCTGTGCACTTTCTTTATTAAGCTTTTGTTTATGCAAAGATTGGAGGGAGGATGATGAAAACGAAATACCTAACATTGCTGGACTGTATGCTTTCAATTGAAACTTGGCTGAGGATGTACAGACATTGTTTCAACTCCTAAACACTGGAGAAATAAGGAAGTTAATCCCTTGTCAACCCCTTTGAGCCTAGAAGTTGGAGTTTCTTTCTGTACGAAAAAACCCGCATCTTAACCTGGGGATGGGTAGTTCTCAGTTAATTTGACTATGCATGCAAAACACTTTCAATAAAGGTTGCAATCACAAGTTTTCCTTCGTACACATCAAAGAAGTGTCGAAGATGTCTTTCAAATCAAAAGCCAATGATGGTTCACCGTAATCATTAAGCCAGGCAGTCACTATCTTTCAAAAAAAAATGAAAAAATGAAAATAAAAGCCCGCTAAGTCAAAACCTATGAAGGAGACTTAGGCAAAAATTAGGGCATCCCGCTGACTGTAAAGCAAATGACACAGTTCAGGCAAAAGTTAGGGATAACAAAAGAAAAGTCAAGAGGTTACCAAAATCCTCAAAGACAAAGCGAGTTGACTAAGGTCCTCATCAAAAACAACAAAATGTTGTAAGGGAGAAGTGACTGCCATCTCAAAAATTTCTTGGTCCTTGAACCATCATCATAACAGTGTTGCAATTCCAAAATCTCTTGGAACCTGAATGCATAGTTTGAATTAACTGAGCATAGGACTGGAGGTCATCACGAAGAATGGGTTGGGTACCAATAAACTTTGAGCCTATATCCTTTGTTTCAAAAAACCGTGAACCAGACCACGTTACAACATTCAAAAGACCTAATTGAAGTCAGGTTTATTTTGAAAGCATACTACAGCAAGGTTGCGTAAACTGACTCCTATGTTTGTTGCCAATCATTTGCTTTGATGTCTTACCTTTGCTTTATCTTTCATCTTTGCATGTCTTAACCGCCGTGTTTTGACAAGTGTTTCATTTTGCTTTACATCAATAACATCATTCCAAAAATGATTTTTGATTTCAAAATTGCATGAGCTTTGCATTAAAATTACCATGTCTGTTTGAATAATCTTATTTACAGGCAAAATTTCCTCATCAAGGAATTTTCAAACAGTTGAGAAATTTGGTCAGTGATCTTATCAGGGGCATATTACTTCCAGATCCTATTGTGAATCAGTCCAAGATTTGTTGCTCAGTGTAAGTTATTCTCAAGATTTGGTTAGTCAGAAGATCTCTTTCAAGATTCATGCCGAGTTTAGCCTTCTCAACAGTCTTTTCAAGAACTGAAGCCATGATCAGTTCATTCATCCCCAACAACTGAAGCCATGATCAGTTTATCCTCAGCAATCATTTCAAGAATTGAAGCCATGATCAGTTCATTTTTTCCCCTGCAGCAGACAGACTGAAGCTATGATCAGTTTATCATCATCAATCAATCAGTCTGGGGCAATCTTCTTCAAGAACCCTCAAGATGTCTTTCCTCAAAAGACCATCAGCCTGATACAATTCAAAGTGTGACAGAGATGTGTTCAACATCTTCTCGCCAAGCAGAGTGGACAGTGTTCCCTGTGTTGAGGAATCAGATTTCCATTCTACCCTCACAAAAGAGTCTATCTCAGTTGTCTCTATCATCTGCATCGCATACATAAATCATTTACATATCATTGCATAGAAACATTTTCATAGCTCGAAGTGTGCTTCGTGCTCATATGCATTTTTCCGAGGTCCTGTTGCTTTCAACATCTTACCTTGTGATTAAAGTCCAACTTACTTGGAACCTACCAAAACTTTTACCTGCCTTTTCATTCAGTGCCATTCCTGAATGTTATCGTTTACCTGTCTTCTCACCCAGTACTATTCCTGGATGTCCTGTCCTGCCTTCTTTCTTTCCAGTGCTATTCCTGGATGTTGTCGTTTCCCTGTGTATCTTGTCCTGTTGTTAGATGGTTGTCTTCTTCCGTTCCAGTGTTATTCCTGGATCTTTATCTTCTTTCACTCCAGTGTCATTCCTGGATGTCTGTCTCTTTTGATCTCCAGTGCCATTCCTGGATACCTTGTTCTTCTTGTTTCTCCCAGTGCTATTCCTGGAAGTCTTTTCTCTCCTCTATAATCCCCAACAAATCTGCTTGGATATCTTTCAGTGCCATTCCTGAAAGTTTTATCTGTTCATTCAGTGTCATTCCTGGATGAGTTTTTACCTTTACTTTCAGTGCCATTCTTGAAAGTTTTACCTGTTCATTCAGTGCCATTCCTGGATGAGTTTTCACTTTTATCTTTCAGTGCCATTCCTGAAAGTTTTACCTGTTCATTCAGTGCCATTCCTGGATGAGTTTTTACCTTTACTTTCAGTGCCATTCCTGAAAGTTTTACCTGTTCATTCAGTGCCATTCCTGGATGAGTTTTCTCCTTTGCATTCAGTGCTATTCCTGGATGTCTTTTTCACTGTCATTCAATGCCATTCTTGAATGAAGTGATTTACCTTTACCTTTCAGTGCCATTCCTGAAAGTTGTATCTGTTCATTCAGTGTCATTCCTGAATGAGTTTATCTTTACCTTTCAGTGCCATTCCTGAAGGTCCTTGCTCACTTTATTCAATGCCATTCTTGGATATTGTGAACCTTTTATCCAATACCATTCTTGGATAATTCTAATATATTTTCCAGAACTTTTCTCACTACATTCAATGCCATTCTTGGATGTTGTGATTTCTTCTGTCCAATGCCATTCTTGGATATGATTTCCTCAACAGAGTCCAATGCCATTCTTAGACACCTTTTCCCCGGCTAAGTCCAATGCCATTCTTGGATATCTTTTCCTCAGCTGAATCCAATGCTATTCTTGGATGTCTCTGATGCTTATTGTTGCCTCATTCAATGCCATTCTTGAATGTTGCAGTGCCTTTATACAATGCCATTCTTGGATATCTTACCCAACAGAGTGTTTTTCACCTCCATCCAATGCTATTCTTGGATGACACTGCTGTTTTTACCAGAAACTTTCTTGTTGTTGTCCAATGCCATTCTTGGACATCTTTCGACATCCCCTTTGTCTCGTTTGTAGTTTCCATCCAATGTTATTCTTGGATGTCACTACTTGTCTTCCCAGGGTCTTGTCCCTCTCTTTCCAACTATTGATGGATACTTCTTGTCGCCTTGACAGGTCTCCAGAAATAGCTTGTGTTCCTCGGCGTGTCTTTTCACGTCATCTCCCTCAATTTACCTTAAATCCTTTGTTTTAAGTCTCCCCGCAGTGTGTTTCATTCTTTGCATTCATATCATCTTGTGACATCTTATGGCTAAAAATTCTGTTTTCTGTATTTAAGTATCTTCAATCTTGTCGAGATGAAGTTTTCAACCTTCATATCTCCTGATTGAAGAAACTTAAATAGGGGCAGCTGTAAGACCCTAATTTTTACCCCTAAGATTTCACTCATTTCATTTGCATCTCATACCACAAATAAGATCACAATCTGTGTTTCTTCTGAGCACTTGTGTGATTCTCTTATTCTTACTTGCTTCTGTTTATCTAACCTCTAACCAAAAATATGTCGTCGTTTGCTTGTTTCTCTCTGTGTGTTGTGCAGGTTTGTTAAAGACAATGAAGTGGTTTCATGTCACAGGTGTTTGTTCAAAAGCGAGATGTCTTGTGCTGAGTTTCTTCAGTTTATCAAGCAGTGGTTCATATGAGTTTTGGGTTCAGAAAAACAGATTCAAATGGCCGTTGTTCAGTTGTGGTTTGTTCAGTGGTAGCTGTGTGCACTTTATCAGAGGCTTGTAAAAAAGTTTGGTTACCCATTTTGATCATCCAAATTTATCCTATCCATTTTCACTCCTTTTATCCATATTACAAAATCTAAAACCATCCAATATCCATTCTTTACACCCATTTCATTATCAATTTCTAAATCATTTCTATCCATTTAAATATCCAAATTTCATATCCACTTTTCTCAAATTCAAACCCATTTTCAATAATTCATTTTTTTCCCAATATCCATTTCAAATTCCAAATTCATTTATCCAATCCATTTTATTCTTAAACCATATTACCAAAAATCCAATTTCCATTGATCCATAATCCAAATAGACATTTTTTATCCATTTTAATATCCACATCCATGAACCATTCTTCAAAATCCATTATCCATTCCAATATTCAAATATCCATGAAAATCCATATTTTTTTTTCTTATCCATATATATTTTAAATCCATTTTCCATTTATACTAATTTCTTTTTTATCCATTAAGAAATTTACAAAAAAAAGGGGCCCATTTCAAATTGCTTCCATTACAAGCCAATACAAAAGTTCATTTACATTATTTGTTACACAGAAATTTCTAAAAAAAATAAAGAGCCCTTGAAGCCACACTTTCTAATTTTCATGCCAATCTCATGTTACTAAATTTGTAAGCCACAAGCTGATCCATACATACACTTCAGCAGCGACGTACAAGCCATGAGCCATTTCTACAAAATAATTGAAGCCCAAGCCATAGAAGCATTTCCAAATGAAAAAATGAGCCAACAACACTTCCACGCACAGCAAGCCGCCACACCTTCATCAATCCAAAACGCAGGCAGCGTGTACTTGAAACGACACAACAACATATTTTTTTCCCAGCAAACAAGAGCCAGGAGCTGCAAATAAAATACACTCCAAGCCTTTCAAAATGCAAGCCGTGAATTTCTACACACTGGCTGCAAAAACAAACAAATTCAAAACGCAGAAGAAATTGCAAAACGACATCAAACTCACCTCAATTTTGTTATAAATAGAGCCTCAAACCTCTCCATTTCGCCAAGCTTGAAAAGCCAAAAATATACTGCCAAATTCAAAACTCAGGCTTCAACATCTTCTTCATTCCGAACCTTCATTCATACTTCAATGTCTTCCAATCATCTCTCAGTTCAAACCTCATTCTAACTCCAACAATAGCTTGCATCTACAACTCACTACAAAAACCTCCAAAAGCTCTCTCAATTCATCAACAATACAACCTGCATCGCAAATTCACGCAACAACAACATCACTCGCATTAACGACCACGCATCTCGCAACGCTCCTTCACCATCAACATCAACAAACACAAAATTCCGTTTGCAATTACATCAACAACGATAATCAACAACACGTTCAGAAAAGAGAGGATGAAGATTGGAAGTTTCCGAACCTAGTTTGAAGGTATTGGACTAATTATGCGTTCTTCGATTCGATTTCGCTTGTGGACGATTCTTGAAATTGAAAGCATCATTGTATTCCTCACTTGATTACGATCGAAACCATATGAAATATTCGTCCCATCGCTGCCGTAAAGATGAATTCCGATCTCACACCTCCATGGCTCATGAATAGTGTCGGCGAGTTCAAGAAGAAGATGATGAAAAGTGTTTTTCTGATTATTAATCCTTTCCTTTGACTTTCTTTTTTTTTTAACATTACATTTACCTTTTTTTTCTTTCTTTTGTTTCATTAAGTGAACATGGGTCGTGTAAGCCCGTTTCAACGCCACCACCACTATTCCAATCTCACCTCCATCTCATTTTGTTTTTTTCTTTTTTTAATTTTCTTTCATTTTCTTTTTTTGATTGGTTGTGTGGATCATAATTTTTAGATCCACTTTTCTTCATCTATTTTCTTTTTGATCGATGAAAGTCGAAGTGATCTTGAAATTCCTTTGTTGAATTTCGATCGAGACGAGATCATTACCACCTTTTCTTTTCGTGTGGCATCGCTTTAGGATGACGATCCGTATATCGTTCATCTCGCGTGCATTAACACATACATCTCATGGCCGGCCTCATTCGTAGGGTAATTGCTCGAACAAATTACTCGGCGTGCGCTTAACATAGACCAAAATTTGTCCCGCTTCGGAAAACTATCAAGAATATTGATTATTTGTCTTTTGGTTCAAAACTTATGAAACTTGTTGTTAGGAGGCTTTGGTCTTATCAATCCTCTAATGAGTTCTCATTAATCTTGACCTAAGTGCAAGTATTTAATTATAATTAATCACTAACTTTAACTACTAATCACTAACTTACTAACATTACTCTTGTACTAATTTCTTTACAATTACTTCTCGCACCTTATCTCTTTTACTTTTATGCTTCATTTTTATCATTTCATATCATGTTTATGCTTCCGCAATTTTTCCTTTGTCCGTTGGACATATGTTTATGCATCCACAATTTTTCCTTTGCCCGTTGGACACATGTTTATGCTTATGTCTTTTTCTTTTGTCCATTTGGACCTAAAACATTAATAAAGGCCAAAACCTCTAAAAAAAACTTGTGCTTCTAATCTTGGACTATGGTTACTATCCTTTGCAATGGACATGGAGTTTTGCACCTAGACCTTGGACTTCAATGCTATTCTTGAATCCTTGAACTTAGATCTTGGACATCCAATGCAATTCTTGGAACCTTGGACTTAGACTTAGGACCTTTCTCCCTTTGCTTTGGAATTATGGTTCGAAGACTATGGAGCTTACTTGTGTGGTTAGGCTATTCTCTTCCTTAGCCTTTATATATGCTTTAGGATAGTCTCTTCTTCTCCTCCCCATTCTTTAATTTTCAAAACTCTCTCTCTTTTTCAAAACCTTCTTGATTTCAAACTATCACCGCTTTCATAAACAAACCTTGACTTTGTCAAGTGTCTTTACTCTTTTCTTTTCATTTCTTAATCAAATGCTAAACTACATAAGCATATTGAGACCTTTTTCAAAAGACTTAAAAAGCATCAAACTCATCACTCTCTTTTGTGCCCTCGTGCACTTTTTACTTTAACTTTTTCATAAGTTTAGACATGATTCATTTCTTTAAGCGGAATTATTCGCTTAGAAATGACGACTTGTCTTTACATTTAAAAACAACCAAAACAAAAAATTTTCTTTCTTTATACCACGAACTACGGGGTTTTGATCCTACATTGCACATCGTGGGTACGTAGGCATGAGGCGACAAGTCTCTCCAAACACAAAAATCTTAAAAACAATTTCTCTTCTCATCTCCTCAATCTCTTTTCAAGCAAACCATTTTCAGACCAAAAGCGGTAGATATTTCAAAGGGCTCCTATAGAGTACTATAGACGTTTTGGGTGCTAACACCTTCCCATTTCGTAACCAATCCCCCGAACCTGGACTCTCTTCACTTGTTCTCGTTATAGAGCTTGTGTAGGTTTTGTTCGCTCTTTTTCCTTTCCTTTTTGGATAAAATAAAAGTGCGGTGGCGACTCTTGCTTCTCGAGTTAAGTTAATCAATAGCTTACACTCACGATTTTGCCGCTACACTATGCAGTTGGAATGGTTAGCAGATTCATGAGTAAACCTAAGTGTTCCCATTACCAAGCTGCTGTCAGAATTCTGAGGTATATCAAGGGAACTCTGAAGTATGGAGTGTTATTCCCTTCTGGAAGAAAGACTGAATCAGAACTTCTGAGTTATTCAGATTCTGATTGGCGTGGAGACAGAGTTGACAGAAGAAGTACTTCTGGATACTTGTTTAAGTTTCTGGGAGGTCCTATTTCTTGGAGTTCTAAGAAGCAACCTGTTGTTGCGTTGTCAACCTGTGAAGCTGAATATATTGCAGGCGTTGTTACTGCATGCCAAGCTGTGTGGATTCTGAACTTGCTGGAGGATCTGAAGATCAAAGTTGACAAACCTCTGAAGCTGATGATTGATAACTAGTCTGCAATCAATCTTGCCAGAAACCCAGTGTTGCATGGGAGAAGCAAGCATATTGAGACCAAGTATCACAATCTGAGAAGTCAAGTTCAGAATGGAGTGTTAGAAGTTTTGCACTGTAGCACCCAGAAGCAGTTGGCAGATGTTCTGACGAAGGCTATCAAGACTGATCAATTCCTTCGCTTAAGGGATGGATTTGGAGTTGTTAGTTTTGAGGAAATATAAATTAAGGGATGGTATTAGAAATAATTTATATTTTAATTAATATTCACAAACTTGGTGACCAAGTTTGTTAGAGGGTATTTTAGTATTTTATTGTTGCTTTTGTAGCCCTAGTTTTTAGCTTATAAATAGGGTAGTGTAGATGTCATTCCAATCATTGTATCCTTATCATTTGTAGCCGTCATTCTCAATATAATATATTCTCTTCTTTTCATCATTATTTTCACCTTGTACACCAACACGTATGTCTATGATCTTTTCCTTGTGTGTACTTTCTGTTCTGAACGTGTGTATCTCTGCTGCTATGGTTTGCATGTTTCGCTTGTCTTTTGCTTGCTGTGATACTGCTATCGATGTTGTTATTGCTGCCTTTCAATTTTGCCTTTAAATTGTGTATGTGACCCTCTCAATTCATGCCCTCTGTGTGTTCTGAACTTGTGATTCTGGTCTCTTTCTCACTCGGCGTTGTTGCTCGTTTTTCTGAATTTGGTGGTGATACTGTGCGTGTATGTGAATACTGATTTTTCTGTGAATGCTGGTTTTCTCCCTCTTTGAATTGCAGATACGGATGTTTTTGAAACTTTTGGTGTTGCCTCACTGATGATGATGTTGCACGTGTTTGGTATTGTGTGTATGATCTCCTTCGTGATTTTTTCTCTGCCCCTTGTGTACGTACATGAATCCAATTTATAGGCTTTAGAGCTCTTGATTGGTGTTGATTTTGTGTTGTTCTTGGGGTAAAGAACTTTCTATTTCCATACCGAAACGCTTGTGTATTGTCTTGGAAATATTTTGAATTGTGTCTGATTATGTTGTGGGGCTGTGATGAATTTCTTTCCAAATTTTCTTAGACATGTTTTGGCTTGTTTCGGAGACACTTTAAACTTGTCTGATTTTGTTTTGGACAGGTTGTTACATTTAAAGGTCGAGATTAGAAAGATTGGTTTCTTTTGACTTGGCTCCAAAATTCTCAACTTTTTCTCTTCGGTAGCTAACCAATTCTAAGGAAGTTGGATTTTGGTTGCAGCCTTCAAGCTGGTTTACATAATTTAAGAAAAGTTTGGGAAGTTTATCCATCATTTTTAGCAACCTTCTGGCCTTCTTCAGTAGCAGAGCTTAAAAGCTTACCCATTGGATCTGCTCCAAGTTCTTTCTCAGTCAACGGTTCACCAACGGGTGATTCTCCAAATGAGTTTGCTGGGATTAGTTCCACGTCACCCCTTCTTTGTTTATGTCACTTGTAACTTGAATCGTTTTGTACTTTAGAATTACATATGGACCCTACTTTGTATCCAACCTGGACTTGTAATGATGCCTTGAAATGGTAACTTGGTATCCTTGTGTCCTTCCATTGTAATAACCTTTTTTATTTCAGAATTCTTAAAACCTCCCTCAACTAAGTATTACACGGGAAACATAACATGCCTTCGCTTTAAGAATTACAATCTTGAAATAAATAAATAGCTACAATTTTGTGTTCAAATTTCTGTCTTCACAGTATGAAAAACAATCAAGGACAAAAATTGCAACAAACCCTTTCTCAAGCATTAGCCTATGCATAACCAATGCAGGCGATAATATTTGTATTCTAGCCAAAGACAAAGCAAGTTTGGTAAACGCATCAACATGAATCAACCGTGAACTCTCTTGAACAACTTTCAAAGACAAATCAAATGATTTTCTCACCGAAACATGATTTGAAGAATAACACAAGTGAACAATAAACTGATTCAATAATTGAACCTCGGGTTAACCATGAAATGTTTCCAATGCTTCTTATGATTGATAATTCTTCAAAGCGAATTTAAGCTTTTCCATTAGAATTTCTTAGGTGGAACGTTCCTATGATAATCTCTTGCAGCTGTTAAGACTAGAGGTTGAACTCATGAATAGAATATGGCCACTTGAATCCCAACTTGATTAAAACTTGAATTTTAGCATTAAATCATGAACTTCATACTTGAATTAGTAATCAACAATAAACCTTGAAATTCCTTTGAACTTTTATAAAGAACATGAGTTTTGAATCTGAAACTTCTTTCCTAAACTCAATTCAAATCGTCATTCAAACTCTACCATTTCAGAGCACATGAATCGCATATTACTGAAATCCAAACTTTTTCACTTAAGATCAAAAGGAAAACAAATAGTGATCCAACTTCGCGAATAATACAAAATTCTTTCTTGGATCAAACTTGATTTTTTTTTGTTACCCGCACAATCAAAGATTCAGAGGATGATGAACTTGTTATACGAACCATGGAGACACAACTCGTAATATCACTTGCCACGAAAATCATGACCAATCTTCAGACAACCATACTCAGCACCAATGGAACGCCATAATTCTTCCTGAAGTACACACTGAAGCTTTTTGAGAAACCCTGAGGAAAAGTAGCCAATAGAAGACCTGGGAACCCTTTTAATCAGAATCCACTGGTCATGCCCTAAATAGCTGGGCTGAAGAACCAGTATACTTGAAATCGATGTACCTGCACAAACATGTTAGTGAATAAAACATGCAGACATGCAAGATGATGCACAAAGAGGTGGGATCTTAGCGTAAAAAATTAGGGTATGACAGATGTCCCTATTTTAGTTTCTTCTATCCGGAGACATGGAGATTGAAATCTTCGTCTCGACGTGATAGGAGATACTTAAATACAAACATGCACAATTTTTGACCCTAAGATACCACAAAATGCACATGATATGACATGAAATTATATGAATGCAAGACAGAGATCCTGTGAGGAATGATGTCACATGGGATAACTGTATACAGAAAATGCTGAAACATAGTTAAAGAATGGAAGACCCGACGAGGAACAACTTAGCAAAGCAAGACTCCACGGGGAAAGATTCAACTACGCTGGGGATGAAACTCAACTTCACTGGAGAAGAGACTACCAATTGACAATCACAGGGTAGCTTAAACACATGGTATCCCCAAATAGAACAAAGGTGTGTATCGCATACTACCAAGGATATGGTAGCCTAAACAACAGGCAAGAAACTTGAAAGGAAAGATAACCTACTACCAATAACTTGTGGCAGCCTATGCAAAGGTATCCAGTTGAAATAAAGGAACGTATATTACCTACTATCAAACATATGATAGCCTAAGCAGAGGTAAACACAAAAGGAAAGAAGACCTACTACCAAACATGGTAGCCTAAGCACAGGTATCGGACCAAAAAGATACGGTATATTACCTACTATCAAACATATGATAGCCTAAGCAAAGGTAATAACCAAAATAAGCTTCCATGATCAAAATATGATTAAGCTTCTTCTTTAACTAAATGTTCCATTTAGAAAGGGTAAATAAAATTCCCCAACGCTTCAAGGTTGTATGCCATGAGCATGGTCTCAGTTTCTTCTTTGATCAAGGTCTTTTACTTGAAAAGGGTAAAATAAACCTCCCCACGCCTCAAGGTTGTATGCCATGAATGAGTCTTAGTTTCTTCTTTAATCAAGGTCTTTTACTTGAAAAGGGTAAAATAAACCTCCCCATGCCTCAAGGTTGTATGCCATGAACGGGTCTCAGTTACTTCTTTAATAAAGTATTCCACTTGAAAAGGGTAAAATAAACCTCCCCACGCCTCAAGGTTGTATGCCATGAACGGGTCTCAGATTCTTCTTTAATCAAGTATTCCACTTGAAAATGGTAAAATAAACCTCCCTACGCCTCAAGGTTGTATGCCATGAACGGGTCTCAGTTTCTTCTTTAATCAAGTATTCCACTTGAAAATGGTAAAATAAACATCCCCACGCCTCAAGGTTGTATGCAATGAATGGGTCTCAGTTTCTTCTTTAATCAAGCATTCCACTTGAAAAGGGTAAAATAAACCTCCCGACGCCTCAAGGTTGTATGCCATGAACGGGTCTCAGTTTCTTCCTGCAAGGGGTGAATACTTATGGGAGAGTATCTTCACAGGGTATTGGAATTTCACTGGAGATTGAAGACTTCAACGGGAATCCATAACTTACTAGAGATTTGGAACATCACCGGGGATCTTCAAAAGGAGATGTAGGCCGACTGATTTGCAATTATGTCTTCTCAAATAAAGAGAAAGATCATCTAAATCTTCACCAAACTTCTCGAAGAGATGCCATTTGATGGGAGTAAATGAATAGTGGGCTCACTGGGGAGAACATCACTGAGGAGCAGTATTGCTGTAGTTTGAAAATAACATTGAAGCAAATAAAATCCATGTAACAAGAATTCTCAAATAAAGAGAAACACTTGTAAAGTCTTCAATAAACTTCTATGATGGATGCCCGGAGAGATGCCATTTGATGGAGAACAGGTTGATAATCTTGATAACTTCTGGGGATAGACAAACTGTCTTGAAAAGAGACTGCCATTTGTCATCCTGATAGAAAACCTGAGAACCAAAACAAGCTGCTCAAATAAAGAGGCTGCCACTTGTCGTCTGGGTATGAATTGCTGAGAAAAATGTTGTAACAACACTACTGGAGAAATATTTTGTCTTCAATGGTGATCTTCAAATAGATTCTTCCAGGGGTGACAAAGTGCAAAATAAATGCACACTTGATCTAGGTTTAACAGGCTAGAGAGATTCAAAATTGATTGTCAGGGACCAAAGTTCAATTCAGGAAATAACTGAAAAGAAATAGTCAAGCAAGACTCTATCTAGTGAGGAATGAACTCAACTGGGGTTTATCTTTATCCAAAAGATGGAAAAGAAAACTAAAGCAACCATCGTCTATGAGAATTAAACTCAGTGGGGAATTTAGAAAGGTTATGCTCTTTCTGCCTAGGGCTGACGACTCTACTTAAAGGGAGAAGACAAACCCAGTCATTTGGGGATAAACACGGCCAAAGTGAAAGAACAAACAAACATCACAAAAAATGCAAAATGCACATATGTCATGTATCTATATGAATGAATGTATGTCATGTTATGCTTATGCTGACAAAACAAACAAGGAGAAGTAAACTAGAGATGAAATAAACATCTCGACACGGATACTCAGCCATTCTTTGCAAAATAGAAGCATCACTAGGGATGAATGGGGAGCCACATATGGGATCACTATCCTACATCAAGGCTTCAAACTTCTCTGAGGATAAGAGAACACTCCACTTGGGATGAACGTCATGACTTCACTTAGGGGATTGTCTAGATGAATCTTGCTGCTCTGTTGGGGGGTGAGAAAGATCCCCTAGGATAGGAATCAAAGTCATGATTGGAGAGACTTCATAGGGGATAAAATAAATATCCATTGCAAACTGAAAGGAAGTTATAATCGGAGATGCCAGAGATGAGGCCTCACAATAAATATCCACTTCATTGGGGAAGCTTGGATCAATATAGCAGCTGAAAATGTCAGAGTCGAAACTTCATGGGGATGAAATAAACATCCACTTCGCCGAGGAAAACTGAAGTTGTCAGAAATCCACTGAGGAGTGAAATAACATCCACTTCACTGGGAAGGTTAAAGCCAAGGAAATTCACTGGCGTAGGCTTAAGTCACCAACTGGAGAAACCTTGCATCAAATCTTCCATAACTACTTGAAGTAGAGATTCACCGAGAAATTTTCATGACCACTTGTAGTAGAAAATTTACTAGGGAATCATCATACCACTTGAGACAGGAACTCTTTGGAGCACGGGTAAAAAATGTAGCTCTGCATTGATAAACTGCGTGGTAGTCGCCATTTCAAACAACAGTTGTTGTGAATGGATGAAATTCTTCAATTCTCAAATGCCTTAGATCACATGGTTTATGAGAAGAAGTCATCTCAAGAGGATTTTACAGAAAACTTGGCATCCGACTGTTCCAATGTTTTCAAACTCTTGGTGAGATTTATCGAATCTCAACATAACTACCCCAGATTAACTGTATTCTGTATAACTGAATCTCCAAACTTGCCCCATGGGTCAAACTCTGAAAGCAACAACTGAGAAACAACTTGCCCCTATTTAGCAGAGTCTTCAGGTAACGTGCCCCTTGATATGGCCATCTTTGAAATGATTTGCCATCTTCATCAGAGTTTCAAGTCTCAAAAGATTACAGCATTGTTGTTCGTATGCAATCTTCTATGATATCAAGCAATGTTAGCACGTAGAAAAATGTTAATTATGAAACTTCTAATGCAACACACATGTTAGTCTTGAAGTTTTTATTTTATTGAAAAGATGTCGCAATAACTTGTGATTGATCCACCAGTTAGGATATGACATTAATTTTTTACAAAGCCAACACAAATTTTGAGCATAGCTCGTAGGAGTCAGGAAACGTCATCTCATTGAGTATGCTTTCAAAATAAACCCTACTTCAATTAGGTCTTTTGAGGGTTGTATCATGGCTTGGTTCACGGTTTAAGAAACAAAAGGTTAAAGGCTCAAATTTTATTTGTACCCACCCCTTCTTCGTGATGTTCTCCAATCCTACGTTCAGTTAACTCAGACTATGCACTCAAGTTCCCACAGGTTGAAAATTACACCGATGATAGTAATGATGGTTCAGAGGTCAAGGGCTTTTTGAAATGGTAGTCACCACTTTTTTACCAAATGTTTGCCATTGAGGACTTTCATGGTGAAATTTTTAAAGATTTCCTCTTTCTGGTTGTCATACAAACCTTTTGTATAAGGCAAGGTCATGAGCTTCCCATCTTTCTTAGCTTTTGCCTTGAAAGGGACTCGACTCATTCTTTGAGTAAGGAAAGTGATTAACCAGCTTAATGATTACGGTGAACCATCATTGCCATTTGGCTTGAAAGACATCTTCGACACTTGCTTGATGTGTGTGAAGGAAAATTTGTGAGTGTAACCTTTATACGAAAGGTGTCTTGCATGAACGCACAACCAATTTAACTGAGAACTACCCTGCCCCAGGTTAAAATTGAGGGTTTTTTATTTGGAAGGAAACTCCTACTTCAAGGCTCAAAGGGGTTAATAAGGGTATATCTTCCTTATATCTCCGGTGTTTAGGGATTTAAAACAATGCCTTACATCATTAGTAGGGTTTTATTCAAAAGCATACAACAAGAGGTCGTGCATTTTTACTTTCGTCATCCTCCCTCCAATTCTCAACCAAGGCGAGAGATTGGGTAGTATTGGCATTATAAAACAAAAAAAAAACATTTAAGAGTGAATACAAATGGATTTCTTCAAGACAAACATATTCATTGCATTAATCATTCAAAACAAACAAGTTCTTACATGCAAATCATGATTTTACAATCAAGGGAAATAATAACAAATGCAAGCAAACAAACAAACATCCTGATGATCTTGGGAATGAGCTCTCCTCCTGATTTCACCAGCTTGGAAATGACTCTCTTGAGTCTTCATATTCATCAGCATAAATGCGTTCCATTCACAACTGGGCTTCCTCCCTTGAAGGTCAGCACTTCATCGTCGATCATCTCTTGAACTTTTTCCTGGAAAACCTTGCACTCTTCAATCGGATGCCCCACTACTCCATCATGAAACTCACAACTGGTATTTGGATTGTACCAAGGAGGGTGAGATTTCATAGCTCTAGTCTTTCTGGATGTCATCACCGAGTTTCAGGTAAAATAAGACCACAATTGACTGTAAGTCATTGGGATTGGATCAAACTGGCGAGTCTCTCCTTCTGGGCTGTTGGGAGGTCTCTGCTGATTCTGGCACTGATTCTGATAATTTAGATTTAGAGCTTGTCGATTTTGACATTGATCTTGAGGAATCAACCCTTGATGCTGGACCGGAAGTTCGCGAGGTAGTGGTTGCTGGCACTGAACAGGCGCTGCATACTGATATTGGTAAGGCACCAGAACTGGAGCTTGCAAGATCTGAGGAGAATCCCAAATTGCATCAACATCAACATTCTCTTCCTCTTGGTAATTGTTAACAGATTTCTCTTCACTAGCTTGGCAACTCGAGTCATCTTGGATTTTTCCACTTTTGAATGCGTTCTCAATGTTTACTCCAACTTCCACAATTTTTGAAAACTTTAATGACTCAACGTTGTTGTACCCCAAATTTTACCCCTTAGATGTCATAACATCTTGCATTGACATTTAAGTTCAATCGTCTATGCACTATTTAACTAACCCATATCTTGCAGTTTGTTTCTCTTATGTTTGAAATTAGGGTTTACACAAAGAGATTCAAAGCCTCCTAAGGTATTCTATGGCTCCATACAATCATCACAAATCCTCACTAGTTGTTTGGAACCAAAATCTCAAGACTTTGAATCAAGTCAAGTCAACAAAAGGATCACCAGACCAAAGTGTGGAATTAGAATTTTAACCTGAGGAATCACTAAAGAATTTTGCCCTATTAAGTCAAGATTTGATTGGATCATCAACCAATTGAGATTACCTTCACCCTGGTTTCTGTTAAGACAAGTGGATCATTGACTTTGATTTTAATCAAGAGTTGTTCTAAAGCCTTAGGACATGACTCCATGAGATAATAAACATCCCTAAAGACCATCCTTGAACTTTAGATGTGATGGAAGAAGCAAGATGATAAGAGTTTGCCCCAGTGCATTCACAGTTGAAATTAGGGTTTTGACTGAAACCCTAATCCTTGGGATTTTGATCCAAATGAAACCTCCAAGACCTCAACTCATCATAGCATATCTCATTGTTGATTTAAAGTATTTGAGATCAAGTTCCAAGATATTTCTTGCAGAGGAAGTAAGGTTTTGTTCATGAAGCTTTTCATATGTGGAATTTTCCCCTCTTGTGCCAAATTGAAATGGTCATAACTTCCAAACCACACATCCAAAGCTCTTTTCATGAACTTCAAAGTGTTAAATATGACCTTTCTCCAAAAAAAATGCATGGTTTATGAGTTATGAGACTTAGAAGCTAAACTGCCCCAAGACTTAGTGAAATTTCAGCTTGTTTTCCTTTAATTTACACACAACTTTAACCCAGTTTTTCATAAAGTTCCAGGCCTCAACTCAAAAATCTTTGGACATGAAAGTTGTAGAGGGCATTGAGGGCTTTCCAAAAAGTACTAGAACTCCTCAATCCATTGAGTGAGCTGGGAGTTTCGAATCCTCAAAGTTGGAGGTTTCATTCCTTAAAACTCAAGAAACCAACTTTTGTGTATTTGCTCAAACCATTCTCTAATCACCAAATCTTCATGTTTCTGAGTTCTAATGTCAAGTTTAGCCTTAATCCAAGCTGGGCCACGAATTTCCACTTGATTTGCATTAAAATATGAATTTGTGTCATAGTTATGCAAGTGGGAGGATGTGAGAGAAACTTTACAAAGCAAGAAATAGTTGTTTATTCCTTGATCCTCTCACCAATCATTTCTCATCAGCTTGGTTCAAATGTGCATAGATTTTGGAATATATTTGCTCAGCAAGCATGGTTCCTCACGAAGGAAAAATAGTAGTATTGGCATGATGTGTTATTTTAGCCATGCTTTGAGTTCTTGGCCTTTCCCTATAAATAGCAAGCATTTCCACTCAGTTTTAAAACCAACATCTTTCACAATATACGTTAAAAAAAACTTCTGAGTTTAAAGTCTTGCAAGAGAAGAAGGAGAGGGAAGTTTGCTTTGGGAGCTTATGTTGGTTCAGCAAGAAAGAAGCTTGTTCACATTTGAAGTTGCAGTGGACATATTCCACTTGGTAACATTCCTCTTTCATTATCTATGTTCCTGCTCATGTAATATGTCTAGCATCATCATATCATTGTTTTAAATGCTTATATAATGTGTGTTCATACTCATCTCCATCCATCCATAATGCAAATATGGTGTGTGTTTAAGTTTGTGTTTCACTTTTATCATGGTATGCCATAAGGAGGTAAGATGAGTATGGTGGTTTCAGTTGATGTACTGAGATAGTTTCATGTAGCTCCTTTTGTTTGTTACACTACCAAAACTCAAATGTCATTGGTCATGTAACTGCCTTGTTAAGATTTGATGTCATGGTTTGAATAAGGACAGTTGAGATCTTTGTTAAGACTTACTCCACTGTCATTAACTTAAGTTGTTTTTGTGATTTGTGAAACTGCTTGCTTTTTGTTGTTACTATGTGATAAACTGTGTGCACTTTGTATGGTTGGCCTGCACTAAGTATATGGTAAAATTATCTAGTCGGCATACTTGCTCAAGTTGAGTGTAGTTCTTAAAATGATTGTCTGAATGTATTCAAGGCTGTGCAATTTGTTATCTTGCAATGTATCCAATCTATGTGGGCTGGTCAAGTTGTTTATATTTGTATTCAAGTTATACATGTGTCTAAAAGGTTAGCAACCTGAGCTGCATCTTCAACGTTGGCTTGTATGTAAGGTAACTTTGTTCTACTTTATCATAGTAGACTGCTCAAGTGTATGTTAATTTCATCTTTAAATTTGAAAGCTTGTGATGGATTCATTTTGTTATAGTACTGTATCCATATATTTTCTCACATCATGCCATGGATATAAAACCAAGTCAAGCCATGTCAGTTTATTTTAAACCAAGTTGAGCTAAGAACATGAGAATGATATATGGAACTGTGTCATTTCTTGAAGTTTTGATACCAGGCCATATTCATAACATTGCCATATTGACTGATTGTTTTTCTTGCATTCTACTGAAAATTCTTAGGACTGCTTCTTTTCATGTTAATAGTGCTAAGTCCTGAGTTCTTTATGGGTGAAAAAAATAAGAGTTTGGCCTAACATTGAATCATCATGATAGGTATAATGCTTGGTCATATGCACTAAAGTTTGAGGTTGTGTTTTGAGGACTATGTACCTCTGCTATAAACTCATATGCCTGACTTGTTTTCTTTTTTTATCCTAACCTAATTGACATAGAGAATTGGGCTTGAGGTCTGTTTTAGGCATGTTCATTGTCATATGGCCATGTGCATAATCATTTTCCTGAGTTTGCTTTGTGATACCATGATCTGAATTTGTTCCTATATATCTAAATACTTGCTTGATATGGATGTTAAGACTAATACCCTCACCATGCCCTGAATATGCAATTGTCAAAATGCATGTCTGATGCCATGCCACTTACTCATAACTTTATCATCACTTAATTGTTCTTAATTGCCTTGATGCCATGTTTGGTTTGAATTCATTGAAAACCTAAGACCTGTGCCTGAATTTTGCTAAGTTCCAAGACATGTATGTTAGGATCCACATGTCACATTTAGTTTTTGTGTTCTGTCATGATCATATGCTTACACTTAATGCCATGTAACCTGAATTGATGTTGGAACTGCTAAACTTCTTGAGGTCTTTATCTTAATGCTATGTGTCTGCCATGCCTTGCTCATGTGGCTGCCAGGTTAACATTTTATTGCATTTTAAATCAAATTGTATTATTGAGATCCATGCTTTTTCCTTAACATGAAAGCCCTTGGAAGCTTCACTTTCTACCTCAGTCTATCAAGCTTTGAACTTTGTTCCATGCACATCATGAAGAATATAGACTGGTGTGACATCATGTAGTGAGTATAGCAACATCCTTGTTTTATTCTGAACCACCTAACTGTTGGAATGGTATGAATACTTGAATATGGTTGCCATTGAGCTTTATGTTATCTACTTGTACATATGTTGAATTGTTCTTGTGTCCTTTCCAATACTAGCATGTTGCTGCCACCAATCCTTGACACTATGCTCTCTTTATGCTTGAATGCTAGGGAGTATATCCAAAATTGTTCAGAGTTATGTTAGCATGATAGGCATTGTGTGATTAGTAATGTGTGAAGTTGATTTGTCTGCACTGCTAATTATGTTATATTCAAAGGAATAACATGCAATGTTGTATGATGGCTTGGTAATGTCCTCTCCCCCCTTTTAATCTTTGACACCAGGTTGTTTATGTTGCCAAATTCTGATAACATGATACTTGCACCTTAATTGTTAAGGACCTTTTGAGGAAATTATGTGTTTGGTTTGCAACTCATGAATACTATGTCAGAGCATGTCAACATAACTTGGTTTGTCTCCATCATATTGTCATGTAATAGTTTGAATGGATTAAGTTGTTGTACTCACATGGCAGTAAGAGTTTCTTGTTTGGGTATACTAGCAGAATGTGGTCATCATCTTGTTTTAGTTATATAGTTTTCATTTTCCCAAATACACCTTTTCCAATTCAATTCTCATGATTTTGGAGTTGAACCATGAACATTCCCTCAACATTTTTCTGGTTCTGTTTAGTTTATATCAGTTTGCTTTGCTTTGTTAATGTTGAATGGAATAACACAAAGGTTGAACCAAGTAGAGTAACATACCATGCCCTGAGGTTGTTTATTGTTTTCCAAGTTGGGAGCATTAGAAGTTGGATTACATGTTTGGTCAGCAGTGCTTTGTTTTCTCGTATGATAAAGTTTATTAATCATTGACATAAGGTGGTTTGGGCATGAATGGTGATAGTAAGTATTGGTTGGTAAGGCATTTTTGAACACATGAAGGGTTATATACTCGTGGGGTGGGCACATACACTGGATGTATGGCCACCCCAGTGGTAAGAGCATGCGTGTATTCACTACCAAGACTGAGGTTCGAATCCCCCTCGCCCCAGTCCTTTTGTTTTACTTTTCTGAAATCATTCTTGTTTCACATATATTATATTGAAGCCATGGTTTTTCAAAATGCGTGCATTGGACAGTTTGGCAAGGGTCTTAGGTTGTACACGCAAGGGCATGGGTTCAATACCCATGAGGGGCCTTTCCCAACTTTTTATCACTTATTCCCTTTATATTTTTATGGTTTATGCCTCATTTTCAAACACTCATAACTCAACCATTTTTTATCATTTTGTGCTCATTTTTTTGCTAATCATTCCTTAATGAATCTACTTTTTGAACATAAAAAGGAATTAGTGAAAATCCATAATTTTGAGGTACTTATTCATGTTGAAAGTGGAGGACCTTTTTTAGGTTTCTACTATGAATATTCTTGACTTTTTGATTCTCTTATCATGCTATCTTGTTCATCTTGCTTAATTAAGGCCTAAATATATTTGGTTCTAGCCTTGTATGATGTTGTAAGCTTTGTTTCATTTGAATAGCTTGTTATTTAATGTTGCATCTTCATGTAAATATCCCACAAACTTCTTATTTCATAAAACTGTTATTCTCCCCTTCCAAAGGAAATTCTTTCTATTGACCTCAAAGTCATAGATATTGTTGCGGTGAAAATTGGATACCATAGTTATTAATGAACTAGGATCACATTTCTTTAAATGTTCACCACCGTCTTTGATTTATCCAAAGGAAAGGTTCAAAAGCGAAAAAACCTAAAGATCTAAGGTTCGGGGGTGGGTTACGCCTAGGGAAGGTATTAGCATCCTAAACGTCCGTAGTACTCTACGGGAACCTCTTGTTAGTACTTATGTTATCTCTCATTGGCTTGCTAAGGGTGTTATGCTAAAGGTTGAAAACCCTAGGGGTTAGTATCTAAGTATACTCGACAAGGTATCGCACCTTGTGCCTACGTATCCTCGGGAGTAGAATCAGAGTAATGCGTAGTTCTGAAATGAGGAACTTCTTGACGGGTCAAGTTTCCAAGGGGAAGTAAAGTCTTGGGCAAGACCTTACATAGAGTGCGGCGACTCTAAAGTTGAGGTTGGTTTAAAAGGAGTAGGATTGTAAATGTTCGCGGCGGAGCATTTACTTGGAGTGCGGGGACTCCGATCCTAAGGCTAAGATTCTAAGTGTCTACGGCAAGACGTGGAGTACGGCGACTCCGAATCCTAAGGCCAAGGGTTCTAAAGTTAGTCCTGTGACATGGCAGTCAATATTAAGGGTACCTTTCCTTTGGAATGTCGAGGGGACAAACTTGGATTATTAGTGCGCACTAGCAAAGTGAGCTAGCTTAGTGTATGGTGACCAAAAAGGTTGAATGCGATGCCCAAGGGCGATCGACTTACATAGGTAGAAAATGGGCTCGACGTTGGATCGAGGATTTTTGTATGTTTTGAAAGGGTTTTGACATATAAAGCAACATGCATTCAAAAGGAGATAAGCATATAAAGGCATAAGTAAGACATGATATCAAGCACAAGAAAAGTCACACAAACGCGATAGATTCTAACGAGGATTGTTTGTTAAGAAAAGAGTTTGATTGATTATTAAGGTTTATGTGAAAAAGTTGATTTTAAGGCCATTATTGTGAGGACTTGTTAAGGATTATTTTAGTTAGAGTTTTCTTATAAAAAGTTAATTGTTTAAGATTTTTTTTTTTGTTGTAAGGTTTTATTAAAAGTGGGAAAAAAAAGGAGTTGTTAAGAGTTTTATTAGTTAGCAAGGGTTTTATTTTAATATTTATAAAAAATAGTTTTACGGTTTAGAAAAGAGTATTATTTTGAAAAAGGTTTTTTATTATTTAGTCTCTTTTTGTTAATGCTAATTTTAAAATTATATTAGAAGGGTTAATGAAGTTTCTAAAAAAAAGAATTAATATATTTTTAAAAGAAATGATTTTTAATAATAAAAGTTTTCAGAGAGGAAAAAAGCTGACCAAATTAGTTAATTTATACTTACTAATCGGAAAAAGGTTAGTATTGAAATTTATTTAATATATTTTTAAAAAAGGGTTGAATTTGAAATAAGAAAGGTTAAGTTAAAAAAAGAAAACGAAATCAAAAAACGGAAGGATAGCCACACGATCTCAATCTTCTCTCTCTCGCCACTCTTTGTTTTCTCTCTCAAAGTGAAAGCTATGGTTTGAAACCCTATCGGCGCCGTCGTCTCTCAATCTCTCACGATCATCAATCATCAAGCAACAAACATATACCCCACCCGACGCAACCCGATACCCCATTTTCACTATGATTTGAGAGTATTACATATTACACATTGATGATTCAAGCAGAAAGGAAAAAAAATGAAAGGTGCTCGGCGAGGATGGTGAACGGCTCCTCCTTCAGGGATGACTCTTTCTCTCTTGACCTCTTTATACGATTTGCTTGCTTTTGTTTGTTCTGGCCTTTCCTCTTTCTGGATTTGAGATGATGATGAATAAAAAAAAGTCCCTTCTTTGAATCTCTGGTTTTGAATGGGTTATGAAATTGGTGGTTTGGTTGCTGCGTATGATGTTGTCCTCTTCTGATTTAGCGATTTGATGATTGTTTGGTGGTTTGATTTGTGACGTTGAAATGATGAATATTTCTGATCGTGGTATTGGTTTGTGAGGATTGCCGTCTGATTTTTGATTTGATTTTGTATGTCATGTTGTTTCGTTCTGGTATGTGTTGGTTTGTGTGGATGATTTGAAAGTTTTGGTTTGAATTGTGATGATCTCCCCCTTTGATCGTGTACTGGATCCTCCTTTTATAGGCTCCTTTGAAATCACAACCTTGATTTCAGAATTGAATGCAGTTGATTTTCGTTTATTTGGAAATGATGGAAAAGATCTGATCCTTCTTTGATGATTTCACGAATTGATGCACTTCCCCTTTCACGTGATTGTGTTTGAAAAAAATGCTTTGGAAACTTAATAGAAATGTTTGATTGTGTCCTTAATATGGCTGAGATTCTTTGTCCCCTTTTGGAAAGTTTTGCTGGCGGTATCTCTGCGATATTGCCCAAATCTTCCAAATTTGAAAATGATGAAAATCCTTTCTGATTCTGTCGTCTTACTTTTATGATCTGTTACTGATGATAAAGGAAAGAAACATCCTTGTCTGAAACCGTTATGGAAATGGTTCAATTTGGTTTTGATTGATGAATGCATTTTTGTATTTATCCCAACATGTTTGGTGAGTTATCTTTGGAAAGAAATGAATTGGCTTGATGATTTCTTGTGATTAGGATGAAGATAATGTTGTCTTCTTTTTCAAATGGATTGTCATAACCGTGTTTCCGACTTTTCTCTGTGTTCATATGTGATCAAGACTTTCCATAACCTCCTTTTTCATATTCAATCTTCCATAAATGATCAAGTTTTGGAAATGTCGCTAATTTCGTTCTAATGAATCTAGAATGACAAAAATGCTCTTACGACTTTCAGTGCATTACTTCACATCGCATCCTCACGGCTAAATACGTGTTTTGAAATGCCACTACACATGTATGCATAAACTGCTTACAATCGGTATCTGTAACCTAGACTTAGCACACTTATGGACATTCTATCATTAAGGTAATATTGACACAATTCCAATTTTCTTGCAGGTCATGAAATCACATCGCCAACATGAGATTGCACGATTTCTTCCACCTTATTGGGAGCTTCGTCTATACAATCATCAGTGAATAGGTAAAGTTGATTTTCATCTCGTACTTTCTTAATATTATTTTTGGATCAAACAATTTGAGCATAGGTTCTCTTTCTGCAGGTGTCTTTTCGAAATCGACTTAGAGTAAGACAGTATGCTTCCACCTTGAGTTTTATGGGGTAGTTCAAAAGACCTGTAAAAGTTTAATACTGAACAACATCTAGTTGAGGACTGCAGTAAACGATAAGTGGCGTAGTGCCTTCAACAAGATGGTGCTACTGCGGTAGGTGGCCCACAGATTCTTTTAGGATGAGAGATGAGGCGCTTGTACTTACTTGGTATCTTGGAAATTAAATGAATTTTGCAACTTTAGAACTTAGCCTTTCAAGTTAAACTCAAAACTTCATTTTATTTGATGCTTTCTTTTCTCCTTCATTCTGATATTGTGTCTGGCAAATTTTGCAAAAGTCGCGACCATAATCCATTCTCGTTGCTTCATCGTTAGGAAGGTCGTCCATGCGGTTCATCACGTCGTTGACGCAAGTGAGGTGTGCAACATCCCTGGGAGCACACTGTCCCGTAATTGAGCAGGAAAGCGTCATTGGGAATAAATCAAGGATCTCCAACTATTAATCCATTTTTATTGTTGTATGTAATCCACCTTAGGGTGACTTATTTGAACACTTGGTTCTTTGGGTTTTGAAATTAGGAAAATAAAGTGAAGTATGAATCCATTTTTTTATTTATAATTGAAATCTGGAAGCATGGAAAGGATGCTAGGACTTGTATGAAATTAGTTTGCGTATGTGGCCTTATATTGGTGGCAACTTGAACGGTTTCTTGTATCCTCAACAACTGGAAATGTAGACTTAATGGACTCAATTGGAACCTTACAACTTGGATAATGAAACCACTTGGTAATGAATGACCACGTGATCTTTGTGTATTTGGACTGGTATCTTGAAATCGGGATGAAATTAAAATTAAATTCAACCATTTTATAACTTTAGCAAATCCTTGCAATTTAATTGGGTTTTGTACCAAATGTTGTTTCCAATTCTTCCAAATACTTTGAACTTTGAGAAACGCCCTTGAAATTTGAAGAATTTGAGTCTTGCATCTTGATGGACTAATCTTACCACTTGAAATTGGATGATAATTTGGGCTTTGAAACGAATAATGGAATTTGGACTTGTAAACACGAATTGAATCTTGAATTTGCGTGAGAAATTGAGATGATGGCTTTAATGAATTTTGTAACCAATGAGCAACTTCTTGATATTGGCAAAACCTTTTGAACCATGACCCGAGTTACCTTAAAATCGCACTTTCTTGGACCACAAGAGGATATAGCTCGAATTTTGACTTTAGTGAGATAGGGACACGAGATCTGTCCATGATATTTGAAATCTTGATCCATGTGTGGCCTTAAGAAAAATACTTGAGATATAGCTTAAGCCATGAATCATGTCACAAATGCTTTGACCCTAAGCATGAGGGGGTATTCTTCCTCCATCTCTATGGACACTGGACATCACTAGCGAGGAACTAAAGTCTCAAAGAGCATACACACGGCCTTCATGATCTCTGAATTCTTCTGCGATCAACACCTGATTTCACAAATGAAAACAAACGAAAACGATCTAATAAAATCGGTTAGCTACGCGTGGATGATTGACCTAGAAATGATATGCAGACGATCAATGAATCTAAGGGTAAAATTTGGGGTACAACAGTTGCCCCTATTTAAATATCTTCACCGGATGACCTGAACAATGAGAATCTTCATTAGGTCATGGTGAAAGATATTTAAATACAGATAACCAAAAATTTTGCCCTTAGATGCAATGACATGCAATGCTATGGACAAGACTATCCTAATGCTGACATGCTATGAACTCTAGCATGATAAAAATGATGGAATGATAAAATGCAAAATGCAGACGAAACAGACGAGGAAAAGAGCCAACACAATGAGTAACAACTCACTGGGGATGACCAGACGCACTGGGGAAAAGAAAACAACACTGGGGACTCCGAAGGTGACGACCCAGCAGATTCAAGCGTAACCAGTTGATATATAAGCAAGCAAGAAGACAAAGCAGGATCCACACGGCAGTAGGATCATGCAAACAAAAAATGATGGAGTTTTCAATAAGAAATAACATCCAACGCCTGGAAATTCCTTTAAATGAAGAGATCAAACGGGATCTTCAGGAACCGTCAGGAAAAAGTACAGGGTTATTAAAACTCTCCTGTATGCCAAGTAAATGAACTTCGTGCGGAAAACGCCCTGATAAACTTCTCAAAAGGGACTGCAGCTTATCAATTGTACGGGACTCACACACCATCAATAAAGGGATAAACTTCTCTGAAGAGACTGCAATTTATCTGAAATAAAGCAGTAAAATGATAAACTTCTCCGAAGAGACTGCAGTTTATCTGGAAAAAGCAAGAAAATGGTAAACTTCTCCTAAGAGACTGCAGTTTATCTGAAAAAGCAGTAAAATGATAAACTTCTCCAAAGAGACTGCAGTTTATCTAAAGAAAGCAGTAAAATGATAAATTTCTCCGAAGAGACTGCAGTTTATCTGAAAAAGCGGTAAAAATGATAAACTTCTCCGAAGAGACTGCAGTTTATCTAAAAGGAAAAAAAGAATGATAAACTTCTCCGAAGAGACTGCAGTTTATCTGAAAAAGGCAGTAAAATGATAAACTTCTCCGAAGAGACTGCAGTTTATCTGAAAAAGCGGTAAAATGATAAACTTCTCCGAAGAGACTGCAGTTTATCTAAAAGGAAAAATGATTCTTCTTGCCAGACACAGTGTAACATAAATGCACGCTCAACCTAGGTTCGACGACCAAAAGGTAAGGGTGGAATCCTCAGGGACCAAAAATCAATCTAGGGTTGAACTAGAATGAAACTGTCAACCAAGACCTGCCATTGAGGAATGAACTCGAATGGCAATTTATCTTATCCAAGCATGGAAAAGATAACTGAAATAACCATCATCCACGAGGGTTAAACTCTGTGGGGAAACTTGGAATAGATAGCACTTTCTGCCTAAGGCTGACGACCTACTTGGAGAGATCAGACGAACCCAAACTTGGCGCAACCACAACCGAAGATCAAGAAGAAGCGACAAGAAACAAACAAAAAGCAAACACGCACGGAGGCGAAAGCAAAAGATGCTATGTCATGCTTATGCTCATGCTGACAAAACAGACAAAAGAAAACTGGAGACGAAAAACAAAACGACGAGGAAGCCCGTCCATCCTCTGCACGAGAGATACATCTGTCAAGCTCGTATAGAAATCCAAAGATGGAACTCAACAGTTGAACTTCAACGTCCAAACTTCTCTGGGGAAATAACAATCCACTTGGGGATATAATATCATGACTTCACTTAGTGATTGTCAAGATGAATCTGATTATTCGAATGAGAAAGATCCACTGGGCACGGATCAAACTTGTATTCATAGAGACTTTGATGAGGATAAAATAAATATCCAATGTAACTGAAGCAAGCTGAAGTGATGGTAGATGCCATAGATGAGGCGTCACGGGGATAAAATAAATATCCACCGTTTCGTTGGGGAAGCTTGTACTAGTATTATAGTCGTAGACGTCAAGGTCTAGTCTTTAATGGGGATGAAATAAACATCCACTGTCGAGGAAAATTGAAATTTTTGAGAATGCACCGAGGAGTGAAATAAACACTCACTTCTGTCTTACCCCAAATTTTGACCACTAAGATGTCCCATCATTGTGCAAATCATCATCACAATATGGAGGAACCATCATACTTCATCAGTCTCCCCAAAGATGGGTGAGCATTCACCACAATCAAAATTAGGGTTTCAAGCCCTTTCTGAGTTCTTAGACAAAGGGTCAATCAAGGAATGACATGATTTTCAACTTGTCTAACCTCTCAAACATCCACAATGGATCAAAAGGACTCCCACTTCAAGGATTAAGCACAAGGCTGCTCCCTTCTAGGTGGATTAAGTCTCAAGATCGACAGTGTCACCAAATTAGGGTTTTGGTCGACCTGGGCCTCCAGATGGAAATTTTTCATCTGGGCACAAGCCAATGATCCAAGACCTAACCTAATATACTCCATGGAACCTCATGAACCCAATCATCAAGTAAATTTTGCCTCAGGGGATGCATTCATAAAAAATCAGGAATTAGGGTTTCTTGACCTAATTCACCCCTAAGTTGACTTTTGGTGCAAATCATGAGCCAAGACCTCAAGATAGGGTTTGAGGGTCTCTAATGAACTATATTGATCCATTTGGAATAATGGATTAATCCAAGAAGCTTGAGCAACAAGTCTCAATTTCATCTGCACCACAATTAGGGTTTTAAGAGGAAAGTCAACTGTAACTTTGACTTTTGACCAGGACATACTCCCAAACCTTAGGACATGCATCAATATACCCTATGACACCCATGGAACATGTCCATCAAGTTTGATTTAGGTCAAGGACATGATTTCCTGAAGAATTGCACAGTTTGGAATTCATCTGATAAAAAGTCAACTGTGCACAAAAGTCAACTTTGACTTTTTGAGATTTTTCACCAAAATGGATTTTTAACCCTAAAATGATGTTAATGTGTGATTTGAATCATCATTCATCAAGAAAAATCAAGAAAAGTTGGATAACTTGTAAAGGGGGTAACCATAAAAACTTAGAAAATTTTCTAAGTTAAAAATAAAGTGGCTAGGGTACCAACTTTGGAGGGTCATAACTCCTAAACCACAAGGCCATTTTTTCCCATCCAAAGCTTGATTTGTAGATCTCATTGCCCTCTACAAAAACTTCAACTAGACATAACTCCAATTCATTGTGGATTTTGAGATATGAGTGAGCCAAAATGACTGAAAATATGAAAGTACACCATTTTCCAACACTTAGAAAAAATTCTGTCCAAGACAGATTTTGTTGAAACACTAAAACTTGTGAGATATTTTCACATAGATGCAAGCTGAATCAAATCCAAAGTTAAACATCAATGTTGTTGCATATGTTGCCAAGAATTCAAAGAGCCTAACAACATGAATTGATTCAACTTGAGCCAAGAGAAATCCATGCCCAAAGTCATGTTGCTGCAAGCTGTTTTGGAAAAATCAGTTTGCATGTTTGCTTGCCACACACGATTTTGAACCAAAAACTGAGGATCAGCATGCCACATGTATTCAAACCAATCACATTGCATCTAATCCAACTGATAAATCTGAGTAAAAAAGCCAAGGCATCTTCCAACTTGAAATTCATCCACTTTGGCACATTTTGCCTTGAATTCAAAGTGCATTAATGTGGAATAGTGCATTGTCAAGGTAGCTACCCTACTCAGTCAAATTCTCTGATTAAACAACAATAAAAACATCTGAGGAATGTGATTTTGGTCAAGGCATAGCCCTGCTCTTGGGAATGGCCAGCTTGCCTTGCTTGAGAAGAAATCCTCCAAGCCAATCCATGCAAATGTGATCTGATCCAGCAGCCATTCACTATTCCTCCAAAACAAAAGTTGATCACCTATAAATAGAGGTCCCAATGGATCATTCAACTCACACCAAAGCCAGTTACAACACTGCTTTCTCTCATTCTTCCTTAAACCTCAAGTTTTTTGGCTTATTGAGTAACCACTATCGGGTTTTGAGTTGCAGCCTTAGGCAATCAATTCCAGTTGCTCAAACACATCACATATGATGTATTTGAGGTGTCCAAACACTTAAACAGTGACTGTAACACCTCAGGCTCAAAATCACCCTTCAACCAAGCCATTATGCCTCAATTATGCAGGTGGAGGTCTCCAGCTTGATCCAAAGAGTTTAATAGTGTTCCAGAGCTTGTAACACACTCCATAACATCCATTGAAGCTGTAGGGATCATTAATTCACGACTGGAACAAAGTTTGTGCAGAGTTCCATTTCAGCTTGCATCAAGGTAAGCCTCAAAACTCAAACTCCATGATCCATGCATATTTCCTCGCATGATATTTTTGCCAATTGCTTGCCATCGTATGCTGATTGTTTTCCCTCATAAAATTTGATCATTGCACTCATAATCATACCTACTCGATTGCTTTTGCAAAATTAGGGTTCATACGGCCACAATGATATAATTTGTTATACACTGAAAATGAATAAAATTGGGTATTGCCATCTTCTTCCTTGTGAAAAAATGCATGAGTTTGGTGTTTGAATGATGTCCAATGGTTGAGAGATTAGTGAGATATGGTGCTTCATGCACGAGCTCGAGGAAGAAGATGGCCATGGCGCCATTCTTCAGGTTTTCCAACTAAGTTTGATATATATTTTTCACTTGCCATGTTATATTTGAATTGGCATTGCGCCCCAGCGGTTCATCAGCTGGTTTTGTGTGTATTGGCAAGCGAGAGGTCTGGGGTTCGAATCCCCCTCGCCCCAGACTTCTTTTTATCACTTGTTTATTTTATTTTTTTTCATATTATTATTTTTAATGATTTGAAAAATTAATAACTCCTTCAATTTTTATCATTTTTGATTGGTTCTTTTTGCAATAATTCACAAAAATGTTGAAATATTTTATTCCACCAAAAAATTAGATTTATATTATTTATTTAATATAATTAGTATTTTGTGAATAAATTCATTTTTAATTGTTTTTAAACATTCTAAAAGTGAATATTTACTTTGAAAGAAAACCTCGGCGCGATCGCCATTTCAAACGGAAAAAACATCTGGGCCTACCCTCGTGTTATAAGCCCCACTCTTTTTCTTTAAACCTTTTGGGCCTCTTGAGAGAGTGTAAGACCCATCCCTTTGTACAAAAAACAATTTTTGGGCCTTAGTCACTTGTATAAGTCCCTCTGTACAAATTCAAACAGCGCGCTCACTGATAAAACCCTGGGCCTCTCCTTGAGCTGTAAGCCCCAAATCTTTCTTTTTCAAAGCACTTTCTCCTTTGATTTTGAATATACTGTTGTTTTCAATCTTTCTTTGTTGAACAACTAACCAAACAGCATGGAAGCTCTATCACCGAGTAAGTGGTTATTGCTTTCATTTACCGCTTTCATATACATATAACTGTATTGTGGGGCTGTTTCACTGTAAGTCTTCTTTCATAAACTCATATCAACTGTGTAATAATAGTATAGATATTTAGAGTTTCCCCGGCAACTATGTCTAGCATTAAGCCCGTTGATCACTCTTAGAAATAGTCTAAACTAGATCCCCATAGGATTACCAGACACAGTCTTACCTCCTCTTGGGGTTAAACAATATGGAGATATGAAAGGCAGCATTCTCTGTGAACCCTTTCATAGACTGTCACTCATAGAAGTTATCAAGAAACTCTATTCCCCAGAGGTGATATTTTCTCCGTGAATGGCATCTATTGAGTTTCTTCCAAATTCTCGGACTTTCCTGGCTTGATCTATTCTTGGTGAATGGCATGTCTTGAACTTTTCGGGGTTTGGGGACCCACAGGCTTCTTAAAAGCACTTGTCAAGAAGCTCTACTCCCCAGAGATGATCTTTTCTCCATGAATGGCATCTCTTGAGTTTCTTCCAAATTCTCGAACTTTCCTGACTTGATCTATTCCTTGTGGATAGCTTGCCTTGAATTTCTCGGGGTTTGGGGACCCATCGGCTTCTTAAAAGCAATCGACCTCCTCTTGGGCATCGTACAAGGACCCACATGCTTCCTAAAAGCAACCCCGCCTCCTCTTGGGCATTGTACAAGGACCCGCCGGCTTCTTAGAAGTATTCACAGCCTCCTCTTAGGCTTCGTATAATGATTTCTTCCTCTGGGAATGATAGCCTCCTCTTGGGCTTCGTACAAGGACCTCTCGGCTTCTTAAAAGCTTTCAGCCTCCTCTTGGGCTTCGTACAAATTGTCCCGACGGCCTCCTAGAGGTATAGGAATAGAACTTAGTCATCTGCATAGAACAGTCCTTTCAAAGAGTCTACTATTGTTCCTCAAAGCATAGTACAAAAGATGAAACTCTAGACTTGGACAGTTTAATCTCCTTGAGTCTCAAAGACATTCTCAAGCACCCTTCAAAAATAGGAAGAAAACCCGTAGACTCAGACAGTCTCAATACCCTTCAGATTTCCCACTTCCTTAAAGAATAGGAATAACCCGGATCCTTGAATCAAATCCATGAGTACAGTGTTGCTTATATAAGAACTGATTTTCTCTTTAAAATCGGTATACTGGACCTGTCACTTAACTGAAACAACATTTAGCCTCTCTCTCGGGCTTTGTACGAGACACATAAGAGACTCCCTCGTTGAGTCAATTACCCATTTCGCCTCCATCTCGGGCTTTATACGAGATACAAAAAGGTTCTTATTGAGCCAAACAAACAACAACCTCCAGCTCGGGCTTCGTACGAGATACAAAAAAAAACTCTCTTGTTGAGTCAATTAGCCTTCATCTCGGGCTTTATACGAGATACCAAAAGATTCCCTCGTTGAGTCAAAACCTTTTAGCCTCTCTCTCGGGCTTTGTACGAGACACTTAATAGCCTTCTCTTAGGCTTTGTATAAGAAAACCACTGGTTGATCCGATCCACCTTTTAGCATCAAAGTTGTGCCTCGTTCACAGTATACAAACATCAACAACTCCTTCTCTTTCATCTAATCGCTGTAAGTGGCAAGCCTCTGGATCATCTACATCCATGCCACTGTCCCTCTTTTAGCATGAGAAATTCCTAAGGAAAGATGGTATTGCTCTACACTGAGTTAAAGTCTTCTCCTTCAGGTTAAAATCCCCTATAAAGGAAATTATGCCATTGTCGGATTCACACATCCCGGTTAAAGTAATCCTCCTTTACAGTCAGACACCCAACAGTTGTGACATACAACCCCCTCTTTAGAGATGACAAATTCTCTCTAAAGTCAACACCTTTAGCTTCACATCTTGGGCTTTGAACAAGATACAAACTACCTTTCGCTTCACGTCTTGGGCTTTGAACAAGACACCAAAAACAACCATTTCCTCCCATAGAATAGGAGGAACTACGAACGCTCTGATTTCCCTATTTCGGTAAACGAGAATACGTAGGCATAAGATTGAAAGAAAAATCTTAGCGAGCACACTAAACAAAAACCCAAAATCCCATACTCTCATGTATCTATCAAAAGCATCAGTCCTAACATCCTAATCCTCGTTCCCCGCCAGAAAATCCAAGAAAGAGAGAAAACCGTATTGGCAAAAATACAAATAACCAGTACAAAGGTCCCCCCCACATTGATAGCATTCGTAACCTAACAGACCGCTGTTTAAACTCAGTATGCAAAGCAGGGTTAATTGGAGACATCTATTTCCCTTCCTTCATCAGCTTTAATAGGATAAAAAATGAATCGACCTGTAGTAAACTCAACCGCAGAGAGCGACCAGCGCTTAAGAACCACGTCCAAAATCGTTCGCTATAGAAAAATGGCGCCCACCGTGGGGCCCGTCTCTATTTTTCTTCTTCCTTTTCACCTCTTGTGTGAATACCACAGATTGGGGCTTCCGCCGGGGAACCCAATTTCTGTCAGGAACTTAGGATTCATAGCTTTAAAGGTCTAGGATGATTAGGACAAATATATATACTGCTTTTCCTAATTGCTATACGTGTTTATTTTTTTGCTAATGGGAATACGTGTGATACCGCATGTGGAAAGATTGAGTATACACTTAAGATAAGTGATGGCGACGAGGTCGACCATCAACCTCAGTGGAGCCTGACCAATGCAACCCATTCTCTCACCTAGACAATGGGCCAATTGTTAAGTCTGAGAAGCTGAGGAGCCAAACCCTTTCGTAGTGCGGAAACTATCGGGAATAGTTGTTACGCGATACTACCCTCATTTGAGGCTGGTGATCTATTCTCGGTGAATGGAACTTACTCTAAGATTACTCTACAACTCGCTGGCGATCCGCTTGTTGTTTTGCTTTCCTGGGAGGAGCTGATGATAATGAGTACAGGTACAAAAATCACCTTAGTATAAACCTTTGGGGATGGGTAGAGCCTTGACTTCATGACAACGACCCTTTGACCCCATGTTTTTCTATGTTTTTGTGTGCTGCATTCATGCATTCATTTAAAAAACATTAAAACATTCAAAAAATTCTTCTCTTCTAGTCTCTCTGTTTTTCAAATTAAACTAAGACTGTGATTGCAAATATCAGAGAAAAGGATTGTGCTAATGGATTTTGGTAGAAGGAGAACTCATACGTATACCTTCAAGGTTCCAAAACTAGAGGATTTGAGAAGGTTAGCAAGGATGATCACTAACCCTGAGGCTTTCAGAGCCAAGCACGGAGGTCTGCTACCACTGTTAAGAGTCCATGTGATTGAGGGAATCATGGATGCGCTCATTCAGTTTTATGATCCAGTTTATCACTGTTTCACATTCCTGGATTACCAGTTAGCACCAACGCTGGAGGAGTATTCTCATCTGATTGATTTACATATCACTGATCGAGCTCCATTTTCTGGACTGGAAGAAATTCCAAAGAATCAGACCATTGCAAGAGCAATTCATTTGGACGAGTCTGAGGTCAGGACTCACTTAACTACCAAGGGTGGCATCCAAGGTTTGCCAGCCCAGTTCTTGACAAAGAAGGCCCTGTATTTTGCCAGTATAGGAAACATCACTGCTTTTGAAAGCATCTTTGTCTTGCTCACCTACGGGTTATTTTTGTTTACCAACATCAATAACTTCGTCGATATTAACTCCATTAAGGGTTTTCTCATTGGAAACCCTGTGCCGACTTTGCTCGCAGATGCATATCATTCTGTACACTTGGGAAATTTGTACAGCGGAGGGGAGATCACATGCTGTGTACCTCTGCTTTACAAATGGTTTATCTCTCACTTGCCCAAGTCTGCTGCTTTTTGGGATTGCAAGAGTGCCTTACGTTGGTCGCAGAAGATCATGTCTCTTACCAACTCTGATATAGATTGGTGTAATAGGATCTTTGAGGGAATCAGAATCATTGATCATTGTGGAAACTTCCCCAACGTACCCCTCATAGGAACTAAGGGAGGAATCAACTACCATCCAGTTCTCGTTCATCGTCAATTTGGATACCCGATGAGACACGTCCCACGGGGTGTTCATCTGGAAGGTCTTTTCTTCAAGGAAGGAGAAAACGACAGAGCACTAAAGATGGAAATAGTGCACGCTTAGAAGCATGTTCATAAGAAAGGACGAGAGTCTCTAGGAAAACCGGACTGTATCTCGGTAGAGCCTTATCTCCACTGGGTACAAACTAGAGTTCTCAAGCTAAAAATGCCTTATCCTCGTTATGGAATTCTTCCGCCGAGGGAATATGTCATGTACTTCATGACGGAAACTGAAAAGCTTCAGGTTACTCTCAACAAAGTTCAAAATGAGAGAAGGTCTTAGAAGAACAAGTACCGCACCCTCGATGTAGAGTGCATCAAAATACAACAATTACTGAAAGAGAAAGATGCTCTGATTAAAATTTTGGAGCAACATGTTGTGGATAATCAGGATAACCAAAGGAATTTGCTCGCTCCTTTCACTTGGAAAAGGAATGATAACCCGGCAACGGCCCAAGAGCCCTGGTCAAAGAAAAGGAAGATACCAGAATCAGCACCCGATTTCTCTTCAGAGAGGACTCGGGACCTATTAGTTTAGGTTTCTATTTCTGCACCTTGTAATCTACTGTATTTCCATTTTTGTAATCCTTTGAATTCAATAAAAAAGGGGTTTCCCCACCGTTTGATATTTGCAATCTAATTGTCGAAGTTTATTTTGATTAAACCAAAAAACAATTAATATAATCATTGTATTCATCATTCTCACATCGCGAATTCTTCTTACCTACGAATTTCATGTTTGTGTCTCGGTTCTAGAGTCAAACTGTCTCATTCGTATAATACTCGGGCCAATCGTCAGAAAAAGATGGATGATCTTGAGGAAGAAAACAGAGAGTTGAAAGAAGAGATCGACGCTCTGAGAGAGGATATGAGGAAGCTTCGTAACGACATGCAAGCCATGGTAGAAGCTCAGCTACAAAGAACTGTGATCTCAGAGATCACCTCAATGCCCATAGTGGATAAGTATGATCCTAGGTATCAAATACCGAAAGATCGTCCTTGGGGCATGCCTGTTAACTATATCCCGGAAGGATATGTTCCGCCGATCACTGAAGATCAGGGAATCACAACAAAAGCCGCTGGGCCTGAAGGTTACAAACTTCGGGAAAGCAAAGATGCCAGAGGCATGCTGAAGACTCCTGAAGGTTACAAACTTCGGGAAACGCCAAGATTCGCTACCGTAGTCACGGTACCACCCCCTGTGATGCACACTGTCCCGGAAGGACAGATTCCACAGACACCTTCTGGTAAGAAGGAAACTATGTTTGACAGAATGGAGGAATTCCAGGAGCAGTTCTTGGAAATCCAGAAGGAACTGCAAGCCATTCGCGGTCAGGATCTATTTGGAAAGGACGCCGCAGATCTCTGCTTGGTCCCAAATGTGAAAGTCCTGCACAAATTTCAAGTGCCCGACTTTGAAAAGTACAAGGGTAACTCTTGCCCTCAAAGCCATCTGGTGATGTACGCTCAGCGGATGTCAGCTCAGGCGGAAAATCAGGACCTACTGATTCACTACTTTCAGGATAGTTTAACCGGTGTCGTACTCAAATGGTACATGGGTTTAAACCGTGCTACGATCAGCACTTTCAGAGATCTTGGTACTGCCTTCGTTCAACAATACAAATACAATTTGGACATGGCACCCGACAGAGATCAACTCAGATCAATGTCGCAAAAGGACAAGGAAACCTTTAAGGAGTATGCTCAAAGGTGGCGTGAAATTGCCACTCAAAATTTTCCACCTCTTGAGGAAAAAGAGATGACAAAGATCTTCTTAAAAACCTTAAGCTCATTTTACTATGACCGAATGGTTGCCAGTGCACCCAGTGATTTCACCGAGATGGTGGGCATGGCCGTACGTCTTGAAGAAGCTGTCCGAGAAGGACGTTTGGTAAAAGACGCTGGATCGACGAGCGGTACTAAAAAATACGGTAGTGCTCTCCCTAAGAAAAAAGAGCAGGATATTAGGAATATCTCTCTCGGAAAGCAAAGGCGACGTTATCAGCCGGTAGCAACTGTAACTCCTGCTATTAGCCCTGCGCCTATTCCTACGTATCAACCTCAGGTTGCGCAGAACCAACCTGATCAGCAAAGGACACAACAGCCTCTTCAGCGGTCTCGTCCTCCATATAACAACAACCGTACAACACGGCCACCAGGATTTGATCCTATACCCGTGTCGTACGCAGAGTTGTTTCCATTACTACTAGCCAAGGGGCACATTCAGACTAAATCTCCTCTTACAGTACCGAAAAATCCACCTTTTTGGTTTAAGGTGGATCAAACTTGCCCTTATCATTAAGGAGGTCCAGGGCATAACATAGAGACTTGTCTCAATTTCAAGTCCGACGTGCAAAAACTTGTTAGGAGCGGGGTCTTATCCTTCAAGGATACAAATCCTAATGTTCTTACGAACCCGCTGCCTCAACACGAGAAGGCTGCAGTCAATTTGATAGAAGGAGAGACTAACGATGTCTATCAAATTCACGATGTACTCTTGTTGAAAACCAATTCGGTCAAGATGCATTGTAGACAGAGTAGATATGGCCATGTGCCACCTCATAACTATCATCAGTGTGATGTCTGCTCTAAAAACAATCAAGGATGTTCTGTGGTGCAAGCAGCTCTACAGGAACAGATGGATCCAAGAGCACCGAGTTCGTGGAGTTAACATGGTCTACACGAATTCTAACGTCATTCAGAACCACGATATCCGTGCAATGAATGTCAACTTGGTGGCGATGCACTCAAGGCAAAGCCAGTATCATAATCTGCCACGACACGATTACAGTTCCTGTCTGATTTGCTCGGTAAACAAATAGGGATGCTCTTTCATACAGGAGGCCCTCCAGCGTCAGATGGATCTTGGATGAATCCAAGACTACCATGATAGGAATTCCTATTAGATCAATATGGTTCAGATCTTTGATATTCGCGTGATGAATACCAACCTGGTAGAGTTACATGCTGAACAGGTCCGACTCGGATTCTTAATATCACATGACTATCAAAGCTGTAAAGCGGGTTGCGAAAACGATCGAGGTTGTACCCTTGTCCAGGAGGCACTTCAGCACTTGTTAAATCACTGGTGGATGCCAATTTATATGGATGAAGATACTCAGCAGATTAGTATCAATAACAGAAACCCCACTCGGCGTCAGAGTCAGGATGTCCGATCTGTGGAAGCTAACCTAGTGAGGTTACATTGTATTCAAAGTGGGCGTGGCCAGGTGCCACCACACAACTATGAACTTTGCGGCATCTGTTCGGAAAGTAACCAAGGGTGTTACTTTGTGAGAGCAGCTCTGCAGGGTCAGGTAGATCGTGGAGAGATTCGCCCATATCCGGGTTCTGGACCCATCAACTGGACGCCGAACTACCTTGCCGAGCAAGTTGAGGATGTTGTCATGATCTCTGGTCATCATAGGACCAGGGATGTTTTTGCCATTATTCTTCTACTTGACGAATCTAAAGTTCCCAACCGTGAACGGATCGAGATCACTTATGATGGTCAGAAAAATTAGAAGGTTCCCATAGTCATCTATCTGCCAGGACCACTACCGTATGAATCAACTAAGGCTATCCCTTACAAATACGGTGCAACGACAATTGAAAATGGAAAGGAAATTCCATTACCCTCCGTTGTGAATATTGCAGACATTAGTCGAGTAACACGGAGTGGTAGAATCTTCAACCGAGGGGTTGGGGAACCTAACAAAGAAAAGGAACTTCAGACAGAAGCTCCTGATCTACCAGTCGGTCAATTCAGTAATCCAGACCTTTCGAAAAACGATGATGAGATGTTGAAGCTCATCCAAAGGAGTGAATACAACATTGTTGATCAACTGTTATAGACTCCTTCAAAGATCTCGGTATTATCATTGTTACTCAGTTCAGAAGCGCATAGGGAGGCTCTACAGAAAGTCTTGGAGCAAGCCTTTGTGGAACAGGATGAACAATCAGACAGTTTGATAGCATTGTCTCTAACATCATTTCCTGCAATAATTTGGGATTTAGTGATGAGGAATTACCCGAAGAGGGTCGCCGTCATAACATGGCGCTCAATATCACAGTTAACTGCCAAGACGATGCTTTAGCCAGCGTACTGGTAGACACAGGGTCAGCCCTGAATATTATACCGAAGTCCACTTTGATGCAATTATCATTCAAAGGCCCTCTGATGAGAATCGGCGAGGTCGTCATCAAAGCGTTCGACGGATCCAGAAAAACAGTTATCGGCGAAGTTGATCTTCCCATAACTATTGGTCCTCATACTTTCCAAGTCACTTTCCAGGTCATGGACATCTGGGTAACGTACAGTTGTTTATTAGGAAGACCTTGGATACATCAGGCTGGAGCGGTCACTTCGACCCTCCACCAAAAGCTAAAGTTCGTCAAGAACGATCAACTTGTCACAGTTTGTGGGGAACAAGCCTTGCTTGTAAGTAACTTGTCATCATCTACTGGTATAGAACCCGAGGAGGTCATTGGAACTCAGTTCCAAGCACTGTCGGTGAGCAAGAACAATCAGTTCAAAGGAGGAACCTCGATTTCCTCATACAACGATGCTATCAAAGCGGTCGAGAGTACCGATACAACAGGATGGGGACAGCTTGTCATTCCTACTAGCAATACAACAAAGAAGGGTCTTGGTTTTTCTGCAACCTGTACCCAGACAGCTGCCAACGATGAAAGTCTTCATCCCCTTCGAAACTTCTTCCACAGTGGAGGTTTCCTTCACCCAGTGTCCCAGGCAGTACATGCTATCAATGAGGAAGATCCCTCCGACACAGATGAAGAATGGAAGTCCTATCTTAACGAGGACGGTTATTGTCTCAGGAAGAGGTGCCTATACCATTTTGCTTTCCTACACAGAGTCCGAGATTTATACCAAGGTCAGACTTCGAAATGATCTATGGAGATTGTGATCCTGAAGGATGTCGTGTTCCACCAAATTCATTAGAGGAAGACACTCTGATGAAAGACAACTTTGACCACAATTACCATGGCCCAATGGATGGTCTGCCAATGTGGCAACCTTATCCAGGAAACTTGGGGCAAGAGAGTCAACCGAATAATGAAAATCAGCTGACCATCATTGAACAGAATACCTGTGTCCCCACCATGTCATGGGATCAACACTCAGGTCATTCAGACACTACTCAACATGAAGATGAATTTGCAACGTTTGCAGGACTTGAATTCATCAACTATGATTTTCCTGAGGTTAACGTCATCGAGAGAGATGACTCCTCCAGTTCCAGAGAAGTGTGGGACACCTTGGGACAACCGAGTGGAAAATACGACTATATGGTCAAGTACACCACTCCCGAAAGCTCTCGTATCGGGCTCGAAGATATCCAGCCTACTGGATGGGGAGATACAGCTGAGAGCACAAATACTCTGCAAAATGTAACAGAGGAATTCTCCTACGACAATTTTGCCTGGGAGACAGATTCCAATGATCCTGCTCCACCAGAAATCAGCGTCATTTCTGAAGACAAATCAAGGAAGGTGCCAGACTTTGTGATTCACCGAGGAGTTCGCCACCAATGGGTTGCCGTCGAGGTTCCGAGGGCCGTTCACCAGTCAAAGTAATTGTCGTCCTTTAACCTTTCACCCTGCCCAGGTGAAACGGATGTTTTGATAGGGCTCGCTTTCTGTAAATTTCGCTCTTCGCTTTGCCCAAAGCGACAGAGTTTTGTTTTATAGGGCTGTAGTTTCAAGAATCGACTTGTTCATTAATAAAATAATGTCGTTCTGTAATTTCCGCATTAATTGTTGTTTTCTCTTTTTGCTTTTTCAGAAAATGGTAATCCTAAAAAATAATTAAAAATAAAAACAAGCAGTAATAAAAAATAATACACTGCACACACTTGCATTTTCTCTATCTCTTCTAAACACGAATCATCACGTCATGCAGATTGCTTGTTTTAAACCCCGTTGAAACATACGATCCGATGCCTTCTCCCAACTTTGAGTTCCCGGTATTTGAGGCTGAAGAAGAAAATGACAACGAAATTCCAGAAGAGATCTCCCGACTACTCAGACAAGAGGAAAGGTCCATTGAACCTCACAAAGAACCGTTGGAAACGGTAAACTTGGGTTCAGAGCAAGAGAGAAAAGAAATCAGGATTGGGGCACTACTCAGTCCAACTGCCAAAGAGAGTTTGATAAAGCTTCTCAAAGAATTCCCCGATGTATTTGCTTGGTCCTATCAGGATATGCCAGGTTTGGATACCAGCATCGTGGAACATCACTTACCATTGAGATCGGAATGTCCACCAGTAAAGCAAAGGTTGAGACGTACTCATCCGGACATGGCCATCAAAATCAAAGAGGAGGTGCAGAAACAGATTGACGCGGGTTTACTCGCTACGTCTGAATATCCTCAATGGTTAGCCAACATCGTACCCGTTCCCAAAAAGGACGGAAAGGTCAGAATGTGTGTCAATTACAGGGATCTGAACAAGGAAAGTACGACTTTCCTTTACCACACATTGACATGCTGGTAGATAGTACAGCAAAGTTCAAAGTATTCTCCTTCATGGATGGATTCTCGGGCTATAACCAGATCAAAATGGCGCTGAAGACATGGAGAAAACTTCATTCATTACCCCATGGGGTACCTTTTGTTACAAGGTAATGTCGTTCGGTTTGAAGAACGCCGGGGCAACCTATCAAAGGGCCATGAATACTCTGTTTCATGACATGATACATAAGGAAATCGAGGTATATGTCGATGATATGATTGCAAAATCAAAAATAGAGAGTGAGCACGTTGAACATCTGTCAAAATTGTTCGAACGTTTAAGAAAGTTCAAGCTCCGCTTGAATCCCAACAAGTGCACCTTCGGTGTCCATTCAGGGAAACTCTTAGGGTTCATCGTCATCCAGAAAGGAATTGAGGTTGATCCTGACAAGGTCAAGGCCATTCAAGAAATGCCTTCTCCGAAAACTGAAAAACAAGTCAGAGGATTCCTGGGACATTTGAACTACATCTCCAGATTCATATTCCTTATGACCGCCACATGTGCGCCAATTTTCAAATTACTCAAAAAGAACCAGGATTGCGTTTGGACAGAAGATTGTCAAACCGCCTTCGACAGTATCAAGGAATATCTGTTGAATTCGCCGATTCTATCACCTCCAGTGGAAGGAAGACCACTGATCATTTACCTCACAGTCTTGGAAGACTCAATGGGATGTGTACATGGCCAACAAGATGAAACTAAACGGAAAGAGTCTGCCATTTACTATTTGAGCAAGAAATTCACCGACTGCGAAACTCGGTACACGATGCTTGAGAAAACTTGTTGCGCTTTGGCTTGGGCAGCCAAACGTCTTCGCCAATACATGATTCGTCATACTACTTGGTTAATCTCCGAAATGGATCCAATCAAGTACGTATTTGAAAAACCTGCTCTCACGGGAAGAATTGCCCGTTGGCAGATGCTGTTGTCAGAATATGACATAGAGTACCATGCTCAGAAAGCCGTTAAGGGAAGTATTTTAGCCGATCATTTGGCTCATCAACCGATTGATGATCAGGAATCAATCGGGTTTGACTTCCCAGACGAAGATGTCATGTATCTAAAAATGAAAGATTGCGATGAACCGCTACCCAGTGAAGGGCCAGAACCAGGTTCCCAATGGGGACTTATCTTTGACGGAGCAGTTAATCATTACGGAAATGGAATTGGGCCAATCATTGTTACCCCTCAGGGTACCCACATTCCTTTCACTGCCAGACTTACGTTCAAATGTACGAACAACGAGGCCGAATACGAAGCTTGTATTATGGGTCTCGAGGAAGAAATTGATTTAAGGATCAAAAACTTGGACTTATATGGCGACTCAACTCTGGTTATCAATCAGATAAAAGGAGATTGGAACACGTACCAATCAGGATTGATTCCTTACAAAGACTACGCAAGAAGATTGTTACCTTTCTTTAACAGAGTCGAGTTTCATCATATCCCTCGAGAGGAGAATCACATGGCTGATACATTAGCCACTCTCTCTTCCATGATTAGTGTAGGTCAATGGAACGACTTACCTAAGATCGACATAATGCGCCTCGAAAGGCCCGCTTACATCTTCACGATTGAAGCAGTCATAGACGACAAACCTTGGTATCACGATATCAAATGCTTCCTTCAGAAACAAGAGTACCCACCTGGGGCACTAAGGAAGGACAGAAAAACCCTCAGAAGATTGGCTAGAAACTTCTTCCTGAGCGGTGACACTCTCTATAAGAGAAATTTTGACATGGTCTTGCTCCGATGCGTCGACAGACCAGAAGCAGACATGCTTATGAAATAAATTCATGAAGGATCCTTTGGCACTCATGCTAACGGACACACAATGGCGAGAAAAATTTTAAGAGCAAGGTACTATTGGTTGACAATGGAATCCGACTGCTACAAGTACATGAGGAGGTGTCACAAGTGTCAGATATACTCCGACTAAATTCATGTACCGCCATCACAACTCAAAGTTCTTTCTTCCCCATGGCCTTTCTCCATATGGGGAATCGACATGATTGGCATGATTGAGCCCAAGGCTTCAAACGGACATCGGTTCATCCTGGTAGCCATTGACTATTTCACCAAGTGGGTCGAAGCAGCATCATACGCTAATGTAACCCGACAAGTGGTGGTCCGATTTATCAAAAACAATATCATCTGCCATTATGGTGTTCCAAGCCAGATCATTACTGACAATGGATCTAACTTGAACAACAAGATGATGAAAGAGTTGTGTGTAGAGTTCAAGATCGAACACCATAACTCATCTCCCTACCGACCCAAGATGAACGGGGCGGTAGAAGCGGCTAATAAGAACATCAAGAAGATCGTTCAAAAGATGGTCGTAACCTATAAAGATTGGCACGAGATGCTACCCTTTGCTCTTCACGGTTATCGCACATCTGTCCGCACTTCAACAGGGGCTACCCCTTTCTCTCTAGTATATGGCATGGAAGCAGTGCTCCCCATAGAAGTAGAGATCCCATCAATCCGAGTACTGATGGAAGCTAAGCTCACCGAAGCTGAATGGTGTCAAAGTCGACACGACGAACTCAATCTGATCGAAGAGAATCGAATCACGGCACTATGCCATGGTCGACTGTATCAACAGAGAATGAAGAGGGCGTTCGACAAAAAGGTCCGACCCCGCATCTTCAGGAAAGGAGACCTTGTGCTCAAGAAGATACAATCATTTCTCACTGATTCTCGAGGCAAGTGGACTCCGAATTATGATGGCCCCTACGTGGTCACGAAAGCTTTCTCAGGCGGCACCTTGAGACTCGCAACCATGGACGGAGAGGAATTTTCCTACCCCACGAATGTTGATGTAGTCAAGAAATACTTCGCCTAAACTAAAAAAAAACGTCTCGGTGGATTGAAAACCCGAAAGGGCGGTCCAGGCAAAAGTTAGAGACATAAAAAAAATCATCCTGATGGATTGGAAACATCACAGTACAATCCAGGAAAAAGTTATGGATAATGGCAAGTAACTATGTTCAACAGAGGCAGGTCCCTCAGCAGCAGTTACACCATCCATCGGAGGAAAACTCCATTCAAGGTCATCTTCGACAGAAGCTCAGGATGCCCAGAATTCAAAGTTGGTAGAAGGATAGCGGTCGTTATGTTTCAACGTAGCCCTTTTCCCTGTAAATTACCATTTTCTAACTTTGTATATACTCAATGGAATCACGCGTTTTGCTGATTTCCATCCTATCAATAAGATTTGAGCCCTTGTGCTTTTGTTTGTAATTCTTATTTGTTTTAGCTTTACAGAATGACGTTGTTAACATGATTAACGATTCTTGAAATAAAACAAAAATGAATTTACTTGTTAAAACTTTTTCTGCTTTTAAAATAAAGACGACAATTTCTTTTGACTGTTGAACATCAGAAGAACATCGGTCGCTTCTCCAGAAGTAATCAAACCTCAAAGTGCAGAATCAAAGTGCTCCTTCTAACCCAGTACGCCTGAATGAAGGGATCGACTGTGTCAGAGACCTTGTTTCGTCTAACACACCTCGGCCGAGTTCTTATCTCCTAAGCCCGATCAACGGTATTCCCCGTAGGGACTATCTCTCCTAAGCAAGACGGAATTGCTATTCTGAACCAACGGTACTTCTTCGCCCCGCGATGGCCGAGTATCCAGTCGTGTTCACCTGTCAGTTTGTATGTCGCGTCAGTTTTGTCAACATAAACATACATACATCATGCATTATTGATTTACATTCACATTTCATATTGCATCGTTATCACTCTAGTCGACCTTGTCCCCTAGTGATAAAAGTCCTCTCAGTCGAGTTGTCAGCCCTTTCCTCGTCAGGAAGTGTTACGTCTGAACAATCTCTCTCCTCCAGTTTTACTTCTAGATTGAAGTGGGGTCCTCGACCACTTTGATAACTTGAACCTCTGAAAGACCAGAGAGCCCTCAGTTAACATCACTCTTCGCCATTGAAGATGATATCCTTGTTTTCCCGGATTAAAGAAAATCCCGAGAGAAAGCCTCCTAAATCGGAGATTCGGCAGTACGGCAGTTTTTCTCCGAAAAACCCACTGATGAAAAGGTCATCGGCACCTCAAAATTGGATCACATCATATGGCATTTCTCTGAGAAGATCTCCGAGAAAAGTATGATGTAAAGACCCCAAGCGAATGCAGTTTCTCAAGGGACTCGCATTCCCCAAGTAGAGTCAACAAATGGCATCTCCAACAGAGAAGTTTGTACACCTCTACAACTCAGACGACTGGGTTCCCCAGCAAGTCTGACATCGAAACTTTTTCCACTCAAATGGCATCTCCCAAGGAAAATTCGGCGAGAAGTTTGAGGGAAAGCCGCTACAAATAGCGTCCCTTGTCAGTAAAGTTTATTGACGAAAGAAACTAAGACCAGTTCCTGTGTAGGAAACCAGGATCGAGGGGAAGTTTACATCAGAAACTGAGACCAGTTCCTTGGTAGGAAACCAGGATCGAGGAGAAGTTTACATCAGAAACTGAGACCAGTTCCTTGGCTGAAGACCAGGATCGAGGGGAAGTTTACCTTCTCTAAGAATCATTGCTTAGCTAAAGAAGATGAATGCGTAAGCTACCATTCATAACCACCATCAAAATTTCGGGTATTCCGATATTTAATCCTCTTGCACCCCGAATGCCCGAATACCTTCGTCATTCACACCTTCGTGTCCAAGAAGATTAAATAGGGGCATCTGTCATACCCCAAATTTTGACCACTAAGAAGTCCCATCATTGTGCAAATCATCATCACAATATGGAGGAACCATCATACTTCATCAGTCTCCCCAAAGATGGGTGAGCATTCACCACAATCAAAATTAGGGTTTCAAGCCCTCTCTGAGTGCTTAGACAAAGGGTCAATCAAGGAATGACATGATTTTCAACTTGTCTAACCTCTCAAACATCCACAATGGATCAAAAGGGCTCCCACTTCAAGGATTAAGCACAAGGCTGCTCCCTTCTAAGTGGATTAAGTCTCAAGATCGACAGTGTCACCAAATTAGGGTTTTGGTCGACCAGGGCCTCCAGATGGAAATTTTTCATCTGGGCACAAGCCAATTATCCAAGACCTAACCTAATATACTCCATGGAACCTCATGGACCCAATCATCAAGTCAATTTTGCCTCAGAGGATGCATTCATCAAAAATCAGGAATTAGGGTTTTTTGACCTAATTCACCCCTAAGTTGACTTTTGGTGCAAATCATGAGCCAAGACCTCAAGAGAGGGTTTGAGGGTCTCTAATGAACTATATTGATCCATTTGGAATAATGGATTAATCCAAGAAGCTTGAGCAACAAGTCTCAATTTCATCTGCACCACAATTAGGGTTTTAAGAGGAAAGTCAACTGTAACTTTGACTTTTGACCAGGACATACTCCCAAACCCTAGGACATGCATCAATATACCCTATGACACCCATGGAACATGTCCATCAAGTTTGATTTAGGTCAAGGACATGATTTCCTGAAGAATTGCACAGTTTGGAATTCATCTGATAAAAAGTCAACTGTGCACAAAAGTCAACTTTGGCTTTTTGAGATTTTTCACCAAAATGGATTTTTAACCCTAAAATGATGTTAATGTATGATTTGAATCATCATTCATCAAGAAAAATCAAGAAAAGTTGGATAACTTGTAAAGGGGGTAACCATAAAAACTTAGAAAATTTTCTAAGTTAAAAATAAAGTGGCTAGGGTACCAACTTTGGAGGGTCATAACTCCTAAACCACAAGGCCATTTTTTCCCATCCAAAGCTTGATTTGTATATCTCATTTCCCTCTACAAAAACTTAAACTAGACCTAACTCCAATTCATTGTGGATTTTGAGCTATGAGTGAGTCAAAATGGCTGAAAATATGAAAGTAGACCATTTTCCAACACTTAGAAAAAATTTTGTCCAAGACAGATTTTGTTGAAACACCAAAACTTGTGATATCTTTTCACATAGATGCAAGCTGAATCAAATCCAAATTAAACATCAATGTTGTTGCATATGTTGCCAAGAATTCAAAGAGCCTAACAGCATGAATTGATTCAACTTGAGCCAAGAGAAATCCATGCCCAAAGTCATGTTGCTGCAAGCTGTTTTGGAAAAATCAGTTTGCATGTTTGCTTGCCACACACGATTTTGAACCAAAAACTGAGGATCAGCATGCCACATGTATTCAAACCAATCACATTGCATCTAATCCAACTGATAAATCTGAGTCAAAAAGCCAAGGAATCTGCCAACTTGAAATTCATCCACTTTGGCACATTTTGCCTTGAATTCAAAGTGCATTAATGTGGAATAGTGCATTGTCAAGGTAGCTACCCTACTCAGTCAAATTCTCTGATTAAACAACAATAAAAACATCTGAGGAATGTGATTTTGGTCAAGGCATAGCCCTGCTCTTGGGAATGGCTAGCTTGCCTTGCTTGAGAAGAAATCCTCCAAGCCAATCCTTGCAAATGTGATCCGATCCAGCAGCCATTCACTATTCCTCCAAAACAAAAGTTGATCACCTATAAATAGAGGTCCCAATGGATCATTCAACTCACACCAAATCCAGTTACAACACTGTTTTCTCTCATTCTTCCTTAAACCTCAAGTTTTTTCGCTTATTGAGTAACCACTATCGGGTTTTGAGTTGCAGCCTTAGGCAATCAATTACAATTGCTCAAACACATCACATATGATGTATTTGAGGTGTCCAAACACTTAAACACTGACTGTAACACCTCAGGCTCAAAATCACCCTTCAACCAAGCCATTATGCCTCAATTATGCAGGTGGAGGTCTCCAGCTTGATCCAAAGAGTTTCAAAGTGTTCCAGAGCTTGTAACACACTCCATAACATCCATTGAAGCTGTAGGGATCATTAATTCATGACTGGAACAAAGTTTGTGCAGAGTTCCATTTCAGCTTGCATCAAGGTAAGCCTCAAAACTCAAACTCTATGATCCATGCATATTTCCTCGCATGATATTTTTGCTAATTGCTTGCCATCATATGCTGATTGTTTTCCCTCAGAAAATTTGATCATTGCACTCATAATCATGCCTACTCGATTGCTTTTGCAAAATTAGGGTTCATACGGCCACAATGATATAATTTGTTATACATTGAAAATGAATAAAATTGGGTATTGCCATCTTCTTCCTTGTGAAAAAACGCATAAGTTTGGTGTTTGAATTATGTCCAATGGTTGAGAGATGAGTGAGATATGGTGCTTCATGCACGAGCTCGAGGAAGAAGATGGCCATGGCACCATTCTTTAGGTTTTCCAACTAAGTTTGATATATATTTTTCACTTGCCATGTTATATTTGAATTGGCATTGCGCCCCAGCGGTTCATCAGCTGGTTTTGTGTGTATTGGCAAGCGAGAGGTTTGGGGTTCGAATCCCCCTCGCCCCAGACTTCTTTTTATCACTTGTTTATTTTATTTTTTTTCATATTATTATTTTTAATGATTTGAAAAATTAATAACTCCTTCAATTTTTATCATTTTTTATTGGTTCTTTTTGCAATAATTCACAAAAATGTTGAAATATTTTATTCCACCAAAAAAATAGATTTATATTATTTATTTAATATAATTAGTATTTTGTGAATAAATTCATTTTTAATTGTTTTTAAACATTCTAAAAGTGAATATTTACTTTGAAAATCAAAACCTAATGAGTTTAAATATTCCTTGTGATTATCCCTCATTTTTTTCAAACCTTAAACAAAATCATAAATGGATTATTCAAATTTATTTTGTATTTTGTTTGATTTTCTTTATGTATTTACTTTTAAAGATTAAAATTAGGGTTTTTGATTAATTCAACTTTCAAAATTGATTTTCAAATACACTTGGGCCTCTAATAGAGTGTAAGACCCAATCCTTTTTTAACCAAACCATTTTTGGGCTTCAGTGTATTGTATAAGTCCCGATACCGTAAAAAACAAACGGCGCGATCGTCGCCTTTTGAAAAAATAACCTTCTGGGCCTACCTTCGAGTAGTAAGACCCATCTCTTTTTCTTTAAGCTTTTTTGGGCCTCTATTAGAGTGTAAGACCCAACACCCTTGTACAGAAAACATGTTGGGCCTCATTCGTTGTATAAGTCCCTCTGTACATTTTCAAATAAACGGCACGATCGTCGCCTTTTCAAAATAACCCTGGGCCTCTCCTCGAGCTATAAGACCCATTCAAAACTTTTGGGCCTCTAATAGAGTGTAAGACCCAAACCCCTTTTAACCAAAATCAATTTGGGCCTCAGATATTGTATAAGCCCCTCTGCGTTAAAAGAAAACATCGGCGCGATCGCCATTTCAAACGGAAAAAACATCTGGGCCTACCCTCGTGTTATAAGCCCCACTCTTTTTCTTTAAACCTTTTGGGTCTCTTGAGAGAGTGTAAGACCCATCCCTTTGTACAGGAGACAATTTTTGGGCCTCAATCACTTGTATAAGTCCCTCTGTACAAATTCAAACAGTGCGCTCACTGATAAAACCCTGGGCCTCTCCTTGAGCTGTAAGCCCCAAATCTTTCTTTTTCAAAGCACTTTCTCCTTTGATTTTGAATATACTGTTGTTTTCAATCTTTCTTTGTTGAACAACTAACCAAACAGCATGGAAGCTCTATCACCGAGTAAGTGGTTATTGCTTTCATTTACCGCTTTCATATACATATAACTGTATTGTGGGGTTGTTTCACTGTAAATCTTCTTTCATAAACTCATATCAACTGTGTAATAATATTATAGATATTTAGAGTTTCCCCGGCAACTACGTCTAGCATTAAGCCCATTGATCACTCTTAGAAATAGTCTAAACTAGATCCCCATAGGATTACCAGACACAGTCTTCCCTCCTCTTGGGGTTAAACAATATGGAGATATGAAAGGCAGCATTCTCTGTGAACCCTTTCATAGACTATCACTCATAGAAGTTATCAAGAAACTCTATTCCCCAGAGGTGATATTTTCTCCGTGAATGGCATCTCTTGAGTTTCTTCCAAATTCTCGGACTTTCCTGGCTTGATCTATTCTCGGTGAATGGCATGTCTTGAACTTCTCGGGGTTTGGGGACCCACAGGCTTCTTAAAAGCACTTGTCAAGAAGCTCTACTCCCCAGAGATGATCTTTTCTCCGTGAATGGCATCTCTTGAGTTTCTTCCAAATTCTCGGACTTTCCTGGCTTGATCTATTCTCGGTGAATGGCATGTCTTGAACTTCTCGGGGTTTGGGGACCCACAGGCTTCTTAAAAGCACTTGTCAAGAAGCTCTACTCCCCAGAGATGATCTTTTCTCCGTGAATGGCATCTCTTGAGTTTCTTCCAAATTCTCAAACTTTCCAAACTTGATATATTCCTTATGGATAGCTTGCCTAGAATTTCTCAGGGTTTGGGGACCCATCGCCTTCTTAAAAGCAATTGGCCTCCTCTTGGGCATCGTACAAGGACCCACAGGCTTCCTAAAAGCAACCCCGCCTCCTCTTGGGCGTTTTACAAGGACCCGCTGGCTTCTTAGAAGTATTCACAGCCTCTTCTTAAGCTTCGTATAATGATTTCTTCCTCCGGGAATGATAGCCTCCTCTTGGGCTTCGTACAAGGACCTCTCGGCTTCTTAAAAGCTTCCAGCCTCCTCTTGGGCTTCGTACAAATTGTCCCGACGGCCTCCTAGAGGTATAGGAACAGAACTTAGTCATCTGCATAGAACAGTCCTTTCAAAGAGTCTACTATTATTTCTTAAAGCATAGTACAAAAGATGAAACTCTAGACTTGGACAGTCTAATCTCCTTGAGTCTCAAAGACATTCTCAAGCACCCTTCAAAAATAGGAAGAAAACCCGTAGACTCGGACAGTCTCAATACCCTTCGGATTTCCCGCTTCCTTAAAGAATAGGAATAACCCGGATCCTTGAATCAAATCCATGAGTACAGTGTTGCTCATATAAGAACTGATTTTCTCTTTAAAATCGGTATATTGGACCTGTCACTTAACTGAAACAACATTTAGCCTCTCTCTCGGGCTTTGTACGAGACACATAAGAGACTCCCTCGTTGAGTCAATTACCCATTTCGCCTCCATCTCGGGCTTTATACGAGATACAAAAAGGTTCTTATTGAGCCAAACAAACAACAGCCTCCATCTCGGGCTTCGTACGAGATACAAAAAAAAACTCTCTTGTTGAGTCAATTAGCCTTCATCTCGGGCTTTATACGAGATACCAAAAGATTCCCTCGTTGAGTCAAAACCTTTTAGCCTCTCTCTCGGGCTTTGTACGAGACACATAATAGCCTCCTCTTAGGCTTTGTATAAGAAAACCACTGGTTGATCCGATCCACCTTTTAGCATCAAAGTTGTGCCTCGTTCACAATATACAAACATCAACAACTCCTTCTCTTTCATCTAATCGCTGTAAGCGGCAAGCCTCTGGATCATCTACATCCATGCCACTGTCCCTCTTTTAGCATGAGAAATTCCTAAGGAAAGATGGCATTGCTCTACACTGAGTTAAAGTCTTCTCCTTCAGGTTAAAATCCCCTATAAAGGAAATTATGCCATTGCCGGATTCACACATGCCGGTTAAAGTAATCCTCCTTTACAGTCAGTCACCCAACAGTTGTGACATACAACCCCCTCTTTAGAGATGACAAATTCTCTCTAAAGTCAACACCTTTAGCTTCACATCTTGGGCTTTGAACAAGATACAAACTACCTTTCGCTTCACGTCTTGGGCTTTGAACAAGACACCAAAAACAACCATTTCCTCCCATAGAATAGGAGGAACTACGAATGCTCTGATTTCCCTGTTTCGGTAAACGGGAATACGTAGGCATAAGATTGAAAGAAAAATCTTAGCGAGCACACTAAACAAAAACCCAAAATCCCATACTCTCATGTATCTATCAAAAGCATCAGTCCTAACATCCTAATCCTCGTTCCCCGCCAGAAAATCCAAGAAAGAGAGAAAACCGTATTGGCAAAAATACAAATAACCAGTACAAAGGCCCCCCCCACGTTGATAGCATTCGTAACCTAACAGATCGCTGTTTAAACTCAGTATGCAAAGCATGGTTAATTGGAGACATCTATTTCCCTTCCTTCATCGCTTTAAAAGGATAAAAAATGAATCGACCTTTAGTAAACTCAACCGTAGAGAGCAACCAGCGCTTAAGAACCGCGTCCAAAATCGCTCGCTACAACTTCGTCGGGGAAAGTTGAGACCGAGGAGATTCACTGGGGGTCCTTAGGTCAACCAGATGCTGCATTCTTGTACTGATCTTGTCATAATTGCTTGAAAGAGATCCACTGGGGAATAGTCATGACCTCCTAGAGTGAAAACTTGCCGGGGAAAATCATACTATTAAAATATCTTCGGGAAATTAAGCGAAGGGATGCTGCAAAGTTAATGTAGCTTTGTCTTGCATGGTAGCCGCCATTTTCAAATATCAACTGTTGGAAAAGTCTTCGGTTCTCAAATGCCCCCAGACTGCATGGTCTAAGAAACTAAATCATCTCAAAAGGATTTTACAGGAGACTTGGCATCCCACTGTTCCAATGTCTTCTAACTCTTGAGAGATTGGTATAATCTCGACGTAACTGGCTCAGATTGCCAGTATTATGTGTACTGAGTCTTTGATCGTGCCCCCCCTCAGGGTTGATCTGCTTGCAACAACTGAGGAATAACTTGCCCCAGTTCAACATGATCTTCAGGCAGTATGCCCCGACCTGATATTTTGAAATGACTATCTTCAGCAGAGTTCCATATCTCAGAGGTTGAACTTCTCGTAGCCGTTTGCGAACTTCTATGACATCAAGCAATATTTACATGCAGAAAATGTAAATTCCAAAATTGCTAATACAACATCATGTTTGTTTTGAAGTTTATTGAAAAAGGCATATCGCAAACTTGTGACCGAATCACTAGTTAGGATATGATGTGATTCCCTTTTCTATAATGCCAATACGAATTTTGAGCGTAGCTCATAGGAGTCAGGAGACATTATCTCATCATGTATGCTTTTGAAATGAACTCTGCTTCAATAAGGTCTTTTGTAAGTTGTAAGTAGTGATTTGGTTTAAGAAGCAAAAAGGCATAAAGGTCAAAGTTTGTTTGTACCCACCTCGTTTTGTGAGGTTATTTTGAAAGTTTGGTGGTTAAGGTGTACTGGTACCCATTCATATTTTGATAGTTTTGGAGGCTCGGTCGCTTGGATTGAAAGTTACCCTGCCCCAGGTTAAAAATAAGGTTTTTATTTCGAGGATCGAAAGGGTTAACAAAAGGTTATTTCTGGTGTTTGAACAATGCCTTATATCCTTAGCAGGGTTTTCATTCAAAAACATACAACATAAGAGATTGTGTTTTAGTTCATCATCCTCCATTCAGTATTGGCATTATAAAACGGTAAACATTTTTAAAAATGAGCGAAGCGAATGGATTTCTTCGAAACAAACATTCAATCACATTAACATTCGAAATAACAAGTCCTTACATGAAAACATGCTTTAATAATCAAAGAAAGAAAAAAATGCAAGTAAACTAAACAACTTGAATGATCTTGGGAAAGGCTTCCTCTTTATTTTCCATTTAAGCTAACCATCTTCAAAATCGACTTTCGAGATCGGTCTGAGGATCATTTTCATACCCACCCTCGTTATTTTCTTCCATAATCAGGACTGACGAACTCGCGTGGTTGGTTGGTGGAATATTGATTTGAATTCCATGAGGCGTGAACGAGATCATTTTGGAGTCAAGCAGATTATGGACCTTACTCGGAAGTACCTTACAATCGTCAGTTGAATGCCCCGGTGCCCAAGCATGGTAGTCACATCGGGCGTTAACGTCAAAACCTGGCGGGTATGGGAAAGGTACCGGCTTCAATTCCTTTGGCATTATAAGTCCACCTTTGATTAAATCTGGCAAGAATTGACTATATGGCAGCGGTAGCGGAGTGTAATGCTTCTTTAGTTTTTGTCCAGCATGTTGGCGCGACCTACAGAGGTATGACTGCTGATTCAGAGGACGTCTTTGACTAACCCACAATTGACTGCGAATTTGATCCTGATTCAAAGTTGCTTGAGTAGCAGGCGTAATATTAGTACGAGCTTTCTTACTATCTGGTTGAGAGTCACCAAAAGACAGAATCTTCTGATTCATTAACTTCTTCACGATACCCTTAAAAGCATAACAAGTTTCTAGATCGTGGCCAGGTGCCCCTTCCTGAAATAGGCAATGAGCATCGGGATCATAATTAGGTGGAAGTGGGTTAGGAGGTGGACCCAAAGCTTCAGTAGTAATAAAACCTCGTTGCACCAAGGAGGGGTACAACTCAGTGTACGTCATTGGAATAGGAGAAACTGGAGGTTTATATGGTCTTCTATTATGAGCATTTGGACATGGTATCGGATCCCTCTGTGGTTGATAGTTAGGAGCGTTGAGTACTCGTTGATGATTCTGTGGAGTTTGTGCTAGCTGATAAGCAGGAGCCGATGAATAAACAAAAAATTGGTAGACGGGTGCCTGTTGCATAGGCTGATAGGTAAGATCTTATTGATACTGAGGAGGTCTCTGATCAGAATGATAGTATTGCTCCTTATGTTGTTTAACTTGGTTACGAGATCCTTTATACTTTCCTTGTAACATGGTCTTAACAGATTGTTCCTTACGGTTGGGAATCTCAGGAATGGGCATCGGTGTGATCCCAGAAATCACTGTCTCTTAAAGCGGGGTCTGGGAAGCAGATTGATTTGTAACCAGGGTTTCAACCAAAGCAGAAATCCTTTCAATTCCAGCTTTCAGAGTAGTTACTTCCTTGCGGAGTTCCTGATTTTCTTGCTCCATGTTATTCATCTTCCCTCCTTGATTAGCTTAAGTAGTGACTTGACAGCTCGTCTCTCGGAACAGAGGATTCAGGGTGACAGAAACGCTAAAGAGAGACAACAGGAATAAGCAAAAGAGCAGATAATGCACATGCAAAGATGCAAATGATATGAGATGCAAAATGCAAGGCAATGCAGCTATCAAGGAACTCAAATCCTATTGCAGTCATTGTAGATATTGAAAATAATACGTTTTATTAAAAAATTTCAAAAGGTCAATACACCTCCAAGGTTTTATTACATAAGCCACATAACACAAAAGGAACTAGGAGCCTAAACTGCTGGATGATGCCCCTTGTCCTCCACGGAGTTCTTCCATCAGCCTGTCGATTTGATGTTGCATTCTTGCTTTATCCAGAGTAAGCTTCTCTATTTCAGTCTTCAACTTTGAAACATCATCTGATTGGACAACGGGAGGCTTGGGACGGGGATAAGGCATCCTCAAGGTCAGACCCCTTTCACGCGCCCATGCTAGACATTCTTCAGTAATTGAGCAATCAGGATTTGTTGTCACCGTCATTCCTTGTCGATTGATGCGACGCCAAGCAAACACAATTCCGGTTTTCAGTTCTAGGTTCTCTCCTTGATAAAGAAAGAGTCTTGTCAAGCTTTCTGGATTGGGTACATCTTTCATTGGGTGCCCCAGTTGATGATGGGCGAGCACAGGATTATAGCTGATACATCCCTTTGTACCAAGAAGAGGTACGTTAAGAAAGTCTCCATAGCTATGAATCATAGGGATCCCTCCATACATTGGATCATACCAAACAATATCCGAGTGAGTAAGAGCCATGAGCTTCACAGGCCATTCTGAACCATCTTTCACGTCCCAGAAATTGGTAGACCTCGGTAGGTGCGAAATAAACAACCTATAAAGGATAGCGGTGCAACAAGTAATCCAACCTTCTCCCTTCAGAGCCTTCGAGTGGATAGAATGGTAGGCATCGGCTAACAACGTCGGAACGGGATTTTTGAGCATGAAGATCCTTATGGCATGGACGTCAACAAAATCTTCAACATTGGGAAATAAGAACAAACCGTAGGCCAGCAGTGCAAAGATGTGCTCGAACGTTCCAGTGTTCCCTACACTAGCAAAATGTCGAGCTTTCTCGAACAAGAACTGGGCAGGCAAACCATCGATTCCTCCTCTGACCGTCATGTGAGTTTGGATCTCCAACAGCTTTATGCGGGTCGCTCTTGCAATGTCATCCTGGCTGGGTCTTGCTTCTCCACTGGAGAATGGAGGTGAGTCTTTGACCGGGATCCCCAATAGAGCGGAGTATTCTTCTAGCGTGGGTGTTAGCTGGAAGTCTTGGAAGATGAAGCAATGATAGATCAAATTGTAAAGTTGAACCAACGTTTCCAAAAGGCCAGCGGCTATTCGAGTCTGCAACAACGGGAGGATCTTTCCATACTTCTCAGCGAACGCCTCGGGATCTTTGACCCGCCCTCCTAGTTCCCTTAGTTGTTCAATATCCGAAACCTTGAAGGTGTACGGAACAATTCCCTTCTTTCCGTAATCCATCGGACAATGTCTGCAATACAAAAACTTCAAGTTCCTTGATAGAGAGAAATGCAAAATGCAAATGTTATGCAACCAGATTCATGGAAACTTGACTATTTATAATCATCGTGGGATATTGAAAGACGCATTTTATTAATCATAAAAGTCGGTTACAAAAAAAATTAATGTCTGGGATACCGAAAGATGAAACCGTTAATTAAAACAAAATTTTATAAAGCGACAACACACTTTTCAAGAATCGTAACGGAAAAGCTAAATAAAAGCTAATGAAGAAAGATCTAAGGAGATTCTCCAAAGAGCCTTGTCTTGAGCTTCTTGATTTCTTCCTCCATCTGGCTATTCTCCAAGATGAGCCTGTTGACGATCGAATTCTGATGTGTTGACTGAGAGCTAGAAGAAGGTAACTCTTCTCGGGCTTTCCTCTTCTTGTAAGAAGTGATTTCTTCATCTTTTGCTTTGAGTTATTGTTGAAGCTCTGGATTCTCCTCCACAACTATCTGGTACTTGTTCTTCCAAGCCTCCTCCATCTGTTGAGACTTGTCCAATGCAATTTTCAATTTATCTGCATCAGACGAGAAGTAGAAGACCGGCTTTTCTTTTAGGACCATCAGCTCCTGGCGTTTATAAGGCATCTTCAACTCAATGGCTCTTTTCCGGGCCCATTGGAGATAGGGTTCTAAAGAGACACAATTAGGTTTCCCTAAGCTACTCTTATCCTTCTTGATCTTTTGTCCCCAAGCGTCCAAGACCCGTTCTCTTAACTCCTTGCTCAATTTCTCTCCTTCAAAATAAATGTTTTCCACATGAGCATTGGAGGGTTTGTCTTTCAGGGGGAAACCTAGTTGTCTGCGGGCCAAGACCGGACTGTAGCTGATTAATCCATTAATGTTAAGGAGAGGTACATTACCAAAATTTACACAGCTGTCTATGATGACCACCTTATCATAAGCACGGTTATACCAGTCGATGTCGGAGTGGGTAAGAGACATTATCTTCTGTGACCACCATCCCTTCTTAAGATCCCAATAAACATGAGCTTTGGGCAAGTGCGAAATAAACCACTTGTACAACAGAGGGACACAACAGATAATCATTCCCTTTCCACGAGCACTCCTTGAGTGAACAGAACAATAAGCTTCAGCCAACAGGGTTGGTACTGGATCTTCTTCAGGAAAATTTTAATGGCATTGAGGTCCACAAAATTTTTTAAACTTGGGAATAAAAGAACACCATAGATGAGTAAGGCGAAAACTGCTTTGAAAGCGTCCTTATCCTGTTGAGTGGCATAATGTCGGGCTTTGGCAACCAGAAAATCTGTAGTAAAACCGGAAATTCCCCCTTTTGTAGTCATATCGGTTCGAATGTCATCCAAATCCAAATGTGTATACTTAGCGATTTCTTTTTCATCAGGTTTGTTTGCGAAGACAGGAAAGGGATAATTGTCCCGAATAGGTAACCCAATTATCTGAGAGTACTCTTTAAGTGTGGGTACAAGTTGATAATCTGGAAAGGTGAAGCAGTGATACAGTGGATCATAAAACTGGAGTAGGGTAGAAAGTAGCCCTTGATCAACATTTGTATTCATCACATAAAAAAGTCTTCCATACTTTCTATTGAAACTCTCCTCATTTGTTACCAATGCTTCTAACCTCCTTAGATCATCCAAGTTAGGAATCTGAAAAGTGTACTTCTTTGTGTTCCTTCTTTCGGTATCCATAGTATCCCTACAATGTTTATAAATATAGTCAAGTTCCATGAATCTTTATGAAATGATGCTTATGAATGCAACACAAGGCACACAACACAAAGCACACACGAAAAACAAGGGCCCTAAGTTTGAAAGGTCACAGCATGGAGCCAAGGTCTTCCCTCCCATAAGGTATGCACTATGGTTTCAAATGTACCTGCCGAATGGGTTCTACAAAGTTCCCAGAGTCTACGATCCATCTTTCGGATATTATCGATTTTCCAAATCACTTGGTAGTCAATAATATCCTTAAGAGAATCTCGTCCGAGTGTAGTATCGCGTAGCGACTATTGCATAAATAAATTCCTGCATAGTCCCCGCACTACATCCTAATAGGCCAAGTTGGGTTAAAGGTAACTACGGTCCCCAGTCTCGATGGCCTTTAGTTCGAAATAATAGCGTCTTCACGAATAGACTTGTTGGACAAAATTAAATTTGAGACGGCCTAGACTGAGTGGTGAAGTCTCAATTCAACTTCTTCAGGAATCGACTCCCTCAAAGTATCCTTGAATTCTCACCGTTCCTATCATAATTTCCACTCTAGTCCGGGTGTAGGACTTTGTCTCACCACACAAGTAGTAACCCAGCACAACAGATAATAAGCAAGCAAAAAAAGAAAGATAACATAAGTAAAAAAAACAAGATGGGGGAAACCCTCGACAATCCCCAGTGAAGTCGCCATTTCTGTTGCGGTGAGAATTGGATACCATAGTTATTAATGAACTAGGATCACGTTTCTTTAAATGTTCACCACCGTCTTTGATTTATCCAAAGGAAAGGTTCAAAAGCGAAAAAACCTAAAGATCTAAGGTTCAGGGGTGGGTTACGCCTAGGGAAGGTATTAGCATCCTAAACGTCCGTAGTACTCTACGGGAACCTCTTGTTAGTACTTATGTTATCTCTCACTCGCTTGCTAAGGGTGCTATGATAAAGGTTGAAAACCCTAGGGGTTAGTATCTAAGTATACTCGACAAGGTATCGCACCTTGTGCCTACGTATCCTCGGGAGTAGAATCAGAGTAATGCGTAGTTCTGAAATGAGGAACTTCTTGACGGGGTCAAGATTCCAAGGGGAAGTAAAGTCTTGGGTAAGACCTTCCATAGAGTGCGGCGACTCTAAAGTTGTAGGTTAGTTTAAAAGGGGTAGGATTGTAAATGTTTGCGGTGGAGCATCTACTTGGAGTGCGACGAATCCGATCCTAAGGCTAAGATTCTAAGTGTCTACGGCGAGACGTGGAGTACGGCGACTCCGAATCCTAAGGCCAAGGGTTCTAAAGTTAGTCCTATAACATGGCAGTCAATATTAAGGGTACCTTTCCTTTAGAATGTCGAGGGGACAAACTTGGATTATTAGTGCGCACTAGCAAAGTGAGCTAGCTTAATGTATGGTGATCAAAAAGGTTGAATGCGATGCCCAAGGGCGATCGACTTACATAGGTAGAAAATGGGCTCGACGTTGGATCGAGGATTTTTGTATGTTTTGAAAGGGTTTTGACATATAAAGCAACATGCATTCAAAAGGAGATAAGCATATAAAGGCATAAGTAAGACATGATATCAATCACAAGAAAAGTCACACAAACGCGATAGATTCTAACGGGGACTGTTTGTTAAGAAAAGAGTTTGATTGATTATTAAGGTTTATGAGAAAAAGTTGATTTTAAGGCCATTATTGTGAGGACTTGTTAAGGATTATTTTAGTTAGAGTTTTCTTATAAAAAGTTAATTGTTTAAGAGTTTTTTTTTGTTGTAAGGTTTTATTAAACGTGGGAAAAAAAGGAGTTGTTAAGAGTTTTATTAGTTAGCAAGGGTTTTATTTTAATATTTATAAAAAATAGTTTTACGGTTTAGAAAATAGTATTATTTTGAAAAATGTTTTTTATTATTTAGTCTCTTTTTGTTAATGCTAATTTAAAAATTATATTAGAAGGGTTAATGAAGTTTCTAAAAAATAGAATTAATATATTTTTAAAAGAAATTATTTTTAATAATAAAAGTTTTCAGAGAGGAAAAAAGCTGACCAAATTAGTTAATTTATACTTACTAATCGGAAAAAGGTTAGTATTGAAATTTATTTAATATATTTTTAAAAAAGGGTTGAATTTTAAATAAGAAAGGTTAAGTTAAAAAAAGAAAACGAAATCAAAAAACGGAAGGATAGCCACACGATCTCAATCTTCTCTCTCTCGCCACTCTTTGTTTTCTCTCTCAAAGTGAAAGCTATGGTTTGAAACCCTATCGGCGCCTTCGTCTCTCAATCTCTCACGATCATCAATCATCAAGCAGCAAACATATACCCCACCCCACGCAACCCGATACCCCATTTTCACTATGATTTGAAAGTATTACATATTACACATTGATGATTCAAGCAGAAAGGAAAAAAAATGAAAGGTGCTCGGCGAGGATGGTGAACGGCTCCTCATTCAGGGATGACTCTTTCTCTCTTTACCTCTTTATACGATTTGCTTGCTTTTGTTTGTTCTGGCCTTTCCTCTTTCTGGATTTGAGATGATGATGAATAAAAAAAGTCCCTTCTTTGAATCTCTGGTTTTGAATGGGTTATGAAATTGGTGGTTTGGTTGCTGCGTATGATGTTGTCCTCTTCTGATTTAGCGATTTGATGATTGTTTGGTGGTTTGATTTGTGACGTTAAAATGATGAATATTTCTGATCGTGGTATTGGTTTGTGAGGATTGGCGTCTGATTTTTGATTTGATTTTGTATGTGGTGTTGTTTCGTTCTGGTATGTGTTGGTTTGTGTGGATGATTTGAAAGTTTTGGTTTGAATTGTGATGATCTCCCCCTTTGATCGTGTACTGGATCCTCCTTTTATAGGCTCCTTTGAAATCACAACCTTGATTTCAGAATTGAATGCAGTTGATTTTTGTTTATTTGGAAATGATGGAAAAGATCTGATCCTTCTTTGATGATTTCACGAATTGATGCACTTCCCCTTTCACGTGATTGTGTTTGAAAAAAATGCTTTGGAAACTTAATAGAAATGTTTGATTGTGTCCTTAATATGGCTACGATTCTTTGTCCCCTTTTGGAAAGTTTTGCTGGCAGTATCTCTGTGATATTGCCCAAATCTTCCAAATTTGAAAATGATGAAAATCCTTTATGATTATGTCGTCTTACTTTTATGATCCGTTACTGATGATAAAGGAAAGAAACATCCTTGTCTGAAACCGTTATGGAAATGGTTCAATTTGGTTTTGATTCATGAATGCATTTCTGTATTTATCCCAACATGTTTGGTGAGTTATCTTTGGAAAGAAATGAATTGGCTTGATGATTTCTTATGATTAGGATGAAGATAATGTTGTCTTCTTTTTCAAATGGATTGTCATAACCGTGCTTCCGACTTTTCTCTGTGTTCGTATGTGATCAAGACTTTCCATAACCTCCTTTTTCATATTCAATCTTCCATAAATGATCAAGTTTTGGAAATGTCGCTAATTTCGTTCTAATGAATCTAGAATGACAAAAATGCTCTTACGACTTTCAGTGCATTACTTCACATCGCATCCTCACGGCTAAATACGTGTTTTGAAAAGCCACTACACATGTATGCATAAAATGCTTACAATCGGTATCTGTAACCTAGACTTAGCACACTTATGGACATTCTATCATTAAGGTAATATCGACACAATTCCAATTTTCTTGCAGGTCATGAAATCACATCGCCAACATGAGATTGCACGATTTCTTCCACCTTATTGGGAGCTTCGTCCATACAATCATCAGTGAATAGGTAAAGTTGATTTTCATCTCGTACTTTCTTAATATTATTTTTGGATCAAACAATTTGAGCATAGGTTCTCTTTCTGCAGGTGTCTTTTCGAAATCGACTTAGAGTAAGACAGTATGCTTCCACCTTGAGTTTTATGGGGTAGTTCAAAAGACCTGTAAAAGTTTAATACTGAACAACATCTAGTTTAGGACTACAGTAAACGATAAGTGGCGTAGTGCCTTCAACAAGATGGTGCTACTGCGGTAGGTGGCCCACAGATTCTTTTAGGATGAGAGATGAGGGTCTTGTACTGTACTTGGTATCTTGGAAATTAAATGAATTTTGCAACTTTAGAACTTAGCCTTTCAAGTTAAACTCAAAACTTCATTTTATTTGATGCTTTCTTTTCTCCTTCATTCTGATATTGTGTCTGGCAGATTTTGCGAAAGTCGCGACCATAATCCATTCTCGTTGCTTCATCGTTAGGAAGGTCGTCCATGCAGTTCATCACGTCGTTGACGCAAGTGAGGTATGCAACATCCCTGGGAGCACACCGTCCCGTAATTGAGCAGGAAAGCTTCATTGGGAATAAATCAAGGATCTCCAAATGTTAATCCATTTTTATTGTTGTATGTAATCCACCTTAGGGTGACTTATTTGAACACTTGGTTCTTTGGGTTTTGAAATTAGGAAAATGAAGTGAAGTATGAATCCATTTTTTATTTATAATTGAAATCTGGAAGCATGGAAAGGATGCTAGGACTTGTATGAAATTAGTTTGCGTATGTGGCCTTATATTGGTGGCAACTTGAATGGTTTCTTGTATCCTCAACAACTGGAAATGTAGACTTAATGGACTCAATTGGAACCTTACAACTTGGATAATGAAACCACTTGGTAATGAATGACCACGTGATCTTTGTGTATTTGGACTGGTATCTTGAAATCGGGATGAAATTAAAATTAAATTCAACCATTTTATAACTTTAGCAAATCCTTGCAATTTAATTGGGTTTTGTACCAAATGTTGTTTCCAATTCTTCCAAATACTTTGAACTTTGAGAAACGCCCTTGAAATTTGAAGAATTTGAGTCTTGCATCTTGATGGACCAATCTTACCACTTGAAATTGGATGATAATTTGGACTTTGAAATGAATAATGGAATTTGGACTTGTAAACACGAATTGAATCTTGAATTTGCGTGAGAAATTGAGATGATGGCTTTAATGAACTTTGTAACCAATGAGCAACTTCTTGATATTGGCAAAACCTTTTGAACCATGACCCGAGTTACCTTAAAATCGTACTTTCTTGGACCACAAGAGGATGTAGCTCGAATTTTGACTTTAGTGAGATAGGGACACGAGATCTGTCCATGATATTTGAAATCTTGATCCATGTGTGGCCTTAAAAAAAAGACTTGAGATATAGCTTAGGCCATGAATCATGTCACAAATGCTTTGACCCTAAGCATGAGGGGGTATTCTTCCTCCATCTCTATGGACACTGGACATCACTTACGAGGAACTAAAGTCTCAAAGAGCATACACACAGCCTCCATGATCTCTGAATTCTTCTGCGATTGGCACCTAATTTCACAAATGAAAACAAACGAAAACGGTCTAATAAAATCGGTTAGCTACGCGTGGATGATTGACCTAGAAATGATATGTAGACGATCAATGAATCTAAGGGTAAAATTTGGGGTACAACAGATATCTCATAATCAACCCTTGACCTCATAGTCATAAGTACCTCCTTCCTTTACCTCATAGTCATAGGATTATCAACCCTTGACCTCATAGTCATAGCCACCTACCAGCCTTGACCTCATAGTCATGGCCACCTCCTCTTTGACCTCAAAGTTATAGATTACTTTCCTTTTTGGCCTCATAGCCACTTATCATAACTTAGCAATAGGATAGAGTTTCTAAACTCTATGTGGGCTCATCACATTGAGTATCCACTTTTCCCATCATAACTTAGATTTAGAGAGTTTTTTAAACTCTAAATGAGCTCATACTCATTTCCCCCTTGGAACTTTGGCCATAGTCAATGGTTCCTCAAAATTCACCCTTAGTGAGGTGAACTACAGTTGCTCTGATTCTTTAGCCAGATACGTAGGCACAAGATGCGACGTCTTGGCGAGCAAACTTAGTGTACATACCCTTAGGTCTTTACCTTTATCCTTAGCAGATTACTTTAGCAAGTAAACATAACATAACACAAACTTAAACAAGAGGTTCCTGTAGAGTACTACAGATACTTCGGGTGCTAATACCTTCCCTTAATATAACCAACCCCCAAACCTAGATCCTCTTAGGGTTTTCTTCGAACTTTACCCTTTCCTTTGGATAAATCAAAGCTCGGTGGTGAATTTCAAAGAAATATGATGCAAGTTAATTAATAGCTTGTTATCCGATTCTCACTGCAACAGAAATGGCGACTTCATGGGGGATTAATTTGAGGGTTAAGCCGACCTTGTTTATGCTTGTGTTTGTTATATGTTTTGCTTGCTTGATTGTACATATCTGTATATATGCTTGTATACCTGTTTTGCTTGAGATCACTTGTTGGCATGGTACTATTGAGTGGTAAGATAAGTCCTAAACCAGACTTGAGAGCACATATATGATAGGATCGTGGTGTAATCAAGAGTCGGTTGTTAGGAGTAGTCCTAACAATCTATCGTATATGATAACCACACTCAGATGAGGCCCTTTGGGATTTATGATGTCTGATGTGAGCAGTCAAATTGATATACTTTTTCAATTAGGAGCCAGGGATTCTGACGACCGTAGTTACCTTCACCCCCACTTGGCCTTTTAGGATGTAGTGTGGTGGCTACGAGGGAGTAAGTCCTAAGTAGTTGTTACACAATACTACACTCAGACGAGTTTATCTCGAGAATATTATTAACCCGCGTGAGTAGTCACATGGGCCGATAATATCCAAAGGATTTACGTAGACTCTGAGAACTTTTAGAACCCTGTTCTACAGTTGAGGAACCTATAGTCCATGCTTATTGGGATGGGTAGACCATGGCTTCATTCATGAGACCTCTCAACCTAGGACTTGGGTGTACATATGCATGTGTTTATGTGTACCCGTGTTTGTGCATTGCATACATCTCATCCATTGTTGGTTTTAAGGAATTCAGACATTCATTTCTTTTTCAAAAGATCAAAAGAGCTTGGATCTTAAAAACAAAAACTTCTTCAGTTTTTCCAAAAAAACATTCGCAACTTGCCTTTGAGTTCCTTGAAACCACTTGGCTTACATTTGCATTTCATGCGCATTCGCATCACATTCGCATTTCTCAGTCTTGCGTCTCTTCCTCTGTGTCTGAAGGATACCTAGCACTTATTCAAGACAATGGCAACAATGAATGAAATTCTAAAGAACCAACAAGATTTGAAAGAGGAGGTCAGAACCTCAAATGCCAGATGAATTGGGTTCTGGAAACTTTGCAAGCTCTGATAAAGAAAGAGGAGTATGCTCACCCTGTTACTCCAAGAGAAGTTGTCAGTTTATCGTCTTTTGTGGTTCCTCTAACTCAAGGACCTCCTCATAATCAAGGGCAAGATCACTGTCAACCGCGTCAGCATGATCGACAAAGGCCTAGAAAGCTAAAGAGAAGTTTCACACCATTGCCAATACCATACAGTCAGTTCTTACCAGAGTTAATCAAAGGTGGATTGATAGTGCCAAAGGAAATAGAGCCAATGCCTTTTCCATACCCACCAGGCTTTGACGCCAATGTTCGATGTGACTACCATGCTGGGGCATAGGGACATTCAACTGAAGATTGTAAGGTGCTTAAGAATAAGGTTCAGAATCTGTTAGACTCTGAGAAGTTCTCGTTCACGCCTCAAGGAATTCAAATCAACAATCCTTTGCTATCTCCTGTGGTTCTCCCATGCTAAGGATCTGCCTTTGGGGAAACTTTGTACCAGCCAGCATTTGATCTTGGTCTTACAGCAGAATATCATAGTCATCAGGTGTCTACCAAAGGGGCGTTTTAGCCTCCTACAGTTGTTTCTCCTCGAGGTTCTCAAGACCAAAACAAGAGAAAGTACCCTGTCAACTGCCAGCCCATTCCGGTGCCATTGAGCAAACTCTTCCCGCTGTTGATGCAGAACAAGTTGGTAACTCCTCGACTTCTCAACCCTGTTCCAGGACCTTGGTACAATCCAAACCTGACTTGTAAATTCCATAAGGGAGCCGAAGGGCATGACTTGGATGGTTGTCGAGCCTTAGAATCTACTGTGCAAAGGCTGATCTATGACAAGGAACTGATTCTTGAAGAGGATCGCCCGTAGATTGAATGCCAATTCCATACTGGGACAATGGGGCATCCCATTGGAGAATGCAAAGAGTTCGAAGCGAGACTGCTAAACCTGCTAAAGACACTGCATCCTAAAGAAGGTATGTCAGACGCTAATGTCTTAACTTCTGAAGCAAAAGGTAATTGACTTGCAAGGCCTCTCAAGATTCTGTATCAAAAGGAACAAGTGATCGGTGCGAAGGTGTTCCTCCGCTTGGACCCGAAAACTGAAATCTTCTGAAATCAATTCACCAAAGCTGGCTTCATTTTGTGCATTTCAGTACTTTCAATTGTATTTCCTTTGCATTTTGAATTTGTACTTGCTTACAAGCTTTGTTGTATTTTCAAATTGGCAAGATTAACGAAATGTTTGTGCACCTTTTGATTAAGTCCATTCGTTTCACTCATTTACTTGTGCGTGCATAAAAACAAAAAATATACCACTTATTAAATTATTGTTAAGAAAAGATTGGGGAGGATGATGAAAATATTATATCCATAATTGTTGTGGTATGCTTTCGATTAAACCTTGCCGAGGATGTAAGGCATTGTTTCAATTCCCAAACACTGGAGAAATAAGGAAAATAATCCCTCGTTAACCTTTCGAACCTAGAAGTAGGAGTTTTCTTTCCTTACACAAAAAATCCTTAAATCTCAACCTTGGGGCAGGGTAGTTCTTAGTTTAACTCGGTTATGCACTCGAATGCAAGCGCTTCATGCAAGACACCAGTCAGCTCTCTCAAATCAAGTGACAATAAAAAAGACAAGGTCTCATAACCTCAGAGGACAAAAAGAGGTCTCAAAACCTCAACAAAGACAAGAAGAGGTCTCAAAACCTCAGTGAAGACAAAAAGAGGTCTCATAACCTCAACAAAGACAAGAAGAGGTCTCAAAACCTCAGTGAAGACAAAAAGAGGTCTCATAACCTCAACAAGCAAAGAAGAGGTCTCATAACCTCAGTGAAGAAAAGAAGAGGTCTCAAAACCTCAACAAAGGAGAAAAAGAGGTCTTAAAACCTCAACAAAGACAAGAAGAGGTCTCAAAACCTCAGTGAAAATAAAAAGTCTCATAACCTCAACAAGCAAAGAAGAGGTCTCATAACCTCAGTGAAGAAAAGAAGAGGTTTCATAACCTCAACAAAAAGAAGAGGTATCATAACCTCAGTGAAGACAAGAGGAGGTCTCAAAACCTCAGCAATAAAGGATAACCAAATTCTGCAAAGGAGTAATGACTATCCAAAGTGTCTGAATCATCAGCAACTATCATCAGCTCAATTCCTAGCCTATAGGGATCTGAATGTATGACCTAAGTTAACTGAGTGTAGGATTGGAGTTCATCACGAAGATGGGGTGGGACAAATAAACTTTGAGCCTTTATCTTTTGTTTCATGAACCGTGAACCCAACCACGTTACAACCCTTAAAATACCTAATTGAGGTAAGGTTGTTTTGAAAGCATACTACATCAAGGTTGATTAACCTGACTCCTAATGATCTTTGCTAAATTACGTGTGTTGATCACTTCATAAGTCATTCTATGAATGGCTAGATCCACCTTTGTTTTCGATTATCTAATCATTCCACTGTGTGTGTTTCATCAGTTAAACTTGATTTCAAAAGCTCGCATGAACTTTGCATTAAAATTGCCAATTTTTAATGAACAATACTTGTTTGTAAAAACAATTCAATATCAAAGAACTCCCAACAAATGCAGCCAGCTAAGGGATTCGACTTGATCAAGAAAGCTCAATCAGGGGCAACCAAGCGGAAGGATGTGCCATTCCACCATTCCAAGAGCTATTAAATCAAGGGCAGAACTCTTCAAGTTCATAATATTGGGGCAAGCCTTCTTGAGGTCATCCTATGACAAGTTTGTACTCCAGCAACCCACCAACAGGGGCAAGTTTGTTCCCTGGTTATTTCTACCATGGTCTGAGTCCTTTGTATTGGGAATATGGTTAATCAGGGGCAGTTATGCCGAGGCTCATTTCATTTCAAGAGTTTGAAGATATTGAAGCATCTAGTATGCTAATTCTTCTATAAAATCCTTTTGATGACCTATTCTCACAGACCCGTCAATCAGAAGCAGTCAAGTCGAGATTCGGTAAAACTCTAAAAAGTCAACGACGTCTCCTTCACAGATCAACCAAGATGACAGGGGCAAGTTTGTTCCCCAGTTGTCAACAACCAGTCTAAAACACAAGTTCGAGGACCTTGTTATGTAAATGCAGTTAATCTGGGGCAGTTATGCCGAAATTTATGAATCTCTCCTAGAGTTTGAAGATATTGAAGCATCTGATTTTTTTCTTCTGACAGACCTTGGAATCTGAGGCAGATGAGTTATACAGAACTACTCAGCTTTTGTGACATCTTTTTACTAGCTCCCCAGCAAGCTGTTACTTCGGCTAAATCTTGACAATTCCTAATGGATCTTTTCTCTCCAGTGAAGAGATCAAGCTCGTGATGTAAATCCTAGTGAAGTCATGATGCAATACCAAGTGGAGTACTCTTCTCACCAGAGAAGGTTGTAATCTTGAAGCAGAACTACTAATTTTGCAAGTTCATCCCCGGTAATGGTCCAATCTGATGAGTTTGGCTGGGTATCCTTGTTGAGATGTTTATTTCATCTCCAGTTTCGCTTCTTGTTTATTTTGTCAGCATAAGCATAAGCATGATATAAGCATCATATGCATAGCATCTTAGCATTTCCGCTTCCCTTTCTAGTGTTTACCTGTGTTCTTCACTTTGGCGTTTATCTCCCCAAGTGACTGGGTTTGTCTTTCCTCTCAGATAGAATCGTCAGCCCTAGGCATAAAGTGCCCATCCTTTCTGAATTCCCCATAGAGTTTTATCCTCGTGGATGATGGTTGGTTCAGTTATCTTTTCCACATTTGGATAAGATAAATCCCCATTGGAGCTCATTCCTCAATGGTTGGAGTCTTGTTTGGCTGTTTCTTTCTAGCTTGTCCCTAGATTGAACTTTGGTCCCTGGCAGGTTAGGTTGTTGAACCTAGTTTGAACGTGCATTTATTTTGCACTTTGTCTCGCAGGAAGAATCTTTGAAGACAAAACTCATTCTCCAGCAGTGTTAGGATATCAACATCTCTTTGGAATTTATACCCAACAACAAGTAGCAATCTCTTGAAGAAGCTTGTTTTACTATGGCGATAAGTGGCAGTCTCTTATGAGAATCTTATTTATCTCTAGCACTATCCAACCTTTTTGCAACCATAATTGGTATTCCCCAAGAAGTCTAATCTTCAGTTATGCAACCCAGTATTGACCTATCTGATACTTAATCTCCTCATATGGATACCCAAAGTCCAGCTCATACTGGCATTCAAAATCCAGCTCATACTGGTACCCAAAGTCCAGCTCATACTGGCATTCAAAATCCAGCTCATACTGGTACCCAAAGTCCAGCTCATACTGGCATTCAAAATCCAGCTCATACTGGTACCCCAAGTTCAGCTCATACTGGCATTCAAAATCCAGCTCATACTAGTATCCCAAAAATCCAGCTCATACTGGTATCCAAAAATCCAGCTCATACTGGTATCCAAAAATCCAGCTCATACTGGTATCCAAAAATCCAGCTCATACTGGTAGCCCAAAGTCCAGCTCATACTGGCATTCAAAATCCAGCTCATACTGGTACCCCAAGTCCAGCTCATACTGGCATTCAAAATCCAGCTCATACTGGTATCCAAAAATCCAGCTCATACTGGTATCCAAAAATCCAGCTCATACTGGTATCCAAAAATCCAGCTCATACTGGTATCCGAAAATCCAGCTCATATTGGTATCCGAAAATCCAGCTCATACTGGTATCCAAAAATCCAGCTCATACTGGTATCCAAAAATCCAGCTCATACTGGTATCCAAAAATCCAGCTCATACTGGTATCCAAAAATCCAGCTCATACTGGTATCCAAAAATCTAGCTGATACTGGTATCCAAAAATCCAGCTCATACTGGTATCCAAAAATCCAGCTCATACTGGTATCCAAAAATCCAGCTCATACTGGTATCCGAAAATCCAGCTCATACTGGTATCCAAAAATCCAGCTCATACCGGTATCCAAAAATCCAGCTCATACTGGTATCCAAAAATCCAGCTCATACTGGTACCCAAAAATCCAGCTCATAATGGTACCCAAAATCCAGCTCATACTGGTATCCAAAATCCAGCTCATACTGGTAGTCAAAATCCAGCTCATACTGGTAGTCAAAATCAAGCTCATACTGGTAGTCGAAGTCCAGCTCATACTGGTATCCAAAATATAACTCCAAACTGGTAGTCCTTTCCAACTCATATTGGAGTCCAACTCATATTGTTACCCGAGTCCCATCATCAATGTCTCATTAACCTTATTCCCAGCTAAAAAATCCAGTCATATTTTATTATCTGACGCGCGAGTTTATCTCTGTCTTTTCTGGCTTTTCTTGAAGATCCCGTTTGAACTCTTCAGTATAAGAAATCCCCAGAAGATCTTTGTAGGATGTCTATCCTTTTATTTCAAACTGATCCCCAATGGAGATCATGTTTTCTTTCTGGTTTCATGCCCAGTAAGAATGTGTCTTTATTACCCAAGTGTCGTCCAGTCACATATGAACCTGTCGCTCATCTCCCTGGATCATTCCCCAGTGGAGAATACCTCTCTGGCTCTCATCTCCAGTGAGGATCTGTAGTGCTTCCCCTTAACTCTATCTTCCTATCCCTAGTAATTCCTCAGAGTCTCCCCAGTGAGTCTCTTTTGTTGGTTAGTCTGTATCCTTAGTGAGTTTTCCTCATGGATATTAACCTTCATTCTTTCCCAGTAAGCTCTCTGTGGTTGTTTACCTTTTATCCCTGGTGTCTGGTCTGTCTGCACCTTTGCAATATCATGACATCATATCATCATACTAGAAGTTCATGGCATGTCAGCATTTGCATGTCCGTCACTTGTCCTTGGCATCTGCATTCCATCTAAGGGCAAAATTTTTGGTTTGCTATATTTAAATACCTTTCCACCTTGATGTCCCGAGGATTTCCTTTCCTCGTGCCATCCGGCAAAGCTATTTAAATAGGGGCAATTGTTGTACCCCAAATTTTACCCCTTAAATGTCATAACATCTTGCATTGACATTTAAATTCAATCGTCTATGCACTATTTAACTAACCCATATCTTGCAGTTTATTTCTCTTATGTTTGAAATTAGGGTTTACACAGAGAGATTCAAAGCCTCCTAAGGTATTCTATGGCTCCATACAATCATCACAAAGCCTCACTAGTTGTTTGGAATCAAAATCTTAAGACTTTGAATCAAGTCAAGTCAACAAAAGGATCACCAGACCAAAGTGTGGAATTAGGGTTTCTAACCTGAGGAATCACTGAAGAATTTTTCCCTGTTAAGTCAAGATTTGATTGGTTCATCAACCAATTGAGATTACCTACATCCAAGAGGTCTCATTTAATAATAATTCAAGATCATTTGGCTCTCATCATGAGTAATTTGAGCCACCATTTCACCCTGCCTCCAAATTAGGGTTTCTGTTAAGACAAGTGGATCATTGACTTTGATTTTGATCAAGAGTTATTCTCAAGCCTTAGGACATGACTCCATGATATAATAGACATCCCTAAAGACCATCCTTGAACTTTAGATGTGATGGAAGAAGCAAGATCATAAGAGTTTGCCCCAGTGCATTCACAGTTGAAATTAGGGTTTTGACTGAAACCCTAATCCTTGGGATTTTGATCCAAATGAAACCTCCAAGACCTCAACTCATCATAGCATGTCTCATTGTTGATTTAAAGTATTTGAGATCAAGTTCCAAGAGATTTCTTGCAGAGGCAGTAAGGTTTTGTTCATGAAGCTTTTTATATGTGGAATTTTCCCCTCTTGTGCCAAATTGAAATGGTCATAACTTCCAAACCACACATCCAATTTGAGTGACTCAAAGCCCAAATGGAAGCTCTTTTCATGAACTTCAAAGTGTTAAATATGACCTTTCTCCAAAAAATGCATGGTTTGTGAGTTATGAGACTTAGAAGCTAAACTGCCCCAAGACTTAGTGAAATTTCAGCTTGTTTTTCTTTAATTTGCACACGACTTTAACCCTGTTTTTCATAAAGTTCTGGGCCTCAACTCAAAAATATTTGGACATGAAAGTTGTAGAGGGCATTGAGGTCTTTCCAAAAAGTACTAGAACTCCTCAATCCATTGAGTGAGCTGGGAGTTTCGAATCCTCAAAGTTGGAGGTTTCATTCATTAAAACTCAAGAAACCAACTTTTGTGTATTTGCTCAAACCATTCTCTAATCACCAAATCTTCATGTTTCTGAGTTCTAATGTCAAGTTTAGCCTTAATCCAAGCTTGGCCACGAATTTCCACTTGATTTGCATTAAAATATGAATTTGTGTCATAGTTATGCAAGTGGGAGGATGTGAGAGAAACTTTACAAAGCAAGAAATAATTGTTTATTCCTTGAGCCTCTCACCAATCACTTCTCACCAGCTTGGTTCAGATGTGCGGAGATTTTGGAAGATATTTGCTCAGCAAACATGGTTCCTCGCTAAGGAAAAAGGGTAGTATTGGCATGATGTGCTATTTTAGCCATGCTTTGAGTTCTTGGCCTTTCCCTATAAATAGCAAGCATTTCCACTCAGTTTTAAAACCAACATCTTTCACAATATACACTAAAAAACAATTCTGAGTTTAAAGTCTTGCAAGAGAAGAAGGAGAGGGAAGTTTGCTTTGGGAGCTTGTGTTGGTTCAGCAAGAAAGAAGCTTGTTCACATTTGAAGTTGCAGTGGACATATTCCACTTGGTAACATTCCTCTTTCATTCTCTATGTTCCTGCTCATGTAATATGTCTAGCGTCATCATATCATTGTTTTAAATGCTCATATAATGTGTGTTCATACTCATCTTCATCCATCCATAATGCAAATATGGTGTGTGTTTAAGTTTGTGTTTCACTTTTATCATGGTATGCCATAAGGAGGTAAGATGAGTATGGTGGTTTCAGTTGATGTACTAAGATAGTTTCATGTAGCTCCTTTTGTTTGTTACACTACCAAAACTCAAATGTCATTGGTCATGTAACTACCTTGTTAAGATTTGATGCCATGGTTTGAATAAGGACAATTGAGATATTTGTCAAGACTTACTCTACTGTCATTAACTTAAGTTGTTTTTGTGATTTGTGAAACTGCTTGCTTTTTGTTGTTACTATGTTATAAACTGTGTGCACTTTGTATGGTTGGCCTGCACTAAGTATGTGGTAAAATTATCTAGTCGACATACTTGCTCAAGTTGAGTGTAGTTCTTGAAATGATTGTCTGAATGTATTCAAGGTTGTGTAATTTGTTATCTTGCAATGTAACCAATCTATGTGGGATGGTCAAGTTGTTTATCTTTGTATTCAAGTTATACATGTGTCTAAAAGGTTAGCAACCTGAGCTGCATCTTCAATGTTGGCTTGGGTGTAAGGTAACTTGGTTCTACTTTATCATAGCAGACTGCTCAAGTGTATGTTGATTTCATCTTTAAATTTGAAAGCTTGTGATGGATTCATTTTATTATAGTACTGTATCCATATATTTTCTCACATCATGCCATGGATATAAAACCAAGTCAAGCCATATCAGTTTATTTTAAACCAAGTTGAGTTAAGAACATGAGAATGATATATGAAACTGTGTCATTTCTTGAAGTTTTGATACCAGGCCATATTCATAACATTTCCATATTGACTGATTGTTTTTCTTGCATTCTACTGAAAATTCTTAGGACTGCTTCTTTTCATGTTAATAGTGTTAAGTCATGAGTTCTTTGTGGGTGAACAAAATAAGAGTTTGGCCTGACATTGAATCATCATGATAGGTATAATGCTTGGTCATATGCACTGAAGTTTGAGGTTGTGTTTTGAGGACCATGTACCTCTGCTATAAACTCATATGCCTGACTTGTTTTCTTTTTTTATCCTAACCTAATTGACATAGAGAACTGGGCTTGAGGTCTGTTTTAGGCATGTTCATTGTCATATGGCCATGTGCATAATCATTTTCCTGAGTTTGCTTTGTGATGCCATGATCTGAATTTGTTCCTATATATCTAAATACTTGCTTGATATGGATGTTAAGACTAATACCCTCACTATGCCCTGAATATGCAATTGTCAAAATGCATGTTTGATGCCATGCCACTTACTCATAACTTTATCATCACTTGATTGTTCTTAATTGCCTTGATGCCATGTTTGGTCTGAATTCATTGAAAGCCTAAGACTTGTGCCTGAATTTTGCTAAGTTCCAAGACTTGTATGTTAGGATCCATATGTCACATTTAGTTTTTGTGTTCTGTCATGGTCATATGCTTACACTTAATGCCAAGTAACCTGAATTGATGTTGGAACTGCTAAACTTCTTGAGGTATTTATCTTAATGCTATGTGTCTGCCATGCCATGCTCATGTTGCTTCCATGTTAACATTTTATTGCATTTTAAATCAAATAGTATTATTGAGATCCATGCTTTGTCCTTAACATGAAAGCCCTTGGAAGCTTCACTTTCTACCTCAGTATATCAAGCTTTGAACTTTGTTCCATGCACAACATGAAGAATATAGACTGGTGTGACATCATGTAGTGAGTATAGCAACATCCTTGTTTTATTCTGAACCACCTAATTTTTGGAATGGTATGAATACTTGAATATGGTTGCCATTGAGCTTTATGTTATCTACTTATACATATGTTGAATTGTTCTTGTGTCCTTTCCAATACTAGCATGTTACTGCCACCAATCCTTGACACTATGTTGTCTTTATGCTTGAATGCTACGGAGTATGTCCAAAATTGTTCAGAGTTATGTTAGCATGATAGGCATTGTGTGATTAGTAATGTGTGAAGTTGATTTGTCTGCACTGCTAATTATGTTATATTCAAAGGAATAGCATGCAATGCTGTATGATGGCTTAATAATGTCCTCTTCCCCCTTTTAATCTTTGACATCGGGTTGTTTATGTTGCCAAATTCTGATAACATGATACTTGCACCTTAATTGTTAAGGACCTGTTGAGGAAATTATGTGTTTGGTTTGCAACTCATGAATACTATGTCAGAGCATGTCAACATAACTTGGTTTGTCTCCATCATGTTGTCATGTAATAGTTTGAATGCATTAAGTTGTTGTGTTCACATGGCAGCAAGAGTTTCTTGTTTGGGTATACTAGCAGAATGTGGTCATCATCTTGTTTTAGATATATAGTTTTCATGTTCACCAATACACCTTTTCCAATTCAATTCTCATGATTTTGGAGTTGAACCATGAACATTCCATCAACATTTTTCTGGTTCTGTTTAGTTTATATCAGTTTGCTTTGCTTTGTTAATGTTGAATGGAATAACACAAAGGTTGAACCAAGAAGAGTAACATACCATGCCCTGAGGTTGTTTGCTGTTTTCCAAGTTGGGAGCATTAGAAGTTGGATTACATGTTTGGTCAGCAGTGCTTTGTTTTCTCGTATGATAAAGTTTAGTGATCATTGACATAAGGTGGTTTGGGCATGAATGGTGATAGTAAGCATTGGGTGGTAAGGAATTTTTGAACACATAAAGGGATATATACTCGTGGGGTGGGCACATGCACTGGATGTATGGCCACCCCAGTGGTAAGAGCATGCGCATATTCACTACCAGAACTGGGGTTCGAATCCCCCTCGCCCCAGTCCTTTTGTTTTAATTTTTTGAAATCATTCTTGTTTCACATATATTATATTGAAGCCATGGTTTTTCAAAATGCGCACATTGGACAGTTTGGCAAGGGTCTTAGGCTATACACACAAGGGCATGGGTTCAATACCCATGAGGGGCCTTTCCCACCTTTTTATCACATATTCCCTTTATATTTTTATGGTTTATGCCTCATTTTCAAACACTCATAACTCAACCATTTTTTATCATTTTGTGCTCATTTTTTTGCTAATCATTCGTTAATGAATCTACTTTTTGAACATAAAAAGGAATTAGTGAAAATCCATAATTTTGAGGTACTTATTCATGTTGAAAGTGGAGGACCTTTTTTAGGTTTCTACTTTGAATATTCTTGACTTCTTTGATTCTCTTATCATGCTATCTTGTTCATCTTGCTTAATTAAGGCCTAAATACATTTGGTTCTAGCCTTGTATGATGTTGTAAGCTTTGTTTCATTTGAATACCTTGTTATTTAATGTTGCATCTTCATGTAAATATCCCACAAACTTCTTGTTTTATAAAACTGTTATTCTCCCCTTCCAAAGGAAATTCTTTCTATTGACCTCAAAGTCATAGATATCTCATAATCAATCCTTGACATCATAGTCATAGGTACCTCCTTCCTTGACCTCATAGTCATAGGATTATCAACCCTTGACCTCATAGTCATAGCCACCTACCATCCTTAACCTCATAGTCATGGCCACCTCCTCTTTGACCTCAAAGTCATAGAGTACTTTCCTTTTTGGCCTCATAGCCACTTATCATAACTTAGCAATAGGATAGAGTTTCTAAACTCTATGTGGGCTCATCACATTGAGTATCCACTTTTCCCATCATAACTTAGATTTAGAGAGTTTCTTAAACTCTAAATGAGCTCATACTCATTTCCCCCTTGGAACTTTGGCCATATTCAATGGTTCCTCAAAATTCACCCTTAGTTAGGTGAACTACGGTTACTCTGATTCTTTAGTCAGATACGTAGGCACAAGATGCGACGTCTTGGCGAGCAAACTTAGTGTACATACCCTTAGGTCTTTACCTTTATCCTTAGCAGATTACTTTAGCAAGCAAACATAACATAACACAAACTTAAACAAGAGGTTCTTGTAGAGTACTACAGATATTTAGGGTGCTAATACCTTCCCTTAGTATAACCAACCCCCGAACCTAGATCCTCTTAGGATTTTCTTTGAACTTTACCCTTTCCTTTGGATAAATCAAAGCTCGGTGGTGAATTTCAAAGAAATGTGATGCAAGTTAATTAATAGCTTGTTATCCGACTCTCACCGCAACAAACGCCCACCATCCTGACATAATAAGTCTGACAGTGTTCTTAGAAACATCTTGGCCAACTTTTTCTTTTGGAGTGGTGGGTGAACTTGTGCTACCAATTCTTTCCACCAATGTGCGTACTCCATGAATGATTTGTTATCTTTCTGACTTACGATCATCGATTGATCGCTGTCTGGAGCCATGTCCATATTGTAACTGTACTGCTTCACAAAAGTGTCAGCTAGGTCTTCCCAAGACTGAATACAATTCCTTTCTAGCTTCATATACCACATTAAGCACTACTACAAAACGCCCAAACAACAACGCGAGGTTTACAACGGCATCCTATTCACCGTTCTTATAGTGCGTACTGGATGCGCGCACATTATTTTAATTAGAAATCTTAAGGGTATAATAACGGTTGTTATGAAAACCGTGGTGATACAATCTAGCTATCATGGGTTCGAACCTCATCGACCTCAAATAGTTTATCCCTTTGACGTAAATGCTCCCTTTTTAAGTTTTATTAATATTTAACTAAAAAATAATAATGATATCACGACGGTTTTTTCTTAAAACCGTTGTTACAAACTGTTATGTATTTTAAACACCAAGTATATATCAATTTATCCATTGAAAAAAGAAACAAGACGAAATAACCCTAACACCAACGCCGTCACCATTGTCGGGAAGAAGACAACAACAACAAGAAAGTGTTATACTTTAAGGCGTTGCAATGTCACATTTGAAGACAAAATCATCCAAAGGTGTTTCTACGTCTTCTTCCAGTGTAAAATCTCGATCTGGAAATTTTTGTGGTTGTGATGGTCGTATGGTTTCGTATCAATGCAAGAATGGACAAAATAATGGAAGGCTTTTTTGGAGATGTCCATTTTGGAGGAGCGATGAAACATGTAATTTGTTCATATGGGATGATGACGTGGGAGAAAGAGATGGAAATGACGATGAGAGCATTATGAAGTCAGAAGTTGGAAGTTGTGGGCTATCTGAAGGTTATGCATGAGGATTTAAAGAAAAAGAACAAGAATTTGAAGAACAAACTGAAATCAGAGATATTTTCTGGAAATATCAAGATGTTATATTTTCTTGTCTCCTTTATGTTTAATGTTTACTTTGTTATAGAATGTAATAGTTGAATTAGGGTTTGAATTACATTGTTGATGTTTAAACTGCAGATCCATTGTGAATTACATTGTTGATGTTTAAACTGCAAATGCATTGTGAATTACATTGTTGATGTTTAAACTGCAGATGCATTAAGTGAGAAGTTAAGGCGCGCCTTTTCTTTTTTATTTATTTTAAAATTCACAAATAAAAGGGTTATCACTACGGTTCTCCTGGTTAACCGTAGTGATATATTTATAATAAATAAATACCTATCTATACGGTTTTTATTTATTTTAAAATTCACAGATAAAAGGGTTATCACTACGGTTATTCTAGTTAACCGTAGTGATATATTTATAATAAATAAATACCTATCTATACGGTTGTTATTGTTAACGGTTGTGAAATAGTTTACCCATATATAAGCAAAATAACTTTCACTTAATTGACAGTAACGTCGTTGCCTTCAAAGTGAAACCCTAGAACCCATTTTTTCTCTTCGTTTTCACCATTAGCCGTGAATCATACATTAAGGTATTCTTCTTCTTCCATCTATTGTTAGATATTTCCCATTATCTCGTTTGTGGATTGTTATTTTTGTTAATTGTTCTCATTTTTTCAGATTCGTTTTCACTACCTTAACAAAGACCATGCTTTGGAAACTTCACAATGTTTGCGTAGCTATGGAAAAAAGTACAAGAAGCATGAAGCTATGATAGAAACTTCATCCACCTTGTACTTTTTCTTCATAGCTTCACGAACAAGATGTTAGTAAATGAAGAATCAACACTGTAAGCAAAGTTTATCTAGTTTTAGAAACAATGAAAAGAAGTATAAGAAGTATGAAGCTTTTGTGCAAGCTTCTTCCTCCTTATATTTATATTTCATTGCTTCCCAAACTAGTTCAACATCATAATTGATTCCTGTTCCGCGATTAGTTTCATTAAAAGGTGCCTTATTCCTGTTCCTCTCTTTAGTCTGCACTGGATTATGGTTTTAGGGTTTGTTTTCAACTGAGGATGCTCATTTTTGAAGCTTGCTTTGTTTCCTTTCAGGTTAAGGGGATGATACAGGGTGATGATGCTGGTGGAAGCAAGCGTATTATATCAGTTTATAATTTCTGGATCTGGTATAGAATGTTGCTTGAGTTTATTATATTCTATTTACATTGTTTGGTTAACTAACCCTCACATAAAGTTTGCTGGTGGTAGCAAGCGTATTATATGAGTTTATAATATCTGGATCTGGTATAGAATGTTGTTTGAGTTTATTATATTCTATTTACATTGTTTGTTTAACTAACCCTCACTTAAAGTTTGCTGGTGGTAGCAAGCGTATTATATGAGTTTATAATATCTGGATCTGGTATAGAATGTTGTTTGAGATTATTATATTCTATGTAGATTGTTTGTTTCACTAACCCTCACTTAAAATACATTCAGTTAATTTGACATAGATACTTATAATCTGCAAATTAAGTTGTATTTGAAAACCAACTTAAACAAACCAATGTTGTTTTCTGATTGCATGCTTCTCATCATTTATCTCACGTTCTTTTATATATAGATTATGGTATAATGATCTGGCTCCTTAGATGCATCACCATCTTCCATTATAGTTAAATCAAAGATGAGGCAGATTATCCAATGTCTTGTTGATCTTATGGAAATTTAACTATAATCGAAGATAGCGATATATCGAAGGAGTCAGATCAATAAACCACAATATATGTAAAAGAGCGTGAAATGCACGATGAGACGAATGCAATCAAAAAACAACATTGGTTTGTTTAAGTTGGTTTTCAAGAACAGTTTAATTTGCAGATTATAGACATCTTCATCAAATTGAATCCATGTATATTTATTTAGTGAGGTGTTTGGAAAACAAGCAATCTACATTTAATATAATAAACTTAGGGTACTTACAATAACATTTATCTATTGTAACCGATATCATAGGTAATTTATGTTTTATATAATTTCGCTGCTGATGGGTTTCGAACCCAGAACCTAAGTGTATGTATCACAACGGTTTATTATCATAACCGTTGTGATATATGGCTCGCGCCCTACCTTTCAATAACGGTTTCCAGCCCGTTGTAGAAACAACTAACTTACAACGACAATCTACATAACAACGCCTTCGCCCACATCATTATATGTCATTCCCAACCGTTGTTAAATGGGTTTTTCGTAGTAGTGAAGGATGCACCACATAAACTTTCTTGAAAGCAGTGAATCATCAGCTTGTCGTCATCGATATAAGCGGTCATCTTTCGACAGAACATCGTCAAATGGTACCTTGGACAGCTAACACCCTTGTATATTTCAAAGACAAGCATTTTAAACTTCGGGGGAATAACCACGCCCGGAACCAGACACAAGTCATGAGCCTTAAGACCAGATGCATTGAGTCGTTTCATCGTCTTCAATTGTTCCTCGAGATCACAAACTCCTTTCTCAATTTCCGCAACTCTAGGATCATTCACCTTTATCACAGGGAGGACATTCTGAGGATTTGGCATATACCTCAGAAAATGGGAACCTCTTTCATCAACTTGAACAGCTAGGTTGTCTTGCACAGGTTGAGATCGAATTGGAACGTGCACTTGTGGAGCATTGTCGTCAGGAGGAAAACTGTACATCGGGTTAGTCATCACTGTAAAGCCTGACATGGGATTAACATTCTCTATCCTCTCCATTATCCCTCAGTAACTACTTCAAACTCAGTTTGAATGCAAGGAGATCAGCTGATTGATACAAGGTCAGAAGGCTGAATAAGTTTTGTTTAAGGAAAAACAGGTATGCAAATGCAATGCTAAACGATGCATGTTGTGCAAATACATATGAATTTCAAGGAGCTCAAAAGTTATGTTTGCAAACACCATAAAGTGGATAACACTTTGAATGGCTGAAAATCTCATTTCACTGAAAATTTGAAGGATTGCAAAATGGAGTACAACTTCCAAAATCACGGTAAAACCTATGATGTTTGCAAGATAACTCTAAGTTCCTTGAAGAGGTAAGAAAATGGTACATGAATGCATTGAGGGATTCAATGCACAAACACAGGTATACACATTTTCACATATTCACATATATACATGCAACAAGCAAAGAGGCCTAGGTTTTGAGATCACGAGCGTGGAGCCATGGTCTACCCATCCCAAAAGGTGTGTACTATGGGTTCTGATCTGCGAAACAGGGTTCTAAGAAGTTCCCAGAGTCAACAACCCATCTCTCGGATATTATCGATTTCCCAAATGACCCGGTAGTCAATAATATTCTCAAGAGAGTCTCGTCCGAGTGTAGTATCGCGAATCAACCATTTTGGGAATCGACTCCCTCATAGTCATCGCACTACATCCTAACAGGCCAAGTGGGATTAAAGGTGACTAATGGTCATCAGTGTCATGGGCTCCTAGGTCGATAGTAGTAACGTTTTCACGAATAGACTCGTTCAACTTGACTAACTCTCAAGAGGGCCTCAACTGAGTGGTGGTTTCTCAAGTTAACTTTTTCGGGAATCGACTCCCCCAAAGTCTCCTTGAATATACCACCTTTCTATCATAGGTGCACTCAAGTCCGGGTATAAGACTTATCCTCACCACTCAAAGTAGCAACCCTGCATACAGAAAACCCAAGCACAAACAGATATATATACAGATATAAATATGTATAGATATACAATCAAGCAAACATGTAAAATAACATCGATGCAAACAAGGTGGGCTCAACCCACTTAGGGAAATGCACTTCCCCAATGAAGTCGCCATTTCTGTCGCGGTGAGAATCGGATGTCAAGCTATTAATTAACTTGAATCATAAAACATGAAGTTCACCACCGAGCTTTCAATTATACAAAGGAAATGGTAAAGATCGAAGAAAACCCTAATTTAAGAGAATCTAAGGTTCGGGGATTGGTTATACTAAGGGAAGGTGTTAGCATCCTAAGCATCTGTAGTACTCTACATGAACCTCTTGTTAGTATTTATGTTATTTATTGTTTGCTTGCATAGGGTTAGTGCTAAGGTAAAGACCTGGGGGTTAGTTTACTAAGTATGCTCGCCAAGACATCGCATCTCGTGCCTACGTATCCTGATGGGAATGGAATCAGAGCATTTGTAGTTCCCCTCAATGAGGGTAAGGAACTCTTGACTGTGGTCAAGGTTCCAAGGGAAGGTAAGCATCTGTGGCAAGACACCTACATAGAGTACAGCGACTCTAAAGTTGAGATTAAGTCGAAGAGAAGGTAAGTGTTCATGGCAAAACACATACTTGGAGTGCGGCAACTCTGATCTTAGGCTAGGATAAACGGGAAAGAACTATCTATAGCAAGACATAGAGCACAACGACTCTAATCCTAAGGCTAGGATAAGGAGGGGAACTCCTAAAGTTTAGGCTAAGTTGTGACATGGCAGTCAACAGAGGGACCCTTTCCTTTGGAATGGGGACAAGCTAACTTATAAGCTATTATATAAAATTTCGAGACCTAAAACCTAAGATTTAATCATCTGTCTTAAATTCGATTTATCGCAGATAAAGTTGAATCAAGAACTTAGGGAACATGGCAAATCATACAATCAAGTAATCAATCCTAGGCTAAAACATAGACAAACAGCAGGCAATGCAACGAGATCATAAAAAATCATCAACTAGGACGTATCAAACATTACTCTCAAGCCTCGATCATAACTCACGATTCTAAATCAGGAATTTCGATCAAGGGTTTAAATCAAGACTTAATCCTAATTTAATTTAGCAATGCAATCTAATTAACCTAATCTAATATTAAATCAGAACGAACTCAAAATTAAATTAAATTAATGAAAGTGACAATAAAAAGAATAAAAATAAAAATAAAAAACAAATAACATAGAAAGGTGCAAAAGATAAATGAGGGTGTGGTAGTAAACTAAATAAATTGGGCTCAAAGGCTAGCCCATATCAATACCAAAAATGGCGTTAAAAAAAAAAAGAAAATATGGGCTTAAGTGGAGAAAACCCACACGAGGCCTTAGGAAGGAAAGAGAGCTTCAGTGAAGCCTAGTATCAACACCACTCTCACACCTCATGTGATTTCCCCTGTTCTCTCCTTTGTTCAAATTTTCAATCTTTCCTCCTTCTCCATCGCGAAACCCTTCTTCACCATCCGCCATTTTCGTATCATTCTAAACTCCCTCCTTCTTGCTCACGGTGTTCGCGCCCTCTCTGTCAGCCTCTCGCTCAATGTTCTAAAATCACACCCGAATTACTCACGAAAGACATACAAATTAAAAGGGGGAAAAATAATACCTCAAATGATGTTCGAGACTAGTGAATTTGATGATGGTGCGCGGAGATGAACGGCGAGATCAGCTAGCTTATCGAAGCGAATTGCATGATTCTGATTTCCATTGATACACTACAGGTTTGTAACTTCTCATCTTTCGTCGTTTACTTCTTTGTGTATTGTTGTTGTTGATGTTGTTCTTCCTTGATTGCACTCCCCTGCTATGCGTGCGTATGTCTATGATCTTTTCCTTGTGTGTACTTTCTGTTCTGAACGTGTGTATCTCAGCTGCTATGGTTTGCGTGTTTCACTTGTCTTCTGCTTGCTGTGATACTACTATCGATGTTGTTATTGCTGCCTTTCAATTTTACTTCTAAATTGTGTATGTGACACTCTCAATTCATGCCCTCTGTGTGTTCTGAACTTGTGATTATGGTCTCTTTCTCACCCGCCGTTGTTGCTCGTTTTTGTGAATTTGTTAGTAACACTGTGCGTGTATGTGAATACTGATTTTTCTGTGAATGTTGGTTTTCTCCCTCTGTGAATTGCAGATACGGATGTTTTTGAAACTTTTGGTGTTGCCTCACTGAAGATGATGTTGCACGTGTTTGGTATTGTGTGTATGATCTCCTTCGTGATTTTTTCTCTGCCCTTTGTGTACGTACGTGAATCCAATTTATAGGCTTTAGAGCTCTTGATTGTTGCTGATTTTGTGTTGTTCTTGGGGTAAAGAACTTTCCATTTCTGGACCGAAACGCTTGTGTATTGTCTTGGAAATGTTTTGAATTGTGTCTGATTATGTTGTGGGGTTGTGATGAATTTCTTTCCAAATTTTCTTAGACATGTTTTGGCTTGTTTCGGAGATACTTTAAACTTGTCTGGTTTTGTTTTGGACAGGTTGTTACATTTAAAGGTCGAGATTAGAAAGATTGGTTTCTTTTGACTTGGCTCCAGAATTCTCAACTTTTTCCCTTCGGTAGCTAACCAATTCTAAGGAAGTTGGATTTTGGTTGCAGCCTTCAAGCTGGTTTACATAATTTAAGAAAAGTTTGGAAAGTTTATCCATCATTTTTAGCAACCTTATGGCCTTCTTCAGTAGCAGAGCTTAAAAGCTTACCCGTTGGATCTGCTCCAAGTTCTTTCTCAGCCAACGGTTCACCAACGGGTGATTCTCCAAATGGGTTTGCTGGGATTAGTTCCACGTCACCCCTTCTTTGTTTATGTCACTTGTAACTTGAATCCTTTTGTACTTTAGAATTACATGTGGACCCTACTTTGTATCCAACCTGGACTTGTAATGATGACTTGAAATGGTAACTTGGTATCCTTGTGTTCTTCCACTGTAATAACCTTTTTTATTTCAGAATTCTTAAAACCTCCCTCAACTAAGTATTACACGGGAAACATAGCATGCCTTCGCTTTAAGAATTACAATCTTGAAATAAATAAATAGCTACAATTTTGTGTTCAAATTTCTGTCTTCACAATATGAAAAACAATCAAGGAAAAAAATTGCAATAAACCCTTTCTCAAGCATTAGCCTATGCATAACCAATGCAGGCGACAATATTTGTATTCTTGCCAAAGACAAAGCAAGTTTGGTAAACGCATCAACATGAATAAACCGTGAACTCTCTTGAACAACTTTCAAAGACAAATCAAATGATTTTCTCACCGAAACATGATTTGAAGAATAAACAAGTGAACAATAAACTGATTCAATAATTGAACCTCAGGTTAACCATGAAATGTTTCCAATGCTTCTTATGATTGATGATTCTTCAAAGCGGATTTAAGCTTTTCCAGTAGAATTTCTTGGGTGGAACGTTCCTATGATAATCTCTCGCAGCTGTTAAGACTAGAGGTTGAACTCATGAATAGAATATGGCCACTTGAATCCCAACTTGATTAAAACTTGAATTTTAGCATCAAATCATGAACTTCATACTTGAATTAGTAATCAACAATAAACCTTGAAATCGGTTTGAACTTTTATAAAGAACATGAGTTTTGAATCTGAAACTTCTTTCCTAAACTCGATTCAAATCGTCATTCAAACTCTACCATTTTAGAGCACATGAATCGCAGATTACCGAAATCCAAACTTTTTCACTTAAGATCAAAAGGGAAACAAATAATGATCCAACTTCGCGACTAATACAAAATTCTTTCTTGGATCAAACTTGATTTTTTTTGTTACACGCACAATCAAAAATTCAGAGGATGATGAACTTGTTATACGAACCATGGAGACACAACTCGTAATATCACTTGCCACGAAAATCATGACCAATCTTCAGACAACCATACTCAGCACCAATGGAATGCCATAATTCTTCCTGAAGTACACATTGAAGCTTTTTGAGAAACCCTGAGGAAAAGTAGCCAATAGAAGACCTGGGAACCCTTTTTATCAGAATCCATTGGTCATGCCCTGAATAGCTGGGCTGAGAGAACCAGTACACTTGAAATCGATGTACTTGCACAAACCTGTTAGTAAATAAAACATGCAGACATGCAAGATGATGCACAAAGAGGTGGGATCTTAGCGTAAAAAATTAGGGTATGACAGGTGGGTATTGAACCCACGCCCTCCAACACAAACACACTTGAAAACACACGCTGCTACCACTGGGGTGGTGATACATCCGTGTGTCAAATCCACCCCATAAATACATATTGGTAACTTGTTTCTAGGCCTGGCCAATGCGCCATAACCTGGTTCTTGCCCAAGGGAGGCCAGGTTTTGGTGCCATTGCAAGAAGGCCATAACTTCTTCATTTCTCCATGAAAATGGATGAAACGAAGATGGATCCTACCTAGAATTTCATGAGGAATCCAATGGTGGTCTTGGAATTTTCTAAAAATGCCTACATTTTAAAACCCGGTAGTGGTTTTAAAATAGGTCAAGTTTTGCAATTTCTATGCTACAACTCTATACAAGCAATAATAGCATGGTAAAACAGTTCAAACACAACAAGTATGATATGTATGACATGTTCATGATCAATGTACATCAAAGTAATGCATATTTCACAAAGTTCAAGTTCTTATGCACTTACCTCTTGAAGCTCCACTTGCTAACCGTCATGATGCTTGTGATAGAAGCAATCCAATGCCTTGGACACTCTTAATAGACCCCCTTAGAAGCTTTTAGGATGATCAAAATCAAAAGGAAACCTCTAGAACAGAATCTACCTCTTTCTTGCAAAATTGGCAAAACTAACCAAAATGGCAACTTCCTCAATTGGTGTTACAGTTGAGGGACACTTATTGGAACAACTTAGGGATGATATTTGGAGAGTGTTTGAAGTGTTGTTTGACTTTGAAAGTAATTGAATCAAGACATGGCTTGAAAAATGCAAAAAAGTCAAATTTTGAGGTTTTGACGGTTGAATTTCTGATTTTAGTGTTGTGAGATGAAGATGAAGGTTTGAACACCTCCAATGGATGATTTGTGATGTGTTTGGATGGTTGTTTGAGTGGTTTAGGCTCTGGTTTTGAGAATTTTGAAACCTTGAAATTTGAAGTAAGAGAAGGAAAGTGAGAAAACAAGGCTTTCGTATTGTTTTGGAGTGGTTTGAAACATCATAAATGGCCTCTATTTATAAGAGAACAAGTTTGTTTTTGGAGGAATAGTGAATGGATGAGGGAGCATGCTATTATCCAATGGACTTTGTTTTGTAGCATGACTTGAATGCTAAGGTACCTCAAGTCTCCTCTAGTGTAGCTATGCATTGACTCAATTCAATTTTTACAGGTTGGAACACTCATGGTTTTGGACTGAATCTGAACTTGTGTGACTTGATCCATACCAATTCAAAGTATCACATTAATGCATGAAAACAAAACCTATGTTCCATAGCTTGTCATCATGACTTTCTCATGCCAAATGATAGAATTCTTGACTCAATGGTCCAAGTTTGAAGATATCAAGTGATTCATCAAGATTCTCTCTGATCTTGGAAGAGGACAAAGCTTGTAAGATGACAAAATTGAAAAGGGAAATCGTGTGGCAAAAGAAATGCACAAAGTCTGCCTTGAAATTCAGTTTGAGCAAGGCATGTTGTGAGGTCCATAACTCTTTGCTCAAGTTGAATTAATGGGAGTTCTTGTACTCTTTGGAAAGCTTGCATATCATACTTCAACTTTGATGTTTTCATTTGGTCTTGATTCAACTTGGTTCATAATGAAAAATGCCTCCAAAGTTGGGTCAAACATGAGACAGATTCTGTCTAAAAAATTTCTAAGTGTCAAAGTTCAAATCTTATGACACCCTAACTTTATGGCTTTATAACTCAAAATCTAGGCATTTTTTGACCATGGATCAGTAGGACAATTTTGTAGTATGTGATGAGAGCTTTCATTTGAGCTTTGGATGGGAGAAAATGGTTGCTTGGATCACAAGTTATGGCCTTGCAAAGTTGGGTAAAAACCATTATTTTTCATAACTTAGTGAAATTTTAAGTTTCTCAAGGTTTGCCCCTTTTGCAAGCAACCTCACTTTTCTTGATTTTTATTGATGGATGATGATCCAAATCACAAGTTAACATTGTTCTTGGCTTAAATAAGCCATTGTTTTTGTATCAGATGAATTTTGACCTTTGTGATCCTTTATGAAATCAAGTTTTTGGGCTATATTGAACCTAATGGATGGATTCCAATGGTGTTTTGAGTGTCTTAAATCATGTCCCAAGGTTTGAGGTCATGCTTTGCTCAAAAGTCAAAGGTATGGTTGACTTTTTCTCAGAAATCCTAGTTTATGGTCCAGATGAATTTGAATCCTTATATTGCTTATGAACCAAGTTTCTTTGAATCAATTCAATCTTGTGAGAGGACCAAAATAATGTATTTAAGGTTCTTAAATCATATCTTGAGGTCTTGGCTCATGCCTTGCTCCAAAAGTCAACTTAGGGACTGAATTAGGTCAAAACCATAATTCCTGATTTTTTATAGATGCACCCCCTGAGGCAATTTTGAACTTATGAATGGACTCATAAAGTTATTTTGAGCTTCTTGAATCATATATTGGAGTATTGGCTCATGCCCAGATGAAAAATTCTCTCTGGAGGCCTTGGTCGACCAAAACCCTAATTTGGTGACACTGGTGACACTACTACAAAACGCGTAAACAACAACGTCATGGTCACCACGCTTATTCCCTACACCGTTGTGACATCTCTAAACTAAGGCGCTATTATAATATTATTGTTTTTTTATTAAAAATTATTTGTATATAACAACGGTTAAGGTGCCAACCGTTGTGATAACTTCAAGCTTTCATGGGTTCGAACCTCAGGGCCCTCATATATGTTATTCCTTTAATGTTAAGTGGCGCCTTTTATTTTTTAATTATTTTTAAATAAAAAACTTAAAATTTTATGAGGACGGTTGAAGAGTTACACCGTTGTTAAGTTGCGCCTTTTCATTTTTATTTATTTTTAAATAAAAAACTTAAAAGTTTAAGACGACGATTGAAGAGCCAACCGTTGTTAAGTCGCGTCTTTTCATTTTTAATTATTTTTAAATAAAAAACTTTAAAGTTTATGACTACGATTGATGATTACAACCGTTGTGATATATTTTGTTTTTTATTTAAAATTTTTAATTATTAATACTCTGGCGTTTTTTTATGAAATTTCACCATGAAAGTAAAATATCACTACGGTTGCATGTATTGGCCGTTGTGGTAGCTTGATAATATTATACACTCCTGGTTAGCTTATCTCTTCAGTATCCTTTTTTCCATTGCAAATAGAAAATAGACGAAATAATACACGATTTCAACCCAAACCCTAACGTTCAATACTGTGAAACATTACACGATTTCATCCAAAACACCATCGTTCACACTTCACTGTGTATTTGCCATTGTCGTCATCATCGTCAACCAAGTTGACAAGACCATCACGATCAACCAAGTTGTTACTGTCTAGAAGGAAAACAACAACAACACCGTCATCACAACAAGGAAGGAAGACAACACCATCGCTAACACCAACATCATTTACTTAGTCATCACGTTTAGGGTACGTAAGATATTTTTCCCCATGCATCTACAGTAAACTTCATTTGCCATTGTTGTGGTTGTTGTTGTTTTATTTTGTGGTTGATGTTTATGTTCTTGTTGTTCATGTTGTTGTTGTTGTTTTTGAACTTGGATGTCGACCTTGTTGAGTTCTTCATCAGAAACCAATGAAGAAACTCAAACAAATGAGAGGTTAGCCAATGAAACTCAAACAACTGAAACTCAAACGAAAAGATCATAAAGAGGTGTCACAATGATGCCCCAATTCACATCAGTCCGGAACTCATCAGGTAAAAAAATTCCTATCCAGTTTGATTCATTGTACAAAGTAGTGGATTGTCAACACTACTCTACTTTTAAGAGTTATGTTTCGTTCCTTGCACGTAGCAAGGTCAGTATATTGATTGATGATTGAAAACAAGTTGATAATAAGGTCAAAGAAAGCATATGGACTGACGTTAAGGTATTACATACTATAATTTTCATATATCGCCGATATCAATATCTATAATTTCTAATACATACTTATATATTGATTTAAATGTAGTTGAATTTTGAGTTTACCGATGACTCAAATTTGAAAAAAAAGTGGATATCATATGATGGTACTCGTTGGAGGGGATTTAAGGCACGGCTGACTACATTAGGAGGCCTAAGAGCGGTCTTGCTCATCCATGGATTCGATATAGTTTTATATCGAAGAAGCAATGGAAAAGGTTTGCAAAGATACGTCGTTCTGAGGAATTCAAGGTTAGTACTATTCTCATGTAACCGATAATGTTATGCTAATGAGTTATAGATACTAATCATATATTTTTTTCACTATGTTCATAACAGGTTAAAAGCGAAGTCAGAATACTCAATAAGGCCAAGAACATGTACCCCCATAGATTGTCTCGTGGGGGCTATAGGAAACTTGAGAAAAAAATCATGCTTGAAAGACAATCAGAAATAGGAGATGATCGCATCCCATCTCCACCTTCAAGACATGAAAAATGGAAGAGGGCTCGATTAAGACCAGATAGAGAGTACACCTCTGAGGCGTCAAGAGTAATTGCCGAAAAAATTGTAAGTATGATTTGTGGTGCTTATGTTATTTTTTATTTAAATATGTTGGTAACAATATATGTAAGTTTCTCATGTTGTGTAGGATAAGTTGGTTGAGGCAGCCCGTGAAGGCACATTTGTTCCGCAAGCACGACATGACATATTAGTAGAAGCTATCAGAACATATGAGCATGGTGGGCATGTCCGTGCTGTTGGAGAAGGTGTCGGCTTGAGGTCATTCTTTGGGTCTCAAAGAAAAAGTACCGAAAGCCCGGAAATTATTGCACAAAGACAAAAGATTGAAATTTTTGAGAAGCAGTTAGAAGAACAACGGAGAATGTTAGAAGAGGAGAAGGAAAAAAGGGAGAAATATATGGAAAGTTTTCAAGAGTTATATTCGGTATGTACTTTACTTGAGATGTTAGTGTTTTATCATAAATGTATGATATATATTGTGCTTGTTTTTGTTTTATGTTTTAATTGAATATTATGATGTAGAGATTAAGTGAAAACTTTGAACAACGGACAAATGAAGATCACCGTGATGTTGATGGTGATGATGATGATCGAACTCCTAGTAAAAGTGTTGTACGTCATGCTTCTACAAAAGGAAGTAATTGTTCAGCTCATCCCCCCTGCGGATAACCGCAATGATATAATGGACCCTAATCCAAATGAAATCACAATGTTATACTTGAAAGTTGTGGTGATAAATGAAACGCAACATCTCCCGCTAGAACATTGTCCACGTTTGGATTTATTCTATTATAGTCCTGAAGATGTAAGGATTTTCTTGGTGGGTATAAGTGGATGGACATCGGGATATTGCAAGTTTGGTGCATGTAAGTATACATAGTTGAATATACATGTCATTATAGAACATTATCATTTATAGAACATCACCCCTAATTTATTCATTTTCTTTAACCATTTAGGTACATTCACCGTCTTTGTATAGAGTTGAATAAATCGAGTACTTACGGAATCTTGGATACACTTTTTATTCGTTGGACTTTTAAGGAACCAAAAGATATCCAAGAGTACTTGAAAACACAGTTAAATGAGGGGGGAAAAGAATGTTACTTAGCACCATTCATTTGTTCGTAAGTATTTTTGGAATTGATATTTATGTATTCTGTATTTAGTTTTGTTTTAGCAAATACCATTAACCTATATATGCTCTTGTTTATTCAGTGGTCATTGGCAATTGATCATCATATCATTTAGGAAGAATACGATAACTTTTTTGTGTTCCTTGCATTATCCACTGGAAAACAAAATGAAAGATATGATTAATTCATAAGTGTATGCTTAATTCATTTTCTTTGACATTGTAATTAGTTTATCATGTAATATGTTTAATTCAAATTCAATGTACAATGTTGTGGAGCAAGTGAATATGATGAACAATGTTAGAAGAATGCCCAGATGGATCTGTCCTAAAGTAAGTGGCACGATTATGTTTCTTTCATTTAGATTCATGTGTGGTTGTATTCATGTGATTTTTGCTTAAATTTTTAGACAAGGAAACAACCCGGGAATTACGAGTGTGGTTATTATGTCATGAAACACATGTTAAACATTGTCCTTGGCAACATTGTTGATTCATGGGATAAGGTATACATGTCATAAAATGTTTACATATATTAATATATAAGTTGACTATTGAATTATTATCATACATGTTATTGCCTCTTTCTTATGTAGATGTTTAAAGACGAAACCACATTCCCTGTTGAGGAATTCATAGATCTTCGTAAACGTTGGGCATATATCCAAAATGTTTTTAAGGGTCCTGCTGATTGATGATGTCAATAACACTTTTCTGTAGAGATGATGTGAATAACACTTTTCTGTATTAATGACATGAATATAGTGTTTGGTGTAAATATGGTTTTAATAGTTACAATACTTACATTATGTATACCTTATCTGTTAGCTGTATTTTATGGTTATAATAGTTGTGTAAATATGGTTATAATAGTTACAATATTTACAAATGAACAATGTTAGCTTATCTGTTATGGTTAAAATGGTTACAGGTTAAAAAATGGAATGAATTTAAATTGCTGAGAAATGCATATTTAAAACATATGAAGTATTTTATGCTCTTTATGCATGTATACCTTATCTGTTATGGTTAAAATGGTTACAGGTTCAATAATGGGATGAATTTGAATTGCTGAGAAATGCATATTTAAAACATAGGAAGTTTTGACAGTGGTTATAAAACCTAGCCATGGTTGTATATTTGTGTCTGCAGAATATATAACGACAGTTACAAAATATAACCATCATAATATCTCACGCGCTGCACAGAAAAAAATAAATATCAAAACGGCGCAGCTGGGAATCGAACCTAGGAGCATTATATTTATCACCACGGTTCGTTTGAATAACCATTGTGATAGGGCGCGCTGTTTTCAGGTTATTACAACGGTTAATGGACCGTGATTATAAGTATCAATTTACAATGACACTCTACATAACAGCGCCTGCGCCAGCGTCATTATATACCTTTCCCAACCGTTGTTAATTGGTATTTACGTAGTAGTGTGATCTTGAGGCTTGATCAACTTGAAATGATGTAATCTTGTGTGAGATTCTTGATGTGGGAGACATCTTGATCCTTCATGGATGTTTGAGAGGCTTGACAAGTTGAAGATCATGTCAATTCTTGATTGATCCTTTGTGTTAATGCTCTGAAAGGGCTTGAGTAAACACTCAATAATCTTTGAGAGGATTAGGTAAATCCAAATTGTGGTGATGGCTTGCACAATGATGTGAAGTCTTGTGGTCAAAATTTAGGGTATGCCAGATGCCCCTATTTAATCTTCTTGGACCTTAAGGTGTGAATGACAAAGATATTCAGATGTTCATGGTAAAAGAGGATTAAATATTAGAATACCCAAAATTTTTATTGTGGATGTGAATGGTAGCTAATTTGTTCATCCATCTTCTTTTACTAAGTAATGTCACTTAGAAAAGGGTGAAACTTCCCCTTGATCCTGGTCTTCAGTCATGGAACTGGTCTCAGTTTCCTTTGAAATAAACTTCCCCTCGATCCTGGTCTTTAGCCATGGAACTAGTCTCAGTTTCTTTTGAAATAAACCTCCCCTCGATCCCGGTCTTTAGCCATGGAGATGGTCTCAGTTTCTTTTGAAATAAACCTCCCCTCGATCCTGGTCTTCAACCATGGAACTGGTCTCAGTTTCTTTTGAAATAAACCTCCCCTCGATCCTGGTCTTCATCTATAGAACTGGTCTCATTTTCTTTTGAAATAAACTTCCCCTCGATCCTGGTCTTCAGCCATGGATCTGGTCTCAGTTTCTTCTTGTCGAGTTCTTCTCTTGACAAGGAATGCTATTTGGCGATGTAATTTGATTTTGAGGTGCTGATGACTTCCTTGAAAGTAGGACAAACTTCTCGGGGAGAGGTTATCTTTTGTCGACTTATCAGAAATCTATGAGGGTAAAAACAGACTTCTTTGTTTGCCAATTGGTAGAGATTTCTTGGAGGATGTGATGTCCATGTTGCCAAGAGTCTTTTTTTTAGAAGCTTCTGCAGGGGATTTTCCTTAATCCGGGAAAGCAAAATATCATCTTCAATGGCGAAGAGTGAAGTTTCAAAGGTGTATAACCAAATGCCTTTTTTCCTTTCAGAGGTTCAAGTAATCAAAGTGGTCGAGGACCGATTTCAATCCAGGAATAAACTGGAGAGTGATTGTTTAGACAATACATTTCCTGATGAGGAAAGAACTCAAATTAGGATTTTATCCTATCCAAGTGTGGAAAGGAAAACTGACAACTCTAATGGAGAGAGGACATTTATCACTTGGGGATGAGTATGACCAAAGTGATTGTAATGCAATATGAATATGAATATGAATCAATTATGCATGATGCATGAGATGCTTATGCTGACAAAACAGATATGACATACAGACTGGTGATGAACACAACTGGATACTCGGCCACTCCAGGAGATGGGGGTATTACTGGAGATTTTGGCGGTAGTACTTTTGTTTGGGAACAGGGATTCTTGTGTTTGTTCTGATTTCTGGAGGCGCAAACCTGCTAGGGATAGAAACCTGTTCTTGCTTTTCAAGGGTAGACTCTACTAGGGAGAAAAACCAAATATTGGTTCGCAGAGGTAAAAACTCTACCGGGATGATTGGTGAAACGTCCATATCCACCTTGCTGAAAATATCTGTCTTTTGGAGAAATACGAGTCTGTATTTCGAAGTTTGATTGCTCTCGGAGAAGCTGTTGATGTTCCTCTCGTGTTCATTAATCAAAAGGAAATTGCCATCTTTATTCTAAAAACAGAAATAAAAAATTGAAATTTCTGTTTTTTTGAAAACACAAGTAAATTCATTTTTGTGTTTCAAGAATGTTAATCATATTAAAATGTCATTTTGCAAAGCAAAATGAGTGAGAATTGCAAACAAAGGGCACAAACTCAAATTTTCATTGAAAGAATGGTAATCAGCCAAATGCGTGATTCCATGGGGCATTACAAAGTTTAGAAAATGGTAATTTAAAGGGAAAGGGACTACATTACAAAGTTTGAATTCTGAGTATCTTGAGCTTCTGCTGAAGGTGACTTCTGATTGAGAATTTCTTGACAGATGACGTCACTTCTGATGATCCAATCTTAGTCGGATGCAGTTACTTGCCATAAATCCCTAACTTTTGCCTAGATCACTTTTTTAGGTTTTCAATTTATCGGGATGATTATTGTTTATGTCTCTAATTTTTCCTGGACCGCCCTTTCGGGTTTTCAATCCACCGAGACACTCTTTTTTTCCTAAGTCGCCCTCTCGGGTTTTCAACGTAGCGAGCTGTTTTTTTGGGCGAAGTATTTCTTGACTGCATCAACATTTGTGGGGTAGGTAAACTCTTCTCCATCCATGGTTGCGAGTCTTAAGGCACCGCTTGAAAAGGATTTCTTAACAACATAGGGGCCATCATAATTTGGAGTCCATTTTCCCATGGGATCAGTGAGAAATGATTGGATCTTTTTTAGCACGAGGTCACCTTCTCTGAATACCCGAGGTCAGACCTTTTTTTCAAAAGCTTTCTTCATCCTTTGTTGATATAACTGACCATGGCATAAATTCGTCATTCTTTTTTCTTCGATTAGGTTCAGTTCATCGTGTCAGCTTTGACACCATTCAGCTTCTGTTAGCTTGGCTTCCATCAAGACTCTTATTAATGGTATCTCTACTTCTATGGGGAGCACTGCTTCCATGCCATATACTAGAGAGAAAGGGGTTGCCCCTGTTGAAGTGCGGACGAACGTGCGATAACCGTGAAGAGCAAATGGTAGCATCTTATGCCAATCTTTGTAGGTTACAGCCATTTTCGGAATGATCTTCTTGATATTTTTGTTAGCTGCTTCTATCGCTCCATTCATTTTAGGCTGGTAGGGAGATGAGTTATGGTGTTCAATTTTGAATTCAACACATAATTCTTTCATTATCTTGTTGTTCAGGTTCGATCCATTATCAGTAATGATCTAGCTTGGAACACCATAACTGCAGATGAGATTGTTCTTAATAAATCGGACCACCACTTGTCTGGTCACATTGGTATATGATACTGCTTCGACCCATTTAGTGAAGTAATCAATGGCTACTAGGATGAACCGATGTCCATTTGAGGCTTTGGGTTCAATCATGCCAATCATGTCGATTACCCATATGGAAAAAGGCCATGGAGAAGAGAGAATTTTGAGAAGCGTTGGTGGTACATGAATTTTTTCGGCGTATATCTGACACTTGTGACACTTCCTCGTGTACTTGTAGCAATCAGATTCCATTGTCAGCCAATAATATCCTGCTCTCAGAATTTTTCTTGCCATTGTGTGTCCATTGGCATGAGTGCCAAAGGATCCTTCATGAATCTCTTTCATTAGCATGTTTGCTTCGTGTCTGTCCACGCATCTGAACAAAACCATGTCGAAGTTTCTTTTGTAGAGCACCTCATTGTTCGGGAAAAAGTTGCCAGCTAGTCTTCTGAGAGTCTTCCTATCTTTTCTTGATGCCCCAGGAGGGTATTCCTGTCTTTGAAGGAAGCATTTGATATCATGATACCATGGTTTGTCATCGATGACGGTTTCAACTGTAAATATGTAAGCGGCCCTATTAAGGCGCATTATGTCAATCTTGGATACGTTGTTCCATCGATTCACACTAATCATGGAGGATAAGGTAGCCAGTGCATCAGCCATGTGGTTTTCTTCACGAGGAATGTGATGAAAATCAATCTTGTTAAAGAAAGGTAACAACCTTCTTGCGTGGTCTTTGTAAGGAATCAATCCTAATTGATATGTGTTCCACTATCCTTTGATCTGATTTATAACCAGGGCTGAGTCTCCATATACATCCAAGTTCTTTATCTTTAAGTCGATAGCTTCTTCGAGACCCATGATGCAAGCCTCATATTCAGCCTCATTGTTTGTACACTTGAATGCCAGTCTGGCAGTGAAAGGAATATGGGTACCCTGGGGTGTAACAATGATTTCCCTAATTTCATTTCCATAAGCGTTGACAGCTCCGTTCAAAATTAGTCCCCATTGGGATCCCGACTCTGGCCCTTCGTTCGGTAGCGGTTCATCGCAGTCTTTCATTTTTAGGTACATGAAACCCTCGTTTGGGAAGTCAAATCTGATTGATTCCTGATCGTCAATCGGTTGATGAGCCAAATGATTGGCTAAAACACTTCTTTTGAAGGCTTTTTGAGCATGGTACTCAATATCGTATTCTGATAACAACATCTGCCAACAGACAATCCTTCTTGTTAAAGCAGGCTTTTCAAAGACGTACTTGATTGGATCCATTTTGGAGATTAACCAAGTAGTGTGACAAATCATGTACTAGCGAAGTCGTTTAGCTTCCAAGCTAGAGCACAGTAAGTTTTCTCGAGCATAGTGTATCGAGTTTCACAATCTATGAACTTCTTAGTTAAGTAATAAATGGCGTACTCTTTTCTTTTTGTTTCGTCTTGTTGGCCAAGCACATGGCCCATGGAGTCTTCCAAGACTGTTAACTAGATAATCAGTGGTCTTCCTTCCACTGGAGGAGACAGAATAGGCGGATTCAACAGATATTCTTTGATGCTGTCAAAAGCCTTCTGGCAATCATCTGTCCATATACAGCTTTGGTTTTTTCTGAGTAGTTTGAAGATTGGCGCGCATGTCGCGGTCATGAGGAATATGAATCTTGAGATGTAATTCAAACGTCCCAAAAATCCCCTTACTTGTTTTTCAGTCTTTGGAGCAGGCATTTCTTGAATGGCCTTGACTTTGTCGGGATCAACCTCAATTCCTTTTTGGCTGACGATGAATCCCAAGAGCTTTCCTGAACGAACACCGAACGTGCACTTATTGGGATTCAAGCGGAGTTTGTATTTTCTCAGACGCTCGAATAGTTTTGACAAATTTTTCACATGTTCTTCTTCTGTTTTAGATTTGGCAATCATGTCATTGATGTACACTTTGATTTCTTTGTGCATCATGTCGTTAAACAGAGTTGTCATATCCCTTTGATAAGTCGCTCCTGCATTCTTTAGATCGAATGACATTACTTTGTAACAAAAGGGGCCTCATACGGTGATGAATGAAGTTTTCTCCATGTCTTCTGGCACCATTCTAATTTGATTATAGCCTGAAAATCCATCCATGAAGGAGGAGACTTTGAATTTTGTTGTGCTATCAACTAGCATGTCAATGTGTGGTAGGGGAATCATCCTTTGGACTTGCTTTATTTAAATCCCTGTAGTCTACACACATTTTGACTTTTCCGTCCTTCTTGGGAACTAGCACTATGTTGGCTAGTCATAGAGGATATTCTGAGGTGGTAAGGAAACCTGCGTCGATTTGTTTCTACACTTCTTCCTTAATTTTGATGGCCATATCAGGGTGAGTGCTTCTTAATTTTTGTTTGACCGGAGGACATTCTGGTTTCAGTGGTAAGTGATGTTCCATGATATTGGTATCCAACCCGGGCATGTCTTGGTAAGACCAAGCAAACACATCTGAAAACTCTTTGAGCAGTTTTATCAGACCTTCTTTGACAGTTGGACTGAGTAGTGCTCCGAGTTTAACTTTTTTTCTCTCTTCTTCTGAACTCAAGTAAACCGTTTCCAACGGTTCTTTGTATGGTTGAATGGATTTCTCCTTATTTTTTAGTAATCGAGAGATCTCATCCGGAATTTCTTTGTCCCCTTCTTCTTCGGCTTCAAATACCGGGGACTCAAAATTGGGAGAAGGCATTGGATCGTATGTTTCAATGGGGTTTAAAATAAATAATCTGCATAATGTGATGATTCCTTTTAGAAAAGACAGAGAGAATGCAAAAGTGTGTGCAGTGTATTTTTAAAAAAAAAAAACGCTTGTTTTTATTTTGTTTTGTTTTTTAGGATTACCATTTTCTGAAAAAGCGAAAAGTGAAAATAGCAATAAATACAAGAATTCAGAATGACATTTTTATTTATGATTTGTCTATTCTTGAAACACAACCCTATAAAACAAAACTCTTTCGCTTTGGGCGAAGTGAAGAGGGATATTTACAGAAAAGCAAACCCTATAAAACATTATTTTCACTCGGGCAAAGTGAAAGGTCAAAACAAAGACAAGACAATTACTTTGATTTATAAATGATATTCGGGACATCAACCGCGACCTAATGGCGACGAACTCCTCTGTAGATCACAAAGTCTGGTATTTTTCTTCCAGGATTGTCTTAAGTAATGACGCTGATCTCTGGCGGAGTTGGATCACTAGTCTTCTTCCCATGCAGCGTTATCATAAGAGGACTCTTCTACTGTATCTTCAACAGTATTTTCATTTTCAAGAGGATCTCCCTATTCAGTTAGCTTGATGTCTTCATATCTGATGTGAGAGCTTTCGAGAGCAGTGTACTTTACTAGAAAGTCGTACTTGCCGCTTGGCTGCCCCAAGGTATCCCAAGTTTCTGAGGGGATAGATGAGTCATCTGCTTCAATGACATTGACCTCAGGAAATGTGAAGTTGATAAATTCTTGTCCCGCGATTCTTGTAACTTTATCAACATGATGTTTGACATTTTCAGAATATTCCTGGTAAGGTTCCCACGATTCTGGGAGAACAGGTGGATTTTTCTCAAGGTCATTCAGCAGATATGCATTCTCTGGCTGACTCTTTTGCCCTGAGTCTTCCATGTAAGGTTTCCAAATGGGCAAGTCATCCATGGGATCAAATGAGTTGTAATCAAAGTTGTCTATCATCAGAGTATCTTCTTCTAATGAGTTGGGTGGAGCACGACATCCCTCGGGATCGCAATCTCCGTAGATCATTCTGACGTCTGATCTTGGTATATATCTGGGTCTTTGCTTTGGAGAACAAAATGGCATGTATGTTTCTTCTTGAGATATATATCCTTCATCGTTGAAATAAGATTTCCACTCTTCATCAGTATCAGAAGAGTTATTCTCTTCGATGGTGTGGACTTCCTGAGAAATCGGGTGGAGGAAGCCTCCACCGTGAAAGAAATCTTGAATGGGACGAAAACTTTCATCCTTTTTTGTAGTCTTGGTAACTGCTAGAGAACAACCAAGACCTTTTCTCGTCTTGTTATCAACAGGAATCATAATTTTCCCCCATCCTTTTATGTCATTGCTTCCCATTATTTGGAGAGCATCTTTGTACGAGGAAATCGACGTTCCTTTTTCTTGATGATTCTCATTGCTCATAGAGAGTGCTTGAAATTGAGTTCCAATGACCTCTTCTAGTTATAAATATGAGAATGATGATAGTTTGCTCATAATTAAAGGTTGTTCTCCATGCACCGTGACCAACTTGTCGTTCTTGACAAACTTCAGCTTCTGGTGAAGTGTCGAAGTGATTTCCCCTGCTTCATGTATCCAAGGTCGTCCCAATAAACAGCTGTACGCTTCTCGAATATCCATTACTTGGAATATGACTTGGAAAGTGTGGGGACCAATGTTTATTGGAAGGTCGACTTCGCCGATAACTGTTTTCCTGGATCCGTCAAAGGCTTTGACTATGATCTCACTGCCTCTCATCGGAGTACCTTGAAAAGATAGTCGTACCAAAGTTGACCTTGGCATGACCTTCAAGGATGAACCTGTGTCTGCCAATACGCTGGCTAAAGCATCATCCTAGCAATTGATTGTGATATTGAGTGCCATGTTATGATTCTTGCCTTCCTCTAGAAGCTCTTCATCACTGAAACCCAAATTGTTGCAGGAAGTGATGTTGGAAATAATGTTGTCAAACTGACCCACTATTACATCTTGTTCTACAAAGGCATGTTCCAATACTTTTTGTAGAGCTTCTCTGTGAGCTTCTGAACTGAGCATGAGGGATAACAGGATATCCGAGAAGGAGTTTGTAATAATTAATCCACGATGTTGTATTCACTTCTCTGGATGAGTTTTAACATTTCATCGTTATTTTTCATAGGCTCTGCACTGCTGGATCGACCAATTTGTTGGTTAGGAACTTCAACTTGAGGTTCCTTTTCTTTTGCAGTTTCTCCAACTCCTCTGTTGAAGATTCGACCACTTCGGGTGACTCGACTGATATTAGCAAATATTGACAACGGATAGCAGCAGAATTTCTTTTCCGTCCTCTATTATGGTTGCACCGTACTTGTACGGAATAGATTTCTCTGATTCGTATGGCACTGGGTCTGGCAGCTAGATGACCACATGGGTTATTTGGGTCTTTCAACTGTCAAAAGCAACCTCAATTGGTTCTAGCTCGGGACTGTTGGAAATTTTTCCACTGTCGAAAGGGATTCCCGAGTGCTTTGGCTCGTTGAGCAGAGGGATTATGGTGAAAACATCCTCGTTAATTCCATAATTAACAGGCTCTCTTTCATTGAAGACTATGATGGTTCTTTTGTCCAATAACTCTTGAATCTCATTCTGGACAAGGAGGCAACCATGTTGACTCTTGCGGCATTTTCTGCAAGCCGAATGATTGTGATGATACGGACCAAAATAATCAAGTCCGCACAGGCACTTGTGAAATTTGACCAATGATGTTTCAATGTTTTTAACATCGTAAACTGCATGCTGTCCAGGGCAACCTTGCACCATATTGATTGACAGAGAATTTAGGCATAGTTGGGTTTCCCCGTGGTCCACCTGATTTTGGAGAGCTGCTCGCACTATGTAACACCCTTGACTATTCTCCGAACATACTTGGCAACGTTTATAATTGTGAGGTGGCACCCGGCCGTATCTACTCTAAATGCAGTGCATCTTTACCAAATCAGTTTCCAGCAAGCGGATGTCACAGCTTTGGTGCCTGCCCGGATTTCCGTTGGTTATGCTAACTTGTTGCGTGTTTTCATCCTGGTAGATTGGGAGCCACCAATGATCCAATAGATGCTGAAGAGTTCTTTGTATAAGCGCACAACCTTGATTGTTTTCAGAGCAATCTTTGCAATCCTGATAATTATGTGGTGACAGATGACCAAGTCTGACTTGTTTGGCATGCAATTCAACCAAGCTGGTATTCATTAAATGAATTTCAAAAATTTGAATCATATTGACTTAGTGATTATTACCCCCGTGGTAGTCTTGGATCCATTCAAGATCCATTTGACGCTGAAGTGCCTCTTGTACAAAAGAACATCCTTGATTGTCTTTTGAGCAAATTGGGCAAGCGTTGTAGTCGTGCAACGGAAAATTGTAATACTGACTTTGTCTTGAGTGCATTGCCACTAGATTGACATTTATTGCACAGACGTCATGGTTTTGAACAACTTTCGGATGTTGATAGGCCATATTTATTTCATGGACCCTGTGATCTTGGATCCAGCCCAGATCCATATGCTCTTGAAGAGTTGTTTGTACAATGATGTACCCTTGATTGTTCTTGGAACAAATGTCGCATTGATGATAGTTGTGAGATGGCACATGGCCATACCCGCTTTTCTTGCAATTCATTTTTACCAGATTTGTTCCTAGTAGGAGTATATTGTGAATTTGATAACTACCGATGGGTCCTCCATCTATCAAGTTTACTGAAGCTTTTTCATGTTGTGGCAACAGTTTCGTTTGAACATTTGGGTTTGAATCTTTGAAAGATAAAACTCCGTTTCTGACGAGCTTTTGTACGTCAGATTTGAAGCTGAGGAAGTTCTCAATGTTATGCCCTGGTCCTCCTTGATGATAAGGGCAAGATTGATTAGCTTTGAACCAATAAGGGGGATTGTCCGTCACTGTGAAAGGAGTCCTGGTTTGGACGTGCCCCTTGGCTAGCAAAAGTGGGATTAGCTCTGCATATAACATTAGTACGGGGTCAAACCCTGGCGATCGTGGAAAACGATTATTGTTATTGTATTGCGGGCGAGCTTGCTGAAGAGGCTGTTGCTGCCTTTACTGATATGGTTGTTGATCTGGCTGCCTCTGAGCAACCTGGGGTTGATATGCTGGGATCGGCGAGGGACTGACAACAGGAGATACCGTTGCTACCTGTCGAGGTTGATACCTTCACCTTTGCTTACCCTGCGAGATATTATTGATATCCTATTCTTTCTTCTTTTGGGAAGCACTCGCGTATCTCTTACTATTGCTGGATGGTTCTGAGTCCTTAACCAACCGACCGGACTGCTTCTTCAAGGCGTACCCCCATGTTTACCATCTCGGTAAAATCACTGGGTGCACTGGAGACCATCCAGTCATAATAGAATGAGCTTAATGTTTTCAAGAAGATTTTCCTCATTTCTTTCTCCTCAAGAGGAGGACAAATCTGGGCGGCGATTTCACCCCATCTTTGAGCGTACTCCTTGAAGGTTTCTTTGTCCCTTTGGGACATAGCTCTGAGTTAATCTCTGTCAGGTGCCATATCCAAATTATACTTGTACTGCTCAACAAAGGCTGCCCCAAGATTCCTGAAAGTACTGATCTTGGTACGGTTTAAACCCATGTACCACTTGAGCACGGCACCGGTTAAACTGTCTTGAAAGTAATGGATTAGCAGTTGTTGGTTTTCTGTCTGAGTAGACATCTTTCGAGCGTACATTAGCAAATGACTTTGAGGGCAAGAGTTGCCTTTGTATTTTTCAAAGTCAGGCACTTTAAACTTGTGTGGTATTTTGACGTTTGGGACCAAACAGAGGTCAGCAGCATCTTTGCCAAACAAGTCATGTCTGTAAATGCCATGTAGTTCCTTCTGCATTTCCAAGAACCGTTCTTGGAATTCATTCATTCTTTCGTAAACTTCTTCATCTTTACCATGGGTGGCATGAAGGATCTATTCCTTTGGGATAGTATGTACCACAGATTATGGTATATACATCACTGTAGTAACTCTTGGCACTTCAGTGACCTGAAGTTTGTAACCTTCGGGAGTTTCTGTCGTAACCCTTGCATCTTCGTTTACCTAAAGTTTGTAACCTTCAGGTCTGGAAGTTCCGGCTGTGGCTCCCAGGTCTTTAGTGACCGGTGGGATGTATCCCTCAAGTATGAAACTGAAAGGCATGCCCCAGGGAAAACCTTTAGGCATGTTGTACTGCAGAAGATTAACGGGTATCTCAAATGCTGGTGTAGACATAATTTATGAGATCGCAGTCTTTTGAGGTGGTTGATCCTGAGCTGCTGCCAGGGATTCAATCATGATGTTGAGTCTTTCTAGACTTTCCTTCAGAGTGTTAACTTCCTCTCTTAGCTCTCTATTTTCCTCCTTAAAATCGTCTATTTTCTTTTGCCGATTGGCCCGAGTATTGTACAAATGAGACAGTTTGACTCTAAAGTACGACACATGTGTGAGACTTTGTAACAAAGATGTGTAATGCAAGAATGATGAATGATATGCAAAGAATGAGAATGATCTTTTTATTTTTCAAAAGAACTTTTAACAATTGTATTGCAAATATCATATAGCAATGAAAACCTTTTATTGAATTCAAAGGATTACAATATCTTACAGGGAAAAGTACATTATTTTACAAAGCGCGGGAAGGAAAACTAGGCCTTATGAATCCTAAGGAATCTCTGACAAAGGTCCAGATGCTGGCTGCTGGTCCACTTTCCTCTTCTTTGACTGGGTCTCCTCAATCGTTGTCGGGTCGATGATCCTTTGCCATGTGAAAGGAGGGAGTAAACTTCTCTGTTCCTCTTGACTTTCCACAACATGTTTCTCTAGTATTTCAATCAGAGCATCTTTCTCCTTTAGTAACTCTTGAATCTTGCTGCACTCTAAGCTGATAATCTGGTACTTGTTCTTCCAAGAGTTCTTTTCGCGTTGATTTTTGTTAAAAGCGACCTGCATTTTCTCAGTGTCACTCATGAAATAGAGGACAGACTCTTTTAAGGGAAATACTTCTTGACGAGGGTAAGGCATTTTTAACTTGAGGGCCCTAATTTGTACCCATTGGAGATAAGGTTCTACGGAGATACAATTTGGTTTTCCCAGAGATTCTCTTCCTTTCTTATGGACATGATGCCAGGCATACACAATTTCTTCCTTGAGTGCTCTGTCATTTTCTCCTTCCTTGAAGAAAAGGCCTTCCAGATGAACGTTGTAAGGTACGTTCTTCATCGGGTATCCAAGCTGATGACGGGCTAAAACTGGATGATAATTGATCCCTCCCTTGGTACCAATGAGGGGTACATTGGGGAAATTTCCACACCTGTCAACGATCTTTATTCTGTCATAGACTCGATTGTACCAATCTATGTCAGAATGGGTGAGAGACATAATCTTCAGCGACCATCGCATACTACTTTTGAGATCCCAAAAAGCAGTAGATTTGGGTAAGTGGGAAATAAACCATTTGTAGAGTAATGGTACACAGCACGTAATCATTCCTCCGTTGTGTAAGTTCCTTAAATACACTGAGTGCTCAGCATCTGCCAGTAAAGTTGGGACTGGGTTCCCAATTAAGAAAATCTTGATAGAGTTATATCAACGAAATTGTCAATGTTAGGGAAGAGGAATAATCCATAAGTGAGCAGAACAAAGTTATCCTCAAAAGCAACTATGTTTCCTATACTGGCAAAGTATAAGGGCTTTTCCAATAGGAACCTAGCTGGTAGTCCTTGAATTCCTCCCTTGGTGGTCATGTGAGTTTTGATATCTGATACTTCCAAAGAAGTGACTCTTGCAATGACCTGATCCTTAGGAATTTCTTCCAGTCCAGAGAATGGATCCTGATCAATGATAGGTAAATCAATCAGATGAGAGTATTCTTCTAATGTTGGTGTGAGCTGATAATCTGGAAACGTAAAGCAGTGGTACACCGGATCATATAACTGAACCAATGTAGCTAGGACTCCTTCTACCATGTTGACTTTCAAAAGAGACAAAAGTCCTTCGTACTTAGCTCTGAAAGCTTCCGGATTGGTAATCAACCTTCCCAATTTTCTCAGGTCTTCAAGTCTTGGACTTCTGAAGGTGTACTTCTAATTTTTTCTTCTACCAAAATCCATAACACGGTTTCTGATATTTGCAACACCCTCTTATTTTAGTTCTTTTGAAAAATTTTGAGAAAATTTTTTTTTGAAAGTTTTTAATGGACGCATGAATGCAGCAAACACAAGTATATGAAAACATGGGTTTAAGGGTTCATCATCACGAGCCTGGAGCCATGGATCTACCCAATCCCAAAGGGTATGTACTAGGAGTTTTTTTTGTACCTGTAGAACGGGTTCTAACAAGGTTCCCAAAATCATTGACCCCTCTTAAGAATATTATCGGCAAACCGAATGACTCATGAGAGTTGTAATATCCTTAAGATGAATCTCATTTGAGCGTAGTATCGCGTATCAACTATTCTCGATAGTCACCGCACTACATCCTAAAAGAATGGTTAAGGTTAAATGTTTACTAATCCTCAGTTTCGCAGGTGCCCATTGGAAAAAGTAATGTTTTCACGACTTGCTCGTTTAACAGCAGTAATTCCAAAAGGGTACCTCCACTAATTTGGTGGACTATCAAGTTAGCTTGGTCGGGATTCAATCCCTATAAGCCTTCTTGAGTCTGCCACCTCCTATCTTAAAATATGCTCTCAAGCCCACTGAGGACTTTTTGACTCACCACATGTGTATTAATCACATTCCCAGATAACAGTAATTTAGACAAATACAGCAGATAAGCAGATAATATGATGGAAAACAGTAAATGATATTAAAATGAGAAAGCAAATAAATAGTAAAAATGCAAAGCAAGGCTTAACCCTCCTAGAAAGAAAAATTAAAGTCCCCAGTGAAGTCGCCATTTTTCTGTAGCGTCAGTTTTTATGATGCGACCACAATCGCTTTTGGTGCTACTTTCTGATTTCTGTATATATCCTATGAAGCTTAAAAGGAAGGGGAAGATATCTCAAACTAACCCTGCGTGCAAATGTTTCCCTTAACAAATGCGAAAAGATCGGGGATCGGGGGTTGGTTATACAAAGGGAAACTATTAACACCCAGAGTGTCTATAGTAATCTATATGAACCTTTATCTGTGTATGTTTTACTGTTGAATTGCTTGGATACGTAAATCCATTTACTGTTGAATAGGGAAAGTTTCTCCTTTGGGAAAGCTGAGGAAATGTTTTTTGTTTGTTGTTTTTGGGATTTCTATTATTTTTGGGAAGGTACTGGACCTAAGATTTTTGTATAGTGCGCTCGCTAAGATTTCACAATCTTATGCCTACGTATTCCCGTAAAGAGATCTGGGGAAATCAGAGCGATCGTAGTTCCTCCTATTCTATGGGAGGAAAAATATTGGTGTCTTGTTCAAAGCCCAAGATTGAAGCTAAAAAAGTATTTGTGTCTTGTTTAAAGCCCAAGATTGAAGCTAAAGGAATGTTTGTGTCTTGTTCAAAGCCCAAGATTGAAGCTAAAGTTTGATTGAGAGAGAATTTGTCATCTCTAAAGGGAGATATATCACCTATTCATCACAAATATTGAGGAATTGATTATAAGGGAAGTTGCTTTAACTGGGATGTGTGGAATCCAGCAATGCCACATCTTCCTCTGTGAGTCTTTACATGCTAAAAGAGGGACATTGACATGGATGTGTAGAATCCAGAGGCTTTCCACTTACATCACTTAGATGAAAGAGAAATTTTAGCCATGATAAAGGAAGGATTCCATCTTGGATTTTGAATCAACAAGTGTGCCACTTACAGCAATTTATCTGGAAAAAAGATTTTGATTGTTTGTTTTAATATGTGATATATATAAAAGAAATATCCTCCTACAGAGAGGACTCATGGACTCATCTGTGGGGATGATGGATTTTGTGCCTTGATCAAAGCCCAAGGTTGAAGCTAAAAAAAGGTTTGGGAATTAACTCCATTGGAGATGTTTTATTTGAGTATCTTGTTTGAAGCCCAAGATGATGAAGCTGAAGAGTTTGAGCATAGTTTTAAAGAAGACTGACTCAACTGGGGAGTATGATATTTGTCTTGTACAAAGCCCAAGATTGAGGCTAATTGGGTAAATCATTATATGAAGCCTAAGAGGAGGTTGACTCTTACTGAGGATTATTGGAATCCAGGAGAAGGTCTAAACTTATTTTGAGGAATCAAAAGGGAAACTAACCCTTGCTGGAAATTAGAGAAGAGTTTATTAATCAGATGCTGTGAGGTTTTGATACTTTTGGGGATTTGTTGATGGTAACATGGTTCTGGATGGAGGTTATAAAGTGATAACCAAACCTTGTTGAGGGTCAGAAGAGACTTGAAGGGATAAGGTTGAATACCTTAGAGGCTCTGACTCTCCTAGGGATTGATGTAGGGATAAAGGTAACTAGGATCTATCCTATGCTTTTAGGAAGCCTGAGGGTCCTTGTATGAAACCCAAGAGGAGGCTGGGGATGCTTCTAGGAAGCCTGGGGGTCCTAGTATGAAGCCCAAGAGGAGGCTGAGGATTGAGACTTTCTAAGTCTACGAAGAGTTCAAGAAAGGTTTCACCGGGAAATAATCCTTTCTTTGTTGAACTGTTCCAGGTTTAAAGGGGTTAAAGAGGTTTCACCAGGAATTAATCCTCTCTTTATTGGACTATTTAAAGGTTGATCAGATTGAACAAAGCCCAAGAGGAGGCTATCTTCTGGTGAGATTCTTTGTATGATGCCCAAGAGGAGGCAATGATGCTTGGATAAAGCCCAAGAGGAGGCTATCTGTATTCCTTTGTACAAGTGGAACTATTTGTTTGAACTAAGTTGTACTGAGGATGCTAAGATGGACTTAACAAGATATGAACAAGTGTATATACAGACATATGAACAAGTATATAAACCAGTAGGAATTGATTTTAGAAAAGTGTTGGGTCTTATTCTCTGGATAGAAGCCCAAGTGATTATTTGTATCATGTACAAAGCCCAAGATGAAATGAGGCTAAAAGACTTTATATTTACAGAAGGGTGTTGGGTCTTACGCTCTATTAGAGGCCCAAGTGTATTATGATTGGATAGATGTTTTAAGATTGGTTGTATTGATGATGACTGTATGATTAGGGTTTTTTACGAAATTGAAGAAAGTTTTGAGAAAACTTTGAGTCTGAATTTGAATTAAAAGAAAGTTGTTGTTATTTGAGTGAGTTAAAAAGAATGTTTGGGGCTTATAACTCAAAGAGAGGCCCAAGTGGTCTAAGAGCAGTTTCACCGGGAATAATGCTCCTCTTAGTACCAACGTATTTGATTTGAATCTTCTTCTTTTTATTATTAAAAAGGGAAAAGGATGGGACTTACACCCTATCTAAGAGGCCCAAGATAATGTATTTTGAATGAAAGAATTAAAGAATAGTATTGGGTTTTATACTCGGGGAGAGGCCCAAATGTTTTATTTGAAATCAGTGACCGCACCACGATACTGAAAGACGTTGTGGGACTTATACTATAGTAGAGGCCCAAAATTTATTTATGTACATAGGGGGGTTGGGTCTTACACTCTAATAGAGGCCCAAAGATTGTTGAAATGAAGTTTGAAAGATTGAATCCAAACAAAAGCCTAATTTCATATATTTTAAGATATTTTTCAAATAAAAATCAATAAAAATATGTATAATTTATTAAAAAAAATCATTAATCATGTTATAAACAATGATTAAGGTTTATGAAAAAGTCATTCTATTCACATGAATATTTAAAATCATTTTGGTTTTAAAAATCAAGAAAAAGAAATCATTTTAAAAGTATTTAAAACAATTTAAAATAATATTTTTAAATATATTAAAATATATCAAATAAAAATATTTTGGTGATTTTTTTGAGTGAATAAAATATTTTAATGTGTGAGTGATTTTTGTACAAAAAATAATTTTTAAATAATTAAAATTGATTAACAAAAATAATTATTAAAAATAATATGGAAAATATCAAAAAAATAACAAAAATGTGAAAAATTGGACAAAATGGCACGGGTGGGTGTTGAACCCACGCCTTCCAACACAAGCACACTTGAAAACACACGCTGCTACCACTGGGGTGGTGATACATCCATGTATCAAATCCACCCCATAAATACATATGAGTAACTTGTTTCTAGGCCTGGCCAAGGCGCCATGACCTGGTTCTTGCCCAAGGGTGGCCAGGTTTTGGTGCCCTTGTAAGAAGACCATAACTTCTTCATTTCTCCATGAAAATGGATGAAATAAAGATGGATCCTACCTAGAATTTCATGAGGAATCCAATGGTGGTCTTGGAATTTTCTAAAAATGCCTACATTTTAAAACCCGATAGTGGTTTCAAAATAGGTCAAGTTTTGCAAGTTCTATGCTACAACTCTATACAAGCAATAATAGCATGGTAAAACAGTTTAAACACAACAAATATGATATGTATGACATGTTCATGATCAATGTATATCAAAGCAATGCATATTTCATAAAGTTCAAGTTCTTATGCACTTACCTCTTGAAGCTCCACTTGCTAACCTTCAAGATGCTTGTAACAGAAGCAATCAAATGCCTTGGACACTCTTAATAGACCCCTTAGAAGCTTTTAGGATGATCAAAATCAAAAGGAAACCTCTGGAACAAAATCTACCTCTTTCTTGCAAAATTGGCAAAAGTGACCAAAATGGCAACTTCCTCAATTGGTGTTACAGTTGAGGGACACTTATTGGAACAACTTAGGGATGATATTTGGAGAGTGTTTGAAGTGTTGTTTGGCTTTGAAAGTAATTGAATCAAGACATGGCTTGAAAAATGCAGAAAAGTCAAAATTTGAGGTTTTGACGGTTGACTTTCTGATTTTAGTGTTGTGAGATGAAGATGGAGGTTTGAACACCTCCAATGGATGATTTGTGATGTGTTTGGATGGTTGTTTGAGTGGTTTAGGCTCTGGTTTTGAGAATTTCAAGTTTGATCCTTGAAACCTTGAAATTTGAAGTAAGAGAAGGAAAATGAGAAAACAAGGCTTTGGTATTGTTTTGGAGTGGTTTGAAACATCAGAAATGGCCTCTATTTATAGGAGAACAAGTTTGTTTTTGGAGAAATAGTGAATGGAGGAGGGATCATGCTATTACCCAATGGACTTTGTCATGTAGCATGACTTGAATGCTAAGGTACCTCAAGTTTCCTCTAATGTAGCTATGCATTGACTCAATTCAATTTTTTCAGGTTGGAACACTCATGGTTTTGGACTGAATCTGAACTTGTGTGACTTGATCCATACCAATTCAAAGTATCACATTAATGCATGAAAACAAAACCTATGTTCCATAGCTTGTCATCATGACTTTCACATGCCAAGGGATAGAATTCTTGACTCAATGGGTTAAGTTTGAAGATATCAAGTGATTCATCAAGATTCCCTCTGATCTTGGAAGAGGATAAAGCTTGTAAGATGACAAATTGAAAAGAGAAATCGTGTGGCACAAGAAATGCACAAAGTCTGCCTTGAAATTCAGTTTGAGCAAGGCATGTTGTGAGATCCATAACTCCTTGCTCAAGTTGAATTAATGGGAGTTCTTGTACTCTTTGGAAAGCTTGCATATCATACTTCAACTTTGATGTTTGCATTTGGCCTTGATTCATCTTGGATCATAATGAAAAATGCCTCCAAAGTTGGGCCAAACATGAGACAGATTCTGTCTAAAAAATTTCTAAGTGTCAAAGTTCAAATCTTATGACACTCTAAATTTATGGCTTTATAACTCAAAATCTAGGCATTTTTTGACCATGGATCAGTAGGACACTTTTGTAGTATGTGATGAGAGCTTTCATTTTATCTTTGGATGGGAGAAAATGGTTGCTTGGATCACAAGTTATGGCCTTGCAAAGTTGGGTAAAAACCATTATTTTTCATAACTTAGTGAAATTTTAAGTTTCTCACGGTTGCCCCTTTTGCAAGTAACCTCACTTTTCTTGATTTTTCTTGATGGATGATGATCCAAATCACAAGTTAACATTGTTCTTGGCTTAAAGAAGCCATGTATGTCAAAAAATTCCAAAAGTCAAACTTGGTTTTGATCACAGTTGACTTTTTGTATCAGATGAATTTTAACCTTTGTGATTCTTTTAAATAATTAAAATTGATTAACAAAAATAATTATTAAAAATAATATGGAAAATATCAAAAAAATAACAAAAATGTGAAAAATTGGACAAAATGGCACGGGTGGGTGTTGAACCCACGCCTTCCAACACAAGCACACTTGAAAACACACGCTGCTACCACTGGGGTGGTGATACATCCATGTATCAAATCCACCCCATAAATACATATGAGTAACTTGTTTCTAGGCCTGGCCAAGGCGCCATGACCTGGTTCTTGCCCAAGGGTGGCCAGGTTTTGGTGCCCTTGTAAGAAGACCATAACTTCTTCATTTCTCCATGAAAATGGATGAAACAAAGATGGATCCTACCTAGAATTTCATGAGGAATCCAATGGTGGTCTTGGAATTTTCTAAAAATGCCTACATTTTAAAACCCGATAGTGGTTTCAAAATAGGTCAAGTTTTGCAAGTTCTATGCTACAACTCTATACAAGCAATAATAGCATGGTAAAACAGTTTAAACACAACAAATATGATATGTATGACATGTTCATGATCAATGTATATCAAAGCAATGCATATTTCATAAAGTTCAAGTTCTTATGCACTTACCTCTTGAAGCTCCACTTGCTAACCTTCAAGATGCTTGTAACAGAAGCAATCAAATGCCTTGGACACTCTTAATAGACCCCTTAGAAGCTTTTAGGATGATCAAAATCAAAAGGAAACCTCTGGAACAAAATCTACCTCTTTCTTGCAAAATTGGCAAAAGTGACCAAAATGGCAACTTCCTCAATTGGTGTTACAGTTGAGGGACACTTATTGGAACAACTTAGGGATGATATTTGGAGAGTGTTTGAAGTGTTGTTTGGCTTTGAAAGTAATTGAATCAAGACATGGCTTGAAAAATGCAGAAAAGTCAAAATTTGAGGTTTTGACGGTTGACTTTCTGATTTTAGTGTTGTGAGATGAAGATGGAGGTTTGAACACCTCCAATGGATGATTTGTGATGTGTTTGGATGGTTGTTTGAGTGGTTTAGGCTCTGGTTTTGAGAATTTCAAGTTTGATCCTTGAAACCTTGAAATTTGAAGTAAGAGAAGGAAAATGAGAAAACAAGGCTTTGGTATTGTTTTGGAGTGGTTTGAAACATCAGAAATGGCCTCTATTTATAGGAGAACAAGTTTGTTTTTGGAGAAATAGTGAATGGAGGAGGGATCATGCTATTACCCAATGGACTTTGTCATGTAGCATGACTTGAATGCTAAGGTACCTCAAGTTTCCTCTAATGTAGCTATGCATTGACTCAATTCAATTTTTGCAGGTTGGAACACTCATGGTTTTGGACTGAATCTGAACTTGTGTGACTTGATCCATACCAATTCAAAGTATCACATTAATGCATGAAAACAAAACCTATGTTCCATAGCTTGTCATCATGACTTTCACATGCCAAAGGATAGAATTCTTGACTCAATGGGTTAAGTTTGAAGATATCAAGTGATTCATCAAGATTCCCTCTGATCTTGGAAGAGGACAAAGCTTGTAAGATGACAAATTGAAAAGGGAAATCGTGTGGCACAAGAAATGCACAAAGTCTGCCTTGAAATTCAGTTTGAGCAAGGCATGTTGTGAGATCCATAACTCCTTGCTCAAGTTGAATTAATGGGAGTTCTTGTACTCTTTGGAAAGCTTGCATATCATACTTCAACTTTGATGTTTGCATTTTGCCTTGATTCATCTTGGATCATAATGAAAAATGCCTCCAAAGTTGGGCCAAACATGAGACAGATTCTGTCTAAAAAATTTCTAAGTGCCAAAGTTCAAATCTTATGACACTCTAAATTTATGGCTTTATAACTCAAAATCTAGGCATTTTTTGACCATGGATCAGTAGGACACTTTTGTAGTATGTGATGAGAGCTTTCATTTTATCTTTGGATGGGAGAAAATGGTTGCTTGGATCACAAGTTATGGCCTTGCAAAGTTGGGTAAAAACCATTATTTTTCATAACTTAGTGAAATTTTAAGTTTCTCACGGTTGCCCCTTTTGCAAGTAACCTCACTTTTCTTGATTTTTCTTGATGGATGATGATCCAAATCACAAGTTAACATTGTTCTTGGCTTAAAGAAGCCATGTATGTCAAAAAATTCCAAAAGTCAAACTTGGTTTTGATCACAGTTGACTTTTTGTATCAGATGAATTTTAACCTTTGTGATTCTTTTAAATAATTAAAATTGATTAACAAAAATAATTATTAAAAATAATATGGAAAATATCAAAAAAATAACAAAAATGTGAAAATTTGGACAAAATGGCACGGGTGGGTGTTGAACCCACGCCTTCCAACACAAGCACACTTGAAAACACACGCTGCTACCACTGGGGTGGTGATACATCCATGTATCAAATCCACCCCATAAATACATATGAGTAACTTGTTTCTAGGCCTGGCCAAGGCGCCATGACCTGGTTCTTGCCCAAGGGTGGCCAGGTTTTGGTGCCCTTGTAAGAAGACCATAACTTCTTCATTTCTCCATGAAAATGGATGAAACAAAGATGGATCCTACCTAGAATTTCATGAGGAATCCAATGGTGGTCTTGGAATTTTCTAAAAATGCCTACATTTTAAAACCCGGTAGTGGTTTCAAAATAGGTCAAGTTTTGCAAGTTCTATGCTACAACTCTATACAAGCAATAATAGCATGGTAAAACAGTTTAAACACAACAAATATGATATGTATGACATGGTCATGATCAATGTATATCAAAGCAATGCATATTTCATAAAGTTCAAGTTCTTATGCACTTACCTCTTGAAGCTCCACTTGCTAACCTTCAAGATGCTTGTAACAGAAGCAATCAAATGCCTTGGACACTCTTAATAGACCCCTTAGAAGCTTTTAGGATGATCAAAATCAAAAGGATACCTCTGGAACAAAATCTACCTCTTTCTTGCAAAATTGGCAAAAGTGACCAAAATGGCAACTTCCTCAATTGGTGTTACAGTTGAGGGACACTTGTTGGAACAGCTTAGGATGATATTTGGAGAGTGTTTGAAGTGTTGTTTGGCTTTGAAAGTAATTGAATCAAGACATGGCTTGAAAAATGCAGAAAAGTCAAAATTTGAGGTTTTGACGGTTGACTTTCTGATTTTAGTGTTGTGAGATGAAGATGGAGGTTTGAACACCTCCAATGGATGATTTGTGATGTGTTTGGATGGTTGTTTGAGTGGTTTAGGCTCTGGTTTTGAGAATTTCAAGTTTGATCCTTGAAACCTTGAAATTTGAAGTAAGAGAAGGAAAATGAGTAAACAAGGCTTTGGTATTGTTTTGGAGTGGTTTGAAACATCAGAAATGGCCTCTATTTATAGGAGAACAAGTTTGTTTTTGGAGAAATAGTGAATGGAGGAGGGATCATGCTATTACCCAATGGACTTTGTCATGTAGCATGACTTGAATGCTAAGGTACCTCAAGTTTCCTCTAATGTAGCTATGCATTGACTCAATTCAATTTTTGCAGGTTGGAACACTCATGGTTTTGGACTGAATCTGAACTTGTGTGACTTGATCCATACCAATTCAAAGTATCACATTAATGCATGAAAACAAAACCTATGTTCCATAGCTTGTCATCATGACTTTCACATGCCAAAGGATAGAATTCTTGACTCAATGGGTTAAGTTTGAAGATATCAAGTGATTCATCAAGATTCCCTCTGATCTTGGAAGAGGACAAAGCTTGTAAGATGACAAATTAAAAAGGGAAATCGTGTGGCACAAGAAATGCACAAAGTCTGCCTTGAAATTCAGTTTGAGCAAGGCATGTTGTGAGATCCATAACTCCTTGCTCAAGTTGAATTAATGGGAGTTCTTGTACTCTTTGGAAAGCTTGCATATCATACTTCAACTTTGATGTTTGCATTTGGCCTTGATTCATCTTGGATCATAATGAAAAATGCCTCCAAAGTTGGGCCAAACATGAGACAGATTCTGTCTAAAAAATTTCTAAGTGTCAAAGTTCAAATCTTATGACACTCTAAATTTATGGCTTTATAACTCAAAATCTAGGCATTTTTTGACCATGGATCAGTAGGACACTTTTGTAGTATGTGATGAGAGCTTTCATTTTATCTTTGGATGGGAGAAAATGGTTGCTTGGATCACAAGTTATGGCCTTGCAAAGTTGGGTAAAAACCATTATTTTTCATAACTTAGTGAAATTTTAAGTTTCTCACGGTTGCCCCTTTTGCAAGTAACCTCACTTTTCTTGATTTTTCTTGATGGATGATGATCCAAATCACAAGTTAACATTGTTCTTGGCTTAAAGAAGCCATGTATGTCAAAAAATTCCAAAAGTCAAACTTGGTTTTGATCACAGTTGACTTTTTGTATCAGATGAATTTTAACCTTTGTGATTCTTTTAAATAATTAAAATTGATTAACAAAAATAATTATTAAAAATAATATGGAAAATATCAAAAAAATAACAAAAATGTGAAAATTTGGACAAAATGGCACGGGTGGGTGTTGAACCCACGCCTTCCAACACAAGCACACTTGAAAACACACGTTGCTACCACTGGGGTGGTGATACATCCATGTATCAAATCCACCCCATAAATACATATGAGTAACTTGTTTCTAGGCCTGGCCAAGGCGCCATGACCTGGTTCTTGCCCAAGGGTGGCCAGGTTTTGGTGCCCTTGTAAGAAGACCATAACTTCTTCATTTCTCCATGAAAATGGATGAAACAAAGATGGATCCTACCTAGAATTTCATGAGGAATCCAATGGTGGTCTTGGAATTTTCTAAAAATGCCTACATTTTAAAACCCGATAGTGGTTTCAAAATAGGTCAAGTTTTGCAAGTTCTATGCTACAACTCTATACAAGCAATAATAGCATGGTAAAACAGTTTAAACACAACAAATATGATATGTATGACATGTTCATGATCAATGTATATCAAAGCAATGCATATTTCATAAAGTTCAAGTTCTTATGCACTTACCTCTTGAAGCTCCACTTGCTAACCTTCAAGATGCTTGTAACAGAAGCAATCAAATGCCTTGGACACTCTTAATAGACCCCTTAGAAGCTTTTAGGATGATCAAAATCAAAAGGATACCTCTGGAACAAAATCTACCTCTTTCTTGCAAAATTGGCAAAAGTGACCAAAATGGCAACTTCCTCAATTGGTGTTACAGTTGAGGGACACTTGTTGGAACAGCTTAGGGATGATATTTGGAGAGTGTTTGAAGTGTTGTTTGGCTTTGAAAGTAATTGAATCAAGACATGGCTTGAAAAATGCAGAAAAGTCAAAATTTGAGGTTTTGACGGTTGACTTTCTGATTTTAGTGTTGTGAGATGAAGATGGAGGTTTGAACACCTCCAATGGATGATTTGTGATGTGTTTGGATGGTTGTTTGAGTGGTTTAGGCTCTGGTTTTGAGAATTTCAAGTTTGATCCTTGAAACCTTGAAATTTGAAGTAAGAGAAGGAAAATGAGAAAACAAGGCTTTGGTATTGTTTTGGAGTGGTTTGAAACATCAGAAATGGCCTCTATTTATAGGAGAACAAGTTTGTTTTTGGAGAAATAGTGAATGGATGAGGGATCATGCTATTACCCAATGGACTTTGTCATGTAGCATGACTTGAATGCTAAGGTACCTCAAGTTTCCTCTAATGTAGCTATGCATTGACTCAATTCAATTTTTGCAGGTTGGAACACTCATGGTTTTGGACTGAATCTGAACTTGTGTGACTTGATCCATACCAATTCAAAGTATCACATTAATGCATGAAAACAAAACCTATGTTCCATAGCTTGTCATCATGACTTTCACATGCCAAAGGATAGAATTCTTGACTCAATGGGTTAAGTTTGAAGATATCAAGTGATTCATCAAGATTCCCTCTGATCTTGGAAGAGGACAAAGCTTGTAAGATGACAAATTAAAAAGGGAAATCGTGTGGCACAAGAAATGCACAAAGTCTGCCTTGAAATTCAGTTTGAGCAAGGCATGTTGTGAGATCCATAACTCCTTGCTCAAGTTGAATTAATGGGAGTTCTTGTACTCTTTGGAAAGCTTGCATATCATACTTCAACTTTGATGTTTGCATTTGGCCTTGATTCATCTTGGATCATAATGAAAAATGCCTCCAAAGTTGGGCCAAACATGAGACAGATTCTGTCTAAAAAATTTCTAAGTGTCAAAGTTCAAATCTTATGACACTCTAAATTTATGGCTTTATAACTCAAAATCTAGGCATTTTTTGACCATGGATCAGTAGGACACTTTTGTAGTATGTGATGAGAGCTTTCATTTTATCTTTGGATGGGAGAAAATGGTTGCTTGGATCACAAGTTATGGCCTTGCAAAGTTGGGTAAAAACCATTATTTTTCATAACTTAGTGAAATTTTAAGTTTCTCACGGTTGCCCCTTTTGCAAGTAACCTCACTTTTCTTGATTTTTCTTGATGGATGATGATCCAAATCACAAGTTAACATTGTTCTTGGCTTAAAGAAGCCATGTATGTCAAAAAATTCCAAAAGTCAAACTTGGTTTTGATCACAGTTGACTTTTTGTATCAGATGAATTTTAACCTTTGTGATTCTTTTAAATAATTAAAATTGATTAACAAAAATAATTATTAAAAATAATATGGAAAATATCAAAAAAATAACAAAAATGTGAAAATTTGGACAAAATGGCACGGGTGGGTGTTGAACCCACGCCTTCCAACACAAGCACACTTGAAAACACACGTTGCTACCACTGGGGTGGTGATACATCCATGTATCAAATCCACCCCATAAATACATATGAGTAACTTGTTTCTAGGCCTGGCCAAGGCGCCATGACCTGGTTCTTGCCCAAGGGTGGCCAGGTTTTGGTGCCCTTGTAAGAAGACCATAACTTCTTCATTTCTCCATGAAAATGGATGAAACAAAGATGGATCCTACCTAGAATTTCATGAGGAATCCAATGGTGGTCTTGGAATTTTCTAAAAATGCCTACATTTTAAAACCCGATAGTGGTTTCAAAATAGGTCAAGTTTTGCAAGTTCTATGCTACAACTCTATACAAGCAATAATAGCATGGTAAAACAGTTTAAACACAACAAATATGATATGTATGACATGTTCATGATCAATGTATATCAAAGCAATGCATATTTCATAAAGTTCAAGTTCTTATGCACTTACCTCTTGAAGCTCCACTTGCTAACCTTCAAGATGCTTGTAACAGAAGCAATCAAATGCCTTGGACACTCTTAATAGACCCCTTAGAAGCTTTTAGGATGATCAAAATCAAAAGGATACCTCTGGAACAAAATCTACCTCTTTCTTGCAAAATTGGCAAAAGTGACCAAAATGGCAACTTCCTCAATTGGTGTTACAGTTGAGGGACACTTGTTGGAACAGCTTAGGGATGATATTTGGAGAGTGTTTGAAGTGTTGTTTGGCTTTGAAAGTAATTGAATCAAGACATGGCTTGAAAAATGCAGAAAAGTCAAAATTTGAGGTTTTGACGGTTGACTTTCTGATTTTAGTGTTGTGAGATGAAGATGGAGGTTTGAACACCTCCAATGGATGATTTGTGATGTGTTTGGATGGTTGTTTGAGTGGTTTAGGCTCTGGTTTTGAGAATTTCAAGTTTGATCCTTGAAACCTTGAAATTTGAAGTAAGAGAAGGAAAATGAGAAAACAAGGCTTTGGTATTGTTTTGGAGTGGTTTGAAACATCAGAAATGGCCTCTATTTATAGGAGAACAAGTTTGTTTTTGGAGAAATAGTGAATGGATGAGGGATCATGCTATTACCCAATGGACTTTGTCATGTAGCATGACTTGAATGCTAAGGTACCTCAAGTTTCCTCTAATGTAGCTATGCATTGACTCAATTCAATTTTTGCAGGTTGGAACACTCGTGGTTTTGGACTGAATCTGAACTTGTGTGACTTGATCCATACCAATTCAAAGTATCACATTAATGCATGAAAACAAAACCTATGTTCCATAGCTTGTCATCATGACTTTCACATGCCAAAGGATAGAATTCTTGACTCAATGGGTTAAGTTTGAAGATATCAAGTGATTCATCAAGATTCCCTCTGATCTTGGAAGAGGACAAAGCTTGTAAGATGACAAATTGAAAAGGGAAATCGTGTGGCACAAGAAATGCACAAAGTCTGCCTTGAAATTCAGTTTGAGCAAGGCATGTTGTGAGATCCATAACTCCTTGCTCAAGTTGAATTAATGGGAGTTCTTGTACTCTTTGGAAAGCTTGCATATCATACTTCAACTTTGATGTTTGCATTTGGCCTTGATTCATCTTGGATCATAATGAAAAATGCCTCCAAAGTTGGGCCAAACATGAGACAGATTCTGTCTAAAAAATTTCTAAGTGTCAAAGTTCAAATCTTATGACACTCTAAATTTATGGCTTTATAACTCAAAATCTAGGCATTTTTTGACCATGGATCAGTAGGACACTTTTGTAGTATGTGATGAGAGCTTTCATTTTATCTTTGGATGGGAGAAAATGGTTGCTTGGATCACAAGTTATGGCCTTGCAAAGTTGGGTAAAAACCATTATTTTTCATAACTTAGTGAAATTTTAAGTTTCTCACGGTTGCCCCTTTTGAAAGTAACCTCACTTTTCTTGATTTTTCTTGATGGATTATGATCCAAATCACAAGTTAACATTGTTCTTGGCTTAAATAAGCCATGTATGTCAAAAAATTCCAAAAGTCAAACTTGGTTTTGATCACAGTTGACTTTTTGTATCAGATGAATTTTAACCTTTGTGATCCTTTATGAAATCAAGTCCTTGGGCTAAATTGAACCTAATGGATGGATTCCAAAGGTGTTTTTTAGTGTCTTAAATCATGTTCCAAGGTTTTAGGTCATGCTTTGCTCAAAAGTCAAAGGTATGGTTGACTTTTTCTCAAAAACCCCAGTTTATCATCCAGATGAATTTGAATCCTTATATTGCTTATGAACAAAGTCTCTTTGAATCAATTCAATCTTGTGAGAGGATCAACATGATGTATTTGAGGTCCTTAAAGCATATCTTGAGGGCTTGGCTCATGCCTTACTCCAAAAGTCAACTTAGGGACTGAATTAGGTCAAAACCCTAATTCCTGATTTTTTATAGATGGTCCCCTGAGGCTATTTTGAACTTATGAATAGACTCATAAGGTTTTTTTGAGCTTCTTGAATCTAATATTGAAGTATTTTCTCATGTCCAGATGAAAATTTCTCTCTGGAGGCCTTGGTCGACCAAAACCCTAATTTGGTGACACTGGTGATCTTGAGGCTTGATCAACTTGAAATGATGCAATCTTGTGTTAGATTCTTGATGTGGGAGACCTCTTGATCCTTCATGGATGTTTGATAGGCTTGACAAGTTGAAGATCATGTCAATTCATGATTGATCCTTTGTGTGAATGCTCTGAGAGGGCTTGAGTGAACACTCAATAATCTTTGAGAGGATTAGGTAAATCCAAATTGTGGTGGTGGCTTGCACAATAATGTGAAGTCTAGTGGTCAAAATTTAGGGTATGACACTCACACACTAAGCTACATTATTTGGGAATTATTATGTCTTCTGGTAAAATTAAAAACAATTATTATTTCCCTAGTTTTTCTTTACATTGGGATTAAATGGTTGAAATATTTATGAGACTTCTTCATCAGAGGGTCATTCAAAGGAATCAAGAGCAAGTAAAAAGAGTTTTGTTGCAAAAAGAGAAATTAATTAAACTTTCATTAAGATTGAAATGAGATTACAAGATGTTGTTCTAAAATATTTTATCTAAATCTTTATTCCAACCTCGATCCATAAAGGAAGTTTCCAAGTCCACATTTGGTTCATCATCTTCATCAAAATCATAGTAGACGATTTTCTTTGGAACCTTCTTCTTTTTTTTCTTGGGCTTTTTCCTCGACTTTAAAGTCCTAATTGGCTTGGGTGCCTTTTTGAAGGTGGTTGATCCAGAGGGTTGGGCTTTTTCACCTCTCTGAAGTTGATGTTCTGTAGAGGTGTTGGTCTCATTAACCACGGTTGTCTCTGGAGAGATGCTGACTCTGGTACTTTCAGAAGGTATGCTCATTTTGGAGAAGAGAAAGTTGGATGAAGATGTGGGATATCAAGCTTTAGGTTCATGATTTTATAGAGTATCTTGAGTGTCATATATGTTGCTTGTGGAATTTTAATAACCTGATCTTTAATCCACGATACTCTAGGTTTACTTACTCTTAATTACAATTATCACTCTACCGTTTCCATTTCTTGGAAGCTGAAAGGGTTGTGTCTGACCGTCTCATCAAGTGAAGAAATGTTATTCTAGCCGATTTTCTATCTCTTAAAAATCGTGGTTCAATGTTTGAGGGATTGCAAATATATATATATATATATATATATATATATATATATATATATATATATATATATATATATATATATATATATATTTCCCACACATCTTTTCTGCAGTATCTTTTCCTTCTTTTGTCCTATCTTTTTGCTGAAGATAAAAGGGGGAGAAAGAGGATAAGTATTTAAGCATCTGAATCTAATTAATTGATATTATTTTATGCGTTAGACGATAGGCTTCGATCTAGAGGGGGTGAATAGATCACAAATTAAAAAATTGACCTTTTGGCAAAAATGATTTTCAATAGTTTTATGGCACATCGGAAACAACCTGAATCGAATCGTATAACCGAATCTACTATCGAAAAGCGCGGATATACGTAAAGTTACACAATTGAATGATAATGAACACAAATTATTCAACAACGGTTAATCACAACCCAATTAAATGTTACGCTACACATAGAGCTTATTTCCAATTATCAAAATCAATTAACAAGCAATTGAGACAATTTATCGAACACCTTGTGTGCATTCGATAATGTTTGGAAACTTATTCTAATTTGTTGATGTCAAATGCATTCACAATCAGAGTGATTATAATTATAAAAACGTTAATTGAAAACTTAATCAAAAAGTTGATTTCCAAACGAATTGATCGAAACGACAAAAGATTCGATAATTTGCAAAACCAAAAATTATATATATATATATATATATATATATATATATATATATATATATAGAGAGAGAGAGAGAGAGAGAGGGATTTGTTTAGGCAGTTCCCCAATTGGCCTCCCCATAGGTACGTTTGCCCTCAATTCGAATTCAAATTGAGATAGTTGCATTTAACCTTACTTTGCAAACAATGTATATACAAGAGAAGAAGATATCTAACCCCACAAACCCTATGGTTTGTTATTGATTCTACCACCTCCAAAACCCTTGATAAAAGATTGATCAAGTAACCAACAATGCCGCTACAATCCACCAGTTCTTGTTACTAACTTGCAAGACCTCCTTGTCTTCAAGGTTTTCGCTCGGTCGAATTAATCCCTATCACGCACTTGTTGAACCCAAGATTCATGAACATGATCCATTGTTTCACGCTACTCCCTTGCAAGGTACACCGTACCTTATCCCAAGGCCTCTTCACTCGATCGAATCCGTATTTGCATGATCTTGTCTAAAACCTTCAAATCTCAATGATCTTGAAGGAAACCCCCAACTTGGTTTTCTTAGTTGAAACACACAAAAAACTGAACCCAATATTCTCGGTTACACCAACCTAATTGGACGTTATCAACCCTAATCTAGATGGTCACCTAATCAAAAAATGATTATGTGTAGTTTGATTGTGTGTATGCATATAAGAAAGGTTGAAGATGATGAGTTTACTTTGTAATTCTGGTTTTGTTTAGGTTTTACACTAGTACCTTGCTAGAAAATGATGCATGTATGAGTATTTATATGTATAAGGGATATGAAGCAAAGTTGCATGCATGAGGACTTAAAAGGAAAACAAATTTTCAATATTTTTACTCTATAGGTCGACCTAAGAAAGCAATGTGTCGACCTATCAAGGTCTTAGGTCGACCTAAGTGAGGAGAACTGAAGGCAGTGGCTACAGGCTTCATTATTGGGGCATGGGTGTCAACCTGAGTTGTGTATGTGTCGACCTAAGTTGAATCTTTTGCTTCTTCAATTCGACCTAGACATGTATGTGTCGACCTATGCAGTGTTATTCACTCTAAAATTCATTTTTTTATGCATGTATCTTGCCTAGGTCATTTCCAAACATGTTTGTATGCATCCTAATGCTAAGATGGTCAATGCACATCTAAAATAAGGTTGATATTGTCTAATATACAAAAGCACTAAGGTTGCTCCTAGTTTTGACATCATTAAAAAATGACTATATGGAAGAATGCACTCACATACTCCCCCTTTTTTATGATGGCAAAACTTGAGATATTTGAGATGATGCATTTTTTTGCAGTGCAATGAATAGCTCCCCCTGAATGTGTGCATTTTTTCTCAATAATCTTCTCCCTCTTTGACAACATCAAAAAGAGACAAGTAATCCATTAGAAGTATCACATAGATACACATTACACATATACAATATACTTACACAGAGGAAATTACAAAGATAGGTAGTGCATTCACATACAATAGATGTAAACACGCAAGCTTAATAAACACACCAAAAATACTCATATTTATTGATTTTAATAAACCATAGTACAAGCACAACATCAATACATAAACCAAGCATCAAAAAACAAACCAAACAGAATTTGAAAGTGCGTAAAAAAACGAATGCATGACCAAAGTAGAACAACTCCTAAAAACTCTAAACAAAAACGACAAAAGATTAATGTCTTCCACGGCTCCCAGGTCTTGTACCACGTAACCATCCTTGACCATCACTCCGAAACTAGTGATCCAAGAAATCACACATTTCTTGATAAAATAGTGTATAATGATGATGGTCTTAATTTTGGACAGCAATCATGTGATTGTCCCTAGCTATAGTAGCAGCCTTATTTGCATACATTTCATCCTTTATCGACGCTAACATGTTAGTCACAAAAGAAGCAAAATCCTCAAAGTTTGCATCTTGAGCCTTCATGTGTTCTTGAACACTACAGAGTTGTTCCATTAGAGTTGCCTCAAAGGTTTCTCTTCTCTGACATTCCTCTCCATGGCGATCATCTTGTTTCCTCTTCATATTCCCAAGAAAAGTTATTAAGGAGGATTGATTTCCATGCTCATTACCCATTAGACCAGCTTCATGATCAACATCATGCATATGTTCATCATCGGTAGCTTGTGGCTCATCAGTGGAGTCAATAAATTCATAGGGATCATCAAAATTGTACACCTTTCGTCCATGCTTACCCATCCGAAAGTAGTACACTTGACGCTCCTCATCCCAAAAGTATCCCATATTGGTTAAGGTACATTTGGAGAATTCTTGAATTAGGCCAGGAAATTTGAACAGCATATTTGGCACGTCAATATTGAAGAAGTTGAGAATCTTGGAGATCATGGACATGTAGCAAAAGGATGTTCCTATATTGAATTCCTTGATCGTGAACATCTGGTAAACAAAGTAATAAGGCCATTTGATACGAATGTTGTGTAGAAGAATGTACATAAGATGAATCTCAACACTACTTTCTTTGGACGTAAAACGTGAGACACCAACCATGAGAGAATTCTGGGAACCATTTTCAGTTAACTGACAGCAAGGGTGCCATGACAATCCTCTGATTTACGTGCTTTAAGCGTCTCATTCAGATGCGTGGTCCACTCAAACCTTAAACGAGTGTCAATGTTCATCACCAACGGATCAGCCTCTTCATTAATATCAGGATCAACAATGGTAATATCAAACAGTTTTTTCCATATTTCATTTGTAAATTCATAGACATTATTACCTATTGTGAATTTGAAAGCAGCACCTTTCTGATCATGCAATCCAGAATAGAACACCCGGATAAGATCTTCATTATAATCTTGTGACAGCTGCAGAAAATAGTTATCTATTGGTGCTCAACAAGTCGAACCACTTCTGGAATATCTAAGCATCCAGCCACCACTGGCTTCCACACATGCTACTTCATTACGAAACAATGTTGATGCTTTTCTTTGAATTTTACAACGCGATCATCTAAAACCAGAGAGAAAACAATTTTTGGAGTTGTTGAAGAAGCAATGGCTTTTCCTGTATCTCTAGATTCACCTTTAGTTTTCACAATTTTGGATTTTGTTATACCCTTATTATCCCTAAGATCCCATCTTCTTCATGCATTTTTGCATACAAACCAGATCATAAGCTTAGTTGCTATCTTACCCCCCCTCATCTTTATGTTTGCTTTTGTAGAGATCATCAATCACATCTTTGTGTATTTTGTTCCTTTATATTTATATGCTTTATGTTTCACTAACCAATAATCAAAATACCAAAAAAATGTCTTGTTTCCTTTTTTTCTTTGCAATGTAGGGTGCTATATCAAGAACACCAAACATGATTCATCAGCTAGGGTTTTTCTCCCTCAAGGTTAAAATGTGGTCAACTATTGATTCTCAAGGGATATCTCATCAAGCCATGGCTTTTAATATAAAAGTGTTTAATCTCAAGCCTCATTCAATATCATTTTGATCAAATATACCTCAAGGTTTAGTAGCTTGTCTCTCAAGAAAAGTCAAAGGTTCATGTGTTTATTTCCATGTCTTCATCAACAAATTACCTAAAGCTTTGGTCAATTTAATCAAAGGACATTCAAGGACACATTATTTTGAGTTCATATGATTATCTATGTGCTTTGAAATGCAAGGAAAGTCCAAGTTTACAAGTTAATTCAAGGAAGTTTGACCTAAAAAGTCAGCATTTCAAGTCAAAGTTTCAAAGATCACAACTCCTTCAATTCTCAATGTTTTTTAATGCTTATTTTTGCATATGACTCTTCTCGACAAACTATTAAACTTCTCTTTACATGAAAAGAGCCAATTATGCTTGAAGGATCATCAAAAGTTTGGAGACATTATAGGTCATTTGTGGACTTAGTGAAAATTTGCCTATTTTCAAGTGACTTTTTCTCAACTTTCAAGGATTACAACTTCTTCAATTTTCAACATACGGAGCTAATTCTTTTTGCATAATATCATTTGAGATACTCTCTAAAAGTTTTCTTCAAAGATCAAAGTCAAATTGTGCTTGGAAAGCCATGGAATTCATTGATACATTATAGGTGATTTTCAGCCATTTGGACTTAGAATTTTTCAAGTTTGGTTTGCCAAATTTTTATGCTAAGTTGAACATGCCATAAATTTTTTCTCAAGCATCCAAATGAAACCTTTCTTGGCACATTGTGATCTTTGCCATGATGTTAACAAATTGCAAAAACAAGGGGATCAAAAAGCCTCTTGTACAAGATGCCCCATTGATGCAAGCATTGTTACTTGGAAATGAAGATTTGCACCATAATCAAGTTTTTACCTCAAATAATCTTCAATTACAAGCTAAATTATCACGTGTTTTCCATCTAAACGTGATAAACCAAGTTGCCTGAAGTTAAATGACTCATAAAACGTATGGTTTGGCTGAGTTTTGACGCATTTCAAGTCACACTTTTACCATGATGAGGGTGCACACGATTACACTGAATTATTGATAAATTCACCTCTCTCATCATTCCATCATCATCTCCTATAAATAGAGGATCATTCCACACTGAAAACCAAGCTTTTGAGAGCCAAAAAAACCCTGCTCCACCTTCAAATTTTCTGCAAAAAAGTGAGCTATCGTGTTTTGATTTCCAGCCACTTTCAACTCAATTTCTTGATTTAGTTAGCTCCATTGTGTTCCTCTGAAGCTTTTGCAACATGGATCAAGCTCTAAGAGTCCTTGAATTGCTCCAACCAAATCCAGTTTCAGAGCTTCTAAGATCGTTTTTGGACTAAGTAGTTTGAAGCTCCATTTTCAATCAAACAAGTTACCAGAATGTAGTCCTTTGCTTGCCGAATGTTTCCCCTAACCTAGCTAGTGTTTGTTGTTCATGTTCATCATTTAATTTTTGTATTCATGTTTTTCATTTCATTGTGTTTTCTCTGAAATTTTCTTTACTCCTTTTTAATAAATGAAAATGGAGAGTGAGGTTGAATTCGCCTTGATGAGAAGGTTGCAATGATGGTGGTTTCATGCCTTAATGTTACCATTTAGTAATCTCCGGTTAGCATCTCACCGGAGAAGACGACCGGAGAGGTTGGAACGATGATCCAAGTCAGATATACACAATGGCAATTTGTTTTAATTTCATTGGATGAATTCAAATGCATTCCTTTTTTATTTTTTCTTTCTGATTTTATATTTTTCATATTTTATTTTCATCATTTTCTATTTTTCATTATTTTTCTCTTTTTTGATCATTTTAATTAGTTTAAAAATATTTTTATGCATAAAAAAATTCTTAAAAATTTTATATAGCATTCTTAACTTGTTTCTAACTTGTGTGATTTTTCTTGATCATTTCTCATTTGATTTGGTGCATCATTTGTATTTTAATCTTTATTTTCATTTTAAAATTAATTTTAAAAATCATTTTAGTGCATTTTAATTCATATTATTGCATTTTATATTGGTTTGACTTGTGTTGAATGTTGTTGGCCTTGGATCTTGGTTGATTTGGACACAAGTCTCATCAAACTCAATGGATCTTGGGTGTTGATGGGGGTGAAAACCCTAATCCACCAAAATGGATGATTGATTTTGATGATGACTTAATCATCACTTGGATCCAATTTGGTTTTTCCTTTTTGTTTGATCCTCTCTTCTTCATCCATTTCTTTTTATTTTTCACCCTTTCTTTAATCAATTGGAGTATGTGTAAGCCATCTTGTTCATGAGATCTTAAGTGGTGCTTGATGAACTTTCATCATTTCAAATCTACTATTTGATTGATTATTTGATCAATTGAGGTACTTTGAATTGATGTATAAGTTTGTCCAAAGTATCATGAGAGGTTGATTGATGTAATGGATCCATATTTCCTTGACTTAGGTCTTGATCAACCTTGTTTTGACTTGTGCTACATGTTTTAGGAGTATGATCTTTATATCATATCTCTAACATGTATGGTACATAAATTGTTATTGACTAGTATGATCTTCCTTATAGATTGTGTTACGATTTCTTAACATAGCGCTAAATTTGTCCCTAACCGGAAAGTTATCATATTGGTCCAATTTTAGATATGAGTCATTTTTAGTTTAGATGCAAATCTCTTATCTCCATAGTGTGTAGATTCTTTTCCACATAAGGGGGCTAGTGGCATACTTATTGATTTTATCCAAGTTGGAGCCCTTCTCAAAGGATGATGCAAAGTTCTCACACTTGTTGGGTTTATTAGTTGAGTAATCTACTTTAAATGACAAAATGTCTTCATTAACACTAACACTAACTTTAATTGTAGTAACTTTTACTTTTTGTTCTTTATTTTTATGTCATTTATCTTTATGCTCTTTATCTTTATGCCTTTTATTTTTATGCTCTTTATTTTATGCTTATCATTTCATATCATATTATCATCTTGTTTATGTTTATACCTTTTTCTCTTTGTCTAGCTGGACTTTCTTTTCTTTTTAAGACATTAATAAAGGCTTAAACACTTAAAAGACTCTTAAGGTTTCCTTGGACTATTTGGTGACTATCCTTTGCTCATGGATGATGGTCATAGAATTAGGTTCCTTGCCCTATGCTTTGGAGTTATATCTTGAGACCTTGGATCTTATTTGGCACTTTAACCTTGAGTTTATCCTCTTGTGAAGACTTGGCTTGGATACTTGGTTTTCATCTGATGCTTGGTTTTCTCTGCTTATCTTATTGCTTATTTGATTGAGTCCAAAGGATAGGAGTTTTGGCTTGTTTATGTCAAAGGCTTGTATCTTGGTTAGATCTTTCCTTCCTTAACTTTTATTCTATGCTTTAGGATAACCTCTTCATCTCCTCCCCTTTCTTAAATTTTCAAAATCTTTTTCCTTTTTCAAAACCTTCTTCTTTCAAACTAGAACCACTTTCATAATAAACCTTGACTTTGTCGAGTGCATTTTCAAACTCATTTTCTTAATAAATGCTAATCAATGTTAAGCATACTTAGACCATTTTCAAAAGACTTAAAAAAACACTTAACATATTTAAACCATTTTGTGCCTTTTGTGCACTTTTTGCTTTTAAAACTTTTCATAGAGTTTAGACATGAGTCATTTCCATAGTTGAGATATGATCCTCATATCCCCATAGTATTGTTTGAAATGAGTAGACTCTTTTTCACCTTAGAGAGCTAGTGGCATACTTGTTGATTTTATCCAAGTTGGAGCCCTTCTCATGGTGATGTAAAGGTCCATTTTCACATGCTTATGCGTGTTTAGTTGAAGTTTTCTCCTTAAAATGACAAGTTGTCTTTTCATTTAAAATGAATCATAACACACCATTTTGTTACTTTTACCACGAACTACGAGGTTTTGATCCTCCATTGCACTTTGTGGGTACGTAGGCACGAGGCTCAGGAAGTCTTGTCAAACACAAAATTATAAAAAAAAATACTTCTCTTCTCACCTCACTAATCTTTTGCAAACAACACCTTTTTAAGCCAAACGCTATATTTTCAAAGAGGTTCCTATATAGTACTATAGATGTTTTGTGTGCTAACACCTTCCCTTTGCGTAACCAACTCCCTTACCCTGTCTCTGTTTTTATTAGTTTCTGTTTTAGAAATTCTTTAGGTTTTGTTCGTTCTTTTCCCTTTCCTTTGGAAAAATAAAAGTGTGGTGGCGACTCTTGTTTTGTGAGTTAAGTTAATCTATAGCTTAATCTCAAATTTTTCCCGCTACAGAAAAAAGTGGCGACTCTGCTGGGGAGTAATCCCTAGTGGGTTGAGCCTATCTTTGTTTATCTGTGTTTGTATTATATATGTTGTTTGTTGTTTGTTTGTTTTATTTTGGTGTTTGGTGATCTCTGAGTGGTGAGATAAGTCCTATACCCAGACTTGAGAGCACTTATGATAGGAGGGTGGTATAGTCTTGTTCAACTTACGTGGAGTAGTCCTTACTAAGTTGACTTGAGATCCCCCGCTCAATGGAGGCCCCTTTGGGATTACTGATGTCATACGAGTAGTTGTATAAGGCATTACTTTTTCTGACCTGGGAGCCCGAGAAGATGAGGACCTTAGAACCCTTTAACCTATCTTGACCATTTTAGGACGTAGTGCGGTGATTGTTCAGGTGTAGACTTGAATTAGTTGTTAAGTGATACTACACTCAAACAAGTTTCTCTTGAGAATATTGTTTGCTAATGAGTAGTCGTTTAAGCTGATAATATCCAAAAGATGAAATCATGACTCTGGGAACATTTTATAACCTTGTTGTACAGGTGGATATAAACCTTAGTATATACCATTATGGGTGGTTCTTACCCTTGGCTCCATGCTTGTGACTCAGAACCCTTGACCTTGTTTGTGATCTTGTTTGTGCTTGTTGCATCATGCACTCATGCATTCATGAACATTTTATTTCAATCAGTTTTCAAGGATCTCAGAGATTTTCCTTTGCAAACACCGCAGATTTTGTGATTATGGATATTGGAATGAGAGATACTCAGAAGTACAGTTTCTGAGCTCCTGATCTTAGAAATTTGAAAAAGCTAGCATCCTTTGTAGTTGATCTAGTGGATTTTAGATCTCATCATGGAAGACTATTGTTTGTTCTTTCTACCAACATTAAAGACAGAATTCTGAATACTTTTGTGCAATTCTATGATCCTGTCTACCGATGCTTTACATTTCCTGATTATCAGCTCTTGTTGACCTTTGAGGAGTATGCTTATCTTTTGGGTATACCAGTTTCTGATGAGGTTCCTTATCCTGGTTTGGAGGAAGTTCCCAAGTCCCATGTTATTGCTGCAGCCATCCATTTGAAGAAGTCTAATATAGATGTTAACCTTATTGTTAAGGGAGGTTGAAATTCTGGCATAGCAGACAGCATATGTCCTAACACATGTCAAGACATTGTTTTGCATAATCATTTAAACAAGAACAGAACAACAGACTGATACCTTGAATATTAGTAACTGCAAAGACACAGATGTTTCAACATCTGTTCCAACATGTTAATTAAAACTGAACTGTAAATTGCAGAATGATAAACAACACAGAATATGATGACCCAGTTCGGTGCAACTCGCCTACATCTGGGGGATACTAATCCAAGAAGAAGACTCCACTATCAGTAGTATAGTTTTATGTAAACAACCTCAGGTTTACAGTAAACACACACGCTTACCTAACACTACCCAATGAAGACTTTATCATTAGAAGTCACATCTAATTGATAAAAGAAACCCATCTCACTCCCTAAATCACAACCTGTGATTATCTAACAGTTAATACCTTATAATTGTATCATCCCTATTGAAAGACACCCCTTCCAATACAAAGTTCAGTCAAGCATCCTTGACTAACAAGTTAACTTGGATTTGCTTCAAAGCTTCATCCAAGAACAATACACGATTCATTACCTACGGGTTTCTGAATCTGTACAAGTACCTATGTCTACCACACTGCACCAAATCGATACAGAGGGAGACTTACAAGAGAAACCTACGACTCTCAAAACCTAAACCCTACTTTACAAAATAGGATTCCTAAGTCTATGTCGTCCTCTCTATTTTGCATTAGGTCTTGGTCTTCTTTTATAGCCTTCTGCTGAGTTGGGCTTCATATCTTTGATCCTTGATCCATTGCCAATTGCACCTTGATTCTTGGAATATATTTAGAACAAACCTGCTGTAATGATCATGATGTTGAGTCATCATGCTGGGACATTTCACTCGACATTTTTGGTCTGGGGCATAAATCTTCATGTTGGAGCATCTTTTCCACTATTATGTTTTACCAAAATTTAGTCAAACCATTTGAGCTTTCAATCTCCCCCTTTTGACAAATTTTGGCTAAAACATTCTTCAGCTTGATGGTGCATGCAGTGGAAGAAGAGAGAAGATAACTTCTTCATTCCCTTGTGACACCGAATACACACTTGCTTCTTAACTTTGATCACAAAACACAATTTACCCAAGATGTTAGCACCCAAAATGTCATAACATCCTTTGAGACATTTTCCAGATGATCAATAGCTCAAACACATGCAACCAGTCAATAGCAACAACATGGCCATTCTCCCCCTTTTTAGCCAAAAGATGGCAAAAGTGACCCATGCAAGCCCAAACCTAAATATTGCTTACCCACACACGAACAAAACCCATTTGCTCTCAACTTAGGAAAGATGTTCTAGCTCGATCCTCCTTAAATATTCAGAAGTTATGTAGGTAGAGCTAATCCAATTGAAAGAAACAAAAGACTAGTCAATGTGCGCAATAACCACTGGTCAAGATAGTTTCAAAAGATTCCACCTGTTCTGACTTGTCCTTGAAACTGCTTCTGAACATTGTCCTGATACCTAACTTGATTTTGTCAGGCTTATGGTCCCCATAGATAGAACTTTCTTAATCCAGATTTAGCAGACTTGATTACAGCAGAATTCGTTCATTGACCTTTCCATTAGTAAAAAACTAATTTCTTCCAGACAGCAACGGAATTTCCCAAGATACTTGTACCACTTCTGATTGACACCCAATGGCAAAATTAGAGTAACCTGATAAGTTCACCCAGAACTTAACCAGTAGAGTAATGTCACCATATCTCGTCTAACATATCAACCTCTCCTGAGGTAATCTATCACAAACTGTTTGAAACCACAAACAGTCTTGATAAACAATCTACACCACTGCAGCTAAATATCCACAACTGAAGTCTAACTCCCCCTATCGTAGATAACCAGTGCTCATTTGCCAGACGAACACCCTAAATGAATGGAAAACATAAGACCCGTCTTCATGTCTTCAAGAGCGCACCCTCTGTTTAACACACCTGCTGAACGCATTCACCTAATGCTTGACCCTTAAGCAAACCATGTACCACACCAGTGCATTAATCAGACAGAAGTTCTCCCCCTATCTTTCTCAACAGATGCTTCTTCAGCAAGAACCACCCAAAATCACCACATGATATCCCATGACAACTTCATGATCATATAGTGAGAGTACCAGGAACGCATCCTTATACCATAACTAATAAACTCTTGGATTGAGACCAAAGCTCCATTGATCCCTCTCGTCCAGAAACCATCCATACACCACACGAATTCCTCCTGAATTCTCATGTATAGATCTCCTTGTTCCCTGAGATACAACCCAATTGAATCTGAATGCTTCACGTTCCTCAAAGAGACACACATGGCCCCTTAGTTTTCTAGCTCACACAGACGTTCTTCACACTTGAAGGACATGAAACACATGCTCCAGAAATCTTTAGCCCATTTGCTCCACAAGCACCAAACTGATCCACTTCTAGCATGTCCCATTCACATCAGACTTCCAAGACAATCCTTTACCCATCATTTTCCCGTATGACAAGATAAATACTTCTTAGACAATATGTGAACTCATAATCCTACTCCAAGGATAACTAACCCAGAAGATGTTCTAACATCAGTTAGGACATCCTTCACATATCATAGACACTAATCAACATGGTTCTAGATATGTTCCACCACTGGACTTACTATCTGCATAGTAATCCAACTGAAGATCTTCAAACAACACTACGCCACCGGCTTGATCAATAAGAACTCCAGTAACCAAAGAGAGAAATAAACTCTCAACCACCAAAAGAAGGTAATCTTCCATAAACTGAGAACTTCTGCCACAAGCTCCAAGACAGACAAGAATCAACACCTCCTCATGTCTTCAACCAACTACACTTCTGCCCAAGAGTAATTAGTTCCAAGCACCCTGCTTGAATGCACACTAAAGATCAACCAAATGCCATTGTTTGATTCATCTTAACTTTTCTTGAATCCACATATGAGAACTACCAAATGCCACTTTTGATTGCCTTATCCTTCTTGAATTCAAATATAAAACCAACTAAATGCCACCCTTTTGATTGATCTCACCCTTCTTCAGAACTCCCACAAGATACACTGATCCACCAATGAAATCTGATCTTCAAGTTACATGAACTACTTGCTCCATAGCAAGACATCTTGGATCCACCAAGCCTTAGACATGTAACATCTTATCCATCCACAACTCCCGCAAACTGCATGAGATAGACCTTTTTGAAGCATCCATAACATCCATTCTCCTGTAGATCAACTTATCTTAAGCTAATGTGCCATATCACCAGCTGAGATCCTAATGTTAAGCTTGATGTCAGAACATTCTGATATGACATCCAACTGCTGAATTCAGCTCCTCCTTCTGCCACTTAGAAGAACCTCCTCCCTTTAACAGAACAAGAGTTCCATGCTCTCATAGACTTGATTCAATAACCAAGTTTGAGTAGACAACCTTCATCCTGCTTAATCTTATCACAGGTATTCCATTCAAGCTCACACCTTGATGAATATCTGCTTTAAAGCTCCAAAGAACTCACATCTGCCACGTCTGATTCTTCAGAAGAGAAGTAGTCATAGACTACACCATAACCATACCAAAGAATGCCACTTTCCTTAGTAGAGCAGTTTATAGAAAGTCAGAGATAACTGCCACTTAACCTTGACCTCCAAGATGAGCAAGATCCCATGCTCCTAAGTACCTAGATAAAAAATAAACTTATCTAAGTTGTGCCATCACCAACACTCCATTCTGGACAAGTCTCTTGCCAAGACACTTTCCAGATAACCACCAGATGCTTCTAGCAACAACTTGAACACGCATGCTGCACTCCAAAACACCTAGATCATAAATAAACTGATCCAAGAACTATCCATCAAGATTATGATGTCTTCTTCTTCATCTTCCACATCACCATTGTCTAGACCAGTTTCTTGCCAGGAAACTCTCCAGAGATTAGATGCTTCTGCCACACCAACTGAAGCAGGTTCTTAGGTCATCACCAAAAAAACAAAAGCTTATGCAGTACCCCTCCCATGATTCTGCACAACCCAGATGAAGAGATGTTTCAACATCATGTTGAACATCAGTAATCTTGAACTCCACATACAAGAATAATAAATCAAATACTTGTGAGTAACACAAATAGCGATTGATCTTAAATCCTTATTCAGTAACCCTGATTCACTGTTGAACCTATACTCCAACAGATCACTCCATGAACACTTAACAAGTATTCAATCTTTTTCAAGTATCTTCTTTGACAAACAAAGTGTTGAGATACCAAGGCTGCCACCCTTGACTCAAGTAACTAAGATTCTCTCTGAACGAACCCTATTTACCTCAACAGTTCTGAAATCTCCATTTAGATTGGATCCACCCTTAGGATTAAGAGAGATGAATCCTTCCTTGCACTTTTGGATGGTGAAAATAAATCACCTCCACTTTCTTCAGGTTTATGTTTCACAGAAACACCCTCTAGTCAGAAGAATAACTAGAAGACTCCAGATGCACGACTAAGACGCCTTTATGAGTGGACTTGAGAGAATTCTCAAGTATCTTTGACAACTTAGCCGATTAATAATTTATCAAACTCCCAGAGCAAGAACTTGATAAACTTAATCTCAACTCCCCTCCTCTTCAACTAACTTCAAACTGCACCATGGAACCAAGCTTCCAAGTACCAAGTCACCATAACAGACATCCTCTAACAACTCTCTCCATTCCATTGCTCCCGACTTTGGAATAAAAAGATGTAGATATCTTCACATATATAGGCCGACGATTGAGCTCTTCCATCAGAAACACATGCAGCGGAACCACCCAACTTTCCCTAATAAGATGTCAGAACATCTTATAAGACACCCCAACAAGAGAACTAGCCACTTCTCTTGCAGTTGTTGTAGAACCTCCTCAGCAACATGAACAACCACCGGGTTGTTACCTTCGATCCAAAACATCCATCCCATCCATTAATACCCTTGAGTATGTCTGAGTTGATTGATCTGATCTTCAAAACTCCCTTTTGTTTAAATGCCAGAAAGTATCTCCCAAAGATCATCCAGAAACAGACAGGATGTCAGCTCTGATACCAATTGAAATTTTGGCATAGCAGACAGCAGATGTCCTAACACATGTCAAGACATTGTTCTACATAATCATTTAAACAAGAACATAACATCAGACTGATACCTTGAATATCAGTAACTGCAGAGACACAGATGTTTCGACATCTGTTCCAACATGTTAATCAAAACTGAATTATAAATTACAGAATGATAAACAACACAGAATATGATGACCCAGTTCGGTGCAACTCACCTACATCTAGGGGATACCAATCCAGGAAGAATACTCCACTATCAGTAGTGTAGTTTTATGTAAACAGCCCCAGGTTTACAGTAAACACCCACGTTTACCTATCATTACCCAATGAAGACTTTATCATTAGAAGTCACATCTAATTGATAAGAGAAACCCATCTCACTCCCTAAATCACAACTTGTGATTATCTAACAGTTAATACCTCATAACTGTATCATCCCTATTGAAAAACACCTCTTCCAATACAAAGTTCAATCAAGCATCCTTGACTAACAAGTTAACTTGGATTTGCTTCAAAGCTTCATCCAAGAACAATACACGATTCATTACCTACGGGTTTCTGAATCTGTACAAGTACCTATGTCTACCACACTGCATCAAATCGATACAGAGGGAGACTTACAAAAGAAACCTACGACTCTCAAAACCTAAACCCTACTTTACAAAATAGGATTCCTAAGTCTATGTCGTCCTCTCTATTTTGCATTAGGTATTGGTCTTCTTTTATAGTCTTCTGCTGAGTTAGGCTTCATATCTTTGATCCTTGATCCATTGCCAACCGCACCTTGAATCTTGGAACAGATTTAGAACAGACCTGCTGTAATGATCATGATGTCGAGTCATCATGCTGGGACATTTCACTCGACATCTTTGGTCTGGGGCATAAATCTTCATGTTGGAGCATCTTTTCCACCATTATGTTTTACCAAAATTAAGTCAAACCATTTGAGCTTTCAGAGGTATTAGAGGATTTACTTCCAAGTTCTTAATTGAGAAATCTACTTCATTTGCTAATGTTGGTAGCACATTGGCGTTTGAGGCTATTTTTGCTTTGCTTATATGCAGACTAGTCTTGTTCCCTAATGTTGACAACTTTGTGGATGTTAACGCTATTCGGATATTCTTGATCGGGAACCCTGTTACAACTTTACTTGGTAATACCTGCTTCTTTATCCATCATGGGACTTCTAAAGGAATGAGACCATTATTTGTTGCACACCTTTATTGTTCAAGTTGTTTATTTCGCACTTCCCACAGTCATCTGCTTTCAAGGAAAACAATGGTTGTTTGAGATTGTCTCAGAGGATTGTGTCCCTTACTCATGCTGATATTACTTAGTGTTCTTTTGTGTATGAGAATGTCAAGATCATTGATAGTTGTGGGGAATTCTCCAATGTGCCTCTTCTTGATACACAAGGTGGAATTAACTACAACTAAAGTTTAGCGAGACGTCGGCTTGGTTATACTTTGAAGGATAAACCTAATAATGTTCTATTAGAGGGTTTGTTTTTTCAAGAAGGGAAGGACTCTCTTGGTTTGAGGAGAAGAATGGCTCATGCTTGGCACAACATTCATAGGAAGGGTAAAGGAGAGCTTGGAAGACAAGTTTGCATTGCCTTGGAACCTTATACACTTTGGGTGAAGGAGAGAGCTAAGGAGCTCAAAATTCCTTATGCTTTTGAGAAACCCATGTCTATAGTGGTTGCTACACCACTCCCCATTCCTTCTGAAGATGTGAAAGCACTTCAAGATACCTAAGCCAAGATGAGGAAAGAAAAGGATCTTTGGGAATCCAAATTCCACACTTCAAACCTTTTGAAGTTAGAGCTGAAGAAACATATGAAGGAGAAAGATGGCTTGATCGAGTTTCTTGAGCAACGTGCTATGAAGAGACATAGAGAGGATTTATTTTCCTCTACTACTTCATCATCTCATCCTCCTACTTCCGGTGCTTGGAAGGGTATCGTGGATCACCTCGTGTTAGAGAAGACCGCCATGAAGGATAACTATGAGAGAGAGATCAAGAGACTTAGAAGGAAGTATCATCTTAGATCATCCTCAGATGTGATTCTTTAGGATCTAGCTTTCTCTTATTTTATTTTGATCCTTTGTAACTTGTACTTCCAAGTGTAACTCTAACAATATTCAATAAAATGATATTTTTATCAGTATTTCAAAGATCCTTGAAAACTAAATAAACTATTTGCATTGTATTCGCATCATTTTGCATTGGGTCTTGCTTTAACAAGTGTCTTATTGCTTTCTTCCTGGTTTTCTCAGAAGTCAAGTTGTTGCACCACTACAACACTCGTGCTAATTCTCAAAGAAAGCCGGTGGATCATTTGGAATAAGAGAATCGTGAACTTCATGAGGAGGTTTTATCTCTCCGTGCTGGTATGGAGAAGCTTAATGCATTGGCCGAGTCTCTGGTTGCCTTGTAAAATCAGTCTCCTCGCCCTCCTACTCCTCAGACTTTTCTGCCTCAGATAACTATTATTTCTAAAGTGATTTATGTGCCTGTTTCCGTGGCTCCTGTCAGCATTCATTCACATTAGATGCCTCCTAGATTTCCTTTGCGTATGCCCTTGAACTTTATGCCTGAAGGATACAAGCCTGTTGCTGAAATTTCCACTGTTCAGCATGTGATGACAATCCCTCCTCCTGTGGTACATGTTGTCCCACAGACTAATGAACCTGTTTTCCATGCTGAAGCTAGTGAAATTCAAGGTATGTATGATCGGATGGACGAGTTCCAAGCTCAGTTTAAAGAAATGCAAAAAGAGATTAAGGCCTTAAGGGGAAAGGAACTTTTTGGAAAGAATGCTCACGAGCTTTATCTGGTTCCTAATGTGAAGATTCCTCACAAGTTCAAAGTTCCCAACTTCGAGAAGTATAAAGGAAATTCTTGTCCTTTAAGTTATTTGGTGATTTATGCTCGTAAGATGTCCACTCAGACGAATAATCATCAGTTGTTGATTCACTATTTTCAGGATAGTTTGACTGGCGCTGCCTTGAAATGGTATACGGGTCTGGACAATACTCTGATTCGCACCTTTAATGATTTGGGAGAAGCTTTCATTCGCCAATACAAGTATAATGTTGACATGGCACCGGACAGGGATCAACTCCATGCTATGTCCCAAAAAGACAAAGAAACTTTTAACGAACATGCATAAAGGGGGCGCGAGATCGCCACATAAATCAGTCCTCTACTTGAAGAGAAAGAAATGACAAAGATCTTTTTGAATACTCTAAGTCCATTCTATTATGAGAAGATGATTGCAAGCTCTCCCAGCGATTTTACAGAAATAGTAAACATGGGGATGAGATTAGAAGAAGGTGTCCGTGAAGGACGATTGACTAAAGAAGGAAATTCTGCTGGAAGTTCTAAAAAGTATGGAGGAGGACTTTCTAAGAAGAAAAAGGGCGAAACCATTGTCATTTCCCAAGACAGACGTAGAAGGAATTATGGTAAGAATGTTCAGCATCAACAACATGTTGCATCAGTTACTCATGTTATCAATTCAACTCCCGTTGTTCAGGCTGCTCCCGCCCAACAACGTACTCACCAACAAAGTAATTAGCAAAATTGTGTTCAAAAGAAAGTACAATTTGATCCTATTTCGATGTCCTATACGGAATTATATCCATCTTTGATCCAGAAGAATCTTGTTCAGACCCAGACTCCTCTGGTTGTTCCTATGGATATTCCATGGTGGTATAAGCCAAAAGCTCAGTGTGCCTTTCACCAAGGAGCTCCTGGGCATGATATGAAGTGAAAAAGCTAGTTCGAAGTGGTATTCTGTCGTTTGAAGACTTTGGGCCGAATGTACAATCAAATCCACTGCCTAAGCATGGTAATGCTACTGTGAATATGGTAGAGAGGTGTCCCGAAACGTACCGAATCTTTGATATCAATCTGTGAAGAAGATCTCTGGTTGAAATGCATGCTACTCTGTGCGAGTTGAACTATTATGAACACAACGATCATGTTGCTTGTTCTATATGTTCAAGAAACCCTCGTGGGTGCGCAGTTGTGAAAAGGGACTTGCAAGAAATGCTTGATAAGAATTCGATTCAGTTTACTGCAGACAAAAATGAAGATGATTATGTGAATGTTATTGTTCCACACTTCAATATTCTGGAATTTGTGGTTATTTCTTATAATAGTCAGAAATTTTCTACTTCTTCTTTGGTTATTCGTTTGGCGGGTCCGACGCCTTATGTTTCTGACAAAGTTGTTCCGTACAAGTATAATGCTACAATGGCAGAAAATGGCAAGGAAGTCCTTATTCCTTCTCTTTCTTCTGTGGTAAGCATTGTGATGTTAGCAGGGTGACCAGAAGTGGTCGAGTATTTGCCTCCGAACCTCCGAAAAGAGTAGAAGATGTCTATGTGAGAAAGTGGGTTTAAGTTGATAATACTGTTGTGCAATCTGGTGAATCCAGTGGTGTGAATCAAAAGTCTGATGCTGATGAGGTGTTAAAGTTGACCAAGAAGAGTGAGTACAATGTGGTTGATCAATTGTTGCATACATCATCCAAGATATCTATTTTAACCTTGTTAATGAGCTCTGAGGCTTATAGGGAGGCCTTGCAAAAGGTTCTGGAGCAAGCTTATGTTGATCACGACGTGGCGATCGATCAGTTTGATGGCATTGTGGCCAATATCACCGCATGCAACAACTTGAGTTTTTGTGATGAGGAACTGCCCGAAGAGGGGAGAAATCATAACTTAGCATTGCACATCTCCATGAATTTCCAAGAAGATGCTCTGTCTAAAGTGTTGGTTGACACTGGCTCATCTTTGAATGTTATACCAAAATCTACTATGTCCATACTCTCCTATCAAGGTGCTCCCATGAGATAGTGGAGTGGTTGTTAAAGCCTTTGACGGTTCGAGGAAGACGGTGATTGGAGAAGTTGATCTCCCAATCCACATATGTTCGTGCTCATTTCAAATTACTTTTCAAGTAATGGACATTCGTCCTTCCTATAGTTTCCTTCTGGGTCGTCCATGGATTCATGAGGCTGGAGCTGTCACTTTGACACTCCACCAAAAGCTGAAATTTGTGAAGAATGGGAAATTAGTTGTGGTTGGTGGTGAACAGGATATGTTGGTCAACCATCTTTCATCCTTTTCTTATATTGATGCCGACAAAGCTGTGGGAACTCCTTTCCAAGCACTTTCTGTTGTCGATGTTGCTGCTAAGAAAAATGGAGCCTCCATGTCTTCTCTGAAGGATGCTCAACATATTATGAAGAATGGCCCATCTGTTGGTTGGGGTCAAATCATTGAGCTCGTTGAAAATGGGAATAAGGCAGGTTTGGGTTTCTCGCCTGGTTTAACCCGAAGAGATTTGAAGCGTATCCAAGAGGTGTTTCACAGCGCCAGATTTATACATGCCAATGATCAGTCTAGTGCTGCTATCTTTGAAGATGGCTCAGATGAGGATTTTCTGAACTTTGTGACACGTGGAATGGTTACCCAGAATTGGACTGTCGTTGATGTTCCTACTATTATTCATGCCTCAAAGCAATTTGCTTTTGTTATTTTCAAATAACCTTTCACTCTTCCCAAGGTGAAAGTGAATCTATGTGGGCTTTGTTTCAGACTTTATCATCATTAATAAAATGTTGTTTTGTTATCTATGTGTGTTTTTTATTTTTGCTTTTTCTGAAAAATGGTAACATAAAAAACCTGAGATAATAATCATTTTTATATCTGCATAGTACTTGCATTTTAATTGTCTTTCTAAATTCAAACATAAAATCATCGTGCAGATTGATTGTTAAACCCATTGAAAACAATGACCCTGTGCCCTCTCCCAACTTTGAATTCCCTGTGTTTGAAGTGGAAGAAGAGGATGTAGAAGAGATTCCTGATGAAATTTTTCGGTTGCTTGAGCACGAGGAAAAAGCCATTCAGGCTCATGAAGAGTTAATTGAAATGATCAACTTGGGTTCTGAAGATGATAAGAAGGAAGTCAAGATTGGGGAGCAGCTCGATTCAGATGTTAAAAAGAGGTTGGAAGAGCTTCTCAAAGAATATGTGGATGTATTTGCTTGGTCCTATCAAGATATGCCAGTCTTGATACTGATATTATGGAGCATCGTTTGTCGTTGAAGCCTGAGTGCCCTCCAGTTAAACAGAAGTTGAGAAGAACTCATCCCAACATGGCTGTTAAAATCAAAGAGGAGGTTCAGAAGCAGATAAATGATGGTTTCCTTGTGACTGCTAAGTATCCTCAATGTGTGGCCAATATTGTGCTTGTTCCTAAGAAAGATGGAAAAGTCCGAATGTGCGTTGACTATAGAGATTTGAATAAAGCAAGTCCGAAAGATGATTTTCCACTACCACACATTGATATAGTGGTAGATAATACTACTAAATTCAATATCTTATTATCCTTTATGGATGGATTTTTCGGCTATAATCAAATAAAGATAGCACTTGAGGATATGGAGAAGACAACATTTATTACACCCTGGGGAACATTCTGTTACAGAATGTTGCCCTTCGGTTTGAAGAACGCTGGTGCGACGTACCAGAGAACTATGACTACTCTTTTACATGACATGATGCACAAGGATATTGAGGTATATGGTGATGATATGATCGCTAAGTCGAAGACTAAGGAAGATCATGTTGAGCATTTGCTGAAGTTGTTTCAACGTCTGAGAAAGTTCAAGCTCCGTTTGAATCCAAATAAATGTACTTTCGGTGTCTGTTCTGGAAAGTTTTTGGGTTTTTCATTGTTAACCGGAAAGGCATTGAAGTTGATCCTGATAAGGTTAAAGCTATTCGAGAAATGCCTTCACCCAAGACATAAAAACAAGTAAGAGGATTCTTGGGACATTTGAATTATATCTCCAGATTTATATCCAACATGACTGCTACATGTGCTCCAATATTCAAGTTGCTTCGTAAAGATCAAGATTGTGTCTTGACATATGATTGTCATAAGGCTTTTGATTGTATCAAAGAATATCTACTTGAACCTCCTATTTTGTCTCCTCCAGTGGAAGAACGACATTTAATTATGCATTTGACTGTGCTAAAAGAGTCTATGGGTTGTGTTCTTGGTCAACAAGATGAATCTGGTCGAAAGGAATTTGCCATTTATTACTTGAGCAAAAAGTTCATTGATTGCGAGTCTCGGTACTCCATGCTTGAAAAGAATTTTTGTGCTTTAGCTTGGGCTGCTAAACGCCTCTGCGAGTATTTGTTGAATCATACCACTTGGTTGATATCCAAAATGGATCCAATCAAGTATATTTTTGAAAAGCCAGCTTTAACTGGGAGGATTAGCCGCTGGAAAATGCTGTTATCTGAATATGACATTGAATACCGTACTCAAAAGGCAATCAAAGGAAGTGTTTTGGGTGACTATCTGGCTCATCAACCTATTGATGATTATTAACCTATCAGGTTTGACTTCCCTGATGAGGATGTTATGTACTTAAAAGCTAAAGATTGTGATGAACCGTTGCCTGAAGAAGGGTCGGAGCTTGGATCTCGTTGGGGTTTGGTTTTTGATGGAGTTGTTAATGCTTGTAGAAATGGTATTGGGGCATTCATTATTACTCCTCAAGGTGCTCATATTCCTTTCACCGTAAGGTTGACGTTTAATTGTACAAATAATATGGCAGAATATGGAGCATGTATAATGGGGCACAAAGAAGCCATTGATTTGAGGATCAAGATTCTTGATGTGTATGTTGATTCTGCTTTGGTCATTAATCAGATTAAAGGAGAGTTGGAAGCGCATCAACCTGGTTTGGTCCCTTATAGAGATTATACAAGGAGGTTATAAACTTTCTTTAATAAAGTCGAATTTCACCAAATACCTCGTGATGAGAACCATATGGCAGATGCAGTGGCAACTTTGTCTTTTATGATTGAAGTAAGTCATTGGAATGATGTGCCGAGGATTGATGTTATGTGTCTTGATAGGCCTGCTCATGTGTTTGCAGCAGAAGAGGTCAAAGATGATAAGTTGTGGTATTATGATATCAAATGTTTTCTCTAGAGTCAGGAATACCCACTTGGGGGATCCAAGAAGAATAGAAAGACTTTGAGAAGGTTGGCTGGAAGTTTCATTTTGAATGAAGATGTACTTTAAAAAATAAATTATGATATGGTCTTGCTCAGATGCGTGAGTAGACATGAAGCAGACATGTTAATGAAAGAAGTTCATGAAGGATCCTTTGGTACCCATGCCAATGAACATGCAATGGCAAAGAAGTTATTAAGAGCAGGTTACTATTGGCTAACAATGGAATATGACTGTTGCAAATATGTGAAGAAATGCCATAAATGTCAGATTTATACTGATAAAATTCGTGTACCTCCAACTCCTCTCAATGTTATCTCATCTCCATGGCCTTTCTCCATGTGGGGCATTGATATGATTGGAATGATTGAGCCTAAAGCGTCAAACAGACACCATTTCATATTGGTGGCTATTGACTATTTTACCAAGTTGGTTGAAGTGGCATCATATGCCAATGTGACCAAGCAAGTTGTGGTCCAGTTTATCAAGAACCAAGTCATCTGTCGGTATGGCTTTCCAAGCAAGATTATCACTGATAATGGGTCAAATCTGAATAACAAGATGATGAAGGAATTGTGTGATGAGTTCAAGATTGAGCATCATAATTCTTCTCCATACAGACCAAAAATGAATGGGGTTGTTGAAGCTGCTAATAAGAACATAAAGAAGATCATTCAAAAGATGGTTGTCACATATAAGGACTAGCACGAGATGCTCCTTTTTGCTTTACATGTGTATCATACATTCGTTCACACTTCAACATGGGCAATCCCTTTCTTGCTTGTATATGATTTGGAAGCAGTGCTCCCTATAGAGGTTGAGATCCCTTCTATGAGAGTCTTGATGGAAGCTAAGTTGACTGAGGTTGAATGGTGTCAGAGTAGATACGACCAACTGAATTTGATTGAAGAAAAAAGAATGACAGCCTTGTGTCATGGCCAGTTGTATCAACAGAGAATGAAGAAAGCTTTTGATAAAAAGGTCAGACCTCGTGTGTTCAGAGAACACGACCTCGTGCTAAAAAAGATCTCGTCTTTTACCACTGATTCTAGGGGCAAGTGGACTCCTAATTATAAAGGCCCATATGTTGTTAAGAGAACCTTCTCTAGAGGTGCATTAATTTTTACAACTATGGATGGTGAAGAGTTCACTCGTCCCGTGAATGTTGATGTAGTCAAGAAATACTTCGCCTAAAAAAATAAAAGAACAGCTCGCTAAGTTGAAAACCCAAAAGGGCGGCTTAGGCAAAAATGAGCGTCTCGGTGGGCTGAAAACCCGAAAGGTCGGTCCAGGCAAAAATTAGAGACAAAAACAGAAATAATCATCTGGTAGATTGAAAAACCAAAAGGGCAATCTAGGAAAAAGTTAGGGATTATGGCAAGTAACTGCATCCGGCCAAACTTGATCACTTGAAGAAACATTTCATATCAACGATTCTCATTCAACCATTCTCAACAGAAGTTTTGAGCACAGTAGAATTTAGAGTTGTTATGGAGATTAGTGGTTATTGTATTTCAATGTAACCCTTTCCATGTATTTAACATTTTTCAAACTTTGTAATGATCCTTGAAGTCACTCCATTTGCAGACTATCATTCGATCAATAAAATTTGGGCCTTTGTCCCTTTGTTTGCAATTCTTATTTTGTTTCTGTTTGCAAAATTTTATTTATTTTTTATAATAATTTTTTAAACAAATAGATAAATAAACAGTCATGTTTTTGAAAACTATAAAAACATTTTCCTTTGATTTATGAACATTAAACGGAATATCAATGGTTACTCCAAGAATAGTAAGATCTCGAAGCGCAGATTTCAATGTTCTCCTCGGTAGAGTCTGTTGGTAATCTCCTAAAGCAGAGTTTGATATTGTTGATGCATTCCTCAACTGAGCGCTAGTTCAAGCATCTCAAACTTGGACTCCCCATATAAGTCTTGATTTAGATATCCTCAGTCGAGCATGGGTCTTCGTCCCCGTCCTGTTTGTGATCAAGCATATATAAGTGTGAATGTGATTGTTGGATCTCGTCTTGTTTTGTGATAAAACTTGATGAGGAATCCCCGACATGTTTTTACCTCCCTTGTTATGGTTTTATGCTCTTATGGCCAAGCTGAACCATATTTTCCTCCTAAGAAGTATTAATATAGAAGTCAACTGTTAGATTTTCTCTCACCCTATGTTGAGTTTTAAAATCCCCCACAGGCTGACTTTCTACTATGATGTTGACTTCTTAATCATCCCCGCAAGTCCAAGATTATTTCTCTCAATGTTGTTAGTACCCAGGGAATTATCTTTGCCGATCCCCAGTGGAGGTTGTGCATTTATTACCACTGGTTATGAAAGATGGGATATGATCCTCGTCAGATCCATTTTCTTCCCCAGTCAAGTCTTGACCCAAATTGTTTCTCCAGCTGAATATAATTTATTTCTCTAGTAGGATTATGATCAAGCATTGTAATTGTTGAAACTTGTCTCTCCTTGATATGGAATCTCCGACAGAGTTTTTACTCTCAGGTTATGGTATTATTGCTTCATTTGCTCCCCAAGCATAGAACAATGTTGTTTCCCTCTAAGAAATATTGAGATAGCAGACAACTGTTGGGTTTTCTCCCACTTTGTGTTGGGTATTGATTTAAAATCCCCCATAGTTTGACCTTTTGCTATGATGTTAACACTTGTATATCCCCCAACAAGTACAATATGTTTATCCTTGAAGGTGGTTAATCCCTAGAGACTTTTCTCTAATTCACCAGATTGGTGATTCCCTAGTAGATGTTTTCTAATCCCTATAAGAGCTATGGCTCTGCATGTTTACCCAGCCGGTTTTCATCCTTCTGCGGGTGAATTCATTTAGATTTTCCTCATCCCCAAGAAGAGTGTGAAAGAGTTTTTGCTAATGTGTTTCCCCAACGAATCTTTCATTCCCTTGAAGCGAAGTTCATGTTCTTATCCCTTTTATAGATTATTGATGTTAGAAGATTAGTCTTTGGGTTTATTTCCCTAAGCATTATCTCCCCCCCCCCCCCCCCCCAGAGATATTTTAAGCCTTGTAGTAGGATTTATTTTCCTTTGATGGCTTTTGTTTATCCCCTGCAGGATTTCTTCAGTTGAATCCCTGGCAGTATCTCTATTGATATCTCCATCTTACCGAGATTAGCCGAGTATCCGGTGTTACTGTGGTGATTGGTCATCCCCAGTTTTCCTTTGCTAATTTTGTCAGCGTATTCATACTCATATTCATTGCATGCTCATTTTCTTTGTGCATAGCATTTGATTGCTGCATTATGCATTTTGTATTTTCTCGGTGCTTCCTCGCTCTCTGGTGTTGTTTTCCCCGCAAAACGTGTGTGTCTCTCTCCAATAGAGTGTCACCTTTAAGCAGAAAGTGTTTATCCTTTCTAATTCCCCACTGAGTTTATTCCTCGTGGAAGATGTTTATTTTATCTTTCCTTTTCAGTTCATTATCTGGATGGAATCAATCCCCAGTTGAGATATTTCCTCATTGGGTCTAGTCTTGTTTGATCGTTTCTCTCCAGTTTGCTCCTGGATTGAACTTTGGTCTCCTGAGTCTATTAGCTTGTTAAAGCTATCACTTTATTGGTGGTAGGTAATATATCTCTTTTGGATTTTGTGGTTGATTACCTTTGTTAGACTACCCAGTAGCCGGTAGTTGGTAATATTTCTTTTCCTACCCAGTAACAGGTAATTGATATTTCTTTTCGAGTTTATTACCTTTGTTAAGCTACCCAGTAATCGGTAGTAGGTAATACATCTCTTTGCTTCCCCTGCCCAGTAAAAGGTAGTCAGTGATCTTTTATTCCGGGTTTATTGCCTTGTTAAAATTGTCTCTTGTTTGATAGTTGGTAATATTCCTCCACCTATCCAGTAACAGGTAGTTGATTATATTTTTTCCTAAGTTTATTACCTTTGTTTAGCTACCCAGTAACCGGTAGTAGGTGATATTTCTCTTCCCACCCAGTAACAGGTAGTTGATATTTGTTTGCTCCTGAGTTTATTACCTTTTTTAAGTTATCACTCATTAGGTAGTAGGTAATATACCTCTTTGCTTACCCTACCCAGTAACCCGTAGTTGGTAATCTTTTTACTCCTAGAGTAGTTGCCTTGTTAAAGCTACTGTATGTTTGGTAGTAATTAATCTCTTCTTCAGTTGAGTTGGATTCTAATCCTTTAGTGGAATTAGATATTCCCCTTTGTTGTTTCCTTTGCCCCGACGAAGTCTTGCTTTATTTAGCAATAACAGCTCTTTCCCCGTTGGTATCTTTTGTTGTTGCGTTAGTATGTTTCCCTCAGTGGAATTTTACTCTTTTGTTTTTCCCCTGCGTTTGCTCTTCAGCAGTTTTGTGTGTCTTTTATGGCATCCTTTTCCCCACAGAATCCTTTGCATTCATTTTCATATCATATCATATGCATTTCGCGGTATCTTAGGGCCAAAATTTGGGTTTATTATTGCATTTAAGCATCTCCAATCCCGTCGAGACGGAGATTTCAATCTTCATCTCCGAATTGAAGAAACTTAAATAGGGGCAGCTGTTATACCCTAATTTTTACCCCTAAGATCTCATCTTCTTCTTGCATTTTTGCATACAAACAATATCATAATCTTGGTTGCTTTCTTACCCCCTTGTTCGAACTACAGTAAAGCGGCAAGAAGCAAAAATTAAGATTTGGAAGGATTCCCTCCAGAATTTATATCGTCTCCATAGGGATCGGTGCGAGAGAAAGAATGTCGTTCAACGGTCTCTATATTTTTAAGCTTGTGGTGATAAATTTGTTGATAGATCAAAGGTACCATAAATAAAGGAAAAATATAAAGACGGAAAATATAAAGTAAAGACTTAAAATAAATGGAGTCTAGTTGGGATTGGATCTCATCAATTGGTAACACATGCATTATCCTAACCAATTAAACACAAATCAATCATTCGTCTAATATCCTCATGTATCACCGACAATAGAGGTTATGTCTAACGCAACATCGAGAGAACAACCGTGTTGTATCATTGGTGATGTCTCACTCAACTCAACAACACAGAGCATTAAAAACTGATACTCACGCAAATGTTAAGCTTAAATCTATGTCTAGAGTCTAGAACCTAAGAGATATTCATCCTAGATCTAGATATGAAGAGTGTATTTCTATAGCAGTTCAAATCAAAGATAAACAGGTAAGCAAATATGACACCCATATCAGATAAATGATTGATTCATATAAAACGCCATGATCAGAATACATATATGCGCTTAAACCTTTTTACATGCATTCAACTAATTTGCCAAATGTAAGTGAACATAGTTTCTCGTCTCTATTATCACGCATCCTCACAATACCGTATTGATCGTTACTCATACTACTTATGCTAATAATCAACACAATAAAATAAAAGATACTAGTGAATATCAACTTACAAGACTATGTCAAAAGTTTGCTCATTGATAGATGAATATCTTATATCTAAGATTTGAAAAAGGTTTTATCAAGACCTACAAATAAGAAATCAAAGACAACATTAATATTGAATCAAAACTAGTTCACAATACATAGATTAGATGAAATATATAAGGTATCAATAGATTACATCTAAACCCAACAAGAGATCGAAGCACTTACCTTCTCCCCCTTAGGGTTTGTGTTTCTCTCTCTAGAATATGTTTGGAATGAAGAGAGATAAATTTTTGATCCTCAAAATATATGTTATAAAAGTTATGTTCTAAAAATCAAGAAAAGTACTTAAATAGTATTACAAAAATCTATCTTGTTCTCCGAGCGAGCACCTTCTTTGCACAATGAAGTTCACTTCTAGGCACTTCAAGTGCCTCGGGAACAATTAAACCATCCTTGGAAAATATCTGAGTTCGCAGTGTGAACACTTCTTCGCTACAGCTTCGCATATCGAACTTTGGGTCCTTTTCCTACTGCCATCCAAGGTTTCCTCTTCGTTGGGACCTCGCTGCAACTTCGTACAGCAAGCATTCGCTGGTTGCTTACTAGTGTTCGCACAATGAACATTGCTGATTCTTCTTCATTTCTTTGGCTTCCTTGCCCACTCCTTTGTGTCTTAATCATTGATGTTTTATGCCTATATCCTGCACAATAACACACATATCAAAGCATCCAAAGGTATTTGTAATATAATTGAAGAATCATACAAGAACAAGAAATAAATCCATTAAAACATGAGAAATGAGTTGAAAAATAACAAGAAAAATGGTTCAAAATAAGTCATATTTGTCATTCAGCAAACTCTCCCCAACTAGATTTTTGCTTGTCCTCAAGCAAAGTATGTCCCTCATGAAAACAAGAGGATTTGCTCAAGCATAAGATTCAACCAAGAAAGGATTAACGGTTCAAATTCAAACAAGAGAGATTTGCTCAAACAAGAGGATTTGCTCAAACATGAAAATGCGCACAAGCAATGTTCACCACTTAATAGAGTCGAACAATGATAAAGAGTTTTGTTCTTAAACAAATATCATGCAATGTTTCAAATAAAAACTAAATTCTCATGCTTGAATCACTCTAACACTCCTCTTCAAAATAAAAATGAAGAAATTAAAGTGTTTGCAACCGCGGAGCAATTTCACTCACCAGACAAACAATGCTAATAACAATTCAATTCATACATTCATCTAATAATCACAAATGAAATTATGGAAGCAAGAAGATCACTAAGGGCTTGTAAGGTTGTAGCTTGGTCAGGTTCACAATAAAGGGTCATTTATAAAGGCCATTGAATCAAAATTGCCAATGCAAAAGAAACATTCATTATACATGGTATTTACACATCACAACTTCTTTCCACCATTTCCTTTTCTCAATTGTAAACCTTCTCAAACTTCCTTATGCATAATTATTTCATTCTCTATTTTTCTCTTTCAAACAAGCATGATTTTTTTCTTTTTATTTTTCACATTCATATTCACACGTTTTCTTTTCATGCTTGCTTGAAATTTTTCAGAAATTTTAGTAACCTACCATTTTCCTTTTCGTTCTCCCCAACTTGAATTCAACCAAACCTCAAGTGAATGCTCCTTGATTTTTATGGCAAGGAAATCAATTTAAACAATGTTCAAAGGTTCAAGAATTTTTTTTAGAATCCCACAAAATTCAATGATGAACTTAACTTTTAATTTATGTACACACACCAAGTTCATCACCAAATTAGGATCTAATCTATTAAGGCTTAAAGGGGTTAACAAATTCTCACTACTCACGGGTAAGTTACTTTTGGATACGGTTGTGCTTAATATAAACAAATGCCTTGATCATTTCTAATGCCTCCATAAAATCACAATAATCAAAAGATTAAGCATGAATCAAATGAATTAACAAAGTTTATCAGTCATCCTAGCATATAGTAAATAATGGAGATTTCTCATAAATTGTGGCTATTGGACCTAAGTGAAACAAGCATTCAAACAAAGTTGCAAAATGAAACAAAAATACACATTTGCACAAAGCACAAAATTCTTAAATCATTCTAACATTCTATAAAGCGGTACAATTTACCTTTCTTGCATTCACATGTTCAACATCCTACCATCACCATCCAAACTTGGGAGAATCTTTATTGGATAATTTTATACAAATAGCAACCAATCTAGAAGAAGTTCTCATCATTCTTCCCTAATCAACACTTGAGAAAACGTGAAAGGAAACAAGTATATATACAATATAAACAACTATACAAAGCTCAAAAACATAGAAACTATTGCAATGCGATTTAATATCTAAACACCAATCCCCGACAACGGTGCCATTTTGTTCTAATTGGAGTAAAGCGACAAGAAGCAAAAATTAAGATTTGGAAGGATTCCCTCTGAGATTTATATCGTCTCCACAGGGATCGGTGCGAGGGAAAGAATGTCGTTCAACGGTCTCTACATTTCTAGGCTTGTGGTGATAAAATTTGTTGATAGATCAAAGGTACCATAAATTAAGGCAGAAAATATAAAGATGGAAAATATAAAGTAAAGACTTAAAATAAATGGAGCCTTGTTGGGATTGGATCATTAATTGATAACACATGCATTCTTCTAACCAATTAAATACAAATCAATCATTCGTCTAATATCACCACGTATCATCCACAACTGAGGTTATGTCTAACGCAACATCGAGAGAGCAACTGTATTGTCTCATTGGTGATGTCTCACGCAACTCAACAGCACAGAGCATTAAGTACTGATACTCATGCAAATGTTAAGCCTAAATTTATGTCTAGAGTCTATAACCTAATAGATATTCATTCTAGATCCATATCTGAAGAGTATATTACGGATTCAAATCAGAGATAAACATGTAAGCAAAGATGACACCCATATCAGATAAAAGATTGATTCATATAAAATGCCATGATCAGAATATGTACATACGTTTAACCCTTTTACATGCATTCAACTAATTTGCCAAATGTAAGTGAACATAGTTTCTCAACTCTATTATTGTGCATCCTTACAATACCGTATTGATCGCTACTCATGCTAATAATCAACACAATAAAATAAAAGATACTAGTGAATATCAACTTACAAGACTATGTTAAAAGTTTTCTCATTGATAGATGAATATCTTAGATCTAATATTTGAAATAGATTTTGTCAAGACCCACAAATAAGAAATCAAAGACAACATCAATATTGAATCAAAACTAATTTACAATACATAGATTAGATGAAATACATAAGGTATCAATAGATTAAATCCAAACCCAACAAGAGATCGAAGCACTTACCTTCTCCCCCTTAGGGTTTGTGTTTCTCTCTCTAGAATACGTTTGGAATGAATAGAGATAGAGTTTTGATCCTCAAAATATATGTTATAAAAGTTATGTTTTAAAAAGCAAGAAAAGTACTTAAATAGTATTACAAAAATCTGTCTTGTTCGCCTTGAGAGCACCTTATTCGCACAGCAAAGTCCACTTCCAGGCACTTCAACTGCCTCAGGAACAGTTAAACTGCCCTTGGAAAATATCTGAGTTTGCAGTGCGAACACTTCTTCGCACAGCGAACTTCTTCGCTACAACTTCGCACATCGAACTTTGGGTCTTTTTCCTATTGCCATCCAAGGTTTCCTCTTCGCTGGGACCTTGCTGCAACTTCGCACAGCAAACATTTGCTAGCTGCTCGCTGGTGTTCACACAGATAACATTGTTGATTCTTCTTCATTTCTTTGGCTTCCTTGTCCACTCCTTTGTGTCTTCATCGTTGATGTTTTATGCCTATATCATGCACAATAACACACATATCAAAGCATCGAGAGGTATTTGCAAGATAATTGAAGAATTATACAAGAACAAGAAATAAATCAATTAAAACATGAGAAATGAGTTAAAAATGCCAAGAAATATGGTTCAAAATAAGTCATCTTTGGCATTCAACACCCCTCATCTTTGGGTTTACTTTTGTAGAGATCACCAAGCACCTTTTTGTGTATTTTGTTCCTTTATGTTTATATGTTTATATGTTTTATGTTTCACTAACCACTAATCAAAATACCAAAAATATGTCTTGTTTCCTTTTGTTTCTTTGCAGTGAAGGGTGCTATATCAAGAACACCAAGCATGATTCATCAGCTAGGGTTTTTCTCCCTCAAGGTTCAAATGTGGTCAACCATTGATTATCAAGGGTTATCTCATCAATCCATGGCTTGTAATATCAAAGTGTTTGATCTCAAGGCTCATTAAATATTATTTTGATAAAAGATACCTCAAGGTTTAGTAGCTTGTCTCTCAAGAAAAGTCAATGGTTCATGTGTTTATTTACATGCCTTCATCAACAAGCTACCTAAATCTTTGGTAAATTTAATCAAATAAATTCAAGGACACATTATTGTGCCTTCATATGATTATTTATGTGCTTTGAAATGCAAGGAAAGTTCAAGTTTACGAGTTGATTAAAGGAAGTTTGGCCTAAAAAGTCAGCATTTCAAGTCAAAGTTCCAAAGACCACAACTCCTTTAATTCTCAACATTTTTGAATGCTTATTTTTGAATATGAATCTTCTCAAAATCCTCTTCAACTTCTCTTTACATGACAAGAGCCAATTATGCTTGAAGGATCATCAAACGTTTGGATACATTATAGGTCATTTGTGGACTTAGTGAAATTTTGCCTATTTTCAAATGACTTTTTCTCAACTTTCAAGGATTATAACTTCTTCAGTTTTCAACATATGGAGCTCATTATTTTTTCAAAATATCATTTGAGATACTCTCTACAAGTTTCCTTCAAAGGTCAAAGTCAAATTGTGCTTGGAAAGCCATGGAATTCATTGATACATTATATGTCATTTTCAGCCATTTGGACTTAGAATTTTTCAAGTTTAGTTTGCCATATTTTTATGCCAACTTCAACATGTCATAACTTTTTGCTCAAGCATCAAATAAAACCTTTCTTGGCACATTGGGATCTTTTCTATGATGTTAACAAATTGCAAAAAGAATGGGATCAAAAAGCCTCATGTACAATATGCCCCATTGATGCAAACATGGTTACTTTGAACTGAAGATTTGCACCAGGATCAGATTTTTACCTCAACTAATCTTCAATTACAAGCCAAATTATGACGTGTTTTCCATCTAAACGTGACTAACCAAGTTTCCTGAAGTTAAATGACTCACAAAATGCATGGTTTGGATGAGTTTTGATGCATTTCAAGTCACACTTTTACCATGATGAGGGTGCACACGATTACACTGAATTATTGATCAATTCACCCATCTCATCATTCCATCATCATCTCCTATAAATAGAGGATTATTCCACAGTAAAAACCAAGCTTTTGAGAGCCAAAAAACCCTGCTCCACCTTCAAATTTTCTGCAAAAAAGTGAGAAATCGTGTTTTCATTTCCAGCCACTTTCAACTCAATTTCTTGATTCAGTTAGCTCCATTGTGTTCCTCTGAAGCTTCTACAACTAGAATCAAGCTCTAAGAGTCCTTGGATTGCTCCAACCAAGTCTAGTTTCCGAGCTTCTCATATCGTTTTTGGACAAGGTAGTTTGAAGCTCCATTTTCAATCAAACAAGTTACCACAATGTAGTCCCTTGCTTGGTGAATGTTTCCCCTAACCTAGCTGGTGTTGATTGTTCATGTTCATTATTTAATTTTTGTTTTTGTGTTTTTCATTTCACTGTGTTTTCTCTGAAATTCTCTCTACTCTCATTCAATAAATGAAAATGAAGAGTGAGGTTTAGTTCGCATTGATGAGACGGTTGCAATGATGGTGGTTTCATGCCTGAATGTTACAACTTAGCAATCTCTGGTGAGCATCTAATCGGAGAAGACGACTGAAGAGGTTGGAACGATGATCCAAGTCAGATATACACACTACAATTTGTTTTAATTTCATTAGATGAATTCAAGCACGTTCCTATGTTATTTCTGAACTAATTTCCATCATGCACCTTCATCTGGGGAGCGTGGGATCTGCCACATTAATTAATGAAGTCATATCTTACGCTCCTCCTTTTTTCTCTTTTATTTTGTTTTTTGTTTTTATTTTAAATTGCATTTTCTTTAAAAATTCATAGTAATTTCATTTTTAATCCAAAAAATACCAAAATAATTTCTAAAATTCTCTTTTATTTTTTCTATTTCTGATTTTATATTTTTCATATTTTATTATCATCATTTTCTATTTTTCATGATTTTTTTTTAGCATTTAAATTAGTTTAAAAATATTTTTATGCATAAAAAAATTCTTAAAAATTTTATATAGCATTCTTAACTTGTTTCTGACTTGTGTGATTTTTCTTGATCATTTCTCATTTGATTTGGTGCATCATTTGCATTTTCATCTTTATTTTCATTTTAAAATTAATTTTAAAAAACATTTTAGTGCATTTTAATTCATATTATTGCATTTTATATTGGTTTGACTTGTGTTGACTGTTGTTGGCCTTGGATCTTGGTTGATTTGGTCACAAGTCTCATCAAACTCAATGGATCTTGGGTGTTGATGGGGTGAAAACCCCAATCCACCAAAATGTATGATTGATTTTGATGATGACTTGATCATCACTTGGATCCAATTTGGTTTAGCCTTTTTGTTTGGTCCTCTCTTCTTCATCCTTTTCTTTTTCTTTTTCACCCTTTCTTTGATCAATTGGAGTATGTGTAGGTCATCTTGGTCATGAGATCTTAAGTGGTGCTTGATGAACTTTCATCATTTCAAATATACCATTTGATTGATCATTTGATCAATTTAGGTACTTTGAATTGATGAATAAGTTTGTCCAAAATATCATGAGAGATTGATTGATGTAATAGATCCATCTTTCCTTGACTTAGGACTTGATCAACCTTGTTTTGACTTGTTGTTTACCATGAAAATTGGTAAACAACCGTTGGTCTTCCAAAAATTTGGTTTACTTGCAGGATCAACCAGTGAATCCTAAGGACATAGCTATTGTGTTTAATGTATTTCTAGAAAATTGTAGAACACTTCAACAGTATTCATTTTATGTTAAAGATTGTTTTAATTGTTTGTTGAAAAGACTAAACTTTATAAAAGTTTGGTAAAGAAATGCAATGAAAAAAAGAACTTCAAAGTAAAAAGTGCAGTAAAGAACAATTGGTAAATGAAAGGAAATTTATATTGAATAAAATGTATGGCGTTTCAAACGTACATTTCTCAACAATAACTCTTTTCTCACTTTGAGTAAATTTTGAGTATAGTACAGTAATTGAACACACAAAAATCCTAATACTAAGATCCCTATTTATAATGCGTCGAAATAACAGTCTCCAACAAGCATTTCTCCAAAAGTTGACACGTTTCGCCCTGCATGCCTTCGTATAGTCGTAGTTCTCCACGCGCCTCTCCTGAGAAACGAATAAGGACAAAAGACAATTATCTATCCGTATTTTGAAATTCAAACTTCTGTCGAAGGAAGGCTCCAAAACATCCCTTCGTCGAAGTTACTTCCTATACTTAGAAAATATTTCTAAGTATTTGCTCAAGCACGTCTCCTTATGAGAACCATTTCGACAACGCTTCATACCAGCTCCTGTCGAAGTCAACCATGTAACACCTCAAAATTTGTCCTCATGTTTATAACTTTAACTGGCTTAGGCTTCATTTCATTTTGCATTTGCATGGTTCTTTTGGGCATGGGATCAAGGTATTTCTTGCACCTCAATATTTCATCCAATTCATAGGACATTTCAGCAGTATACAGAGCTAAGCAGATGGCTTTCAAGGTCTTTGCGAGCATTTATTTTATTCCCCGGATGATTTGATCATCAGAAGTTCCGACAGTTATTTTTGCTCAGTGATTTGGCACCGGACAGTATTACTTCAGCCGGGTATTTTGAGGTGTCAGGGAGAATTTGTGATTTATTTCAGGTGTTACTCAGTAGCAGTATCAATTATTGAGTTTTGGAGGCTTAACAGGGTTCAGAACAGCTGTCAAAGGCCATTTCCCCAGAATTCCCTCCAAAAGGCGCCAAAATTCAAAATTGAAACTGAGTAACCGGTTACTGCATATAGGGTAACCGGTTACTCTGGGCGCAGTTTGAAAAAAAATTAAGTTTCAGCAATTATGATCATGTGATTTCCATGTGCATTATGAGAAGGATCTAGAATTGATTCAATTTTGGTTAATTTCCACCATTTCCCTCCAAAGTTCAAATTCCTTCCAACATTTTCCACTTTAATTCCACATTCCTTTTCCTAATTCATTTTCCACTTCCAATTCCACTCACTAAACCTCATTCCAAACCCAAACTTAACTCGTAACCTATGGGTTATTTAACCAAATTAATTCTAAACCTCAAAGGAAGATCATCATTTTCACTCATAATTCACTCTCAATTTTTAGAATTCTCTCTCAATTCTCTCACATTTTCACTCTCAACCTCCATTTTCAACCTAACTTAGAGCTCTTCCATAGAGGTTAACAAGTTCTTCATTGGAACTTGTTAATTCATGAGCTAAAGCCTCTCATTACCACTCCATTACTTGATTTCATTGGTGATTTTCGTTTGGATCTAGATCTGAATTTTGGAGGTGCTTATTGGAAGTAATTTTGAAGCATTTCTAGCTTATTACTTGGATTTTCAGCTTTTCTTGCAAGGAGATCTTGGATTTCTGGTTTTCTAGCTTGGATTCATTGATTGTAGCTTTACAACACTTACCAAAGCAATTCTCAGCTTTGTAGGTTGGTTAATTTCATATCTACACTTGATTTAGCTTAATTTGAACTTATGCAATGTTGATCCATGGGTTTTAATGTGTTTTGATCCAGTTGCTTGATTTTGATTATTGATGTTGTTGTTTGGCTGGATCTAATTGATGTTTGATTGCTATAATTCAATGTAATTTCGTGCTTAATTGATTACATATCCATTTGGATGTTTGGATAAGTCATTTGCTGCTGAAAAGTGCTTTTGAAACTGGTTTTTTCTGTTACTGTCCCAAAGTAACCGGTTACTGCATATAGGGTAACCGGTTACCCTGTTGTTTTTCTGCGTTTTGGCTTATTTTGAACTGAGTAACCAGTTACTACATATAAATTAACCGATTACCACTGTTGATGAATGTCTTTTTCATGCTTGTTCTTGCTTGTTTGAGATCCTTGGCATGCTTAAACTTCATGGATTGATGTGTTGGTGATTTATGGATTATTCTTGAGCTGTTTCACCTCACGTGATGGTTTGGACGCGATTCTTCGACACGCAACTTTTGGTTTTCGTTGATGAATATCTATGATTGTGGTGTTGCTTCCTTGATGTGATAAACATGTTGCTCGCGCATTTGAATCATATTGATTGTGAATTAGAGCCTAACTTGTTGGACATGTGATGCATGATCAATGCTTGTGACCGATTTCGCTTATGCATGATGTTTTGGTGAACGATTAAGTTGTGCAACTTTGTTTAGCATACTTGTTCTTGAATTAATAACATGACCATTGTTGCTCATTCTTGATGCTTGCAATCTCTATGCTTAGTTTGTCTTGTTATGCACGTTCACTTGCAATCATTGCTTGCGTGTTGTATTGTTTGAGTGTTCATGAACACGTGTTGCCTGAGTTTTTACAGCTGCTGTTTTGGATTGTTATGCGTTGTCATTTGTGTATCCTTGCTGCCTTGTTGCTTTTTACACCCGCTTTTTTGCTGGAAACTTGAGCTGTTAAATTTTGTTTGGTGTATCGGCTGGATTTTACTGTTGTACAGGTGCAGGAGCGTTGTTGTAGCTGTTGTTTTGGTTTATTTTTATTGGTTTTGGTTTGCTTTTGCATGTTCCCTTAGGATTCCCTAGTCCAACTTAATCTTTGATTAAGCTTGGAGTAGGATAGACATTAGGATTTCATCCATGTATGCTAACATTAGGTAGAATTTCCCCTTCTTACCTCAACCTTAGGGCCACCATTGCATGATAACATTAGGATAGAATTCCCTTAGTGTTTTTCTTTTAACTTTGAGTCTTCTCTTCTCATCTCAATAACAAGTCTAAAACACTTAATAAATGCAACGAGCATTGTTCGCCATGAGCCTTAAGTACATAGGAAATGAAGAATGAGGGGTCTTCCTTCACTCTTCTAGAGTGTTTAGCATACGTCCCATTGGAGCGACCATGCGACGCATTCGCTCCTATGTCATAGACTTTAGTGCAATGTGAGTGTCAAACAAACTTCAATTCACTTCTGTCTGAAAAACACAAAACAAATTCAAATCACTTTTATCCTTTGGGATTGTTGGGTTTCAAATCATTTTCAGAAAAGAGCTTGTCGCTCACATAAAAAACACTCATCGACTCGTACGTCGAACTACGACTGCTCTGACTTCCTCTCTCTCGTCCGATTGAGGATACGTAGGCACAAGACGGGGATGTCTTAGCGAGCAACCTCCCCCTTTAGTGTGTAGTCTGTCGAACTACGTCGACTCTGATTCTTCGTTCGTCCACAAAGATACGTAGGCATAGGATCGCGACGATCCTTGCGAGTCCGTTTTTGTTTTTTCCCTTCCCGTTTCTGTTTAACAATAGGATTTAGATAACTCACCCTTTGATTAGACAACAAGCGTGGATCCCATCGAGTACAATAGATGCGCGGGGGTGCTAATACCTTCCCCTCGCGTAACCGACTCCCGAACCCGGACTATGGTTGCGATGACCATGTCTTCTCCCTTTTGAGGTTTCTTTGATCGTTTCCTTTCCCTACGTCAGGATAAATAACGTTCGGTGGCGACTCTTCTATTATGTTTCTGCCGGTTATTTTTTTCGCAGTTGTGACAGCTGGGGACTCTAGTTCCCTATGCTAGTCAATCCTAACGCTTGTCTGTTTATTTCATTGGGTGTTTATTCTTGTGTGTTCTTTGTTGTATTACAGTATTTTACTGCATTTATCGCATTCGGTTACATTTATCATACAGCTCTGCTGCTGTTGTACTGTTGGGTGGGTTGGTTCCATGAGAGATAAGTCCAATACCCAGGCTTGAGTATACACCTAAGATTAGAGTGGAAAGTAGTGTGACTTGTGTGGCATTTGGCCAGACTTAGTATACACGAAAATTCCACATCCATATGAGGTTTTCTTTGGTAATGTTCTATCCTGCACATTGGGGCAGATGATAGAATGTAACCTAGAGAGCTGTCGACTCTGGCGACCATTCCCCAAGGACTCAGTTGAGGCACTCCTCCCAAGAGGTAATAATGGCAGACCAGAAATGGCAAACCCATTATGCTTCTTGATCCAAGGACCCGAAGCTGAGAACTCACTATAGGACGACCTTTTCTAGGGGAATCAGTTGAGGTCTCCTCGATTGATGATGATGCCAAACCAGAAATGGTGATCGTATCATCATTTCTCGACCTGAGAGCCCGTGAAGCTGAGGATCCTCAGTTTTTCTAGAACCCACATGTGAGAGGGGCTGGGTGTTTACAGGTTTGCAGAAAACTTTGACCTTCAACCTACCCGGTATTCTGGTTTTCTTATCAGTGTGGACTTATCATCCCGATATTCTAGTATTCTGACCGTTATTCTGGATTTCTAGGTTTCTGGTATATTGATCAGAGTGGATATGGGCCTTATTCAGTCAGTAGTACAACAGTAATGAAGAGCTTTATACCTTGATCCCATGTGTGCATCTGCATCATCATTTTGCATTCTAACATGTTTGTTTATTTGTAGGGTTTGCATCATATCCTTGATTCTGGTTTCCAAAGATTGTCAGAGATGAATACTCAAAAGAAGAAGAATAACATATTGTACAAGTTCCCGCAGCTTACTTTGGATTATGTTCTCAAGGTGATGGTTATGGCAGATCCCGGTGTATTAGCAGACTTCAGGGAAAAATATGGGAAGATTCTGAATTTTGTCTGCAACATCAATGAATATGAGTTTAGGGCTCTACACACTCTAGTGCAGTTCTATGACCCTCCACTGCGGTGTTTCTTATTTCCTGATTATGTTCTGGTTCCGACATTGGAGGAGTTCGCTTTTATTTTGGATGTCTCTATCAAGGAAGAGACACATTTCTATTATTCTGGGGAAGTTCCTAATCTAGAAAAGGTCTCTGTTGCTCTACATTTGGATCAGTCTCTTTTAGAAAGTAATGTTGCCGGTAAAGGAGGATGTAAAGGGTTTCATATGAAGTTCTTGGTTGGTCAGGCTGGTGTATATGCTAAGCCTAGGAGTTGGTCAGTCTTCAATGCAATCTTGGCCTTGTGCATTTATGGGATGGTGTTATTTCCAAATGTGAAGGATTTCGTGGATATGCACGCTGTCGGGATATTCATCATGAAGAATCCGTTACCTACTTTGCTTGGTGATTTGTACCACTCGTTGCACTACAAGAATGAAAAGAGGAGAGGAGGACCCCTATATTGTTGTGCGCCAATTTTCTACAAGTGGTTTGTTGATCGCCTTCCTAAGTCTGGGGCATTCCTGGATACTCGAGGGACGTTAGATCGGTCCAAAAGGCTGACGGGTGTAAGAGCGGATAATCTGATATGGGTCAACCGTGATTTGTTGGGCAAAGAGATCATCATCAGTTGTGGAAAATTCCCGAACGTACCTCTGATAGGTAGGAAAGGGGGAATTAATTACAACCCTATCCTCGCTGTAAGACAATTTGGGTACGCCTTGAGAGAACCACCAAAAGAGGAGGATGTTCGAGAATCCTTATTTTTAAGTGGAGAAGTTAACCCGAATTTGTTGAAGGAAGCCGTGAATGCTTGGGAAAATCTTCATAAGAAAAGGAAGGCCTTTTTTGGGAAAAGCAACAACAGAACTTTCCCTCCATATGAAGAGTGGATACAGAAGAAAGTAGAAAAAGAACTCCTGCCTTTCTCTATAGAGCCACCCTCGTACCCGCTGATGATTGAACAACCCACTACGATTGAAATGGAAAAGTATAACAAGTTATGGGCTGAGAAAGAGAGGCTGCGTGAAGAGAATAATGAATTACAGAGAGAGATCAGTCAGTTGAAGTATGATTGTGGCGAGGCTATCTACACTGCTAAGGTGAAGACAAAGCTTCTGGCCAAGAAGGAGAAGGAATTGGCTGAAGAGATCATAGCCAGGCAACGGGTAGGTCAAGATTTGAGAAGCACTAGTAGTGTGCTTAAGTCCAAGAAGGTAGAGTTGACTAGAGCCTTGGTTAGAATTCAAAAGTTCGATGCTCACCGAAACACCGCAATGGCTGCTAACAAGCAAAAGGAAGACGAGTTACTGGATCAAATCGAGAATTTGAAGATGAAGCTTAGAAAGAAAGAGGAAGAAATCACAACAGAGATATTTCAGAGGCAAACAACTGAAGATAGACTCAATGAAGCCTTATCTGCTATAGAAGAGCTTAAGATTCAAGCAGAGGTGAAGAAGCCAAGAGGTGAGGGTCCTAGATTGGAGGATGCTTCTGGAGAGGATGCTTGGGAATTGAATTGTCGTTTCTTGGAGGGGATCATGCACAGGAGAGATGTTCTTATTCAAGAGTTGATTCAGAGGCCAAAATACCTCGACACTAGGAAACTGTTCAAGGAAGTCCAAGACTGGAGCAGAGAGCACAGTGGCTGGGGAGGGTTGACCATGGTGGACTTTGATGATATGCCTTAGTTTTCTTTCTGTTGTATTTGATCACCGCCAGGCTTGTTGGTTGGGATCCCTGATTATTGTATTCAGACATCCTTTTTTATTTTGGGTTGTACGTATTGAGAGATGATTATTCTTCTGTTTTCTAATATATGAGCAGATCGTTGGTATTCTGTTCCGTCTTGTTGCTTATTTTTAAACTGGAATCAAGGGGTGGATCGCCCTGTGAATACTCAAACATGTCATTTGCATTTGCATTTTCATACTCATGTGCATAACAGATGTTTATGTTTGGTTCCTTATCTCTGCCTGATGTTTATCAGCAGGATTGCTGAATGTCGCATTCACCGCTACGCTACTCGCAGTAATCAACGACGAGTCATGGAACAAGTTTAAGCTGAGCTCCAGGAAGTCCGTGCATGCATGAATCAATTTATAGAGTTAATGCAGAATGTTGCCCTAGGCCAAGAAGAGCTGAGAACTCTTGTCCAACCTTTGATTGCTAGGGTTGATGAAAATGGAGTTGTTCATGGGGGTGTTCAGACTAATGTTATTCCTCCGGGCAGAGGTGGTAATGGTAATGGTGTCCCTGTTGGTCCTCCCGACGGAGGTATTCCTATCCCTAATGTTGTTATTCCTCCGGGCGGAGGAGCAGGTGTTAAGATCCCTGTTGTGGGTGGAGGTGGTAACAGTGTGTGTGCAGTGCACGGCATTGGAGGCCATCACTGGATGGAAGATCAGCAAGATGATGTTTTCTCCACGCAAGGTGGGGATGCTAGTCACCAGCCTGATACTGACAAAAGGTTCAAGATGATTGAGGAAAAGATGAAGGCTTACGAAAGTCAAAACTCGTTGGGTCTGGATATGGACGATTTGGGTTTGGTTCCTGGTGTGAAGGTACCGCATAAGTTTCAGGTGCCTACTTTTGACAAATATACTGGTGTTACATGCCCTAAGACTCATGTTAGGGCCTATTACAGAAAGATGTCTGCTTACTCGGAGGACGAGAAGCTGTTAATGCATTTCTTCTAGGACAACCTGGCTGGGGCTTCCCTGGAGTGGTACATGCAGCTTGAGAGAAGTTGTATCTGTAGTTGGCGCGAGCTGGTTGAAGCATTTGTCAGGCATTATCAATACAATGCAGATATGACTCCTAATATAATGTAGTTACAGAGCCTTTCTCAAAAGAACAATGAAAGTTTCAAAGAGTATGCCCAGAGGTGGCGTGAGCTGGCTGCCAGGGTCCAACCTCCCATGGTAGAGAGGGAGATGATTGATATGTTCGTGGCCACTCTTCAGGGGCCTTATTATGAAAGATTGGTGAGTTGTATGTCCGGAGGGTTTTCTGATTTGGTTCTAGTTGGTGAAAGAGTAGAGAGTGGAATTAAGATTGGGAAGATAGTGACCAATGACGGATCCTCATCTGGAGGAGGAAAGAAACCATATGCTGGGAATTATAAGAAGAAGGAAGGAGATGCAAGTTTTGTTTCATCTTATCGTGGTAAAGGTAAAGCTCGTCAGAACTTTATCCAACAGGTTGCTTCCATGACCATTCCGGCAGCACCCCAGCAACAGATTAATACTCCTTACCAGTATCAGAACAGGCAGCCTAATCAATACCAGAATAAACAGAGGAATGCTGAAAGGCATTTTGATCCTCCACCTATGCCTTATGCCCAGTTGCTACAACTAGGGGTGTTCATTGGTTCGGGCAAATCCGAACCAAACCGGAATCCAAACCAAACCATGATGTTTGGGTCGGGCATTTTTTTAGTTCGGGCAAAAACCGAACCAAACCAATGAAACCCGGTGTTAATTGGTTCGGGAAACGGATTTCCAAAATTCTACCCGCGAGCCCGTCTACCCGAACCAACCATATTAACTCATATAATTTATATCATTATCATAGAAACTAGTATAAAATATTCAACTTTAAAAAGGAAGAAAAATGTAACATCATTTGTGACATTCACAAACTATATGAAATATGAAAGAAGATAAAAAATTGTATATTATTATAGAAAATTAGTTTAATGTAAATTAGAAATTTTTTAAAAATATTTTTTCATATTTGTTTCTAATGTATCCGATCAATCCAAACCAAACCAATCCGTTCTTTCTCGGTTTGGTTCGGTTTGGGTTTTATCAAAAAAATGTGAAAATCCAACCCAAACCAATCCATATATTTTTGATCGGTTCGGGCATCGGATTCTTTCAAAACCGAACCAAACCAGCCCGCGGACACCCCTAGCTACAACACTTATTGCAGTTACGCTTAGTTGAGCTTCGTACTTTAGCCCCGCCTACTGGGAAGCTACCTCCAGGCTATGACGCTAATGCGCACTGTGATTTTCACTCTGGTGCCCCGGGGCATACAATCGAAAGATGTAGGGATTTTCACCACAAAGTACAGGATCTGGTGGATTCAAAAGCCATAAATTTTACCAATGACACTCCGAACGTTATTCAAAACCCGATGCCAAATCATGGAGGGCCGAAGGTTAATGCTGTAGAAGACGGAGAGCCTTTGGATTTGATATTTGGTGTGAACGAGTTGAAGACTCCCTTGTCAGTGGTTAAAGAAAGATTGTTGAAAGAGGGAGTATTCCCCGGGTGTGCAGACGGTTGTTCAGAATGTTTGTTACAATCTGAGGGTTGTGCTTTGCTCAAGTCAGGTATCCAAAATTTAATCAATGAAGGGCGGTTGCAATTTGATCGAGTTAATAGTCAGAGGAAAGTTGTCGATGAGGGGGACGATATTGCCATGATATCCATTCCATGCAGAACAATAAATATATCAGCACCGGCGAGACCAGCGCCGGTTATCATCATTGTCCCTGGACCAGTTCCTTATGGAAGTACCAAAGCCATTCAACGGAATTATGGGGCCGAGGTGTTTTATAATGGGAAGAAGCAGGAGTTGGTAGGACCGTCAGTTGTGGGTTCAGGAATTGAAAATACTGTTGAAGCTGGAGCTATCACAAGGAGTGGTAGAGTTTTTTCTCCATCTGATGATCAAGTGGGTAGTTCAAGACAAGACAAGGGAAAGCAAGTAATTGATGATTTTGTACAAAGACCAGTTGTGAATGATTCACTGTCAAAGCAGGTTGATAATTCTTTTTCAGAAAATGTAGAAGAACTTATGAGATTGATTAGAAAGAGTGACTACAAGATCGTTGACCAGCTCAATCAAACATCGTCGAAGATCTCCATTCTATCGCTTTTGTTGTGCTCAGAAGCGCACATAAATGCTTTGTTAAAAGTTTGAATGCGACGTATGTACCACAGGAAATATCAGTCAATCAGTTGGAAGGGGTTGTGGCGCATGTAAACGCTGGAAATGGTTTAGGCTTCACAGATTTAGACTTGACTCCAGCAGGGAGGAATCATAACAATGTTTTGCATATTTCCTTGGAATGCAGAGGTTCTTTGATGTCTCACGTGTTGGTTGATACAGGGTCTTCGTTGAACGTGTTACCGAAGAAAGCTTTAATGAAGTTGGATACACAAAGTTTGATCTGCACACCAAGTGATTTGGTGGTGCGAGCCTTTGATGGTTCGAAGCGGTCTGTATTTGGAGAGATTGTGTTACCGATTATGGTTGGCCAAAAATTTTCAACACTACGTTCTACATCATGGATATCCAGCCTGCATACAGTTATTTTTTGGGTCGCCCTTGGATCAACGATGCTGGGGCAGTGACGTTAACATTGCACCAAAAATTGAAATATATGGTGGACGGTCATGTGGTTACAGTTTGTGGCAAAGAAGATATAATGGTGAGTCACTTGTCAACATTCAAGTATGTGGAGGTAGATGGGGAGATATATGAAACTTTGTGTCGGGCTTTTGAAGTTGTCCAAATTCCTAAGGAACCTCGGAAGTTTCAATGTCCTCATTCAAAGATGCGCGTGCAGTGGTTGAAGCTGGCAACTCCCAGAAGTGGGGCCAAGTGATTGACGTGCAAATGAAGAGAGATACCTATGGTTTGGGATACAAGCCACTCAAACGGTTTCAAGAGCCTCTTATGTATGATGGTCCAATTCAGTTTACAAGTGATGGGGTTTTCTTCAATCGGATCAATGCAATTGAGGATGAAGGTGACAGTGATTGTGATATGGATGAGCGGATCTGTCCTTGCATTCCTGGTCAGAGTTTGTGCAACTGGTCTTCCGAGGAAATCATCCAAGTGACCAGCCAAGAGTAATTGCTTTTGTTTTCTGCATATGTTAAGTCCTACGTTCTGCCCAAAACATAGTCATTCTTTTCTGTAGGGCTTTGATGTTTTACTTTCAATTTCATCATTAATAAAGGACGTTTTCGCATTCAAATATTTTGATCCCTGTTCTTCTATTTTTACTTTTTGCATTTATTCAAAGTAAAATGGCAATGTGTTTTTGTTTGTTGCATTCATAGTAAACATAAAACATCAATCATACAGGTTTATTTGTTCAGATTCCACCAATAATGATTCGGCTATGGCTTGATATGACTTCGACAATCCTATCTATTAAGCTGAAGAAGAGGCTGATGAAGATTGTGACTTACCTGAAGAATTGGCTAGACTACTGAAATAGGAGGAACAGATTATTCTCCCTCACCAGGAGGACATTGAGACTGTTAATCTGGGCACCGAGGACGTAAAAAGGGAAGTAAGAATTGGGGATGCTTTGGAAGATAGTGTCAAGGGAAGATTGATTGAAATGCTCCGAGAGTATGTGGATATCTTCGCTTGGTCTTACCAAGACATGCCCAAGCTTAACACTAATATTGTTGTACACCGTTTTCCGCTTAAAGAGGGTTGTACTCCGGTTAAGCAGAAATTGAGAAGAACAAAATCGGACATGGCTGTCAAAATCAAAGAAGAGGTTCAGAAATAGTTAGATGTTGGTTTTCTTGCTGTAACAAATTATCCTCTGTGGGTTGCTAATATTGTTCCTGTACCGAAGAAGGATGGAAAAGTCAGGATGTGTGTTGATTATCGGGATCTGAATAGAGCAAGCCCGAAAGATGAGTTCTCGCTCCCCCACATTGACGTGTTAGGGGATAACACCGCTCAATATTCCGTATTTTCCTTCACGAATGGCTTCTCTGGGTATAACCAAATCAAGATGGCCCCAGAGGACATGGAGAAGACGACGTTCATAACACTGTGGGGAACATTTTGCTACAAGGTAATGCCCTTTGGATTGAAGAATGCTGGGGCAACCTATCAGCGGGCGATGGTGACTCTCTTTCATTATATGATTCACAAAGAGATTGAAGTATATGTTGATGACATGATTGCAAAGTCACAAATGGAGGAGGAACATTTGGTGAATTTACAGAAGCTGTTTGAAAGATTAAGGAAATTCAGACTGAGGTTGAATCCGAACAAGTGCACCTTTGGTGTGAGATCTGGTAAATTGCTGGGATTTATTGTTAGCGAAAGGGGTATCGAGGTAGATCCTGCTAAAGTAAAAGCCATACAAGAAATGCCTGAACCGAGAACAGAAAAAGAGTTTCGTGGTTTCTTAGGGAGATTGAACTATATTGCTAGATTCATCTCTCATCTTACAGTCACGTATGAACCAATATTCAGATTGTTAAGAAAAGATCAAGAGGTCAGGTGGAATGAAAATTGTCAAAAGGCGTTTAAAAAAATAAAAGAATATTTGCAGGAACCTCTGATCCTTGTGTTTCCAGTGCCAGGAAGACCATTGATTATGTATCTTACGGTTCTTGAGTATTCAATGGGGTGTGTACTCGGTCAACACGACGAGACAGGTAGGAAAGAACATGCCATCTATTACCTGAGTAAAAAGTTCACTGATTGTGAGTCAAGGTACTCTATGCTAAAAAAACATGTTGTGCACTCGCTTGGGCAGCCAAGCGTTTGAGGCAGTATATGTTAAACCACACAACCCTGTTGATTTCAAAGATGGATCCGATTATGTATGTGTTTGAGAAGCAAGCACTTTCTGGGAGAATAGCTTGTTGGCAGATGGTTTTGACAGAATACGACATTCAGTATGTTTCCCAGAAATCCATTAAGGGAAGTGTTCTATCAGAATATCTTGCCCAACAACCGATCGATGATTATCAACTGATGAAGTTTGAATTTCTGGATGAGCATATCATGTTTCTGAAGATGAAAGATTGTGATGAGCCTTTGCCTGATGAAGGACCTGAAGTTGGATCTCAATGGAGCTTAGTCTTTGATGGGGCTGTTAATTCGTATGGTAACAGAATCGGGGCAATCATTACAACTCCAAGGGGTTCTCATATACCTTTCACTGCCCAATTAGCGTTCATATGCACCAACAATGAGGCAGAGTATGAAGCATGCATCATGGGGTTGGAAGAAGCTATTGATTTAAGAATCAAGAACCTTGATGTGTATGGGGATTCTGCGTTGGTAATTAATCAGATCAAAGGAGAATGGGAGACTCGTCAGACAAATTTGGTGCCTTACAAGAACTATGCCAGAAGGTTGTTGTCGTTCTTTGATAGAGTGGACTTTCATCATGTACCCCCAACTGAGAACCAGATGGCCGATGCGTTGGCAACGTTGGCTTCCATGTATAAGATGAATCGGTGGAATGAAGCTCCATCAATCAGAATTATGTGTCTTGATAGACTGACTTTTGTGTTTGCAGTTGAAGAGATATCAGATGGCAAGCCTTGGTATCATGACATTAAGTGTTTTCTCAAGAGTCAAGAGTACCCAACTGGGGCATCTACCAAGGATAAGAAAACTCTAAGGAGACTAGCAAGCAATTTCTTTCAGAATGAAGATAATGTGTTGTACAAGAGGAACTTCGACATGGTCTTGCTACGTTGTGTTGATGAACACGAGGCAGGCCTGTTGATGGAGGAAGTTCACAAGGGTTCTTTCGGTACTCATGCCAATGGGCATGCCATGGCTAGAAATTTGTTGAGGGCAGGGTATTACTGGATGACTATGGAGTCTGATTATTTTAAATATTCCAAGAAATGCCATAAATGCCAGATTTATACTGATAAGGTGCACGTACCGCCTACTCCTCTGAATGTATTGACATCTCCTTGGCCTTTTGCCATGTGGGGCATTGATATGATTAGAAAGATTGAGCCGACTGCTTCCAATGGGCATCATTTAATTTTGGTTTCCATTGATTATTTCACGAAGTGGGTGAAAGCAGCCTCGTATGCCAACGTCACTAAGCAAGTGGTATCCCAGTTTATAAAGAAGGACATCATTTGTCGTTATGGGGTCCCAGAGAGAATAATTACTGATAATGGTTTGAATTTGAATAATAAGATGATGAAAGAGCTATGCCAAAGCTTTAAAATTAAACATCACAATTCTTCTCCATATCGTCCGAAGATGAATGGTGTTGTAGAAGTGGCAAATAAGAATATTAAGAAGATTGTGCAGAAGATGGTGGTAACGTATAAGGATTGGCATGAGATGTTGCCTTTTGCCCTACACGGTTATCGTACTTCGGTGCATACATCAACTGGGGCAACTCCTTTCTCATTGGTGAATGGTATGGAAGCAATCCTACCATTAGAGGTTGAGATTCCTTCTTTGAGAATTCTAGCAGATGTAAAGCTTGATGAAGCCGAATGGATACGTTCCAGGTTGGATCAAATGAACCTTATTGAGGAGAAGAGATTGGCAGTCATTGCACATGGCCGGTTGTATCAGAGCAGGATGAAAAAGGCTTTTGATCAAAAAGTACGTCCTCGGTATTTTCAGACAGGTGAGTTGGTTTTGAAAAGGATCCTTCCTCCTCAGACAGATCACAAGGGCAAGTGGACTCCAAACTACGAAGGGCCATATGTAGTAAGAAAGGTTTTCTTTGGTGGAGCCTTATTACTTTCAACTATGGATGGCGAAGATTTTACATCCCCTGTGAACGCAGATGCAGTCAAAAAATACTTTGCATGAAAAGAGACCCGCTGGACATAAAAAGAATGGTCCAGGCAAAAAAGGGCATCTCGGCGAACCATAAAAAGAAAATATTCGGACAAAAATTAGGGATAAAAGGAAAAGAAAAGAATAAACCTGCAAAGTTGAAAACCTGAAAAGGCAACTTTGGCAAAAATGGGTATCCCGGTGGATTGAAACCCCGAAAGGGCGATCCAGGCAAAAGTTAGGGATTTGAAAGTGAGAGGTTGCGATCTGTGTTCGATATGTGAGCACTTTTGACATTTGGGAATTTTGAAGGAAAGAAATCAGTCCAGACAGTCTCTTTGAAGGTCAATGCATCTGCAGATAAGCAAGACATATGGGTCATAACTGAATCGAATCGTGGTGGATATCTGTTCCCACATTGCCGACATGTGTATTTTCTTTTCACTTTTGCGCAATTACCTCTTTTCAGGAATTGTTTCCAATTGTAAATGCCTATTCACAGGCCAATTCATTCAATAAAGTTTTCATTTCACACAAAGAGCTTTCCATTTCTGTTTTTACTTTTACTGTTTTGTTTGCGAAAACATCCGATATTTTTGATAACATTGCATGTGAAAACGTTAAGCTTTATGAAGCATAGCGGAAAACAAAAGGGAATTGCTTAAGCAATGGATATTATGGATGGTAACCGAGGTAGCCATTTTGCATATAGAATATTCTGTTGTTGTTGTGTATTTGCAGGGTAGTCAGATTGTTACTCCCCAGTAGAGTTTCTCTCCCCAACACTGAAAGTTCATCATCCTCAGTAGAGCATACTCTCCCCAGCAAGAGTATAGAGGATTGTTCCCCCATCCAAAGTTGTGGTCAGTTTATTATTCCCTAGCAAGCATTCAGAAGTTGATTGCCCCAAGGTGGATGTTGTTGTGTCGCCAGCAGAGGGCTTGTTGGATATCTTCCCTGGTAGAGATTTTATTTTCCCCACAGAGTCTGGGTATCTACTACCATCATTAGATCAGGAAGTATAGTCTCATCGACAGCGGTATGTTTTATCCCTGACAAGGTAAAGTCATTTTTCCCGCATCAGGTTAAGTTCAATGATATCCCTCGACAGGTTTGGTATTATTAACTCCTCTCCTCAAGCAGAGTTTGGTGTTAATCCTCGCAACGGTTTGTTCAACGGTGGTTGACATCCCCAGCAGGTTTTATGTCCAATTGCTATTAGCATTCTTCCGTATTAAGATATTTGGGTTCCATCTTCAGCAGTTATCATTCTTAATTCCCCTAGCAGAGAAGAAGTATCAGGTTTTGGGTGCTATCTTCAACAAGGGTTATTTGTAATCCCCAACAGTTGGGAGGTTCTCTTTGGGTTTCATCTTCAACAGAGGTTGTTGGTCTGGAAATTTGTTCAGTGTGACTTCCTCAACAGGGTTTATGAATCAAGAGGCAATTCAATTTGTTCTCCCCGGCGGATTTGCCTTTATTTTCAGCGTTTATTTCGCTGAGGTGTCTCTTTTGCATAACATAAGCAACATTTGCATGGCATCCTCCCAAAAGCGTAGCATTTCCATTTCATATGGAGCATTACGCCATAGAAAAATTCAAACATATGCATTCGAAGCATAAGCCAGGTTTGAGTTCTCTTTTGCCAGGAGATGCCCCAGCAGGAAGCACGGTAACTCAGGTGACATCGTTCAACTTTATTCCCCAGACATTGGATCTGGTCATCCAGAGAGATTATCTGGTGTCCCCTTGCAGAATCGTAGTCTGTGGTTTCTGTTCTTTTCACCCTTTCGTCCAGGTGGTCTTTTGATTTATCCCCTCAGAGTTGTTAGCGTTAGTTAGACACCCGTTTGTGTTCTTTCAACACCCGTCTGTGTTTTGATTCCGTTTCTTCAATACTTCGTCCGTATTAACTTGCGACACCCATCCGTGTTTGATTCATTTCATCAATACTTCGTCCGTATTGACTTTGGACACTCGTCCGTGTTCTCTTGACACTCGTCCGTGTTCAACTTAGCATTTCAATTCCCAGTAAGGTTGCCATTTTGCCTTTAGACACCCGTCCGTGTTCTTTCAGCACCTGTCCGTGTTCAAACCTTTAGACACCCATTCGTGTTTTTCAGTACCCGTCCGTGTTTGAACCTTTAGACACCCGTCTGTGTTCTTTCAGCACCCGTCCGTGTTCAAACCTTTAGACACCCGTCTGTGTTCTTTTAGCACCCGTCTGTGTTTGAACCTTTAGACACCCGTCCGTGTTCTTTCAGCACCTGTCCGTGTTCGAACCTTTAGACACCCGTCTGTGTTCTTTCAGCACTCGTCCGTGTTTGAACCTTTAGACACCAATTCATGTTCTTTTAGCACCCGTCCGTGTTCGAACCTTTAGACACCCATCCGTGTTCTTTCAGCACTCGTCCGTGTTTGAACCTTTAGACACCCGTCTGTGTTCTTTCAGCACCCGTCCGTGTTTAAACCTTTAGACACCCGTCCGTGTTCTTTCAGCACCCGTCCGTGTTTGAACCTTTAGACACCCGTCCGTGTTCTTTTGGCACCCATCTGTGTTTGAACCTTTAGACACCCGTCTGTGTTCTTTCAGCACCCGTCTGTGTTTGAACCTTTAGACACCCGTCCATGTTTGAACCTTTAGACACCCGTCTGTGTTCTTTCAGCACCCGTCCGTGTTTGAACTTTTAGACACTCGTCCATGTTCTTTCAGCACCCGCTCGTGTTTGAATTTTTAGATACCCGTCCGTGTTATTTCAGCACCCGTCCGTGTTTCGATTGTATTTCCTCAATACTTCGTCCGTATTGATTCTAGAAACTCGTCCGTGTTCTTTTTGGCTACTTTTTCGTACTCGTCTGTATTGGTGTTTCGACACTCGTCCGTGTTTATCCCCAGCGTAGTTGACACTCGTCCGTGTTCACCTTACGGTTCTCGTTATTCGTTTGTATTAGTTCCAGTTACCCATTTGTAGTGATCTTAGACACCCGTCCGTGTTATGGTTTTATACCCCTTATTACTTGTTCCCTAGCGGAGTCATCCCTCCCTTTGCAGGTTGCAAATTTATGTGGTTATTTTGGTATTCAATCTCCGTGTATCCGGATTATCTGAAAGCTTTAGCTTACATACCTTCAGATCCAAGAAGTTTGAATAGGGGCAGCTGTAACACCTCAAAATTTGCCCTCATGTTTATAACTCTAACTAGCTTAGGCTTCATTTCATTTTGCATCGTCATTTTGCATTTGCATGGTTCTTTTGGGGATGGAATCAAGGTATTTCTTGCACCTCAACATTTCATCCAATTCAGAGGACATTTCAATAGTATACAGAGCTAAGCAGATGGCTTTCAAGGTCTTTGCAAGCATTTATTTTATTCCTCAGATGATTTGATCATCAGAAGTTTTGACAGTTATTTTTGCTCAGTGATTCGGCACCGGACAGTATTACTTCAGCGGGGTATTTTGAGGTGTCAGGGAGAATTTACGATTTATTTCAGGTGTTACTCAGTAGCAGTATCAATGATTGAGTTTTGGAGGCTTAACAGGGTTCAGAACATTTGTCAAAGGCCATTTCCCCAGAATTCCCTCCAAAAGGTGCCAAAATTCAAAATTGGAACTGAGTAACCGGTTACTGCATATAGGGTAACCGATTACTCTGGGCGCAATTTGAAAAAAATTAAGTTTCAGCAATTGTGATCATGTGATTTCCATGTGCATTGTGAGAAGGATCTAGAATTGATTCAATTTTGGTTCATTTCCACCATTTCCCTCCAAAGTTCAAATTCCTTCCAACATTTTCCATCTAATTCCACATTCCCTTACCTAATTCATTTTCCACTTCCAATTCCACTCACTAAACCTCATTCCAAACCCAAATTTAACTCCTAACCTAGGGGTTATTTAACCAAATTAATTCCAAACCTCGAAGGAGGATCATCATTTTTACTCATAATTCACTCTCAATTTTTAGAATTATCTCTCAATTCTCTCACATTTTCACTCTCAACCTCCATTTTCAACCTCACTTAGAGCTCTTCCATAGAGGTTTCCAAGTTCTTCATTAGAACTTGTTAATTCTTGAGCTAAAGCTTCTCATTACCACTCCATTACTTGATTTCATTGGTGATTTTCGTTTGGATCTAGATCTGAATTTTGGAGGTGCTTATTGGAAGTGATTTTGAAGCATTTCTAGCTTATTACTTGGATTTTCAGTTTTTCTTGCAAGGAGATCTTGGATTTCTGGTTTTCTAGCTTGGATTCATTGATTGCAACTTTACAACACTTACCAAAGCAATTCTCAGCTTTGTAGGTTGGTTAATTTCAGATCTACACTTGATTTAGCTTAATTTCAACTTATGCAATGTAAATCCATGGGTTTTAATGTGTTTTGATCCATTTGCTTGATCTTGATTATTGATGTTGTTGTTTGGTTGGATCTAATTGATGTTTGATTGTTATAATTCAATGTAATTTCGTGCTTAATTGATTGCATATCCATTTGGATGTTTGGATAAGTCATTTGCTGCTGAAAAGTGCTTTTGAAACTGGTTTTTTCTGTTACTGTCCCAGAGTAACCGGTTACTGCATATAGGGTAACCGGTTACCCTGTTGTTTTTCTGCGTTTTGGCTGATTTTGAATTGAGTAACCGGTTATTGCATATAGATTAACCGGTTACCACTGTTGTTGAATGTCTTTTTCATGCTTTTTCTTGCTTGTTTGAGATCCTTGGCATGCCTAAACTTCATGGATTGATGTGTTGGTGATTTATGGATTATTCTTGAGTTGTTTCACCTCACGTGATGGTTTGGACGCGATTCTTCGACACATAACTTTTCGTTTTAGTTGATGAATATCTATGAATGTGGTGTTGCTTCCTTGGTGTGATGAACATGTTGCTCGCACATTTGAATCATATTGATTGTGAATTAGAGCCTAACTTGCTGGACTTGTGATGCATGATCATTGCTTGTGACCGATTTCGCTTATGAATGATGTTTTGGTGAACGATTAAGTTGTGCAACTTTGTTTAGCATACTTGTTCTTGAATTGTTAACATGACCATTGCTGCTCATTATTGATGCTTGCAATCTCTATGCTTGGTTTGTCTTGTTATGCACGTTCACTTGCAATCGTTGCTTGCGTGTTGTATTGTTTGAGTGTTCATGAACACGTGCTGCCTGATTTTTACAGTTGCTGTTTTGGATTGTTATGTGCTGTCATTTGTGTATCATTGATGCCTTGTTGCTTTTTACACCCATTTTTTGCTGGAAACTTGAGCTGTTAAATGCTGTTTGGTGTATCGGCTGGATTTTACTGCTGTACAGGTGCAGGAGCACTGTTGTAGCTGTTGTTTTGGTTTATTTTTCTTGGTTTTGGTTTGCTTTTGCATGTTCCCTTAGGATTCCCTAGTCCAAATTAATCTTTGATTAAGCTCGGAGTAGGATCGACATTAGGATTTCATCCATGTATGCTAACATTAGGTAGAATTTCCCCTTCTTACCTCAACCTTAGGGCCACCATTGCATGATAACATTAGGATAGAATTCCCTTAGTGTTTTTCTTTCAACTTTGAGTCTTCTCTTCTCATCTCAATAACAAGTCTAAAACACTTAATAAATGCAACGAGCATTGTGTGCCATGAGCCTTAAGTACATAGGAAATGAAGAATGAGGGGTCTCCCTTCACTCTTCTTGAGTGTTTAGCATACGTCCCATTGGGGGCGACCATGCGACGCATTCGCTCTTATGTCATAGACTTTAGTGCAATGTGAGTGTCAAACTAACTTCAATTCACTTCTGTCTGAATAACACAAAATAAATTCAAATCACTTTTATCCTTCGGGATTGTTGGGTTTCAAATCATTTTCAAAAAAGAGCTTGTCGCTCACATAAAAAACACTCATCGACTCGTTCGTCGAACTACGACTGCTCTGACTTCCTCTTTCTCGTCCGATTGAGGATACGTAGGCACAAGACGGCGGTGTCTTGGCGAGCAACCTCCCCTTTTAGTGTGTAGTCTGTTGAACTACGTCGACTCTGATCCTTCGTTTGTCCACGAAGATACGTAGGCATAGGATCGCGACGATCCTTGCGAGTCCGTTTTTGTTTTTTGCCTTCCCGTTTCCATTTAGCAGTAGGCTTTAGATAACTCACCCTTTGATTAGACAACAAGCGTGGATCCCATCGAGTACGATGGACGCGTGGGGGTGCTAATACCTTCCCCTCGCGTAACCGACTCCCGAACCCGGACTATGGTTGCGATGACCATGTCTTCTCCCTTTTGAGGTTTCTTCGATCGTTTCCTTTCCCTGCGTCGAGATAAATAACGTTCAGTGGCGACTCTTATGTTCTATTTCTGCCGGTTGTTTTTTTTTGCCGTTACGACAAACCATTTTTAAGAAACTTTAATTTTCACTTAGTTTCTCAAATGGGAACATGGCGTCGAAATTCCCAGCCAACAAATTGCCCCCCAAAAAAGTCATTTTCGACTGAAAATGGAGAAAAGGACATTTTTTGAAGTTTCCATATTCGACACCAGAAACCTTTGGACTGCTATGACGTCATCGTCATCATGACAACTTTCCCCAAAACGTCTCCTCAAACCCATGTGTGAATCTTTTCAATCATCACATGTCTAGTCCCTAGGAGATCATGGGTTAGATTTTAACTGCTACTGTCTCATCACACAACCTTCACATGACACGCGTCCCATGATTTTTATCACCATTAATGTTGTACGATAACTGTTCCATTTCATCCATCTATAAAATTGTGGAAAGCACCATTTTTACTCTTTTCACTTTCTGAACTCTCTCAAGTGCATCTCTTTCAAATATTTTCTCTGTAAACCCACTATAATAATGGCTTCTACATCAAAAATCTCCAAAGAGACAAGTAAAAATACCAAGGAGTCCAAGAGATCCAAAGAACTTTCTTTAGTTCACATAATGTTTGGTCCAAATGTGGTAGGAAACCAACAGCACATCCCTGAACCTCCAAATGAAGAGGAGAAACGCAGGATTTATCAATCACATGTACTCATTCCCATTCTTGTTTTTGGTAAGACCCATGATATGTTAGGTCCTCTACCTAATCTTGCTGCTGACCCTGCTAAGGTTAGGGAATTTTTTCCCGCTTACCACCGTTACAAACCCATAGCCAATGGTTTAAAACCTAGGACTAGTGAGGAGATCAAAATGGATGAGAAAGCAAAAGTTAATGGTCAAGGTTCTCCTTCGACCATAGCTTCTAGGGACCCAATCAACTTAGAGTTCATGAACACTATTTTTAGGGTTTTCAGGCCATGTCCTTTGTCAAAAGACCCTTCTGATTGCTTAGCTTGGTTAGAAAAAATAGAGAAAGCAAAGTCCCAAGTTTGGAAAGACATGGGCATCTCCGACCTAATTCAGCTGTCGAAGGTGGGGCTTGGTTACTACCCATCTATGCTTATTGCTTCCCTCTATTTTTGGGATAGCACCCACAACAACTTCCAACTCCCTTATGGAATGGTCACCCCTACTTTGTTCGACGTTGTTACCATTACAAGCCTTAAACCTATTGGAGTGGATTATTAATCCTACCCTTTTAGCTGATGACTCTATAGGTTTCGACACCAACAAATCAGCTTTCACCACCTACATAGCTTACTACCATGACAAAGAAACAAAGAAGTTTCTGACCAAGAATCTTTGGCTTTCGTGCTTTTTCTTTTGCTCAAGGTCCCTTCAAGTGGCGAAGAGGTACCTGACCATGGACAACCAACTGCATATTGGACATGACATCTGTCTCAGCAAAATAATTCTAGTCGACCTGTATGAATCCCTTGACGAAGGCATCACTGCATTGAAGACAATCAAGTCGAGAGGAAGCTTGCTCATTTCTTGACCCTTCTGGCTGCTGCAACTATGGGTAAATGCCACTTTTGAAGCATCCCTTCCTGCCTGAGGTCCTATCAATGAAGCATCCGTCGAAGTGAAGAATAGAAGGGTTGAAGGGACGAGGCTTGCCCTGTTAACTCCTAGTGACAAAGGAATGAACCTTCAGCAAACATTCACCAGCTATGTGATGATGTTTGCAAAACTTTATAATTTTTCTCCCAGCATGGCCCCTTTTGCAAATAGGAAAGTAGGCCATTGATGGTTCACAAGAAAGTTTTCTCCTGAGTCAAAAGAACAAGAAGCAAAATCTCTTGACATCTGGGAATCTTTTCTTACACCAAGATTATTGGCTTCAAGGCTCAACCCTTAAAAACTTCGAATCACTCTTGTCAGTTACCAACCAAATCTCGTCGCTCGACAGTTTGGTCTAATTCAAATTAAACCCAAACCCCTTTTTCCTAAAAAAGGTTCATTGATTCATTACAATATGTGGCACAATGAGGCAGAATGTACCAAGTTGCTAGCCAAGTATTCTAACCTCATAGAATTCAATCCTGTGGCCTTCAAACCATCCTTTCTCTGCACCAGAGAGTTCGACAATTGGTGGAGAGAATATTACACTGTAGAATTCTTTGATGTGGCTGCCTTCAATCTCGAACTAACTCGAACTTTTGCCCTTGTGCAGAAAAAAGTGAAGAAAGGTACTTCAACACACATCAAAGAGATCCAAGCATTCCAGAAATACTTTGAAACTGCCTACAGGTCAGGTGATCTTAGTCGAACCATTAGCGAAGCAGCAGTGACTTTAAAATAAAAATTTACAAAGAAATTGGAGGACTTAAAACTTCCTTCGTATGTTCGACCTGATCAACGTTACAAGTTAGCTTTTAATATCTATCCTCCAAAATTCTCTCGACTGCCAACTGCTGACTTTGGTGTGGCTTTTAGCCCTCCATTTCTAGACTGGTTCATCTGGTGGGGATTTTATGAAAATTCTTTTCCAAGAATCCCAAAAGTATACTAAGCGAGTGGTTCCGATTAAGTACACTCTGGACAATTTCAAAGGCCACCTTCATATTGGCATAGAACACGTTCGCGTGGAGTTTCCAATATATGAAGGTGTGGAATGGGAGGTTCTTCGACACCACTTCTTTATATCCATTTCTCTTTATTTACGTTTTGTACCTGGATTATGCTAATTGCATTAGTTTTCTTTGCAGCTGTAAAATTTCCAGCCCAGAAACCTACTCCCATTGAAAAAGAAGCTGTCGAAGAAGAAGAAGAAGACAACACCAAGAAAACCACAACCAAGGTAAAACTTTGTGCTTATTATTTTTTCTTTTTGCATATTGTCTTCCCAGTCTAACATCTGAAATATAATATTTTTGCTGGGAAATCGAAGACCACCTCCGACACCAAAAAAAGGGAAAGCAAAAGGAACCTGAGGTTCATCTAATTGAATCCGATGATGGGGATCTTTCTCCAAATCACTCCAAACAAGCCAAGAAAAAGAAGAAGCAAACAAAAATCATTGATGTCGATTTTCGACCTCAGCCAAAAACAATTAAAGCACCTGCGAAGAAACCTTCTACTCCAAAGGTGGTAGAGACTGATGTCACCCCTGGTAGTAAAAAACCAACTGACAAGAAGAATCCAGATCAGCTGGAGAGTGACAACTCTAGCCCTGGGACTGAGGATCCTAAGGTATATAGATTTTTCTCTGTCTTTAAATTTTATGATTATCTTCGACTAACATGCTTCTAATATTTTTCTTGATTTCTTCTTCTTAGGGTGCCAAAGATGATAAGGGGCATCCCCTTGTAAAACAAATCATTCCCACCATTAGCAGTGATCCTACCTCTCTTCCGACAAGCCATTCCACCCAACACAAAACTTCTCCCAAGGATTCCACCAAATAATCCGTAGACGAAGTGATCCAACTGGCTGGTGATCATCAAAAGAAATCACCGCCCAAGGTCTCCACTAAGCTTTCACAAACCAACGCACTAGATCATGACAAAAGCCCAGCCAGGGAGGAAACCTTAGTTGATGTGGCAGGAGACACGGAAATGCCATTTGCAAAAAAAATTGTCGAAGAGAAGTCAGAAGAAAGTTCCCCAATCAGTCAACAAGGCGGTGGTGACGAAAAGGGTGAAGAGGAAGAGGAAGAGAATCACTCCATGTTTGATTTTGAAACTGAAGTTGTTGTGGAGGACGAAGATGAAGAAGAAGAAAAAGACAAAAATGAAAATAAAGAAAAAGAACACCAAGAAGATCAATCAAAACCTGACCCAAATCCTGATGTTTCGACTGGGACAAACTCTACCAGTCTCTCAAATGAAGAGCTAGAGTCCCTGAAGGTGCACAGACCACTTGAATATCTAAAGGCCATGGTCAGCTCCAAATTCAGTTTTACTGACAAGAGCACCAGCACTTCAACTGCCTCAGGTAATCAGTCTGCCAATAAACCTGAGGATGACTTGCTTCCCCAAATTAAAGAGAAGGTTTTTAATGCTAATTTGTTCCAACTCTTAGAAAAAGACACTTCGACTAATTTTGGGATCAAGAAACTCTTGAAACAAGTTAATGTCTTAGAGGTTTCTCCAGAAGTTGTTGATGCCATAATGGAGCTGGGCACACTGATTGATCTTGTTGTTGCTGATCTCAATCGTCTCAGAGATTTTTTGAATAAAATTCAAAATAAATCAGAGACCTAACTAGTTGAATGGGATGCAGCCTCTGATTCCACCACAAAGGTTGCAGATCTGGAAAAGGTCTCTGAACAAAATAAGAAAGAGATTGCAAGCTGTGACAAGAATGTCGAAGAACGGGAGCAACAAATCAAGGATTTATATAACAAAATTTATCAGGCCAAGCAACGCAATGACGAACTTCTCAAGTTTGATCTTGAAGAAGTGTCCAAAGAACTTAAGGTTGGAATGTATCACGTCGATAGAGCTCAACAACTTGGAAAGGAAATTGAAGACCTTTCGACCAACAAGGCTCTCTATGAACGACGTTTGGTGCTTCAAAAATCCAAATATGGGAAGATGAAAAGCTCTCTCCCATTTTAGCTTGATTGTTGATGAACTTGTTTTTTCTGATTGTAATTTTAAGCCTTTCAGGGCATTGATTGTAATGACTTAGCCATTTTGGCAATTTTTACTTTAATTCCCATTTTGGATTCGACTATCCTTTGCATGAATTACTCCTTATTTATATTTATTTCTTGAAGTATATGCTTATATTTCTTTAAATATTTACCCTTTACTTTCAAGATTCTTCTATCTTCATTTAACTCTTCGATCTCATATGCGCCATTGGAAAATACTTTAATAATTTAAAAAGGACCTTCCCACTTAGGGGACCACTTACCCAAAGTTCTATCTTTCTGATCCATGGGAAAAATCACTTTCCAAACTAAATCTCCAGTCAAAAATAACTTAACTTTCACCTTTTTATTGTATGACTTTCCACTCTCTTCTTTTGCCTTTTTAATAACTCTAAGGCATTTAATCTTTCTTCGTCCAAGTTAACTAATTCGTCCAACATCATATTCCAATAGGAATCAGATGGAATCTCATGTTGTCTCTGAATTCTGGTTGACTGTAAATAGATTTTGACTGGTAACACAGCATCATGACCATATGTTAGTCGAAAAGGTGTAGTATTTGTAGCATCCTTAGGGGAGGTTTGACAAGCCCACAAAACTTGGTCCAATGTCTTATGCCAATTTCTTGGCTTCTTCCCCACATGCTTCTTAATTAACCCAATCACCACTTTATTTGCTGCTTCGACTTGACCATTATCCTGAGCATAATAAGGTGTGGATGTTAAAAGTTTGAACCTCATTTCTTTAGCAAATTCTTGCATCTTTCGACCAGTAAAAACTGATCCCTGATCTGTTGTAATGGTTTATGGGATTACAAACCTGTAAATAATGTGTTTTTAGATGAATTCGATCACTGCATCCTGATCCACATTTACCAGTGGTATAGCCTCAATTCATTTAGTGAAATAATTTATTCCCACTAAAATGTATTTTTGGCTCTTGGATGATGCTGGTCGAATTTCACCAACTAAATCCAAAGCCCAACCTCTGAAGGGCCAAGGTTTCACTATAGAATGCAGTTCGCTTGTAGGAACATGTTGAATGCCTGTATGTACTTGGCATTCTTGACATCTTTTGGCGAATTCAATATAGTCTTTAAGCATTTTAGGCCAATACATTCCTTGTCGAAATAATAACCACTTCATCTTATGGCCTACTTGATGTGCTCCACATGCCCCACTATGGACTTTAGAAAGAGCAAAATATACCTCGGATTCACTAAGGCATATGAGCAAGACACCTTCAGGCGTATTTTTGAATAATTCATTCCCCATCAGAACATAGCTTAAGGCACGATATTTGACCTTTCGTTCGACAGAAGCTGTTGGATTTTGCAAGTAGTCTACTATTGGCTTTCTCTAATTTTCGTCTGTCAAACTATCTATAGCCAATATCTTAAAGCTTTCTTCGTCAGCATATCCTAGCTTCATTGTCTCCAAATCTGTTGAGGATAGTTTAGTTGATACAACCCTTCCTCTGACTTCGATTGCATCTTGTAATTTTTCCTTCGAAATTTTGTACCCTGAAGCAATCTGGGCCAAGTCATTGGCCTCATGATTCTCAAATCGAGGTATGTGTCGAATGCTTACCATTTCAAATCTTCGTAATAACCTATTGGCTATCACAAAGTACATGATAAGATTTTCCTTGACACATTTATATTCCTTTATAATTTGCTTTATTACCAACTCTGAGTCTCCCATTATTTCGACTCGAGTTGCCCCTAATTCTAACAATATTTCAAGTCCAGCAATTAAAGCTTCATATTCAGCTTCGTTGTTTGAACAAAGACCTTCGAACTTATACTTGAATTTTGTCAGAATTTTGTTAGGAGAAATAATCAATACTCCTACTCTCGTTCCATCCTTATGACTAGAACCGTCGAAGTATAACTTCCAAGGTTTGAGCTCCACAAAGTTTAGGGAGTTTTCGACTATAGAGTGGTCGACTATAAAGTCGGCTACCACTTTTCCTTTAACAGCCTTTAAAGGCATATAAGTTAAAGAGTATTCTGTTAAGGCTAACGACCATTTACCAAATCAACTGTACAAAATAGGTTTAGAAAGCATGTGTTTAATAACTTCGAAATGAGATGAAACATAAACTTCAACTGGCTTTATATAATGGTTTAATTTTGTACAAGCGAAGTATAGACAAAGACACAACTTTTCGACTATACTATATCTAGTCTCTGAATCATTCAAGACTCTACTAAGGTAATAATGGCTCTTTCAATGCCATTTTCATCCTCTTGAGCTAACATGCTCCCTAAAGTCTTGTCAGGCGCAGATATGTACAATCTCATACTCCTATTTCTACAAGGAGGCGCCAAAATTGTAGGGTGAGCAAGGTACTCTTTAATCTTGTCGAACGCTTCTTGCTCCCCTTGCCCCCACGTAAAACCTTCTTGCTTGAGTCAAAGTAGAGGTGAGAAGGCTTGAGTCTTGCCACTTAGATTAGAAATGAATCTTCTTAGGAAGTTGATCTTTCCTAGCAATGACTGTAACTCCTTCTTTGTCGAAGGCGCTTTCGCCTCCATGATGGCCTTGGTATTATTCTGAATGATCTTTATTCCTTTTTTGTGGACCACAAAGCCTAGAAAATCCCTCGCCTGAACACATAAAGCACACTTAAGAGGATTCATCTTAAGACCATGCTTCCTCATTCTTTCAAACGATTGTCGAAGATGGTCTATATGACTTTTTCCTGAAACTGACTTAACCACAATATCATCAATATAAATCTACATAAATGTTTTAATAAAGTCATGAAAAATAGAATTCATTGCTCTTTGATAAGTTGCCCCAACATTCTTTAGGCCAAATGGCATTACTACCCATTTGAAAGTGCATAATGCTCCAGGGCATCGAAATTCTCTTTTCGACACGTCTTCCTCAATAATAAAAATCTGATTATATCCAGAATATTCGTCGAGCATACTTAAATACTCATGGCCTACAGCAGAGTCGACTAGTATTTCCGCCATAGGAATTGGATACTCATCTTTTGGGGTTGCATCATTTAAGTTTCTAAAATCTATGCAAACCCTTAAAGTTCCATTTTTCTTAATAACTGGAACAATGTTGGCAATCCATTCGACATACTTGGTTGTACTGATGAATTTACATCTCAGAAGTCTTTCGACCTCCTCTTTGATCTTTGAGAGAACTTCAGGTGCGAAGCGCCTTGGAGTTTGCTTGATGGGCTTCTTCCCAGGCTTTATTGGCAACTTTAGTTCGACCAGATCTCTACTTAAACCAGGAATTTCGTTGTAATCCCATGTGAAGTAGTCTTTGAACTCCTTCAGCAGTTGAATGACTTAGACTCTGAGTTGTGGGTTAAGGTTGACACTGATATAGGTTGGCCTTTTTGTTCTCCCTTCTCCCAGGCCGATCTCTTCCAAAGGGTCTTGCGCCATCATTTTGATATTGCTTGCTAGCGGATCCTTCTCAAAACCCAAAGGCTCATCATCGTAGATGGCATCTAGCCTTTGGCTTGGCACTTCGACTTAATCTTTGTCTGGTGGCTCCGGGTCAAAGTCCTTCCCAGGACATTCGAAGTGCTTTTCGTCAACTTTGGCTTCGACAGCCATGTATTTTACTTCGGCCTCTAAGGCTACTTTCAATTTGTTTTCAGCTGTATAAGCCGAAATATTTTTGAGTGCCAATGACTCAGTCATTGTCACTAAAGTCACTGCCCCAACCAGATGGTTGGATCCCAGTTGTTCCGAAGACATTGTATTCTTCGCCTACAGCCTCCATATCCCACTGAAAGTTGTGGGTAGGATATAGGTACAAGGAACAGAAGGCGTTATCTGCATGTGTAAAATCAAAACCTGCAGGGTTACAAGGCGCTATGTGGGCTAAATTTTTATCAAAATGTCGCCCACTTATTTGGTTAACCTCAGCCATGTAATAGCTTTGGTCCGCCTCAATATTTTCGACAATTCCATCACTTCTCCGGATGGATATCCTTTGGTGAAGTGACGATGGCACTGCACCTATTCCATGTATCCACTCCCTTCCAAGGAGTAAGTTGTAATTCGTCTTAGATGCAATCACCATGAATATTGTTGGCCTACTAATTGTGCCAACGGTCAAATCTACCTAAATGACTCCCATGGTTGTGCCTACCTTCCCTTCGTAATTTGAAAGGACCGTGTTATGAGGCTTCGTGTCGGAGTCACTTTTTCCAATCTTTTTTAACATATAATGCGACATTAGGTTTACTGCCGCTCCTCCATCCACTAGTATCTTGTTGATACCAACGTTCTTTATCTTTCCTCTAATGAATAGAGTCTTTAGGTAGTTTTTCATGGCTTCATCTGGTCTTTCGAAGAACACATTCAGCTCCTCGACGTAACCCTTATTCAAGATATAATAACATACTGGCCTTTGACTGGCCACTTCAAGTTCGACCTCATCTTTTGGGTCTTCCAATTCTGTCACCCTATCATACTCCCTAAGTAGCACGAATACAACATTGCAGATAATGTCTAGTGACAGTTTTGATCCCGAATCAAAATCGTGTGTCATTATATCATCATCCGTAGGCATCTGGTCAGACTTCTCCTTTACATCTTCCTGATGGTCTGCGAACAACTTTCTTTCGACGACTTTCTTCTCGACAAGTTTTCTGTCTTTGTTGTTGTCCTTTTTGGTTTGCACGTTGCTACTAGACTCATCATTTTCTTTTTCCGCAGCCTCTCTCCCAGCCTTGCGCTTCCTTTATTGACGTCTCCACTGAAACCTCGTCATTGGATTCTTCCCTTTGTAGCTCTCTGAGCGCCAAGCCAATTGCTTGGAAGCTTGGAACTCCCTTCGATACGCTACCGAAGATCCTCTTTCGACTTCAGAATTTTGCCATTTTTCCTGGCCATTCTCTCTTTTCTCCACTGGCCTCACCCATTTGCCATTGGGGGCATCAGAAGTGGGCTTGAATGTTGATGGCCTATTGCCACATACCCCTGGTCCATGTTGATCACATCTCCTTAATGCTCCCTTTTTGTCGAAAGCGCCATGGTTGCTTGAGTTCCTCCAGTTGTTCCTATCAGTTGCCCGTCGAACCCCTTGGATGTTCTCCGCAGCTTTTCGATCAAAGACAACATTGCATCAGGGACACAACATCACTTGGGAGTTCTTTCGCTGGCATCTGTGAAGAAACTCAACTAGATTCTCTTCTTGTTTTGGATATGCCACTTTGGCATATTCTTCTTGTTTAAGAGTGCATTTGTCCACTTTCATTGCAGGCTCTTGGGTCATCTCGACCATGTTAACCCCAGGGTTAGTACCTGCAGAGATATCCAATTCTTGAAGTTTCATCCTAAGGCCTTTAGTAGTCTTAGTTTCGTTGTTGATTTGTATGAAACAATAAGTAGTTTCACACATTGAAATTACTTGGTTGGGACCCTCAGAAGTCCCGCTATCGAAGCCTTTAGCAGCTTCGTTCATGAAACTCTCAGTGGTTTCAAGTTTAAAGTTGTTAGCGACTTTCTTAGTGAAGGCTTCATTAGCTTCTTCGTCGAAGTCTTCAGTGACTTCGTGATTGAAGTTCCTAGTAACTCGGACGAAACCCTCAGTGGTTTCTTGATCAGAGTCTTCAGCAACTCTTCTAGTGAAGCCATCAGTAGCTTCGACCATTACAACATTACTGGTGAAGTCATCAGCAACTTTGACCATGTTTACCATGGATGGTTCTGAATAGTACGCATCAGCAACAGGGGGGATCAGAGTCCACCTTCATCTGGTTGTTTGACTTATCAACAAATTTGAGTATTCCTTCCTTAATAGCATTTTGAACGAGATCCCTGAAAAGAAAACATTGAGATGTTTTATGGCCAAGAAAATTATGATACTTACAAAAACCTCTCTTTTTTCTCTGTTCTAAAGGATGAATTTTAGCGTCAGGAGGCACTATCATTTAGCTATCTTTAACTAAAAAATCAAAGATTTCGTCACACTTGGTGACATCGAAGGTATAGGTTCGTTTAGGGAACCTATCATTCTTCTCTGAATCAACTGGATTCTTTCCATTCGATGGCGTTAAAACTTTACACGAGTAAGGTGGGCCTTGCTTTAATTCAGCAAGGTCAATTTCACTCTCATCGAAAAAGGGATCGACACTAGTTTCTTGCTCATCTTCGTCGAATTCGACGTAGGCTACCCTCTTCTTTCTATTCTTGTTTGCCCTAGCTTTCTCAACCTTCAATCGTTCGACTTGTCGAACTCTATCAGCCAACTGGGCCATATCTCTCAGGTACTGGGTATCCAACTTCTTCCTAATTGAGTAGTCGAGGCCACCAGCGGCCATTTCGACCAACTCATGTTCAGGCACCTGAGTAAGGCACTTTCCCTTAAGCAGTCAAAACCTATTCAGGTAATTGTCTATTGGCTCAGAGAACTTCCTCTTTATGTTAGCCAATTCTTTCAGGCTTATCTTCGATTGTCCCATATAGAATTTCTCATGGCATAATCTCTCCAACCGAGTCCAATTGTAGATCGAATTTGTTGCCAGTGTTGTAAACCAAGTGAAGGCATTTTTGGTGAGTGAACTTAGGAAATACTTCAATCTTAGGTTTTCGTTGTTAGAAATTTCGCCAGCCTCTATCAAGTATCTTGCCGCATGCTCAACTATGGACTCACTAGTGTCCCCAGAAAACTTAGTAAATTTGAGGACTTTCCATCTAGGGGGTAAATCTGACTGCAAGATGTATTAAGATAAATGTGATGTATAATTTGGCATATACGGCCATAATCTGACTGCAAGTGAAGATGTATATGAAGGCCAACATTTATCTCATTCCTGGCCATAATCCTTTCGACCATGGCTGCTAGGTTATTATCCGTCGCTACATCTTCGCGTCGAACTTGGTTTATTACTTCATCAGCGTTCTAGTTTCTATTTACCATTACTACCCTTGGTTCCCTCTGGATTGGTTGTTCAATTCTAGAAGGTTCAACCCTAGGCGGTTCGACTACTGCCCCATGGTTTAAAACGTTCGTATGGGGTACATTTGGTTGAACTTGATTAATTGTAGGGTCTTCTTCTAAGACCACCCCAGTATTTTGTACCATCCACTCTCTCTGAGGTTGTCGAGGCGGTTGTGGAACACCAAAGAAGTCAGCAATGCGCGTCATTTGTGCTACTAATTGTTGGTTGGTTTGGGTTGTATTTTGGATTAAGGGATTGAATATAACACGCTTTGTTGGGCAAGCATCTGGACCATCTCATGATTACTTTCGTCCATCTGTTGCCTTATCACCGCTGTAGAATTGTTGGTGATGTTTGGCATCTGGGTAGGAAATCCAGTTCCTAAGGGTTGGGTAATTCAACCCATATTGTTTATACCTAACCCAGATCCTTGTAATGGCGAAGTTACATTCACCACTGGGTCTGCAAATGCTGATGAGGCATTATGCAAACTTGCCATCACTGATGTTGGCATACCATAAGGTTGATCACGTCCTATTGGAGGCATTGAAAATCCAGGCACATAAGGTCTGAACAAACTATTCCCCACTGGATGGGGGGTCATTGGTAGACCCTATGTTCCCCCATAGGGTGGAATGGGACCACTTTGCGTAATCCACTGCACAGGCGTCAAACTTGTTGTTGTTGGTATGGCTTCAGATACTGATGCTGAAACCGTATTGCCCCTGAAGAAGAAAGGGGTGGTTCTCCATAATTTGGTGGATTTTGGTTCACCATACTCCTTACATATCTCCTTCTAGGCCTTTCTTCGTTGTTTGTGGCTATTCAACCACTCCTAAGTCTCGTGCAAGGAAGCGTAGAGAGATCGAAAAAATGAAGAACTTAAATGTAAATTTTTTCCAGAATGAGTAAAAGAAATATTTTAAAACAAGATAGCACTGTCCCACTGGGCATGACAATTTGTTTACCGTGAAAATTGGTAAACAACCGCTGGTCTTCGAAAAATTTGGTTTACTTGCAGGATCAACCAGTGAATCCTAAGGACATAGCTATTGTGTTTAATGTATTTCTGGAAAATTGTAGAACACTTCGACAATATTCATTTTATGTAAAAGATTGTTTTAATTATTTATTGAAAAGACTAAACTTTGTAAAAGTTTGGTAAAGAAATGCAATGAAGAAAAGAACTTCAAAGTAAAAAAGTGCAATAAAGAACAATTGGTAAATGAAAGTAAGTTTCTATTGAATAAAATGTATGGTGTTTCAAACGTATATTTCTCAACGGTGACTCTTTTCTCACTTTGACTTGGATACTTTGAGTAAATTTTGAGTATAATACAGTAATTGAACACACATAAATCCTAATACTAAGACCCCTATTTATAATGCGTCGAAATAACTGTCTCCAACGAGCATTTATCCAAAAGTTGACATGTTCCGCCCTGCATGCCTTCGTTTCGTCATAGTTCTCCATGTGTCTCTCTTGAGAAACGGATAAGGACAAAAGACAGTTATCTATCCGTATTTTGAAATTCAAACTTCTGTCGAAGGAAGGCTAAAAAACATCCCTTCGTCGAAGTTACTTCTTATACTTAGAAAATATTTCTAAGTATTTTCTCAAACACGTCTCCTTATGAGAACCATTTCGACAATGCTTCATACCAGCTCCAGTCGAAGTCAATCATATTTAAGAAACTTTAATTTTCACTTAGTTTCTCAAATGGGAACATGGCGTTGAAATTCCCAGCCAACACTTGTGCTACATGTTTTAGGAGTATGATCTTTATATCATATCTCTAACATGTATGGTACATAAATTGTTATTGACCGGCCTTCCATAATATGATCTTCCTTATAGATTGTGCTACGATTGCTTAACATAGCGCTAAATTTGTCCCTAATCGGAAAGTGATCACATTGGTCCAATTTTAGATATGAGTCATTTTTGGTTTAGATGCAAATCTCCTATCTCCATAGTGTGTAGATTCTTTTCCACCTAAGGGAGCTAGTGGCATACTTGTTAATTTTATCCAAGTTGGAGCCCTTCTCAAAGGATGATGCAAAATTCTCACACTTGTTGGGTTGATTAGTTGAGTAATCCACTTTAAATGACCAAATGTCTTCATTAACACTAACACTAACTTTAATTGTAGTAACTTTTACTTTATGTTCTTTATTTTTATGCCATTTATCATTATGCTCTTTATCTTTATGCTTTTTATTTTTATGCTCTTTATTTTATGTTTATCATTTCATATCATATTATCATCTTGTTTATGTTTATACCTTTTTCTCTTTGTCTAGCTGGACTTTCTTTTCTTTTTAAGACATTAATAAAGGCTTAAACACTTAAAAGACTCTTAAGGTTTCCTTAGACTATTTGGTGACTATCCTTTGCTCATGGATGATGGTCATAGAATTAGGTTCCTTGCCCTATGCTTTGGAGTTATATCTTGAGACCTTGGATCTTATTTGGCACTTTGACCTTGAGTTTATCGTCTTGTGAAGACTTGGCTTGGATACTTGGTTTTCATCTGATGCTTGGTTTTCTCTGCTTATCTTACTGATTATTTTCTTGAGTCCAAAGGATGAGAGTTTTGGCTTGTTTATGTCAAAGACTTGTATTTTGGTTAGATCTTTCCTTCCTTAGCTTTTATTTTATGCTTTAGGATATCCTCTTCATCTCCTCCCATTTCTTAAATTTTCAAAATCTTCTTTCTTTTTCAAAACCTTATTCTTTCAAACTAGAACCACTTTCATAATAAACCTTGAATTTTTCAAGTGCATTTTCAAACTCATTTTCTTAATAAATGCTAATCAATTTTAAGCATACTTAGACCATTTTCAAAAGACTTAAAAAAATGGTTAACTCATTCAAACCATTTTGTGCCTTTTGTGCACTTTTTGCATTTAAAACTTTTCATAAATTTTAGACTTGAGTCATTTCCATAATTGAGATGTGATCCTCCTATCCCCATATTATTGTTTGAAATGAGTAAACTCTTTTCCACCTTAGAGATCTAGTGGCATACTTGTTGATTTTATCCAAGTTGGAGTCATTCTCATGATGATGCAAAGGTCCATTCTCACTTGCTTGTGGGTGTTTAGTTGAAGTTTTCTCCTTGAAATGACAAGTTGTATTTTCATTTAAAATGAATCATAACACACCATTTTGTTATTTTTACCATGAACTACGAGGTTTTGATCCTGCATTGCACTTCGTGGGTACGTAGGCACGAGGCTCAAGAAGTCTTGTCAAACACAAAATTATAAAGAATACTTTTGCAAACAACACCTTTTTAAGTCAAACGCTAGATTTTCAAAGAGGTTCCTATAGAGTACTATAGACGTTTTGGGTGCTAACATCTTCCCTTTGCCTAACCAATCCCCTTACACTGTCTCTGTTTTTATTGGTTTCTGTTTTAGAACTTCTTTAGAATTTGTTCGTTCTTTTCCCTTTCCTTTGGAAAAATAAAAGTGCGGTGGCGACTCTTGTTTTGTGAGTTAAGTTAATCAATAACTTAATATCAACTTTTCCCGCTACATGTGCCATTGACACTTGCTTAAAAAAATTGGAGAATAAGTGTTTGAATGACTAAGTTTGAGAGTAGGATGTGGTTTGAAACACGAGAGATGATGACCATTTATAGTGAATGAAAAATGCAGAAAATTAATGATTTTTTGGAAAGTGGAAGGTTGAATGAGTTAATGCAATGCGTTTAATGACAATAGTGGAGATTTTAAGATCTTTTGAAGAGTTACAAGACTAACTAGAAGTTTGAAAGCAAGTGAGATAGGTTCTGAATCAATAATGAATGCAGTAAGATGAATAAAAAATATATTCAGTGCATTAAAATTCAACATTTCACTGGTATGTGCCAACCTATGACAGGAGTGTTTCGACACATACTGTAACATAAACATAAAATTAAAAAAAATTTGTCATAGGTCGACCGGTACGAGGATGTGTCGACCTCTAATGTAACCATTCAGAAAAATACAAAACTTAATTATAATAGGTCGACCTACACGACCTTGTATCGACCTGAGTAACCCGAAATTTCAAAATTTGACTCAATTTTACTTGTGAGAAACTTTAGAGAAGTAAGTTGACTCATGAGAGATTACACTATGAAAAACTTATGCATTTGATGATATGTTATGGTTTGTTTGCTAGAATCATGCAATCATTAAGATGCAAGCATGAATTGGCTCAAGATTTGGCTGCAAAGCCTTATCTAACTTGGCTTTAAGAGTCCTTGACTCCTTTTGCTAAATATGACAAGTTTCACAACCAAACCATGAAGGCTTAGTAACCTCATTTTAATCTTTTGGAATATCTAGTATGGACTTCCTTAGAGCTTCCAAGTTCTTTTCATTTTCTAAAATCATATCTTCCAAATGAGAAATAATCCTCTTGTTTGAATCTAATCTTTTGAAAGCATCTATGGCTTATCTTTGTAGATTTTTAAAAGATTCTTGAAGTTGAGAAAAAGCTAAATCACGAGAAGCTTGAAGTTTAACGTGACTGGCAATCTTTTTCTTTCCTTTGTTTTCCATATAACAAAGCTTTGTCGATTCAACACTTGAGGTTGAGTTATCATCGCTTAAAGAATCACTTTCGCTCTCCCAAGCAGCATAAGCTCTTCTAGACTTCCTATACCTCTTGTCATGGCCTCTTCCTTTTTCTTTATTGATTGTAGGACACGCCAGCTTAATGTGACCCGGTTTCCACAATTCTAACAAGTACTTATGGACTTTCCCTTTTTTTTCCTCATCTTCTTTTGAGGAGTTCGATAACCTTTTTGATTTTCCACGGTTCTTGTCGGGATATTTGTCATCATGTTTCCACATGTATTTATTGAACTTTTTTATAAATAGTCCCATATCCTCTTCATCATAATCATTGTCATATATAGATTCACAATCCCTTAGCTCATAATGTGAGGACTTTGAGCTAGAAGTCTTTAGAGATATTGACTTATTCTCTTCTTCCTTTTCTTTGCCTTTCTCTTTCTTCACTTTATTTTCTTGCTCTTTTTCATATTTTGCTAAGCAAGTGAGTTTTTGCTCATGCTCTTCTAATTTACCGAACAAAGCAGTGAGATCAAGCACTTTAAGATCATTTACCTCCTTGATGGTGGTGACCTTGGGTTGCCATTCCATACTTAGACATCTCAAAACTTTGTTAGTAGCAATCTCGTTGGAGGTAGGCTTACCTAGTGCATTTAATATATTGATCAGATGTGTGAACCGTTTTCGCATATCCGCAATGGTTTCACCATGCTCAATACAAATTAGCTCAAACTCTTGATTCAAAGTGTTGATCCTAGCTTATTTAACATCATTAGTACCCCCATGGGCAACCTCTAATGTGTCCCACATAGCCTTGGCGGTCTCACAATGAGAAACACGATAATACTCATCAACACCTAAAGCGGATGTGAGAATATTTTTTGCTTTCCAATCATGTAACCACAATTTCCAATCATTAGCATCCCATTGTGCTTGCGGTTTGGATAATGTAACACCTTCATCATTGGTCATGGTTATTTCATTCGGATCATTTTTTATGGCGTCCCATATACCCTTGTCAACAAAGTTGACATGAATACGCATACAAGCTTTCCAATAGCTATAATTTTCGTCGGTGAAAATTAGTGCTCTATTATATGCTCCCTTAGGTTCGATAGTCATTCTTCTAAAAAGTAAATCTTAAGCACAAAATTAACCAGAGCTCGTGATACCACTTGTTAGACGATAGGCTTCGATCTAGACATGGTGAATAGATCACACATTTAAAAAATCAAACTTTTGGTAAAAATGGTTTTAAAAAGTTTTATGGCACAACGGAAACAACCCGAATCGAATAGTCTAACCGAACCAACTATCAAAAAGCTCGAATATGCGTAAAGTTACACAATTGAATGATAATGAACATAAATTGTTCAACAACGATTAACCACAACCCAATTAAATGCTAAGCTACACGTAGAGCTTATTTCCAATGATCAAGATCAATTAAAAAGCAATTGAAACAATTTATCGAGCACCTTGTGTGCAATTGATAACGTTTGGAAACTTAGTTTGATTTGTTGATGTTAAAGGCAATCATAATCAAAGTGATTATGATTATATCAACAAACATTAATATTGAAAACTTAATAAAAAAGTTGATTTCCAGACGAATTGATCGAAATGACAAAAGATTCGATAATTTGCAAAACCAAAAATTATTTATATATATATATATATATATATATATATATATATATATATATATATATATATATATATATATATATATAGAGAGAGAGAGAGAGAGAGAGAGAGAGATAGAGAGAGAGAGAGTGGGAGAGAGAGAGAGAGAGAAAGAGAGAGAGAGAGAGAGAGAGAGAGAAAGAGAGAGAGAGAGAGAGAGAGAGAGAGAGAGAGAGAAAGAAGGAGTTGTTTAGGTAGTTCCCCAATCGGCCTAGCTATAGGCACGTCTGCCCTCAATTCTAATTCAAATTGAGGTAGTTGTAATTAACCTTACTTTGTAAACAATGTATATACCAGAGATGAAGAACTCTAACCCCATAAGCCCTATGGTTTTTGTTGATTCTACCAACTCAAAAACCCTTTATCAAAGATTGATCAAGTAACCAACAATGCTGCTACAATCTACCAATTCTTATTACTAACTTGCAAGACCTCCTCATCTTCAAGGTTTTCGCTCGGTCAGATTAATCCATAGCACACACTTATTGAACCCAAGATTCACGACCACGATACAACATTTCACACCACTCCCTTGCAAGGTACACCCTACCTTATCCCAATTCCTCTTCACTTGATCGAATCCATATTTGCGTCCAAAACCTTCAAATCCCAATGATCATAAAGGAAAACCCCAACTTGGTTTTCTTAGTTGAAACACATAAGAAACCCAACCCAATTGGACGTTATCAACCCTAATCTAGATGGTCACTAATTCAAAAAATTATTATGTGTAGTTTGATTGTGTGTATGCATAGAAGAAAGGTTGAAGATGATGAGTTTACTTTGTAATTCTGGTTTCGTTTAGGTTTTACACTAATACCTTTCTAGAAAATAATGCATGTATGAGTATTTATATGTATGAGGGATATGAAGCAAATATGCATGCATGAGGACTTGAAAGGAAAACAAATTTTCAAGATTTTTACTCTATAGATCGACCTAAGAAAGCAATGTGTCGACCTATAAAGGTCTTAGATCGACCTAAGTGAGACGACCTGAAGGCAGTGGCTATAAGCTTCATTATTGGGGCATGGGTGTCGACCTGAGTTATGTATGTGTCGATCTAAGCTGAAGTTTTTGCTTCTTCAGGTCGACCTGGACACATATGTGTCAACCTATGCAGTGTTATTCACCCCAAAAGAAGCTTGATAACTTCCTAATCATCTTGCTTGGTCTTGGAAACATTTTTAAGAATTTTTATTGTTAAAAAGGGTTTCAAAAGAGCTTTCAAGTGCGTGCGAGAGAGTTTCGTTAGTTTCTTAGAAGTTAATCTTCTACTCTTATAAGACTATGGTCACTCAGACAAATATGACCATACAAGCTTTCACATTTTCTCTCTTTCACAACTCGAAGGCTTTCTCTCTTTCATGACCAGGCAATATCCTTTTCGAAATACAACTGTAATGCCCTGTATAATATATACCCAGAATAATACTATACAAGCATTTTATTTGGTACTGACACCATCACAAGTGCCTAATGGCGTAATTCACATACTTGACCATTCTAAAAACATAAACATCTATCGGTGGTACAAGATATGGAAACTAGCCAAAACAAAAATCTAAGATCAATATACAATATCCTCAATTGTATACAACAAATACACAGCGGAAATATAAAGTTAAGCTTCTCTTGAAATGTCCAAGCATAGCTCCACTTGTAAATCAAACCTGCAAACACTGCCTGAAAAATAATAACAACAATGGGGTGAGATATTAATCTCAGTGAGTTCCCTATCTTATGGATTCTCTCAGCTTTACAGGGTTCTAGTCAATCCTAACTCAAGTAAAGGGAAAGGGAAATGACCTTGAGTTCACAATCTCACACTATATGGAACATGCCATGAATTAGATATCAGATGAAATCAGATGAGTGTCTATGTGCTCTATCTTTGGTTAATTGGATTAGTGGAATCATCTAAGTGCTCTAAGTATTGTCAGTTGGGATCAATAGAGCAACTAATGAACTTTGAAGGGATCAATTATTTAACTAAAGAGACAGATCAATATTTATTAGTTCAAGGAAGGATTTTACGGTAACTCTAATAATTGATCAATTGGTGTGTGACGACAAAATATCGATCGGAGATGTTTTACCCTAATGCTATATGTGATAGGTAGAATCATGGTTGAACGACCACGAGGACTCCAAAGTGTTGTCGGAACTTGTGTTGTGAGGGTAGGCTCAAGCCAAGAGTTAGTAGTGAGGAGTTTTGGCCATCTCAGTTGAGGTCTTAGTATAAGTTGTGCTTGGGTAGCATAGAACTGAAGAGTGGGGTGTTGTTCAAGCAATCCTTTGGAATAAATGGAGTCGAAAAGTTAAGGATCTCTATCGGACGTTTGGTCAAGATATTGAGGAATATGTAAAGTCACTAGTAGAGCTGGATTGGCCTCTAGTATGGATAAGGATTTCAAGTAATCTCATCCCGGAAAAAGAAGAGTTGTTTTGTGGAACGTGTGTGTAGTGTGCAATTTTTGTCGGTGACGCGACCACCTTACCGCATTGGTTGGAATTGGGTGCTACTTTCTGATTTCTTATTTATCCTATAAAGCTGGAAAGGAAAGGGAAGTTATCTAAAACTAACCTTGCACGCAAATGCTTTCTTTAACAAATGCTAAGAGATTGGGGGGTCCGGGGTCAGATTATACAATGGGTAGTTGTCAATTACCCAGCGTATATATGGTTATCCATAGATTGTTTAGCATTTTCTTCTGTTATCTACTTACTGGTGTTTATCTGTCATAAATTGGGAAATTTTCTCCTTTGGGAATGTTGAGAGAGTATTTTTATTATTTTTACGGGTTTTTCGATGTTTTTGGTAAGGCACTGGACCTAAGGTTTTTGATTAGTGTGTTCGCTAAGATTTCGCAATCTTATGCCTACGTATTCCCGTAATGATAACAGGGAAATCAGAGCAATCGTAGTTCCTCCTATTTCTATGGAAGGAAAAAGATGTTTGGTGTCTTGTTCAAAGCCCAAGATTGAAGCTAAAGGTATTTTTGTCTTTATCAAAGCCCAAGATTGAAGCTAAAGGGGTATTTGAGAGAGAATTTGTCATCTCTAAAGGGAGATATCTCCTCTGTTTATCACAGTTGTTGGGTAACTGATTATAAAGGAGAATTACTTTAACTGGAATACATGGAGTCCAGCAATGCCATAATTTCCTTTATAGGGGATTTGTCCTGAAAGAGAAAACTTTAACTCAGTGTAGAGCAATGCCATTTTTCCTTAGGAGTCTTTCAGGCTAAGAGATGGACATTGGCTTGGATGTAAATAATCCAGAGGCTTGCCACTTGCAGCAATTAGATGAAAGAAGGTTTTTACCAGGATAAAGAGGGACTACAACTTGGATTTTTGAATCAACAAGTGTGCCACTTACAATAATTATCTGGGATTAAGTTTTGATTGTCTATTTTGATGTGTGATTGTACAGAGAAACATCTTCCTATAGAGAGATTTTTTATTTCCTCTGAGGGGATGTTGATTTTTGTGTGCCTTGACCAAAGCCCAAGGTTGAAGCTAAAAGGTTGACTCTACTAAGGAGTTTTATTTCTGTCTTGTACAAAGCCCAAGATTGAGGCTGAAAAGAGATTGACTCTGCTTAGGAAGATCGTTATACAAAGCCTAAGAGGAGGCTAGAAGGAATTGACTCTTCTGGGGAATATTTTGTTTGTCTTGTACAAAGCCTAAGATTGAGGCTAAAATGATTGACTCCACTGGGGAGAGTTTTATCTGTCTTGTACAAAGCCCAAGATTGAGGCTAAAAGAAGTGACTCCACTGGGGTGTTTTATATGTGCCTTGTACAAAGCCCAAGATTGAGGCTAAAAAGGAATTTGACTGACTCAATTGAGAATCTTTTATCTGTCTTGTACAAAGCCCAAGATTGAGGCTAAAAACTGTTGGGAGATGATCATTATACAAAACCTAAGAGGAGGCTGATTGGGGGATTTCTTATATGAAGCCTAAGAGGAGGCTAGCTTCTGCTGAGAATTATTGATATCCAGAGACAAGTCCAAATTGGGGAATCAACTCTTGCTGGGGATTGAATAAGAGTTGAAATATCAGAGACCATGAGGTTCTGATTGAGGTTTATTGATGGTAATTTGACCCTAGCTGGGGAAATTTGAGTGAAGGTTTAAAGATTGAGTTCTTAACCTTTGGAGGTTTTAACTTTGTTGGAAATTGATGAGATGATCTGGGTTTTTTCCTGTTCCTTCAGGAAACTTGAGGGTTTCTTTGAAATCCAAGAGGAAATGAGACTGTCCAAGTCTACTGGCATGAGAAGGTTGATCTTTGTATGATGCCCAAGAGGAGGCTGATGTTTTAAGGGATGAGAATCAACCCTAAACTGGTCTGATGTTTTGACTCTGACTCTCTGAAGGATTGAACTATCAAAGGATGACTAAGTTCTGTCGTATACCTGTAGAAGGTCTTTGGGTCCTTGTACTAAGCCCAAGAGGAGGCTGAGAACTTCTAAGAAGCTCGAGGGTCCTTGTACAAAGCCCAAGAGGAGGCTGGGGATGTTTTTAAGAAGCCTGTGGGTCCAAACCTAAGAAAAGTTCAAGAAAGGTTTCACCAGGAATAATCCTTTCTTTAGTGAACAGCTCTAGTGTTTGAAGAAATTCAGAAGAGGTTTCACCGGGAACTAATCCTCTTTGGGGAAATGAATTTCTTGTACAAATTTCTAGTAGTGACAATCTTGAGAAAAGTTTCACCGGGAATAATGTCTTTCTCTGTTCCGTATTGTATAAGCCCAAGAGGAGGCAAGATTGTATCTAGAATTTCCTATGGGGCACTAGTTTTGACTGTGTTGAAAGAGTAACCACTGGTTTGATCTAATCCTAGACCTATTTGTTGGGGAAAACTCTAAGCAGATATACAGGCATATATATATATATATATATATATATATATATATATATATATATATATATATACACACACACACACACACACATATGAAATATATATAAGCAAATATGTAAAAGAAGTTGGTAGAAGTTACAAGTGAGCAAGCTTCCAGTATTATAAACACAGCTGTATGGTTAGTTATTCAAGAAATTGAAGAAGGTTTTGATACAACTATAAATTTGAATCTAAATCAAAGGGAAAGTTGTTTTAAAAGGAAACTTGGGGCTTATACTTAAGGAGAGGCCCAGATGAAAAACTGTGATCGTACTGTTATTCTGAAAATTGTGTCGAGACTTATACAATGACTGAGGCCCAAATTTATTGTATTTACAAAAGAGGTTGGGTCTTACACTCTATTAGAGGCCCAAAGTTTATTTTTATACAAGAGATGTGACTTACAACTTAAAGAGAGGCCCAGATGAAAAACAGTGATCGCTCCGTTATTTTGAAAACTGTACTGGGACTTATACAATGACTGGGGCCCAAATTATTTATGTACAAAGGGGGGTTTGGGTCTTACACTCTATTAGAGGCCCAAGAAAAATGTTTTTTAAGAAGAGAAAATGTGACTTATAACTCAGGGAGAGGCCCAAATGAAAAACAGTGATCGCACCGCCGTTTTGAAAATTGTGTCAGGATTTATACAATGATTGAGGCCCAAAAAAGTTTGTGTGACAAGGGATGAGTCTTACACTCTATTAGAAGCCCAAAAGTGTTTTGAAAAATGATTGTGAGGGTGAAAATAATCAAAACCCTAATTTGATTAAAAATGTATTTTAATTTGAACAAAAAAACATTTTAAATGATCAAAATTATCAAACATGTGTAAAAAATAAATTGTGATCTTGGATAAATGTTTGAAAAATTATGTTTAACCACATAAAGGATTAAAATTCATTTGGAATGAAAAGATCAAAGTGAGAATTTCATTTTTTAATGTTTAAAAACAAATAAAAAATGAAAGTAATTACAAAAATTCTAACTATATTAAATAAATAATATAAATTGGTTTTTTTTGCAAAATAAAATAATTTAACATTTTTGTGACTTTTTAAAAAAACCAATAAAAATGATAAAAAAATGAGAGGGAAATTAATTTTGGAAGTTATTAAAAGATGGTGAAGAAAAGTGAAAGAAAATAAGTGGTAAAAAAATAGGATGGCCCTCCCAAGGTTTGAACCCACGCCCTTGAGGTGGAGAGTTTAAAACTTTACCAACTGAGCCAAGTGTGTTGGCTGATAGAGGATGGCAAGAGTGAATAATATGTGAAACTCCCTTTGGAAAATAGTTCAAAAAAATACCAAAAGGTCTGGGGCGAGGGGGATTCGAACCCCAGACTCTTTGCTCGCTACACACACAAAACCAGCTGATCAACCACTGGGGTGCAATGCCAATTCAAATATATAGTGGTAAGTGTATAATATATACTATGTTTGGTCCTAAAAACCTGAAAATGGCACCATGGCCATCTTCTTCCTTGGGCAAACATCAGACTTGCGTGAAGCAAGCTATCTCTCTCGTTTCTCAACCATTTTACAAGATGTAAAAATGAAACTTATGCATTTTTTAACAAGGAACATGATGGTTCTTTTCAATTTAATTTAAATTAAGTGTAACAAAAGATATCACGTTGTAAACAGATGAACCCTAAAAAATGCAAGAACTAAATGAAATCTCATACACACGAGATAAATAGCAATTGATTGAGGGAAAATGATCTATGAACATCCAGAAATACAATGGTATCTTGAAAACGTGTTTATGATGCATGATTCATTGAGTTTGAAAGTTTAAGGCTTACCTCTGCAAGAAGGAATCGATTTCAGTGGTTGAGGTGTTACAAAAGTGAAATAATGATCTGGATAGCTTCCTTAGGCCTCAAGGATTGTGTTACGACCTTCAGGATATTTTGAAACTTTTTGGATAGGCTGGCTCAACTCTGACTGCAATTAATCCAAGTGATAAATGGAGATGATGATCCTGATGTTTCAGAAGTGTGAGGAGTGTTTGATCAGCTCATATATGATGTATGGAATGTGTTAGAACAATTGGTGGTGATGGAATGGCTCTCTAATGAAAATTTCGATAGTGACTTGCAAATGAAGGCATTTTTGGAGTGAAAGATAAATTTTGAGTAAATCTAGTGTTCTGAGGCTTCGTGTACTTAAACTAATCACAATTGATGTCTATTTATAGTGCAACAAGTTTGTTTTAGCATCAATAGTGAATGGAGGCTTGGACAGTCCCTTGGCCAATGTTGATCAAAAGGAATCTTTGGTCTTCTCTAACCATTGACTTGGGTCAGTGCAGCAGGTTATGAGTCATTTGGTTTAGAGATAAAGTTTGACTTAATTCAATTGGCAATGTCTTGATGCTTGCCACCTTGTGAACCCATTGAATGCATTGAAACAAAATTGGAGTCTTTGAGATTCTTAGCCTTTTTAGGTGACACATAGCTACATGTAGATCCTTGGACTTGGGAGGCTTGTGGATCAGATCTTTTCCCTTTGGTGTTATCCCTTGAGGTGTCCAAATGGATGACAAGGCTTGTAATTGCCTAACTTAACCAATTCGAGCAAGAATGCACAAATCTATGTTGTACAAGACAGTTTGAAAGTGTCATCTTGGGAGGATCATATCTCCTTGCTCAAATGGAGTTATGGAATGCTCATGTACTTTTTTAAAAAGCCCTTATATGGTACAATTCATGTGTGGTCATAGTTTGTCTTGAAACTATTTGGACTTAGTTGAAAAATCCCCATGAACATTGATGTTCAAGGCTGAAACTTAGACAATTTTGTACTAAGTGTTAAGTCTTTAATTTTTCACCACTTTGATCCATCCATAACAAAAAATCCATGAATAATTAGAGTTTCATGTAGTTGAAGCTTTTGTAGAATGTAGGAAGACCTACAAATCAGGCTTTGGATCACTCAAAATTGCTGTTTGGATCAAAAGTTATGGTCCTTGGAAGTTGGCACCAAAACCATCCAAATTTAGTAACTTAGAAAAAAATTTCAATTTTCCAAGGCTACCCCTTTTACAAGTTATAATGATTTCTTGATCAATTCTTGTTCAAATGACATTATAAATCATATTTTATGAAAATATGAGTCACAAGGATCATTTTTTTCAAAAAAAGTCATGTTTTGACTTTTGGCTCCGGAGCGGTTCGGCGCGGAGAAACCCTAATTCCCGACTTTTGAGGAATGCATTCTCTGAGGGTGATTTAACTTTGCAAAGGGACTCCTAGGATCATTTTGAGCATATTGAGTCATATTTTGAAGCCTTGGCTCAATCTCCTATGAAAATTTCACTCTGGAGGCCTCAGTCGACAAAAAACCCTAATTTGGTGACACTGGGTATTTTGAGGCTCCTTCCACTTGGAATGCTGCAACTTTGTGCTTGATTCTTGATGTGGAAGTCCTCTTGATCCTTTATGCGTGTTTGATAGGTTGGACAAGTTGAAGATCATGTCATTTCTTGATTGATCTTTTGTCCAGATGCTCAGAGAAGGATGGAAACCCTAATTCTTGATTATAATGAATGCTCAACTATCTTTGAGGAGATTGATGAGGCATGATGGTACATCCATATTATGGTGATGACTGTCACAATGATGGGAAATTTTGTGGTCAAAATTTATGGTATGACAGTGTGACGTAAGGTCCGGAAGTGAGATAATTATTGGTGTTTCAGTTTCTAAGGTCACTATAGTATCTTGAATGGACGAGAGCACCTCAAGGAATGTGTACGGAACAATATCTTTTAACTGTTTTAAAGTGGAGAGTTAAGGACGTTCAGATTTTATGAGAACCTAAGGTAGCAGAGAAGTGCGAGAAGGGACACAAGGATGTGTTTACATACTTCAAGTGAAACAAGTATGTGTCGGACGAAGAGTAGGAGATATGTTGCGTATATTCAGTTATGAAGAGAGAGATTAGGCTCAGGAATAATACGTTAGGGCTTATGTCTTCGGTGAGAGACCATTTTTAGAATTGCTAAATTACCCCAGGAACACTATAAGGTATTGTGACGGAAAAAGAATGAGCTTTATTTCGTAACAGAAGGTGTAGTGATACGGACTGGAAGGAGTTTGTGTTAAGAAACAGAGTAAGTACCTTGGACTTAAGGAAATTTTAGTATGATGGTTTTATATTGGGACCTAAGAGGATTACGATGGAGAACGAAGTAAACATGGTGCGGAAAACGGTATTAACAGTATGTTATGAGAAAGTGATAACGAAACGTATTTTGGATGAATGTGCGATAGAATTCCTAAGATGTTGGTGAAGCTAAAAAAAATAAGGAAGTGTAATCAAAGATGGTTCACCCATGAGAACCCTATTAGTATGACGTGGAATGGGAAAAGTTACATCTTGGTAGTAAGAACAAGCGTAGTGGTAGCACGTGGTCACAAGTGTACGTGATGGGTTCTTATTCTTGAGACAAGTGTGATGAGACGTACTTTGTGGAACAGTGAGTATTGTATCCTAAGAAGTAAGCTTACGGTAAAACAACGAAAATCAAATCAAGACTTATTACGGACTAAGTGTAAATCATGGAACGGTTTATACCGAAAGGGTTTTGTAAATAGTTGATGAGAATTGTCGGTTGCGAATCTTTTATTAAGTAATTTGGTGTAAGTGGAATGTGCAATGGACAGTGAAGGGTAAGAAATTCTGGTTAATGTGTACGTAGTGATGGAAATGTTCTTCAAGAGAATGCATTGCCTCAATTTTCAAGTACAGAGAAATTTCTGTAATTATGAATAATCGTATTCAGAATCTACCTTTTGTTGGACCAAGAACGTAGTTGTTTTAGTTCTCACCAAGGAGTACAAGTGAGAGAACAAGGTTGTGTGCTGGCATGTTATGTCCATCGCTTTTGTAGTACCGTGTAATGGTTGTGTGTTGGGTTTTACTTGTGGAAGAATTAAGTATGAGTTGTGGCTAAAACCCTAGAATGTCGTCATTATTGACTTCCTTCTAGCGTAGTTATTTGAGCAAAAATGAACTATCCCGTTGAAGATTTGTCGTGTGACCGCGTCGGAATTTGGAATTCTGCCTTGTCACTTGGTTGGAAGTGTGTCCTCCGTATGTTTTTAACTTTGTTCTGTATTTCCTCGAGTTGATCATTATTGATGAATGTTATACAAGTTAAGAGGCCGCAAGTTGAGAATGATATTGTGAGTTAGAGCGAGCCGGATTGATGGGTTTGAGTTGTGATGACTTTTGAATTAAGAGAAACTGGTTTTTCAGCCGCTGCAGCAGTGTTAACCGATTAACACAATGTGATTAACCGATTACTATGTGCCAAGATGATGTTTTACGCCGAATTTTGAGGAGTTAACCGATTAACCTCAGACGGTTAATTGATTAACGTGTGTGTAAATTGTGAAATCCCTTGGAAACCATCATCTATGTTTTGTTACCTTATGTTGCTCCGATTAGAGAGTGTTGTGTGAATGGAAAACGAGATTGCAAGTAAATGAAAAACGGATTTGTGTTTTGAAATCGGAACTTTTGGAAGGGTGTTGCATAGTTAACCATTTGTTCAGACGACAAAGGAGTTTGACTTTTGGGGAAGTAATCTTGTGAATCGTGTTGAGTGTGAGAAAGTCTTAGGTGTATCGCTGCCATTGCTGTTGCGAGTCTTAAGGACGAAGTCAAAGAATACTCACGAAGTATTGATCTTGTAAAGATCGTTTTGGTATTTTAATTATGGTGTCAGTAAGGCATGATCGGTTAGTCAGAATTAGTAATTGTTATCTTCCGTGAATTCTTGGTATCAGATTTAGACTCTGTGAGAGTAATACCAGATGTGTACAGTTGTACCTTAACTAGAAGAAGCAATTTGAAAGTTATCCTCCTAAGTAAGAGTGAGAATTGGATGTTCCGAAGTTAAGTATGTAGCTTGGATCGTGTATGGAACAAAACGATTGAGAGAGGTGGATTCAATTGAGAAGTGTGGTATGGACTTCGAAGGTGTGTGTGTGTATGTGGAGTGTTGTATGTGAATTGGTGAGTGGTATGGAAACTCACAATTGCGCTTTGGATGGTTTAAGTTTTCGATAAGTGGTGACTCGCATATGATTGAAGTTTCGTGATGGCGTTACGTTGTTATTGGTTGAGATCTTGTGTCAACAAGAAACCTTGAGTAGTAGGAAACCCGCAAGGAGAGTTGATATGGAATATGGTAACTAGAAACGGAAGTTGTTAAACTACTTTTGGATGAATTATTTCGAATTTGGAATGAATTTGGAGTTGTATATGTTATGATTGTAACGATGTGACTCCTGCACCTTATCGTCTGGAGAGTGTTGGACGGATGTTAAAAATATCGTGTGTTGGCGAGAAAATTATTCTACCATAGGACGTCAGTAAGTTTCTCGTACCGTTGGTTAGTAAGGACCTCATTGGATAAGTGTGTTTCTCCGTCGACTGTTAGACTCCTGGTAGTGCTTAAGAATCCGTGGTGTTCCACTGTTAGATTTTTTATTACGCTGTGGAAGGTGACAAATGAAAGAGTTCAGTCAGAATAATAAGGAATTGAAGACTGTTTCTTATAAGTATGGAAGTAAGAAGAACTCGTTCTAAGTGTGTTACCTTTTGGTGTGATACGAAAGAGATTAAATGGCGGATTTAATGGTTACAATGTATAGCATTGGATTAAGTGGAACTGGTAAGGAAGTCGTTTGACGAATTATGAAGTGGTTTGAATGTTAAAGGATTTACGAAAGGATAGTTATCGGTAATTGCATGAAGATAAGAAATCACTTAATTACCTCGCAAAGGTTTGATGAGTGTTTGTTATCCCAAACCGAGATAAGATATTATGGTTTTGTTTGTGACTCAATAGAAGAGTATAGGATGGTACATTCTTTCCGAAGGTAAATGCGACTAAGTGTTTTAGTATGGGACAAACAGATGAGTTATGGAAAAAGAAAAGTTTGAAGTTAACCCAATATTGGAACAAGAGTATGACTAAGGACGTGAAGTTTGATCATTTGTGAAAACAAGGATTTTGGTCTGTGAAGTCAAGTTGGAATTGGATTACGTCAGAAATTTTAACGGAAGTAGAGTTAAGTGTGTGTAATACCCCAAATTTTGACCACTAAAGTTTCCCATCATTGTACAAATCATCACCACAATATGGATGTGCCTTTATGCTTCATCAGTCTCCCCAAAGATGGGTGAGCATTGACTGCAATCAAAATTAGGGTTTCAAGCCCTCTCTGAGCTTTAGACAAAGGCTCAATCAAGAAATGACTTGATTTTCAACTTGTCTAATCTCTCAAACATCCTCAAAGGATCAAAAGGACTCCCACTTCAAGGATTAAGCACAAGGTTGTTCCCTTCTAGGTGGATCAAGCCTCAAGATCGCCAGTGTCACCAAATTAGGGTTTTGATCACCCAGGGCCTCCAGATGAAAAGTTTCATCTGGGCACAAGCCATTGATCCAAAACATAACCTAATATACTTCATGGAACCTCATGAACCCATGCATCAAGTCAATTTTGCCTCAAGGGATGCATTCATCAAAAATCAGGAATTAGGGTTTCTTGACCTAATTCACCCCTAAGTTGACTTTTGGGACAAATCATGAGCCAAGACCTCAAGAGAGGGTTTGAGGGTCTCTAATGAACTATATTGATCCATTTGGAACAATGGATTAATCCAAGAAGCTTGAGCAACAAGTCTCAATTTCATTTGCACCACAATTAGGGTTTTAAGGGAAAAGTCAACTGTAACTTTGACTTTTGACCAGGACATGCTCCCAAACCCTAGGACATGATTCAATATGCCCTATGACACCCATGGAACATGTCCATCAAGTTTGATTTAGGTCAAGGACATGATTTCCTGAAGAATTGCACAGTTTGGAATTCATCTGATAAAAAGTCAACTGTGCACAAAAGTCAACTTTGACTTTTTGAGATTTTTCACCAAAATGGATTTTTAACCCTAAAATGATGTTAATGTAAGATTTGAATCATCATTCATCAAGAAAAATCAAGAAAAGTGAGATAACTTGTAAAAGGGGTAACCATAAAACTTAGAAATTTTTCTAAGTTAAAAATAAAGTGGCAAGGGTACCAACTTTGAAGGACCATAACTCCTAAACCACAAGGCCATTTTTTCTCATCCAAAGATGGATTTGTAGCCCTCATTATCACCTACAAAAACTTCAACTACAAGTCATTCCAATTCATTAAGGATTTTGAGTTATGGAGTGATCAAAGTGGCTGAAAAGTGAAAATGTCACTTTTTCCAACACTTAGTGAAATTTTCACTAAGTCAGATTCTGCCTCACTTTTTGCCAAATGTAGGGGGATTTTTCACTTGGAATCAAAAGAGATCAAAACCAAACTTGTTCAAACAGTTGTTGTATCATGTAAGAGCTTTCCAAAATGGCCAAGAACATTGTCAAATTCAACTTACACCATGAGATATGACATTGGCAAGTTGCCTTGCTAAAATCTGTCAAGGCAAGGCAGAATTTGCAACTTTGGTCGATTTGCCAAAATCAGCCAAATTCAATTGCTCCTATCCACTTGGACACCTCAGAGGATTGAATCTAAAGGGGACAATCACTGAGCCAAGCCTCCAAAGTCCATGGAACAAGAAATAGCATGTTGAACCTAGAATGGCCAAAATAGGGACAAGACTTCAAATTTGGAATGAGGCATTCAATGGAACCATCAAGGTGGCATGGACTGAGTCATTCTCATCTAAAATCAGTCAAGACTTATCCAAGACCAAGGGGACCATAGCTCTGTGCCCTAACCTCTAGTCAATGGCTAGAGGAGACTTGCATTTCCATTGGCCAACATTGAGGAAACACCTGCTGCAGTTGTCATTCACTGTGGATCCCAAAACAAACTTGCTCTACTATAAATAGAGCTCAATTGTGGTCAGTTTGAGTACACCAAAGCCATCTAACAGATGCTTTCCTCAAAATCTCTTCTTTCACTCCAATTTTGCCTTCTAAGGCAAGTCACTATCGGGTTTTGAGTTTGAGAGCAATTCCAATCAAACCAATCACTCACGCACCTCACATACATCACATATGAGCTGATCAAACACTTAGATTACTTCTGAAACATCAATTTCACAAAATCACCAGCTGGTTGCTCAAGGTTTTAACCAAAGTGCAGCTGAGGTACCACAAAATGATCCAGCCAATTTCAATCAAGTCTAACCATCCAAACACAATCCATAGGGTGTAGGGAAGCTGTTCAGATCATCACAACTCATCTGTAACACATCCAGATCAAAAATCACTTTGAACTTGCTGTCACGGCCTAGAGGTAAGCACATGCTTGGTCATCTCTCAATCTATGCATATTTCCTCGTATAATAATTTGGCCATATGTTCATAATCATGCATGGAATGTTTTCCCTCAATTAATTGCATTGTTTGAATCGTGTATCAAAAATCCTAGCCTTCATGCAGAAATTAGGGTTCTTGAGGTCTCTTCGTGATTTCTTGTTGTATGTTTAATTTAAATAAAATTAATGGACATAGACATGATCGTGAGGTTGAGACGAGCATAATGATATGTGGATTGCATGTTATAATCAAGTATTCAGGGAGATTGGATAGAAAATGCAAATCTGAGAAACCAAGAACACGCGCGTGTTCTTCAGCTTGTTCTTGGCGCCATTTTTAGAAATTCAAATATTTGAATTTTGTGATTTTGTTTAATTGATTCAAAAATTAATTTCTCTCAGAGTTTTAATGATTTTGAGTTGATTCTTTTTTTAATAATTCACAAAAATGTTAAAATATTTTATTTTATCAAAAAATCCCAAAAATATTATTTATTTCATATAATTGATATTTTTGTAAAGAATTAATATTTTGATTATTTTTGGCATTTTAAATATTTTTTCTACTTTGATTTTGCAACTTTTAATGCTTTCTAATTATTTTGTAGGTCAATACTTAATTTTTGAAGCATTAATCCAAGATCACAATTTGTTTTCCATGTGTTAAACAATTTTTTATTATTTTAATTGAATTTTTATTCAATTAAATACATTTTGAAAACAAATTAGGGTTTTGGATTAATTCAACCCTCATAAATCATTTTCAAAACACCTTGGGCCTCTTGAGAGAGTGTAAGACCCATCCCCCCTTGTACAAAAACTTTTTGGGCCTCATTCATTGTATAAGTCCCTCCGTACAAGTAAACGGCGCGATCGTCGCCTTTTCAAAATAACCCTTGGGCCTCTCCTTGAGCTATAAGACCCGTTCAAAGACTTTGGGCCTCTATTAGAGTGTAAGACCCAATCCCATTTTAACCAAAATATTGGGCCTCACTTATTGTATAAGTCCCTCCGCGTTAAAAGAAAACCTCGGCGCGATCGCCATTTTTAAACGAAAAATCATTTGGGCCTACCCTCGTGTTATAAGCCCCACTCTTTTTCCTTTAAACCTTTTTGGGCCTCTTGAGAGAGTGTAAGACCCATCCCTTTGTACAGAAAACCATTTTGGGCCCCAGTCACTTGTATAAGTCCCTCTGTACAAAGTTAAACAGTGCGCTCACTGATAAAACCCTGGGCCTCTCCTTGAGCTGTAAGCCCTAAATCTTTCTTTTTCAAAGCACTTTCTCCTTTGATTTTGAATATACTGTTGTTTTCAATCTTTCTTTGTTGAACAACTAACCAAACAGCATGGAAGCACTCCAACCGAGTAAGTGGTTATCGCTTTCGTTTACTGTTTTCATATTATAAACTGTATTGTGGGGCAGCTCACTGTAAGTCTCCTTTCATAAACTCATATCTACTGTGTAATAATAGTATAGATATTTCGAGTTTCCCCGGCAACTACGTCTAGAACTAGGTGACGCCGTTTCATTTATTCGTAGAAATAGACGCCTAGATCCCCAATAGGAGCACCAGATACAGTCTTCTCTTCGGCTGTCCTCCTTAGGAATCGTCAAGAAGCTCTACTCCCCAAGATGAATGTATTCTCCGTGAATGGCATCTTTGAGTTTCTTCCAAATTCTCGAACTTTCCTGACTTGATCTATTCCTTGTGGATAGTTTGCCTTGAATGTCTCGGGGTTTGGGTACCCACTACGGTCATAATCTTGGACCTTAACTAAGGAACCCTCTTTAAAAGCTAAAAGTCGCTGGATAGTAAACCTCGCATGTTTACCAGTGGTTTTTATCTTTAAAAGAGTTATCTCTCCTAATGGAAAGGAGATGATAGACCCACGGGCTTCTTAAAAGCATCGACCTCCTCTTGGGCATTGTTCAAGGACCCACAGGCTTCCTAAAAGCAACCCCGCCTCCTCTTGGGCATTATTCAAGGACCCTACGGCTTCTTAGAAGTATTCACAGCCTCCTCTTAGGCTTCGTATAATGATCTCTTCCTCCGGGAATGATAGCCTCCTCTTGGGCTTCGTACAAGGACCCGTCGGCTTCTTAAAAGTTTCCAGCCTCCTCTTGGGCTTCGTACAAATTGTCCCGACGACCTCCTAGAGGTATAGGAACAGAACTTAGTCATCTGCATAGAACAGTCCTTTCATAGAGTCTACTACAGTTTCTCAAAGCATAGTACAAAAGATAAAACTCTAGACACGGACAGTCTAACTTCCTTGAGTCTCAAAGACATTCTCAAGTACTCTTCAAAAATAGGAAGGAAACCCGCAGACTCGGACAATCTCAATACCCTTTGGATTTCCCGTTTCCTCAAAGAGAAGGAGATATCCCTGATCCTCAAATCAAATCCCTGAGTACAGTGTTGCTCATATAAGAACTGATTTTCTCTTTTAAAATCAGTATATTGGATCTGTCACTCAACTGAAACAGTTACAATAGCCTCCATCTCGGGCTTTGTACGAGATACCAAAATTCTCCCCAGGGGAGTCAAACAACGTTTAGCCTCTCTCTCGGGCTTTATACGAGACACATAAGAGACTCCCTCGTTGAGTCAATTACCTCTTTCACCTCCATCTCGGGCTTCGTACGAGATACAAAGACTCTCTTGTTGAGTCAAACATTTTTAGCCTCCATCTCGGGCTTTGTACGGGACACAAAATAGCCTCTTCTTAGGCTTTGTATAATGATTTTCCTAGCGGAAATTAGCCTCCTCTTAGGCTTTGTATAAGAAAACCACTGGTTGATCCAATCAACCTTTTAGCATCAAAGTTGTGCCTCGTTCACAGTACACAAACATCAACAACTCCTTTCCCTTCATCTAATCGTTGTAAGCGGCAAGCCTCTGGATCATCTACATCCATGCCACTGTCCCTCTTTTAGCATGAGAAATTCCTAAGGAAAGATAGCATTGCTCTACACTGAGTTAAAGTCTTCTCATTCAGGTTAAAACCCTTTCTTCGGAAATTATGGCATTGCTCGGATCCGCGTATCCCAGTTAAAGTAATTCTCCTTCTCCCCCTCTTTAGAGATGACAAATTCTCTCTAAAGCCGGGGTCTTTCAGCTTCACGTCTTGGGCTTTGAACAAGACACAAATAGACTTTTCAGCTTCACATCTTGGGCTTTGAACAAGATACAAACCACCTTTCACTTCACGTCTTGGGCTTTGAACAAGACACCAAAACACCCATTTCCTCCCATAGAATAGGAGGAACTACGAACGCTCTGATTTCCCTGTTTCGGTAAACGGGAATACGTAGGCATAAGATCGAAAGAAAAGATCTTAGCGAGCACAATGAACAAAAAATCTAAATCCCGTATCTCCATCAATCAAAAGCAGTAATTCAAAAGCATCAGTCCTAACATCCTAATCCTTGTTCCCCGCTAGAAAGTCCTAGAAAGAAAGAAAACTGTATTGGCGAAAATACAAATAACCAGTACCAGACCCCCCCCCCCCCCCCACATTGATAGCATTCGTAACCTAACAGACCACTGTTTAAACTCAGTATGCAAGCAGGGTTAATTGGAGACATCTATTTCCCTTCCTTATTCAGCTCACAATAGGATAAAAAATGAATCGACCTGTAGTCAAAGCTCAAACCGCAGAGAGCAACCAGCGCTTAAGAACCGCGTCCAAAATCGCTCGCTACAGAAAAAATGGCGCCCACCGTGGGGCTTGTTCGTCTCTATTTTCTTTCTTCCTTTTCATCTCTTGTGTGAATACCACAGATTGGGGCTTCCGCCGGGGAACCCATTTTCTGTCAGGAACTTAGGATTCTTAGCTTTAAAGGTCTAGGATGTTTAGGACAAATATATATACTGCTTTTCCTAATTGCTATACGTGTTTATTTTTTCTGCTACTGGGAATGTGTGTGATGCCGCATGTGGTGAGAATGAGTATACACTTAAGATAAGTGATGGCGACGGGGTCGACCATCAACCTCAGTGGAGGCTGACCAACGTAACCCATTCACTCTTCTAGCCAATGGGCCGGTTGTTAAGTCTGAGAAGCTGAGGAACCAAACCCTTTCGTAGTGCGGAAACTATTGGAAATAGTTATTACGCGATACTACCCTCATTTGAGGCTGGTGATCTATTCTCGGTGAATGGCACTTACTCTAAGATTGCTTTACAACTCGCTGGCGATCCGCTTGTTGTCTTGCTTTCCTGGGAGGAGCTGATGATAATAAGTACAGGTACAAAAAATCACCCTAGTATAAACCTTTGGCGATGGGTAGAGCCTTGACTTCATGACAACGACCCTTTGACCCCATGTTTTTTCTATGTTTTGTGTGCTGCATTCATGCATCCATTTAATAAAACATTAAAACATTCAAAAAACTTCTCTTCTAGTCTCTCTGTTTTTCAAATTAAACTAAGACTGTGATTGAAAATATCAGAGAAAAAGATTGCATTAATGGATTTCAGTAGAAGGATAACTCACCAGTATACCTTCAAGGTTCCAAAGCTAGAGGATTTGAGAAAGTTAGCGAGGATGATCGTTAACCCAGAGGCTTTCAGAGCCAAGCACGGTGGTTTGCTACCACTGTTAAGAGTCCATGTGATTAAGGGGATCATGGACGCGCTCATTCAGTTCTACGATCCGGTTTATCATTGTTTCACATTCCCGGATTACCAGCTATCACCAACGCTGGAGGAGTATTCTCATCTGACTGATTTACATATCACTGATCGAGCTCCATTTTCTGGACTGGAAGAAATTCCAAAGAATCAGACTATTGCAATAGCAATTCATTTGGACGAGTCTGAGGTCAGGACTCACATGACCACTAAGGGTGGCATCCAAGGTTTGCCAGCCCAGTTCTTGACAAAGAAAGCCCTGTACTTTGCTAGTATAGGGAACATGACTGCTTTTGAAAGCATCTTTGTCTTGCTCACCTACGGGTTATTTTTGTTTCCTAACATCAATAACTTCGTCGATATCAACGCTATTAAGGTTTTTCTCATTGGAAACCCTGTGCCGACTTTGCTCGCAGATGCGTATCATTCTGTACACTTGGGAAATTTGTACAACGGAGGGGAGATCACATGCTGTGTACCTTTGCTCTACAAATGGTTTATCTCTCACTTGCCCAAGTCTGCTGCTTTTTGGGATTGCAAGAGTGTCTTACGTTGGTCGCAGAAGATCATGTCTCTCACCAGCTTCGATATAGATTGGTGTAATAGGATTTATGAGGGAATTAGAATCATTGACCGTTGTGGAAACTTCCCCAGCGTACCCCTCATAGGAACTAAAGGAGGAATCAACTATCATCCGACATTGGTTCTTCGTCAATTTGGATACCCGATGAGACACATCCCACTGGGTGTTCATCTGGAAGGTCTTTTCTTCAAAGAAGGAGAAAATGACAGAGCACTAAAGATGGAAATAGTGCAAGCTTGGAAACATGTTCATAAGAAAGGACGAGAGTCTCTGGGAAAACCGGACTGTGTCTCGGTGGAGCCTTATCTCCATTGGGTACAAACTAGAGCTCTCAAGCTAAAGATGCCTTATCCTCGTTACGGAATTCTTCCACCGAGGGAAACTTTCATGTACTTCATGATGGAAACTGAAAAGCTTCAGGTTACTCTCAACAAAGTTCAAAAGGAAAGAAGGTCTTGGAAGAACAAGTACCGCACCCTCGACGTAGAGTGTATCCAAATACAGCAACTATTGAGAGAGAAAGATGCTCTGATTGAAATTTTAGAGCAACATGCTGTAGAGAATCAAGATGACCAAAGGAATTTGCTCGCTCCTTTCACCTGGCAAAGGAATGACAACCCGACAACGGCCCAAGCGCCCTGGTCAAAGAAGAGGACTTGGGACCCATTAGTTTAGGTTTCTGTTTCTGCACTTTGTAATATACTGTATTTCCATTTCTGTAATCCTTTGAATTCAATAAAAAGGGGTTTCCCCACCGTTTTATATTTGCAATCTAATTGTCGAAGTTTATTTTGATTAAACCAAAAACAACAATTAATATAATCATTGCATTCATCATTCTCACATCGCGTATTCTTCTTCCTTACGAATCTCACGTTTGTGTCTCGGTTCTAGAGTCAAACTGTCTCATTCATACAATACTCGGGCCAATCGTCAGAAAAAGATGGATGATCTTGAGGAAGAAAACAGAGAGTTGAAAGAAGAGATCGACGCTCTGAGAGAGGATATGAGAAAGCTTTGTAACGACATGCAAGCCATGGCAGAAGCTCAGCTACAAAGAACTGTGATCTCAGAGATCACCTCAACGCCCATCATAGAAAAGTATGATCCTAGGTATCAGATGCCAAAAGATCGTCCGTGGGGCATGCCTGTTAACTATATCCCGGAAGGATATGTTCCGCCGATCACTAAAGATCAGGGAATCGCAATAGAAGCCGCTGGGCCTGAAGGTTACAAACTTCGGGAAAGCGAAGATGCCAGGGGCATACTCAAGACTCCTGAAGGTTACAAACTTTGGGAGGCGCCAAGACTTACTGCCGTAGTCACGGTACCACCCCCTGTGGTGCACACTGTCCCGGAAGGAGAGATTCCACAGACACCTTCTGGTAAGAAGGAAACTATGTTTGACAGAATGGATGAATTCCAGGAGCAGTTCTTGGAAATGCAGAAAGAGCTGCAAGCCATTCGTGGTCAGGATCTATTTGGAAAGGACGCCGCAGACCTCTGCTTGGTCCCAAATGTGAAAGTCCCGCACAAGTTCCAAGTGCCCGACTTTGAAAAATACAAGGGTAACTCTTGCCCTCAGAGCTATCTGGTGATGTACGCTCGGCGGATGTCAGCTCAGACGGAGAATCAGGACCTGCTGATTCACTACTTCCAGGATAGTTTAACCGGTGCCGCACTCAAATGGTACATGGGTTTAAACCGTACTACGATCAGTACATTCAGAGATCTTGGTACTGCCTTCGTCCAATAATACAAGTACAATTTGGACATGGCACCCGACAGAGATTAACTCAGATCAATGTCGCAAAAGGACAAAGAAACCTTTAAGGAGTATGCTCAAAGGTGGCGTGAAATTGCCGCTCAAATTTGTCCACCTCTTGAGGAAAAATAGATGACAAAAATCTTCTTAAAGACCTTAAGCTCATTTTACTATGACCGAATGGTTGCCAGTGCGCCCAGTGATTTCACCGAAATGGTCGGCATGGGTGTACGTCTTGAGGAAGCCGTCCGAGAAGGACGTTTGGTAAAAGACACTGGATCAACGAGCGGTACTAAAAAATATGGTAGTGCTCTCCCTAAGAAAAAAGAGCAAGATATTGGGAATATCTCTCTCGGAAAGCAAAGGCGACGTTATCAGCCAGTAGCAGCTGTAACTCCTGCTATCGGCCCCGCACCTGTTCCTATGTATCAACCTCAGGTTGTGCAGAGCCAACCTGACCAACAAAGGACACAACAGCCTCTTCAGCAGGCTCGTCCTCCATATAACAACAACCGTACAACAAGGCCACCAGGATTTGATCCTATACCCGTATCGTACGCTGAATTATTTCTGTTACTGCTAGCCAAGGGGCACATTCAGACTAAGTCTCCTCTTACAGTTCCGGAAAATCCGCCTTTTTGGTTTAAGGCGGATCAAACATGCCCTTATCATCAAGGAGGTTCAGGGCATAACATTGAGACTTGTCTTAATTTCAAATTCGACGTGCAAAAGCTTGTTAGGAGCGGGCTCTTATCTTTCAAAGATACGAATCCTAATGTTCTTACGAACCCGCTGCCTCAACATGAGAAAGCTGCAGTCAATCTGATTGAGAAAGAGACTAACAATGTCTATCAAATTCACGATGTACTCTTGTTGAAAACCAATCTGGTCAAGATGCATTGTAGACAGAGTGGATATGGCCATGTGCCACCTCATAACTATCACTAGTGTGATATCTGCTCTAAAGATAACCAAGGATGTTCGGTAGTGCAATCAGCTCTACAGGAACAGATGGATCTCGGATGGATCCAAGAGCACCGAGTTCGTGGAGTTAACATGGTCTATACGAACTCCAACGTCATTCAAAACCACGACATCCGTGCGATGAATGTCAGCTTGGTGGCGATGCACTCAAGGCAAAGCCAGTATCATAATCTGCCGCGGCACGATTACAGTTCCTGTCTGATTTGCTCGGTAAACAAACAGGGATGCTCTTTCATACAAGAGGCCCTCCAGCGTCAGATGGATCTTGGATGGATCCAAGACTACCATGATAGGAACTCCTATCAAATTAACATGGTTCAGATCTTCGATATCCGCGTAATGAATACCAACCTGGTAGAGTTACATGCTGAGCATGTCTGACTTGGATTCTTAATATTACATGACTATCAAAATTGTAAAGCGGGTTGCGAAAACGATCGAGGTTGTACCCTTGTCCAGGAGGCACTTCAGCACTTGTTAAATCACTGGTGGATGCCAATCTACATGGATGAAGATACTCAGCAGATTAGTGTCAATAACAGGAATCCTACTCGTCGTCAAAGTCAGGATGTCTGATCAATGGAAGGTAACCTAGTGAGGTTACATTGTATTCAAAGTGGGCGTGGCCAGGTGCCTCCACACAACTATGATAGTTGTAGCGTCTGTTCGGAAAGTAACCAAGGGTGTTACCTTGTAAGAGCAGCTCTTCAGGGTCAGGTCGATCATGGAGAAATTCGTCCATATCCAGGTTCTGGACCCATCAACTGGACGCCGAACTACCTTGCCGATCAAGTTGAGGATGTTGTCACAATCTCTGGTCATCATAGGACCAGGGATGTTTTTGCCATCATTCCTCTACTTGACGAATCTAAAGTTCCCAACCAGGAACGGATCGAGATTACTTATGATGGTCAGAAAAATCAGAAGGTTCCCATAGTCATCTATCTACCGGGGCCACTACCGTATGAGTCAGCTAAGGCAAGCCCTTACAAATACGATGCAACAATAATCGAGAATGGAAAGGAAATTCCATTACCCTCCGTTGTGAATATTGCAGACATCAGTCGTGTAACACGGAGCGGTCGAATCTTCAACCGAGGGGTTGGAGAATCCAACAAAGAAAAGGAACTTCAGGCAGAAATTCCTGATCCGCCAGTCGGTCAATCTAGTAATCCCGACTTTTCAAAAGACAAAGATGAGATGCTGAAGCTCATCCAAAGGAGTGAATATAACATTGTTGATCAACTGTTACAGACTCCTTCAAAGATCTCGGTATTATCACTGTTACTCAGTTCAGAAGCACACAGAGAGGCTCTACAGAAAGTCTTGGAGCAAGCCTTTGTGGAACAGGATGTAACAATCAGACAATTCGATAACATTGTCTCTAACATCACTTCCTGCAATAATTTGGGATTTAGTGATGAAGAATTACCTGAAGAGGGTCGCCGTCATAACATGGCGCTCAACATTATAGTTAACTGCCAGGGCGATGCTTTAGCCAACGTACTGGTAGACACAGGGTCAGCCCTGAATGTTATGCCGAAATCCACTTTGATGCAATTATCATTCAAGGGCCCTCCGATGAGAGTCAGCGAGGTCGTCGTCAAAGCATTCGACGGATCCAGAAAAACAGTTATCGGCGAAGTTGATCTTCCCATAACTATTGGTCCTCACACTTGCCAAATCACTTTCCAGGTCATGGATATCCGGGCAACATACAGTTGTTTATTAGGAAGACCTTGGATACATCAGGCTGGAGCGGTTACTTCGACCCTCCACCAAAAGCTAAAGTTCGTCAAGAACGATCAACTTGTCACGGTTTGTGGGGAACAAGCCTTGCTTGTGAGTAACCTATCATCATCTACTGGTATAGAACCTGAAGAGGTTATTGGAACTCAGTTCCAAGCACTATCGGTGAGCAAGGACAATCAGTTCAAAGAAGGAACTTCAATTTCTTCATACAACGATGCTATCAAAGCAGTCGAGAGTACCGATACAACAGGATGGGGACGGCTTGTCATTCCTATTGACAATAAAACAAAGAAGGGTCTTGGTTTTTCTGCAACCTGTACCCGGACAGCTGCCAACGATGAAAGTCTTCATCCCCTTCAAAACTTCTTCCACAGTGGAGGTTTTCTTCACCCAGTGTCTCAGACAGTTCATGCTATCAATGAGGAAGATCCCTCTGACACGGATGAAGAATGGAAGTCCTATCTTAACAAGGACGGTTATACGTCTCAGGAAGAGGTGCCTACGCCTTTTTGCTTTCCTACAGAAAGTCCGAGATTTATACCAAGATCAAATGTCGAAATGATCTACGGAGATTGTGATCCGGAAGGATGCCGTGCTCCGCCAAATTCATTAGAGGAGGACACTCTGATGAAAGACAATTTTGACTACACCTACTATGGCCCAATGGATGGTCTGCCAATGTGGCAACCTTACCCAGGAAACTTGGGGCAGGAAAGTCAGCCGAGCAATGAAAAACAGCTGACCGTCATTGAACAGAATACCTGTGTCCCCACCATGTCATGGGATCAACACTCAGGTCATTCAGAAACTACTCAACATGAAGATGAATTTGCAACGTTTGCAGGACTAGAATTCATCAACTATGTTTTTCCTGAGGTCAACGTCATCGAGAGGGATGACTCCTCCAGTTCCAAAAAAGTTTGGGACACTCTGGGACAACCAAGTGGAAAATACGACTTTATGGTCAAGTACACTGCTCCCGAAAGCTCTCGTATCAAGCTCGAAGATATCCAGCCAACTGGATGGGGAGATACAGCTGAGAGCACCAATGCTATGCAAAATGCAACAGAGGAATCCTCCTACGACAATTCTGCCTGGGAAACAGATTCCAATGATCCTGCTCCACCAGAAATCAGCGTCATTTCTGAAGACAAATCAAGGAAGGTGACAGACTTTGTGATTCACCGAGGAGTTCGCCGTCAATGGGTTGCTATCGATGTTCCGAAGGTCGTTCGCCAGTCAAAGTAATTGCCATCTTTAACCTTTCACCCTGCCCAGGTGAAACGAATGTTTTGATAGGGCTCATTTTCTGTAAATTTCCCTCTTCGCTTTGCCCAAAGCGACATAGTTTTGTTTTATAGGGTTGTATTTTCAAGATTCGACTTGTTCATTAATAAAATAACGTCGTTCTGTAATTTCCGCATTAATTGCTGTTTTCTCTTTTTGCTTTTTCAGAAAATGGTAATCCTAAAAAAAAACATTCAAAAATAAAAACAAGCAGTAAAATAAAAACACTGCACACACTTGCATTTCTCTCTATCTCTTCTAAACACAAATCATCACGTCATGCAGATTGCTTGTTTTAAACCCCATTGAAACATACGATCCGATGTCTTCTCCCAACTTTGAGTTCCCGGTATTCGAGGCTGAAGAAGAAGTTGACGACCAAATTCCAGAAGAGATCTCCCGACTACTCAGACAAGAGGAAAGGTCCATTGAACCTCACAAAGAGCCGTTGGAAACGGTAAACTTGGGTTCAGAAAAAGAGAGAAAAGAAATCAGGATTGGAGCATTGCTCAGTCCAACTGCCAGAGAAGATCTGATAAAGCTTCTCAAAGAATTCCCCGATGTGTTCGCTTGGTCCTATCAGGATATGCCAGGGTTGGATACCAGCATCGTGGAACATCACTTACCGTTAAGATCGGAATGTCCGCCAGTAAAGCAAAGGTTGAGATGGACTCACCCGGACATGGCCATCAAAATCAAAGAGGAGGTACAAAAACAGATTGACGTGGGTTTCCTTGCTACATCTGAATATCCTCAATGGTTAGCCAACATCGTACCCGTTCCCAAAAAGGATGGAAAGGTTAGAATGTGTGTCGATTACAGAGATCTGAACAGGTCAAGTCCAAAGGACGACTTTCCTTTACCACACATTGACATGTTGGTTGACAGCACAGCAAAGTTCAAAGTATTCTCCTTCATGGATGGATTCTCGGGCTATAACCAGATCAAAATGGCGCCGAAAGACATGGAGAAAACTTCATTCATTACCCCATGGGGTACCTTTTGTTACAAGGTAATGTCGTTCGGTTTGAAGAACGTCGGGGCAACCTATCAAAGGGCCATGACTACTCTGTTTCATGACATGATACACAAGGAAATCGAAGTGTGTGTCGATGATATGATTGCAAAATCAAGAACAGAGGATGAGCACGTTGAACATCTGTCAAAATTGTTCGAACGTCTAAGAAAATTCAAGCTCCGCTTGAATCCTAACAAGTGCACCTTCGGTGTCCGTTCAGGGAAACTACTAGGGTTCATCGTCAGCCAGAAAGGGATTGAAGTTGATCCTGACAAGGTCAAGGCCATTCAAGAAATGCCTTCTCCGAAAACTGAAAAACAAGTCAAAGGATTCCTGGGACGTTTGAACTACATCTCCAGATTCATATTCCTTATGACCGCGACGTGTGCGCCGATTTTCAAATTACTCAAAAAGAATCAGGATTGCGTTTGGTCAGATGATTGCCAAACCGCCTTCGACAGTATCAAGGAATATCTGTTGAATCCTCCGATTCTATCACCTCCAGTGGAAGGAAAACCACTGATCATTTACCTCACAGTCCTAGAGGGCTCAATGGGATGTGTACTTGGCCAACAAGACGAAACTAAACGGAAAGAGTCCGCCATTTACTATCTAAGCAAGAAATTCACCGACTGCGAGACTCGGTACACAATGCTTGAGAAAACTTGTTGCGCTTTGGCTTGGGCAGCCAAACGTCTTCGCCAGTACATGATTCGTCATACTACTTGGTTGGTCTCTGAAATGGATCCAATCAAGTACGTTTTCGAAAAACCTGCTCTCACGGGAAGGATTGCCCATTGGCAGATGTTACTATCAGAATATGACATAGAGTACCATGCTCAGAAAGCCGTTAAAGGAAGTATTTTAGCCGATCATTTGGCTCATCAACCGATTGGCGATCAAGAATTAATCGGGTTTGACTTCCCAGACGAAGATGTCATGTATCTAAAGATGAAAGATTGCGATGAACCGCTACCCAGTGAAGGGCCAGAACCAGGTTCCCAGTGGGGACTTATCTTTGACGGAGCAGTCAATCATTATGGAAACGGAATTGGGGCAATCATTGTTACCCCTCAGGGTTCCCACATTCCTTTCACTGCCAGACTTACGTTCAAATGTACGAACAACGAGGCCGAATACGAAGCATGTATCATGGGTCTCGAAGAAGCGATTGATTTAAGGATCAAAAACTTGGACGTATACGGCGACTCAGCCTTGGTTATTAACCAGATAAAAGGAGATTGGAACACATACCAATCAGGATTGATTCCTTACAAAGACTATGCAAGGAGGTTGTTACCCTTCTTCAACAGAGTCGACTTTCATCACATCCCTCGTGATGAGAATCACATGGCTGATGCATTAGCCACTCTCTCTTCCATGATTAGTGTAGGTCGATGGAATAACATACCTAAGATCGACATCATGCGCCTTGAACGGCCCGCTTACATCTTCGCGATTGAAGCAGTCATAGACGACAGACCTTGGTATCACGATATCAAATGCTTCCTTCAGAAACAAGAGTACCCATCTGGGGCACTCAGAAAAGACAGGAAAACCCTCAGAAGATTGGCTGGAAACTTCTTCCTGAGCGGTGACACTCTTTATAAGAGAAATTTTGACATGGTTCTGCTCCGATGTGTCGACAGACCAGAAGCAGACATGCTCATGAAAGAAATTCATGAAGGATCCTTTGGCACTCATGCCAATGGACACACAATGGCGAGAAAAATCCTAAGAGCAGGGTACTATTGGTTGACCATGGAATCCGACTGCTACAAGTACATGAGGAGGTGTCACAAGTGTCAGATATACTCCGACAAAATTCATGTACCGCCATAACATCTCAAAGTTCTTTCTTCCCCGTGGCCTTTTTCCATATGGGGAATCGACATGATTGGTATGATTAAGCCCAAGGCTTCAAACGGACATCGGTTCATCCTTATAGCCATTGACTATTTCACCAAGTGGGTCGAAGCAGCGTCATTCACCAATGTAACCCGACAAGTGGTGGTCCGATTTATCAAAAACAATATCATCTGCCGTTATGGTGTTCCAAGCGAGATCATTACTGATAATAGATCTAACTTGAACAATAAGATGATGAAAGAGTTGTATGCAGAGTTCAAGATCGAACACCATAACTCATCTCCCTACCGACCCAAGATGAACGGAGCGGTAGAAGCGGCTAACAAGAACATCAAGAAGATCGTTCAAAAGATGGTTGTAACCTACAAAGACTGGCATGAGATGCTACCCTTTGCTCTTCACGGTTATCGTACATCTGTTCGCACTTCAACAGGGGCTACCCCTTTCTCTCTAGTATATGGCATGGAAGCAGTGCTCCCCATAGAAGTAGAGATCCCATCAATCCGGGTATTGATGGAAGCTAAGCTTACCGAAGCTGAATGGTGTCAAAATCGACACGACGAACTGAACCTGATCGAAGAGAAGCGAATCACGACACTATGCCACGGTCAGTTGTACCAACAGAGAATGAAAAGGGCGTTTGACAAAAAGGTCCGACCTCGTGCCTTCAGAAAAGGAGACCTCGTGCTCAAGAAGATACAATCATTTCTCACTGATTCTCGGGGCAAATGGACCCCAAATTATGATGGCCCCTATGTGGTCACGAAAGCTTTCTCAGGCGGCGCCTTGAGACTTGCAACCATGGACGGAGAGGAATTTGCCTACCCCACGAATGTTGATGTAGTCAAGAAATACTTCGCCTAAAACTAAAAAAAAAAAAACGTCTCGGTGGATTGAAAACCCGAAAGGGCGGTCCAGGCAAAAGTTAGAGACATGAAAAAAATCATCCCGATGGATTGGAAATCTCATAGTACAATCCAGGCAAAAGTTAGGGATAATGGCAAGTAACTATATTCAACAGAGGCAAGTCCCTCAGCAGCAACAACAGTTGCATCATCCATCGGAGGAAATCTCCAGTCAAAGGTCATCTTCGACAGAAGCTCAGGATGTCCCGAACTCAAAGTTGGTAGAAGGATAGTGGTCGTTATGTTTCAACGTAGCCCTTTTCCCTATAAATTACCATTTTCTAACTTTGTATATACTCTTTGGAATCACGCGTTTGGCTGATCTCCATCTTATCAATAAAATTTGAGCCCTTGTGCTTGTGTTTGTAATTCTTTACTTGTTTTAGCTTTATAGAACGACGTTGTTTAAACTTAATCAGCGATTCTTGAAATAAAACAAAAAAATAAATTTACTTGTAAAACTTTTTCTGCTTTTAAATTAAAGATGGCATTTCTTTTGACCGTTGAACATCAGAAGAACATCGATCGCTTCTCCCGAAGTAAGCGAACTTCAAAGTGCAGAATCAAGGTACTCCTTCTAGACCAGTACTCTTGAATGAAGGATCAATAATGTCAGAGACCATGTTTCGTCTGACATCCTCGGTCGAGTTCTCATCTCCTAAGCCCGATCAACATAGCTCCCAACGGGACTATCTCTCATAGGCAAGGTGGAATTGCTATTTTGAATCAACGGTACTTCTTCGCCCCGCGATGGCCGAGTATCCAATTGTGTTCATCCATTAGTCTGTATGTCGCGTCTGTTTTGTCAGCATATACATACATACATCATGCATTTTTTATTTGCATTCACATTTCATATTGCATCACTATCACTCTAGTCGGTCTTGTCCCCTAGTGGTAGAAGTCCTCTCAATTGAGTTGTCAGTTCTTGCCTCGTCAGGAAATACTGTGTCTGAACAACCTCGCTTCCAGTTTAATTCTGGAAAGAAGTTGGTCCTTGACCACTTTGATAACTTGAACCTCTGAAAAGCCAGAGAAAACTTTCAATAAACATCACTCTTCGCCATTGAAGATGATATCCTTGCTTTCCCGGATTAAGGAAAATCCACAGAGAAAGCCTCGTGATCAGAGATTCGGCAGCACGCCAGTTTTGCTCCGAAAAACCACTGATGAGAAGGTCATTGGCACCTCAAAATTGGATCCCATCATATGGCATTTCTCCGGGAAGATCCCGAGAAAAGTATGACGTAACCCCAAACGAAAACAGTCTCTCAAGAGACTCGTTTTCCCCAGTAGAATCGACAAATGGCGTCTCCAAAATAGAGAAGTTTGTGTATCTCTACAATTCAGATGAATGGGTTCCCCAGCAAGTCTGACATCAAAACTTTTTCCACTCAAATGGCATCTCTCCAGGAAAATTCGGCGAGAAGTTTGAGGAAAATCGCTACGCATAGCGTCCCTTGTCAGTAAAGTTTATTGACAAAAGAAACTAAGACCAATTCCTTGGTAGGAAACTAGGATCGAGGGGAAGTTTAAATCAGAAACTAAGACCAGTTCCTTGGTAGGAAACCATGATCGAGGGGAAGTTTAAATTAGAAACTAAGACCAGTTCCTTGGTAGGAAACCAAGATCGAGGGGAAGTTTAAATCATAAACTAAGACCAGTTCCTTGGTAGGAAACCAGGATCGAAGGGAACTTTAAATCAGAAACTAAGACCAGTTCCTTGGTAGGAAACCAAGAACGAGGGGAAGTTGACAAAAGAAAACTGAGACCAGCTCCTTGGCTGAAGACCAGGATCGAGGGGAAGTTTACCTTTTCTAAGCATCATCGCTTAGCTAAAGAAGATGAATGCGTAAGCTACCATTCATAACCGCCATCAAAATTTCGGATATTCCGATATTTAATCCTCTTGCACCCCGAATGCCCGAACACCTTCGTCATTCACACCTTCGGGTCCAAGAAGATTAAATAGGGGCATCTGTAATACCCCAAATTTTGACCACTAAAGTTTCCCATCATTGTGCAAATCATCACCACAATATGGATGTGCCTTTATGCTTCATCAGTCTCCCCAAAGATGGGTGAGCATTGACTGCAATCAAAATTAGGGTTTCAAGCCCTCTCTGAGCTTTAGACAAAGGCTCAATCAAGAAATGACTTGATTTTCAACTTGTCTAATCTCTCAAACATCCTCAAAGGATCAAAAGGACTCCCACTTCAAGGATTAAGCACAAGGTTGCTCCCTTCTAGGTGGATCAAGCCTCAAGATCGCCAGTGTCACCAAATTAGGGTTTTGATCACCAGGGCCTCCAGATGAAAAGTTTCATCTGGGCACAAGCCATTGATCCAAAACATAACCTAATATACTTCATGGAACCTCATGAACCCATGCATCAAGTCAATTTTGCCTCAAGGGATGCATTCATCAAAAATCAGGAATTAGGGTTTCTTGACCTAATTCACCCCTAAGTTGACTTTTGGGACAAATCATGAGCCAAGACCTCAAGAGAGGGTTTGAGGGTCTCTAATGAACTATATTGATCCATTTGGAACAATGGATTAATCCAAGAAGCTTGAGCAACAAGTCTCAATTTCATTTGCACCACAATTAGGGTTTTAAGGGAAAAGTCAACTGTAACTTTGACTTTTGACCAGGACATGCTCCCAAACCCTAGGAAATGATTCAATATGCCCTATGACACCCATGGAACATGTCCATCAAGTTTGATTTAGGTCAAGGACATGATTTCCTGGAGAATTGCACAGTTTGGAATTCATCTGATAAAAAGTCAACTGTGCACAAAAGTCAACTTTGACTTTTTGAGATTTTTTACCAAAATGGATTTTTAACCCTAAAATGATGTTAATGTATGATTTGAATCATCATTCATCAAGAAAAATCAAGAAAAGTGAGATAACTTGTAAAAGGGGTAACCATAAAACTTAGAAATTTTTCTAAGTTAAAAATAAAGTGGCAAGGGTACCAACTTTGAAGGACCATAACTCCTAAACCACAAGGCCATTTTTTCTCATCCAAAGATGGATTTGTAGCCCTCATTATCACCTACAAAAACTTCAACTACAAGTCATTCCAATTCATTAAGGATTTTGAGTTATGGAGTGATCAAAGTGGCTGAAAAGTGAAAATGTCACTTTTTCCAACACTTAGTGAAATTTTCACTAAGTCAGATTCTGCCTCACTTTTTGCCAAATGTAGGGGGATTTTTCACTTGGAATCAAAAGAGATCAAAACCAAACTTGTTCAAACAGTTGTTGTATCATGTAAGAGCTTTCCAAAATGGCCAAGAACATTGCCAAATTCAACTTACACCATGAGATATGACATTGGCAAGTTGCCTTGCTAAAATCTGTCAAGGCAAGGCAGAATTTGCAACTTTGGTCGATTTACCAAAATCAGCCAAATTCAATTGCTCCTATCCACTTGGACACCTCAGAGGATTGAATCTAAAGGGGACAATCACTGAGCCAAGCCTCCAAAGTCCATGGAACAAGAAATAGCATGTTGAACCTAGAATGGCCAAAATAGGGACAAGACTTTAAATTTGGAATGAGGCATTCAACGGAACCATCAAGGTGGCATGGACTGAGCCATTCTCATCTAAAATCAGTCAAGACTTATCCAAGACCAAGGGGACCATAGCTCTGTGCCCTAACCTCTAGTCAATGGCTAGAGGAGACTTGCATTTCCATTGTCCAACATTGAGGAAACACCTGCTGCAGTTGCCATTCACTGTGGATCCCAAAACAAACTTGCTCTACTATAAATAGAGCTCAATTGTGGTCAGTTTGAGTACACCAAAGCCATCTAACATATGCTTTCCTCAAAATCTCTTCTTTCACTCCAATTTTGCCTTCTAAGGCAAGTCACTATCGGGTTTTGAGTTTGAGAGCAATTCCAATCAAACCAATCACTCACACACCTCACATACATCACATATGAGCTGATCAAACACTTAGATTACTTCTGAAACATCAATTTCACAAAATCACCAGCTGGTTGCTCAAGGTTTTAACCAAAGTGCAGCTGAGGTACCACAAAATGATCCAGCCAATTTCAATCAAGTCTAACCATCCAAACACAATCCATAGGGTGTAGGGAAGCTGTTCAGATCATCACAACTCATCTGTAACACCTCCAGATCAAAAATCACTTTGAACTTGCTGTCACGGCCTAGAGGTAAGCACATGCTTGGTCATCTCTCAATCTATGCATATTTTCTCGTACAATAATTTGGCCATATGTTCATAATCATGCATGGAATGTTTTCCCTCAATTAATTGCATTGTTTGAATCGTGTATCAAAAATCCTAGCCTTCATGCAGAAATTAGGGTTCTTGAGGTCTCTTCGTGATTTCTTGTTGTATGTTTAATTTAAATAAAATTAATGGACATAGACATGATCGTGAGGTTGAGACGAGCATAATGATATGTGGATTGCATGTTATAATCAAGTATTCAGGGAGATTGAATAGAAAATGCAAATCTGAGAAACCGAGAACACGCGCGTGTTCTTCAGCTTGTTCTTGGCGCCATTTTTAGAAATTCAAATATTTGAATTTTGTGATTTTGTTTAATTGATTCAAAAATTAATTTCTCTCTGAGTTTTAATGATTTTGAGTTGATTCTTTTTTTAATAATTCACAAAAATGTTAAAATATTTTATTTTATCAAAAAATCCCAAAAATATTATTTATTTCATATAATTGATATTTTTGTAAAGAATTAATATTTTGATTGTTTTTGGCATTTTAAATATTTTTTCTACTTTGATTTTGCAACTTTTAATGCTTTCTAATTATTTTGTAGGTCAATACTTAATTTTTGAAGCATTAATCCAAGATCACGATTTGTTTTCCATGTGTTAAACAATTTTTGATCATTTTAATTGAATTTTTATTCAATTAAATACATTTTGAAAACAAATTAGGGTTTTGGATTAATTCAACCCTCATAAATCATTTTCAAAACACCTTGGGCCTCTTGAGAGAGTGTAAGACCCATCCCCCCTTGTACAAAAACTTTTTGGGCCTCATTCATTGTATAAGTCCCTCCGTACAAGTAAACGGCGCGATCGTCGCCTTTTCAAAATAACCCTTGGGCCTCTCCTTGAGCTATAAGACCCGTTCAAAACACTTTGGGCCTCTATTAGAGTGTAATACCCAATCCCCTTTTAACCAAAATCTTGGGCCTCACTTATTGTATAAGTCCCTCCGCGTTAAAAGAAAACCTCGGCGCGATCGCCATTTTTAAACGAAAAATCATTTGGGCCTACCCTCGTGTTATAAGCCCCACTCTTTTTCCTTTAAACCTTTTTGGGCATCTTGAGAGAGTGTAAGACCCATCCCTTTGTACAGAAAACCATTTTGGGCCCCAGTCACTTGTATAAGTCCCTCTGTACAAAGTCAAACAGTGCGCTCACTGATAAAACCCTGGGCCTCTCCTTGAACTGTAAGCCCCAAATCTTTCTTTTTCAAAGCACTTTCTCCTTTGATTTTGAATATACTGTTGTTTTCAATCTTTCTTTGTTGAACAACTAACCAAACAGCATGGAAGCACTCCAACCGAGTAAATGGTTATCGCTTTCGTTTACTGTTTTCATATTATAAACTGTATTGTGGGGCTGCTCACTGTAAGTCTCCTTTCATAAACTCATATCTAATGTGTAATAATAATATAGATATTTCGAGTTTCCCCGGCAACTACGTCTAGAACTAGGTGACGCCGTTTCATTTATTCGTAGAAATAGACGCCTAGATCCCCAATAGGAGCACCAGATACAGTCTTCTCTTCGGCTGTCCTCCTTAGGAATCGTCAAGAAGCTCTACTCCCCAAGATGAATGTATTCTCCGTGAATGGCATCTTTGAGTTTCTTCCAAATTCTCGAACTTTCCTGACTTGATCTATTCCTTGTGGATAGTTTGCCTTGAATGTCTCGGGGTTTGGGTACTCACTACGGTCATAATCTTGGACCTTAACTAAGGAACCCTCTTTAAAAGCTAAAAGTCGCTGGATAGTAAACCTCGCACGTTTACCAGTGGTTTTTATCTTTAAAAGAGTTATCTCTCCTAATGGAAAGGAGATGATAAACCCACGGGCTTCTTAAAAGCATCGGCCTCCTCTTGGGCATTGTTCAAGGACCCACAGGCTTCCTAAACGCAACCCCGCCTCCTCTTGGGCATTATTCAAGGACCCTACGGCTTCTTAGAAGTATTCACAGCCTCCTCTTAGGCTTCGTATAATGATCTCTTCCTCCGGGAATGATAGCCTCCTCTTGGGCTTCGAACAAGGACCCGTCGACTTCTTAAAAGTTTCCAGCCTCCTCTTGGGCTTCGTACAAATTGTCCCGACGACCTCCTAGAGGTATAGGAACAGAACTTAGTCATCTGCATAGAACATTCCTTTCATAGAGTTCACTACTATTTCTCAAAGCATAGTACAAAAGATAAAACTCTAGACACGGACAGTCTAACTTCCTTGAGTCTCAAAGACATTCTCAAGTACTCTTCAAAAATAGGAAGGAAACCCGCAGACTTGGACAATCTCAATACCCTTTGGATTTCCCGTTTCCTCAAAGAGAAAGAGATATCCCTGATCCTCAAATCAAATCCCTGAGTACAGTGTTGCTCATATAAGAACTGATTTTCTCTTTTAAAATCAGTATATTGGATCTGTCACTCAACTTAAACAGTTACAATAGCCTCCATCTCGGGCTTTGTACGAGATACCAAAATTCTCCCCAGGGGAGTCAAACAACGTTTAGCCTCTCTCTCGGGCTTTATACGAGACACATAAGAGACTCCCTCGTTGAGTCAATTACCCCTTTCGCCTCCATCTCGGGCTTCGTACGAGATACAAAGACTCTCTTGTTGAGTCAAACATTTTTAGCCTCCATCTCGGGCTTTGTACGGGACACAAAATAGCCTCCTCTTAGGCTTTGTATAATGATTTTCCTAGCGGAAATTAGCCTCCTCTTAGGCTTTGTATAAGAAAACCACTGGTTGATCCAATCAACCTTTTAGCATCAAAGCTGTGCCTCGTTCACAGTACACAAACATCAACAACTCCTTTCCCTTCATCTAATCGCTGTAAACGGCAAGCCTCTGGATCATCTACATCCATGCCACTGTCCCTCTTTTAGCATGAGAAATTCCTAAGGAAAGATAGCATTGCTCTACACTGAGTTAAAGTCTTCTCCTTCAGGTTAAAACCCTTTCTTCAGAAATTATGGCATTGCTCAGATCCGCGTATCCCAGTTAAAGTAATTCTCCTTCTCCCCTCTTTAGAGATGACAAATTCTCTCTAAAGCCGAGGTCTTTCAGCTTCACGTCTTGGGCTTTGAACAAGACACAAATAGACTTTTCAGCTTCACATCTTGGGCTTTGAACAAGATACAAACCACCTTTCGCTTCACGTCTTGGGCTTTGAACAAGACACCAAAACACCCATTTCCTCCCATAGAATAGGAGGAACTACAAACTCTCTGATTTCCCTGTTTCGGTAAACGGGAATACGTAGGCATAAGATCGAAAGAAAAGATCTTAGCGAGCGCAATCAACAAAAAATCTAAATCCCGTATCTCCATCAATCAAAAGCAGTAATTCAAAAGCATCAGTCCTAATATCCTAATCCTTGTTCCCCGCTAGAAAGTCCTAGAAAGAAAGAAAACCGTATTGGCGAAAATACAAATAACCAGTACCAGGCCCCCTCCACATTGATAGCATTCGTAACCTAACAGACCGCTGTTTAAACTCAGTATGCAAGCAGGGTTAATTGGAGACATCTATTTCCCTTCCTTATTCAGCTCACAATAGGATAAAAAATGAATCGACCTATAGTCAAAGCTCAAACCGCAGAGAGCGACCAGCGCTTAAGAACCGCGTCCAAAATCGCTCGCTACAGTGTGGACCTAAGATAGTGATGCAAGTTGTGGTTATTGTCGAGTGAAGGAAATTCGGGGGCGAATTTCAATTTAAGGGGGGGAGAGTGTAATACCCCATATTCTCTAAACGTTCAATTGGATATCAGATGAGATCAGATGAGTGTCTATGTGCTCTATCTTTGGTTAATTGGATTAATGGAATCATCTAAGTGCTCTAAGTATTGTCAATTGAGATCAATAAAGCAACTAATGAATTCTGAAGGGATCAATTATTTAACTAAAGAGACAGATCAATATTTATTAGTTCAAGGAAGGATTTTACGGTAACTCTAATAATTGATCAATTGGTGTGTGACGACAAAATATCGATCGGAGATATTTTACCCTATTGGATTATATTATATAATATATGTATTTTATATATATATATATATATATATATATATATATGTGTGTGTGTGTGTTAGAAAAAGAAAAGAAGAAGAAAAGTTAGTAAGAAGAAGAGAAAAAGAAGAGAAGAGAAGAGAGGAAGAAGAGAAAAGAGAAGAAGAAGCTTGGATCTTCATCATTATTCATCATCTTCTTCAACCTCCTCTTCGATTATCAGGTGGGTTCTAGATAGACACCTTAGGTTCTAGAAATTTCATGATTTGAACTTAGGTTAAAATGTTGAGAGAAAATGATAAATTTGATAAAATCAATGGTTCTAACGGTTAAAATGTGAAATAAATGGCGTAATATAGTCGGGTTATATGTGGAAATAATCGGGAATACTTGTTGTTATGTTGGAATATGTTTTGGTTGAGATTGAATTGAGTTTGTACCATTAAAATCAGATTTTTGTGTTTCTGGTTCAGTAGTAACCGGCTACTCACTTTGAGGTAACTGGTTACCTGAAGGAAAAATTAAGGTTTTACGTGAAAATGAACGTAGTAACCGGTTACTCATTTTGAGGTAACCGGTTACCAAAATGTGTCTCTAACTATGATTTTGATTCTGTTTTGAATAGTGAAACTTGAGTAACCGGTTACTCATTTTGAGGTAACCGGTTACCACTGTTGTGATTTTTGAAAAAGGTTTAAAATTTCATAACTTTTGAACCGTGTTTCCGATCGAAGCGTTCTTGGTATCATTGGAAAGCTATGGCGATCCTCTACCCAATAAAAGTGAAAATATTGAGTATGATGTGGGATTATTGAATTGTTGATAATTGAATGAAAATAATGTTTTATGTGATATGTTGTGATAAGTGTTTACTTATGCAAATCGTGTTATGCCATGTCTATCTAACTATCGTTAAGTATGAATGAGAGAATATGCATGCTTAAAATGAGTTAGGAAGAGTGAGGAAACTTTATCCCAAAACAAATGATATGATCCTAGAGATGTAACTAGGTATTGGTAAAGGTTTAAAGGACAATGCTTAGGCATCGATGCTAGAAGAATATCTTTGATAAGTAGTTGTTAGCAGAGGTTGTGACTAGGATTATGATAGAGAATCTAGATGGCGATGCTCGTGCGTTCGATGCCTAGGTGTGCATCCTCAACGAGTAATGGTCTAGAGAGAATAAGACACTAGTATGGAACATGTGTGAACCTTTATGTTTTATGAGAAAGGTCAATATGGCCTTAAGGCGAATGTGGCCTTGTGATTGTCGAATACAATTAAGTTTGTGTGTGTAATCACGTAATTGGAACCATTTTTATCCCTTAATAAATATTTGTGACCCGTGTTGAAGGGCCTCTTGTGTAGGCTGGCCGGGGAAAGTGTTTATTAAGTAAGTGACCGTGACCCGTGTTGAAGGGCCTCTTGTGTAGGCTGGCCGGGGAAAGTGTTTATTAAGTAAGTGATCGTGACCCGTGTTGAATGGCCTCTTGTGTAGGCTGGCCGGGGAAAGTTACTTAGTGGGTGGTATTAGTGACCAGTGTTGAAGGGCCTCTTGTGTAGGCTGGCCGGGGAAAGTACCATGTGTAGGTTACCGTGACCCGTGTTGAAGGGCCTCTTGTGTAGGCTGGCCGGGGAAAATTATCTATGTTAGCTTCCGGGACCCGCGTCCATAACTCTTTGGAAGGGCTGGCCGGGAATGGATGTCTATGTTTTGAAGGATCTGTGACCCGTGTTGAACTCTCTTGTAGGGTTGGCAGGGGAAAGATGCCTTGGTATGTGTTACCGATTAATGATATTCTGAGTTGATGAACACATGGCATGTTCCATATAGTGTGAGATTGTGAACTCAAGGTCATTTCCCTTTCCCTTGACTTGAGTTAGGATTGGCTAGAACCCTGTAAAGCTGAGAGAATCCATAACATAGGGAACTCACTGAGATTAATATCTCACCCCATTGTTGTTGTTATTTTTCAAGCAGTGTTTGCAGGTTTGATTTATAAGTGGAGCTATGTTTGGACGTTTCAAGAGAAGCTTAGCTTTAGATTTCCGCTGTGTATTTGTTGTATACAATTAAGGATATTGTATATTGATCTTAGATTTTTGTTTTGGCTAGTTTCCATATCTTGTACCACAGATAGGTGTTTATGTTTTTAGAATGGTCAAGTATGTGAATTACGCCATTAGACACTTGTGATGGTGTCAGTACCAAATAAAATACTTGTATAGTATTATTCAGGGTATATATTATACAGGGTATTACATCACTCAGACAAATATGACCATACAAGCTATCACATTTTCTCTCTTTCACAACTCGAAGGCTTTCTCTTTTTCATGACCAAACAATATCCTTTTCGAAATACATCAATCATATAAGCAGTTTAATGGAATCTTAAGTCTGTTACTTGATGAGGCTTCAGACGTCTTTAAGTTTGATCACCATCATCAGAGAGTTGAAGAACTATTACCGCTGACTTTAAAAATCATCCGTGTTATCATCAATAAAACACCAGGAAGGTTCTTAGCTTCATACTGGCATCACATAAATCCACACCATAGAACTTCCCCCAATGTGGTCCATTGTTTCATGAACACTAAAAAATAATTTTTGGATCAAATCTTAAAATACATCGTAAGAGTCAACGACAAAGAACATCTCCTCTATGTGGAACCTATAGTCACTTTCACCAACCTGACCAACATCAATATTAACTATTATTTTTCATAAATATGCATTGAATATATTTTTTTAATGTAATTTTTATTTCGTTTAATACATTGATATTTTATCTAGTCTATCTTATAACATTTTTTTTTTATTTCATTACATTTATTAAGTATTTATTTTATTTTGAATAGTTTAATAAATTTAATTTAACAAATTTTGAAATAAATAATAAATAATATAATAATGGTTTACAAGAAAATAACATATTAAATGACAAAATAAAAGGAATAATAGGCCCATCTAAACTACTTAGCAAATGCGTGACACGTTATGGACACCCTATGCAAACCATAAAGTGCACCAGGAGTTCGATGACAATGTCATTTTTTTGGGATTATCTACGACGGAAGAGTTATGTGATTAGATGTTTACCCGAGAGGTGTCTGCTCCAGTTTGGATATGTTTAGGACATTTCTAGACCATTTCCTACTGCGCCATCTGAGGGCATTAATAGATAATTTAGGTCTAATATTGTCAACAATGGAAGTGTATGGATGTATATTTATAGTGATATTTTAGAGTATCACACTCTCGTATAATCTCACTGTTCAACCTGCAGATGATATTGGACCTTCCCACGATGAAGGACTTTTAGACGACGCGCCACCACATTCACAGTCTCCACCTGGTATGACTGACCAACAACGTCTGCAGATGGTAACACTTCTTTAAGATAACCCCATGGACTTGGTAAACATATATGGTGAAGTCTATGCAAGGTTATCTTAGATATAACACATTGTCCGTGGTGGACTGATGCAAAATTTATTACTTTGTTCATTATTTATCGTCACTGACATTATTTTGAGTTTATGATGAATTATTTGTATATTATTGACACTTTATCTTAACAATCCATTAAATGAAAATTAGCATTACACTATTGTGGGATGAACATAACATAAAAATTTCTTAACATAACTTAACAAGAAAATAACATGAACAAAACTCAAACATTACTAGATGATTCAGGAAGTTTCAGTATCTTAATAATATCGTCAACAGATCTCGCCATTGTCACACCCACCTCGATCATACCCTTTGTTTCGTAATAGTAATATGTGCTCCACATTACTCTTAAATCATCATATGTCTTTAACTCAACGTTAATGTACTTCACATTTTCTTCATTTATCAATCGATGGTGAACGATACTCAATCTTAACCACTATTCTATTATTTGGGTAGCATATGAGATTATCTAGTTTAGATTTCAAAACATCAAGAGGGGTGTTCTTTGTGAGCCTAAAATCAATTAGAGACTTCACACTGTTGAAGTACACAAGTGCGAGATACCAAAATTGAAATTTTTTGTGAGGTGTTTTTGTTAACAACATATGGGATATATTTATACAATTTTTAAATCATTATTGACCATACAAAACTGTGGTGAAATTACAATCATAAAAAAATGTCGGCCAAATCACAACCGTTCAAAAATAATACTATCAAAATTTTATGGGGTGTGAAAAAATATAAGTATACTAAAAATTTGTGTTAGATTTTTCGTATGAACTATCAGAATTTTGCAATTGAGAGAAAATTTTACTAACATATAAAAATAAAAGAGATAATTTTGATATTATAAAAATAAATTAAAGTCTCACGTATAATTAAGAAGTAGCATGTAAAAATTTTGACATTTAGGAAGACCCGCCAATATCATACAAGCAGAGTCCATTTTAAAATGATTTTTTTTTGAAACATGACGATAGTTTTGATATTTTTTTGAAAATAGGTGGTAAAATGAAAATAAAAATTGAAAAATGATGGTAAGGTTAAAAAAATTCTGAAAGTGAAGCAGGCGGCATATTATTTTCCTAAATTTCCCGCTAGAACCAAATATTGAGAAAAAAAACAACGATGAAAGTTCCCGCCAACGATCCAAAAACACCGAGCGTTCCGCAAATACAAATACAATTTCCCATTCTCCCTGTTCGTACTTTTCGTGACAGTGAAATTAGTCCTTTGCCGTCGCCAAAAATGGAAGATGGGTTAATATCCGTAGACCGTTGGGCAAACGGAAGCGAGGCGTACTTCCTAACCCACCTCCACTCCGATCACACTCAAGGCCTCTCTTCATCTTGGTCCCATGGCCCACTCTTCTGCTCCTCAGTCACCGCCAAACTCCTCCCCATTAAGTACCCTAGTTTCGATCTCTCCCTCCTCCGCATTCTTCAAATTGGTACCTCCCACACACTTTCCCTCCGATCACCTTCTTCTTCTAATTTTACCACCGTCCATGTCACCGCCATCGACGCCTGTCACTGCCCCGGTATATAACCCTAATGTGACACTTATGTCATTTTTTAATTGTCTTCAAGTAATTTTGAATTATGTGTAGTCTATTTTTGGAATAGGTTCGGTTATGTTGCTGTTTTCGGGAGATTTTGGCTGTGTGCTTTACACCGGTGATTTTCGTTGGGAGGCTGATTGCGAGAAGGCGAGGATCACCAAGGATATGCTTAGCGATGCTCTTGATGCTCATGGTGGTGATGGTGTTGATGTTGTTTATATTGATAATACCTACGCTAATCCTACCTATGATTTTCCTACTCGTAGTGTAGCGACTCAGCAGGTACACTGTATTTCCGTTCTTGTTTTGTGATTTGTTTGTTTGGGTCCTTTTACATAGACATTTTGTGAGAATGATGTTATTAGGGTTTAGAAATTGGGGTTATCACAAAAGGATTATGCATTTTCTATTCCTCATGAATTGAATTAGCTGATGACTGATTTCAGGCTATTGATATAATTTTGTCCCATCCTGACCATGATGTTATTATTGGTATCAATACTCTAGGGAAAGAAGATCTTTTGGTTCAGATTTCAAGTGCACTTAACATATTGGTATTCTATTTCTCTTCACCATAAAATTCTACTCATCATGCTACTATGTTTGTTTTCTATGGTATTTGAGGAAAATGCTTCTGTGATCAAAGCCATCTTAACTCTTAAGTTTTTAGAGGTCTTGTGTTAGATAGTTAAGGTTCAATTGTGACAAAACAATAGGGGATATATTTAGTTATGGTTTAATAATGACAACTATTATGAGGTCCTACTTACCCATGATTTCATCTTGAAAAATTTGAGGCCCTTTGCTGTAGCTTATTTTGTACACCCTTATAGACGACCTTGTCTATGATTAATACTTTTTCATTGTATGCTTTAAGTGTCAAGTTTTACATATAAATTGTCATGTTCATCTCATATTACAAAACTTTGCATCTTGTATTTTGGTTGCTTGAGTTAATTTGGATTCAGCATTCTATTTTACTCTTTTGCTTTTTAACTGTTATGCTTCTTTTTCATTTGAAGATTTGGGTGTGGCCAGAGCGGTTGCAGACTATGCATCTTCTTGGTCTTCCTGATATATTTACAACAGATACAACTCTTACTAGAGTGAGAGCTGTTCCTATGTATAGCTTTAGCATTGATACATTGGAGGCGTTAAATAGAATTCGTCCAACAACGCGCCCAACTATAGGAATTTTGCCATCAGGTCTTCCATGGGTAAAGAACTCCCTTAAAAAGGGTGAGTTTCTCTCGGGTTTTTTTTGACATCGCGGTATAAGAGAAGCAGACGGAGCGCAAATAGTACCCAGGTCCAGATTGATAAACAAATTGGAAAAGCAGGATCTCCCAAAAAGTTTGACCAGTATATATTTTCAGTTCCTTATTCTGATCATTCAAATTTTGCAGAGCTAGAGGGTTTTATAAAGTTTGTGAAACCAACCCGTCTGAAGGGTATTGTTTCTTCCTCTTCATGCTATGTTGAACCCATGTACTATTTTGGACGACTTTGTACCGGTAACCAACCAGTACAAGAGCTACTTACCAAGTCTAAAATGAAAGAAAGTGGTGATTTTGAAGACGATAATGATGAGTTAGATAGAAACAGAAGCAAGGAAAGTTTTACAATGAATGAAAGTGGTAAAAGGGTAGTAACAATCAGCCTTGAAACTTCATTTGAAGATGATAATGTTGTGTTAGATAGAAACAAAAGCAAGAGCATGTTTAAAATGAAAGAAAGTGGTAAAAGAGTAGTAGCTGTCTGCCCCAAAACTTCAGTTAGAGGTGATGATGATATTGAGCTAGATAGAAACAGAAGCAAGGCTTTGAAGGTTAAGTTATCAGGTTTTCGTATGAGAGGGTTGAGCGTTTTCAGAAGAAAACGTCGTGGAGCTAAACTTTCAGACTGTTGAAGAATGATAATGCCTGGAACTGATGAGGCTTAGCTGATCGGGATGATGTTTACTCATGAAGTTGGGCATTGTTTTTGAAATCCATGGTGCAAGGTATGAGCTTCTTTCCACCTAGCTCAATTAGATTATTAAATTTTGTTTGTAGAAAGGATAGATGATTATCAACATGCAATTGGATGATCTTTTGTACTCCTCTTAGAAAGCGATATGTAATTTGAGCATTAACATCTGCTTGTGACTGAAGAATTGTAACTTGAGTTTACCTTACCTATTCTGTTGATAACTTAGTATTGTACGATTCACGTGATGATTTAAATATTATAATAGTATCAATTTGATTGCTTAAGATATTTTCTGCGTCTTCGGGTTTGACGTTCGATGATCTACGTGTTATGCCTCTGTTTCTTGTGGTCTGATTACCGGACACTCGTCAAAAGGTCCAAAATACCAAAATTAATCATGGTTCCCCTTGTATTTTGTTACCAAAATGGGTCAAAACGAAATTAATCATGTTCCCACTTGTATTTTATTACCAAAATGGGATACTTAATTTTTCTTTTCATAATAAAATAATTTATAAGCTTAAGGATATTTTTGGATATTATAAAATGAACGGAGCGGAAGGGGACGGAGCGGAATGGAGCGGAACTGAGCGGAGCGGAATAAAATAAATATGTTGTTCCATTGTTTGGATATTTCACAACGGAACATAGAGATTTTGTTATTCCACCCAAATTGGAGGGTACAAAAAATGATGGAAAGTAATGGAATGGGATGGAATGCATTCCATCCGGTTCCGCTCCATTCCATCCTTTTTTAATCAATCCAAACAATGGAACTTAAGTTTATACCATTCTATTCCATCCTATTCCATTCCACTCCATCAATCCAAACATACCCTAAGGAAAAGTCTTTAAAAACTCTAAAACTCTAGACTTTTTAGCTCCTATTTTTTTATTTATTATAAAACTTCAAGGCTTATAACATTGCGGCCAAATCCAGTTACACTACAAAAGTCATTTTCAAGTTTCAACAGCCTTTGTTGACTTCACCAATAAGAACAAAATGGAAGATATACTATTTCCACACACCAACATGACCAAGTCATTGGTTAGACCCATTCACCCATCACTTTTCTCATTTCCCACCAGCAATCACATACTAATATCTAGCTTCTGAACAATTAATTGCAGCTTGAAACCAAACCAACAACAACATTAACAACATGAAGAAAAAATCATGGGTAATGTCTTGTTTCCTCATCATCTGCTTCTCTTTGCACACCTACCCTTCACTTTCTGCTTTGACCACCATCTCATCAAACCAATCTCTTTCTGGTGATCAAACTCTTGTCTCCAAAGATGGCAACTTTGAATTGGGTTTCTTCAATATAGGTAATTCCTCTAACTACTACATAGGCATGTGGTACAAAAAGATATCTTTAAGGACATATGTTTGGGTAGCAAATAGAGATGATCCAGTTTCTAATGAAAGTGCTTCCAAGTTAGCTATTTCTGATGGTAATTTAGTTCTCTTGGATCAGTCTCAAACTATAGTTTGGTCAACAAATTTGAATTCTACTAGTTCAAATTTTGTATTTGCTGTCCTTTTAGATACTGGTAATCTTATATTAAGTAATAGGCCTAATTCATCAGCATCCGAAGCTCTTTGGCAGAGTTTTGATTTTCCATCAGATACTTGGCTTCCTGGTGGCAAAATTAAACTCGATAAGATAACTAAGAAGCCTCAATATCTTACTTCATGGAAGAACAATGGTGATCCAGCAACTGGTTTGTTCTCTCTTGAACTAGATCCTAATGGAACCAGTTCATACTTGATACTTTGGAATAAAACTCAACAGTATTGGACAAGTGGTTCTTGGAATGGACAGATATTCAGTTTGGTTCCTGAAATGAGGGCAAACTACATCTACAATTTCACCTTTGAGAATAATGCTAACGAAAGCTACTTTACATACTCTTTGTACAGCAATTCTATTATATCTCGCTTCGTGATGGATGTGTCCGGGCAGATCAAGCAATATACTTGGCTGGAAAGTACTCAGCAGTGGAATTTATTTTGGTCACAACCAAGAGGACAGTGTCAGGTTTATGCTTTCTGTGGTGCATTTGGTAGCTGCAATGAGATCTCAAAGTCATCCTGCAATTGTTTGAATGGTTATAAACCAAAGTCACAATCTGATTGGAATCTTGGTGATTACTCAAATGGGTGTGTGAAAACAAACAAATTTCAATGTGAGGTATCTTCTAATCCTTCTAGTGGTGCCAAAGATAGGTTCTTAACCAAATCAAGTTTGGCTTTGCCTGAACGTGCGCAGCCTGTTGTGGAAGCTGGTTTGAGTGAGGAATGCGAGTCAACGTGTTTGAGCAACTGTTCCTGCACCGCATATACTTATAACAGTAGTGGTTGTTTCATTTGGAGGGGAGAACTCTTGAATCTGCAACAGCTTTCTCAAGATGACAGTAATGGACAGACATTGTTTCTCAAACTTGCAGCATCTGAGTTTCATGATTCAAAAAGCAATAAAGGTACAACCATTGGTATTCTTGGTGGTGCTGTTGGTGGTATAGTGATTCTCCTTGTTCTTGTTCTAATTCTCGTGATTAGGCAAAGAAAGAGACTAGCTGGAACAAGAACTTCTGTGGAGGGCTCATTAATAGCATTTGCATACAGAGATTTGCAAAATGCAACAAAGAATTTCTCAGAGAAACTCGGAGAAGGAGGTTTTGGTTCTGTCTTCAAAGGAATATTACCTGATTCAAGTGTCATAGCAGTGAAGAAACTTGAAAGCATTAGCCAAGGCGAGAAGCAGTTTCGAACAGAAGTGAGCACCATTGGAACTGTTCAACATGTCAACCTTGTTAGGCTTCGCGGTTTTTGTTCCGAAGGCGACAAAAGGCTGCTGGTTTATGATTACATGCCGAATGGGTCTTTGGATTCAAATCTGTTTCAGAACTCCAACATGTTGAATTGGAAAGTAAGATTCCAAATTGCCCTTGGAATAGCTAGAGGATTGACATATCTTCATGAAAAGTGTAGAGACTGTATCATTCACTGCGACGTGAAGCCAGAAAACATCCTCATTGATTCTGAATTTTGTCCAAAAGTAGCAGACTTTGGCCTTGCAAAACTTGTTGGAAGGGACTTTAGCAGGGTCTTAACTACCATGAGAGGAACAAGAGGTTATTTAGCTCCGGAATGGATTTCAGGAGTGGCTATTACTGCTAAAGCCGATGTTTACAGCTACGGAATGATGCTTTTTGAGCTTGTGTCAGGTAGAAGGAATTCGGATCCTTCTGTAGACGGTCAAATTAGATTCTTTCCTACATTGGCTGCAAACGTAGTACACCAAGGAGGGAATGTGATTAGCTTATTGGACTCTAGATTGGAGGGAGATGCTGATGTTGAGGAGATTACTCGAGTCATAAAGATTGCAGCATGGTGTGTTCAAGATGATGAAACTCATAGGCCTTGCATGGGTCAAGTAGTTCAAATACTTGAAGGGGTGTTGGATGTTGCTTTGCCTCCAATTCCTAGATCCCTTCAAGCTTTTATTGATGACCACGAGGACTATGTTTTCTTCACTGATTCAAACTCCACTCATAACTCACGAATAAAGAGCAGTGTTTCGACAGCTTCCTCTCAAGCTAAAAGCCACATCTCATCTACTAGCATTAGTCCTTGAAGATATCTGATTCCATGCTGTAAAAGGGTCCATCCTTGAGACAAAATTAGCAGGGCACGTTTTAGGGATTTCTCTCAATTTCTTGTGTTACAATAAATCGTACCATAATTTTGATATTGTAATGCATAGTTTCTTTAGATGAACTATTGCCAACATTGCTTGTACATTCATCCTAAATAATGTCAAATGAAAACTCATATACCTGCTTTGTATTTGTGTGCCAGTGCTTTTCACTGGGATTTCCGACAAATTATCAAAGTTTGGTGTATCAAGCAATAATTTGTTATTTTCTCCGTCTTACAATAAGTGATTCAGTTTACTTTTCATGTAGATTAAAAAATAAAAAATAAAAAAATAATGATATTTTTACTAAAATACTCTTATCATATATTGGGTATGATGAAAATAATATTAAGTAGAAAGTAAAATTTAAAAAAATACATTATAAATTGAAATGAATCATTTATTTTAAAATACTCTTTTACTTTAAATGAGTTATTCATTGTGAGATGGAGGAAGTAATATATAAACTTCTTTTGGGGAATTCATATCTTTCTCCTCATGATTGAGAAGTCGTTGAATATTAAATATGAACATATCTTTCTCCTTATTAATGTATAATTAGTAACTAACTCATGTGTTCGCACGAACATGTGTGTTTGAGGACTTTATGTTATGGACGCGTAATTGTTAATCAAATTGAAAAAAATAATAGTAAAATTATAAAAATAAATATGATTGAAATTAAAAATTTGTATTGATAAGTATACGAAAATGATGCGTGTTGTAAAAGAAAGAATTAAATTAATTATTATATAAATTTAAATAATGCAATGATGATTGAAAATATTAAACAAAAAATATTAATCAATAGGTAGACCAAAAACAAATAATACTAAAGTTAAAATGAAATTAAATAAAATTAAGAATTAATTGTGTTGGATACAAATATTATTTGTTAAAATTGATGTTCTACACTTCACACTATAAGTGAACCCATGTATAATTAGTAACTAACTCATGTATAATTATATGTAACAGTAGTTAAGGAAAGGAAAAAAAAGAAGTCAATACGGTTTTGGGCGCGCATTTGTTTGTAGACTGTTATAAAATTTGAAAGTTAAAAATATAATTTTTTTTAACAATAATAGTAAATTTAAGTTGAAATAGTAATACACATAGAAGATGAAAGGTAAACAACAATATCAATAATAATATAATTAAAAAAACTATTGAAACTTGTATTAAATGAATTGTTTAGGTTTTTTTTAACAAATAAGACAATTATGTTATAAGAGAGAATATAATGGTTAAATTTTGATAGGGTGAATATTGGATACCTGATCCTTTCAAGCGAGAGGATTTATATAGTGCCCTCAGCGCGTGGCCAACGGTCCTATTTTCGGGGTGAAATAACTGTTTTCCCGAAGAATAGGTAACTGCCCAAAACTAGCCGTTATGTCGGGCAAGGTGCCCAAAACTAGCCGTTATGTCGGGCATAAGCCTAGTTTCGGGCACATGCCCTTAGCTGTCCGAGGAGTGGAGAAGCCGAGCGTAACAGACAACTTTTTCGGGGAGGAGCGGTGCAGTCCTTGCCCGGTTGAAGGGGTAGAAAGGTAACTTTTGTCCGTTAGTGGGTTGGACTTAGGCCATTGGGTCGTTCTGGAGCAGAAGTGGATTGGACCATGTCTGGCCATTGGCCTAGTCCAGAACAGGAGCCCCCCAAGTCGTTGCTCCCGAGCCTGGGAGTGATGACTTAAGGACAGCTCGTTGCTCCAAGGAGCTAGCGTGAAGTTGTCGTTTGGTGATGGGGAAGGGTCTCGTGGTGCTCGTGATCCCTGGTGTCTGTGGCATTCATGATCGTGACCGTGTTGCCCGTCGTGCGGGGAGACTAACGGTTAGTCAAAATTGGAAACGTTAGGGTGCCACGTGTGCCTAGAGCTCTGTGTAGCAGTTATTAGGCAATGATGGATAGTTAATAGCCATCATGACCTACGAGTGCGTGCCATCGCACGTGCCCCTCTGTATAAAAGGGGGAAACTCGTTCCATTTTGAACTTTTCGCCCTGATTTCTTTTCGTCTTCTTCAGAATTCCTGCCCGTCACCGTCGTCTGCTATTCTGGCCACCGCATCAACTTCTGGGGAACCGTTTTTCATCTTCTAAATCAGGTAAGTTTGCTTATTCTGTGCTCTTTTACCCATTTTGACGGTTGTTTGTAGTCTTGCATGCAGTTAGGTTTAGGTTTAGGAGATGAAATAGACTGATTTCCGATGATTGTTGGTGGTGGGCGGTGGTTGTGCCACTTCCTACTTCTGATGCACATCAATTACACACAATTGCAATGGTAAAAGTTGACAAACGACACTATTCCAACTTCCCGACATAATTAAATCGGCCAACAATCTCAAAACTATTATAATAAGAAAATACAGCTCAATAGCTTTCCAACGATACCAAGAATGTTCTAAACGGATAATCGGAACACAAGTTATGGAATTAAACAGAAAAGGAATCGCGAAAAGACAAAATTCAACACACTCTCTGGTCCTACGCGTATTGCCCTAAGCCGTACGCGTATTGCCTAGCTCACTCGCCCATTCCATACGCGTATTGCCCAACTTGATACGCGTATGGGCAGAGACCAAATCCTCTTCAAAAATCCCACAAAAAGCTCCATACGCGTAATGCCTCGCACGTTACGTGTATTGCCTTGCCAGATACGCGTACCATTACGCAAATCAGCAGATGGCCGAGAAAAATGAACTTCCATACGCGTAATGCCAAAAATCCCCCTTGCCATACGCGTATTGCCCAACTCAATACGCGTATTGCCCTGCTGTTACGCGTATGGGCAGAGAAAAATCCAGAATTTCCTGTAGAATTTTTCTGCTAATGGTTCACCCAAAATCAACCCCAAATGTCACCAAAACACCAGAAACTTACCAAATGAATACACAACAACACCTATCTAACATGGTTCAGCAATTAGGAACATCAAAACATGATTTCAGACATAATTTGTATCAATTTCCAACAATTTCCACATATTATGGTTTTTACTCTACATCCAATTTCAACTAAAAACCAACCAAATACATACATACATAATCATACACAAGTATAAGATAATCGAGTTTCGCACCCTTACCCGATTTAATCGTGTTTGAAAAGTCGGTTGATCGATTTCTTAATTCCCAAGTTTTTCTCTCTTTTTCTTCTCTTCTTTCTCTTTTCTTTCCCTTTTCCTTCTTCTCTTTTTCTTTCTCTCTATTTTTCTCTCTTTCTATTTCTATTTTACTAACTTAAGGAAAAATAAAGTGAAATGACCAAAATACCCCTAAGCTCAAATATCTCGCAAACGCTCTCAAAACGCAATAAAACATAATCACGATGAAAAATAATATATTATCAAATAAAAGTAAAAAATAAAATAAAATAATAGTAAAAATAATTAAATCGACTCGATTAAATAAATCTAACTAAAACTGGGGCGTTACAACTCTCCCCCACTTAGAAATTTTCGTCCTCGAAAATATTACCTGAGACGAACAACTCCGAATACGACTCCCGCATTCGACTTTCCAACTCCCAAGTCAAATTGCCCTCAGCAGCGCCTCCCCACGCTACTTTCACAAGCGTAATATCCTTGCCTCTTAACCGCTTCAACTCGCGATCCAAAATCCTCACTGGTAATGCCTCAACCATAAGGTTTTCCCTTACCTTAAATTCATCCATCGGAATCACATGCGACGGATTCGGAACATACTTCCGAAGCTGTGAAACATGGAACACATCGTGCAAATTCGAAAGTCTCGGCGGCAACGCCACCCGATAAGCCACAACACCCACTATCGCAGATATCTGGTAAGGACCAATGAACCGAGAAATAAGCTTTTTCGACTTCAATGCACGACCAACACCCGTCACCGGTGTAACTCTCAAAAATACATGATCGTCCTCTTGAAACTCAAGATCTTTCCTCCTTCGATCATGATAACTCTTTTGCCTACTCTGAGAAGCCTTCATTTTCTCACGAATAAGTTTCACCTTGTTCGTAGTCTGTTGCACTAACTCCGGTCCAACCACCGAACTCTCACCAGATTCATGCCAACACAAAGGTGTTCAACATCTTCTTCCATACAACGCTTCAAAAGGTGCCATTCCAATACTCGAAGGAAACTGTTGTTATACGTGAATTCCACCAACGCAAGATAACTATCCCAAGCACCACCTTGCTCAAGAACACAAGCTCTCAGCAAATCTTCCAACGACTGAATAGTTCTCTCGGCCTGACCATCCGTCTGTGGATGATAAGCAGAACTCAATCTCAACTTGGAACCTAACGCCTTTTGTAAACTTTCCCAAAATCTAGAAGTAAACCTCGAATCTTGATCTGAAACAATACTCAACGGAACACCATGCAATTTCACAACCACACTGATATAAATCTCAGCCAATCTCTCCAAAGAAAAACTGATGTCAATCGGAATGAAATGCGCTGATTTAGTCAGCTTATCCACAATCACCTAAATGGTGTTATGTCCCCTCTGTGTATTCGGCAACCCTGTCACAAAATCCATAGAAATGCTGTCCCATTTCCACTCGGGAATATCCAACGGTTGCAACAATCCACTAGGCTTCTGATGTTCAACCTTAGACTTCTGACATGTCAAACACGCATAAACAAACTGAGCCACAACCCTCTTCAATCCAGACCACCAAAAGTTCTTCTTCAAATCCTGATACATCTTATTAGCTCCCGGATGTACACTCAAATTACTCCGGTGTCCTTCCTTTAAAATCATCTTTTTCAAGTCCGAATCATCAGGAATACAAATTCTACCACGAAATCTCAAAACACCCTTATCATCCACTTTAAAGTCACCATTCACACTTTGATCACTAACCGTCATCAAATCAACAAATTTCACATCCAACTTCTGTTTCTCGCTAACCGTTAACAGAAAATCATTAGTGACCTTTAACATTCCAAGCCTCACGCTATCAGATGTCAATTCACACACCAAACTCAAATCTCTAAACGCTTCCAAAAGTTCCCACTCTTTAACCATCAAAACAGACATGTGCAAAGACTTTCGGCTTAATGCATCGGCTACCACATTAGCTTTACCAGGATGGTAATTCAAGCTAAAATCGTAGTCCTTAAAAAATTCCAACCATCTCCGTTGCCTCATATTCAACTCTTTCTGATCAAACAAGTATTTCAAACTTTTATGATCACTAAAGACTTCGAATCTTGCACCATAGAGATAATGCCTCCAAATTTTCAACACAAACACAACAGCCGCTAATTCCAAATCGTGAGTAGGGTAATTCTTCTCATGAATCCTCAATTGCCTCGAAGCATAAGCCACAACCTTACCTTCTTGCATCAACACTCCACCTAAACCAATCAAAGACGCATCACAATACACCACAAACGGTTCAGTAGGATTCGGTAAGACCAAAATCGGAGCTGTAGTCAATCTTTTCTTCAGCTCATTAAAACTTTCCTCACACTGAATATCCCAAATGAACGCTTTACCTTTATAAGTCAACTGGGTCAAAGGAAGTGCTAACTTGGAAAAACCTTCAATGAACCTTCGATAATAACCAGCTAAACCAAAAAAGCTTCTAATTTCAGTAACAGATCTAGGAGCCTCCCATTGTAGAACTGCATCTACTTTAGATGGATCCACAGCAATACCATTACCTGAAATCACATGCCCAAGAAAATTCACTTCTGACAACCAGAACTCACACTTGGACAACTTGGCAAAAAGTTTCCTTTCCTTCAAAATTTGCAACACAATACGCAAATGTTCCGCATGTTCCTCTCGGGACTTAGAATAAATCAAGATGTCATCAATAAACACAACAACAAATCGATCCAAATGCTCATGGAAAATAGATTCATATACTCCATAAACACACCTGGCGCATTAGAAACCCCGAACGACATCACAGAATATTCGTAATGACCGTATTGTGTCCTAAAAGCCGTCTTCTGAATATCTTCCTCTTTCACTCTAATCTGATGATAACCCGACCTCAAATCAATCTTACTAAACACACAAGCACCTACCAACTGATCCATCAAATCATCAATTCTCGGAAGAGGATACTTATTCTTAATCGTCACCTTATTCAGCTGGCGATAATCAATACACAATCGCATACTTCCATCTTTCTTTTTCACCAACAAAACTGGAGCACCCCAAGGCGATACACTCGGCCTCACAAACCTCTTTTCTAACAATTCATTCAACTGCTTCTTTAACTCAACCAACTCAGATGCCGACATACGATAAGGTGCCATAGATACAGATCTAGTACCAGAAACTAGATCTATAGAAAACTCCACCTCTCTCTCTGGCGGCACATCTGAAATATCCTCAAGAAACACCTCTGGAAAATCATACACAACTGGAAACACACCAATTGCAACTTGACTATCCACAGTCAACGATGCAAACAACCCAAACAACCGAGCTTCATCCGCCAAAAGTTTCTTCAACTCTTTGGTAGATAAGAAACTCGATTCCTCGTCTTCCTCAAGAGAAGGAAATCTTACCAGCTTATGATAACAATCAATATGAACCCGATTGAACTGCAACCAATTCATTCCCAGAACCACATCTAAACCCTCCAACGACAAACACACCAAATCCATCTCAAAATCTTTACCATAAATGGTCAAAGAACAACTTAAACAAACCAAAGAAGTAGTTACTGACCCCATTGCTGGAGTGTCAATAACCATCTCTCCACCCATCGAAGACAACAAAAGATTCAAACGCTTCGCGCACTCAGACGAAATAAACGAATGAGTCGCTCCAATATCAATAATAGCAACTAAAGGCGTACTATTAATAAAACAAGTACCTCTGATCAGACGGTCTGCACTTGTAGTTTGAGTCCATGCCAATGCAAAAACTTTCCCCCTAGCTGGAGCTTGCTTTGGTTTCGGACACTTCGTGCTAACATGGCCAGGTTCACCACAGTTGAAACACTTCACCATATTCCTTTTACAATCAGCTGCGACATGTCCTAAACCTCCACAATTGGAACACTTCCTCATATCCTTCCTACATTCAAACTGACGATGTCCTAAGTCACCACACTTATAACATCTCAGAGGACTAGACATTCCTCCCCCACTTGGCCTTTTCTCAAAACTACCTCTCTGCTTACCCTTATCAGCTGGTGTCACATAAGGACCACCACGAAACGGTTGCTTCCCTTTCCTTTCGTTCACACTCTTATAGTGAGTAGAACGAGCTTTGCTATCTTCCTCATAAATCCTACAACAATCCACCAAGTCCGAAAACCTTCTAATCCTTTGATAACCGATTGCCTGCTTGATCTCAGGACGCAATCCATTCTCAAACTTCACACACTTGGAAAACTCTGCAGTAGCTTCAGCATAATGTGGATAAAACTGAACAAGTTCCACAAACCTAGCAGTGTAATCAACAACAAACATGTTACCTTGTTTCAACTCCAAGAACTCTATCTCTTTCTTTCCTCTTACATCTTCAAGAAAATACTTCCTCAAAAACTCCCTGCTGAATAAAGCCCAAGTGACCACTTCACCTTTAACTTCCCAAACATGACGCGTACTAACCCACCAATCACCAGCTTCCTCCTGCAACATGTGAGTACCCAGTCTCACCTTATGTTCCTCAGCACAGTCCATTACTCGAAAGATTCTTTCAATCTCTTTAAGCCAAATCTGTGCACCATCAGGATCATGTCTCCCTTTGAAGACAGGCGGTTTGTTCTTCCTGAACTCATCATTCCCACCAGCATTAGGTGCACCCTGCACAGCCCGAGCCATAACTTGCATAGCAGCAGCCAAAGCAGCATAATTCCTACCAGCCATATTCTGTTCATTTCCAATAACATCAACTATGGTTAAACAAACAGCTCACCCAAACACAACGACCAACAAGGACTGACACAAACTGACACGGACTGGCTCTAATACCACTTAATGTAACACCCCCAATCTATACCCCCAAAAAGATAAAGCGATAACAATTAATCAGAGTATAATGAAAACATTCACGGCATAGACTGAGGCGTCACATCAATTGAGACAAAACACAATAAACCTGCTCATAAAGATATGCAACAATCAGGTAGCAAATAACAGAGGAACTTAGTCCCTACTACCCACAATTCAGATACAGAATAAAAGCGAAAAATCTGCAACTGAATCTCATATATATATAACATAAAAAGTTTGTCTGTCATATACATAGTCATACATGTACAATCCAAAAGATATATATACATATACACATAAATCACACCGATCTCCCCGACTATACGGTGCTACATATCAGAGCCGACCGACAAAAGAATGAAGACCTCCAGCATCTAATCTGTAATGCCTCATAGAGCATTCAAAACAGCAGAAGGGTAAGAAACACAATCATAATATAATTGCATACAATTATATAATAACACCAAAATACACATGTAAAATATTCTCACCACAACTTACACCAGAATTCAAACACAAAACAACACAATGCATATCTCATATATCCATCACCAAGGCATATCAATCATGCACAATACATTTATCACCAACATATATATATATATATATATATATATATATATATATATATATATATATATATATATCTCAGCTCATCAATTCCATTCACAATTCCACACAAAATCGATCCATTCATGATTTAGCAAATGCAAAGAGACCGACACAACGACTCTATGCAAATGCGGGGTACCATCCATCCGTCAATCTCAACACTAGTTCACTTAGGAACTATTGGAACCATTGCTTGTTACTTAGTGTAACTCCCCGTCGGGCAAACGATGTTCCTCTTCGCTCACACCTCTTTGTATAAGGCACACGACGTTTATGGATCGCTCACACCTCTTTGTATAAGGCACACGACCCGATCGCTCACACCTCTTTGTATAAGGCATACAATCGTCTATAATCATCGCTCACACCTCTTTGTATAAGGCACACGATGTTATAGCGGATTCCCTCTGGAATCGATTCGTCGCTCACACCCACTAGGGCACACGGCATCACAAGAATGCATATCATGATGATTGGCATACAATGACTCATGACATTCAAATGCACACATATACACATCCATAATCATGCATATATAATCAGATACAACACAATGTATTTTCCTGCCCTTAGGCCACAAACCACCTTCACACATTTCATCACATGCATTTTCATCACACAACAGTACACGAGTCATACGATATCCATATCAACAACACATTGCATGATACACGTCAAACACACAATTGCAACGGTAAAAGTCGACAAAACGACACTATTCCAACTTCCCGACATAATTAAATCGACCAACAATCTCAAAACTATTATAATAAGAAAGTACAGCTCAATAGCTTTCCAACGATACCAAGAATGTTCTAAACGGATAATCGGAACACAAGTTATGGAATTAAACAGAAAAGGAATCGCGAAAAGACAAAATTCAGCACACTCTCTGGTCCTACGCGTATTGCCCTGAGCCATACGCGTATTGCCCATCTCACTCGCCCATTCCATACGCGTATTGCCCAACTTGATACGCGTATGGGCAGAGACCAAATCCTCTTCAAAAATCCCACTAAAAGCTCCATACGCGTAATGCCTCGCACGTTACGCGTATTGCCTTGCCAGATACGCGTACCATTACACAAATCAGCAGATGGCCGAGAAAAATGAACTTCCATACGCATAATGACAAAAATCCCCCTTGCCATACGCGTATTGCCCAACTCAATACGCGTATTGCCCTGCGTGTTACGCGTATGGGCAGAGAAAAATCCAGAATTTCCTGCAGAATTTTTCTGCTACGGGTTCACCCAAAATCAAACCCAAATGTCACCAAAACACCAGAAAATTACCAAATGAATACACAACAACACCTATCTAACATGGTTCAACAATTAGGAACATCAAAACATGATTTCAGACACAATTTGAATCAATTTCCAACAATTTCCACATATTATGGTTTTTACTCTACATCCAATTTCAACTAAAAAACAACCAAATATGTACATACATAATCATACACAAGTATAAGATAATCGAGTTTCGCACTCTTACCTGATTTAATCGTGTTTGAAAAGTCGGTTGATCGATTTCTTAATTCCCAAGTTTTTCTCTCTTTTTCTTCTCTTCTTTCTCTTTTCTTTACCTTTTCCTTCTTCAATTTTTCGTTCTCTCTATTTTTCTCTCTTTCTATTTCTATTTTACTAACTTAAGGAAAAATAAAGTGAAATGACCAAAATACCCCTACGCTTAAATATCTCGCAAACGCTCTCAAAATGCAATAAAACATAATCACGATGAAAAATAATATATTATCAAATAAAAGTCAAAAATAAAATAATATAATAATAAAAATAATTAAATCGACTCGATTAAATAAATCTAACTAAAACTGGGGCGTTACACTACAAGTACATAAGGAGGTGTCACAAGTGTCAGATATACTCCGACAAAATTTATGTACCGCCAACGCATCTCAAAGTTCTTTCTTCCCCATGGCCTTTTTCCATATGGGGAATCGACATGATTGACATGATCGAACCCAAGGCTTCGAACGGACATCGGTTCATCCTGGTAGCCATTGATTACTTCACCAAGTGGGTCGAAGCAGCGTCATTCGCCAATGTAACCCGACAAGTCGTGGTCCGCTTTATCAAAAATAATATCATCTGCCGTTATGGTGTTTTGAGCCAGATCATTACTGATAATAGATCTAACTTGAACAATAAGATGATGAAAGAGTTGTGCGCAGAGTTCAAGATCGAACACCATAACTCATCTCCCTACCGACCAAAGATGAACGGAGCGGTAGAAGCGGCTAACAAGAACATCAAGAAGATTGTTTAAAAGATGCTTGTAACCTACAAAGATGGGCACGAGATGCTACCCTTTGCTCTTCACGGTTATTGCACATCTGTCCGCACTTCAACAGGGGCAACCCCTTTCTCTCTAGTATATGGCATGGAAGCAGTGCTCCCCATAGAAGTAGAGATCCCATCAATCTGGGTATTGATGGAAGCTAAGCTTACAAAAGCTGAATAGTGTCAAAGTCGACACGACGAACTGAATCTGATCGAAGAAAAGAGAATAACGACATTATGCCACAGTCAGTTGTATCAACAAAGAATGAAGAGGGCGTTTGACAAAAAGGTCCGACCTCGCGTCTTCAGGAAATGAGACCTTGTGCTAAAAAAGATACAATCTTTTCTCACTGATTCTCGGGGCAAATGGACTCCGAATTATGACGGCCCCTATGTGGTCAAGAAAGCTTTCTCAGGCGGTGCCTTGAGACTTGCAACCATGGACAGAGAGGAATTTGCCTACCCCACGAATGCTGATGTAGTCAAGAAATACTTCGCCTAAACTAAAAAAAAAACAAACGTCTCGGTGGATTGAAAACCCGAAAGGGCAGTCCAGGCAAAATTAGAGACATAATCAAAAATCATCCCGGTGGATTGGAAACATCATAGTACAATCCAGGCAAAAATTAGGGTTAATGACAAGTAACTACGTCCAACAGGGGAAAGTCCCTCAACAGCAGTTACATCATCCGTCAGGAAAGCTCCAGTCACGATTATCTTCGACAGAGGCTCAGGACGCCCCGAATTCAAAGTTGGTAGAAGGATAGTGGTCGTTATGTTTCAACATAGCCCTTTTCCCTGTAAATTACCATTTGCTAAACTTTGTAAATACTCTATGGAATCACGCGTTTGGCTGATTTCCATCCTATCAATAAAATTTGAGCCCTTGTGCTTTTGTTTGCAATTCTTATTGTTTTAGCTTTACAGAACGACATTTTAACTTGATCAACGATTCTTGAAACGAAACAAAAAATGAATTTACTTGTTAAAATTGTTCTGCTTTTAAAAATAAAGATGGCAGTTTCTTTTGACGGTTGAACATCGAAAGAACATCGATCGCTTCTCCAAAGGTGTTCGAGCCTCAAAGTGCAGAATCAAAGTACTCCTTCTAAACCAGTATGCCTGAATGAAGGATCAGCTATGTCAGATGCAAATACTCCATCTGACCTCTTCGACCGAGTTCTCATCTCCTAAGCCCGACCAACGGCTGTTCCCCGCAGGGACTACTTCTCCTAAGCAAGGCAGAATTGCTACTTTTGGATCAGCAGTACTTCTTCGCCCCGCGATGGCCGAGTATCCAGTCATGTTCATCTATTAGTCTGTATGTCTCGTCAGTTTTGTTAGCATATACATACATACATCATGCATTATTTCTTTGCATTTGCACTCATATTGCATCACTATCACTTTAGTCGGTCTTATCCCTTAGTGATAATAGTCCTCTCAATCGAGTTGTCAAGTTCTTTCCTCGTCAGGAAACGTTGCGTCTGAACAATCTCTCTCCTCCAGTTTATTTCTGGATTAGAATTGGCCCTTGACCACTTTGATAACTTGAACCTCTGAAAGACCAGAGAAACTTTCGACAAATGTCACTCTTCGCCATTGAAGATGATATCGTTGCTTTCCCGGATTAAGGAAAATCCCCAGAGAAAGCCTCACAACTAAAGACTTTCAGCAACACATTGATTTTACTCTCCGGAGAGTCAATGTTAATGAAGTCATTAGCACCTCAAAATTGGATCACATCATATGGCATTTCTCTGGGAAGATCCCGAGAAAAGTATGATGTAATATCCCCAAGCGTGAAAGCAGTCTCTCAAGAGACTCGTTTTCCCCAGTAGAGTCGGCAAATGGCGTCTCCAACGGAGAAGTTTGTACACCTCTGCAGCTCAGACAGACAGGTTTCCCCAGCAAGTCTGACATCAAAACTTTTTCTATCAAATGGCATCTCTCCAGGAAAATTCGGCGAGAAGTTTGAGGAAAATCGCTACGAATAGCGTCCCTTGTCAAGAAAGTTTATTCACAAAAGAAACTGAGACTAGTTCCATGGCTGAAGACCAGGATCGAGGGGAAGTTTACATAAGAAACTAAGACCAGTTCCTTGGTAGGAAACCAGGATCGAGGGGAAGTTTACTTCAGAAACTAAGACTAGTTCCATGGTTGAAGACCAGGATCGAGGGGAAGTTTACGTCAGAAACTGAGACCAGTTCCTTGGTAGGAAACCAGGATCGAGGGGAGGTTTATTTCAGAAACTAAGACCAGTTCCTTGGTAGGAAACCAGGATCGAGGGGAAGTTTTTACCTTTTCTAAGCATCATTGCTTAACAAAAGAGGATGAATGTGTAAGCTACCATTCATAATCACCATCAAAATTTTGGGTATTCCGATATTTAATCCTCTTGCACCCTGAATGCCCGAATACCTTCGCCATTCACACCTTCGGGTCCAAGAAGATTAAATAGGGGCATTTGTCATACCCCAAATTTTGACCACCAATATTTCCCATCATTGTGCAAATCATCATCACAATATGGATGAACCATCAGTCTCCCCAAAGATGAGTGAACACTTACTACAGTCAAATTTAGGGTTTCAAGCCCTCTCAGAGTTCTTAGACAAATGATCAATCAAGAAATGACATGATCTTTAACTTGTCTAACCTCCCAAACATCTACAATGGATCAAGAGGACTCCAACTTTAAGGATTAAGCACAAGGCTGCTCCCTTCCAAGTGGATCAAGCCTCAAGATCGCCAGTGTCACCAAATTAGGGTTTGGTCGACCAGGGCATCCAGATGGAAATTTTCCTCTAGGCATGAGCCAATGCTTCAAAGCATATCTTAAAATACTCCATGGAACCTCATGGGCCCAAGCATCAAGTCAATTTGACCTCAGGGGATGCATACATCAAAAAATCAGGAATTAGGGTTTCTTGACCTAATTCACCCCTAAGTTGACTTTTGGGACAAATCATGAGCCAAGACCTCAAGACATGATTTGAGGGTCTCCAACGTACCACATTGATCTATTTGTAACAATGGATTGATCCAGGAAGCTTGAGCAGCAAGTCTCAATTTCATCAGTACCACAATTAGGGTTTCGCGAGAAAAGTCAACTGTAGCTTTGACTTTTGACCAGGACATGCTCCCAAACCCTAGGACATGATTCAATACACCCTATAACACCTATGAAATCAATCCATCAAGTTTGATTTAGGTCAAGGACTTGATTTCATAGAGGATCGCACAGTTTGGAATTCATCTGATAAAAAGTCAACTGTGCACAAAAGTCAACTTTGACTTTTTGAGATTTTTCACAAAAATGGTTTTTTAACCCTAAAATGATGTTAATGTATGATTTGAATCATCATTCATCAAGAAAAATCAAGAAAAGTGGGATAGCTTGTAAAAGGGGTAACCATAAAAACTTAGAAAATTTTCTAAGTTATGAAGAAAGTGGCAAGGGTACCAACTTTGGAGGATCATAACTCCTAAACCACAAGGCCATTTTCCCCATCCAAAGCTAGATTTGTAGCTCTCATTACCCTCTACAAAAGCTTAAAACTGACCTCCTTCCAAATTCATCATTGATTTTGAATTATGGAATGATCAAAATCACAAAAAGTGAAAATGTCACTTTTTTCCAACACTTAGTGAAATTTTCACTAAGTCAGAATCTGCCTTCACTTTTTTTCAAATGTAGGGAGATTTTTCACTTGGATCCAAAAGGTATCAAAACCAAATATGATCAAACAATTGTTGTATCATATGAGGGCTTTCCAAAATGGCCAAGAACATCACCAAATTCCACTTGGGCCATGAGATATGACAATGGCAATATGCCTTGCTGAAAACTGCCAAGGCTAGGCAGAATTTTGCATTTTTGCTCGATTTGGAAAAATCAGATAATTCCAAGCCTTGTCATCACTTTGGACACATATGAGGATCAAATCTAAAGGGGACAAACACTGAGCCAAGCCTCCAAAGTCCTTGGAACAAGAAGTAGCATGCCAAACCTAGAATTGCCTAAAAGAGGGACAAGACTCCAATTTTGGATTGGAGCATTCAATGCATACACCAAGGTGGCATGAACTGAGCCATTTGCAACTGAATTCAGTCAAGACTTATCCAAGACCAAGGGAACCACAACCCTGTGCCCTAACCTCTAGTCAATGGCTAGAGGAGACTTGGATTCCAAAGTGCAACCATTGGCCAAACCTCTGCTGCAGTTGCCATTCACTATTGATCCCAAAACAAACTTGCTCTACTATAAATATAGCTGATTTGTGCTCAGTTTAAGTACACCAAAGCCATCAAACAGATGCTTTCCTCAAAATCCCTCTCTTTAGGCCAAAATGCCTTCTTTAGCAAGGTAACTCTGAGTTTTTGAGTTAGAGAGCATTTCCATCACAACTCATGATCCTAACACCTCATAAACATCATATGTAGGTGATCCAAACTATCAAAAGTGACCTGTAACACCAAAATCACAAAGTCACCTCTCAAAACCTCAAAATAGGCCTTTTGTGCATTTTTCAAGCCATGTCTTGATTCAGTCACTTTCCAAACCAGATAAAACCTCAAACACACTCCAAATAGCATCCTTGAACTGTCCCAAATGGTTCCCCCCATCTGGAACACCATTTGAGAGAGTTGCTATTATGGCCATTTTAACCCCTTTTGCAAGAAAGGACTAGTTTGTGTTTTTGCAGGTTCCAGCTGATTCCAACCATCCTAAAAGCTTCTAAGGGATCATTTGAGAGTGTCCAAAGCATCAAACCATTTCTGGAACAAGAAGTTTGGCAGATTGCACAGAAAACTCCAAAAGCTCAAAAAGAGGTAAGCATCATGACTTGAACTTTCCAAAATATGCATTGCTTTGAAGTCCACTAATCATACACACCTCATACATGTTATATAAGTTGTGTTTGAACAAATTCATCATGTAATTCATGCCTGTATCAAAGTGTAGCATAGAAAATGCAATTATAGGCCTTTTTCAAAACCACTATCGGACTTTGAGGAGGGAGTATGATCTAAAAAATACCACTACCATTGGATTCCTTGTGAAATTCTAGGCCAGATGCATATAATATTTGTCCCCAACCATTGAGAAACGAGAAAGTTATGGACCTTCCCGTTTCTTGGCAAAACTTGCCTTGCCTTGCCTTGACCAGGCCTAGAAAACAAGACATGCCTTATATATTTGTGGTTTCACTTCAAGCAATGGATGTATCACCACCCCAGTGGTAAGGCGCGCGCCCTATAACCTTGAGGTCGTGGGTTCAAACCCCACCTATGCCATTTTGTGTTTTCTCACATTTTTGCTATTTTTTCCAATATTTTCATGTTTTATTAATTAATTGGAAAATTAATAACTCTTTCAATTTTAATTATTTTTGATTGGTTCTTTTTGCAATAAATCACAAAAATGTTGAAATATTTTATTCCACAAAAAAATTAAGTTTATATTATTTATTTAATATAATTAGTATTTTTGTGAATAAATTCCTTTTTAATGTTTTTAAACATTTTAAAAGTGAATATTTACTTTGAAAATCAAAACCAAGTGAGTTTTAATTCACCTTGTGATTAATCCCTCATTTCTCGAACCTTAAACAAAAATCACAAATGGTTTATTCAAACTTATTTGGTATTTTATTTGATTTTCTTTAAATATTTACTTTTAAAGAATAACAAATTAGGGTTTCTTTGATTTTCACCCTCATCAAACAATTTCAAACATTTTCGGGCCTCTAATAGAGTGTAAGACCCAATCCTTTGTAAATACAAACCTATTTTTGGGCCTCACTTATTGTATAAGTCCCGTTGTATTTCAAAAAGTTTGATGCGATCATCGTCCGTTGAAAAACAAACCTTGGGCCTCTCCTCGAGCTATAAGACCCATTCAAAATTTCTTGGGCCTCTATTAGAGTGTAAGACCCAACCCCCTTTGAAAACCAAACCATTTTAGGCCTCAATGCATTGTATAAGACCCACCGCGTTTTCAAAAATCTCGGCACGATCGCCATTTTCAAACAAATGACCCTGGGCCTCTCCTTGAGCTGTAAGCCCCACCACTTGTACAAAAATAAATCTTTTGGGCCTCTATTAGAGTGTAAGACCCAATCTCCTTTTAACCAAAACTTTTGGGCCTCAGACATTGTATAAGCCCCCTTGCATTAAAAGAAAACCTCGGTGCGATCGGCGATAAAAAACCAATCATTTGGGCCTACCCTCGTGTTGTAAGCCCCATTCTTTTTCTTTAAACACTTGGGCCTCTTGAGAGAGTGTAAGACCCATCCCCTTGTACAGAAAACCTTTCTTGGGCCTCAGTCACTTGTATAAGTCCCTCTGTACAAAACGACAGTGCGATCACTGATAAACCTTGGGCCTCTCCTTGAGTTGTAAGCCCCAACATCTTTTCAAAATACTTTCTCCTTTAATTTTGAATATACTGTTGTTTTCAATCTTTCTTTGTTGAACAACTAACCAAACAACATGGAAGCTCTACAATCGAGTAAGTGTTTATATGCTTCCTTTATCCGCTTTCATATACATATAACTGTATTGTGGGGCTATTTCACTGTAAGTCTTCTTTCATAAACTCATATCAACTGTGTAATACTAGTATAGATATTTAGAGTTTCCCCGGCAACTACGTCTAGCACTAAGCCCTGTTGATCACTCTTAAATAGACAAAACTAGATCCCCATAAGATTACCAGATACAGTCTTCCCTCCTCTTGGGGTTAAACAATATGGAGACGTGAAAGGCAGGATTCTCGGTGAACCCTTTCTCAGACTGTCACCCATAGACATTGTCAAAGAAACTATAACTCCCCAGAGATGATCTTTTCTCCGTGAATGGCATCTCTTGAGTTTCTTCCAAATTCTCGGACTTTTCTGCCTTGATCTATTCTCTGTGAATAGCCTGACTTGAATTTCTCGGGGTTTGGGGACCCACAGGCTTCCTAAAAGCATCCCCGTCTCCTCTTGGGCGTTGTACAAGGACCCTACAGCTTCTTTGAAGTATTCACAGCCTCCTCTTAGGCTTCGTATAAGGATTCTTCCTTCGGGAAGAGAGCCTCCTCTTGGGCTTCGTACAAATTGTCCCTCGGCTTCTAAAAGTTTCTAGCCTCCTCTTGGGCTTCGTACAAATTGTCCCGACGACCTTCTAGAGGTATAGGAACAGAAATTAGTCATCTTAATAGAACAGTCTTTAAAAGAGTCTAGATCTTTCTACTGTGAACGTACTACTACTGTTTCTTTAAGCATAGTATAAAGGATAAAACTCTAGACTCAGATTGTCTAATCTCCTTGAATCTTGAAGGCATTCTCAAGTAGGGAGACTCGGACAGTCTCCAATACCCTCTGGATTCCCCATTTCCTTAAAGAACAGGAAATAACCCTGACCCTCTGATCAATCCCAAAGCATAGCCTTACCTGTAATCAGTCTCTTTATAAGAACTGATTTTCTCTTTTAACCAACCTACTGGACCTGTCACTCAACTGAAACAACTCTCCTTTTAGCCTCCATCTCGGGCTTCGTACGAGATACAAAAAGACTCTCTTGTTGAGTCAATCTCTCTTTTAGCCTCCATCTCGGGCTTCGTACGAGATACAAAATCACTCTCTTGTTGAGTATAAAAGACTCTCTTGTGGAGTCAATCTCTCTTTTAGCCTCCATCTCGGGCTTCGTACGAGATACAAAACACTCTCTTGTTGAGTATAAAAGACTCTCTTGTCGAGTCAACCTTTAGCCTCCATCTTGGGCTTCGTACAAGACACATCTAAAAGCACTCTCTTGTTGAGTCAACTCCTTTTAGCCTCCCTCTCGGGCTTCGTACGAGACACAAAAGCATCCTCTTGTTGGGTCAATAGCCTCCTCTTAGGCTTTGTATAAGAAAAACCCCGGTTGAGTCAATCAACCTTTTAGCATCAAAACTGTGCCTCGTTCACAGGATACAAACATCAACAACTCCTTTCATCTAATTGCTGTAAGCAGCAAGCCTCTGGATTATTTACATCCACGCCACTGTCCCTCTTTTAGCATGAGAAATTCCTAAAGGAAAGATATCATTGCTCTACACTGAGTTAAAGTCTTCTCCTTCAGGTTAAAACCCCCTATAAAGGAAATTATGGCATTGCTAGGATTCATATATCCCAGTTAAAGTAATCCTCCTTTATAGTCAGTCACCCAACAGTTGTGACAAACAGACCCCCTTTAGAGATGACAAATTATCTCTAAAGACAACACCTTTTTCAGCTTCACGTCTTAGGCTTTGAACAAGACACCAAAACACCATTTCCTCCCATAGAATAGGAGGAACTACGATCGTTCTGATTTCCCTGTTTCGGTAAACGGGAATACGTAGGCATAAGATTGAAAGAAAAATCTTAGCGAGCACACTAATCCAAAACCCCAAATCCCGTACCTTCACATATCAATCGAAAAGCATCAGTCCTAGCATCCTAACAAAATTCCCCATGAACATTCCCGGGGTTTCGTTCTAAACAAAGTAAGAAGAAAGAGGCCCCATTACCATATAACATCCGTAACCTAACAGACCGCTGTTTAAACTCAGTATGCAAGCAGGGTTAATTGGAGACATCTATTTCCCTTCATTAGTTAGCTCAATAGGATAAAAAATGAATCGACCTGTAGTAACCCCAGAGCGACAGTGCTTAAGAACCACGTCCAAAATTGCTCGCTACAGTATGCGACGCTTGTACCTAGATGTGCATAGTGGTCGGTATCTGACGTTCGTTGTTGCGACGGGTCGAATAGGGAATTAGGACCTTAGCTACAATATTGTTTTAGCTTTTCAGCTTTCCATGGTCGAGCAAGTTCTTCCCCGTTGAGATGTTCTAGGTAATAGGCCCCATTCTCCATTTTTGCTCGGACACGATAGGGTCCTTCCCAGTTGGCGGCTAGTTTGCCCTCGCGAGAGTCTTTGTGGTTTCTCCTTAGAACAAGGCTTCCCGTCGAACTCTCGTCGTATCACCTTGGTGTTGTGCCTGATGGTAATTTTTTGTTTTAGTGAGGCTTCGCGGAGGACTGCCCCAGTTCGGATTTCCTCGACGAGGTCGAGCTCTTCTCTTAATGATTCGTCGTTCATCTCCTTGTCTAGGGGCGACTCTGTTCGCCTGGAGGGTGCGTGAACTTCGACGGGGATTACAACCTCGGTCCCGTATGCTAGACGGAAAGGTGTTTCCCCGGTTGTAGAGTGTGGAGTTGTGCGGTATGCCCATAACACACTGTGCAGCTCCTTGACACAAGCCTTCTTTGTTTCGTCCAGCCTTCGTTTGAGGCCTCGAAGGATGTCCCGGTTAGCTGCTTCAGTCTGCCCGTTTGTTTGAGGGTGCTCGACGGACGCGAAGTGTTGCTTCGTGCCTAGTTGGGCGACGAAGTCTTGAAACCTCTTGTCCGTGAATTGTGTCCCATTGTTCGTTAATATCGCTTGGGGGATGTCGAAACGTGCGAGGATGTTTCGTTTGTAGAAGCGTAGTATATTAAGGGCAATTATTTTGGCCAGAGCCTCCGCTTCTATCCATTTTGTAAAGTAGTCTACGCCCATTATTAGGTATTTGTTCTGATTTGATCCTACTACGAAGGGTCCTAGGATGTCTAGGCCCCACCAGGCAAATGGCCACGGGGAGGACATAACCTTGAGCTCGTTAGGTAGAGCCAGGTGCATGTCCCCGTGCCGTTGGCATTTCTCGCATTTCTTCACGTGTTCTTTAGCGTTGGACTGCATGGTCGGCCAGTAATATCCTGCTCGGAGGACCTTTCGGGCAAGGGACCTTCCACCGAGATGTTGGGCGTTGATTCCTTCTTGGATTTCGCGTAAGATGTGTGCGACCATTTCTTCCTCGACACACTTGAGCAGCGGGATGGAGAATCCTCGCCTGTAGAGTTTATCTTCGACCAGGACGTAGGAGCAAGCTCTTCGCCTAACTACGCTGGCCTCTTTTGGGTCGGACGAAAGTTCATCTTTAGCGAGATAGTTGTAGACAGGGGTCATCCAGCAGTGGTTATCGTCGATCACCTGTACGTCGAGGGTTGGGGAGGCCCTCTTGATACTGGGTCGAGAAAGTGCCTCATATATGACATACTTGTTTCCGCCTTTCGTCTTTGTGCTGGCTAGTTTGGATAAAACGTTTGCCCGAACATTATGTTCGCGGGGAACATGTCTTACCTCCACCGCTGCAAACTTCGTCATTTCCTTTTTGACCAGTGCTAAGTATTCGGTTAGGTTGTCGTTTTTGGCTTGATATTCTCCTCGGACATGAAGAGCCACGAGTTGTGAATTTGTGCAAATGATGACTTCTTCTGCGCCCAGGTCCTCGACTAGACATAACCCAGCGAGGAAGGCTTCGTACTCAGCCTGGTTGTTAGAGGTTGGGAAAGACATGGTGAGCGACACTTCAACGACGATTCCTTCGTTGCTTTCCAGTATGATGCCCGGACCGTTTCCTGTCGAGCTGGAGGCACCGTCCACAAAAATAGTCCATTTGCGCGCTTCGCTCGCGGGGGAGTCTGCGAATGTCATTTCTGCGACGAAGTCGGCCAGAGCCTGGGCCTTGAGGGCTTTCCTGCTTTCATATTGGATGTCAACTTTGGATAGTTCAAGCGACCATTTGAACATTCGACCGACCATATCTGGTCGTCCCAGCAGCTGCTTTATGAGTTGATCTGTTCGGACCACGATCGTGTGGTCTAGGAAGTAGTGTCTTAATCTTCTGGCTGCGTTGATGAGGGCCAGAGCCACTTTCTCTATCTGTTGGTACCTTAACTCTGGTTCTTGCAGTGCTTTGCTCGTGAAATATATGGGCTTCTGTCCGTTAGGTGTCTCGCGGATGAGAGCGGCGCTCACTGCTTCGGTTGCTACGGCGAGGTATAGGTACAAAGTTTCGCCATTGTCTGGGAGAGAGAGGACTAGTGGCTCTGAGAGTGTCCGTTTTAGATGGAGAAGAGCCTTGTCACATTCCTCAGTCCATTCGAACGCTGCCTCCTTGTGGAGGAGTTTGAAGAACGGTAAGGCGTGCTGGGCAGATTTGGCCACGAAACGAGATAGTGACGCGAGCATCCCATTGAGGGACTGGATGGATTTCTTTGACTTGGGCATTGGAAACTCGGAGAATTCTCGGCACTTATCGGGATTGGCTTCAATTCCTCGCTCCATTAAATAGAAGCCGAGGAATTTGCCTGCTCGGACACCGAACGTGCACTTCTCTAGGTTAAAACGCATTTTGTATTTTCTGGCCTGTTCGAAGACCTTCCTTAAATGGGCAGTGTGATCGATTTCCTCGTGGGATTTTACGACCATGTCGTCCATATAGACTTCGAGCATGTCGCATATCTCTCCCCGGAAGACCTTGTTCATCATTCTTTGATAGGTCGCTCCGGCGTTCTTCAGGCCGAAGGACATTACGTTGTAGTAATAATTGCCCGATTCGGTCATGAAGGTCGTGTATTTTTTGTCGGCCATCACCATTGGAATTTGATTATAGCCTGAGTAGGCGTCCATGAACGATAAAAGTTTAAAACCGGCAGAATTATCAACAAGTTTATCAATATTAGGGAGGGGATAGACATCCTTCGGGCATGCCTTATTAAGATTGGTGTAATCAATGCACATTCGCCATTTGCCATTAGATTTCTTTACAAGTACAACGTTGGACAGCCAAGTGGTGTACTTGGCCTCTGAGATAAATTTGGCCTCGAGGAGGTCCCTTACAACTTTTTCTGCAGCCTCCGTTTTCTTCGGAGACTGCTTTCTCCTACATTGTGCTATGGCCTTGACGGTCGGGTCAATTGTCAGTTGGTGGCAGGCGACGGACGGGTCCAAGCCGGGCATCTCGACAGTGCTCCAGGCGAAGAGGTCGGCGTTCTCACGGAGGCATGCTTTGAGCTGCGTCCTCGCGATGTCGGGCAGGTATGCTCCAATCTTCACTCCCCGCTGAGGATCGTCGCCGAACAAAACAAGCTCGAAGTTGCCATCCAGGATTGGGCGCATCAGATGGGAGCTGCTGCTGGACGAGTTGGTTGAAGTTGCTCGGTCCTCCTGTTGGTCTTCTTCGGGGAAGTGGCTGTCGAGGTCGATGGAGTCGACCTGAGGCAGAGGCTTAGCTTCCTCGGAGCTGCTGGACAAGGCTGGCTTGCTTGATACCTTTGGCTTGGATGCAATGGCGTTGAGCCCTTTTGTGGCTGCTTCGAAACACCGTCGTGCAACTTTGATGTTGCCGTGGAGGGTGGCGACCATCCCTTTTGAAGTGTAATACTTCATCTTGAGGTGGACTGTTGAAGGCACAATTACCAACTCGGCCAGAGTTGGTATTTCGAATATGGACTGGTAAAGCGACGGGCAGTCGATTACTAGAAATTGTACCTTGACAGATCTGGCCGTCTCAGTTGATCTAAAGGTTACGATCAGTTCGAAGTATCCCCATGGCTTGGTCACTGATTCGTTGAATCCCTGTAAATCAGACCCCACATAGGGGGTAAGGTGTGATTCGTCCAGCTGAAGTGTTGAAAACAGCTGGGAGTACATAATGTCGACCGAGCTGCCCTGGTCGACGAGGATTCTGCAAACGTCGAAGTTCGCCATTCGGGCTCTGAGCAAAGGTATGCTCGAGTTTGGAGATCCCCCGAGGAGCTCTTCCCGGTAGAAGGAGATGGGGATAGAGCCCTTCTAGGCCTGATTGAGCGTGGTCACCTTATTGGAGCTTGTGTTGATCAGATGCTCGAATTTTTGTTTCACGGAGACCATCGTGACTTTGTTGAAGCCTCCGCCAGAGATAACCATGGCGGAGGGAAACGCCTCCCACGGGCTGTGGGCCGCGAAATAAGCAGGGGCGCTGAGCTTGTCCGGGACGTAGAAGTCCTCTGATCGCGATATGGACATAGCGACCTGGATGTTGGCCTCTTCCGAGGAGGGTACCTCTTCCTCTATTTTCTTGGACTCCTGGGCATCCTGCCGAGGAGTGTCCTTCTTCTTCGCGAAATATTTCAGGTGGGCGTCCCTAATCAGTATCTCGATAGCATCCTTCAGATGGATGCAGTCTTCAGTAGTGTGGCCGTGACTCTTGTGGAAATGGCAGTACTTCGATTTGTCGGCGTTGGGTTTGGCCGGCAGTTATTTGGGGAAGCAGACCCCTGCCTGCTTGAATTCCGAATTCGCACACTCGGACAATATCTTCTCCCTGGAGACGGTCAGGGGGGTATAGTCGTGGAATCGCCCGGAGGGTCCATTGCTGTCGCGGGAGTCCCGAGGACGGTCCTCGCGCCTCCTTTCGCCTCGACGAGATGCTGAGGCTTCCTCGCCTCTAGATCCCCGAGCGTTCTCCTGATGGTGTGATGCTCGGACGTTGCTGGCCGCAACCTTCTCTTCGTACTGAATGTGCGATTAAGCTTTGAGGAGGAGGGCATCTAGGTTCCTCGGAGGTGCGAGGCCGACGACCTTATAAAACTAGGAGCCCGGGCGGAGTCCTTGCTCGAGCAGAAACTTTTTCATCTCGTCCGTTGTAGGGACCTGTACTGCTTCTTTGTTGAACCTCTCGATATATGCGCGGAGAGGTTCGTCATTTCCTTGGATTATGGCTCCAAGGGAGGCCTCAGTCTTGGGGTGACGGCGAGAAGCTGTGAAATGCCGTGAGAACATTTTGCCCAGTTGCCTCCATGAGGTAATGGACTCTTCGGGCAGCTGCATGTACCACGTCATCGCCCCTTTTCAGAGCGTGGTCGAAAATAGCCGACACTTGATGGCGCCCCGTACGCCACGGTAGTTCAATAGCGCGTCGATGTTCTCGATGTGCTCGTCGGGGTCAGTAGTCCCGTCGTACGTGCCCAGTGACGGGGGCTTCTCCAAGCCCTTAGGGAGACGGGTAGCCAAGATTTCTTGGGATAATGGGCCGCAAGGCTCATCGTCGCTGCTGGAACTGGTGAATGACGGGGACCGAAGGGTACGCTCGCGGCGGCGGTTCCTCCGGGGAGAAGGTGAGCGGTTCCATCGGGGAGAAGGTGATCGGGCCCGACCTTTAGACTTGACCGGGGGTGACTGCTCATTCCTTCGGGTCCTCTTGTGGCCGGGAGAGTGCTAGTTACGCGGGGAAACCTGGTCAAGCTTCCGGACGGCGCGAGGGTCAGGTTCTTGGCGCAGTCTTCGGTCGATATCTCTCCGGGGCTGCAGGCTCCTTGATCGTCGTTGGTTCCTCCTCGGAGGAGGGGATCTTGGACGGTTGGACTCTTCTAACGCCCCGATCTTTTCGTTCTGCTGCAGGATCAGGGTGTTGGTTTTGTTGATCGCCTCCAGGAGGGCCGCCATGGCCGGGTCGGTATTGGGCGGAACATGAATGGGCTGGATGTCCAGCGAAGGCTGATCGTTGTTACGGTTAGCAGGGGTAGGGGAAGGAGAAGCCGTGGCCCCGTCCCTCAGAAAACGGGCATCTCGGAGAAGAGGTGATGGGTCGTCAACGTCATTCTTGTTGACGGGAAGGACAACGGTTTGGAGAGCACTTTTGGCGTGATCTTTAGAGGCTATGATGATGATCTTGAAATTTGCTTTGATCTTCGGTTTCTGGGGAAAGAAAGATGGGGAGAACAATGATTCCCACAGACGGCGCCACTGATCGTGAGGGCTGGATCAGATCCTGTTGAAGTGGGCCACCAAGAACGTCTGAGATGCTGGGCGTATGGAGAGGAGGAGGGGGTGTACCTGCAAGGCACTCCGACGCTCAAGTAAGAAAGGGTCATAGAAAAGGAGTAAGTACAAAGTATTAGTTCGTAGGGTGAATATTGGATACCTGACCCTCTCAAGCGAGAGGCTTTATATAGTGCCCCCAGTGCGTGGCCAACGGTCCTATTTTCGGGGCGAAATAACCGTTTTCTCGAAGAATAGGTAACTGCCCAAAACTAGCCGTTATGTCGGGCAAGGTGCCCAAAACTAGCCGTTATGTCGGACATAAGCCTAGTTTCGGGCACATGCCCTCAGCAGTTCGAGGAGTGGAGAAGCCGTGCGTAACGGACAGCTTTTCCGGGGAGGAGCGATGCAGTCCTTGCCCGGCTGGAGGGGCAGAAAGGTAACTTTTGCCTGTTAGTGGATTGGACTTAGGCAATTGGGCCGTTCTGGAGCAGAAGTGGATTGGGCCATGCCTGGCCATTGACCCAGTCCAGAACACCTATGTTTTGGGCCTTAATTACGATTTACCGTATTATCCTCCACTAATCCCCTCAACATTACCGTCTTACCCCTAATGGTTTCTAATTATTTTAATTAACAATAATAATAATAATCTAAATAATATTCTAATTACTCAAATTATTCTAATATTATTATTAATAAAATAATTTAATTAATTACTACTTCTAAGAGGTTTCAATGTTCTCTTAACCCAAGGCTACCCCACAGCACCACATAATTTCATCAACGTCACAAATCATCACAAAACACCAAAACACCGAATAATCATAATAATTTAATTAAATAAATATTATAATTATTTGGGGCGTTACAGTGCCCGTTTATAACAATAGTATTTTTTTATATAAAAAAATTTGAATCAAAATTAAAGTTATGTCCGTTTATAACAATAGTATTTTTTAAGTATATAAAAAAATTTGAATCAAAAGTAAAGTTGTGCCTGTTTATAACAATAGTATTTTTTTCGTATATAAAATAATTTGAATCAAAAGTAAAGTTGTGTTCATTTATAACAATAGTATTTTTTTCGATATAAAAAAATTTGAATTAAAAGTAAAGTTGTGTCTGTTTATAACAATAAAATTTTTTTCGTATATAAAAAAGTTTGAATCAAAATTAAAGTTATGGTCGTTTATAACAATAATATTTATTTCGTATATAAAAAAATTTGAATCAAAATTAAAGTTGTCACTGTTTATAACAATAGTATTTTTTTTGTATATAAAAAAATTTGAATTAAAATTAAAGGTGTGTCCGTTTATAACAATAATATTTTTTCGTATATAAAAAAATTTGAATCAAAATTAAAGTTGTCACCGTTTATAACAATAGTATTTTTTTCGTATATAAATAAATTTGAATTAAAATTAAAATTGTGCCTGTTTATAACAATAATATTTTTTTCGTATATAAAAAAATTTGAATCAAAATTAAAATTGTGGCCGTTTATAACAATAGTATTTTTTTCGTATATAAAAAAATTTGAATCAAAATTAAAGTTGTGTCTGTTTATAACAATAGTATTTTTTTTTCATATATAAAAAAATTAGAATCAAAGTAAAGTTGTACCTGTTTATAACAATAACATTTTTTTTGTATATAAAAAATTTGAACAAAAATTAATGTTGTGTCTGTTTATAACAATATTATTTTTTTCGTATATAAAAAAATTTGAATCAATATTAAAGTTTTGTCCGTTTATAACAATAATATTTTTTCCGTATATAAAAAATTTTGAATCAAAAATAAAGTTTTGCCCGTTTATAACAATAGTATTTTTTTTCGTATATACAAAAATTTGAATAAAACAATAGTATTTTTCATATATAAAAAAAATTGAATCAAAAGTATAGTTGTGCTCGTTTATAAAATAGTATTTTTTTCGTATATCAAAAAATTTGAATCAAAATTAATGTTGTGCCCATTTATAACAATAATATTTTTTTCGTATATAAAAAAATTTGAATCAAAATTAAAGTTGTGTTCGTTTATAACAATAAAATTTTTTCCGTATATAAAAAATTTAAATTAAAAATAAAATTGTTCCCGTTTATATCAATAATATTTTTTTCGTATATAAAAAAATTTGAATCAAAAGTAAAGCTGTGTCCGTTTATAACAATAATATTTTTTTTCGAATAAAAAAAATTTGAATCAAAAGTAAAGCTGTGCCCGTTTTTAATAATAATAATTTTTCGTATATAAAATTTTTTTAATCAAAATTAATGTTATGTCCGTTTATAACAATAGTATTTTTTTGTATATAAAAAAATTTGAATCAATATTAAAGGTTTGTCCGTTTATAACAATAGTATTTTTTCTGTATATAAAAAAATTTGAATCAAAAATAAATTTGTGCTCGTTTATAACAATAGTATTTTTTTCGTATATACAAAAATTTGAATAAAAAGTAAAGTTGTGTCCGTTTATAACAATAATATTTTTTCATATATAAAAAAATTTGAATCAAAAGTAAAGTTGTGTCCGTTTATAACAATAGTATTTTTTTAGTATATAAAAAAATTTGAATCAAAATTAATGTTGAGCCCATTTATAACAATAATATTTTTTTCGTATATAAAAAAATTTGAATCAAAATTAAAGTTGTGCCCGTGTATAACAATAATATTTTTTCCGTATATAAAAAAATTTGAATTAAAAATAAAGTTGTTCCCATTTATATCAATAATATTTTTTCGTATATAAAAAAATTTGAATCAAAAGTAAAGTTGTGTCCGTTTATAATAATAGTATTTTTTTCGTATACAAAAATTTGAATCAAAAGTAAAGTTGTGCCGTTTATAACAATAGTATTTTTTTTCGTATATAAATTTTTTGAATCAAAATTAAAGTTATGGCCGTTTATAACAATAATATTTTTTTCGTATATAAAAAATTTGAATCAAAATTAAAGTTGAGCCCGTTTATAACAATAGTATTTTTCGTATATAAAAAAATTTGAATCATAATTAAAGTTGTGTCAGTTTATAACAATAGTATCTTTTTCGTATATAAAAAAATTGAATTAAAATTAAAGTTGTGGTCGTTTATAACAATAATATTTTTTTTGTATATAAAAAAAATTTGAATAAAAATTAAAGTTGTGCCCCTTTATAACAATAGTATTTTTTTCGTATATAAAAAAATTTGAATCAAAATTAAAGTTATGTGCGTTTATAACAATAGTATTATTTTGTTCTGCCTCTTTCGCATATCATTGTAAAATTGCCGGAAACGTCGCCGCCATCTTTCCTCAGATATTGTATAAGCCCCTTCGCGTTAAAAGAAAATCTCGGCGCGATCACCATTTTAAACGAAAATCATTTAGGCCTACCCTCGTGTTATAAGCCCCACTCTTTTTCTTTAAACCTTTTGGGCCTCTTGAGAGAGTGTAAGACCCAAATCCCTTTGTACAGCAAAACATTTTTGGGCCTCAGTCACTTGTATAAGTCCCTCTGTACAAATTTAACAGTGCGATCACTGATAAAACCCTGGGCCTCTCCTTGAGCTGTAAGCCCCAAATCTTTCTTTTTCAAAGCACTTTCATCTTTGATTTTGAAATATACTGTTGTTTTCAATCTTTCTTTGTTGAACAACTAACCAAACAGCATGGAAGCTCTACAACCGAGTAAGTGTTTATATGCTTTCATTTACCGCTTTCATATACATATAACTGTATTGTGGGGCTGTTTCGCTGTAAGTATTATTTCATAAACTCATATCAACTGTGTAATAATAGTATAGATATTTAGAGTTTCCCCGGTAACTACGTCTAGCATTAAGCCTGTTGATCACTCTTAAATAGTCAAAACTAGATCCCCATAGGATTACCAGACACAGTTTTCCCTCCTCTTGGGGTTAAACAATATGGAGATGTGAAAGGCAGATTCTTTTTGAACCCTTTCTCAGACTGTCACTCATAGAAGTTGTCAAGAAACTCTATTCCCCAGAGATGATCTCTTCTCCGTGAATTGCATCTCTTGAGTTTCTTCCAAATTTTCGAACTTTCCTGGCTTGATCTATTCTTTGTGAATAGCCTGTCTTGAATTTCTCAGGGTTTGGGGACCCACAGGCTTCTTAAAAGCACCCTTAGGAATTGTCAAGAAACTCTACTCCCCAGAGATAATCTCTTCTCCGTGAATTGCATCTCTTGAGTTTTTCCAAATTCTCGAACTTTCCTGGCTTGATCTATTCTTTGTGAATAGCCTGTCTTGAATTTCTCGGGGTTTGGGGACCCACGGGCTTCCTAAAAGCATCCCCGCCTCCTCTTGGGCGTTGTACAAGGACCCGTCAGCTTCTTAGAAGTATTCACAGTCTCCTCTTAGGCTTCGTATAAATGATTTCTTCCTCCGGGAATGATAGCCTCCTCTTGGGCTTAGTACAAATTGTCCCTCGGCTTCTTAAAAGTTTCCAGCCTCCTCTTGGGCTTCGTACAAATTGTCCCGACGACCTCCTAAAGGTATAGGAACAGAAATTAGTCATCTTAATAGAACAGTCTTTCCAAGAGTCTACTACTGTTTCTCAAAGCATAGTACAAAAGATGAAACTCTAGACTTGGACAGTCTAAATTCCTTGAGTCTCAAAGATATTCTCAAGCACCCTTCAAAAATAGGAAGGAACCCCGTAGACTCGGACAGTCTCAATACCCATTGGATTTCCCATTTCCTTAAAGAACAGGAAATAACCCCGATCCTTGGAACAAATCCACGGGTATAACATTACTCATATAAGAACTGATTTTCTCTTTGAACCAATATACTGGACCTGTCACTCAACTGAAACAGCACCATAGTCTCTCTCTTAGGCTTTATACAATGATTCTCCCCAGCGGAGTCAAACACCTTTTAGCCTCCGTCTTGGGCTTTGTACAAGACACAAATCACTCTCTTGTTGAGTATAAAACCCTTGGCCTCTATCTCGGGCTTCGTACGAGATACCATAGAGGACTCTCTTGTCGAGTCACTTCCCTTTTAGCCTCTATCTCGGGCTTTGTACGAGACAGATAAAAAATACCCTCTTGTTGGGCCACTAGCCTCCTCTTAGGCTTTGTATAAGAAAACCACTGGTTGATCCAATCAACCTTTTAGCATCAAAGTTGTGCCTCGTTCACAGTACACAAACATCAACAACTCCTTCCCCTTCATCTAATCGCTGTAAGCGGCAAGCCTCTGGATCATCTACATCTATGCCACTGTCCCTCTTTTAGCATGAGAGATTCCTAAGGAAAGATAACATTGCTCTGCACTGAGTTAAAGTCTTCTCCTTCAGGTTGGAAATCCCCTATAAAGGAAATTATGGCATTGCCAGATTCACAAATCCCGGTTAAAGTAATTCTCCTTTATAAACAGTTGTGACGGACAAACCCCTATTTAGAGATGACAAATTCTCTCTAAAGTCAAACCTCTTCAGCTTCACATCTTGAGCTTTGAACAAGATACAAACTACCTTTCGCTTCACGTCTTGGGCTTTGAACAAGACACCAAAACACCATTTCCTCCCATAGAATAGGAGGAACTACTATCTCTCTGATTTCCCTGTTTCGGAAAAAATGGGAATACGTAGGCATAAGATTGAAAGAAAAATCTTAGCGAGCACACTAATCCAAAACCCAAAATCCCATACCTCCACATATCAATCGAAAAACATCAGTCTTAACCTCCCACCAATCGACCGGACACTATTTTTTAACAAAATACACCTAAAAGAGACCCACAATCTTTGTAGCATCTGTAAACCAACAGTCATCTGTTCAAACTCAGTTTGCAAGCAGGGTTAATTGGAGACATCTATTTACCTTCCTTCATCAATTTTAATAGGATAAAAAATGAATTGAGCTGTAGATACCAAAGAGCGGTAGTGCTTCGCAACCACGTCCAAAATCTCTCTTTACACCAGTTCACTAGAGTCAGACGTTTGGTCAACAACAGGAAACTAATCTTCAAAGAAGACCATCCAGAGGTGAAGTGTGAATACTACACATGAGCAGTAGGACACTCTATCGAAAAATGCAAGAGTTTTAGGATCAAGGTGAAAGAGTTGATCCACGCAGGGTTTTCTACCCTTAAGGAAAAAGGCCTTTGTTCAAATGTCCTGATTACTGAACCATGTGGTGAGAAATGCCAGATACCTCTGAAACCTCTCAAGATCTTGTATCACAGTGAAGAGATCGAAGATGTGGCTAGTGAAATATCACGATTTCCATGCAAGAGCACTGAAATAGCGCTACAAAATTGTGATACTACAATCCAAGCAAGTGCAAACGAAGAAAAAGTGGGAAGTAGATCTGAGAAGTTGCATTTAGTGATGAGTCGCATGCTCGATGATACAACAAATTTGCCACCGAACTTTATTTATTCCAAAAGGAAAGGGAAAATATCGATAAAACCCAAGGGAAAGAGAAACGGGTAAGGGAGTTGGTTATGCGAGGGGATGGTATTAGCATCCCTCACATCTGTCGTACTCGAAGAGAACCATTTTGCTTGTTATTTGCATGCATGGGTGTTATTATCTAAAGGTTACTTGCGAAAGGGGAAAAAAGATTTATAAATTAGTGTGTCGCGGAGGATTGGGGCCCTCGTGCCTACGTATCCTCATAGTTCAATGAGGAAATAAGAGCTCTGTAGTTTGGAGAACTAGGGGGAAAATAAAGGAAGGTTGTTCGCCAAGATCTCGCAATCCCGTGCCTACGTATCCTCATAGTGCAATGAGGAAATCAGAGCTCCGTAGTTCATGAAACTATGGATTTAAAAAGAAGAGAGAATGTTGCAAGAGCATTTGGCTCCACAGGGCAAAAAGAAAGAGGAAAATTGCCAGAGCGTGAAGTTCCACAGGGAAAAAGAAAAGGGAAAGAAAATTTTCCAGAGTATGAAGCTGCACATGGCAAAAAATAAATAGAAGACAGGTTGCCAGAGTATGGAACTCCACAGGGAAAAAAAGGAAATAGAAGAAAGGTTTCCAGAGTATGAAACTCCACTGGGTAACAAGAAATAGAAGAAAGGTTGCCAGAGTATGAACCTTCACAAGGCAAAAAGAAAAGAGAAAGATTACCAGAGTATGAAACTCCACAGGGCAACAAGAAAAGAGAAGGATTGCCAGAGTATGAAACTCTACAAGGCAACAAGAAAATAGAAGGATTTCCAGAGTATAAAACTCCGTAGGGCAACAAGAAAAAAAGAAAGATTGCCAGAGTATGAAACTCCACAGGGCAATGCGTGAAGATTTGCCAGAGCATGAGGCTCCACATGGCAAGAAATGAAGAATATTGATTCAGAGAAGGGTACTTGACCATGAGGTGCCTAACCCAAAAGAATATGGACGCCAAAAAAGGTTGTTTGGTCCAAAGTGTTGATGATCGTTGCAATGTTGTAATGTTGATATGTTCAGAAGAAGACTTTGTCAATTACTAGATTCAAATTGTACTAAAGTCTATGAGTGAAGGTGAATACTCTGGGCACTGGGTCGTTCGTCCCATACCCAAAGATATTCAGAATGAGGGTAGGAATTCTCCGTTCCTATTTCTTCTCCACAACTTAAGATTCGTGGTGTACAATGTGAATTAATACTGACAAGTGTTGAAAAGTCTTTTTGTTGTTGTGATTTGTACAATGCTCAAGTCTTGTGTGATGCCTTGAGTTTGTCTTGAATTATCCAATGCAGTGCCAGTGCAGAGTGCTAGTCTTATCAAGTGACCAAGTGACTTTTGATCACTTATCTGGACAGAGGGATTAGATATAATATGAAGTGATCAATTGATCAATTTTGACTTTGATCAATCGTTCACTCAGGGCATGGATCAAGTTATGAAAGCACATAAAGACTAGTATAAAATTAACTAATCAATTGAAAGTTAACAAAAAAAGTCTAATGTGAATTTATTTGAAAATTATTCTAAGGTTCTAATTGAAAATTATCCTAAAAAAAATTAACGATTAACTTCTACACATGCATATTACTATTTTTTTTTATTATTTTCTCAAGATATGAATTAAAAAGGTAAAACAAGTGGATCAATCACATCTAAGTATTATTTTTCAAATATTTTCCAAAGTATTTTATGCTAAAATATGTTTAAAAGTATTCTAAAAAGGATATTAAAAAAATAAAATAAAATAAAATAAGCAATTAAAATGAAAAAAGGACAAAAAAGAGAAGAAAAATGATGCAGCGGGGTGATTATTGGCAGGGGGTGCTGATGCAGCAATTTTGCATGGTCCTGGATTGCAGAGCCCGCGGTGCCATGTGTTTTGTTCAAGAGGGGTATGCTTAGGAAAATAATGGTGAATTGAGCCAAATTTCCTGGTCCAGGGGCGCCAAGCCCATCAGGTGAAACTTAGGGAGCAACGAGACAGGATCAGAAGCATTTCCTTCACTTTTTACGCTTTTGCTCTTTTCACGCGTGACATGAACAAAAAATACCAGTCACGAACTACACCGCGTCGGAAATCGCCTCCGGAGGCGGCAGATGGTTCAATCACCACTATAATCACACCAATCGAAACATAACTCCACCCTCTCTCGCGTTCCTTATCCTTTCTTCCTAATTCCCAAAACCAAAATCAAATCGAACAGAAAATGCACGAACACTAAATGGACGAAAAATGAAATTAAGCTAGCAATCTACAAGAGAGGAGCTAAAACCTTAGGGGTTTGACTCCTCCACAACCAAGGCTACATCACGACAAAAGAATTTAAGCGAGAAAGGGAGATTTCACCAACCTACGGGACTGAGATGTGTCCCGGTGCAATTGAATTTGAAGATGACAAAGTGCAAGCAAGATCAAGAATATCAATTCCAAGTACGAATTCAAATCCTTGCTATGCTTTCTGCGATTTTCTTTTTCTTCCTCTCCAAGCTCTTTGTCTGCAGATGGTGATTTATGTGATTTGTTGTTGTGTGTTGTTCTTGCTCGCGTATAAATAACATCCATATTTAACTTTTGTTTTGTATTTGTACTAAGGATGTAGCTTTGTTTATTTAGATTTATATCTTTGCATTTTAAAAAAAATTGAGTTCTAATTGGTTTGTCTTAGTATGACTCTTAAAGAATTCTTATATGATAATAATGATAAATTTGATTTACAAATTCAAATTAAACCATGAATTTAAAAATAATATTGTTTTTATTCTACAAATTTTGAAATAGATAAATCAAAATAGTCATTTTATTAGAAGTAAGCATTTTGTTATATATATATATATATATATATAATGTTTTGCTATACTTCTTTTTCTTTTACATAAAAAAATTAAAATTAAAAAATAATATTCATAGTAATTACATTTTCATATTACAGTTACATAGTTACAAAACTCAGAAATAGTTACAATTTTTTTTACAATTACTTTACACTTTGTTTTTTTCTCTTACTAAAAGTAAAAAAAAAAGTTACAAAATTATAATAAGATATAAGTTTTGATACAGTAACATAATTACACAAAAAAAATCCTCATAAAGGGACCCCTCAAACTTGCCCTCTGCATCCCTGTGCCATCACCTGCCTCTGCTCTTTTTTGTCCTATTGCAGCAGTATGACAATTATTTGAAACAAACATATAAGCCAAGAAATATAGCAAAAAAGAGCATTTTTTTGACTATCATCATCAGTTTAAGGATTTAGCAGAAAGTTGTATTCGAGTATAAAAAATGAATAATTTCAAATATTTTTTTTTATTCAAACACCAAAATCACAAATCCTAATGGTTTCAGTATAAAGAGGAGGAAATTTTTTAAGATGAGAGGCAACCACATACATCCAGAAATTCTAAAAAAAAAAACTCAGCAACATCAAAAAACTGTGCAACATCGAAAAACTAAGCAACATCAAAAAACCAAAAAAATCATAACAAAAACAGAACCATACTTTTTTCAATGAGATTTTTTTGAAACTCCAAAGCACAATACAACAGAAACATTGATACAAATTTTTTTCAAGTCACCACATAAAAAAAAGCATTTAACATATCTAAACAACAATTTTCACAGGGATATCAAGGAGAAAGAATAACGTTGCAGAAAGGAAAAGTTGAAGAAGCTTATCTTTAGACATTTGTTACTCTATTCTGTAGTGTATCTTGCTCCATTTTTTCTTCATATTTCGTGCTCATTTGCATATGTAGTGCGATTTTTGTGGTCCTGAGTCACTATCGCTTGGGCACTACAGTTCGATTCATTTTTTATCCTATTGAGCTGATTAAGGAAGGGAAATAGATGTCTCCAATTAACCCTGCTTGCATACTGAGTTTGAACAGCGGCCTGTTAGGTTACAGATGCTATGTGGATGTGGGGCCCAATCTTTGGTTATTTTGTTAAGATCATAATGTCTGGATCAATTGTGAGGTTTTTGGTAATGTGTTTAGATTTGCTGCTTTTGGGTTGATTTGGTGGAGATATTGGGTTTTGGGTTTTTGATTAGTATGCTCGCTAAGATTTTTTCAATCTTATGCCTACGTATTCCCGTATGGTGAAACAGGGAAATCAGAGGGATCATAGTTCCTCCTATTCTATGGGAGGAAAAAGGTTGTTTTGGTGTCTTGTTCAAAGCCCAAGACATGAAGCTAAAGGTGATTTGTATCTTGTTCAAAGCCCAAGATGTGAAGCTAAAGGGTTTATGGATGAGAGAGAATTTGTCATCTCTAAAGGGGGATATTTGGTCTGTTCATCACAACTGTTGGGTGACGGATTATAAAGGAGAATTACTTTAACTGGGATATGTGAATCCAGCAATGCCATAATTTCTTTTATAGGGGATTTTTAACCTGAAGGAGAAGACTTTAACTCAGTTTAGAGCAATGCTATCTTTCCTTAGGAATTTCTCATGCTAAAAGAGGGACAGTGGCGTTGATGTAAATAATCCAGAGGCTTGCCGCTTACAGTAATTAGATGAAGGAGTTGTTGATGTTTGTATGCTGTGAGCAAGGCACAGATTTGATGCCAAAAGGTTGATTGAATCAACCGAGGTTTTACTTATACAAAGCCTAAAAGGTGGCGATTGACCCAACAAGAGGGTGCTAACAAGTGACTGACTCAACAAGAGAGTGCTTTTATGTGTTGTCTCGTACGAAGCCAAAGATAGAGGCTGAAAGGAGATTGACTCAACAAGAGAGTCTTTTATACTCAACAAAAGAGTGATTTCTATCTCGTACAAAGTCCGAGATGGAGGCTAAAAGTGGTTGACTCAACAAGAGAGTCTTTTATACTTAACAAAAGAGTGATTTCTATCTCGTACGAAGCCCGAGATGGAGGCTAAAAGTGGTTGACTCAACAAGAGAGTCTTTTATACTTAACAAGAGAGTGTTTTATATCTCGTACGAAGCCCGAGATGGAGGCTAAAAGGTATTTGACTCAACAAGAGAGTCTTTTATACTCAACAAAAGAGTGTTTTATATCTCGTACGAAGCCCGAGATGGAGGCTAAAAGGGATTTGACTTGACAAGAGAGTCTTTTATACTCAACAAGAGAGTGTTTTATATCTCGTACGAAGCCTGAAATGGAGGCTAAAAGGGATTTGACTCAACAAGAGAGTCTTTTATACTCAACAAGAGAGTGTTTTATATCTCGTACGAAACCCGAGATGGAGGCTAAAAGGTGTTTGACTCAATAAGAGAGTCTTTTATACTCAACAAGAAAGTATGAAAAGGTTAGCTCCGCTGGGGAGAATCATTGTACAAAGCCCAAGAGGAGGCTATTTATGCTGGTGACTGTTTCAGTTTAGTGACAGGTCCAGTATGTTGGATAAAAGAGAAAACCAGTTCTTATAAAGGGAACGATTAAAGGTATGGTTGTGCCTTGGCACTAATCAGAGGATCAGGGTTATTTCTTGTTCTTTAAGGAAATGGGAAATCTAAAGGGTATTGAGATTGTTCAAGTCTCTTGGTGGTTTGAGAAATTGATTCTCAGGTAGTAAATGATCTTTGTATGATGCCCAAGAGAAGACTGGTATGTTAAGGGATGAAAGTCAACCCATTAACAGGTCTGACACTTGACTCAGAAAGACAGCTCTAGCAAATTGATGACTAGGTTCTGTTCCTATACCTGTAGAGGTCTCTGGGTCCTTGTACTAAGCCCAAGAGAAGACATGAGAGCTTTTAAGAAGCCGAAGGGTCCTTGTACAACGCCCAAGAGAAGGCGGGGATGCTTTTAGGAAGCCTGTGGGTCCCCAAACCCCGAGAAGTTCAAGACATGCTATTCACCGAGAATAGATCAAGCCAGGAAAGTCTGAGAATTTGGAAGAAACTCAAGAGTTTCCATTCACAGAGAAAAGATCATCTCTGGGGAGTTAGAGTTTCTTTGACAATGTCTAAGGGTGACAGTCTGAGAAAGGGTTCACCGAGAATGCTGCCTTTCACGTCTCCATATTGTTTAACCCCAAGAGGAGGGAAGACTGTGTCTGGTAATCCTATGGGGATCTAGTTTTGTTTGTATTTAAGAGTGACCAACAGGGCTTTACCTAGTTCTAGACGTAGTTGTCGGGGAAAACTCAAAATATCTATACTAGTATTACACAGTTGATATTTGACAAGTATATAAAAGGATGTGAAAGAAGACTTACAGTGAGCAACCCCACAATACAGTTATATATATATATATATATATATATACATGAAAACGGATAAAGAAAGCGGGTAAACACTTACTCGGTTGTAGAGCTTCCATGCTGTTTTGTTAGTTGTTCAACAAAGACAGCTTTGATAACAATATTATATTCTAAATCAAAGGAAAAAGTACTTTGAAAAGATTGTTGGGGCTTACAGCTCAAGGAGAGGCCCAAGGTTTTATCAGTGATTGCACTGTTGTTTTGAAATTGTACAGGGACTTATACAAGTGACTGAGACCTAAAAAGGTTTTCTGTACAAAGGGATGGGTCTTACACTCTCTCAAGAGGCCCAAAGATTTTAAGGAAAAGGAATGGGGCTTATAACACGAGGATAGGCCCAAAGGGTTTTGTTTGAAAAATGACGATCGCGCCGAGATTTCTTTAACGTATTGGATCTTATACAATACACTGAGGACCAAAAAGATTTTATCTATAAAGGATGGGTCTTACACTCTATTAGAGGCCCAAAGGTTTATTTTTGTACAAGTGGTGGAGCTTACAGCTCAAGGAGAGACCCAAAGGTTTTTGTTAAAAAGGTGACGATCGCGCCGAACTTTTTCATGGTGTCGGGACTTATACAATACACTGAGGCCCAAAAAGGTTTGTATTTACAAAGGATTGGATCTTACACTCTACCAAGAAGCCCAAAGAGTTTGAAAATGATTGATGAGGTTTAAAATCAAAGAAACCCTAATTTTATTTTCCTTTAAAAGTAAATATTTAAAGAAAATCAATAAAAATGATAAAAATACCAAATGAGTTTGAATAAACCACTTGTGATTTTTGTTTAAGGTTTGAAAAATGAGGTTTTAATCACAAGATGAATTAAAACTCTTTTGGTTTTGATTTTTAAGGTAAATATTCACTTTTAAAATGTTTAAAAACAATTAAAAAGGAATTTATTCACAAAAATACTAATTATATTAAATAAATAATATAAACTTGATTTTTTTGTGGAATAAAATATTTCAACATTTTTGTATTTTTTGTAAAAAGAACCAATAAAAAATAATTAAAATTGAGAGAGTTATTAATTTTCCAAACTATTAAAAATAATATGAAAAATAGTAGAAAAGTGGAAAAAATAGCAAAAAGAGGGTCTGGGGCGAGGGGGATTCGAACCCCAAACCTCTTGTGTATAGGGCGCGCGCCTTACCACTGGGGTGGTGATACATCTGTTGATTGAAGCACAACCACAAATATACAAGGCTTGCCTTGTTTTTGGCCTGGCCCAAGGCAAGGCATGGCAAGATTTTGGTTAGAAACGTGAAGGCCATAACTTTCTCATTTCTCCATGGATTGGGACAAAATTTAGGTCTATCCTGCCTAGAATTTCACAAGGAATCCAATGGCGATGGTGTTTTTTTTAGATCATGCTCCTATTGAAAAACCCGATAGTGGTTTTGAAATAGGCCATGATTTGCATTTTCTGTGCTATCTCTTGGTACAGACATGAATTACATGATGAATTGGTTCAAACACAACACATATAACATGTACAAGATGTGCATGATCAGTGGACCTCAAAGCAATGCATATTTCAAAGAGTTCAAGTTGAGATGCTTACCTCTTTTTGGAGCTTTTGTGCAATCTGCCAAGTGCTTTGTTCCATAAATGATTTGATGCTTTGGACACCCTCAAATGATCTCTTAGAATCTTTTAGGATGGTTGGAATCGGCTGGAAACCTCAGGAACAAGTTTGAGCTCTTTCTTGCAAAAGGGGCAAAAGTGGCCAAAATAGCAACTCTCTCAAATGCTGTTCCAGATGGGGGAACCATTTGGGACAGTTCAAGGATGATATTTGGAGTGTGTTTGAGGTTTTATCTGGTTTGGAAAGTGACTGAATCAAGACATGGCTTGAAAAAAGCACAAAAGTCCAATTTTGAGGTTTTGAGAGGTGACTTTGAGATTTTGGTGTTACAGGTCACTTGTGAATGTTTGGATCACCTCTATATGATATTTATGAAGTGTGTGTGTGATTGGTTTGGTTGGAATTTCTCTCAAACTCAAAACCCGATGGTGACTTGCTTTGGAAGGCAAATTTGGAAATGAGAAGGTGATTTTGAGGAAAGCATCTGTTTGATGGATTTGGTGTACTCAAACTGATCACAAATGAGCTCTATTTATCGTAGAGCAAGTTTGTTTTGGGATCAATAGTGATTGGCAACTGCAGCAGAGGTTTGGACAATGTTGATCAATGAGAATCCAAGTCTCCTCTAGCCATTGACTAGAGGTTAGGGCACAGGCTGATGGTTCCCTTGGTCTTGGATATGTCTTGACTGAATTCAGTTGGAAATGGCTCAGTCCATGCCACCTTGGTGCATCCATTAAATGCTCCAAACCAAAATTGGAGTCTTGTCCCTCTTTTAGGCATTTCTAGGTTTGACATGCTACTTTTGGTTCCAAAGACTTGGGAGGCTTATGGATCAGTGTTTGTCCCTCCTTGGTCTCCCCCTGAGGTGTTCAGATGGATAAGTGTGTTTGTCATTTGCACAAATTTGGAAAATCGAGCAAAATGCACAAATCTGCCTTGCTCTGACAGTTTTCAGCAAGGCATGTTGTCATTGTCATATCTCATGGCTCAAGTGGACTTTGATGGAGTTCTTGGCCATTTTGGAAAGCCCTCATATGATACAACAACTGTTTGATCATATTCATAGTTGGTTTTGATACCTTTTGGATCCAAGTGAAAAATGCCCCTACATTTGGGAAAAAGTGAAGGCAGATTCTGACTTAGTGAAAATTTCACTAAGTGTTGGAAAAAAGTGACATTTTCACTTTTTGTGATTTTGATCATTCCATAACTTAAAATCCATGAGGAATTGGAATGAGTTGTGTTTGAAGCTTTTGTAGAGGGTCATGAGAGCTACAAATCCAGCTTTGAATGGGGAAAAATGGCCTTGTGGTTTAGGAGATATGATCCTCCAAAGTTGGTACCCTAGCCACTTTGTTCCATAACTTAGAAAAATTTCTAAGTTTTTATGGTTACCCTTTTTACAAGTTATCCTACTTTTCTTGATTTTTCTTGATGAATTATGATTCCAATCACACATTAACATCATTTTAGGGTCAAAGAACCATAATTGTGAAAAATCTCAAAAAGTCAAAGTTGACTTTTGTGCACAGTTGACTTTTTGTCAGATGAACTCCAAACTGTGCGATCCTCTATGAAATCAAGTCCTTGACCTAAATCAAACTTGATGGATTGATTTCGTAGGTGTTATAGGGTGTATTGAATCACGTCCTAGGGTTTGGGAGCATGCCTGGGTCTAAAGTCAAAGGCACAGTTGACTTTTCCCGCGAAACCCTAATTGTGGTTATGATGAAATTGAAACTTGTTGCTCAAGCTTCTTAGACCAATCCATTGTTGCAAATGGATCAATGTGGTGTATTAGAGACCCTAAAATCCTCCCTTGAGGTCTTGGCTCATGTTTTATCCCAAAATTCAACTTAGGGGTGAATTAGGTCAAGAAACCCTAATTCCTTATTTTTTATGAATGCATCCACTGAGGCAAAATTGACTTGATGATTGGGTTCATGATGTCCCTTGGAGCATCATAGGTTATGCTTTGAAGCATTGGCTCATGCCCAGAGGAAAATTTCCATCTGGAGGCCCTGGTCGACCAAAACTCTAATTTGGTGACACCGTTGATTTTGAAACTTGATCCACTGGAACTGTTGCCGCCTTGTGCTTAATCCTTGATGTGGGAGTCCTCTTGATCCATTGGGGATATTTGAGAGGTTTAGACAAGTTGAAGATCATGTCATTCCTTGATTGATCCTTTGTCTAAGAACTCGGAGAGGGCTTGAAACCCTAAGTTTGATTGTAGTGGATGCTCACCCATCTTTGGGGAGACTAATAAGGTATGATGGTTCATCCATATTGTGATGATGGTTTTCACAATGAGGGGGAATCTTAGTGGTCAAAATTTGGGGTATGACAGACCCCCCTATTTAATCTTCTTGGACCCGAAGGTGTGAATGGCAAAGGTATTCAGGCATTCGGGGTGCAAGAGGATTAAATATCAGAATACCCGAAATTTTGATGGTGGTTATGAATGGCAGTTTGCGCATCCTTCTTCTTTTGCTAAGCAATGATGCTTAGAAAAGGTAAACTTCCCCTCGATCTTGGTCTTTGTACCAAGGAACTGGTCTCAGTTTCTGAAACAAACTTCCCCTCGATCCTGGTTTCCGACCAAGGAACTGGTCTAAGTTTCTTTTATAAACTTCCCCTCGATCCTGGTTTCCTACCAAGGAACTGATCTAAGTTTCTGAAATAAACTTCCCCTCGACCCTGATTTCCTACCAAGGAACTGGTTTAAGTTTCTGAAATAAACTTCCCCTCGATCCTGGTTTCCTACCAAGGAACTGGTCTAAGTTTCTGAAATAAACTTCCCCTCGATCCTGGTTTCCTACCAAGGAACTGGTCTCAGTTTCTTTTGTCAATAAACTTCCTTGACAAGGGACGCTATGTGTAGCGGTTTTCCTCAAACTTTTCGCCGAATTTTTTTGGGGAGATTCCATTTGATAGAAAAATTTTGATGTCAGAGTTGCTGGGGAACCCAGTCGTCTGAGTTGTAGAGGTGTACAAATTTCTCTGTTTGGAGACGCCATTAGTCGAATCTACTGGGGAAAACGAGTCTCTTGAGAGACTGCTTCCAGCTTGGGGATATTACATCATACTTTTCTCTGAGATCTTCTCGGAGAAATGCCCTATGATGTGATCCAATTTTGAGGTGCTGATGACCTTTTCGTCAGCAGATTTTTCGGAGAAAAACTGTTGTATTGCCAAATCTTTGATTAAAAGGCTTTCTCTGGGGATTTTCCTTAATCCAAGAAAGCGAGGATATCATCTTCAATGGCGAAGAGTGATGTTTGTCGAAAGTTCTCTGGTTTTTCAGAGGTTCAAGTTATCAAAGTGGTCAAGGGCCAACTCCAATCCAGAAATAAACTAGAGGAGAGAGATAGCGCATACGTAACATTTCCTGATGAGGAAAGAACTGAAAACTCGATTGAGAAGACTTTTATCACTAGGGGATAAGACCGACTAAAGTGATAGTGATGCAATATGAATGCGAATGTAAATCAACCATGCATGATGTATATATGTTTATGCTGACAAAACTGACGCGACATACAGACCAGTAGATGAACACGACTGGATACTCGGCCACAGTTGGAGATGAAAAGTATCACTGGTTCACGATAGCAATCCTACCTTGCTTATGAGAGATAGTCCTTGTGGGGAACAACCGTTGGTCGGGCTTAGGAGGTAAGAACTCTGCCGGGGGGTGTCAGATGAAACATGGCCCCTGACATAACTGACCCTTCATTCAGGCGCACTGGTTTAGAAGGAGTACTTTGATTCTGCACTTTGAAGTTCGCTTACTTCTAGAGAAGCGATCGATGTTCAACAGTCGAAAGAAATTGCCATCTTTATTTTAAAAGCAGAAAAATTTTATCAAGTAAATTCATTTTTGTTTTATTTTAAGAATCGTTGATCATGTTAAAATGTCGTTCTGTAAAGCTAAAACAAATAAGAATTGCAAACAAAAGCACAAGGGCTCAAATTTTATTGATAAGATGGAAATCAGCCAAACGCGTGATTCCATAGAGTATTTACAAAGTTTAGGAAATGGTAATTTAAGGGAAAAGGGCTACATTGAAACATGGCGACCGCTATCCTTCTACCAACTTTAAATTCTGGGCATCCTGAGCTTCTGTCGAAGATGACCTTGACTGGAGTTTTCTTTCGGATGACATGACTGCTGCTGAGGAATTACCTGTGTCAGACGTAGTTACTTGCCATGAATCCCTAATTTTTTCCTGGATTGTACTTTGAGATTTCCAATCCACCGGGATGATTTTGGATTATGTCTCTAATTTTTTCCTGGACCGCCCTTTCGGGTTTTCAATCCACCGAGACGTTTTTTTTAGTTTAGGTGAAGTATTTCTTGACTACATAAACATTTGTGGGGTAGACAAATTCCTCTCCGTCCATGGTTGTGAGTCTCAAGGCGCCGCCTGAGAAGCTTTCTTGACCACATAGGGGAAGTCATAATTCGGAGTCCATTTGCCCCGGGAATCAGTGAGAAATGATTGTATCTTTTTTAGCACAAGGTCTCATTTTATGAAGACGCGAGGTCGGACCTTTTTTTCAAACGCCTTCTTCATTCTTTGATGATACAACTGATCGTGGCATAGTGTCGTGATTCACTTCTCTTCGATCAAATTCAGTTCGTCGTGCCGACTTTGACACCATTCAGCTTCCGTAAGCTTAGCTTCCATCAATACCTGAATTGATGGGATCTCTACTTCGATGGGGAGCACTGATTCCATGCCATATACTAGAGAGAAAAGGGTTGCCCCTGTTGAAGTGCGGACAGATGTGCGATAACCGTGAAGAGCAAAGGGTAGCATCTCATGCCAATCTCTGTAGGTTACAACCATTTTTTGAACAGTCTTCTTGATGTTCTTGTTAGCCGCTTCTACCGTTCCGTTCATCTTGGGTCGGTAGGGAGATGAGTTATGGTGTTCAATCTTGAACTCAGCGTACAACTCTTTCATCATCTTATTGTTCAAGTTAGATCCATTATCTGTAATGATCTGGCTCGAAACACCATAACGCCAACTGATATTATTTTTGATAAATCGGACCACCACTTGTCGGGTTACATTGGCGTATGACGCTGCTTCGACCTACTTGGTGAAGTAATCAATGGCTACAAGGATGAACCGATGTCCGTTTGAAGCTTTGGGTTCGATCATGCCAATCATGTCGATCCCCCATATGGAAAAAGGCCATGGGGGAAGAAAGAACTTTGAGATGCGTTGGCGGTACATGGATTCTATCTGAGTATATCTGACACTTGTGACACTTCCTCATGTACTTGTAGCAGTCGGATTCCATGGTCAACCAATAGTACCCTGCTCTCAAAATTTTTCTCGCCATTGTGTGTCCGTTGGCATGAGTGCCAAAGGATCCTTCGTGAATTTCCTTTATCAGTATTTTTGCTTCCGGTCTGTCTACACATCGAAGCAAGACCATGTCGAAATTTCTCTTATAGAGGGTATCACCGCTCAGAAAGAAGCTTCCTGCTAGCCTTCTGAGGGTCTTTTTGTCCTTTCTTAGTGCCCCAAGAGGGTACTCTTGTTTCTGAAGGAAGCATTTGATATCGTGATACCAAGGTTTGTCGTCTATGACTGCTTCAATCGTGAAGATGTAAGCGGGCCTTTCAAGGCGCATTATGTCGATCTTAGGTAGGTCGTTCCATTGACCTACACTAATCATGGAAGAGAGGGTGGCTAATGCATCAGCCATGTGATTCTCATCACGAGGGATGTGATGAAACTTGACTCTGTTGAAGAAAGGTAACAACCTTCTTGCATAATCTTTGTAAGGAATCAGTCCTGATTGGTATGTGTTCCAATCTCCTTTGATCAGATTGATAACCAGGGCTGAGTCACCATATACATCCAAGTTTTTTATCCTTAAGTCAATTGCTTCCTCGAGACCCATAATACAAGCTTCGTATTCGGCCTCGTTGTTTGTACACTTGAACGTCAGTCGGACGGTGAAAGGAATGTGGGTACCCTGAGGTGTTATGATAATTGCCCCAATTCAATTTCCATAATGATTGATAGCTCCGTCAAAGATTAGTCCCCATTGGGAACCTGGTTCCGGCCCTTCACTGGGTAGCGGTTCATCGCAGTCTTTCATTTTTAGATACATGACATCTTCGTCTGGGAAGTCAAACCTGACTGATTCTTGATCATCAATCGGCTGATGAGCCAAATGATCGGCTAAAATACTCCCCTTAACGACTTTCTGAGCGTGGTATTCGATGTCGTATTCTGATAACAACATCTGCCAACGGGCAATCCTTCCCGTAAGAGCAGGTTTTTCAAAGACGTACTTGATTGGATCCATTTCAAAGATTAACCAAGTAGTGTGACGAATCATGTACTAGCGAAGACGTTTGGCTTCCCAAGCCAGAGCACATCAAGTTTTTTCAAGCATAGTGTAGCGAGTTTCACAGTCCATGAATTTCTTGCTCAGATAATAGATGGCAGACTCTTTCCTTTTCGTTTCGTCTTGTTGGCCAAGTACACATCCCATTGAGTCCTCTAGGACTGTTAAGTAAATGATCAGTGGTCTTCCCTCCACTGGCGGTGATAGAATCGGTGGGTTCAATAGATATTCCTTGATACTGTAGAAAGCGGTTTGGCAGTCTTCTGTCCAAACACAGTCCTGAATCTTTTTGAGTAATTTGAAGATCGGCGCACATGTCGCGGTCATGAGGAATATGAATCTGGAGATGTAGTTCAAACGTCCCAGGAATCCTCTGACTTGTTTTTCAGTTTTCGGAGAAGGCATTTCTTGAATGGCCTTGACCTTGTCAGGATCAACCTCAATTCCTTTCTGGCTGACGATGAACCCTAAAAGTTTCCCTGAACGAACACCGAAGGTGCATTTATTGGGATTCAAGTGGAGTTTGTACTTTCTCAACCGCTCGAATAGCTTTGACAGGTGGGTCACATGTTCCTCTTCTGTTTTACATTTGGCAATCATATCATCGACATATACCTCAATTTCCTTGTGTATCATGTCATGAAACAGAGTAGTCATGGCCCTTTGATAGGTTGCCCCGGCGTTCTTCAAATAGAACGGCATTACCTTGTAACAAAAGGTACCCCATGGGGTAATGAACGAAGTTTTCTCCATGTCTTTCTGCGTCATTTTGATCTGATTATAGCCCGATAATCCATCCATGAAGGAGAAAACTTTGAACTTTGTTGTACTATCTACCAGCATGTCAATTTGTGGTAAAGGGAAGTCGTCCTTTGGACTAGCCTTGTTTAGATCTATATAATCGACACATATTCTGAACTTTCCGTCCTTTTTCGGAATGGGTACGATGTTGGCTAACCATTGAGGATATTCTGACGTGGCGAGGAAACCCGCGTCAATCTGTTTCTGTACTTCCTCCTTGATTTTGATGGCCATGTCTGGATGAGTTCGTCTCAACCTTTGTTTTACTGGTGGACATTCCGATTTCAACGGTAAATGATGTTCCACGATGCTGGTATCCAACCCTGGCATGTCCTGATAGGACCAAGAAAATACATTGGGGAATTCTTTGAAAAGCTTTATCAAACTTTCTTTGGCAATTAGACTGAGTAGTGCCCCAATCCTGATTTCTTTTCCCTCTTTTTCTGAACCCACGTTGATTGTTTCCAACGGCTCTTTATGAGGTTCAATAGACCTTTCCTCTTGTCGGAGTAACCGGGAGATCTCTTCTGGAATTTTTTCGTCACCTCCTTCTTCAACCCCAAATACCGGGAATTCAAAGTTGGGAGAAGGCATTGGATCATATGTTTCAATGGGGTTAAAAATAAGCAATCTGCATGACGTGATGATTTGTGTTTAGAAGAGATAGAGAGAATGCAAGAGTGTGTGTAGTGTATTTTCTGATAATTGCTTGTTTTTATTATTTGAGTTGTTTTTAGGATTACCATTTTCTGAAAAACGAAAAGAGAAAACAACAATAAATGCGAAAATTACAGAACGACATTATTTTATTTATGAACAAGTCGATTCTTGAAACTACAGCCCTATAAAACAAAACTATGTCGCTTTGGGCAAAGCGAAGAGGTATATTTACAGAAAGTGAGCCCTATCAAAGCATCTGTTTCACCTGGGCAGGGTTGAAGGTTAAATACGGAAATTACTTTGACTTATGAACGATCTTCGGAACATCGACAACAACTCATTGGCGGCTAACTCCTCGGTGAATCACAAAGTCTGGTATCTTCCTTGATTTGTCTTCAGAAATAACGCTGATTTCTGGTGGAGCAGGATCATTGGAATCTGTCTCCCAGGAAGAATTGTCGTAGGAGGATTCCTCAGTTGTATTTTGCAGAGTATTTGTGCTCTCAGGTGGATCTCCCCACCCAGTTGGCTGAATGTCTTCGAGCCTGATGCGAGAGCTCTCAGGAGTAGTGTACTTGACCATATATCTGTATTTTCCACTTGGTTGTCCCAAGGTGTCCCACACTTCTTTGGAACTGGATGAGTTATCTCTTTCGATGACGTTGACCTCTGGAAAAGCACAACATATGAATTCTAGTCCTGCGAGCTTTGCGAATTCATCATCGTTCTGGATATTTTCTGAATGCCCTAAGTAATGATCCCACGACATGGTGGGACGCAGGTATTCTATTCAATGATGCTCAGCTGATTTTCATTGTTCGGCAGATTTTCTTGCCCCAAGTCTCTGGGTACGGCTGCCAGATAAGCAGACCATCCATTGGGCCATAATAGTCATGGTCAAAGTTGTCTTTCATCAGAGTGTCCTCCTCTAATGAGTTTGGTGGAGCACGACATCCTTTCGGATCACAATCTCCATATATTGTTCTGACATCTGACCTGGGTATAATCTCGGACTCTGTGCGGGATAGCAAAATGGCGTAGGCACTTCTTCCGGAGACGTATAACCGTCCTTGTTAAGATAGGACCTCCATTCTTCCTCTGTATCATAGGAATCTTCCTCGTTAATAGTGTGTACTTCTTGAGACACTGGGTGAAGGAAACCTCCACTATGGAAGAAGTTTTGAATGGGATGAAGACTTTCACCGTTAGCGACAGTCTGGGTGCGAGTTGCAGAAAAACCAAGACCCTTCTTTGTTTTATTATCAGTAGGAATGACAAGTTGTCCCCATCCCTTTGTATTGTTACTTTTGATCACTTCGAGAGCATCTCTGTATGAGGAAATCGAGGTTCCTTTCTCTGATTGATTCTCGTTGCTCACCGAAAGTGCTTGGAACTGAGTTCCAACAACCTCCTCGGGTTTTACACAAGTAGATGATGATAAGTTACTCACGAGCAAGGCTTGCTCTCCACAGATCGTGACGAGTTGATCAATCTTGACGAACTTCAGTTTTTGGTGAAGTGTCGAAGTGACTGCCCCAGCCTGGTGTATCCAAGGTCTTCCTAATAAGCAGCTGTATGTTGCCCGGACGTCCATGACCTGGAAAGTGATTAGGAAAGTGTGAGGACCAATAGTTATGGAAAGGTCGACTTCACCGATAACTACTTTCCGTGATCCGTCAAAGGCTTTGACGAAAACCTCGGTGCACCTCATCGGGGATCCTTTGAATGATAGCCGCATTAAAGTGGACTTTGGCATAACGTTGATGGTCGATCCTGTGTCTACTAGTACGTTGGCTAAAGCATCGTCCTGGAAGTTGACTGTGATATTGAGCGCCATGTTGTGGCTTTTGCCCTCCTCTGGCAAATCCTCATCACTGAACCCTAAGTTGTTGCAGGAAGTGATGTTAGAGATGATGCTATCGAACTGTCGTATTGACACATCCTGTTCCATAAAGGCCAGCTCTAAGACTTTCTTTAGAGCCTCTCTGTGGGCTTCGGAACTGAGTGAAAGTGATAGCACAAAGATCTTTGAAGGAGTTTGTAATAGTTGATTAACAATGTTGTATTCACTCCTTTGGACGAGCTTCAACATCTCATCATTATTCTTTGAAAGGTCGGGATCACTGGATGGACCGACTGGTGGATTAGGAGCTTCTGTCTGAAGTTCCTTTTCTTTGTTAGGTTCTCCAACTCCTCTGTTGAAGATTCGACTGCTCTGTGTTACTCGACTGATGTTTGCAATATTCACGACGGAGGGTAATGGAATTTCCTTTCCATTCTGAATTATTGTTGCACCGTATTTGTAAGGGATAGCCTTAGTTGATTCATACGGTAACAGTCCCGGTAGATAGATAACTACAGGAGCCTTCTGATTTTTCTGACTGTCGTAAGTAACTTCAATCAGTTCCTGTCTAAGAACCTTTGATTCGTTCAGTAGAGGGATGATGGCACAAACATCCCTGGTCCTCTCAGGATCAGAGATCACAACAACATCCTTAATCTGATCAGCGAAATAGTCTGGCGTCCAGTTGATAGACCCCGAAACTGAATATTGTTGGATTTCTTTGCGGTCCAACTCGCACGAGGTAACATCCTTGATTATTTTCCGAGCCGACTCTACAGTGCTCGTAATTGTGTGGTGGCACCTGGCCACGCCCACTTTTAATGCAGTGTAACCTCACTAGATCTGTTTCCGTAGATCGGACATCCTGACTTTGATGCCGAGTAGGGTTCCCGTCAACCACACTGATTTGTTGCGTGTCTTCATCCATATAGATTAGAATCCACCAGTGGTTTAGTAAGTGTTGTAAAGTTCTTTGAACGAGAGCGCACCCTTGGTTACTCTCACAACATCCTTTACAGCTCAGATAATCGTGAGAAGTGAAAAAGCCAAGTTGGACTTGCCTGGCGTGTAACTCCACCAAGTTGGTATTCATCAAACGAATATCGAAGATTTGAATCATGTTAATCTGATAAGGATTTCTATCATGGTAGTCCTGGATCCACCCAAGATCCATCTGACGCTGGAGGGCCTCCTGTATGAAAGAGCATCCCTGTTTGTTTACCGAGCAAGTCAGACAGGAATTGTAATCATGCCGTGGCAGATTATGATACTGGCTTTTCCTTGAGTGCATTGCCACCAGTTTGACATTCATCGTACAGATGTGGTTCTGAATGATGTTGGAATTCGTATAAGTCATGTTGACCCCCCGAATTCGGTGTTCTTGGATCCATCAGAGATCCGATTGTTCCTATAGAGCTGCTTGCACCACAGAACATCCCTGATTGTTTTTAGAGCAGATATCACACTGGTGATAATTATGAGGTGGCATATGGCCATACCCGCTCTATTTGTGATGCATCTTGACCAAATTGGTCCTCAATAAGAGTACATCATGAATTTGATAGCTGTCGTTAGACTCTCCCTCTATCAAATTTACCGCAACTTTCTTGTGTTGAGGCAACGGGTTCATGAGAACATTAGGATTCGTATCTTTGAAAGATAAGACCTCGCTCCTAACAAGCTTTTGTACGTCGTATTTGAAACTGAGACAGTTTTCTATGTTATGCCCTGGTCCTCCTTGATGGTTAGGACAAGTCTGATCCGCTTTGAACCAAAAAGGCGGATTTTCCGGTACTGTAAGAGGAGACTTAGTTTGGACGTGCCCCTTGACCAGTAGTAATGGAAGCAATTCTGCGTATAACATGGGTATAGGGTCGAACCCTGGTGGTCGCGTTGTACGATTGTTGTTGTACCAAGGACGAGCCTGCTGAAGAGGCTGTTGTGTCTTTTGTTGATATTGTTGTTGATTAGGTTGGCTCTGCGCAACCTGAGGTTGATACGTAGGAATAGGCGCAGGGGTAATAATAGGAGTTACGGCTGTTACTGGTTGATATCGTCGCCTTTGCTTTCCGAGAGTGATATTCCCGATATCTCGCTCTTTTTTCCTAGGGAGAGCACTACCGTATCATTTTGTACTACTTGATGATCCAGCGTCTTTAACTAAACGTCCTTCTCAGACTGTTTCCTCAAGACGAACTCCCATGCCCACCATCTCGGTGAAGTCACTGGGCGCACTGGCAACCATTCTATCGTAGTAAAATGAGCTCAAGGTTTTTAAGAAGATCTTTGTCATCTCTTTTTCCTCAAGAGGTGGACAAATCTGAGCGGCAATTTCACGCCATCTCTGAGCGTACTCTGAGCGTACTCCTTAAAGGTTTCCTTGTCCTTTTGTGACATTGATCTGAGTTGATCTCTGTCCGGTGCCATGTCCAAATTGTATTTATATTGTTGAACGAAAGTAGCGCCAAGATCTCTGAACGTGCCGATCGTGGCGCGGTTTAAACCCATGTACCATTTGAGTGCGTCACCGGTTAAACTATCCTGAAAGTAGTGAATTAGTAGCTCCTGGTTCTTTATTTGCCGATCGTACATCACCAAATGGCTTTGAGGGCAAGAGTTACCCTTGTACTTTTCAAAGTCGGGTACCTGGAACTTGTGCGGAACTTTCACATTGGGGACCAAGCAAAGGTCTGCGGCGTCCTTTCCAAATAAATCCTGACCGCGAAGGGCTTGCAGTTCTTTCTGTATCTCCAGGAATTGTTCTTGGAACTCATTCATTCTGTCGAACATACTGTCGTTTCCCTGTGGAATCTGTCC